>JAULJL010000049.1:1383817-4170411 GCA_030761205.1 Fremontodendron californicum | reverse complement strand
CAATGCCGTCTGTTCTGACCAGTTTTGGTATTTTGACCATATCGTCTGATCCACATGAGCAAATGAGTTGATTCTAACGGCTATGGATCACGAACTGATAGGGGAATATTTTTGTAGAAGACAATTTGATCAGATCAAGCCTCCAACATTGACAAAATCAACCATCAAGCAGGCTGATCATAATTGTCATACAATATGACGAAAATTGTTAGAAAAATGCACCCACCTATTATACCTACCTTTGAAATTTATAAAGCTTGTCTCTTGTCATTTAGCTCTCCAAAATGTGTATAAATAGAGGGCCTTGGATGATTGTAAGAGTATAATTGTACATTGGTAGGATATTAGCCATTGTAATAAAATTCTCTAAGTTTTCTTCTTCTTTCTTTTCTCTAGTTTTCTTTTTCTTTAGAGAGAGCAAGAGGCTGGATAATTAATATTCTTCTTCTTCTTCTTTCTTTCTTTTATTTTCTTCTCAGATTCTCTTTAATTTTATGTTTATGTTTAATTATCCAACCTCTTGCTCTCTCTAAAGAAAAAGAAAACTAGAGAAAAGAAAGAAAACTAGAGAAAAGAAAGAAGAAGAAAACTTAGAGAATTTTATTAAAATGGCTAATATCCTACCTATGTACAATATGATCCCTTACAATCATCCAAGGCCCTCTATTTATACACATTTTGGAGGGCTAAATGACAAGAGACAAGCTTTACAAATTTCAAAGGTAGGTATAATAGGTGGGTGCATTTTCTAACAATTTTCGTCATATATGACGATTTTGATCAGCCAACTTGATGGTCGATTTTGTCAATTTTGGAGGCCTTATCTGATCACATGGTCTTCTAGAAAAATGTTACCCTATCAGTTACTGATCCATAGCCGTTGGAATCAGCTCATTTGCTGATGTGGATAAGAAGATATGGGCATAATACGAAAACAGGTCAGCACAGACGTCATTGCACATCAGCCAACTTGATGGTCGATTTCGCTAGGGAAAACGACTCCGTTTCAAGAAGTGTAAAACATGAAAAAGATAGATATGCCTCTTAGCTTTGCATGGCTACAAATTTCAGCCTTATTGCTTCAGTGAAACTCGAGATATAGCTGATATGGAAAAAGGTGTCGGAACTGGAACTGAACTGGATTTGCCCTTAATTCTAGTAATCTGAAATCACTCAAAGAAACTTGTGAAAAACACCAAAATACATAAAAATATAAAAGATCATAAACACAATTAGACTAAACAATAATAACTCGTATTTGACACAAAACAATAATAAAACATAACTAAAAACTATATAATTATACGAGTTATCACACCCCCACACTTAGATTGTTGCTAGTCCCTAGCAACGACTCAATAAAAATAAAATAAGAAAATCTAATCTAATCCATTTTCGTAGGAAATCACGGTGGCACTTAGCATGTGACACAAGCCTTTAAACCCCTAGGTGTCCCTAGTGGACGAGTTTAGTCTCGTGAGGGTTTACTAGAACGATACCCACAAACATTGAAAACATAAGAAAAACTAAAAATAATAATTATAACTAATCCTTCCAATATAAATTTGAGATAATCATTGGACAAGTCTTAAAAACTAATCAATAGCTTAAAGAAATTCACAAAAAATCTTGCTTGAATGTAAATAGTTTGAGTTAAGCCAATATTAACATAACATATTTCAATCAAAATAGTGCATATTCAAACTTAATCTCAACTTCTCACATGGGATACTCTCTTGATTTTCACTCTTTAAAGTAGTGGTAAAGTGTTTACACTCAATCAATCTCATGAAAACACTTCTACCATATGCTTGCTTGTCCACCTATTCTCCACTATTTAGATCATACAACTTCATGAATCAAGAGGTCTTTAATCAAGGTTGTAATGGGGCCAAGGGGTTTATAATGTGGTTGAATAACAAAAGGATAAAGATATCACAAAGGCTCCAAAGAGTTCATAAAGTTTAGAGACATAATAAGATCATACAAAGAAACTTCTCAAAACTCTTTACAAGTACATAGTCACCTAGGCCGAATATTCATGTTGGGCCTTTTCTTCATTCTAAACAACTTTGTAACATCTTTTTCTTTTTCCACAAATTCAAGAGATGATTCATATTTTTTACATAGGAATGTATTTGCCAGTATTCCATTTCTTTTTCTCTTGACTTTTCTTTTCTGTTCCCCCCACACTTATTTCTTGTTTCTAACCCAAATTTTCAACTAAAAATATCCCTTGTTTTTTTGCAATATGTCTCAAAATATATAATCCATCTTTAGAACAAGGGTAAGGATATAAGTATATTTAGGCTAGGTGTAAGTTGTGGTTACCAATAAAACAGCATATTTAATGTAGGCTCAAATTGGCTCACTAGTGGGGATGTTCTCTTAGAACATTAATAATGGATGGCTGTTTGGCTCTGGTTATAATCCTAATGCCTCTATCATATTCATGTTGTCACATGTATCAATATAGTCTCAAACGGTTTAAAGCAAGTTCTAGAGAATCATGTAATCATAAGAGCACTCAAGAAAGAAATTAGATTGATTTGTATAATGCATCAATCATTATAGGCTCAAAAACTCACAAGGATGATTATACAAGTCAGATTAAGTCTAAACATGCTTCTTTCTCAATCAACATATCATATTAACATTGGCTCATAAAAAGGTTGACATCAAGCTCAATTCTCATGAAAATCTTCTCACTAATAAATCTCTTTTAGACTTATGCAATTCATATCTCATCATTGTATTAAAAAGGAACTAAAACACACAAAAAAATAATAATAATAATAATAAAGATTCATAAAAAAAATAGTAGACAAAAATAAAAGAAATCCTAAATCATTCCCCCCACACTTAATTCTTACATTGTCCTCAATGTAAGTCTATTAACCCAAATGAAAGAATCATGTGTAAGAGAAAAGAACTAATAACATAAGAATAGGAACAACTAAGACTCAAAACAAAACAAACTCCTGCAACCTAAATAATCCTAAAATACTAAACAAAAATTAACAAGTAAACATAAAAAGATTAAAATCAAACTGACAAGGTATGTCTCAAGTCTCCCTTACTCAGACCTTGTTCAGAATGAATACTTCTAGATTGCTTAAAACACAACAAACTTTTTTTTTTTTTTTTTGAAAAGAAGAAATCAAACTGACAAGGTATGTCTCAAGTCTCCCTTACTCAGACCTTGTTCAGAATGAATACTTCTAAATTGCTTAAAACACAACAAACTTTTTTTTTTTTTTTTTTAAGAAGGTAAAATTTAGGAGATATTACCTGTAGAGGTTGCTAACCACTTATTATAACTGAGACACAACAAACAAAATGTTAGATAATGTCACAAATACAAAGTGCAATCCACTCCTTGCTCGTCCATATCTCTTTTTCTTTTTCCGAGTGTTTGCGAAACAACCGTAGCAGATAAATACTCATAAGCTTGGAGCTTTTTGAGTAAATCTTCAATGGTTGTAGCAGAAATTATGGTTCTCCTTGCCTCTGAAAACATTAATCCATTATCCACAGCATTATCTAAATATGAAAGCAAATTACTAAAATAACCATTAATATTAAGCAAACCAATGGGTTTCTTATTTGTGACCAAAGATGACCAAGAAGCCACGCAAGCTATTTCTTCCAATGTACCCAGACCTCCTGGTAAAGCAATGAATGCATCGGCAGAATGGTACATGATTGTTATCCGTTCAGGGACACTCCAGACTTGTATTTCCTTACCCACGGTAGGTCCACAAAAATCTGTGAATAGTTTTGGCACGATTCCTAGAACTGGACTTCCTCCGGCGTGTGCTGCTGTAGCGACTGCTCCCATTAAACCCGTACTACCGCCTCCATAAATCAACTGGATCTTTTGTTGGGCAAGTATTACTCCAACTCTTATGGCTTCATCAGCGAATATGTTATTTTTCCCTGGATAAGCACCTCCAAAAACACAAATTTTTTTAATGCGTTGGGACGAAGTACTTTCCATTTTTTTTTCTTTTTTTTTTCTTTTTTTCGAGTGCCTGAAAGAGAATGAGTACATGGTGTAATATATAGAGCACTGAGTAGTGAATCAGACAAGAGTAATAATGTCGCCGAAAGTATATCTGACCTGTCAGAAGAAAATGTTAACCTAACAAAAGATTTTTGCGTCATTTCAGGAAGAAAATCAAAAAGAGAAGAAAAATCAACCGTAAAAGACAAATTAAAAAAATGAGAATAATTACACAAACCGAATAACACGTAAATTAAACCGAAATAAAGTTATTGCAAATCAAACCAAAAGCTGAGAAGTCATTTATTGTAGTTGTGATTGTGGCTCACATCTTCCTCTGGTTTTACGTCCAGAAACGGCTTAAACGCCTTCTATGAGTCGAGGATATTCTTCCCATCCAGTTTTCTTACAAGCTGGCAAACGGGGTCTTTTAACATCAGATTCCCAAGATGTTGCCATTCCCTTTGGAATTGCGGCCATAAATCAAGAATTTCTCTTAGTACGTCTCCACTAGGATGCGTCTCAAGAGAAAGTTGGATATTACCCAAATTCTCCTTACTCAGTCCATCTTTAATGAATTCAATTTTATCATCTCGATTAGAGGACGGAATCCCAATAGAACGACATTTACCGTTACACGTCCATCGTGCACATTTGTGGCAATTTGAACTCATGCGCTTTGCTCGTCGCTTCTTTGCAAAAGTGCTTCTACCTGTACCTGGTAAATGCAAAACAGGAAGATATTCATCTTCACGTACCTTGGCTTCAATTATCCAACGTATGTCTCCAGGAATCCCTTTCTGCATAAGCATTCTTAATCTTTCGAAACGAACTTGGTAAAGCTTCAGTAAAATATTTCGAGGAAAAGGAGGAAATCGTTTCTGCAATCTTGTGAGAATATCATCCATCCTGAAAAAAAATGAAAAAAAATGAAAGAGAAATTGGAAGAGAAATTTATATACAATATCAGTTTTGTGGGTAGCTGATGGAACCGATTTAAATAATCATAGAGTACTGTTATCCGCCATTTAACCGGGGTTAAAAAAAATAAAAATTATATTTACATCTAGTTATTTTCAAAACAAGGATCAGAAAGAAAAACAACATAAAAAAAAAACTCAAAAACAAAACACTCTAAATAAAATCCTAAATTCTTCCCCCACACATAATTTTTACATTGTCATTAATGTAATGCTATTGTCCCCCAATGCAAGAATTATATGTAAGAGAAAAGAACTATTAAACAAAAGAAACTTATGCAGCCTAAATGAACTTAAAAACAGTAAACACAATTAACAAAGAAACATAAGAAATAAAAATAAAAACAATAAAAATAATAAAAGAAAAAGGAAAAGAAAGAGAAAGCAAATCTGAATATGGAAGGTTGGCAATTTCATCTTTAATTGGGCTGCCTTCCCAATTAACACTTGAGTTAGTGTTTTGAATCTAACCAACACCCCTTCTTGGCTTTTTAGGCTTGTCAGGCTCATACATGAAATTTCCCAAATTTGAACGTTTGATAGGAAGCTTTCTTTGCACAAAACTGGATGCATTCTCCATTACAAGTATTATTCCATCATCCTTTGTGGTGCATATCTCATCGAGGAATGGAGCATATGTTGGTACTTGTTGAATGACCTCCACAAACAAGTTGTTTAAGGTTTCCGGCATGTGTTGTTCATGTTCTTCCTCCTTGAACTTTGCAAATCTACTAGGAAAAGGTGGAGAAAAAACATTAGTAAAAAGTGAAACCTTAAACGTTACCTCAGGTGCCGAAATACTCTTATTTGGATCTTTGGCTTCATTATCCTTAAGAATAGAATCCATCTCTAATTTTGTTTCATCCTCATCTTGTTCCTCATTCTTCAAGGTCACAATAGTAGCATTCTCCTTTGGGTTAACCATCGTTTGGGCTGGGAGTTCTTCAGATCTTTGTGCTACCCATCCCACCATACTACTAGCCAATTGGCTCATTTGCTTTTCCAAACTCTGGATGCTTGCCCTTGTTTCCTGTTGAAATTGCAAAGAATCAGTAACAAGAGAATAGACAAGATCTTCTAAAGAAGTACCTGAGTTTTGAGTCATATGTGGTGGTTGAAAAAGATCTGGTTCTTGAGACCATGATTGATTGAAGATAGATGGATGAGTGTAACTGGCATAAGGATCTACTTCTTGGAAATTTTTTGAGTAGCCATAATTAGTATGATCCCACCATCCCTCATGGTAAGTGTTTGAGTAATGATCATGCAGTTGGTCTTGGAACACTTGATGGCCTTGACATCCTCCCATGGCAAATTGTTGAACTGGGAAGGTGAGATTGGCTTGTTGATTCTCCATGTTCATGTATGCCACCAACTCTTCAAGTGTTAGAATGCTCAATTCCATCGTTTTTTTTTTTTTTTTTTTTTTTTTTTTTTTGAAAGAAGAAGAAAACTTAGAGAATTTTATTAAAATGGCTAATATCCTACCTATGTACAATATGATCCTCTACAATCATCCAAGGCCCTCTATTTATACACATTTTGGAAGGCTAAATGACAAGAGACAAGCTTTACAAATTTCAAAGGTAGGTATAATAGGTGGGTGAATTTTTCTAACAATTTTCGTCATATTGTATGACAATTTTGATCAGCCAACTTGATGGTCGATTTCGTCAATGTTGGAGGCCTGATCTGATCACATGGTCTTCTAGAAAAAGGTTCCCCTATCAGTTACGGATCCATAGCCGTTGGAATCAGCTCATTTTCTGATGTGGATAAGCAGATATGGGCAAAATACGAAAACATGTCAGCACAGACGTCATTGCACATCAGCCAACTTGATGGTCGATTTTGTCAATATTAGAGGCCTGATCTGATCATATGGTCTTCTAGACAAAGGTTCCCGTATCAGTTATGGATCCATAGCCATTGAAATCAGCTCATTTGCTGATGTGGATAAGCAGATATGGGCAAAATACGAAAACAGGTCAGCACAGACGTCATTGCACATCAGCCAACTTGATGGTCGATTTCGCTAGGGAAAACGACTCCGTTTCAAGAAGTATAAAACATGAAAAAGATAGATATGCCTCTTAGCTTTGCACGGCTACAAATTTTAGCCTTATTGCTTCAGTGAAACTCCAGATATAGCTGATATGGCAAAATGTGTCGGAGAAGAAAATAAAATTAAACATAAACATAAAATTAAAGAGAATCTGAGAAGAAAATAAAAGAAAGAAAGAAGAAGAAGAAGAATATTAATTATCCAGCCTCTTGCTCTCTCTAAAGAAAAAGAAAACTAGAGAAAAGAAAGAAGAAGAAAACTTAGAGAATTTTATTACAATGGCTAATATCCTACCAATGTACAATTATACTCTTACAATCATCCAAGGCCCTCTATTTATACACATTTTGGAGAGCTAAATGACAAGAGACAAGCTTTATAAATTTCAAAGGTAGGTATAATAGGTGGGTGCATTTTTCTAACAATTTTCGTCATATTGTATGACAATTATGATCAGCCTGCTTGATGGTTGATTTTGTCAATGTTGGAGGCTTGATCTGATCAAATTGTCTTCTACAAAAATATTCCCCTATCAGTTCGTGATCCATAGCCGTTAGAATCAACTCATTTGCTCATGTGGATCAGACGATATGGTCAAAATACCAAAACTGGTCAGAACAGACGGCATTGCACATCAGCCAACTTGATACCATATTTCGCTAGGGAAAACGACTCCGTTTCAAGAAGTGTAAAGCTTGAAAAGATAGATATGCCTCTTAACTTTGCACTGTAAAAATTTCAGCCTTACTGCTTCAGTGAAACTCCAGATATAGCTGATATGGCAAAAGGTGTCGGAACTGTAACTGAACTGGATTTGCCCTTAATTCTTGATTTAACCTAGTAATCTGAAATCACTCAAAGAAACTCGTGAAAAACACCAAATTACATAAAAATATAAAAGATCATAAACACAATTAGACTAAGCAATAATAACTCGTATTTGACACAAAACAATAATAAAACATAACTAAAAACTATATAATTATACGAGTTATCACATAGGCATAGATAATATATACATAAAACTAAAAAGAAAAAATAAAATTAAAAGAATGGAGAAAAAGAAGAAGAATAATGATGATCCTTGAGTCTCCTTAAAAGATGTCTAGTTTGTGGCTCAAAAGATGGTATTTATAGAGCTTTAAAACCCTGAAAATAAGTCCTTGCCGCACAAGTAAGCCTTTTTTGCCTTTTTTTCAGATTTGCGGTTAGGGTTTTTCTGGCCGTAGGGTTCTTTAGGGAGATCTTCTAGTGCCAATTTGGTTGCCCATTTCTTATCCGATTTGGGCCCATAATATATCGTTGGAAAGATAATCAAGTCAGCTTCAAAAGTAAAGAAGGAAGTTTCTTCAAATAAAGAATCTAACATCATGTTTTCCTTGCAACAAGCTCCGAAGGTCAAATCTGCCTGATTGCTTTTCAACCAGAAATTGATATTTTGGACTCTCAAGTCTTCCTCCATCTTGTCATTATGATTTTGTAAGCTCTTTACCATCATTATTGACATCTTTTGACTTCATTCTCCTTATTGTACCTAAAATTCAAAAACATATTATAAGTAAACAAGATAAAGATCGAAAGCATAACAAAAACTAAAGGTAGAAAGGCATAAAATGTATATTTTATGAGCTTATCATAAGTATATCATCCCTTGAACAAAAATTTGATAAACTGACTTCTCTTGTTCAACAATTGGCTGTAGGTAATTTACAGCAAATAAAGGCTTGTGGCATATGTTCAAACATGGGGCACCTAACCGATATGTGTCCAACACTTCAAGAGGACACCAATGAACATGTGAATGCCATGGGTGGATTTTAGAACCAATCAAGGAAATATGATCCCTACTCAAACACTTACAATCCAGAATGGAGGGATCATCCAAACTTCAATTATGGAGGGAACCAATCACAAACTATTCCTCCACCATTTGACAACAGGCCACCGGGTTTTCAGCAAAGAGTGCAACAACCATACCATACCCGACAACAAGTGCCACCGACCCAAAATTCAGGTACTTCTCTTGAAGATCTTGTAAAAGCTCTTTCTACTAATACAATTCAATTTCAACAGGAAACAAAGACAAGTATCCAAATTTTGGAGACTCAAATTGGGCAATTGGCAACAACCATGAGTCAAATGCAAGCAAGGGATTCCGGGAAATTACCTTCGCAAACCATAGTGAATCCAAGACAGAATGCCAATGCTATAACTCTAAGAAATGGGAAACAGCTTGAGACACCACAAAAGGATAGTGCTCAAGGGGAGGACAACACCATGGCATCATCTTCACATCCCAATGAGCCATTATAAAAGGTAGCTCCTAAACCATCCTTTCCTTCTTATATAACTCCACCACCTTTTCCTAGCAGGTTAGCAAAGTCCAAGAAGGAGGAGCAAGAGAAGGAAATTTTGGAAACCTTCCGGAAAGTAGAGGTGAACATTCCTTCACTAGATGCTATCAAGCAAGTGCCAAGATATGCCAAGTTCCTAAAAGAGTTGTGCACATCTAAACGGAAGTTGAAATGGAATAAAAAGGTAAGTGTGGGGGAGAATGTGTCAGCTGTTCTTCAAAAGAAACTCCAACCTAAATGCAAGGATCCAGGTATGTTTACCATTCCTTGTAAAATAGGCAACACCAGGTTTGAGCGTGCTATGCTAGATCTAGGGGCATATATTAATGTCATGCCATATTCAATTTATGCTTCATTGAGTCTAGGACCATTAGAGGAAACCGGTGTTATAATACAACTTGCTGACCGTTCTAACACTTATCCAAGAGGAGTTGTAGAAGACGTTCTTGTACAGGTTAATGAATTGGATTTTCCCGTTGACTTTTATGTTATTGAGATGGAAGATGAGATGTCTTCTAATCCCACACCTATTCTATTAGGGAGACCATTCTTGAAAACAGCAAGAACTAAAATAGATGTACATGATGGCTCTTTAACGATGGAATTTGATGGTGAAATAATTCGCTTTAACATTTTTGAGGCCATGAGATACCCTAGTGATGTGCATTCTGTTTTTAATATTGATATAATTGACTCACAAGTGCAGCAAGCTTATGAGCTAGATGGTGAAGATAGTGTGGAGATAGTCCTTAGCAAACATCTCGGAATGGGGAATGCTAAAGGGGAACTAGCCTTGAGTGACCATATGGAAGGGGCACTAGAATCTTTACACTCGCTACCACCTAAAGATGCAAGGTTTGATGTCTTATTTATTGATTTGCCTTTATCTAATGAGAAACTTCTAACTTCCATTTTGCAGGCACCAACTTTAGAGTTGAAACCACTACTGAACCACTTGAAATATGTGTTCTTAGGTGAAAAAGACACACTACCGGTCATCATTGCCAAAGAGCTCACACCTTTGCAAGAAGAGCGACTTATCCGGGTGCTTAGAGAGCATAAAACAGCAATTGATTGGACAATTTCCGATATCAAGGGAATAAGCCCATCCATGTGCATGCACCGGATTTTGTTAGAGGAGGCGTCCAAACCAACAAGAGAAGCACAAAGAAGATTGAACCCTCCTATGATGGAGGTTGTGAAAAAGGAGATACTGAAGCTCCTAGATGTTGGAGTGATCTATCCTATCTCGGATAGCAAATAGGTGAGCCCGGTCCAAGTGGTTCCAAAGAAATCAGGTGTAACGTTGGTAACAAATAATGAGAATGAACTTGTTCCTACTAGGATTCAAACAGGGTGGCGAGTTTGTATTGATTATCGTAAACTTAATTCCACAACTCGCCACTTTCCTTTACCTTTTATTGATCAAATGCTTGAAAGGTTAGTTGGCCATTCTCATTATTGTTTTCTTGATGGTTTTTCAGGTTATAATCAGATTGCCATTGCTCCGGAGGACCAAGAGAAAACAACATTCACATGTTCCTTTGGTACTTTTGCATACCGGCGTATGCCATTTGGTCTTTGTAATGCACCAGCTACATTCCAAAGGTGTATGGTTAGCATATTTTCAGATTATTTAGAGAACATCATAGAAGTGTTTATGGATGATTTTAGTGTCTATGGTGATTCTTTTAATAGATGTCTAGATAACCTTACACTTGTACTTGAAAGATGCATGGAAACTAAACTTGTTTTGAATTGGGGAAAATGTCACTTTATGGTAGAACAAGGAATAGTTTTGGGCCATGTTATTTCTTCTAGAGGGATAGAGGTTGATAAATCTAAATTAGATATTATGCATTCTTTACCACCTCCCACAAATGTGAGAGAGGTTCGTTCTTTTCTTATACATGCAGGTTTCTATAGGAGATTTATCAAAGACTTCTCAAAGATCACATTACCTCTTTGCAAGCTACTACAAAAAGATGTGGTTTTCCAATTTGATGATAAATGCAAAGAGGAGTTTGAAACATTGAAGGAACTCTTGACATCAGCTCCTATCATGCAACCACCAGACTGGAATGTACCTTCTGAAATCATGTGTGATGCTAGTGACTATGCCATTGGAGCTGTTTTGGGCCAACGGGTTGGCAAAGCCTTACATGCCATTTATTATGCCTCTCGAACTCTTAATGATGCTCAATTAAACTATTCCACTACTGAAAAAGAGCTTTTGGCTGTTGTATTTGCTCTAGAAAAATTTCGATCTTATTTAATTGGTACTAAAGTAATCGTATTTTCTGACCATGCAGCCCTTAGGTACTTACTCACTAAGAAGGAGGCCAAACCAAGGTTGATTAGATGGATACTTCTCTTACAAGAGTTTGATTTAGAGATAAAAGATAAGAGAGGTAGTGACAACCTTGTTGCGGACCATCTTAGCCGTTTAGTTTATGAAGAGGATGCACTACCCTTGAATGAGAACTTTCTAGATGAGCAACTGATGCACCCAAAAGAGTGTATCTTATTTAACCTTGCACTAAAAAGATAAATTGTAAGTATAGTAGTTAGCAAGGGTCGAGTCCTCAGGGATTGGGTTTTAGTTTATAAGTTAATAGTTTAAAACTTAAATTCAAGAACAATAAAAGAAAAGGGGTTTTTGAAGCCAGATTTAAACTAAAGTAAATAATAAGAATAAGATGCAAGGCGGTATAACCAGCCAATAAAAATATATATACTAAATTAGGCGGTATAACCAGCCAATAAAATTATATATACTAAATTAGGCGGTATAACCAGCCAATAAAAATAAAACAAAGTTAATATACAAATTAGGCGGTATAACCAGCCAATAAAAATAAATATAAAAAATAAGCAAACTAAAAGTAAGAAAACAAATAAGTAAGAAGAATCAAATATGAAAAATATGGTTAAGGTTTCATTCTCCACCACTAGACATCATTAAGAATCAATTTCAGATCTATCAATATCAACCAACTATCAAAGTTAACAACCGTAGATAACAACAAGCTCTGTTATCCCAATCTTTCCTTAGTTTGTCGTTAAATAGAACAAGCTCTCTATTTAATCTCTAACCATCAAACAACCTAGAATAAGCTCTCTAGATTCAATTTAATGGCAGCTTTATGATGAGAAAGATAGGTTGATCTAAGCAACAAACACATAAGCTCGGATTGTTCAACTTAGGTTATGTTCCACTTTGCAATTATTGAAAACTTGACCATAATCATTAATCACAAATTGCCACTTATGAATAGGAAATCAAGACAATTACACGGATCAAGACTCCTAAACTAGCAATAGATAATTATCAAGATTTATCTAGTTGTACACCTAAACAAATCAAGACAACATCATGAACAATTCTTGTAGAAGAACATAAGCAACTTTGATAGAAAATTAATGATAGATAGAATCTGAAAATCAATTATAAAACATGTCTAGGGCTTTGAAATCACCCTTAACCAAATAGAAGTTTAGCCTAGCATAGGCATTGTAAACATAAACATAAAATTAAAGAAAATCTAAGAAGAAAATAAAAGAAAGAAAGAAGAAGAGGAAGAATATTAATTATCCAACCTCTTTCTCTCTCTAAAGAAAAAGAAAACTAGAGAAAAGAAAGAAAACTAGAGAAAAGAAAGAAGAAGAAAACTTAGAGAATTTTATTAAAATGGCTAATATCCTACCTATGTACAATATGATCCTCTACAATCATCCAAGGCCCTCTATTTATACACATTTTGGAAGGCTAAATGACAAGAGACAAGCTTTACAAATTTCAAAGGTAGGTATAATAGGTGGGTGAATTTTTCTAACAATTTTCGTCATATTGTATGACAATTTTGATCAGCCAACTTGATGGTCGATTTCGTCAATGTTGGAGGCCTGATCTGATCACATGGTCTTCTAGAAAAAGGTTCCCCTATCAGTTACGGATCCATAGCCGTTGGAATCAGCTCATTTGCTGATGTGGGTAAGCAGATATGGGCACAATACGAAAACATGTCAGCACAGACGTCATTGCACATCAGCCAACTTGATGGTCGATTTCGTCAATATTAGAGGCCTGATCTGATCATATGGTCTTCTAGACAAAGGTTCCCGTATCAGTTACGGATCCATAGCCATTGAAATCAGCTCATTTGCTGATGTGGATAAGCAGATATGGGCAAAATACGAAAACAGGTCAGCACAGACGTCATTGCACATCAGCCAACTTGATGGTCGATTTCGCTAGGGAAAACGACTTCGTTTCAAGAAGTATAAAACATGAAAAAGATAGATATGCCTCTTAGCTTTGCACGGCTACAAATTTCAGCCTTATTGCTTCAGTGAAACTCCCGATATAGCTGATATGGCAAAATGTGTCGGAACTGGAACTGAACTGGATTTGCCCTTAATTCTAGTAATCTGAAATCACTCAAAGAAACTTGTGAAAAACACCAAATTACATAAAAATATAAAAGATCATAAACACAATTAGACTAAACAATAATAACTCGTATTTGACACAAAACAATAATAAAACATAACTAAAAACTATATAATTATACGAGTTATCACACCCCCACACTTAGATTGTTGCTAGTCCCTAGCAACGACTCAATAAAAATAAAATAAGAAAATCTAATCTAATCCATTTTCGTAGGAAATCACGGTGGCACTTAGCATGTGACACAAGCCTTTAAACCCCTAGGTGTCCCTAGTGGACGAGTTTAGTCTCGTGAGGGTTTACTAGAACGATACCCACAAACATTGAAAAATTAAAATATAAATAAACTACCTATAAATAAACTACATATACTAAAAATATTTACTCCTAATCCTTTCAATACAAATTAGAGACAATATTTGAACAAGTCTTATAAACTAATCAATAGCTTAAAGAATTTCACAAAAAATCATGCTTGAATGTAAATTGTTTGAGTTAAGCCAATATTAGCATAACATATCTCAATCAAAATAGTGCATGTTCAAATTTAATCTCAACTTCTCACATGGGATACCCTCATGATTTTCACTCTTTAAAGTAGTGGTGAAGTGTTTACACTCAATCAATCTCATGAAAACAGTTCTACCATATTCTTGCTTGTCCACCTATTCTCCACTATTTAGATCATACAACTTCATGAATCAAGAGGTCTTTAATCAAGGTTGTAATGGGGCCAAGGGGTTTGTAATGTGGTTGAAGAACAAAAGGATAAAGATATCACAAAGGTTCTAAAGAGTTCATAAAGTTTAGAGACATAAAAAGATTATACAAAGAAACTTCTCAAAACTCTTTACAAGTACATAGTCACCTAGTCCGGATATTCATGTTGGGCCTTTTCTTCATTCTAAACAACTTTGTAACATCTTTTTCTTTTTCCACAAATTCAAGAGATGATTCATATATTTTTTTTTACATAGGAATGTATTTGCCAGTATTTCATTTCTTTTTCTCTTGACTTTTCTTTTCTTTCCCCCCACACTTATTTCTTGTTTCTAACCCAAATTTTTAACTAAAAATATCCCTTGTCTTTGCAACTTGTCTCAAAACATGCTAATTCATCTTTGGAACAAAGGTAAAGATATAAGTATATTTAGGTTAGGGACAAGTTATGGTTACCAAAGAGATAGCTTATTCAATGTAGGCTCAAATTGGTTCACTAAGGGTGTGTTCTCTTGGAACATCAATAAGGGATGGCTGTTTGGCTCTGGCTAAAAATCCTAATGCCTCTATCATATTCATGTTGTCACATGTATCAATATAGTCTCAAACGGTTTAAAGCAAGTTCTAGAGAATCATGTAATCATAAGAGCACTCAAGAAAGAAATTAGATTGATTTGTATAATGCATCAATCATTATAGGCTCAAAAACTCACAAGGATGATTATACAAGTCAGATTAAGTCTAAACATGCTTCTTTCTCAATCAACATATCATATTAACATTGGCTCATAAAAAGGTTGACATGAAGCTCAATTCTCATGAAAATCTTCTCACTAATAAATCTGTTTTAGACTTATGCAATTCATATCTCATCATTGTATTAAAAAGGAACTAAAACTCAAAAAAAAAAAAAAAAATAATAATAATAAAGAAAAAAAAAATAGTAGACAAAAATAAAACAAATCCTAAATCATTCCCCCCCACACTTAATTCTTACATTGTCCTCAATGTAAGTCTATTAACACAAATGAAAGAATCATGTGTAAGAGAAAAGAACTAATAACATAAGAATAGGAACAACTAAGACTCAAAACAAAACAAACTCATGCAACCTAAATAATCCTAAAATACTAAACAAAAATTAACAAGTAAACATAAAAAGATTAAAATGAAACTGACAAGGTGTGTCTCAAGTCTCCCTTACTCAGACCTTGTTCAGAATGAATACTTCTAAATTGCTTAAAACACAACAAACTTTTTTTTTTTTTTTTTTGAAAAGAAGAAATCAAATTGACAAGATATGTCTCAAGTCTCCCTTACTCAGACCTTGTTCAGAATGAATAATTCTAAATGGCTTAAAACACAACAATTTTTTTTTTTTTTTTTAAATTAGCAAAATATGTCCCTTACCCCCTACTAAAATATGACATTGTCCCCAATGTCAAATTTTAAAGATAGAATTTAGGAGATATTACCTGCAGAGGTTGCTAACCACTTATTATAACTGAGACACAACAAGCAAAATGTTAGATAATGTCACAAAGACAAAGTGCAATCCACTCCTTGCTCGTCCATATCTCTTTTTCTTTTTCCGAGCGTTTGCGAAACAACCGTAGCAGATAAACACTCATAAGCTTGGAGCTTTTTGAGTAAATCTTCAATGGTTGTAGCAGAAATTATGGTTCTCCTTGCCTCTGAAAACATGAATCCATTATGCACAGCATTATCTAAATATGAAAGCAAATTACTAAAATAACCATTAATATTAAGCAAACCAATGGGTTTCTTATTTGTGACCAAAGATGACCAAGAAGCCACGCAAGCTATTTCTTCCAATGTACCCAGACCTCTTGGTAAAGCAATGAATGCATCGGCAGAATGGTACATGATTGTTATCCGTTCAGGGACACTCCAGACTTGTATTTCCTTACCCACGGTAGGTCCACAAAAACTTGTGAATAGTTTTGGCACGATTCCTAGAACTGGACTTCCTCCGGCGTGTGCTGCTGTAGCGACTGCTCCCATTAAACCCGTACTACCGCCTCCATAAATCAAGTGGATCTTTTTTTGGGCAAGTATTACTCCAACTCTTATGGCTTCATCAGCGAATATGTTATTTTTTCCTGGATAAGCACCTCCAAAGACACAAATTTTTTTAATGCGCTGGGATGAAGTACTTTCCATTTTTTTTTCTTCGAGTGCCTGAAAGAGAATGAGTACATGGTGTAATATATAGAGGACTCAGTAGTGAATCAGACAAGAGTAATAATGTCGCCGAAAGTGTATCTGACCTGTCAGAAGAAAATGTTAACCTAACAAAAGATTTTTGCGTGATTTCAGGAAGAAAATCAAAAAGAGAAGAAAAATCAACCGTAAAAGTCAAGAGTAATAATGTCGCCGAAAGTGTATTTGACCTGTCAGAAGAAAATGTTAACCTAACAAAAGATTTTTGCGTGATTTCAGGAAGAAAATAAAAAAGAGAAGAAAAATCAATCGTAAAAGACAAATAAAAAAAATGAGAATAATTACACAAATCGAATAACACGTAAATTAAACCGAAATAAAGTTATTGCAAATCAAACCAAAAGCTGAGAAGTCATTTATTGTAGTTGTGATTGTGGCTCACATCTTCCTCTGGTTTTACGTCCAGAAACGGCTTAAACGCCTTCTATGAGTCGAGGATATGCTTCCCATCCAGTTTTCTTACAAGCTGGCAAACAGGGTCTTTTAACATCAGATTCCCAAGATGTTGCCATTCCCTTTGGAATTGCGGCCATAAATCAAGAATTTCTCTTTGTACGTCTCCACTAGGATGCGTCTCAAGAGAAAGTTGGATATTACCCAAATTCTCCTTACTCAGTCCATCCTTAATGAATTCAATTTTATCATCTCGATTAGAGGACGGAATCCCAATAGAACGACATTTACCGTTACACGTCCATCGTGCACATTTGTGGCAGTTTGAACCCATGCGCTTTGCTCGTCGCTTCTTTGCAAAAGTGCTTCTACCTGTACCTGGTAAATGCAAAACAGGAAGATATTCATCTTCACGTACCTTGGCTTCAATTATCCAACGTATGTCTCCAGGAATCCCTTTGTGCATAAGCATTCTTAATCTTTCAAATCGAACTTGGTAAAGCTTCAGTAAAATATTTCGAGGAAAAGGAGGAAATCGTTTCTGCAATCTTGTGAGAATATCATCCATCCTGAAAAGAAAAAAAATGAAAAAAAATTGAAAGAGAAATTGGAAGAGAAATTTATATACAATATCAGTTTTGTGGGTAGCTGATGGAACCGATTTAAATAATCACGGAGTACCGTTATCCGCCATTTAACCGGGGTAAAAAAAATAAAAATTATATTTACATCTAGTTATTTTCAAAACAAGGATGAGAAAGAAAAACAACATAAAAAGACTCAAAAACAAAACAATCTAAATAAAATCCTAAATTCTTCCCCCCACACATAATTCTTACATTGTCATTAATGTAATGCTATTATCCCCCAAAGCAAGAATTATATGTAAGAGAAAAGAACTATTAAACAAAAGAAACTTATGCAGCCTAAAAAAAACAGTAAACACAATTAACAAAGAAACATAAGAAATAAAAATAAGAACAATAAAAATAATAAAAGAAAAAGGAAAAGAAAGAGAAAGAGAAAGCAAATCTGAATATGGAAGGTTGGCAATTTCATCTTTAATTGGGCTGCCTTCCCAATTAACACTTGAGTTAGTGTTTTGAATCTAACCAACACCCCTTCTTGGCTTTTTAGGCTTGTCAGGCTCATACATGAAATTTCCCAAATTTATGCGTTTGAGAGGAAGCTTTCTTTGCACAACAGTGGATGCATTCTCCATTACAAGTATTATTCCATCATCCTTGGTGGTGCATATCTCATCGAGGAATGGTGCATCTTTTGGTACTTGTTGAATGACATCCACAAACAAACTGTTTAAGGTTTCCAGCGTGTCTTGTTCATGTTCATCCTCCTTGAACTTTGCGAATCTACTAGGAAAAGGTGGAGAAGAAACATTAGTAAAAATTGGAATCTCAAACGTTACCTCAGGTGCCGAAATACTCTTATTTGTATTTGTGGCTTCATTATCCTCAAGAATAGAATCCATCTCTAATTCTGTCTCATCCTCATCTTGTTCCTCATTCCTCAAGGTCACAATAGTAGTATTCTCCTTTGGGTTAATCATTGTTTGGGCAGAGAGTTCTTCAGATCTTTGTGCTACCCATACCACCATACTACTAGCCAATAGGCTCATTTGCCTTTCCAAACTCCGGATGCTTGCCCTTGTTTCCTGTTGAAATTGCAAAGTATTAGTAACAAGAGAATCGACAAGATCTTCTAAAGAAGTACCTGAGTTTTGAGTCATATGTGGTGGTTGAAAAAGATCTGGTTCTTGGGACCATGATTGATTGAAGCTAGATGGATGAGTGTAATTGGCATAAGGATCTACTTCTTGGTAATTTTTCGAGTAGCCATAATTAGTATGATCCCACCATCCCTCATGGTAAGTGTTTGAGTAATGATCATACTGTTGGTCTTGGAACACTTGATGGCCTTGACATCCTCCCATGGCCAATTGTTGAACTGGGGAGGTGAGATTGGCTTGTTGATTCTCCATGTTCATGTATGCCGCCAACTCTTCAAGTGTTAGATTGTTCAATTCCATTGTTTTTTTTTTTTTTTTTTTTTTAAATTTGAAAAGAAAAACTTGTATGTACAAGAAAATAAAGATAATTAGAACTGAAAATAAGAATAAACCAAGTAACAAATAAACTAAAGAAAGCAATCCCCGGCAACGGCGCCAAAAATTTGATGCACCCAAAAGAGTGTATCTTATTTAACCTTGCACTAAAAAGATAAATTGTAAGTATAGTAGTTAGCAAGGGTCGAGTCCTCAGGGATTGGGTTTTAGTTTATAAGTTAATAGTTTAAAACTTAAATTCAAGAACAATAAAAGAAAAGGGGTTTTTGAAGCCAGATTTAAACTAAAGTAAATAATAAGAATAAGATGCAAGGCGGTATAACCAGCCAATAAAAATATATATACTAAATTAGGCGGTATAACCAGCCAATAAAATTATATATACTAAATTAGGCGGTATAACCAGCCAATAAAAATAAAACAAAGTTAATATACAAATTAGGCGGTATAACCAGCCAATAAAAATAAATATAAAAAATAAGCAAACTAAAAGTAAGAAAACAAATAAGTAAGAAGAATCAAATATGAAAAATATGGTTAAGGTTTCATTCTCCACCACTAGACATCATTAAGAATCAATTTCAGATCTATCAATATCAACCAACTATCAAAGTTAACAACCGTAGATAACAACAAGCTCTGTTATCCCAATCTTTCCTTAGTTTGTCGTTAAATAGAACAAGCTCTCTATTTAATCTCTAACCATCAAACAACCTAGAATAAGCTCTCTAGATTCAATTTAATGGCAGCTTTATGATGAGAAAGATAGGTTGATCTAAGCAACAAACACATAAGCTCGGATTGTTCAACTTAGGTTATGTTCCACTTTGCAATTATTGAAAACTTGACCATAATCATTAATCACAAATTGCCACTTATGAATAGGAAATCAAGACAATTACACGGATCAAGACTCCTAAACTAGCAATAGATAATTATCAAGATTTATCTAGTTGTACACCTAAACAAATCAAGACAACATCATGAACAATTCTTGTAGAAGAACATAAGCAACTTTGATAGAAAATTAATGATAGATAGAATCTGAAAATCAATTATAAAACATGTCTAGGGCTTTGAAATCACCCTTAACCAAATAGAAGTTTAGCCTAGCATAGGCATTGTAAACATAAACATAAAATTAAAGAAAATCTAAGAAGAAAATAAAAGAAAGAAAGAAGAAGAGGAAGAATATTAATTATCCAACCTCTTTCTCTCTCTAAAGAAAAAGAAAACTAGAGAAAAGAAAGAAAACTAGAGAAAAGAAAGAAGAAGAAAACTTAGAGAATTTTATTAAAATGGCTAATATCCTACCTATGTACAATATGATCCTCTACAATCATCCAAGGCCCTCTATTTATACACATTTTGGAAGGCTAAATGACAAGAGACAAGCTTTACAAATTTCAAAGGTAGGTATAATAGGTGGGTGAATTTTTCTAACAATTTTCGTCATATTGTATGACAATTTTGATCAGCCAACTTGATGGTCGATTTCGTCAATGTTGGAGGCCTGATCTGATCACATGGTCTTCTAGAAAAAGGTTCCCCTATCAGTTACGGATCCATAGCCGTTGGAATCAGCTCATTTGCTGATGTGGGTAAGCAGATATGGGCACAATACGAAAACATGTCAGCACAGACGTCATTGCACATCAGCCAACTTGATGGTCGATTTTGTCAATATTAGAGGCCTGATCTGATCATATGGTCTTCTAGACAAAGGTTCCCGTATCAGTTACGGATCCATAGCCATTGAAATCAGCTCATTTGCTGATGTGGATAAGCAGATATGGGCAAAATACGAAAACAGGTCAGCACAGACGTCATTGCACATCAGCCAACTTGATGGTCGATTTCGCTAGGGAAAACGACTTCGTTTCAAGAAGTATAAAACATGAAAAAGATAGATATGCCTCTTAGCTTTGCACGGCTACAAATTTCAGCCTTATTGCTTCAGTGAAACTCCCGATATAGCTGATATGGCAAAATGTGTCGGAACTGGAACTGAACTGGATTTGCCCTTAATTCTAGTAATCTGAAATCACTCAAAGAAACTTGTGAAAAACACCAAATTACATAAAAATATAAAAGATCATAAACACAATTAGACTAAACAATAATAACTCGTATTTGACACAAAACAATAATAAAACATAACTAAAAACTATATAATTATACGAGTTATCAGCAACTTCTTTTTATAAGTACAACAACTCTTTGCTATGCCGATATTGTTAATTACTTGGTTACCAAGAAGTTTCTACAAGAGCTGACACAAGCTCAAAGAAATAAGCTCAAGAGTGATGCCAAATACTACATATGGGATGATTCTTACCTTTGGAAGCATTGCTCCGATCAGATTATAAGAAGGTGTGTACTCGAATCTGAATTTCAATCTATTCTCACCTTTTGTCACACTTATGCATGTGGAGGACACTTTGGATCCAAAAGAACAGCCATGAAAGTTCTTGATTCTGGATTTTATTTGCCTACTATATTCAAAGATGCATACCTCTTTTGCAAGTCATGTGATCGTTGCCAAAGAACAGGTAACTTAAGTGCTAGAAATCAAATGCCTCAAACTCCAATACTTATTGTTGAAATTTTTTATGTATGGGGCATGGATTTCATGGGACCTTTTCCTTCTTCTTTTGGAAATCTTTATATTTTACTTGCCGTTGATTATGTCTCAAAGTGGGTGGAAGCAAAAGCCACTAGGACTAATGACTCTAAAGTTGTTTTAGATTTTTTGTCAAGACTAACATCTTTGCTAGGTTTGGAGCACCAAAGGCCATAATCAGAGATAGAGGTACTCACTTTTGCAATAGGACTATGGAAGCACTTTTGAGGAAGTATAACATCACACACAAGGTCTCCACCTCATATCATCCTCAAACTAGTGGGAAGCTGAAGTGTCAAATCAAGAAGTAAAGTCCATCCTTGAAAAGACAGTTAACCCAAATAGGAAGGATTGGAGTTCACGACTTGATGATGCAGTTTAGGCTTATAGGACAGCATATAAGACACCCATTGGTATGTCTCCTTATCGACTTGTTTATGGTAAGCCTTGTCATCTTCCGGTTGAATTGGAACATAAATCATATTGGGCTATCCAACAATGCAACATGGAGATGGATGAGACAGGTAAGCAAAGAAAACTTGACCTACAAGAATTAGAGGAGATAAGGAATGATGCCTATGAGAATTCTAGGATTTATAAGGAAAAGACTAAGGCATTCCATGACAGGATGATATCCAGAAAGGACTTTGTTGTTGGACAAAAAGTTCTTCTCTTCCATTCACGCCTTAAGTTATTTCCAGGTAAGATACGTCTCGTTGGGTTTGACCTTTTGTTATTACTAATGTATTTACTCACGGTGCAGTTGGAATCCAAAGTCCAAAAACAGATAAGGCATTCAAAGTGAATGGTCATAGATTGAAGCCTTACTATGAGAACTTTCCAATACAAGATGTGGAGGAGTTACCACTCTTTGAGCCAAATTATGTTGAATAATAATGGCATGGGTCTAAGTCAGGCTGAGAACAATAAACCAAGCGCTTCTTGGGAGGCAACCCAAAGGATGGAGAGCATCCATTATAATCAGATTTGCATATTCCATACTCTCCATCATTCTATCTTTTATTATTTTTCTTTAGTTTGTTTTGTTTAGTAGTTCTTTTCTCTTACATATAATTTTTGCATTGGGGGATAATATAGCATTACATTGAGGACAATGTAAAAATTATGTGTGGGGGGAAGAATTTAGGATTTTCTTTAGTGTGTTTTGTTTTTGATTCTTTTTATGTTGTTTTTTGTGTGCTTTAGTTACTTTCAATACTATGATGAGATATGAGTTGCATAAGTCTAAAACTGATTTATTAGTGAGAAGATTTTCTTGAGAATTGAGCTTGATGTCTTTTTTTGTTTGTTGAGCCAATGTTAATATGATATGTTGATTGAGAAAGAAGAATGTTTAGACTTAAATCTGACTTGTATAATCATCCTTATGAGTTTTTGAGCCTATATGATTGATGCATTATACATATCAATCAAATTTCTTTCTTAAGTGCTTTTATGATTACATGATTCTCTAGAACTTGCTTTAAACGTTGTTGAGACTATCTTGATGCATGTGACAACATGAATATGATAGAGACATTAGGATTTTTAACCAGGGCCAAACAGCCATCTCTTATTGATGTTCGAAGAGAACATCCCCCTTAGTGAACCAATTTGAGCCTACGCTGAATAAGCTATTTCTTTGGTAACCATAACTTGTCCCTAACCTAAATATACTTATTTATATCTTTACCCTTGTTCCAAAGATGAATTAGCATGTTTTGAGGCATGTTGCAAAGACAAGGAAGATCTATTGAAAATTTGGGTTAAAAACAAGAAATAAGTGTGGGGGAAAAGAAAAGAAAAGTCAAGAGAAAAAAAAGGGAATATTGGCAAATACATTCCTATGTAAAAAAAAATGAAAAAAAACATATATATATGAATCATCTCTTGAACTTGTAGAAAAAGAAAAAGATGTTACAAAGTTGTTTAGAATGAAGAAAAGGCCCAACATGAATATTCGGCCTATGTATTATGTGCTTTGTAAAGAGTTTTGCGAAGTTTTCTTTGTATGAATCTTATTATGTCTCTAAACTCTATGAAATCTTTGGAACCTTTGTAATATCCTTTTCCTTTTATTCTTTAACCACATTTATTACCCCTTGGCCCCATTATAACCTTGAATAAAGACCTCTTGATTTATGAAGTTGCATGATCTAAATAGTGGATAATAGGTGAACAAGCAAGCATATGGTAGAACTATTTTCATGAGATTGATTGAGTGTAAACACTTTACCACTACTTTAAAATGTGAAAATCATGAGAGAATCCCATGTGAGAAGTTGAGATTAAGTTTGAACATGCACTATTTTGATTGAGATATGTTATGTTAACTTAACTCAAACCCCTTACTATCAAGCATGATTCTTTGTCTCTCCTTATGAGTTATGGACTAAAAGAAAGCCAGATTTAAGTAATCTAAGGCCTTGGGTCTATGCGGCCTATGTCTATAATCCAAATCATATTCTTGGTAAATTAGGACCAAGAGGAAAGAAATGTGTTCTTCTCGGTTATTGATAAGATCCAAGATGGCCCAATCCCATGGCAATTTCTATATGGGCCAAGATCCAAGAAGATCTAGGAAACATGGCAAGAATGGGTGGAATTCACTTGGGCCATGTTGCAAGTTATTCAAGAAAGGCTTCAACATGCAAGATGGACTTGCATCCAAGTTTGGTCCATGTGATTCAAGAACACAAGATGGCACATTAAGAGGACTTATTTGGGCTTATTTTAATTCTTATAATTACTTAGGCATTTGGGCCTATATTATGTAACATAGACATCTTTTAATTATTTAGGTTTGGGCTTGAGTATGTTCAGCTCATATTTTACATATTATTACTTAGTAGATTAGGGTTATTGTAGGGAGGCTATAAATATATGTCTTAGCCGCCTACTTCAATTATCTTTTGATCAATTGAGTTTGAATTTATTCAAAGTGAGTGTTTCACTCTTTTTAGTTCTTGATAGAACTTAGGAACTTATCAAAGAATTCTTTCTTTGTGGCGTTCAACCTATCAAACTTAGGTTCTTGAAACGAGAGTTCTTAGGGTCTAGTTTACATGCTTAATCTAGGTTCTTTGAAACAGGCTTTTAAGGGTTTAAGTTTTCTTTGCCTGAATCTTGGCTTTTCTGGGTTAGGTATTTCAATTTGTTTGTGGGTTCAAAGGGTTTAACTCTTAGGGTTCACATCAGTTGGTATCAGAGCTTAGGCTTCCAATTAGGTTTTTATAATTATCGCTTTGATTTGTAATTTGTTACTTCTTTTGGGGTTTCAGATACTATCACAGCAAAATCAATCTAACAAGATTTTGGGGTTTCAGCATTCTTGTCTTGGGGTTATAGGTTTAGGCATTTTTCCTAGGGTTATAGTTTTTAGGCAGTCTAAATTTGGGGTTTCAGTCTTGAAAAGTGGTTTAAATCAAGATTTCGTTTCTTGAATTCTTGATCAATTAAAATATCTTCTTATTGATTCTTGATCTGAATCTTGAAAAAAAAAATTCAAGAATTCAGTGGGGCATTCGAACAGTCCCAAGAAAAGAAAAAGAAGTTCATCCGAGATTTCAAGAAAATCAAGAAGTCTTGTTCTTGAAAAAAAAAAAGAAGAGTGTTCGAATAGGCAGAAAAAGAAAGAAATATTCGAAAAAGATTGAAAAGAAGAAAGAATCGACATTATCTTTTTTTTTTTTTTTACTAACCAAAGTTGTTTTGCAGCAATTTTAAGATGTCTCTCACTTTATGCGACGAAGTAAAGCAAACTCTACAAGAGATGAAAGAGATCACCTTATCGTTTGAGAGGTTTGTGCAACAAGAGGAAGAAAAATGGAGAAGAAAAAAAGTGAAAAAGAGAGAAGAAAAAAAGAAAAAGAAAGTGAGCTGGCTGCAAATAAAGAAAAGCAAGAGGAAATAGAGAGTAAAAAAGAAAGTGAAAAAGAAATAGAGGAGACTGAAATTAAAGAAGTAAAAAAAGGAGTCACTAGTGGAAAAGGAGACAATTCCTGCCAAGGGAAACAAAGAATTTGAGAATTTTTCTGATGCAAAAGAGTGAGGTTTTTATTCTTGATGCTCCTAACCAATCTCTTCCTATTTTTCCTGTTTCTTTGTTGAAGGATTGTGAGGATTTATTTTCGGAGGAGTTGCAGGATGGGTTGCCACCCAAAAGCGGCATTGTGCATCACTTTGATTTAGTACCTAGCATCGTCATTCTCACACACAAGGCTAAGATTCGAGGGCGAATCTTTTCGAGGAAAGGGGGAATGATAAGATCCAAGATGGCCCAATCCCATGGCAATTTCTATATGGGCCAAGATCCAAGAAGATCTAGGAAACATGGCAAGAATGGGTGGAATTCACTTGGGCCATGTTGCATGTTATTCAAGAAAGGCTTCAACATGCAAGATGGACTTGCATCCAAGTTTGGTCCATGTGATTCAAGAACACAAGGTGACACATTAAGTGGACTTATTTGGGCTTATTTTAATTCTTATAATTACTTAGGCATTTTGGCCTAAATTATGTAACATGGAAATCTTTTAATTATTTAGGTTTAGGCTTGAGCATGTTCAGCCCATATTTTACATATTATTACTTAGTAAATTAGGGTTATTGTAGGGAGGCTATAAATATATGTCTTAGCCGCCTACTTCAATTATCTTTTGATCAATTAAGTCTGATTTTATTCAGTGAGAGTTTTCTCTTTTAGTTCTTGAAAGAACTTAGGAACTTATCAAAGAATTCTTTCTTTGTGGCGTTCAACCTATCAAACTTAGGTTCTTGAAACTAGAGTTCTTAGGGTCTAGTTTACATGCTTAATCTAGGTTCTTTGAAACAGGCTTTTAAGGGTTTAAGTTTTCTTTGCCTGAATCTTGGCTTTTCTGGGTTAGGTATTTCAATTTGTTAGTGGGTTCAAAGGGTTTAACTCCTAGGTTTCTGAACACTCTGATAACTCGTATAATTATATAGTTTTTAGTTATGTTTTATTATTGTTTTGTGTCAAATACGAGTTATTATTGTTTAGTCTAATTCTGTTTATGATCTTTATGTATTTTGGTGTTTTTCACAAGTTTCTTTGAGTGATTTCAGATTACTAGAATTAAGGGTAAATCCAGTTCAGTTCCAGTTCCGACACCTTTTGCCATATCAGCTATATCTCGAGTTTCACTGAAGCAATAAGGCTGCAATTTGTAGCCGTGCAAAGATAAGAGGCATATTTATCTTTTTCATGTTTTACACTTCTTGAAACGGAGTCGTTTTCCCTAGCGAAATCGACCATGAAGTTGGCTGATGTGCAATGATGTCTGTGCTGACCTGTTTTCGTATTTTGCCCATATCTTCTTATCCACATCAGAAAATGAGCTGATTCCAACGGCTATGGATCCGTAACTGATAGGGTAACATTTTTCTAGAAGACCATGTGATCAGATAAGGCCTGCAAAATTGACAAAATCGACCATCAAGTTGGCTGATCAAAATCGTCATGTATGACGAAAATTGTTAGAAAATGCACCCACCTATTATACCTACCTTTGAAATTTGTAAAGCTTGTCTCTTGTCATTTAGCCCTCCAAAATGTGTATAAATAGAGGGCCTTGGATGATTGTAAGGGATCATATTGTACATAGGTAGGATATTAGCCATTGTAATAAAATTCTCTAAGTTTTCTTCTTCTTTCTTTTCTCTAGTTTTGTTTTTCTTTAGAAAGAGCAAGAGGTTGGATAATTAATATTCTTCTTCTTCTTCTTTCTTTCTTTTATTTTCTTCTTAGATTCTATTTAATTTTATGTTTATAATGCCTATGCTAGGCTAAACTTCTATTTGGTTAAGGGTGATTTCAAAGCCCTAGACATGTTTTGTGATTGATTTTCAGATTCTATCTATCATTAATTTTCTATCAAAGTTGCTTATGTTCTTCTACAAGAATTGTTCATGATGTTGTCTTGATTTATTTAGGTGTACAACTAGATAGATCTTGATAATTATCTATTGCTAGTTTAGGAGTCTTGATCCGTGTAATTGTCTTGATTTCCTATTCATAAGTGGCAATTTGTGATTAATGATTATGGTCAAGTTTTCAATAATTGCAAAGTGGAACATAACCTAAGTTGAACAATCCGAGCTTATGTGTTTGTTGCTTAGATCAACCTATCTTTCTCATCATAAAGCTGCCATTAAATTGAATTTAGAGAGCTTATTCTAGGTTGTTTAATGGTTAGAGATTAAATAGAGAGCTTGTTCTATTTAACGACAAACTAAGGAAAGATTGGGGTAACAGAGCTTGTTGTTATCTACGGTTGTTAACTTTGATAGTTGGTTGATATTGATAGATCTGAAATTGATTCTTAATGATGTCTAGTGGTGGAGAATGAAACCTTAACCATATTTTTCATATTTAATTCTTCTTACTTACTTGTTTTCTTACTTTTAGTTTGCTTATTTTTTATATTTATTTTTATTGGCTGGTTATACCGCCTAATTTGTATATTAACTTTGTTTTATTTTTATTGGCTGGTTATACCGCCTAATTTAGTATATATATTTTTATTGGCTGGTTATACCGCCTAATTTAGTATATATATTTTTGTTGGCTGGTTATACCGCCTTGCATCTTATTCTTATTATTTACTTAGTTTAAATCTGGCTTCAAAAACCCCTTTTCTTTTATTGTTCTTGAATTTAAGTTTTAAACTATTAACTTATAAACTAAAACCCAATCCCTGAGGACTCGACCCTTGCTAACTACTATACTTACAATTTATCTTTTTAGTGCAAGGTTAAATAAGATACACTCTTTTGGGTGCATCAAATTTTTGGCGCCGTTGCCGGGGATTGTTTTCTTTAGTTTATTTGTTACTTGGTTTATTCTTATTTTCAGTTCTAATGAGTTCTATTTTCTTGTACATACAAGTTTTTCTTATCAAATTTTGAAAAAAAAAAAAAAAAAAAAAAAAAACGATGGAATTGAGCAATCTAACACTTGAAGAGTTGGTGGCATACATGAACATGGAGAATCAACAAGCCAATCTCACCTTCCCAGTTCAACAATTGGCCATGGGAGGATGTCAAGGCCATCAAGTGTTCCAAGACCAACAGTATGATCATTACTCAAACACTTACCATGAGGGATGGTGGGATCATACTAATTATGGCTACTCAGAAAATTACCAAGAAGTAGATCCTTATGCCAATTACACTCATCCATCTAGCTTCAATCAATCATGGTCTCAAGAACCAGATCTTCTTCAACCACCACATATGACTCAAAACTCAGGTACTTCTTTAGAAGATCTTGTCGATTCTCTTGTTACTAATACTTTGCAATTTCAACAGGAAACAAGGGCAAGTATCCAGAGTTTGGAAAGGCAAATGAGCCTATTGGCTAGTAGTATGGTGGGATGGGTAGCACAAAGATCTGAAGAACTCCCTGCCCAAACGATGATTAACCTAAAGGAGAATGCTACTATTGTGACCTTGAGGAATGAGGAACAAGATGAGGATGAGACAAAATTAGAGATGAATTCTATTCTTGAGGATAATGAAGCCAATGATCTTTGTATTTCGGCACCTGAGGTAACGTTTGAGATTCCAATTTTTACTAATGTTTCTTCTCCACCTTTTCCTAGTAGATTCGCAAAGTTCAAGGAGGATGAACATGAACAAGACACGCTGGAAACCTTAAACAGTTTGTTTGTGGATGTCATTCAACAAGTACCAAAAGATGCACCATTCCTCGATGAGATATGCACCACCAAGGATGATGGAATAATACTTGTAATGGAGAATGCATCCACTGTTGTGCAAAGAAAGCTTCCTCTCAAACGCATAAATTTGGGAAATTTCATGCATGAGCCTGACAAGCCTAAAAAGCCAAGAAGGGGTGTTGGTTAGATTCAAAACACTAACTCAAGTGTTAATTGGGAAGGCAGCCCAATTAAAGATGAAATTGCCAACCTTCCATATTCAGATTTGCTTTCTCTTTCTTTTCCTTTTTCTTTTATTATTTTTATTGTTTTTATTTTTATTTCTTATGTTTCTTTGTTAATTGTGTTTACTGTTTTTAAGTTCATTTAGGCTGCATAAGTTTCTTTTGTTTAATAGTTCTTTTCTCTTACATATAATTCTTGCATTGGGGGATAATAGCATTACATTAATGACAATGTAAGAATTATGTGTGGGGGGAAGAATTTAGAATTTTATTTAGAGTGTTTTGTTTTTGAGTCTTTTTATGTTGTTTTTCTTTCTGATCCTTGTTTTGAAAAACACTAGATGTAAATATAATTTTTTTTAACCCCGGTTAAATGGCGGATAACGGTACTCCGTGATTATTTAAGTCGGTTCCATCAGCTACCCACAAAACTGATATTGTATATAAATTTCTCTTCCAATTTCTCTTTCAATTTTTTTTCATTTTTTTTCAGGATGGATGATATTCTCACAAGATTGCAGAAACGATTTCCTCCTTTTCCTCGAAATATTTTACTGAAGCTTTACCAAGTTCGATTTGAAAGATTAAGAATGCTTATGCACAAAGGGATTCCTGGAGACATACGTTGGATAATTGAAGCCAAGGTACGTGAAGATGAATATCTTCCTGTTTTGCATTTACCAGGTACATGTAGAAGCACTTTTGCAAAGAAGCGACGAGCAAAGCGCATGAGTTCAAATTGCCACAAATGTGCACGATGGACGTGTAACGGTAAATGTCGTTCTATTGGGATTCCGTCCTCTAATCGAGATGATAAAATTGAATTCATTAAGGATGGACTGAGTAAGGAGAATTTGGGTAATATCCAACTTTCTCTTGAGACGCATCCTAGTGGAGACGTACAAAGAGAAATTCTTGATTATGGCCGCAATTCCAAAGGGAATGGCAACATCTTGGGAATCTGATGTTAAAAGACCCTGTTTGCCAGCTTGTAAGAAAACTGGATGGGAAGCATATCCTCGACTCATAGAAGGCGTTTAAGCCGTTTCTGGACGTAAAACCAGAGGAAGATGTGAGCCACAATCACAACTACAATAAATGACTTCTCAGCTTTTGGTTTGATTTGCAATAACTTTATTTCGGTTTAATTTACGTGTTATTCAATTTGTGTAATTATTCTCATTTTTTATTTGTCTTTTACGGTTGATTTTTCTTCTCTTTTTTATTTTCTTCCTGAAATCACGCAAAAATCTTTTGTTAGGTTAACATTTTCTTCTGACAGGTCAAATACACTTTCGGCGACATTATTACTCTTGACTTTTACGGTTGATTTTTCTTCTCTTTTTGATTTTCTTCCTGAAATCACGCAAAAATCTTTTGTTAGGTTAACATTTTCTTCTGACAGGTCAGATACACTTTCGGCGACATTATTACTCTTGTCTGATTCACTACTCAGTCCTCTATATATTACACCATGTACTCATTCTCTTTCAGGCACTCGAAAAAAAAAAAGAAAAAAAATGGAAAGTACTTCGTCCCAACGCATTAAAAAAATTTGTGTCTTTGGAGGTGCTTATCCAGGGAAAAATAACATATTCGCTGATGAAGCCATAAGAGTTGGAGTAATACTTGCCCAACAAAAGATCCAGTTGATTTATGGAGGCGGTAGTACGGGTTTAATGGGAGCAGTCGCTACAGCAGCACACGCCGGAGGAAGTCCAGTTCTAGGAATCGTGCCAAAACTATTCACAAGTTTTTGTGGACCTACCGTGGGTAAGGAAATACAAGTCTGGAGTATCCCTGAACGGATAACAATCATGTACCATTCTGCCGATGCATTCATTGCTTTACCAGGAGGTCTGGGTACATTGGAAGAAATAGCTTGCGTGGCTTCTTGGTCATCTTTGGTCACAAATAAGAAACCCATTGGTTTGCTTAATATTAATGGTTATTTTAGTAATTTGCTTTCATATTTAGATAATGCTGTGGATAATGGATTCATGTTTTCAGAGGCAAGGAGAACCATAATTTCTGCTACAACCATTGAAGATTTACTCAAAAAGCTCCAAGCTTATGAGTGTTTATCTGCTACGGTTGTTTCGCAAACGCTCGGAAAAAGAAAAAGAGATATGGACGAGCAAGGAGTGGATTGCACTTTGTCTTTGTGACATTATCTAACATTTTGTTTGTTGTGTCTCAGTTATAATAAGTGGTTAGCAACCTCTGCAGGTAATATCTCCTAAATCCTACCTTTAAAATTTGACATTGGGGACAATGTCATATTTTAGTATGGGGTAAGGGACATATTTTGCTAATTTAAAAAAAAAAAAAAATTTGTTGTGTTTTAAGCCATTTAGAAGTATTCATTCTGAACAAGGTCTGAGTAAGGGAGACTTGAGACATACCTTGTCAGTTTGATTTCTTCTTTTCAAAAAAAAAAAAAAAAGTTTGTTGTGTTTTAAGCAATTTAGAAGTATTCATTCTGAACAAGGTCTGAGTAAGGGAGACTTGAGACATACCTTGTCAGTTTGATTTTAATCTTTTTATGTTTACTTGTTAATTTTTCTTTAGTATTTTAGGATTATTTAGGTTGCATGAGTTTGTTTTGTTTTGTTTTGAGTCTAGTTGTTCCTATTCTTATGTTATTAGTTCTTTTCTCTTACACATGATTCTTTCATTTGGGTTAATAGACTTACATTGAGGACAATGTAAGAATTAAGTGTGGGGGGAATGATTTAGGATTTCTTTTATTTTCGCCTACTATTTTTTTTATGAGTCTTTATTATTATTATTTTTAGTGTGTTTTAGTTCCTTTTTAATACAATGATGAGATATGAATTGCATAGGTCTAAACTGGTTACTAGTGAGAAGATTTTCATGAGAATTAAGCTTGATACTAATTTTTATGAGCCAATGTTAATATGATATGTTGATTGAGAAAGAAGCATGTTTAGACTTAAAACTGACTTGTATAATCATCATTGTGAGTTTTTGAGCCTAAAATGATTGATGCATTATACAAATCAATCTAATTTGTTTCTTGAGTGCTCTTATGATTACATGATTCTCTAGAACTTGCTTTAAACCGTTTGAGACTATATTGATACATGTGACAACATGAATATGATAGAGGCATTAGGATTATAACCAGAGCCAAAGAGCCATCCCTTATTGATGTTCCAAGAGAACACACCCTTAGTGAACCAATTTGAGCCTACATTGAATAAGCTATCTCTTTGGTAACCATAACTTGTCCCTAACCTAAATATACTTATATCTTTACCTTTGTTCCAAAGATGAATTAGCATGATTTGAGACAAGTTGCAAAGACAAGGGATATTTTTTGGTTAGAAACAAGAAATAAGTGTGGGGGGAAAAGAAAAGAAAAGTCAAGAGAAAAAGAAAGGGAATACTGGAAAATACATTCCTATGAAAAAAAATATATATATATGAATCATCTCTTGAATTTGTGGAAAAAGAAAAAGATGTTACAAAGTTGTTTAGAATGAAGAAAAGGCCCAACATGAATATCCGGCCTAGGTGACTATGTGCTTGTAAAGAGTTTTGAGAAGTTTCTTTGTATAATTTTTTTATGTCTCTAAACTTTATGAACTCTTTGGAACCTTTGTGATATCTTTATCCTTTTGTTCTTCAACCACATTACAAACCCCTTGGCCCCATTACAACCTTGATTAAAGACCTCTTGATTTATGAAGTTGCATGATCTTTTAGTGGAGAATAGGTGGACAAGCAAGCATATGGTAGAAGTGTTTTCATGAGATTGATTGAGTGTAAACACTTTACCACTACTTTAAAGAGTGAAAATCAAGAGAGTATCCCATGTGAGAAGTTGAGATTAAGTTTGAATATGCACTATTTTGATTGAAATATGTTATGTTAATATTGGCTTAACTCAAACTATTTACATTCAAGCAAGATTTTTTGTGAATTTCTTTAAGCTATTGATTAGTTTTTAAGACTTGTCCAATGATTATCTCAAATTTATATTGGAAGGATTAGTTATAATTATTATTTTTAGTTTTTCTTATGTTTTCAATGTTTGTGGGTATCGTCCTAGTAAACCCTCACGAGACTAAACTCGTCCACTAGGGACACCTAGGGGTTTAAAGGCTTGTGTCACATGCTAAGTGCCACCGTGATTTCCTACGAAAATGGATTAGATTAGATTTTCTTATTTTATTTTTATTGAGTCGTTGCTAGGGACTAGCAACAATCTAAGTGTGGGGGTGTGATAACTCGTATAATTATATAGTTTTTAGTTATGTTTTATTATTGTTTTGTGTCAAATACGAGTTATTTTGGTGTTTTTCACAAGTTTCTTTGAGTGATTTCAGATTACTAGAATTAAGGGTAAATCCAGTTCAGTTCCAGTTCCGACACCTTTTGCCATATCAGCTATATCTCGAGTTTCACTGAAGCAATAAGGCTGCAATTTGTAGCCGTGCAAAGATAAGAGGCATAGTTATCTTTTTCATGTTTTACACTTCTTGAAACGGAGTCGTTTTCCCTAGCGAAATCGACCATGAAGTTGGCTGATGTGCAATGACGTCTGTGCTGACCTGTTTTCGTATTTTGCCCATATCTTCTTATCCACATCAGCAAATGAGCTGATTCCAACGGCTATGGATCTGTAACTGATAGGGTAACATTTTTCTAGAAGACCATGTGATCAGATAAGGCCTGAAAAATTGACAAAATCGACCATCAAGTTGGCTGATCAAAATCGTCATGTATGACGAAAATTGTTAGAAAATGCACCCACCTATTATACCTACCTTTGAAATTTGTAAAGCTTGTCTCTTGTCATTTAGCCCTCCAAAATGTGTATAAATAGAGGGCCTTGGATGATTGTAAGGGATCATATTGTACATAGGTAGGATATTAGCCATTGTAATAAAATTCTCTAAGTTTTCTTCTTCTTTCTTTTCTCTAGTTTTGTTTTTCTTTAGAAAGAGCAAGAGGTTGGATAATTAATATTCTTCTTCTTCTTCTTTCTTTCTTTTATTTTCTTCTTAGATTCTATTTAATTTTATGTTTATAATGCCTATGCTAGGCTAAACTTCTATTTGGTTAAGGGTGATTTCAAAGCCCTAGACATGTTTTGTGATTGATTTTCAGATTCTATCTATCATTAATTTTCTATCAAAGTTGCTTATGTTCTTCTACAAGAATTGTTCATGATGTTGTCTTGATTTATTTAGGTGTACAACTAGATAGATCTTGATAATTATCTATTGCTAGTTTAGGAGTCTTGATCCGTGTAATTGTCTTGATTTCCTATTCATAAGTGGCAATTTGTGATTAATGATTATGGTCAAGTTTTCAATAATTGCAAAGTGGAACATAACCTAAGTTGAACAATCCGAGCTTATGTGTTTGTTGCTTAGATCAACCTATCTTTCTCATCATAAAGCTGCCATTAAATTGAATTTAGAGAGCTTATTCTAGGTTGTTTAATGGTTAGAGATTAAATAGAGAGCTTGTTCTATTTAACGACAAACTAAGGAAAGATTGGGGTAACAGAGCTTGTTGTTATCTATTCTTCCCCCCACACATAATTTTTACATTGTCATTAATGTAATGCTATTAACCCCAAATGAAAGAATCATGTGTAAGTGAAAAGAACAAATAAACAAAATATAAACTTATGCAGCCTAAATGAACTTAGAAACACTAAACACAATTAGCAAAGAAACATAAGAAAAAGATAAAGAAAAAGAGAGCAAATCTGAGGATGGCAGTTTGGCAATGCTTTCACTAATTAGGCTGCCTCCCCCAATTAGCACTTGATTTAGTGTTTTGAACCTAACCAACACCCCTTCTTGGCATTTTAGGCTTGTCAGGCTCATACATGAAATTTCCCAAATTTATGCGTTTGAGAGGAAGCTTTCTTTGCACAACAGTGGATGCATTCTCCATTACAAGTATTATTCCATCATCCTTTGTGGTGCATATGTCATTGATGAATGGAGCATATTTCGATACTTGTTGAATGACCTCCACAAACAAGTTGTTTAAGGTTTCCGGCATGTGTTGTTCATGTTCTTCCTCCTTGAACTTTGCAAATCTACTAGGAAAAGGTGGAGAAGAAACATTAGTAAAAAGTGAAACCTTAAACGTTACCTCAGGTGCCGAAATACTCTTATTTGGATCTTTGGCTTCATTATCCTCAAGAATAGAATCCATCTCTAATTTTGTTTCATCCTCATCTTGATCCTCATTCTTCAAGGTCACAATAGTAGCATTCTCCTTTGGGTTAACCATCGTTTGGGCTGGGAGTTCTTCAGATCTTTGTGCTACCCATCCCACCATACTATTAGCCAATTGGCTCATTTGCTTTTCCAAACTCTGAATGCTTGCCCTTGTTTCCTGTTGGAATTGCAAAGAATCAGTAACAAGAGAATAGACAAGATCTTCTAAAGAAGTACCTGAGTTTTGAGTCATATGTGGTGGTTGAAAAAGATCTGGTTCTTGAGACCATGATTGATTGAAGCTAGATGGATGAGTGTAATTGGCATAAGGATCTACTTCTTGGTAATTTTTCGAGTAGCCATAATTAGTATGATCCCACCATCCTTCATGGTAAGTGTTTGAGTAATGATCATACTCTTGGTCTTGGAACACTTGATGGCCTTGACATCCTCCCATGGCAAATTGTTGAACTGGGAAAGTGAGATTGGCTTGTTGATTCTCCATGTTCATGTATGCCACCAACTCTTCAAGTGTTAGATTGCTCAATTCTATCGTTTTTTTTTTTTCTATTTTTTTTTCAAAATTTGATAAGAAAAACCCGTATGTACAAGAAAATAAAACTCATTAGAACTGAAAATAAGAATAAACCAAGTAACAAATAAACTAATGAAAACAATCCCCGGCAACGGCGCCAAAAATTTGATGCACCCAAAAGAGTGTATCTTATTTAACCTTGCACTAAAAAGATAAATTGTAAGTATAGTAGTTAGCAAGGGTCGAGTCCTCAGGGATTGGGTTTTAGTTTATAAGTTAATAGTTTAAAACTTAAATTCAAGAACAATAAAAGAAAAGGGGTTTTTGAAGCCAGATTTAAACTAAAGTAAATAATAAGAATAAGATGCAAGGCGGTATAACCAGCCAATAAAAATATATATACTAAATTAGGCGGTATAACCAGCCAATAAAAATAAAACAAAGTTAATATACAAATTAGGCGGTATAACCAGCCAATAAAAATAAATATACTTTTAAAAATAAGCAAACTAGAAAAGTAAGAAAACAAGTAAGAAGAATCAAATATGAAAAATATGGTTAAGGTTTCATTCTCCACCACTAGACATCATTAAGAATCAATTTCAGATCTATCAATATCAACCAACTATCAAAGTTAACAACCGTAGATAACAACAAGCTCTGTTACCCCAATCTTTCCTTAGTTTGTCGTTAAATAGAACAAGCTCTCTATTTAATCTCTAACCATTAAACAACCTAGAATAAGCTCTCTAAATTCAATTTAATGGCAGCTTTATGATGAGAAAGATAGGTTGATCTAAGCAACAAACACATAAGCTCGGATTGTTCAACTTAGGTTATGTTCCACTTTGCAATTATTGAAAACTTGACCATAATCATTAATCACAAATTGCCACTTATGAATAGGAAATCAAGACAATTACACGGATCAAGACTCCTAAACTAGCAATAGATAATTATCAAGATCTATCTAGTTGTACACCTAAACAAATCAAGACAACATCATGAACAATTCTTGTAGAAGAACATAAGCAACTTTGATAGAAAATTAATGATAGATAGAATCTGAAAATCAATTATAAAACATGTCTAGGGCTTTGAAATCACCCTTAACCAAATAGAAGTTTAGCCTAGCATAGGCATTATAAACATAAACATAAAATTAAAGAAAATCTAAGAAGAAAATAAAAGAAAGAAAGAAGAAGAGGAAGAATATTAATTATCCAACCTCTTGCTCTCTCTAAAGAAAAAGAAAACTAGAGAAAAGAAAGAAAACTAGAGAAAAGAAAGAAGAAGAAAACTTAGAGAATTTTATTAAAATGGCTAATATCCTACCTATGTACAATATATCCTCTACAATCATCCAAGGCCCTCTATTTATACACATTTTGGAAGGCTAAATGACAAGAGACAAGCTTTACAAATTTCAAAGGTAGGTATAATAGGTGGGTGAATTTTTCTAACAATTTTCGTCATATTGTATGACAATTTTGATCAGCCAACTTGATGGTCGATTTCGTCAATGTTGGAGGCCTGATCTGATCACATGGTCTTCTAGAAAAAGGTTCCCCTATCAGTTACGGATCCATAGCCGTTGGAATCAGCTCATTTGCTGATGTGGATAAGCAGATATGGGCAAAATACGAAAACATGTCAGCACAGACATCATTGCACATCAGCCAACTTGATGGTCGATTTCGTCAATATTAGAGGCCTGATCTGATCATATGGTCTTCTAGACAAAGGTTCCCGTATCAGTTACGGAACCATAGCCGTTGGAATCAGCTCATTTGCTGATGTGGATAAGAAGATATGGGCATAATACGAAAACATGTCAGCACAGACGTCATTGCACATCAGCCAACTTGATGGTCGATTTCGATAGGGAAAACGACTCCGTTTTAAGAAGTGTAAAACACGAAAAAGATAGATATGCCTCTTAGCTTTGCATGTCTACAAATTTCAGCCTTATTGCTTCAATGAAACTCGAGATATAGCTGATATGGGAAAAGGTGTCGGAACTGAAACTGAACTGGATTTGCCCTTAATTCTAGTAATCTGAAATCACTCAAAGAAACTTGTGAAAAACACCAAAATACATAAAAATATAAAAGATCATAAACACAATTAGACTAAACAATAATAACTCGTATTTGACACAAAACAATAATAAAACATAACTAAAAACTATATAATTATACGAGTTATCACACCCCCACACTTAGATTGTTGCTAGTCCCTAGCAACGACTCAATAAAAATAAAATAAGAAAATCTAATCTAATCCATTTTCGTAGGAAATCACGGTGGCACTTAGCATGTGACACAAGCCTTTAAACCCCTAGGTGTCCCTAGTGGACGAGTTTAGTCTCGTGAGGGTTTACTAGAACGATACCCACAAACATTGAAAAACTAAAATATAAATAAACTGCATATACTAAAAATATTTACTCCTAATCCTTTCAATACAAATTAGAGACAATATTTGAACAAGTCTTATAAACTAATCAATAGCTTAAAGAATTTCACAAAAAATCATGCTTGAATGTAAATTGTTTGAGTTAAGCCAATATTAGCATAACATATCTCAATCAAAATATTGCATGTTCAAATTTAATCTCAACTTCTCACATGGGATACCCTCATGATTTTCACTCTTTAAAGTAGTGGTGAAGTGTTTACACTCAATCAATCTCATGAAAACAGTTCTACCATATTCTTGCTTGTCCACCTATTCTCCACTATTTAGATCATACAACTTCATGAATCAAGAGGTCTTTAATCAAGGTTGTAATGGGGCCAAGGGGTTTGTAATGTGGTTGAAGAACAAAAGGATAAAGATATCACAAAGGTTCCAAAGAGTTCATAAAGTTTAGAGACATAAAAAGATCATACAAAGAAACTTCTCAAAACTCTTTACAAGTACATAGTCACCTAGGCCGGATATTCATGTTGGGCCTTTTCTTCATTCTAAACAACTTTGTAACATCCTTTTCCTTTTCCACAAATTCAAGAGATGATTCATATATATTTTTTTTTTACATAGGAATATATTTGCCAGTATTCCATTTCTTTTTCTCTTGACTTTTCTTTTCTTTCCCCCCACACTTATTTCTTGTTTCTACCCCAAATTTTCAATAGATCTTCCTTGTCTTTGCAACTTGTCTCAAAACATGCTAATTCATCTTTGGAACAAAGGTAAAGATATAACTATATTTAGGTTAGGGACAAGTTATGGTTACCAAAGAGATAGCTTATTCAATGTAGGCTCAAATTGGTTCACTAAGGGTGTGTTCTCTTGGAACATCAATAAGGGATGGCTGTTTGGCCCTGGCTAAAAATCCTAATGCCTCTATCATATTCATGTTGTCACATGCATCAATATAGTCTCAAATGGTTTAAAGCAAGTTCTAGAGAATCATGTAATCATAAGAGCACTCAAGAAAGAAATTAGAATGATATGTATAATGCATCAATCATATAGGCTCAAAAACTCACAAGGATGATTATACAAGTCAATATCAAGTCTAAACATGCTTCTTTCTCAATCAACATATCATATTAACATTGGCTCATAAAAAAAAATGATATCAAGCTCAATTCTCATGAAAATCTTCTCACTAATAAATCTGTTTTAGACTTATGCAATTCATATCTCATCATTGTATTAAAAAGGAACTAAAACACACTAAAAAAATAAAGTAAATAATAAAGACTCATAAAAAAAAAAAAAATAGTAGACAAAAATAAAAGAAATCCTAAATCATTCCCCCCCTACACTTAATTCTTACATTGTCCTCAATGTAAGTCTATTAACCCAAATGAAAGAATCATGTGTAAGAGAAAAGAACTAATAACATAAGAATAGGAACAACTAAGACTTAAAACAAAACAAAACCATGCAACCTAAATAATCCTAAAATACTAAACAAAAATTAACAAGTAAACATAAAAAGATTAAAATCAAACTGACAAGGTATGTCTCAAGTCTCCCTTACTCAGACCTTGTTCAGAATGAATACTTCTAAATTGCTTAAAACACAACAAACTTTTTTTTTTTTTTTGAAAAGAAGAAATCAAACTGACAAGGTATGTCTCAAGTCTCCCTTACTCAGACCTTGTTCAGAATGAATACTTCTAAATGGCTTAAAACACAACAAATTTTTTTTTTTTTTAAATTAGCAAAATATGTCCCTTACCCCATACTAAAATATGACATTGTCCCCAATGTCAAATTTTAAAGGTAGGATTTAGGAGATATTACCTGCAGAGGTTGCTAACCACTTATTATAACTGAGACACAACAAACAAAATGTTAGATAATGTCACAAAGACAAAGTGCAATCCACTCCTTGCTCGTCCATATCTCTTTTTCTTTTTCCGAGCGTTTGCGAAACAACCGTAGCAGATAAACACTCATAAGCTTGGAGCTTTTTGAGTAAATCTTCAATGGTTGTAGCAGAAATTATGGTTCTCCTTGCCTCTGAAAACATGAATCCATTATCCACAGCATTATCTAAATATGAAAGCAAATTACTAAAATAACCATTAATATTAAGCAAACCAATGGGTTTCTTATTTGTGACCAAAGATGACCAAGAAGCCACGCAAGCTATTTCTTCCAATGTACCCAGACCTCCTGGTAAAGCAATGAATGCATCGGCAGAATGGTACATGATTGTTATCCGTTCAGGGACACTCCAGACTTGTATTTCCTTACCCACGGTAGGTCCACAAAAACTTGTGAATAGTTTTGGCACGATTCCTAGAACTGGACTTCCTCCGGCGTGTGCTGCTGTAGCGACTGCTCCCATTAAACCCGTACTACCGCCTCCATAAATCAATTGGATCTTTTGTTGGGCAAGTATTACTCCAACTCTTATGGCTTCATCAGCGAATATGTTATTTTTCCCTGGATAAGCACCTCCAAAGACACAAATTTTTTTAATGCGTTGGGATGAAGTACTTTCCATTTTTTTTTTTCTTTTTCGAGTGCCTGAAAGAGAATGAGTACATGGTGTAATATATAGAGGACTGAGTAGTGAATCAGACAAGAGTAATAATGTCGCCGAAAGTGTATCTGACCTGTCAGAAGAAAATGTTAACCTAACAAAAGATTTTTGCGTGATTTCAGGAAGAAAATCAAAAAGAGAAGAAAAATCAACCGTAAAAGACCAATGCAAAAAACGAAAACGAGAATAATTACACAAATCGAACAACACGTAAATTAAACTGAAATGAAGTTATTGCAAATCAAACCAAAAGCTGAGAAGTTATTTATTGTAGTTGTGATTGTGGCTCACATCTTCCTCTGGTTTTACGTCCAGAAACGGCTTAAACGCCTTCTATGAGTCGAGGATATGCTTCCCATCCAGTTTTCTTACAAGCTGGCAAACAGGGTCTTTTAACATCAGATTCCCAAGATGTTGCCATTCCCTTTGGAATTGCGGCCATAAATCAAGAATTTCTCTTTGTACGTCTCCACTAGGATGCGTCTCAAGAGAAAGTTGGATATTACCCAAATTCTCCTTACTCAGTCCATCCTTAATGAATTCAATTTTATCATCTCGATTAGAGGACGGAATCCCAATAGAACGACATTTACCGTTACACGTCCATCGTGCACATTTGTGGCAATTTGAACTCATGCGCTTTGCTCGTCGCTTCTTTGCAAAAGTGCTTCTACCTGTACCTGGTAAATGCAAAACAGGAAGATATTCATCTTCACGTACCTTGGCTTCAATTATCCAACGTATGTCGTCAGGAATCCCTTTCTGCATAAGCATTCTTAATCTTTCGAAACGAACTTGGTAAAGCTTCAGTAAAATATTTCGAGGAAAAGGAGGAAATCGTTTATGCAATCTTGTGAGAATATCATCCATCCTGAAAAGAAAAAAAATGAAAAAAATTGAAAGAGAAATTGGAAGAGAAATTTATATACAATATCAGTTTTGTGGGTAGCTGATGGAACCGACTTAAATAATCACGGAGTACCGTTATCCGCCATTTAACCGGGGTTAAAAAAAATTATATTTACATCTAGTTATTTTCAAAACAAGGATCAGAAACAAAAACAACATAAAAAGACACAAAAACAAAACACTCTAAATAAAATCCTAAATTCTTCCCCCCACACATAATTTTTACATTGTCATTAATGTAATGCTATTAACCCCAAATGAAAGAATCATGTGTAAGTGAAAAGAACAAATAAACAAAATATAAACTTATGCAGCCTAAATGAACTTAGAAACACTAAACACAATTAGCAAAGAAACATAAGAAAAAGATAAAGAAAAAGAGAGCAAATCTGAGGATGGCAGTTTGGCAATGCTTTCACTAATTAGGCTGCCTCCCCCAATTAGCACTTGATTTAGTGTTTTGAACCTAACCAACACCCCTTCTTGGCATTTTAGGCTTGTCAGGCTCATACATGAAATTTCCCAAATTTATGCGTTTGAGAGGAAGCTTTCTTTGCACAACAGTGGATGCATTCTCCATTACAAGTATTATTCCATCATCCTTTGTGGTGCATATGTCATTGATGAATGGAGCATATTTCGATACTTGTTGAATGACCTCCACAAACAAGTTGTTTAAGGTTTCCGGCATGTGTTGTTCATGTTCTTCCTCCTTGAACTTTGCAAATCTACTAGGAAAAGGTGGAGAAGAAACATTAGTAAAAAGTGAAACCTTAAACGTTACCTCAGGTGCCGAAATACTCTTATTTGGATCTTTGGCTTCATTATCCTCAAGAATAGAATCCATCTCTAATTTTGTTTCATCCTCATCTTGATCCTCATTCTTCAAGGTCACAATAGTAGCATTCTCCTTTGGGTTAACCATCGTTTGGGCTGGGAGTTCTTCAGATCTTTGTGCTACCCATCCCACCATACTATTAGCCAATTGGCTCATTTGCTTTTCCAAACTCTGAATGCTTGCCCTTGTTTCCTGTTGGAATTGCAAAGAATCAGTAACAAGAGAATAGACAAGATCTTCTAAAGAAGTACCTGAGTTTTGAGTCATATGTGGTGGTTGAAAAAGATCTGGCTCTTGAGACCATGATTGATTGAAGCTAGATGGATGAGTGTAATTGGCATAAGGATCTACTTCTTGGTAATTTTTCGAGTAGCCATAATTAGTATGATCCCACCATCCTTCATGGTAAGTGTTTGAGTAATGATCATACTGTTGGTCTTGGAACACTTGATGGCCTTGACATCCTCCCATGGCAAATTGTTGAACTGGGAAAGTGAGATTGGCTTGTTGATTCTCCATGTTCATGTATGCCACCAACTCTTCAAGTGTTAGATTGCTCAATTCTATCGTTTTTTTTTTTTTTCTATTTTTTTTTCAAAATTTGATAAGAAAAACCCGTATGTACAAGAAAATAAAACTCATTAGAACTGAAAATAAGAATAAACCAAGTAACAAATAAACTAATGAAAACAATCCCCGGCAACGGCGCCAAAAATTTGATGCACCCAAAAGAGTGTATCTTATTTAACCTTGCACTAAAAAGATAAATTGTAAGTATAGTAGTTAGCAAGGGTCGAGTCCTCAGGGATTGGGTTTTAGTTTATAAGTTAATAGTTTAAAACTTAAATTCAAGAACAATAAAAGAAAAGGGGTTTTTGAAGCCAGATTTAAACTAAAGTAAATAATAAGAATAAGATGCAAGGCGGTATAACCAGCCAATAAAAATATATATACTAAATTAGGCGGTATAACCAGCCAATAAAAATAAAACAAAGTTAATATACAAATTAGGCGGTATAACCAGCCAATAAAAATAAATATACTTTTAAAAATAAGCAAACTAGAAAAGTAAGAAAACAAGTAAGAAGAATCAAATATGAAAAATATGGTTAAGGTTTCATTCTCCACCACTAGACATCATTAAGAATCAATTTCAGATCTATCAATATCAACCAACTATCAAAGTTAACAACCGTAGATAACAACAAGCTCTGTTACCCCAATCTTTCCTTAGTTTGTCGTTAAATAGAACAAGCTCTCTATTTAATCTCTAACCATTAAACAACCTAGAATAAGCTCTCTAAATTCAATTTAATGGCAGCTTTATGATGAGAAAGATAGGTTGATCTAAGCAACAAACACATAAGCTCGGATTGTTCAACTTAGGTTATGTTCCACTTTGCAATTATTGAAAACTTGACCATAATCATTAATCACAAATTGCCACTTATGAATAGGAAATCAAGACAATTACACGGATCAAGACTCCTAAACTAGCAATAGATAATTATCAAGATCTATCTAGTTGTACACCTAAACAAATCAAGACAACATCATGAACAATTCTTGTAGAAGAACATAAGCAACTTTGATAGAAAATTAATGATAGATAGAATCTGAAAATCAATTATAAAACATGTCTAGGGCTTTGAAATCACCCTTAACCAAATAGAAGTTTAGCCTAGCATAGGCATTATAAACATAAACATAAAATTAAAGAAAATCTAAGAAGAAAATAAAAGAAAGAAAGAAGAAGAGGAAGAATATTAATTATCCAACCTCTTGCTCTCTCTAAAGAAAAAGAAAACTAGAGAAAAGAAAGAAAACTAGAGAAAAGAAAGAAGAAGAAAACTTAGAGAATTTTATTAAAATGGCTAATATCCTACCTATGTACAATATATCCTCTACAATCATCCAAGGCCCTCTATTTATACACATTTTGGAAGGCTAAATGACAAGAGACAAGCTTTACAAATTTCAAAGGTAGGTATAATAGGTGGGTGAATTTTTCTAACAATTTTCGTCATATTGTATGACAATTTTGATCAGCCAACTTGATGGTCGATTTCGTCAATGTTGGAGGCCTGATCTGATCACATGGTCTTCTAGAAAAAGGTTCCCCTATCAGTTACGGATCCATAGCCGTTGGAATCAGCTCATTTGCTGATGTGGATAAGCAGATATGGGCAAAATACGAAAACATGTCAGCACAGACATCATTGCACATCAGCCAACTTGATGGTCGATTTCGTCAATATTAGAGGCCTGATCTGATCATATGGTCTTCTAGACAAAGGTTCCCGTATCAGTTACGGAACCATAGCCGTTGGAATCAGCTCATTTGCTGATGTGGATAAGAAGATATGGGCATAATACGAAAACATGTCAGCACAGACGTCATTGCACATCAGCCAACTTGATGGTCGATTTCGATAGGGAAAACGACTCCGTTTTAAGAAGTGTAAAACATGAAAAAGATAGATATGCCTCTTAGCTTTGCATGTCTACAAATTTCAGCCTTATTGCTTCAATGAAACTCGAGATATAGCTGATATGGGAAAAGGTGTCGGAACTGAAACTGAACTGGATTTGCCCTTAATTCTAGTAATCTGAAATCACTCAAAGAAACTTGTGAAAAACACCAAAATACATAAAAATATAAAAGATCATAAACACAATTAGACTAAACAATAATAACTCGTATTTGACACAAAACAATAATAAAACATAACTAAAAACTATATAATTATACGAGTTATCAAAATTGTTAGAAAATGCACCCACCTATTATACCTACCTTTGAAATTTGTAAAGAATCAAATATGAAAAATATGGTTAAGGTTTCATTCTCCACCACTAGACATCATTAAGAATCAATTTCAGATCTATCAATATCAACCAACTATCAAAGTTAACAACCGTAGATAACAACAAGCTCTGTTATCCCAATCTTTCCTTAGTTTGTCGTTAAATAGAACAAGCTCTCTATTTAATCTCTAACCATCAAACAACCTAGAATAAGCTCTCTAGATTCAATTTAATGGCAGCTTTATGATGAGAAAGATAGGTTGATCTAAGCAACAAACACATAAGCTCGGATTGTTCAACTTAGGTTATGTTCCACTTTGCAATTATTGAAAACTTGACCATAATCATTAATCACAAATTGCCACTTATGAATAGGAAATCAAGACAATTACATGGATCAAGACTCCTAAACTAGCAATAGATAATTATCAAGATCTATCTAGTTGTACACCTAAACAAATCAAGACAACATCATGAACAATTCTTGTAGAAGAACATAAGCAACTTTGATAGAAAATTAATGATAGATAGAATCTGAAAATCAATCATAAAACATGTCTAGGGCTTTGAAATCACCCTTAACCAAATAGAAGTTTAGCCTAGCATAGGCATTATAAACATAAAATTAAATAGAATCTAAGAAGAAAATAAAAGAAAGAAAGAAGAAGAAGAAGAATATTAATTATCCAACCTCTTGCTCTCTCTAAAGAAAAAGAAAACTAGAGAAAAGAAAGAAGAAGAAAACTTAGAGAATTTTATTAAAATGGCTAATATCCTACCTATGTACAATATGATCCTCTACAATCATCCAAGGCCCTCTATTTATACACATTTTGGAAGGCTAAATGACAAGAGACAAGCTTTACAAATTTCAAAGGTAGGTATAATAGGTGGGTGAATTTTTCTAACAATTTTCGTCATATTGTATGACAATTTTGATCAGCCAACTTGATGGTCGATTTCGTCAATGTTGGAGGCCTGATCTGATCCCATGGTCTTCTAGAAAAAGGTTCCCCTATCAGTTACGGATCCATAGCCGTTGGAATCAGCTCATTTGCTGATGTGGATAAGCAGATATGGGCAAAATACGAAAACATGTCAGCACAGACGTCATTGCACATCAGCCAACTTGATGGTCGATTTCGTCAATATTAGAGGCCTGATCTGATCATATGGTCTTCTAGACAAAGGTTCCCGTATCGGTTACGGATCCATAGCCATTGGAATCAGCTCATTTGCTGATGTGGATAAGCAGATATGGGCAAAATACGAAAACAGGTCAGCACAGACGTCACTGCACATCAGCCAACTTGATGGTCGATTTCGCTAGGGAAAACGACTCCGTTTCAAGAAGTATAAAACATGAAAAAGATAGATATGCCTCTTAGCTTTGCACGGCTACAAATTTCAGCCTTATTGCTTCAGTGAAACTCCAGATATAGCTGATATGGAAAAATGTGTCGGAACCCTTATTGATGTTCCAAGAGAACACACCCTTAGTGAACCAATTTGAGCCTACATTGAATAAGCTATCTCTTTGGTAACCATAACTTGTCCCTAACCTAAATATACTTATATCTTTACCTTTGTTCCAAAGATGAATTAGCATGATTTGAGACAAGTTGCAAAGACAAGGGATATTTTTTGGTTAGAAACAAGAAATAAGTGTGGGGGGAAAAGAAAAGAAAAGTCAAGAGAAAAAGAAATGGAATACTGGAAAATACATTCCTATGAAAAAAAATATATATATATGAATCATCTCTTGAATTTGTGGAAAAAGAAAAAGATGTTACAAAGTTGTTTAGAATGAAGAAAAGGCCCAACATGAATATCCGGCCTAGGTGACTATGTGCTTGTAAAGAGTTTTGAGAAGTTTCTTTGTATAATTTTTTTATGTCTCTAAACTTTATGAACTCTTTGGAACCTTTGTGATATCTTTATCCTTTTGTTCTTCAACCACATTACAAACCCCTTGGCCCCATTACAACCTTGATTAAAGACCTCTTGATTTATGAAGTTGCATGATCTTTTAGTGGAGAATAGGTGGACAAGCAAGCATATGGTAGAAGTGTTTTCATGAGATTGATTGAGTGTAAACACTTTACCACTACTTTAAAGAGTGAAAATCAAGAGAGTATCCCATGTGAGAAGTTGAGATTAAGTTTGAATATGCACTATTTTGATTGAAATATGTTATGTTAATATTGGCTTAACTCAAACTATTTACATTCAAGCAAGATTTTTTGTGAATTTCTTTAAGCTATTGATTAGTTTTTAAGACTTGTCCAATGATTATCTCAAATTTATATTGGAAGGATTAGTTATAATTATTATTTTTAGTTTTTCTTATGTTTTCAATGTTTGTGGGTATCGTCCTAGTAAACCCTCACGAGACTAAACTCGTCCACTAGGGACACCTAGGGGTTTAAAGGCTTGTGTCACATGCTAAGTGCCACCGTGATTTCCTACGAAAATGGATTAGATTAGATTTTCTTATTTTATTTTTATTGAGTCGTTGCTAGGGACTAGCAACAATCTAAGTGTGGGGGTGTGATAACTCGTATAATTATATAGTTTTTAGTTATGTTTTATTATTGTTTTGTGTCAAATACGAGTTATTATTGTTTAGTCTAATTCTGTTTATGATCTTTATGTATTTTGGTGTTTTTCACAAGTTTCTTTGAGTGATTTCAGATTACTAGAATTAAGGGTAAATCCAGTTCAGTTCCAGTTCCGACACCTTTTGCCATATCAGCTATATCTCGAGTTTCACTGAAGCAATAAGGCTGCAATTTGTAGCCGTGCAAAGATAAGAGGCATATTTATCTTTTTCATGTTTTACACTTCTTGAAACGGAGTCGTTTTCCCTAGCGAAATCGACCATGAAGTTGGCTGATGTGCAATGACGTCTGTGCTGACCTGTTTTCGTATTTTGCCCATATCTTCTTATCCACATCAGCAAATGAGCTGATTCCAACGGCTATGGATCCGTAACTGATAGGGTAACATTTTTCTAGAAGACCATGTGATCAGATAAGGCCTGCAAAATTGACAAAATCGACCATCAAGTTGGCTGATCAAAATCGTCATGTATTACGAAAATTGTTAGAAAATGCACCCACCTATTATACCTACCTTTGAAATTTGTAAAGCTTGTCTCTTGTCATTTAGCCCTCCAAAATGTGTATAAATAGAGGGCCTTGGATGATTGTAAGGGATCATATTGTACATAGGTAGGATATTAGCCATTGTAATAAAATTCTCTAAGTTTTCTTCTTCTTTCTTTTCTCTAGTTTTGTTTTTCTTTAGAAAGAGCAAGAGGTTGGATAATTAATATTCTTCTTCTTCTTCTTTCTTTCTTTTATTTTCTTCTTAGATTCTATTTAATTTTATGTTTATAATGCCTATGCTAGGCTAAACTTCTATTTGGTTAAGGGTGATTTCAAAGCCCTAGACATGTTTTGTGATTGATTTTCAGATTCTATCTATCATTAATTTTCTATCAAAGTTGCTTATGTTCTTCTACAAGAATTGTTCATGATGTTGTCTTGATTTATTTAGGTGTACAACTAGATAGATCTTGATAATTATCTATTGCTAGTTTAGGAGTCTTGATCCGTGTAATTGTCTTGATTTCCTATTCATAAGTGGCAATTTGTGATTAATGATTATGGTCAAGTTTTCAATAATTGCAAAGTGGAACATAACCTAAGTTGAACAATCCGAGCTTATGTGTTTGTTGCTTAGATCAACCTATCTTTCTCATCATAAAGCTGCCATTAAATTGAATTTAGAGAGCTTATTCTAGGTTGTTTAATGGTTAGAGATTAAATAGAGAGCTTGTTCTATTTAACGACAAACTAAGGAAAGATTGGGGTAACAGAGCTTGTTGTTATCTACGGTTTTTAACTTTGATAGTTGGTTGATATTGATAGATCTGAAATTGATTCTTAATGATGTCTAGTGGTGGAGAATGAAACCTTAACCATATTTTTCATATTTAATTCTTCTTACTTACTTGTTTTCTTACTTTTAGTTTGCTTATTTTTTATATTTATTTTTATTGGCTGGTTATACCGCCTAATTTGTATATTAACTTTGTTTTATTTTTATTGGCTGGTTATACCGCCTAATTTAGTATATATATTTTTATTGGCTGGTTATACCGCCTAATTTAGTATATATATTTTTATTGGCTGGTTATACCGCCTTGCATCTTATTCTTATTATTTACTTAGTTTAAATCTGGCTTCAAAAACCCCTTTTCTTTTATTGTTCTTGAATTTAAGTTTTAAACTATTAACTTATAAACTAAAACCCAATCCCTGAGGACTCGACCCTTGCTAACTACTATACTTACAATTTATCTTTTTAGTGCAAGGTTAAATAAGATACACTCTTTTGGGTGCATCACACTCTAAAGGATATGTGTTCATGGATTTGGAATATAAGGATAGACAAGTTGAATTCGAATCAAGGGATGCAACTTTCTTAGAAAATGAGTTTCCTAAGAAAGGGAATGGTAAAAAGAATTATCCATTACATGAAATTGATGAATCTGGAATAACAAGAACAAATAATGTGCTAATATCACTTAATGAAAGTGATTCGGGTATTGGACCAAGTGGGAGCATAGTGCCTCCACAAGTTCTTTGGTCATAGTGGCAACAATGACCAAGATAAACCTATGGATGAAATAGGTGATCAAAACGTTGATCAAGTGTCGGTCCAACAACATGAGGATGAGTTACCTCAAGAAGAGCTTCATGAGGATGAGTTACCTCATGAAGAGCCTAATGAGGATGTGTTACCTCATGAAGAACTTGATGAGAATGCAAATGTGCATGATCAAGAAGAACATAATGCTCCTACTATTCTTAGACGTTCTTCAAGAAAATTCAAACCTCCAAGTAAGTGGTGGATTTTGGATGAAAGTGAGGCTCATTTGGTGTCATCTATGGATGATGAACCACAAAGTTTGAAAGAAGCTCTTGAAAGTCCAGATTGTGATAAATGGATAGTTGCAATGGAAAATGAATTAGAATCTATGCATGTGAATAAAGTATGGGATTTAGTTGATCTTCATAAAGATAGAAAGGCCGTTGGGAACAAATGGGTTCTCAAGATCAAGAGAAAATTGGATGGTACCATTGAAAGGTACAAGGCACGTTTGGTTGCCAAGGGGTATACGCAAGTAGAAGGTATTGATTATAAAGATACTTTCTCACCTGTTGTGAGATTCAACTCCATCAGGTTGATACTAGCTTTTGTTGCTAATCTTGATTTGGAATTACATCAAATGGAAGTTAAGACTAGCTTCCTCAATGGTGATTTGAGTGAGGAGATCTACATGAAACAACAAGAAGGTTTCATTGTAGAAGGTAAGGAACACAAGGTATGTCGACTAAAGAAATCGATATATGGTCTTAAACAAGCTTCAAGACAATGGTATTTGAAGTTCCATGAATCTGTCTTGAACTTTCGTTTCAAGATGATGGATAAAGATCATTGTGTTTATGTCTTAAATTCCAAGAACAAGTTTATGATTATGTCATTATATGTTGATGATATACTGTTAGCTAGTAATTATTTGAGTTTTTGATCAACCCAAAAGAATGTATTTTATTTAACCTTGCACTTAAGAAGAATCAATTGTAGAGTATAGTGATTAGCAAGGGTCGAGTCCTCAGGGATTGGGTTTTAGTTTATAAGTTATAGTTTATCACTTAATGACAAGTAAACAAAAGTAAAGGGGATTTTGAGATCAGATTTAAACTAAAGTTAACAATAAGAATGAGAAAACAAGTAATTAAGAAGAATCAAATATGAGAAATATGGTTAAGGTTTTTCTCCACCATTAGACATCATTAAGAATCAACTTCATATTTGTCAACATCAATTTACTATCAAAGTTAACAACCGTAGATAACAACAAGTTCTGTTACCCCAATCTTTCCTTAGTTTATCGTTAAATAGAAAAAGCTCTCTATTTAATCTCTAACTATCAAACTACCTAGAATAAGCTCTCTAAGTTCAATTTATTAGCAGCTTTATGATGAGAAAGATAGGTTGATCTAAGCAACAAACACATAAGCTTTGATTGTTTAACTTAGGTTATATTCCACTTTGCAATTATTGAAAACTTGACCATAATCATTAATCACAAATTGCTACTTATGAATAGGAAATCAAGACAATTACACGAATCAAGACTCCTAAACTAGCATTAGATAATTATCAAGATTTATCTAGTTGGCCACCTAAACAAATCAAAACATCATCATGAACAATTTTAACAGAAGAACATAAGCAACTTTGATAGAAAACAATGATAGATAGATTCTGAAAATTAATTACATAACATGTCTAGCGCTTTGAAATCACCCTTAACCAAATAAAAGTTTAGCCTAGCATAGGCATTGTTAACATAAACATAAAATTAAAGAGAATCTAAGAAGAAAATAAAAGAAAGAAAGAAAGAAAGAAGAAGAAGAATATTAATTATCCAGCCTCTTATTCTCTCAAAAACTCTAAAACACAGAAGAAATCATAACTTTGATGCTTGGAGAAGTGTAAATTTCGTTTGCCCTCTTGATCTTTATTTATAAGCAATAGCTAGGGCATCAAACAAGTGAATTTCAGCTCTCTCTCTTCAATAAATGCTGACTTGTGGCTAAAGTTAAGGAAAAGTGGCTGACTTTTGTGTTTTAAGGAAAGATATAAGCCTTGGCAGCCAAGTTTGAATAAAATAGGAAAGTTTTAGTCAAAGAACTCTTTAATGAAGAGAGATAACAAACTTGCAGCCAAAGCAAGTGTAAGGAAGGAAAGCCTTGGCTGATTTAATTCTCCTACATTGACTAGGATTAGCTTTAAGGAAAGATACTTGCAATTAACGCAATTGCTGCAAGTTGACAGCCACTAATCCTTCTTTGACAAGGATAAACATAAATGTCAGGTAGGGTATTAAGAAAAAAAAATGTGATTTGCGGCTAGGGTTTTTCTGCCACTAGGGTTGTTTAGGGAGATATTCCAATGCCGATTTGGATGACCATTTCTTATCCGATTTAGGCCCATAACCAACTGTTGGAAATGTAATCAAGTGATCTTCAAAAGTCAAGAGGAAGTTTCTTCGAATAAACACTCTAATATCATGTTTTCTTAGCAACAAGCTCCGGAGGTCAAATCTGTCTTCTTGCTTTGCACCAAGAATTTGATCTTTTTGACTCGAAGTCTTTTTCCATCTTGTGTTTGTGATTTTGTAAGCTCTTTAATATCCTAATTGACATGTTTTGACTTCATCTCTTCCAAAACACCTACAAAGCATAAAAACCTAGTAAAATGTCAAGGAACTTAAGAATAAAAACACAAAGTATAAGGAAATTCAATAGGAAAATGCATGAAATTAAGAACTTATCAATTTTGTACACACATTGCCATCCACCTTTGATATGAAGGATATGGGAGAAGCGACTTACATTCTTGGAGTTAAGATTCTAAGAGATAGGTCCAAAAGGTTGTTAGCGTTGTCTCAAGAACCTTATATCAATAAGATTCTTGAACGCTTCAACATGCACAACTCAAAGCCTATGAATACTCCTATTGCACACAGTTGCAAAATTAGTGAAGCAATGTGTCCATGAAGTCTTGAAGAAAAGGAAGATATGAAAATAGTTCCATATCTGAATGCCATAGGAAGTCTAATGTATGCCATGTTATGTACTAGGCCGGACATAAGCCAAGCGGTTGGTTTGTTAGCTAGGTATTCCTCTAACCTTAGTCAACAGTATTGGAAGTTTGTCTAAAGAATATTTCGATACCTTAAGGGTACGAAAAACTATTGGTTGTGTTACCAAAAAGGGTAACCTAAGGTTGCAAGGATACATGGATGCTGATTGGGGTGGTGATAGAGATGAATACAAGTCTACATCAGGTTATATTTTTCTGCTTTCTAATGGTGCTATTTCATGGAGTAGCAAGAAGCAGACTTGCAAGGCTTTATCAACTATGGAAGCTGAGTTTGTTGCCGGATCAGCTGCTGTGCAAGATGCCTTGTGGCTTGGTCATTTCCTTGGTCACTTAGGTGTTGTAGCACCTAATGATAAGCCAACCATTATCTTTTGTGATAGCATGGCTGCTTTGGCTTATATTAAGGATCCGAAATATCATGGAAAGACCAAGCATATAGGGATTAAGTATAACTTTATGAGAGATGCAATTGAAGGGAAAGAAGTTCAAATGGAATACATCTCTACGGATGAGATGGTGGCGGATCCTTTAACTAAATCAGTACCACCAATCTTATTTGCCAAACATGTTAGGGCAATGGGTCTCCGTAGATTATAATTCGTTTGGGTGAACTTCTTGTTGTCATGTACTTGTACCTTACTATGATTGAATGAATGAATTGTGTTTTATAAGTTTAATACAATTCTATGCAGATTCTAATTGTTTTACAACGAATAAAAATTATATGTCAAACATAGGTAGAGGATTGGTTCGCTCACACGAACAATCTGCCTCTATTCTTTGTGTAAGAATAGAGATGAGACTGCTCAAGTGAATAAGTAATAGACATTTTTTCTCTTGATGTTTAGACATTGGTTGTCTAATGGACATATGTTGTTCTTAAAATGAGAGTATACTTATTCTAGTGGGAGTTACATCTTCCAAACATGTGACAACTTGAGCATATTGGTCGCCTTGATTAAGAGAATCAAGATGAGGTGATGTGTGATTTACCGAACATGTATGATCACACATACAAGAATTAAACCTATATAGCCTGGTTTGAAAGTTCAAGACATGAATATTCAAGTTAATCAATGTGTTTGATTAATTAAGACCTGTACGGTTGATGCACCCAAAAGAGTGTATCTTATTTAACCTTGCACTTAAAAAGAATCAATTGTAGAGTATAGTGATTAGCAAGGGTCGAGTCCTCAGGGATTGGGTTTTAGTTTATAAGTTAATAGTTTATCACTTAAAAACAAGTAAACAAAAGTAAAAGGAATTTTGAAATCAGATTTAAACTAAAGTTAACAATAAGAATGAAAAACAAGTAATTAAGAAGAATCAAATATGAAAAATATGGTTAAGGTTTCATTCTCAACCACTAGACATCATTAAGAATCAATTTCATATCTATCAACATTAATTTGCTATCAAAGTTAACAACCGTAGATAACAACAAGCTCTGTTACACCAATCTTTCCTTAGTTCATCGTTAAATAGAACAAGCTCTGTTACCCAAATATATCTAGTTGTACACCTAAACAAATCATGACAACATCATAAACAATTCTTGTAGAAAAACATAAGCAACTTTGATAGAAAATTAATGACAGATAGAATCTGAAAATCAATTACAAAACATATCTAGGGCTTTTGAAATCATCCTTAACCAAATAGAAGTTTAGCCTAGCATAGGCATAGATAATATATACACAAAACTAAAAAGAAAATAAAAGAATGGAGAAAAAGAAGAATAATAATGATGATCTTTGAGTCTCCTAAAAAGATGTCTAGTTTGTGGCTCAAAAGATGGTATTTATAGAGCTTTAAAACCCTGAAAATAAGTCATTGCCGCACAAGTAAGCCTGGAGGTGCAAAAATCACGTTTTTGCCTTTTTTTTCAGATTTACGATTAAGGTTTTTCTGGCCATAGGGTTCTTTAGGAAGATCTTCTAGCATCATTTTGAATGCCCATTTTTATCCGATTTGGGCCCATAATATATCTTTGGAAAGATAATCAAGTCAAATTCAAAAGTCAAGAATGAAGTTTCTTCAAATAAAGAATCTAACATCATGTTTTCCTTACAATAAGCTTCGGAGGTCAAATCTATCTGATTGCTTTTCAACCAGAAATTGATATTTTTGACTCCCAAGTCTTCTTCCATCTTGTGATTATGATTTTGTAAGCTCTTTACCATCATTATTGACATCTTTTGACTTCATTCTCCTTATTGTAACTAAAATTCAAAAACATATTATAAGTAAACAAGATAAAGATCGAAAACATAACAAAAACTAAAGGTAGAAAGGCATAAAATGTATATTTTATGAGTTTATCAAATACCCCCACACTTAGGTTTTTTCTAGTCCTCGAGCAAAACAAAATAAAAATAAAATAAGAAAATCTAATCTAATCCACTTTCGTAGGAAATCACGGTGGCACTTAGCATGTGACACAAGCCTTTAAACCCCTAGGTGTCCCTAGTGGACGAGTTTAGTCTCGTGAGAGTTTACTAGGAGGATACCACAAACATTGAAGACATAAGAAAAACTAAAAAAGATAAACAAAAAATAAAAAATAATAATAATTACAATTAATCCTTCCAATATAAATTAGAGATAATCATTGGACAAGTCTTATAAACTAATCAATAGCTTAAAGAAATTCACAAAAAATCTTGCTTGAATGTAAATAGTTTGAGTTAAGCCAATATTAACATAACATATTTCAATCAAAATAGTGCATATTCGAACTTAATCTCAACTTCTCACTAGGATACTCTCATGATTTTCACTCTTTAAAGTAGTGGTAAAGTGTTTACACTCAATCAATCTCATGAAAACAGTTCTACCATATGCTTGCTTGTCCACCTATTTTCCACTATTTAGATCATGCAACTTCATAAATCAAGAGGTCTTTAATCAAGGTTGTAATGGGGCCAACGGGTTGTAATGTGGTTAAAAAATAAAAGATAAAAGATATTACAAAGGTTCCAAAGACTTCATAGAATTTAGAGACAAAATAAGATTTTGCAAATAAAACTTCTCAAAACTCTTATAAAGCACATAATAATATAGGCTAAATATTAGTGTTGAGTCTTTGCTTCATTCTAACCAACTTTGTAACATCTTTTTCTTTAACCAAAAGTTTAAGAGATGATTTTTTTTTTCAATATGGGAATGTATTTGACAATGATCCCTTTCTTTTTCTCTTGACTTTTTCTTTTCTTTTCTTCCTCCACACTTATCTTTTGTTTCCAACCCAAATTTTCAACTAAAAATATCCCTTGTTTTTTGCAATATGTCTCAAATATATAATCTATCTTTAGAACAAGGGTAAGGATATAAGTATATTTAGGCTAGGTGTAAGTTGTGGTTACCAATAAAATAGAATATTTAATGTAGGCTCAAATTGGCTCACTAGTGGGGATGTTCTCTTGGAGCATTAATAATGGATGGCTGTTTGGCCCTGGTTATAATCCTAATGCCTCTATCATATTCATGTTATCACATGTATCAATATAGTCTCAAACGGTTTAAAGCAAGTTCTAGAGAATCATGTAATCATAAGAGCACTCAAGAAAGAAATTAGATTGATATGTATAATGCATCAATCATATAGGCTCAAAAACTCACAAGGATGATTATACAAGTCAATATTAAGTCTAAACATGCTTCTTTTTCAATCAACATATCATATCAACATTGGCTCATAAAAATTAGTATTAAGTGATGCACCCAAAAGAGTGTATCTTATTTAACCATGCACTAAAAAGATCAATTGTAAGTATAATGATTAGCAAGGGTCGAGTCCTCAGGGATTGGGTTTTAATCTATGAGTTATTAGTTTATAACTTACGTTCAAAGAAAACAATAAAAGAAAAGGGGTTTTTGAAGCCAGATTTAAACTAAAGTAAATAATAAGAATAAGATGCAAGGCGGTAGAACCAGCCAATAAAAATATATATACTAAATTAGGCGGTATAACCAGCCAATAAAAATAAAACAAAGTTAATATACAAATTAGGCGGTATAACCAGCCAATAAAAATAAATATAAAAAATAAGCAAACTAAAAGTAAGAAAACAAGTAAGTAAGAAGAATCAAATATGAAAAATATGGTTAAGGTTTCATTCTCCACCACTAGACATCATTAAGAATCAATTTCAGATCTATCAATATCAACCAACTATCAAAGTTAACAACCGTAGATAACAACAAGCTCTGTTATCCCAATCTTTCCTTAATTTGTCGTTAAATAGAACAAGCTCTCTATTTAATCTCTAACCATTAAACAACCTAGAATAAGCTCTCTAAATTCAATTTAATGGCAGCTTTATGATGAGAAAGATAGGTTGATCTAAGCAACAAACACATAAGCTCGGATTGTTCAACTTAGGTTATGTTCCACTTTGCAATTATTGAAAACTTGACCATAATCATTAATCACAAATTGCCACTTATGAATAGGAAATCAAGACAATTACAAGGATCAAGACTCCTAGACTAGCAATAGATAATTATCAAGATCTATCTAGTTGTACACCTAAATAAATCAAGACAACATCATGAACAATTCTTGTAGAAGAACATAAGCAACTTTGATAGAAAATTAATGATAGATAGAATCTGAAAATCAATCATAAAACATGTCTAGGGCTTTGAAATCACCCTTAACCAAATAGAAGTTTAGCCTAGCATAGGCATTATAAACATAAACATAAAATTAAAGAAAATCTAAGAAGAAAATAAAAGAAAGAAAGAAGAAGAGGAAGAATATTCATTATCCAACCTCTTGCTCTCTCTAAAGAAAAAGAAAACTAGAGAAAAGAAAGAAAACTAGAGAAAAGAAAGAAGAAGAAAACTTAGAGAATTTTATTAAAATGGCTAATATCCTACCTATGTACAATATGATCCTCTACAATCATCCAAGGCCCTCTATTTATACACATTTTGGAAGGCTAAATGACAAGAGACAAGCTTTACAAATTTCAAAGGTAGGTATAATAGGTGGGAGAATTTTTCTAACAATTTTCGTCATATTGTATGACAATTTTGATCAGCCAACTTGATGGTCGATTTCGTCAATGTTGGGGGCCTGATCTGATCACATGGTCTTCTAGAAAAAGGTTCCCCTATCAGTTACGGATCCATATCCGTTGGAATCAGCTCATTTGCTGATGTGGATAAGCAGATATGGGCAAAATACGAAAACATGTCAGCACAGACGTCATTGCACATCAGCCAACTTGATGGTCGATTTCGTCAATATTAGAGGCCTGATCTGATCATATGGTCTTCTAGACAAAGGTTCCCGTATCAGTTACGGATCCATAGCCATTGGAATCAGCTCATTTGCTGATGTGGATAAGCAGATATGGGCAAAATACGAAAACAGGTCAGCACAGACGTCATTGCACATCAGCCAACTTGATGGTCGATTTTGCTAGGGAAAACGACTCCGTTTCAAGAAGTATAAAACATGAAAAAGATAGATATGCCTCTTAGCTTTGCACGGCTACAAATTTAAGCCTTATTGCTTCAGTGAAACTCCAGATATAGCTGATATGGCAAAATGTGTCGGAACTGGAACTGAACTGGATTTGCCCTTAATTCTAGTAATCTGAAATCACTCAAAGAAACTTGTGAAAAACACCAAATTACATAAAAATATAAAAGATCATAAACACAATTAGACTAAACAATAATAACTCGTATTTGACACAAAACAATAATAAAACATAACTAAAAACTATATAATTATACGAGTTATCACACCCCCACACTTAGATTGTTGCTAGTCCCTAGCAACGACTCAATAAAAATAAAATAAGAAAATCTAATCTAATCCACTTTCGTAGGAAATCACGGTGGCACTTAGCATGTGACACAAGCCTTTAAACCCCTAGGTGTCCCTAGTGGACGAGTTTAGTCTCGTGAGGGTTTACTAGAACGATACCCACAAACATTGAAAAATTAAAATATAAATAAACTTCATATAAATAAACTACATATACTAAAAATATTTACTCCTAATCCTTTCAATACAAATTAGAGACAATATTTGAACAAGTCTTATAAACTAATCAATAGCTTAAAAAAATTTCACAAAAAATCATGCTTGAATGTAAATTGTTTGAGTTAAGCCAATATTAGCATAACATATCTCAATCAAAATAGTGCATGTTCAAATTTAATCTCAACTTCTCACATGGGATACTCTCTTGATTTTCACTCTTTAAAGTAGTGGTAAAGTGTTTACACTCAATCAATCTCATGAAAACACTTCTACCATATGCTTGCTTGTCCACCTATTCTCCACTAAAAGATCATGCAACTTCATAAATCAAGAGGTCTTTAATCAAGGTTGTAATGGGGCCAAGGGGTTTGTAATGTGGTTGAAGAACAAAAGGATAAAGATATCACAAAGGTTCCAAAGAGTTCATAAAGTTTAGAGACATAAAAAGATTATACAAAGAAACTTCTCAAAACTCTTTACAAGTACATAGTCACCTAGGCCGGATATTCATGTTGGGCCTTTTCTTCATTCTAAACAACTTTGTAACATCTTTTTCTTTTTCCACAAATTCAAGAGATGATTCATTTTTTTTTTTATATAGGAATGTATTTGCCAGTATTCCATTTCTTTTTCTCTTGACTTTTCTTTTCTTTTCCCCCCACACTTATTTCTTGTTTCTAACCAAAAAATATCCCTTGTCTTTGCAACTTGTCTCAAATCATGCTAATTCATCTTTGGAACAAAGGTAAAGATATAAGTATATTTAGGTTAGGGACAAGTTATGGTTACCAAAGAGATAGCTTATTCAATGTAGGCTCAAATTGGTTCACTAAGGGTGTGTTCTCTTGGAACATCAATAAGGGATGGTTGTTTGGCCCTGGCTAAAAATCCTAATGCCTCTATCATATTCATGTTGTCACATGCATCAATATAGTCTCAAACGGTTTAAAGCAAGTTCTAGAGAATCATGTAATCATAAGAGCACTCAAGAAAGAAATTAGATTGATTTGTATAATGCATCAATCATTTTAGGCTCAAAAACTCACAAGAATGATTATACAAGTCAGATTAAGTCTAAACATGCTTCTTTCTCAATCAACATATCATATTAACATTGGCTCATAAAAAGGTTGACATCAAGCTCAATTCTCATGAAAATCTTCTCACTAATAAATATGTTTTAGACTTATGCAATTCATATCTCATCATTGTATTAAAAAGGAACTAAAACACACTAAAAAATAATAATAATAATAAAGACTCATAAAAAAAAATAGTAGACAAAAATAAAAGAAATCCTAAATCATTCCCCCCACACTTAATTCTTACATTGTCCTCAATGTAAGTCTATTAACCCAAATGAAAGAATCATGTGTAAGAGAAAAGAACTAATAACATAAGAATAGGAATAACTAGACTCAAAACAAAACAAACTCATGCAACCTAAATAATCCTAAAATACTAAACAAAAATTAACAAGTAAACGTAAAAAGATTAAAATCAAACTGACAAGGTATGTCTCAAGTCTCCCTTACTCAGACCTTGTTCAGAATGAATACTTCTAAATTGCTTAAAACACAACAAACTTTTTTTTTTTTGAAAAGAAGAAATCAAACTGACAAGGTATGTCTCAAGTCTCCCTTACTCAGACCTTGTTCAGAATGAATACTTCTAAATGGCTTAAAACACAACAAATTTTTTTTTTTTTTTTTAAATTAGCAAAATATGTCCCTTACCCCCTACTAAAATATGACATTGTCCCCAATGTCAAATTTTAAAGGTAGAATTTAGGAGATATTACCTGCAGAGGTTGCTAACCACTTATTATAACTGAGACACAACAAGCAAAATGTTAGATAATGTCACAAAGACAAAGTACAATCCACTCCTTGCTCGTCCATATCTCTTTTTCTTTTTTCGAGCGTTTGCGAAACAACCGTAGTAGATAAACACTCATAAGCTTGGAGCTTTTTGAGTAAATCTTCAATGGTTGTAGCAGAAATTATGGTTCTCCTTGCCTCTGAAAACATGAATCCATTATCCACAGCATTATCTAAATATGAAAGCAAATTACTAAAATAACCATTAATATTAAGCAAACCAATGGGTTTCTTATTTGTGACCAAAGATGACCAAGAAGCCACGCAAGCTATTTCTTCCAATGTACCCAAACCTCCTGGTAAAGCAATGAATGCATCGGCAGAATGGTACATGATTGTCATCCGTTCAGGGATACTCCAGACTTGTATTTCCTTACCCACGGTAGGTCCACAAAAACTTGTGAATAGTTTTGGCACGATTCCTAGAACTGGACTTCCTCCGGCGTGTGCTGCTGTAGCGACTGCTCCCATTAAACCCGTACTACCGCCTCCATAAATCAACTGGATCTTTTGTTGGGCAAGTATTACTCCAACTCTTATGGCTTCATCAGCGAATATGTTATTTTTCCCTGGATAAGCACCTCCAAAGACACAAATTTTTTTAATGCGCTGGGATGAAGTACTTTCCATTTTTTTTTTTCGAGTGCCTGAAAGAGAATGAGTACATGGTGTAATATATAGAGGACTGAGTAGTGAATCAGACAAGAGTAATAATGTCGCCGAAAGTGTATCTGACCTGTCAGAAGAAAATGTTAACCTAACAAAAGATTTTTGCGTGATTTCAGGAAGAAAATCAAAAAGAGAAGAAAAAATCAACCGTAAAAGACAAATAAAAAAAACGAGAATAATTACACAAATCGAACAACACGTAAATTAAAACAAAATAAAGTTATTGCAAATCAAACCAAAAGCTGAGAAGTCATTTATTGTAGTTGTGATTGTGGCTCACATCTTCCTCTGGTTTTACGTCCAGAAACAGCTTAAACGCCTTCTATGAGTCGAGGATATGCTTCCCATCCAGTTTTCTTACAAGCTGGCAAACAGGGTCTTTTAACATCAGATTCCCAAGATGTTGCCATTCCCTTTGGAATTGCGGCCATAAATCAAGAATTTCTCTTTGTACGTCTCCACTAGGATGCGTCTCAAGAGAAAGTTGGATATTACCCAAATTCTCCTTACTCAGTCCATCCTTAATGAATTCAATTTTATCATCTCGATTAGAGGACGGAATCCCAATAGAATGACATTTACCGTTACACGTCCATCGTGCACATTTGTGGCAGTTTGAACTCATGCGCTTTGCTCGTCGCTTCTTTGCAAAAGTGCTTCTACCTGTACCTGGTAAATGCAAAACAGGAAGATATTCATCTTCACGTACCTTGGCTTCAATTATCCAACGTATGTCTCCAGGAATCTCTTTGTGCATAAGCATTCTTAATCTTTCAAATCGAACTTGGTAAAGTTTCAGTAAAATATTTCGAGGAAAAGGAGGAAATCGTTTCTGCAATCTTGTGAGAATATCATCCATCCTGAAAAAAAAAATGAAAAAAAAATTGAAAGAGAAATTGGAAGAGAAATTTATATACAATATCAGTTTTGTGGGTAGCTGATGGAACCGATTTAAATAATCACGGAGTACCGTTATCCGCCATTTAACCGGGGTTAAAAAAATTAAAATAAAAATTATATTTACATCTAGTTATTTTCAAAACAAGGATCAGAAAGAAAAACAACATGAAAAGACTTAAAAACAAAACACTCTAAATAAAATCCTAAATTCTTCCCCCCACACATAATTCTTACATTGTCATTAATGTAATGCTATTAATCCCAAATGAAAGAATCATGTGTAAGTGAAAAGAACTAATAAACAAAATAAACTTATGCAGCCTAAATGAACTTAGAAACACTAAACACAATTAGCAAAGAAACATAAGAAAAAGATAAAGAAAAAGAGAGCAAATCTGAGGATGGCAGTTTGGCAATGCTTTCACTAATTAGGCTGCCTCCCCCAATTAGCACTTGATTTAGTGTTTTGAACCTAACCAACACCCCTTCTTGGCATTTTAGGCTTGTCAGGCTCATACGTGAAATTTCCCAAATTTATGCGTTTGAGAGGAAACTTTCTTTGCACAACAGTGGATGCATTCTCCATTACAAGTATTATTCCATCATCCTTTGTGGTGCATATGTCATCGAGGAATGGAGCATATTTTGATACTTGTTGAAAGACCTCCACAAACAAGTTGTTTAAGGTTTCCGGCATGTGTTGTTCATGTTCTTCCTCCTTGAACTTTGCAAATCTACTAGGAAAAGGTGGAGAAGAAACATTAGTAAAAAGTGAAACCTTAAACGTTACCTCAGGTGCCGAAATACTCTTATTTGGATCTTTGGCTTCATTATCCTCAAGAATAGAATCCATCTCTAATTTTGTTTCATCCTCATCTTGTTCCTCATTCTTCAAGGTCACAATAGTAGCATTCTCCTTTGGGTTAACCATCGTTTGGGCTGGGAGTTCTTCAGATCTTTGTGCTACCCATCCCACCATACTACTAGCCAATTGGCTCATTTGCTTTTCCAAACTCTGGATGCTTGCCCTTGTTTCCTGTTGAAATTGCAAAGAATCAGTAACAAGAGAATAGACAAGATCTTCTAAAGAAGTACCTGAGTTTTGAGTCATATGTGGTGGTTGAAAAAGATCTGGTTCTTGAGACCATGATTGATTGAAGCTAGATGGATGAGTGTAATTGGCATAAGGATCTACCTCTTCGTAATTTTTCGAGTAGCCATAATTAGTATGATCCCACCATCCCTCATGGTAAGTGTTTGAGTAATGATCATACTGTTGGTCTTGGAACACTTGATGGCCTTGACATCCTCCCATGGCCAATTGTTGAACTGGGGAGGTGAAATTGGCTTGTTGATTCTCCATGTTCATGTATGCCACCAACTCTTCAAGTGTTTGATTGCTCAATTCCATTGTTTTTTTTTTTTTTTTTAAATTTGAAAAGAAAAACTTGTATGTACAAGAAAATAAAACTAATTAGAACTGAAAATAAGAATAAACCAAGTAACAAATAAACTAAAGAAAGCAATCCCCGGCAACGGCGCCAAAAATTTGATGCACCCAAAAGAGTGTATCTTATTTAACCTTGCACTAAAAATATCAATTGTAAGTATAATGATTAGCAAGGGTCGAGTCCTCAGGGATTGGGTTTTAATCTATGAGTTATTAGTTTATAACTTACGTTCAAAGAAAACAATAAAAGAAAAGGGGTTTTTGAAGCCAGATTTAAACTAAAGTAAATAATAAGAATAAGATGCAAGGCGGTAGAACCAGCCAATAAAAATATATATACTAAATTAGGCGGTATAACCAGCCAATAAAAATAAAACAAAGTTAATATACAAATTAGGCGGTATAACCAGCCAATAAAAATAAATATAAAAAATAAGCAAACTAAAAGTAAGAAAACAAGTAAGTAAGAAGAATCAAATATGAAAAATATGGTTAAGGTTTCATTCTCCACCACTAGACATCATTAAGAATCAATTTCAGATCTATCAATATCAACCAACTATCAAAGTTAACAACCGTAGATAACAACAAGCTCTGTTATCCCAATCTTTCCTTAATTTGTCGTTAAATAGAACAAGCTCTCTATTTAATCTCTAACCATTAAACAACCTAGAATAAGCTCTCTAAATTCAATTTAATGGCAGCTTTATGATGAGAAAGATAGGTTGATCTAAGCAACAAACACATAAGCTCGGATTGTTCAACTTAGGTTATGTTCCACTTTGCAATTATTGAAAACTTGACCATAATCATTAATCACAAATTGCCACTTATGAATAGGAAATCAAGACAATTACAAGGATCAAGACTCCTAGACTAGCAATAGATAATTATCAAGATCTATCTAGTTGTACACCTAAATAAATCAAGACAACATCATGAACAATTCTTGTAGAAGAACATAAGCAACTTTGATAGAAAATTAATGATAGATAGAATCTGAAAATCAATCATAAAACATGTCTAGGGCTTTGAAATCACCCTTAACCAAATAGAAGTTTAGCCTAGCATAGGCATTATAAACATAAACATAAAATTAAAGAAAATCTAAGAAGAAAATAAAAGAAAGAAAGAAGAAGAGGAAGAATATTCATTATCCAACCTCTTGCTCTCTCTAAAGAAAAAGAAAACTAGAGAAAAGAAAGAAAACTAGAGAAAAGAAAGAAGAAGAAAACTTAGAGAATTTTATTAAAATGGCTAATATCCTACCTATGTACAATATGATCCTCTACAATCATCCAAGGCCCTCTATTTATACACATTTTGGAAGGCTAAATGACAAGAGACAAGCTTTACAAATTTCAAAGGTAGGTATAATAGGTGGGAGAATTTTTCTAACAATTTTCGTCATATTGTATGACAATTTTGATCAGCCAACTTGATGGTCGATTTCGTCAATGTTGGGGGCCTGATCTGATCACATGGTCTTCTAGAAAAAGGTTCCCCTATCAGTTACGGATCCATAGCCGTTGGAATCAGCTCATTTGCTGATGTGGATAAGCAGATATGGGCAAAATACGAAAACATGTCAGCACAGACGTCATTGCACATCAGCCAACTTGATGGTCGATTTCGTCAATATTAGAGGCCTGATCTGATCATATGGTCTTCTAGACAAAGGTTCCCGTATCAGTTACGGATCCATAGCCATTGGAATCAGCTCATTTGCTGATGTGGATAAGCAGATATGGGCAAAATACGAAAACAGGTCAGCACAGACGTCATTGCACATCAGCCAACTTGATGGTCGATTTTGCTAGGGAAAACGACTCCGTTTCAAGAAGTATAAAACATGAAAAAGATAGATATGTCTCTTAGCTTTGCACGGCTACAAATTTAAGCCTTATTGCTTCAGTGAAACTCCAGATATAGCTGATATGGCAAAATGTGTCGGAACTGGAACTGAACTGGATTTGCCCTTAATTCTAGTAATCTGAAATCACTCAAAGAAACTTGTGAAAAACACCAAATTACATAAAAATATAAAAGATCATAAACACAATTAGACTAAACAATAATAACTCGTATTTGACACAAAACAATAATAAAACATAACTAAAAACTATATAATTATACGAGTTATCATTAAGCTTAATTCTCATGAAAATCTTCTCACTAATAATCAGTTTAGACCTATGCAATTCATATCTCATCATTATATTAAAAAGGAACTAATACACACTAATAATAATAATAATAATATTAAAGACTCATAAAAAAATAATAGACAAAAATAAAAGAAATCCTAAATCCTTCCCCCACACTTAATTCTTACATTGTCCTCAATGTAATGCTATTCACCCAAATGAAAAGAATCATGTGTAAGAGAAAAGAACTAATAACATAAGAATAGGAACAACTAAGACTCAAAACAAAACAAACTCATGCAACCTAAAGAATCCTAAAATACTAAACAAAAAATTAACAAATAAACATAAAAAAATAAAAATAAAAATAATAAAAATAAAAATAATAAAAGGAAAAGGAAAAGAAAAAGAAAGAGAAAGCAAATCTGAATATGGCAGGTTGGCAATTTCTTCTTTAATTGGGTTGCCTTCCCAATTAACACTTGTGATGTGAACCCTAGGGGTTAAACCCTTTAAACCCACTAACAAATTGAAATACCCTAACCCCAAGAAAGCCAAGATTCAGGCAAAGAAAACTTAAACCCTTAGAAAGCCTGTTTCAAAGAACCTAGATTAAACATGTAAGCTAGACCCTAAGAACTCTCGTTTCAAGAACCTAAGTTTGATAGGTTGAACGCCACAAAGAAAGAATTCTTTGATAAGTTCCTAAGTTCTTTCAAGAACTAAAAAGAGAAAACTCTCACTGAATAAAATCAGACTTAATTGATCAAAAGATAATTGAAGTAGGCGGCTAAGACATATATTTATAGCCTCCCTACAATAACCCTAAATCTACTAAGCAATAATATGTAAAATATGGGCTGAACATACTCAAGCCCAAACCTAAATAATTAAAATATGTCCATGTTACATAATATAGGCCCAAATGCCTAAGTAATTATAAGAATTAAAATAAGCCCAAATAAGCCCCCTTAATGTGCCACCTTGTGTTCTTGAATCACATGGACTAAACTTTGATGCAAGCCCATCTTGCATGTTGAAGTTTTTTTTGAATAACTTGCAACATGGCCCAAGTGAATTCCACCCATTCTTGTCAAGTTTCCTAGATCTTCTTGGATCTTGGCCCATATAGAAATTGTCATGGGATTGGGCCATCTTGGATCTTATCAACTTGAGTTAGTGTTTTGAACCTAACCAACACCCCCTCTTGGCTTTTTAGGCTTGTCAGGCTCATACATGAAATTTCCCAAATTTATGCGTTTGATAGAAAGCTTTCTTTACACAACAGTGGATGCATTCTCCATTACAAGTATTATTTCATCATCCTTTGTGGTGCATATCTCATCGAGGAATGGAGCATATTTTGATACTTGTTGAATGGCACCTACAAAAAAGTTGTTTAAGATTTCCGGCATGTGTTGTTCATGTTCCTCCTCCTTGAACTTTGCAAATCTACTAGGAAAATGTGGAAAAGAAACATTAGTAAAAATTGGAATCTTAAACGTTACCTCAGGTGCGGAAGTACTCTTATTTGGATTTGTGGCTTCATTATCCTCAAGAATAGAATCCATCTCTAATTTTGTCTCATCCTCATCTTGTTTCTCATTCCTCAAGGTCACAGTAGTATCATTCTCCTTTGGGTTAATCATCGCTTGGGCAGGGAGTTCTTCAAATCTTTGTGCAACCCATCCCACCATATTACTAGCCAATTGGCTCATTTGCTTTTCCAAGCTCTGGATGCTTGCCCTTGTTTCCTGTTGAAATTGCAAAGTATCAGTAACAAGAGAATAAACAAGATCTTCTAAAAAAGTACCTGAGTTTTGAGTCATATGTGATGGCTGAAAAAGATCTGGTTCTTGAGACCATGATTGATTGAAGCTAGATGGATTATTGTAATTGGCATAAGGATCTACTTCTTGGAAATTTTTCGAGTAGCCATAATTAGTATGATCCCACCATCCCTCATGGTAAGTGTTTGAGTTATGATCATGCGGTTGGTCTTGGAACCCTTGATGGCCTTGACATCCTCCCATGGCCAATTGTTGAACTGGGGAGGTGAGATTGGCTTGTTGATTCTCCATGTTCATGTATGCCACCAACTCTTCAAGTGTTAGATTGCTCAATTCCATCGTTTTTTTTTTCAAAATTTGAAAAGAAAAACCTGTATGTACAAGAAAATAAAACTAATTAGAACTGAAAATAAGAATAAAACAAGTACCAAATAAACTAAAGAAAGCAATCCCCGGTAACGGCGCCAAAAATTTGATGCACCCAAAAGAGTGTATCTTATTTAACCTTGCACTTAAAAAAAATCAATTGTAGAGTATAGTGACTAGCAAGGGTCGAGTCCTCAGGGATTGGGTTTTAGTTTATAAGTTAATAGTTTATCACTTAAAAACAAGTAAACAAAATTAAAAGGAATTTTGAAATCAGATTTAAACTAAAGTTAACAATAAGAATGAAAAAACAAGTAATTAAGAAGAATCAAATATGAAAAATATGGTTAAGATTTCATTCTCCACGACTAGACATCATTAAGAATAAATTTCATATCTATCAACATTAATTTGCTATCAAAGTTAACAACCGTAGATAACAACAAGCTCTGTTACCCCAATCTTTCCTTAGTTCGTCTTTAAATAGAACAAGCTCTCTATTTAATCTCTAACTATCAAACAACCTAGAATAAGCTCTCTAAGTTCAATTTAATAGCAGCTTTATGATGAGAAAGATAGGTTGATCTAAGCAACAAACACATAAGCTCGGATTGTTCAACTTTGGTTATTTTCCACTTTGCAATTAGCGAAAACTTGACCATAATCATTAATCACAAATTGCCACTTATGAATAGAAAATCAAGACAATTACACGGATCAAGACTGCTAAACTAGCAATAGATAATTATTAAGATCTATCTAGTTGATCACCCTAAATAAATCAAAACATCATCATGAACAATTTTAATGGAAGAACACAATCAACTTTGATAGAAAACTAATGATAGATAAATCAGAAAATTAATTACAAAACTTGTCTGTCTAGGGCTTTGATAACTCGTATAATTATATAGTTTTTAGTTATGTTTTATTATTGTTTTGTGTCAAATACGAGTTATTATTGTTTAGTCTAATTGTGTTTATGATCTTTTATATTTTTATGTATTTTGGTGTTTTTCACAAGTTTCTTTGAGTGATTTCAGATTACTAGAATTAAGGGCAAATCCAGTTCAGTTCCAGTTCCGACACCTTTTGCCATATCAGCTATATCTCGAGTTTCACTGAAGCAATAAGGCTGAAATTTGTAGCCATGCAAAGCTAAGAGGCATATCTATCTTTTTCATGTTTTACACTTCTTGAAACGGAGTCGTTTTCCCTAGCGAAATCGACCATCAAGTTGGCTGATGTGCAATGACGTCTGTGCTGACCTGTTTTCGTATTATGCCCATATCTTCTTATCCACATCAGCAAATGAGCTGATTCCAACGGCTATGGATCAGTAACTGATAGGGTAACATTTTTCTAGAAGACCATGTGATCAGATAAGGCCTCCAAAATTGACAAAATCGACCATCAAGTTGGCTGATCAAAATCGTCATATATGACGAAAATTGTTAGAAAATGCACCCACCTATTATACCTACCTTTGAAATTTGTAAAGCTTGTCTCTTGTCATTTAGCCCTCCAAAATGTGTATAAATAGAGGGCCTTGGATGATTGTAAGGGATCATATTGTACATAGGTAGGATATTAGCCATTTTAATAAAATTCTCTAAGTTTTCTTCTTCTTTCTTTTCTCTAGTTTTCTTTCTTTTCTCTAGTTTTCTTTTTCTTTAGAGAGAGCAAGAGGTTGGATAATTAATATTCTTCCTCTTCTTCTTTCTTTCTTTTATTTTCTTCTTAGATTTTCTTTAATTTTATGTTTATGTTTATAATGCCTATGCTAGGCTAAACTTCTATTTGGTTAAGGGTGATTTCAAAGCCCTAGACATGTTTTATGATTGATTTTCAGATTCTATCTATCATTAATTTTCTATCAAAGTTGCTTATGTTCTTCTACAAGAATTGTTCATGATGTTGTCTTGATTTGTTTAGGTGTACAACTAGATAGATCTTGATAATTATCTATTGCTAGTTTAGGAGTCTTGATCCGTGTAATTGTCTTGATTTCCTATTCATAAGTGGCAATTTGTGATTAATGATTATGGTCAAGTTTTCAATAATTGCAAAGTGGAACATAACCTAAGTTGAACAATCCGAGCTTATGTGTTTGTTGCTTAGATCAACCTATCTTTCTCATCATAAAGCTGCCATTAAATTGAATTTAGAGAGCTTATTCTAGGTTGTTTAATGGTTAGAGATTAAATAGAGAGCTTGTTCTATTTAACGACAAACTAAGGAAAGATTGGGATAACAGAGCTTGTTGTTATCTACGGTTGTTAACTTTGATAGTTGGTTGATATTGATAGATCTGAAATTGATTCTTAATGATGTCTAGTGGTGGAGAATGAAACCTTAACCATATTTTTCATATTTGATTCTACATACTTACTTGTTTTCTTACTTTTCTAGTTTGCTCATTTTTAAAAGTATATTTATTTTTATTGGCTGGTTATACCGCCTAATTTGTATATTAACTTTGTTTTATTTTTATTGGCTGGTTATACCGCCTAATTTAGTATATATATTTTTATTGGCTGGTTATACCGCCTTGCATCTTCTTCTTATTATTTACTTTAGTTTAAATCTGGCTTCAAAAACCCCTTTTCTTTTATTGTTCTTGAATTTAAGTTTTAAACTATTAACTTATAAACTAAAACCCAATCCCTGAGGACTCGACCCTTGCTAACTACTATACTTACAATTTATCTTTTTAGTGCAAGGTTAAATAAGATACACTCTTTTGGGTGCATCAAATTTTTGGCGCCGTTGCCGGGGATTGTTTTCTTTAGTTTATTTGTTACTTTGTTTATTCTTATTTTCAGTTCTAATTAGTTCTATTTTCTTGTACATACAAGTTTTTCTTATCAAATTTTGAAAAAAAAACGATGGAATTGAGCAATCTAACACTTGAAGAGTTGGTGGCATACATGAACATGGAAAATCAACAAGCCAATCTCACCTACCCAGTTCAACAATTGGCCATGGGAGGATGTCAAGGCCATCAAGTGTTCCAAGACCAACAGTATGATCATTACTCAAACACTTACCATGAGGGATGGTGGGATCATACTAATTATGGCTACTCAGAAAATTACCAAGAAGTAGATCCTTATGCCAATTACACTCATCCATCTAGCTTCAATCAATCATGGTCTCAAGAACCAGATCTTCTTCAACCACCACATATGACTCAAAACTCAGGTACTTCTTTAGAAGATCTTGTCGATTCTCTTGTTACTAATACTTTGCAATTTCAACAGGAAACAAGGGCAAGCATCCAGAGTTTGGAAAGGCAAATGAGCCTATTGGCTAGTAGTATGGTGGTATGGGTAGCACAAAGATCTGAAGAACTCTCTGCCCAAACAATGATTAACCCAAAACCCTAAACCCTAACCCAAAGGAGAATACTACTATTGTGACCTTGAAGAATGAGGAACAAGATGAGGATGAAACAAAATTAGAGATGGATTCTATTCTTGAGGATAATGAAGCCAAAGATCCAAATAAGAGTATTTCGGCACCTGAGGTAACGTTTAACGTTTCACTTTTTACTAATGTTTCTTCTCCACCTTTTCCTAGTATATTTGCAAAGTTCAAGGAGGAAAAACATGAACAACACATGCCGGAAACCTTAAACAACTTGTTTGTGGAGGTCATTCAACAAGTATCAAAATATGCTCCATTCCTCGATGACATATTGATGCACCCAAAAGAGTGTATCTTATTTAACCTTGCACTAAAAAGATCAATTGTAAGTATAATGATTAGCAAGGGTCGAGTCCTCAGGGATTGGGTTTTAATCTATGAGTTATTAGTTTATAACTTACGTTCAAAGAAAACAATAAAAGAAAAGGGGTTTTTTGAAGCCAGATTTAAACTAAAGTAAATAATAAGAATAAGATGCAAGGCGGTATAACCAGCCAATAAAAATATATATACTAAATTAGGCGGTATAACCAGCCAATAAAAATATATATACTAAATTAGGCGGTATAACCAGCCAATAAAAATAAAACAAAGTTAATATACAAATTAGGTGGTATAACCAGCCAATAAAAATAAATATAAAAAAATAAGCAAACTAAAAGTAAGAAAACAAGTAAGTAAGAAGAATCAAATATGAAAAATATGGTTAAGGTTTCATTCTCCACCACTAGACATCATTAAGAATCAATTTCAGATCTATCAATATCAACCAACTATCAAAGTTAACAACCGTAGATAACAACAAGCTCTGTTATCCCAATCTTTCCTTAATTTGTCGTTAAATAGAACAAGCTCTCTATTTAATCTCTAACCATTAAACAACCTAGAATAAGCTCTCTAAATTCAATTTAATGGCAGCTTTATGATGAGAAAGATAGGTTGATCTAAGCAACAAACACATAAGCTCGGATTGTTCAACTTAGGTTATGTTCCACTTTGCAATTATTGAAAACTTGACCATAATCATTAATCACAAATTGCCACTTATGAATAGGAAATCAAGACAATTACACGGATCAAGACTCCTAAACTAGCAATAGATAATTATCAAGATTTATCTAGTTGTACGCCTAAATAAATCAAGACAACATCATGAACAATTCTTGTAGAAGAACATAAGCAACTTTGATAGAAAATTAATGATAGATAGAATCTGAAAATCAATCACAAAACGTGTCTAGGGCTTTGAAATCACCCTTAACCAAATAGAAGTTTAGCCTAGCATAGGCATCATAAACATAAACATAAAATTAAAGAGAATCTAAGAAGGAAATAAAAGAAAGAAAGAAGAAGAAGAAGAATATTAATTATCCAACCTCTTGCTCTTTCTAAAGAAAAAGAAAACTAGAGAAAAGAAAGAAGAAGAAAACTTAGAGAATTTTGTTAAAATGGCTAATATCCTACCAATCTCCAATATCATCCCTTACAATCATCCAAGGCCCTCTATTTATACACATTTTGGAGGGCTAAATGATAAGAGACAAGCTTTACAAATTTCAAAGGTAGGTATAATAGGTGGGTGCATTTTCTAACAATTTTCGTCATGTATGACGATTTTGATCAGCCAACTTGATGGTCGATTTTGTCAATTGTGGAGGCCTTATCTGATCACATGGTCTTCTAGACAAATGTTACCCTATTAGTTACTGATCCATAGCCGTTGGCATCAGCTCATTTGCTGATGTGGATAAGAAGATATGGGCATAATACGAAAACATGTCAGCACAGACGTCATTGCACATCAGCCAACTTGATGGTCGATTTCGCTAGGGAAAACGACTCCGTTTCAAGAAGTGTAAAACATGAAAAAGATAGATATGCCTCTTAGCTTTGCATGGCCACAAATTTCAGCCTTATTGCTTCAGTGAAACTCGAGATATATCTGATATGGCAAAAGGTGTCGGAACTGGAACTGAACTGGATTTGCCCTTAATTCTAGTAATCTGAAATCACTCAAAGAAACTTGTGAAAAACACCAAAATACATAAAAATATAAAAGATCATAAACACAATTAGACTAAACAATAATAACTCGTATTTGACACAAAACAATAATAAAATATAACTAAAAACTATATAATTATACGAGTTATCACACCCCCACACTTAGATTGTTGCTAGTCCCTAGCAACGACTCAATAAAAATAAAATAAGAAAATCTAATCTAATCCATTTTCGTAGGAAATCACGGTGGCACTTAGCATGTGACACAAGCCTTTAAACCCCTAGGTGTCCCTAGTAGACGAGTTTAGTCTCGTGAGGGTTTACTAGAACGATACCCACAAACATTGAAAAACTAAAATATAAATAAACTACATATACTAAAAATATTTACTCCTAATCCTTTCAATACAAATTAGAGACAATCTTTGAACAAGTCTTATAAACTAATCAATAGTTTAAAGAATTTCACAAAAAATCAAGCTTGAATGTAAATTGTTTGAGTTAAGCCAATATTAGCATAACATATCTCAATCAAAATATTGCATGTTCAAATTTAATCTCAACTTCTCACATGGGATACCCTCATGATTTTCACTCTTTAAAGTAGTGGTGAAGTGTTTACACTCAATCAATCTCATGAAAACAGTTCTACCATATTCTTGCTTGTCCACCTATTCTCCCCTATTTAGATCATACAACATCATGAATCAAGAGGTCTTTAATCAAGGTTGTAATGGGGCCAAGGGGTTTGTAATGTGGTTGAAGAACAAAAGGATAAAGATATCACAAAGGTTCCAAAGAGTTCATAAAGTTTAGAGACATAAAAAGATTATACAAAGAAACTTCTCAAAACTCTTTACAAGTACATAGTCACCTAGGCCGGATATTCATGTTGGGCCTTTTCTTCATTCTAAACAACTTTGTAACATCTTTTTCTTTTTCCACAAATTCAAGAGATGATTCATATATATATATATATATATATATATATATATTTACATAGGAATGTATTTTCCAGTATTCCATTTCTTTTTCTCTTGACTTTTCTTTTCTTTTCCCCCCACACTTATTTCTCGTTTCTAACCCAAATTTTCAATAGATCTTCCTTGTCTTTGCAACTTGTCTCAAAACATGCTAATTCATCTTTGGAACAAAGGTAAAGATATAAGTATATTTAGGTTAGGGACAAGTTATGGTTACCAAAGAGATAGCTAATTCAATGTAGGCTCAAATTGGTTCACTAAGGGTGTGTTCTCTTGGAACATCAATAAGGGATGGCTGTTTGGCCCTGGCTAAAAATCCTAATGCCTCTATCATATTCATGTTGTCACATGTATCAATATAGTCTCAAACGGTTTAAAGCAAGTTCTAGAGAATCATGTAATCATAAGAGCACTCAAGAAAGAAATTAGATTGATTTGTATAATGCATCAATCATTATAGGCTCAAAAACTCAAAATGATGATTATACAAGTCAGATTAAGTCTAAACATGCTTCTTTCTCAATCAACATATCATATTAACATTGGCTCATAAAAAGGTTGACATCAAGCTCAATTCTCATGAAAATCTTCTCACTAATAAATCTGTTTTAGACTTATGCAATTCATATCTCATCATTGTATTAAAAAGGAACTAAAACTCACAAAAAAAATAATAATAATAATAAAGAAAAAAAAAGTAGACAAAAATAAAAGAAATCCTAAATCATTCCCCCCCACACTTAATTCTTACATTGTCCTCAATGTAAGTCTATTAACTCAAATGAAAGAATCATGTGTAAGAGAAAAGAACTAATAATATAAGAATAGGAACAACTAAGACTCAAAACAAAACAAAACCATGCAACCTAAATAATCCTAAAATACTAAACAAAAATTAACAAGTAAACATAAAAAGATTAAAATCAAACTGACAAGGTATGTCTCAAGTCTCCCTTACTCAGACCTTGTTCAGAATGAATACTTCTAAATTGCTTAAAACACAACAAACTCTTTTTTTTTCTTTTTTTTTTCTTTTTTTTTTTTTGAAAAGAAGAAATCAAACTGACAAGGTATGTCTCAAGTCTCCCTTACTCAGACCTTGTTCAGAATGAATACTTCTAAATGGCTTAAAACACAACAAATTATTATTATTATTTTTTTTTAAGAAGGTAAAATTTAGGAGATATTACCTGTAGAGGTTGCTAACCACTTATTATAACTGAGACACAACAAACAAAATGTTAGATAATGTCACAAAGACAAAGTGCAATCCACTCCTTGCTCGTCCATATCTCTTTTTCTTTTTCCGAGCGTTTGCGAAACAACCGTAGCAGATAAATACTCATAAGCTTGGAGCTTTTTGAGTAAATCTTCAATGGTTGTAGCAGAAATTATGGTTCTCCTTGCCTCTGAAAACATGAATCCATTATCCACAGCATTATCTAAATATGAAAGCAAATTACTAAAATAACCATTAATATTAAGCAAACCAATGGGTTTCTTATTTGTGACCAAAGATGACCAAGAAGCCACGCAAGCTATTTCTTCCAATGTACCCAGACCTCCTGGTAAAGCAATGAATGCATCGGCAGAATGGTACATGATTGTTATCCGTTCAGGGACACTCCAGACTTGTATTTCCTTACCCACGGTAGGTCCACAAAAACTTGTGAATAGTTTTGGCACGATTCCTAGAACTGGACTTCCTCCGGCGTGTGCTGCTGTAGCGACTGCTCCCATTAAACCCGTACTACCGCCTCCATAAATCAAGTGGATCTTTTGTTGGGCAAGTATTACTCCAACTCTTATGGCTTCATCAGCGAATATGTTATTTTTCCCTGGATAAGCACCTCCAAAGACACAAATTTTTTTAATGCGCTGGGATGAAGTACTTTCCATTTTTTTTTTTTTTCGAGTGCCTGAAAGAGAATGAGTACATGGTGTAATATATAGAGGACTGAGTAGTGAATCAGACAAGAGTAATAATGTCGCCGAAAGTGTATCTGACCTGTTAGAAGAAAATGTTAACCTAACAAAAGATTTTTGCGTGATTTCAGGAAGAAAATCAAAAAGAGAAGAAAAAATCAACCGTAAAAGACAAATAAAAAAAACGAGAATAATTACACAAATCGAACAACACGTAAATTAAAACAAAATAAAGTTATTGCAAATCAAACCAAAAGATGAGAAGTCATTTATTGTAGTTGTGATTGTGACTCACATCTTCCTCTGGTTTTACGTCCAGAAACGGCTTAAACGCCTTCTATGAGTCGAGGATATGCTTCCCATCCGGTTTTCTTACAAGCTGGCAAACAGGGTCTTTTAACATCAGATTCCCAAGATGTTGCCATTCCCTTTGGAATTGCGGCCATAAATCAAGAATTTCTCTTTGTACGTCTCCACTAGGATGCGTCTCAAGAGAAAGTTGGATATTACCCAAATTCTCCTTACTCAGTCCATCCTTAATGAATTCAATTTTATCATCTCGATTAGAGGACGGAATCCCAATAGAACGACATTTACCGTTACACGTCCATCGTGCACATTTGTGGCAATTTGAACTCATGCGCTTTGCTCGTCGCTTCTTTGCAAAAGTGCTTCTACCTGTACCTGGTAAATGCAAAACAGGAAGATATTCATCTTCACGTACCTTGGCTTCAATTATCCAACGTATGTCGTCAGGAATCCCTTTGTGCATAAGCATTCTTAATCTCTCAAGTCGAACTTGGTAAAGCTTCAGTAAAATATTTCGAGGAAAAGGAGGAAATCGTTTCTGCAATCTTGTGAGAATATCATCCATCCTGAAAAAAAAAGAATGAAAAAAAATTGAAAGAGAAATTGGAAGAGAAATTTATATACAATATCAGTTTTGTGGGTAGCTGATGGAACCGATTTAAATAATCACGGAGTACCGTTATCCGCCATTTAACCGGGGTTAAAAAAAAATTATATTTACATCTAGTTATTTTCAAAACAAGGATCAGAAAGAAAAACAACATAAAAAAAACTCAAAAACAAAACACTCTAAATAAAATCCTAAATTCTTCCCCCCACACATAATTTTTACATTGTCCTCAATGTAATGCTATTATCCCCCAATGCAAGAATTATATGTAAGAGAAAAGAACTATTAAACAAAAGAAAAGAAAAACAATAAAAGATAGAATGATGGAGAGTAAGGAATATGCAAATCTGATATAATAGATGCTCTCCATCCTTTTGGGTTGCCTCTCCAAGAAGCGCTTGGTTTATTGTCCTCAGCTTGACTTAGACCCATGCCATTATTATTCAACATACTTTGGCTCAAAAAGTGGAAACTCCTCCACATCTTGTATTGGAAAGTTCTCATAGTAAGGCTTCAATCTATGACCATTCACTTTGAATGCCTTATCTGTTTTTGGGCTTTGGATTTCAATTGCACCATGAGTAAATACATTAGTAATAACAAAAGGTCCAACCCAACGAGAACGTAACTTACCTGGATATAACTTAAGGCGTGAATGGAAGAGAAGAACTTTTTGTCCAACAACAAATTCTTTTCTTGATATCATCTTGTCATGGAATGCCTTAGTCTTTTCCTTGTAAATCCTAGAATTCTGATAGGCATCATTCCTTATCTCCTCTAATTCTTGTAGGTCAAGTTTTCTTTTCTTTCCTATCTCATCCATCTCCATGTTGCATTGTTTGATAGCCCAATATGATTTATGTTCCAATTCAACCGGAAGATGACAAGGCTTACCATAAACAAGTCGATAAGGAGACATACCAATGGGTGTCTTATATGCTGTCCTATAAGCCCAAAGTGCATCATCAAGTCGTGAACTCCAATCCTTCCTATTTGGATTAACTGTCTTTTCAAGGATGGACTTAACTTCTCGGTTTGACACTTCAGCTTGCCCACTAGTTTGAGGATGATATGAGGTGGAGACCTTGTGTGTGATGTTATACTTCCTCAAAAGTGCTTCCATAGTCCTATTGCAAAAGTGAGTACCTCTATCGCTGATTATGGCCTTTCGCGTTCCAAACCTAGCAAAGATGTTAGTCTTGACAAAATCTGAAACAACTTTAGAGTCATTAGTCCTAGTGGATTTTGCTTCCACCCACTTTGAAACATAATCAACGGCAAGTAAAATATAAAGATTACCAAAAGAAGGAGGAAAAGGTCCCATGAAATCCATGCCCCATACATCAAAAATTTCAACAATAAGTATTGGAGTTTGAGGCATTTGATTTCTAGCACCTAAGTTACCAGTTCTTTGGCAACGATCACATGACTTGCAAAAGAGGTATGCATCTTTGAATATGGTAGGCCAATAAAATCCAGAATCAAGAACTTTCATGGCTGTTCTTTTGGATCCAAAGTGTCCTCCACATGCATAAGAGTGACAAAAGGTGAGAATAGATTGAAATTCAGTTTCGAGTACACACCTTCTTATAATCTGATCGGAGCAATGCTTCCAAAGGTAAGGATCATCCCATATGTAGTATTTGGCATCACTCTTGATCTTATTTCTTTGAGCTTGTGTCAACTCTTGTGGCAACTTCTTGGTAACTAAGTAATTAACAATATCAGCATACCAAGGAGTTGTTGTTCTTATAAAAAGAAGTTGCTCATCCGGAAAGTTCTCATTCAAGGGTAGTGCATCATCTTCATGAACTAAACGGCTAAGATGGTCCGCAACCAGGTTGTCACTACCTCTCTTATCTTTTATCTCCAAATCAAACTCTTGTAAGAGAAGTATCCATCTAATCAACCTTGGTTTGGCCTCCTTTTTAGTGAGTAAGTACTTAAGGGCTGCATGGTCAGAAAATACAATTACTTTAGTACCAATTAAATAAGATCGAAATTTTTCTAAAGCAAATACAACAGCCAAAAGTTCTTTTTCAGTAGTGGAATAGTTCAATTGAGCATCATTAAGAGTTCTTGAGGCATAATAAATGGCATGTGAGGCTTTGCCAACCCGTTGGCCCAAAACAGCTCCAATGGCATAGTCACTAGCATCACACATGATTTCAAAAGGTACATTCCAATCTGGTGGTTGGATGATAGGAGCTGATGTCAAGAGTCCTTTCAATGTTTCAAACGCCTCTTTGCATTTATCATCAAAGTGGAAAACCACATCTTTTTGTAGTAGCTTGCAAAGAGGTAATGTGATCTTTGAGAAGTCTTTGATAAATCTCCTATAGAAACCTGCATGTCCAAGAAAAGAACGAACCTCTCTCACATTTGTGGGAGGTGGTAAAGAATGCATAATATCTATTTTAGACTTATCAACCTCTATCCTTCTAGAAGAAATAACATGGCCCAAAACTATTCCTTGTTCTACCATAAAGTGACATTTTTCCCAATTCAAAACAAGGTTAGTTTCCATGCATCTTTCAAGTACAAGTGTAAGGTTCTCTAGACATCTATCAAAAGAATCACCATAGACACTAAAATCGTCCATAAACACTTCTATGATATTCTCTACATAATCTGAAAATATGCTAACCATACACCTTTGGAATGTAGCTGGTGCATTACAAAGACCAAATGGCATACGCCGGTATGCAAAAGTACCAAATGGACATGTGAATGTTGTTTTCTCTTGGTCCTCCGGAGCAATGGCTATCTGATTATAACCTGAAAAACCATCAAGAAAACAATAATGAGAATGGCCAGCTAACCTTTCAAGCATTTGATCAATAAAAGGTAAAGGAAAGTGGTCTTTGCGAGTTGTGGAATTAAGTTTACGATAATCAATACAAACTCGCCATCCTGTTTGAATCCTAGTAGGAACAAGTTCATTCTCATTATTTGTTACCACCGTTACACCTGATTTCTTTGGAACCACTTGGACTGGGCTCACCCATTTGCTATCCGAGATAGGATAGATCACTCCAACATCTAGGAGCTTCAGTATCTCCTTTTTCACAACCTCCATCATAGGAGGGTTCAATCTTCTTTGTGCTTCTCTTGTTGGTTTAGACCCTTCCTCTAACAAAATCCGGTGCATGCACATGGATGGGCTTATTCCCTTGATATCGGCAATTGTCCAACCAATTGCTGTTTTATGCTCTCTAAGCACCCGGATAAGTCGCTCTTCTTGCAAAGGTGTGAGCTCTTTGGCAATGATGACAGGTAGTGTGTCCTTTTCCCCTAAGAACAAATATTTCAAGTGGTTCGGTAGTGGTTTCAACTCTAAAGTTGGTGCCTGCAAAATGGAAGATAGAAGTTTCTCATTAGATAAAGGCAAATTAATAAATGAAACATCAAACCTTGCATCTTTAGGTTGCAGCGAGTGTAAAGATTCTAGTGCCCCTTCCACATGGTCACTCAAGGCTAGTTTAGCATTCCCCATTCCGAGATGGTTGCTAAGGACTATTTCCACACTATCTTCACCATCTAGCTCATAAGCTTGCTGCACTAGTGAGTCAATTATATCAATATTAAAAACAGAATGCACATCACTAGGATATCTCATGGCCTCAAAAATGTTAAAGCGAATTATTTCACCATCAAATTCCATAGTTAAAGTGCCATCATGTACATCTATTTTAGTTCTTGCTGTTTTCAAGAATGGTCTCCCTAATAGAATAGGTGTGGGATTAGAAGACATCTCATCTTCCATCTCAATAACATAAAAGTCAGCGGGAAAAACCAATTCATTAACCTGTACAAGAACGTCTTCTACAACTCCTCTTGGATAAGTGTTAGAACGGTCAGCAAGTTGTATTATAACACCGGTTTCCTCTAATGGTCCTAGATTCAATGAAGCATAAATTGAATATGGCATGACATTAATAGATGCCCCTAGATCTAGCATAGCACGCTCAAACCTGGTGTTGCCTATCTTACAAGGAATGGTAAACATACCTGGATCCTTGCATTTAGGTGGGAGTTTCTTTTGAAGAACAGTTGACACATTCTCCCCCACACTTACCTTTTCATTCCATTTCAACTTCCGTTTAGATGTGCACAACTCTTTTAGGAACTTGGCATATCTTGGCACTTGCTTGATAGCATCTAGTAAAGGAATGTTCACCTCTACTTTCCGGAAGGTTTCCAAAATTTCCTTCTGATGCACCCAAAAGAGTGTATCTTATTTAACCTTGCACTAAAAAGATAAATTGTAAGTATAGTAGTTAGCAAGGGTCGAGTCCTCAGGGATTGGGTTTTAGTTTATAAGCTAATAGTTTAAAACTTAAATTCAAGAACAATAAAAGAAAAGGGGTTTTTGAAGACAGATTTAAACTAAAGTAAATAATAAGAATAAGATGCAAGGCGGTATAACCAGCCAATAAAAATATATATACTAAATTAGGCGGTATAACCAGCCAATAAAAATATATATACTAAATTAGGCGGTATAACCAGCCAATAAAAATAAAACAAAGTTAATATACAAATTAGGCGGTATAACCAGGCAATAAAAATAAATATAAAAAATAAGCAAACTAAAAGTAAGAAAACAAATAAGTAAGAAGAATCAAATATGAAAAATATGGTTAAGGTTTCATTCCCCACCACTAGACATCATCAAGAATCAATTTCAGATCTATCAATATCAACCAACTATCAAAGTTAACAACCGTAGATAACAACAAGCTCTGTTACCCCAATCTTTCCTTAGTTTGTCGTTAAATAGAATAAGCTCTCTATTTAATCTCTAACCATTAAACAACCTAGAATAAGCTCTCTAAATTCAATTTAATGGCAGCTTTATGATGAGAAAGATAGGTTGATCTAAGCAACAAACACATAAGCTCGGATTGTTCAACTTAGGTTATGTTCCACTTTGCAATTATTGAAAACTTGACCATAATCATTAATCACAAATTGCCACTTATGAATAGGAAATCAAGACAATTACACGGATCAAGACTCCTAAACTAGCAATAGATAATTATCAAGATCTATCTAGTTGTACACCTAAATAAATCTAGACAACATCATGAACAATTCTTGTAGAAGAACATAAGCAACTTTGATAGAAAATTAATGATAGATAGAATCTGAAAATCAATCACAAAACATGTCTAGGGCTTTGAAATCACCCTTAACCAAATAGAAGTTTAGCCTAGCATAGGCATTATAAACATAAACATAAAATTAAAGAAAATCTAAGAAGAAAATAAAAGAAAGAAAGAAGAAGAGGAAGAATATTAATTATCCAACCTCTTGCTCTCTCTAAAGAAAAAGAAAACTAGAGAAAAGAAAGAAAACTAGAGAAAAGAAAGAAGAAGAAAACTTAGAGAATTTTATTAAAATGGCTAATATCCTACCTATGTACAATATCATCCCTTACAATCATCCAAGGCCCTCTATTTATACACATTTTGGAGGGCTAAATGACAAGAGACAAGCTTTACAAATTTCAAAGGTAGGTATATGACGATTTTGATCAGCCAACTTGATGGTCGATTTCGTCAATATTGGAGGCCTGATCTGATCACATGGTCTTCTAGAAAAAGGTTCCCCTATCAGTTACGGAACCATAGCCGTTGGAATCAGCTCATTTGCTGATGTGGTTAAGCAGATATGGGCAAAATACGCAAACATGTCAGCACAGACGTCATTACACATCAGCCACCTTGATGGTCGATTTCTTCAATATTGGAGGCCTGATCTGATCACATGGTCTTCTAGACAAAGGTTCCCCTATCAGTTACGGAACCATAGCCGTTGGAATCAGCTCATTTGCTGATGTGGATAAGAAGATATGGGCATAATACGAAAACATGTCAGCACAGACGTCATTGCACATCAGCCAACTTGATGGTTGATTTCTCTAGGGAAAACGACTCCGTTTTAAGAAGTGTAAAACATGAAAAAGATAGATATGCCTCTTAGCATTGCATGGCTACAAATTTCAGCCTTATTGCTTCAGTGAAACTCGAGATATAGCTGATATGGCAAAAGGTGTTGGAACTGAAACTGAACTGGATTTGCCCTTAATTCTAGTAATCTGAAATCACTCAAAGAAACTTGTGAAAAACACCAAAATATATAAAAATATAAAAGATCATAAACACAATTAGACTAAACAATAATAACTCGTATTTGACACAAAACAATAATAAAACATAACTAAAAACTATATAATTATATGAGTTATCACACCCCCACACTTAGCTTTTTGCTAGTCCCTAGCAACGACTCAATAAAAATAAAATAAAAAAATCTAATCTAATCCACTTTCGTAGGAAATCACGGTGGCACTTAGCATGTGACACAAGCCTTTAAACCCCTAGGTGTCTCTAGCGGACGAGTTTAGTCTCGTGAGGGTTTACTAGAACGATACCCACAAACATTGAAAAACTAAAATATAAATAAACTGCATATACTAAAAATATTTACTCCTAATCCTTTCAATACAAATTAGATACAATATTTGAACAAGTCTTATAAACTAATCAATAGCTTAAAGAATTTCACAAAAAATCATGCTTGAATGTAAATTGTTTGAGTTAAGCCAATATTAGCATAACATATCTCAATCAAAATATTGCATGTTCAAATTTAATCTCAACTTCTCACATGGGATACCCTCATGATTTTCACTCTTTAAAGTAGTGGTGAAGTGTTTACACTCAATCAATCTCATGAAAACAGTTCTACCATATTCTTGCTTGTCCACCTATTCTCCACTATTTAGATCATACAACTTCATGAATCAAGAGGTCTTTAATCAAGGTTGTAATGGGGCCAAGAGGTTTGTAATGTGGTTGAATAACAAAAGGATAAAGATATCACAAAGGCTCCAAAGAGTTCATAAAGTTTAGAGACATAATAAGATCATACAAAGAAACTTCTCAAAACTCTTTACAAGTACATAGTCACCTAGGCCGGATATTTATGTTGGGCCTTTTCTTCATTCTAAACGACTTTGTAACATCTTTTTCTTTTTCCACAAATTCAAGAGATGATTCATATATTTTTTTTTCTTTTGACTTTTCTTTTCTTTCCCCCCCACACTTATTTCTTGTTTCTAACCCAAATTTTCAATAAATCTTCCTTGTCTTTGCAACTTGTCTCAAAACATGCTAATTCATCTTTGGAACAAAGTTAAGGATATAAGTATATTTAGGTTAGGGACAAGTTATGGTTACCAAAGAGATAGCTTATTCAATGTAGGTTACCAAAGAGATAGCTTATTCAATGTAGGCTCAAATTGGTTCACTAAGGGTGTGTTCTCTTGGAACATCAATAAGGGATGGCTGTTTGGCCCTGGCTAAAAATCCTAATGCCTCTATCATATTCATGTTGTCACATGCATCAATATAGTCTCAACAAGGTCTAAAGCAAGTTCTAGAGAATCATGTAATCATAAGAGCACTCAAGAAAGAAATTAGATTGATTTATATAATGCGTCAATCATTATAGGCTCAAAAACTCACAAGGATGATTATACAAGTCAGATTAAGTCTAAACATGCTTCTTTCTCAATCAACATATCATATTAACATTGGCTCATAAAAAATGATATCAAGCTCAATTATCATGAAAATCTTCTCACTAATAACCAGTTTAGACCTATGCAATTCATATCTCATCATTGTATTAAAAAGGAACTAAAACACACTAAAAAAAAAAAAAATAATAATAATAATAATAAAGACTCATAAAAAAAATAGTAGACAAAAATAAAAGAAATCCTAAATCATTCCCCCCACACTTAATTCTTACATTGTCCTCAATGTAAGTCTATTAACCCAAATGAAAGAATCATGTGTAAGAGAAAAGAACTAATAACATAAGAATATAAATAACTAAGACTCAAAACAAAACAAATCCATGCAACCTAAATAATCCTAAAATACTAAACAAATAATTAACAAATAAACATAAAAACAATAAAAATAAAAATAATAAAAATAAAAATAATAAAAGAAAAGGAAAAGGAAAAGAAAGAGAAAGAGAAAGCAAATCTGAATATGGAAGGTTGGCAATTTCTTCTTTAATTGGGTTGCCTTCCCAATTAACACTTGAGTTAGTGTTTTGAACCTAACCAACACCCCTTCTTGGCTTTTTAGGCTTGTCAGGCTCATACATGAAATTTTCCAAATTTATGCGTTTGAGAGGAAGCTTTCTTTGCACAACAGTGGATGCATTCTCCATTACAAGTATTATTCCATCATCCTTTGTGGTGCATATCTCTTCGAGGAATGGAGCATATTTTGATACTTGTTGAATGGCATCCACAAACAAGTTGTTTAAGGTTTTTGGCATGTGTTGTTCATGTTCTTCCTCCATGAACTTTGCAAATCTACTAGGAAAAGGTGGAGAAGAAACATTAGTAAAAAGTGGAACCTTAAACGTTACCTCAGGTGCCGAAATACTCTTATTTGGATTTGTGGCTTCATTATCCTCAAGAATAGAATCCATCTCTAATTTTGTCTCATCCTCATCTTGTTCCTCATTCCTCAAGGTCACAATCGTAGCATTCTCCTTTGGGTTAATCATCGTTTGGGCAGGGAGTTCTTCAGATCTTTGTGCTACCCATCCCACCATACTACTAGTCAATTGGATCATTTGCTTTTCCAAACTCTGGATGCTTGCCCTTGTTTCCTGTTGAAATTGCAATGTATCAGTAACAAGAGAATAGACAAGATCTTCTAAAGAAGTACCTGAGTTTTGAGTCATATGTGGTGGTTGAAAAAGATCTGGTTCTTGGGACCATGATTGATTGAAGCTAGATGGATGAGTGTAATTGGCATAAGGATCTACTTCTTGGTAATTTTTCGAGTAGCCATAATTAGTATGATCCCACCATCCCTCATGGTAAGTGTTTGAGTAATGATCATACTGTTGGTCTTGGAACACTTGATGGCCTTGACATCCTCCCATGGCAAATTGTTGAACTGGGAAGGTGAGATTGGCTTGTTGATTCTCCATGTTCATGTATGCCACCAACTCTTCAAGTGTTAGATTGCTCAATTCCATCGTTTTTTTTTTTGTTTTTTTTTTTATTTTTTTTTTCAAAATTTGATAAGAAAAACCCGTATGTACAAGAAAATAAAACTAATTAGAACTGAAAATAAGAATAAACCAAGTAACAAATAAACTAAAGAAAGCAATCCCCGGCAACGGCGCCAAAAATTTGATGCACCCAAAAGAGTGTATCTTATTTAACCTTGCACTAAAAAGATAAATTGTAAGTATAGTAGTTAGCAAGGGTCGAGTCCTCAGGGATTGGGTTTTAGTTTATAAGCTAATAGTTTAAAACTTAAATTCAAGAACAATAAAAGAAAAGGGGTTTTTGAAGACAGATTTAAACTAAAGTAAATAATAAGAATAAGATGCAAGGCGGTATAACCAGCCAATAAAAATATATATACTAAATTAGGCGGTATAACCAGCCAATAAAAATATATATACTAAATTAGGCGGTATAACCAGCCAATAAAAATAAAACAAAGTTAATATACAAATTAGGCGGTATAACCAGCCAATAAAAATAAATATAAAAAATAAGCAAACTAAAAGTAAGAAAACAAATAAGTAAGAAGAATCAAATATGAAAAATATGGTTAAGGTTTCATTCCCCACCACTAGACATCATCAAGAATCAATTTCAGATCTATCAATATCAACCAACTATCAAAGTTAACAACCGTAGATAACAACAAGCTCTGTTACCCCAATCTTTCCTTAGTTTGTCGTTAAATAGAATAAGCTCTCTATTTAATCTCTAACCATTAAACAACCTAGAATAAGCTCTCTAAATTCAATTTAATGGCAGCTTTATGATGAGAAAGATAGGTTGATCTAAGCAACAAACACATAAGCTCGGATTGTTCAACTTAGGTTATGTTCCACTTTGCAATTATTGAAAACTTGACCATAATCATTAATCACAAATTGCCACTTATGAATAGGAAATCAAGACAATTACACGGATCAAGACTCCTAAACTAGCAATAGATAATTATCAAGATCTATCTAGTTGTACACCTAAATAAATCTAGACAACATCATGAACAATTCTTGTAGAAGAACATAAGCAACTTTGATAGAAAATTAATGATAGATAGAATCTGAAAATCAATCACAAAACATGTCTAGGGCTTTGAAATCACCCTTAACCAAATAGAAGTTTAGCCTAGCATAGGCATTATAAACATAAACATAAAATTAAAGAAAATCTAAGAAGAAAATAAAAGAAAGAAAGAAGAAGAGGAAGAATATTAATTATCCAACCTCTTGCTCTCTCTAAAGAAAAAGAAAACTAGAGAAAAGAAAGAAAACTAGAGAAAAGAAAGAAGAAGAAAACTTAGAGAATTTTATTAAAATGGCTAATATCCTACCTATGTACAATATCATCCCTTACAATCATCCAAGGCCCTCTATTTATACACATTTTGGAGGGCTAAATGACAAGAGACAAGCTTTACAAATTTCAAAGGTAGGTATATGACGATTTTGATCAGCCAACTTGATGGTCGATTTCGTCAATATTGGAGGCCTGATCTGATCACATGGTCTTCTAGAAAAAGGTTCCCCTATCAGTTACGGAACCATAGCCGTTGGAATCAGCTCATTTGCTGATGTGGTTAAGCAGATATGGGCAAAATACGCAAACATGTCAGCACAGACGTCATTGCACATCAGCCAACTTGATGGTTGATTTCTCTAGGGAAAACGACTCCGTTTTAAGAAGTGTAAAACATGAAAAAGATAGATATGCCTCTTAGCATTGCATGGCTACAAATTTCAGCCTTATTGCTTCAGTGAAACTCGAGATATAGCTGATATGGCAAAAGGTGTTGGAACTGAAACTGAACTGGATTTGCCCTTAATTCTAGTAATCTGAAATCACTCAAAGAAACTTGTGAAAAACACCAAAATATATAAAAATATAAAAGATCATAAACACAATTAGACTAAACAATAATAACTCGTATTTGACACAAAACAATAATAAAACATAACTAAAAACTATATAATTATACGAGTTATCACCTTCTCTTGCTCCTCCTTCTTGGACTTTGCTAACCTGTTAGGAAAAGGTGGAGGAGTTATATAGGAAGGAAAGGATGGTTTAGGAATTACCTTTTTTAGTGGCTCGTTGGGATGTGAAGAGGATGCCATGGTATTGTTCTCCCCTTGAGCACTATCATTTTGTGGTGTCTCTAGCTGTTTCCCACTTCTTAAATTTATAGCATTGGCATTCTCTCTTGGATTCACTATGGTTTGGGAAGGTAATTTCCCAGAATCCCTTGCTTGTATTTGACTCATGGTTGTTGCCAATTGCCCTATTTGAGTCTCCAAATTTCGAATACTTGTCTTTGTTTCCTGTTGAAATTGAATTGTATTAGTAGAAAGAGCTTTAACAAGATCTTCAAGAGAAGTACCTGAATTTTGGGTGGGTGGTAGTTGTTGTCGAGTTTGGTATGGTTGTTGCAATCTTTGCTGAAAACCCGGTGGCCTGTGGTCAAATGGTGGAGGAATAGTTTGTGATTGGTTCCCTCCATAATTGAAGTTTGGATGATCCCTCCATCCTGGATTGTATGTGTTTGAGTAGGGATCATATTTCCTTGATTGGTTCTGAAATCCACCCATGGCATTCACATGTTCATTGGTATCCTCTTGAAGTGTTGGACACATATCAGTTTGGTGCCCTATGTTTGAACATATGCCACAAGCCTTTATTTGTTGTATTTTACCTACAGCCAATTGTTGAACAAGAGAAGTCAGTTTATCAAATTTTTGTTCAAGGGATGATATACTTACCTCATTAACTCTCTTGGATTGTGGTGGTGGATCTTGTCTCATTGAGAACTGTTGAGAATTGGCTGCCATGTTGGAGATTAATGTTCTAGCAGCCCTGGGAGTCTTATCAACTAGAGCTCCCCCACTAGCGGCATCTATCATACTTCTCTCCATGGGCATGAGACCTTCATAGAAGTATTGGATGAGAAGTTGTTCACTTATTTGATGGTGTGGACATGATGCACAAAGTTTCTTGAACCTCTCCCAATATTCATATAAGGACTCTCCGTTGTATTGCCGAATCCCACATATCTCTTTCCTAATGTTGGCAGCCTTAGATGCTGGGAAATACCTTTCCAAGAATGCTTTCTTCAAATCATTCCATGTAGTGATGGTCCCGGATGGTAGATAGTAGAGCCATTCCTTTGCTGAATCAGCTAGAGAGAATGGGAAGGCTCTCAACTTAACTTGCTCTTCCGTGACCCCTGTTGGTCTCATGCTTGAGCAAACTACATGGAATTCCTTGAGGTGCTTATTTGGATCCTCTCCTGCAAAACCATGAAAAGTTGGGAGAAGATGAATCAAACCAGATTTTAATTCAAAAGCTACCTCAAGATTAGCATATTCAATGCATAATGGTTGTTGACCCAAGTCCGGAGCGGCTAGCTCCTTGAGAGTTCGGTTGTCAGCTGCTGCCATCTCTCCTTGCTCTTCTTGGATGTTTTGGATCAACTCCTCGATTGGTTGTTGGTGAGAAGTTATAAATTCCCGAATTTTCCTAAGTCGTAAGTCTTCTTCGGGAGCTTGGAACATTCACTAATAAAAAAAAATAAGAAAGTAAATAATTAGAACAGAAAATAAGAATAAACCAATAAACTAATAAACTAAAGAAAGCAATCCCCGGCAACGGCGCCAAAAATTTGATGCACCCAAAAGAGTGTATCTTATTTAACCTTGCACTAAAAAGATCAATTGTAAGTATAATGATTAGCAAGGGTCGAGTCCTCAGGGATTGGGTTTTAATCTATGAGTTATTAGTGTATAACTTACGTTCAAAGAAAACAATAAAAGAAAAGGGGTTTTTTGAAGCCAGATTTAAACTAAAGTAAATAATAAGAATAAGATGCAAGGCGGTATAACCAGCCAATAAAAATATATATACTAAATTAGGCGGTATAACCAGCCAATAAAAATAAAACAAAGTTAATATACAAATTAGGCGGTATAACCAGCCAATAAAAATAAATATAAAAAAATAAGCAAACTAAAAGTAAGAAAACAAGTAAGTAAGAAGAATCAAATATGAAAAATATGGTTAAGGTTTCATTCTCCACCACTAGACATCATTAAGAATCAATTTCAGATCTATCAATATCAACCAACTATCAAAGTTAACAACCGTAGATAACAACAAGCTCTGTTATCCCAATCTTTCCTTAATTTGTCGTTAAATAGAACAAGCTCTCTATTTAATCTCTAACCATTAAACAACCTAGAATAAGCTCTCTAAATTCAATTTAATGGCAGCTTTATGATGAGAAAGATAGGTTGATCTAAGCAACAAACACATAAGCTCGGATTGTTCAACTTAGGTTATGTTCCACTTTGCAATTATTGAAAACTTGACCATAATCATTAATCACAAATTGCCACTTATGAATAGGAAATCAAGACAATTACACGGATCAAGACTCCTAAACTAGCAATAGATAATTATCAAGATTTATCTAGTTGTACGCCTAAATAAATCAAGACAACATCATGAACAATTCTTGTAGAAGAACATAAGCAACTTTGATAGAAAATTAATGATAGATAGAATCTGAAAATCAATCACAAAACGTGTCTAGGGCTTTGAAATCACCCTTAACCAAATAGAAGTTTAGCCTAGCATAGGCATCATAAACATAAACATAAAATTAAAGAGAATCTAAGAAGGAAATAAAAGAAAGAAAGAAGAAGAAGAAGAATATTAATTATCCAACCTCTTGCTCTTTCTAAAGAAAAAGAAAACTAGAGAAAAGAAAGAAGAAGAAAACTTAGAGAATTTTGTTAAAATGGCTAATATCCTACCAATCTCCAATATCATCCCTTACAATCATCCAAGGCCCTCTATTTATACACATTTTGGAGGGCTAAATGATAAGAGACAAGCTTTACAAATTTCAAAGGTAGGTATAATAGGTGGGTGCATTTTCTAACAATTTTCGTCATGTATGACGATTTTGATCAGCCAACTTGATGGTCGATTTTGTCAATTGTGGAGGCCTTATCTGATCACATGGTCTTCTAGACAAATGTTACCCTATTAGTTACTGATCCATAGCCGTTGGCATCAGCTCATTTGCTGATGTGGATAAGAAGATATGGGCATAATACGAAAACATGTCAGCACAGACGTCATTGCACATCAGCCAACTTGATGGTCGATTTCGCTAGGGAAAACGACTCCGTTTCAAGAAGTGTAAAACATGAAAAAGATAGATATGCCTCTTAGCTTTGCATGGCCACAAATTTCAGCCTTATTGCTTCAGTGAAACTCGAGATATATTTGATATGGCAAAAGGTGTCGGAACTGGAACTGAACTGGATTTGCCCTTAATTCTAGTAATCTGAAATCACTCAAAGAAACTTGTGAAAAACACCAAAATACATAAAAATATAAAAGATCATAAACACAATTAGACTAAACAATAATAACTCGTATTTGACACAAAACAATAATAAAATATAACTAAAAACTATATAATTATACGAGTTATCACATATGCACCACAAAGGATGATGGAATAATACTTGTGATGGAGAATGCATCCACTGTTGTGCAAAGAAAGCTTCCTCTCAAACGCATAAATTTGGGAAATTTCATGTATGAGCCTGACAAGCCTAAAATGCCAAGAAGGGGTGTTGGTTAGGTTCAAAACACTAAATCAAGTGCTAATTGGGGGAGGCAGCCTAATTAGTGAAAGCATTGCCAAACTGCCATCCTCAGATTTGCTCTCTTTTTCTTTATCTTTTTCTTATGTTTCTTTGCTAATTGTGTTTAGTGTTTCTAAGTTCATTTAGGCTGCATAAGTTTATTTTGTTTATTAGTTCTTTTCACTTACACATGATTCTTTCATTTGGGATTAATAGCATTACATTAATGACAATGTAAGAATTATGTGTGGGGGGAAGAATTTAGGATTTTATTTAGAGTGTTTGTTTTTGAGTCTTTTTATGTTGTTTTTCTTTCTGATCCTTGTTTTGAAAATAACTAGATGTAAATATAATTTTTAATTTTTTTTAACCCCGGTTAAATGGCGGATAACGGTACTCCGTGATTATTTAAATCGGTTCCATCAGCTACCCACAAAACTGATATTGTATATAAATTTCTCTTCCAATTTCTCTTTCAATTTTTTTCATTTTTTTTCAGGATGGATGATATTCTCACAAGATTGCAGAAACAATTTCCTCCTTTTCCTCGAAATATTTTACTGAAGCTTTACCAAGTTCGATTTGAAAGATTAAGAATGCTTATGCACAAAGGGATTCCTGACGACATACGTTGGATAATTGAAGCCAAGGTACGTGAAGATGAATATCTTCCTGTTTTGCATTTACCAGGTACAGGTAGAAGCACTTTTGCAAAGAAGCGACGAGCAAAGCGCATGAGTTCAAATTGCCACAAATGTGCACGATGGACGTGTAACGGTAAATGTCGTTCTATTGGGATTCCGTCCTCTAATCGAGATGATAAAATTGAATTCATTAAGGATGGACTGAGTAAGGAGAATTTGGGTAATATCCAACTTTCTCTTGAGACGCATCCTAGTGGAGACGTACAAAGAGAAATTCTTGATTTATGGCCGCAATTCCAAAGGGAATGGCAACATCTTGGGAATCTGATGTTAAAAGACCCTGTTTGCCAGCTTGTAAGAAAACTGGATGGGAAGCATATCCTCGACTCATAGAAGGCGTTTAAGCCGTTTCTGGACGTAAAACCAGAGGAAGATGTGAGCCACAATCACAACTACAATAAATGACTTCTCAGCTTTTGGTTTGATTTGCAATAACTTTATTTTGGTTTAATTTACGTGTTGTTCGATTTGTGTAACTATTCTCGTTTTTTTTTATTTGTCTTTTACGGTTGATTTTTTCTTCTCTTTTTGATTTTCTTCCTGAAATCACGCAAAAATCTTTTGTTAGGTTAACATTTTCTTCTGACAGGTCAGATACACTTTCGGCGACATTATTACTCTTGTCTGATTCACTACTGAGTCCTCTATATATTACACCATGTACTCATTCTCTTTCAGGCACTCGAAAAAAAAAAAATGGAAAGTACTTCATCCCAGCGCATTAAAAAAATTTGTGTCTTTGGAGGTGCTTATCCCGGGAAAAATAACATATTCGCTGATGAAGCCATAAGAGTTGGAGTAATACTTGCCCAACAAAAGATCCACTTGATTTATGGAGGCGGTAGTACGGGTTTAATGGGAGCAGTCGCTACAGCAGCACACGCCGGAGGAAGTCCAGTTCTAGGAATCGTGCCAAAACTATTCACAAGTTTTTGTGGACCTACCGTGGGTAAGGAAATACAAGTCTGGAGTATCCCTGAACGGATGACAATCATGTACCATTCTGCCGATGCATTCATTGCTTTACCAGGAGGTCTGGGTACATTGGAAGAAATAGCTTGCGTGGCTTCTTGGTCATCTTTGGTCACAAATAAGAAACCCATTGGTTTGCTTAATATTAATGGTTATTTTAGTAATTTGCTTTCATATTTAGATAATGCTGTGGATAATGGATTCATGTTTTCAGAGGCAAGGAGAACCATAATTTCTGCTACAACCATTGAAGATTTACTCAAAAAGCTCCAAGCTTATGAGTGTTTATCTGCTACGGTTGTTTCGCAAACGCTCGGAAAAAGAAAAAGAGATATGGACGAGCAAGGAGTGGATTGCACTTTGTCTTTGTGACATTATCTAACATTTTGTTTGTTGTGTCTCAGTTATAATAAGTGGTTAGCAACCTCTGCAGGTAATATCTCCTAACTTCTACCTTTAAAATTTGACATTGGGGACAATGTCATATTTTAGTAGGGGGTAAGGGACATATTTTGCTAATATAAAAAAAAAATGTTTGTTGTGTTTTAAGCAATTTAGAAGTATTCATTCTGAACAAGGTCTGAGTAAGGGAGACTTGAGACATACCTTGTCAGTTTGATTTTAAATTTTTATGTTGTTAATTTTTGTTTAGAATTTTAGGATTATTTAGGTTGCATGGGTTTGTTTTGTTTTGTTTTGAGTCTTAGTTGTTCCTATTCTTATGTTATTAGTTCTTTTCTCTTACACATGATTCTTCATTTGGGTTAATAGACTTACATTGAGGACAATGTAAGAATTAAGTGTGGGGGGAAGGATTTAGGATTTCTTTTATTTTTGTCTACTATTTTTTTTTATGAGTCTTTATTATTATTTTTAGTGTGTTTTAGTTCCTTTTCAATACTATGATGAGATATGAATTGCATAAGTCTAAAACAGATTTATTAGTGAGAAAATTTTCATGAGAATTAAGCTTGATACTAATTTTTATGAGCCAATGTTAATATGATATGTTGATTGAGAAAGAAGCATGTTTAGACTTAATCTGACTTGTATAATCATCCTTGTGAGTTTTTGAGCCTATAATGATTGATGCATTATATAAATCAATCTAATTTCTTTCTTGAGTGCTCTTATGATTACATGATTCTCTAGAACTTGCTTTAAACCGTTTGAGACTATATTGATACATGTGACAACATGAATATGATAGAGGCATTAGGATTTTTAGCCAGGGCCAAACAGCCATCCCTTATTGATGTTCCAAGAGAACACACCCTTAGTGAACCAATTTGAGCCTACATTGAATAAGCTATCTCTTTGGTAACCATAACTTGTCCCTAACCTAAATATACTTATATCTTTACCTTTGTTCCAAAGATGAATTAGCATGTTTTGAGACAAGTTGCAAAGACAATGGATATTTTTAGTTAAAAATTTGGGTTAGAAACAAGAAATAAGTGTGGGGGGAAAAGAAAAGAAAAGTCAAGAGAAAAAGAAATGGAATACTGGCAAATACATTCCTATGTAAAAAAAATATATATATGAATCATCTCTTGAATTTGTGGAAAAAGAAAAAGATGTTACAAAGTCGTTTAGAATGAAGAAAAGGCCCAACATGAATATCCGGCCTAGGTGACTATGTACTTGTAAAGAGTTTTGAGAAGTTTCTTTGTATGATCTTTTTATGTCTCTAAACTTTATGAACTCTTTGGAACCTTTGTGATATCTTTATCCTTTTGTTCTTTAACCACATTACAAACCCATTGGCCCCATTACAACCTTGATTAAAGACCTCTTGATTCATGAAGTTGTATGATCTAAATAGTGGAGAATAGGTGGACAAGCAAGAATATGGTAGAACTGTTTTCATGAGATTGATTGAGTGTAAACACTTCACCACTACTTTAAAGAGTGAAAATCATGAGGGTATCCCATGTGAGTAGTTGAGATTAAGTTTGAATATGCACTATTTTGATTGAAATATGTTATGTTAATATTGGCTTAACTCATACAATTTACATTCAAGCATGATTTTTTGTGAAATTCTTTAAGCTATTGATTAGTTTATAAGACTTGTTCAAAGATTGTCTCTAATTTGTATTGAAAGGATTAGGAGTAAATATTTTTAGTATATGTAGTTTATTTATATTTTAGTTTTTCAATGTTTGTGGGTATCGTTCTAGTAAACCCTCACGAGACTAAACTCGTCCACTAGGGACACCTAGGGGTTTAAAGGCTTGTGTCACATGCTAAGTGCCACCGTGATTTCCTACGAAAGTGGATTAGATTAGATTTTCTTATTTTATTTTTATTGAGTCGTTGCTAGGGACTAGCAACAATCTAAGTGTGAGGGTGTGATAACTCGTATAATTATATAGTTTTTAGTTATGTTTTATTATTGTTTTGTGTCAAATACGAGTTATTATTGTTTAGTCTAATTGTGTTTATGATCTTTTATATTTTTATGTATTTTGGTGTTTTTCACAAGTTTCTTTGAGTGATTTCAGATTACTAGAATTAAGGGCAAATCCAGTTCAGTTCCAGTTCCGACACCTTTTGCTATATCAGCTATATCTCGAGTTTCACTGAAGCAATAAGGCTGAAATTTGTAGCCATGCAAAGCTAAGAGGCATATCTATCTTTTTCATGTTTTACACTTCTTGAAACGGAGTCGTTTTCCCTAGCGAAATCGACCATCAAGTTGGCTGATGTGCAATGACGTCTGTGCTGACCTGTTTTCGTATTATGCCCATATCTTCTTATCCACATCAGCAAATGAGCTGATTCCAACGGCTATGGATCAGTAACTGATAGGGTAACATTTTTCTAGAAGACCATGTGATCAGATAAGGCCTCCAAAATTGACAAAATCGACCATCAAGTTGGCTGATCAAAATCGTCATATATGACGAAAATTGTTAGAAAATGCACCCACCTATTATACCTACCTTTGAAATTTGTAAAGCTTGTCTCTTGTCATTTAGCCCTCCAAAATGTGTATAAATAGAGGGCCTTGGATGATTGTAAGGGATCATATTGTACATAGGTAGGATATTAGCCATTTTAATAAAATTCTCTAAGTTTTCTTCTTCTTTCTTTTCTCTAGTTTTCTTTCTTTTCTCTAGTTTTCTTTTTCTTTAGAGAGAGCAAGAGGTTGGATAATTAATATTCTTCCTCTTCTTCTTTCTTTCTTTTATTTTCTTCTTAGATTTTCTTTAATTTTATGTTTATGTTTATAATGCCTATGCTAGGCTAAACTTCTATTTGGTTAAGGGTGATTTCAAAGCCCTAGACATGTTTTATGATTGATTTTTAGATTCTATCTATCATTAATTTTCTATCAAAGTTGCTTATGTTCTTCTACAAGAATTGTTCATGATGTTGTCTTGATTTGTTTAGGTGTACAACTAGATAGATCTTGATAATTATCTATTGCTAGTTTAGGAGTCTTGATCCGTGTAATTGTCTTGATTTCCTATTCATAAGTGGCAATTTGTGATTAATGATTATGGTCAAGTTTTCAATAATTGCAAAGTGGAACATAACCTAAGTTGAACAATCCGAGCTTATGTGTTTGTTGCTTAGATCAACCTATCTTTCTCATCATAAAGCTGCCATTAAATTGAATTTAGAGAGCTTATTCTAGGTTGTTTAATGGTTAGAGATTAAATAGAGAGCTTGTTCTATTTAACGACAAACTAAGGAAAGATTGGGATAACAGAGCTTGTTGTTATCTACGGTTGTTAACTTTGATAGTTGGTTGATATTGATAGATCTGAAATTGATTCTTAATGATGTCTAGTGGTGGAGAATGAAACCTTAACCATATTTTTCATATTTGATTCTACATACTTACTTGTTTTCTTACTTTTCTAGTTTGCTCATTTTTAAAAGTATATTTATTTTTATTGGCTGGTTATACCGCCTAATTTGTATATTAACTTTGTTTTATTTTTATTGGCTGGTTATACCGCCTAATTTAGTATATATATTTTTATTGGCTGGTTATACCGCCTTGCATCTTCTTCTTATTATTTACTTTAGTTTAAATCTGGCTTCAAAAACCCCTTTTCTTTTATTGTTCTTGAATTTAAGTTTTAAACTATTAACTTATAAACTAAAACCCAATCCCTGAGGACTCGACCCTTGCTAGCTACTATACTTACAATTTATCTTTTTAGTGCAAGGTTAAATAAGATACACTCTTTTGGGTGCATCAGGCTTTGAAATCATCCTTAACCAAATAAGTTTATCCTAACGTAAGCATGGATAATATATACATAAAACTAAAAAGAAAAATAAAAGAATGGAGAAGAAGAAGAAGAATAATGATGATCCCTTGAGTCTCCTCAAAAGATGTCTAATTTGTGGCTCAAAAGATGGTATTTATAGAGCTTTAAAACACTGAGAATAAGTCCTTGCCACACAAGTAAGCCTGGAGGTGCAAAAATCACGTTTTTGCCTTTTTTTCAGATTTGCCATTAGGGTTTTTCTAGCCGCGGGGTTCTTTAGGGAGATCTTCTAGCGCCATTTTGAATGCCCATTTCTTGTCCGATTTGGAACCATAATATATTGTTGGAAAGATAATCAAGTCAATCTCAAAAGTCAAGAAGGAAGTTTCTTTAAATAAAGAATCTAAAATCATGTTTTCCCTGCAACAAGCTCCGGAGGTCAAATCTGTCTTCTTGCTTTGCAACCAGAAATTGATATTTTTGACTCTCAAGTCTTCTTCCATCTTGTGATTATGATTTTATAAGCTCTTTACCATCATTATTGACATCTTTTGACTTCATTCTCCTTATTGTTCCTAAAATTCAAAAAACATAATATAAGTAAACAAGATAAAGTGAAAACATAAAAAAAAAAAAAACTAAATGTAGAATGGCATAAAATGTATATTTTATGAGCTTATCAGTTTGAGTAATGATCATACTGTTGGTCTTGGAACCCTTGATGGCCTTGACATCCTCCCATGGCCAATTTTTGCACTCGGGAGGTGAGATTGGCTTGTTGATTCTCCATGTTCATGTATGCCACTAACTCTTCAAGTGTTAGATTGCTCAATTCCATCTTTGTTTTTTTTTTTTTTTTTTTTTTTTCCAAAATTTGATAAGAAAAACCTATATGTACAAGAAAATAAAACTAATTAGAACTGAAAATAAGAATAAACCAAGTAACAAATAAACTAAAGAAAACAATCCCCGGTAACGGCGCCAAAAACTTGGTGCACTCAAAAGAGTGTATCTTATTTAACTTTGCACTTAAAAAGAATCAATTGTAGAGTATAATGACTAGCAAGGGTTCGAGTCCTCAGGGATTGGGTTTTAGTTTATAAATTATTAGTTTATTACTTGAAAACAAGTAAACAAAAGTAGAATGAATTTTGAGATCAGATTTAAACTAAAGTTAACAATAAGAATGAGAAAACAAGTAATCAAGAAGAATCAAACATGTGAAATATGGTTAAGGTTTCATTCTCCAGCACTAGACATCATTAAGAATCAATTTCATATCTATCAACATTAAAATTAGCTATCAAAGTTAACAACCGTAGATAACAATAAGCTCTGTTACCCCAATCTTTCTTTAGTTCGTCGTTAAATAGAACAAGCTCTCTATTTAATATCTAACTATCAAACAACCTAGAATAAGCTCTTTAAGTTCAATCTTGATGTGAACCCTAGGGGTTAAACCCTTTGAACCCACTAACAAATTGAAATACCCTAACCACAAGAAAGCCAAGATTCAGGCAAAGAAAACTTAAACCCTTAGAAAGCCTGTTTCAAAGAACTTAGATTAAGCATGTAAGCTAGAATAAGCTCTCTAAGTTCAATCTTGATGTGAACCCTAAGAACTCTCATTTCAAGAACCTAAGTTTGATAGGTTGAACTCCACAAAGAAAGAATTCTTTGATAAGTTCCAAAGTTCTGTCAAGAACTAAAAAGAGTGAAACACTCACTTTGAATAAATTCAAACTCAAAAGATTAATAATTGTTGTTGAAGTAGATTTGTAAACAAGGGTATTTATAGCCTCCCTACTAACCCTAATTCAACTAGCCAAAGAACTCCTAGTACAAATAAAACTCCTTGGTAGACAAGGACTCCTATCCTAAGTGCAAGACTTAATAATCAACCAAGCACACTCCTACAAGTGTAAATTCGACTAGTCCTAATCTAAATAAGAAAGACTACTTAAATTATGGGCTGAACATGCTCAAGCCCAAACCTAATAAATTAAAAGGATGTCCAATAAGTTTATGAATGTAGACCCCACTTAGCCTATTGGACATATTACATAAGTTAGGCCCAAATGCCTAAGTAATTACAAGACTTAAAATAAAACCAAATAAGCCCTCTTAATGTGCCACCTTGTGTTCTTGAATCACTTAGACCAAACTAGGATGCAAGCCCATTTTGCATGTTGAAGCTTTACTTGAATAACTTGCAACATAGCCCAAGTGAATTCCACACATTCTTGCCATGCTTCCTAGATCTTCTTGGATCTTGGCCCATATAGAAATTTTCATGGGATTGGGCCATCTTGGATCCTCTCATTCCCCCTTTCCTCAAAAATATTCGCCCTCGAATCTTAGCCTTGTGTGTGAGAATGACGGCGCTAGGTACTAAATCAAGGTGATGCACAATGCCGCTTATGGGTGGCAACCCATCCTGCAACTCCTCCGAAAATAAATCCTCCCAATCCTTCAACAAAGAAGTAGGAAAAGTAGGAAGAGATTGGTTCGGACCATCAAGAATAAAAACCTCACTCTCTTTTGCATCAAAAAAAGTCTCAAAATTTTTGTTTCCCTCGGCAGGAATTGTCTCCTTTTCCACCATCGGCTCCTCTATTACTTCTTTAATTTCAGTCACCTCTATTTCTTTTTCACTTTCTTTTTTACTCTCCGTTTCCTCTTGCTTTTATTTATTTGCAGCCACCTCACTTTCTTTTTTTCTCCATCTTTCTTCCTCTTGTTGCACAAACCTCTCAAACAATAAGGTGAACTCTTTCATCTCTTGTAGAGCTTGCTTTACTTCGTCGTCACATGTGAGAGACATCTTAAAGTTGCTGCAAAACAAATTTTGTTAGTAAAAAAAAAAAGATGAATGTCGATTCTTTCCTCTTCTTTTCAATCTTTTTCGAATCTTTCTTTCTTTTTCTGCCTATTCGAACACTCTTTTTTTTTTTTTCAAGAACGAGACTTTTTGATTTTCTTGAAATCTCGGATGAACTTTTTTTTTTTCTTAGGACTGTTCGAATGCCCCTCTGAATTCTTGAGTTTTTTTTTCAAGATTATGATCAAGAATCAATAAGAAATTTTTTTAATAGATCAAGAATTCGAGAAACAAAATCTTGATATAAACCACTTTTCAAGACTAAAACCCCAAACTTATACTGCCTAAAAACTATAACCATAGGGAAAAAATGACTAAAGCTATAACCCCAAGACAAGTTTGTTTGAAACCCCAAAACCTTGTCGGTGATAGTTCAGAGTAAAACCCTACATGGAAAAATTAATTTTCAAGACTGAAACCACAAAACTAAACTGCCTAAAAACTATAACCTTAGCAAAAAAACATATAAGCTCGGATTATTCAACTTAGGTTATGTTCCACTTTGCAATTATTGAAAACTTGACAATAATCATTAATCACAAATTGCCACTTATGAATAGGAAATCAAGACAATTAGACGGATCAAGACTCCTAAACTAGCAATAGATAATTGTCAAGATCTATCTAGTTGTACACCTAAACAAATCAAAACATCATCATGAACAATTTTAATGGAAGAACATAAGCAACTTTGATAGAAAACAATGATAGATAGATTCTGAAAATTAATTACATAACTTGTCTAGGGCTTTGAAATCACCCTTAACCAAATAGAAGTTTAGCCTAGCATAGGCATAGATAATATATACATAAAACTAAAAAGAAAATAAAAGAATGGAGAAGAACAATAATAATAATGATGATCTTTGAGTCTCCTCAAAAGATATCTAGTTTGTGGCTCAAAAGATGGTATTTATAGAGCTTTAAAACCCTGAGAATACGTCCTTGCTGCACAAGTAAGCCTGGAGGCAGAAAAATCACATTTTTGCCTCTTTTTTTTTTCAGATTTACGGTTAGGATTTTTCTGGTCGTTGGGTTCTTTAGGGAGATCTTCTAGCGCCAAATTGGGTGATAACTCGTATAATTATATAGTTTTTAGTTATGTTTTATTATTGTTTTGTGTCAAATACGAGTTATTATTGCTTAGTCTAATTGTGTTTATGATCTTTTATATTTTTATGTAATTTGGTGTTTTTCACGAGTTTCTTTGAGTGATTTCAGATTACTAGGTTAAATCAAGAATTAAGGGCAAATCCAGTTCAGTTCCAGTTCAGACACCTTTTACCATATCAGCCATATCTGGAGTTTCACTGAAGCATTAAGGCTGACACTTTTATAGTGCAAAGTTAAGAGGCATATCTATCTTTTTCATGCTTTACACTTCTTGAAACGGAGTCGTTTTCCCTAGTGAAATCAACCATCAAGTTGGCTGATGTGCAATGACATCTGTGCTGACCAGTTTTGGTATTTTGACCATATCTTCTGATCCACATCAGCAAATGAGCTAATTCCAACGGCTATGGATCACCGACTGATAGGGGAACATTTTTCTAGAAGACCATTTGATCAGATCAAGCCTCCAACATTGACAAAATCAACCATCAAGCTGGATGATCAGAATTGTCATACAATATGACGAAAATTGTTAGAAAAATGCACCCACCTATTATACCTACCTTTGAAATTTATAAAGCTTGTTTCTTGTTATTTAGCTCTCCAAAATGTGTATAAATAGAGAGCCTTAGATGGTTGTAAGGGACATTGTACATTGGTAGGATATTAGCCATTGTAATAAAATTCTCTAAGTTTTCTTCTTCTTTCTTTTCTCTAGTTTTCTTTTTCTTTAGAGAGAGCAAGAGGCTGGATAATTAATATTCTTCTTCTTCTTCTTTCTTTCTTTTATTTTCTTCTTAGATTCTCTTTAATTTTATGTTTATGTTTACAATGCCTATGCTAGGCTAAACTTTTATTTGGTTAAGGGTGATTTCAAAGCCCTAGACATGTTTTATAATTGATTTTCAGATTCTATCTATCATTAATTTTCTATCAAAGTTGCTTATGTTCTTCTACAAGAATTGTTCATGATGTTGTCTTGATTTGTTTAGGTGTACAACTAGATAGATCTTGATAATTATCTATTGCTAGTTTAGGAGTCTTGATCCGTGTAATTGTCTTGATTTCCTATTCATAAGTGGCAATTTGTGATTAATGATTATGGTCAAGTTTTCAATAATTGCAAAGTGGAACATAACCTAAGTTGAACAATCCGAGCTTATGTGTTTGTTGCTTAGATCAACCTATCTTTCTCATCATAAAGCTGCCATTAAATTGAATTTAGAGAGCTTATTCTAGGTTGTTTGATGGTTAGAGATTAAATAGAGAGCTTGTTCTATTTAACGACAAACTAAGGAAAGATTGGGATAACAGAGCTTGTTGTTATCTACGGTTGTTAACTTTGATAGTTGGTTAATGTTGATAGATATGAAATTGATTCTTAATGATGTCTAGTGGTGGAGAATGAAACCTTAACCATATTTTTCATATTTGATTCTTCTTACTTACTTGTTTTCTTACTTTTCTTGTTTGCTTATTTTTAAAACTATTTCAAAACCCCCTTTTCTTTTGTTCTCTTTGAACGTAAGTTATAAACTAATAACTCATAGATTAAAACCCAATCCCTGAGGACTCGACCCTTGCTAATCATTATACTCTACAATTGATTCTTTTTAAGTGCAAGGTTAAATAAGATACAATCTTTTGGGTGCATCAAATTTTTGGCGCCGCTGCCGGGGATTGCTTTCTTTAGTTTATTAGTTTATTGGTTTATTCTTATTTTCTAATTATTTACTTTCTTATTTTTTTTATTAGTGAATGTTCCAAGCTCCTGAATAAGACTTAAGACTTAGGAGAATTCGGGAATTTATAACTTCTCACCAACAACCAATCGAGGAGTTGATCCAAAACATCCAAGAGGAGCAAGTAGAGATGGCAGCAACTGACAACCGAACTCTCAAGGAGCTTGTCGCTCCGGACTTGGGTCAACAACCATTATGCATTGAATATGCTAATCTTGAGGTAGCTTTTGAATTAAAATCTGGTTTGATTCATCTTCTCCCAACTTTTCATGGTTTTGCAGGAGAGGATCCAAATAATCACCTCAAGGAATTCCATGTAGTTTGCTCAAGCATGAGACCAACAGGGGTCACGGAAGAGCAAGTTAAGTTGAGAGCCTTCCCATTCTCTCTAGCTGATTCAGCAAAGGAATGGCTCTATTATCTACCATCCGGGACCATCACTACATGGAATGATTTGAAGAAAGCATTCTTGGAAAGGTATTTCCGAGCATCTAAGGCTGCCAACATTAGGAAAGAGATATGTGGGATTCAGCAATACAACGGAGAGTCCTTATATGAATATTGGGAGAGGTTCAAGAAACTTTGTGCATCATGTCCACACCATAAGATAAGTGAACAACTTCTCATCCAATACTTCTATGAAGGTCTCATGCCCATGGAGAGAAGTATGATAGATGCCGCTATTGGGGGAGCTCTTGTTGATAAGACTCCCGGGGCTGCTAGAACATTAATCTCCAACATGGCAGCCAATTCTCAACAGTTCTCAATGAGACAAGATCCACCACCATAACCCAAGAGAGTTAATGAGGTAAGTATATCATCCCTTGAACAAAAATTTGATAAACTGACTTCTCTTGTTCAACAATTGGCTGTAGGTAATATACAACAAATAAAGGCTTGTGGCATATGTTCAAACATAGGGCACCAAACTGATATGTGTCCAACAATTCAAGAGGACACCAATGAACATGTGAATGCCATGGGTGGATTTCAGAACCAATCAAGGAAATATGATCCCTACTCAAACACTTACAATCCAGGATGGAGGGATCATCCAAACTTCAATTATGGAGGGAACCAATCACAAACTATTCCTCCACCATTTGACAACAGGCCACCGGGTTTTCAGCAAAGAGTGCAACAACCATACCAAACCCGACAACAACTGCCACCCACCCAAAATTCAGGTACTTCTCTTGAAGATCTTGTTAAAGCTCTTTCTACTAATACAATTCAATTGCAACAGGAAACAAAGACAAGTATTCGAAATTTGGAGACTCAAATAGGGCAATTGGAAACAACCATGAGTCAAATGCAAGCAAGGGATTGTTATGTTTTCGATCTTTATCTTGTTTACTTATATTATGTTTTTGAATTTTAGGTACAATAAGGAGAATGAAGTCAAAAGATGTCAATAATGATAGTAAAGAGCTTACAAAATCATAATCGCAAGATGGAAGAAGACTTGGGAGTCAAAAATATCAATTTCTGGTTGAAAAGCAATCAGGCAAATTTGACCTCCGGAGCTTATTAAATAGGCATTCAAAATGGCGCTAGAAGATCTCCCTAAAGAACCTTGCGGCCAGAAAAACCCTAATCGCAAATCTAAAAAAAAAAGACAAAAATGTGATTTTTGCACCTCCAGGCTTACTTGTGCGGCAAACACTTATTCTCAGGGTTTTAAAGCTTTATAAATACCATCTTTTGAGCCACAAACTAGACATCTCTTGAGGAGACTCAAAGATCAGCATTATTATTATTCTTCTTCTTCTTCTCCATTCTTTTATTTTCTTTTTAGTTTTATGTATATATTATCTATGTCTATGGTAGGCTAAACTTTTATTTGGTTAAGGGTGATTTCAAATCCCTAGACATGTTTTATAATTGATTTTCAAATTCTATCTATTATTAATTTTCTATGAAAGTTGCTTATGTTCTTCTATTAAAATTGTTCATGATGATGTTTTGATTTGTTTAGGTGGCCAACTAGATAAATCTTGATAATTGTCTAATGCTAGTTTAGGAGTCTTGATCCGTGTAATTATCTTGATTTCCTTTTCATAAGTAGCAATTTGTGATTAATGATTATGGTCAAGTTTTCAGTAATTGCAAAGTGGAACATAACCTAAGTTGAACAATCCGAGCTTATATGTTTGTTGCTTAGATCAACCTATCTTTCTCATCATAAAGCTGCTATTAAATTGAACTTAGAGAGCTTATTCTAGGTTGTTTGATAGTTAGAGATTAAATAGAGAGCTTGTTCTATTTAACGACGAACTAAGGAAAGATTGGGGTAACAGAGCTTGTTGTTATCTACAGTTGTTAACTTTGATAGCTAATTAATGTTGATAGATATGAAATTGATTCTTAATGATGTCTAGTGGTGGAGAATGAAACCTTAACCATATTTTTCATATTTGATTCTTCTTAATTACTTGTTCTCTTATTCTTATTGTTAACTTTAGTTTAAATCTGATTTCAAAATCCCCTTTACTTTTGTTTACTTGTTTTTAATTTTTAAACTATTAACTTATAAACTAAAACCCAATCCCTGAGGACTCGACCCTTGCTAATCACTATACTCTACAATTGATTCTTTTTAAGTGCAAGGTTAAGTTTTTAAGTTTTATTTGCTAATCACTTTCTTTCTTTTTTTCAGCCATTTCTCTGTTTTAGTCACTTTATTTTCCTCCCCTTTTTCGGCCAATCTGTTTTTTTTGTTCTCTCCTTTTTTCCTCATTAAATTCGGTCACACTCAATTCTTTTTTCTAAAAAACAGAATTCAATTTCAACTGGTCTTCATAGACCTGCTTTGGTGTTAAAGGAACAAGGTTGATGGTTTTTCCATCTTTTACAAAGCTATTTCTATTCCTAAACCCATCATGTGCAACCTTCCTATCATACTGCCATGGCCTCCCTAACAATAGATGGCCAGCATGCATAGGCACTACATTAAAAGCACCTCATCATTATACCTCCCAATAGTAAAAGCTACCCATACTTGCCAATTTACCTAAACCTCCCCACAATCATTCAACCATTGCAATTTGTAAGGCTTAGGATGTTTAAGCATAGGTAAACCCAACTTTTCTACTAAGGTAGTACTAGCTACATTGGTGCAACTCCCCCCATCAATTATCATACTACATACTTTATTGTTCACAAAACATCTAGTATGAAAAATGTTTTCCTTTTGTTGCTCTACATCATCTATTTTAATTTGTGCATTCAAAGCACGCCTAGCAACAAGAGATTTACCTTCCAAGTCAGCATCATCACCATCACAATCACTAGCATCCTCAAATTCTGGCATGTCATCAAAATCATCCTCACTTTCTGACATGACTTCACCATTAACATGCATAATCATCACTCTTTTGTTTGGACATTGAGATGCAATATGGCCTGAACCCAAACATTTAAAGCATTTAATATCTCTATTCCTTGAAGAATTGGAATTTTGAAATACCTTGGGTTTGTCTTTGCTAGTGTTCTCTTCTTTCCCCTTTGGTGGTTTGGTTTTGCCCTTGACAACAACCCGGTCTTTGTCCCACTTTGATTTCCATGGAGTGCTAGAAACCGAAGAATACCTTGCTGCCTCTTTTCTTTTCAATTGCCTCTCCACCTTTATTGCCATGTGCACCATGTCTTCTACCTCCACATAAGCCACTAAAAAATCTAGCCACGGTGGTTTCCCGATCCTCCTCTACATTGGCTCTATTCATAGTCACCTCTGTTGGATGTATTTGGACATAAGTGAACAAATACACCAAGTTCGCACAAGATTAACTTGATATGAATGATGTATGATGATGGTAAACTAGCAAGAAGATGAGATAAGCATATAGAAGCTCATAAGGAGCTCAAAGTGAAAGCTTACTCAGCTCAAGTCAGCTCAAGGTAGCTGGACACCAGCTAGCTCAACTCAAGGAGCAAGAAACCAGCTCACTCAGTTAGATGTAGCTGAAGGGTAGCTAGGTGAGTGATACTCTATGAGGTGGAGTGACACTAGCTAGTGGTTAGGTGGCCTAGATGACATGTCACATAGGTGTGACACATCAGCACCATCATGCACAAGTGTCACCAATCGGTTTGTCACATGTGACATCATAAATCATGTGGCCGCCACATGGACCGAAACAACATGGTGTTTAGGGTAAGAGAGGTTCCCTCATGATAGCAGAATAGATGTGATCATTTGGAAGAGAATGGTTCTGTTGACCGAACCATTGTGTCCAAATGAAAGGTGCTGACCTTGAAAGGGTTGTGTCCTTTAACCCTTTCATGAATCAACCCTTGAGTGGCTATAAATAGGAGAGGATTCGGCCAAGACAAGATACACCAATAATCAGACAATTGTGAAAGACACAATTAAGAGGAAGATTGCTAAGTGCAATTGCTATGTGAGTGAGGGGTTCTTCATTGCTTGGATTATCAAGAATCAAGGCTATAAGCATTCTGGTTTGGATGAGCAAGATAGGTTGTGGAATGGTTCTTGTAGTTGCCTTAACCGGTTGCCTACAAAAGTGCCTTAACCGGTTGAGTTCATTACTCATATCCACACAAGTGAGCATTGCATAGGCAAACAAGTTAGTGACATGAACTCTTCCTCTATGTTCTCGGATTTTGATAAGTCGAAATCCAACAATGGTATCAGAGCCTATAGGTTGTTTGCATACATGCTTAAAGGTTGAAAGAACATATAAATGCATGTTGATTAGGGTTCTAAGCCTTTCCCCTTTTTGACTGTTTGTTTTGCATGTTGTTTTTTGATTTTTCAGCCCTTGCTTGTATGAATAATGTGTTATTCTACTTGTTTTTTTGACATGTTTATATACCAAATGTATGTCTTGATTATACTTGCAACCTCCTTGTAAGGTATTTCAAAGCAAATTGAACAAGATAGTTAATCTTATGTCTGAATGAATTTGATTGCATTCTATAAGTTTGTTTTTGGTACATTTTGGCATAATGATATTATCTTATTTTATTTGTGTTTGGAAATATCTAGTTGTGATGAATATGCTAATATGGGTACACGATTGTATGATGTAGATGACTAGTGCAGAATTAAACAAAAACCTTAAGCTTGATAGTAATGATGAAAATTACACCATATGGCAGCAAAAGGTTCAATTCATTCTCACCGAGCAAAACTTGTTAGATATAATATCAAAAAGGTTGTTGAACCAACTTCAGAATCTACACAAGAGGTAAAAGACGAGTAGGATGCCTTTAGAAAGAAAGACACCATGGCTCGGATTACATTGTTAAGTACACTGACCGATGACCTTATGGTAGACTTTGCCATGCTTGAAACTGCCAAGGGCATGTGGGACAAGGCATAGGATAAGTTTGGTACTGTTTCTCTTGAGAAACAAAGGGGTTTAATTCTCAAATTTGAGAATTATACAAAGAATGTTGATCATAACATGAGTAGACACTTGCAAGAAATGTCTCGCATGATCTCTTGTTTGAAATTAGTTGGTCATACTCTCACGGATAAGCAACAAGAGCAATCCGTAATAAGATCCCTACTCGATGATGAATGACAATTAATGAAAGTCAATTTATGCCACAATATTGAAATTAAGACCTTTGATGATATCACAAGACATTTGCTTCTCGAGGCAGAAGTTATGGATATCAAGAATCCATCTAAGGCATTTTTTGTCTGAGACTTCCTTTTCCATAGGGAAAAAGAAGAAAGGGTTCAAGAATAAGGCATTCAACATAAAGGATGTTACCTCAAAAGGGAAATTCAAGAAAGTTCGAAAACCAAGGAACAAAAGCAAGGTTAAGTGCTTTAATTGCAATAAGAAGGGTCATTTTGCAAAAGAGTGCAAAGAGCCTAAGGTATATATCTCTAATTCTACTTCATTTGTGCATGTTATGTCATGTACACTTATGGCAGAATCTGACTCTTCGTGGGTTATTGATTCATGTGCCACCGACCACATCATAAGGGATCATGGCTTGTTTGTCAATTATCGAAAGATACCAGCTCGGACTAAATGGGTCTATGTTGGCGACAATTCAAGACTTGAAGTAGAAGGCAAAAGAACTTGTCTAGTACCTTTGAAGAGTGGACACAATTTAATTTTAATTAATGTCTTATATGTACCTAATATTCGGAGAAATTTAGTCTCTGTTATTAATTTATTGCGTTTTGGATTCCAATTGAACTTTCATGACAACGTAGTTGATATTTATCTCAATAAAGAAAGAATAAGTTCTTGTTTCCTAAATGGTGATTTCTTTGTGTTAGATACTGTTATAAGTAATAGTAGTTGTCTTATGGAAAATGCAAATGATGAGTTCATTTGGCATGCAAGATTGGGACATATAAGGCAAGAAAGGATGAAGAAGTTAGCTAAAAGTGGCTTCCTTGGTTCTTTATCTAATGTATCTCTCCCAACTCATGAGATATGTCTTGCGGGCAAGGCAACAAGAAAACCATTTGGAAAGGCTTATAGAAGTGAATATCCATTGCAAATTATACATTATGATGTTTGTGGTCCCTTGGATGTGACATCTACAAAAGGTTTTAGATACATAATCACAATCATAGATGATTATACTCGATCACCCATGTCTATTTGATAAAGCACAAAAGTGAAGCATTTAGGTTTTTCAATACTTATGTGACTTTAGTTGTGAATCAAATAGAAATGAAGATTAAGTCATTAAGGACTGATCAGGGTGGAGAGTATTTGTCAAATGAATTCAAGGGGTTATGTGATGAGAAAGGAATATCAAGGCAATTGACTATTCCTAGAACACCCCAACAAAATGGAGTGGCAGAGAAAAGAATAAAACTCTCATAGACATGGTGAGATGCATGATGGCTCAGGCCAACATGGACGTTTCCTTTTGGGGAGATGCATTACTCACGGCTGTTTATATATTGAATAGAGTGCCATCCAAATCTGTTTTGTCTACTCCTTATGAGTTATGGACTAAAAGAAAGCTAGATTTAAGTAATCTAAGGCCTTGGGGCTGTGCGGCCTATGTCCATAATCCAAATCATATTCTTGGTAAGTTAGGACCAAGAGGGAAGAAATGTGTTCTTCTCGGTTATTCTGAACACTCTAAAGGATGTGTGTTCATGGATTTGGAATATAAGGATAGACAAGTTGAATTCGAATCAAGGGATGCAATTTTCTTAGAAAATGAGTTTCCTGAAAAAGGGAATGATAATAAGAATTATACATTATATGAAATTGATGAGTCTGGACTAAGAAGCACGTTAATATCACTTAATGAAAGTGATAAGGGTACTGGACCAAGTGGGAGCTTAGTGCCACCACAAGTTGTTGGTCTTAGTGGCACCAATGACCAAGATAAACCTATGGATGGAATAGGTGATAAAACGTTGATCAAGTGTCGGTCCAACAACATGAGGATGAGTTACCTCAAGAAGAGCATCATGAGGATCAATTACCTCATGAAGAGCCTAATGAGGATGTGTTACCTCATGAAGAACTTGATGATAATGCAAATGTGCATGATCAAGAAGAACATAATGCAAATGTGTTATTCTAGGTTGTTTGATAGTTAGAGATTAAATAGAGAGCTTGTTCTATTTAACGACAAACTAAGGAAAGATTAGGGTAACAGAGCTTGTTGTTATCTACGGTTGTTAACTTTGATAGCTAATTAATGTTGATAGATATGAAATTGATTCTTAATGATGTCTAGTGGTGGAGAATGAAACCTTAACCATATGTTTCATATTTGATTCTTCTTAATTACTTGTTTTCTCATTCTTATCGTTAACTTTAGTTTAAATCTGATTTCAAAATCCCCTTTACTTTTGTTTACTTGTTTTTAAGTGATAAACTATTAACTTATAAACTAAAACCGAATCCCTGAGGACTCGACCCTTGCTAATCACTATACTCTACAATTGATTTTTTTTAAGTGCAAAGTTAAATAAGATACACTCTTTTGGGTGCATCAATACACCAAGTACGCACAAGATTAACTTAATATGAATGATGCATGATGATGGTAAACTAGCAAGGGGATGAGATAAGCTTATGGAAGCTCATAAGGAGCTAAAAGTCAAAGCTTACTCAGCTCAAGGTAGCTGGACACTAGCTAGCTCAGCTCAAGGAGCTGGACACCAGCTCAATCAGCTAGATGTAGCTGAAGGGTAGTTAGGTGAGTGACACTCTATAAGGTGGAGTGACACTAGCTAATTGTAGCTAGGTGGCCTAGATGATGTGGCACATAGGTGTGACACATCAGCACCATCATGCACAAGTGTCACCAATCAGTTTGTGACATGTGATATCATACATCATGTGGCTGCCACATGGATCAAAATAATATGGTGTTTCGGGTAAGAGAAGTTCCCTCCTAATATCCGGATGGTCATGTTCATTTGGAAGAGAATGGTTCTGTTGGCCGAACCATTATGTCCTAAATGAAGGGTGCTATTCTAGAAGGGGTTGTGTCCTTTAACCTTTTCATGAAGCAACCCTTGAGTGGCTATAAATAGGAGAGGATTTGGCCAAGACAAGACACACCAGTAATTAGGCAATTGTGAAAGACACAATTGAGAGGCAGATTGCTAAGTGCAATTGTTAAGTGAGTGAGGGGTTCTTGATTGCTTGGATTATCAAGAAGCAAGGCAGTAAGCATTTTGGTTTTGACGACCAAGATAGGTTGTGGAAAGGTTCTTGCAGTTGCCTTAACCAGTTGATTACAAGAGTGCATTAGGCATTCATTTGAGTTCATTACTCATATCCACAACAAGCAAGCATTGCATAGGCAGACAAGTAAATGACTTGAATTCTTCCTCTATGTTCTCAGATTTTGATAAGTCGAAATCCAATAATAAGATTACACAAAGAAAACTTCTCAAAACTCTTTAAAACACATAACATTATAGGCTAAATATTCATGTTGAGCCTTTGCTTCATTCTAACCAACTTTGTAACATTTTGTTTCTTTAACCAAAAGTTCAAGAGATGATTGATTTTTCTTTCTTTCTTTCTTTCAATATGGAAAGTATTTTTACAATGTTCCCTTTCTTTATCTCTTGACTTTTGCCTTTCTCCCTCACACTTATTTCTTGTTTCTAATCCAAATTTTCAATAGATATCCTTTGTTTATGCAATATGTCTCAAAACATTCAATCCATCTTTAGAACAAGGGTAAAGATATAAGTGTATTTAGGCTAGGTGTAAAATGTGGTTACCAAAGAAATAGCTTATTCAATGTAGGCTCAAATTGGCTCATTAGGGGGATGTTTTCTTGGAACATCAATAGGGGATGGTGTTGGAAGTTTTTGGACATAAGTGAACAAATACACCAAGTATGCACAAGATTAACTCGATATGAATGATATATGATGATGGTAAACTAGCAAGGAGATGAGATAAGCTTATAGAAGCTCATAAGGAGCTCAAAGTGAAAGCTTACTCAGCTCAAGTCAGCTCAGCTCAAGGAGCTGACACCAGCTCACTCAGCTAGACATAGCTGAAGGGTAGCTAGGTGGGTGACACTCTAGGAGGTGGAGTGACACTAGCTAGTGGTAGCTAGGTTGCCTAGATGATGTGGCACATAGGTGTGACACATCAGCACCATCATGCACAACTGTCACCAATCGGTTTGTGACATGTGACATCATACATCTTGTGGGAGCCACATGGACCGAAACAACATGGTGCTTTGGGTAAAAGAGGTTCCTTCCTAATAGCCAAATACATGTGATCATTTGGAAGAGAATGGTTCTGTTGATCGAACCATTGTGTCCAAATGAAGGGTGTTGACCTTGAAATGGTTGTGTCCTTTAACCCTTTCATGAAGCATGCCCTTGAAGGCTATAAATAGGAGAGGGATTTGGCCAAGACATACACAAGTGTAATACACCAATAATCAGACAATTGTGAAAGACACAATTGAGAGGCAGATTGCAAAATGCAATTGCTAAGTGAGTGAGGGATTCTTGATTGCTTAGATTATCAAGAAGCAAGGCAATAAGCATTCTGGTTTGGACGAGCAAGATAGGTTGTGGAACAGTTCTTCTAGTTGCCTTAATCGGTTGATTACAAGAGTGCCCTAGCCATTCGGTTGAGTTCATTAATCATATCTACACAAGTGAGCATTGCATAGGCAGACAAGTAAGTGACTTGAACTCTTCCTCTATGTTCTTGGATTTTGATAAGTCGAAATCCAACAATGGTATCAGAGCCTATAGGTTGTTTGATATGCATGCTTAAAGGCTGAATGAACAAATAAATACATGTTGATTAGGGTTCTAAGCCTTTCCCCTTTTCGGCTATTTGTTTTGCATGTTAAAGTTCTTCTGATTTTTCAGCCCTTGCTTGTATGAATAGTATGTTATTCTACTTGATTTTTTGACATGTTTATATACCGAATGTATGTCTTGATTATACTTGCAACCTTGTAAGGTATTTCAAAGCAAATTAAACAAGATAGTCTCTCTTATGTCCGAATGGATTTGATTGCATTCTATAAATTTGTTTTTGGTACATTTTGGCATAATGATATTATATATATATTTTTTTTTTGTGTTTGGAAATATCTTGTTGTGATAAATATGCTAATATGGGTACACAATTGCATGATGTAGATGGCCAGTGCCACAAAGGGCGTAGTAGCCGAATTAAACAAAAACCTTAAGCTTGATGGTGATAATTACACCATATGGCAGCAAAGGGTTCAATTAATTCTCACCAAGCAAGACTTGTTAGATATAATATCAAGAGAAGTTGTTGAACCAACTTCAAAATCTACACAAGAGGTAAAAGACGAGTATGATGCCTTTAGAAAGAAAGACACCATGGCTCGGATTACATTGTTAAGTACAATGACCGATGACCTTATGGTGGACTTTGCCAGGCTTAAAACTGCCAAGGCCATATGGGACAAGGCAAAAGATAAGTTTGGTATTGTTTCCTTGGAGAAAAAAGGGCTTTAATTCTCAAATTTGAGAATTACACAAAGAAGGTTGATCATAACATGAGTAGACACTTGCGAGAAATGTCTCGCATGATCTCTTGTTTGAAATCAGCTGGTCATACTTTCACGGATGAGCAACAAGTGCAATCCATAATAAGATCCCTACCTGATGATAATGTTGGAAGTATTTGGACATAATTGAACAAATACACCAAGTACGCACAAGATTAACTCGATATGAAGGATGTATGATGATGGTAAACTAGCTAGGAGATGAGATAAGTGATAACTCGTATAATTATATAGTTTTTAGTTATGTTTTATTATTGTTTTGTGTCAAATACGAGTTATTATTGTTTAGTCTAATTGTGTTTATGATCTTTTATATTTTTATGTATTTTGGTGTTTTTCACAAGTTTCTTTGAGTGATTTCAGATTACTAGAATTAAGGGCAAATCCAGTTCAGTTCCAGTTCCGACACCTTTTGCCATATCAGCTATATCTCGAGTTTCACTGAATCAATAAGGCTGAAATTTCTGGCCATGCAAAGCTAAGAGGCATATCTATCTTTTTCATGTTTTACACTTCTTAAAACGGAGTCGTTTTCCCTAGCGAAATCGACCATCAAGTTGGCTGATGTGCAATGACGTCTGTGCTGACATGTTTTCGTATTATGCCCATATCTTCTTATCCACATCAGCAAATGAGCTGATTCCAACGGCTATGGTTCCGTAACTGATAGGGGAACCTTTGTCTAGAAGACCATGTGATCATATCAGGCCTCCAATATTGAATAAATCGACCATCAAGGTGGCTGATGTGCAATGACGTCTGTGCTGACATGTTTTCGTATTTTGCCCATATCTGCTTAACCACATCAGAAAATGAGCTGATTCCAACGGCTATGGTTCCGTAACTGATAGGGGAACCTTTGTCTAGAAGACCATGTGATCAGATCAGGCCTCCAATATTGACGAAATCGACCATCAAGTTGGCTGATCAAAATCGTCATATACCTACCTTTGAAATTTGTAAAGCTTGTCTCTTGTCATTTAGCCCTCCAAAATGTGTATAAATAGAGGGCCTTGGATGATTGTAAGGGATCATATTGTACATTGGTAGGATATTAGCCATTGTAATAAAATTCTCTAAGTTTTCTTCTTCTTTCTTTTCTCTAGTTTTCTATTTCTTTATTTTCTTCTTCTTCTTTCTTTCTTTTATTTCCTTCTTAGATTCTCTTTAATTTTATGTTTATGTTTACAATGCCTATGCTAGGCTAAACTTCTATTTGGTTAAGGGTGATTTCAAAGCCCTAGACATGTTTTGTGATTGATTTTCAGATTCTATCTATCATTAATTTTCTATCAAAGTTGCTTATGTTCTTCTACAAGAATTGTTCATGATGTTGTCTTGATTTATTTAGGTGTACAACTAGATAGATCTTGATAATTATCTATTGCTAGTTTAGGAGTCTTGATCCGTGTAATTGTCTTGATTTCCTATTCATAAGTGGCAATTTGTGATTAATGATTATGGTCAAGTTTTCAATAATTGCAAAGTGGAACATAACCTAAGTTGAACAATCCGAGCTTATGTGTTTGTTGCTTAGATCAACCTATCTTTCTCATCATAAAGCTGCCATTAAATTGAATTTAGAGAGTTTATTCTAGGTTGTTTAATGGTTAGAGATTAAATAGAGAGCTTGTTCTATTTAACGACAAACTAAGGAAAGATTGGGGTAACAGAGCTTGTTGTTATCTACGGTTGTTAACTTTGATAGTTGGTTGATATTGATAGATCTGAAATTGATTCTTAATGATGTCTAGTGGTGGAGAATGAAACCTTAACCATATTTTTCATATTTGATTCTTCGTACTTACTTGTTTTCTTACTTTTAGTTTGCTTTTTTTTTATATTTATTTTTATTGGCTGGTTATACCGCCTAATTTGTATATTAACTTTATTTTATTTTTATTGGCTGGTTATACCGCCTAATTTAGTATATATATTTTTATTGGCTGGTTATACCGTCTTGCATCTTATTCTTATTATTTACTTTAGTTTAAACCTGGCTTCAAAAACCCCTTTTCTTTTATTGTTCTTGAATTTAAGTTTTAAACTATTAACTTATAAACTAAAACCCAATCCCTGAGGACTCGACCCTTGCTAACTACTATACTTACAATTTATCTTTTTAGTGCAAGGTTAAATAAGATACACTCTTTTGGGTGCATCAAATTTTTGGCGCCGTTGCCGGGGATTGCTTTCTTTAGTTTATTAGTTCATTGGTTTATTCTTATTTTCAGTTGTAATTAATTTTATTTTTCTTGTACATACAAGTTTTTCTTATCAAATTTTGAAAAAAAAAAAAAAAAAAGAAAAAAAAAAAAAAATAACGATGGAATTGAGCAATCTAACACTTGAAGAGTTGGTGGCATACATGATCATGGAAAATCAACAAGCCAATCTCACCTACCCAGTTCAACAATTGGCCATGGGAGGATGTCAAGGCCATCAAGTGTTCCAAGACCAACTGTATGATCATTACTCAAACACTTACCATGAGGGATGGTGGGATCATACTAATTATGGCTACTCAGAAAATTACCAAGAAGTAGATCCTTATGCCAATTACACTCATCCATCTAGCTTCAATCAATCATGGTCTCAAGAACCAGATCTTCTTCAACCACCACATATGACTCAAAACTCAGGTACTTCTTTAGAAGATCTTGTCGATTCTCTTGTTACTAATACTTTGCAATTTCAACAGGAAACAAGGGCAAGTATCCAGAGTTTGGAAAGGCAAATGAGCCTATTGGCTAGTAGTATGGTGGTATGGGTAGCACAAAGATCTGAAGAACTCCCTGCCCAAACGATGATTAACTCAAAGGAGAATACTACTATTGTGACCTTGAGGAATGAGGAACAAGATGAGGATGAGACAGAATTAGAGATGGATTCTATTCTTGAGGATAATGAAGCCACAAATACAAATAAGAGTATTCCGGCACCTGAGGTAACGTTTGAGATTCCAATTTTTACTAATGTTTCTTCTCCACCTTTTCCTAGTAGATTCGCAAAGTTCAAGGAGGATGAACATGAACAAGACACGCTAGAAACCTTAAACAACTTGTTTGTGGATGCCATTCAACAAGTATCAAAATATGCTCCATTCCTCGATGAGATATGCACCACAAAGGATGATGGAATAATACTTGTAATGGAGAATGCATCCACTGTTGTGCAAAGAAAGCTTCCTCTCAAACGCATAAATTTGGAAAATTTCATGTATGAGCCTGACAAGCCTAAAAAGCCAAGAAGGGGTGTTGGTTAGGTTCAAAACACTAACTCAAGTGTTAATTGGGAAGGCAACCCAATTAAAGAAGAAATTGCCAACCTTCCATATTCAGATTTGCTTTCTCTTTCTTTTCCTTTTTCTTTTCTTTTATTATTTTTATTTTTATTGTTTTTATTTTTATTTTTTATGTTTACTTGTTAATTTTTGTTTAGTATTTTAGGATTATTTAGGTTGCATGAGTTTGTTTTGTTTTGAGTCTTAGTTATTCCTATTCTTATGTTATTAGTTCTTTTCTCTTACACATGATTCTTTCATTTGGGTTAATAGACTTACATTGAGGACAATGTAAGAATTAAGTGTGGGGGGAATGATTTAGGATTTCTTTTATTTTTGTCTACTATTTTTTTTATGAGTCTTTATTATTATTATTTTTAGTGTGTTTTAGTTCCTTTTTAATACAATGATGAGATATGAATTGCATAAGTCTAAAACAGATTTATTAGTGAGAAGATTTTCATGAGAATTGAACTTGATATCAATCTTTTTATGAGCCAATGTTAATATGATATGTTGATTGAGAAAGAAGCATGTTTAGACTTAATCTGACTTGTATAATCATCCTTGTGAGTTTTTGAGCCTATAATGATTGATGCATTATACAAATCAGTCTAATTTCTTTCTTGAGTGCTCTTATGATTACATGATTCTCTAGAACTTGCTTTAAACCATTTTGAGACTATATTGATGCATGTAACAACATGAATATGATAGAGGCATTAGGACTTTTTAACTAGGGCCAAACAGCCATCCCTTATTGATGTTCCAAGAGAACATCCCTCTAGTGAACCAATTTGAGCCTACATTGAATAAGCTATTTATTTGGTAACCACATCTTACACCTAGCCTAAACACATTTATATCTTTACCCTTGTTCTAAAGATGGACTAGAATGTTTGAGACATATTGCAAAAACAAGGGATATTTTTTGAAAATTTGGGTTAGAACAAAAGATAAGTGTGGGGGAGGAGAAAGGCAAAAGTCAAGAGAAAAATAGAGGGAATATTGCCAAATACATTCCCATGTGAAAAAAAAAAAAAATTTGAATAATCTCTTGAACTTCTAGTTAAAGAAAAGAAAAAGATGTTCGAAAGTTGATTAGAATGAAGTAAAGGCTCAACATGAAATATTCAGCCTATGTGATTATGTACTTCTAAAGAATATTGAGAAAGTTTTATTTGCAAATTCTTATTTTGTCTCTAAATTCTATGAAATCTTTGGAATGTTTGTGATATCTTTTCCTTTTTATTCTTTAACCACATTATTACCTCTTGGCCCCATTACAACCTTGATTAAAGACCTCTTGATTTATGAAGTTGCATGATCTTTTAGTGGAGAATAGGTAGACAAGCAAGCATATGGTAGAACTATTTTCATGAGATTGATTGAGTGTAAACACTTCACCACTACTTTAAAGAGTGAAAATCATGAGGGTATCCCATGTGAGAAGTTGAGATTAAATTTGAACATGCAATATTTTGATTGAGATATGTTATGCTAATATTGGCTTAACTCAAACAATTTACATTCAAGCATGATTTTTTATGAAATTCTTTAAGCTATTGATTAGTTTATAAGACTTGTTCAAATATTGTCTCTAATTTGTATTGAAAGGATTAGGAGTAAATATTTTTAGTATATGTAGTTTATTTATATTTTAGTTTTTCAATGTTTGTGGGTATCGTTCTAGTAAACCCTCACGAGACTAAACTCGTCCACTAGGGACACCTAGGGGTTTAAAGGCTTGTGTCACATGTTAAGTGCCACCGTGATTTCCTACGAAAGTGGATTAGATTAGATTTTCTTATTTTATTTTTATTGAGTCGTTGCTAGGGACTAGCAACAATCTAAGTGTGGGGGTGTGATAACTCGTATAATTATATAGTTTTTAGTTATGTTTTATTATTGTTTTGTGTCAAATACGAGTTATTATTGTTTAGTCTAATTGTGTTTATGATCTTTTATATTTTTATGTATTTTGGTGTTTTTCACAAGTTTCTTTGAGTGATTTCAGATTACTAGAATTAAGGGCAAATCCAGTTCAGTTCCAGTTCCGACACCTTTTGCCATATCAGCTATATCTCGAGTTTCACTGAATCAATAAGGCTGAAATTTCTGGCCATGCAAAGCTAAGAGGCATATCTATCTTTTTCATGTTTTACACTTCTTAAAACGGAGTCGTTTTCCCTAGCGAAATCGACCATCAAGTTGGCTGATGTGCAATGACGTCTGTGCTGACATGTTTTCGTATTACGCCCATATCTTCTTATCCACATCAGCAAATGAGCTGATTCCAACGGCTATGGTTCCGTACCTGATAGGGGAACCTTTGTCTAGAAGACCATGTGATCATATCAGGCCTCCAATATTGAATAAATCGACCATCAAGGTGGCTGATGTGCAATGACGTCTATGCTGACATGTTTTCGTATTTTGCCCATATCTGCTTAACCACATCAGCAAATGAGCTGATTCCAACGGCTATGGTTCCGTAACTGATAGGGGAACCTTTGTCTAGAAGACCATGTGATCAGATCAGGCCTCCAATATTGACGAAATCGACCATCAAGTTGGCTGATCAAAATCGTCATATACCTACCTTTGAAATTTGTAAAGCTTGTCTCTTGTCATTTAGCCCTCCAAAATGTGTATAAATAGAGGGCCTTGGATGATTGTAAGGGATCATATTGTACATTGGTAGGATATTAGCCATTGTAATAAAATTCTCTAAGTTTTCTTCTTCTTTCTTTTCTCTAGTTTTCTATTTCTTTATTTTCTTCTTCTTCTTTCTTTCTTTTATTTCCTTCTTAGATTCTCTTTAATTTTATGTTTATGTTTACAATGCCTATGCTAGGCTAAACTTCTATTTGGTTAAGGGTGATTTCAAAGCCCTAGACATGTTTTGTGATTGATTTTCAGATTCTATCTATCATTAATTTTCTATCAAAGTTGCTTATGTTCTTCTACAAGAATTGTTCATGATGTTGTCTTGATTTATTTAGGTGTACAACTAGATAGATCTTGATAATTATCTATTGCTAGTTTAGGAGTCTTGATCCGTGTAATTGTCTTGATTTCCTATTCATAAGTGGCAATTTGTGATTAATGATTATGGTCAAGTTTTCAATAATTGCAAAGTGGAACATAACCTAAGTTGAACAATCCGAGCTTATGTGTTTGTTGCTTAGATCAACCTATCTTTCTCATCATAAAGCTGCCATTAAATTGAATTTAGAGAGTTTATTCTAGGTTGTTTAATGGTTAGAGATTAAATAGAGAGCTTGTTCTATTTAACGACAAACTAAGGAAAGATTGGGGTAACAGAGCTTGTTGTTATCTACGGTTGTTAACTTTGATAGTTGGTTGATATTGATAGATCTGAAATTGATTCTTAATGATGTCTAGTGGTGGAGAATGAAACCTTAACCATATTTTTCATATTTGATTCTTCGTACTTACTTGTTTTCTTACTTTTAGTTTGCTTTTTTTTTATATTTATTTTTATTGGCTGGTTATACCGCCTAATTTGTATATTAACTTTATTTTATTTTTATTGGCTGGTTATACCGCCTAATTTAGTATATATATTTTTATTGGCTGGTTATACCGTCTTGCATCTTATTCTTATTATTTACTTTAGTTTAAACCTGGCTTCAAAAACCCCTTTTCTTTTATTGTTCTTGAATTTAAGTTTTAAACTATTAACTTATAAACTAAAACTTACTCAGTTCAAAGTGAAAGCTTACTCAGTTCAAGTCAGCTGAAGGTAACTAGACACCAGCTCGCTCAGTGATAACTCGTATAATTATATAGTTTTTAGTTATGTTTTATTATTGTTTTGTGTCAAATACGAGTTATTATTGTTTAGTCTAATTGTGTTTATGATCTTTTATATTTTTATGTAATTTGGTGTTTTTCACAAGTTTCTTTGAGTGATTTCAGATTACTAGAATTAAGGGCAAATCCAGTTCAGTTCCAGTTCCGACACCTTTTGCCATATCAGCTATATCTGGAGTTTCACTGAAGCAATAAGGCTGAAATTTTAACCGTGCAAATTAAAGAGGCATATCTATCTTTTTCATGTTTTACACTTCTTGAAACGGAGTCTTTTTCCCTAGCGAAATCAACCATCAAATTGGCTGATGTGCAATGACGTCTGTCCTGAGCAGTTTTCGCATTTTGACCATATCGTCCGATACACATCAGAAAATGAGCTCATTCCAACGGCTATGGATCAATAACTGATAGGGGAACATTTGTCTAGAAGACCATGTGATCAGATAAAGCCTCCAATATTGAAGAAATCGACCATCAAGTTGGCTGATGTGCAATGACGTCTGTGCTGACCTGTTTTCGTATTTTGCCCATATCTTCTTCTCCACATCAGCAAATGAGCTGATTCCAACGTCTATGGATCAGTAACGGATAGGGTAACATTTTTCTAGAAGACCATGTGATCAGATAAGGCCTCCAAAATTGACAAAATCGACCATCAAGTTGGCTGATCAAAATCGTCATGTATGACGAAAATTGTTAGAAAATGCACCCACCTATTATACCTACCTTTGAAATTTGTAAAGCTTGTCTCTTGTCATTTAGCCCTCCAAAATGTGTATAAATAGAGGGCCTTGGATGATTGTAAGGGATCATATTGTACATAGGTAGGATATTAGCCATTTTAATAAAATTCTCTAAGTTTTCTTCTTCTTTCTTTTCTCTAGTTTTCTTTCTTTTCTCTAGTTTTCTTTTTCTTTAGAGAGAGCAAGAGGTTGGATAATTAATATTCTTCCTCTTCTTCTTTCTTTCTTTTATTTTCTTCTTAGATTTTCTTTAATTTTATGTTTATGTTTATAATGCCTATGCTAGGCTAAACTTCTATTTGGTTAAGGGTGATTTCAAAGCCCTAGACATGTTTTATGATTGATTTTCAGATTCTATCTATCATTAATTTTCTATCAAAGTTGCTTATGTTCTTCTACAAGAATTGTTCATGATGTTGTCTTGATTTGTTTAGGTGTACAACTAGATAGATCTTGATAATTATCTATTGCTAGTTTAGGAGTCTTGATCCGTGTAATTGTCTTGATTTCCTATTCATAAGTGGCAATTTGTGATTAATGATTATGGTCAAGTTTTCAATAATTGCAAAGTGGAACATAACCTAAGTTGAACAATCCGAGCTTATGTGTTTGTTGCTTAGATCAACCTTATCTTTCTCATCATAAAGCTGCCATTAAATTGAATTTAGAGAGCTTATTCTAGGTTGTTTAATGGTTAGAGATTAAATAGAGAGCTTGTTCTATTTAACGACAAACTAAGGAAAGATTGGGATAACAGAGCTTGTTGTTATCTACGGTTGTTAACTTTGATAGTTGGTTGATATTGATAGATCTGAAATTGATTCTTAATGATGTCTAGTGGTGGAGAATGAAACCTTAACCATATTTTTCATATTTGATTCTTCTTACTTACTTGTTTTCTTACTTTTCTAGTTTGCTTATTTTTAAAAGTATATTTATTTTTATTGGCTGGTTATACCGCCTAATTTGTATATTAACTTTGTTTTACTTTTATTGGCTGGTTATACCGCCTAATTTAGTATATATATTTTTATTGGCTGGTTATACCGCCTAATTTAGTATATATATTTTTATTGGCTGGTTATACCGCCTTGCATCTTCTTCTTATTATTTACTTTAGTTTAAATCTGGCTTCAAAAACCCCTTTTCTTTTATTGTTCTTGAATTTAAGTTTTAAACTATTAACTTATAAACTAAAACCCAATCCCTGAGGACTCGACCCTTGCTAACTACTATACTTACAATTTATCTTTTTAGTGCAAGGTTAAATAAGATACACTCTTTTGGGTGCATCAAATTTTTGGCGCCGTTGCCGGGGATTGTTTTCTTTAGTTTATTTGTTACTTGGTTTATTCTTATTTTCAGTTCTAATTAGTTCTATTTTCTTGTACATACAAGTTTTTCTTATCAAATTTTGAAAAAAAAAAAAAAACGATGGAATTGAGCAATCTAACACTTGAAGAGTTGGTGGCATACATGAACATGGAAAATCAACAAGCCAATCTCACCTACCCAGTTCAACAATTGGCCATGGGAGGATGTCAAGGCCATCAAGTGTTCCAAGACCAACAGTATGATCATTACTCAAACACTTACCATGAGGGATGGTGGGATCATACTAATTATGGCTACTCAGAAAATTACCAAGAAGTAGATCCTTATGCCAATTACACTCATCCATCTAGCTTCAATCAATCATGGTCTCAAGAACCAGATCTTCTTCAACCACCACATATGACTCAAAACTCAGGTACTTCTTTAGAAGATCTTGTCTATTCTCTTGTTACTGATTCTTTGCAATTTCAACAGGAAACAAGGGCAAGCATCCAGAGTTTGGACAAGCAAATGAGCCAATTGGCTAGTAGTATGGTGGGATGGGTAGCACAAAGATCTGAAGAACTCCCAGCCCAAACGATGGTTAACCCAAAGGAGAATGCTACTATTGTGACCTTGAAGAATGAGGAACAAGATGAGGATGAAACAAAATTAGAGATGGATTCTATTCTTGAGGATAATGAAGCCAAAGATCCAAATAAGAGTATTTCGGCACCTGAGGTAACGTTTGAGATTCCAATTTTTACTAATGTTTCTTCTCCACCTTTTCCTAGTAGATTCGCAAAGTTCAAGGAGGATGAACATGAACAAGACACGCTGGAAACCTTAAACAGTTTGTTTGTGGATGTCATTCAACAAGTACCAAAAGATGCACCATTCCTCGATGAGATATGCACCACCAAGGATGATGGAATAATACTTGTAATGGAGAATGCATCCACTGTTGTGCAAAGAAAGCTTCCTCTCAAACGCATAAATTTGGGAAATTTCATGTATGAGCCTGACAAGCCTAAAAAGCCAAGAAAGGGTGTTGGTTAGATTCAAAACACCAACTCAAGTGTTTATTGGGAAGGCAGCCCAATTAAAGATGAAATTACCAACCTTCCATATTCAGATTTGCTTTCTCTTTCTTTTCCTTTTTCTTTTATTATTTTTATTGTTTTTATTTTATTTCTTATGTTTCTTTGTTAATTGTGTTTACTGCTTTTAAGTTCATTTAGGCTGCATAAGTTTCTTTTGTTTAATAGTTCTTTTCTCTTACATATAATTCTTGCATTGGGGGATAATAGCATTACATTAATGACAATGTAAGAGTTATGTGTGGGGGGAAGAATTTAGGATTTTATTTAGAGTGTTTTGTTTTTGAGTCTTTTTATGTTGTTTTTCTTTCTGATCCTGGTTTTGAAAATAACTAGATGTAAATATAATTTTTAATTTTTTACCCCGGTTAAATGGCGGATAACGGTACTCCGTGATTATTTAAATCGGTTCCATCAGCTACCCACAAAACTGATATTGTATATAAATTTCTCTTCCAATTTCTCATTCAATTTTTTTCATTTTTTTTTCAGGATGGATGATACTCTCACAAGATTGCAGAAACGATTTCCTCCTTTTCCTCGAAATATTTTACTGAAGCTTTACCAAGTTCGATTTGAAAGATTAAGAATGCTTATGCACAAAGGGATTCCTGAAGACATACGTTGGATAATTGAAGCCAAGGTACGTGAAGATGAATATCTTCCTGTTTTGCATTTACCAGGTACAGGTAGAAGCACTTTTGCAAAGAAGCGACGAGCAAAGCGCATGAGTTCAAATTGCCACAAATGTGCACGATGGACATGTAACGGTAAATGTCGTTCTATTGGGATTCTGTCCTCTAATCGAGATGATAAAACTGAATTCATTAAGGATGGACTGAGTAAGGAGAATTTGGGTAATATCCAACTTTCTCTTGAGACGCATCCTAGTGGAGACGTACAAAGAGAAATTCTTGATTTATGGCCGCAATTCCAAAGGGAATGGCAACATCTTGGGAATCTGATGTTAAAAGACCCTGTTTGCCAGCTTGTAAGAAAACTGGATGGGAAGCATATCCTCGACTCATAGAAGGCGTTTAAGCCGTTTCTGGACGTAAAACCAGAGGAAGATGTGAGCCACAATCTGATAACTCGTATAATTATATAGTTTTTAGTTATGTTTTATTATTGTTTTGTGTCAAATACGAGTTATTATTGTTTAGTCTAATTGTGTTTATGATCTTTTATATTTTTATGTAATTTGGTGTTTTTCACAAGTTTCTTTGAGTGATTTCAGATTACTAGAATTAAGGGCAAATCCAGTTCAGTTCCAGTTCCGACACCTTTTGCCATATCAGCTATATCTGGAGTTTCACTGAAGCAATAAGGCTGAAATTTTAACCGTGCAAAGTTAAGAGGCATATCTATCTTTTTCATGTTTTACACTTCTTGAAACGGAGTCGTTTTCCCTAGCGAAATCAACCATCAAGTTGGCTGATGTGCAATGACGTCTGTCCTGAGCAGTTTTCGGATTTTGACCATATCGTCCGATACACATCAGCAAATGAGCTGATTCCAACGGCTATGGATCACTAACTGATAGGGGAACATTTTGCTAGAAGACCATGTGATCAGATAAAGCCTCCAATATTGAAGAAATCGACCATCAAGTTGGCTGATGTGCAATGACGTCTGTGCTGACATGTTTTCGTATTTTGCCCATATCTGCTTATCCACATCAGCAAATGTGCTGATTCCAACGGCTATGGATCCGTAACTGATAGGGGAACCTTTTTCTAGAAGACCATGTGATCAGATCAGGCCTCCAACATTGACGAAATCGACCATCAAGTTGGCTGATCAAAATTGTCATACAATATAACGAAAATTGTTAGAAAAATTCACCCACCTATTATACCTACCTTTGAAATTTGTAAAGCTTGTCTCTTGTCATTTAGCCTTCCAAAATGTGTATAAATAGAGGGCCTTGGATGATTGTAGAGATTCATATTGTACATAGGTAGGATATTAGCCATTTTAATAAAATTCTCTAAGTTTTCTTCTTCTTTCTTTTCTCTAGTTTTCTTTCTTTTCTCTAGTTTTCTTTTTCTTTAGAGAGAGCAAGAGGTTGGATAATTAATATTCTTCCTCTTCTTCTTTCTTTCTTTTATTTTCTTCTTAGATTTTCTTTAATTTTATGTTTATGTTTATAATGCCTATGCTAGGCTAAACTTCTATTTGGTTAAGGGTGATTTCAAAGCCCTAGACATGTTTTGTGATTGATTTTCAGATTCTATCTATCATTAATTTTCTATCAAAGTTGCTTATGTTCTTCTACAAGAATTGTTCATGATGTTGTCTAGATTTATTTAGGTGTACAACTAGATAGATCTTGATAATTATCTATTGCTAGTTTAGGAGTCTTGATCCGTGTAATTGTCTTGATTTCCTATTCATAAGTGGCAATTTGTGATTAATGATTATGGTCAAGTTTTCAATAATTGCAAAGTGGAACATAACCTAAGTTGAACAATCCGAGCTTATGTGTTTGTTGCTTAGATCAACCTATCTTTCTCATCATAAAGCTGCCATTAAATTGAATTTAGAGAGCTTATTCTAGGTTGTTTAATGGTTAGAGATTAAATAGAGAGCTTATTCTATTTAACGACAAACTAAGGAAAGATTGGGGTAACAGAGCTTGTTGTTATCTACGGTTGTTAACTTTGATAGTTGGTTGATATTGATAGATCTGAAATTGATTCTTAATGATGTCTAGTGGTGGAGAATGAAACCTTAACCATATTTTTCATAATTGATTCTTCTTACTTATTTGTTTTCTTACTTTTAGTTTGCTTATTTTTTATATTTATTTTTATTGGCTGGTTATACCGCCTAATTTGTATATTAACTTTGTTATATTTTTATTGGCTGGTTATACCGCCTAATTTAGTATATATATTTTTATTGGCTGGTTATACCGCCTAATTTAGTATATATATTTTTATTGGCTGGTTATACCGCCTTGCATCTTATTCTTATTATTTACTTAGTTTAAATCTGGCTTCAAAAACCCCTTTTCTTTTATTGTTTTCTTTGAACGTAAGTTATAAACTAATAACTCATAAATTAAAACCCAATCCCTGAGGACTCGACCCTTGCTAATCATTTTACTTACAATTGATCTTTTTAGTGCAAGGTTAAATAAGATACACTCTTTTGGGTGCATCAAATTTTTGGCGCCGTTGCCGGGGATTGTTTTCTTTAGTTTATTTGTTACTTGGTTTATTCTTATTTTCAGTTCTAATTAGTTCTATTTTCTTGTACATACAAGTTTTTCTTATCAAATTTTGAAAAAAAAAAAAAAAAAAAACGATGGAATTGAGCAATCTAACACTTGAAGAGTTGGTGGCATACATGAACATGGAAAATCAACAAGCCAATCTCACCTACCCAGTTCAACAATTTGCCATGAGAGGATGTCAAGGCCATCAAGTGTTCCAAGACCAACTGATGCACCCAAAAGAGTGTATCTTATTTAACCTTGCACTAAAAAGATAAATTGTAAGTATAGTAGTTAGCAAGGGTCGAGTCCTCAGGGATTGGGTTTTAGTTTATACGTTAATAGTTTAAAACTTAAATTCAAGAACAATAAAAGAAAAGGGGTTTTTGAAGCCAGATTTAAACTAAAGTAAATAATAAGAATAAGATGCAAGGCGGTATAACCAGCCAATAAAAATATATATACTAAATTAGGCGGTATAACCAGCCAATAAAAATATATATACTAAATTAGGCGGTATGACCAGCCAATAAAAATAAAACAAAGTTAATATACAAATTAGGCGGTATAACCAGCCAATAAAAATAAATATACTTTTAAAAATAAGCAAACTAGAAAAGTAAGAAAACAAGTAAGTAAGAAGAATCAAATATGAAAAATATGGTTAAGGTTTCATTCTCCACCACTAGACATCATTAAGAATCAATTTCAGATCTATCAATATCAACCAACTATCAAAGTTAACAACCGTAGATAACAACAAGCTCTGTTATCCCAATCTTTCCTTAGTTTGTCGTTAAATAGAACAAGCTCTCTATTTAATCTCTAACCATTAAACAACCTAGAATAAGCTCTCTAAATTCAATTTAATGGCAGCTTTATGATGAGAAAGATAGGTTGATCTAAGCAACAAACACATAAGCTCGGATTGTTCAACTTAGGTTATGTTCCACTTTGCAATTATTGAAAACTTGACCATAATCATTAATCACAAATTGCCACTTATGAATAGGAAATCAAGACAATTACACGGATCAAGACTCCTAAACTAGCAATAGATAATTATCAAGATCTATCTAGTTGTACACCTAAATAAATCAAGACAACATCATGAACAATTCTTGTAGAAGAACATAAGCAACTTTGATAGAAAATTAATGATAGATAGAATCTGAAAATCAATCACAAAACATGTCTAGGGCTTTGAAATCACCCTTAACCAAATAGAAGTTTAGCCTAGCATAGGCATTGCAAATACAGTTCAGTTCCAGTTCCGACACCTTTTTCCATATCAGCTATATCTCGAGTTTCACTAAAGAAATAAGGCTGAAATTTTAACCGTGCAAAGTTAAGAGGCATATCTATCTTTTTCATGTTTTACACTTCTTGAAACGGAGTCGTTTTCCCTAGCGAAATCAACCATCAAGTTGGCTGATGTGCAATGACGTCTGTCCTGAGCAGTTTTCTCATTTTGACCATATCGTCCGATACACATCAGCAAATGAGCTGATTCCAACGGCTATGGATCCCTAACTGATAGGGGAACATTTGTCTAGAAGACCATGTGATCAGATAAAGCCTCCAATATTGAAGAAATCGACCATCAAGTTGGCTGATGTGCAATGACGTCTGTGCTGACCTGTTTTCGTATTTTGCCCATATCTTCTTCTCCACATCAGCAAATGAGCTGATTCCAACGTCTATGAATCAGTAACTCATAGGGGAACATTTTTCTAGAAGACCATGTGATCACATCAGCTCATTTGCTGATGTGGATAAGCAGATATGGGCTCCAAGCTTATGAGTATTTATACACATTTTGGAGGGCTAAATGACAAGAAGAATCAAATATGAAAAATATGGTTAAGGTTTCATTCTCCACCACTAGACATCATTAAGAATCAATTTCAGATCTATCAATATCAACCAACTATCAAAGTTAACAACCGTAGATAACAACAAGCTCTGTTATCCCAATCTTTCCTTAGTTTGTCGTTAAATAGAACAAGCTCTCTATTTAATCTCTAACCATTAAACAACCTAGAATAAGCTCTCTAAATTCAATTTAATGGCAGCTTTATGATGAGAAAGATAGGTTGATCTAAGCAACAAACACATAAGCTCGGATTGTTCAACTTAGGTTATGTTCCACTTTGCAATTATTGAAAACTTGACCATAATCATTAATCACAAATTGCCACTTATGAATAGGAAATCAAGACAATTACACGGATCAAGACTCCTAAACTAGCAATAGATAATTATCAAGATCTATCTAGTTGTACACCTAAATAAATCAAGACAACATCATGAACAATTCTTGTAGAAGAACATAAGCAACTTTCATAGAAAATTAATGATAGATAGAATCTGAAAATCAATCACAAAACATGTCTAGGGCTTTGAAATCACCCTTAACCAAATAGAAGTTTAGCCTAGCATAGGCATTGTAAACATAAACATAAAATTAAAGAAAATCTAAGAAGAAAATAAAAGAAAGAAAGAAGAAGAGAAAGAATATTAATTATCCAACCTCTTGCTCTCTCTAAAGAAAAAGAAAACTAGAGAAAAGAAAGAAAACTAGAGAAAAGAAAGAAGAAGAAAACTTAGAGAATTTTATTAAAATGGCTAATATCCTACCTATGTACAATATGATCCTCTACAATCATCCAAGGCCCTCTATTTATACACATTTTGGAGGGCTAAATGACAAGAGACAAGCTTTACAAATTTCAAAGGTAGGTATAATAGGTGGGTGAATTTTTCTAACAATTTTCGTCATATTGTATGACAATTTTGATCAGCCAACTTGATGGTCGATTTCGTCAATGTTGGAGGCCTGATCTGATCACATGGTCTTCTAGAAAAAAGTTCCCCTATCAGTTACGGATCCATAGCCGTTAGAATCTGCTCATTTGCTGATGTGGATAAGCAGATATGGGCAAAATACGAAAACAGGTCAGCACAGACGTCATTGCACATCAGCCAACTTGATGGTCGATTTCGTCAATATTAGAGGCCTGATCTGATCATATGGTCTTCTAGACAAAGGTTCCCGTATCAGTTACGGATCCATAGCCATTAGAATCAGCTCATTTGCTGATGTGGATAAGCAGATATGGGCAAAATACGAAAACAGGTCAGCACAGACGTCATTGCACATCAGCCAACTTGATGGTCGATTTCGCTAGGGAAAACGACTCCGTTTCAAGAAGTGTAAAACATGAAAAAGATAGATATGCCTCTTAGCTTTGCACGGCTACAAATTTCAGCCTTATTGATTCAGTGAAACTCGAGATATAGCTGATATGGCAAAAGGTGTCGGAACTGGAACTGAACTGGATTTGCCCTTAATTCTAGTAATCTGAAATCACTCAAAGAAACTTGTGAAAAACACCAAATTACATAAAAATATAAAAGATCATAAACACAATTAGACTAAACAATAATAACTCGTATTTGACACAAAACAATAATAAAACATAACTAAAAACTATATAATTATACGAGTTATCACACCCCCACACTTAGCTTTTTGCTAGTCCTCGAGCAAAATCAAATAAAATAAGAAAATCTAATCTAATCCATTTTCGTAGGAAATCACGGTGGCACTTAGCATGTGACACAAGCCTTTAAACCCCTAGGTGTCCCTAGTGGACGAGTTTAGTCTCGTGAGGATTTACTAGAACGATACCCACAAACATTGAAAAACTAAAATATAAATAAACTACATATACTAAAAATATTTACTCCTAATCCTTTCAACACAAATTAGAGACAATCTTTGAACAAGTCTTATAAACTAATCAATAGCTTAAAGAATTTCACAAAAAATCAAGCTTGAATGTAAATTGTTTGAGTTAAGCCAATATTAACATAACATATCTCAATCAAAATAGTGCATGTTCAAATTTAATCTCAACTTCTCACATGGGATACCCTCATGATTTTCACTCTTTGAAGTAGTGGTGAAGTGTTCACACTCAATCAATCTCATGAAAACAGTTCTACCATATTCTTGCTTGTCCACCTATTCTCCACTATTTAGATCATACAACTTCATGAATCAAGAGGTCTTTAATCAAGGTTGTAATGGGGCCAAGGGGTTTGTAATGTGGTTGAAGAACAAAAGGATAAAGATATCACAAAGGTTCCAAAGAGTTCATAAAGTTTAGAGTCATAAAAAGATCATACAAAGAAACTTCTCAAAACTTTTTACAAGTACATAGTCACCTAGGCCGGATATTCATGTTGGGCCTTTTCTTCATTCTAAACAACTTTGTAACATCCTTTACCTTTTCCACAAATTCAAGAGATGATTCATATTTTTTTTTTTACATAGGAATATATTTGCCAGTATTCCATTTCTTTTTCTCTTGACTTTTCTTTTCTTTCCCCCCCACACTTATTTCTTGTTTCTACCCCAAATTTTCAATAGATCTTCCTTGTCTTTGCAACTTGTCTCAAAACATGCTAATTCATCTTTGGAACAAAGGTAAAGATATAAGTATATTTAGGTTAGGGACAAGTTATGGTTACCAAAGAGATAGCTTATTCAATGTAGGCTCAAATTGGTTCACTAAGGGTGTGTTCTCTTGGAACATCAATAAGGGATGGTTGTTTGGTCCTGGCTAAAAATCCTAATGCCTCTATCATATTCATGTTGTCACATGCATCAATATAGTCTCAAATGGTTTAAAGCAAGTTCTAGAGAATCATGTAATCATAAGAGCACTCAAGAAAGAAATTAGATTGATATGTATAATGCATCAATCATATAGGCTCAAAAACAAACAAGGATGATTATACAAGTCAGATTAAGTCTAAACATGCTTCTTTCTCAATCAACATATCATATTAACATTGGCTCATAAAAAAAAAATGATATCAAGCTCAATTCTCATGAAAATCTTCTCACTAATAACTCTGTTTTAGACTTATGCAATTCATATCTCATCATTGTATTAAAAAGGAACTAAAACACACTAAAAATAATAATAAAGACTCATAAAAAAAAAATAGTAGACAAAAATAAAAGAAATCCTAAATCATTCCCCCCACACTTAATTCTTACATTGTCCTCAATGTAAGTCTATTAACCCAAATGAAAGAATCATGTGTAAGAGAAAAGAACTAATAACATAAGAATAGGAACAGCTAAGACTCAAAACAAAACAAACTCATGCAACCTAAATAATCTTAAAATACTAAACAAAAATTAACAAGTAAACATAAAAAGATTAAAATCAAACTGACAAGGTGTGTCTCAAGTCTCCCTTACTCAGACCTTGTTCAGAATGAATACTTCTAAATTGCTTAAAACATAACATTTTTTTTTTTTTTGAAAAGAAGAAATCAAACTGACAAGGTATGTCTCAAGTCTCCCTTACTCAGACCTTGTTCAGAATGAATACTTCTAAATGTCTTAAAACACAACAAATTTTTTTTTTTTTAGTAGGGGGTAAGGGACATATTACCTGCAGAGGTTGCTAACCACTTATTATAACTGAGACACAACAAACAAAATGTTAGATAATGTCACAAAGACAAAGTGCAATCCACTCCTTGCTCGTCCATATCTCTTTTTCTTTTTCCGAGCGTTTGCGAAACAACCGTAGCAGATAAATACTCATAAGCTTGGAGCTTTTTGAGTAAATCTTCAATGGTTGTAGCAGAAATTATGGTTCTCCTTGCCTCTGAAAACATGAATCCATTATCCACAGCATTATCTAAATATGAAAGCAAATTACTAAAATAACCATTAATATTAAGCAAACCAATGGGTTTCTTATTTGTGACCAAAGATGACCAAGAAGCCACGCAAGCTATTTCTTCCAATGTACCCAGACCTCCTGGTAAAGCAATGAATGCATCGGCAGAATGGTACATGATTGTCATCCGTTCAGGGATACTCCAGACTTGTATTTCCTTACCCAAGGTGGGTCCACAAAAATCTGTGAATAGTTTTGGCACGACTCCTAGAACTGGACTTCCTCCGGCGTGTGCTGCTGTAGCGACTGCTCCCATTAAACCCGTACTACCGCCTCCATAAATCAAGTGGATCTTTTGTTGGGCAAGTATTACTCCAACTCTTATGGCTTCATCAGCGAATATGTTATTTTTCCCTGGATAAGCACCTCCAAAGACACAAATTTTTTTAATGCGCTGGGATGAAGTACTTTCCATTTTTTTTTTTCAAGTGCCTGAAAGAGAATGAGTACATGGTGTAATATATAGAGGACTGAGTAGTGAATCAGACAAGAGTAATAATGTCGCCGAAAGTGTATCTGACCTGTCAGAAGAAAATGTTAACCTAACAAAAGATTTTTGCGTGATTTCAGGAAGAAAATCAAAAAGAGAAGAAAAAAATCAACCGTAAAAGACAAATAAAAAAAAACGAGAATAATTACACAAATCGAACAACACGTAAATTAAACCAAAATAAAGTTATTGCAAATCAAACCAAAAGCTGAGAAGTCATTTATTGTAGTTGTGATTGTGGCTCACATCTTCCTCTGGTTTTACGTCCAGAAACGGCTTAAACGCCTTCTATGAGTCGAGGATATGCTTCCCATCCAGTTTTCTTACAAGCTGGCAAACAGGGTCTTTTAACATCAGATTCCCAAGATGTTGCCATTCCCTTTGGAATTGCGGCCATAAATCAAGAATTTCTCTTTGTACGTCTCCACTAGGATGCGTCTCAAGAGAAAGTTGGATATTACCCAAATTCTCCTTACTCAGTCCATCCTTAATGAATTCAATTTTATCATCTCGATTAGAGGACGGAATCCCAATAGAACGACATTTACCGTTACACGTCCATCGTGCACATTTGTGGCAATTTGAACTCATGCGCTTTGCTCGTCGCTTCTTTGCAAAAGTGCTTCTACCTGTACCTGGTAAATGCAAAACAGGAAGATATTCATCTTCACGTACCTTGGCTTCAATTATCCAACGTATGTCTCCAGGAATCCCTTTGTGCATAAGCATTCTTAATCTTTCAAATCGAACTTGGTAAAGCTTCAGTAAAATATTTCGAGGAAAAGGGGGAAATCGTTTCTGCAATCTTGTGAGAATATCATCCATCCTGAAAAAAAAATGAAAAAAAAAATGAAAGAGAAATTGAAAGAGAAATTTATATACAATATCAGTTTTGTGGGTAGCTAACGGAACCGATTTAAATAATCACGGAGTACCGTTATCCGCCATTTAACCGGGGTTAAAAAAAATTATATTTACATCTAGTGTTTTTCAAAACAAGGATCAGAAAGAAAAACAACATAAAAAGACTCAAAAACAAAACACTCTAAATAAAATCCTAAATTCTTCCCCCCACACATAATTCTTACATTGTCATTAATGTAATGCTATTATCCCCCAATGCAAGAATTATATGTAAGAGAAAAGAACTATTAAACAAAAGAAACTTATGCAGCCTAAATGAACTTAAAAACAGTAAACACAATTAACAAAGAAACATAAGAAATAAAAATAAAAACAATAAAAATAATAAAAGAAAAAGGAAAGAAAGAGAAAGCAAATCTGAATATGGAAGGTTGGCAATTTCATCTTTAATTGGGCTGCCTTCCCAATTAACACTTGAGTTAGTGTTTTGAATCTAACCAACACCCCTTCTTGGCTTTTTAGGCTTGTCAGGCTCATGCATGAAATTTCCCAAATTTATGCGTTTGAGAGGAAGCTTTCTTTGCACAACAGTGGATGCATTCTCCATTACAAGTATTATTCCATCATCCTTGGTGGTGCATATCTCATCGAGGAATGGTGCATCTTTTGGTACTTGTTGAATGACATCCACAAACAAACTGTTTAAGGTTTCCAGCGTGTCTTGTTCATGTTCATCCTCTTTGAACTTTGAGAATCTACTAGGAAAAGGTGGAGAAGAAACATTAGTAAAAATTGGAATCTCAAACGTTACCTCAGGTGCCGAAATACTCTTATTTGGATCATTGGCTTCATTATCCTCAAGAATAGAATTCATCTCTAATTTTGTCTCATCCTCATCTTGTTCCTCATTCCTCAAGGTCACAATAGTAGTATTCTCCTTTGGGTTAATCATTGTTTGGGCAGGGAGTTCTTCAGATTTTTGTGCTACCCATCCCACCATACTACTAGTCAAGTGGATCATTTGCTTTTCCAAACTCTGGATGCTTGCCCTTGTTTCCTGTTGAAATTGCAATGTATCAGTAACAAGAGAATAGACAAGATCTTCTAAAGAAGTACCTGAGTTTTGAGTCATATGTGGTGGTTGAAAAAGATCTGGTTCTTGGGACCATGATTGATTGAAGCTAGATGGATGAGTGTAATTGGCATAAGGATCTACTTCTTGGTAATTTTTCGAGTAGCCATAATTAGTATGATCCCACCATCCCTCATGGTAAGTGTTGGAGTAATGATCATGCGGTTGGTCTTGGAACCATTGATGGCCTTGACATCCTCCCATGGCCAATTGTTGAACTGAGGAAGTGAGATTGGCTTGTTGATTCTCCATGTTCATGTATGCCACCAACTCTTCAAGTGTTAGATTGCTCAATTCCATCGTTTTTTTTTTTATTTATTTATTTTTTTTTAAAATTTGATAAGAAAAACTTGTATGTACAAGAAAATAAAACTAATTAGAACAGAAAATAAGAATAAACCAATAAACTAATAAACTAAAGAAAGCAATCCCCGGCAACGGCGCCAAAAATTTGATGCACCCAAAAGAGTGTATCTTATTTAACCTTGCACTAAAAAGATAAATTGTAAGTATAGTAGTTAGCAAGGGTCGAGTCCTCAGGGATTGGGTTTTAGTTTATACGTTAATAGTTTAAAACTTAAATTCAAGAACAATAAAAGAAAAGGGGTTTTTGAAGCCAGATTTAAACTAAAGTAAATAATAAGAATAAGATGCAAGGCGGTATAACCAGCCAATAAAAATATATATACTAAATTAGGCGGTATAACCAGCCAATAAAAATATATATACTAAATTAGGCGGTATGACCAGCCAATAAAAATAAAACAAAGTTAATATACAAATTAGGCGGTATAACCAGCCAATAAAAATAAATATACTTTTAAAAATAAGCAAACTAGAAAAGTAAGAAAACAAGTAAGTAAGAAGAATCAAATATGAAAAATATGGTTAAGGTTTCATTCTCCACCACTAGACATCATTAAGAATCAATTTCAGATCTATCAATATCAACCAACTATCAAAGTTAACAACCGTAGATAACAACAAGCTCTGTTATCCCAATCTTTCCTTAGTTTGTCGTTAAATAGAACAAGCTCTCTATTTAATCTCTAACCATTAAACAACCTAGAATAAGCTCTCTAAATTCAATTTAATGGCAGCTTTATGATGAGAAAGATAGGTTGATCTAAGCAACAAACACATAAGCTCGGATTGTTCAACTTAGGTTATGTTCCACTTTGCAATTATTGAAAACTTGACCATAATCATTAATCACAAATTGCCACTTATGAATAGGAAATCAAGACAATTACACGGATCAAGACTCCTAAACTAGCAATAGATAATTATCAAGATCTATCTAGTTGTACACCTAAATAAATCAAGACAACATCATGAACAATTCTTGTAGAAGAACATAAGCAACTTTGATAGAAAATTAATGATAGATAGAATCTGAAAATCAATCACAAAACATGTCTAGGGCTTTGAAATCACCCTTAACCAAATAGAAGTTTAGCCTAGCATAGGCATTGTAAACATAAACATAAAATTAAAGAAAATCTAAGAAGAAAATAAAAGAAAGAAAGAAGAAGAGGAAGAATATTAATTATCCAACCTCTTGCTCTCTCTAAAGAAAAAGAAAACTAGAGAAAAGAAAGAAAACTAGAGAAAAGAAAGAAGAAGAAAACTTAGAGAATTTTATTAAAATGGCTAATATCCTACCTATGTACAATATGATCCTCTACAATCATCCAAGGCCCTCTATTTATACACATTTTGGAGGGCTAAATGACAAGAGACAAGCTTTACAAATTTCAAAGGTAGGTATAATAGGTGGGTGAATTTTTCTAACAATTTTCGTCATATTGTATGACAATTTTGATCAGCCAACTTGATGGTCGATTTCGTCAATGTTGGAGGCCTGATCTGATCACATGGTCTTCTAGAAAAAAGTTCCCCTATCAGTTACGGATCCATAGCCGTTAGAATCTGCTCATTTGCTGATGTGGATAAGCAGATATGGGCAAAATACGAAAACAGGTCAGCACAGACGTCATTGCACATCAGCCAACTTGATGGTCGATTTCGTCAATATTAGAGGCCTGATCTGATCATATGGTCTTCTAGACAAAGGTTCCCGTATCAGTTATGGATCCATAGCAATTGGAATCAGCTCATTTGCTGATGTGGATAAGCAGATATGGGCAAAATACGAAAACAGGTCAGCACAGACGTCATTGCACATCAGCCAACTTGATGGTCGATTTCGCTAGGGAAAACGACTCCGTTTCAAGAAGTGTAAAACATGAAAAAGATAGATATGCCTCTTAGCTTTGCACGGCTACAAATTTCAGCCTTATTGATTCAGTGAAACTCGAGATATAGCTGATATGGCAAAAGGTGTCGGAACTGGAACTGAACTGGATTTGCCCTTAATTCTAGTAATCTGAAATCACTCAAAGAAACTTGTGAAAAACACCAAATTACATAAAAATATAAAAGATCATAAACACAATTAGACTAAACAATAATAACTCGTATTTGACACAAAACAATAATAAAACATAACTAAAAACTATATAATTATACGAGTTATCACCAACAGTATGATCATTACTCAAACACTTACCATGAGGGATGGTGGGATCATACTAATTATGGCTACTCAGAAAATTACCAAGAAGTCGATCCTTATGCCAATTACACTCATCCATCTAGATTTAATCAATCATGGTCTCAAGAACCAGATCTTTTTCAGCCACTACATATGACTCAAAACTCAGGTACTTCTTTAGAAGATCTTGTCGATTCTCTTGTTACTAATACTTTGCAATTTCAACAGGAAACAAGGGCAAGTATCCAGAGTTTGGAAAGGCAAATGAGCCTATTGGCTAGTAGTATGGTGGTATGGGTAGCACAAAGATCTGAAGAACTCTCTGCCCAAACAATGATTAACCCAAAGGAGGATGCTATTATTGTGACCTTGACGAATGAGGAACAAGATGAGGATGAGACAAAATTAGAGATGGATTCTATTCTTGAGGATAAAGAAGCCACAAATCCAAATAAAAGTATTTCGGCACCTGAGGTAACGTTTGAGATTCCAATTTTTACTAATGTTTCTTCTCCACCTTTTCCTAGTAGATTCGCAAAGTTCAAGGAGGATGAACATGAACAAGACACGCTGGAAACCTTAAACAGTTTGTTTGTGGATGTCATTCAACAAGTACCAAAAGATGCACCATTCCTCGATGAGATATGCACCACCAAGGATGATGGAATAATACTTGTAATGGAGAATGCATCCACTGTTGTGCAAAGAAAGCTTCCTCTCAAACGCATAAATTTGGGAAATTTCATGTATGAGACTAACAAGCCTAAAAAGCCAAGAAGGGGTGTTGGTTAGATTCAAAACACTAACTCAAGTGTTAATTGGGAAGGCAGCCCAATTAAAGATGAAATTGCCAACCTTCCATATTCAGATTTGCTTTCTCTTTCTTTTCTTTTTTCTTTTATTATTTTTATTGTTTTTATTTTTATTTCTTATGTTTCTTTGTTAATTGTGTTTACTGTTTTTAAGTTCATTTAGGCTGCATAAGTTTCTTTTGTTTAATAGTTCTTTTCTCTTACATATAATTCTTGCATTGGGGGATAATAGCATTACATTAATGACAATGTAAGAATTATGTGTGGGGGGAAGAATTTAGGATTTTATTTAGAGTGTTTTGTTTTTGAGTCTTTTTATGTTGTTTTTCTTTCTGATCCTTGTTTTGAAAATAACTAGATGTAAATATAAATTTTTTTTTAACCCCGGTTAAATGGCGGATAACGGTACTCCGTGATTATTTAAATCGGTTCCATCAGCTACCCACAAAACTGATATTGTATATAAATTTCTCTTCCAATTTCTCTTTCATTTTTTTTCATTTCAGGATGGATGATATTCTCACAAGATTGCAGAAACGATTTCCTCCTTTTCCTCGAAATATTTTACTGAAGCTTTACCAAGTTCGATTTGAAAGATTAAGAATGCTTATGCGCAAAGGGATTCCTGGAGACATACGTTGGATAATTGAAGCCAAGGTACGTGAAGATGAATATCTTCCTGTTTTGCATTTACCAGGTACAGGTAGAAGCACTTTTGCAAAGAAGCGACGAGCAAAGCGCATGAGTTCAAATTGCCACAAATGTGCACGATGGACGTGTAACGGTAAATGTCGTTCTATTGGGATTCCGTCCTCTAATCGAGATGATAAAATTGAATTCATTAAGGATGGACTGAGTAAGGAGAATTTGGGTAATATCCAACTTTCTCTTGAGACGCATCCTAGTGGAGACGTACAAAGAGAAATTCTTGATTTATGGCCGCAATTCCAAAGGGAATGGCAACATCTTGGGAATCTGATGTTAAAAGACCCTGTTTGCCAGCTTGTAAGAAAACTGGATGGGAAGCATATCCTCGACTCATAGAAGGCGTTCAAGCCGTTTCTGGACGTAAAACCAGAGGAAGATGTGAGCCACAATCACAACTACAATAAACGACTTCTCAGCTTTTGGTTTGATTTGCAATAACTTTATTTTGGTTTAATTTACGTGTTGTTCGATTTGTGTAATTATTCTCGTTTTTTTTTATTTGTCTTTTACGGTTGAATTTTTCTTCTCTTTTTGATTTTCTTCCTGAAATCACGCAAAAATCTTTTGTTAGGTTAACATTTTCTTCTGACAGGTCAGATACACTTTCGGCGACATTATTACTCTTGTCTGATTCACTACTCAGTCCTCTATATATTACACCATGTACTCATTCTCTTTCAGGCACTCGAAAAAAAAAATGGAAAGTACTTCGTCCCAACGCATTAAAAAAATTTGTGTCTTTGGAGGTGCTTATCCCGGGAAAAATAACATATTCGCTGATGAAGCCATAAGAGTTGGAGTAATACTTGCCCAACAAAAGATCCACTTGATTTATGGAGGCGGTAGTACGGGTTTAATGGGAGCAGTCGCTACAGCAGCACACGCCGGAGGAAGTCCAGTTCTAGGAATCGTGCCAAAACTATTCACAAGTTTTTGTGGACCTACCGTGGGTAAGGAAATACAAGTCTGGAGTATCCCTGAACGGATAACAATCATGTACCATTCTGCCGATGCATTCATTGCTTTACCAGGAGGTCTGGGTACATTGGAAGAAATAGCTTGCGTGGCTTCTTGGTCATCTTTGGTCACAAATAAGAAACCCATTGGTTTGCTTAATATTAATGGTTATTTTAGTAATTTGCTTTCATATTTAGATAATGCTGTGGATAATGGATTCATGTTTTCAGAGGCAAGGAGAACCATAATTTCTGCTACAACCATTGAAGATTTACTCAAAAAGCTCCAAGCTTATGAGTGTTTATCTGCTACGGTTGTTTCGCAAACGCTCGGAAAAAGAAAAAGAGATATGGATGAGCAAGGAGTGGATTGCACTTTGTCTTTGTGACATTATCTAACATTTTGCTTGTTGTGTCTCAGTTATAATAAGTGGTTAGCAACCTCTGCAGGTAATATCTCCTAAATTCTACCTTTAAAATTTGACATTGGGGACAATGTCATATTTTAGTAGGGGGTAAGGGACATATTTTGCTAATTTAAAAAAACAAAAAATTTGTTGTGTTTTAAGCCATTTAGAAGTATTCATTCTGAACAAGGTCTGAGTAAGGGAGACTTGAGACATACCTTGTCAGTTTGATTTCTTCTTTTCAAAAAAAAAAAAAAAAATATGTTATGTTTTAAGCAATTTAGAAGTATTCATTCTGAACAAGGTCTGAGTAAGGGAGACTTGAGACACACCTTGTCAGTTTGATTTTAATCTTTTTATGTTTACTTGTTAATTTTTGTTTAGTATTTTAAGATTATTTAGGTTGCATGAGTTTGTTTTGTTTTGAGTCTTAGCTGTTCCTATTCTTATGTTATTAGTTCTTTTCTCTTACACATGATTCTTTCATTTGGGTTAATAGACTTACATTGAGGACAATGTAAGAATTAAGTGTGGGGGGAATGATTTAGGATTTCTTTTATTTTTGTCTACTATTTTTTTTTGAATGAGTCTTTATTATTATTCTTAGTGTGTTTTAGTTACTTTCAATACTATGATGAGATATGAATTGCATAAGTCTAAAACAGATTTATTAGTGAGAAGATTTTCATGAGAATTGAGCTTGATATCAACCTTTTTATGAGCCAATGTTAATATGATATGTTGATTGAGAAAGAAGCATGTTTAGACTTAATCTGACTTGTATAATCATCCTTGTGAGTTTTTGAGCCTATAATGATTGATGCATTATACAAATCAATCTAATTTCTTTCTTGAGTGCTCTTATGATTACATGATTCTCTAGAACTTGCTTTAAACCGTTTGAGACTATATTGATACATGTGACAACATGAATATGATAGAGGCATTAGGATTATAACCAGAGCCAAACAGCCATCCATTATTAATGTTCCAAGAGAACACACCCTTAGTGAACCAATTTGAGCCTACATTGAATAAGCTATCTCTTTGGTAACCATAACTTGTCCCTAACCTAAATATACTTATATCTTTACCTTTGTTCCAAAGATGAATTAGCATATTTTGAGACAAGTTGCAAAGACAAGGAAGATCTATTGAAAATTTGGGTTAGAAACAAGAAATAAGTGTGGGGGGAAAAGAAAAGAAAAATCAAGAGAAAAAGAAATGGAATACTGGCAAATACATTCCTATGTAAAAAAATATGAATCATCTCTTGAATTTGTGGAAAAAGAAAAAGATATTACAAATTTGTTTAGAATGAAGAAAAGGACCAACATGAATATTCGGCCTAGGTGACTATGTACTTGTAAAGAGTTTTGAGAAGTTTCTTTGTATGATCTTATTATGTCTCTAAACTTTATGAACTCTTTGGAACCTTTGTGATATCTTTATCTTTTTGTTCTTCAACCACATTACAAACCCCTTGGCCCCATTACAACCTTGATTAAATACCTCTTGATTTATGAAGTTACATGATCTTTTAGTGAAGAATAGGTGGACAAGCAAGCATATGGTAGAAGTGTTTTCATGAGATTGATTGCGTGTAAACACTTTACCGCTACTTTAAAGAGTGAAAATCAAGAGAGTATCCCATGTGAGAAGTTGAGATTAAGTTTGAATATGCACTATTTTGATTGAAATATGTTATGTTAATATTGGCTTAACTCAAACTATTTACATTCAAGCAAGATTTTTTGTGAATTTCTTTAAGCTATTGATTAGTTTTTAAGACTTGTCCAATGATTATCTCAAATTTATATTGGAAGGATTAGTTATAATTATTATTTTTAGTTTTTCTTATGTTTTCAATGTTTGTGGGTATCGTCCTAGTAAACCCTCACGAGACTAAACTCGTCCACTAGGGACACCTAGGGGTTTAAAGGCTTGTGTCACATGCTAAGTGCCACCGTGATTTCCTACGAAAATGGATTAGATTAGATTTTCTTATTTTATTTTTATTGAGTCGTTGCTAGGGACTAGCAACAATCTAAGTGTGGGGGTGTGATAACTCGTATAATTATATAGTTTTTAGTTATGTTTTATTATTGTTTTGTGTCAAATACGAGTTATTATTGTTTAGTCTAATTGTGTTTATGATCTTTTATATTTTTATGTAATTTGGTGTTTTTCACAAGTTTCTTTGAGTGATTTCAGATTACTAGAATTAAGGGCAAATCCAGTTCAGTTCCAGTTCCGACACCTTTTGCCATATCAGCTATATCTGGAGTTTCACTGAAGCAATAAGGCTGATATTTTAACCGTGCAAAGTTAAGAGGCATATCTATCTTTTTCATGTTTTACACTTCTTGAAACGGAGTCGTTTTCCCTAGCGAAATCAACCATCAAGTTGGCTGATGTGCAATGACGTCTGTCCTGAGCAGTTTTCGGATTTTGACCATATCGTCCGATACACATCAGCAAATGAGCTGATTCCAACGGCTATGGATCAATAACTGATAGGGGAACATTTGGCTAGAAGACCATGTGATCAGATAAAGCCTCCAATATTGAAGAAATCGACCATCAAGTTGGCTGATGTGCAATGACGTCTGTGCTGACATGTTTTCGTATTTTGCCCATATCTGCTTATCCACATCAGCAAATGAGCTGATTCCAACGGCTATGGATCCGTAACTGATAGGGGAACCTTTTTCTAGAAGACCATGTGATCAGATCAGGCCTCCAACATTGACGAAATCGACCATCAAGTTGGCTGATCAAAATTGTCATACAATATGACGAAAATTGTTAGAAAAATTCACCCACCTATTATACCTACCTTTGAAATTTGTAAATCTTGTCTCTTGTCATTTAGCCTTCCAAAATGTGTATAAATAGAGGGCCTTGGATGATTGTAGAGATTCATATTGTACATAGGTAGGATATTAGCCATTTTAATAAAATTCTCTAAGTTTTCTTCTTCTTTCTTTTCTCTAGTTTTCTTTCTTTTCTCTAGTTTTCTTTTTCTTTAGAGAGAGCAAGAGGTTGGATAATTAATATTCTTCCTCTTCTTCTTTCTTTCTTTTATTTTCTTCTTAGATTTTCTTTAATTTTATGTTTATGTTTATAATGCCTATGCTAGGCTAAACTTCTATTTGGTTAAGGGTGATTTCAAAGCCCTAGACATGTTTTGTGATTGATTTTCAGATTCTATCTATCATTAATTTTCTATCAAAGTTGCTTATGTTCTTCTACAAGAATTGTTCATGATGTTGTCTAGATTTATTTAGGTGTACAACTAGATAGATCTTGATAATTATCTATTGCTAGTTTAGGAGTCTTGATCCGTGTAATTGTCTTGATTTCCTATTCATAAGTGGCAATTTGTGATTAATGATTATGGTCAAGTTTTCAATAATTGCAAAGTGGAACATAACCTAAGTTGAACAATCCGAGCTTATGTGTTTGTTGCTTAGATCAACCTATCTTTCTCATCATAAAGCTGCCATTAAATTGAATTTAGAGAGCTTATTCTAGGTTGTTTAATGGTTAGAGATTAAATAGAGAGCTTATTCTATTTAACGACAAACTAAGGAAAGATTGGGGTAACAGAGCTTGTTGTTATCTACGGTTGTTAACTTTGATAGTTGGTTGATATTGATAGATCTGAAATTGATTCTTAATGATGTCTAGTGGTGGAGAATGAAACCTTAACCATATTTTTCATAATTGATTCTTCTTACTTATTTGTTTTCTTACTTTTAGTTTGCTTATTTTTTATATTTATTTTTATTGGCTGGTTATACCGCCTAATTTGTATATTAATTTTGTTATATTTTTATTGGCTGGTTATACCGCCTAATTTAGTATATATATTTTTATTGGCTGGTTATACCGCCTAATTTAGTATATATATTTTTATTGGCTGGTTATACCGCCTTGCATCTTATTCTTATTATTTACTTAGTTTAAATCTGGCTTCAAAAACCCCTTTTCTTTTATTGTTTTCTTTGAACGTAAGTTATAAACTAATAACTCATAAATTAAAACCCAATCCCTGAGGACTCGACCCTTGCTAATCATTATACTTACAATTGATCTTTTTAGTGCAAGGTTAAATAAGATACACTCTTTTGGGTGCATCACAATCACAACTACAATAAATGACTTCTCAGCTTTTGGTTTGATTTGCAATAACTTTATTTTGGTTTAATTTACGTGTTGTTCGATTTGTGTAATTATTCTCGTTTTTTTTTATTTGTCTTTTACGGTTGATTTTTTCTTCTCTTTTTGATTTTCTTCCTGAAATCACGCAAAAATCTTTTGTTAGGTTAACATTTTCTTCTGACAGGTCAGATACACTTTCGGCGACATTATTACTCTTTTCTGATTCACTACTCAGTCCTCTATATATTACACCATGTACTCATTCTCTTTCAGGCACTCGAAAAAAAATAGAAAAAAAATGGAAAGTACTTCGTCCCAACGCATTAAAAAAATTTGTGTCTTTGGAGGTGCTTATCAAGGGAAAAATAACATATTCGCTGATGAAGCCATAAGAGTTGGAGTAATACTTGCCCAACAAAAGATCCAGTTGATTTATGGAGGCGGTAGTACGGGTTTAATGGGAGCAGTCGCTACAGCAGCACACTCCGGAGGAAGTCCAGTTCTAGGAATCGTGCCAAAACTATTCACAGATTTTTGTGGACCTACCGTGGGTAAGGAAATACAAGTCTCGCGTGTCCCTGAACGGATAACAATCATGTACCATTCTGCCGATGCATTCATTGCTTTACCAGGAGGTCTGGGTACATTGGAAGAAATAGCTTGCGTGGCTTCTTGGTCATCTTTGGTCACAAATAAGAAACCCATTGGTTTGCTTAATATTAATGGTTATTTTAGTAATTTGCTTTCATATTTAGATAATGCTGTGCATAATGGATTCATGTTTTCAGAGGCAAGGAGAACCATAATTTCTGCTACAACCATTGAAGATTTACTCAAAAAGCTCCAAGCTTATGAGTGTTTATCTACTACGGTTGTTTCGCAAACGCTCGGAAAAAGAAAAAGAGATATGGACGAGCAAGGAGTGGATTGCACTTTGTCTTTGTGACATTATCTAACATTTTGCTTGTTGTGTCTCAGTTATAATAAGTGGTTAGCAACCTCTGCAGGTAATATCTCCTAAATTCTACCTTTAAAATTTGACATTGGGGACAATGTCATATTTTAGTAGGGGGTAAGGGACATATTTTGCTAATTTAAAAAAAAAAAAAATTAAGAAGTATTCATTCTGAACAAGGTCTGAGTAAGGGAGACTTGAGACATACCTTGTCAGTTTGATTTCTTCTTTTCAAAAAAAAAAATAGTTTGTTGTGTTTTAAGCAATTTAGAAGTATTCATTCTGAACAAGGTCTGAGTAAGGGAGACTTGAGACATACCTTGTCAATTTGATTTTAATCTTTTTATGTTTACTTGTTAATTTTTGTTTAGTATTTTAGGATTATTTAGGTTGCATGAGTTTGTTTTGTTTTGAGTCTTAGTTGTTCCTATTCTTATGTTATTAGTTCTTTTCTCTTACACATGATTCTTTCATTTGTGTTAATAGACTTACATTGAGGACAATGTAAGAATTAAGTGTGGGGGGAATGATTTAGGATTTCTTTTATTTTTGTCTACTATTTTTTTTTTTGAGTCTTTATTATTATTATTTTTAGTGTGTTTTAGTTCCTTTTTAATACAATGATGAGATATGAATTGCATAGGTCTAAACTGGTTACTAGTGAGAAGATTTTCATGAGAATTAAGCTTGATACTAATTTTTATGAGCCAATGTTAATATGATATGTTGATTGAGAAAGAAGCATGTTTAGACTTAATCTGACTTGTATAATCATCCTTGTGAGTTTTTGAGCCTATAATGATTGATGCATTATACAAATCAATCTAATTTATTTCTTGAGTGCTCTTATGATTACATGATTCTCTAGAACTTGCTTTAAACCGTTTGAGACTATATTGATACATGTGACAACATGAATATGATAGAGGCATTAGGATTATAACCAGAGCCAAACAGCCATCCATTATTAATGTTCTAAGAGAACATCCCCACTAGTGAGCCAATTTGAGCCTACATTAAATATGCTGTTTTATTGGTAACCACAACTTACACCTAGCCTAAATATACTTATATCCTTACCCTTGTTCTAAAGATGGATTATATATTTTGAGACATATTGCAAAAAAACAAGGGATATTTTTAGTTAAAAATTTGGGTTAGAAACAAGAAATAAGTGTGGGGGGAAAAGAAAAGAAAAGTCAAGAGAAAAAGAAATGGAATACTGGCAAATATATTCCTATGTAAAAAAAAAATATGAATCATCTCTTGAATTTGTGGAAAAAGAAAAAGATGTTACAAAGTTGTTTAGAATGAAGAAAAGGCCCAACGTGAATATCCGGCCTAGGTGACTATGTACTTGTAAAGAGTTTTGAGAAGTTTCTTTGTATAATCTTTTTATGTCTCTAAACTTTATGAACTCTTTGGAACCTTTGTGATATCTTTATCCTTTTGTTCTTCAACCACATTACAAACCCCTTGGCCCCATTACAACCTTGATTAAAGACCTCTTGATTTATGAAGTTGCATGATCTTTTAGTGGAGAATAGGTGGACAAGCAAGCATATGGTAGAAGTGTTTTCATGAGATTGATTGAGTGTAAACACTTTACCACTACTTTAAAGAGTGAAAATCAAGAGAGTATCCCATGTGAGAAGTTGAGATTAAATTTGAACATGCACTATTTTGATTGAGATATGTTATGCTAATATTGGCTTAACTCAAACAATTTACATTCAAGCATGATTTTTTGTGAAATTTTTTAAGCTATTGATTAGTTTATAAGACTTGTTCAAATATTGTCTCTAATTTGTATTGAAAGGATTAGGAGTAAATATTTTTAGTATATGTAGTTTATTTATATGTAGTTTATTTATATTTTAATTTTTCAATGTTTGTGGGTATCGTTCTAGTAAACCCTCACGAGACTAAACTCGTCCACTAGGGACACCTAGGGGTTTAAAGGCTTGTGTCACATGCTAAGTGCCACCGTGATTTCCTACGAAAATGGATTAGATTAGATTTTCTTATTTTATTTTTATTGAGTCGTTGCTAGGGACTAGCAACAATCTAAGTGTGGGGGTGTGATAACTCGTATAATTATATAGTTTTTAGTTATGTTTTATTATTGTTTTGTGTCAAATACGAGTTATTATTGTTTAGTCTAATTGTGTTTATGATCTTTTATATTTTTATGTAATTTGGTGTTTTTCACAAGTTTCTTTGAGTGATTTCAGATTACTAGAATTAAGGGCAAATCCAGTTCAGTTCCAGTTCCGACACCTTTTGCCATATCAGCTATATCTGGAGTTTCACTGAAGCAATAAGGCTGAAATTTTAACCGTGCAAATTAAAGAGGCATATCTATCTTTTTCATGTTTTACACTTCTTGAAACGGAGTCTTTTTCCCTAGCGAAATCAACCATCAAATTGGCTGATGTGCAATGACGTCTGTCCTGAGCAGTTTTCGCATTTTGACCATATCGTCCGATACACATCAGACAATGAGCTCATTCCAACGGCTATGGATCAATAACTGATAGGGGAACATTTGTCTAGAAGACCATGTGATCAGATAAAGCCTCCAATATTGAAGAAATCGACCATCAAGTTGGCTGATGTGCAATGACGTCTGTGCTGACCTGTTTTCGTATTTTGCCCATATCTTCTTCTCCACATCAGCAAATGAGCTGATTCCAACGTCTATGGATCAGTAACTGATAGGGTAACATTTTTCTAGAAGACCATGTGATCAGATAAGGCCTCCAAAATTGACAAAATCGACCATCAAGTTGGCTGATCAAAATCGTCATGTATGACGAAAATTGTTAGAAAATGCACCCACCTATTATACCTACCTTTGAAATTTGTAAAGCTTGTCTCTTGTCATTTAGCCCTCCAAAATGTGTATAAATAGAGGGCCTTGGATGATTGTAAGGGATCATATTGTACATAGGTAGGATATTAGCCATTTTAATAAAATTCTCTAAGTTTTCTTCTTCTTTCTTTTCTCTAGTTTTCTTTCTTTTCTCTAGTTTTCTTTTTCTTTAGAGAGAGCAAAAGGTTGGATAATTAATATTCTTCCTCTTCTTCTTTCTTTCTTTTATTTTCTTCTTAGATTTTCTTTAATTTTATGTTTATGTTTATAATGCCTATGCTAGGCTAAACTTCTATTTGGTTAAGGGTGATTTCAAAGCCCTAGACATGTTTTATGATTGATTTTCAGATTCTATCTATCATTAATTTTCTATCAAAGTTGCTTATGTTCTTCTACAAGAATTGTTCATGATGTTGTCTTGATTTGTTTAGGTGTACAACTAGATAGATCTTGATAATTATCTATTGCTAGTTTAGGAGTCTTGATCCGTGTAATTGTCTTGATTTCCTATTCATAAGTGGCAATTTGTGATTAATGATTATGGTCAAGTTTTCAATAATTGCAAAGTGGAACATAACCTAAGTTGAACAATCCGAGCTTATGTGTTTGTTGCTTAGATCAACCTATCTTTCTCATCATAAAGCTGCCATTAAATTGAATTTAGAGAGCTTATTCTAGGTTGTTTAATGGTTAGAGATTAAATAGAGAGCTTGTTCTATTTAACGACAAACTAAGGAAAGATTGGGATAACAGAGCTTGTTGTTATCTACGGTTGTTAACTTTGATAGTTGGTTGATATTGATAGATCTGAAATTGATTCTTAATGATGTCTAGTGGTGGAGAATGAAACCTTAACCATATTTTTCATATTTGATTCTTCTTACTTACTTGTTTTCTTACGTTTCTAGTTTGCTTATTTTTAAAAGTATATTTATTTTTATTGGCTGGTTATACCGCCTAATTTGTATATTAACTTTGTTTTACTTTTATTGGCTGGTTATACCGCCTAATTTAGTATATATATTTTTATTGGCTGGTTATACCGCCTAATTTAGTATATATATTTTTATTGGCTGGTTATACCGCCTTGCATCTTCTTCTTATTATTTACTTTAGTTTAAATCTGGCTTCAAAAACCCCTTTTCTTTTATTGTTCTTGAATTTAAGTTTTAAACTATTAACTTATAAACTAAAACCCAATCCCTGAGGACTCGACCCTTGCTAACTACTATACTTACAATTTATCTTTTTAGTGCAAGGTTAAATAAGATACACTCTTTTGGGTGCATCACTCAGCTCAAGGAGCTGGACACCAGCTCAATCAGCTAGATGTAGCTGATGCACCCAAAAGAGTGTATCTTATTTAACCTTGCACTAAAAAGATCAATTGTAAGTATAGTAGTTAGCAAGGGTCGAGTCCTCAGGGATTGGGTTTTAGTTTATGAGTTATTAGTTTATAACTTAAGTTCAAAGAAAACAATAAAAGAAAAGGGGTTTTTGAAGCCAGATTTAAACTAAAGTAAATAATAAGAATAAGATGCAAGGCGGTATAACCAGCCAATAAAAATATATATACTAAATTAGGCGGTATAACCAGCCAATAAAAATAAAACAAAGTTAATATACAAATTAGGCGGTATAACCAGCCAAGAAAAATAAATATACTTTTAAAACTAAGCAAACTAGAAAAGTAAGAAAACAAGTAAGTAAGAAGAATCAAATATGAAAAATATGGTTAAGGTTTCATTCTCCACCACTAGACATCATTAAGAATCAATTTCAGATCTATCAATATCAACCAACTATCAAAGTTAACAACCGTAGATAACAACAAGCTCTGTTACCCCAATCTTTCCTTAGTTTGTCGTTAAATAGAACAAGCTCTCTATTTAATCTCTAACCATTAAACAACCTAGAATAAGCTCTCTAAATTCAATTTAATGGCAGCTTTATGATGAGAAAGATAGGTTGATCTAAGCAACAAACACATAAGCTCGGATTGTTCAACTTAGGTTATGTTCCACTTTGCAATTATTGAAAACTTGACCATAATCATTAATCACAAATTGCCACTTATGAATAGGAAATCAAGACAATTACACGGATCAAGACTCCTAAACTAGCAATAGATAATTATCAAGATCTATCTAGTTGTACACCTAAATAAATCTAGACAACATCATGAACAATTCTTGTAGAAGAACATAAGCAACTTTGATAGAAAATTAATGATAGATAGAATCTGAAAATCAATCACAAAACATGTCTAGGGCTTTGAAATCACCCTTAACCAAATAGAAGTTTAGCCTAGCATAGGCATTATAAACATAAAATTAAATAGAATCTAAGAAGAAAATAAAAGAAAGAAAGAAGAAGAAGAAGAAGAATATTAATTATCCAACCTCTTGATCTTTCTAAAGAAAAAGAAAACTAGAGAAAAGAAAGAAGAAGAAAACTTAGAGAATTTTATTACAATGGCTAATATCCTACCAATGTACAATATGCCTCTCTACAATCATCCAAGGCCCTCTATTTATACACATTTTGGAGGGCTAAATGACAAGAGACAAGCTTTACAAATTTCAAAGGTAGGTATAATAGGTGGGTGCATTTTTCTAACAATTTTCGTCATATTGTATGACCATTTTGATCAGCCAACTTGATGGTCGATTTTGTCAATCTTGGAGGCCTGATCTGATCACATGGTCTTCTAGAAAAATGTTCCCCTATGAGTTACTGATTCATAGCCGTTGGAATCAGCTCATTTGCTGATGTGGAGAAGAAGATATGGGCAAAATACGCAAACAGGTCAGCACAGACGTCATTGCATATCAGCCAACTTGATGGTCGATTTCTTCAATATTGGAGGCTTTATCTGATCACATAGTCTTCTAGAAAAATGTTCCCCTATCAGTTAGTGATCCATAGCCGTTGGAATCAGCTCATTTGCTGATGTGTATCGGACGATATGGTCAAAATACGAAACCTTTGCACGGTTAAAATTTCAGCCTTATTGCTTCAGTGAAACTCCAGATATAGCTGATATGGAAAAAGGTGTCGGAACTGGAACTGAACTGGATTTGCCCTTAATTCTAGTAATCTGAAATCACTCAAAGAAACTTGTGAAAAACACCAAATTACATAAAAATATAAAAGATCATAAACACAATTAGACTAAACAATAATAACTCGTATTTGACACAAAACAATAATAAAACATAACTAAAAACTATATAATTATACGAGTTATCACACCCCCACACTTAGATTGTTGCTAGTCCCTAGCAACGACTCAATAAAAATAAAATAAGAAAATCTAATCTAATCCACTTTCGTAGGAAATCACGGTGGCACTTAGCATGTGACACAAGCCTTTAATCCCCTAGGTGTCCCTAGTGGACGAGTTTAGTCTCGTGAGGGTTTACTAGGACGATACCCACAAACATTGAAGACATAAGAAAAACTAAAAATAATAATTATAACTAATCCTTCCAATATAAATTAGAGATAATCATTGGACAAGTCTTAAAAACTAATCAATAGCTTAAAGAAATTCACAAAAAATCTTGCTTGAATGTAAATTGTTTGAGTTAAGCCAATATTAACATAACATATTTCAATCAAAATAGTGCATATTCAAACTTAATCTCAACTTCTCACATGGGATACTCTCTTGATTTTCACTTTTTAAAGTAGTGGTAAAGTGTTTACACTCAATCAATCTCATGAAAACACTTCTACCATATGCTTGCTTGTCCACCTATTATCCACTATTTAGATCATACAACTTCATAAATCAAGAGGTCTTTATTCAAGGTTGTAATGGGGCCAAAGGGTTATAATGTGGTTAAAGAACAAAAGGATAAAGATATCACAAAGGTTCCAAAGAGTTCATAGAGTTTAGAGACATAATAAGATCATACAAATAAAACTTCTCAAAACTCTTATAAAGCACATAATAACATAGGCTAAATATTCATGTTGAGCCTTTGCATCATTCTAACCAACTTTGTAACATCTTTTTCTTTACTTTAACTAGAAGTTCAAGAGAAGATTTTTTTTTTTTAATATGGGAATGTATTTGACAATGATCCCTTTCTTTTTCTCTTGACTTTTTTCTTTCTTTTCCCCCCACACTTATTTCTTGTTTCTAACCCAAATTTTCAATAAATCTTCCTTGTCTTTGCAACTTGTCTCAAAACATGCTAATTCATCTTTGGAACAAAGGTAAAGATATAAGTATATTTAGGTTAGGGACAAGTTATGGTTACCAAAGAGATAGCTTATTCAATGTAGGCTCAAATTGGTTCACTAAGGGTGTGTTCTCTTGGAACATTAATAATGGATGGCTATTTGGCTCTGGTTATAATCCTAATGCCTCTATCATATTCATGTTGTCACATGTATCAATATAGTCTCAAACGGTTTAAAGCAAGTTCTAGAGAATCATGTAATCATAAGAGTACTCAAGAAAGAAATTAGATTGATTTGTATAATGCATCAATCATTATAGGCTCAAAAACTCACAAGGATGATTATACAAGTCAGATTAAGTCTAAACATGCTTCTTTCTCAATCAGCATATCATATTAACATTGGCTCATAAAAAGGTTGACATCAAGCTCAATTCTCATGAAATTCTTCTCACTAATAAATCTGTTTTAGACTTATGCAATTCATATCTCATCATTGTATTAAAAAGGAACTAAAACACACAAAAAAAATAATAATAATAATAAAGACTCATAAAAAAAATAGTAGACAAAAATAAAAGAAATCCTAAATCATTCCCCCCACACTTAATTCTTACATTGTCCTCAATGTAAGTCTATTAACCCAAATGAAAGAATCATGTGTAAGAGAAAAGAACTAATAACATAAGAATAGGAACAACTAAGACTCAAAACAAAACAAACTCATGCAACCTAAATAATCCTAAAATACTAAACAAAAATTAACAAGTAAACATAAAAAGATTAAAATCAAACTGACAAGATATGTCTCAAGTCTCCCTTACTCAGACCTTGTTCAGAATGAATACTTCTAAATTGCTTAAAACACAACAAATTTTTTTTTTATTTTTTTTTTTTTGAAAAGAAGAAATCAAACTGACAAGGTATGTCTCAAGTCTCCCTTACTCAGACCTTGTTCAGAATGAATACTTCTAAATTGCTTAAAACACAACAAATTTTTTTTTTTTTTTTAAGAAGGTAAAATTTAGGAGATATTACCTGTAGAGGTTGCTAACCACTTATTATAACTGAGACACAACAAACAAAATGTTAGATAATGTCACAAAGACAAAGTGCAATCCACTCCTTGCTCGTCCATATCTCTTTTTCTTTTTCCGAGCGTTTGCGAAACAACCGTAGCAGATAAATACTCATAAGCTTGGAGCTTTTTGAGTAAATCTTCAATGGTTGTAGCAGAAATTATGGTTCTCCTTGCCTCTGAAAACATGAATCCATAATCCACAGCATTATCTAAATATGAAAGCAAATTACTAAAATAACCATTAATATTAAGCAAACCAATGGGTTTCTTATTTGTGACCAAAGATGACCAAGAAGCCACGCAAGCTATTTCTTCCAATGTACCCAGACCTCCTGGTAAAGCAATGAATGCATCGGCAGAATGGTACATGATTGTTATCCGTTCAGGGATACTCCAGACTTGTATTTCCTTACCCACGGTAGGTCCACAGAAATCTGTGAATAGTTTTGGCACGACTCCTAGAACTGGACTTCCTCCGGCGTGTGCTGCTGTAGCGACTGCTCCCATTAAACCCGTACTACCGCCTCCATAAATCAACTGGATCTTTTGTTGGGCAAGTATTACTCCAACTCTTATGGCTTCATCAGCGAATATGTTATTTTTCCCTGGATAAGCACCTCCAAAGACACAAATTTTTTTAATGCGTTGGGACGAAGTACTTTCCATTTTTTTTCTTTTTTTTTTCGAGTGCCTGAAAAAGAATGAGTACATGGTGTAATATATAGAGGACTGAGTAGTGAATCAGACAAGAGTAATAATGTCGCCGAAAGTGTATCTGACCTGTCAGAAGAAAATGTTAACCTAACAAAAGATTTTTGCGTGATTTCAGGAAGAAAATCAAAAAGAGAAGAAAAAATCAACCGTAAAAGACAAATAAAAAAAAAACGAGAATAATTACACAAATCGAACAACACGTAAATTAAACCAAAATAAAGTTATTGCAAATCAAACCAAAAGCTCAGAAGTCATTTATTGTAGTTGTGATTGTGGCTCACATCTTCCTCTGGTTTTACGTCCAGAAACGGCTTAAACGCCTTCTATGAGTCGAGGATATGCTTCCCATCCAGTTTTCTTACAAGCTGGCAAACAGGGTCTTTTAACATCAGATTCCCAAGATGTTGCCATTCCCTTTGGAATTGCGGCCATAAATCAAGAATTTCTCTTTGTACGTCTCCACTAGGATGCGTCTCAAGAGAAAGTTGGATATTACCCAAATTCTCCTTACTCAGTCCATCCTTAATGAATTCAATTTTATCATCTCGAATAGAGGACGGAATCCCAATAGAACGACATTTACTGTTACACGTCCATCGTGCACATTTGTGGCAATTTGAACTCATGCGCTTTGCTCGTCGCTTCTTTGCAAAAGTGCTTCTACCTGTACCTGGTAAATGCAAAATAGGAAGATATTCATCTTCACGTACCTTGGCTTCAATTATCCAACGTATGTCGTCAGGAATCCCTTTGTGCATAAGCATTCTTAATCTTTCAAATCGAACTTGGTAAAGCTTCAGTAAAATATTTCGAGGAAAAGGAGGAAATCGTTTCTGCATCCTTGTGAGAATATCATCCATCCTGAAAAAAAATTGAAAAAAAATGAAAGAGAAATTGGAAGAGAAATTTATATACAATATCAGTTTTGTGGGTAGCTGATAGAACCGATTTAAATAATCACGGAGTACCGTTATCCGCCATTTAACCGGGGTTAAAAAAATTAAAAATTATATTTACATCTAGTTATTTTCAAAACAAGGATCAAAAAAAAAAAAAAAAAAAAAACAACATAAAAAGACTCAAAAATAAAACACTCTAAATAAAATCCTAAATTCTTCCCCCCACACATAATTCTTACATTGTCATTAATGTAATGCTATTATCCCCCAATGCAAGAATTATATGTAAGAGAAAAGAACTATTAAACAAAAGAAACTTATGCACCCTAAATGAACTTAAAAGCAGTAAACACAATTAACAAAGAAACATAAGAAATAAAATAAAAACAATAAAAATAATAAAAGAAAAAGGAAAAGAAAGAGAAAGCAAATCTGAATATGGAAGGTTGGCAATTTCATCTTTAATTGGGCTGCCTTCCCAATTAACACTTGAGTTAGTGTTTTGAATCTAACCAACACCCCTTCTTGGCTTTTTAGGCTTGTCAGGCTCATACATGAAATTTCCCAAATTTATGCGTTTGAGAGGAAGCTTTCTTTGCACAACAGTGGATGCATTCTCCATTACAAGTATTATTCCATCATCCTTGGTGGTGCATATCTCATCGAGGAATGGTGCATCTTTTGGTACTTGTTGAATGGCATCCACAAATAAACTGTTTAAGGTTTCCAGGATGTCTTGTTCATGTTCCTCCTCCTTGAACTTTGCGAATCTACTAGGAAAAGGTGGAGAAGAAACATTAGCAAAAATTGGAATCTTAAACGTTACCTCCGGTGTCGAAATACTCTTATTTTGATCTGTGGCTTTATTATCCTCAAGAATAGAATCCATCTCTAATTTTGTCTCATCCTCATCTTGTTCCTCATTCCTGAAGGTCACAATAGTAGCATTCTCCTTTGGGTTAATCATCGTTTGGGCAGGGAGTTCTTCAGATCTTTGTGCTACCCATCCCACCATACTACTAGCCAATTGGCTCATTTGCTTTTCCAAACTCTGGATGCTTGCCCTTGTTTCCTGTTGAAATTGCAAAGTGTTAGTAACAAGAGAATAGACAAGATCTTCTAAAGAAGTACCTGAGTTTTGAGTCATATGTGATGGCTGAAAAAGATCTGATTCTTGAGACCATGATTGATTGAAGATAGATGGATGAGTGTAACTGGCATAAGGATCTACTTCTTGGAAATTTTTTGAGTAGCCATAATTAGTATGATCCCACCATCCCTCATGGTAAGTGTTTGAGTAATGATCATGCAGTTGGTCTTGGAACACTTGATGGCCTTGACATCCTCCCATGGCAAATTGTTGAACTGGGAAGGTGAGATTGGCTTGTTGATTCTCCATGTTCATGTATGCCACCAACTCTTCAAGTGTTAGATTGCTCAATTCCATCGTTTTTTTTTATTTATTTTTATTTTTTTTTTCAAAATTTGATAAGAAAAACCCGTATGTACAAGAAAACAAAACTCATTAGAACTGAAAATAAGAATAAACCAAGTAACAAATAAACTAAAGAAAACAATCCCCGGCAACGGCGCCAAAAATTTGATGCACCCAAAAGAGTGTATCTTATTTAACCTTGCACTAAAAAGATCAATTGTAAGTATAGTAGTTAGCAAGGGTCGAGTCCTCAGGGATTGGGTTTTAGTTTATGAGTTATTAGTTTATATCTTAAGTTCAAAGAAAACAATAAAAGAAAAGGGGTTTTTGAAGCGAGATTTAAACTAAAGTAAATAATAAGAATAAGATGCAAGGCGGTATAACCAGCCAATAAAAATATATATACTAAATTAGGCGGTATAACCAGCCAATAAAAATAAAACAAAGTTAATATACAAATTAGGCGGTATAACCAGCCAATAAAAATAAATATACTTTTAAAACTAAGCAAACTAGAAAAGTAAGAAAACAAGTAAGTAAGAAGAATCAAATATGAAAAATATGGTTAAGGTTTCATTCTCCACCACTAGACATCATTAAGAATCAATTTCAGATCTATCAATATCAACCAACTATCAAAGTTAACAACCGTAGATAACAACAAGCTCTGTTACCCCAATCTTTCCTTAGTTTGTCGTTAAATAGAACAAGCTCTCTATTTAATCTCTAACCATTAAACAACCTAGAATAAGCTCTCTAAATTCAATTTAATGGCAGCTTTATGATGAGAAAGATAGGTTGATCTAAGCAACAAACACATAAGCTCGGATTGTTCAACTTAGGTTATGTTCCACTTTGCAATTATTGAAAACTTGACCATAATCATTAATCACAAATTGCCACTTATGAATAGGAAATCAAGACAATTACACGGATCAAGACTCCTAAACTAGCAATAGATAATTATCAAGATCTATCTAGTTGTACACCTAAATAAATCTAGACAACATCATGAACAATTCTTGTAGAAGAACATAAGCAACTTTGATAGAAAATTAATGATAGATAGAATCTGAAAATCAATCACAAAACATGTCTAGGGCTTTGAAATCACCCTTAACCAAATAGAAGTTTAGCCTAGCATAGGCATTATAAACATAAAATTAAATAGAATCTAAGAAGAAAATAAAAGAAAGAAAGAAGAAGAAGAAGAAGAATATTAATTATCCAACCTCTTGATCTTTCTAAAGAAAAAGAAAACTAGAGAAAAGAAAGAAGAAGAAAACTTAGAGAATTTTATTACAATGGCTAATATCCTACCAATGTACAATATGCCTCTCTACAATCATCCAAGGCCCTCTATTTATACACATTTTGGAGGGCTAAATGACAAGAGACAAGCTTTACAAATTTCAAAGGTAGGTATAATAGGTGGGTGCATTTTTCTAACAATTTTCGTCATATTGTATGACCATTTTGATCAGCCAACTTGATGGTCGATTTTGTCAATCTTGGAGGCCTGATCTGATCACATGGTCTTCTAGAAAAATGTTCCCCTATGAGTTACTGATTCATAGCCGTTGGAATCAGCTCATTTGCTGATGTGGAGAAGAAGATATGGGCAAAATACGCAAACAGGTCAGCACAGACGTCATTGCATATCAGCCAACTTGATGGTCGATTTCTTCAATATTGGAGGCTTTATCTGATCACATAGTCTTCTAGAAAAATGTTCCCCTATCAGTTAGTGATCCATAGCCGTTGGAATCAGCTCATTTGCTGATGTGTATCGGACGATATGGTCAAAATACGAAACCTTTGCACGGTTAAAATTTCAGCCTTATTGCTTCAGTGAAACTCCAGATATAGCTGATATGGAAAAAGGTGTCGGAACTGGAACTGAACTGGATTTGCCCTTAATTCTAGTAATCTGAAATCACTCAAAGAAACTTGTGAAAAACACCAAATTACATAAAAATATAAAAGATCATAAACACAATTAGACTAAACAATAATAACTCGTATTTGACACAAAACAATAATAAAACATAACTAAAAACTATATAATTATACGAGTTATCAGTAGCTGAAGGGCAGCTAGGTGAGTGACACTCTATGAGGTAGAATGACACTAGCTAGTGGTAGCTAGGTGGCCTAGATGATGTGGCACATAGGTGTGACACATCAGCACCATCATGCACAAGTGTCACCAATCGACTTTTGACATGTGACATCATACATCATGTGGCAGCCACATGGACGGAAACAACATGGTGTTTCAGGTAAGAGAGGTTCCCTCCTGATAGCCGAATATATGTGATCATTTGGAAGAGAATGGTTCTATTGACCAAACCATTGTGTCCAAATGAAGGGTGCTGACCTTGAAAGGGTTGTGTCCTTTAACCCTTTCATGAAGTAGCCCTTGAAGGCTATAAATAAGAGAGGGCCAAGACACACACAAGTGTATAACCCCAATAATCAGACAATTGTGAAAGACACAATTGAGAAGCAAATTGCTAAGTGCAATTGCTAAGTGAGTGAGGGGTTCTTGATTGCTTGGATTATCAAAAAACAAGGCAGTAAGCGTTCTGGTTTGGATGAGCAAGATAGGTTGTGGAAAGGTTCTTATAGTTGCCTTAACCGGTTGATTACAAGAGTGCCTTAGGCATTGAGTTGAGTTCATTACTCATATCCACAACAAGCAAGCATTGCATAGGTAGACAAGTAAGTGACTTGAACTCTTCCTCTATGTTCTCGGATTTTGATAAGTCAAAATCCAACAGTGGTATCAGAGCCTATAGGTTGTTTGATATGCATGCTTAAAGGTTGAAAGAACATATAAATGCATGTTGATTAGGGTTCTAAGCCTTTCCCCTTTTTGCCTTTTTGTTTTGCATGTTAATGTTCTTTATTTTTTCAACCCTTGCTTGTGTGAATAAAATGTTATTCTACTTATTTTTTTGACATGTTTATATACGGAATGCATATCTTGATTATACTTGCAACCTTGTATGGTATTTCGAAACAAATTGAACAAGATACTCACTCTTATGTCCGAATGGATTTGATTGCATTCTATAAGTTTGTTTTTGGTACATTTTGGCATAATGATATTGTCTTATTTTATTTATGTTTTGAAATATCTTGTTGTGATGAATATGCTAATATGGGTACACAATTGCATGATGTAGATGGCTAGTGCCACAAATGGTATAGTAGCCGAATTAAACAAAAACCTTAAGCTTAATAGTGATAATTACACCATATGGCAGCAAAAGATTTAATTCATTCTCACCGAGCAAGACTTGTTAGATATAATATCAAAAGAGGTTGTTGAACCAACTTCAGAATCTACACAAGAGGTAAAAGACGAGTATGATGCCTTTAGATAGACAGACACCATAGCTCCGATTACATTGTTAAGTACAATGATCGATGACCTTATGGTAGACTTTGCCATGCTTGAAACTGCCAAGGCCATATGGGACAAGGCAAAGGATAAGTTTGGTACTGCTGCTCTTGAGAAACAAAGGGCTTTAATTCTCAAATTTGAGAATTATACAAAAAAGGTTGATCATAACATGAGAAGACACTTGCGAGAAATGTCTCGCATGATCTCTTGTTTGAAATCAGCTGGTCATACTCTCACGGACGAGTGTGCAATCCGTAAGAAGATCCCTACCTGATGATGAATGGCAATTGATGAAAGTAAATTTATGCCACAATATTGAAATTAAGTCCTTTGATGATATCACAAGATATTTGCTTCTCGCGGCAGAAGTTATGGTTATCAAGAATCCATCTAAGGCATACGTTGCTGAGACTTTCTTTTCCATACGGAGAAAGAAGAAAGGGTTCAAGGAAAAGGCATTCAACATAAAGGATGTTACCTCTAAAGGGAAATTCAAGAAAGTTTGGAAACCAAGAAATAAAAGCAAGGTTAAGTGCTTCAATTGCAATAAGAAGGGGTATTTTGCAAAAGAGTGCAAAGAGCCTAAGGTATATATCTCTAATTCTACATCATTTGTGCATGTTATGTCATGTACACTTATGGCTGAATCTGACTCTTCGTGGGTTCTTGATTCAGGTGCCACCGACCACATCATAAGGGATCGTGGCTTGTTTGTCAATTATTGAAAGATACTAGCTCGGACTAAATGGGTCTATGTTGGCGACAGTTCAAGACTTGAAGTAGACGGGAAAGGAACTTGTGTAGTACCTTTGAAGAGTGGACACAATTTGATCATTCTCATTATATTTTACCACCGTTACACCTGATTTCTTTGGAACCACTTGGATCGGGCTCACTCATTTGCTATCCGAGATAGGATAGATCACTCCAACATCTAGGAGCTTCAGGATCTCTTTTTTCACAACCACCATCATAGGAGGATTCAATTTTCTTTGTGCTTCTCTTGTTGGTTTGGACCCCTCCTCTAACAAAATCCGGTGCATGCACATGGATTTGATTTCCAATTCATAAGTGGCCATTTGTGATTAATGATTATGGTCAAGTTTTCAGTAATTGCAAAGTGGAACATAACCTAAGTTGAACAATCCGAGCTTATGTGTTTGTTGCTTAGATCAACCTATCTTTCTCATCATAAAGTTGCTATTAAATTGAACTTAGAGAGCTTATTCTAGGTTGTTTGATAGTTAGAGATTAAATAGAGAGCTTGTTCTATTTAACGACAAACTAAGGAAAGATTGGGGTAACAGAGCTTGTTGTTATCTACGGTTGTTAACTTTGATAGCTAATTAATGTTGATAGATATGAAATTGATTTTTAATGATGTCTACTGGTGAAGAATCAAACCTTAACCATATTTTTTATATTTGATTCTTCTTAATTACTTGTTTTCTCATTCTTATTGTTAACTAGTTTAAATCTGATTACCCTTTTCTTTTATTGTTCTTGAATTTAAGTTTTAAACTATTAACTTATAAACTAAAACCCAATCCCTGAAGACTCGACCCTTGCTAATCACTATACTTTACAATTGATTCTTTTTAAGTGCAAGGTTAAATAAGATACACTCTTTTGGGTGCATCAATCTATCATTGTTTTCTATCAAAGTTGCTTATATTCTTCCATTAAAATTGTACATGATGATGTTTTAATTTGTTTAGGTGGCCAACTGATAACTCGTATAATTATATAGTTTTTAGTTATGTTTTATTATTGTTTTGTGTCAAATACGAGTTATTATTGTTTAGTCTAATTGTGTTTATGATCTTTTATATTTTTATGTAATTTGGTGTTTTTCACAAGTTTCTTTGAGTGATTTCAGATTACTAGAATTAAGGGCAAATCCAGTTCAGTTCCAGTTCCGACACCTTTTGCCATATCAGCTATATCTGGAGTTTCACTGAAGCAATAAGGCTGCAATTTTAACCGTGCAAAGCTAAGAGGCATATCTATCTTTTTCATGTTTTACACTTCTTGAAACGGAGTCGTTTTCCCTAGAGAAATCGACCATCAAGTTGGCTGATGTGCAATGACGTCTGTGCTGACCTGTTTTCGTATTTTGCCCATATCTTCTTATCCACATCAGCAAATGAGCTGATTTTAACGGATATGGATCAGTAACTGACAGGGGAACATTTTTCTAGAAGACCATGTGATCAGATCAGGCCTCCAATATTGACAAAATCGACCATCAAGTTGGCTGATCAAAATTGTCATACAATATGACGAAAATTGTTAGAAAAATGCACCCACCTATTATACCTATTAATTTTCTATCAAAGTTGCTTATGTTCTTCTACAAGAATTGTTCATGATGTTGTCTTGATTTATTTAGGTGTACAACTAGATAGATCTTGATAATTATCTATTGCTAGTTTAGGAGTCTTGATCCGTGTAATTGTCTTGATTTCCTATTCATAAGTGGCAATTTGTGATTAATGATTATGGTCAAGTTTTCAATAATTGCAAAGTGGAACATAACCTAAGTTGAACAATCCGAGCTTATGTGTTTGTTGCTTAGATCAACCTATCTTTCTCATCATAAAGCTGCCATTAAATTGAATTTAGAGAGCTTATTCTAGGTTGTTTAATGGTTAGAGATTAAATAGAGAGCTTGTTCTATTTAACGACAAACTAAGGAAAGATTGGGATAACAGAGCTTGTTGTTATCTACGGTTGTTAACTTTGATAGTTGGTTGATATTGATAGATCTGAAATTGATTCTTAATGATGTCTAGTGGTGGAGAATGAAACCTTAACCATATTTTTCATATTTGATTCTTCTTACTTATTTGTTTTCTTACTTTTAGTTTGCTTATTTTTAAAAGTATATTTATTTTTATTGGCTGGTTATACCGCCTAATTTGTATATTAACTTTGTTTTATTTTTATTGGCTGGTTATACCGCCTAATTTAGTATATATATTTTTATTGGCTGGTTATACCGCCTTGCATCTTATTCTTATTATTTACTTTAGTTTAAATCTGGCTTCAAAAACCCCTTTTCTTTTATTGTTCTTGAATTTAAGTTTTAAACTATTAACTTATAAACTAAAACCCAATCCCTGAGGACTCGACCCTTGCTAACTACTATACTTACAATTTATCTTTTTAGTGCAAGGTTAAATAAGATACACTCTTTTGGGTGCATCAAATTTTTGGCGCCGTTGCCGGGGATTGTTTTTTTAGTTTATTTGTTATTTGGTTTATTCTTATTTTCAGTTCTAATGAGTTTTATTTTCTTGTACATACGGGTTTTTCTTATCAAATTTTGGAAAAAAAAAAGGAAAAAAAAAAAGATGGAATTGAGCAATCTAACACTTGAAGAGTTGGTGGCATACATGAACATGGAGAATCAACAAGCCAATCTCACCTCCCCAGTTCAACAATTGGCCATGGGAGGATGTCAAGGCCATCAAGTGTTCCAAGACCAACAGTATGATCATTACTCAAACACTTACCATGAGGGATGGTGGGATCATACTAATTATGGCTACTCGAAAAATTACCAAGAAGTAGATCCTTATGCCAATTACACTCATCCATCTAGCTTCAATCAATCATGGTCTCAAGAACCAGATCTTTTTCAACCACCACATATGACTCAAAACTCAGGTACTTCTTTAGAAGATCTTGTACATTCTCTTGTTACTGATACTTTGCAATTTCAACAGGAAACAAGGGCAAGCATCCAGAGTTTGGAAAGGCAAATAAGCCTATTGGCTAGTAGTACGGTGGAATTAGTAGCACAAAGATCTGAAGAACTCCCAGCCCAAACGATGGTTAACCCAAAGGAGAATGCTACTATTGTGACCTTGAGAAATGAGGAACAAGATGAGGATGAGACAAAACTAAAGATGGATTCACTTCTTGAGGATAATGAAGCCACCATTCAAATTGAGAGTACTTTGACACCTCAGGTAGCTTTTAAGGTTCTTATTTCTACTAATGTTCCTTCTCCACTTTTTCCTAGCAGATTTGCAAAGTCCAAAAAGGAGGAACATGAACAACAATTTTTGGAAACCTTAAACAACTTGCTTGTGGATGCCATTAGACAAGTACCAAGATATGCACAATTCCTCAAAGAGCTATACCCCACCAAGAATGATGAAATAATACGTGTGAGGGAGAAGGCATTGGCTGTTTTGCAAAGAAAACTTCCTCCAAAACGCAAAAATCCGAGAAGTTTCATGTCTAAGCCAAAAGATCCTAAAAAGCCAAGAAGGGGAATTGGCTAGGCTGAAAACAATCAATCAAGTGCTAATTGGGGGAGGCAGCCTAATTAGTGAAAGCATTGCCAAACTGCCATCCTCAGATTTGCTCTCTTTTTCTTTATCTTTTTCTTATGTTTCTTTGCTAATTGTGTTTAGTGTTTCTAAGTTCATTTAGGCTGCATAAGTTTATTTTGTTTATTACTTCTTTTCACTTACACATGATTCTTTCATTTGGGATTAATAGCATTACATTAATGACAATGTAAGAATTATGTGTGGGGGGAAGAATTTAGGATTTTATTTAGAGTGTTTTGTTTTTGAGTCTTTTTATGTTGTTTTTCTTTCTGATCCTTGTTTTGAAAATAACTAGATGTAAATATAATTTTTTTAACCCCGGTTAAATGGCGGATAACGGTACTCCGTGATTATTTAAGTCAGTTCCATCAGCTACCCATAAAACTGATATTGTATATAAATTTCTCTTCCAATTTCTCTTTCAATTTTTTTTTTCATTTTTTTTTTCAGGATGGATGATATTCTCACAAGATTGCAGAAACGATTTCCTCCTTTTCCTCGAAATATTTTACTGAAGCTTTACCAAGTTCGATTTGAAAGATTAAGAATGCTTATGCACAAAGGGATTCCTGAAGACATACGTTGGATAATTGAACCCAAGGTACGTGAAGATGAATATCTTCCTGTTTTGCATTTACCAGGTACAGGTAGAAGCACTTTTGCAAAGAAGCGACGAGCAAAGCGCATGAGTTCAAACTGCCACAAATGTGCACGATGGACGTGTAACGGTAAATGTCGTTCTATTGGGATTCCGTCCTCTAATCGAGATGATAAAATTGAATTCATTAAGGATGGACTGAGTAAGGAGAATTTGGGTAATATCCAACTTTCTCTTGAGACGCATCCTAGTGGAGACGTACAAAGAGAAATTCTTGATTTATGGCCGCAATTCCAAAGGGAATGGCAACATCTTGGGAATCTGATGTTAAAAGACCCTGTTTGCCAGCTTGTAAGAAAACTGGATGGGAAGCATATCCTCGACTCATAGAAGGCGTTTAAGCCGTTTCTGGACGTAAAACCAGAGGAAGATGTGAGCCACAATCACAACTACAATAAATAACTTCTCAGCTTTTGGTTTGATTTGCAATAACTTTATTTTTGTTTAATTTACGTGTTGTTCGATTTGTGTAATTATTCTCGTTTTTTTTTTTTTTTTGTCTTTTACTGTTGATTTTTTCTTCTCTTTTTGATTTTCTTCCTGAAATCACGCAAAAATCTTTTGTTAGGTTAACATTTTCTTCTGACAGGTCAGATACACTTTCGGCGACATTATTACTCTTGTCTGATTCACTACTCAGTCCTCTATATATTACACCATGTACTCATTCTCTTTCAGGCACTCGAAAAAAAAATGGAAAGTACTTCGTCCCAGCGCATTAAAAAAATTTGTGTCTTTGGAGGTGCTTATCCCGGGAAAAATAACATATTCGCTGATGAAGCCATAAGAGTTGGAGTAATACGTGCCCAACAAAAGATCCAGTTGATTTATGGAGGCGGTAGTACGGGTTTAATGGGAGCAGTCGCTACAGCAGCACACGCCGGAGGAAGTCCAGTTCTAGGAATCGTGCCAAAACTATTCACAAGTTTTTGTGGACCTACCGTGGGTAAGGAAATACAAGTCTGGAGTATCCCTGAACGGATGACAATCATGTACCATTCTGCCGATGCATTCATTGCTTTACCAGGAGGTCTGGGTACATTGGAAGAAATAGCTTGCGTGGCTTCTTGGTCATCTTTGGTCACAAATAAGAAACCCATTGGTTTGCTTAATATTAATGGTTATTTTAGTAATTTGCTTTCATATTTAGATAATGCTGTGGATAATGGATTCATGTTTTTAGAGGCAAGGAGAACCATAATTTCTGCTACAACCATTGAAGATTTACTTAAAAAGCTCCAAGCTTATGAGTGTTTATCTGCTACGGTTGTTTCGCAAACGCTCGGAAAAAGAAAAAGAGATATGGACGAGCAAGGAGTGGATTGCACTTTGTCTTTGTGACATTATCTAACATTTTGCTTGTTGTGTCTCAGTTATAATAAGTGGTTAGCAACCTCTGCAGGTAATATCTCCTAAATTCTACCTTTAAAATTTGACATTGGGGACAATGTCATATTTTAGTAGGGGGTAAGGGACATATTTTGCTAATTTAAAAAAAAAAAAGTTTGTTGTGTTTTAAGCAATTTAGAAGTATTCATTCTGAACAAGGTCTGAGTAAGGGAGACTTGAGACATACCTTGTCAGTTTGATTTTAATCTTTTTATGTTTACTTGTTAATTTTTGTTTAGTATTTTAGGATTATTTAGGTTGCATGAGTTTGTTTTGTTTGAGTCTTAGTTGTTCCTATTCTTATGTTATTAGTTCTTTTCTCCTACACATGATTCTTTCATTTGGGTTAATAGACTTACATTGAGGACAATGTATAAATTAAGTGTGGGGGGAATGATTTAGGATTTCTTTTATTTTTGTCTACTATTTTTTTTTTTATGAGTCTTTATTATTATTATTTTTTTTAGTGTGTTTTAGTTCCTTTTTAATACAATGATGAGATATGAATTGCATAAGTCTAAAACAGATTTATTAGTGAGAAGATTTTCATGAGAATTGAGCTTCATGTCATTTTTTTGAGCCAATGTTAATATGATATGTTGATTGAGAAAGAAGCATGTTTAGACTTAAATCTGACTTGTATAATCATCCTTGTGAGTTTTTGAGCCTATAATGATTGATGCATTATACAAATCAATCTAATTTCTTTCTTGAGTGCTCTTATGATTACATGATTCTCTAGAACTTGCTTTAAACCGTTTGAGACTATATTGATACATGTGACAACATGAATATGATAGAGGCATTAGGATTATAACCAGAGCCAAACAGCCATCCATTATTAATGTTCTAAGAGAACATCCCCACTAGTGAGCCAATTTGAGCCTACATTAAATGTGCTGTTTTATTGGTAACCACAACTTACACCTAGCCTAAATATACTTATATCCTTACCCTTGTTCTAAAGATGGATTATATATTTTGAGACATATTGCAAAAAACAAGGGATATTTTTAGTTGAAAATTTGTGTTAGAAACAAGAAATAAGTGTGGGGGGAAAAGAAAAGAAAAGTCAAGAGAAAAAGAAATGGAATACTGGCAAATACATTCCTAAGTAAAAAATATGAATCATCTCTTGAATTTGTGGAAAAAGAAAAAGATGTTACAAAGTTGTTTAGAATGAAGAAAAGGCCCAACATGAATATTCGGCCTAGGTGACTATGTACTTGTAAAGAGTTTTGAGAAGTTTCTTTGTATGATCTTATTATGTCTCTAAACTTTATGAACTCTTTGGAGCCTTTGTGATATCTTTATCCTTTTGTTATTCAACCACATTACAAACCCCTTGGCCCCATTACAACCTTGATTAAAGACCTCTTGATTCATGAAGTTGTATGATCCAAATAGTGGAGAATAGGTGGACAAGCAAGAATATGGTAGAACTGTTTTCATGAGATTGATTGAGTGTAAACACTTCACCACTACTTTAAAGAGTGAAAATCATGAGGGTATATCATGTGAGAAGTTGAGATTAAATTTGAACATGCACTATTTTGATTGAGATATGTTATGTTAATATTGGCTTAACTCAAACAATTTACATTCAAGCATGAATTTTTGTGAAATTCTTTAAGCTATTGATTAGTTTATAAGACTTGTTCAAAGATTGTCTCTAATTTGTATTGAAAGGATTAGGAATAAATATTTTTAGTATATGTAGTTTATTTATATTTTAGTTTTTCAATGTTTGTGGGTATCGTTCTAGTAAACCCTCACGAGACTAAACTCGTCCACTAGGGACACCTAGGGGTTTAAAGGCTTGTGTCACATGCTAAGTGCCACCGTGATTTCCTACGAAAGTGGATTAGATTAGGTTTTCTTATTTTATTTTTATTGAGTCGTTGCTAGGGACTAGCAACAATCTAAGTGTGGGGGTGTGATAACTCGTATAATTATATAGTTTTTAGTTATGTTTTATTATTGTTTTGTGTCAAATACGAGTTATTATTGTTTAGTCTAATTGTGTTTATGATCTTTTATATTTTTATGTAATTTGGTGTTTTTCACAAGTTTCTTTGAGTGATTTCAGATTACTAGAATTAAGGGCAAATCCAGTTCAGTTCCAGTTCCGACACCTTTTTCCATATCAGCTATATCTGGAGTTTCACTGAAGCAATAAGGCTGAAATTTTAACAGTGCAAAGATAAGAGGCATATCTATCTTTTTCATGTTTTACACTTCTTGAAACGGAGTCGTTTTCCCTAGCGAAATCGACCATCAAGTTGGCTGATGTGCAATGACGTCTGTGCTGACCTGTTTTCGTATTTTGCCCATATCGTCTTATCCACATCAGAAAATGAGCTGATTCCAACGGCTATGGATCAGTAACTGACAGGGGAACATTTTTCTAGAAGACCATGTGATCAGATCAGGCCTCCAATATTGACAAAATCGACCATCAAGTTGGCTGATCAAAATTGTCATACAATATGACGAAAATTGTTAGAAAAATGCACCCACCTATTATACCTACCTTTGAAATTTGTAAAGCTTGTCTCTTGTCATTTAACCCTCCAAAATGTGTATAAATAGAGGGCCTTGGATGATTGTAGAGGATCATATTGTACATTGGTAGGATATTAGCCATTGTAATAAAATTCTCTAAGTTTTCTTCTTCTTTCTTTTCTCTAGTTTTGTTTTTCTTTATTTTCTTCTTCTTCTTTCTTTCTTTCATTTCCTTCTTAGATTCTCTTTAATTTTATGTTTATGTTTACAATGCCTATGCTAGGCTAAACTTCTATTTGGTTAAGGGTGATTTCAAAGCCCTAGACATGTTTTGTGATTGATTTTCAGATTCTATCTATCATTAATTTTCTATCAAAGTTGCTTATGTTCTTCTACAAGAATTGTTCATGATGTTGTCTTGATTTATTTAGGTGTACAACTAGATAGATCTTGATAATTATCTATTGCTAGTCTAGGAGTCTTGATCCGAGTAATTGTCTTGATTTCCTATTCATAAGTGGCAATTTGTGATTAATGATTATGGTCAAGTTTTCAATAATTGCAAAGTGGAACATAACCTAAGTTGAACAATCCGAGCTTATGTGTTTGTTGCTTAGATCAACCTATCTTTCTGATAACTCGTATAATTATATAGTTTTTAGTTATGTTTTATTATTGTTTTGTGTCAAATACGAGTTATTATTGTTTAGTCTAATTGTGTTTATGATCTTTTATATTTTTATGTAATTTGGTGTTTTTCACAAGTTTCTTTGAGTGATTTCAGATTACTAGAATTAAGGGCAAATCCAGTTCAGTTCCAGTTCCGACACCTTTTGCCATATCAGCTATATCTGGAGTTTCACTGAAGCAATAAGGCTGAAATTTGTAGCCGTGCAAAGCTAAGAGGCATATCTATCTTTTTCATGTTTTATACTTCTTGAAACGGAGTCGTTTTCCCTAGAGAAATCGACCATCAAGTTGGCTGATGTGCAATGACGTCTGTGCTGACCTGTTTTCGTATTTTGCCCATATCTGCTTATCCACATCAGCAAATGAGCTGATTCCAATGGCTATGGATCCGTAACTGATACGGGAACCTTTGTCTAGAAGACCATATGATCAGATCAGGCCTCTAATATTGACGAAATCGACCATCAAGTTGGCTGATGTGCAATGACGTCTGTGCTGACATGTTTTCGTATTTTGCCCATATCTGCTTATCCACATCAGAAAATAAGCTGATTCCAACGGCTATGGATCCGTAACTGATAGGGGAACCTTTTTCTAGAAGACCATGTGATCAGATCAGGCCTCCAACATTGACGAAATCGACCATCAAGTTGGCTGATCAAAATTGTCATACAATATGACGAAAATTGTTAGAAAAATTCACCCACCTATTATACCTACCTTTGAAATTTGTAAAGCTTGTCTCTTGTCATTTAGCCTTCCAAAATGTGTATAAATAGAGGGCCTTGGATGATTGTAGAGGAGCATATTGTACATAGGTAGGATATTAGCCATTTTAATAAAATTCTCTAAGTTTTCTTCTTCTTTCTTTTCTCTAGTTTTCTTTCTTTTCTCTAGTTTTCTTTTTCTTTAGAGAGAGCAAGAGGTTGGATAATTAATATTCTTCCTCTTCTTCTTTCTTTCTTTTATTTTCTTCTTAGATTTTCTTTAATTTTATGTTTATGTTTATAATGCCTATGCTAGGCTAAACTTCTATTTGGTTAAGGGTGATTTCAAAGCCCTAGACATGTTTTATGATTGATTTTCAGATTCTATCTATCATTAATTTTCTATCAAAGTTGCTTATGTTCTTCTACAAGAATTGTTCATGATGTTGTCTTGATTTGTTTAGGTGTACAACTAGATAGATCTTGATAATTATCTATTGCTAGTTTAGGAGTCTTGATCCGTGTAATTGTCTTGATTTCCTATTCATAAGTGGCAATTTGTGATTAATGATTATGGTCAAGTTTTCAATAATTGCAAAGTGGAACATAACCTATGTTGAACAATCCGAGCTTATGTGTTTGTTGCTTAGATCAACCTATCTTTCTCATCATAAAGCTGCCATTAAATTGAATTTAGAGAGCTTATTCTAGGTTGTTTAATGGTTAGAGATTAAATAGAGAGCTTGTTCTATTTAACGACAAACTAAGGAAAGATTGGGATAACAGAGCTTGTTGTTATCTACGGTTGTTAACTTTGATAGTTGGTTGATATTGATAGATCTGAAATTGATTCTTAATGATGTCTAGTGGTGGAGAATGAAACCTTAACCATATTTTTCATATTTGATTCTTCTTACTTACTTGTTTTCTTACTTTTCTAGTTTGCTTATTTTTAAAAGTATATTTATTTTTATTGGCTGGTTATACCGCCTAATTTGTATATTAACTTTGTTTTACTTTTATTGGCTGGTTATACCGCCTAATTTAGTATATATATTTTTATTGGCTGGTTATACCGCCTAATTTAGTATATATATTTTTATTGGCTGGTTATACCGCCTTGCATCTTCTTCTTATTATTTACTTTAGTTTAAATCTGGCTTCAAAAACCCCTTTTCTTTTATTGTTTTCTTTGAACGTAAGTTATAAACTAATAACTCATAGATTAAAACCCAATCCCTGAGGACTCGACCCTTGCTAACTACTATACTTACAATTTATCTTTTTAGTGCAAGGTTAAATAAGATACACTCTTTTGGGTGCATCAAAATTTTTGGCGCCGTTGCCGGGGATTGTTTTCTTTAGTTTATTTGTTACTTGGTTTATTCTTATTTTCAGTTCTAATGAGTTTTATTTTCTTCTACATACGAGTTTTTCTTATCAAATTTTGAAAAAAAAAATAAAAATAAAAAATAAAAAAAATGATGGAATTGAGCAATCTAACACTTGAAGAGTTGGTGGCATACATGAACATGGAGAATCAACAAGCCAATCTCACCTTCCCAGTTCAACAATTTGCCATGGGAGGATGTCAAGGCCATCAAGTGTTTCAAGACCAACAGTATGATCATTACTCAAACACTTACCATGAGGGATGGTGGGATCATACTAATTATGGCTACTCGAAAAATTACCAAGAAGTAGATCCTTATGCCAATTACACTCATCAATCTAGCTTCAATCAATCATGGTCCCAAGAACCAGATCTTTTTCAACCACCACATATGACTCAAAACTCAGGTACTTCTTTAGAAGATATTGTCTATTCTCTTGTTACTGATACTTTGCAATTCCAACAGGAAACAAGGGAAAGCATCCAGAGTTTGGAAAAGCAAATGAGCCAATTGGCTAGTAGTATGGTGGGATGGGTAGCACAAAGATCTGAAGAACTCTCTGCCCAAACTATGATTAACCCAAAGGAGAATGCTACTATTGTGACCTTGAGGAATGAGGAACAAGATGAGGATGAGACAAAATTAGAGATGAATTCTATTCTTGAGGATAATGAAGCCAATGATCCAAATAAGAGTATTTCAGCACCTGAGGTAACGTTTGAGATTCCAATTTTTACTAATGTTTCTTCTCCACCTTTTCCTAGTAGATTCGCAAAGTTCAAGGAGGATGAACATGAACAAGACACGCTGGAAACCTTAAACAGTTTGTTTGTGGATGTCATTCAACAAGTACCAAAAGATGCATCATTCCTCGATGAGATATGCACCACCAAGGATGATGGAATAATACTTGTAATGGAGAATACATCCACTGTTGTGCAAAGAAAGCTACCTCTCAAACGCATAAATTTGGGAAATTTCATGTATGAGCCTGACAAGCCTAAAAAGCCAAGAAGGGGTGTTGGTTAGATTCAAAACACTAACTCAAGTGTTAATTGGGAAGGCAGCCCAATTAAAGATGAAATTGCCAACCTTCCATATTCAGATTTGCTTTCTCTTTCTCTTTCTTTTCCTTTTTCTTTTATTATTTTTATTGTTTTTATTTTTATTTCTTATGTTTCTTTGTTAATTGTGTTTAGTGTTTCTAAGTTCATTTAGGCTGCATAAGTTTATTTTGTTTATTAGTTCTTTTCACTTACACATGATTCTTTCATTTGGGATTAATAGCATTACATTAATGACAATGTAAGAATTATGTGTGGGGGAAAGAATTTAGGATTTTATTTAGAGTGTTTTGTTTTTGAGTCTTTTTATGTTGTTTTTCTTTCTGATCCTTGTTTTGAAAATAACTAGATGTAAATATAATTTTTTAACCCCGGTTAAATGGCGGATAACGGTACTCCGTGATTATTTAAATCGGTTCCATCAGCTACCCACAAAACTGATATTGTATATAAATTTCTCTTCCAATTTCTCTTTCAATTTTTTTTCATTTTTTTCAGGATGGATGATATTCTCACAAGATTGCAGAAACGATTTCCTCCTTTTCCTCGAAATATTTTACTGAAGCTTTACCAAGTTCGACTTGAAAGATTAAGAATGCTTATGCACAAAGGGATTCCTGACGACATACGTTGGATAATTGAAGCCAAGGTACGTGAAGATGAATATCTTCCTGTTTTGCATTTACCAGGTACAGGTAGAAGCACTTTTGCAAAGAAGCGACGAGCAAAGCGCATGAGTTCAAATTGCCACAAATGTGCACGATGGACGTGTAAGGATGGACTCGACCCTTGCTAACTACTATACTTACAATTTATCTTTTTAGTGCAAGGTTAAATAAGATACACTCTTTTGGGTGCATCACTTTCTCATCATAAAGCTGCCATTAAATTGAATTTAGAGAGCTTATTCTAGGTTGTTTAATGGTTAGAGATTAAATAGAGAGCTTGTTCTATTTAACGACAAACTAAGGAAAGATTGGGATAACAGAGCTTGTTGTTATCTACGGTTGTTAACTTTGATAGTTGGTTGATATTGATAGATCTGAAATTGATTCTTAATGATGTCTAATGGTGGAGAATGAAACCATAACCATATTTTTCATATTTGATTCTTCTTACTTATTTGTTTTCTTACTTTTAGTTTGCTTATTTTTAAAAGTATATTTATTTTTATTGGCTGGTTATACCGCCTAATTTGTATATTAACTTTGTTTTATTTTTATTGGCTGGTTATACCGCCTAATTTAGTATATATATTTTTATTGGCTGGTTATACCGCCTTGCATCTTATTCTTATTATTTACTTTAGTTTAAATCTGGCTTCAAAAACCCCTTTTCTTTTATTGTTCTTGAATTTAAGTTTTAAACTATTAACTTATAAACTAAAACCCAATCCCTGAGGACTCGACCCTTGCTAACTACTATACTTACAATTTATCTTTTTAGTGCAAGGTTAAATAAGGTACACTCTTTTGGGTGCATCACCAACTATATAAATCTTGATAATTGTCTAATGCTAGTTTAGGAGTCTTGATCCGTAATTGTCATGATTTCCTATTCATAAGTAGCAATTTGTGATTAATGATTATGGTTAAGTTTTCAATAATTGCAAAGTGGAACATAACCTATGTTGAACAATTCGAGCTTATGTGTTTCTTGCTTAGATCAACCTATCTTTCTCGTCATAAAGCTGCTATTAAATTGAACTTAGAGAGCTTATTCTAGGTTGTTTGATAGTTAGAGATTAAATTGAGAGCTTGTTCTATTTAACGACGAACTAAGGAAAGATTGGGGTAACAGAGCATGTTGTTATCTACGGTTGTTAACTTTGATAGCTAATTAATGTTGATTGATAACTCGTATAATTATATAGTTTTTAGTTATGTTTTATTATTGTTTTGTGTCAAATACGAGTTATTATTGCTTAGTCTAATTGTGTTTATGATCTTTTATATTTTTATGTAATTTGGTGTTTTTCACGAGTTTCTTTGAGTGATTTCAGATTACTAGGTCAAATCAAGAATTAAGGGCAAATCCAGTTCAGTTCCAGTTCCGACACCTTTTTCCATATCAGCTATATCTAGAGTTTCACTGAAGCATTAAAGCTGAAATTTTTACAGTGCAAAGTTAAGAGGCATATCTATCTTTTTCATGCTTTACACTTCTAGAAACGGAGTCGTTTTCCCTAGCGAAATGTGGTATCAAGTTGGCTGATGTGCAATGCCGTCTGTTCTGACCAGTTTTGGTATTTTGACCATATCTTCTGATCCACATGCGAAAAGGAGCTGATTCCAACGGCTATGGATCACAAACTGATAGGGGAATATTTTTATAGAAGACCATTTGATCAGATCAAGCCTCCAACATTGACAAAATCAACCATCAAGCTGGCTGATCAGAATTGTCATACAATATGACGAAAATTGTTAGAAAAATGCACCCACCTATTATACCTACCTTTGAAATTTATAAAGCTTGTCTCTTGTCATTTAGCTCTCCAAAATGTGTATAAATAGAGGGCCTTGGATGATTGTAAGAGACATGGTACATTGGTAGGATATTGGCCATTATAATAAAATTCTCTAAGTTTTCTTCTTCTTTCCTTTCTCTAGTTTTCTTTTTCTTTATTTTCTTCTTCTTCTTTCTTTCTTTTATTTCCTTCTTAGATTCTCTTTAATTTCATGTTTATGTTTACAATGCCTATGCTAGGTTAAACTTTTATTTGGTTAAGGGTGATTTCAAAGCCCTAGACATGTTTTGTAATTGATTTTCAGATTCTATCTATCATTAATTTTCTATCAAAGTTGCTTATGTTCTTCTACAAGAATTGTTTATGATGTTGTCTTGATTTATTTAGGTGTACAACTAGATAGATCTTGATAATTATCTATTGCTAGTTTAGGAGTCTTGATCCGTGTAATTGTCTTGATTTCCTATTCATAAGTGGCAATTCGTGATTAATGATTATGGTCAAGTTTTCAATAATTGCAAAGTGGAACATAACCTAAGTTGAACAATCCGAGCTTATGTGTTTGTTGCTTAGATCAACCTATCTTTCTCATCATAAAGCTGCCATTAAATTGAATTTAGAGAGCTTATTCTAGGTTGTTTGATGGTTAGAGATTAAATAGAGAGCTTGTTCTATTTAACGATGAACTAAGGAAAGATTGGGATAACAGAGCTTGTTGTTATCTACGGTTGTTAACTTTGATAGTTGGTTGATATTGATAGAATTGAAATTGATTCTTAATGATGTCTAGTGGTGGAGAATGAAACCTTAACCATATTTCTCTCATATTTGATTTCTTATTTCTTACTTGCATCTTACTTTTCTTGTTTGCTTATTTTTAAAACTATTTCAAAACACCATTTTCTTTTGTTTTCCTTGAATTTAAGTTCTAAACTATTAACTTATAAACTAAAACCCAATCCCTGAGGACTTGACCCTTGCTAACTACTATACTTACAATTTATCTTTTTAGTGCAAGGTTAAATAAGATACACTCTTTTGGGTGCATCATTGATAGATATGAAATTGATTCTTAATGATGTCTAGTGGTGGAGAATGAAACCTTAACCATATTTTTATCATATTTGGTTACTTCTTATTTACTTGCTTTCTTCTTTGATTATAAGTCTTTAGTTGAAATTGATTTTAAAAACCTCCCCTTTTATTTTGTTTTCTTTGAATTTAGGTTTTAGTCTAATAATTCTTAAACTAAAACCCAATCCCTGAGGACTCGACCCTTGCTAATCACTATACTCTACAATTGATTCTTTTTAAGTGCAAGGTTAAATAGGATACACTTTTTTCGGTGCATCAAGTTTTTGGTGCCGTTGCCGGGGATTGCTTTCTTTAGTTTATTAGTTTATTCTTATTTTCTTTTCTAATTATTTACTTTTTTTTTGTTTATTAGTGAATGTTCCAAGCTCCCAAAGAAGACTTAAGACTTAGGAGAATTCGGGAATTTATAACTTCTCACCAACAACCAATCGAGGAGTTGATCAAAAACATCCAAGAGGAGCAAGGAGAGATGGCAGTAGCGAACAACCAAACTCTCAAGGAGCTAGCTGCTCCGGACTTGGGTCAACAACCATTATGCGTTGAATATGCTAATCTTGAGGTGGCTTTTGAATTAAAATCTGGTTTGATTCATCTTCTCCCAACTTTTCATGGTTTTGCAGGAGAGGATCGAAATAAGCACCTCATGGAATTCCATGTAGTTTGCTCAAGCATGAGACCAATAGGGGTCATGGAAGAGCAAGTTAAGTTGAGAGCCTTCCCATTCTCTCTAGCTGATTCAGCAAAGGAATGGCTCTACTATCTACCATCAGGGACCATCACTACAGGGAATGATATGAAGAAAGCATTCTTGGAAAGGTATTTCCCAGTATCTAAGGCTGCCAACATTAGAAAATAGATATGTGGGATTCGGCAATACAACGAAGAGTCCTTATATGAATATTGGGAGAGGTTCAAGAAACTTTGTGCATCATGTCCACACCATCAGATAAGTGAACAACTTCTCATCCAATACTTCTATGAAGGTCTCATGCCCATGGAGAGAAGTATGATAGATGCCGCTAGTGGGGGAGCTCTAGTTGATAAGACTCCTGGGGCTCCAGAACTCTAATCTCCAACATGGCAGCCAATTCTCAACTATTCTCAATGAGACAAGATCCACCACCACAAACCAAGAGAGTTAATGAGGTAAGTATATCATCCCTTGAACAAAAATTTGATAAACTGACTTCTCTTGTTCAACAATTGGATATAGGTAATATACAGCAAATAAAGGCTTGTGGCATATGTTCAAACATGGGGCACCAAACTGATATGTGTCCAACACTTCAAGAAGACACCAATGAACATGTGAATGCCATGGGTGGATTTCAGAACCAACCAAGGAAATATGATCCCTACTCAAACACATACAATCCAGGATGGAGGGATCATCCAAACTTCAATTATGGAGTGAACCAATCACAAACTGTTCCTCTACCATTTGACAACAGGCCACCGGGTTTTCAGCAAAGAGTGCAACAACCATATCAAACCCGATAACAAGTGCCACCACAAAAACATTTAGGTGAGACTCTTGAAGATCTTGTCAAAACCCTTACTACTAATACAATTCAACTTCAATAGGAATCAAGGGAGACAAAGGTAAGCATCCGAAACTTAGAGGCTCAGATGGGGCAATTGGCAACAACCATGAGTCAAATGCAAGCAAGGGATTCCGGGAAATTACCATCCCAAACCACAGTGAATCCAAGAGAGAATGCCAATGCTATAACTTTAAGAAGTGGGAAATAGCTAGAGACACCACAAAATGATAGTGCTCAAGGGGAGAACAACACCATGGCATCCTCTTCACATCCCAATGAGCCACTAAAAAAGGTAATTCCTAAACCATCATTTCCTTTTTATATAACTCCTCCACCTTTTCCTAGCAGGTTAGCAAAGTCCAAGAAGGAGGAGCAAGAGAAGGAAATTTTGGAAACCTTTCGGAAAGTAGAGGTGAACATTCCTTTACTAGATGCTATCAAGCAAGTCCCAAGATATGCCAAGTTCCTAAAAGAGTTGTGCACATCTAAACGGAAGTTGAAATGGAATGAAAAGGTAAGTGTGGGGGAGAATGTGTCAGCTGTTCTTGAAAAGAAACTCCCACCTAAATGCAAGGATCCAAGTATGTTTACCATTCCTAGTAAGATAGGCAACACCAGGTTTGAGCTTGCTACGCTAGATCTAGGGGCATCTATTAATGTCATGCCATATTCAATTTATGCTTCATTGAATCCAGGACCATTAGAGGAAACCGGTGTTTTAAGACAACTTGCTGACCGTTCTAACACTTATCCAAGAGGAGTTGTAGAAGACGTTATTGTACAGGTTAATGAATTGGTTTTTCCCGCTGACTTTTATGTTATTGAGATGGAAGATGAGATGTCTTCTAATCCAACACCTATTCTTTTAGGGAGACCATTCTTGAAAATAGCAAAAACTAAAATAGATGTACATGATGGCTCTTTAACTATGGAATTTGATGGTGAAATAATTTGCTTTAACATTTTTGAGGCCATGAGATATCCTAGTGATGTGCATTCTGTTTTTAATATTGATATAATTGACTCACTAGTGCAGCAAGCTTATGAGCTAGATGGTGAAGATAGTGTAGAGATAGTCCTTAGCAAACATCTCGGAATGGGGAATGCTAAAGGGGAACTAGGCTTGAGTGACCATGTGGAAGGGGCACTAGAATCCTTACACTCGCTGCCACCTAAAGATGCAAGGTTTGATGTTTCATTTATTGATTTGCAATTATCTAATGAGAAACTTCTACCTTCCATTTTGCAGGCACCAACTTTAGAGTTGAAACCACTACCGAACCATTTGAAATATGTGTTCTTAGGTGAAAATGACACACTACCGGTCATCATTGCCAAAGAGGTCACACATTTGCAAGAATAGCAACTTATCCGGGTGCTTAGAGAGCATAAAACAATAATTGGTTGGATAATTGCCGATATCAAGGGAATAAGCCCATCCATGTGCATGCATCGAATTTTGTTAGAGGAGGCGTCCAAACCAACAAGAGAAGCACAAAGAAGATTGAACCCTTCTATGATGGAGGTTGTGAAAAAGGAGATACTGAAGCTCCTAGATGTTGCAGTGATCTACCCTATCTCGGATAGCAAATGGGTGAGCCCGGTCCAAGTGGTTCCAAAGAAATCAGGTGTAACGGTGGTAACAAATAATATGAATGAACTTGTTCCTACTAGGATTCAAACAGGGTGGCGAGTTTGTATTGATTATCGTAAACTTAATTCCACAACTCGCAAAGACCACTTTCCTTTACCTTTTATTGATCAAATGCTTGAAAGGTTAGCTGGCCATTCTCATTATTGTTTTCTTGATGGTTTTTCAGGTTACAATCAGATAGCCATTCATCCGGAGGACCAAGAGAAAACAACATTCACATGTCCATTTGGTACTTTTGCATACCGGCGTATGCCATTTGGTCTTTGTAATGCACCAGCTACATTCCAAAGGTGTATGGTTAGCATATTTTCAGATTATGTAGAGAACATCATAGAAGTGTTATTGATGATTTTAGTGTCTATGGTGATTCTTTTGATAGATGTCTTGAGAATCTTACACTTGTACGTGAAAGATGAATGGAAACTAACCTTGTTTTGAATTGGAAAAAATGTCACTTTATGGTAGAACAAGGAATAGTTTTGGGCCATGTTATTTCTTCTAGAGGGATAGAGCTTGATAAATATAAAATAGATATTATGCATTCTTTACCACCTCCCACAAATGTGAGAGAGGTTCGTTCTTTTCTTGGACATGCAGGTTTTTATAGGAGATTTTATCAAAGACTTCTCAAAGATCACATTACTCTTTGCAAGCTACTACAAAAAGATGTGGTTTTCCACTTTGATGATAAATGCAAAGAGGCGTTTGAAACATTGAAGGACTCTTGACATCAGCTCCTATCATGCAACCACCAGATTGGAATGTACCTTTTGAAATCATGTGTGATGCTAGTGGCTATGCCGTTGGAGCTGTTTTGGGTCAACGGGTTGGCAAAGCCTCACATGCCATTTATTAGGCCTCCCGAACTCTTAATTATGCTCAATTAAACTATTCAACTACTGAAAAAGAACTTTTGGCTGTTGTATTTGCTTTAGAAAACTTTCGATCTTATTTAATTGGTACTAAAGTAATCGTATTTTCTGACCATGCAGCCCTTAGTTACTTACTCACTAAGAAGGAGGCCAAACCAAGGTTGATTAGATGGATACTTCTCTTACAAGAGTTTGATTTGGAGATAAAAGATAAGAGAGGTAGTGACAACCTGGTTGCGGACCATCTTAGCCGTTTAGTTCATGAAGAGGATGAACTACCGTTGAATGAGAACTTTCCGGATGCGCAACTTCTTTTTATAAGTACAACAACTCCTTGGTATGCCGATATTGTTAATTACTTAGTTACCAAGAAGTTGCCACAAGATTCGATACAAGCTCAAAGAAATAAGATCAAGAGTGCTGCTGATGCACCCAAAAGAGTGTATCTTATTTAACCTTGCACTAAAAAGATCAATTGTAAGTATAGTAGTTAGCAAGGGTCGAGTCCTCAGGGATTGGGTTTTAGTTTATAAGTTGATAGTTTAAAACTTAAATTCAAGAACAATAAAAGAAAAGGGGTTTTTGAAGCCAGATTTAAACTAAAGTAAATAATAAGAATAAGATGCAAGGCGGTATAACCAGCCAATAAAAATATATATACTAAGCAAGGCGGTATAACCAGCCAATAAAAATATATATACTAAATTAGGCGGTATAACCAACCAATAAAAATAAAACAAAATTAATATACAAATTAGGCAGTATAACCAGCCAATAAAAATAAATATACTTTTAAAAATAAGCAAACTAGAAAAGTAAGAAAACAAGTAAGAAGAATCAAAAATGAAAAATATGGTTAAGGTTTCATTCTCCACCACTAGACATCATTAAGAATCAATTTCAGATCTATCAATATCAACCAACTATCAAAGTTAACAACCGTAGATAACAACAAGCTCTGTTATCCCAATCTTTCCTTAGTTTGTCGTTAAATAGAACAAGCTCTCTATTTAATCTCTAACCATCAAACAACCTAGAATAAGCTCTCTAGATTCAATTTAATGGCAGCTTTATGATGAGAAAGATAGGTTGATCTAAGCAACAAACACATAAGCTCGGATTGTTCAACTTAGGTTATGTTCCACTTTGCAATTATTGAAAACTTGACCATAATCATTAATCACAAATTGCCACTTATGAATAGGAAATCAAGACAATTACACGGATCAAGACTCCTAAACTAGCAATAGATAATTATCAAGATCTATCTAGTTGTACACCTAAACAAATCAAGACAACATCATGAACAATTCTTGTAGAAGAACATAAGCAACTTTGATAGAAAATTAATGATAGATAGAATCTGAAAATCAATCACAAAACATGTCTAGGGCTTTGAAATCACCCTTAACCAAATAGAAGTTTAGCCTAGCATAGGCATTATAAACATAAAATTAAATAGAATCTAAGAAGAAAATAAAAGAAAGAAAGAAGAAGAAGAAGAATATTAATTATCCAACCTCTTGCTCTTTCTAAAGAAAAAGAAAACTAGAGAAAAGAAAGAAGAAGAAAACTTAGAGAATTTTGTTAAAATGGCTAATATCCTACCAATCTCCAATATGATCCCTTACAATCATCCAAGGCCCTCTATTTATACACATTTTGGAGGGCTAAATGACAAGAGACAAGCTTTACAAATTTCAAAGGTAGGTATATGACGATTTTGATCAGCCAACTTGATGGTCGATTTCGTCAATATTGGAGGCCTGATCTGATCACATGGTCTTCTAGAAAAAGGTTCCCCTATCAGTTACGGAACCATAGCCATTGGAATCAGCTCATTTGCTGATGTGGTTAAGCAGATATGGGCAAAATACGAAAACATGTCAGCACAGATGTCATTACACATCAGCCACCTTGATGGTCGATTTATTCAATATTGGAGGCCTGATCTGATCACATGGTCTTCTAGACAAAGGTTCCCCTATCGGTTACGGAACCATAGCCGTTGGAATCAGCTCATTTTCTGATGTGGATAAGAAGATACGGGCATAATACGAAAACATGTCAGCACAGACGTCATTGCACATCAGCCAACTTGATGGTCGATTTCGCTAGGGAAAACGACTCCGTTTTAAGAAGTGTAAAACATGAAAAAGATAGATATGCCTCTTAGCTTTGCATGGCTACAAATTTCAGCCTTATTGCTTCAGTGAAACTCGAGATATAGCTGATATGGCAAAAGGTGTCGGAACTGAAACTGAACTGGATTTGCCCTTAATTCTAGTAATCTGAAATCACTCAAAGAAACTTGTGAAAAACACCAAAATACATAAAAATATAAAAGATCATAAACACAATTAGACTAAACAATAATAACTCGTATTTGACACAAAACATTAATAAAACATAACTAAAAACTATATAATTATACGAGTTATCACACCCCCACACTTAGATTGTTGCTAGTCCCTAGCAACGACTCAATAAAAATAAAATAAGAAAATCTAATCTAATCCATTTTCGTAGGAAATCACGGTGGCACTTAGCATGTGACACAAGCCTTTAAACCCCTAGGTGTCCCTAGTGGACGAGTTTAGTCTCGTGAGGGTTTACTAGAACGATACCCACAAACATTGAAAAACTAAAATATAAATAAACTGCATATACTAAAAATATTTACTCCTAATCCTTTCAATACAAATTAGATACAATATTTGAACAAGTCTTATAAACTAATCAATAGCTTAAAGAATTTCACAAAAAATCATGCTTGAATGTAAATTGTTTGAGTTAAGCCAATATTAGCATAACATATCTCAATCAAAATATTGCATGTTCAAATTTAATCTCAACTTCTCACATGGGATACCCTCATGATTTTCACTCTTTAAAGTAGTGGTGAAGTGTTTACACTCAATCAATCTCATGAAAACAGTTCTACCATATTCTTGCTTGTCCACCTATTCTCCACTATTTAGATCATACAACTTCATGAATCAAGAGGTCTTTAATCAAGGTTGTAATGGGGCCAAGGGGTTTGTAATGTGGTTGAAGAACAAAAGGATAAAGATATCACAAAGGTTCCAAAGAGTTCATAAAGTTTAGAGACATAGAAAGATCATACAAAGAAACTTCTCAAAACTCTTTACAAGTACATAGTCACCTAGGCCGGATATTTATGTTGGGCCTTTTCTTCATTCTGAACAACTTTGTAACATCTTTTTCTTTTTCCCAAAATTCAAGAGATGATTCATATTTTTTTTTTTTTTTTGAATGTATTTGCCAGTATTCCATTTCTTCTTTTTTTTTTTTTTTTTTTTTTTTGACTTTTCTTTTCTTTCCCCCCCACACTTATTTCTTGTTTCTAACCCAAATTTTTAACTAAAAATATCCCTTGTCTTTGCAACTTGTCTCAAAACATGCTAATTCATCTTTGGAACAAAGGTAAAGATATAAGTATATTTAGGTTAGGGACAAGTTATGGTTACCAAAGAGATAGCTTATTCAATGTAGGCTCAAATTGGTTCACTAAGGGTGTGTTCTCTTGGAACATCAATAAGGGATGGCTGTTTGGCTCTGGCTAAAAATCCTAATGCCTCTATCATATTCATGTTGTCACATGTATCAATATAGTCTCAAACGGTTTAAAGCAAGTTCTATAGAATCCTGTAATCATAAGAGCACTCAAGAAAGAAATTAGATTGATTTGTATAATGCATCAATCATTATAGGCTCAAAAACTCACAAGGATGATTATACAAGTCAGATTAAGTCTAAACATGCTTCTTTCTCAATCAACATATCATATTAACATTGGCTCATAAAAAAAAATGATATCAAGCTCAATTCTCATGAAAATCTTCTCACTAATAACTCTGTTTTAGACTTATGCAATTCATATCTCATCATTGTATTAAAAAGGAACTAAAACACACTAAAAATTATAATAAAGACTCAAAAAAAAAAAAAAAATAGTAGACAAAAATAAAAGAAATCCTAAATCATTCCCCCCACACTTAATTCTTACATTGTCCTCAATGTAAGTCTATTAACCCAAATGAAAGAATCATGTGTAAGAGAAAAGAACTAATAACATAAGAATAGGAACAGCTAAGACTCAAAACAAAACAAACTCATGCAACCTAAATAATCTTAAAATACTAAACAAAAATTAACAAGTAAACATAAAAAGATTAAAATCAAACTGACAAGGTGTGTCTCAAGTCTCCCTTACTCAGACCTTGTTCAGAATGAATACTTCTAAATTGCTTAAAACACAACAAACTTTTTTTTTTTTTTTTTTTTTTTTTGAAAAGAAGAAATCAAACTGACAAGGTATGTCTCAAGTCTCCCTTACTCAGACCTTGTTCAGAATGAATACATCGTAAAATTTTTTTTTTTTTTTTTTTTTTTTTTTAAATTAGCAAAATATGTCCCTTACCCCCTACTAAAATATGACATTGTCCCCAATGTCAAATTTTAAAGGTAGAATTTAGGAGATATTACCTGCAGAGGTTGCTAACCACTTATTATAACTGAGACACAACAAGCAAAATGTTAGATAATGTCACAAAGACAAAGTGCAATCCACTCCTTGCTCGTCCATATCTCTTTTTCTTTTTCCGAGCGTTTGCGAAACAACCGTAGCAGATAAACACTCATAAGCTTGGAGCTTTTTAAGTAAATCTTCAATGGTTGTAGCAGAAATTATGGTTCTCCTTGCCTCTGAAAACATGAATCCATTATCCACAGCATTATCTAAATATAAAAGCAAATTACTAAAATAACCATTAATATTAAGCAAACCAATGGGTTTCTTATTTGTGACCAAAGATGACCAAGAAGCCACGCAAGCTATTTCTTCCAATGTACCCAGACCTCCTGGTAAAGCAATGAATGCATCGGCAGTATGGTACATGATTGTTATCCGTTCAGGGACACTCCAGACTTGTATTTCCTTACCCACGGTAGGTCCACAAAAACTTGTGAATAGTTTTGGCACGATTCCTAGAACTGGACTTCCTCCGGTGTGTGCTGCTGTAGCGACTGCTCCCATTAAACCCGTACTACCGCCTCCATAAATCAAGTGGATCTTTTGTTGGGCAAGTATTACTCCAACTCTTATGGCTTCATCAGCGAATATGTTATTTTTCCCTGGATAAGCACCTCCAAAGACACAAATTTTTTTAATGCGCTGGGATGAAGTACTTTCCATTTTTTTTTTTTTCGAGTGCCTGAAAGAGAATGAGTACATGGTGTAATATATAGAGGACTGAGTAGTGAATCAGACAAGAGTAATAATGTCGCCGAAAGTGTATCTGACCTGTCAGAAGAAAATGTTAACCTAACAAAAGATTTTTGCGTGATTTCAGGAAGAAAATCAAAAAGAGAAGAAAAAATCAACCGTAAAAGACAAATAAAAAAAACGAGAATAATTACACAAATCGAACAACACGTAAATTAAAACAAAATAAAGTTATTGCAAATCAAACCAAAAGCTGAGAAGTCATTTATTGTAGTTGTGATTGTGGCTCACATCTTCCTCTGGTTTTACGTCCAGAAACGGCTTAAACGCCTTCTATGAGTCGAGGATATGCTTCCCATCCAGTTTTCTTACAAGCTGGCAAACAGGGTCTTTTAACATCAGATTCCCAAGATGTTGCCATTCCCTTTGGAATTGCGGCCATAAATCAAGAATTTCTCTTTGTACGTCTCCACTAGGATGCGTCTCAAGAGAAAGTTGGATATTACCCAAATTCTCCTTACTCAGTCCATCCTTAATGAATTCAATTTTATCATCTCGATTAGAGGACGGAATCCCAATAGAACGACATTTACCGTTACACGTCCATCGTGCACATTTGTGGCAATTTGAACTCATGCGCTTTGCTCGTCGCTTCTTTGCAAAAGTGCTTCTACCTGTACCTGGTAAATGCAAAACAGGAAGATATTCATCTTCACGTACCTTGGCTTCAATTAGCCAACGTATGTCGTCAGGAATCCCTTTGTGCATAAGCATTCTTAATCTCTCAAGTCGAACTTGGTAAAGCTTCAGTAAAATATTTCGAGGAAAAGGAGGAAATCGTTTCTGCAATCTTGTGAGAATATCATCCATCCTGAAAAAAAAAAATGAAAAAAAAATTGAAAGAGAAATTGGAAGAGAAATTTATATACAATATCAGTTTTGTGGGTAGCTGATGGAACCGATTTAAATAATCACGGAGTACCGTTATCCGCCATTTAACCGGGGTTAAAAAAAATAAATTAAAAATTATATTTACATCTTGTAAGAGAAAAGAACTATTAAACAAAAGAAAAGAAAAACAATAAAAGATAGAATGATGGAGAGTAAGGAATATGCAAATCTGATATAATAGATGCTCTCCATCCTTTTGGGTTGCCTCCCAAGAAGCGCTTGGTTTATTGTCCTCAGCCTAACTTAGACCCATGCCATTATTATTCAACATACTTTGGCTCAAAAAGTGGAAACTCCTCCACATCTTGTATTGGAAAGTTCTCATAGTAAGGCTTCAATCTATGACCATTCACTTTGAATGCCTTATCTGTTTTTGGGCTTTGGATTTCAACTGCACCATGAGTAAATACATTAGTAATAACAAAAGGTCCAACCCAACGAGAACGTAACTTACCTGGATATAACTTAAGGCGTGAATGGAAGAGAAGAACTTTTTGTCCAACAACAAATTCTTTTCTTGATATCATCTTGTCATGGAATGCCTTAGTCTTTTCCTTGTAAATCCTAGAATTCTGATAGGCATCATTCCTTATCTCCTCTAATTCTTGTAGGTCAAGTTTTCTTTTCTTTCCTATCTCATCCATCTCCATGTTGCATTGTTTGATAGCCCAATATGATTTATGTTCCAATTCAACCGGAAGATGACAAGGCTTACCATAAACAAGTCGATAAGGAGACATACCAATGGGTGTCTTATATGCTGTCCTATAAGCCCAAAGTGCATCATCAAGTCGTGAACTCCAATCCTTCCTATTTGGATTAACTGTCTTTTCAAGGATGGACTTAACTTCTCGGTTTGACACTTCAGCTTGCCCACTAGTTTGAGGATGATATGAGGTGGAGACCTTGTGTGTGATGTTATACTTCCTCAAAAGTGCTTCCATAGTCCTATTGCAAAAGTGAGTACCTCTATCGCTGATTATGGCCTTTGGCGTTCCAAACCTAGCCAAGATGTTAGTCTTGACAAAATCTGAAACAACTTTAGAGTCATTAGTCCTAGTGGATTTTGCTTCCACCCACTTTGAAACATAATCAACGGCAAGTAAAATATAAAGATTACCAAAAGAAGGAGGAAAAGGTCCCATGAAATCCATGCCCCATACATCAAAAATTTCAACAATAAGTATTGGAGTTTGAGGCATTTGATTTCTAGCACCTAAGTTACCAGTTCTTTGGCAACGATCACATGACTTGCAAAAGAGGTATGCATCTTTGAATATGGTAGGCCAATAAAATCCAGAATCAAGAACTTTCATGGCTGTTCTTTTGGATCCAAAGTGTCCTCCACATGCATAAGAGTGACAAAAGGTGAGAATAGATTGAAATTCAGTTTCGAGTACACACCTTCTTATAATCTGATCGGAGCAATGCTTCCAAAGGTAAGGATCATCCCATATGTAGTATTTGGCATCACTCTTGATCTTATTTCTTTGAGCTTGTGTCAACTCTTGTGGCAACTTCTTGGTAACTAAGTAATTAACAATATCAGCATACCAAGGAGTTGTTGTTCTTATAAAAAGAAGTTGCTCATCCGGAAAGTTCTCATTCAAGGGTAGTGCATCATCTTCATGAACTAAACGGCTAAGATGGTCCGCAACCAGGTTGTCACTACCTCTCTTATCTTTTATCTCCAAATCAAACTCTTGTAAGAGAAGTATCCATCTAATCAACCTTGGTTTGGCCTCCTTTTTAGTGAGTAAGTACTTAAGGGCTGCATGGTCAGAAAATACAATTACTTTAGTACCAATTAAATAAGATCGAAATTTTTCTAAAGCAAATACAACAGCCAAAAGTTCTTTTTCAGTAGTGGAATAGTTCAATTGAGCATCATTAAGAGTTCTTGAGGCATAATAAATGGCATGTGAGGCTTTCCCAACCCGTTGGCCCAAAACAGCTCCAATGGCATAGTCACTAGCATCACACATGATTTCAAAAGGTACATTCCAATCTGGTGGTTGGATGATAGGAGCTGATGTCAAGAGTCCCTTCAATGTTTCAAACGCCTCTTTGCATTTATCATCAAAGTGGAAAACCACATCTTTTTGTAGTAGCTTGCAAAGAGGTAATGTGATCTTTGAGAAGTCTTTGATAAATCTCCTATAGAAACCTGCATGTCCAAGAAAAGAACGAACCTCTCTCACATTTGTGGGAGGTGGTAAAGAATGCATAATATCTATTTTAGACTTATCAACCTCTATCCCTCTAGAAGAAATAACATGGCCCAAAACTATTCCTTGTTCTACCATAAAGTGACATTTTTCCCAATTCAAAACAAGGTTAGTTTCCATGCATCTTTCAAGTACAAGTGTAAGGTTCTCTAGACATCTATCAAAAGAATCACCATAGACACTAAAATCATCCATAAACACTTCTATGATATTCTCTACATAATCTGAAAATATGCTAACCATACACCTTTGGAATGTAGCTGGTGCATTACAAAGACCAAATGGCATACGCCGGTATGCAAAAGTACCAAATGGACATGTGAATGTTGTTTTCTCTTGGTCCTCCGGAGCAATGGCTATCTGATTATAACCTGAAAAACCATCAAGAAAACAATAATGAGAATGGCCAGCTAACCTTTCAAGCATTTGATCAATAAAAGGTAAAGGAAAGTGGTCTTTGCGAGTTGTGGAATTAAGTTTACGATAATCAATACAAACTCGCCATCCTGTTTGAATCCTAGTAGGAACAAGTTCATTCTCATTATTTGTTACCACCGTTACACCTGATTTCTTTGGAACCACTTGGACTGGGCTCACCCATTTGCTATCCGAGATAGGATAGATCACTCCAACATCTAGGAGCTTCAGTATCTCCTTTTTCACAACCTCCATCATAGGAGGGTTCAATCTTCTTTGTGCTTCTCTTGTTGGTTTAGACCCTTCCTCTAACAAAATCCGGTGCATGCACATGGATGGGCTTATTCCCTTGATATCGGCAATTGTCCAACCAATTGCTGTTTTATGCTCTCTAAGCACCCGGATAAGTCGCTCTTCTTGCAAAGGTGTGAGCTCTTTGGCAATGATGACAGGTAGTGTGTCCTTTTCCCCTAAGAACAAATATTTCAAGTGGTTCGGTAGTGGTTTCAACTCTAAAGTTGGTGCCTGCAAAATGGAAGGTAGAAGTTTCTCATTAGATAAAGGCAAATTAATAAATGAAACATCAAACCTTGCATCTTTAGGTTGCAGCGAGTGTAAAGATTCTAGTGCCCCTTCCACATGGTCACTCAAGGCTAGTTTAGCATTCCCCATTCCGAGATGGTTGCTAAGGACTATTTCTACACTATCTTCACCATCTAGCTCATAAGCTTGCTGCACTAGTGAGTCAATTATATCAATATTAAAAACAGAATGCACATCACTAGGATATCTCATGGCCTCAAAAATGTTAAAGCGAATTATTTCACCATCAAATTCCATAGTTAAAGTGCCATCATGTACATCTATTTTAGTTCTTGCTGTTTTCAAGAATGGTCTCCCTAATAGAATAGGTGTGGGATTAGAAGACATCTCATCTTCCATCTCAATAACATAAAAGTCAGCGGGAAAAACCAATTCATTAACCTGTACAAGAACGTCTTCTACAACTCCTCTTGGATAAGTGTTAGAACGGTCAGCAAGTTGTATTATAACACCGGTTTCCTCTAATGGTCCTAGATTCAATGAAGCATAAATTGAATATGGCATGACATTAATAGATGCCCCTAGATCTAGCATAGCACGCTCAAACCTGGTGTTGCCTATCTTACAAGGAATGGTAAACATACCTGGATCCTTGCATTTAGGTGGGAGTTTCTTTTGAAGAACAGCTGACACATTCTCCCCCACACTTACCTTTTCATTCCATTTCAACTTCCGTTTAGATGTGCACAACTCTTTTAGGAACTTGGCATATCTTGGCACTTGCTTGATAGCATCTAGTAAAGGAATGTTCACCTCTACTTTCCGGAAGGTTTCCAAAATTTCCTTCTCTTGCTCCTCCTTCTTGGACTTTGCTAACCTGCTAGGAAAAGGTGGAGGAGTTATATAAGAAGGAAAGGATGGTTTAGGAATTACCTTTTTTAGTGGCTCGTTGGGATGTGAAGAGGATGCCATGGTATTGTTCTCCCCTTGAGCACTATCATTTTGTGGTGTCTCTAGCTGTTTCCCACTTCTTAAATTTATAGAATTGGCATTCTCTCTTGGATTCACTATGGTTTGGGAAGGTAATTTCCCAGAATCCCTTGCTTGCATTTGACTCATGGTTGTTGCCAATTGCCCTATTTGAGTCTCCAAATTTCGAATACTTGTCTTTGTTTCCTGTTGAAATTGAATTGTATTAGTAGAAAGAGCTTTAACAAGATCTTCAAGAGAAGTACCTGAATTTTGGGTGGGTGGTAGTTGTTGTCGGGTTTGGTATGGTTGTTGCACTCTTTGCTGAAAACCCGGTGGCCTGTGGTCAAATGGTGGAGGAATAGTTTGTGATTGGTTCCCTCCATAATTGAAGTTTGGATGATCCCTCCATCCTGGATTGTATGTGCTTGAGTAGGGATCATATTTCCTTGATTGGTTCTGAAATCCACCCATGGCATTCACATGTTCATTGGTATCCTCTTGAAGTGTTGGACACATATCAGTTTGGTGCCCTATGTTTGAACATATGCCACAAGCCTTTATTTGTTGTATTTTACCTACAGCCAATTGTTGAACAAGAGAAGTCAGTTTATCAAATTTTTGTTCAAGGGATGATATACTTACCTCATTAACTCTCTTGGATTGTGGTGGTGGATCTTGTCTCATTGAGAACTGTTGAGAATTGGCTGCCATGTTGGAGATTAATGTTCTAGCAGCCCTGGGAGTCTTATCAACTAGAGCTCCCCCACTAGCGGCATCTATCATACTTCTCTCCATGGGCATGAGACCTTCATAGAAGTATTGGATGAGAAGTTGTTCACTTATTTGATGGTGTGGACATGATGCACAAAGTTTCTTGAACCTCTCCCAATATTCATATAAGGACTCTCCGTTGTATTGCCGAATCCCACATATCTCTTTCCTAATGTTGGCAGCCTTAGATGCTGGGAAATACCTTTCCAAGAATGCTTTCTTCAAATCATTCCATGTAGTGATGGTCCCGGATGGTAGATAGTAGAGCCATTCCTTTGCTGAATCAGCTAGAGAGAATGGGAAGGCTCTCAACTTAACTTGCTCTTCCGTGACCCCTGTTGGTCTCATGCTTGAGCAAACTACATGGAATTCCTTGAGGTGCTTATTTGGATCCTCTCCTGCAAAACCATGAAAAGTTGGGAGAAGATGAATCAAACCAGATTTTAATTCAAAAGCTACCTCAAGATTAGCATATTCAATGCATAATGGTTGTTGACCCAAGTCCGGAGCGGCTAGCTCCTTGAGAGTTCGGTTGTCAGCTGCTGCCATCTCTCCTTGCTCCTCTTGGATGTTTTGGATCAACTCCTCGATTGGTTGTTGGTGAGAAGTTATAAATTCCCGAATTTTCCTAAGTCGTAAGTCTTCTTCGGGAGCTTGGAACATTCACTAATAAAAAAAATAAGAAAGTAAATAATTAGAACAGAAAATAAGAATAAACCAATAAACTAATAAACTAAAGAAAGCAATCCCCGGCAACGGCGCCAAAAATTTGATGCACCCAAAAGAGTGTATCTTATTTAACCTTGCACTAAAAAGATCAATTGTAAGTATAGTAGTTAGCAAGGGTCGAGTCCTCAGGGATTGGGTTTTAGTTTATAAGTTGATAGTTTAAAACTTAAATTCAAGAACAATAAAAGAAAAGGGGTTTTTGAAGCCAGATTTAAACTAAAGTAAATAATAAGAATAAGATGCAAGGCGGTATAACCAGCCAATAAAAATATATATACTAAGCAAGGCGGTATAACCAGCCAATAAAAATATATATACTAAATTAGGCGGTATAACCAACCAATAAAAATAAAACAAAATTAATATACAAATTAGGCGGTATAACCAGCCAATAAAAATAAATATACTTTTAAAAATAAGCAAACTAGAAAAGTAAGAAAACAAGTAAGAAGAATCAAAAATGAAAAATATGGTTAAGGTTTCATTCTCCACCACTAGACATCATTAAGAATCAATTTCAGATCTATCAATATCAACCAACTATCAAAGTTAACAACCGTAGATAACAACAAGCTCTGTTATCCCAATCTTTCCTTAGTTTGTCGTTAAATAGAACAAGCTCTCTATTTAATCTCTAACCATCAAACAACCTAGAATAAGCTCTCTAGATTCAATTTAATGGCAGCTTTATGATGAGAAAGATAGGTTGATCTAAGCAACAAACACATAAGCTCGGATTGTTCAACTTAGGTTATGTTCCACTTTGCAATTATTGAAAACTTGACCATAATCATTAATCACAAATTGCCACTTATGAATAGGAAATCAAGACAATTACACGGATCAAGACTCCTAAACTAGCAATAGATAATTATCAAGATCTATCTAGTTGTACACCTAAACAAATCAAGACAACATCATGAACAATTCTTGTAGAAGAACATAAGCAACTTTGATAGAAAATTAATGATAGATAGAATCTGAAAATCAATCACAAAACATGTCTAGGGCTTTGAAATCACCCTTAACCAAATAGAAGTTTAGCCTAGCATAGGCATTATAAACATAAAATTAAATAGAATCTAAGAAGAAAATAAAAGAAAGAAAGAAGAAGAAGAAGAATATTAATTATCCAACCTCTTGCTCTTTCTAAAGAAAAAGAAAACTAGAGAAAAGAAAGAAGAAGAAAACTTAGAGAATTTTGTTAAAATGGCTAATATCCTACCAATCTCCAATATGATCCCTTAAAATCATCCAAGGCCCTCTATTTATACACATTTTGGAGGGCTAAATGACAAGAGACAAGCTTTACAAATTTCAAAGGTAGGTATATGACGATTTTGATCAGCCAACTTGATGGTCGATTTCGTCAATGTTGGAGGCCTGATCTGATCACATGGTCTTCTAGAAAAAGGTTCCCCTATCAGTTACGGAACCATAGCCATTGGAATCAGCTCATTTGCTGATGTGGTTAAGCAGATATGGGCAAAATACGAAAACATGTCAGCACAGATGTCATTACACATCAGCCACCTTGATGGTCGATTTATTCAATATTGGAGGCCTGATCTGATCACATGGTCTTCTAGACAAAGGTTCCCCTATCGGTTACGGAACCATAGCCGTTGGAATCAGCTCATTTGCTGATGTGGATAAGAAGATACGGGCATAATACGAAAACATGTCAGCACAGACGTCATTGCACATCAGCCAACTTGATGGTCGATTTCGCTAGGAAAAACGACTCCGTTTTAAGAAGTGTAAAACATGAAAAAGATAGATATGCCTCTTAGCTTTGCATGGCTACAAATTTCAGCCTTATTTCTTCAGTGAAACTCGAGATATAGCTGATATGGCAAAAGGTGTCGGAACTGAAACTGAACTGGATTTGCCCTTAATTCTAGTAATCTGAAATCACTCAAAGAAACTTGTGAAAAACACCAAAATACATAAAAATATAAAAGATCATAAACACAATTAGACTAAACAATAATAACTCGTATTTGACACAAAACATTAATAAAACATAACTAAAAACTATATAATTATACGAGTTATCAGCTGCCAAATACTACATATGGGATGATCCTTACCTTTGGAAGCATTGCTCAGATCAGATTATAAGAAGGTGTGTACTCGAATCTGAATTTCAATCTATTCTCACCTTTTGTCACTCTTATGCATGTGGAGGACACTTTGGATCCAAAAGAAAAGCCATGAAAGTTCTTGATTCTGGATTTTATTGGCCTACTATATTCAAAGATGCATACCTCTTTTGCAAGTCATGTGATCGTTGCCAAAGAACAAGTAACTTAGGTGCTAGAAATCAAATGCCTCAAACTCCAATACTTATTGTTGAAATTTTTGATGTATAGGGCATGGATTTCATGGGACCTTTTCCTTCTTCTTTTAGTAATCTTTATATTTTACTTGCCGTTGATTATGTTTCAAAGTGGGTGGAAGCAAAATCCACTAGGACTAATGACTCTAAAGTTGTTTCAGATTTTGTCAAGACGGACATCTTTGCTAGGTTTGGAACACCAAAGCCCATAATCAGCGATAGAGGTACTCACTTTTGCAATAGGACTAGGGAAGCACTTTTGAGGAAGTATAACATCACACACAAGTTCTCCACCACATACCATCCTCAAACTAGTGGGCAAGATAAAGTTTCTAATCGAGAAGTAAAGTCCATCCTTGAAAAGACAGTTAACCCAAATAGGAAGGATTGGAGTTCACGACTTGATGATGCACTTTGGGCTTATAGGACAGCATATAAGACACCCATTGGTATGTCTCCTTATCGACTTGTTATGGTAAGCCTTGTCATCTTCCGGTTGAATTGGAACATAAATCATAGTGGGCTATCAGGCAATGCAACATGGAGACGGATGAGACTGGTAAGCAAAGAAAACTTGATCTACAAGAATTATAGGAGATAAAGAATGATGCCTATGAGAATTCTAGGGTTTACAACGAAAAGACTAAGGCATTCCATGACAATATGATATCAAGAAAGGACTTTGTTGTTGGACAAAAAGTTCTTCTCTTCCATTCACGCCTTAAGTTATTTCCAGGTAAGTTACGTTCTCGTTGGGTTGGACCTTTTGTTATTGCTAATGTATTTACTCATGGTGCAGTTGAAATCCAAAGCCCAAAAACAGATAAGGCATTCAAAGTGAATGGTCATAGATTGAAGCCTTACTATGAGAACTTTCCAATACAAGATGTGGAGGAGTTACGACTTTTTGAGCCAAATTATGCTGAATAATAATGGCATGGGTCTAAGTCAGGCTGAGGACAATAAACCAAGTGCTTCTTGGGAGGCAACCCAAAAGGATGGAGAGCATCCATTATAATCAGATTTGCATATTCCATACTATCCATCATTCTATCTTTTATTGTTTTTCTTTAGTTTGTTTTGTTTTGTAGTTCTTTTCTCTTACATATAATTCTTGCATTGGGGATAATAGCATTACATTGAGGACAATGTAAAAATTAAATGTGGGGGGAAGAATTTTGGATTTTCTTTAGTGTGTTTTGTTTTTGATTCTTTTTATGTTGTTTTTAGTGTGCTTTAGTTACTTCAATACTATGATGAGATATGAATTGCATAAGTCTAAAACTGATTTATTAGTGAGAAGATTTTCATGAGAATTGAGCTTCATGTCATTTTTTTGAGCCAATGTTAATATGATATGTTGATTGAGAAAGAAGCATGTTTAGACTTAAATCTGACTTGTATAATCATCCTTGTGAGTTTTTGAGCCTATATGATTGATGCATTATACATATCAATCTAATTTCTTTCTTGAGTGCTCTTATGATTACATGATTCTCTAGAACTTGCTTTAAACCTTGTTGAGACTATATTGATGCATGTGACAACATGAATATGATAGAGGCATTAGGATTTTTAACCAGGGCCAAACAGCTATCGCTTATTGATGTTCCAAGAGAACATCCCCCTTAGTGAACCAATTTGAGCCTACATTGAATAAGCTATTTCTTTGGTAACCATAACTTGTCCCTAACCTAAATATACTTATTTATATCTTTACCCTTGTTCCAAAGATGAATTAGCATGTTTTGAGACATGTTGCAAAGACAAGGAAGATCTATTGAAAATTTGGGTTAGAAACAAGAAATAAGTGTGGGGGAAAAGAAAAGAAAAGTCATGAGATAAAGAAAGGGAATATTGGAAAATACATTCATATGAAACTACATATATATATATATATATATATATATATATATGAATCATCTCTTTAACTTGTGGAAAAAGAAAAAGATGTTACAAAGTTGTTTAGAATGAAGAAAAGACCCAACATGAATATTCGGAACCATTGTAAAGAGTTTTGAGAAGTTTTCTTTGTATGAATCTTATTATGTCTCTAAACTCTATGAAATCTTTGGAACCATTGTAATATCCTTTCCCTTTTATTCTTTAACCACATTTATTACCCCTTGGCCCCATTATAACCTTGAATAAAGACTCTTGATTTATGAAGTCGCATGATCTAAATAGTGGATAATAGGTGGACAAGCAAGCATATGATAGAACTGTTTTCATGAGATTGACTGAGTGTAAACACTTTACCACTACTTTAAAAAGTGAAAATCATGAGAGTATCCCATGTGAGAAGTTGAGATTAAGTTTGAACATGCACTATTTTGATTGAGATAAGTTATGTTAACTTAACTCAAACCCATTACTATCAAGCATGATTCTTTGTGAAACTCTTTAAGCTATTGATTAGTTTGTAAGACATGTTCAATGATTATCTATAAGTTCTATTGAAAGTGAACTAGATTCGGTTTTCTTACCTTGTGTCTATTTGATTTTGCTCGAGGACTAGTAAAAGATTAAGTGTGGGGGAATTTGATAAGTGCTTAATTTCATACATTTTCCTATTTAATTTCCTTATACTTTGTGATTTGATTCTTACTTCCTCGACATTTTATTAGGTTTTTATGCTTTGTAGGTATTTTGGAGGAGATGAAGTCAAAACATGTAAATTAGGATGTTAAAGAGCTTACAAAATCACAATCACAAGATGGAAAAAGACTTAGAAGTCAAAAAGATCAAATTCTTAGTGCAAAGCAATAAGACAGATTTGACCTCTGTAGATTGTTGCTCGGAAAACATGATGTTAGATTCATTATTCGAAGAAACTTCCTTCTTGAGTTTTGAATACGACTTGAGTACCTTTCCAACGGTTGGTCATGTGCCTAAATCGGATAAGAAATGGATCGGCATTTGAATATCTCCTTAAAAACCCTAGTGGCAGAAAAAACCCTAGCCGCAAATCACATCTTTTTCTTAATACCCTAGCTGATATTTATGTTTATCCTTGCCAAAGAAGGATTAGTGGCTGTCACCATGCATTAACTGCATTAATTGCAAGTATCTTTCCTTAAAGCTAATCCTAGTCAAAGTAGGAGAATTAAATCAGCCAAGACTTTCCTTCCTTACACTTACTTTGCCTGCAAGTTTGTAATATCTCTTCATTAAAGAGTGCTTTAACTAAAACTTTCCTACTTTATTCAAACTTGGCTGCCAAGGCTTATATCTTTCCTTAAAACATAAAAGTCAGCCACTTTTCCTTAACTTTAGCCACAAGTCAGCATTTATTGAAGGGAGAGAGTTGAAATTCACTTGTTTGATGCCCTAGCTATTGCCTATAAATAGAGATCAAGAGGGCAAACGAAATTTACACTTCCCCAAGCATCAAAGTTCTGATTTCTTCTTTGTTTCTTTGTTTTTGAGAGAGCAAGAGGCTGGATAATTAATAATATTCTTCTTCTTCTTTCTTTCTTTTATTTTCTTCTTAGATTCTCTTTAATTTTATGTTTATGTTTACAATGCCTATGCTAGGCTAAACTTTTATTTGGTTAAGGGTGATTTCAAAGCCCTAGACATGTTATGTAATTAATTTTCAGAATCTATCTATCATTGTTTTCTATCAAAGTTGCTTATGTTCTTCCATTAAAATTGTTCATGATGATGTTTTGATTTGTTTAGATGGGTAACTAGATAAATCTTGATAATTGTCTAATGCTAGTTTAGGAGTCTTGATCCGTAATTGTCTTGATTTCCTATTCATAAGTAGCAATTTGTGATTAATGATTATGGTCAAATTTTTAATAATTGCAAAGTGGAACATAACCTAAGTTGAACAATCCGAGCTTATGTGTTTGTTGGTTAGATCAACATATCTTTCTCATTATAAAGTTGCTGTTAAATTGAACTTAGAGAGCTTATTCTAGGTTGTTTGATAGTTAGAGATTAAATAGAGAGCTTGTTCTATTTAACGACGAACTAAGGAAAGATTGGGGTAACAGAGCTTGTTATTATCTACGGTTGTTAACTTTGATAGCTAATTAATGTTGATAGATATGAAATTGATTCTTAATGATATCTAGTGGTGGAGAATGAAACCTTAACCATAGTTTTATCATATTTGATTAGTTCTTATTTACTTGCTTTCTTCATTGATTATAAGTCTTTATTTTAAATTGATTTTAAAAACCTCCCCTTTTATTTTGTTTTCTTTGAATTTAGGTTTTAGACTAATAATTCTTAAACTAAAACCCAATCCCTGAGGACTCGATGCTCGCTAATCACTATACTCTACAATTGATTCTTTTTAAGTGCAAGGTTAAATAAGATACACTCTTTTGGGTGCATCAGTCCAACCAATTGTTGTTTTTTGCTCTCTAAGCACCCGGATAAGTAGCTCTTCATGCAAAGGTGTGAGCTCTTTGGCAATGATGATGGGTAGTGTGTCCTTTTCACCTAAGAACACATATTTCAAGTGGTCCGCTAGTGGTTTCAACTCTAAAGTTGGTTCCTGCAAAATGGAAGGTAGAAGTTTCTCATTAGATAAAGGCAAATCAATAAATGAAACATCAAACCTTGCATTTTTAGGTGGCAGCGAGTGTAAAGATTTTAGTGCCCCTTCTACATGGTCACTCAAGCCTTGTTCCCCTTTAGCATTCCCCATTCTGAGATGTTTGCTAAGGACTATCTCTACACTATCGTCACCATCTAGCTCATAAGCTTGCTGCACTAGTGAGTCAATTATATCAATATTAAAAACAGAATGCACATCACTAGGATATCTCATGGCCTCAAAAATGTTAAAGCGAATTATTTCACCATCAAATTCCATACTTAAAGTGCCATCATGTACATCTATTTTAGTTCTTTCTTTTTTCAAGATTGGTCTCCCTAATAAAATAGGTGTGGGATTAGAAGACATCTCATCTTCCATCTCAATAACGTAAAAGTCAGCGGGAAAAACCAATTCATTAACCTGTACAAGAACGTCTTCTACAACTCCTCTTTGGTAAGTGTTAGAACGGCTAGCAAGTTGTATTATAACACTGGTTTCCTCTAATGGTCCTAGATTCAATGAAGCATAAATTGAATATGGCATGACATTAATAGATGCCCTAGATCTAGCATAGCACGCTGAAACCTGGTGTTGCCTATCTTACAAGGAATGGTAAACATACCTGGATCCTTACATTTAGGTGGGAGTTTCTTTTGAAGAACAGCTGACACATTCTCCCCCACACTTACCTTTTCATTCCCTTTCAACATCCGTTTAGATGTGCACAACTCATTTAGGAACTTGGCATATCTTGGCACTTGCATGATAGCATCTAGTAAAGGGATGTTCACCTCTACTTTCCGGAAGGTTTTCGAAATTTTCTTTTCTTGTTTCTCCTTAGATTTTGCTAACCTGCTAGGAAAAGGTGGAGGAGTTATATAAGAAGGAAGAGATGGTTTAGGAGCTACCTTTTGTAATGGCTCATTGGGATGTGAAGATGATGTCATGGCGTTGTCCTCCCCTTGAGCACTATCCTTTTGTGGTGTATTGATAACTCGTATAATTATATAGTTTTTAGTTATGTTTTATTATTGTTTTGTGTCAAATACGAGTTATTATTGTTTAGTCTAATTGTGTTTATGATCTTTTATATTTTTATGTAATTTGGTGTTTTTCACAAGTTTCTTTGAGTGATTTCAGATTACTAGAATTAAGGGCAAATCCAGTTCAGTTCCAGTTCCGACAGCTTTTGCCATATCAGCTATATCTCGAGTTTCACTGAAGCAATAAGGCTGAAATTTTAACCGTGCAAAGTTAAGAGGCATATCTATCTTTTTCATGTTTTACACTTCTTGAAACGGAGTAGTTTTGCCTAGCGAAATCAACCATCAAGTTGGCTGATGTGCAATGACGTCTGTCCTGAGCAGTTTTCGCATTTTTACCATATCGTCCGATACACATCAGAAAATGAGCTGATTCCAACGGCTATGGATCACTAACTGATAGGGAAACATTTGTCTAGAAGACCATGTGATCAGATAAAGCCTCCAATATTGAAGAAATCGACCATCAAGTTGGCTGATGTGCAATGACGTCTGTGCTGACCTGTTTTCGTATTTTGCCCATATCTTCTTCTCCACATCAGCAAATGAGCTGATTCCAACGGTTATGAATCAGTAACTCATAGGGGAACATTTTTCTAGAAGACCATGTGATCAGATCAGGCCTCCAAGATTGACAAAATCGACCATCAAGTTGGCTGATCAAAATTGTCATACAATATGACGAAAATTGTTAGAAAAATGCACCCACCTATTATACCTACCTTTGAAATTTGTAAAACTTGTCTCTTGTCATTTAGCCCTCCAAAATGTGTATAAATAGAGGGCCTTGGATGATTGTAGAGGATCATATTGTACATAGGTAGGATATTAGCCATTGTAATAAAATTCTCTAAGTTTTCTTCTTCTTTCTTTTCTCTAGTTTTCTTTTTCTTTAGAAAGAGCAAGAGGTTGGATAATTAATATTCTTCTTCTTCTTCTTTCTTTCTTTTATTTTCTTCTTAGATTCTCTTTAATTTTATGTTTATGATGCCTATGCTACTAAACTTCTATTTGGTTAAGGGTGATTTCAAAGCCCTAGACATGTTTTGTGATTGATTTTCAGATTCTATCTATCATTAATTTTCTATCAAAGTTGCTTATGTTCTTCTACAAGAATTGTTCATGATGGAGGCGGTAGTACGGGTTTAATGGGAGCAGTCGCTACAGCAGCACACGCCGGAGGAAGTCCAGTTCTAGGAATCGTGCCAAAACTATTCACAAGTTTTTGTGGACCTACCGTGGGTAAGGAAATACAAGTCTGGAGTGTCTCTGAACGGATAACAATCATGTACCATTCTGCCGATGCATTCATTGCTTTACCAGGAGGTCTGGGTACATTGGAAGAAATAGCTTGCGTGGCTTCTTGGTCATCTTTGGTCACAAATAAGAAACCCATTGGTTTGCTTAATATTAATGGTTATTTTAGTAATTTGCTTTCATATTTAGATAATGCTGTGCATAATGGATTCATGTTTTCAGAGGCAAGGAGAACCATAATTTCTGCTACAACCATTGAAGATTTACTCAAAAAGCTCCAAGCTTATGAGTGTTTATCTGCTACGGTTGTTTCGCAAACGCTCGGAAAAAGAAAAAGAGATATGGACGAGTAAGGAGTGGATTGCACTTTGTCTTTGTGACATTATCTAACATTTTGCTTGTTGTGTCTCAGTTATAATAAGTGGTTAGCAACCTCTGCAGGTAATATCTCCTAAATTATACCTTTAAAATTTTTCATTGGGGACAATGTCATATTTTAGTAGGGGGTAAGGGACATATTTTGCTAATTTAAAAAAAAAAAGTTTATTGTGTTTTAAGCAATTTAGAAGTATTCATTCTGAACAAGGTCTGAGTAAGGGAGACTTGAGACATACCTTGTCAGTTTGATTTCTTCTTTTCAAAAAAAAAAAAAAAGTTTGTTGTGTTTTAAGCAATTTAGAAGTATTCATTCTGAACAAGGTCTGAGTAAGGGAGACTTGAGACATACCTTATCAGTTTGATTTTAATCTTTTTATGTTTACTTGTTAATTTTTGTTTAGTATTTTAGGATTATTTAGGTTGCATGAGTTTGTTTTGTTTTGAGTCTTAGTTGTTCCTATTCTTATGTTATTAGTTCTTTTCTCTTACACATGATTCTTTCATTTGGGTTAATAGACTTACATTGAGGACAATGTAAGAATTAAGTGTGGGGGGAATGATTTAGGATTTCTTTTATTTTTGTCTACTATTTTTTTTTATGAGTCTTTATTATTATTATTATTTTTAGTGTGTTTTAGTTCCTTTTTAATACAATGATGAGATATGAATTGCATAAGTCTAAAACAGATTTATTAGTGAGAAGATTTTCATGAGAATTGAGCTTGATGTCAACCTTTTTATGAGCCAATGTTAATATGATATGTTGATTGAGAAAGAAGCATGTTTAGACTTAATCTGACTTGTATAATCATCCTTGTGAGTTTTTGAGCTTATAATGATTGATGCATTATACAAATCAATCTAATTTCTTTCTTGAGTGCTCTTATGATTACATGATTCTCTAGAACTTGCTTTAAACCGTTTGAGACTATATTGATACATGTGACAACATGAATATGATAGAGGCATTAGGATTATAACCAGAGCCAAACAGCCATCCATTATTAATGTTCTAAGAGAACATCCCCACTAGTGAGCCAATTTGAGCCTACATTAAATATGCTGTTTTATTGGTAACCACAACTTACACCTAGCCTAAATATACTTATATCCTTACCCTTGTTCTAAAGATGGATTATATATTTTGAGACATATTGCAAAAAAAACAAGGGATATTTTTAGTTGAAAATTTGGGTTAGAAACAAAAGATAAGTGTAGGGGAAGAAAAGAAAAGAAAAAGTCAAGAGAAAAAGAAAGGGATCATTGTTAAATACATTCCCATATTAAAAAAAATAATAATAATAATAATCTTCTCTTGAACTTCTAGTTAAAGTAAAGAAAAAGATGTTACAAAGTTGGTTAGAATGAAGAAAAGGCCCAACATGAATATCCGGCCTAGGTGACTATGTACTTGTAAAGAGTTTTGATAAGTTTCTTTGTATGATCTTATTATGTCTCTAAACTTTATGAACTCTTTGGAACCTTTGTGATATCGTTATCCTTTTGTTCTTCAACCACATTACAAACCCCTTGGCCCCATTACAACCTTGATTAAAGACCTCTTGATTCATGAAGTTGTATGATCTAAATAGTGGAGAATAGGTGGACAAGCAAGAATATGGTAGAACTGTTTTCATGAGATTGATTGAGTGTAAACACTTCACCACTACTTTAAAGAGTGAAAATCATGAGGGTATCCCATGTGAGAAGTTGAGATTAAATTTGAACATGCACTATTTTGATTGAGATATGTTATGTTAATATTGGCTTAACTCAAACAATTTACATTCAAGCATGATTTTTTGTGAAATTCTTTAAGCTATTGATTAGTTTATAAGACTTGTTCAAAGATTGTCTCTAATTTGTATTGAAAGGATTAGGAATAAATATTTTTAGTATATGTAGTTTATTTATATTTTAGTTTTTCAATGTTTGTGGGTATCGTTCTAGTAAACCCTCACGAGACTAAACTCGTCCACTAGGGACACCTAGGGGTTTAAAGGCTTGTGTCACATGCTAAGTGCCACCGTGATTTCCTACGAAAGTGGATTAGATTAGATTTTCTTATTTTATTTTTATTGAGTCGTTGCTAGGGACTAGCAACAATCTAAGTGTGGGGGTGTGATAACTCGTATAATTATATAGTTTTTAGTTATGTTTTATTATTGTTTTGTGTCAAATACGAGTTATTATTGTTTAGTCTAATTGTGTTTATGATCTTTTATATTTTTATGTAATTTGGTGTTTTTCACAAGTTTCTTTGAGTGATTTCAGATTACTAGAATTAAGGGCAAATCCAGTTCAGTTCCAGTTCCGACAGCTTTTGCCATATCAGCTATATCTCGAGTTTCACTGAAGCAATAAGGCTGAAATTTTAACCGTGCAAAGTTAAGAGGCATATCTATCTTTTTCATGTTTTACACTTCTTGAAACGGAGTCGTTTTGCCTAGCGAAATCAACCATCAAGTTGGCTGATGTGCAATGACGTCTGTCCTGAGCAGTTTTCGCATTTTTACCATATCGTCCAATACACATCAGCAAATGAGCTGATTCCAACGGCTATGGATCACTAACGGATAGGGGAACATTTGTCTAGAAGACCATGTGATCAGATAAAGCCTCCAATATTGATGAAATCGACCATCAAGTTGGCTGATGTGCAATGACGTCTGTGCTGACCTGTTTTCGTATTTTGCCCATATCTTCTTCTCCACATCAGCAAATGAGCTGATTCCAACGGCTATGAATCCGTAACTCATAGGGGAACATTTTTCTAGAAGACCATGTGATCAGATCAGGCCTCCAAGATTGACAAAATCGACCATCAAGTTGGCTGATCAAAATTGTCATACAATATGACGAAAATTGTTAGAAAAATGCACCCACCTATTATACCTACCTTTGAAATTTGTAAAACTTGTCTCTTGTCATTTAGCCCTCCAAAATGTGTATAAATAGAGGGCCTTGGATGATTGTAGAGGATCATATTGTACATAGGTAGGATATTAGCCATTGTAATAAAATTCTCTAAGTTTTCTTCTTCTTTCTTTTCTCTAGTTTTCTTTTTCTTTAGAAAGAGCAAGAGGTTGGATAATTAATATTCTTCTTCTTCTTCTTTCTTTCTTTTATTTTCTTCTTAGATTCTCTTTAATTTTATGTTTATGATGCCTATGCTAGGCTAAACTTCTATTTGGTTAAGGGTGATTTCAAAGCCCTAGACATGTTTTGTGATTGATTTTCAGATTCTATCTATCATTAATTTTCTATCAAAGTTGCTTATGTTCTTCTACAAGAATTGTTCATTGATGCACCCAAAAGAGTGTATCTTATTTAACCTTGCACTAAAAAGATCAATTGTAAGTATAGTAGTTAGCAAGGGTCGAGTCCTCAGGGATTGGGTTTTAGTTTATAAGTTAATAGTTTAAAACTTAAATTCAAGAATAATAAAAGAAAAGGGGTTTTTGAAGCCAGATTTAAACTAAAGTAAATAATAAGAATAAGATGCAAGGCGGTATAACCAGCCAATAAAAATATATATACTAAATTAGGCGGTATAACCAGCCAATAAAAATATATATACTAAATTAGGCGGTATAACCAGCCAATAAAAATAAAACAAAGTTAATATACAAATTAGGCGGTATAACCAGCCAATAAAAATAAATATAAAAAATAAGCAAACTAAAAGTAAGAAAACAAATAAGTAAGAAGAATCAAATATGAAAAATATGGTTAAGGTTTCATTCTCCACCACTAGACATCATTAAGAATCAATTTCAGATCTATCAATATCAACCAACTATCAAAGTTAACAACCGTAGATAACAACAAGCTCTGTTATCCCAATCTTTCCTTAGTTTGTCGTTAAATAGAACAAGCTCTCTATTTAATCTCTAACCATTAAACAACCTAGAATAAGCTCTCTAAATTCAATTTAATGGCAGCTTTATGATGAGAAAGATAGGTTGATCTAAGCAACAAACACATAAGCTCGGATTGTTCAACTTAGGTTATGTTCCACTTTGCAATTATTGAAAACTTGACCATAATCATTAATCACAAATTGCCACTTATGAATAGGAAATCAAGACAATTACACGGATCAAGACTCCTAAACTAGCAATAGATGATTATCAAGATCTATCTAGTTGTACACCTAAATAAATCAAGACAACATCATGAACAATTCTTGTAGAAGAAGATAAGCAACTTTGATAGAAAATTAATGATAGATAGAATCTGAAAATCAATCACAAAACATGTCTAGGGCTTTGAAATCACCCTTAACCAAATAGAAATTTAGCCTAGCATAGGCATTATAAACATAAAATTAAATAGAATCTAAGAAGAAAATAAAAGAAAGAAAGAAGAAGAAGAAGAATATTAATTATCCAACCTCTTGCCCTTTCTAAAGAAAAAGAAAACTAGAGAAAAGAAAGAAAAAGAAAACTTAGAGAATTTTATTACAATGGCTAATATCCTACCAATGTACAATATGATCCTCTACAATCATCCAAGGCCCTCTATTTATACACATTTTGGAGGGCTAAATGACAAGAGACAAGCTTTACAAATTTTAAAGGTAGGTATAATAGGTGGGTGCATTTTTCTAACAATTTTCGTCATATTGTATGACCATTTTGATCAGCCAACTTGATGGTCGATTTTGTCAATATTGGAGGCCTTATCTGATCACATGGTCTTCTAGACAAAGGTTCCCGTATCAGTTACGGATCCATAGCCATTGGAATCAGCTCATTTGCTGATGTGGATAAGCAGATATGGGCAAAATACGAAAACAGGTCAGCACAGACGTCATTGCACATCAGCCAACTTGATGGTCGATTTCTTCAATATTGGAAGCTTGATCTGATCACATGGTCTTCTAGACAAATGTTCCCTTATCAATTAGTGATCCATAGCCGTTGGAATCAGCTCATTTGCTGATGTGTATCGGACGATATGGTCAAAATGCGAAAACTGCTCAGGATAGACGTCATTGCACATCAGCCAACTTGATGGTTGATTTCGCTAGGGAAAACGACTCCGTTTCAAGAAGTGTAAAACATGAAAAAGATAGATATGCTTCTTAACTTTGCACGGTTAAAATTTCAGCCTTATTGCTTCAGTAAACTCCAGATATAGCTGATATGGCAAAAGGTGTCGGAACTGGAACTGAACTGGATTTGCCCTTAATTCTAGTAATCTGAAATCACTCAAAGAAACTTGTGAAAAACACCAAATTACATAAAAATATAAAAGATCATAAACACAATTAGACTAAACAATAATAACTCGTATTTGACACAAAACAATAATAAAACATAACTAAAAACTATATAATTATACGAGTTATCACACCGCCACACTTAGATTGTTGCTAGTCCCTAGCAACGACTCAATAAAAATAAAATAAGAAAATCTAATCTAATCCACTTTCGTAGGAAATCACGGTGGCACTTAGCATGTGACACAAGCCTTTAAACCCCTAGGTGTCCCTAGTGGACGAGTTTAGTCTCGTGAGGGTTTACTAGAACGATACCCACAAACATTGAAAAACTAAAATATAAATAAACTACATATACTAAAAATATTTATTCCTAATCCTTTCAATACAAATTAGAGACAATCTTTGAACAAGTCTTATAAACTAATCAATAGCTTATAGAATTTCACAAAAAATCAAGCTTGAATGTAAATTGTTTGAGTTAAGCCAATATTAGCATAACATATCTCAATCAAAATAGTGCATGTTCAAATTTAATCTCAAGTTCTCACATGGGATACCCTCATGATTTTCACTCTTTAAAGTAGTGGTGAAATGTTTACACTCAATCAATCTCATGAAAACAGTTCTACCATATTCTTGCTTGTCCACCTATTCTCCACTATTTAGATCATACAACTTCATGAATCAAGAGGTCTTTAATCGAGGTTGTAATGGGGCCAAGAGGTTTGTAATGTGGTTGAAGAACAAAAGGATAAAGATATCACAAAGGTTCCAAAGAGTTCATAAAGTTTAGAGACATAAAAAGATCATACAAAGAAACTTCTCAAAACTCTTTACAAGTACATAGTCACCTAGGCCGAATATTCATGTTGGGCTTTTCTTCATTCTAAACAACTTTGTAACATCTTTTTCTTTTTCCACAAATTCAAGAGATGAATCATATTTTTTACTTAGGAATGTATTTGCCAGTATTCCATTTCTTTTTCTCTTGACTTTTCTTTTCTTTTCCCCCCACACTTATTTCTTATTTCTAACCCAGATTTTCAACTAAAAATATCCCTTGTTTTTTTGCAATATGTCTCAAAATATATAATCCATCTTTAGAACAAGGGTAAGGATATAAGTATATTTAGGCTAGGTGTAAGTTGTGGTTACCAATAAAACATCATATTTAATGTAGGCTCAAATTGGCTCACTAGTGGGGATGTTCTCTTAGAACATTAATAAGGGATGGCTGTTTGGCCCTGGCTAAAAATCCTAATGCCTCTATCATATTCATGTTGTCACATGCATCAATATAGTCTCAACAAGGTCTAAAGCAAGTTCTAGAGAATCATGTAATCATAAGAGCACTCAAGAAAGAAATTAGATTGATTTATATAATGCATCAATCATTATAGGCTCAAAAACTCACAAGGATGATTATACAAGTCAGATTAAGTCTAAACATGCTTCTTTCTCAATCAACATATCATATTAACATTGGCTCATAAAAATTAGTATCAAGCTTAATTCTCATGAAAATTTTCTCACTAATAAATCTGTTTTAGACTTATGCAATTCATATCTCATCATAGTATTGAAAAGGAACTAAAACACACTAAAAATAATAATAAAGACTCATAAAAAAAAATAGTAGACAAAAATAAAAGAAATCCTAAATCCTTCCCCCCACACTTAATTCTTACATTGTCCTCAATGTAAGTCTATTAACTCAAATGAAAGAATCATGTGTAAGAGAAAAGAACTAATAACATAAGAATAGGAACAACTAAGACTCAAAACAAAACAAAACCATGCAACCTAAATAATCCTAAAATACTAAAGAAAAATTAACAAGTAAACATAAAAATTTTAAAATCAAACTGACAAGGTATGTCTCAAGTCTCCCTTACTCAGACCTTGTTCAGAATGAATACTTCTAAATTGCTTAAAACACAACAAATTTTTTTTTTTTTTTTTGAAAAGAAGAAATCAAACTGACAAGGTATGTCTCAAGTCTCCCTTACTCAGACCTTGTTCAGAATGAATACTTCTAAATGGCTTAAAACACAACAAATTATTATTATTATTTTTTTTTTAAGAAGGTAAAATTTAGGAGATATTACCTGTAGAGGTTGCTAACCACTTATTATAACTGAGACACAACAAAAAAAATGTTAGATAATGTCACAAAGACAAAGTGCAATCCACTCCTTGCTCGTCCATATCTCTTTTTCTTTTTCCGAGCGTTTGCGAAACAACCGTAGCAGATAAATACTCATAAGCTTGGAGCTTTTTGAGTAAATCTTCAATGGTTGTAGCAGAAATTATGGTTCTCCTTGCCTCTGAAAACATGAATCCATTATCCACAGCATTATCTAAATATGAAAGCAAATTACTAAAATAACCATTAATATTAAGCAAACCAATGGGTTTCTTATTTGTGACCAAAGATGACCAAGAAGCCACGCAAGCTATTTCTTCCAATGTACCCAGACCTCCTGGTAAAGCAATGAATGCATCGGCAGAATGGTACATGATTGTTATCCGTTCAGGGATACTCCAGACTTGTATTTCCTTACCCAAGGTAGGTCCACAAAAATCTGTGAATAGTTTTGGCACGATTCCTAGAACTGGACTTCCTCCGGCGTGTGCTGTTGTAGCGACTGCTCCCATTAAACCCGTACTACCGCCTCCATAAATCAACTGGATCTTTTGTTGGGCAAGTATTACTCCAACTCTTATGGCTTCATCAGCGAATATGTTATTTTTCCCTGGATAAGCACCTCCAAAAACACAAATTTTTTTAATGCGTTGGGACGAAGTACTTTCCATTTTTTTTCTTCGAGTGCCTGAAAGAGAATGAGTACATGGTGTAATATATAGAGGACTGAGTAGTGAATCAAACAAGAGTAATAATGTCACCGAAAGTGTATCTGACCTGTCAGAAGAAAATGTTAACCTAACAAAAGATTTTTGCGTGTTTTCAGGAAGAAAATCAAAAAGAGAAAAAAAATCAACTGTAAAAGTCAAGAGTAATAATGTCACCGAAAGTGTATTTGACCTGTCAGAAGAAAATGTTAACCTAACAAAAGATTTTTGCGTGATTTCAGGAAGAAAATCAAAAAGAGAAGAAAAATCAACCGTAAAAGACAAATAAAAAAAATGAGAATAATTACACAAATCGAACACGTAAATTAAACTGAAATAAAGTTATTGCAAATCAAACCAAAAGCTGAGAAGTTATTTATTGTAGTTGTGATTGTGGCTCACATCTTCCTCTGGTTTTACGTCCAGAAACGGCTTAAACGCCTTCTATGAGTCGAGGATATGCTTCCCATCCAGTTTTCTTACAAGCTGGCAAACAGGGTCTTTTAACATCAGATTCCCAAGATGTTGCCATTCCTTTTGGAATTGCGGCCATAAATCAAGAATTTCTCTTTGTACGTCTCCACTAGGATGCGTCTCAAGAGAAAGTTGGATATTTCCCAAATTCTCCTTACTCAGTCCATCCTTAATGAATTCAATTTTATCATCTCGATTAGAGGACGGAATCCCAATAGAACGACATTTACCGTTACACGTCCATCGTGCACATTTGTGGCAATTTGAACTCATGCGCTTTGCTCGTCGCTTCTTTGCAAAAGTGCTTCTACCTGTACCTGGTAAATGCAAAACAGGAAGATATTCATCTTCACGTACCTTGGCTTCAATTATCCAACGTATGTCTGCAGGAATCCCTTTGTGCATAAGCATTCTTAATCTTTCAAATCGAACTTGGTAAAGCTTCAGTAAAATATTTCGAGGAAAAGGAGGAAATCGTTTCTGCAATCTTGTGAGAATATCATCCATCCTGAAAAAAAAATAAAAGAGAAATTGAAAGAGAAATTTATATACAATATCAGTTTTTTTTGGGTAGCTGATGGAACCGACTTAAATAATCACGGAGTACCGTTATCCGCCATTTAACCGGGGTAAAAAATTAAAAATTATATTTACATCTAGTTATTTTCAAAACCAGGATCAGAAAGAAAAAAACAACATAAAAAGACACAAAAACAAAACACTCTAAATAAAATCCTAAATTCTTCCCCCCAAACATAATTCTTACATTGTCATTAATGTAATGCTATTATCCCCCAATGCAAGAATTATATGTAAGAGAAAAGAACTATTAAACAAAAGAAACTTATGCAGCCTAAATGAACTTAAAAACAGTAAACACAATTAACAAAGAAACATAAGAAATAAAAATAAAAACAATAAAAATAATAAAAGAAAAAGGAAAAGAAAGAGAAAGCAAATCTGAATATGGAAGGTTGGCAATTTCATCTTTAATTGGGCTGCCTTCCCAATTAACACTTGAGTTAGTGTTTTGAATCTAACCAACACCCTTTCTTGGCTTTTTAGGCTTGTCAGGCTCATACATGAAATTTCCCAAATTTATGCGTTTAAGAGGAAGCTTTCTTTGCACAACAGTGGATGCATTCTCCATTACAAGTATTATTCCATCATCCTTGGTGGTGCATATCTCATCGAGGAATGGTGCATCTTTTGGTACTTGTTGAATGACATCCACAAACAAACTGTTTAAGGTTTCCAGCGTGTCTTGTTCATGTTCATCCTCCTTGAACTTTGCAAATCTACTAGAAAAAGGTGGAAAAGAAACATTAGTAAAAAGTGGAACTTTAAACGTTACCTCAGGTGCCGAAATACTCTTATTTGTATTTGTGGCTTCATTATCCTCAAGAATAGAATCCATCTCTAATTCTGTCTCATCCTCATCTTGTTCATCATTCCTCAAGGTCACAATAGTAGTATTCTCCTTTGGGTTAATCATTGTTTGGGCAGAGAGTTCTTCAGATCTTTGTGCTACCCATACCACCATACTACTAGCCAATTGGCTCATTTGCTTTTCCAAACTCTTGATGCTTGCCCTTGTTTCCTGTTGAAATTGCAGAGTATTAGTAACAAGAGAATCGACAAGATCTTCTAAAGAAGTACCTGAGTTTTGAGTCATATGTGGTGGTTGAAGAAGATCTGGTTCTTGAGACCATGATTGATTGAAGCTAGATGGATGAGTGTAATTGGCATAAGGATCTACTTCTTGGTAATTTTCTGAGTAGCCATAATTAGTATGATCCCACCATCCCTCATGGTAAGTGTTTGAGTAATGATCATACTGTTGGTCTTGGAACACTTGATGGCCTTGACATCCTCCCATGGCCAATTGTTGAACTGGGGAGGTGAGATTGGCTTGTTGATTCTCCATGTTCATGTATGCCACCAACTCTTCAAGTGTTAGATTGCTCAATTCCATCGTTTTTTTTTTTTTTTTTCAAAATTTGATAAGAAAAACCCGTATGTACAAGAAAACAAAACTCATTAGAACTGAAAATAAGAATAAACCAAGTAACAAATAAACCAAAGAAAACAATCCCCGGCAACGGCGCCAAAAACTTGATGCACCCAAAAGAGTGTATCTTATTTAACCTTGCACTAAAAAGATCAATTGTAAGTATAGTAGTTAGCAAGGGTCGAGTCCTCAGGGATTGGGTTTTAGTTTATAAGTTAATAGTTTAAAACTTAAATTCAAGAATAATAAAAGAAAAGGGGTTTTTGAAGCCAGATTTAAACTAAAGTAAATAATAAGAATAAGATGCAAGGCGGTATAACCAGCCAATAAAAATATATATACTAAATTAGGCGGTATAACCAGCCAATAAAAATATATATACTAAATTAGGCGGTATAACCAGCCAATAAAAATAAAACAAAGTTAATATACAAATTAGGCGGTATAACCAGCCAATAAAAATAAATATAAAAAATAAGCAAACTAAAAGTAAGAAAACAAATAAGTAAGAAGAATCAAATATGAAAAATATGGTTAAGGTTTCATTCTCCACCACTAGACATCATTAAGAATCAATTTCAGATCTATCAATATCAACCAACTATCAAAGTTAACAACCGTAGATAACAACAAGCTCTATTATCCCAATCTTTCCTTAGTTTGTCGTTAAATAGAACAAGCTCTCTATTTAATCTCTAACCATTAAACAACCTAGAATAAGCTCTCTAAATTCAATTTAATGGCAGCTTTATGATGAGAAAGATAGGTTGATCTAAGCAACAAACACATAAGCTCGGATTGTTCAACTTAGGTTATGTTCCACTTTGCAATTATTGAAAACTTGACCATAATCATTAATCACAAATTGCCACTTATGAATAGGAAATCAAGACAATTACATGGATCAAGACTCCTAAACTAGCAATAGATGATTATCAAGATCTATCTAGTTGTACACCTAAATAAATCAAGACAACATCATGAACAATTCTTGTAGAAGAAGATAAGCAACTTTGATAGAAAATTAATGATAGATAGAATCTGAAAATCAATCACAAAACATGTCTAGGGCTTTGAAATCACCCTTAACCAAATAGAAATTTAGCCTAGCATAGGCATTATAAACATAAAATTAAATAGAATCTAAGAAGAAAATAAAAGAAAGAAAGAAGAAGAAGAAGAATATTAATTATCCAACCTCTTGCCCTTTCTAAAGAAAAAGAAAACTAGAGAAAAGAAAGAAAAAGAAAACTTAGAGAATTTTATTACAATGGCTAATATCCTACCAATGTACAATATGATCCTCTACAATCATCCAAGGCCCTCTATTTATACACATTTTGGAGGGCTAAATGACAAGAGACATGCTTTACAAATTTCAAAGGTAGGTATAATAGGTGGGTGCATTTTTCTAACAATTTTCGTCATATTGTATGACCATTTTGATCAGCCAACTTGATGGTCGATTTTGTCAATATTGGAGGCCTTATCTGATCACATGGTCTTCTAGACAAAGGTTCCCGTATCAGTTACGGATCCATAGCCATTGGAATCAGCTCATTTGCTGATGTGGATAAGCAGATATGGGCAAAATACGAAAACAGGTCAGCACAGATGTCATTGCACATCAGCCAACTTGATGGTCGATTTCTTCAATATTGGAAGCTTGATCTGATCACATGGTCTTCTAGACAAATGTTCCCTTATCAGTTAGTGATCCATAGCCGTTGGAATCAGCTCATTTTCTGATGTGTATCGGACGATATGGTCAAAATGCGAAAACTGCTCAGGACAGACGTCATTGCACATCAGCCAACTTGATGGTTGATTTCGCTAGGGAAAACGACTCCGTTTCAAGAAGTGTAAAACATGAAAAAGATAGATATGCTTCTTAACTTTGCACGGTTAAAATTTCAGCCTTATTGCTTCAGTGAAACTCCAGATATAGCTGATATGGCAAAAGGTGTCGGAACTGGAACTGAACTGGATTTGCCCTTAATTCTAGTAATCTGAAATCACTCAAAGAAACTTGTGAAAAACACCAAATTACATAAAAATATAAAAGATCATAAACACAATTAGACTAAACAATAATAACTCGTATTTGACACAAAACAATAATAAAACATAACTAAAAACTATATAATTATACGAGTTATCATTCATGATGTTGTCTTGATTTATTTAGGTGTACAACTAGATAGATCTTGATAATTATCTATTGCTAGTTTAGGAGTCTTGATCCGTGTAATTGTCTTGATTTCCTATTCATAAGTGGCAATTTGTGATTAATGATTATGGTCAAGTTTTCAATAATTGCAAAGTGGAACATAACCTAAGTTGAACAATCCGAGCTTATGTGTTTGTTGCTTAGATCAACCTATCTTTCTCATCATAAAGCTACCATTAAATTGAATTTAGAGAGCTTATTCTAGGTTGTTTAATGGTTAGAGATTAAATAGAGAGCTTGTTCTATTTAACGACAAACTAAGGAAAGATTGGGATAACAGAGCTTGTTGTTATCTACGGTTGTTAACTTTGATAGTTGGTTGATATTGATAGATCTGAAATTGATTCTTAATGATGTCTAGTGGTGGAGAATGAAACCTTAACCATATTTTTCATATTTGATTCTTCTTACTTACTTGTTTTCTTACTTTTAGTTTGCTTATTTTTAAAAGTATATTTATTTTTATTGGCTGGTTATACCGCCTAATTTGTATATTAACTTTGTTTTATTTTTATTGGCTGGTTATATCGCCTAATTTAGTATATATATTGGCTGGTTATACCGCCCAATTTAGTTTATATATTTTTATTGGCTGGTTATACCGCCTTGCATCTTATTCTTATTATTTACTTTAGTTTAAATCTGGCTTCAAAAACCCCTTTTCTTTTATTGTTCTTGAATTTAAGTTTTAAACTATTAACTTATAAACTAAAACCCAATCCCTGAGGACTCGACCCTTGCTAACTACTATACTTACAATTTATCTTTTTAGTGCAAGGTTAAATAAGATACACTCTTTTGGGTGCATCATGTCTCAAGCTGTTTCCCACTTCTTAGAGTTATAGCATTGGCATTCTGTCCTGGATTCACTATGGTTTGGGAAGGTAATTTCCCGAAACCCCTTGCTTGCAATTGACTCATGGTAGTTGCCAATTGCTCAATTTGAGTCTCCAAATTTCGGATACTTGTCTTTGTTTCTTGTTGAAATTGAATTGTATTAGTAGAAAGAGCTTTAACAAGATCTTCAAGAGAAGTACCTGAATTTTGGGTGGGTGGCACATGTTGTTGGGTTTGGTATGGTTGTTGCACTCTTTGCTGAAAACCCGGTGGCCTGTTATCAAATGGTGGAGGAATAGTATATGATTGGTTCCCTCCATAATTGAAGTTTGGATGATCCCTCCATCTTGGATTGTAAGTGTTTGATTATGGATCATATTTCCTTGATTGGTTCTGAAATCCACCCATGGTATACACATGTTCATTGGGGTCCTCTTGAAGTATTGGACACATATCAGTTTGGTGCCTCATGTTTGAACATATGCCACAAGCCTTTATTTGCTGTATATACCTACAGCCAATTGCTGAACAAGAGAAGTCAGTTTATCAAATTTTTGTTCAAGGGATGATATACTTACCTCATTGACTTTCTTGGGTTGTGGTGTTGGATCATGTCTCATTGAGAATTGTTGAGAATTGGCTGCTATGTTGGAGATCAATGTTCTAGCAGCCCCGGGAGTCTTATCAATTAGAGCTCCCCCACTGGCGGCATCTATCATACTTCTCTCCATGAGCATGAGACTTTCATAGAAGTATTGGATGTGAAGTTGTTCACTTATCTGATTGTGTGGACATGATGCACAAAGTTTCCTTAACCTCTCCCAGTATTCATATAAGGACTCTCCGTTGTATTGCCGAATCCGACATATCTCTTTTCTAATGTTGGCAGCCTTAGATGCTGGGAAATACCTTTCCAAGAATGCTTTCTTTATATATCATTCCATGTAGTGATGGTCCCGGATGGTAGATAGTAGAGCCATTCCTTTGCTGAATCTGCTTGAGAGAATGGGAAAGCTCTCAACTTTACTTGCTCTTTCGTGACCCCTGTTGGTCTCATACTTGAGCAAACTACATGGAATTTCTTGAGGTGCTTATTTGGATCCTCTTCTGCAAAACCCTAAAAAGATGGGAGAAGATGAATCAAACCGGATTTTAATTCAAAAGCTACCTCAAGATTAGCATATACAATGCATAATGGTTGTTGACCCAAGTCTGTAGCGGCTAGCTCCTTGAGAGTTCGGTTGTCAGCTACTGCCATTTCTCCTTGCTCCTCTTGGATGTTTTGGATCAACTCCTCGATTGGTTGTTGGTGAGAAGTAATAAATTCCCGAATTCTCCTAAATCTTAAGTCTTCTTCGGGAGCTAGGAACATTCACTAATAAATAAATAAAAAAAGAGTAAATAATTAGAATAGAAAATAAGATTAAACCAATAAACTAATAAACTAAATAAAGCAATCCCCAGCAACGGCGCCAAAAACTTGATGCACCCAAAAGAGTGTATCTTATTTAACCTTGCACTTAAAAAAAATCAATTGTAGAGTATAGTGATTAGCAAGGATCCAGTCCTCAGGGATTGGGTTTTAGTTTATAAATTAATAGTTTATCACTTAAAAAACAAGTAAACAAAAGTAAAAGGGATTTTGAAATTAAATTTAAACTAAAGTAAACAATAAGAATGAGAAAACAAGTAATTAAGAAGAATCAAATATGAAAAATATGGTTAAGGTTTCATTCTCACCACTAGACATCATTAAGAATCAATTTCATATCTATCAACATTAATTAGCTACCAAAGTTAACAACCGTAGATAACAACAAGCTCTGTTACCCCAATCTTTCCTTAGTTCGTCGTTAAATAGAACAAGCTCTCTATTTAATCTCTAACTATCAAACAACCTAGAACATGCTCTCTAAGTTCAATTTAATAGCAGCTTTATGATGAGAAAGATAGGTTAATCTAAGCAACAAACACATAAGCTCAGATTGCTCAGATTAAGTTTGAACATGCACTATTTTGATTGAGATATGTTACGTTAACTTAACTCAAACCCTTTACTATCAAGCATGAATCTTTGTGAAACTCTTTAAGCTATTGATTAGTTTGTAAGACATGTTCAATGATTATATATAAGTTGTATTGAAAGTGAACTAGATTCGATTTTCTTACGTTGTGTCTATTTGATTTTTCTGGAGGACTAGCAAAAGATTATGTGTGGGGGAATCGATAAGTGCTTAATTTCATACATTTTCCTATTTTATTTCCATATACTTTGTGCTTTCATTCTTACTTTCTTAACATTTTACTAGCTTTTTATGCTTTGTAGGTATTTTGGAGGAGATGAAGTCAAAACATGTCAATTAGGATGTTAAAGAGCTTACAAAATCACAATCACAAGACGGAAAAAGAGTTGGGAGTCAAAAAGATCAAATCTTGGTGCAAAGCAAGAAGACAGATTTGACCTCCGGAGCTTGTTGCTAAGAAAACATGATGTTAGACTCTTTTTTGAAGAAACTTCCTTCTTGACTTTTGAATATCACTTGATTACCTTTCGAACGGTTGGTCATGGCCCTAAATTGGATAAGAAATGGACATCCAAATCGGCATTGGAATATCTCCATAAACAACCCTAATGGCAGAAAATACCCTAGCCGCAAATCACATTTTTTTCTTAATACCCTAGCTGACATTTATGTTTATCCTTGTCAAAGAAGGATTAGTGGCTGTCAACTTGTGTTAATTTCAAGTATCTTTCCTTAAAGCTAATCCTAGTCAAAGTAGGAGAATTAAATCAGCCAAGACTTTCCTTCCTTACACTTTCTTTGGCTGCAAGTTTGTAATCTCTCTTCATTAAAGAGTGATTTGACTAAAAATTTCCTACTTTATTCAAACTTGGCTGCCAAGTGATGCACGGAAAAGAGTGTATCTTATTTAACCTTGCACTTAAAAAAAATCAATTGTAGAGTATAGTGATTAGCAAGGGTCGAGTCCTCAGGGATTGGGTTTTAGTTTAAGAATTATTTGTCTAAAACCTAAATTCAAAGAAAACAAAATAAAATAAAATGGGAGGTTTTTAAAATCAATTTAAACTAAAGACTTATAATCAAAGAAGAAAGCAAGTAAATAAGATGTAATCAAATATGAGAAAAATATGGTTAAAATTTTATTCTCCAACACTTTCTTCTTTCTCCCTATGGAAAAAGAAGTCTCGATAACATATACTTTAGATAGATTCTTGATATCCATAACTTCTACCTCGAGAAGCAAATGTCTTGTGATATCATCAAAGGTCTTAATTTCAATATTGTGGCGTGAATTGACTTTCATCAATTTCCATTCATCATCAGGTAGGGATCTTATTATGGATTGCACTTGTTGCTCATCCGTGAGAGTATGACCAGCTGATTTCAAATAAGAGATAATGCGAGACATTTCTTGCAAGTGTCTACTCATGTTATGATCAAACTTCTTTGTATAATTCTCAAATTTGAGAATTAAAGCCCTTTGTTTCACAAGAGAAACAGTACCAAACTTATCCTTTGCCTTGTCCCATATGGCCTTGGCAGTTTCAAGCACGACAAATTCTACCATAAGGTCATCGGTCATTGTTCTTAACAATATAATCTGAGCCATGGTGTCTTTCTTTCTAAAGGCATCATACTCATCTTTTACCTCGTGTGTAGATTTTGAATTTGGTTCAACAACTTCTCTTGAGATTTCCATCAAGTCTTGCTCGTTGAGAATGAATTGAACCTTTTGCTGCCATATGGTGTAATTATCACCATCAAGCTTAAGGTTTTTGTTTAATTCGGATACTATACTCTTTGTGGCACTAGCCATCTACATCATGCAATTGTGTACCCATATTAGCATATTCATCACAACAAGATATGTCCAAACACAAATAAAATAAGACAATATCATTATGCCAAAATGTACCAAAAACAAACTTATAGAATGCAATCAAATCCATTCGGACATAAGAGTGACTATCTTGTTCAATTTGTTTTGAAATACCTTACAATGTTGCAAGTATAATCAAGACATGCATTTGGTATATAAACATGTAAAAAAAAGTAGAATAACATATTATTCATACAAGCAAGGGTTGAAAAAAATAAACATTAACATGCAAAACAAACAGCCGAAAAAGGGAAAGGCTTAGAACCCTAATCAACATGCATTTATTTGTTCTTTCAACCTTTAAGCATGCATATCAAACAACCTATAGGCTTTGATACCACTGTTGGATTTCGACTCATCAAAATCCGAGAACATAGAGGAAGAGTTCAAGTCACTTACTTGTCTGCCTATGCAATGCTTGCTTGTTGTGGATATGAGTAATGAACTCAAATGAATGCCTAACACTCTTATAATCAACCGGTTAAGGCAACTACAAGAACCTTTCCACAACCTATCTTGCTCGTCCAAACCAGAATGCTTATTGCCTTATTTCTTGATAATCCAAGCAATCAAGAACCCCTCACTCACTTAGCAATTGCACTTAGCAATATGCCTATCAACTCTATCTCTTAACAGATTGTGCACTTGTGTTATGTCTTGGCCTAATCTCTCTCCTCTTTATAGCCACTCAAGGGCTGCTTCATGAAAGGGTTAAACGACACAACCCTTTCAAGGTCAGCACCCTTCTTTTGGACACAATGGTTCGGTCAACAGAACCATTCTCATCCAAATGATCACATCTATTAGGCTATTAGGAGGGAACCTCTCTTACTCGAAACACCATGTTATTTCGGTCCATGTGGCTGCCACATGATGTATGATGTCACGTGTCACAAATCGGTTGGTGACACTTGTGCATGATGGTGCTGATGTGTCACACCTATTTGCCACATCATCTAGGCCACCTAGCTATCATTAGCTAGTGCACTCCACCTCATACAGTGTCACTCACCTAGCTACCCTTCAGCTACATCTAGCTGAATGAGCTGGCGTGCAGCTCCTTGAGTTGAGCTAGCTGGTGTCGAGCTACCTTGAGCTGACTTGAGTTGAGTAAGCTTTCACTTTGAGCTCCTTATGAGCTTCTATAAGCTTATCTCATCTCCTTGCTAGTTTACCATCATCATACATCATTCATATCAAGTTAATCTTATGCGTACTTGGTGTATTTGTTCACTTATGTCCAAATACTTCCAATAGAAAGGGTTCAAGAAAAAGGCATTCAATATAAGGGATGTTACATCTAGAGGGAAATTCAAGAAAGTTTGGAAACCAAGAAATAGAAGCAAGGTTAAGTGCTTCAATAGCAATAAGAAGGGACATTTTGCAAAAGAGTGAAAAGAGCCTAAGGTATATATCTCTAATTCTACTTCATTTGTGCATGTTATGTCATGTACACTTATGGCCAAATCTGGCTCTTCGTGGGTTATTGATTCAGGTGCCACCGACCACATCATAAGGGATCGTAGCTTGTTTGTCAATTATCAAAAGATACTAGCTCGGACTAAATGGGTCTATGTTGGCTACAATTCAAGACTTGAAGTAGAAGGCAAAGGAACTTGTGTAGTACCTTTGAAGAGTGGACACAATCTGATTTTAGTTGATGTCTTATTGATGCACCCAAAAGAGTGTATCTTATTTAACCTTGCACTTAAAAAGAATCAATTGTAAAGTATAGTGATTAGCAAGGGTCGAGTCCTCAGGGATTGGGTTTTAGTTTATAAGTTAATAGTTTATCACTTAAAAACAAGTAAACAAAAGTAAAGGGGATTTGGAAATCAGATTTAAACTAAAGTTAACAATAAGAGTGAGAAAACAAGTAATTAAGAAGAATCAAATATGAAAAATATGGTTAAGGTTTCATTCTCCACCACTAGACATCATTAAGAATCAATTTCATATCTATCAACATTAATTAGCTATCAAAGTTAACAACCGTAGATAACAACAAGCTCTGTTACCCCAATCTTTCCTTAGTTCGTCGTTAAATAGAACAAGCTCTCTATTTAATCTCTAACTATCAAACAACCTAGAATAAGCTCTCTAAATTCAATTTAATAGCAGCTTTATGATGAGAAAGATAGGTTGATCTAAGCAACAAACACATAAGCTCGGATTGTTCAACTTAGGTTATGTTCCACTTTGCAATTATTGAAAACTTGACCATAATCATTAATCACAAATTGCCACTTATGAATAGGAAATCAAGACAATTACACGGATCAAGACTCCTAAACTAGCATTAGACAATTATCAAGATTTATCTAGTTGGCCACCTAAACAAATCAAAACATCATCATGAACAATTTTAATGGAAGAACATAAACAACTTTGATAGAAAACAATGATAGATAGATTCTGAAAATTAATTACATAACATGTCTAGGGCTTTGAAATCACCCTTAACCAAAGAAGTTTAGCATAACATAAGCATGGATAATATAAACATAAAACTAAAAAGAAAAATAAAAATAAAAGAATGGAGAAGAAGAAGAAGAATAATGATGATCCCTTGAGTCTCCTCAAAAGATGTCTAGTTTGTGGCTCAAAAGATGGTATTTATAGAGATTTAAAACCCTGAGAATAAGTCCTTGCTGCACAAGTAAGCCTAGAGGCAGAAAAATCACGTTTTTGTCTTTTTTTCAGATTTGCGGTTAGGGTTTTTCTGGCCGTAGGGTTCTTTAGGGAGATCTTCTAGCGCCAATTTGAATGCCCATTTCTTATCCGATTTGGGACCATAATATATTGTTGGAAAGATAATCAAGTCAACGTCAAAGGTCAAGAAGGAAGTTTCTTCAAATAAAGATTATAACATCATGTTTTCCTTGCAACAAGCTCTGAAGGTCAAATATGCCCGATTGCTTTTCAACCAGAAATTGATATTTTTGACTCCCAAGTCTTCTTCCATCTTGTGATTATGATTTTGTAAGCTCTTTACCATCATTATTGAAATATTTTGACTTTATTCTCCTTATTGTACCTAAAATTCAAAAACATATTATAAGTAAATAAGATAAAGATCGAAAACATAACAAAAACTAAAGGTAGAAAGACATAAAATGTATATTTTATGAGCTTATCACTTATATGTACCTAATATTCAGAGAAATTTAGTCTCTGTTATTAATTTATTGCGTTTTGGATTCCAATTGAATTCCATGACAATATAGTTGATATTTATCTCAATAAAGTAAGAATAAGTTCTTTTATCCTAAATGGTGATTTCTTTGTGTTAGATACTGTTATAAGTAATAGTAGTTGTCTTATGGCCAATGCAAATGATGAGTTCATTTGGCATGCAAGATAGGGCAAGAAAGGATGAAGAAGTTAGCTAAAAGTGGCTTACTTGGTTCTTTATCTAATGTATCCCTCCCAACTTGTGAGATATGTCTCTCGGGCAAGGCAACAAGAAAACCATTTGGAAGGGCTCATAGAAGTTAATATCCATTGCAAATTATACATTCTGATTTTTGTGGTCCCTTGAATGTGAAATCTAGAAAAGGTTTTAGATACATAATCACATTCACGGATGACTATACCCGATTCACTCATGTCTTTTTGATAAAGCACAAAAGTGAAGCACTAAGGTGTTTCAAAACTTATGTGACTTTTGATAAGTGCTTAATTTCATACATTTTCCTATTTAATTTCCTTATACCTTGTGCTTTGATTCTTACTTCCTTGACATTTTACTAGGTTTTTATTCTTTGTAGGTATTTTGGAGGAGATAAAGTCAAAACATGTCAATTAGGATGTTAAAAAGCTTACAAAATCACAATCACAAGATGGAAAAAGAGTTGAGAGTAAAAAAGATCAAATTCTTGGTGCAAAGCAAGAAGACTGATTTGACCTCCGAAGCTTGTTACTAAGAAAACCTGATGTTACACTCTTTATTAGAAGAAACTTCCTTCTTGACTTTTGAAGCTAACTTGATTACCTTTCCAACGGTTGGTCATGGGCCTAAATAGGATAAGAAATGGTTGCCCAAATCGGCATTGGAATATCTATCTAAACAACCCTAATAGAAGAAAAAAACCTAGCCGCAAATCACATTTTTTTTCTTAATACCCTAGCTGACATTTATGTTTATCCTTGTCAAAGAAGGATTAGTGGCTGTCAACTTGCATTAATTGAATTAATTGCAAGAATTTTTCCTTAAAACTAATCCTAGTCAAAGTAGGAGAATTAAATCAGCCAGGACTTTCCTTCCTTACACTTACTTTGGCTACAAGTTTGTAATCTCTCCTCATTAAAGAGTACTTTGACTAAGACTTTCCTACTTTATTAAAACCTTGGCTGCCAAGTATTCATTCTTTCCTTAATACACAAAAGTTAGCCACTTTTCTTTAACTTTAGCCACAAGTCAGCATTTATTGAAGGTTTAGAGCTGAAATCCATGCCCCATACATCAAAAATTTCAACAATAAGAATTGGAGTTTGAGGCATTTGATTTCTAGCACCTAAGTTACCTGTTCTTTGGCAACGATCACATGACTTGCAAAAGAGGTATGCATCTTTGAATATAGTAGGCCAATAAAATCCAGAATCAAGAACTTTCATGGCTGTTCTTTTGGATCCAAAGTGTCCTCCACATGCATAAGAGTGACAAAAGGTGAGAATAGATTGAAATTCAGATTCGAGTACACACCTTCTTATAATCTGATCGGAGCAATGCTTCCAAAGGTAAGGATCATCATATATGTAGTATTTGGCATCACTCTTGATCTTATTTCTTTGATTTTGTGTCAACTCTTGTGGCAACTTCTGGGTAACTAAGTAATTAACAATATCGACATACCAAGGAGTTGTTGTACTTATAAAAAGAAGTTGCTCATCCGGAAAGTTCTCATTCAAGGGTAGTGCATCCTCTTCATGAACTAAACGGCTAAGATGGTCCGCAACCAGGTTGTCACTACCTCTCTTATGTTTTATCTCCAAATCAAACTCTTGTAAGAGAAGTATCCATCTAATCAACCTTGGTTTGGCCTCCTTCTTAGTGACTAAGTACCTAACGGTTGCTTGGTCAGAAAATACGATTACTTTAGTACCAATTAAATAAGATCAAAATTTTTCTAAAGCAAATACAACAGCCAAAAGTTCTTTTTCAGTAGTGAAATAGTTTAATTGAGCATCATTAAGAGTTCATGAGGCATAATAAATGGCATGTGAGGCTTTGCCAACTCGTTTGCCCAAGACAGCTCCAATGGCATAGTCACTAGCATCACACATGATTTCAAAAGGTACATTCCAATCTGGTGGTTGCATGATAGGAGCTGACGTCAAGCGTCCCTTCAATGTTTCAAACGCGTCTTTGCATTTATCATCAAAGTGGAAAACCACATCTTTTTGTAGTAGCTTGCAAAGAGGAAATGTGATCTTTGAGAAGTCTTTGATAAATCTCCTATAGAAACCTGCATGTCGAAGAAAAGAACGAACCTCTCTCACATTTGTAGGAGGTGGTAAAGAATGCATAATATCTATTTTAGATTTATCAACCTCTATTCCTTTAGAAGAAATAACATGGCCCAAAACTATTCCTTGTTATACCATAAAGTGACATTTTCCCCAATTCAAAACAAGATTAGTTTCCAGGAATCTTTCAAGTCCAAGTGTAAGGTTCTCTAGACATCTATCAAAAGAATCACCATAGACACTAAAATCATCCATAAACACTTCTATGAAGTTCTCTACATAATCTGAAAATATGCTAACCATACACCTTTGGAATGTAGCTGGTGCATTACAAAGACCAAATGGCATACGCCGGTATGCAAAAGTACCAAATGGACATGTGAATGTTGTTTTCTCTTGGTCCTCCGGAGCAATGGCTATTTGATTATAACCTGAAAAACCATCAAGAAAACAATAATGAGAATGGCCAGCTAACTTTTCAAGCATTTGATCTATAAAAGGTAAAGGAAAGTGGTCTTTGCGAGTTGTGGAATTAAGTTTCCGATAATCAATACAGACTCGCCACCCTATTTGAATTCTAGTAGGAACAAGTTCATTCTCATTATTTGTTACCACTGTTACACCTGATTGCTTTGGAACCACTTGGACCGGGCTCACCCATTTGCTATCCGAGATAGGATAGATCACTCCAACATCTAGAAGCTTTAGTATCTCTTATTTCACAACCTCCATCATAGGAGGGTTCAATCTTCTTTGTGCTTCTCTTGTTGGTTTGGACGCCTCCTCTAACAAAATCCTGTGCATGCACATGGATGGGCTTATTACCTTGATATCGGCAATTGTCCAACCAATTGTTGTTTTATGCTCTCTAAGCACCCGGATAAGTCGCTCTTCTTGCAAAGGTGTGAGCTCTTTGGCAATGATGACTGGTAGTATGTCCTTTTCATCTAAGAACACATATTTCAAGTGGTTCGGTAGTGGTTCAACTCTAAAGTTGGTGCCTGCAAAATGGAAGGTAGAAGTTTCTCATTAGATAAAGGTGTAGACACCGAATTTTATCCGGGTTTAATTTTTATTATTAAAACAAAAAAAAAAAACAAAAAAATTAAAAATTTTGGATAATTCCGAAAATTAAAGGAAAAATCAAAAGAAATTCGGAATTAATAAAAAAATGAAAAAAAAAACAAGTTTTGGTTGAAATAAACCACCTCTTTGGATTGAAATTGGACTCTAAAAAATGAGATTAAATTGAAATTCCTAATCCTAGTGGAACTAAATCTCTTCTCTATAAAAAGAACCCAAGCACCACAATCAAAAACACATCAAGAAAATATCATAAATCAAGGAGAGTTAGAAGCAATTATAGGTTTTTTTTTGAAATAAAAATATATATTTTTTTGAGAGAAAAAATCCGAAAATTCAAAAGTGAGACTTAGAATTTGTTTCGAAAAAATTCTTGAGAAAGAAAAGTTGTGTTTTAATTAGAAGAAACACATACTAAAAGTTGGTGGCCATTCGACGACCGACGGAGTAGATCGGAGGAGGTGAAGTTTTGAACTTCAATTTCAGATCTAGGAAATTCTAGAGAGATTCGGAAAAAACTAATTTGATATTTGAAAAGAGGAGATCGAAAGAAATTTTTGGTGATTTTTCGGGAATTTTTTGACCACCGGCACTGACGACGGCGGCGGCGGCAGCAGCATCTCACCGGAATCTGGAAAAATCTGGGTTTGGTATTCTTGGTGTTCTTGAAGAATTTCAGAGAAAGAAGAGATTTTTTTTTATAAAAGAGGTAAACAAATGAAAAAAAAATTGTTTTTTTAGAGTCAGCAGGGGCCAAATACGAATTCAGCATGCTAGACGCAAATCAATGGAGTCGCCACTAATCATCTAATCTAGGTGTGATTAGTCACCTTTATGAATCTATCCTATTTAAAGTGATCCTAAGCTTGACTAAGGTACCTTAAAAAGGATAGGTTCCGGTCTACTTGTCAGAACTAGGTTCGGGAGTACGGTTACGTGTGAGGAAGGATTAGCACCCTCACAACGCCTATCTAAAAGATAGTACCTAATTAGTCTTGTGATACTTAAAAAGTCTTAATTAATTGGTCTTGTCTATCCTATTTTCATTTTAATTATTAAAGTTAGAAATATCGGAGATTATTTTTTAGGTCTTCCTTCCATTCATTCTGGAGAAATTACTAAAAAATGTTTCCTCACCTCGAGAGTATTCAAAAGAAACCATTCGTTCAATTGAAGAGGCTCTGTCGTCGGAAAAGTTAGAATTATTTAATCAAATTATTTCTCTTAAATTAATCTTCCAAAAATAATTCACATTTTATTAATGTTTGTTTGAAAAATAAATTCTGATTTTTAATATCGAAAATCATCTCTTAAAATATTCTTCCATTCATTCTGGAGAATTTTTAAGAGAATTTTTCTCACCTAGAAATTTTTTAAAAGTCAACCATTCGCAACTTTCTTGAATTTCATCATCGGAAAAAATCTTAATTTATTCTTCAATTTTAATTAAGCATTTATTATGGAAAACCAATTTGAGAAAAAGATGTTGAAAATTAATTATTCTTAAAAAAAATAAATTTTTTATTTTTGTTGGTATTGAAATTAATCTCTTAAAAGATCCTTCCATTCATTCTGGAGAATTTTTAAGAGAAATCTCTCACCTAGAAATGTCTCAGAAATTAACCATTCGTAATTTCTTTGAATTTCATCATTAGAAAAAATCTCAATTTATTTATTTAAACATAATTAATCTTCAATTAAAAATTAATTTAATAATTTTTTTTTACAATTAACAATATTAAAATATACAATTATTATAACAATATAAAATATAACATGTAATATGATATACTAATAAAATATAAATAATATAATATAATAATATAATATAATAAAATAATATAATATAATAATAGTTTTCTTAAAAAATATATATGGTTAATAAAATAATAAATAATAATACTAATACTAATATATAAATAATAATATAATATAAAATATAAAACCTGCAAAAAAACTTAAGAAAATAATTAGTAAATAAATAATAAATAATAAAATAAAAATCAAATAAAACAAAAACCTAATAAGAAAAAAAAAAAAGTAAAGAAACAATTTGAACGTAAAAAAAAAAACTAAGCCAAATGAAATAGCAAAGAACATGCAAACAGGAGGTGCAAACAGGGGGGCCAGCCCAGGCGCGGGTCGCGCGCGGGCCTGCTGGCCCGGGCCCCTGCTGACTCTAAAAAAACAAATTTTTTTTTCATTTGTTTACCTCTTTTATAAAAAAAAAATCTCTTCTTTCTCTAAAATTCTTCAAGAACACCAAGAACACCAAACCCAGATTTTTCCAGATTCCGGTGAGATGCTGCTGCCGCCGCTGCCGTCGTCAGTGCCGTTGGTCAAAAAATTCCCGAAAAATCACCAAAAATTCCTTTCGATCTCCTCTTTTCAAATCTCAAATTAGTTTTTTCCGAATCTCTCTAGAATTTCCTAGATCTGAAATTGAAGTTCGAAACTTCACCTCCTCCGATCTACTCCGTCGGTCGTCGAATGGCCACCAACTTTTAGTATGTGTTTCTTCTAATTAAAACACAACTTTTCTTTCTCAAGAATTTTTTCGAAACAAATTCTAAGTCTCACTTTTGAATTTTCGGATTTTTTCTCTCAAAAAAATATATATTTTTTATTTCAAAAAAAAAAACCTATAATTGCTTCTAACTCTCCTTAATTTCTGATATTTTCTTGATGTGTTTTTGATTGTGGTGCTTGGGTTCTTTTTATAAGAAGAGATTTAGTTCCACTAGGATTAGGAATTTCAATTTAATCTCATTTTTTAGAGTCCAATTTCAATCCAAGAGGTGCTTTATTTCAACCAAAACTTTTTTTTTTCATTTTTTTATTAATTCCGAATTTCTTTTGATTTTTCCTTTAATTTTCGGAATTATCCAAAAATTTTGATTTTTTTGCTTTTTTGATTTTTTTCTTTTTTTTTTCTTTTTTTGTTTTAATAATAAAAATTAAACCCGGATAAAATCCGGTGTCTACAATTCCCCCTCTTTGTGCATTCCCTGAGAAACAGGGGATGTGCAAAGACGTAGACACCCCACTAAGTCCTATGTACTTAAAAAAAATCCTATCGTAGAAGAGCTCCTCTAAACGAGGCATAAACTTTAAATAAACTCACCGTAAAAACATACTCCTCCACCGAGGCTTCAACTTTAAATAAAATACTCCTCCACCGAGGCTTCAACTTTAAATAAAATACTCCTCCACTGAGGCTTCAAGTTTAAAAGAAAATACTCCTCCACCGAGACTTCAACTTTAAATAAAAATACTCATCCACCGAGGCTTCAACTTTAAATAAAAACTCCTCCACCGAGGCTTCAACGTTAAATAAAAACTCCTCCACCGAGGCTTCAACTTTAAATAAAAACTCCTCCATCGAGGCTTCAACTTTAAATAAAACTCCTCCACCGAGGCTTCAACTTTGAAAGAAAATACTCCTCCACCGAGGCTTCAACTTTAAAAGAAAATACTCCTCCACCGAGGCTTCAACTTTAAATAAAAACTCCTCCACCGAGGCTTTAACTTTAAAAGAAAATACTCCTCCACCGAGGCTTCAACTTTAAATGAAAATACTCCTCCACCGAGGCTTCAACTTTAAATAAAAACTCCTCCACCGAGGCTTCAACTTTAAAAGAAAATACTCCTCCACCGAGGCTTCAACTTTAAAAGAAAATACTCCTCCACTGAGGCTTCAACTTTAAATGAAAATAATGAAATTTGCAAATTCTCAAACGTAAGTGTAAACTTCAAAAATCTTACCTCGAATCCCAAAAGAAATTGCTAACCTCGCAAATTAGCATCCCAAATTCATGTCCAGATCATACTGAATACCTGAAATAAACTTTTCTTGTGTGCAAATACATAAATGCAATGCAGTACATGAATGCCATGAATGTCGATGCATATCGTGCAAATGGATGTCATGAATGCTCTATAAATCAACTCCCTAGATCTCTTATCAAGATCATCATTCATCTCTATTCGCACTTGGCTTTAAACTGATAGATTGAATCTAATTAGTTTCAACCTAACGATTTCTCTTCTCAATCCAAAGGATTCGCACCCAAAATAAAGATTCCCACTAAGTTAAAGGATTTGCACCCAAAATTAAGAAATAAGGGATTCGCACAAAAAATAAGGATTCTCACTAAGCTAAGGGATTCACACTCAAAATAAGGATTCTCACCAAAATAAGGATTCACACTAAACTAAGGATTCACACTAAACTAAGGATTCTCACTTAGCTAATGATTCACACTAAACTAAGGATTCTCACTTAAATTAAGGATTCACACCGAACTAAGGATTCTCACTTAGCTAAGGATTCACACCAAACTAAGGATTCTCACTTAAATTAAGGATTCACACCGAACTAAGGATTCTCACTTAGCTAAGGGATTCACACCGAACTAAGGATTCTCACTTAGCTAAGGATTCACACCGAACTAAGGATTCTCACTTAAATTAAGGATTCACACCGAACTAAGGATTCTCACTTAGCTAAGGATTCACACTAAACATTCTTGTCTTTGATAAAATCTCATTTTTAAAATTTTAATTACTACCAAAGTCTAAACTCATCTCTTCAACCAATGTGCAAAGACCAAAATTCTCATTTCAACCAAGGTCCAAGAATTTTCCTTAAAAAAAGTTTGATTACAAAATTCAAAAGTCTAACTCAAAATCTTTCTTACATGTTAAATGCATGCCATGTATGTCATGAATGTCATGTAATGCAATTCAATGAAATAAACGTCATGAGTGTAATGCAATGCATGAAAATCATCATATCTCTTCAATCGTGGTAACAAACTGGTTCTTAGAAGTTTTGAAAAGATGCCCAGAGGCTTTGAAAAATTAATCGGAGGCCTTGAAAATATACCTGAAAGGTTTTAAAAGATACCCGGAGGCTTGAAAAGATACCTGAAGGTTTTGAAAAATTACCCGGAGGTTTTGAAAAGTTACCTAGAGGTTTTGAAAAGTTACCCGGAGGTTTTGACAAGATACCCGGAGGATTTTGAAAAGATACCCGAAGGATTTGAAAAGATACCCGGAGGATTTGAAAGATACCCGGAGGTTTTGAAAAGATACCCGGAGAATTTGAAAGATACCCGGAGGTTTTGAAAAGATACCCGAAGGATTTGAAAAGTTACCCCTTTTATGCTTTCCTCAACTGAATGCTCAAAACTCTTACCTAGAAAAGAACCATCCTTAAAAAAATTTAATTTCAAAAGCTATAATCTTTCTTATATGTTAAATCCATGCGATGAATGACATGAATGCCATGAAATGCAATTATATAAAATAAATGTCATGTGATGGAATGCAAACTAATATCATGAATCTTTAACTATGACAAAAGGATACTCAAGCTCATCGTGTCATCATCTTTTAATCTTCCAAACGCTGAGTTAGAACCAGGCTGACCTCCACTAATTCTATCAGTTGATCACAACACCTTTTAGTTCCAAAGCTTTTAAACAGATACATTTGCAAACTTTCATTGTTCTCATTTCATTCTCATTTATTCCCAGAATCTCATCTTTAAGCACATTCAAATTCCAAGCGAAAAATCTTCAATGCCGATGCTGCAAAAGAGCCTACCCTGCCATTTACCAACTCAATAGATTCCATTTCTCAAAACCATTTTCTCATCATGGTAAAAAGCCTTCTCAATCTTTGCACCAGAAATGTCACTCTTATCAAACTGATTCAAAACTCAAATATGCATCCTTTAAACCTGAATGTTCTCATGTTGCATTTTTTGAAAATTCTTTGAAAAGAAAGAAATTGTCCAAAAACTTTTCTCATTTTCAAATCATGCCCCAATGGTAAATCTAAATTGCCCCCAGAAACATTACTATTTTTCATATTCAAAGATCAAATCCCCATTAAACAAAAATGCAACTTTAGATCTTAAAAAAAAAAACTGGTAATTACTGTAAGAATGGACAAGGCGAATCACAGTTTGGCTCATTGACTATTTCAATTGGTAAAGGTTTTGGTTATCAAAGGAAAGCTTCTTCATATAAGGGGAAAGTCAATATTTCTTCATCTAAACTCACAATGAATTTCCTTCAACAATCAAGTTTTCACAAAAAGTTTTATCTTGAAAACACAATCCATTTTGGAACTCTTTCTAAGTTTCTGGATAAATAACAATTCAACAAATGTCAAGACTATCTATGATGGGTTCAAAATTTTGGCTAAGAAAGGAGAAGGATTTCTGATTTCGGGCTAAGTCATCCAAATGATGTTGACCTTCTTAAGTTTCTCAAAAGTGTTTGGTGTTTCCTGGTGGATTCAAAATATCATCTCTTTTGCAATTCTTGTTAGGCCTTGGCACAGTTATGCAGAGTTGCTTTTTTTTTTGTTGCTCTACCATGCATTTGAGAATTCAAACTTCTTCAATGACAATTCAAAATGATGAGATAAAATCTGAGGAAAAACTCTTCAACTTAAACATTCATACTTGATCAAAATGGACTTTTCAAGCTTGTAATGTAGGCCAAGGTTTAGGGTTATGAAAAAAAGGATAATCAGGCCCAAAAATGTGTTTAAAGGTTATTAAACCAAGGATCATTTCTTCATCTCAAAATGTCTCATATCTTTCTTCGAAGGTAATCAAACCACAGATCATTTCTCTTGAGGATTTCACCATTTCTACTTCTCATCAAACCATGGATCATTTCTCTTCATGAGGATTTCATCTTGCGAACCTTTTTTTTTCATTTTTCTTTTTCTTTCTTTTTTTTCTCTTTTTTTCTGTTTTTTTTTTCTTCTTTTTTTTTAACAGACTTTCCTATCATAAAGTGAGTTTGAAAATTTGAAACTCAATCCATTTCAATATTTGCCCCCCTGACATAAAGCATTCATGGTGTAGAAATATGATCCAAACGTATGACCTTCCATAGAAAGATAATTCTTCACACTTGCCCCCCGATGTGGAGGGTGATCCTTGGTCAAGGTTCATTCAAAAAATAAGAATCCTAATAGGCTCAAAGGGGGTAGCAAAGGATAATTTCTCATTTTGTGAAAGGAATACGAAAGATGGCCATTTCTCATTTCCAGTATGAATATTTCCATTGAAGAGCAAACCCCAGGTGGAGTAGATAATAAGAATTGCCATTAAAACCATTTGAATATCTCATATGCATGATATCACAGCTTCTTTTTTTTTTTTTTTGCAACTCATGCATCCTCTCAATGTGCCTATCCAAATGAAGGTCTAACCCAACAATTCTCCTTATTCCGGTTTTCTCTAAGTGTCCATGCAATTTCATTCTATCATAGAGGAAAACAAAGTTTGCACAAGTCGGTAATGGCGTGCAAAAAAAACATCAGGTATTCGGCTCTTTGGTAATTTACCCCAAGATATGGCAAAGGATAACTGGGTGAAAATGGATGTTACTCAAATCAAAGCATTCAAGGATACTGAAAAAATATGGCTTTTAAGGTAATTTTCCCCCAATATATGAGTAAAGGACACTATTCAGGAAAAGAAAAGTTCGAGCATGGTTGAGAAACTTAGGAGTGATGTGTTTAAAGCTCTTAGATAGCCTTGACATTTATCAAATTACCAAAATCTAGATTTCTTTCAAGAGAGTGCCTCATGAATTGGTTCTCAAAAAAAATGTTTTGCAAATCAAATGATCATTTCATTGCTCATTGTTTAGACGAAGATCATTAACCTTTTGGGATTTATTTCCTGGTCAGAAGAAAGGTGAGGTTCACGACACTTCAAATTTAGGCATCAACGAAATCAAGCTTTTATGTGGTCTGATTTGAAACTAGAGAAAAGAATGGATTGCCAAGTTCATTCTTAACAATAATCACCGTTTTATTCAAGATCGAAAAAATAAATCATGCAAACATAAGCTATTCCTAACAAAAAAAACAAATCTCCTAAAGCACCTAAACAATGTTTAAAAATGTCATGCCAAAAATGAAAACATCAAAAGTTCCTCCAGATTGAATTTTGAGTGACATCCTTCATCTTCGGACTTCAAATTCTAATCATTCCAAAGTCTCCAAAGTTAAAGTGCCGCCATTGATGAGATCCCCTCAACATTCGGCTTCATCTTTTTTTCGAAGCTCAAAAACCCTGTTTTAATCAGACTCTGTACTTTCCGCTTCAAAACTTCACAATTTTCAGTAGAGTGGCCTGAAATTCCAACATGATAACCACAGGTAGTATTGGCATCATGACCTTTAGGATAAGGAGGTTTTAAACCTTTCGGCTAAATTGGTCCAATAAAATTGGCTTGAAAAAGCTGGGGAAGTAACTCCGTGTAAGTCATTGGAATTGGATAAATAGGAGTTCTATCCCGATTACTACATCATTTTTTCTGATTAACAGGCCCAAAAACTAGCCGAGAAGTGACACCACGATATCTGTCTACGTGCGGACCAATCTGCGGTGATGATGTGAAGCATGGTGTTTCTTCCTTAGGTATCCGAAATGGTATCCAATCAGAAGACTTTGTGCTGGGAATTAGGTGTTTTGATTCATCATGCGAGCCACCGAACGCATGCGGTTGATCCAAAGGTGATGGATATTCTCGAGGAATACTTTCAACCATCTTCAAAAGCTGTTCTTTCATCTCTTGAATATCATGTCCAAATTCTTCAACTGTTCCCTCTAAAGCAATAACTTGTACTCCCAGTTGACCTCTCATGTCTTTCGGATGCACATTTGCCTTCAACCCTTCAATCCTGTTGTTCATTTCTTCTGCCTTGCGAGTGCTTTTACAAATCTAGTCTAATAAATTCCTAAGGAAATCCTGCTTTTGTCCATATTCCCTTTCCATTCTCTCGAGCTTCTGAGTTAACTCTTGGCACTTCTCTTTCTTTTTCATGTATTCCAAACATATCTCTTCATTTTCTACTCCCATATCTTCAAGCTCTGAAACCCTTTGCGAAAACAAATCATCTAATCGCTCAAAAGTCGTCTTCCATACCTTGCATTCATGATCCAATTCACAAAGTTTTTGCTCAGATTGGCTGTCTTCTATTCTCTTTATCTTCACTCGCGATCTTTGGTTTTTCTGCTCTATTTCATCTTCTTCTTCGCGTGATTTCCTTTTGGTTGACTCAAATTCTAGTACTGAGTCTGACTGAGTGAGCTGAGCTGGGATATCTGAATTTCTCTTCCATGGAAGTACCACATCTTTGTCTCGCCTAGCTTGCCACACAAGATACTCAGCAGTAACACCACTCGAAATGCAACCTTGGTCGACCCGGATGGTTTGTTTCCAGACTTTGGCGAGATCTTCTTTCTTCTCTGAAGCCCCATCATCCGCATAAGAGAATTCCAAACGGTTGAGCCTTTGTGTCATAGGAATAAATTGTTCATGTCCAGCCTGCCTAAGGACCAAAATAGGTGCGTAACTAACGACTCCCCATAGCCCTGGAAGAGGTACCCAAGGTTGATTTCCACAACTATACAACAGAGAATCAAACTTCATCCCATGAGCTAACCACACAACTTCTCGACTTCTGAGCTTGCGAAAAAATGACATCCAAACGCGTTTTGTCTTTGGGCTCGGCCAAACACTGTTACAGAATTCCTGAATGGGAACGTCAGAGGTGAAGTATGACTTAATGCATTCAAAATGGCTTTTCATCCATATGTACAATAATTGTATGCATCCAGTAAAGCGTCCATTTCCCAATCGTCGATAGTGATTCAACGATCTGATAGTTTCTGCTAATATTGTTGGTGCCACATTCAACCGGTGCTCAATCTGATCAACCAAGTCTACCACAGCCATCTCGACATGCCCCAAGATTTTGGGAAAGACAACCATCCCATAAAGGGCAAGTGCTATTGCTTTCATACCTTCTTCGTCGTTCAGATGCTCCATAATGAAATCTCGCAAAAAATCCCATGTGATATAACTATATTCACCTTTCTCCACGACGTGATGGTCCACTTCAGACAGACTGATCCCCAACATCCTAGCAACTTTCCTGGGATTGCCCATTTTATTTTTCAAGTAGACTTTATCTGGGTCTCGATAGTTGAAACGAAGCATTGCAGAGTATTCTTCAATAGTGGGTACCATGTCTACCTCATTGAAGATGAAACATCTATAAGAAGGGTCCCAGAAATGTACCATCGCCTGAATCAAGTTGGTATCTACTGTCACTTGGAGGAGTAACGCAAGGTCACCATATCTTTGCTGGAATATTTTTTGTTTTTCCCGGTTCCAAGATCCCCAGATGTCAACTAAATCGGCAAGATCGTTCTGTGTAAGGTCTAGATGAACCTCCTCGGGAAGTATGGACACATAGCCGGTTGGTAGACAGTCTCCTTTATTTCGCTGAAATTTTTCAGACTTTAACTTCAAACAGCTTTGGGATTCAAACTTTGCGTACTCGGATCTTACTAGAGTTTCCATGGATGACAGTAAAGATTCTTCTTATCAAAGACTGCTATGTAGCAAGATATCTAGTATGATGCATGATGCGAATGCAATGAGAAAGAGAAGGAACGGAAGAAAACACGAAGTTAGATATCATATCAGCAAACTTATGAAAGGAAAAAAATACAACAACATGTGTAAGCAATATATTATCATCGTGAGCATATCAGCAAAACAAGCATGTTAGGTAAACAAAGCATCATGTTAATGATAAAAGTATAGGGTAAGAAGTGTCCCTTCATGTGTCCTAAATTCGGGTTCTCCTCTATATAAGGTTGGATATGGCTCTATCTTAAAGTTTGGCCACTTAAGCATTGTTTATATGCTGGGTTAGGATACTTGACCAAGCTAAAAAGGTCCCCAAATTGCTCCTTAACATCATCCATGTAGGATGAGTAAGGCACCCCATTCCTCACCCATTACAGGCTCCAACCGGAAGGGTTCAATTCGGGTGAGAGTATTTTCCAAAGTTATGGCGGAGATTTATCATCTCTCAAAGACTTTGGTACTTTACACTCTGAAGGTGTTTCGCTAGCCGTTGCGGAGGTTTTCACCTCTCGAGGCGTAGGTACTTTACCCCCTCCTAAAATGGACGAGTCCGGGTATAGGACTTTATGATATGCAATGTGTCGTGTGTGCGAAGGGACATTCAAACCTTCTTTTACCCATAAATGTACAATCAAAAGTTGTTAGTATAAATAACAAAAATCAAAATCAAAAATAAAAATAAAAATAAATAAATAAATAAATAAATAAATACATAAAAATTAAACACTCAAAGACCAATATTTCAAACCTAAAGTATCACAAGACTAATCTATGGCTCGACTCTCGATGTCCCCAGTGGAGTCGCCAAACTGTCATAACGTGCCAAATACGAATTCAGCATGCTAGACGCAAATCAATGGAGTCGCCACTAATCATCTAATCTAGGTGTGATTAGTCACCTTTATAAATCTATCCTATTTAAAGTAATCCTAAGCTTGACTAAGGCACCTTAAAAAGAATAGGTTCTGGTCTACTTATCAGAACTAGGTTCGGGAGTACGGTTACGTGTGAGGAAGGATTAGCACCCTCACAACGCCTATCTAAGAGATAGTACCTAATTAGTCTTGTGATACTTAAGAAGTCTTAATTAAATGGTCTTGTCTATCCTATTTCATTTTAATTGTTAAAGTTAGAAATCTCGGAGATTATTTTTTAGGTCTTCCTTCCATTCATTCTGGAGAAATTACTAAAAAATGTTTCCTCACCTCGAGAGTATTCAAAAGAAACCATTCGTTCTATTGAAGAGGCTCCGTCGTCGGAAAAGTTAGAATTATTTAATCAAATTATTTCTCTTAAATTAATCTTCCAAAATAATCCACATTTTATTAATGTTTGTTTTGAAAAATAAATTATGATTTTTAATATCGAAAATCATCTTTTAAAATATTCTTCCATTCTTTCTGGAGAATTTTTAAAAGAATTTTTCTCACCTAGAAATTTCTTAAAAGTCAACCATTCGCAACATTCTTGAATTTTATCATCGGAAAAAATCTTAATTTATCCTTCAATTTAATTAAGCATTTATTATGGAAAATCAATTTTGAGAAAAAGGATATTGAAAATTAATTATTCTTAAAAAAATAAATTTTTGATTTTTGTTGGTATTGAAATTAATCTCTTAAAATATCCTTCCATTCATTCTGGAGAATTTTTAAGAGAAATTTCTCACCTAGAAATTTCTCAGAAATTAACCATTCATAATTTTTTTGAATTTCATCATTGGAAAAAATCTCAATTTATTTATTTAAAAATAACTATTCTTCAATTAAATTAATTTAATTTAATCTAATCTAAAAAATAAATTAATAATTAACAACATCAAAAAATATACAATTTTTGGAATAAGCAAGCAAGATCACCATTGTCTGATGCGCGTAGCTTTGGTCATATTGAGATTTGCAAGATATTTGAAGCTCAAGGGGGAATTGATCCGCTCTAATTGAAAAGAAAATCATTTGTATGCATGGTGGCATTGGTCGGTCAATAAATCATGTTGAACAGATTGAGAATCCTAGGCGTCCAATTACGATAGAAGCAGGCTTGATTGTTCTTATGGATTTCTTATGTTCTTTTTTTCCTTTTTGTGTTTTTTTTTTATTATTTTGTTAAATTTTTGTTAAATTTTATTTATTTATATATTATTTTCTTCATTATTACTAATTGGATTTTAATTTTTTTGCAGGTTTTGTTTTTTTTTTGTGAATTAATTATTATTTATTTATTAATTATTTATTTATTATTAAATATTTATTAACTAATTCTTTTAAAAAATATATATTATTTAGTAAACTACTATTATATTATTAATTATTCTTACATTACATTATATTATATTATATTATATTATATTAGTATATTATATTATTATATTATATTTTATATTTCATATTTTTATAATAATTGTATATTTTTAATATTGTTAATTATTAATTTATTTTTTAGATTAGATTAAATTAAATTAAATTAATTTATTTGAAGAATAGTTATTTTTAAATAAATAAATTGAGATTTTTTCCAATGATGAAATTCAAAAAAATTATGAATGGTTAATTTCTGAGAAATTTCTAGGTGAGAAATTTCTCTTAAAAATTCTCCAGAATGAATGGAAGGATATTTTAAGAGATTAATTTCAATACCAACAAAAATCAAAAATTTATTTTTTTAAGAATAATTAATTTTCAATATCCTTTTTCTCAAAATTGATTTTCCATAATAAATGCTTAATTAAATTGAAGGATAAATTAAGATTTTTTCCGATGATAAAATTCAAGAATGTTGCGAATGGTTGACTTTTAAGAAATTTCTAGGTGAGAAAAATTCTTTTAAAAATTCTCCAGAAAGAATGGAAGAATATTTTAAAAGATGATTTTCGATATTAAAAATCATAATTTATTTTTCAAAACAAACATTAATAAAATGTGGATTATTTTGGAAGATTAATTTAAGAGAAATAATTTGATTAAATAATTCTAACTTTTCCGACGACGGAGCCACTTCAATAGAACGAATGGTTTCTTTTGAATACTCTCGAGATGAGGAAACATTTTTTAGTAATTTCTCCAGAATGAATGGAAGGAAGACCTAAAAAATAATCTTCGAGATTTCTAACTTTAACAATTAAAATGAAATAGGATAGACAAGACCATTTAATTAAGACTTTTTAAGTATCACAAGACTAATTAGGTACTATCTCTTAGATAGGCGTTGTGAGGGTGCTAATCCTTCCTCACACGTAACCGTACTCCCGAACCTAGTTCTGATAAGTAGACCAGAACCTATTCTTTTTAAGGTGCCTTAGTCAAGCTTAGGATTACTTTAAATAGGATAGATTTTTATTTCAAATCAATAAATGAAAAATCAAACCTTGCATCTTTAGGTGGTAGCGAGTGTAAAGATTCTAGTGCCCCTTCCACATGGTCACTCAAGGCTAGTTCCACTATAGCATTCCCCATTCCGAGATGTTTGCTAAGGACTATCTCCATACTATCTTCACCATCTAGCTCATAAGCTTGCTGCACTAGTGAGTCAATTATATCAATATCAAAAACAGAATGCACATCACTAGGATATCTCATGGCCCCAAAAATGTTAAAGCGAATTATTTCACCATCAAATTCCATAGTTAAAGAGCCATCATGTACATCTATTTCAGTTCTTGCTGTTTTCAAGAATGGTCTCCCTAATAGAATAGGTGTGGGATTAGAAGACATCTCATCTTCCATCTCAATAACATAAAAGTCAGCGGGAAAAACCAATTCATTAACCTGTACAAGAATGTCTTCTACAACTCCTCTTGGTTAAGTGTTAGAACGGTCAGCAAGTTGTATTATAACACCGGTTTCCTCTAATGGTCCTAGATTCAATGAAGCATAAATTGAATGTGGCATGACATTAATAGATGCCCATAGATCTAGCATAGCACGCTCAAACCTGGTGTTGCCTATCTTACAAGGAATGGTAAACATACCTGGATCCTTGCATTTAGGTGGGAGTTTTTTTTGAAGAACAGCTGACACATTCTCCCCCACACTTACCTTTTCATTCCATTTCAACTTCCGATTAGATGTGCAGAACTCTTTTAGGAACTTGGCATATCTTGGCACTTGCTTGATAGCATCTAGTAAAGGAATGTTCACCTCTACTTTTCGGAAGGTTTCCAAAATTTCCTTCTCTTGCTCCTCCTTCTTGGACTTTGCTAACCTGCTAGGAAAAGGTTGAGGAGTTATATAAGAAGAAAAGGATGGTTTAGGAGCTACCTTTTGTAATGGCTCATTGGGATGTGAAGATGATGCCATGGTGTTGTCCTCCCCTTGAGCACTATCCTTTTGTGGTGTCTCAAGCTGTTTCCCACTTCTTAGAGTTATAACATTGGCATTCTCTCTTGGATTCACTATGGTTTGGGAAGGTAATTTCCCGGAATCCCTTACTTGCATTTGACTCATGGTTGTTGCCAATTGCCCAACTTGATCTCCAAGTTTCGGATTGTCTTTGTTTCCTGTTGAAATTGAATTGTATTAGTAGAAAGAGCTTTAACAAGATCTTCAAGAGATGTACCTGAATTTTGGGTGGGTGGCACTTGTTGTCGGGTTTGGTATGGTTGTTGCACTCTTTGCTGAAAACCCGATGGCCTGTTGTCAAATGGTGGAGGAATAGTTTGTGATTTTTTCCCTCCATAATTGAAGTTTGGATGATCCTTCCATCCTGGATTGTAAGTGTTTGAGTAGAGATCATATTTCCTTGATTGGTTCTGAAATCCACCCATGGCATTCACATGATCATTGGTGTCCTCTTGAAGTGTTGGACACATATCATTTTGGTGGCCCATTGATAAGCTCATAAAATATACATTTTATGCCTTTCTACCTTTAGTTTTTGTTATGTTTTCGATCTTTATCTTGTTTACTTATAATATGTTTTTGAATTTTAGGTACAATAAGGAGAATGAAGTCAAAAGATGTCAATAATGATGGTAAAGAGCTTACAAAATCATAATCACAAGATCGAAGAAGACTTGGGAGTCAAAAATATCAATTTCTGGTTGAAAAGCAATCAGGCAGATTTGACCTCTAGAGATTGTTGTAAGGAAAACATGATGTTAGATTCTTTATTTGAAGAAACTTCCTTCTTGACTTTTGAAGTTGACTTGATTATCTTTCCAACGATATATTATGGGCCCAAATCGGAAAAGAAATGGGCAACAAAATTTTCGCTAGAAGATCTCTCTAAAGAACCCTATGGCCAGAAAAATCCTAACCGCAAATCTGAAAAAAAAAAAAAAAAAAAAAGAGGCAAAAATGTGATTTTTCTGCCTCCAGGCTTACTTGTGCGGCAAGGACTTACTCTCAGGATTTTAAAGCTCTATAAATACCATCTTTTGAGCCACAAACTAGACATCTTTTGAGGAGACTCAAAGATCATCATTATTCTTCTTCTTCTTCTTCTCCATTCTTTTATTTTATTTTCTTTTTAGTTTTATGTATATATTATCTATGCCTATTGCTAGGCTAAACTTCAATTTGGTTAAGGGTGATTTCAAATCCCTAGACATGTTTTGTAATTGATTTTCAGATTCTATCTATCATTAATTTTCTATCAAAGTTGCTTATGTTCTTCTACAAGAAATGTTTATGATGTTGTCTTGATTTATTTAGGTGTATGATAACTCGTATAATTATATAGTTTTTAGTTATGTTTTATTATTGTTTTGTGTCAAATACGAGTTATTATTGTTTAGTCTAATTGTGTTTATGATCTTTTATATTTTTATGTAATTTGGTGTTTTTCACAAGTTTCTTTGAGTGATTTCAGATTACTAGAATTAAGGGCAAATCCAGTTCAGTTTCAGTTCCGACACCTTTTGCCATATCAGCTATATCTCGAGTTTCACTGAAGCAATAAGGCTGAAATTTCTATCCATGCAAAGCTAAGAGGCATATCTATCTTTTTTATGTTTTACACTTCTTAAAACGGAGTCGTTTTCCCTAGCGAAATCGACCATCAAGTTGGCTGATGTGCAATGACGTCTGTGCTGACATGTTTTCGTATTATGCCCATATCTTCTTATCCACATCAGCAAATGAGCTGATTCCAACGGCTATGGTTCCTTAACTGATAGGGGAACCTTTGTCTAGAAGACCATGTGATCAGATCAGGCCTCCAATATTGAAGAAATCGACCATCAAGGTGGCTGATGTGTAATGACGTCTGTGCTGACATGTTTTCGTATTTTGCCCATATCTGCTTAACCACATCAGCAAATGAGCTGATTGCAACGGCTATGGTTCCGTAACTGATAGGGGAACCTTTGTCTAGAAGACCATGTGATCAGATCAGGCCTCCAATATTGACGAAATCGACCATCAAGTTGGCTGATCAAAATCGTCATATACCTACCTTTGAAATTTGTAAAGCTTGTCTCTTGTCATTTAGCCCTCCAAAATGTGTATAAATAGAGGGCCTTGGATGATTGTAAGGGATCATATTGTACATAGGTAGGATATTAGCCATTGTAATAAAATTCTCTAAGTTTTCTTCTTCTTTCTTTTCTCTAGTTTTCTTTTTCTTTAGAGAGAGCAAGAGGTTGGATAATTAATATTCTTCCTCTTCTTCTTTCTTTCTTTTATTTTCTTCTTAGATTTTCTTTAATTTTATGTTTATGTTTATAATGCCTATGCTAGGCTAAACTTCTATTTGGTTAAGGGTGATTTCAAAGCCCTAGACATGTTTTGTGATTGATTTTCAGATTCTATCTATCATTAATTTTCTATCAAAGTTGCTTATGTTCTTCTACAAGAATTGTTCATGATGTTGTCTAGATTTATTTAGGTGTACAACTAGATAGATCTTGATAATTATCTATTGCTAGTTTAGGAGTCTTGATCCGTGTAATTGTCTTGATTTCCTATTCATAAGTGGCAATTTGTGATTAATGATTATGGTCAAGTTTTCAATAATTGCAAAGTGGAACATAACCTAAGTTGAACAATCCGAGCTTATGTGTTTGTTGCTTAGATCAACCTATCTTTCTCATCATAAAGCTGCCATTAAATTGAATTTAGAGAGCTTATTCTAGGTTGTTTAATGGTTAGAGATTAAATAGAGAGCTTGTTCTATTTAACGACAAACTAAGGAAAGATTGGGGTAACAGAGCTTGTTGTTATCTACGGTTGTTAACTTTGATAGTTGGTTGATATTGATAGATCTGAAATTGATTCTTAATGATGTCTAGTGGTGGAGAATGAAACCTTAACCATATTTTTCATATTTGATTCTTCTTACTTATTTGTTTTCTTACTTTTAGTTTGCTTATTTTTTATATTTATTTTTATTGGCTGGTTATACCGCCTAATTTGTATATTAACTTTGTTTTATTTTTATTGGCTGGTTATACCGCCTAATTTAGTATATATATTTTTATTGGCTGGTTATACCGCCTAATTTAGTATATATATTTTTATTGGCTGGTTATACCGCCTTGCATCTTATTCTTATTATTTACTTTAGTTTAAATCTGGCTTCAAAAACCCCTTTTCTTTTATTGTTCTTGAATTTAAGTTTTAAACTATTAACTTATAAACTAAAACCCAATCCCTGAGGACTCGACCCTTGCTAACTACTATACTTACAATTTATCTTTTTAGTGCAAGGTTAAATAAGATACACTCTTTTGGGTGCATCAAATTTTTGGCGCCGTTGCCGGGGATTGTTTTCTTTAGTTTATTTGTTACTTGGTTTATTCTTATTTTCAGTTCTAATTAGTTCCATTTTCTTGTACATACAAGTTTTTCTTATCAAATTTTGAAAAAAAAAAAAAAAATTGATGGAATTGAGCAATCTAACGCTTGAAGAGTTGGTGGCATACATGAACATGGAGAATCAACAAGCCAATCTCACCTTCCCAGTTCAACAATTTGCCATGGGAGGATGTCAAGGCCATCAAGCGTTCCAAGACCAACAGTATGATCATTACTCAAACACTTACCATGAGGGATGGTGGGATCATACTAATTATGGCTACTCGAAAAATTACCAAGAAGTAGATCCTTATGCCAATTACACTCATCCATCTAGCTTCAATCAATCATGGTCCCAAGAACCAGATCTTTTTCAACCACCACATATGACTCAAAACTCAGGTACTTCTTTAGAAGATCTTGTCTATTCTCTTGTTACTGATACATTGCAATTTCAACAGGAAACAAGGGCAAGCATCCAGAGTTTGGAAAAGCAAATGATCCAATTGACTAGTAGTATGGTGGGATGGGTAGCACAAAGATCTGAAGAACTCCATGCCCAAACGATGATTAACCCAAAGGAGAATGCTACGATTGTGACCTTGAGGAATGAGGAACAAGATGAGGATGAGACAAAATTAGAGATGGATTCTATTCTTGAGGATAATGAAGCCACAAATCCAAATAAGAGTATTTCGGCACCTGAGGTAACGTTTAAGGTTCCACTTTTTACTAATGTTTCTTCTCCACCTTTTCCTAGTAGATTTGCAAAGTTCATGGAGGAAGAACATGAACAACACATGCCAAAAACCTTAAACAACTTGTTTGTGGATGCCATTCAACAAGTATCAAAATATGCTCCATTCCTCGATGAGATATGCACCACAAAGGATGATGGAATAATACTTGTAATGGAGAATGCATCCACTGTTGTGCAAAGAAAGCTTCCTCTCAAACGCATAAATTTGGAAAATTTCATGTATGAGCCTGACAAGCCTAAAAAGCCAAGAAGGGGTGTTGGTTAGGTTCAAAACACTAACTCATGTGTTAATTGGGAAGGCAACCCAATTAAAGAAGAAATTGCCAACCTTCCATATTCAGATTTGCTTTCTCTTTCTTTTCCTTTTTCTTTTCTTTTATTATTTTTATTTTTATTGTTTTTATTTTTATTTTTTATGTTTACTTGTTAATTTTTGTTTAGTATTTTAGGATTATTTAGGTTGCATGAGTTTGTTTTGTTTTGAGTCTTAGTTATTCCTATTCTTATGTTATTAGTTCTTTTCTCTTACACATGATTCTTTCATTTGGGTTAATAGACTTACATTGAGGACAATGTAAGAATTAAGTGTGGGGGGAATGATTTAGGATTTCTTTTATTTTTGTCTACTATTTTTTTTATGAGTCTTTATTATTATTATTTTTAGTGTGTTTTAGTTCCTTTTTAATACAATGATGAGATATGAATTGCATAAGTCTAAAACAGATTTATTAGTGAGAAGATTTTCATGAGAATTGAACTTGATATCAATATTTTTATGAGCCAATGTTAATATGATATGTTGATTGAGAAAGAAGCATGTTTAGACTTAATCTGACTTGTATAATCATTCTTGTGAGTTTTTGAGCCTAAAATGATTGATGCATTATACAAATCAATCTAATTTCTTTCTTGAGTGCTCTTATGATTACATGATTCTCTAGAACTTGCTTTAAACCGTTTGAGACTATATTGATGCATGTGACAACATGAATATGATAGAGGCATTAGGATTTTTAGCCAGGGCCAAACAACCATCCCTTATTGATGTTCCAAGAGAACACACCCTTAGTGAACCAATTTGAACCTACATTGAATAAGCTATCTCTTTGGTAACCATAACTTGTCCCTAACCTAAATATACTTATATCTTTACCTTTGTTCCAAAGATGAATTAGCATGATTTGAGACAAGTTGCAAAGACAAGGGATATTTTTTTGGTTAGAAACAAGAAATAAGTGTGGGGGGAAAAGAAAAGAAAAGTCAAGAGAAAAAGAAATGGAATACTGGCAAATACATTCCTATATAAAAAAAAAATGAATCATCTCTTGAATTTGTGGAAAAAGAAAAAGATGTTACAAAGTTGTTTAGAATGAAGAAAAGGCCCAACATGAATATGCGGCCTAGGTGACTATGTACTTGTAAAGAGTTTTGAGAAGTTTCTTTGTATAATCTTTTTATGTCTCTAAACTTTATGAACTCTTTGGAACCTTTGTGATATCTTTATCCTTTTGTTCTTCAACCACATTACAAACCCCTTGGCCCTATTACAACCTTGATTAAAGACCTCTTGATTTATGAAGTTGCATGATCTTTTAGTGGAGAATAGGTGGACAAGCAAGCATATGGTAGAAGTGTTTTCATGAGATTGATTGAGTGTAAACACTTTACCACTACTTTAAAGAGTGAAAATCAAGAGAGTATCCCATGTGAGAAGTTGAGATTAAATTTGAACATGCACTATTTTGATTGAGATATGTTATGCTAATATTGGCTTAACTCAAACAATTTACATTCAAGCATGATTTTTTGTGAAATTTTTTAAGCTATTGATTAGTTTATAAGACTTGTTCAAATATTGTCTCTAATTTGTATTGAAAGGATTAGGAGTAAATATTTTTAGTATATGTAGTTTATTTATATGTAGTTTATTTATATTTTAATTTTTCAATGTTTGTGGGTATCGTTCTAGTAAACCCTCACGAGACTAAACTCGTCCACTAGGGACACCTAGGGGTTTAAAGGCTTGTGTCACATGCTAAGTGCCACCGTGATTTCCTACGAAAGTGGATTAGATTAGATTTTCTTATTTTATTTTTATTGAGTCGTTGCTAGGGACTAGCAACAATCTAAGTGTGGGGGTGTGATAACTCGTATAATTATATAGTTTTTAGTTATGTTTTATTATTGTTTTGTGTCAAATACGAGTTATTATTGTTTGGTCTAATTGTGTTTATGATCTTTTATATTTTTATTTAATTTGGTGTTTTTCACAAGTTTCTTTGAGTGATTTCAGATTACTAGAATTAAGGGCAAATCCAGTTCAGTTTCAGTTCCGACACCTTTTGCCATATCAGCTATATCTCGAGTTTCACTGAAGCAATAAGGCTGAAATTTGTAGCCATGCAAAGCTAAGAGGCATATCTATCTTTTTTATGTTTTACACTTCTTAAAACGGAGTCGTTTTCCCTAGCGAAATCGACCATCAAGTTGGCTGATGTGCAATGACGTCTGTGCTGACATGTTTTCGTATTATGCCCATATCTTCTTATCCACATCAGCAAATGAGCTGATTCCAACGGCTATGGTTCCTTAACTGATAGGGGAACCTTTGTCTAGAAGACCATGTGATCAGATCAGGCCTCCAATATTGAAGAAATCGACCATCAAGGTGGCTGATGTGTAATGACGTCTGTGCTGACATGTTTTTGTATTTTGCCCATATCTGCTTAACCACATCAGCAAATGAGCTGATTCCAACGGCTATGGTTCCGTAACTGATAGGGGAACCTTTGTCTATAAGACCATGTGATCAGATCAGGCCTCCAATATTGACGAAATCGACCATCAAGTTGGCTGATCAAAATCGTCATATACCTACCTTTGAAATTTGTAAAGCTTGTCTCTTGTCATTTAGCCCTCCAAAATGTGTATAAATAGAGGGCCTTGGATGATTGTAAGGGATCATATTGTACATAGGTAGGATATTAGCCATTGTAATAAAATTCTCTAAGTTTTCTTCTTCTTTCTTTTCTCTAGTTTTCTTTTTCTTTAGAGAGAGCAAGAGGTTGGATAATTAATATTCTTCCTCTTCTTCTTTCTTTCTTTTATTTTCTTCTTAGATTTTCTTTAATTTTATGTTTATGTTTATAATGCCTATGCTAGGCTAAACTTCTATTTGGTTAAGGGTGATTTCAAAGCCCTAGACATGTTTTGTGATTGATTTTCAGATTCTATCTATCATTAATTTTCTATCAAAGTTGCTTATGTTCTTCTACAAGAATTGTTCATGATGTTGTCTAGATTTATTTAGGTGTACAACTAGATAGATCTTGATAATTATCTATTGCTAGTTTAGGAGTCTTGATCCGTGTAATTGTCTTGATTTCCTATTCATAAGTGGCAATTTGTGATTAATGATTATGGTCAAGTTTTCAATAATTGCAAAGTGGAACATAACCTAAGTTGAACAATCCGAGCTTATGTGTTTGTTGCTTAGATCAACCTATCTTTCTCATCATAAAGCTGCCATTAAATTGAATTTAGAGAGCTTATTCTAGGTTGTTTAATGGTTAGAGATTAAATAGAGAGCTTGTTCTATTTAACGACAAACTAAGGAAAGATTGGGGTAACAGAGCTTGTTGTTATCTACGGTTGTTAACTTTGATAGTTGGTTGATATTGATAGATCTGAAATTGATTCTTAATGATGTCTAGTGGTGGAGAATGAAACCTTAACCATATTTTTCATATTTGATTCTTCTTACTTATTTGTTTTCTTACTTTTAGTTTGCTTATTTTTTATATTTATTTTTATTGGCTGGTTATACAGCCTAATTTGTATATTAACTTTGTTTTATTTTTATTGGCTGGTTATACCGCCTAATTTAGTATATATATTTTTATTGGCTGGTTATACCGCCTAATTTAGTATATATATTTTTATTGGCTGGTTATACCGCCTTGCATCTTATTCTTATTATTTACTTTAGTTTAAATCTGGCTTCAAAAACCCCTTTTCTTTTATTGTTCTTGAATTTAAGTTTTAAACTATTAACTTATAAACTAAAACCCAATCCCTGAGGACTCGACCCTTGCTAACTACTATACTTACAATTTATCTTTTTAGTGCAAGGTTAAATAAGATACACTCTTTTGGGTGCATCAGTGTACAACTAGATAGATCTTGATAATTATCTATTGCTAGTTTAGGAGTCTTGATCCGTGTAATTATCTTGATTTCCTATTCATAAGTGGCAATTTGTGATTAATGATTATGGTCAAGTTTTCGATAATTGCAAAGTGGAACATAACCTAAGTTGAACAATCCGAGATTATGTGTTTGTTCTTAGATCAACCTATCTTTCTCATTATAAAGCTGCCATTAAATTGAATTTAGAGAGCTTATTAGGTTGTTTGATGGTTAGAGATTAAATAGAGAGCTTGTTCTATTTAACGACAAACTAAGGAAAGATTAGGATAACAGAGCTTGTTGTTATCTACGGTTGTTAACTTTGATAGCTAATTAATGTTGATAGATCTGAAATTGGTTCTTAATGATGTCTAGTGGTGGAGAATGAAACTTTAATCATATTTCTCTCATATTTGATTTCTTATTTCTTACTTGCATCTTACTTTTCTTGTTTGCTTATTTTTAAAACTATTTCAAAACCCCCTTTTCTTTTGTTTTCTTTGAACCTAAGTTATAAACAAATAACTCATAGATTAAAACCCAATCCCTGAGGACTCGACCCTTGCTAATCACTATACTCTACAATTGTTTTTTTTTTAAGTGCAAGGTTAAACAAGATACACTCTTTTGGGTGCATCACCCATGTTTGAACATATGCCACAAGCCTTTATTTGCTGTATATTACCTAAAGCCAATTGTTGAACAAGAGAAGTCAGTTTATCAAATTTTTGTTCAAGGGATGCATAAGTTTATTTTGTTTATTAGTTCTTTTCACTTACACATGATTCTTTCATTTGGGATTAATAGCATTACATTAATGACAATGTAAGAATTATGTGTGGGGGGAAGAATTTAGGATTTTATTTAGAGTGTTTTGTTTTTGAGTCTTTTTATGTTGTTTTTCTTTCTGATCCTTGTTTTGAAAATAACTAGATGTAAATATAATTTTTTAACCCCGGTTAAATGGCGGATAACGGTACTCCGTGATTATTTAAGTCGGTTCCATCAGCTACCCACAAAACTGATATTGTATATAAATTTCTCTTCCAATTTCTCTTTCATTTTTTTTCATTTTTTTTCAGGATGGATGATATTCTCACAAGATTGCAGAAACGATTTCCTCCTTTTCCTCGAAATATTTTACTGAAGCTTTACCAAGTTCGATTTGAAAGATTAAGAATGCTTATGCACAAAGGGATTCCTGAAGACATACGTTGGATAATTGAAGCCAAGGTACGTGAAGATGAATATCTTCCTATTTTGCATTTACCAGGTACAGGTAGAAGCACTTTTGCAAAGAAGCGACGAGCAAAGCGCATGAGTTCAAATTGCCACAAATGTGCACGATGGACGTGTAACGGTAAATGTCGTTCTATTGGGATTCCGTCCTCTAATCGAGATGATAAAATTGAATTCATTAAGGATGGACTGAGTAAGGAGAATTTGGGTAATATCCAACTTTCTCTTGAGACGCATCCTAGTGGAGACGTACAAAGAGAAATTCTTGATTTATGGCCGCAATTCCAAAGGGAATGGCAACATCTTGGGAATCTGATGTTAAAAGACCCTGTTTGCCAGCTTGTAAGAAAACTGGATGGGAAGCATATCCTCGACTCATAGAAGGCGTTTAAGCCGTTTCTGGACGTAAAACCAGAGGAAGATGTGAGCCACAATCACAACTACAATAAATGACTTCTCAGCTTTTGGTTTGATTTCCAATATCTTCATTTCGGTTTAATTTACGTGTTGTTCGATTTGTGTAATTATTCTCGTTTTTTTTTTGCATTGGTCTTTTACGGTTGATTTTTCTTCTCTTTTTGATTTTCTTCCTGAAATCACGCAAAAATCTTTTGTTAGGTTAACATTTTCTTCTGACAGGTCAAATACACTTTCGGCGACATTATTACTCTTGTCTAATTCACTACTCAGTCCTCTATATATTACACCATGTACTCATTCTCTTTCAGGCACTCGAAAAAAAAAATGGAAAGTACTTCGTCCCAGCGCATTAAAAAAATTTGTGTCTTTGGAGGTGCTTATCCAGGGAAAATAACATATTTGCTGATGAAGCCATAAGAGTTGGAGTAATACTTGCCCAACAAAAGATCCAGTTGATTTATGGAGGCGGTTGTACGGGTTTAATGGGAGCAGTCGCTACAGCAGCTGATAACTCGTATAATTATATAGTTTTTAGTTATGTTTTATTATTGTTTTGTGTCAAATACGAGTTATTATTGTTTAGTCTAATTGTGTTTATGATCTTTTATATTTTTATGTAATTTGGTGTTTTTCACAAGTTTCTTTGAGTGATTTTAGATTACTAGAATTAAGGGCAAATCCAGTTCAGTTCCAGTTCCGACACATTTTGCCATATCAGCTATATCTGGAGTTTCACTGAAGCCATAAGGCTGAAATTTGTAGCCATGCAAAGCTAAGAGGCATATCTATCTTTTTCATGTTTTATACTTCTTGAAACGGAGTCGTTTTCCCTAGCGAAATCGACCATCAAGTTGGCTGATGTGCAATGACGTCTGTGCTGACCTGTTTTCGTATTTTGCCCATATCTGCTTATCCACATCAGCAAATGAGCTGATTCCAATGGATATGGATCCGTAACTGATACGGGAACCTTTGTCTAGAAGACCATATGATCAGATCAGGCCTCTAATATTGACGAAATCGACCATCAAGTTGGCTGATGTGCAATGACGTCTGTGCTGACATGTTTTCGTATTTTGCCCATATCTGCTTATCCACATCAGCAAATGAGCTGATTCCAACGGCTATGGATCCGTAACTGATAGGGGAACTTTTTCTAGAAGACCATGTGATCAGATCAGGCCTCCAACATTGACGAAATCGACCATCAAGTTGGCTGATCAAAATTGTCATACAATATGACGAAAATTGTTAGAAAAATTCACCCACCTATTATACCTACCTTTGAAATTTGTAAAGCTTGTCTCTTGTCATTTAGCCTTCCAAAATGTGTATAAATAGAGGGCCTTGGATGATTGTAGAGGATCATATTGTACATAGGTAGGATATTAGCCATGTTAATAAAATTCTCTAAGTTTTCTTCTTCTTTCTTTTCTCTAGTTTTCTTTCTTTTCTCTAGTTTTCTTTTTCTTTAGAGAGAGCAAGAGGTTGGATAATTAATATTCTTCCTCTTCTTCTTTCTTTCTTTTATTTTCTTCTTAGATTTTCTTTAATTTTATGTTTATGTTTATAATGCCTATGCTAGGCTAAACTTCTATTTGGTTAAGGGTGATTTCAAAGCCCTAGACATGTTTTATAATTGATTTTCAGATTCTATCTATCATTAATTTTCTATCAAAGTTGCTTATGTTCTTCTACAAGAATTGTTCATGATGTTGTCTTGATTTATTTAGGTGTACAACTAGATAGATCTTGATAATTATCTATTGCTAGTTTAGGAGTCCTGATCCGTGTAATTGTCTTGATTTCCTATTCATAAGTGGCAATTTGTGATTAATGATTATGGTCAAGTTTTCAATAATTGCAAAGTGGAACATAACATAACTAAAAACTATATAATTATACGAGTTATCACACCCCCACACTTAGATTGTTGCTAGTCCCTAGCAACGACTCAATAAAAATAAAATAAGAAAATCTAATCTAATCCATTTTCGTAGGAAATCACGGTGGCACTTAGCATGTGACACAAGCCTTTAAACCCCTAGGTGTCCCTAGTGGACGAGTTTAGTCTCGTGAGGGTTTACTAGAACGATACCCACAAACATTGAAAAACTAAAATATAAATAAACTACATATACTAAAAATATTTACTCCTAATCCTTTCAATAAAAATTAGAGACAATCTTTGAACAAGTCTTATAAACTAATCAATAGCTTAAAGAATTTCACAAAAAATCATGCTTGAATGTAAATTGTTTGAGTTAAGCCAATATTAACATAACATATTTCAATCAAAATAGTGCATATTCAAACTTAATCTCAACTACTCACATGAGATACCCTCATGATTTTCACTCTTTAAAGTAGTGGTGAAGTGTTTACACTCAATCAATCTCATGAAAACAGTTCTACCATATTCTTGCTTGTCCACCTATTCTCCACTATTTAGATCATACAACTTCATGAATCAAGAGGTCTTTAATCAAGGTTGTAATGGGGCCAAGGGGTTTGTAATGTGGTTGAAGAACAAAAGGATAAAGATATCACAAAGGTTCCAAAGAGTTCATAAAGTTTAGAGACATAAAAAGATCATACAAATAAAACTTCTCAAAACTCTTATAAAGCACATAATAACATAGGCTAAATATTCATGTTGAGCCTTTGCATCATTCTAACCAACTTTGTAACATCTTTTTCTTTACTTTAACTAGAAGTTCAAGAGAAGATTTTTTTTTTTTTTAATATGGGAATGTATTTGACAATGATCCCTTTCTTTTTCTCTTGACTTTTTTCTTTCTTTCCCCCCCACACTTATTTCTTGTTTCTAACCCAAATTTTCAATAAATCTTCTTTTTCTTTGCAACTTGTCTCAAAACATGCTAATTCATCTTTGGAACAAAGGTAAAGATATAAGTATATTTAGGTTAGGGACAAGTTATGGTTACCAAAGAGATAGCTTATTCAATGTAGGCTCAAATTGGTTCACTAAGGGTGTGTTCTCTTGGAACATTAATAATGGATGGCTGTTTGGCTCTGGTTATAATCCTAATGCCTCTATCATATTCATGTTGTCACATGTATCAATATAGTCTCAAACGGTTTAAAGCAAGTTCTAGAGAATCATGTAATCATAAGAGCACTCAAGAAAGAAATTAGATTGATTTGTATAATGCATCAATCATTATAGGCTCAAAAACTCACAAGGATGATTATACAAGTCAGATTAAGTCTAAACATGCTTCTTTCTCAATCAACATATCATATTAACATTGGCTCATAAAAAGGTTGACATCAAGCTCAATTCTCATGAAAATCTTCTCACTAATAAATCTGTTTTAGACTTATGCAATTCATATCTCATCATTGTATTAAAAAGGAACTAAAACACACTAAAATAATAATAATAATAATAATAAAGACTCATAAAAAAAAATAGTAGACAAAAATAAAAGAAATCCTAAATCATTCCAAAAATAAAAGAAATCCTAAATCATTCCCCCCACACTTAATTCTTACATTGTCCTCAATGTAAGTCTATTAACCCAAATGAAAGAATCATGTGTAAGAGAAAAGAACTAATAACATAAGAATATGAACAACTAAGACTCAAAACAAAACAAACTCATGCAACCTAAATAATCCTAAAATACTAAACAAAAATTAACAAGTAAACATAAAAAGATTAAAATCAAACTGACAAGGTATGTCTCAAGTCTCCCTTACTCAGACCTTGTTCAGAATGAATACTTCTAAATTGCTTAAAATATAACAAACCCTTTTTTTTTTTTTTTTTTGAAAAGAAGAAACCAAACTGACAAGGTATGTCTCAAGTCTCCCTTACTCAGACCTTGTTCAGAATGAATACTTCTAAATTGCTTAAAACACAACAAACTTTTTTTTTTTAAAATTAGCAAAATATGTCTCTTACCCCCTACTAAAATATGACATTGTCCCCAATGTCAAATTTTAAAGGTAGAATTTAGGAGATATTACCTGCAGAGGTTGCTAACCACTTATTATAACTGAGACACAACAAACAAAATGTTAGATAATGTCACAAAGACAAAGTGCAGTCCACTCCTTGCTCGTCCATATCTCTTTTTCTTTTTCCGAGCGTTTGCGAAACAACCGTAGCAGATAAACACTCATAAGCTTGGAGCTTTTTGAGTAAATCTTCAATGGTTGTAGCAGAAATTATGGTTCTCCTTGCCTCTGAAAACATGAATCCATTATCCACAGCATTATCTAAATATGAAAGCAAATTACTAAAATAACCATTAATATTAAGCAAACCAATGGGTTTCTTATTTGTGACCAAAGATGACCAAGAAGCCACGCAAGCTATTTCTTCCAATGTACCCAGACCTCCTGGTAAAGCAATGAATGCATCGGCAGAATGGTACATGATTGTTATCCGTTCAGGGACACTCCAGACTTGTATTTCCTTACCCACGGTAGGTCCACAAAAACTTGTGAATAGTTTTGGCACGATTCCTAGAACTAGACTTCCTCCGGCGTGTGCTGCTGTAGCGACTGCTCCCATTAAACCCGTACTACCGCCTCCATAAATCAACTGGATCTTTTGTTGGGCAAGTATTACTCCAACTCTTATGGCTTCATCAGCGAATATGTTATTTTTCCCTGGATAAGCACCTCCAAAGACACAAATTTTTTTAATGCGTTGGGACGAAGTACTTTCCATTTTTTTTTTTTTTCGAGTGCCTGAAAGAGAATGAGTACATGGTGTAATATATAGAGGACTGAGTAGTGAATCAGACAAGAGTAATAATGTCGCCGAAAGTGTATCTGACCTGTCAGAAGAAAATGTTAACCTAACAAAAGATTTTTTGCGTGATTTCAGGAAGAAAATCAAAAAGAGAAGAAAAACTCAGCCGTAAAAGACAAATAAAAAAAACGAGAATAATTACACAAATCGAACAACACGTAAATTAAAACAAAATAAAGTTATTGCAAATCAAACCAAAAGCTGAGAAGTCATTTATTGTAGTTGTGATTGTGGCTCACATCTTCCTCTGGTTTTACGTCCAGAAACGGCTTAAACGCCTTCTATGAGTCGAGGATATGCTTCCCATCCAGTTTTCTTACAAGCTGGCAAACAGGGTCTTTTAACATCAGATTCCCAAGATGTTGCCATTCCCTTTGGAATTGCGACCATAAATCAAGAATTTCTCTTTGTACGTCTCCACTAGGATGCGTCTCAAGAGAAAGTTGGATATTACCCAAATTCTCCTTACTCAGTCCATCCTTAATGAATTCAATTTTATCATCTCGATTAGAGGACGGAATCCCAATAGAACGACATTTACCGTTACACGTCCATCGTGCACATTTGTGGCAATTTGAACTCATGCGCTTTGCTCGTCGCTTCTTTGCAAAAGTGCTTCTACCTGTACCTGGTAAATGCAAAACAGGAAGATATTCATCTTCACGTACCTTGGCTTCAATTATCCAACGTATGTCGTCAGGAATCCCTTTGTGCATAAGCATTCTTAATCTTTCAAATCGAACTTGGTAAAGCTTCAGTAAAATATTTCGAGGAAAGGGAGGAAATCGTTTCTGCAATCTTGTGAGAATATCATCCATCCTGAAAAAAAATTGAAAGAGAAATTGGAAGAGAAATTTATATACAATATCAGTTTTGTGGGTAGCTGATGGAACCGATTTAAATAATCACGGAGTACCGTTATCCGCCATTTAACCGGGGTTAAAAAAAATAAAAATTATATTTACATCTAGTTATTTTCAAAACAAGGATCAAAAAAAAAAAAAACATAAAAAGACTCAAAAATAAAACACTCTAAATAAAATCCTAAATTCTTCCCCCCACACATAATTCTTACATTGTCATTAATGTAATGCTATTATCCCCCAATGCAAGAATTATATGTAAGAGAAAAGAACTATTAAACAAAAGAAACTTATGCAGCCTAAATGAACTTAAAAACAGTAAACACAATTAACAAAGAAACATAAGAAATAAAAATAAAAACAATAAAAATAATAAAAGAAAAAGGAAAAGGAAAAGAAAGAGAAAGCAAATCTGAATATGGAAGGTTGGCAATTTCATCTTTAATTGGGCTGCCTTCCCAATTAACACTTGAGTTAGTGTTTTAAATCTAACCAACACCCCTTCTTGGCTTTTTAGGCTTGTCAGGCTCATACATGAAATTTCCCAAATTTATGCGTTTGAGAGGAAGCTTTCTTTGCACAACAGTGGATGCATTCTCCATTACAAGTATTATTCCATCATCATTGGTGGTGCATATCTCATCGAGGAATGGTGCATCTTTTGGTACTTGTTGAATGACATCCACAAACAAACTGTTTAAGGTTTCCAGCATGTTTTGTTCATGTTCCTCCTCTTTGAACTTTGCGAATCTACTAGGGAAAGGTGGAGAAAAAACATTAGTAAAAATTGGAATCTTAAACGTTACCTCAGGTGCCGAAATACTCTTATTTGGATCATTGGCTTCATTATCCTCAAGAATAGAATCCATCTCTAATTTTGTCTCATCCTCATCTTGTTCCTCATTCTTCAAGGTCACAATAGTAGCATTCTCCTTTGGGTTAATCATCGTTTGGGCTGGGAGTTCTTCAGATCTTTGTGCTACCCATCCCACCATACTACTAGCCAATAGGCTCATTTGCCTTTCCAAACTCTGGATGCTTGCCCTTGTTTCCTGTTGAAATTGCAAAGTATCAGTAACAAGAGAATGTACAAGATCTTCTAAAGAAGTACCTGAGTTTTGAGTCATATGTGGTGGTTGAAAAAGATCTGGTTCTTGAGACCATGATTGATTGAAGCTAGATGGATGAGTGTAATTGGCATAAGGATCTACTTCTTGGTAATTTTTCGAGTAGCCATAATTAGTATGATCCCACCATCCCTCATGGTAAGTGTTGGAGTAATGATCATGCGGTTGGTCTTGGAACCATTGATGGCCTTGACATCCTCCCATGGCCAATTGTTGAACTGGGGAGGTGAGATTGGCTTGTTGATTCTCCATGTTCATGTATGCCACCAACTCTTCAAGTGTTAGATTGCTCAATTCCATTGTATTTTTTTTTATTTAATTTGAAAAGAAAAACTTGTATGTACAAGAAAATAAAACTAATTAGAACTGAAAATAAGAATAAACCAAGTAACAAATAAACTAAAGAAAGCAATCCCCGGCAACGGCGCCAAAAATTTGATGCACCCAAAAGAGTGTATCTTATTTAACCTTGCACTAAAAAGATCAATTGTAAGTATAATGATTAGCAAGGGTCGAGTCCTCAGGGATTGGGTTTTAATCTATGAGTTATTAGTTTATAACTTACGTTCAAAGAAAACAATAAAAGAAAAGGGGTTTTTGAAGCCAGATTTAAACTAAAGTAAATAATAAGAATAAGATGCAAGGCGGTATAACCAGCCAATAAAAATATATATACTAAATTAGGCGGTATAACCAGCCAATAAAAATAAAACAAAGTTAATATACAAATTAGGCGGTATAACCAGCCAATAAAAATAAATATACTTTTAAAAATAAGCAAACTAGAAAAGTAAGAAAACAAGTAAGTAAGAAGAATCAAATATGAAAAATATGGTTAAGGTTTCATTCTCCACCACTAGACATCATTAAGAATCAATTTCAGATCTATCAATATCAACCAACTATCAAAGTTAACAACCGTAGATAACAACAAGCTCTGTTATCCCAATCTTTCCTTAGTTTGTCGTTAAATAGAACAAGCTCTCTATTTAATCTCTAACCATTAAACAACCTAGAATAAGCTCTCTAAATTCAATTTAATGGCAGCTTTATGATGAGAAAGATAGGTTGATCTAAGCAACAAACACATAAGCTCGGATTGTTCAACTTAGGTTATGTTCCACTTTGCAATTATTGAAAACTTGACCATAATCATTAATCACAAATTGCCACTTATGAATAGGAAATCAAGACAATTACACGGATCAAGACTCCTAGACTAGCAATAGATAATTATCAAGATCTATCTAGTTGTACACCTAAATAAATCAAGACAACATCATGAACAATTCTTGTAGAAGAACATAAGCAACTTTGATAGAAAATTAATGATAGATAGAATCTGAAAATCAATCACAAAACATGTCTAGGGCTTTGAAATCACCCTTAACCAAATAGAAGTTTAACCTAGCATAGGTATTGTAAACATAAACATAAAAATAGAGAGAATATAAGAAGGAAATAAAAGAAAGAAAGAAGAAGAAGAAAATAAAGAAAAAGAAAACTAGAGAAAAGAAAGAAGAAGAAAACTTAGAGAATTTTATTACAATGGCTAATATCCTACCAATATACAATATGATCCTCTACAATCATCCAAGGCCCTCTATTTATACACATTTTGGAGGGCTAAATGACAAGAGACAAGCTTTACAAATTTCAAAGGTAGGTATAATAGGTGGGTGCATTTTTCTAACAATTTTCGTCATATTGTATGACAATTTTGATCAGCCAACTTGATGGTCGATTTCGTCAATGTTGGAGGCCTGATCTGATCACATGGTCTTCTAGAAAAATGTTCCCCTATCAGTTACGGATCCATAGCCATTTGAATCAGCTCATTTGCTGATGTGGATAAGCAGATATGGGCAAAATACGAAAACAGGTCAGCACAAATGTCATTGCACATCAGCCAACTTGATGGTCGATTTCGTCAATATTGGAGGCCTGATCTGATCATATGGTCTTCTAGACAAAGGTTTCCGTATCAGTTACGGATCCATAGCCATTGGAATCAGCTCATTTGCTAATGTGGATAAGCATATATGGGCAAAATACGAAAACAGGTCAGCACAGACGTCATTGTACATCAGCCACTTTGATGGTCGATTTCGCTAGGGAAAACGACTCCGTTTCAAGAAGTGTAAAACATGAAAAAGATAGATATGCCTCTTAGCTTTGCACGACTACAAATTTCAGCCTTATTGCTTCAGTGAAACTCCAGATATAGCTGATATGGCAAAAGGTGTCGGAACTGGAACTGAACTCGATTTGCCCTTAATTCTAGTAATCTGAAATCACTCAAAGAAACTTGTGAAAAACACCAAATTACATAAAAATATAAAATATCATAAACACAATTAGACTAAACAATAATAACTCGTATTTGACACAAAACAATAATAAAACATAACTAAAAACTATATAATTATACGAGTTATCAGAGCTTATTCTAGGTTGTTTAATGGTTAGAGATTAAATAGAGAGCTTGTTCTATTTAACGACAAACTAAGGAAAGATTGGGGTAACAGAGCTTGTTGTTATCTACGGTTGTTAACTTTGATAGTTGGTTGATATTGATAGATCTGAAATTGATTCTTAATGATGTCTAGTGGTGGAGAATGAAACCTTAACCATATTTTTCATATTTGATTCTTCTTACTTACTTGTTTTCTTACTTTTAGTTTACTTATTTTTAAAAGTATATTTATTTTTATTGGCTGGTTATACCGCCTAATTTGTATATTAATTTTGTTTTATTTTTATTGGCTGGTTATACCGCCTAATTTAGTATATATATTTTTATTGGCTGGTTATACCGCCTAATTTAGTATATATATTTTTATTGGCTGGTTATACCGCCTTGCATCTTATTCTTATTATTTACTTTAGTTTAAATCTGGCTTCAAAAACCCCTTTTCTTTTATTGTTTTCTTTGAACGTAAGTTATAAACTATTAACTTATAAACTAAAACCCAATCCCTGAGGACTCGACCCTTGCTAACTACTATACTTACAATTTATCTTTTAGTGCAAGGTTAAATAAGATACACTCTTTTGGGTGCATCAGCAGCACACGCCGGAGGAAGTCCAGTTCTAGGAATCGTGCCAAAACTATTCACAGGTTTTTGTGGACCTACCGTGGGTAAGGAAATACAAGTCTGGAGTATCCCTGAACGATGACAATCATGTACCATTCTGCTGATGCATTCATTGCTCTACCAGGAGGTCTGGGTACATTGGAAGAAATAGCTTGCGTGGCTTCTTGGTCATCTTTGGTCACAAATAAGAAACCCATTGGTTTGCTTAATATTAATGGTTATTTTAGTAATTTGCTTTCATATTTAGATAATGCTGTGGATAATGGATTCATGTTTTCAGAGGCAAGGAGAACCATAATTTCTGCTACAACCATTGAAGATTTACTCAAAAAGCTCCAAGCTTATGAGTGTTTATCTGCTACGGTTGTTTCGCAAACGCTCGGAAAAAAAAAAAGAGATATGGACGAGCAAGGAGTGGATTGCACTTTGTCTTTGTGACATTATCTAACATTTTGTTTGTTGTGTCTCAGTTATAATAAGTGGTTAGCAACCTCTACAGGTAATATATCCTAAATTTTACCTTCAAAAAAAAAAAAAAAAAAGAAAAAGAAATTTGTGTTTTAAGCAATTTAGAAGTATTCATTCTGAACAAGGTCTGAGTAAGGGAGACTTGAGACATACCTTGTCAGTTTGATTTTAATCTTTTTATGTTTACTTGTTAATTTTTGTTTAGTATTTTAAGATTATTTAGGTTGCATGAGTTTGTTTTGTTTTGAGTCTTAGTTGTTCCTATTCTTATGTTATTAGTTCTTTTCTCTTACACATGATTCTTTCATTTGGGTTAATAGACTTACATTGAGGACAATGTAAGAATTAAGTGTGGGGGGGAATGATTTAGGATTTCTTTTATTTTTGTCTACTATTTTTTTTTTATGAGTCTTTATTATTATTATTATTTTTTGTTTTATGTTTTAGTTCCTTTTTAATACAATGATGAGATATGAATTGCATAAGTCTAAAACAGATTTATTAGTGAGAAGATTTTCATGAGAATTGAGCTTGATATCAACCTTTTTATGAGCCAATGTTAATATGATATGTTGATTGAGAAAGAAGCATGTTTAGACTTAATCTGACTTGTATAATCATCCTTGTGAGTTTTTGAGCCTATAATGATTGATGCATTATACAAATCAATCTAATTTCTTTCTTGAGTGCTCTTATGATTACATGATTCTCTAGAACTTGCTTTAGACCTTATTGAGACTATATTGATGAATGTGACAACATGAATATGATAGAGGCATTAGGATTTTTAGCCAGGGCCAAACAGCCATCCCTTATTGATGTTCCAAGAGAACACACCCCTAGTGAGCCAATTTGAGCCTACATTGAATAAGCTATTTATTTGGTAACTACAACTTACACCTAGCCTAAATATACTTATATCCTTACCCTTGTTCTAAAGATGGATTATATATTTTGAGACATATTGCAAAAAACAAGGGATAATTTTAGTTGAAAATTTTGGTTAGAAACAAAAGATAAGTGTGGGGGGAGAAAAGAAAAGAAAAAGTCAAGAGAAAAAGAAAGGGATCATTGTTAAATACATTCCCATATTAAAAAAAAAAAAAATCTTCTCTTGAACTTCTAGTTAAAGTAAAGAAAAAGATGTTACAAAGTTGGTTAGAATGATGCAAAGGCTCAACATGAATATTTAGCCTATGTTATTATGTGCTTTATAAGAGTTTTGAGAAGTTTTATTTTTATGATCTTATTATGTCTCTAAACTCTATGAACTCTTTGGAACCTTTGTGATATCTTTATCCTTTTGTTCTTTAACCACATTATAACCCTTTGGCCCCATTACAACCTTGAATAAAGACCTCTTGATTTATGAAGTTGTATGATCTAAATAGTGGAGAATAGGTGGACAAGCAAGCATATGGTAGAAGTGTTTTCATGAGATTGATTGAGTGTAAACACTTTACCACTACTTTAAAGAGTGAAAATCAAGAGAGTATCCCATGTGAGAAGTTGAGATTAAGTTTGAATATGCACTATTTTGATTGAAATATGTTATGTTAATATTGGCTTAACTCAAACAATTTACATTCAAGCAAGATTTTTTGTGAATTTCTTTAAGCTATTGATTAGTTTTTAAGACTTGTCCAATGATTATCTCTAATTTATATTGGAAGGATTAGTTATAATTATTATTAGTTTTTCTTATGTCTTCAATGTTTGTGGGTATCGTCCTAGTAAACCCTCACGAGACTAAACTCGTCCACTAGGGACACCTAGGGGTTTAAAGGCTTGTGTCACATGCTAAGTGCCACCGTGATTTCCTACGAAAATGGATTAGATTAGATTTTCTTATTTTATTTTTATTGAGTCGTTGCTAGGGACTAGCAACAATCTAAGTGTGGGGGTGTGATAACTCGTATAATTATATAGTTTTTAGTTATGTTTTATTATTATTTTGTGTCAAATACGAGTTATTATTGCTTAGTCTAATTGTATTTATGATTTTTTTATATTTTTATGTAATTTGGTGTTTTTCACGAGTTTGTTTGAGTGATTTCAGATTACTAGGTTAAATAAACAATTAAGGGCAAATCCAGTTCAGTTCCAGTTCCGACACCTTTTGCCATATCAGCTATATCTGGAGTTTCACTGAAGCAATAAGGCTGAAATTGTAACCGTGCCAAGTTAAGAGGCATATCTATCTTTTTCAGGTTTTACACTTCTTGAAACGGAGTCGTTTTCCCTAGCGAAATCATCCATCAAGTTGGCTGATGTGCAATGACATCTGTGCTGACCAGTTTTGGTATTTTGCCCATATCTTCTGATCCACATCAGCAAATGAGCTGATTCTAACGGCTATGGATCACTAACTGATAGGGGAACATTTTTCTAGAAGACCATGTGATCAGATCAAGCCTCCAATATTGAAAAAATCGACCATCAAGCTGGCTGATCAAAATTGTCATACAATATGACGAAAATTGTTAGAAAAATGCACCCACCTATTATACCTACCTTTGAAATTTGTAAAGCTTGTCACTTGTCATTTAGCCCTCCAAAATGTGTATAAATAGAGGGCCTTGGATGATTGTAAGAGATTGTAGATTGGTAGGAAATTAGCCATTGTAATAAAATTCTCTAAGTTTTCTTCTTCTTTCTTTTCTCTAGTTTTCTTTTTCTTTATTTTCTTCTTCTTCTTTCTTTCTTTTATTTCCTTCTTAGATTCTCTTTAATTTTATGTTTATGTTTACAATGCCTATGCTAGGCTAAACTTCTACTTGGTTAAGGGTGATTTCAAAGCCCTAGACATGTTTTGTGATTGATTTTCAGATTCTATCTATCATTAATTTTCTATCAAAGTTGCTTATGTTCTTCTACAAGAATTGTTCATGATGTTGTCTTGATTTATTTAGGTGTACAACTAGATAGATCTTGATAATTATCTATTGCTAGTCTAGGAGTCTTGATCCGTGTAATTGTCTTGATTTCCTATTCATAAGTGGCAATTTGTGATTAATGATTATGGTCAAGTTTTCAATAATTGCAAAGTGGAACATAACCTAAGTTGAACAATCCGAGCTTATGTGTTTGTTGCTTAGATCAACCTATCTTTCTCATCATAAAGCTGCCATTAAATTGAATTTAGAGAGCTTATTCTAGGTTGTTTAATGGTTAGAGATTAAATAGAGAGCTTGTTCTATTTAACGACAAACTAAGGAAAGATTGGGATAACAGAGCTTGTTGTTATCTACGGTTGTTAACTTTGATAGTTGGTTGATATTGATATATCTGAAATTGATTCTTAATGATGTCTAGTGGTGGAGAATGAAACCTTAACCATATTTTTCATATTTGATTCTTCTTACTTACTTGTTTTCTTACTTTTCTAGTTTGCTTATTTTTAAAAGTATATTTATTTTTATTGGCTGGTTATACCGCCTAATTTGTATATTAACTTTGTTTTATTTTTATTGGCTGGTTATACCGCCTAATTTAGTATATATATTTTTATTGGCTGGTTATACCGCCTAATTTAGTATATATATTTTTATTGGCTGGTTATACCGCCTTGCATCTTATTCTTATTATTTACTTTAGTTTAAATCTGGCTTCAAAAACCCCTTTTCTTTTATTGTTTTCTTTTAACGTAAGTTATAAACTAATAACTCATAGATTAAAACCCAATCCCTGAGGACTCGACCCTTGCTAATCATTATACTTACAATTGATCTTTTTAGTGCAAGGTTAAATAAGATACACTCTTTTGTGTGCATCATGATCTTTTATATTTTTATGTAATTTGGTTTTTTTTTTACGAGTTTCTTTGAGTGATTTCAGATTACTAGGTTAAATCAACAATTAAGGGCAAATTCAGTTCAGTTCCAGTTCCGACACCTTTTGCCATATCAGCTATATCTGGAGTTTCACTAAAGAAATAAGGCTGAAATTTTAACCGTGCACAGTTAAGAGGCATATCTAACTTTTTCATGTTTTACACTTCTTGAAACGAAGTCGTTTTCCCTAGCGAAATCGACCATCAAGTTGGCTGATGTGCAATGACGTTTGTGCTAACCTGTTTTGGTATTTTGCCCATATCTTCTGATCCACATCAGCATATAAGCTGATTCCAACGGCTATGGATCACTAACTGATAGGGGAACATTTTTCTAGAAAACCATGTGATCAGATCAAGCTTCCAATATTGACAAAATCGACCATCAAGTTGGCTGATCAAAATTGTCATACAATATGACGAAAATTGTTAGAAAAATGCACCCACCTATTATACCTACCTTTGAAATTTATAAAGCTTGTCTCTTGTCATTTAGTCCTCCAAAATGTGTATAAATAGAGGGCCTTGGATGATTGTAAAAGAGACATTGTACATTGGTAGGATATTAGCCATTGTAATAAAATTCTCTAAGTTTTCTTCTTCTTTCTTTTCTCTAGTTTTCTTTTTCTTTATTTTCTTCTTCTTCTTTCTTTCTTTTATTTCCTTCTTAGATTCTCTTTAATTTTATGTTTATGTTTACAATGCCTATGCTAGGCTAAACTTCTATTTGGTTAAGGGTGATTTCAAAGCCCTAGACATGTTTTCTGATTGATTTTCAGATTCTATCTATCATTAATTTTCTATCAAAGTTGCTTATGTTCTTCTACAAGAATTGTTCATGATGTTGTCTTGATTTATTTAGGTGTACAACTAGATAGATCTTGATAATTATCTATTGCTAGTCTAGGAGTCTTGATCCGTGTAATTGTCTTGATTTCCTATTCATAAGTGGCAATTTGTGATTAATGATTATGGTCAAGTTTTCAATAATTGCAAAGTGGAACATAACCTAAGTTGAACAATCCGAGCTTATGTGTTTGTTGCTTAGATCAACCTATCTTTCTCATCATAAAGCTGCCATTAAATTGAATTTAGAGAGCTTATTCTAGGTTGTTTAATGGTTAGAGATTAAATAGAGAGCTTGTTCTATTTAACGATAAACTAAGGAAAGATTGGGATAACAGAGCTTGTTGTTATCTACGGTTGTTAACTTTGATAGTTGGTTGATATTGATAGATCTGAAATTGATTCTTAATGATGTCTAGTGGTGAAGAATGAAACCTTAACCATATTTTTCATATTTGATTCTTCTTACTTACTTGTTTTCTTACTTTTCTAGTTTGCTTATTTTTAAAAGTATATTTATTTTTATTGGCTGGTTATACCGCCTAATTTGTATATTAACTTTGTTTTATTTTTATTGGCTGGTTATACCGCCTAATTTAGTATATATATTTTTATTGGCTGGTTATACCGCCTTGCATCTTATTCTTATTATTTACTTTAGTTTAAATCTGGCTTCAAAAACCCCTTTTCTTTTATTGTTTTCTTTGAACGTAAGTTATAAACTAATAACTCATAGATTAAAACCCAATCCCTGAGGACTCGACCCTTGCTAATCATTATACTTACAATTGATCTTTTTAGTGCAAGGTTAAATAAGATACACTCTTTTGGGTGTATCAACCAACACCCCTTCTTGGCTGTTTAGGAGTTGCAAGATCATACTTTCCGAATTTGTGCATTTTGTAGGGCGGTTTCTTTATACAATAGTGGATGCATTCACCATTACAAGTATTATTCCATCATCCTTTGTAGTGCATTGCTCATCGAGGAATGGTGCATATTTTGATACTTGTTGAATGGTATCCACAAACAAACTGTTTAAGGTTTCCAGCATGTTTTGTTCATGTTCCTCCTTGAACTTTGCAAATCTACTAGGGAAAGGTGGAGAAGAAACATTAGTAAAAATTGGAATCTTAAACATTACCTCAGGTGCCGAAATACTCTTATTTGGATTTGTGGCGTCATTATCCTCAAGAATAGAATTCATCTCTAATTTTGTCTCATCCTCATCTTGTTCCTCATTCTTCAAGGTCCCAATAGTAGCATTCTCCTTTGGGTTAATCATCGTTTCGGCTGGGAGTTCTTCAGATCTTTGTGCTACCCATCCCACCATACTACTAGCCAATTGGCTCATTTGCTTTTCCAAACTCTGGATGCTTGCCCTTGTTTCCTGTTGAAATTGCAAAGTATCAGTAACAAGAGAATTCACAAGATCTTCTAAAGAAGTAACTGAGTTTTGATTCATATGTGGTGGTTGAAAAAGATCTGGTTCTTGAGACCATGATTGATTGAAGCTAGATGGATGAGTGTAATTGGCATAAAGATCTACTTCTTGGTAATTTTTCGAGTAGCCATAATTAGTATGATCCCACCATCCCTCATGGTAAGTGTTTGAGTAATGATCATACTGTTGGTCTTGGAACACTTGATGGCCTTGACATCCTCCCATGGCCAATTGTTGAACTGAGGAAGTGAGATTGGCTTGTTGATTCTCCATGTTCATGTATGCCACCAACTCTTCAAGTGTTAGATTGCTCAATTCCATCGTTTTTTTTTTTTCAAAATTTGAAAAGAAAAATCTGTATGTACAAGAAAATTAAACTAATTAGAACTGAAAATAAGAATAAACCAAGTAACTAATAAACTAAAGAAAGCAATCCCCGGCAACGGCGCCAAAAATTTGATGCACCCAAAAGAGTGTATCTTATTTAACCTTGCACTTAAAAAGAATCAATTGTAGAGTATAATGATTAGCAAGGGTCGAGTCCTCAGGGATTGGGTTTTAGTTTATAGGTTGATAGTTTAAAACTTAAATTCAAGAATAATAAAAGAAAAGGGGTTTTTGAAATCAGATTTAAACTAAAGAAAATAATAAGAATGAGAAAACAAGTAATTAAGAATAATCAAATATTAAAAATATGGTTAAGGTTTCATTCTCCACCACTAGACATCATTAAGAATCAATTTCATATCTATCAGCATTAATTAGCTATCAAAGTTAACAACCGTAGATAACAACAAGCTCTGTTACCCCAATCTTTCCTTAGTTCGTCGTTAAATAGAACAAGCTCTCTATTTAATCTCTAACTATCAAACAACCTATAATAAGCTCTCTAAGTTCAATTTAATAGCAGCTTTATGATGAGAAAGATAGGTTGATCTAAGCAACAAACACATAAACTCGGATTGTTCAACTTAGGTTATGTTCCACTTTGCAATTATTGAAAACTTGACCATAATCATTAATCACAAATTGCTACTTATGAATAGGAAATCAAGACAATTACACGGATCAAGACTCCTAAACTAGCATTAGACCATTATCAAGATCTATCTAGTTGTACACCTAAATAAATCAAGACAACATCATAAACAATTCTTGTAGAAGAACATAAGCAACTTTGATAGAAAATAATGCTGATAGAATCTGAAAATCAATTATAAAACATGTCTAGGGCTTTGAAATCACCCTTAACCAAATAGAAGTTTAGCCTAGCATAGGCATTGTAAACATAAACATAAAATTAAAGAGAATCTAAGAAGAAAATAAAAGAAAGAAAGAAGAAGAAGAAGAATATTAATTATCCAGCCTCTTGCTCTCTCTAAAGAAAAAGAAAACTAGAGAAAAGAAAGAAGAAGAAAACTTAGAGAATTTTATTACAATGGCTAATATCCTACCAATGTACAATGTCCCTTACAATCATCCAAGGCCCTCTATTTATACACATTTTGGAGAGCTAAATGACAAGAGACAAGCTTTATAAATTTCAAAGGTAGGTATAATAGGTGGGTGCATTTTTCTAACAATTTTCGTCATATTGTATGACAATTCTGATCAGCCAGCTTGTTGGTTGATTTTGTCAATGTTGGAGGCTTGATCTGATCAAATGGTCTTATAGAAAACTGTTCCCCTATCAGTTTGTGATCCATAGCCGTTGGAATCAGCTAATTTGCTGATGTGGATCAGAAGCTATGGTCAAAATACGAAAACTGGTCAGCACAGACGTCATTGCACATCAGCCAACTTGATGGTTGATTTCGCTAGGGAAAACGACTCCGTTTCAAGAAGTGTAAAGCATGAAAAAGATAGATATGCCTCTTAACTTTTCACTGTAAAAATTTCAGCCATAATACTTCAGTGAAACTCCAGATATGGCTGATATGGTAAAAGGTGTCGGAATTGGAACTGAACTGGATTTGCCCTTAATTCTTGATTTAACCTAGTAATCTGAAATCACATCATTATTGACATCTTTTGACTTCATTCTCCTTATTGTACCTAAAATTCAAAAACATATTATAAGTAAACAAGATAAAGATCGAAAACATAACAAAAACTAAAGGTAGAAAGGCATAAAATGTATATTTTATGAGCTTATCAAGGAGACTCAAGGATCATCATTATTCTTCTTCTTCTTCTCCATTCTTTTCTTTTTATTTTTATTTTTAGTTTTATGTATATATTATCTATGCCTATGCTAGGCTAAACTTTTATTTGGTTAAAGGTGATTTCAAAGCCCTAGACATGTTTTATAATTGATTTTCAGATTCTATCTTTAATTTTCTATCAAAGTTGCTTATGTTCTTCCATTAAAATTGTTCATGATGATGTTTTGATTTGTTTAGGTGGCCAACTAGATAAATTTTGATAATTGTCTAATGCTAGTTTAGGAGTCTTGATCCGTGTAATTGTCTTGATTTCCTATTCATAAGTGGCAATTTGTGATTAATGATTATGGTCAAGTTTTCAATAATTGCAAAGTGGAACATAACCTAAGTTGAACAATCCGAGCTTATGTGTTTGTTGCTTAGATCAACCTTTCTTTCTCATCATAAAGCTGCTAGTAAATTGAACTTAGAGAGCTTATTCTAGGTTGTTTGATAGTTAGAGATTAAATAGAGAGCTTGTTCTATTTAACGACGAACTAAGGAATGATTGGGGTAACAGAGCTTGTTGTTATCTACGGTTGTTAACTTTGATAGCTAATTAATGTTGATAGATATGAAATTGATTCTTAATGACGTCCAGTGGTGGAGAATGAAACCTTAACCATATTTCTCATATTTGATTCTTCTTAATTACTTGTTTTCTCATTCTTATTGTTAACTTTAGTTTAAATTTGATTTCAAAATCCCCTTTACTTTTGTTTACTTGTTTTTAAGTTTTAAACTATTAACTTATAAACTAAAACCCAATCCTTGAGGACTCGACCCTTGCTAATCATTATACTCTACAATTAATTCTTTTTAAGTGCAAGGTTAAATAAGATACACACTTTTGAGTGCATCAAGTTTTTGGCGCCGTTGCCGGGGATTGCTTTCTTTAGTTTATTTGGTACTTGGTTTATTCTTATTTTCAGTTCTAATTAGTTTTATCTTCTTGTACATACAGGTTTTTCTTTTCAAACTTTGAAAAAAAAACGATGGAATTTAGCAATCTAACACTTGAAGAGTTGGTGGCATACATGAACATGGAGAATCAACAAGCCAATCTCACCTCCCCAGTTCAACAATTGGTCATTGGGAGATGTCAAGGCCATCAAGGGTTCCAAGACCAACCGCATGATCATTACTCAAATACTTACCATGAGGGATGGTGGGATCATACTAATTATGGCTACTCAAAAAATTTCCAAGAAGTAGATCCTTATGCCAATTACACTCATCCATCTAGCTCCAACCAAACATGGTCTCAAGAACCAGATCTTTTTCAGCCATCACATATGACTCAAAACTCAGGTACTTCTTTAGAAGATCTTGCCTATTCTCTTGTTACTGATACTTTGCAATTTCAACAGGAAACAAGGGCAAGCATCCAGATTTGGAAAAGCAAATGAGCCAATTGGCTAGTAGTATGGTGGGATGGGTAGCAAAAAGATCTGAAGAACTCCCTGCCCAAACGATGATTAACCCAAAGGAGAATGCTACTATTGTGACCTTGAGGAATGAGGAACAAGATGAGGATGAGAGAAAATTAGAGATGGATTCTATTCTTTAGGATAATGAAGCCACATATCCAAATAAGAGTATTTCGGCACCTGAGGTAACGTTTAAGATTCCAATTTTTACTAATGTTTCTTCTCCACCTTTTCTTAGTAGATTCACAAAGTTCAAGGAGGAGGAACATGAAAAAGACATGCCAGAAACCTTAAACAACTTGTTTGTGGATGCCATTCAACAAGTATCAAAATATGCTCCATTCCTCGATGAGATATGCACCACAAAGGATGATGGAATAATACTTGTAATGGAGAATGCATCCATTTTTGTGCAAAGAAAGCTTCCTATCAAACGCTCAAATTTGGAAAGTTTCATGTATGAGCCTAACAAGCCTAAAAAGCCAAGAAGGGGTGTTGGTTAGGTTAGACAACTTAAACCAAGTACTAATTGGGAAGGCAGCCCAATTAATGAAGAAATTACCAACCTGCCATACTCAGATTTGCTTTTTTTTCCTTTTCCTTTTTCTTTTATTATTTTTATTGTTTTTATTTATTTATTTTTATGTTTATTTATTAATTATTTGTTTAGTATTTTAGGATTATTTAGGTTGCATGAGTTTGTTTTGTTTTGAGTCTTAGTTGTTCATATTCTTATGTTATTAGTTCTTTTCTCTTACACATAATTCTTTCATTTGGGTTAATAGAATTACATTGAGGACAATGTAAGAATTAAGTGTGGGGGGAAGGATTTAGGATTTCTTTTATTTTTGTCTACTATTTTTTTATGAGTCTATATTATTATTATTATTATTAATTTTTAGTGTGTTTTAGTTCCTTTTTAATACAATGATGAGATATGAATTTTGCATAGGTCTAAACTGGTTATTAGTGAGAAGATTTTCATGAGAATTAAGCTTGATACTAATTTTTATGAGCCAATGTTTATATGATATGTTGATTGAGAAAGAAGCATGTTTAGACTTAATATTGACTTGTATAATCATCCTTATGAGTTTTTGAGCCTATATGATTGATGCATTATACATATCAATCTAATTTCTTTCTTGAGTGCTCTTATGATTACATGATTCTCTAGAACTTGCTTTAAACCGTTTGAGACTATATTAATACATGTGATAACATGAATATGATAGAGGCATTAGGATTATAACCAGAGCCAAACAGCCATTGATGCACCCAAAAGAGTGTATCTTATTTAACCTTGCACTAAAAAGATAAATTGTAAGTATAGTAGTTAGCAAGGGTCGAGTCCTCAGGGATTGGGTTTTAGTTTATAAGTTAATAGTTTAAAACTTAAATTCAAGAACAATAAAAGAAAAGGGGTTTTTGAAGCCAGATTTAAACTAAAGTAAATAATAAGAATAAGATGCAAGGCGGTATAACCAGCCAATAAAAATATATAAACTAAATTAGGCGGTATAACCAGCCAATAAAAATATATAAACTAAATTAGGCGGTATAACAAGCCAATGAAAATATATATACTAAATTAGGCGGTATAACCAGCCAATAAAAATAAAACAAAGTTAATATACAAATTAGGCGGTATAACCAGCCAATAAAAATAAATATACTTTTAAAAATAAGCAAACTAAAAGTAAGAAAACAAGTAAGTAAGAAGAATCAAATATGAAAAATATGGTTAAGGTTTCATTCTCCACCACTAGACATCATTAAGAATCAATTTCAGATCTATCATTATCAACCAACTATCAAAGTTAACAACCGTAGATAACAACAAGCTCTGTTACCCCAATCTTTCCTTAGTTTGTCGTTAAATAGAACAAGCTCTCTATTTAATCTCTAACCATTAAACAACCTAGAATAAGCTCTCTAAATTCAATTTAATGGCAGCTTTATGATGAGAAAGATAGGTTGATCTAAGCAACAAACACATAAGCTCGGATTGTTCAACTTAGGTTATGTTCCACTTTGCAATTATTGAAAACTTGACCATAATCATTAATCACAAATTGCCACTTATGAATAGGAAATCAAGACAATTACACGGATCAAGACTCCTAAACTAGCAATAGGTAATTATCAAGATCTATCTAGTTGTACACCTAAATAAATCTAGACAACATCATGAACAATTCTTGTAGAAGAACATAAGCAACTTTGATAGAAAATTAATGATAGATAGAATCTGAAAATCAATCACAAAACATGTCTAGGGCTTTGAAATCACCCTTAACCAAATAGAAGTTTAGCCTAGCATAGGCATTGTAAACATAAACATAAAATTAAAGAAAATCTAAGAAGAAAATAAAAGAAAGAAAGAAGAAGAGGAAGAATATTAATTATCCAACCTCTTGCTCTCTCTAAAGAAAAAGAAAACTAGAGAAAAGAAAGAAAACTAGAGAAAAGAAAGAAGAAGAAAACTTAGAGAATTTTATTAAAATGGCTAATATCCTACCTATGTACAATATGATCCTCTACAATCATCCAAGGCCCTCTATTTATACACATTTTGGAAGGCTAAATGACAAGAGACAAGCTTTACAAATTTCAAAGGTAGGTATAATAGGTGGGTGAATTTTTCTATCAATTTTCGTCATATTGTATGACAATTTTGATCAGCCAACTTGATGGTCGATTTCGTCAATGTTGGAGGCCTGATCTGATCACATGGTCTTCTATAAAAATGTTCCCCTATCAGTTATGGATCCATAGCCGTTGGAATCAGCTCATTTGCTGATGTGGATAAGCAGATATGGGCAAAATACGAAAACAGGTCAGCACAGACGTCATTGCACATCAGCCAACTTGATGGTCGATTTCGCTAGGAAAACGACTCCGTTTCAAGAAGTATAAAACATAAAAAAGATAGATATGCCTCTTAGCTTTGCAAGGCTACAAATTTCAGCCTTATTGCTTCAGTGAAACTCCAGATATAGCTGATATGGCAAAATGTGTCGGAACTGGAACTGAACTGGATTTGCCCTTAATTCTAGTAATCTGAAATCACTCAAAGAAACTTGTGAAAAACACCAAATTACATAAAAATATAAAAGATCATAAACACAATTAGACTAAACAATAATAACTCGTATTTGACACAAAACAATAATAAAACATAACTAAAAACTATATAATTATACGAGTTATCACACCCCCACACTTAGATTGTTGCTAGTCCCTAGCAACGACTCAATAAAAATAAAATAAGAAAATCTAATCTAATCCACTTTCGTAGAAATCACGGTGGCACTTAGCATGTGACACAAGCCTTTAAACCCCTAGGTGTCCCTAGTGGACGAGTTTAGTCTCGTGAGGGTTTACTAGAACGATACCCACAAACATTGAAAAATTAAAATATAAATAAACTACATATAAATAAACTACATATACTAAAAATATTTACTCCTAATTCTTTCAATACAAATTAGAGACAATATTTGAACAAGTCTTATAAACTAATCAATAGCTTAAAAAATTTCACAAAAAATCATGCTTGAATGTAAATTGTTTGAGTTAAGCCAATATTAGCATAACATATCTCAATCAAAATAGTGCATGTTCAAATTTAATCTCAACTTCTCACATGGGATACTCTCTTGATTTTCACTCTTTAAAGTAGTGGTAAAGTGTTTACACTCAATCAATCTCATGAAAACACTTCTACCATATGCTTGCTTGTCCACCTATTCTCCACTAAAAGATCATGCAACTTCATAAATCAAGAGGTCTTTAATCAAGGTTGTAATGGGGCCAAGGGGTTTGTAATGTGGTTGAAGAACAAAAGGATAAAGATATCACAAAGGTTCCAAAGAGTTCATAAAGTTTAGAGACATAAAAAGATTATACAAAGAAACTTCTCAAAACTCTTTACAAGTACATAGTCACCTAGGCCGGATATTCATGTTGGGCCTTTTCTTCATTCTAAACAACTTTGTAACATCTTTTTCTTTTTCCACAAATTCAAGAGATGATTCATTTTTTTTTTATATAGGAATGTATTTGCCAGTATTCCATTTCTTTTTCTTTTGACTTTTCTTTTCTTTCCCCCCCACACTTATTTCTTGTTTCTAACCCAAATTTTCAATAGATCTTCCTTGTCTTTGCAACTTGTCTCAAAACATGCTAATTCATCTTTGGAACAAAGGTAAAGATATAAGTATATTTAGGTTAGGGACAAGTTATGGTTACCAAAGAGATAGCTTATTCAATGTAGGCTCAAATTGGTTCACTAAGGGTGTGTTCTCTTGGAACATCAATAAGGGTTGGCTGTTTGGCCCTGGCTAAAAATCCTAATGCCTCTATCATATTCATGTTGTCACATGCATCAATATAGTCTCAAATGGTTTAAAGCAAGTTCTAGAGAATCATGTAATCATAAGAGCACTCAAGAAAGAAATTAGATTGATATGTATAATGCATCAATCATATAGGCTCAAAAACTCACAAGGATGATTATACAAGTCAATATCAAGTCTAAACATGCTTCTTTCTCAATCAACATATCAAGTCTAAACATAGCACTCAAAAAAAAATGATATCAAGCTCAATTCTCATGAAAATCTTCTCACTAATAACTCTGTTTTAGACTTATGCAATTCATATCTCATCATTGTATTAAAAAGGAACTAAAACACACTAAAAATAATAATAAAGACTCATAAAAAAAAAAAATAGTAGACAAAAATAAAAGAAATCCTAAATCATTCCCCCCACACTTAATTCTTACATTGTCCTCAATGTAAGTCTATTAACCCAAATGAAAGAATCATGTGTAAGAGAAAAGAACTAATAACATAAGAATAGGAACAGCTAAGACTCAAAACAAAACAAACGCATGCAACCTAAATAATCTTAAAATACTAAACAAAAATTAACAAGTAAACGTAAAAAGATTAAAATCAAACTGACAAGGTATGTCTCAAGTCTCCCTTACTCAGACCTTGTTCAGAATGAATACTTCTAAATTGCTTAAAACACAACAAACTTTTTTTTTATTTTTTTTATTTTTATTATTATTTTTTTTTTTTTGAAAAGAAGAAATCAAACTGACAAGGTATGTCTCAAGTCTCCCTTACTCAGACCTTGTTCAGAATGAATACTTCTAAATTGCTTAAAACACAACAATTTTTTTTTTTTTTTTTTAAATTAGCAAAATATGTCCCATACCCCCTACTAAAATATGATATTGTCCCCAATGTCAAATTTTAAAGGTAGAATTTAGGAGATATTACCTGCAGAGGTTGCTAACCACTTATTATAACTGAGACACAACAAGCAAAATGTTAGATAATGTCACAAAGACAAAGTGCAATCCACTCCTTGCTCGTCCATATCTCTTTTTCTTTTTCCGAGCGTTTGCGAAACAACCGTAGCAGATAAACACTCATAAGCTTGGAGCTTTTTGAGTAAATCTTCAATGGTTGTAGCAGAAATTATGGTTCTCCTTGCCTCTGAAAACATGAATCCATTATCCACAGCATTATCTAAATATGAAAGCAAATTACTAAAATAACCATTAATATTAAGCAAACCAATGGGTTTCTTATTTGTGACCAAAGATGACCAAGAAGCCACGCAAGCTATTTCTTCCAATGTACCCAGACCTCCTGGTAAAGCAATGAATGCATCGGCAGAATGGTACATGATTGTTATCCGTTCAGGGATACTCCAGACTTGTATTTCCTTACCCAAGGTAGGTCCACAAAAATCTGTGAATAGTTTTGGCACGATTCCTAGAACTGGACTTCCTCCGGCGTGTGCTGCTATAGCGACTGCTCCCATTAAACCCGTACTACCGCCTCCATAAATCCACTGGATCTTTTGTTGGGCAAGTATTACTCCAACTCTTATGGCTTCATCAGCGAATATGTTATTTTTCCCTGGATAAGCACCTCCAAAAACACAAATTTTTTTAATGCGTTGGGACGAAGTACTTTCCATTTTTTTTTTCTTTTTTTCGAGTGCCTGAAAGAGAATGAGTACATGGTGTAATATATAGAGGACTGAGTAGTGAATCAGACAAGAGTAATAATGTTGCCGAAAGTGTATCTGACCTGTCAGAAGAAAATGTTAACCTAACAAAAGATTTTTGCGTGATTTCAGGAAGAAAATCAAAAAGAGAAGAAAAATCAACCGTAAAAGTCAAGAGTAATAATGTCGCCGAAAGTGTATTTGACCTGTCAGAAGAAAATGTTAACCTAACAAAAGATTTTTGCGTGATTTCAGGAAGAAAATAAAAAAGAGAAGAAAAATCAACCGTAAAAGACAAATAAAAAAAATGAGAATAATTACACAAATCGAATAACACGTAAATTAAACCGAAATAAAGTTATTGCAAATCAAACCAAAAGCTGAGAAGTCATTTATTGTAGTTGTGATTGTGGCTCACATCTTCCTCTGGTTTTACGTCCAGAAACGGCTTAAACGCCTTCTATGAGTCGAGGATATGCTTCCCATCCAGTTTTCTTACAAGCTGGCAAACAGGGTCTTTTAACATCAGATTCCCAAGATGTTGCCATTCCCTTTGGAATTGCGGCCATAAATCAAGAATTTCTCTTTGTACGTCTCCACTAGGATGCGTCTCAAGAGAAAGTTGGATATTACCCAAATTCTCCTTACTCAGTCCATCCTTAATGAATTCAATTTTATCATCTCGATTAGAGGACGGAATCCCAATAGAACGACATTTACCGTTACACGTCCATCGTGCACATTTGTGGCAATTTGAACTCATGCGCTTTGCTCGTCGCTTCTTTGCAAAAGTGCTTCTACCTGTACCTGGTAAATGCAAAACAGGAAGATATTCATCTTCACGTACCTTGGCTTCAATTATCCAACGTATGTCTCCAGGAATCCCTTTGTGCATAAGCATTCTTAATCTTTCAAATCGAACTTGGTAAAGCTTCAGTAAAATATTTCGAGGAAAAGGAGGAAATCGTTTCTGCAATCTTGTGAGAATATCATCCATCCTGAAAAAAAAAAATAAAATGAAAGAGAAATTGAAAGAGAAATTTATATACAATATCAGTTTTGTGGGTAGCTGATGGAACCGACTTAAATAATCACGGAGTACCGTTATCCGCCATTTAACCGGGGCAAAAAAAAATTATATTTACATCTAGTTATTTTCAAAACAAGGATAAAAAAAAAAAAAACAACATAAAAAGACTCAAAAATAAAACACTCTAAATAAAATCCTAAATTCTTCCCCCCACACATAATTCTTACATTGTCATTAATGTAATGCTATTATCCCCCAATGCAAGAATTATATGTAAGAGAAAAGAACTATTAAACAAAAGAAACTTATGCAGCCTAAATGAACTTAAAAACAGTAAACACAATTAACAAAGAAACATAAGAAATAAAAATAAAAACAATAAAAATAATAAAAGAAAAAGGAAAAGAAAGAGAAAGCAAATCTGAATATGGAAGGTTGGCAATTTCATCTTTAATTGGGCTGCCTTCCCAATTAACACTTGAGTTAGTGTTTTGAATCTAACCAACACCCCTTCTTGGCTTTTTACGCTTGTCAGGCTCATACATGAATTTTTCCAAATTTATGCGTTTGAGAGGAAGCTTTCTTTGCACAACAGTGGATGCATTCTCCATTACAAGTATTATTCCATCATCCTTGGTGGTGCATATCTCATCGAGGAATGGTGCATCTTTTGGTACTTGTTGAATGACATCCACAAACAAACTGTTTAAGGTTTCCAGCGTGTCTTGTTCATGTTCATCCTCCTTGAACTTTGCGAATCTACTAGGAAAAGGTGGAGAAGAAACATTAGTAAAAATTGGAATCTCAAACGTTACCTCAGGTGCCGAAATACTCTTATTTGGATCATTGGCTTCATTATCCTCAAGAATAGAATTCATCTCTAATTTTGTCTCATCCTCATCTTGTTCCTCATTCCTCAAGGTCACAATAGTAGTATTCTCCTTTGGGTTAATCATTGTTTGGGCAGGGAGTTCTTCAGATCTTTGTGCTACCCATCCCACCATACTACTAGTCAATTGGATCATTTGCTTTTCCAAACTCTGGATGCTTGCCCTTGTTTCCTGTTGAAATTGCAATGTATCAGTAACAAGAGAATAGACAAGATCTTCTAAAGAAGTACCTGAGTTTTGAGTCATATGTGGTGGTTGAAAAAGATCTGGTTCTTGGGACCATGATTGATTGAAGCTAGATGGATGAGTGTAATTGGCATAAGGATCTACTTCTTGGTAATTTTTCGAGTAGCCATAATTAGTATGATCCCACCATCCCTCATGGTAAGTGTTTGAGTAATGATCATACTGTTGGTCTTGGAACACTTGATGGCCTTGACATCCTCCCATGGCCAATTGTTGAACTGGGAAGGTGAGATTGGCTTGTTGATTCTCCATGTTCATGTATGCCACCAACTCTTCAAGTGTTAGATTGCTCAATTCCATCGTTTTTTTTTTTTTTTTTTTTTTTTTTTCAAAATTTGATCAGAAAAACCCGTATGTACAAGAAAATAAAACTCATTAGAACTGAAAATAAGAATAAACCAAGTAACAAATAAACTAAAGAAAACAATCCCCGGCAACGGCGCCAAAAATTTGATGCACCCAAAAGAGTGTATCTTATTTAACCTTGCACTAAAAAGATAAATTGTAAGTATAGTAGTTAGCAAGGGTCGAGTCCTCAGGGATTGGGTTTTAGTTTATAAGTTAATAGTTTAAAACTTAAATTCAAGAACAATAAAAGAAAAGGGGTTTTTGAAGCCAGATTTAAACTAAAGTAAATAATAAGAATAAGATGCAAGGCGGTATAACCAGCCAATAAAAATATATAAACTAAATTAGGCGGTATAACCAGCCAATAAAAATATATAAACTAAATTAGGCGGTATAACCAGCCAATGAAAATATATATACTAAATTAGGCGGTATAACCAGCCAATAAAAATAAAACAAAGTTAATATACAAATTAGGCGGTATAACCAGCCAATAAAAATAAATATACTTTTAAAAATAAGCAAACTAAAAGTAAGAAAACAAGTAAGTAAGAAGAATCAAATATGAAAAATATGGTTAAGGTTTCATTCTCCACCACTAGACATCATTAAGAATCAATTTCAGATCTATCATTATCAACCAACTATCAAAGTTAACAACCGTAGATAACAACAAGCTCTGTTACCCCAATCTTTCCTTAGTTTGTCGTTAAATAGAACAAGCTCTCTATTTAATCTCTAACCATTAAACAACCTAGAATAAGCTCTCTAAATTCAATTTAATGGCAGCTTTATGATGAGAAAGATAGGTTGATCTAAGCAACAAACACATAAGCTCGGATTGTTCAACTTAGGTTATGTTCCACTTTGCAATTATTGAAAACTTGACCATAATCATTAATCACAAATTGCCACTTATGAATAGGAAATCAAGACAATTACACGGATCAAGACTCCTAAACTAGCAATAGGTAATTATCAAGATCTATCTAGTTGTACACCTAAATAAATCTAGACAACATCATGAACAATTCTTGTAGAAGAACATAAGCAACTTTGATAGAAAATTAATGATAGATAGAATCTGAAAATCAATCACAAAACATGTCTAGGGCTTTGAAATCACCCTTAACCAAATAGAAGTTTAGCCTAGCATAGGCATTGTAAACATAAACATAAAATTAAAGAAAATCTAAGAAGAAAATAAAAGAAAGAAAGAAAGAAGAAGAGGAAGAATATTAATTATCCAACCTCTTGCTCTCTCTAAAGAAAAAGAAAACTAGAGAAAAGAAAGAAAACTAGAGAAAAGAAAGAAGAAGAAAACTTAGAGAATTTTATTAAAATGGCTAATATCCTACCTATGTACAATATGATCCTCTACAATCATCCAAGGCCCTCTATTTATACACATTTTGGAAGGCTAAATGACAAGAGACAAGCTTTACAAATTTCAAAGGTAGGTATAATAGGTGGGTGAATTTTTCTATCAATTTTCGTCATATTGTATGACAATTTTGATCAGCCAACTTGATGGTCGATTTCGTCAATATTAGAGGCCTGATCTGATCATATGGTCTTCTAGACAAAGGTTCCCGTATCAGTTACGGATCCATAGCCATTGGAATCAGCTCATTTGCTGATGTGGATAAGCAGATATGGGCAAAATACGAAAACAGGTCAGCACAGACGTCATTGCACATCAGCCAACTTGATGGTCGATTTCGCTAGGAAAACGACTCCGTTTCAAGAAGTATAAAACATGAAAAAGATAGATATGCCTCTTAGCTTTGCAAGGCTACAAATTTCAGCCTTATTGCTTCAGTGAAACTCCAGATATAGCTGATATGGCAAAATGTGTCGGAACTGGAACTGAACTGGATTTGCCCTTAATTCTAGTAATCTGAAATCACTCAAAGAAACTTGTGAAAAACACCAAATTACATAAAAATATAAAAGATCATAAACACAATTAGACTAAACAATAATAACTCGTATTTGACACAAAACAATAATAAAACATAACTAAAAACTATATAATTATACGAGTTATCAGCCATCCATTATTAATGTTCCAAGAGAACATCCCCACTAGTGAGCCAATTTGAGCCTACATTAAATATGCTATTTTATTGGTAACCACAACTTACACCTAGCCTAAATATACTTATATCCTTACCCTTGTTCTAAAGATAGATTATATATTTTGAGACATATTGCAAAAAAACAAGGGATAATTTTAGTTGAAAAGGGTTCGAAACAAAAGATAAGTGTGGGGGAAGAAAAGAAAAGAAAAAGTCAAGAGAAAAAGAAAGGGATCATTGTCAAATATATTCCAATATTGAAAAAAAAAAATCATCTCTTGAACTTCTAGTTAAAGTAAAGAAAAAGATGTTACAAAGTTGGTTAGAATGAAGCAAAAGCTCAACATGAATATTTAGCCAATGTTATTATGTGCTTTATAAGAGTTTTGAGAAGTTTTATTTGTATGATCTTATTATGTCTCTAAACTCTATGAACTCTTTGGAACCTTTGTGATATCTTTATCCTTTTGTTCTTTAACCACATTATAACCCTTTGGCCCCATTACAACCATGAATAAACACCTCTTGATTTATGAAGTTGTATGATCTAAATAGTGAAGAATAGGTGGACAAGCAAGCATATGGTAGAAGTGTTTTCATGAGATTGATTGAGTGTAAACACTTTACCACTACTTTAAAGAGTGAAAATCAGGAGAGTATCCCATGTGAGAAGTTGAGATTAAGTTTAAATATGCACTATTTTGATTGAAATATGTTAAGTTAATATTGGCTTAACTCAAATTATTTACATTCAAGCAAGTTTTTTTGTGAATTTCTTTAAGTTATTGATTAGTTTTTAAGACTTGTTCAATGATTATCTCTAATTTATATTGGAAGGATTAGTTGTAATTATTATTTTTTTTTTTAATTTTTTTAGTTTTTCTTATGTCTTCAATGTTTGTGGGTATCGTCCTAGTAAACCCTCACGAGACTAAACTCGTCCACTAGGGACACCTAGAGGTTTAAAGGCTTGTGTCACATGCTAAGTGCCACCGTGATTTCCTACGAAAGTGGATTAGATTATATTTTCTTATTTTGTTTTGCTCGAGGACCAGCAAAAAGCTAAGTGTGGGGGTATTTGATAAGCTCACAAAATATACATTTTATGCCTTTCTACCTTTAGTTTTTGTTATGTTTTCGATCTTTATCTTGTTTACTTATAATACATTTTTGAATTTTAGGTACAATAAGGAGAATGAAGTCAAAAGACGTCAATAATGATGGTAAAGTGTTTACAAAATCATAATCACAAGATGGAAGAAGACTTGGGAGTCAAAAATATCAATTTCTGGTTGAAAAGCAATTAGGCAAATTTGACCTCTGGAGCTTGTTGTAAGGAAAACATGATGTTAGGCTCTTTATTTGAAGAAACTTCCTACTTGACTTTTGAAGTTTACTTGATTATATTTCCAACGATATATTATGGGCCCAAATCGGATAAGAAATGGGCACCCAAATTGGCGCTATAAGATATCCTTAAAGAACCCTGCGGCCAGAAAAACCCTAATCGTAAATCTAAAAAAAAAAAGGAAAAAACGTGATTTTTGCACCTCCAGGCTTACTTGTCCGGCAAGGACTTATTCTCAGGGTTTTAAAGCTCTATAAATACCATCTTTTGAGCCATAAACTAGACATCTTTTGAGGAGACTCAAGGATCATCATTCTTCTTCTTCTTCTTCTCCATTCTTTTATTTTTATTTTTCTTTTTAGTTTTATGTATATATTATCTATGCATATGCTAGGCTAAACTTTTATTTGGTTAAGGATGATTTCAAAGCCCTAGACATGTTATGTAATTAATTTTCAGAATCTATCTATCTTTGTTTTCTATCAAAGTTGCTTATGTTCTTCCATTAAAATTGTTCATGATGATGTTTTGATTTGTTTAGGTGGCCAACTAGATAAATCTTGATAATTGTCTAATGCTAGTTTAGGAGTCTGGATCCGTGTAATTGTCTTGATTTCCTATTCATAAGTGGCAATTTGTGATTAATGATTATGGTCAAGTTTTCAATAATTGCAAAGTGGAACATAACCTAAGTTGAACAATCCGAGCTTATGTGTTTGTTGCTTAGATCAACCTATCTTTCTCATCATAAAGCTGCTATTAAATTGAACTTAGAGAGCTTATTCTAGGTTGTTTGATAGTTAGAGATTAAATAGAGAGCTTGTTCTATTTAACGACAAACTAAGGAAAGATTGGTGTAACAGAGCTTGTTGTTATGTACGGTTGTTAACTTTGATAGCTAATTAATGTTGATAGATATGAAATTGATTCTTAATGATGTCTAGTGGTGGAGAATGAAACCTTAACCATATTTCTCATATTTGATTCTTCTTAATTACTTGTTTTCTCATTCTTATTGTTAACTTTAGTTTAAATTTGATTTCAAAATCCCCTTTACTTTTGTTTACATGTTTTTAAGTTTTAAACTATTAACTTATAAACTAAAACCCAATCCCTGAGAACTCGACCCTTGCTAATCATTATACTCTACAATTGATTCTTTTTAAGTGCAAGGTTAAATAAGATACACACTTTTGAGTAAGCTTTCACTTTGAGCTCCTTATGAGCTTCTATAAGCTTATCTTATCTCCTTGCTAGTTTACCATCATCATACATCATTCATATCAAGTTAAAGCTGCTACTAAATTGAACTTAGAGAGCTTATTCTAGGTTGTTTGATAGTTAGAGATTAAATAGAGAGCTTGTTCTATTTAACGACGAACTAAGGAATGATTAGGGTAACAGAGCTTGTTGTTATCTATGGTTGTTAACTTTGATAGCTAATTAATGTTGATAGATATGAAATTGATTCTTAATGATGTCTAGTGGTGGAGAATGAAACCTTAAGCATATTTTTCATATTTGATTCTTCTTAATTACTTGTTTATTCATTCTTATTGTTAACTTTAGTTTAAATCTGATTTCAAAATCCCCTTTACTTTTGTTTACTTGTTTTTAAGTGATAAACTATTAACTTATAAACTAAAACCCAATCCCTGAGGACTCGACCCTTACTAATCACTATACTCTACAATTGAATTTTTTAAGTGCAAGGTTAAATAAGATACACTCTTATGGGTGCATCAAGTTCTTGGCGTCGTTGTCGGGGATTGCTTTATTTAGTTTATTAGTTTATTGGTTTATTCTTATTTTTAGTTGTAATTAATTTTATTTTTCTTGTACATACAAGTTTTTGTTTTCAAATTTCAAGCAAGAAGAGATGGAAGGTGCTACATCAAAACTTCAAAACCTTTAGAACCAACTAGACAATCTCATCTTCATAGTTCAACAAGTGGCCATAAGTAAGATTCAACAATTAAGGCAGTGTGGAGTGTGCTTCATGATGGATCATCCAACCAATTGGTGCCCATACTTCCAAAAAGATATTTTTGAACCAGCCTATGATGTGGGAGAATAGCAAAGGCATCAAGGGTTCCAAGGACAACAGTATGATGCTTTCCCAAAAACTTACAATGAGGGATGGTGGAATCATACTCATTATGGCTACTCGGGAGATTATCAAGAAGTAGATCCTTATGCTAATTACACTAATCAATTTGTCTTCAATCAACCATGGGATCAACAACAAGATCTTTTTGAGCCACCACCTTGATAAGCTCATAAAATATACATTTTATGCCTTTCTACCTTTAGTTTTTGTTATGTTTTCAATCTTTATCTTGTTTACTTATAATATGTTTTTGAATTTTAGGTACAATGAGGAGAACGAAGTCAAAAGATGTCAATAATGATGGTAAAAAGCTTACAAAATCATAATCACAAGATGGAAGAAGACTTGGGAGTCAAAAATATCAATTTCTGGTTGAAAAGCAATTAGGCAGATTTGACCTCTGGAGCTTGTTGTAAGGAAAACATGATGTTAGATTATTTATTTGAAGAAACTTCCTTCTTGACTTTTGAAGCTGACTTGATTAGCCTTCCAACGATATATTATGGGCCCAAATCGGATAAGAAATGGGCAACCAAATTGGCGCTATAAGATCTCCCTAAAGAACCCTACAGCCAGAAAAACCCTAACCGCAAATCTGAAAAAAAGGCAAAAACGTGATTTTTCTGCCTCCAGGCTTACTTGTGTGGCAAGGACTTATTCTCAGGGTTATAAAGCTCTATAAATGCCATCTTTTGAGCCACAAACTAGACATCTTTTGAGGAGACTCAAGGGATCATCATTATTCTACTTCTTCTTCTCCATTCTTTTATTTTTCTTTTTAGTATTATGTATATATTATCCATGCTTATGTTATGCTAAACTTATTTGGTTAAGGATGATTTCAAAGCCCTAGACATATTATGTAATTAATTTTCAGAATCTATCTATCATTGTTTTCTATCAAAGTTGCTTATGTTCTTCCATTAAAATTGTTCATGATGATGTTTTGATTTGTTTAGGTGGCCAACTAGATAAATCTTGATAATTGTCTAATGCTAGTTTAGGAGTCTTGATCCGTGTAATTGTCTTGATTTCCTATAAATAAGTAGCAATTTGTGATTAATGATTATGGTCAAGTTTTCAATAATTGCAAAGTGGAACATAACCTAAGTTGAACAATCCGAGCTTATGTGTTTGTTGCTTAGATCAACCTATCTTTCTCATCATAAAGCTTCTATTAAATTGAACTTAGAGAGCTTATTCTAGGTTGTTTGATAGTTAGAGATTAAATAGAGAGCTTGTTCTATTTAACGATAAATTAAGGAAAGATTGGGGTAACAGAGCTTGTTGTTATCTACGGTTGTTAACTTTGATAGCTAATTAATGTTGATAGATATGAAATTGATTCTTAATGATGTCTAGTGGTGGAGAATGAAACCTTAACCATATTTTTCATATTTGATTCTTCTTAATTACTTGTTTTCTCATTCTTATTGTTAACTTTAGTTTAAATCTGATTTCAAAATCCCCTTTACTTTTGTTTACTTGTTTTTAAGTGATAAACTATTAACTTATAAACTAAAACCCAATCCCTGAGGACTCGACCCTTGCTAATCACCATAATCTACAATATCAACCAACTATCAAAGTTAACAACCGTAGATAACAACAAGCTCTGTTATCCCAATCTTTCCTTAGTTTGTCGTTAAATAGAACAAGCTCTCTATTTAATCTCTAACCATTAAACAACCTAGAATAAGCTCTCTAAATTCAATTTAATGGCAGCTTTATGATGAGAAAGATAGGTTGATCCAAGCAACAAACACATAAGCTCGGATTGTTCAACTTAGGTTATGTTCCACTTTGCAATTATTGAAAACTTGACCATAATCATTAATCACAAATTGCCACTTATGAATAGGAAATCAAGACAATTACACGGATCAAGACTCCTAGACTATCAATAGATAATTATCAAGATCTATCTAGTTGTACACCTAAATAAATCAAGACAACATCATGAACAATTATTGTAGAAGAACATAAGCAACTTTGATAGAAAATTAATGATAGATAGAATCTGAAAATTAATCACAAAACATGTCTAGGGCTTTGAAATCACCCTTAACCAAATAGAAGTTTAGCCTAGCATAGGCATTGTAAACATAAACATAAAATTAAAGAGAATCTAAGAAGGAAATAAAAGAAAGAAAGAAGAAGAAGAAAATAAAGAAAAAGAAAACTAGAGAAAAGAAAGAAGAAGAAAACTTAGAGAATTTTATTACAATGGCTAATATCCTACCAATGTACAATGCCTCATACAATCATCCAAGGCCCTCTATTTATACACATTTTGGAGGACTAAATGACAAGAGACAAGCTTTACAAATTTCAAAGGTAGGTATAATAGGTGGGTGCATTTTTCTAACAATTTTCGTCATATTGTATGACAATTTTGATCAGCCAACTTGATGGTCGATTTTGTCAATATTGGAAGCTTGATCTGATCACATAGTCTTCTAGAAAAATGTTCCCCTATCAGTTAGTGATCCATAGCCGTTGGAATCAGCTCATTTGCTGATGTGGATCAGAAGATATGGGCAAAATACCAAAACAGGTCAGCACAGACGTCATTGCACATCAGCCAACTTGATGGTCAATTTCGCTAGGGAAAACGACTCCGTTTCAAGAAGTGTAAAACATGAAAAAAGTTAGATATGCCTCTTAACTTTGCACGGTTACAATTTTAGCCTTATTGCTTCAGTGAAACTCCAGATATAGCTGATATGGCGAAAGGTGTCGGAACTGGAACTGAACTGAATTTGCCCTTAATTGTTGATTTAACCTAGTAATCTGAAATCACTCAAAGAAACTCGTAAAAAAACACCAAATTACATAAAAATATAAAAGATCATAAACACAATTAGACTAAGCAATAATAACTCATATTTGACACAAAACAATAATAAAACATAACTAAAAACTATATAATTATACGAGTTATCACACCCCCACACTTAGATTGTTGCTAGTCCTCGAGCAAAAACAAATAAAAATAAAATAAGAAAATCTAATCTAATCCACTTTCGTAGGAAATCACGGTGGCACTTAGCATGTGACACAAGCCTTTAAAACCCTAGGTGTCCCTAGTGGACGAGTTTAGTCTCGTGAGGGTTTACTAGAACGATACCCACAAACATTGAAAAACTAAAATATAAATAAACTACATATACTAAAAATATTTACTCCTAATCCTTTCAATACACATTAGAGACAATCTTTGAACAAGTCTTATAAACTAATCAATAGCTTAAAGAATTTCACAAAAAATCATGCTTGAATGTAAATTGTTTGAGTTAAGCCAATATTAACATAACATATTTCAATCAAAATATTGCATATTCAAACTTAATCTCAACTACTCACATGGGATACTCTCATGATTTTCATTCTTTAAAGTAGTGGTAAAGTGTTTACACTCAATCAATCTCATGAAAACAGTTCTACCATATTCTTGCTTGTCCACCTATTCTCCACTATTTAGATCATACAACTTCATGAATCAAGAGGTCTTTAATCAAGGTTGTAATGGGGCCAAGGGGTTTGTAATGTGGTTGAAGAACAAAAGGATAAAGATATCACAAAGGTTCCAAAAAGTTCATAAAGTTTAGAGACATAATAAGATCATACAAAGAAACTTCTCAAAACTCTTTACAAGTACATAGTCACCTAGGCCGGATATTCATGTTGGGCCTTTTCTTCATTCTAAACAACTTTGTAACATCTTTTTCTTTTTCCCCAAATTCAAGAGATGATTCATATATATATATATATATATATATATTTTTACATAGGAATGTATTTGCCAGTATTCCATTTCTTTTTTTTTTTCTCTTGACTTTTCTTTTCTTTCCCCCCCCCCCACACTTATTTCTTGTTTCTAACCCAAATTTTCAATAGATCTTCCTTGTCTTTGCAACTTGTCTCAAAACATGCTAATTCATCTTTGGAACAAAGGTAAGGATATAAGTATATTTAGGTTAGGGACAAGTTATGGTTACCAAAGAAATAGCTTATTCAATGTAGGCTCAAATTGGTTCACTAAGGGTGTGTTTTCTTGGAACATCAATAAGGGATGGCTGTTTGGCCCTGGCTAAAAATCCTAATGCCTCTATCATATTCATGTTGTCACATGCATCAATATAGTCTCAACAAGGTCTAAAGCAAGTTCTAGAGAATCATGTAATCATAAGAGCACTCAAGAAAGAAATTAGATTGATTTATATAATGCATCAATCATTATAGGCTCAAAAACTCACAAGGATGATTATACAAGTCAGATTAAGTCTAAACATGCTTCTTTCAAAATCAACATATCATATTAACATTGGCTCATAAAAAGGTTGATATCAAGCTCAATTCTCATGAAAATCTTCTCACTAATAAATCTGTTTTAGACTTATGCAATTCATATCTCATCATAGTATTGAAAGTAACTAAAACACACTAAAAACACACTAAGTCTAAACATGCTTTTTTTTTTTTTTTTGAAGAAGATTAAATCAAACTGACAAGGTATGTCTCAAGTCTCCCTTACTCAGACCTTGTTCAGAATGAATACTTCTAAATGTCTTAAAACACAACAAATTTTTTTTTTTTTTTTAAATTAGCAAAATATGTCCCTTACCCCCTACTAAAATATGACATTGTCCCCAATGTCAAATTTTAAAGGTAGAATTTAGGAGATATTACCTGCAGAGGTTGCTAACCACTTATTATAACTGAGACACAACAAGCAAAATGTTAGATAATGTCACAAAGACAAAGTGCAATCCACTCCTTGCTCGTCCATATCTCTTTTTCTTTTTTCGAGCGTTTGCGAAACAACCGTAGCAGATAAACACTCATAAGCTTGGAGGTTTTTGAGTAAATCTTCAATGGTTGTAGCAGAAATTATGGTTCTCCTTGCCTCTGAAAACATGAATCCATTTTCCACAGCATTATCTAAATATGAAAGCAAATTACTAAAATAACCATTAATATTAAGCAAACCAATGGGTTTCTTATTTGTGACCAAAGATGACCAAGAAGCCACGCAAGCTATTTCTTCCAATGTACCCAGACCTCCTGGTAAAGCAATGAATGCATCGGCAGAATGGTACATGATTGTTATCCGTTCAGGGATACTCCAGACTTGTATTTCCTTACCCAAGGTAGGTCCACAAAAATCTGTGAATAGTTTTGGCACGATTCCTAGAACTGGACTTCCTCCGGCGTGTGCTGCTGTAGCGACTGCTCCCATTAAACCCGTACTACCACCTCCATAAATCAACTGGATCTTTTGTTGGGCAAGTATTACTCCAACTCTTATGGCTTCATCAGCAAATATGTTATTTTTCCCTGGATAAGCACCTCCAAAGACACAAATTTTTTTAATGCGCTGGGACGAAGTACTTTCCATTTTTTTTTCGAGTGCCTCAAAGAGAATGAGTACATGGTGTAATATATAGAGGACTGAGTAGTGAATCAGACAAGAGTAATAATGTCGCCGAAAGTGTATTTGACCTGTCAGAAGAAAATGTTAACCTAACAAAAGATTTTTGCGTGATTTCAGGAAGAAAATCAAAAAGAGAAGAAAAATCAACCGTAAAAGACCAATAAAAAAAAACGAGAATAATTACACAAATCGAACAACACGTAAATTAAACCGAAATGTAGTTATTGCAAATCAAACCAAAAGCTGAGAAGTTATTTATTGTAGTTGTGATTGTGGCTCACATCTTCCTCTGGTTTTACGTCCAGAAACGGCTTAAACGCCTTCTATGAGTCGAGGATATGCTTCCCATCCAGTTTTCTTACAAGCTGGCAAACAGGGTCTTTTAACATCAGATTCCCAAGATGTTGCCATTCCCTTTGGAATTGCGGCCATAAATCAAGAATTTCTCTTTGTACGTCTCCACTAGGATGCGTCTCAAGAGAAAGTTGGATATTACCCAAATTCTCCTTACTCAGTCCATCCTTAATGAATTCAATTTTATCATCTCGATTAGAGGACGGAATCCCAATAGAACGACATTTACCGTTACACGTCCATCGTGCACATTTGTGGCAGTTTGAACTCATGCGCTTTGCTCGTCGCTTCTTTGCAAAAGTGCTTCTACCTGTACCTGGTAAATGCAAAACTGGAAGATATTCATCTTCACGTACCTTGGCTTCAATTATCCAACGTATGTCTTCAGGAATCCCTTTGTGCATAAGCATTCTTAATCTTTCAAATCGAACTTGGTAAAGCTTCAGTAAAATATTTCGAGGAAAAGGAGGAAATCGTTTCTGCAATCTTGTGAGAATATCATCCATCCTGAAAAAAAAAATGAAAAAAATTGGAAGAGAAATTGGAAGAGAAATTTATATACAATATCAGTTTTGTGGGTAGCTGATGGAACCGATTTAAATAATCACGGAGTACCGTTATCCGCCATTTAACCGGGGTTAAAAAAATTAAAAATTATATTTACATCTAGTTATTTTCAAAACAAGGATCAGAAAGAAAAACAACATAAAAAGACACAAAAACAAAACACTCTAAATAAAATCCTAAATTCTTCCCCCCCACACATAATTTTTACATTGTCCTCAATGTAATGCTATTATCCCCCAATGCAAGAATTATATGTAAGAGAAAAGAACTATTAAACAAAAGACAAGAAAAACAATAAAAGATAGAATGATGGAGAGTAAGGAATATGCAAATCTGATATAATAGATGCTCTCCATCCTTTTGGGTTGCCTCCCAAGAAGCGCTTGGTTTATTGTCCTCAGCCTGACTTCGACCCATGCCATTATTATTCAACATAATTTGGCTCAAAAAGTGGTAACTCCTCCACATCTTGTATGGGAAAGTTCTCATAGTAAGGCTTCAATCTATGACCATTCACTTTGAACGCCTTATCTGTTTTTGGGCTTTGGATTTCAACTGCACCATGAGTAAATACATTAGTAATAACAAAAGGTCCAACCCAACGAGAACGTAACTTACCTGGATATAACTTAAGGCGTGAATGGAAGAGAAGAACTTTTTGTCGAACAACAAATTCCTTTCTTGATATCATCTTGTCATGGAATGCCTTAGTCTTTTCCTTGTAAATCCTAGAATTCTGATAGGCATCATTCCTTATCTCCTCTAATTCTTGTAGGTCAAGTTTTCTTTTCTTTCCTGTCTCATCCATCTCCATGTTGCATTGTTTGATAGCCCAATATGATTTATGTTCCAATTCAACCGAAAGATGACAAGGCTTACCATAAACAAGTCGATAAGGAGACATACCAATGGGTGTCTTATATGCTGTCCTATAAGCCCAAAGTGCATCATCAAGTCGTGAACTCCAATCCTTCCTATTTGGATTAACTGTCTTTTCAAGGATGGACTTAACTTCTCGGTTTGACACTTCAGCTTGCCCACTAGTTTGAGGACGATATGAGGTGGAGACCTTGTGTGTGATGTTATACTTCCTCAAAAGTGCTTCCATAGTCCTATTGCAAAAGTGAGTACCTCTATCGCTGATTATGGCCTTTGGCGTTCCAAACCTAGCAAAGATGTTAGTCTTGACAAAATCTGAAACAACTTTAGAGTCATTAGTCCTAGTGGATTTTGCTTCCACCCACTTTGAAACATAATCAACGGCAAGTAAAATATAAAGATTACCAAAAGAAGAAGGAAAAGGTCCCATGAAATCCATGCCCCATACATCAAAAATTTCAACAATAAGTATTGGAGTTTGAGGCATTTGATTTCTAGCACCTAAGTTACCTGTTCTTTGGCAACGATCACATAACTTGCAAAAGAGGTATGCATCTTTGAATATGGTAGGCCAATAAAATCCAGAATCAAGAACTTTCATGGCTGTTCTTTTCGATCCAAAGTGTCCTCCACATGCATAAGAGTGACAAAAGGTGAGAATAGATTGAAATTCAGTTTCGAGTACACACCTTCTTATAATCTGATTGGAGCAATGCTTCCAAAGGTAAGGATCATCCCATATGTAGTATTTGGCATCACTATTGATCTTATTTCTTTGGGCTTGTGTCAACTCTTGTGGCAACTTCTTGGTAACTAAGTAATTAACAATATCAGCATACCAAGGAGTTGTTGTACTTATAAAAAGAAGTTGCTCATCCGGAAAGTTCTCATTCAAGGGTAGTGCATCCTCTTCATGAACTAAACGGCTAGATGGTCCGCAACCAAGTTGTCACTACCTCTCTTATCTTTTATCTCCAAATCAAACTCTTGTAAGAGAAGTATCCATCTGATCAACCTTGGTTTGGCATCCTTCTTAGTGAGTAAGTACCTAAGGGCTGCATGGTCAGAAAATACAATTACTTTAGTACCAATTAAATAAGATCGAAATTTTTCTAAAGCAAATACAACAGCCAAAAGTTCTTTTTCAGTAGTGGAATAGTTCAATTGAGCATCATTAAGAGTTCGTGAGGCATAATAAATGGCATGTGAGGCTTTGCCAACCCTTTGGCCCAAAACAGCTCCAATGGCATAGTTACTAGCATCACACATGATTTCAAAAGGTACATTCCAATCTGGTGGTTGGATGATAGGAGCTGATGTCAAGAGTTCCTTCAATGTTTCGAACGCTTCTTTGCATTTGTCATCAAAGTGGAAAACCACATCTTTTTGTAGTAGCTTGCAAAGAGGTAATGTGATCTTTGAGAAGTCTTTGATAAATCTCCTATAGAAACCTGCATGTCCAAGAAAAGAACGAACCTCTCTCACATTTGTGGGAGGTGGTAAAGAATGCATAATATCTATTTTAGATTTATCAACCTCTATCCCTCTAGAAGAAATAACATGGCCCAAAACTATTCCTTGTTCTACCATAAAGTGACATTTTTCCCAATTCAAAACAAGGTTAGTTTCCATGCATCTTTCAAGTACAAGTGTAAGGTTCTCTAGACATCTATCAAAAGAATCACCATAGACACTAAAATCATCCATAAACACTTCTATGATATTCTCTACATAATCTGAAAATATGCTAACCATACACCTTTGGAATGTAGCTGGTGCATTACAAAGACCAAATGGCATATGCCGGTATGCAAAAGTACCAAATGGACATGTGAATGTTGTTTTCTCTTGGTCCTCCGGAGCAATGGCTATCTGATTATAACCTGAAAAACCATCAAGAAAACAATAATGAGAATGGCCAGCTAACCTTTCAAGCATTTGATCAATAAAAGGTAAAAGAAAGTGGTCTTTACGAGTTGTGGAATTAAGTTTACGATAATCAATACAAACTCGCCATCCTGTTTGAATCCTAGTAGGAACAAGTTCATTCTCATTATTTGTTACCACCGTTACACCTGATTTCTTTGGAACCACTTGGACCGGGCTCACCCATTTGCTATCCGAGATAGGATAGATCACTCCAACATCTAGGAGCTTCAGTATCTCCTTTTTCACCACCTCCATCATAGGAGGGTTCAATCTTCTTTGTGCTTCTTTTGTTGGTTTGGACGCCTCCTCTAACAAAATCCGGTGCATGCACATAGATGGGCTTATTCCCTTGATATCGGCAATTGTCCAACCAATTGCTGTTTTATGCTCTCTAAGCACCCGGATAAGTCGCTCTTCTTGCAAAGGTGTGAGCTCTTTGGCAATGATGATCGGTAGTGTGTCCTTTTTACCTAAGAACACATATTTCAAGTGGTTCGGTAGTGGTTTCAACTCTAAAGTTGGTGCCTGCAAAATGGAAGGTAGAAGTTTCTCATTAGATAAAGGCAAATCAATAAAATGAAACATCAAACCTTGCATCTTTAGGTGGCAGCGAGTGTAAAGATTCTAGTGCCCCTTCCACCTGGTCACTCAAGGCTAGTTTAGCATTCCCCATTCCGAGATGGTTGCTAAGGACTATTTCCACACTATCTTCACCATCTAGCTCATAAGCTTGCTGCACTAGTGAGTCAATTATATCAATATTAAAAACAGAATGCACATCACTAGGATATCTCATGGCCTCAAAAATGTTAAAGCGAATTATTTCACCATCAAATTCCATAGTTAAAGTGCCATCATGTACATCTATTTTAGTTCTTGCTGTTTTCAAGAATGGTCTCCCTAATAGAATAGGTGTGGGATTAGAAGACATCTCATCTTCCATCTCAATAACATAAAAGTCAGCGGGAAAAACCAATTCATTAACCTGTACAAGAACGTCTTCTACAACTCCTCTTGGATAAGTGTTAGAACGGTCAGCAAGTTGTATTATAACACCGGTTTCCTCTAATGGTCCTAGATTCAATGAAGCATAAATTGAATATGGCATGACATTAATAGATGCCCCTAGATCTAGCATAGCACGCTCAAACCTGGTGTTGCCTATCTTACAAGGAATGGTAAACATACCTGGATCCTTGCATTTAGGTGGGAGTTTCTTTTGAAGAACAGCTGACACATTCTCCCCCACACTTACCTTTTCATTCCATTTCAACTTCCGTTTAGATGTGCACAACTCTTTTAGGAACTTGGCATATCTTGGCACTTGCTTGATAGCATCTAGTAAAGGAATGTTCACCTCTACTTTCCGGAAGGTTTCCAAAATTTCCTTCTCTTGCTCCTCCCTCTTGGACTTTGCTAACCTGCTAGGAAAAGGTGGAGGAGTTATATAAGAAGGAAAGGATGGTTTAGGAATTACCTTTTTTAGTGGCTCGTTGGGATGTGAAGAGGATGCCATGGTATTGTTCTCCCCTTGAGCACTATCATTTTGTGGTGTCTCTAGCTGTTTCCCACTTCTTAAAGTTATAGCATTGGCATTCTCTCTTGGATTCACTATGGTTTGGGAAGGTAATTTCCCAGAATCCCTTGCTTGCATTTGACTCATGGTTGTTGCCAATTGCCCTATTTGAGTCTCCAAATTTCGAATACTTGTCTTTGTTTCCTGTTGAAATTGAATTGTATTAGTAGAAAGAGCTTTAACAAGATCTTCAAGAGAAGTACCTGAATTTTGGGTGGGTGGTAGTTGTTGTCGGGTTTGGTATGGTTGTTGCACTCTTTGCTGAAAACCCGGTGGCCTGTGGTCAAATGGTGGAGGAATAGTTTGTGATTGGTTCCCTCCATAATTGAAGTTTGGATGATCCCTCCATCCTGGATTGTAAGTGTTTGAGTAGGGATCATATTTCCTTGATTGGTTCTGAAATCCACCCACGGCATTCACATGTTCATTGGTATCCTCTTGAAGTGTTGGACACATATCAGTTTGGTGCCCTATGTTTGAACATATGCCACAAGCCTTTATTTGTTGTATTTTACCTACAGCCAATTGTTGAACAAGAGAAGTCAGTTTATCAAATTTTTGTTCAAGGGATGATATACTTACCTCATTAACTCTCTTGGGTTGTGGTGGTGGATCTTGTCTCATTGAGAACTGTTGAGAATTGGCTGCCATGTTGGAGATTAATGTTCTAGCAGCCCTGGGAGTCTTATCGACTAGAGCTCCCCCACTAGCGGCATCTATCATACTTCTCTCCATGGGCATGAGACCTTCATAGAAGTATTGGATGAGAAGTTGTTCACTTATTTGATGGTGTGGACATGATGCACAAAGTTTCTTAAACCTCTCCCAATATTCATATAAGGACTCTCCGTTGTATTGCCGAATCCCACATATCTCTTTCCTAATGTTGGCAGCCTTAGATGCTGGGAAATACCTTTCCAAGAATGCTTTCTTCAAATCATTCCATGTAGTGATGGTCCCGGATGGTAGATAGTAGAGCCATTCCTTTGCTGAATCAGCTAGAGAGAATGGGAAGGCTCTCAACTTAACTTGCTCTTCCGTGACCCCTGTTGGTCTCATGCTTGAGCAAACTACATGGAATTCCTTGAGGTGCTTATTTGGATCCTCTCCTGCAAAGCCATGAAAAGTTGGGAGAAGATGAATCAAACCAGATTTTAATTCAAAAGCTACCTCAAGATTAGCATATTCAATGCATAATGGTTGTTGACCCAAGTCTGGAGCGGCTAGCTCCTTGAGAGTTCGGTTGTCAGCTGCTGCCATCTCTCCTTGCTCCTCTTGGATGTTTTGGATCAACTCCTCGATTGGTTGTTGGTGAGAAGTTATAAATTCCCGAATTCTCCTAAGTCGTAAGTCTTCTTCAGGAGCTTGGAACATTCACTAATAAAAAAAATAAGAAAGTAAATAATTAGAACAGAAAATAAGAATAAACCAATAAACTAATAAACTAAAGAAAGCAATCCCCGGCAACGGCGCCAAAAATTTGATGCACCCAAAAGAGTGTATCTTATTTAACCTTGCACTAAAAAGATCAATTGTAAGTATAATGATTAGCAAGGGTCGAGTCCTCAGGGATTGGGTTTTAATCTATGAATTATTAGTTTATAACTTACGTTCAAAGAAAACAATAAAAGAAAAGGGGTTTTTGAAGCCAGATTTAAACTAAAGTAAATAATAAGAATAAGATGCAAGGCGGTATAACCAGCCAATAAAAATATATATACTAAATTAGGCGGTATAACCAGCCAATAAAAATAAAACAAAGTTAATATACAAATTAGGCGGTATAACCAGCCAATAAAAATAAATATACTTTTAAAAATAAGCAAACTAGAAAAGTAAGAAAACAAGTAAGTAAGAAGAATCAAATATGAAAAATATGGTTAAGGTTTCATTCTCCACCACTAGACATCATTAAGAATCAATTTCAGATCTATCAATATCAACCAACTATCAAAGTTAACAACCGTAGATAACAACAAGCTCTGTTATCCCAATCTTTCCTTAGTTTGTCGTTAAATAGAACAAGCTCTCTATTTAATCTCTAACCATTAAACAACCTAGAATAAGCTCTCTAAATTCAATTTAATGGCAGCTTTATGATGAGAAAGATAGGTTGATCCAAGCAACAAACACATAAGCTCGGATTGTTCAACTTAGGTTATGTTCCACTTTGCAATTATTGAAAACTTGACCATAATCATTAATCACAAATTGCCACTTATGAATAGGAAATCAAGACAATTACACGGATCAAGACTCCTAGACTAGCAATAGATAATTATCAAGATCTATCTAGTTGTACACCTAAATAAATCAAGACAACATCATGAACAATTCTTGTAGAAGAACATAAGCAACTTTGATAGAAAATTAATGATAGATAGAATCTGAAAATTAATCACAAAACATGTCTAGGGCTTTGAAATCACCCTTAACCAAATAGAAGTTTAGCCTAGTGATAACTCGTATAATTATATAGTTTTTAGTTATGTTTTATTATTGTTTTGTGTCAAATACGAGTTATTATTGTTTAGTCTAATTGTGTTTATGATCTTTTATATTTTTATGTAATTTGGTGTTTTTCACAAGTTTCTTTGAGTGATTTCAGATTACTAGAATTAAGGGCAAATCCAGTTCAGTTCCAGTTCCGACACATTTTGCCATATCAGCTATATCTGGAGTTTCACTGAAGCAATAAGGCTGAAATTTGTAGCCGTGCAAAGCTAAGAGGCATATCTATCTTTTTCATGTTTTATACTTCTTGAAACGGAGTCGTTTTCCCTAGCGAAATCGACCATCAAGTTGGCTGATGTGCAATGACGTCTGTGCTGACCTGTTTTCGTATTTTGCCCATATCTGCTTATCCACATCAGCAAATGAGCTGATTCCAATGGATATGGATCCGTAACTGATACGGGAACCTTTGTCTAGAAGACCATATGATCAGATCAGGCCTCTAATATTGACGAAATCGACCATCAAGTTGGCTAATGTGCAATGACGTCTGTGCTGACATGTTTTCGTATTTTGCCCATATCTGCTTATCCACATCAGCAAATGAGCTAATTCCAACGGCTATGGATCCGTAACTGATAGGGGAACCTTTTTCTAGAAGACCATGTGATCAGATCAGGCCTCCAACATTGACGAAATCGACCATCAAGTTGGCTGATCAAAATTGTCATACAATATGACGAAAATTGTTAGAAAAATTCACCCACCTATTATACCTACCTTTGAAATTTGTAAAGCTTGTCTCTTGTCATTTAGCCTTCCAAAATGTGTATAAATAGAGGGCCTTGGATGATTGTAGAGGATCATATTGTACATTGGTAGGATATTAGCCATTGTAATAAAATTCTCTAAGTTTTCTTCTTCTTTCTTTTCTCTAGTTTTCTTTTTCTTTAGAAAGATCAAGAGGTTGGATAATTAATATTCTTCTTCTTCTTCTTCTTTCTTTCTTTTATTTTCTTCTTAGATTCTATTTAATTTTATGTTTATAATGCCTATGCTAGGCTAAACTTCTATTTGGTTAAGGGTGATTTCAAAGCCCTAGACATGTTTTGTGATTGATTTTCAGATTCTATCTATCATTAATTTTCTATCAAAGTTGCTTATGTTCTTCTACAAGAATTGTTCATGATGTTGTCTAGATTTATTTAGGTGTACAACTAGATAGATCTTGATCATTATCTATTGCTAGTTTAGGAGTCTTGATCCGTGTAATTGTCTTGATTTCCTATTCATAAGTGGCAATTTGTGATTAATGATTATGGTCAAGTTTTCAATAATTGCAAAGTGGAACATAACCTAAGTTGAACAATCCGAGCTTATGTGTTTGTTGCTTAGATCAACCTATCTTTCTCATCATAAAGCTGCCATTAAATTGAATTTAGAGAGCTTATTCTAGGTTGTTTAATGGTTAGAGATTAAATAGAGAGCTTGTTCTATTTAACGACAAACTAAGGAAAGATTGGGGTAACAGAGCTTGTTGTTATCTACGGTTGTTAACTTTGATAGTTGGTTGATATTGATAGATCTGAAATTGATTCTTAATGATGTCTAGTGGTGGAGAATGAAACCTTAACCATATTTTTCATATTTGATTCTTCTTACTTATTTGTTTTCTTACTTTTAGTTTGCTTATTTTTTATATTTATTTTTATTGGCTGGTTATACCGCCTAATTTGTATATTAACTTTGTTTTATTTTTATTGGCTGGTTATACCGCCTAATTTAGTATATATATTTTTATTGGCTGGTTATACCGCCTAATTTAGTATATATATTTTTATTGGCTGGTTATACCGCCTTGCATCTTATTCTTATTATTTACTTTAGTTTAAATCTGGCTTCAAAAACTCCTTTTCTTTTATTGTTCTTGAATTTAAGTTTTAAACTATTAACTTATAAACTAAAACCCAATCCCTGAGGACTCGACCCTTGCTAACTACTATACTTACAATTTATCTTTTTAGTGCAAGGTTAAATAAGATACACTCTTTTGGGTGCATCAAATTTTTGACGCCGTTGCCGGGGATTGTTTTCTTTAGTTTATTTGTTACTTGGTTTATTCTTATTTTCAGTTCTAATGAGTTTTATTTTCTTGTACATACGGGTTTTTCTGATCAAATTTTGAAAAAAAAAATTAAAAAAAAAAAAAAAACGATGGAATTGAGCAATCTAACACTTGAAGAGTTGGTGGCATACATGAACATGGAGAATCAACAAGCCAATCTCACCTTCCCAGTTCAACAATTGGCCATGGGAGGATGTCAAGGCCATCAAGTGTTCCAAGACCAACAGTATGATCATGACTCAAACACTTACCATGAGGGATGGTGGGATCATACTAATTATGGCTACTCGAAAAATTACCAAGAAGTAGATCCTTATGCCAATTACACTCATCCATCTAGCTTCAATCAATCATGGTCTCAAGAACCAGATCTTTTTCAACCACCACATATGACTCAAAACTCAGGTACTTCTTTAGAAGATCTTGTCTATTCTCTTGTTACTGATTCTTTGCAATTTCAACAGGAAACAAGGGCAAGCATCCAGAGTTTGGAAAAGCAAATGAGCCAATTGGCTAGTAGTATGGTGGGATGGGTAGCACAAAGATCTGAAGAACTCCCAGCCCAAACGATGGTTAACCCAAAGGAGAATGCTACTATTGTGACCTTGAAGAATGAGGAACAAGATGAGGATGAAACAAAATTAGAGATGGATTCTATTCTTGAGGATAATGAAGCCAAAGATCCAAATAAGAGTATTTCGGCACCTGAGGTAACGTTTAAGGTTTCACTTTTTACTAATGTTTCTTCTCCACCTTTTCCTAGTAGATTTGCAAAGTTCAAGGAGGAAGAACATGAACAACACATGCCGGAAACCTTAAACAACTTGTTTGTGGAGGTCATTCAACAAGTATCAAAATATGCTCCATTCCTCGATGACATATGCACCACAAAGGATGATGGAATAATACTTGTAATGGAGAATGCATCCACTGTTGTGCAAAGAAAGCTTCCTCTCAAACGCATAAATTTGGGAAATTTCATGTATGAGCCTGACAAGCCTAAAAAGCCAAGAAGGGGTGTTGGTTAGATTCAAAACACTAACTCAAGTGTTAATTGGGAAGGCAGCCCAATTAAAGATGAAATTGCCAACCTTCCATATTCAGATTTGCTTTCTCTTTCTTTTCCTTTTTCTTTTATTATTTTTATTATTTTTATTTCTTATGTTTCTTTGTTAATTGTGTTTACTGCTTTTAAATTCATTTAGGCTGCATAAGTTTATTTTGTTTATTAGTTCTTTTAAAAAAAAAAAAAAAGAGTTTGTTGTGTTTTAAGCAATTTAGAAGTATTCATTCTAAACAAGGTCTGAGTAAGGGAGACTTGAGACATACCTTGTCAGTTTGATTTTAATCTTTTTACGTTTACTTGTTAATTTTTGTTTAGTATTTTAGGATTATTTAGGTTGCATGAGTTTGTTTTGTTTTGAGTCTAGTTATTCCTATTCTTATGTTATTAGTTCTTTTCTCTTACACATGATTCTTTCATTTGGGTTAATAGACTTACATTGAGGACAATGTAAGAATTAAGTGTGGGGGGAATGATTTAGGATTTCTTTTATTTTTGTCTACTATTTTTTTTTAAGAGTCTTTATTATTATTATTATTTTTTAGTGTGTTTTAGTTCCTTTTTAATACAATGATGAGATATGAATTGCATAAGTATAAAACATATTTATTAGTGAGAAGATTTTCATGAGAATTGAGCTTGATGTCAACCTTTTTATGAGCCAATGTTAATATGATATGTTGATTGAGAAAGAAGCATGTTTAGACTTAATCTGACTTGTATAATCATTCTTGTGAGTTTTTGAGCCTAAAATGATTGATACATTATACAAATCAATCTAATTTCTTTCTTGAGTGCTCTTATGATTACATGATTCTCTAGAACTTGCTTTAAACCGTTTGAGACTATATTGATGCATGTGACAACATGAATATGATAGAGGCATTAGGATTTTTAGCCAGGGCCAAACAACCATCCCTTATTGATGTTCCAAGAGAACACACCCTTAGTGAACCAATTTGAGCCTACATTGAATAAGCTATCTCTTTGGTAACCATAACTTGTCCCTAACCTAAATATACTTATATCTTTACCTTTGTTCCAAAGATGAATTAGCATGATTTGAGACAAGTTGCAAAGACAAGGGATATTTTTTGGTTAGAAACAAGAAATAAGTGTGGGGGGAAAAGAAAAGAAAAGTCAAGAGAAAAAGAAATGGAATACTGGCAAATACATTCCTATATAAAAAAAAAATGAATCATCTCTTGAATTTGTGGAAAAAGAAAAAAGATGTTACAAAGTTGTTTAGAATGAAGAAAAGGCCCAACATGAATATCCGGCCTAGGTGACTATGTACTTGTAAAGAGTTTTGAGAAGTTTCTTTGTATAATCTTTTTATGTCTCTAAACTTTATGAACTCTTTGGAACCTTTGTGATATCTTTATCCTTTTGTTCTTCAACCACATTACAAACCCCTTGGCCCCATTACAACCTTGATTAAAGACCTCTTGATTTATGAAGTTGCATGATCTTTTAGTGGAGAATAGGTGGACAAGCAAGCATATGGTAGAAGTGTTTTCATGAGATTGATTGAGTGTAAACACTTTACCACTACTTTAAAGAGTGAAAATCAAGAGAGTATCCCATGTGAGAAGTTGAGATTAAATTTGAACATGCACTATTTTGATTGAGATATGTTATGCTAATATTGGCTTAACTCAAACAATTTACATTCAAGCATGATTTTTTGTGAAATTTTTTTAAGCTATTGATTAGTTTATAAGACTTGTTCAAATATTGTCTCTAATTTGTATTGAAAGGATTAGGAGTAAATATTTTTAGTATATGTAGTTTATTTATATGTAGTTTATTTATATTTTAATTTTTCAATGTTTGTGGGTATCGTTCTAGTAAACCCTCACGAGACTAAACTCGTCCACTAGGGACACCTAGGGGTTTAAAGGCTTGTGTCACATGCTAAGTGCCACCGTGATTTCCTACGAAAGTGGATTAGATTAGATTTTCTTATTTTATTTTTATTGAGTCGTTGCTAGGGACTAGCAACAATCTAAGTGTGGGGGTGTGATAACTCGTATAATTATATAGTTTTTAGTTATGTTTTATTATTGTTTTGTGTCAAATACGAGTTATTATTGTTTAGTCTAATTGTGTTTATGATCTTTTATATTTTTATGTAATTTGGTGTTTTTCACAAGTTTCTTTGAGTGATTTCAGATTACTAGAATTAAGGGCAAATCCAGTTCAGTTCCAGTTCCGACACATTTTGCCATATCAGCTATATCTGGAGTTTCACTGAAGCAATAAGGCTGAAATTTGTAGCCGTGCAAAGCTAAGAGGCATATCTATCTTTTTCATGTTTTATACTTCTTGAAACGGAGTCGTTTTCCCTAGCGAAATCGACCATCAAGTTGGCTGATGTGCAATGACGTCTGTGCTGACCTGTTTTCGTATTTTGCCCATATCTGCTTATCCACATCAGCAAATGAGCTGATTCCAATGGCTATGGATCCGTAACTGATACGGGAACCTTTGTCTAGAAGACCATATGATCAGATCAGGCCTCTAATATTGACGAAATCGACCATCAAGTTGGCTAATGTGCAATGACGTCTGTGCTGACATGTTTTCGTATTTTGCCCATATCTGCTTATCCACATCAGCAAATGAGCTAATTCCAACGGCTATGGATCCGTAACTGATAGGGGAACCTTTTTCTAGAAGACTATGTCATCAGATCAGGCCTCCAACATTGACGAAATCGACCATCAAGTTGGCTGATCAAAATTGTCATAGAATATGACGAAAATTGTTAGAAAAATTCACCCACCTATTATACCTACCTTTGAAATTTGTAAAGCTTGTCTCTTGTCATTTAGCCTTCCAAAATGTGTATAAATAGAGGGCCTTGGATGATTGTAGAGGATCATATTGTACATTGGTAGGATATTAGCCATTGTAATAAAATTCTCTAAGTTTTCTTCTTCTTTCTTTTCTCTAGTTTTCTTTTTCTTTAGAAAGATCAAGAGGTTGGATAATTAATATTCTTCTTCTTCTTCTTCTTTCTTTCTTTTATTTTCTTCTTAGATTCTATTTAATTTTATGTTTATAATGCCTATGCTAGGCTAAACTTCTATTTGGTTAAGGGTGATTTCAAAGCCCTAGACATGTTTTGTGATTGATTTTCAGATTCTATCTATCATTAATTTTCTATCAAAGTTGCTTATGTTCTTCTACAAGAATTGTTCATGATGTTGTCTAGATTTATTTAGGTGTACAACTAGATAGATCTTGATAATTATCTATTGCTAGTTTAGGAGTCTTGATCCGTGTAATTGTCTTGATTTCCTATTCATAAGTGGCAATTTGTGATTAATGATTATGGTCAAGTTTTCAATAATTGCAAAGTGGAACATAACCTAAGTTGAACAATCCGAGCTTATGTGTTTGTTGCTTAGATCAACCTATCTTTCTCATTATAAAGCTGCCATTAAATTGAATTTAGAGAGCTTATTCTAGGTTGTTTAATGGTTAGAGATTAAATAGAGAGCTTGTTCTATTTAACGACAAACTAAGGAAAGATTGGGGTAACAGAGCTTGTTGTTATCTACGGTTGTTAACTTTGATAGTTGGTTGATATTGATAGATCTGAAATTGATTCTTAATGATGTCTAGTGGTGGAGAATGAAACCTTAACCATATTTTTCATATTTGATTCTTCTTACTTATTTGTTTTCTTACTTTTAGTTTGCTTATTTTTTATATTTATTTTTATTGGCTGGTTATACCGCCTAATTTGTATATTAACTTTGTTTTATTTTTATTGGCTGGTTATACCGCCTAATTTAGTATATATATTTTTATTGGCTGGTTATACCGCCTAATTTAGTATATATATTTTTATTGGCTGGTTATACCGCCTTGCATCTTATTCTTATTATTTACTTTAGTTTAAATCTGGCTTCAAAAACCCCTTTTCTTTTATTGTTCTTGAATTTAAGTTTTAAACTATTAACTTATAAACTAAAACCCAATCCCTGAGGACTCGACCCTTGCTAACTACTATACTTACAATTTATCTTTTTAGTGCAAGGTTAAATAAGATACACTCTTTTGGGTGCATCATATCATTAATTTTCTATCAAAGTTGCTTATGTTCTTCTACAAGAATTGTTCATGATGTTGTCTTGATTTATTTAGGTGTACAACTAGATAGATCTTGATAATTATCTATTGCTAGTCTAGGAGTCTTGATCCGTGTAATTGTCTTGATTTCCTATTCATAAGTGGCAATTTGTGATTAATGATTATGGTCAAGTTTTCAATAATTGCAAAGTGGAACATAACCTAAGTTGAACAATCCGAGCTTATGTGATAGGTTGATCCAAGCAACAAACACATAAGCTCGGATTGTTCAACTTAGGTTATGTTCCACTTTGCAATTATTGAAAACTTGACCATAATCATTAATCACAAATTGCCACTTATGAATAGGAAATCAAGACAATTACACGGATCAAGACTCCTAGACTAGCAATAGATAATTATCAAGATCTATCTAGTTGTACACCTAAATAAATCAAGACAACATCATGAACAATTCTTGTAGAAGAACATAAGCAACTTTGATAGAAAATTAATGATAGATAGAATCTGAAAATTAATCACAAAACATGTCTAGGGCTTTGAAATCACCCTTAACCAAATAGAAGTTTAGCCTAGCATAGGCATTGTAAACATAAACATAAAATTAAAGAGAATCTAAGAAGGAAATAAAAGAAAGAAAGAAGAAGAAGAAAATAAAGAAAAAGAAAACTAGAGAAAAGAAAGAAGAAGAAAACTTAGAGAATTTTATTACAATGGCTAATATCCTACCAATGTACAATGCCTCATACAATCATCCAAGGCCCTCTATTTATACACATTTTGGAGGACTAAATGACAAGAGACAAGCTTTACAAATTTCAAAGGTAGGTATAATAGGTGGGTGCATTTTTCTAACAATTTTCGTCATATTGTATGACAATTTTGATCAGCCAACTTGATGGTCGATTTTGTCAATATTGGAAGCTTGATCTGATCACATGGTCTTCTAGAAAAATGTTCCCCTATCAGTTAGTGATCCATAGCCGTTAGAATCAGCTCATTTGCTGATGTGGATCAGAAGATATGGGCAAAATACCAAAACAGGTCAGCACAGACGTCATTGCACATCAGCCAACTTGATGGTCGATTTCTCTAGGGAAAACGACTCCGTTTCAAGAAGTGTAAAACATGAAAAAGTTAGATATGCCTCTTAACTTTGCACGGTTACAATTTCAGCCTTATTGCTTCAGTGAAACTCCAGATATAGCTGATATGGCAAACGGTGTCGGAACTGGAACTGAACTTGCCCTTAATTGTTGATTTAACCTAGTAATCTGAAATCACTCAAAGAAACTCGTAAAAAAACACCAAATTACATAAAAATATAAAAGATCATAAACACAATTAGACTAAGCAATAATAACTCGTATTTGACACAAAACAATAATAAAACATAACTAAAAACTATATAATTATACGAGTTATCACATCTTTTATGCACAATCACATCTATTCATAATCATCATTCTTGTTTTTTTTTTTTTTTGAACATCTTTTTCTCAACTCATCACAACATTGTTTTGGCATCAATAAGTTCGAAGTTCACGACTCTAAAAACAGTCACTCATTCTAACTACCCTCTTTTGCATTATTATAACAAAATAAACAAGAATGAAACACACAATCCCAAACCCAATGATCACAAATATTATCATAAAAGTATAAAGAGGGAATGGGGGTCGGAATCGTATCCGTTCACTTTGGCATAATTTCTGGAGTTCATATCTAGGGATCCAACCCGAAGGTTTACAACCTATGGGCTCCTAATGTAAGGGGGGCAAAGATAAGAGGCTTTCTGGATAGTGACTTTGTTCTAAGATCAGATCATGTATAGATGCAAGCATCTATGTGATGACCTAAATCTGCATGTGGAATGAAGAGAAAAAGTAAACTTACTATGTCTTCCCAGTTTTCCGTGGCTTTCCAAAGGCTCACCATGAATTCACATTCCAACAAAAATCGAACCGATCTTCCAAAAACAATCTCAAAGACATTTGATCATCAAAAATATTCAATTTTCAGAAAACCAAATTGAAAATAACCTAGATAACTTAATCAAAGCCTTTGTAACTCTATTGCTTTATCCACATGCTTGCCAAGATTATACTAATACTCAAAAAAAAAAATACATACATAAAAGTAGTAAAACACATGCAGATAATAAACGGACCAGATAGTTTTTTTTTTGAAAAGATTAAATCAAACTGACAAGGTATGTCTCAAGTCTCCCTTACTCAGACCTTGTTCAGAATGAATACTTCTAAATGGCTTAAGACACAACAAGTTTTTTTTTTTTTTTGATATTAGCAAAATATTTCCCTTACCCCCTACTAAAATATGACATTGTCCCCAATGTCAAATTTTAAAGGTAGAATTTAGGAGATATTACCTGCAGAGGTTGCTAACCACTTATTATAACTCAGACACAACAAACAAAATGTTAGATAATGTCACAAAGACAAAGTGCAATCCACTCCTTGCTTGTCTATATCTCTTTTTCTTTTTCCGAGCGTTTGCGAAACAACCGTAGTAGGTAAATACTCATAAGCTTGGAGCTTTTTGAGTAAATCTTCAATGGTTGTAGCAGAAATTATGGTTCTCCTTGCCTCTGAAAACATGAATCCATTATCCACAGCATTATCTAAATATGAAAGCAAATTACTAAAATAACCATTAATATTAAGCAAACCAATGGGTTTCTTTTTTGTGACCAAAGATGACCAAGAAGCCACGCAAGCTATTTCTTCCAATGTACCCAGACCTCCTGGTAAAGCAATGAATGCATCAGCAGAATGGTACATGATTGTCATCCGTTCAGGGATACTCGAGACTTGTATTTCCTTACCCACGGTAGGTCCACAAAAACCTGTGAATAGTTTTGGCACAATTCCTAGAACTGGACTTCCTCCGGCGTGTGCTGCTGTAGCGACTGCTCCCATTAAACCCGTACTACCGCCTCCATAAATCAACTAGATCTTTTGTTGGGCAAGTATTACTCCAACTCTTATGGCTTCATCAGCTAAAATTTTATTTTTCCCTGGATAAGCACCTCCAAAGACACAAATTTTTTCAATGCGCTGGGACGAAGTACTTTCCATTTTTTTTTCGAGTGCCTGAAAGAGAATGAGTACATGGTGTAATATATAGAGGACTGAGTAGTGAATCAGACAAGAGTAATAATGTCGCCGAAAGTGTATTTGACCTGTCAGAAGAAAATGTTAACCTAACAAAAGATTTTTGCGTGATTTCAGGAAGAAAATCAAAAAGAGAAGAAAAATCAACCGTAAAAGACCAATGCAAAAAAAAACGAGAATAATTACACAAATCGAACAACACGTAAATTAAACCGAAATGAAGTTATTGCAAATCAAACCAAAAGCTGAGAAGTCATTTATTGTAGTTGTGATTGTGGCTCACATCTTCCTCTGGTTTTACGTCCAGAAACGGCTTAAACGCCTTCTATGAGTCGAGGATATGCTTCCCATCCAGTTTTCTTACAAGCTGGCAAACAGGGTCTTTTAACATCAGATTCCCAAGATGTTGCCATTCCCTTTGGAATTGCGGCCATAAATCAAGAATTTCTCTTTGTACGTCTCCACTAGGATGCGTCTCAAGAGAAAGTTGGATATTACCCAAATTCTCCTTACTCAGTCCATCCTTAATGAATTCAATTTTATCATCTCGATTAGAGGACGGAATCCCAATAGAACGACATTTACCGTTACACGTCCATCGTGCACATTTGTGGCAATTTGAACTCATGCGCTTTGCTCGTCGCTTCTTTGCAAAAGTGCTTCTACATGTACCTGGTAAATGCAAAACAGGAAGATATTCATCTTCACGTACCTTGGCTACAATTATCCAACGTATGTCTTTAGGAATCCCTTTGTGCATAAGCATTCTTAATCTTTCAAATCGAACTTGGTAAAGCTTCAATAAAAATTTCGAGGAAAATGAGGAAATCGTTTCTGCAATCTTGTGAGAATATCATCCATCCTGAAAAAAAAATGAAAAAAAATGAAAGAGAAATTTATATACAATATCAGTTTTGTGGGTAGCTGATAGAACCGACTTAAATAATCATGGAGTACCGTTATCCGCCATTTAACCGGGGATAAAAAAAAATTATATTTACATCTAGTTATTTTCAAAACAAGGATCAGAAAGAAAAACAACCTCTTCTTGAGTAACATGTAATCTTTTGCTAGTCCTCGAGCAAAATCAAATAGCGACAAAATAATAAAACCTAATCTAATCCTCTTTCAATACAAATTAGAGACAATCATTGAACAAGTCTTATAAACTAATCAATAGCTTAAAGAGTTTCACAAAAAATCATGCTTGATAGTAAATGGTTTGAGTTAAGCTAAAATTAACATAACATATCTCAATCAAAATAGTGCATGTTCAAATTTAATCTCAACTTCTCACATGGGATACCCTCATGATTTTCACTCTTTAAAGTAGTGGTGAAGTGTTTACACTCAATCAATCTCATGAAAACAATATTACCATATTCTTGCTTGTCCACCTATTCTCTACTATTTATATCATACAACTTCATGAATCAAGAGGTCTTTAATCAAGGTTGTAATGGGGCCAAGGGGTTTGTAATGTGGTTGAAGAACAAAAGGATAAAGATATCACAAAGGTTCCAAAGAGTTCATAAAGTTTAGAGACATAATAAGATCATACAAAGAAACTTCTCAAAACTCTTTACAAGTACATAGTCACATAGGCCGGATATTCATGTTGGGCATTTTCTTCATTCTAAACAACTTTGTAACATCTTTTTCTTTTTCCACAACTTCAAGAGATGATTGAATTTTTTTTTTTTTTACATAGTAATGTATTTGCCAGTATTCCATTTCTTTTTCTCTTGACTTTTCTTTTCTTTCCCCCCCACACTTATTTCTTGTTTCTAACCCAAATTTTCAATAGATCTTCCTTGTCTTTGCAACTTGTCTCAAAACATGCTAATTCATCTTTGGAACAAAGGTAAAGATATAAGTAATTTAGGTTAGGGACAAGTTATGGTTACCAAAGAGATAGCTTATTCAATGTAGGCTCAAATTGGTTCACTAAGGGTGTGTTCTCTTGGAACATCAATAAGGGATGGCTGTTTGGCCCTGGCTAAAAATCCTAATGCCTCTATCATATTCATGTTGTCACATGCATCAATATAGTCTCAACAAGGGCTAAAGCAAGTTCTAGAGAATCATGTAATCATAAGAGCACTCAAGAAAGAAATTAGATTGATTTGTATAATGCATCAATCATTATAGGCTCAAAAACTCACAAGGATGATTATACAAGTCAGATTAAGTCTAAACATGCTTCTTTCTCAATCAACATATCATATTAACATTGGCTCATAAAAAGGTTGATATCAAGCTCAATTCTCATGAAAATCTTCTCACTAATAATTCTGTTTTAGACTTATGCAATTCATATCTCATCATAGTATTGAAAGTAACTAAAACACACTAAAAACAACATAAAAAGACTCATAAACAAAACACTCTAAATAAAATCCTAAATTCTTCCCCCCCCACACATAATTTTTACATTGTCCTCAATGTAATGCTATTATCCCCCAATGCAAGAATTATATGTAAGAGAAAAGAACTATTAAACAAAAGAAAAGAAAAAAAAAACAATAAAAGATAGAATGATGGAGAGTAAGGAATATGCAAATCTGATATAATAGATGCTCTCCGTCCTTTTGGGTTGCCTCCCAAGAAGCGCTTGGTTTATTGTCCTCAGCCTGACTTAGACCCATGCCATTATTATTCAACATAATTTTGCTCAAAAAGTGGAAACTCCTCCACATCTTGTATTGGAAAGTTCTCATAGTAAGGCTTCAATCTATGACCATTCACTTTGAATGCCTTATCTGTTCTTGGGCTTTGGATTTCAACTGCACCATGAGTAAATACATTAGTAATAACAAAAGGTCCAACCCAACGAGAACGTAACTTACCTGGAAATAACTTAAGGCGTGAATGGAAGAGAAGAACTTTTTGTCCAACAACAAATTCCTTTCTTGATATCATCTTGTCATGGAATGCCTTAGTCTTTTCCTTGTAAATCCTAGAATTCTGATAGGCATCATTCCTTATCTCCTCTAATTCTTGTAGGTCAAGTTTTCTTTTCTTTCCTATCTCATCCATCTCCATGTTGCATTGTTTGATAGCCCAATATGATTTATGTTCCAATTCAACCGGAAGATGACAAGGCTTACCATAAACAAGTCGATAAGGAGACAAACCAATGGGTGTCTTATATGCTGTCCTATAAGCCCAAAGTGCATCATCAAGTCGTGAACTCCAATCCTTCTTATTTGGATTAACTGTCTTTTCAAGGATGGACTTAACTTCTCGGTTTGACACTTCAGCTTGCCCACTAGTTTGAGGATGATATGAGGTGGAGACCTTGTGTGTGATGTTATATTTCCTCAAAAGTGCTTCCATAGTCCTATTGCAAAAGTGAGTACCTCTATCACTGATTATGGCCTTTGGCGTTCCAAACCTAGCAAAGATGTTAGTCTTGACAAAATCTGAAACCACTTTAGAGTCATTAGTCCTAGTGGATTTTGCTTCCACCCACTTTGAAACATAATCAACGGCAAGTAAAATATAAAGATTACCAAAAGAAGAAGGAAAAGGTCCCATGAAATCCATGCCCCATACATCAAAAATTTCAACAATAAGTATTGGAGTTTGAGGCATTTGATTTCTAGCACCTAAGTTACCTGTTCTTTGGCAACGATCACATGACTTGCAAAAGAGGTATGCATCTTTGAATATAGTAGGCCAATAAAATCCAGAATCAAGAACTTTCATGGCTGTTCTTTTGGATCCAAAGTGTCCTCCACATGCATAAGAGTGACAAAAGGTGAGAATAGATTGAAATTCAGATTCGAGAACACACCTTCTTATAATCTGATCGGAGCAATGCTTCCAAAGGTAAGGATCATCCCATATGTAGTATTTGGCATCACTCTTGATCTTATTTCTTTGAGCTTGTGTCAACTCTTACGGCAACTTCTTGGTAACTAAGTAATTAACAATATCGGCATACCAAGGAGTTGTTGTACTTATAAAAAGAAGTTGCTCATCCGGAAAGTTCTCATTCAAGGGTAGTGCATCCTCTTCATGAACTAAACGGCTAAGATGGTCCGCAACCAGGTTGTCACTACCTCTCTTATCTTTTATCTCCAAATCAAACTCTTGTAAGAGAAGTATCCATCTAATCAACCTTGGTTTGGCCTCCTTCTTAGTGAGTAAGTACTTAAGGGCTGCATGGTCAGAATATACAATTACTTTAGTACCAATTAAATAAGATCGAAATTTTTCTAAAGCAAATACAACAGCCAAAAGTTCTTTTTCAGTAGTGGAATAGTTCAATTGAGCATCATTAAGAGTTCGGGAGGCATAATAAATGGCATGTGAGGCTTTGCCAACCCGTTGGCCCAAAACAGCTCCAATGGCATAGTCACTAGCATCACACATGATTTCAAAAGGTACATTCCAATCTGGTGGTTGGATGATAGGAGCTGATGTCAAGAGTCCCTTCAATGTTTCAAACGCCTCTTTGCATTTGTCATCAAAGTGGAAAACCACATCTTTTTGTAGTAGCTTGCAAAGAGGTAATGTGATCTCTGAGAAGTCTTTGATAAATCTCCTATAGAAACCTGCATGTCCAAGAAAAGAACGAAACTCTCTCACATTTGTGGGAGGTGGTAAAGAATGCATAATATCTATTTTAGACTTATCAACCTCTATCCCTCTAGAAGAAATAACATGGCCCAAAACTATTCCTTGTTCTACCATAAAGTGACATTTTTCCCAATTCAAAACAAGGTTAGTTTCCATGCATCTTTCAAGTACAAGTGTAAGGTTCTCTAGACATCTATCAAAAGAATCACCATAGACACTAAAATCATCCATAAACACTTCTATGATGTTCACTACATAATCTGAAAATATGCTAACCATACACCTTTGGAATGTAGCTGGTGCATTACAAAGACCAAATGGCATACGCCGGTATGCAAAAGTACCAAATGGACATGTGAATGTTGTTTTCTCTTGGTCCTTCGGAGCAATGGCTATCTGATTATAACCTCAAAAACCATCAAGAAAACAATAATGAGAATGGCCAGCTAACCTTTCAAGCATTTGATCAATAAAAGGTAAAGGAAAGTGGTCTTTGCGAGTTGTGGAATTAAGTTTACGATAATCAATACAAACTCTCCATCCTGTTTGAATCCTAGTAGGAACAAGTTCATTCTCATTATTTGTTACCACCGTTACACCTGATTTCTTTCGAACCACTTGGACTGGGCTCACCCATTTGGTATCCGAGATAGGATAGATCACTCCAACATCTAGGAGCTTCAGTATCTCCTTTTTTCACAACCTCCATCATAGGAGGGTTCAATCTTCTTTGTGCTTCTCTTGTTGGTTTGGACCCCTCCTCTAACAAAATCTGGTGCATGCACATGGATGGGCTTATTCCCTTGATATCGGCAATTGTCCAACCAATTGCTGTTTTATGCTCTCTAAGCACCCGGATAAGTCGCTCTTCTTGCAAAGGTGTGAGCTCTTTGGCAATGATGACAGGTAGTGTGTCCTTTTCACCTAAGAACACATATTTCAAGTGGTTCGGTAGTGGTTTCAACTCTAAAGTTGGTGCCTCCAAAATGGAAGGTAGAAGTTTCTCATTACATAATTGCAAATCAATAAATGAAACATCAAACCTTGCATCTTTAGGTGGCAGTGAGTGTAAAGATTCTAGTGCTCCTTCCACATGGTCACTCAAGGCTAGTTCCCCTTTAGCATTCCACATTCCGAGATGTTTGCTAAGGACTATCTCCACACTATCTTCAGCATCTAGCTCATAAGCTTGCTGCACTAGTGAGTCAATTATATCAATATTAAAAACAGAATGCACATCACTAGGATATCTCATGGCCTCAAAAATGTTAAAGCGAATTATTTCACCATCAAATTCCATAGTTAAAGTGCCATCATGTACATCTATTTTAGTTCTTGCTGTTTTCAAGAATGGTCTCCCTAATAGAATAGGTGTGGGATTAGAAGACATCTCATCTTCCATCTCAATAACATAAAAGACAGCGGGAAAAACCAATTCATTAACCTGTACAAGAACGTCTTCTACAACTCCTCTTGGATAAGTGTTAGAACGGTCAGCAAGTTGTATTATAACACCGGTTTCCTCTAATGGTCCTAGATTCAATGAAGCGTAAATTGAATATGGCATGACATTAATAGATGCCCCTAGATCTAGCATAGCACGCTCAAACCTAGTGTTGCCTATCTTACAAGGAATGGTAAACATACCTGGATCCTTGCATTTAGGTGGGAGTTTCTTTTGAAGAACAGCTGACACATTCTCCCCCACGCTTACCTTTTCATTCCATTTCAACTTCTGTTTAGATGTGCACAACTCTTTTAGGAACTTGGCATATCTTGGCACTTGCTTGATAGCATCTAGTAAAGGAATGTTCACCTCTACTTTCCGGAAGGTTTCCAAAATTTCCTTCTCTTGCTCCTCCTTCTTGGACTTTGCTAACCTGCTAGGAAAAGGTGGAGGAGTTATATAAGAAGGAAAGGTTGGTTTAGGAATTACCTTTTTTAGTGGCTCGTTGGGATGTGAAGAGGATGCCATGGTATTGTTCTCCCCTTGAGCACTATCATTTTGAGGTGTCTCTAGCTGTTTCCCACTTCTTAAAGTTATAGCATTGGCATTCTCTCTTGGATTCACTATGGTTTGGGAAGGTAATTTCCCAGAATCCCTTGCTTGCATTTGACTCATGGTTGTTGCACTCTTTGCTGAAAACCCGGTGGCCTGTTGTCAAATGGTGGAGGAATAGTTTGTGATTGGTTCCCCCCATAATTGAAGTTTGGGTGATCCCTCCATCCCGGATTGTATGTGTTTGAGTAGGGATCATATTTCCTTGATTGGTTCATAAATCCACCCATGGCATTCACATGTTCATTGGTGTCCTCTTGAAGTGTTGGACACATATCAGTTTGGTGCCCTATGTTTGAACATATGCCACAAGCCTTTATTTGTTGTATATTACCTACAGCCAATTGTTGAACAAGAGAAGTCAGTTTATCAAATTTTTGTTCAAGGGATGATATACTTACCTCATTAACTCTCTTGGGTTATGGTGGTGGATCTTTTCTCATTGAGAACTGTTGAGAATTGGCTGCCATGTTGGAGATTAATGTTCTAGCAGCCCCGGGAGTCTTATCAACTAGAGCTCCCCCACTAGCGGCATCTATCATACTTCTCTCCATGGGCATGAGACCTTCATAGAAGTATTGGATGACAAGTTGTTCACTTATCTGATGGTGTGGACATGATGCACAAAGTTTCTTGAACCTCTCCCAATATTCATATAAGGACTCTCCGTTGTATTGCCGAATCCCACATATCTCTTTCCTAATGTTGGCAGCCTTAGATGCTGGGAAATACCTTTCCAAGAATGCTTTCTTCAAATCATTCCATGTAGTGATGGTCCCGGATGGTAGATAGTAGAGCCATTCCTTTGCTGAATCAACAAGAGAGAATGGGAAGGCTCTCAACTTAACTTGCTCTTCCGTGACCCCTGTTGGTCTCATGCTTGAGCAAACTACATGGAATTCCTTGAGGTGCTTATTTGGATCCTCTCCTGCAAAACCATGAAAAGTTGGGAGAAGATGAATCAAACCAGATTTTAATTCAAAAGCTACCTCAAGATTAGCATATTCAATGCATAATGGTTGTTGACCCAAGTCCGGAGTGGCAAGCTCCTTAAGAGTTAGGTTGTCAGCTGCTGCCATCTCTCCTTGCTCCTCTTGGATGTTTTGGATCAACTCCTCGATTGGTTGTTGGTGAGAAGTTATAAATTCTCGAATTCTCCTAAGTCTTAAGTCTTCTTCAGGAGCTTGGAACATTCACTAATAAAAAAAAATAAGAAAGTAAATAATTAGAACAGAAAATAAGAATAAACCAATAAACTAATAAACTAAAGAAAGCAATCCCCGGCAACGGCGCCAAAAATTTAATGCACCCAAAAGAGTGTATCTTATTTAACCTTGCACTAAAAAAAAAGAATCAATTGTAGAGTATAATGATTAGCAAGGGTCGAGTCCTCAGGGATTGGGTTTTAATCTATGAGTTATTAGTTTATAACTTACGTTCAAAGAAAACAAAAGAAAATGGGGTTTTGAAATAGTTTTAAAAATAAGCAAACAAGAAAAGTAAGAAAACAAGTAAGTAAGAAGAATCAAATATGAAAATTATGGTTAAGGTTTCATTCTCCACCACTAGACATCATTAAGAATCAATTTCATATCTATCAACATTAACCAACTATCAAAGTTAACAACCGTAGATAACAACAAGCTCTGTTATCCCAATCTTTCCTTAGTTTGTCGTTAAATAGAACAAGCTCTCTATTTAATCTCTAACCATCAAACAACCTAGAATAAGCTCTCTAAATTCAATTTAATGGTAGCTTTATGATGAGAAAGATAGGTTGATCTAAGCAACAAATACATAAGCTCGGATTGTTCAACTTAGGTTATGTTCCGCTTTGTAATTATTGAAAACTTGACCATAATCATTAATCACAAATTGCCACTTATGAATAGGAAATCAAGACAATTACACGGATCAAGACTCCTAAACTAGCAATAGATAATTATCAAGATCTATCTAGTTGTACACCTAAACAAATCAAGACAACATCATGAACAATTCTTGTAGAAGAATATAAGCAACTTTGATAGAAAATTAACGATAGATAGAATCTGAAAATCAATCACAAAACATGTCTAGGGCTTTGAAATCACCCTTAACCAAATAGAAGTTTAGCCTAGCATAGGCATTGTAAACATAAACATAAAATTAAAGAGAATCTAAGAAGAAAATAAAAGAAAGAAAGAAGAAGAAGAAGAAGAATATTAATTATCCAGCCTCTTGCTCTCTCTAAAGAAAAAGAAAACTAGAGAAAAGAAAGAAGAAGAAAACTTAGAGAATTTTATTACAATGGCTAATATCCTACCAATGTACAATGTCTCTTACAATCATCCAAGGCCCTCTATTTATACACATTTTGGAGAGATAAATGACAAGAGACAAGCTTTATAAATTTCAAAGGTAGGTATAATAGGTGGGTGCATTTTTCTAACAATTTTCGTCATATTGTATGACAATTCTGATCAGCCAGCTTGATGGTTTATTTTGTCAATGTTTGAGGCTTGATCTGATCAAATGGTCTTCTAGAAAAATGTTCCCCTATCCGTTTGTGATCCATATCCGTTGGAATCAGCTAATTTGCTGATGTGGATCAGAAGATATGGTCAAAATACGAAAACTGGTCAGCACAGACGTCATTGCACATCAGCCAACTTGATGGTTGATTTCGCTAGGGAAAACGACTCCGTTTCAAGAAGTGTAAAGCATGAAAAAGATAGATATGCCTCTTAACTTTGCACTGTAAAAATTTCAGCCTTAATGCTTCAGTGAAACTCCAGATATGGCTGATATGGTAAAAGGTGTCGGAACTGGAACTGAACTGGATTTGCCCTTAATTCTTGATTTAACCTAGTAATCTGAAATCACTCAAAGAAACTCGTGAAAAACACCAAATTACATAAAAATATAAAAGATCATAAACACAATTAGACTAAGCAATAATAACTCGTATTTGACACAAAACAATAATAAAACATAACTAAAAACTATAAAATTATACGAGTTATCAACATCCCAATCATATGAACAATCTACTGCATTGATCTAAAAAGTCATTAAGATCTGCATTAGCATCCTTCCCTGTAAACAAAGGTGGTTGATTCTTCTTAAACTCAGATAACGAAACCTAAAGGTATCCCTCTGGTCTGCCTTGCTCTGACTCTACCGGTGCAGCTATCGATTGTGGCTGTGGCTGTGCCTGCTGGGCCTGATCTAGTTTCCTCTGTTGCTCTGCCACAACATGTGTTAGAGCCTCTACCTGGTATAATATCTCATCCATTTTAGCATCCATCTTGTCAAATCTCATCTCAATCTCTGTAGTATCCCTAGTAGCAGTCCTACTACTCTCCCCACTCTGGCCTCTAATCTCAGGGCCAGCAGAAAGTTGATCCGGGACCTCAAGCTCTCGGTCCCCGTATCTCTAGGTCTACAAGTTCTTGTTCAGAGAGGCATCGTATCTAAAAATAAACATATGTCAGTAACTCCATAATATTATTTATACCGTTCAATATGTGCTAGCTAGCTTAAAAATCACCCGACGTATCAGCATGTGAAAATGCACATCCGTAGGGGTAATACACTACTTACCAATATCCCAGGATTACTTGTAAGCAATGCATTACTACCCTACCCCTTTTTGCAGTCACTAACCTCTAGACCATGCTCTAATACCACCTTTGTCACACCCAAATTCAGGGCATGTGACCGGCCAGAGACAAGGTATGCCCCTGCCTCCGAAGCCTGAGTATACTTATTAAACCAAATAAAACAAAATTTTGGCATAATCTTGCCCTACATGGGGGTTTGCCGCTCAATCATCAACATTCACAATGTAATAATTCATCAACACATGACATCTCGGTATGGACACCTCCGATAGGGAGTAACCGAAATGCCCAACAGCAGACTTAACCGAAATGCCCCGTAGGTAAACTCTAATAAACCCAGCTCGCGAGTCACGGGCGTGAATTGCCGAGACTCGACTTGTCTTTGCACCAACAGAGGTGCATAACTCACGGCTCCCTAAATCCCATGTAGTGGAACCCCCGGCTTGTCCCACATTTGTACAATATCGGCATAGGAACCAACCATGGAGCTCTCCAAGTTACCATCTCACCCTTAAGATTCTGGAGCATGTTGATCCATTGCTCTTCATTTACATCCTCGGGCCAATCCCTTTTAAGAAACTCGATGATCAGTTGTCACACCTCAAATTCAGGGCATGTGACCGGCCAGAGATAAGGTATGCCCCTGAACCTGAGTATACTTATTAAACCAAATCATACAAAATTTTGGCATAAATCTCGCCCTACATGGGGGTTTACCGCTCAATCATCAACATTCACAATGTAATAATTCATCAACACATGACATCTCGGTTTGGACACCTCCGATAGGGAGTAACCAAAATGCCCCGCAGCAAACTCAACCTTTATGACATCTTATATACAAACATACATTTATATTATATCATAACAAAATGAACATCACCATCTCATACCAGGCCTCTAAGATCGATATACGTCATATATCACTTAATTACATCCGTTTACAAAATATATACTACATATTCAACATACACAAAATGCAAATAACCCATGATACCCTAATGACTGCAAAAATGTACCCCACCATCGCCACTGCTTACCACGTCTTGGGTCAATCCGCTCGCCACAAGTATGTGAGCAGCTAGCTATCCGGAATCTGGGAAGAGCTGGGTCTATTAGAATCTGAAAAAAAATGAAAATAAACGAAGTGAGTTGAAAAACTCAGTGAGCATAAGGTAACTAGGAAGAGTACTTGGAAATTTCGTGCTTTCTTTCTTAACCATTAAAGCATAAACATGACATATCAAGTATGACTAATTAACCGAAAAGTAATATTTAAAGCATAAACATGACATATCAAGTATGACTAATTAACCGAAAAGTAATATTTAAAAATTCTTCTGGGACTTATAAAAATTATTTGTCCCATATGAAATCTTCAATGCTGAGTGCTGAATATAAATAGGCCATCGGCCAGCCTAAATCGGTAGCCAAAAATATTTAACAATCGATTTTATGTGTATACCTCCACAATTATTAATTATGAATTTCTCATGTCTATATCATCAAAACATCCCGGACTTATACTGATAACTCGTATAATTATATAGTTTTTAGTTATGTTTTATTATTGTTTTGTGTCAAATACGAGTTATTATTGTTTAGTCTAATTGTGTTTATGATCTTTTATATTTTTATGTAATTTGGTGTTTTTCACAAGTTTCTTTGAGTGATTTCAGATTACTAGAATTAAGGGCAAATCCAGTTCAGTTCCAGTTCCGACACATTTTGCCATATCAGCTATATCTGGAGTTTCACTGAAGCAATAAGGCTGAAATTTGTAGCCGTGCAAAGCTAAGAGGCATATCTATCTTTTTCATGTTTTATACTTCTTGAAACGAAGTCATTTTCCCTAGCGAAATCGACCATCAAGTTGGCTGATGTGCAATGACGTCTGTGCTGACCTGTTTTCGTATTTTGCCCATATCTGCTTATCCACATCAGAAAATGAGCTGATTCCAATGGCTATGGATCCGTAACTGATACGGGAACCTTTGTCTAGAAGACCATATGATCAGATCAGGCCTCTAATATTGACGAAATCGACCATCAAGTTGGCTGATGTGCAATGACGTCTGTGCTGACATGTTTTCGTATTTTGCCCATATCTGCTTATCCACATCAGCAAATGAGCTGATTCCAACGGCTATGGATCCGTAACTGATAGGGGAACCTTTTTCTAGAAGACCATGTGATCAGATCAGGCCTCCAACATTGACGAAATCGACCATCAAGTTGGCTGATCAAAATTGTCATACAATATGACGAAAATTGTTAGAAAAATTCACCCACCTATTATACCTACCTTTGAAATTTGTAAAGCTTGTCTCTTGTCATTTAGCCTTCCAAAATGTGTATAAATAGAGGGCCTTGGATGATTGTAGAGGATCATATTGTACATAGGTAGGATATTAGCCATTTTAATAAAATTCTCTAAGTTTTCTTCTTCTTTCTTTTCTCTAGTTTTCTTTCTTTTCTCTAGTTTTCTTTTTCTTTAGAGAGAGCAAGAGGTTGGATAATTAATATTCTTCCTCTTCTTCTTTCTTTCTTTTATTTTCTTCTTAGATTTTCTTTAATTTTATGTTTATGTTTATAATGCCTATGCTAGGCTAAACTTCTATTTGGTTAAGGGTGATTTCAAAGCCCTAGACATGTTTTGTGATTGATTTTCAGATTCTATCTATCATTAATTTTCTATCAAAGTTGCTTATGTTCTTCTACAAGAATTGTTCATGATGTTGTCTTGATTTATTTAGGTGTACAACTAGATAGATCTTGATAATTATCTATTGCTAGTTTAGGAGTCTTGATCCGTGTAATTGTCTTGATTTCCTATTCATAAGTGGCAATTTGTGATTAATGATTATGGTCAAGTTTTCAATAATTGCAAAGTGGAACATAACCTAAGTTGAACAATCCGAGCTTATGTGTTTGTTGCTTAGATCAACCTATCTTTCTCATCATAAAGCTGCCATTAAATTGAATTTAGAGAGCTTATTCTAGGTTGTTTAATGGTTAGAGATTAAATAGAGAGCTTGTTCTATTTAACGACAAACTAAGGAAAGATTGGGGTAACAGAGCTTGTTGTTATCTACGGTTGTTAACTTTGATAGTTGGTTGATATTGATAGATCTGAAATTGATTCTTAATGATGTCTAGTGGTGGAGAATGAAACCTTAACCATATTTTTCATATTTGATTCTTCTTACTTACTTTTTCTCTTACTTTTCTAGTTTGCTTATTTTTAAAAGTATATTTATTTTTATTGGCTGGTTATACCGCCTAATTTGTATATTAACTTTGTTTTATTTTTATTGGCTGGTTATACCGCCTAATTTAGTATATATATTTTTATTGGCTGGTTATACCGCCTAATTTAGTATATATATTTTTATTGGCTGGTTATACCGCCTTGCATCTTATTCTTATTATTTACTTTAGTTTAAATCTGATTTCAAAAACCCCTTTTCTTTTATTGTTCTTGAATTTAAGTTTTAAACTATCAACTTATAAACTAAAACCCAATCCCTGAGGACTCGACCCTTGCTAACTACTATACTTACAATTGATCTTTTTAGTGCAAGGTTAAATAAGATACACTCTTTTGGGTGCATCAAATTTTTGGCGCCGTTGCCGGGGATTGTTTTATTTAGTTTATTTGTTACTTGGTTTATTCTTATTTTCAGTTCTAATGAGTTTTATTTTCTTGTACATACGGGTTTTTCTGATCAAATTTTGAAAAAAAAAAAAAAAAAAAAAAACGATGGAATTGAGCAATCTAACACTTGAAGAGTTGGTGGCATACATGAACATGGAGAATCAACAAGCCAATCTCACCTTCCCAGTTCAACAATTGGCCATGGGAGGATGTCAAGGCCATCAAGTGTTCCAAGACCAACAGTATGATCATTACTCAAACACTTACCATGAGGGATGGTGGGATCATACTAATTATGGCTACTCGAAAAATTACCAAGAAGTAGATCCTTATGCCAATTACACTCATCCATCTAGCTTCAATCAATCATGGTCCCAAGAACCAGATCTTTTTCAACCACCACATATGACTCAAAACTCAGGTACTTCTTTAGAAGATCTTGTCTATTCTCTTGTTACTGATACATTGCAATTTCAACAGGAAACAAGGGCAAGCATCCAGAGTTTGGAAAAGCAAATGATCCAATTGACTAGTAGTATGGTGGGATGGGTAGCACAAAGATCTGAAGAACTCCCTGCCCAAACAATGATTAACCCAAAGGAGAATGCTACTATTGTGACCTTGAGGAATGAGGAACAAGATGAGGATGAGACAAAATTAGAGATGAATTCTATTCTTGAGGATAATGAAGCCAATGATCCAAATAAGAGTATTTCGGCACCTGAGGTAACGTTTGAGATTCCAATTTTTACTAATGTTTCTTCTCCTCCTTTTCCTAGTAGATTCGCAAAGTTCAAGGAGGATGAACATGAACAAGACACGCTGGAAACCTTAAATAGTTTGTTTATGGATGTCATTCAACAAGTACCAAAAGATGCACCATTCCTCGATGAGATATGCACCACCAAGGATGATGGAATAATACTTGTAATGGAGAATGCATCCACTGTTGTGCAAAGAAAGCTTCCTCTCAAACGCATAAATTTGGGAAATTTCATGCATGAGCCTGACAAGCCTAAAAAGCCAAGAAGGGGTGTTGGTTAGATTCAAAACACTAACTCAAGTGTTAATTGGGAAGGCAGCCCAATTAAAGATGAAATTGCCAACCTTCCATATTCAGATTTGCTTTCTCTTTCTTTTCCTTTTTCTTTTATTATTTTTATTGTTTTTATTTTTATTTCTTATGTTTCTTTGTTAATTGTGTTTACTGTTTTTAAGTTCATTTAGGCTGCATAAGTTTCTTTTGTTTAATAGTTCTTTTCTCTTACATATAATTCTTGCATTGGGGGATAATAGCATTACATTAATGACAATGTAAGAATTATGTGTGGGGGGAAGAATTTAGGATTTTATTTAGAGTGTTTTGTTTTTGAGTCTTTTTATGTTGTTTTTCTTTCTGATCATTGTTTTGAAAATAACTAGATGTAAATATAATTTTTTTTAACCCCGGTTAAATGGCGGATAACGGTACTCCGTGATTATTTAAGTCGGTTCCATCAGCTACCCACAAAACTGATATTGTATATAAATTTCTCTTCCAATTTCTCTTTCAATTTTTTTCATTTTTTTTTCAGGATGGATGATATTCTCACAAGATTGCAGAAACGATTTCCTCCTTTTCCTCGAAATATTTTACTGAAGCTTTACCAAGTTCGATTTGAAAGATTAAGAATGCTTATGCACAAAGGGATTCCTGCAGACATACGTTGGATAATTGAAGCCAAGGTACGTGAAGATGAATATCTTCCTGTTTTGCATTTACCAGGTACAGGTAGAAGCACTTTTGCAAAGAAGCGACGAGCAAAGCGCATGAGTTCAAATTGCCACAAATGTGCACGATGGACGTGTAACGGTAAATGTCGTTCTATTGGGATTCCGTCCTCTAATCGAGATGATAAAATTGAATTCATTAAGGATGGACTGAGTAAGGAGAATTTGGGTAATATCCAACTTTCTCTTGAGACGCATCCTAGTGGAGACGTACAAAGAGAAATTCTTGATTTATGGTCGCAATTCCAAAGGGAATGGCAACATCTTGTGAATCTGATGTTAAAAGACCCTGTTTGCCAGCTTGTAAGAAAACTGGATGGGAAGCATATCCTCGACTCATAGAAGGCGTTTAAGCCGTTTCTGGACGTAAAACCAGAGGAAGATGCCAAATACACTTTCGGCGACATTATTACTCTTGACTTTTACGGTTGATTTTTCTTCTCTTTTTGATTTTCTTCCTGAAATCACGCAAAAATCTTTTGTTAGGTTAACATTTTCTTCTGACAGGTCAGATACACTTTCGGCGACATTATTACTCTTGTCTGATTCACTATTCAGTCCTCTATATATTAAACCATGTACTCATTCTCTTTCAGGCACTCGAAGAAAAAAAAATGGAAAGTACTTCATCCCAGCGCATTAAAAAAATTTGTGTCTTTGGAGGTGCTTATCCAGGGAAAAATAACATATTCGCTGATGAAGCCATAAGAGTTGGAGTAATACTTGCCCAACAAAAGATCCACTTGATTTATGGAGGCGGTAGTACGGGTTTAATGGGAGCAGTCGCTACAGCAGCACACGCCGGAGGAAGTCCAGTTCTAGGAATCGTGCCAAAACTATTCACAAGTTTTTGTGGACCTACCGTGGGTAAGGAAATACAAGTCTGGAGTATCCCTGAACGGATAACAATCATGTACCATTCTGTCGATGCATTCATTGCTTTACCAGGAGGTCTGGGTACATTGGAAGAAATAGCTTGCGTGGCTTCTTGGTCATCTTTGGTCACAAATAAGAAACCCATTGGTTTGCTTAATATTAATGGTTATTTTAGTAATTTGCTTTCATATTTAGATAATGCTGTGGATAATGGATTCATGTTTTCAGAGGCAAGGAGAACCATAATTTCTGCTACAACCATTCAAGATTTACTCAAAAAGCTCCAAGCTTATGAGTATTTATCTGCTACGGTTGTTTCGCAAACGCTCGGAAAAAGAAAAAGAGATATGGACGAGCAAGGAGTGGATTGCACTTTGTCTTTGTGACATTATCTAACATTTTGTTTGTTGTGTCTCAGTTATAATAAGTGGTTAGCAACCTCTACAGGTAATATCTCCTAAATTTTACCTTCTTAAAAAAAAAAAAAAAAAAAAAAAAGTTTGTTGTGTTTTAAGCAATTTAGAAGTATTCATTCTGAACAAGGTCTGAGTAAGGGAGACTTGAGACATACCTTGTCAGTTTGATTTCTTCTTTTCAAAAAAAAAAAAAAAAAAAAGAGTTTGTTGTGTTTTAAGCAATTTAGAAGTATTCATTCTGAACAAGGTCTGAGTAAGGGAGACTTGAGACATCCTTGTCAGTTTGATTTTAATCTTTTTACCTTTACTTGTTAATTTTTGTTTAGTATTTTAGGATTATTTAGGTTGCATGAGTTTGTTTTGTTTTGAGTCTAGTTATTCCTATTCTTATGTTATTAGTTCTTTTCTCTTACACACGATTCTTTCATTTGGGTTAATAGACTTACATTGAGGACAATGTAAGAATTAAGTGTGGGGGGAATGATTTAGGATTTCTTTTATTTTTGTCTACTATTTTTTTTATGAGTCTTTATTATTATTATTATTATTTTTTAGTGTGTTTTAGTTCCTTTTTAATACAATGATGAGATATGAATTGCATAAGTCTAAAACATATTTATTAGTGAGAAGATTTTCATGAGAATTGAGCTTGATGTCAACCTTTTTATGAGCCAATGTTAATATGATATGTTGATTGAGAAAGAAGCATGTTTAGACTTAATCTGACTTGTATAATCATTCTTGTGAGTTTTTGAGCCTAAAATGATTGATGCATTATACAAATCAATCTAATTTCTTTCTTGAGTGCTCTTATGATTACATGATTCTCTAGAACTTGCTTTAAACCGTTTGAGACTATATTGATGCATGTGACAACATGAATATGATAGAGGCATTAGGATTTTTAGCCAGGGCCAAACAACCATCCCTTATTGATGTTCCAAGAGAACACACCCTTAGTGAACCAATTTGAGCCTACATTGAATAAGCTATCTCTTTGGTAACCATAACTTGTCCCTAACCTAAATATACTTATATCTTTACCTTTGTTCCAAAGATGAATTAGCATGATTTGAGACAAGTTGCAAAGACAAGGGATATTTTTTTGGTTAGAAACAAGAAATAAGTGTGGGGGGAAAAGAAAAGAAAAGTCAAGAGAAAAAGAAATGGAATACTGGCAAATACATTCCTATATAAAAAAAAATGAATCATCTCTTGAATTTGTGGAAAAAGAAAAAGATGTTACAAAGTTGTTTAGAATGAAGAAAAGGCCCAACATGAATATCCGGCCTAGGTGACTATGTACTTGTAAAGAGTTTTGAGAAGTTTCTTTGTATAATCTTTTTATGTCTCTAAACTTTATGAACTCTTTGGAACCTTTGTGATATCTTTATCCTTTTGTTCTTCAACCACATTACAAACCCCTTGGCCCCATTACAACCTTGATTAAAGACCTCTTGATTTATGAAGTTGCATGATCTTTTAGTGGAGAATAGGTGGACAAGCAAGCATATGGTAGAAGTGTTTTCATGAGATTGATTGAGTGTAAACACTTTACCACTACTTTAAAGAGTGAAAATCAAGAGAGTATTCCATGTGAGAAGTTGAGATTAAATTTGAACATGCACTATTTTGATTGAGATATGTTATGCTAATATTGGCTTAACTCAAACAATTTACATTCAAGCATGATTTTTTGTGAAATTTTTTAAGCTATTGATTAGTTTATAAGACTTGTTCAAATATTGTCTCTAATTTGTATTGAAAGGATTAGGAGTAAATATTTTTAGTATATGTAGTTTATTTATATGAAGTTTATTTATATTTTAATTTTTCAATGTTTGTGGGTATCGTTCTAGTAAACCCTCACGAGACTAAACTCGTCCACTAGGGACACCTAGGGGTTTAAAGGCTTGTGTCACATGCTAAGTGCCACCGTGATTTCCTACGAAAGTGGATTAGATTAGATTTTCTTATTTTATTTTTATTGAGTCGTTGCTAGGGACTAGCAACAATCTAAGTGTGGGGGTGTGATAACTCGTATAATTATATAGTTTTTAGTTATGTTTTATTATTGTTTTGTGTCAAATACGAGTTATTATTGTTTAGTCTAATTGTGTTTATGATCTTTTATATTTTTATGTAATTTGGTGTTTTTCACAAGTTTCTTTGAGTGATTTCAGATTACTAGAATTAAGGGCAAATCCAGTTCAGTTCCAGTTCCGACACATTTTTCCATATCAGCTATATCTGGAGTTTCACTGAAGCAATAAGGCTGAAATTTGTAGTCGTGCAAAGCTAAGAGGCATATCTATCTTTTTCATGTTTTATACTTCTTGAAACGGAGTCGTTTTTCCTAGCGAAATCGACCATCAAGTTGGCTGATGTGCAATGACGTCTGTGCTGACCTGTTTTCGTATTTTGCCCATATCTGCTTATCCACATCAGAAAATGAGCTGATTCCAATGGCTATGGATCCGTAACTGATACGGGAACCTTTGTCTAGAAGACCATATGATCAGATCAGGCCTCTAATATTGACGAAATCGACCATCAAGTTGGCTGATGTGCAATGACGTCTGTGCTGACATGTTTTCGTATTTTGCCCATATCTGCTTATCCACATCAGCAAATGAGCTGATTCCAACGGCTATGGATCCGTAACTGATAGGGGAACCTTTTTCTAGAAGACCATGTGATCAGATCAGGCCTCCAACATTGACGAAATCGACCATCAAGTTGGCTGATCAAAATTGTCATACAATATGACGAAAATTGTTAGAAAAATTCACCCACCTATTATACCTACCTTTGAAATTTGTAAAGCTTGTCTCTTGTCATTTAGCCTTCCAAAATGTGTATAAATAGAGGGCCTTGGATGATTGTAGAGGATCATATTGTACATAGGTAGGATATTTTATATTTTTATGTAATTTGGTGTTTTTCACAAGTTTCTTTGAGTGATTTCAGATTACTAGAATTAAGGGCAAATCCAGTTCAGTTCCAGTTCCGACACCGTTTTCCATATCAGCTATATCTGGAGTTTCACGGAAGCAATAAGGCTGAAATTTGTAGCCGTGCAAAGCTAAGAGGCATATCTATCTTTTTCATGTTTTACACTTCTTGAAACGGAGTCGTTTTCCCTAGCGAAATCGACCATCAAGTTGGCTGATGTGCAATGACGTCTGTGCTGACCTGTTTTCGTATTTTGCCCATATCTGCTTATCCACATCAGCAAATGAGCTGATTCCAAGGGCTACGGATCCGTAACTGATAGGGGAACCTTTTTCTAGAAGACCATGTGATCAGATCAGGCCTCCAACATTGACGAAATCGACCATCAAGTTGGCTGATCAAAATTGTCATACAATATGACGAAAATTGTTAGAAAAATTCACCCACCTATTATACCTACCTTTGAAATTTGTAAAGCTTGTCTCTTGTCATTTAGCCTTCCAAAATGTGTATAAATAGAGGGCCTTGGATGATTGTAGAGGATCATATTGTACATAGGTAGGATATTAGCCATTTTAATAAAATTCTCTAAGTTTTCTTCTTCTTTCTTTTCTCTAGTTTTCTTTCTTTTCTCTAGTTTTCTTTTTCTTTAGAGAGAGCAAGAGGTTGGATAATTAATATTCTTCCTCTTCTTCTTTCTTTCTTTTATTTTCTTCTTAGATTTTCTTTAATTTTATGTTTATGTTTATAATGCCTATGCTAGGCTAAACTTCTATTTGGTTAAGGGTGATTTCAAAGCCCTAGACATGTTTTGTGATTGATTTTCAGATTCTATCTATCATTAATTTTCTATCAAAGTTGCTTATGTTCTTCTACAAGAATTGTTCATGATGTTGTCTTGATTTATTTAGGTGTACAACTAGATAGATCTTGATAATTATCTATTGCAAGTTTAGGAGTCTTGATCCGTGTAATTGTCTTGATTTCCTATTCATAAGTGGCAATTTGTGATTAATGATTATGGTCAAGTTTTCAATAATTGCAAAGTGGAACATAACCTAAGTTGAACAATCCGAGCTTATGTGTTTGTTGCTTAGATCAACCTATCTTTCTCATCATAAAGCTGCCATTAAATTGAATTTAGAGAGCTTATTCTAGGTTGTTTAATGGTTAGAGATTAAATAGAGAGCTTGTTCTATTTAACGACAAACTAAGGAAAGATTGGGGTAACAGAGCTTGTTGTTATCTACGGTTGTTAACTTTGATAGTTGGTTGATATTGATAGATCTGAAATTGATTCTTAATGATGTCTAGTGGTGGAGAATGAAACCTTAACCATATTTTTCATATTTGATTCTTCTTACTTACTTTTTCTCTTACTTTTCTAGTTTGCTTATTTTTAAAAGTATATTTATTTTTATTGGCTGGTTATACCGCCTAATTTGTATATTAACTTTGTTTTATTTTTATTGGCTGGTTATACCGCCTAATTTAGTATATATATTTTTATTGGCTGGTTATACCGCCTAATTTAGTATATATATTTTTATTGGCTGGTTATACCACCTTGCATCTTATTCTTATTATTTACTTTAGTTTAAATCTGATTTCAAAAACCCCTTTTCTTTTATTGTTCTTGAATTTAAGTTTTAAACTATCAACTTATAAACTAAAACCCAATCCCTGAGGACTCGACCCTTGCTAACTACTATACTTACAATTGATCTTTTTAGTGCAAGGTTAAATAAGATACACTCTTTTGGGTGCATCATATACTAGTCCGCAATATTTGTCATCTTGGACTATCTAGTCCATATTATCCCGGATTCATCTTGTCCGTACAAAAATAGCATCCCGGACTTCACCTTGTCCGTACAATAACAGCATACCGGACATCACCCTGTCCGTATAACAATAGCATCTCTAACATCACCCTGTCCGTACAATAATAGCATCCCGGACATCACCCTGTCCGTACAATACTAGCATCCCGGACATCACCTTGTCCGTACAATAATAGCATGATATATTAATTCTCTTATATCATAAAGTAATATATATATATATATACTATGCTAGGAAACAATTTCTACACTAACATATTTCTACTTATGTTTTTCAAAGCATTACAGTTTCACTTAGATTTTTTATCAAACAACTTATTTGCATAACCTTTTAATCTACAATATCTAACTTCCCTTAAATACTCAACCATCCTATACAATATCATTCATTATTATTCAACTCCACACTTACGCCTTTGATCCGCGTAAGGTTCGAAACTTACCATTTCCGTAATCCGAGCAATCTTTCGTGTTTCAATATCCATATCAATCAACAATGCATATAAAACAACAACTAACTCCTAGATTAACCTAAATACTCACTATTGTTAGTCCGAGTGTTAAAGCAGCACTTTCGTGGCTTTGTCGCGATCCCAGGCGAACTCTGCAATATGAGTACCTATGGCATCATCAGGATATTCTGTGAATATTTCTCAACTACGGGATATTCAAATTCTAACTATTTATTCTAGTTAGCTGCTATTCAAAATTTTCCAACTTAAGAATTTTTACAAATAAATTCCTACACTTAGCTCGAGTCAAAATTCGGAGCAATAATCAACTGGAAAGTTGCTCACACAATAACAACGAAGCTAACGGTGGCCTCGGACAACCAAGGAAGGTGGCGGCACCTCCTCATGGGCAAGCTAGGGTTTTAGCCAAGCTTGTTTTAGCCTCTAAATTTGATTCAAAGCTATCCGATACTAATTTACGATTTAAGGAGACGAAGGAACACCTCCCGTAACAGAAAAAATGGCGGCAACATGGTGGTTCACCACCACCAATTTTCAGCCAAAATGATTTCTCATAGATAGAGACAAATTCTTCAAAATCTAATAACAAAATCAAGCTTAGAACATGAAATTACCTATGGGTTAGTGAAATCCTTGCAAAATTTGGTGATTTCCCTTGAAATTTGGAGGAGAGAGAAAGCTTTAGTAAGCTTTAATGAAGTTTTTGGTGAGAAATTGTCTAAGGCATAAAGAGTAAGAAGAAGACATGGTGTCTTCTTATTTTGACTGAAAATTTATGGGAAATTATCCCATGTTCTTAATCTTGCCTAAGCTTGGTCAAAAGAGTTGACCAAGTTTGACTTTTTGCACTTGCCCTACAGAACATGATGTTTGGGATTTCGTTTTTCATTTTTTCTCAACATATTCATGTTTCTTGGGTGTTAAAACATATATCCATGTGTTCGGATCGATAACAAGAATTTTTGAACCACATTTTTTCGAAAAAGTACGACAACGTCACAAATTTCCAATTTTACCAATTCTAGTCTCGTTTTTTTTTCGTTCTTGATAAGTGCTTAATTTCATACATTTTCCTATTTAATTTCCATATACTTTGTGCTTTCATTCTTACTTCCTTGACATTTTACTAGGTTTTTATGCTTTGTAGGTATTTTGGAGGAGATGAAGTCAAAACATGTCAATTAGGATGTTAAAGAGCTTACAAAATCACAATCACAATATGGAAAAAGAGTTGGGAGTCAAAAAGATCAAATTCTTGGTGCAAAGCAAGAAGACAGATTTGACCTCCGAAGCTTGTTGCTAAGAAAACATGATGTTAGACTCTTTATTCGAGGAAACTTCCTTCTTGACTTTTGAAGATCACTTGATTACCTTTCCAACGGTTGGTCATGGGCCTAAATCGGATAAGAAATGGTTAGAAAAAATTGGCATTGGAATATCTCCCTAAAAACCCTAGTGGCAGAAAAAACCCTAGTCGCAAATCACATCCTTTTCTTAATACACTAGCTGACATTTATGTTTATCCTTGTTAAAGAAGGATTAGTGGCTGTCAACTTGCATTAATTGCATTAATTGCAAGTATCTTTCCTTAAAGCTAATCCTAGTCAAAGTAGGAGAATTAAATCAGCCAAGACTTTCCTTCCTTACACTTACTTTGGCTGCAAGTTTGTAATCTCTCTTCATTAAAGAGTGCTTTGACTAAAACTTTCCTACTTTATTCAAACTTGGCTGCCAAGGCTTATATCTTTCCTTAAAACATAAAAGTCAGCCACTTTTCCTTAACTTTAGCCACAAGTCAGCATTTATTGAAGTGAGAGAGCTAAAATTCACTTGTTTGATGCCCTAGCTATTTCCTATAAATAGAGATCAAGGGGGCAAACGAAATTGACACTTATCCAAGCATCAAAATCTGATTTATTCTTTGTTTCTTTATTTTTGCGAGAGCAAGAGGCTGGATAATTAATATTCTTCTTCTTCTTTCTTTCTTTTATTTTCTTCTTAAATTCTCTTTAATTTTATGCTTATGTTTACAATGCCTATGCTAGGCTAAACTTTTATTTGGTTAAGGGTGATTTCAAAGCCCTAGACATGTTATGTAATTAATTTTCAGAATCTATCTACCATTGTTTTCTATCAAAGTTGCTTATGTTCTTCCATTAAAATTGTTCCTGATGATGTTTTGATTTGTTTAGGTGGCCAACTAGATAAATCTTGATAATTGTCTAATGCTAGTTTAGGAGTCTTGATCCGTGTAATTGTTTTGATTTCCTATTCATATGTGGCAATTTGTGATTAATGATTATGGTCAAGTTTTCAATAATTGCAAAGTGGAACATAACCTAAGTTGAACAATCCGAGCTTATGTGTTTGTTGCTTAGATCAACCTATCCTTCTCATCATAAAGCTGCTATTAAATTGAACTTAGAGAGCTTATTCTAGGTTGTTTGATAGTTAGAGATTAAATAGAGAACTTGTTCTATTTAACGACAAAGAAAGGAAAGAATGGGGTAACAGAGCTTGTTGTTATCTACGGTTGTTAAATTTGATAGCTAATTAAAGTTGATAGATATGAAATTGATTCTTAATGATGTCTAGTGGTGGAGAATGAAACCTTAACCATATTTTTCATATTTGATTCTTCTTAATTACTTGTTTTCTAATTCTTATTGTTAACTTTAGTTTAAATCTAATTTCAAAATCCCCTTTACTTTTGTTTACTTGTTTTTAAGTGATAAACTATTAACTTATAAACTAAAACCCAATCCCTGAGGACTCAACCCTTGCTAATCACTATAGTCTACGATTGATTCTTTTTTGTAAGTGCAAGGTTAAATAAGATACACTCTTTTGTGTGCATCAAATTTTTGGCGCCGTTGCCGGGGTTTGCTTTCTTTAGTTTATTAGTTTATTGGTTTATTCATATTTTTTGTTCTAATTATTTACTTTTTTTTTTCTTATTAGTGAATGTTCCAAGCTCCCGAAGAAGACTTAAGACTTAGGAGAATTCGGGAATTTATAACTTCTCACCAACAACCAATCGAGGAGTTGATCCAAAACATCCAAGAGGAGCAAGGAGAGATGGCAGCAGCTGACAACTGAACTCTCAAGGAGCTAGCCGCTCCAGACTTGGGTCAACAACCATTATGCATTGAATATGCTAATCTTGAGGTAGCTTTTGAATTCAAATCTGGTTTGATTCATCTTCTCCCAACTTTTCATGGTATTGCAGGAGAGGATCCAAATAAGCACCTCAAGGAATTCCACGTAGTTTGCTCAAGCATGAGACCAACAAGGGTCACGGAAGAGCAAGTTAAGTTGAGAGCCTTCCCATTCTCTCTAGCTGATTCAGCAAAGGAATGGCTTTACTATCTACCATCCGGGACCATCACTACATGGAATGATATGAAGAAAGCATTCTTGGAAAGGTATTTCCCAGCTTCTAAGGCTGCCAACATTAGAAAAGATATATGTGGGATTCGACAATACAACGGAGAGTCCTTATATGAATATTAGGAGAGGTTCACGAAACTTTGTGCATCATGTCTACACCATCAGATAAGTGAACAACTTCTCATCCAATTCTGGTATGAAGGTCTCATGCCCATGGAGAGAAGTATGATAGATGCTGCTAGTGGGGGAGCTCTAGTTGATAAGACTCCCGTGGCTGCTAGAACATTAATCTCCAACATGGCAGCCAATTCTCAACAATTCTCAATGACACATGATCCACCACCACAACCCAATAAAGTCAATGAGGTAAGTATATCATCCCTTGAACAAAAATTTGATAAACTGACTTCTCTTGTTCAACAATTGGTTGTAGGTAATATACAGCAAATAAAGGATTGTGGCATATACTCAAACATGGGGCACCAAACCGATATGTGTCCAACACTTCAAGAGGACACCAATGAACATGTGAATGCCATGGGTGGATTTCAGAACGAATCAAGGAAATATGATCCCTACTCAAACACTTACAATCCAGGATGGAGGGATCATCCAAACATCAATTATGGAGGGAACCAATCAAAAACTATTCCTCCACCATTTGACAACAGGCCACCGGGTTTCCAGCAAAGAGTGCAACAACCATACCAAACCCGACAACAAGTGCCACCCACCCAAAATTCAGTTACTTCTCTTGAAGATCTTGTTAAAGCTATTTCTACTAATACAATTCAATTTCAACAGGAAACAAAGATAAGTATCCGAAATTTGGAGACTCAAATTGGGCAATTGACAACAACCATGAGTCAAAGGCAAGCAAGGGATTTCGGGTAATTACCTTCCCAAACCATAGTGAATCCAAGAGAGAATGCCAATGCTATAACTCTAAGAAGTGGGAAACAGCTTGAGACACCAGAAAAGGATAGTGCTCAAGGGGAGGACAACACCTTGGCATCATCCTCACATCCCAATGAGCCATTACAAAAGGTAGCTCCTAAACCATCCTTTCGTTCTTATATAACTCCTCCACCTTTTCCTAGCAGGTTAGCAAAGTCTAAGAAGGATGAGCAAGATAAGGAAATTTTGGAAACCTTCCGGAAAGTAGAAGTGAACATTCGTTTACTAGATGCTATCAAGCAAGTGTCAAGATATGCCAAGTTCCTAAAAGCGTTGTTCACATCTAAACGGAAGTTGAAATGGAATGAAAAGGTAAGTGTGGGGGAGAATGTGTCAGCTGTTCTTCAAAAGAAACTCCCACCTAAATGCAAGGATCCAGGTATGTTTACCATTCCTTGTAAGATAGGCAACACCGGATTTGAGCGTGCTATGCTAGATCTAGGGGCATCTATTAATGTCATGCCATATTCAATTTATGCTTCATTGAATCTAGGACCATTGGAGGAAACCAGTGTTATAATACAACTTGCTGACCGTTCTAACACTTATCCAAGAGGAGTTGTAGATGACGTTCTTGTACAGGTTAATGAATTGGTTTTTCCCGCTGACTTTTATGTTATTGAGATGGAAGATGAGATGTCTTCTAATCCCACACCTATTCTATTAGGGAGACCATTCTTGAAAACAGCAAGAACTAAAATAGATGTATATGATGGCTCTTTAACTATGGAATTTGATGGTGAAATAATTCGCTTTAACATTTTTGAGGCTATGAGATATCCTAGTGATGTGCATTCTGTTTTTAATATTGATATAATTGACTCACTATTGCAGCAAGCTTATGAGCTAGATGGTGAAGATAGTGAGGAGATAGTCCTTAGCAAACATCTCGGAATGGGGAATGCTATTGGGGAACTAGCCTTGAGTGACCATGTGGATGGGGCAATAGAATCTTTACACTCGCTGCCACCTAAAGATGCAAGGTTTGATGTTTCATTTATTGATTTGCCATTATCTAATGAGAAACTTCTACCTTCCATTTTGCAGGCACCAACTTTAGAGTTGAAACCACTACCGAACCACTTGAAATATGTGTTCTTAGGTGAAAATGACACACTACCGGTCATCATTGCCAAAGAGCTCACACCTTTGCAAGAAGATCGACTTATCCGGGTGCTTAGAGAGCATAAAACAGCAATTGGTTGGACAATTGCCAATATCAAGGGAATAAACCCATCCATGTGCATGCACCGGGTTTTGTTAGAGGAGGCATCCAAACCAACAAGAGAAGCACAAAGAAGATTGAACCCTCCTATGATGGAGGTTGTGAAAAATGAGATACTGAAGCTCCTAGATGTTGGAGTGATCTATCCTATCTCGGATAGCAAAACGGTGAGCCCGGTCCAAGTGGTTCCAAAGAAATCAGGTGTAACGGTGGTAACAAATAATGAGAATGAACTTGTTCCTACTAGGATTCAAACAGGGTGGCGAGTTTGTATTGATTATCGTAAACTTAATTCCACAACTCGCAAAGACCACTTTCCTTTACCTTTTATTGATCAAATGCTTGAAAGGTTAGTTGGCCATTCTCATTATTGTTTTCTTGATAGTTTTTCAGGTTATAATCAGATTGCCATTGCTCCGGAGGACCAAGAGAAAACAACATTCACATGTCTATTTAGTACTTTTGCATACCGGCATATGCCCTTTGGTCTTTGTAATGCACCAGCTACATTCCAAAGGTGTATGGTTAGCATATTTTAAGATTATGTAGAGAACATCATAGAAGTGTTTATGGATGATTTTAGTGTCTATGGTGATTATTTTGATAGATGTCTAGAGAACCTTACACTTGTACTTGAAAGATGCATGGAAACTAACCTTGTTTTGAATTGGGAAAAATGCCACTTTATGGTAGAACAAGGAATAGTTTTGGGGATATTATTTCTTCTAGAGGGATAGAGGTTGATAAATCTAAAATAGATATTATGCATTCTTTACCACCTCCCACAAATGTGAGAGAGGTTCGTTCTTTTCTTGGACATGCAGGTTTCTATAGGAGATTTATCAAAGACTTCTCAAAGATCACATTACCTCTTTGCAAGCTACTATAAAAAGATGTGGTTTTTCACTTCGATGATAAATGCAAAGAGGCATTTGAAACATTGAAGGGACTCTTGACATCAGCTCCTATCATGCAACCACCAGATTGGAATGTACCTTTTGAAATCATGTGTGATGCTAGTGAGTATGCCATTGGAGCTGTTTTGGGCCAACGGGTTGGCAAAGCCTCACATGCCATTTATTATGCCTCCCGAACTCTTAATGATGCTCAATTAAACTATTCCACTACTGAAAAAGAACTTTTGGTTGTTGTATTTGCTTTAGAAAAATTTCGATCTTATTTAATTGGTACTAAAGTAATTGTATTTTCTGACCATGCAGCCCTTAGGTACTTACTCACTAAGAAGGAGGCCAAACCAAGGTTGATTAGATGGATACTTCTCTTACAAGAGTTTGATTTGGAGATAAAAGATAAGAGAGGTAGTGACAACTTGGTTGCAGACCATCTTAGCCATTTAGTTCATGAAGAGGATGCACTACCCTTGAATGAGAACTTTCCGGATGAGCAACTTCTTTTTATAAGTACAACAACTCCTTGGTATGCCGATATTGTTAACTACTTAGTTACCAAGAAGTTGCCACAAGAGTTGACACAAGCTCAAAGAAATAAGATCAAGAGTGATGCCAAATACTACATATGGGATGATCCTTACATTTGGAAGCATTGCTCCGATCAGATTATAAGAAGGTGTGTACTCGAATCTGAATTTCAATCTATTCTCACCTTTTGTCACTCTTATGCATGTGGAGGACACTTTGGATCCAAAAGGACTACCATGAAAGTTCTTGATTCTGGATTTTATTGGCCTACTATGTTCAAAGATGCATACCTCTTTTGCAAGTCATGCGATCGTTGCCAAAGAACAGGTAACTTAGTGCTAGAAATCAAATGCCTCAAACTCCAATACTTATTATTGAAATTTTTGATGTCTGGGGCATGGATTTCATTGGACCTTTTCCTTCTTCTTTTGGTAATCTTTATATTTTACTTGCCGCTGATTATGTTTCAAAGTGGGTGGAAACAAAAGCCACCAGAACTAACGACTCTAAAGTTGTTTCAGATTTTGTCAAGACTAACATCTTTGCTAGGTTTGGAACACCAAAGGCCATAATCAGCGATAGAGGTACTCACTTTTGCAATAGGACTATAGAAGCACTTTTGAGGAAGTATAACATCACACACAAGGTCTCTACCTCATACCATCCTCAAACTAGTGGGCAAGTTGAAGTGTCAAATCGAGAAGTAAAGTCCATCCTTGAAAAGACGGTTAACCCAAATAGGAAGGATTGGAGTTCACGACTTGATGATGCACTTTGGGCTTATAGGACAGCATATAAGACACCCATTAGTATGTCTCCTTATCGACTTGTTTATGGTAAGCCTTATCATCTTTCGGTTGAGTTGGAACATAAATCATATTGGGCTATCAAACAATGCAACATGGAGATGGATGAGGCAGGTAAGCAAAGAAAACTAGACCTACAAGAATTAGAGATAAGAAATGACGCCTATGAGAATTCTAGGATTTACAAGGAAAAGACTAAGGCATTCCATGACAAGATGATATCAAGAAAGGACTTTGTTGTTGGACAAAAAGTTCTTCTCTTCCATTCACGCCTTAAGTTATTTTCAGGTAAGTTACATTCTCGTTGGGTTGGACCTTTTGTTATTACTAATGTATTTACTCATGGTGCAGTTGAAATCCAAAGCCCAAAAACAAATAAGGCATTCAAAGTGAATTGTCATCGATTGAAGCCGTATTATGAGAACTTTCCAATACAAGATGTGGAGGAGTTACCACTCTTTGAGCCAAATTATGTTGAATAATAATGGCATGGGTCTAAGTCAGGCTGAGGACAATAAACCAAGCACTTCTTGGGAGGCAACCCAAAAGGATGGAGAGCATCTATTAATCAGATTTGCATATTCCTTACTCTCCATCATTCTATCTTTTATTGTTTTTCTTTTGTTTTGTTTAGTAGTTCTTTTCTCTTACATATAATTCTTGCATTGGGGGATAATAGCATTACATTGAGGACAATGTATGTAAAAATTAAGTGTGGGGGGAAGAGTTTAGGATTTTCTTTAGTGTGTTTTGTTTTTTATTCTTTTTTATGTTGTTTTTAGTGTGTTTTAGTTACTTTCAATACTATGATGAGATATGAATTGCATAAGTCTAAAACTGATTTATTAGTGAGAAGATTTTCATGAGAATTGAGCTTGATGTCATTTTTTTTAGCCAATGTTAATATGATATGTTGATTGAGAAAGAAGCATGTTTAGACTTAAATCTGACTTATATAATCATCCTTGTGAGTTTTTGAGCCTATATGATTGATGCATTATACATATCAATCTAATTTCTTTCTTGAGTGCTCTTATGATTACATGATTCTCTAGAACTTGCTTTAAACCTTGTTGAGACTATATTGATGCATTTGACAACATGAATATGATAGAGGCATTAGGATTATAACCAGGGCCAAACAGCCATCCCTTATAGATGTTCCAAGAGAACATCCCCCTTAGTGAACGAATTTGAGCCTACATTGAATAAGCTATTTCTTTGGTAACCATAACTTGTCCCTAACCAAAATATACTTATTTATATCTTTACCCTTGTTCCAAAGATGAATTAGCATGTTTTGAGACATGTTGCAAAGACAAGTAAGATCTATTGAAAATTTGGGTTAGAAACAAGAAATAAGTGTGGGGGAAAAGAAAAGAAAAGTCAAGAGAAAAAGAAAGGGAATATTGGCAAATACATTCCTATGAAAAAATAGGAATCATCTCTTGAACTTGTGGAAAAAAAAAAGATGTTACAAAGTTGTTTAGAATGAAGAAAAGGCCCAACATGAATATTCGGCCTATGTATTATGTTCTTTGTAAAGAGTTTTGAGAAGTTTTCTTTGTATGAATGTTATTATGTCTCTAAACTCTATGAAATCTTTTGAACCTTTGTAATATCCTTTTCCTTTTATTCTTTAACCACATTTATTACCCCTTGGCCCCATTACAACCTTGAATAAAGACCTATTGATTTATGAAGTTGCATGATCTAAATAGTGGATAATAGGTGGACAAGCAAGCATATGGTAGAACTGTTTTCATGAGATTGATTGAGTGTAAACACTTTACCACTACTTTAAAAAGTGAAAATCATGAGAGTATCCCATGTGAGAAGTTGAGATTAAGTTTGAACATGCACTATTTTGATTGAGATATGTTATGTTAACTTAACTCAAACCCTTTACTATCAAGCATGATTCTTTGTGAAACTCGTTAAGCTATTGATTAGTTTGTAAGACATGTTCAATGATTATCTATAAGTTGTATTGAAATTGAACTACATTCGGTTTTCTTACCTTGTGTCTATTTGATTTTGCTCGAGGACTAGCAAACGATTAAGTGTGGGGGAATTTGATAAGTGCTTAATTTCATAAATTTTCTTATTTAATTTCCTTATACTTTGTGCTTTGATTCTTACTTCCTTGACATTTTACTAGGTTTTTATGCTTTGTAGGTATTTTGGAGGAGATTAAGTCAAAACATGTCAATTAGGATGTTAAAGAGCTTACAAAATCACAATCACAAGATGGAAAAAGAGTTGGGAGTCAAAAAGATCAAATTCTTGGTGCAAAGCAAGAAGATAGATTTGACCTCCGGAGCTTGTTGCTAAGAAAACATGATGTTAGACTCTTTATGCGAAGAAACTTACTTCTTGACTTTTGAAGATCACTTGATTACCTTTCCAACGGTTGGTCATGGCCCTAAATCGGATAAGAAATGGTTATCCAAATCGGCATTGGAATATCTCCCTAAAAACCCTAGTGGCAGAAAAAACCCTAGCCGCAAATCACATCCTTTTCTTAATACCCTAGCTGACATTTATGTTTATCCTTGTTAAAGAAGGATTAGTGGCTATCAACTTGCATTAATTGCAAGTATCTTTCCTTAAAGCTAATCCTAGTCAAAGTAGGAGAATTAAATCAGCCAAGACTTTCCTTGCTTACACTTACTTTGGCTGCAAGTTTGTAATCTCTCTTCATTAAAGAGTGCTTTGACTTAAACTTTCCTACTTTATTCAAACTTGGCTGCCAAGGCTTATATCTTTCCTTAAAACATAAAAGTCAGCCACTTTTCCTTAACTTTAGCCACAAGTCAGCATTTATTGAAGGGAAAGAGCTGAAATTCACTTGTTTGATGCCCTAGCTATTGCCTATAAATAGAGATCAAGGGGGCAAACGAAATTGACACTTCTCCAAGCATCAAATTCTGATTTATTCTTTGTTTCTTTGTTTTTGAGAGAGCAAGAGGCTGGATAATTAATATTCTTCTTCTTCTTCTTTCTTTCTTTTATTTTCTTCTTAGATTCTCTTTAATTTTATGTTTATGTTTACAATGCCTATGCTAGGCTAAACTTTTATTTGGTTAAGGGTGATTTCAAAGCCATAGACATGTTATGTAATTAATTTTCAGAATCTATCTATCATTGTTTTCTATCAAAGTTGCTTATGTTCTTTCATTAAAATTGTTCATGATGATGTTTTGATTTGTTTAGGTGGCCAACTAGATAAATCTTGATAATTGTCTAATGCTAGTTTAGGAGTCTTGATCCGTGTAATTGTCTTGATTTCCTATTCATAAGTGGCAATTTGTGATTAATGATTATGGTCAAGTTTTCAATAATTGCAAAGTGGAACATAACCTAAGTTGAACAATCCGAGCTTATGTGTTTGTTGTTTAGATCAACCTATCTTTCTCATCATAAAGCTGCTATTAAATTGAACTTAAGAGCTTATTCTAGGTTGTTTGATAGTTAGAGATTAAATAGAGAGCTTGTTCTATTTAACGAAAAACTAAGGAAAAATTGGGGTAACAGAGCTTGTTGTTATCTACGGTTGTTAACTTTGATAGCTAAATAATGTTGATAGATATGAAATTGATTCTTAATGATGTCTAGTGGTGGAGAATGAAACCTTAACCATATTTTTGATATTTGATTCTTCTTAATTACTTGTTTTCTAATTCTTATTGTTAACTTTAGTTTAAATCTGATTTCAAAATCCCCTTTACTTTTGTTTACTTGTTTTTAAGTGATAAACTATTAACTTATAAACTAAAACCCAATCCCTGAGGACTCGACCCTTGCTAATCACTATACTCTACAATTGATTCTTTTTTGTAAGTGCAAGGTTAAATAAGATACACTCTTTTGTGTGCATCAGTTCTATTGCCAAATATTAGATCCAAATGTCATATTAACATATTATATAGTCAAAAAGTCCATTTATACCATTTCTCGGACTAAAAATGAAAAAGGGTGTAAAATAACCAAAATACCCCTAATGCATATTTGTAGGAATTTGATGCCGATTGTTGTTCTGATAATAGGTATGGGTTCTATATCGTATATTATCATCATATCCACTCAATTTATCATATTTTATGGACTTTTCCCATTCCCATTTTAGTTTGAATTTTTAAAATACTTTAGGGTTAAATCACTTAACCGCCCAATTTAACCTCCAATTCTATAATCTATCATACTACATGTATACCACATGATAGCTCGTCCTTCCTAGTGGCTTTTACATGTATAGTTTCGAGCCATCAGACTGTTATAGGAGACCCGAGTTATATCTGGCTTACGAGGGTCTCACATCGGTACTAAGGATTTCACGTACGGTTTAAAAGAAACATCCTCCCTCTTCCAGAAATGACTCTGAATCCAAACATAGAGGAGTTGCGCACATCCCCTGAATCTCCCTTTTCTTGCTCGCTTGCAAAAATTCAAAAACCGTATTGTTTCTGCTATGATGGCTGGGGACGGATCTATCTTCTGCCTTAACCTTTCAAAAAGGTCAACTACGGCTAACTCGACACGTCCTAGTGTCCTTGGGAAGATAACCAAACCATATATAGCTAGGGCGGAGATATCCCTAGCGATCTCTCTATTCCAGTGGCTTCGGATCAACGATTGGAGGGCGTCCCAAGGGATACACTCACTTTTCCCTTTCTTAACCACATGCCCATCGACCCATTTGCTGTCCATTCCCACAATCTTAACTAACTTCTTTTTAAACCCCATGTCTTCGAATCCTTCAAATAAATCCGATTCGGGATGGTATCCTCGATACGCAACAAAGTTGAATACTCCTCTATGGTCGGTGTCATATCTTCCTTGTTGAAGGTGAAGCATCGGTAGGCAGGATTCCAGAACTGCATCATAGCCCGAATCAACTCATTATTATCTCTGACTGGCATCAACAAAGCTATGTCTCCGTATATCTGAGTGAAAGCCTTCTTTTCTGACATATCCCACTGATTCCAAATGTCTGTCAACCCACAGAGATTATTCTGTCGGAGATCTAATTCTACCTGTTCAAGCAATACTGACACATATCCCTCTTTTAAGCAATCTCCATTTCTTCGCTGACTCGACTTCGAGCGCTCTCTTACCACTGCATGTTCTTCCACTACCGAAGTAACCCGACCCTCCATGAAAGCCCTTTTGGATGAAGACTATCTCGAGGCCAATAACCTTCTCTATGTATTATGATGACAAAAAAATGCATGAAAAAGAAACAAATTAATAAAGGTGAAGAAATAAAATAATAACAAATAGTATAAAAAAAATAAATGTCCCAACGGAAATTAATGCATGAAAAAGAAACAAGTTAATTAAGGTGAAGAAATCAAATAATAACAAATATTGTAAAATAAACAAATGTCCCAACGAAAAATCGGCATTACAACGCCTTTGGGATATTGAACTTATCGCGGGCGAAACGATGTGCGTTCATCATCGCCCGATTTGCAAAACTTATTCGGAATGTAAAATAGGTAACAAAAGGTTGGAAATGTCCCTCTATGTGTTCCTAACTTCGGTATATCTATCCAATATTCGACAAGGCTTCGCCTATATGGTTCACTATATGTGGGTGAATGAAGTTCTAAAAAGGCCCCGAGTTGTTCCTCACTGTCGCCTATGAAGGCTAGTATGGCACCCCGATAAAAACGGGTTCAATTCGTTAGACTATATTTCCCTAGCCCATGCGGAGGATCAATCACGAGAGCTTAGGTAATTTATACTCTGAGAGTATTTTGCTAGCCCATGTGGAGGGTCAATCACGAGAGAGTAGCTACTTTAATTCCACTTAAAGGGACGAAACTTGGGTATAGAGCTCATGTTATGCAAATGCAAGTGTAGTGTGTGAGGAGGAACAACAAACCTTTCACCACCTATTCTACACCCCTTTATTCTAAATACCCCGATAAGATTAAACAACGTAGAGCATCAGTTAAGCAAAGAAAGATAATATACAACGAAATAAACAAAGAACAATAATAATAATATGTACGTGAATATGAACATATTCAAAAACATTTTATTATTTTCAAATTTCTCCTTTTTATTAAAAAATGTGGGAATTAAAAGTAAATACCGGATAAAACCAACAAAACTAAGACTTTCGATAACACGTGACTTATTTTAGGCCTGACTCTCTAAATGTCCCAGTGGAGTCGCCAAGCTGTCGCAACCTAAAAAAATAACAAATCTCATCGCGATACATTACTCGTTAAGTGTGACATTGGGGTAACAGAAGAAAAAACTACTTAATTCCTCTTGAAATAAAATGAGGGTTTGAAAACAACCTCGAAAAAGAAATGGAGTCGCCACCAATCTTTTTGGCTAGGTGTGATCGGCCAACTATTAAAACCGATTTTATAAAATATTTTAAAATTAATTAAAACATTTTTTAAAATCAATTTCGAAGTCTGTGCTTTTAAACCAGAGAAAACAAAAAAACAGGTTCGAGAGTCGGTTACGTGCGGGGAAGGATTAGCACCTCGATAACACTGTATAAAATGATACCTTATTAATCATGTATTATCTCGAGTCTCGGTAAAAAGTCAATTTTGAAACTAGCATTTTAAAATAATTCCCATATTAAAGAAAAATAATATCATTTTTAGTAAAAAATGATCCGAAATTTATTAACTTAAATTTTTCCTATATTCCCCGGCAAAACATAAAAAAATTTATTTATTTAGAAAATTTTCGAATCATTCTCATTTTTTTAAAGAAAGATATTCCATTGTTAATGATAATTGATGATATCCTCCCCCAGCAAACCCGATAGAGAACTCATGAATTATTTTAACTCAGGAATATCCTTATTTTTTAAAAAAACATGATCTTTTGGAAAACATTTTTTAAAAAAGGTTATGAATATGCAAATCATTACTAATGACATGGCATATTAGTGAATGACATGGCATATGGATTAACGACATGGCATGCTTGACATGGCATAATCTAAATGACATGGCATATGGATTAACGACATGGCATGCTTGACATGGTAAAATCTAGATGACATGGCATAATCTAAATTACATGGTAGAATCTAAATGACATGGCAAAGATCTAAATGACATGGAAAAGATCTAAATAACATGGCAAGAATTAATGACATGATAAAACCTAGATGACATATTAGAAATCTATATGACATAGCAAAAATCTAAATTAAATGGCAAACATTATCATAGAATATTCATAATTATGCCATAATCAAAATGAAAACATAAAATCTAAATTAAAGCAATGACATCACTATGGAACATTCATATATATATGGAATTTATAGAACCAAAATAGCAAAAATTAAATGTCATAAAATATGCATGAATATGAAAAATGCAAATGCATGGAAATGTATTTCTCCAAAAAATAAGGATATTCGTATATCTAAAAAGACATCCGACTACCTTTGGAAGAGACTTAAGTTGGATTTTCTAACTTAGATTTTAGACTCAGATTTAAAAAAAAAAATCGAAAATTTTGGACAAACTAAAACTTGGCCGAAAACACCCTTTAAAAGACTCTAATTTTTCCTAGTTTTGAACCTCGGGGTTGACCAACCTTGACCCGACTCTTCAAAAATCAAATTTTATGATTAAGATAACTTGGAAATTAACCTAAGACAACAACTAATGTTTTAAATCAGCTCCCTCTTAGTGCCTTAAACAAAACAGAAAATTATTAGTTCATAAAAAAAACAATTCTGACTTTTCTGACCAGTTTTGCAAACCAAATTGTTTTACCCTTCTAAAAAATTTCAAAAAAATCTGAAAAATTTATAAGAGACTTAGAACATGTCGACCTCTATGGAAAAATTAGCTTAATTTTTAGACTAAGGATGACCTACCCGCAAATTCATGAAAGACAGAATAGTGGGTAAAAAACTGCTTAACCAAAAAACATTTTTAAACCTTTGATAAAAAGTCCAAAAATTAGAATAAAAATATTAGAGACTCCTCTAAGGTCCTACAACTAGTGGTAAGAAATTCTAATAATTTAGACAAGGGCTGCCTAGTAAAAAAAAAATCCTAAAGTTAGAAAATCCAACTTGTACAAATTTTAATTTTCCACAAGCATGCTCATGAGAGCTTGATTTTGAGCCATTGATTGGCTTAAGTCAAAAATCAAGTGGAAAATGCAATAATGCATGAAATGAATGACATGGAATATGCATGACCTAGTGTTTAAATGACATGGCAAATGACATGGAATAATGAAAACAACCTAGTGCCTAAATGACATGGATAGTGACATGGAATATGAAAATGGCCTAATGCTTAAATGACATAGGATAATCAAAATGACCTAATGCTTAAATGAAATGGAAAATGACATGGCATATGAAAATGGCCTAAAGCTTAAATATGATGAAAAATGACATGGCATATGAAAATGGCCTAAAGCTTAAATGACATGGAGAATGACATGACATGCAAAAATGACCTAATGTCTAAATGTCAACATGGAATAATAAAAATGACCTAAATGTCTAAGAGACATGGAACATGATCTAAATACCTAAATGACATGGAATATGCATGGCATGCAAAAATGGCCTAAAAGGCTAAAAAAATCTACATGGTCGAATGGTCTAGGAACCAAGATGTTGTGAGAATGTCAAGAAAATGACCTAGCTAAATGATATGGAAAATGATGTGAAAAATAAAAATGACCTAAACTATATGACAATAGCCACAAGATGCAAAAGTATGTCATAAATCAAAATAACAAAATGGTTAGCAAGAATATAAATACACATAAAAATAAATAATAATAAAAATAAGCAAGTTAAAGTAAGCAAATAATAAAAAATATGGAAATGAACTCCATGGTTGGTATATTGGACAAAGCCCACCGTAACCATTATCACTTGATTCTCATCAAGATCATGAAGCCTAACCATTGTTTTATTTATTTTGAAAAAGGAAGAACCACAAGAAGCTTTCACAAAACCTTTATTAAACAAAGAAAATAGTAGGAAATCACATGGAAAAATAAAGAATAACATGATGAAGAAGAAAGAAAAAAATGTAAGAACTAAAGAAGAATGGCTACCTTAGCAAAAACTTTCTTTCTTTTCTTTTAAAAATCTTTCTTTTTCTAAGGTTTTAGCTACTGCCTCCTTTTCAAATCAGCCAACTTGCCTTCAAAAAATGAAAATCCCTACCCTTTGAATAGACTTGGCCTGCCCTATGGTGTATTGGTGAAGGATGGAGATTAATTCATTTAATCCTCTTACACAATCTAAGCCCTTGGATCCAAGATATTCACATGACAATAAAAATGTCATCTTGCCAATTGATCTTAGCCATTCAAGGATGTACTCGTCTTTTCATAAGGTGCCTAAGCCATTGGATGAGCAAGGATATTTTATTTGGCTACATGCATTTCCAACGATTGGATGACTTGTTCTCATCCTTCTTCCACCAATATTGGCCATTGGATGAGGACATTTGCATGAAAATAAAATTGTCATCTTGCAATTTGATCTTGGCCATTCAAGGATGTACTCATCTTTCTACAAAGCACCTAGGCCATTAGATGGACAAGATATTTTCATGACATTAAAAATGGCATCTTGCAATTTGATAGTGACTAATGGATGAAATGAATCAAATGCCCACCCTCCCCTATGCATGGCCGGCCAAGGTCCTGGTATGTTCAGGAATTTCCTTCATTTGTTCATCTTTTAATTTTGCAAAATTGGCCTTTTTCGGTTTCTTCGGTAAAATTACATTTTGGCCCTCCAAACTTGATTTTATTGCAAACGGACCCCAAATCCGGTTTTTCTTTCTCCAATCCATCCAAATAAATATAATATTGAGATTCGAAGATTTTCATAATTTTTTGAGCTCATTTCCTTTTTTTCCCAGAATTTTCTCTTGGATTTTCCGGTTAGTGGCACCCAAAATTCACCTTTTTCAATTGAACTCCGATTCTGAATTTTTCTTCACCAATCCCTTCCAAAATATATAAAACTCAGATCTGAAAGATTTCAGAATTTTTGGAGCACATTTGCCATTTTTTCCCAGAATTTTCTTCTGGAATTTAAGCTTAATGCACCCGAACTTCGTCATTTTTCAAATGACCTCCGATTCCGTATTTTTATTCACCGATCTCTTCCAAAAATTATAAAAGTTAGATCTGGAAGTTTTCATAATTTTTGGAGCTCGTTTGTTATTTTTTTCGAATTATCTTCTGGAATTTCGACTTAGTGCACCTAAACTTTGCCATTTTTCAAATGAGCTCAAATTTTGGATTTTTCTTCACCAATCTCTTCCAAAAATTATAAAACTCAGATCTGGAAGTTCTCATAATTTTTTGAGCTCATTTTCTATTTTTCTCGGAATTATCTTCTGGAATTTCGGCTTAGTGCTCCCGAACTTTGCCATTTTTCAAATGAGCTCCGATTCTAGATTTTTATTCACCGATCTCTTCCAAAAATTATAAAACTCAGATCTGGAAGTTTTCATAATTTTGCAAGCTTGTTTGCTATTTTTCCTGGAATTATCTTCTAGAATTACGGCTTAGTGCATCCAAACTTTGCCATTTTTCAAATGAGCTCCGATTTCGGATTTTTCTTCACCGATATCCTCCAAAAATTATAGAACTCAGGTCCGAAAGTTTTCATAATTTTCTGAGCTCGTTTGCTATTTTTCCTGAAGTTATCTTCTAGAATTTTCGAGAATGCCCTTCAACCTCCGAAACCTCGGTTTTACTCAAAACGGGTTCGATTTCCAAATTTTCTTTTTCCACTTCCTTTGTCCTATATTGAACTTGAGTTGGTCCAAAAAAGCCCAATTTTTACGATCAAATTCCCCTCCGATTTAGTTTTCACCTTTTCCAATTTGAGAATTTTCTCGTTTTTCTGTTTTTGCTCCGATGCTCTTCCTTTGGATTCACTTCAAACTGGGCCTTGGGCTATCCTTGTTTACTCATTCTTTATCAACTGAGGGCTTCAATTTTACCGAATTAGGTCATCTTTAACGTTTTCCCCAAATTTGCAAAATTCACCCTTTTTAACCAAAACCCTAATTTTTGATTTTTCTTCCAAATTTATTCTTCCTTTGGTTATACTTTCAATTGGCCCTTCCAATACGAGTAGTCATTAATTATATTCCATTTGGAACCTCCAATTTTGACCAATTTGATCGTTTAAGCATTTTTCCCCAAATTTGCCGATTTAGGGCTTCCACTAGATTAAAATTTTTGCAATCCCTCTTTCGAACTCCATATCTTTCGTTGTAGACCTCGGATTATCAAAATTCATTCAGCATTGTTCAATTCAACTTCAAATCTTGATTTTGACTAAAGGTTGACTTTTTTAGTGGTTGACTTTTTGGAGTTGACTTTTCATGCTGAACTCCGGATCACAAGTCTTGGAGGACCATCTGCAAGACGAGAAGAGATTTTCTGTATTCTAAAAAAGTATAAGGAAGAATTTACCTGGTTTAGAGGGCCCGGACAAAATTAGGTGTCTGCAGTCCTCTCATGATCGTCTTTGAGGTGTGAAACATGTCTGAGAGGTGCGCTTGACATCTTCTCCCGTTTGCATGCTCGAACCTCTATATGATCACCTTGAAATGGGGCTCAAATTGCTTTATTTTGTATGTTTAGAAGGCCGGACTTCTGTTAGAACATGTTTGCAATCGTCGTGGCCACACCTCTTCTTCTTCATCCTCACTTTGCACGTTTGTGGAGGTGTTGTGTACCTTTGTCGTCATTTCTTGACATAGGGACGGATGTTGAGGTTGTGCCTTATGGCTAGTACTTCTTCGACTCCATCACTTTTGTTGGAAGTGAGTTTTGAGTTTGGCGATTGTCGCCTACTTGATTCCGTATGGAATGTCATGGTTCTTTTGGATATCTTTTGATGTCATTAACCTCTACTAAGTCGTGCATAATTTTTTTGGTCAGACCACATTGTGGTGTGGGAGTTGCTTGACATCTGCTCGATTATGCGTTGCTTTGTACGTCACTCTTGCAAATTCCATGTAGCTGGGGCACTACTTCCTCCTTCGAGAAGTTGAGCATGTTTGCTCAAGTTTTTCTTCTTGTCCGAAGTAGTTGAGTGGCGTGTTTTGACTTGTTTAGAGACATCCAAGATCTTCTATGGTTTCGGACTTAATTCTGAGAAAGCGATGACTATCACGTTTTTTAGATGTGAGTTTCGCTTCTTCCTTTTGTCGTGGTTTAAGTCCTGACCATGTAGTGCGTTCTCCTCCTCAATGGGAGGCGTTGTTGGCTATTTCAAAGCTTGTGCTTCCTTCTTTGACTTAGGGGCCAACATCCGTATCTTTAAGCTTGCGCTAGCTTATTCAACTTAGGGACTGGTGTGCAAATGTTCGCATGGACCTTGCTTCCTTCTTCAAGATTGAGCAAAAGGTCTTTGCTCAAGCTATTGCCACGCTCATCCTCTGCCTTGTCCGATTGTGACGAATTGGAGGTGGAGCTTGTCATCTGTTTTTCTATTTGTTGTTCTACTTTCTTTCTTCTTAAGTGGCGATGTCATCGGTCACATAAGTTCACATAGGTGGGCATTGACGACTCTTATTGTTACATAGAGGGTCTCACTCCCTCCTTCAAGACTTTGGATGAAGTTGTGAGTACTTTGTCCGAGTCTATTTGTTTTGAAGGTAGCTCACTACTTAGTCATTTCTTCAGACTTCCATTCTTTTCGGAGTTAGTTTTATCTTGAACTTGTCCTGTAGGTGGTAGCACATTTAGTCGTCTGATTTCCTCTAAAGTGTTAACTTGATGATTGTTCTTGTTTTACATCGGGAGAGTGACGCCTTCTTCTTCCGATGTGAGGTCTGGTTGTTGGAGAAGCTTCAAACCATTTAGTGAGGTTTGGCCGTTTTCTTTCATCCGCAGCACTTGTGTCTTATGCTTTTTACTCCTTTCCCTCCTTAGTGCGAGTTGTTGAACTCGTACGTGTTTCATGGAGGTGCACATTCACATAGGTTCATATGTGCAAACAAGGTTATTTACATGTTAAGCATGGAGAGCCATCGTGCCGAGGATCTTAGTGCACATTTACGCTAGGGGTGACAAGTTGCATGTTGTTGGGCCTTCAACCATGTTGCTTACTTCTTGTGAGCGGACGTACTCGTCGATGCGCAAGTGTCTTTGAGGTCTCTTAAGTCCGAACTTAGACACCCGTGGATGCTTTTGTAATTTTTTATTCGTCCGAGGCTTTTTTCTCTCTTCTTTGCTGGAGATTCGGCCACTAGAGGGGACTTTGTGCCTTGTTACCTTCGCTCTTTTTTCCTTATGTGAAATGGTAGAGCGGTGATATGTTGTAAGAGGAACTTGTGTTCAACTCGAGCGATGGTATGTTGTAGGAGGAACTTGTGTCCAACTCTGTTATTGATTCGTGCACCTTTGTTCTTCTTTTTAATTGGAGGAGCTTGTGCTCAACTCCATTTCTTGTTCGTGCCCCATTGTTGTTCTCTTTTTTTGTGGTTAAGCATTGTCTTTGTGTCTTTTGTCCACTACGTGTATGTATATATGCTTGCTACTCCCTCCTCCTCTTAGTATGAGTTTGTGAAACTCATGCATGTTTTGTGGAAGTGTAGATGACTTCATTTGTCATGGGCACACATAAGTCCTTATGTGCAAACAAAGTCGTATTCTCACTAGACACGCAGAGGTTGCTTGTTTGTGTCAAGAAGTCGTTGCACCATGGCATTTGCACGCGTTTGTGCGCACTTGTGTATTTTTGTGAAAGTACTAGCAAGTTGCACATGGTTGAGCCTTTATGTGGCTCAGTGTTTGGACTTTCGGCCTTGTTTCCCAAGTGTTTGGAGTTTCGTCCATGCTTCCTAAGTGTTTGGACTTTCGGCCTTGCTTTCCCAAATGTTTGGACTTTCGATGATGCACTCAAAAGAGTGTATCTTATTTAACCTTGCACTTAAAAAGAATCAATTGTAGAGTATAGTGATTAGCAAGGGTCGAGTCTACAGGGATTGGGTTTTAGTTTATAAATCACTAGTTTAAAACTTAAATTCAAAGAAAACAAAAGTTAAAGGGGTTTTGAAATCAGTTTAAATTTAAGCAAATAGTAAAAATAAGGAAACAAGTAAATAAGGAGGAATCTGATATGAGAAATATGGCTAAAAGTTCATTCTCCACCACTAAACATTATTAAGAATCAAATTCAAACCTATCAATATCAATTATCTATCAAAGCTAACAACCTCCCGTGTTACCCCAATCCGTCCTTAGTTTGTAGTTAAATAGAACAAACGCCACTACTTAATCTCTAACTATCAAATAACCTAAGATAAACATCTATAGATTCAAAGTTATAGCAGGCTTAAAATGAGAAAGATAGGTTGATCTAAGCAATAAACACATAAACATAGATTTATTCAACTTATATTATGTTCCACTTCATAATTCCTGAAAACCCAACATAATCATGAATTACAAATTGCTACTATTGATTAAGAAATCAAGACAAGCTACGTATCAAGTTTCTTAAACTAGCATTAGATAATTATTAAGATATATCTAGAATGCATCCTAAACAAATCAAGATAAAAATCATCAACAATTCTTGTAGAAGAACATAAACAATTTTGATAGAAAACTAATATATGATAGAATCTGAAAATCAATTACATAACATGTATAGGGCTTTGAAATCACCCTAACCAAAAAGAAGTTTAGCCTAGAATATGCATTGTTAACATAAACATAAAAAGAAAATAAAACTAAGGAGAAAACTAAGAGAATGGAGAAGAAGAAGAAGAAGAAGTATATTGATAATAATCAAAACATGTCTAGTTTGTGGCTCAAAAGATGGTATTTATAGAACTTTAAAACCCTAAGAACCCTTTTTTGCCGTACAAGAAAGTTTGGAGGCAAAAAATCACGTTTTTGGACAGCCGGCCAGCGCTGCAGCGCCAGATCTCTAGCGCATCAGCGCTGGCTCTTTGACTTGTGGGAGTTGCAGCTCCAGCACCAGCGCCGCGGCGCTGGTAACTATTTTTTTTTTTTACGCACCTTCTCGTACTTTTTCAGCTGATTTGGATGACCATTTCTTATACGATTTAGGGGTGTAAACTACCGTTGGAAAGGTATTCAAGTCAGCTTCAAAAGTAAAGAGGAAGTTTCTTCAAATAAAGACTTTAGCATCATGTCTTCCTTGCATCAAACTCCGAAGGACAAATCTGCCTTCTTGCTTTGCAACCAGAAATTGATCTTTTTGACTCCCAAGTCTTCTTCCATCTTGTGATTAAGATTTTGTAAGCTCTTTACCATCATTATTGACATCTTCTCACTTCATTCTCTTAAATATACCTAGAATTCAAAAATATAACATAAGTAATCAAGATAAAGATCGAAAACATAACTAAAACTAAGAATAGAAAAGGTATAAAATGTGTATTTTATGAGCTTATCAACTACCCCTACACTTAGCTTTTTGCTAGTCCTCGAGCAAAACAAAATAAAATAAGAAAATCTAATCTAATCCACTTTCATAGGAAATCACGGTGGCACTTAGCATGTGACACAAGCCTTTAAACCCTTAGGTGTCCCTAGTGGACGAGTTTAGTCTCGTGAGGGTTTACTATAACGATACCCACAAACATTAAAAAACTAAAATAAAAATAAACTAACATACACTAAAAATAGTTACTCCTAATCCTTTCAATATAAATTAGAGACAATCTTTGAACAAGTCTTATAAACTAATCAATAGCTTAAAGAATTTCACAAAAAATCATGCTTGAATGTAAATAGTTTGATTTAAGCCAATATTAATATAACATATTTCAATCAAAATAGTGCATATTCAAACTTAATCTCAACTTCTCACATGGGATACTCTCATGATTTTCACTCTTTAATGTAGTGGTAAAGTGTTTACACTCAATCAATCTCATGAAAACAGTTCTACCATATGCTTGCTTGTCCACCTATTCTCCACTATTTAAATCATGCAACTTCTTAAATCAAGAGGTCTTTATTCAAGGTTGTAATTGGGCCAAGAGGTTGTAATGTGGTTAAAGAATAAAAGGATAAAGATATCACAAAGGTTCCAAATATTTCATAGAGTTTTACAGACATAATAAGATCATACAAATAAAACTTCTCAAAACTCTTATAAAGCACAAAATAACCTAGGCTAAATATTCATATTGAGCCTTTGCTTCATTCTAACCAACTTTGTAACATCCTTTTCTTTAACCAAAAGTTCAAGAGATGATTTAATTTTTTTTTTCAATATGGGGATGTATTTGACAATGATCCCTTTCTTTTTCTCTTGACTTTTTCTTTTCTTTTCTTCCCCCACATTTATCTTTTGTTTCCAACCCAAATTTTCAATAAGTATCCCTTATTTTGCAATATGTCTCAAAATATGTTCATCTTTAGAACAAGGGTAAAGATGTAAATGTGTTTAGGCTAGGTGTAAGTTGTGGTTACCAAAGAAATAGGTTATTCAATGTTGGCTCAAATTAGCTCACTAAGGGGATGTTCTTTTGGAACATCAATAGGGAGTGGCTGATTTGGCCCTGGTTAAAAATCCTAATGCCTCTATCATATCCATGTAGTCACATGTATCAATATAGTCTCAAATGGTTTAAAGCAAGTTCTAGAGAAACATGTAATCATAAGAGCACTCAAGAAAGTTATTAGATTGATATGTATAATGCATCAATTATATAGGCTCAAAACTCACAATGATGATTATACAAGTCAATATTAAGTTTAAACATGCTTCTTTCTCAATCAACATATCATATTAACATTGGTTCATGAAAAATAGTATTCAAGCTCAATTCTCATGAAAATCTTCTCACTAATAACCAGTTTTAGACCTATGCAATTCATATCTCATCATTATATTGAAAGAAACTAAAACACACTAAAAACAAATTAAAAAGACTCAAAATCAAAAAATTGACAACCTAAAATAAGAAATCCTAAATTCTTCCCCCCACACTTAATTCTTACATTGTCCTCAATGTAATACTACCACTCTATATGCAAGAATTATATGAAAGAGAAAATAACTAATAACAAAAGAAAAAAAATAATATTAACTACAGAGAATATAAAAGATAGAGGGATGGTGATAACTCGTATAATTATATAGTTTTTAGTTATGTTTTATTATTGTTTTGTGTCAAATACGAGTTATTATTGTTTAGTCTAATTGTGTTTATGATCTTTTATATTTTTATGTAATTTGGTGTTTTTCACAAGTTTCTTTGAGTGATTTCAGATTACTAGAATTAAGGGCAAATCCAGTTCAGTTTCAGTTCCGACACCTTTTGCCATATCAGCTATATCTCGAGTTTCACTGAAGCAATAAGGCTGAAATTTGTAGCCATGCAAAGCTAAGAGGCATATCTATCTTTTTCATGTTTTACACTTCTTAAAACGGAGTCGTTTTCCCTAGCGAAATCGACCATCAAGTTGGCTGATGTGCAATGACGTCTGTGCTGACATGTTTTCGTATTATGCCCGTATCTTCTTATCCACATCAGCAAATGAGCTGATTCCAACGGCTATGGTTCCGTAACTGATAGGGGAACCTTTGTCTAGAAGACCATGTGATCAGATCAGGCCTCCAATATTGAAGAAATCGACCATCAAGGTGGCTGATGTGCAATGACGTCTGTGCTGACATGTTTTCGTATTTTGCCCATATCTGCTTAACCACATCAGCAAATGAGCTGATTCCAACGGCTATGGTTCCGTAACTTATTGGGGAACCTTTTTCTAGAAGACCATGTGATCAGATCAGGCCTCCAATATTGACGAAATCGACCATCAAGTTGGCTGATCAAAATCGTCATATACCTACCTTTGAAATTTGTAAAGCTTGTTTCTTGTCATTTAGCCCTCCAAAATGTGTATAAATAGAGGGCCTTGGATGATTGTAAGGGATCATATTGTACATAGGTAGGATATTAGCCATTTTAATAAAATTCTCTAAGTTTTCTTCTTCTTTCTTTTCTCTAGTTTTCTTTCTTTTCTCTAGTTTTCTTTTTCTTTAGAGAGAGCAAGAGGTTGGATAATTAATATTCTTCCTCTTCTTCTTTCTTTCTTTTATTTTCTTCTTAGATTTTCTTTAATTTTATGTTTATGTTTATAATGCCTATGCTAGGCTAAACTTCTATTTGGTTAAGGGTGATTTCAAAGCCCTAGACATGTTTTGTGATTGATTTTCAGATTCTATCTATCATTAATTTTCTATCAAAGTTGCTTATTTTCTTCTACAAGAATTGTTCATGATGTTGTCTAGATTTATTTAGGTGTACAACTAGATAGATCTTGATAATTATCTATTGCTAGTTTAGGAGTCTTGATCCGTGTAATTGTCTTGATTTCCTATTCATAAGTGGCAATTTGTGATTAATGATTATGGTCAAGTTTTCAATAATTGCAAAGTGGAACATAACCTAAGTTGAACAATCCGAGCTTATGTGTTTGTTGCTTAGATCAACCTATCTTTCTCATCATAAAGCTGCCATTAAATTGAATTTAGAGAGCTTATTCTAGGTTGTTTAATGGTTAGAGATTAAATAGAGAGCTTGTTCTATTTAACGACAAACTAAGGAAAGATTGGGGTAACAGAGCTTGTTGTTATCTACGGTTGTTAACTTTGATAGTTGGTTGATATTGATAGATTTGAAATTGATTCTTAATGATGTCTAGTGGTGGAGAATGAAACCTTAACCATATTTTTCATATTTGATTCTTCTTACTTACTTGTTTTCTTACTTTTCTAGTTTGCCTATTTTTAAAAGTATATTTATTTTTATTGGCTGGTTATACCGCCTAATTTAGTATATATATTTTTATTGGCTGGTTATACCGCCTAATTTAGTATATATATTTTTATTGGCTGGTTATACCGCCTTGCATCTTATTCTTATTATTTACTTTAGTTTAAATCTGGCTTCAAAAACCCCTTTTCTTTTATTGTTCTTGAATTTAAGTTTTAAACTATTAACTTATAAACTAAAACCCAATCCCTGAGGACTCGACCCTTGCTAACTACTATACTTACAATTTATCTTTTTAGTGCAAGGTTAAATAAGATACACTCTTTTGGGTGCATCAAATTTTTGGCGCCGTTGCCGGGGATTGCTTTCTTTAGTTTATTTGTTACTTGGTTTATTCTTATTTTCAGTTCTAATTAGTTTTATTTTCTTGTACATACAAGTTTTTCTTTTCAAAATTAAAAAAAATTAAAAAAAAAACAATGGAATTGAGCAATCTAACACTTGAGGAGTTGGTGGCATACATGAACATGGAGAATCAACAAGCCAATCTCACCTCCCCAGTTCAACAATTGGCCATGGGAGGATGTCAAGGCCATCAAGTGTTCCAAGACCAACAGTATGATCATTACTCAAACACTTACCATGAGGGATGGTGGGATCATACTAATTATGGCTACTCGAAAAATTACCAAGAAGTAGATCCTTATGCCAATTACACTCATCCATCTAGCTTCAATCAATCATGGTCTCAAGAACCAGATCTTTTTCAACCACCACATATGACTCAAAACTCAGGTACTTCTTTAGAAGATCTTGTCTATTCTCTTGTTACTGATTCTTTGCAATTTCAACAGGAAACAAGGGCAAGCATCCAGAGTATGGAAAAGCAAATGAGCCAATTGGCTAGTAGTATGGTGGGATGGGTAGCACAAAGATCTGAAGAACTCCCAGCCCAAACGATGGTTAACCCAAAGGAGAATGCTACTATTGTGACCTTGAAGAATGAGGAACAAGATGAGGATGAAACAAAATTAGAGATGGATTCTATTCTTGAGGATAATGAAGCCAAAGATCCAAATAAGAGTATTTCGGCACCTGAGGTAACGTTTAAGGTTTCACTTTTTACTAATGTTTCTTCTCCACCTTATCCTAGTAGTTTTGCAAAGTTCAAGGTGGAAGAACATGAACAACACATGCCGGAAACCTTAAACAACTTGTTTGTGGAGGTCATTCAACAAGTATCAAAATATGCTCCATTCCTCGATGACATATGCACCACAAAGGATGATGGAATAATACTTGTAATGGAGAATGCATCCACTGTTGTGCAAAGAAAGCTTCCTCTCAAACGCATAAATTTGGGAAATTTCATGTATGAGCCTGACAAGCCTAAAATGCCAAGAAGGGGTGTTGGTTAGGTTCAAAACACTAAATCAAGTTCTAATTGGGGGAGGCAGCCTAATTAGTGAAAGCATTGCCAAACTGCCATCCTCAGATTTGCTCTCTTTTTCTTTATCTTTTTCTTATGTTTCTTTGCTAATTGTGTTTAGTGTTTCTAAGTTCATTTAGGCTGCATAAGTTTATTTTGTTTATTAGTTCTTTTCACTTACACATGATTCTTTCATTTGGGATTAATAGCATTACATTAATGACAATGTAAGAATTATGTGTGGGGGGAAGAATTTAGGATTTTATTTAGAGTGTTTTGTTTTTGTGTCTTTTTATGTTGTTTTTCTTTCTGATCCTTGTTTTGAAAATAACTAGATGTAAATATAATTTTTAATTTTTTTTAGCCCGGTTAAATGGCGGATAACGGTACTCCGTGATTATTTAAATCGGTTCCATCAGCTACCCACAAAACTGATATTGTATATAAATTTCTCTTCCAATTTCTCTTTCATTTTTTTTCATTTTTTTTCAGGATGGATGATATTCTCACAAGATTGCAGAAACGATTTCCTCCTTTTCCTCGAAATATTTTACTGAAGCTTTACCAAGTTCGATTTGAAAGATTAAGAATGCTTATGCACAAAGGGATTCCTGGAGACATACGTTGGATAATTGAAGCCAAGGTACGTGAAGATGAATATCTTCCTGTTTTGCATTTACCAGGTACAGGTAGAAGCACTTTTGCAAAGAAGCGACGAGCAAAGCGCATGAGTTCAAATTGCCACAAATGTGCACGATGGACGTGTAACGGTAAATGTCGTTCTATTGGGATTCCGTCCTCTAATCGAGATGATAAAATTGAATTCATTAAGGATGGACTGAGTAAGGAGAATTTGGGTAATATCCAACTTTCTCTTGAGACGCATCCTAGTGGAGACGTACAAAGAGAAATTCTTGATTTATGGCCGCAATTCCAAAGGGAATGGCAACATCTTAGGAATCTGATGTTAAAAGACCCTGTTTGCCAGCTTGTAAGAAAACTGGATGGGAAGCATATCCTCGACTCATAGAAGGCGTTTAAGCCGTTTCTGGACGTAAAACCAGAGGAAGATGTGAGCCACAATCACAACTACAATAAATGACTTCTCAGCTTTTGGTTTGATTTGCAATAACTTTATTTTGGTTTAATTTACGTGTTGTTCGATTTGTGTAACTATTCTCGTTTTTTTTTTTTTATTTGTCTTTTACGGTTGATTTTTTTTTTTTCTCTTTTTGATTTTCTTCCTGAAATCACGCAAAAATCTTTTGTTAGGTTAACATTTTCTTCTGACAGGTCAGATACACTTTCGGCGACATTATTACTCTTGTCTGATTCACTACTGAGTCCTCTATATATTACACCATGTACTCATTCTCTTTCAGGCACTCGAAGAAAAAAAATGGCAAGTACTTCATCCCAGCGCATTAAAAAAATTTGTGTCTTTGGAGGTGCTTATCCAGGAAAAAATAACATATTCGCTGATGAAGCCATAAGAGTTGGAGTAATACTTGCCCAACAAAAGATCCACTTGATTTATGGAGGCGGTAGTACGGGTTTAATGGGAGCAGTCGCTACAGCAGCACACGCCGGAGGAAGTCCAGTTCTAGGAATCGTGCCAAAACTATTCATAGATTTTTGTGGACCTACCTTGGGTAAGGAAATACAAGTCTGGAGTATCCCTGAACGGATAACAATCATGTACCATTCTGCCGATGCATTCATTGCTTTACCAGGAGGTCTGGGTACATTGGAAGAAATAGCTTGCGTGGCTTCTTGGTCATCTTTGGTCACAAATAAGAAACCCATTGGTTTGCTTAATATTAATGGTTATTTTAGTAATTTGAGGATAATGGATTCATGTTTTCAGAGGGAAGGAGAACCATAATTTCTGCTACAACCATTGAAGATTTACTTAAAAAGCTCCAAGCTTATGAGTATTTATCTGCTACGGTTGTTTCGCAAACGCTCGGAAAAAGAAAAAGAGATATGGACGAGCAAGGAATGGATTGCACTTTGTCTTTGTGACATTATCTAACATTTTGTTTGTTGTGTCTCAGTTATAATAAGTGGTTAGCAACCTCTACAGGTAATATCTCCTAAATTTTACCTTCTTAAAAAAAAAAAAAAAAATTTGTTGTGTTTTAAGTAATTTAGAAGTATTCATTCTGAACAAGGTCTGAGTAAGGGAGACTTGAGACATACCTTGTCAGTTTGATTTCTTCTTTTCAAAAAAAAAAAAAAAAAAGTTTGTTGTATTTTAAGCAATTTAGAAGTATTCATTCTGAACAAGGTCTGAGTAAGGGAGACTTGAGACATATCTTGTCAGTTTGATTTTAATATTTTTATGTTTACTTGTTAATTTTTGTTTAGTATTTTAGGATTATTTAGGTTGCATGAGTTTGTTTTGTTTTGAGTCTTAGTTGTTCCTATTCTTATGTTATTAGTTCTTTTCTCTTACACATGATTCTTTCATTTGGGTTAATAGACTTACATTGAGGACAATGTAAGAATTAAGTGTGGGGGGAATGATTTAGGATTTCTTTTATTTTTGTCTACTATTTTTTTTATGAGTCTTTATTATTATTATTATTATTATTTTGTGTGTTTTAGTTCCTTTTTAATACAATGATGAGATATGAATTGCATAAGTCTAAAACAGATTTATTAGTAAGAAGATTTTCATGAGAATTGAGCTTGATGTCAACCTTTTTATGAGCCAATATTAATATGATATGTTGATTGAGAAAGAAGCATGTTTAGACTTAATCTGACTTATATAATCATCCTTGTGAGTTTTTGAGCCTATAATGATTGATGCATTATACAAATCAATCTAATTTCTTTCTTGAGTGCTCTTATGATTACATGATTCTCTAGAACTTGCTTTAAATCGTTTGAGACTATATTGATACATGTGACAACATGAATATGATAGAGGCATTAGGATTATAACCAGAGCCAAACAGCCATCCATTATTAATGTTCCAAGAGAACACACCCTTAGTGAACCAATTTGAGCCTACATTGAATAAGCTATCTCTTTGGTAACCATAACTTATCCCTAACCTAAATATACTTATATCTTTACCTTTGTTCCAAAGATGAATTAGCATGTTTTGAGACAAGTTGCAAAGACAAGGAAGATTTATTGAAAATTTGGGTTAGAAACAAGAAATAAGTGTGGGGGGAAAAGAAAGAAAAAAGTCAAGAGAAAAAGAAAGGGATCATTGTCAAATACATTCCCATATTAAAAAAAAAATCTTCTCTTGAACTTCTAGTTAAAGTAAAGAAAAAGATGTTACAAAGTTGGTTAGAATGATGCAAAGGCTCAACATGAATATTTAGCCTATGTTATTATGTGCTTTATAAGAGTTTTGAGAAGTTTTATTTGTATGATCTTATTATGTCTCTAAACTCTATGAACTCTTTGGAACCTTTCTGATATCTTTATCCTTTTGTTCTTTAACCACATTATAACCCTTTGGCCCCATTACAACCTTGAATAAAGACCTCTTGATTTATGAAGTTGTATGATCTAAATAGTGGATAATAGGTGGACAAGCAAGCATATGGTAGAAGTGTTTTCATGAGATTGATTGAGTGTAAACACTTTACCACTACTTTAAAAAGTGAAAATCAAGAGAGTATCCCATGTGAGAAGTTGAGATTAAGTTTGAATATGCACTATTTTGATTGAAATATATTATGTTAATATTGGCTTAACTCAAACAATTTACACTCAAGCAAGATTTTTTGTGAATTTCTTTAAGCTATTGATTAGTTTTTAAGACTTGTCCAATGATTATCTCTAATTTATATTGGAAGGATTAGTTATAATTATTATTTTTAGTTTTTCTTATGTTTTCAATGTTTGTGGGTATCGTTCTAGTAAACCCTCACGAGACTAAACTCGTCCACTAGGGACACCTAGGGGTTTAAAGGCTTGTGTCACATGCTAAGTGCCACCGTGATTTCCTACGAAAATGGATTAGATTAGATTTTCTTATTTTATTTTTATTGAGTCGTTGCTAGGGACTAGCAACAATCTAAGTGTGGGGGTGTGATAACTCGTATAATTATATAGTTTTTAGTTATGTTTTATTATTGTTTTGTGTCAAATACGAGTTATTATTGTTTAGTCTAATTGTGTTTATGATCTTTTATATTTTTATGTAATTTGGTGTTTTTCACAAGTTTCTTTGAGTGATTTCAGATTACTAGAATTAAGGGCAAATCCAGTTCAGTTTCAGTTCCGACACCTTTTGCCATATCAGCTATATCTCGAGTTTCACTGAAGCAATAAGGCTGAAATTTGTAGCCATGCAAAGCTAAGAGGCATATCTATCTTTTTCATGTTTTACACTTCTTAAAACGGAGTCGTTTTCCCTAGCGAAATCGACCAACAAGTTGGCTGATGTGCAATGACGTCTGTGCTGACATGTTTTCGTATTATGCCCGTATCTTCTTATCCACATCAGCAAATGAGCTGATTCCAACGGCTATGGTTCCGTAACTGATAGGGGAACCTTTGTCTAGAAGACCATGTGATCAGATCAGGCCTCCAATATTGAAGAAATCGACCATCAAGGTGGCTGATGTGCAATGACGTCTGTGCTGACATGTTTTCGTATTTTGCCCATATCTGCTTAACCACATCAGCAAATGAGCTGATTCCAACGGCTATGGTTCCGTAACTGATTGGGAAACCTTTTTCTAGAAGACCATGTGATCAGATCAGGCCTCCAATATTGACGAAATCGACCATCAAGTTGGCTGATCAAAATCGTCATATACCTACCTTTGAAATTTGTAAAGCTTGTTTCTTGTCATTTAGCCCTCCAAAATGTGTATAAATAGAGGGCCTTGGATGATTGTAAGGGATCATATTGTACATAGGTAGGATATTAGCCATTTTAATAAAATTCTCTAAGTTTTCTTCTTCTTTCTTTTCTCTAGTTTTCTTTCTTTTCTCTAGTTTTCTTTCTTTTCTCTAGTTTTCTTTTTCTTTAGAGAGAGCAAGAGGTTGGATAATTAATATTCTTCCTCTTCTTCTTTCTTTCTTTTATTTTCTTCTTAGATTTTCTTTAATTTTATGTTTATGTTTATAATGCCTATGCTAGGCTAAACTTCTATTTGGTTAAGGGTGATTTCAAAGCCCTAGACATGTTTTGTGATTGATTTTCAGATTCTATCTATCATTAATTTTCTATCAAAGTTGCTTATTTTCTTCTACAAGAATTGTTCATGATGTTGTCTAGATTTATTTAGGTGTACAACTAGATAGATCTTGATAATTATCTATTGCTAGTTTAGGAGTCTTGATCCGTGTAATTGTCTTGATTTCCTATTCATAAGTGGCAATTTGTGATTAATGATTATGGTCAAGTTTTCAATAATTGCAAAGTGGAACATAACCTAAGTTGAACAATCCGAGCTTATGTGTTTGTTGCTTAGATCAACCTATCTTTCTCATCATAAAGCTGCCATTAAATTGAATTTAGAGAGCTTATTCTAGGTTGTTTAATGGTTAGAGATTAAATAGAGAGCTTGTTCTATTTAACGACAAACTAAGGAAAGATTGGGGTAACAGAGCTTGTTGTTATCTACGGTTGTTAACTTTGATAGTTGGTTGATATTGATAGATTTGAAATTGATTCTTAATGATGTCTAGTGGTGGAGAATGAAACCTTAACCATATTTTTCATATTTGATTCTTCTTACTTACTTGTTTTCTTACTTTTCTAGTTTGCCTATTTTTAAAAGTATATTTATTTTTATTGGCTGGTTATACCGCCTAATTTAGTATATATATTTTTATTGGCTGGTTATACCGCCTAATTTAGTATATATATTTTTATTGGCTGGTTATACCGCCTTGCATCTTATTCTTATTATTTACTTTAGTTTAAATCTGGCTTCAAAAACCCCTTTTCTTTTATTGTTCTTGAATTTAAGTTTTAAACTATTAACTTATAAACTAAAACCCAATCCCTGAGGACTCGACCCTTGCTAACTACTATACTTACAATTTATCTTTTTAGTGCAAGGTTAAATAAGATACACTCTTTTGGGTGCATCAGATGGAGAGTGAGAAATAGCAAATCTGGTTATAATGTGTGCTCTCCATCCAATTCGGTTGCCTCCCAAGAAGCACTTAGTTTATTGTCCTTAGCCTGACTTATTAAAACACAAAAACAAACAAAATTATTAAAAATTGAAAACAAAGCAAACTAATAACCTAAAAATTAAAACAAAGCAAGAGAGAAAAAGAAAACAAATCTGATATGGCAGGTTGACAATTTCTTCATTAATTGGGCTGCCTCCTGATAACTCGTATAATTATATAGTTTTTAGTTATGTTTTATTATTGTTTTGTGTCAAATACGAGTTATTATTGCTTAGTCTAATTGTGTTTATGATTTTTTATATTTTTATGTAATTTGGTGTTTTTCACGAGTTTCTTTGAGTGATTTCAGATTACTAGGTTAAATAAAGAATTAAGGGCAAATCCAGTTCAGTTCCAGTTCCGACACCTTTTGCCATATCAGCTATATCTGGAGTTTCACTGAAGAAATAAGGCTGAAATTTTAAACGTGCAAAGTTAAGAGGCATATCTATCTTTTTCATGTTTTACACTTCTTGAAACGGAGTCGTTTTTCCTAGCGAAATCGACCATCAAGTTGGCTGATGTGCAATGACGTCTGTGCTGACCAGTTTCGGTATTTTGACCATATCTTCTGATCTACATCAGCAAATGAGCTGATTCCAATGGCTATGGATCACTAACCGATAGGGGAACATTTTTCTAGAAGACCATGTGATCAGATCAAGCCTCCAGTATTGACAAAATCGACCATCAAGTTGGCTGATCAAAATTGTCATACAATATGACGAAAATTGTTAGAAAAATGCACCCACCTATTATACCTACCTTTGAAATTTGTAAAGCTTGTCTCTTGTCATTTAGCCCTCCAAAATGTGTATAAATAGAGGGCCTTGGATGATTGTAAGAGATATTGTACATTGGTAGGATATTAGCCATTGTAATAAAATTCTCTAAGTTTTCTTCTTCTTTCTTTTCTCTAGTTTTCTTTTTCTTTATTTTCTTCTTCTTCTTTCTTTCTTTTATTTCCTTCTTAGATTCTCTTTAATTTTATGTTTATGTTTACAATGCCTATGCTAGGCTAAACTTCTATTTGGTTAAGGGTGATTTCAAAGCCCTAGACATGTTTTGTGATTGATTTTCAGATTCTATCTATCATTAATTTTCTATCAAAGTTGCTTATGTTCTTCTACAAGAATTGTTCATGATGTTGTCTTGATTTATTTAGGTGTACAACTAGATAGATCTTGATAATTATCTATTGCTAGTTTAGGAGTCTTGATCCGTGTAATTATCTTGATTTCCTATTCATAAGTGGCAATTTGTGATTAATGATTATGGTCAAGTTTTCAATAATTGCAAAGTGGAACATAACCTAAGTTGAACAATCCAAGCTATTGTGTTTGTTGCTTAGATCAACCTATCTTTCTCATCATAAAGCTGCCATTAAATTGAATTTAGAGAGCTTATTCTAGGTTGTTTAATGGTTAGAGATTAAATAGAGAGCTTGTTCTATTTAACGACAAACTAAGGAAAGATTGGGATAACAGAGCTTGTTGTTATCTACGGTTGTTAACTTTGATAGTTGGTTGATATTGATAGATCTGAAATTGATTCTTAATGATGTCTAGTGGTGGAGAATGAAACCTTAACCATATTTTTCATATTTGATTCTTCTTACTTACTTGTTTTCTTACTTTTCTAGTTTGCTTATTTTTAAAAGTATATTTATTTTTATTGGCTGGTTATACCGCCTAATTTGTATATTAACTTTGTTTTATTTTTATTGGCTGGTTATACCGCCTAATTTAGTATATATATTTTCATTGGCTGGTTATACCGCCTAATTTAGTATATATATTTTTATTGGCTGGTTATACCGCCTTGCATCTTATTCTTATTATTTACTTTAGTTTAAATATGGCTTCAAAAACCCCTTTTCTTTTATTGTTTTCTTTGAACGTAAGTTATAAACTAATAACTCATAGATTAAAACCCAATCCCTGAGGACTCGACCCTTGCTAATCATTATACTTATAATTGATCTTTTTAGTGCAAGGTTAAATAAGATACACTCTTTTGGGTGCATCAAATTTTTGGCGCCGTTGCCGGGGATTGCTTTCTTTAGTTTATTTGTTACTTGGTTTATTCTTATTTTCAGTTCTAATTAGTTTTATTTTCTTGTACATGCAAGTTTTTCTTATCAAATTTTCAACAAAAAAAAATAAAAAATAAAAAAACGATGGAATTGAGCAATCTAACACTTGAAGAGTTGGTGGCATACATGAACATGGAGAATCAACAAGCCAATCTCACTTCCTCAGTTCAACAATTGGCCATGGGAGGATGTCGAGGCCATCAATGGTTCCAAGACCAACCGCATGATCATTACTCCAACACTTACCATGAGGGATGGTGGGATCATACTAATTATGGCTACTCGAAAAATTACCAAGAAGTAGATCCTTATGCCAATTACACTCATCCATCTAGCTTCAATCAATCATGGTCTCAAGAACCAGATCTTTTTCAACCACCACATATGACTCAAAACTCAGGTACTTCTTTAGAAGATCTTGTACATTCTCTTGTTACTGATACTTTGCAATTTCAACAGGAAACAAGGGCAAGCATCCAGAGTTTGGAAAGGCAAATGAGCCTATTGGCTAGTAGTATGGTGGGATGGGTAGCACAAAGATCTGAAGAACTCCCAGCCCAAACGATGATTAACCCAAAGGAGAATGCTACTATTGTGACCTTGAAGAATGAGGAACAAGATGAGGATGAGACAAAATTAGAGATGGATTCTATTCTTGAGGATAATGAAGCCACAAATCCAAATAAGAGTATTTCGGCACCTGAGGTAACGTTTAAGATTCCAATTTTTACTAATGTTTTTTCTCCACCTTTCCCTAGTAGATTCGCAAAGTTCAAAGAGGAGGAACATGAACAAAACATGCTGGAAACCTTAAACAGTTTGTTTGTGGATGCCATTCAACAAGTACCAACATATGCTCCATTCCTCGATGAGATATGCACCACAAAGGATGATAGAATAATACTTGTAATGGAGAATGCATCCAGTTTTGTGCAAAGAAAGCTTCCTATCAAACGCTCAAATTTGGGAAGTTTCATGTATGAGCCTAACAAGCCTAAAAAGCCAAGAAGGGGAATTGGCTAGGCTGAAAACAATCAATCAAGTGCTAATTGGGGGAGGCAGCCTAATTAGTGAAAGCATTGCCAAACTGCCATCCTCAGATTTGCTCTCTTTTTCTTTATCTTTTTCTTATGTTTCTTTGCTAATTGTGTTTAGTGTTTCTAAGTTCATTTAGGCTGCATAAGTTTATTTTGTTTATTAGTTCTTTTCACTTACACATGATTCTTTCATTTGGGATTAATGGCATTACATTAATGACAATGTAAGAATTATGTGTGGGGGGAAGAATTTAGGATTTTATTTAGAGTGTTTTGTTTTTGAGTCTTTTTATGTTGTTTTTCTTTCTGATCCTTGTTTTGAAAATAACTAGATGTAAATATAATTTTTTTTTACCCCGGTTAAATGGCGGATAACGATACTCCGTGATTATTTAAGTCGGTTCCATCAGCTACCCACAAAACTGATATTGTATATAAATTTCTCTTTCAATTTTTTTTCATTTTTTTTCAGGATGGATGATATTCTCACAAGATTGCAGAAACGATTTCCTCCTTTTCCTCGAAATATTTTACTGAAGATTTACCAAGTTCGATTTGAAAGATTAAGAATGCTTATGCACAAAGGGATTCCTGAAGACATACGTTGGATAATTGAAGCCAAGGTACGTGAAGATGAATATCTTCCTGTTTTGCATTTACCAGGTACAGGTAGAAGCACTTTTGCAAAGAAGCGACGAGCAAAGCGCATGAGTTCAAATTGCCACAAATGTGCACGATGGACGTGTAACGGTAAATGTCATTCTATTGGGATTCCGTCCTCTAATCGAGATGATAAAATTGAATTCATTAAGGATGGACTGAGTAAGGAGAATTTGGGTAATATCCAACTTTCTCTTGAGACGCATCCTAGTGGAGACGTACAAAGAGAAATTCTTGATTTATGGCCGCAATTCCAAAGGGAATGGCAACATCTTGGGAATCTGATGTTAAAAGACCCTGTTTGCCAGCTTGTAAGAAAACTGGATGGGAAGCATATCCTCGACTCATAGAAGGCGTTTAAGCCGTTTCTGGACGTAAAAGCAGAGGAAGATGTGAGCCACAATCACAACTACAATAAATAACTTCTCAGCTTTTGGTTTGATTTGCAATAACTTCATTTCGGTTTAATTTACGTGTTGTTCGATTTGTGTAATTATTCTCGTTTTTTTTATTGGTCTTTTATGGTTGATTTTTCTTCTCTTTTTGATTTTCTTCCTGAAATCACGCAAAAATCTTTTGTTAGGTTAACATTTTCTTCTGACAGGTCAAATACACTTTCGGCGACATTATTACTCTTGTCTGATTCACTACTCAGTCCTCTATATATTACACCATGTACTCATTCTCTTTCAGGAACTCGAAAAAAAAAATGGAAAGTACTTCGTCCCAGCGCATTAAAAAAATTTGTGTCTTTGGAGGTGCTTATCTAGGGAAAAATAACATATTTGCTGATGAAGCCATAAGAGTTGGAGTAATACTTGCCCAACAAAAGATCCAGTTGATTTATGTAGGCGGTAGTACGGGTTTAATGGGAGCAGTCGCTACAGCAGCACACGCCGGAGAAAGTCCAGTTCTAGGAATCGTGCCAAAACTATTCACATATTATTGTGGACCTACCTTGGGTAAGGAAATACAAGTCTGGAGTATCCCTGAACGGATGACAATCATGTACCATTCTGCCGATGCATTCATTGCTTTACCAGGAGGTCTGGGTACATTGGAAGAAATAGCTTGCGTGGCTTCTTGGTCATCTTTGGTCACAAAAAAGAAACCCATTGGTTTGCTTAATATTAATGGTTATTTTAGTAATTTGCTTTCATATTTAGATAATTCTGTGGATAATGGATTCATGTTTTCAGAGGCAAGGAGAACCATAATTTCTGCTACAACCATTGAAGATTTACTCAAAAAGCTCCAAGCTTATGAGTGTTTATCTGCTACGGTTGTTTCGCAAACGCTCGGAAAAAGAAAAAGAGATATGGACGAGCAAGGAGTGGATTGCACTTTGTCTTTGTGACATTATCTAACATTTTGTTTGTTGTGTCTCAGTTATAATAAGTGGTTAGCAACCTCTACAGGTAATATCTCCTAGATTTTACCTTTAAAAAAAAAAAAAAAAAAAGAAAATTTGTGTTTTAAGCCATTTAAAAGTATTCATTCTGAACAAGGTCTGAGTAAGGGAGACTTGAGACATACCTTGTCAGTTTGATTTTAATCTTTTTATGTTTACTTGTTAATTTTTGTTTAGTATTTTAGGATTATTTAGGTTGCATGGGTTTGTTTTGTTTTGTTTTGAGTCTTAGTTGTTCCTATTCTTATGTTATTAGTTCTTTTCTCTTACACATGATTCTTTCATTTGGGTTAATAGACTTACATTGAGGACAATGTAAGAATTAAGTGTGGGGGGAATGATTTAGGATTTCTTTTATTTTTGTCTACTATTTTTTTTTTATGAGTCTTTATTATTATTTTTTTTTTTAGTGTGTTTTAGTTCCTTATTAATACAATGATGAGATATGAATTGCATAGGTCTAAACTGGTTATTAGTGAGAAGATTTTCATGAGAACTAAGCTTGATACTAATTTTTATGAGCCAATGTTGATATGATATGTTGATGGAGAAAGAAGCATGTTTAGACTTGATATTGACTTGTATAATCATCCTTGTGAGTTTTTGAGCCTATAATGATTGATGCATTATACAAATCAATCTAATTTCTTTCTTGAGTGCTCTTATGATTACATGATTCTCTAGAACTTGCTTTAGACCTTGTTGAGACTATATTGATGCATGTGACAACATGAATATGATAGAGGCATTAGGATTTTTTAGCCAGGGCCAAATAGCCATCCCTTATTGATGTTCCAAGAGAACACATCCTTAGTGAACCAATTTGAGCCTACATTGAATAAGCTATCTCTTTGGTAACCATAACTTGTCCCTAACCTAAATATACTTATTTATATCTTTACCTTTGTTCCAAAGATGAATTAGCATGTTTTGAGACAAGTTGCAAAGACAAGGAAGATCTATTGAAAATTTGGGTTAGAAACAAGAAATAAGTGTGGGGGGAAAAGAAAAGAAAAGTCAAGAGAAAAAGTAATGGAATACTGGCAAATACATTCCTATGTAAAAAAAAATATGAATCATCTCTTGAATTTATGGAAAAAGAAAAAGATGTTACAAAGTTGTTTAGAATGAAGAAAAGGCCCAACATGAATATCCGGCCTAGGTGACTATGTACTTGTAAAGAGTTTTGAGAAGTTTCTTTGTATGATCTTATTATGTCTCTAAACTTTATGAACTCTTTGGAACCTTTGTGATATCTTTATCCTTTTGTTCTTCAACCACATTACAAACCCCTTGGCCCCATCACAACCTTGATTAAAGACCTCTTGATTCATGAAGTTGTATGATCTAAATAGTGGAGAATAGGTGGACAAGCAAGAATATGGTAGAACTGTTTTCATGAGATTGATTGAGTGTAAACACTTTACCACTACTTTAAAGAGTGAAAATCATGAGAGTATCCCATGTGAGAGGTTGAGATTAAGTTGAATATGCACTATTTTGATTGAAATATGTTATGTTAATATTGGCTTAACTCATTTATTTACATTCAAGCATGATTTTTTGTGAAATTCTTTGAGCTATTGATTAGTTTATAAGACTTGTTCAAAGATTGTCTCTAATTTGTATTGAAAGGATTAGGAATAAATATTTTTAGTATATGTAGTTTATTTATATTTTAGTTTTTTCAATGTTTGTGGGTATCGTTCTAGTAAACCCTCACGAGACTAAACTCGTCCACTAGGGGCACCTAGGGGTTTAAAGGCTTGTGTCACATGCTAAGTGCCACCGTGATTTCCTACGAAAATGGATTAGATTAGATTTTCTTATTTTATTTTTATTGAGTCGTTGCTAGGGACTAGCAACAATCTAAGTCTGGGGGTGTGATAACTCGTATAATTATATAGTTTTTAGTTATGTTTTATTATTGTTTTGTGTCAAATACGAGTTATTATTGCTTAGTCTAATTGTGTTTATGATTTTTTATATTTTTATGTAATTTGGTGTTTTTCACGAGTTTCTTTGAGTGATTTCAGATTACTAGGTTAAATCAAGAATTAAGGGCAAATCCAGTTCAGTTCCAGTTCCGACACCTTTTGCCATATCAGCTATAGCTGGAGTTTCACTGAAGCAATAAGGCTGAAATTTTAACCGTGCAAAGTTAAGAGCCATATCTATCTTTTTCATGTTTTACACTTCTTGAAACGGAGTCGTTTTCCCTAGCGAAATCGACCATCAAGTTGGCTGATGTGCAATGACGTCTGTGCTGACCAGTTTTGGTATTTTCACCATATCTTCTGATCTACATCAGCAAATGAGCTGATTCCAACGGCTATGGATCACTAACCGATAGGGGAACATTTTGCTAGAAGACCATGTGATCAGATCAAGCCTCCAATATTGACAAAATCGACCATCAAGTTGGCTGATCAAAATTGTCATACAATACGACAAAAATTGTTAGAAAAATGCACCCACCTATTATACCTACCTTTGAAATTTGTAAAGCTTGTCTCTTGTCATTTAGCCCTCCAAAATGTGTATAAATAGAGGGCCTTGGATGATTGTAAGAGATATTGTACATTGGTAGGATATTAGCCATTGTAATAAAATTCTCTAAGTTTTCTTCTTCTTTCTTTTCTCTAGTTTTCTTTTTCTTTATTTTCTTCTTCTTCTTTCTTTCTTTTATTTCCTTCTTAGATTCTCTTTAATTTTATGTTTATGTTTACAATGCCTATGCTAGGCTAAACTTCTATTTGGTTAAGGGTGATTTCAAAGCCCTAGACATGTTTTGTGATTGATTTTCAGATTCTATCTATCATTAATTTTCTATCAAAGTTGCTTATGTTCTTCTACAAGAATTGTTCATGATGTAGTCTTGATTTATTTAGGTGTACAACTAGATAGATCTTGATAACTATCTATTGCAAGTTTAGGAGTCTTGATCCGTGTAATTGTCTTGATTTCCTATTCATAAGTGGTAATTTGTGATTAATGATTATGGTCAAGTTTTCAATAATTGCAAAGTGGAACATAACCTAAGTTGAACAATCCAAGCTATTGTGTTTGTTGCTTAGATCAACCTATCTTTCTCATCATAAAGCTGCCATTAAATTGAATTTAGAGAGCTTATTCTAGGTTGTTTAATGGTTAGAGATTAAATAGAGAGCTTGTTCTATTTAACGACAAACTAAGGAAAGATTGGGATAACAGAGCTTGTTGTTATCTACGGTTGTTAACTTTGATAGTTGGTTGATATTGATAGATCTGAAATTGATTCTTAATGATGTCTAGTGGTGGAGAATGAAACCTTAACCATATTTTTCATATTTGATTCTTCTTACTTACTTGTTTTCTTACTTTTCTAGTTTGCTTATTTTTAAAAGTATATTTATTTTTATTGGCTGGTTATACCGCCTAATTTGTATATTAACTTTGTTTTATTTTTATTGGCTGGTTATACCGCCTAATTTAGTATATATATTTTCATTGGCTGGTTATACCGCCTAATTTAGTATATATATTTTTATTGGCTGGTTATACCGCCTTGCATCTTATTCTTATTATTTACTTTAGTTTAAATCTGGCTTCAAAAACCCCTTTTCTTTTATTGTTTTCTTTGAACGTAAGTTATAAACTAATAACTCATAGATTAAAACCCAATCCCTGAGAACTCGACCCTTGCTAATCATTATACTTACAATTGATCTTTTTAGTGCAAGGTTAAATAAGATACACTCTTTTGGGTGCATCAAATTTTTGGCGCCGTTGCCGGGGATTGCTTTCTTTAGTTTATTTGTTACTTGGTTTATTCTTATTTTCAGTTCTAATTAGTTTTATTTTCTTGTACATACAAGTTTTTCTTATCAAATTTTCAAAAATAAAAAATAAAAAATAAAAAAACGATGGAATTGAGCAATCTAACACTTGAAGAGTTGGTGGCATACATGAACATGGAGAATCAACAAGCCAATCTCACTTCCTCAGTTCAACAATTGGCCATGGGAGGATGTCGAGGCCATCAATGGTTCCAAGACCAACCGCATGATCATTACTCCAACACTTACCATGAGGGATGGTGGGATCATACTAATTATGGCTACTCGAAAAATTACCAAGAAGTAGATCCTTATGCCAATTACACTCATCCATCTAGCTTCAATCAATCATGGTCTCAAGAACCAGATCTTTTTCAACCACCACATATGACTCAAAACTCAGGTACTTCTTTAGAAGATCTTGTACATTCTCTTGTTACTGATACTTTGCAATTTCAACAGGAAACAAGGGCAAGCATCCAGAGTTTGGAAAGGCAAATGAGCCTATTGGCTAGTAGTATGGTGGGATGGGTAGCACAAAGATCTGAAGAACTCCCAGCCCAAACGATGATTAACCCAAAGGAGAATGCTACTATTGTGACCTTGAAGAATGAGGAACAAGATGAGGATGAGACAAAATTAGAGATGGATTCTATTCTTGAGGATAATGAAGCCACAAATCCAAATAAGAGTATTTCGGCACCTGAGGTAACGTTTAAGATTCCAATTTTTACTAATGTTTTTTCTCCACCTTTCCCTAGTAGATTCGCAAAGTTCAAAGAGGAGGAACATGAACAAAACATGCTGGAAACCTTAAACAGTTTGTTTGTGGATGCCATTCAACAAGTACCAATATATGCTCCATTCCTCGATGAGATATGCACCACAAAGGATGATGGAATAATACTTGTAATGGAGAATGCATCCAGTTTTGTGCAAAGAAAGCTTCATATCAAACGCTCAAATTTGGGAAGTTTCATGTATGAGCCTAACAAGCCTAAAAAGCCAAGAAGGGGAATTGGCTAGGCTGAAAACAATCAATCAAGTGCTAATTGGGGGAGGCAGCCTAATTAGTGAAAGCATTGCCAAACTGCCATCCTCAGATTTGCTCTCTTTTTCTTTATCTTTTTCTTATGTTTCTTTGCTAATTGTGTTTAGTGTTTCTAAGTTCATTTAGGCTGCATAAGTTTATTTTGTTTATTAGTTCTTTTCACTTACACATGATTCTTACATTTGGGATTAATGGCATTACATTAATGACAATGTAAGAATTATGTGTGGGGGGAAGAATTTAGGATTTTATTTAGAGTGTTTTGTTTTTGAGTCTTTTTATGTTGTTTTTCTTTCTGATCCTTGTTTTGAAAATAACTAGATGTAAATATAATTTTTTTTTAACCCCTGTTAAATGGCGGATAACGATACTCCATGATTATTTAAGTCGGTTCCATCAGCTACCCACAAAACTGATATTGTATATAAATTTCTCTTTCAATTTTTTTTCATTTTTTTTCAGGATGGATGATATTCTCACAAGATTGCAGAAACGATTTCCTCCTTTTCCTCGAAATATTTTACTGAAGATTTACCAAGTTCGATTTGAAAGATTAAGAATGCTTATGCACAAAGGGATTCCTGAAGACATACGTTGGATAATTGAAGCCATGGTACGTGAAGATGAATATCTTCCTGTTTTGCATTTACCAGGTACAGGTAGAAGCGCTTTATCAAAGAAGCGAAGAGCAAAGCGCATGAGTTCAAATTGCCACAAATGTGCACGATGGACGTGTAACGGTAAATGTCGTTCTATTGGGATTCCGTCCTCTAATCGAGATGATAAAATTGAATTCATTATGGATGGACTGAGTAAGGAGAATTTGGGTAATATCCAACTTTCTCTTGAGACGCATCCTAGTGGAGACGTACAAAGAGAAATTCTTGATTTATGGCCGCAATTCCAAAGGGAATGGCAACATCTTGGGAATCTGATGTTAAAAGACCCTGTTTGCCAGCTTGTAAGAAAACTGGATGGGAAGCATATCCTCGACTCATAGAAGGCGTTTAAGCCGTTTCTGGACGTAAAACCAGAGGAAGATGTGAGCCACAATCACAACTACAATAAATAACTTCTCAGCTTTTGGTTTGATTTGCAATAACTTCATTTCGGTTTAATTTACGTGTTGTTCGATTTGTGTAATTATTCTCGTTTTTTTTATTGGTCTTTTATGGTTGATTTTTCTTCTCTTTTTGATTTTCTTCTTGAAATCACGCAAAAATCTTTTGTTAGGTTAACATTTTCTTCTGACAGGTCAAATACACTTTCGGCGACATTATTACTCTTGTCTGATTCACTACTCAGTCCTCTATATATTACACCATGTACTCATTCTCTTTCAGGAACTCGAAAAAAAAAATGGAAAGTACTTCGTCCTAGCGCATTAAAAAAATTTGTGTCTTTGGAGGTGCTTATCCAGGGAAAAATAACATATTTGCTGATGAAGCCATAAGAGTTGGAGTAATACTTGCCCAACAAAAGATCCAGTTGATTTATGGAGGCGGTAGTACGGGTTTAATGGGAGCAGTCGCTACAGCAGCACACGTCGGAGGAAGTCCAGTTCTAGGAATCGTGCCAAAACTATTCACAGATTATTGTGGACCTACCTTGGGTAAGGAAATACAAGTCTGGAGTATCCCTGAACGGATGACAATCATGTACCATTCTGCCGATGCATTCATTGCTTTACCAGGAGGTCTGGGTACATTGGAAGAAATAGCTTGCGTGGCTTCTTGGTCATCTTTGGTCACAAAAAAGAAACCCATTGGTTTGCTTAATATTAATGGTTATTGATAACTCGTATAATTATATAGTTTTTAGTTATGTTTTATTATTGTTTTGTGTCAAATACGAGTTATTATTGTTTAGTCTAATTGTGTTTATGATCTTTTATATTTTTATGTAATTTGGTGTTTTTCACAAGTTTCTTTGAGTGATTTCAGATTACTAGAATTAAGGGCAAATCCAGTTCAGTTCCAGTTCCGACACCTTTTTCCATATCAGCTATATCTCGAGTTTCACTGAAGCAATAAGGCTGAAATTTTAACCGTGCAAAGTTAAGAGGCATATCTATCTTTTTCATGTTTTACACTTCTTGAAACGGAGTCGTTTTCCCTAGCGAAATCGACCATCAAGTTGGCTGATGTGCAATGACGTCTGTGCTGACCTGTTTTCGTATTTTGCCCATATCTGCTTATCCAAATCAGCAAATGAGCTGATTCCAACGGCTATGAATCAGTAACTCATAGGGGAACATTTTTCTAGAAGACCATGTGATCAGATCAGGCCTCCAAGATTGACAAAATCGACCATCAAGTTGGCTGATCAAAATTGTCATACAATATGACGAAAATTGTTAGAAAAATGCACCCACCTATTATACCTACCTTTGAAATTTGTAAAGCTTGTCTCTTGTCATTTAGCCCTCCAAAATGTGTATAAATAGAGAGCCTTGGATGATTGTAGAGGATCATATTGTACATTGGTAGGATATTAGCCATTGTAATAAAATTCTCTAAGTTTTCTTCTTCTTTCTTTTCTCTAGTTTTCTTTTTCTTTAGAAAGAGCAAGAGGTTGGATAATTAATATTCTTCTTCTTCTTCTTTCTTTCTTTTATTTTCTTCTTAGATTCTATTTAATTTTATGTTTATAATGCCTATGCTAGGCTAAACTTCTATTTGGTTAAGGGTGATTTCAAAGCCCTAGACATGTTTTGTGATTGATTTTCAGATTCTATCTATCATTAATTTTCTATCAAAGTTGCTTATGTTCTTCTACAAGAATTGTTCATGATGTTGTCTTGATTTGTTTAGGTGTACAACTAGATAGATCTTGATAATTATCTATTGCTAGTTTAGGAGTCTTGATCCGTGTAATTGTCTTGATTTCCTATTCATAAGTGGCAATTTGTGATTAATGATTATGGTCAAGTTTTCAATAATTGCAAAGTGGAACATAAGCTAAGTTGAACAATCCGAGCTTATGTGTTTGTTGCTTAGATCAACCTATCTTTCTCATCATAAAGCTGCCATTAAATTGAATCTAGAGAGCTTATTCTAGGTTGTTTGATGGTTAGAGATTAAATAGAGAGCTTGTTCTATTTAACGACAAACTAAGGAAAGATTGGGATAACAGAGCTTGTTGTTATCTACGGTTGTTAACTTTGATAGTTGGTTGATATTGATAGATCTGAAATTGATTCTTAATGATGTCTAGTGGTGGAGAATGAAACCTTAACCATATTTTTCATATTTGATTCTTCTTACTTACTTGTTGATGCACCCAAAAGAGTGTATCTTATTTAACCTTGCACTAAAAAGATCAATTGTAAGTATAATGATTAGCAAGGGTCGAGTCCTCAGGGATTGGGTTTTAATTTATGAGTTATTAGTTTATAACTTACGTTCAAAGAAAACAATAAAAGAAAAGGGGTTTTTGAAGCCAGATTTAAACTAAGTAAATAATAAGAATAAGATGCAAGGCGGTATAACCAGCCAATAAAAATATATATACTAAATTAGGCGGTATAACCAGCCAATAAAAATATATATACTAAATTAGGCGGTATAACCAGCCAATAAAAATAAAACAAAGTTAATATACAAATTAGGCGGTATAACCAGCCAATAAAAATAAATATAAAAAATAAGCAAACTAAAAGTAAGAAAACAAGTAAGTAAGAAGAATTAAATATGAAAAATATGGTTAAGATTTCATTCTCCACCACTAGACATCATTAAGAATCAATTTCAGATCTATCAATATCAACCAACTATCAAAGTTAACAACCGTAGATAACAACAAGCTCTGTTACCCCAATCTTTCCTTAGTTTGTCGTTAAATAGAACAAGCTCTCTATTTAATCTCTAACCATTAAACAACCTAGAATAAGCTCTCCAAATTCAATTTAATGGCAGCTTTATGATGAGAAAGATAGGTTGATCTAAGCAACAAACACATAAGCTCGGATTGTTCAACTTAGGTTATGTTCCACTTTGCAATTATTGAAAACTTGACCATAATCATTAATCACAAATTGCCACTTATGAATAGGAAATCAAGACAATTACACGGATCAAGACTCCTAAACTAGCAATAGATAATTATCAAGATCTATCTAGTTGTACACCTAAATAAATCAAGACAACATCATGAACAATTCTTGTAGAAGAACATAAGCAACTTTGATAGAAAATTAATGATAGATAGAATCTGAAAATCAATCACAAAACATGTCTAGGGCTTTGAAATCACCCTTAACCAAATAGAAGTTTAGCCTAGCATAGGCATTATAAACATAAAATTAAATAGAATCTAAGAAGAAAATAAAAGAAAGAAAGAAGAAGAAGAAGAATATTAATTATCCAACCTCTTGCTCTTTCTAAAGAAAAACAAAACTAGAGAAAAGAAAGAAGAAGAAAACTTAGAGAATTTTATTACAATGGCTAATATCCTACCTATGTACAATATGATCCTCTACAATCATCCAAGGCCCTCTATTTATACACATTTTGGAGGGCTAAATGACAAGAGACAAGCTTTACAAATTTCAAAGGTAGGTATAATAGGTGGGTGCATTTTTCTAACAATTTTCGTCATATTGTATGACCATTTTGATCAGCCAACTTGATGGTCGATTTTTTCAATCTTGGAGGCCTGATCTGATCACATGATCTTCTAGAAAAATGTTCCCCTATGAGTTACTGATTCATAGCCGTTGGAATCAGCTCATTTGCTGATGTGGAGAAGAAGATATGGGCAAAATACGAAAACAGGTCAGCACAGACGTCATTGCACATCAGCCAACTTGATGGTCGATTTCTTCAATATTGGAGGCTTTATCTGATCACATGGTCTTCTAGAAAAATGTTCCCCTATCAGTTAGTGATCCGTAGCCGTTGGAATCAGCTCATTTGCGGATGTGTATCGGACTATATGGTCAAAATGCGAAAACTTCTCAGGACAGACGTCATTGCACATCAGCCAACTTGATGGTTGATTTCGCTAGGGAAAACGACTCCGTTTCAAGAAGTGTAAAACATGAAAAAGATAGATATGTCTCTTAACTTTGCACGGTTAAAATTTCAGCCTTATTGCTTCAGTGAAACTCCAGATATAGCTGATATAGAAAAAGGTGTCAGTACTGGAACTGAACTGGATTTGCCCTTAATTCTAGTAACCTGAAATCACTCAAAGAAACTTGTGAAAAACACCAAATTACATAAAAATATAAAAGATCATAAACACAATTAGACTAAACAATAATAACTCGTATTTGACACAAAACAATAATAAAACATAACTAAAAACTATATAATTATACGAGTTATCACTTGTTTTCTTACTTTTCTAGTTTGCTTATTTTTAAAAGTATATTTATTTTTATTGGCTGGTTATACCGCCTAATTTAGTTTATATATTTTCATTGGCTGGTTATACCGCCTAATTTAGTTTATATATTTTTATTGGCTGGTTATACCGCCTTGCATCTTATTCTTATTATTTACTTTAGTTTAAATCTGGCTTCAAAAACCCCTTTTCTTTTATTGTTCTTGAATTTAAGTTTTAAACTATTAACTTATAAACTAAAACCCAATCCCTGAGGACTCGACCCTTGCTAACTACTATACTTACAATTTATCTTTTTAGTGCAAGGTTAAATAAGATACACTCTTTTGGGTGCATCAAATTTTTGGCGCCGTTGCCGGGGATTGCTTTCTTTAGTTTATTTGTTACTTGGTTTATTCTTATTTTCAGTTCTAATTAGTTTTATTTTCTTGTACATACAAGTTTTTCTTTTCAAATTTAAAAAAAAAAAAAAAAAACAATGGAATTGAGCAATCTAACACTTGAAGAGTTGGTGGCATACATGAACATGGAGAATCAACAAGCCAATCTCACCTCCCCAGTTCAACAATTGGCCATGGGAGGATGTCAAGGCCATCAAGTGTTCCAAGACCAACAGTATGATCATTACTCAAACACTTACCATGAGGGATGGTGGGATCATACTAATTATGGCTACTCGAAAAATTACCAAGAAGTAGATCCTTATGCCAATTACACTCATCCATCTAGCTTCAATCAATCATGGTCTCAAGAACCAGATCTTTTTCAACCACCACATATGACTCAAAACTCAGGTACTTCTTTAGAAGATCTTGTCTATTCTCTTGTTACTGATTCTTTGCAATTTCAACAGGAAACAAGGGCAAGCATCGAGAGTTTGGAAAAGCAAATGAGCCAATTGGCTAGTAGTATGGTGGGATGGGTAGCACAAAGATCTGAAGAACTCCCAGCCCAAACGATGGTTAACCCAAAGGAGAATGCTACTATTGTGACCTTGAAGAATGAGGAACAAGATGAGGATGAAACAAAATTAGAGATGGATTCTATTCTTGAGGATAATGAAGCCAAAGATCCAAATAAGAGTATTTCGGCACCTGAGGTAACGTTTAAGGTTTCACTTTTTACTAATGTTTTTTCTCCACCTTTTCCTAGTAGATTTGCAAAGTTCAAGGAGGAAGAAAATGAACAACACATGCCGGAAACCTTAAACAACTTGTTTGTGGAGGTCATTCAACAAGTATCAAAATATGCTCCATTCCTCGATGACATATGCACCACAAAGGATGATGGAATAATACTTGTAATGGAGAATGCATCCACTGTTGTGCAAAGAAAGCTTCCTCTCAAACGCATAAATTTGGGAAATTTCATGTATGAGCCTGACAAGCCTAAAATGCCAAGAAAGGGTGTTGGTTAGGTTCAAAACACTAAATCAAGTGCTAATTGGGAGAGGCAGCCTAATTAGTGAAAGCATTGCCAAACTGCCATCCTCAGATTTGCTCTCTTTTTCTTTATCTTTTTCTTATGTTTCTTTGCTAATTGTGTTTAGTGTTTCTAAGTTCATTTAGGCTGCATAAGTTTATTTTGTTTATTAGTTCTTTTCACTTACACATGATTCTTTCATTTGGGATTAATAGCATTACATTAATGACAATGTAAGAATTATGTGTGGGGGGAAGAATTTAGGATTTTATTTAGAGTGTTTTGTTTTTGAGTCTTTTTATGTTGTTTTTCTTTCTGATCCTTGTTTTGAAAATAACTAGATGTAAATATAATTTTTTAACCCCGGTTAAATGGCGGATAACGGTACTCCGTGATTATTTAAGTCGGTTCCATCAGCTACCTACAAAACTGATATTGTATATAAATTTCTCTTTCAATTTCTCTTTCATTTTTTTCTTTTTTCAGGATGGATGATATTCTCACAAGATTGCAGAAACGATTTCCTCCTTTTCCTCGAAATATTTTACTGAAGCTTTACCAAGTTCGATTTGAAAGATTAAGAATGCTTATGCACAAAGGGATTCATGAAGACATACGTTGGATAATTGAAGCCAAGGTACGTGAAGATGAATATCTTCCTGTTTTGCATTTACCAGGTACAGGTAGAAGCACTTTTGCAAAAAAGCGACGAGCAAAGCGCATGAGTTCAAATTGCCACAAATGTGCACGATGGACGTGTAACGGTAAATGTCGTTCTATTGGGATTCCGTCCTCTAATCGAGATGATAAAATTGAATTCATTAAGGATGGACTGAGTAAGGAGAATTTGGGTAATATCCAACTTTCTCTTGAGACGCATCCTAGTGGAGACGTACAAAGAGAAATTCTTGATTTATGGCCGCAATTCCAAAGGGAATGGCAACATCTTGGGAATCTGATGTTAAAAGACCCTGTTTGCCAGCTTGTAAGAAAACTGGATGGGAAGCATATCCTCGACTCATAGAAGGCGTTTAAGCCGTTTCTGGACGTAAAACCAGAGGAAGATGTGAGCCACAATCACAACTACAATAAATGACTTCTCAGCTTTTTGGTTTGATTTGCAATAACTTCATTTCAGTTTAATTTACGTGTTGTACGATTTGTGTAATTATTCTCATTTTTTTTTTTTTTTGCATTTGTCTTTTACGGTTGATTTTTTCTTCTCTTTTTGATTTTCTTCCTGAAATCACGCAACAATCTTTTGTTAGGTTAACATTTTCTTCTGACAGGTCAGATACACTTTCGGCGACATTATTACTCTTGTCTGATTCACTACTCAGTCCTCTATATATTACACCATGTACTCATTCTCTTTCAGGCACTCGACAATTAAAAAAAAATGGAAAGTACTTCGTCCCAGCGCATTAAAAAAATTTGTGTCTTTGGAGGTGCTTATCCAGGGAAAAATAACATATTCGCTGATGAAGCCATAAGAGTTGGAGTAATACTTGCCCAACAAAAGATCCACTTGATTTATGGAGGCGGTAGTACGGGTTTAATGGGAGCAGTCGCTACAGCAGCACACGCCGGAGGAAGTCCAGTTCTAGGAATCGTGCCAAAACTATTCACAAGTTTTTGTGGACCTACCGTGGGTAAGGAAATATAAGTCTGGAGTATCCCTGAACGGATGACAATCATGTACCATTCTGCCGATGCATTCATTGCTTTACCAGGAGGTCTGGGTACATTGGAAGAAATAGCTTGCGTGGCTTCTTGGTCATCTTTGGTCACAAATAAGAAACCCATTGGTTTGCTTAATATTAATGGTTATTTTAGTAATTTGCTTTCATATTTAGATAATGCTGTGGATAATGGATTCATGTTTTCAGAGGCAAGGAGAACCATAATTTCTGCTACAACCATTGAAGATTTACTCAAAAAGCTCCAAGCTTATGAGTGTTTATCTGTTACGGTTGTTTCGCAAACGCTCGGAAAAAGAAAAAGAGATATGGACGAGCAAGGAGTGGACTGCACTTTGTCTTTGTGACATTATCTAACATTTTGTTTGTTGTGTCTCAGTTATAATAAGTGGTTAGCAACCTCTGCAGGTAATATCTCCTAAATTCTACCTTTAAAATTTGACATTGGGGACAATGTCATATTTTAGTAGGGGGTAAGAGACATATTTTGCTAATTTAAAAAAAAAAAAAAAAAAAAAAAAAAAGTTTGTTGTATTTTAAGCAATTTAGAAGTATTCATTCTGAACAAGGTCTGAGTAAGGGAGACTTGAGACATACCTTGTCAGTTTGATTTTAATCTTTTTCTAATTTAAAAAAAAAAAAAAAAAGTTTGTTGTATTTTAAGCAATTTAGAAGTATTCATTCTGAACAAGGTCTGAGTAAGGGAGACTTGAGACATACCTTGTCAGTTTGATTTTAATCTTTTTATGTTTACTTGTTAATTTTTGTTTAGTATTTTAGGATTATTTAGGTTGCATGAGTTTGTTTTGTTTTGTTTTGAGTCTAGTTGTTCCTATTCTTATGTTATTAGTTCTTTTCTCTTACACATGATTCTTTCATTTGGGTTAATAGACTTACATTGAGGACAATGTAAGAATTAAGTGTGAGGGGAATGATTTAGGATTTCTTTTATTTTCGTCTACTATTTTTTTTTTTTATGAGTCTTTATTATTATTATTTTTAGTGTGTTTTAGTTCCTTTTTAATACAATGATGAGATATGAATTGCATAGGTCTAAACTGGTTACTAGTGAGAAGATTTTCATGAGAATTAAGCTTGATACTAATTTTTATGAGCCAATGTTAATATGATATGTTGATTGAGAAAGAAGCATGTTTAGACTTAAAACTGACTTGTATAATCATCATTGTGAGTTTTTGAGCCTAAAATGATTGATGCATTATACAAATCAATCTAATTTCTTTCTTGAGTGCTCTTATGATTACATGATTCTCTAGAACTTGCTTTAAACCGTTTGAGACTATATTGATACATGTGACAACATGAATATGATAGAGGCATTAGGATTATAACCAGAGCCAAACAGCCATCCATTATTAATGTTCCAAGAGAACACACCCTTAGTGAACCAATTTGAGCCTACATTGAATAAGCTATCTCTTTGGTAACCATAACTTGTCCCTAACCTAAATATACTTATATCTTTACCTTTGTTCCAAAGATGAATTAGCATGTTTTGAGACAAGTTGCAAAGACAAAGAAGATTTATTAAAAATTTGGGTTAGAAACAAGAAATAAGTGTGGGGGGAAAAGAAAGAAAAAAGTCAAGAGAAAAAGAAAGGGATCATTGTCAAATACATTCCCATATTAAAAAAAAAAAATCTTCTCTTGAACTTCTAGTTAAAGTAAAGAAAAAGATGTTACAAAGTTGGTTAGAATGATGCAAAGGCTCAACATGAATATTTAGCCTATGTTATTATGTGCTTTATAAGAGTTTTGAGAAGTTTTATTTGTATGATCTTTTTATGTCTCTAAACTTTTTGAACTCTTTGGAACCTTTGTGATATCTTTATCCTTTTGTTCTTCAACCACATTACAAACCCCTTGGCCCCATTACAACCTTGATTAAAGACCTCTTGATTCATGAAGTTGTATGATCTAAATAATGGAGAATAGGTGGACAAGCAAGAATATGGTAGAACTGTTTTCATGAGATTGATTGAGTGTAAACACTTCACCACTACTTTAAAGAGTGAAAATCATGAGGGTATCCCATGTGAGAAGTTGAGATTAAATTTGAACATGCACTATTTTGATTGAGATATGTTATGTTAATATTGGCTTAACTCAAACAATTTACATTCAAGCATGATTTTTTTGTGAAAATTTTTTAAGCTATTGATTAGTTTATAAGACTTGTTCAAAGATTGTCTCTAATTTGTATTGAAAGGATTAGGAATAAATATTTTTAGTATATGTAGTTTATTTATATTTTAGTTTTTCAATGTTTGTGGGTATCGTTCTAGTAAACCCTCACGAGACTAAACTCGTCCACTAGGGACACCTAGGGGTTTAAAGGCTTGTGTCACATGCTAAGTGCCACCGTGATTTCCTACGAAAGTGGATTAGATTAGATTTTCTTATTTTATTTTTATTGAGTCGTTGCTAGGGACTAGCAACAATCTAAGTGTGGGGGTGTGATAACTCGTATAATTATATAGTTTTTAGTTATGTTTTATTATTGTTTTGTGTCAAATACGAGTTATTATTGTTTAGTCTAATTGTGTTTATGATCTTTTATATTTTTATGTAATTTGGTGTTTTTCACAAGTTTCTTTGAGTGATTTCAGATTACTAGAATTAAGGGCAAATCCAGTTCAGTTCCAGTTCCGACACCTTTTTCCATATCAGCTATATCTCGAGTTTCACTGACGCAATAAGGCTGAAATTTTAACCGTGCAAAGTTAAGAGGCATATCTATCTTTTTCATGTTTTACACTTCTTGAAACGGAGTCGTTTTCCCTAGCGAAATCGACCATCAAGTTGGCTGATGTGCAATGACGTCTGTGCTGACCTGTTTTCGTATTTTGCCCATATCTGCTTATCCAAATCAGCAAATGAGCTGATTCCAACGGCTATGAATCAGTAACTCATAGGGGAACATTTTGCTAGAAGACCATGTGATCCGATCAGGCCTCCAAGATTGACAAAATCGACCATCAAGTTGGCTGATCAAAATTGTCATACAATATGACGAAAATTGTTAGAAAAATGCACCCACCTATTATACCTACCTTTGAAATTTGTAAAGCTTGTCTCTTGTCATTTAGCCCTCCAAAATGTGTATAAATAGAGAGCCTTGGATGATTGTAGAGGATCATATTGTACATTGGTAGGATATTAGCCATTGTAATAAAATTCTCTAAGTTTTCTTCTTCTTTCTTTTCTCTGGTTTTCTTTTTCTTTAGAAAGAGCAAGAGGTTGGATAATTAATATTCTTCTTCTTCTTCTTTCTTTCTTTTATTTTCTTCTTAGATTCTATTTAATTTTATGTTTATAATGCCTATGCTAGGCTAAACTTCTATTTGGTTAAGGGTGATTTCAAAGCCCTAGACATGTTTTGTGATTGATTTTCAGATTCTATCTATCATTAATTTTCTATCAAAGTTGCTTATGTTCTTCTACAAGAATTGTTCATGATGTTGTCTTGATTTGTTTAGGTGTACAACTAGATAGATCTTGATAATTATCTATTGCTAGTTTAGGAGTCTTGATCCGTGTAATTGTCTTGATTTCCTATTCATAAGTGGCAATTTGTGATTAATGATTATGGTCAAGTTTTCAATAATTGCAAAGTGGAACATAACCTAAGTTGAACAATCCGAGCTTATGTGTTTGTTGCTTAGATCAACCTATCTTTCTCATCATAAAGCTGCCATTAAATTGAATCTAGAGAGCTTATTCTAGGTTGTTTGATGGTTAGAGATTAAATAGAGAGCTTGTTCTATTTAACGACAAACTAAGGAAAGATTGGGATAACAGAGCTTGTTGTTATCTACGGTTGTTAACTTTGATAGTTGGTTGATATTGATAGATCTGAAATTGATTCTTAATGATGTCTAGTGGTGGAGAATGAAACCTTAACCATATTTTTCATATTTGATTCTTCTTACTTACTTGTTTTCTTACTTTTCTAGTTTGCTTATTTTTAAAAGTATATTTATTTTTATTGGCTGGTTATACCGCCTAATTTAGTTTATATATTTTCATTGGCTGGTTATACCGCCTAATTTAGTTTATATATTTTTATTGGCTGGTTATACCGCCTTGCATCTTATTCTTATTATTTACTTTAGTTTAAATCTGGCTTCAAAAACCCCTTTTCTTTTATTGTTCTTGAATTTAAGTTTTAAACTATTAACTTATAAACTAAAACCAAATCCCTGAGGACTCGACCCTTGCTAACTACTATACTTACAATTTATCTTTTTAGTGCAAGGTTAAATAAGATACACTCTTTTGGGTGCATCAGTTATTTTAGTAATTTGCTTTCATATTTAGATAATTCTGTGGATAATGGATTCATGTTTTCAGAGGCAAGGAGAACCATAATTTCTGCTACAACCATTGAAGATTTACTCAAAAAGCTCCAAGCTTATGAGTGTTTATCTGCTACGGTTGTTTCGCAAACGCTCGGAAAAAGAAAAAGAGATATGGACGAGCAAGGAGTGGATTGCACTTTGTCTTTGTGACATTATCTAACATTTTGTTTGTTGTGTCTCAGTTATAATAAGTGGTTAGCAACCTCTACAGGTAATATCTCCTAGATTTTACCTTTAAAAAAAAAAAAAAAGAAAGAAAATTTGTGTTTTAAGCCATTTAAAAGTATTCATTCTGAACAAGGTCTGAGTAAGCGAGACTTGAGACATACCTTGTCAGTTTGATTTTAATCTTTTTATGTTTACTTGTTAATTTTTGTTTAGTATTTTAGGATTATTTAGGTTGCATGGGTTTGTTTTGTTTTGTTTTGAGTCTTAGTTGTTCCTATTCTTATGTTATTAGTTCTTTTCTCTTACACATGATTCTTTCATTTGGGTTAATAGACTTACATTAAGGACAATGTAAGAATTAAGTGTGGGGGAATGATTTAGGATTTCTTTTATTTTTGTCTACTATTTTTTTTTTATGAGTCTTTATTATTATTATTTTTTTTAGTGTGTTTTAGTTCCTTTTTAATACAATGATGAGATATGAATTGCATAGGTCTAAACTGGTTATTAGTGAGAAGATTTTCATGAGAACTAAGCTTGATACTAATTTTTATGAGCCAATGTTGATATGATATGTTGATGGAGAAAGAAGCATGTTTAGACTTGATATTGACTTGTATAATCATCCTTGTGAGTTTTTGAGCCTATAATGATTGATGCATTATACAAATCAATCTAATTTCTTTCTTGAGTGCTCTTATGATTACATGATTCTCTAGAACTTGCTTTAGACCTTGTTGAGACTATATTGATGCATGTGACAACATGAATATGATAGAGGCATTAGGATTTTTTAGCCAGGGCCAAATAGCAATCCCTTATTGATGTTCCAAGAGAACACATCCTTAGTGAACCAATTTGAGCCTACATTGAATAAGCTATCTCTTTGGTAACCATAACTTGTCCCTAACCTAAATATACTTATTTATATCTTTACCTTTGTTCCAAAGATGAATTAGCATGTTTTGAGACAAGTTGCAAAGACAAGGAAGATCTATTGAAAATTTGGGTTAGAAACAAGAAATAAGTGTGGGGGGAAAAGAAAAGAAAAGTCAAGAGAAAAAGTAATGGAATACTGGCAAATACATTCCTATGTAAAAAAAAAATATGAATCATCTCTTGAATTTGTGGAAAAAGAAAAAGATGTTACAAAGTTGTTTAGAATGAAGAAAAGGCCCAACATGAATATCCGGCCTAGGTGACTATGTACTTGTAAAGAGTTTTGAGAAGTTTCTTTGTATGATCTTATTATGTCTCTAAACTTTATGAACTCTTTGGAACCTTTGTGATATCTTTATCCTTTTGTTCTTCAACCACATTACAAACCCCTTGGCCCCATCACAACCTTGATTAAAGACCTCTTGATTCATGAAGTTGTATGATCTAAATAGTGGAGAATAGGTATGGTAGAACTGTTTTCATGAGATTGATTGAGTGTAAACACTTTACCACTACTTTAAAGAGTGAAAATCATGAGAGTATCCCATGTGAGAGGTTGAGATTAAGTTGAATATGCACTATTTTGATTGAAATATGTTATGTTAATATTGGCTTAACTCATTTATTTACATTCAAGCATGATTTTTTGTGAAATTCTTTGAGCTATTGATTAGTTTATAAGACTTGTTCAAAGATTGTCTCTAATTTGTATTGAAAGGATTAGGAATAAATATTTTTAGTATATGTAGTTTATTTATATTTTAGTTTTTTCAATGTTTGTGGGTATCGTTCTAGTAAACCCTCACGAGACTAAACTCGTCCACTAGGGACACCTAGGGGTTTAAAGGCTTGTGTCACATGCTAAGTGCCACCGTGATTTCCTACGAAAATGGATTAGATTAGATTTTCTTATTTTATTTTTATTGAGTCGTTGCTAGGGACTAGCAACAATCTAAGTCTGGGGGTGTGATAACTCGTATAATTATATAGTTTTTAGTTATGTTTTATTATTGTTTTGTGTCAAATACGAGTTATTATTGCTTAGTCTAATTGTGTTTATGATTTTTTATATTTTTATGTAATTTGGTGTTTTTCACGAGTTTCTTTGAGTGATTTCAGATTACTAGGTTAAATCAAGAATTAAGGGCAAATCCAGTTCAGTTCCAGTTCCGACACCTTTTTCCATATCAGCTATATCTGGAGTTTCACTGAAGCAATAAGGCTGAAATTTTAACCGTGCAAAGTTAAGAGCCATATCTATCTTTTTCATCTTTTACACTTCTTGAAACGGAGTTGTTTTCCCTAGCGAAATCGACCATCAAGTTGGCTGATGTGCAATGACGTCTGTGCTGACCAGTTTTGGTATTTTGACCATATCTTCTGATCTACATCAGCAAATGAGCTGATTCCAACGGCTATGGATCACTAACCGATAGGGGAACATTTTGCTAGAAGACCATGTGATCAGATCAAGCCTCCAATATTGACAAAATCGACCATCAAGTTGGCTGATCAAAATTGTCATACAATATGACGAAAATTGTTAGAAAAATGCACCCACCTATTATACCTACCTTTGAAATTTGTAAAGCTTGTCTCTTGTCATTTAGCCCTCCAAAATGTGTATAAATAGAGGGCCTTGGATGATTGTAAGAGATATTGTACATTGGTAGGATATTAGCCATTGTAATAAAATTCTCTAAGTTTTCTTCTTCTTTCTTTTCTCTAGTTTTCTTTTTCTTTATTTTCTTCTTCTTCTTTCTTTCTTTTATTTCCTTCTTAGATTCTCTTTAATTTTATGTTTATGTTTACAATGCCTATGCTAGGCTAAACTTCTATTTGGTTAAGGGTGATTTCAAAGCCCTAGACATGTTTTGTGATTGATTTTCAGATTCTATCTATCATTAATTTTCTATCAAAGTTGCTTATGTTCTTCTACAAGAATTGTTCATGATGTTGTCTTGATTTATTTAGGTGTACAACTAGATAGATCTTGATAATTATCTATTGCTAGTTTAGGAGTCTTGATCCGTGTAATTGTCTTGATTTCCTATTCATAAGTGGCAATTTGTGATTAATGATTATGGTCAAGTTTTCAATAATTGCAAAGTGGAACATAACCTAAGTTGAACAATCCAAGCTATTGTGTTTGTTGCTTAGATCAACCTATCTTTCTCATCATAAAGCTGCCATTAAATTGAATTTAGAGAGCTTATTCTAGGTTGTTTAATGGTTAGAGATTAAATAGAGAGCTTGTTCTATTTAACGACAAACTAAGGAAAGATTGGGATAACAGAGCTTGTTGTTATCTACGGTTGTTAACTTTGATAGTTGGTTGATATTGATAGATCTGAAATTGATTCTTAATGATGTCTAGAGGTGGAGAATGAAACCTTAACCATATTTTTCATATTTGATTCTTCTTACTTACTTGTTTTCTTACTTTTCTAGTTTGCTTATTTTTAAAAGTATATTTATTTTTATTGGCTGGTTATACCGCCTAATTTGTATATTAACTTTGTTTTATTTTTATTGGCTGGTTATACCGCCTAATTTAGTATATATATTTTCATTGGCTGGTTATACCGCCTAATTTAGTATATATATTTTTATTGGCTGGTTATACCGCCTTGCATCTTATTCTTATTATTTACTTTAGTTTAAATATGGCTTCAAAAACCCCTTTTCTTTTATTGTTTTCTTTGAACGTAAGTTATAAACTAATAACTCATAGATTAAAACCCAATCCCTGAGGACTCGACCCTTGCTAATCATTATACTTACAATTGATCTTTTTAGTGCAAGGTTAAATAAGATACACTCTTGTGGGTGCATCACCTCCTAATTAGCACTTGATTTAATGTGTCCAACCTAGCCAACACCCCTTATTGGCTTTTTGGGTTTTTCAGGCTCATACATGAAACTTCCCGGATTTGTGCGTTTGGTAGGAGGCTTTCTTTGCACAACAGTGGATGCATTCTCCATCACAATTATTATTCCATCATCCTTTGTAGCGCATTGCTCATCGAGGAATGGAGCATATTTTGGTACTTGTTGATTGGCATCCATAAACAAGTTGTTTAAGGTTTCCCGCATGTGTTGCTCATATTCCTCCTCCTTGAACTTTGCGAAGTTACTAGGAAAAGGTGGAGAAGAAACATTAGTACAAATTGAAACCTTAAAAGTTACCTTAGGTGCCGAAATACTCTCCTTTGGAATTGAAGCTTCATTATTGATGCACCCAAAAGAGTGTATCTTATTTAACCTTGCACTAAAAAGATAAATTGTAAGTATAGTAGTTAGCAAGGGTCGAGTCCTCAGGGATTGGGTTTTAGTTTATAAGTTAATAGTTTAAAACTTAAATTCAAGAACAATAAAAAAAAAGGGGTTTTTGAAGCCAGATTTAAACTAAAGTAAATAATAAGAATAAGATGCAAGGCGGTATAACCAGCCAATAAAAATATATATACTAAATTAGGCGGTATAACCAGCCAATAAAAATATATATACTAAATTAGGCGGTATAACCAGCCAATAAAAATAAAACAAAGTTAATATACAAATTAGGCGGTATAACCAGCCAATAAAAATAAATATAAAAAATAAGCAAACTAAAAGTAAGAAAACAAATAAGTAAGAAGAATCAAATATGAAAAATATGGTTAAGGTTTCATTCTCCACCACTAGACATCATTAAGAATCAATTTCAGATCTATCAATATCAACCAACTATCAAAGTTAACAACCGTAGATAACAACAAGCTCTGTTATCCCAATCTTTCCTTAGTTTGTCGTTAAATAGAACAAGCTCTCTATTTAATCTCTAACCATTAAACAACCTAGAATAAGCTCTCTAAATTCAATTTAATGGCAGCTTTATGATGAGAAAGATAGGTTGATCTAAGCAACAAACACATAAGCTCGGATTGTTCAACTTAGGTTATGTTCCACTTTGCAATTATTGAAAACTTGACCATAATCATTAATCACAAATTGCCACTTATGAATAGGAAATCAAGACAATTACACGGATCAAGACTCCTAAACTAGCAATAGATAATTATCAAGATCTATCTAGTTGTACACCTAAACAAATCAAGACAACATCATGAACAATTCTTGTAGAAGAACATACGCAACTTTGATAGAAAATTAATGATAGATAGAATCTGAAAATCAATCACAAAACATGTCTAGGGCTTTGAAATCACCCTTAACCAAATAGAAGTTTAGCCTAGCATAGGCATTGTAAACATAAACATAAAATTAAAGAAAATCTAAGAAGAAAATAAAAGAAAGAAAGAAGAAGAGGAAGAATATTAATTATCCAACCTCTTGCTCTCTCTAAAGAAAAAGAAAACTAGAGAAAAGAAAGAAGAAGAAAACTTAGAGAATTTTATTAAAATGGCTAATATCCTACCTATGTACAATATGATCCCTTACAATCATCCAAGGCCCTCTATTTATACACATTTTGGAGGGCTAAATGACAAGAGACAAGCTTTACAAATTTCAAAGGTAGGTATATGACGATTTTGATCAGCCAACTTGATGGTCGATTTCGTCAATATTGGAGGCCTGATCTGATCACATGGTCTTCTAGACAAAGGTTCCCCTATCAGTTACGGAACCATAGCCGTTGGAATCAGCTCATTTGCTGATGTGGTTAAGCAGATATGGGCATAATACGAAAACATGTCAGCACAGATGTCATTACACATCAGCCACCTTGATGGTCGATTTATTCAATATTGGAGGCCTGATCTGATCACATGGTCTTCTAGACAAAGGTTCCCCTATCAGTTACGGAACCATAGCCGTTGGAATCAGCTCATTTGCTGATGTGGATAAGAAGATACGGGCATAATACGAAAACATATCAGCACAGACGTCATTGCACATCAGCCAACTTGATGGTCGATTTCGCTAGGGAAAACGACTCCGTTTTAAGAAGTGTAAAACATGAAAAAGATAGATATGCCTCTTAGCTTTGCATGGCTACAAATTTCAGCCTTATTGCTTCAGTGAAACTCGAGATATAGCTGATATGGCAAAAGGTGTCGGAACTGAAACTGAACTGGATTTGCCCTTAATTCTAGTAATCTGAAATCACTCAAAGAAACTTGTGAAAAACACCAAAATACATAAAAATATAAAAGATCATAAACACAATTAGACTAAACAATAATAACTCGTATTTGACACAAAACAATAATAAAACATAACTAAAAACTATATAATTATACGAGTTATCACACCCCCACACTTAGATTGTTGCTAGTCCCTAGCAACGACTCAATAAAAATAAAATAAGAAAATCTAATCTAATCCACTTTCGTAGGAAATCACGGTGGCACTTAGCATGTGACACAAGCCTTTAAACCCCTAGGTGTCCCTAGTGGACGAGTTTAGTCTCGTGAGGGTTTACTAGAACGATACCCACAAACATTGAAAAATTAAAATATAAATAAACTTCATATAAATAAACTACATATACTAAAAATATTTACTCCTAATCCTTTCAATACAAATTAGAGACAATATTTGAACAAGTCTTATAAACTAATCAATAGCTTAAAAAATTTCACAAAAAATCATGCTTGAATGTAAATTGTTTGAGTTAAGCCAATATTAGCATAACATATCTCAATCAAAATAGTGCATGTTCAAATTTAATCTCAACTTCTCACATGGGATACTCTCTTGATTTTCACTCTTTAAAGTAGTGGTAAAGTGTTTACACTCAATCAATCTCATGAAAACACTTCTACCATATGCTTGCTTGTCCACCTATTCTCCACTAAAAGATCATGCAACTTCATAAATCAAGAGGTCTTTAATCAAGGTTGTAATGGGGCCAAGGGGTTTGTAATGTGGTTGAAGAACAAAAGGATAAAGATATCACAAAGGTTCCAAAGAGTTCATAAAGTTTAGAGACATAAAAAGATTATACAAAGAAACTTCTCAAAACTCTTTACAAGTACATAGTCACCTAGGCCGGATATTCATGTTGGGCCTTTTCTTCATTCTAAACAACTTTGTAACATCTTTTTCTTTTTCCACAAATTCAAGAGATGATTCATTTTTTTTTTATATAGGAATGTATTTGCCAGTATTCCATTTCTTTTTCTCTTGACTTTTCTTTTCTTTTCCCCCCACACTTATTTCTTGTTTCTAACCAAAAAAAAAAAAAATATCCCTTGTCTTTGCAACTTGTCTCAAATCATGCTAATTCATCTTTGGAACAAAGGTAAAGATATAAGTATATTTAGGTTAGGGACAAGTTATGGTTACCAAAGAGATAGCTTATTCAATGTAGGCTCAAATTGGTTCACTAAGGGTGTGTTCTCTTGGAACATCAATAAGGGATGGTTGTTTGGCCCTGGCTAAAAATCCTAATGCCTCTATCATATTCATGTTGTCACATGCATCAATATAGTCTCAAACGGTTTAAAGCAAGTTCTAGAGAATCATGTAATCATAAGAGCACTCAAGAAAGAAATTAGATTGATTTGTATAATCCATCAATCATTTTAGGCTCAAAAACTCACAAGAATGATTATACAAGTCAGATTAAGTCTAAACATGCTTCTTTCTCAATCAACATATCATATTAACATTGGCTCATAAAAAGGTTGACATCAAGCTCAATTCTCATGAAAATCTTCTCACTAATAAATATGTTTTAGACTTATGCAATTCATATCTCATCATTGTATTAAAAAGGAACTAAAACACACTAAAAAATAATAATAATAATAATAAAGACTCAAAAAAAAAAAAAAAAAAAGAGTAGACAAAAATAAAAGAAATCCTAAATCATTCCCCCCACACTTAATTCTTACATTGTCCTCAATGTAAGTCTATTAACCCAAATGAAAGAATCATGTGTAAGAGAAAAGAACTAATAACATAAGAATAGGAATAACTAAGACTCAAAACAAAACAAAACCATGCAACTTAAATAATCCTAAAATACTAAACAAAAATTAACAAGTAAACATAAAAAGATTAAAATCAAACTGACAAGGTATGTCTCAAGTCTCCCTTACTCAGACCTTGTTCAGAATGAATACTTCTAAATTGCTTAAAACACAACAAACTTTTTTTTTTTTTTTTTAAAAGAAGAAATCAAACTGACAAGGTATGTCTCAAGTCTCCCTTACTCAGACCTTGTTCAGAATGAATACTTCTAAATGGCTTAAAACACAAAAAATTTTTTTTTTTTTTTTAAATTAGCAAAATATGTCCCTTACCCCATACTAAAATATGACATTGTCCCCAATGTCAAATTTTAAAGGTAGGATTTAGGAGATATTACCTGCAGAGGTTGCTAACCACTTATTATAACTGGGACACAACAAACAAAATGTTAGATAATGTCACAAAGACAAAGTGCAATCCACTCCTTGCTCGTCCATATCTCTTTTTCTTTTTCCGAGCGTTTGCGAAACAACCGTAGCAGATAAACACTCATAAGCTTTGAGCTTTTTGAGTAAATCTTCAATGGTTGCAGCAGAAATTATGGTTCTCCTTGCCTCTGAAAACATGAATCCATTATCCACAGCATTGTCTAAATATGAAAGCAAATTACTAAAATAACCATTAATATTAAGCAAACCAATGGGTTTCTTATTTGTGACCAAAGATGACCAAGAAGCCACGCAAGCTATTTCTTCCAATGTACCCAGACCTCCTGGTAAAGCAATGAATGCATCGGCAGAATGGTACATGATTGTTATCCGTTCAGGGACACTCCAGACTTGTATTTCCTTACCCACGGTAGGTCCACAAAAACTTGTGAATAGTTTTGGCACGATTCCTAGAACTGGACTTCCTCCGGCGTGTGCTGCTGTAGCGACTGCTCCCATTAAACCCGTACTACCGCCTCCATAAATCAAGTGGATCTTTTGTTGGGCAAGTATTACTCCAACTCTTATGGCTTCATCAGCGAATATGTTATTTTTTCCTGGATAAGCACCTCCAAAGACACAAATTTTTTTAATGCGCTGGGATGAAGTACTTGCCATTTTTTTTTTCTTTTTCGAGTGCCTGAAAGAGAATGAGTACATGGTGTAATATATAGAGGACTGAGTAGTGAATCAGACAAGAGTAATAATGTCGCCGAAAGTGTATCTGACCTGTCAGAAGAAAATGTTAACCTAACAAAAGATTTTTGCGTGATTTCAGGAAGAAAATCAAAAAGAGAAGAAAAAAATCAACCGTAAAAGACAAATAAATAAAAAAAAAGAGAATAATTACATAAATCGAACAACACATAAATTAAACCAAAATAAAGTTATTGCAAATCAAACCAAAAGCTGAGAAGTCATTTATTGTAGTTGTGATTGTGGCTCACATCTTCCTCTGGTTTTACGTCCAGAAACGGCTTAAACGCCTTCTATGAGTCGAGGATATGCTTCCCATCCAGTTTTCTTACAAGCTGGCAAACAGGGTCTTTTAACATCAGATTCCCAAGATGTTGCCATTCCCTTTGGAATTGCGGCCATAAATCAAGAATTTCACTTTGTACGTCTCCACTAGGATGCGTCTCAAGAGAAAGTTGGATATTACCCAAATTCTCCTTACTCAGTCCATCCTTAATGAATTCAATTTTATCATCTCGATTAGAGGACGGAATCCCAATAGAACGACATTTACCGTTACACGTCCATCGTGCACATTTGTGGCAATTTGAACTCATGCGCTTTGCTCGTCGCTTCTTTGCAAAAGTGCTTCTACCTGTACCTGGTAAATGCAAAACAGGAAGATATTCATCTTCACGTACCTTGGCTTCAATTATCCAACGTATGTCTCCAGGAATCCCTTTGTGCATAAGCATTCTTAATCTTTCAAGTCGAACTTGGTAAAGCTTCAGTAAAATATTTCGAGGAAAAGGAGGAAATCGTTTCTGCAATCTTGTGAGAATATCATCCATCCTGAAAAAAAATGAAAAAAATTGAAAGAGAAATTGGAAGAGAAATTTATATACAATATCAGTTTTGTGGGTAGCTGATGGAACCGATTTAAATAATCACGGAGTACCGTTATCCGCCATTTAACCGGGGTTAAAAAAAAAATTATATTTACATCTAGTTATTTTCAAAACAAGGATCAGAAAGAAAAACAACATAAAAAAACTCAAAAACAAAACACTCTAAATAAAGTCCTAAATTCTTCCCCCCACACATAATTCTTACATTGTCATTAATGTAATGCTATTATCCCCCAATGCAAGAATTATATGTAAGAGAAAAGAACTATTAAACAAAAGAAACTTATGCAGCCTAAATGAACTTAAAAGCAGTAAACACAATTAACAAAGAAACATAAGAAATAAAATAAAAATAATAAAAATAATAAAAGAAAAAGGAAAAGAAAGAGAAAGCAAATCTGAATATGGAAGGTTGGCAATTTCATCTTTAATTGGGCTGCCTTCCCAATTAACACTTGAGTTAGTGTTTTGAATCTAACCAACACCCTTTCTTGGCTTTTTAGGCTTGTCAGGCTCATACATGAAATTTCCCAAATTTATGCGTTTAAGAGGAAGCTTTCTTTGCACAACAGTGGATGCATTCTCCATTACAAGTATTATTCCATCATCCTTGGTGGTGCATATCTCATCGAGGAATGGTGCATCTTTTGGTACTTCTTGAATGACATCCACAAACAAACTGTTTAAGGTTTCCAGCGTGTCTTGTTCATGTTCATCCTCCTTGAACTTTGCAAATCTACTAGGAAAAGGTGGAGAAGAAACATTAGTAAAAAGTGGAACTTTAAACATTACCTCAGGTGCCGAAATACTCTTATTTGTATTTGTGGCTTCATTATCCTCAAGAATAGAATCCATCTCTAATTCTGTCTCATCCTCATCTTGTTCATCATTCCTCAAGGTCACAATAGTAGTATTCTCCTTTGGGTTAATCATTGTTTGGGCAGAGAGTTCTTCAGATCTTTGTGCTACCCATACCACCATACTACTAGCCAATTGGCTCATTTGCTTTTCCAAACTCTTGATGCTTGCCCTTGTTTCCTGTTGAAATTGCAAAGTATTAGTAACAAGAGAATCGACAAGATCTTCTAAAGAAGTACCTGAGTTTTGAGTCATATGTGGTGGTTGAAGAAGATCTGGTTCTTGAGACCATGATTGATTGAAGCTAGATGGATGAGTGTAATTGGCATAAGGATCTACTTCTTGGTAATTTTCTGAGTAGCCATAATTAGTATGATCCCACCATCCCTCATGATAAGTGTTTGAGTAATGATCATACTGTTGGTCTTGGAACACTTGATGGCCTTGACATCCTCCCATGGCCAATTGTTGAACTGGGTAGGTGAGATTGGCTTGTTGATTTTCCATGTTCATGTATGCCACCAACTCTTCAAGTGTTAGATTGCTCAATTCCATCGTTTTTTTTTTTTTTTTTTTTTTCAAAATTTGATAAGAAAAACTTGTATGTACAAGAAAATAGAACTAATTAGAACTGAAAATAAGAATAAACCAAGTAACAAATAAACTAAAGAAAACAATCCCCGGCAACGGCGCCAAAAATTTGATGCACCCAAAAGAGTGTATCTTATTTAACCTTGCACTAAAAAGATAAATTGTAAGTATAGTAGTTAGCAAGGGTCGAGTCCTCAGGGATTGGGTTTTAGTTTATAAGTTAATAGTTTAAAACTTAAATTCAAGAACAATAAAAGAAAAGGGGTTTTTGAAGCCAGATTTAAACTAAAGTAAATAATAAGAATAAGATGCAAGGCGGTATAACCAGCCAATAAAAATATATATACTAAATTAGGCGGTATAACCAGCCAATAAAAATATATATACTAAATTAGGCGGTATAACCAGCCAATAAAAATAAAACAAAGTTAATATACAAATTAGGCGGTATAACCAGCCAATAAAAATAAATATAAAAAATAAGCAAACTAAAAGTAAGAAAACAAATAAGTAAGAAGAATCAAATATGAAAAATATGGTTAAGGTTTCATTCTCCACCACTAGACATCATTAAGAATCAATTTCAGATCTATCAATATCAACCAACTATCAAAGTTAACAACCGTAGATAACAACAAGCTCTGTTATCCCAATCTTTCCTTAGTTTGTCGTTAAATAGAACAAGCTCTCTATTTAATCTCTAACCATTAAACAACCTAGAATAAGCTCTCTAAATTCAATTTAATGGCAGCTTTATGATGAGAAAGATAGGTTGATCTAAGCAACAAACACATAAGCTCGGATTGTTCAACTTAGGTTATGTTCCACTTTGCAATTATTGAAAACTTGACCATAATCATTAATCACAAATTGCCACTTATGAATAGGAAATCAAGACAATTACACGGATCAAGACTCCTAAACTAGCAATAGATAATTATCAAGATCTATCTAGTTGTACACCTAAACAAATCAAGACAACATCATGAACAATTCTTGTAGAAGAACATACGCAACTTTGATAGAAAATTAATGATAGATAGAATCTGAAAATCAATCACAAAACATGTCTAGGGCTTTGAAATCACCCTTAACCAAATAGAAGTTTAGCCTAGCATAGGCATTGTAAACATAAACATAAAATTAAAGAAAATCTAAGAAGAAAATAAAAGAAAGAAAGAAGAAGAGGAAGAATATTAATTATCCAACCTCTTGCTCTCTCTAAAGAAAAAGAAAACTAGAGAAAAGAAAGAAAACTAGAGAAAAGAAAGAAGAAGAAAACTTAGAGAATTTTATTAAAATGGCTAATATCCTACCTATGTACAATATGATCCCTTACAATCATCCAAGGCCCTCTATTTATACACATTTTGGAGGGCTAAATGACAAGAGACAAGCTTTACAAATTTCAAAGGTAGGTATATGACGATTTTGATCAGCCAACTTGATGGTCGATTTCGTCAATATTGGAGGCCTGATCTGATCACATGGTCTTCTAGACAAAGGTTCCCCTATCAGTTACGGAACCATAGCCGTTGGAATCAGCTCATTTGCTGATGTGGTTAAGCAGATATGGGCATAATACGAAAACATGTCAGCACAGATGTCATTACACATCAGCCACCTTGATGGTCGATTTATTCAATATTGGAGGCCTGATCTGATCACATGGTCTTCTAGACAAAGGTTCCCCTATCAGTTACGGAACCATAGCCGTTGGAATCAGCTCATTTGCTGATGTGGATAAGAAGATACGGGCATAATACGAAAACATATCAGCACAGACGTCATTGCACATCAGCCAACTTGATGGTCGATTTCGCTAGGGAAAACGACTCCGTTTTAAGAAGTGTAAAACATGAAAAAGATAGATATGCCTCTTAGCTTTGCATGGCTACAAATTTCAGCCTTATTGCTTCAGTGAAACTCGAGATATAGCTGATATGGCAAAAGGTGTCGGAACTGAAACTGAACTGGATTTGCCCTTAATTCTAGTAATCTGAAATCACTCAAAGAAACTTGTGAAAAACACCAAAATACATAAAAATATAAAAGATCATAAACACAATTAGACTAAACAATAATAACTCGTATTTGACACAAAACAATAATAAAACATAACTAAAAACTATATAATTATACGAGTTATCAATTATCTTCAAGAAGTAAATCCATCTCTAGTTCTTTCTCGTCCTCGAGTTGTGTGGCATTAACATTCTCCTTTGGCTCAATCATAGTTTGGGAATAGAGTTGTTCTTGTAATCTTGGTTCTACTAATTCCTCCATATTATTAACTAATTGGCTCATTTGTGTTCCCATACTCAGGATATTTGCCCTTATTTCTTGGAGACTTTCCCTTTTTTCCCTTTGTTCCTGTTAAAGTTGCAATTGGTTAGTAGTAAGGGAATTGACAAGATCTTATAACGAAGTACTTGAATTGTGAGTCACGTGTGGTGGCTCAAGAAGATCTTGTTGTTGATCCCATGATTGATTAGGGACAGATGGAGCCCTGCTTTCCTGTATATATGCCCTTGTTTCCTGTTGAAATTTCAAAGTATTAGCAACAAGAGAATTGACAAGATCTTTTAATTCTTGATCTGGTTCTTGAGACCATGATTGATTGAAGCTCGATGGATGAGTGTAATTGGCATAAGAATCTACTTCTTGATAATTTCTCGAGTAGCCATAATGAGTATGATTCCACCATTCCTCATTGTAAGTGTTTGAGTAAGGATCATACTGTTGTTCTTGGAACCCTTGTTGGCTTTGGTATCCTCCTAAATCATAGGTTGGCTTTGGCACCAATTTGTTGGATGATCCATCATGAAACACACTCCACACTGCCTTGATTGTTGAATCTTACTTATGGCCACTTGTTGAACTATGGAGATGAGATTGGCTAGTTGGTTCTGAAGGTTTGACGTAGCACCTGCCATCTCTTTTTGCTTGAAATCTGAAAAGAAAAACCTGTATGTACAAGAAAAATAAAATTAATTACAACTGAAAATAAGAATAAACAAAGTAACAAATAAATTAAAGAAAACAATCCCCGGCAACGACGCCAAAAACTTGATGCACTTAAAAGAGTGTATCTTATTTAACCTTGCACTTAAAAAGAATCAATTGTAGAGTATAGTGATTAGCAAGGGTCGAGTCTATAGGGATTGGGTTTTAGTTTATAAATCACTAGTTTAAAACTTAAATTCAAAGAAAACAAAAGTTAAAGGGGTTTTAAAATCAGTTTAAATTTAAGCAAACAGTAAAAATAAGAAAACAAGTAAATAAGGAGGAATCAGATACGAGAAATATGGCTAAAGGTTCATTCTCCACCACTAAACATCATTAAGAATCAAATTCATACCTATCAATATCAATTATCTATCAAAGCTAACAACCGTAGATAACAACCTCCCGTGTTACCCCAATCATTTGTTAGTTTGTAGTTAAATAGGACAAATGCTTTTAGTTTGTAGTTAAATAAGACAAACGCCATTACTTAATCTCTAACTATCAAATAACCTAAGGTAAACATCTATAGATTCAATGTGATAGCAGACTTAAGGAACTAAGCATAAAATATAAGGAATTGATATATGAAAATAGATGAATTTAAATATTTATCATGAGGTGTTCTTTTTTTTCTTAACTCATCTTTCCTTGACATGATTCACTGTTTGTCCATCTCCTTGTGGTTAACTTTTTTTGAGTTATAATACAGGTATGAAGATGAAGAAGCTTCCTCGATATGATAAAAGTAAGCACAATATTACCAATATTACTTGTTTTGCATTGCCGTCGACAACTTGTAGTTCAACTTTGTGTATGAAAAATATTGTTCTTTGCAGTCTGCATATACTGGGAGGTAAAGGTGTTTATGGTCAGCAGAAAAAATCAAAATCGTAAAATAGCGGTCGTAATGTTACGTTACGGTCAGTATTTAAATCCCATATGTATCCAATATTCACAGGTGAAAGATTTTGTTTCACGTTACCTACCTGCTTACAAAGCTTACTTTCCTACCCTGTATTCGGAACAACTGAATGGATCAGATCCGAAGCATCTTCTCCTAATTGAAATCAATGAAGGAACCCCATCTTAGGTGAGTAGATCAAGTTTTTATTTTTTTGTTGAGTATCAGTTTCCAATCCAATTTTGATTACTTGGAGAAGATGCGTTCTTAGGTGTAATTACTTGTAAATTTTCTCATCCATGTTTTGCAATCAATTGAGATTGTAAATGTCACATAGTAAGGTGTCTTCAATAAAATTATTAAGTATTTGTGTCACAATGTTTAGGTTCTCCTTGTAGATGAAAGATTAGATTAGAATGAAATGGAAGCAGATCCTGATAATAGCAGTACTGCGTAGACCTGCTCATGACTGGATCGAGTTGTGGTTCAGAACTTTTTTGATTTTTTTTATTCCGAGCCGGTCCTGAACGGGTTTGGGTCGACAGTTTATTATTTAAAAATAAAAATATATATTTTTATAATTAAATTTAGATAAAATATATTTTTTATTATATGAATAGTAATTCGGATCGAACCGGATCAATCCAAATCGAAAAAAGCTCTATCCAGATTTGGCTCAATATAGATCGAACCTGTCGGATCAGACGACTTACTCGGTCCTTAAACAAATCTAGTATTGGGATGGTGATTGACTTTTACGATCATTAGTTACAATTTAAAGCAATTGCAACGGCAAAAGTAGGGACCTGCTTTTTCTATTGAGATTAAATCAATCTATCATAATTGGGATTTTTTATTTGCAAATTTTATCTTGTTTCGTTTGACGTTCAAAGTTTGTCTGCTCATGAAAGGCAGTGATTAATTTGTGTTCGATCAAATCACACGTCGCAATATACTAAACCATCTAAGTTCTTAAGAAATTTATTTAAAAGATTGGCATATAATTAAATAGACGTCTCAAATATCATACCTGAGTTACTGAACATGCTAGCTTTATATATCTCCTTTGATATTTTCGTATTCGAAAATTAACAAATTCAATTCTGCTTTGTTAATAATTTCTACAAACGCAAATTTCACTTTTTATAGGTCCAAAAATTCTTTCACAAAATAATTCATCATTTTCCGGTTTATTGGTTTTGCAATGAAAAGTATAGGTGTGATTTGTTGGAAGTCTTAAACATCCAGGCACTGAAGATCACATCATTAACAATTTGCAAAGGAAAAAAGAAAAAAGAAATACAGGATCCACAAAATTCAGAGTTGAATTCAAGTGAAGCTAGTGAAGGAAATTTATATGAAAGATTGCCTCTCAAATTATCAGCTTAGACGCTGATAATCGAAAGTTTGATCAAGTAATTCAAGAACAGCAACAGCAGCCTTTTCCGCCGCAGCATTCGCATGTCTCATGGCAGCAGCAGCAGCAACAAAGTGCAAAAAAACTGCAGGAATTACAGCAATCAAATCAAGCTGAAACTCGATAATTTATAAGACATCAAAAGGATTCAAACTGAGGGGACAATGTGAAAAAAAATATATATTTGTAAAAAATTATGATATTACAAACCAGGCATAGAGGAAGCCTTTGTCATCATGGCGTTTCTTAACCTCATCGTAGTATGAAATCTCTTGTAGAGATGGTGCATCCATTTTTTCCCCTCTTTGTATGACTATTTTATACAAATTTGATGAAATATGGATAGAAAATAGTTGCCCATTGAAACTTATAGGGGAAAAGGGGAGGGAACCTTAATGGTATGTCTTAATTAAAGACCCTTGTCTATCTGCCTCCATTAATTATGTTATTTTTTTTTTTTTTGGTATAAAAAGGTCATAGTCTAGGGATATGAAAAGAGATTATAAATGCTGAAATTCGAATTTCAGACTCATTATATGACACCTTTTAAGGGTGATTATAGATAAGTCTCGGATTCCATTAATTATGGTAGTTAGAAGGAAGTAGAAGAGGCTAGAGGGGATAAAAATGTCGTAGTCTAGGGATAGAAAAAAGGGTTACAAATGTTGGAATTCGAATATCAAACCTACTATATGCCACATTTTAAGGATGATTACATGAATCAATTGGGATAAGTGTCGAATTCCATTAACTATGGTAGTTAGAAGGAAGTAGAAAGAGGCTAGAGGGGTGATGGAATTCGAATATCAGACCTACTATATGTCATATTTTAAAGGTGATTACATAATCAACTAGGATAAGTCTCGGATTCCATTAATTATGGTAATTAGAAGGAAGTAGAAAGAGGATAAAAAAGTTGTAGTCTGAGAATAGGAAAAATAGTTACAAATGCTGGAATTCGAATTTCAGACCTAATATAAGCCACCTTTTAAGAGTAATTACATGAATCAATTGAGATAAATCTCGGATTCCATTAATTATGGTAATTAGAAGGAAGTAGAAAGAGGCTAGAGGGGAACTCAAACTCCATACTTCTTCAACCATGAAAAACATGCTTGCTAAACCACCCACATGGCAGCTTTTAATGTCACAATAAAACAGAAATCTGTAACAATCGTTCATTTCAATCATTTAATTTTGGCTACATTTTTGGGCTAACTTCTTGACAGAACTTTCGACTACATGTGATTAGTTGCAACTTTAATTTGTAACCTTTCTGCTTTTACTTCAATTTCTTACAGGAACAGTTTTACGGGGTTTACTTATTTTCTTACAGGAACAATTTGAAATCAAGGTTAAAAAAATTAGATTGGATGTCAAATGATGAAATTTTCAGTTATTGGTTGAACTGATTGGTTTAATTAAAAAGTTTAAATATTAAAAATATAATAAATAATTAATAAAAATATATATTTGACTTAATAATATGATCTTTAATATAAAATTAAGAAATTAAAAGTTCAAATCTCATCATTTACAATAAAAAAATTTCAAAAAAAAATACAAAACCGATTTTTTTCGATTTTATTTTTTACCCGATTAAACTGCCTTTTTACAAATTCAATGATTCTTTGATTTTATGCAAGTTTCTAATTTTTTATTAAACCGATTTGATCAATCCGATCTATTTTTTTTCAACCATGTTTGAAACATCATACGGACTCCTCATCCAACTTTCCTAGCATTAATAGCAAAACCCATTAAAATGTATCCACTTTTTCTGCTGGAGAACTGTAAGTTACCGCTGATATAATAACTTGAAACTGCTAGTCACTTATTAGGGATTAATCAACCGATTTAGCTCTTTTTAATTATTAAGCAATCGTGGAAGATCTCTACCGTAAACGTTAGCTGCCTGAAATTAACTGTTAATGTAAAGAAAAATTAGTTCTTTTATATTGCTTAACTTGTCTCCTCCATCCATCAATCTCAGGTATTTGATATTATGATTCTTGTTTTAGATCTCATGTAATAAAAGTAACTATAAATGAAGGGAAAAAGATTAAAAAAAAAAAAAAAGAGACCATCCATGCATTATTCTCTGAAGGATTTTGTAACATTAATTTGCTGAACGTTGCAGAAATTAGCAGGCATTCTTTAAGCTTACCATCTTCTCAAAGTTTAAAAGAGATCACAAGTTGTTGATTGACCTGAAAACATTTGGCTTCAAATGCATCCAATATAAATCATTAGATAGAGAAATTGCATTTAAATTTTATTATTTGATAAAATTAAGATTTTAATATATTTTGAAGTAGAAATTAATTGAATTTTCTTTTAAGTTGATATGATTATTTTTTTTATACTATATAAAAAATTTCTAATTGAATTGGTGTCACGAGTTAGAAAATAAATAAAAAAACAAAAAATGTAATAAGAATATATGTGAAATTAAGAATATATATGTTATTCAATTTTTTTTTTTAAATCTACCCACTTCGAAAAAAAATTATCATATATTTTTTAATATAACTTTTTTTTATATATTTGATAATTATTTTTTTATATATTTGAGGTTGTCAAAGTTTGATTTCTGACCACTGAAATTAAAAGTTCAGCACTTTATCAAAAGATTGCATGATTGTTGGCGAAAAAGAGAACATCTCGTTTAAAATATATACTTTTTAATTTTTAAAACACTTATGTAATGAATGATCATATTCTAGTAATCAATTATATAATTAGGTATAATATCCAATAGTATAAAGAGGAGGGTATGGAAGAAGAATTCAACAACATTGGATAGAGAAAGTGCATTTCATTATTTGAGCATGAATCTTTTCTTTATACTAAATTATGTCTTCATTTCAAAATCACACTCCATATTTTGTAGACAAGAACCATATGACCATTTCAAAATTGTCAATAATCATAGAGATTGATTTTGGAAAGGAAAGAGATGAAAGAAAATCAAGAATATAACTTGAAATAGAATTCGGATTTAATTTGGTTCATGCGGTTATTTTTTAAGAGGTGACATCCAACAATTACAACTTTCTCTGTAAAATAATAATATGACTTGAAATAAGGGATTGGTTGCTCCCTTCAACATCATTATATAATGCTTTCAAGATTTCCCATTATCAACAAATTTGTCAAATATCTCGTCCCTTCCAACAAATCCAATGAAACAAAGAAAAAAATTGACATAATCATTGAAAGCAATTCATTATTTAACACAAGATATCTTTTTTTTTCGGCACTTAACAACCATATGCTTAATAAATAAAAAAAAAAACTAACATAATTTGCCAACATAATCATGTAGTGATGAAAGAAAGATCGAAAGAGATAAAATTAGATTTCTTATATATATATATATATATATATATATATATATATAATTTTTTAGTACAAGAAGTCGAAGGATAGATATATTATTCAATCTCTCAAATTAAAGTAAGATTTATTGTACTCGATTCATAACAGTCATGTATTTGAGATTAGTATCGATAAGCGCTCATGGATAGTAAAAACAAATGAATATCCGATATTATTTGGTTTTTTTTTTTTTGTGTGTGTGAATTAGGATACTACGGTTTTTGATAATTTTTGAATTCAGATATTAAATTTATTATTCGCAGCGGATTCGAAAATGATTCGGATATGAAGATTTTGATATCCGTTATCCAAATCTGTTTTGATACGGATATTATCGAATATCCGAATCCATTATCTGAATCGACTTTATTTACATTGTAACAGGTTCAGATATCCGAATTCGATATTCATTTACATATTTAATTCATGTTTAATTTTATATTTTTATCTTTTAAAATTTTTGATTTAATAAATTTGGATATTTAGTGGATTCGGATATCCGATAGATATGGCTATTTAAATCGTATACGGATTCGGATAGTAATATTCAAATAGCAAGCAGATAATAAAAGAATTAGGATATTGGATAAAAAATTAAACGAAATCGAATTCGAATATTTTAAAAATTATTAATATTTGATCTGCCGCCATCCACCTATTTATTGATAATATTAATTCAAATCCAAAACCATGCACTGACTAGATTAATAAATTATTGATTAATAGAAAATGAAATTGTTATCTTCGTTAATAATAAAAGTTCTTGAGCATCATGAAATCTTTGAATAGAGTAAGAAAGAGGAAAATTGAAAAGCTCCTTAAAATGAGCTTCTCGTAGGCTTCATTATATATGTAATTTGACATGTTTATATGGTAATTTGTGTCATGTTTATATGTAAAATAAATAAATTACATGTGAAAAAATAAATTACATATGTAAAAAATTACATAAATATATGACATATTTGTCATGTTTATATGTAATTTGTCATATTTATATGTAATTTGTCATGTATATATGTAATTTGTCATGTTTATATGTAAAAAAATAATTACATATAAACATGACAATTTTATGTAATTTATCATATTTATATGTAATAGAACCCATTTTAAGCTCACCCTAAGAAGTTTAACTTAGAACTCTTGTTGTAATGAATGAGAAAAGCCTTAATTGTAGAAAAATGAAAAGAAAAAGGCACGTCTCTTACATGACTTAGACTCTAGAGCACTTAATTAATTAGATTTTGATGGTCTATATTAGACATGTATAAGGACGGATTATTCGTTCAGCTTGATAAATTTGGTTTGAATTAGATTGAGTTTAGGTATAAATTTTTTAATTCGGATTGGTCTGACTTGGATTACTATTTAAGCAATAACAAAAGAAGTGATTGCAGATAGACCTGCTCACGGACCGGGCCTGGGCAAGAATTTTTTGATTCGGGCCGGTGTTTTTATATTATAATAATATTATTTTATTTATTATAAATATATATAAAAAATAAAAATATATATTTAAAATATAATGAACAGTAAATTCGAGCTCACGAGCTCGTCCAGGGCCGGGCTTGGGCAAAGAAATTGAAAAAAAATCAGGTCGCGGCCCGGCCGATGAGCACCTCTAGTTGCAGATGCTAGAATTCGAATCCTATACCTATTAGATGCCACCACTTAAGGGTGGCTGCATGAACCAACTGGGCTAAACCCTAAGTTCACACATTTAATAAATTGTGTTGTGTTTATATTTACATGACTAATAAAAAAATACGAAATACGATATGCATACATGAATTACCAAATCTATATAAAACTGTTAAAAATTGAATAATGATCACTGCAACTAAAAATTCTAACATTATATCAATAAACCACACATTGTTAACACCCTTGGTTTTTCATTTTCTTAAAATGTTAATCTTGAATGATTGATCTTGCCTAAAGTTTATGAAAGAGATCGATGGAGCAACCTGTTTACTCTAAATTTTCCTTTTAAAGAATTATGTAGTTAAGAGTACTAATTATTTGTACAATTGCTGCATAGGAGGGAATTACAAATCTAGAATCATATATTCATAGAAAGGAAAATAAAAACAATTCTTAATTCTATCAGTTCAAAAGTCATCTCAAACCCCAAATAACAAATAACAGCTTCAAATTCATGATGAGGAAGCAAATTATGTTTCATATATTCCGAATTACAATATAAAAAATTAAGTATTAACATCAATTAGTAATCCAAAAAAAGTACGCTTCAATTGTTAATTAATTAAAAATTTTGCTAACGAGTGCCCTAAGGGCATCCTTTAAGATTACTAGATATAGTAATATTTTTACTCAATGCATTGAAAATGATGAATAAAGTTATCAACTTTTGCATTTAATTCAATATTATTACTATAAATAGCATATTAACTAACCTTAAAGAGTGTTCTTAGGGAACTCGTTAGCAAAACCCATTATTAATGTCAATAAAGCAAGAATTATTGTCTACTTAATCATGTAACTTACAACCATCATTAACATTGATAACTCGTATAATTATATAGTTTTTAGTTATGTTTTATTATTGTTTTGTGGCAAATACGAGTTATTATTGCTTAGTCTAATTGTGTTTATGATCTTTTATATTTTTATGTAATTTGGTGTTTTTCACGAGTTTCTTTGAGTGATTTCAGATTACTAGGTTAAATCAAGAATTAAGGGCAAATCCAGTTCAGTTCCAATTCCGATACCTTTTACCATATCAGCCATATCTGGAGTTTCACTGAAGCATTAAGGCTGAATCTTTTACAGTGCAAAGTTAAGAGGCATATCTATCTTTTTCATGCTTTACACTTCTTGAAACGGAGTCGTTTTCCCTAGCGAAATCAACCATCAAGTTGGCTGATGTGCAATGACATCTGTGCTGACCAGTTTTCGTATTTTGACCATATCTTCTGATCCAGATCAGCAAATTAGCTGATTCCAATGGCTATGGATCACAAATTGATAGGGGGACAGTTTTCTAGAAGACCATTTGATCAGATCAAGCCTCCAACATTGACAAAATCAACCATCAAGCTGGCTGATCAGAATTGTCATACAATATGACGAAAATTGTTAGAAAAATGCACCCACCTATTATACCTACCTTTGAAATTTATAAAACTTGTCTCTTGTCATTTAGCTCTCCAAAATGTGTATAAATAGAGGGCCTTGGATGATTGTAAGGGACATGGTACATTGGTAGGATATTAGCCATTATAATAAAATTCTCTAAGTTTTCTTCTTCTTTCCTTTCTCTAGTTTTCTTTTTCTTTATTTTCTTCTTCTTCTTTCTTTCTTTTATTTCCTTCTTAGATTCTCTTTAATTTCATGTTTATGTTTACAATGCCTATGCTAGGTTAAACTTTTATTTGGTTAAGGGTGATTTCAAAGCCCTAGACATGTTTTGTGATTGATTTTCAGATTCTATCTATCATTAATTTTCTATCAAAGTTGCTTATGTTCTTCTACAAGAATTGTTTATGATGTTGTCTTGATTTATGTAGGTGTACAACTAGATAGATCTTGATAATTATCTATTACTAGTTTAGGAGTCTTGATCCGTGTAATTGTCTTGATTTCCTATTCATAAGTGGCAATTTGTGATTAATGATTATGGTCAAGTTTTCGATAATTGCAAAGTGGAACATAACCTAAGTTGAACAATCCGAGCTTATGTGTTTGTTGCTTAGATCAACCTATCTTTCTCATCATAAAGCTGTCATTAAATTGAATTTAGAGAGCTTATTCTAGGTTGTTTGATGGTTAGAGATTAAATAGAGAGCTTGTTCTATTTAACGACAAACTAAGGAAAGATTGGGATAACAGAGCTTGTTGTTATCTACGGTTGTTAACTTTGATAGTTGGTTGATATTGATAGATCTGAAATTGATTCTTAATGATGTCTAGTGGTGGAGAATGAAACCTTAACCATATTTCTCTCATATTTGATTTCTTATTTCTTACTTGCATCTTACTTTTATTGTTTGCTTATTTTTAAAACTATTTCAAAACCCCCTTTTCTTTTGTTTTCTTTGAACCTAAGTTATAAACTATTAACTTATAGATTAAAACCCAATCCCTGAGGACTCGACCCTTGCTAACTACTATACTTACAATTGATCTTTTTAGTGCAAGGTTAAATAAGATACACTCTTTTGGGTGCATCAAATTTTTGGCGCCGTTGCCGGGGATTGCTTTCTTTAGTTTATTTGTTACTTGGTTTATTCTTATTTTCAGTTCTAATTAGTTTAATTTTCTTGTACATACAGATTTTTCTTTTCAAATTTTGAAAGAAAAAAAAAACGATGGAATTGAGCAATCTAACACTTGAAGAGTTGGTGGCATACATGAACATGGAGAATCAACAAGCCAATCTCACTTCCTCAGTTCAACAATTGGCCATGGGAGGATGTCAAGGCCATCAAATGTTCCAAGACCAACAGTATGATCATTACTCAAACACTTACCATGAGGGATGGTGGGATCATACTAATTATGGCTACTCGAAAAATTACCAAGAAGTAGATCCTTATGCCAATTACACTCATCCATCTAGCTTCAATCAATCATGGTCTCAAGAACCAGATCTTCTTCAACCACCACATATGACTCAAAACTCAGGTACTTCTTTAGAAGATCTTGTCTATTCTCTTGTTACTGATACTTTGCAATTTCAACAGGAAACAAAGGCAAGCATCCAGAGTTTGGAAAAGCAAATGAGCCAATTGGCTAGTAGTATGGTGGGATGGGTAGCACAAAGATCTGAAGAACTCCCAGCCCAAACGATGGTTAACCCAAAGGAGAATGCTACTATTGTGACCTTGAAGAATGAGGAACAAGATGAGGATGAAACAAAATTAGAGATGGATTCCATTCTTGAGGATAATGAAGCCACAGATCCAAATAAGAGTATTTCGGCACTTGAGGTAACGTTTAAGATTCCAATTTTTACTAATGTTTCTTCTCCACCTTTTCCTAGTAGATTCGCAAAGTTCAAAGAGGAGGAACATGAACAAGACATGTTGGAAACCTTAAACAGTTTGTTTGTGGATGCCATTCAACAAATATCAAAATATGCTCCATTCCTCGATGAGATATGCACCACAAAGGATGATGGAATAATACTTGTAATGGAGAATGCATCCACTTTTGTGCAAAGAAAGCTTCCTATCAAACGCTCAAATTCGAAAAGTTTCATGTATGAGCCTAACAAGCCTAAAAAGCCAAGAAGGGGTGTTGGTTAGGTTGGACAACATAAATCAAGTACTAATTGGGAAGACAGCCCAATTAATGAAGAAATTACCAACCTGCCATACTCAGATTTGCTTTCTTTTCCTTTTCCTTTTTCCTTTTCCTTTTATTATTTTTATTGCTTTTCTTTATTCATTTTTATGTTTATTTGTTAATTATTTGTTTAGTATTTTAAGATTATTTAGATTGCATGAGTTTGTTTTGTTTTGAGTCTTAGTTGTTCCTATTCTTATGTTATTAGTTCTTTTCTCTTACACATGATTCTTTCATTTGGGTTAATAGACTTACATTGAGGACAATGTAAGAATTAAGTGTAGGGGGAATGATTTAGGATTTCTTTTATTTCTGTCTACTATTTTTTTTTATGAGTCTTTATTATTATTATTATTATTATTTAGTGTGTTTTAGTTCCTTTTTAATACAATGATGAGATATGAATTGCATAAGTCTAAAATAGATTTATTAGTGAGAAGATTTTCATGAGAATTGAGCTTGATATCAACCTTTTTATGAGCCAATGTTGATATGATATGTTGATTGAGAAAGAAGCATGTTTTGATATTGACTTGTATAATCATCCTTGTGAGTTTTTGAGCCTATAATGATTGATGCATTATACAAATCAATCTAATTTCTTTCTTGAGTGCTCTTATGATTACATGATTCTCTAGAACTTGCTTTAGACCTTGTTGAGACTATATTGATGCATGTGACAACATGAATATGATAGAGGCATTAGGATTTTTAGCCAGGGCCAAACAGCCATCCCTTATTGATGTTCCAAGAGAACACACCCTTAGTGAACCAATTTGAGCCTACATTGAATATGCTATCTCTTTGGTAACCATAACTTGTCCCTAACCTAAATATACTTATTTATATCTTTACCTTTGTTCCAAAGATGAACTAGCATGTTTTGAGACAAGTTGCAAAGACAAGGAAGATCTATTGAAAATTTGGGTAAGAAACAAGAAATAAGTGTGGGGGGGGGGAGAAAAGAAAAGTCAAGAGAAAAAGAAATGGAATACTCGCAAATACATTCCTATGTAAAAAAAGAAAAAAAAATATATATATATATATATGAATCATCTCTTGAATTTGTGGAAAAAGAAAAAGATGTTACAAAGTTGTTTAGAATGAAGAAAAGGCCCAACATGAATATTCGGCCTAGGTGACTATGTACTTGTAAAGAGTTTTGAGAAGTTTCTTTGTATGATCTTATTATGTCTCTAAACTTTATGAACTCTTTGGAACCTTTGTGATATCTTTATCCTTTTGTTCTTCAACCACATTACAAACCCCTTGGCCCCATTACAACCTTGATTAAAGACCTCTTGATTCATAAAGTTGTATGATCTAAATAGTGGAGAATAGGTGGACAAGCAAGAATATGGTAGAACTGTTTTCATGAGATTGATTGACTGTAAACACTTCACCACTACTTTAAAGAGTGAAAATCATGAGGGTATCCCATGGGAGAAGTTGAGATTAAATTTGAACATGCACTATTTTGATTGAGATATGTTATGTTAATTTTAGCTTAACTCAAACCATTTACTATCAAGCATGATTTTTTGTGAAACTCTTTAAGCTATTGATTAGTTTATAAGACTTGTTCAATGATTGTCTCTAATTTGTATTGAAAGAGGATTAGATTAGGTTTTATTATTTTGTCGCTATTTGATTTTGCTCGAGGACTAGATGTAAATATAATTTTTTTTTAACCCCGGTTAAATGGCGGATAACGGTACTCCGTGATTATTTAAGTCGGTTCCATCAGCTACCCACAAAACTGATATTGTATATAAATTTCTCTTTCAATTTCTCTTTCATTTTTTTTCAGGATGGATGATATTCTCACAAGATTGCAGAAACGATTTCCTCCTTTTCCTCGAAATATTTTACTGAAGCTTTACCAAGTTCGATTTGAAAGATTAAGAATGCTTATGCACAAAGGGATTCCTGGAGACATACGTTGGATAATTGAAGCCAAGGTACGTGAAGATGAATATCTTCCTGTTTTGCATTTACCAGGTACAGGTAGAAGCACTTTTGCAAAGAAGCGACGAGCAAAGCGCATGAGTTCAAATTGCCACAAATGTGCACGATGGACGTGTAACGGCAAATGTCGTTCTATTGGGATTTCGTCCTCTAATCGAGATGATAAAATTGAATTCATTAAGGATGGACTAAGTAAGGAGAATTTGGGTAATATCCAACTTTCTCTTGAGACGCATCCTAGTGGAGACGTACAAAGAGAAATTCTTGATTTATGGCCGCAATTCCAAAGGGAATGGCAACATCTTGGGAATCTGATGTTAAAAGACCCTGTTTGCCAGCTTGTAAGAAAAATGGATGGAAAGCATATCCTCGACTCATAGAAGGCGTTTAAGCCGTTTCTGGACGTAAAACCAGAGGAAGATGTGAGCCACAATCACAACTACAATAAATGACTTCTCAGCTTTTGATTTGATTTGCAATAACTTCATTTCGGTTTAATTTACGTGTTGTTCGATTTGTGTAATTATTCTCGTTTTTTTTTTTTTGCATTGGTCTTTTACGGTTGATTTTTCTTCTCTTTTTGATTTTCTTCCTGAAATCACGCAAAAATCTTTTGTTAGGTTAACATTTTCTTCTGACAGGTCAAATACACTTTCGGCGACATTATTACTCTTGTCTGATTCACTACTCAGTCCTCTATATATTACACCATGTACTCATTCTCTTTCAGGCACTCGAAAAAAAAAAAGAAAAAAAAAATGGAAAGTACTTCGTCCCAACGCATTAAAAAAATTTGTGTCTTTGGAGGTGCTTATCCAGGGAAAAATAACATATTCGCTGATGAAGCCATAAGAGTTGGAGTAATACTTGCCCAACAAAAGATCCAGTTGATTTATGGAGGCGGTAGTACGGGTTTAATGGGAGCAGTCGCTACAGCAACACACGCCGGAGGAAGTCCAGTTCTAGGAATCGTGCCAAAACTATTCACAGATTTTTGTGGACCTACCTTGGGTAAGGAAATACAAGTCTGGAGTATCCCTGAACGGATGACAATCATGTACCATTCTGCCGATGCATTCATTGCTTTACCAGGAGGTCTGGGTACATTGGAAGAAATAGCTTGCGTGGCTTCTTGGTCATCTTTGGTCACAAATAAGAAACCCATTGGTTTACTTAATATTAATGGTTATTTTAGTATTTTGCTTTCATATTTAGATAATGCTGTGGAAAATGGATTCATGTTTTCAGAGGCAAGGAGAACCATAATTTCTGCTACAACCATTGAAGATTTACTCAAAAAGCTCCAAGCTTATGAGTATTTATCTGCTACGGTTGTTTCGCAAACGCTCGGAAAAAGAAAAAGAGATATGGACGAGCAAGGAGTGGATTGCACTTTGTCTTTATGACATTATCTAACATTTTGTTTATTGTGTCTCAGTTATAATAAGTGGTTAGCAACCTCTGCAGGTAATATCTCCTAAATTCTACCTTTAAAATTTGACATTGGGGACAATGTCATATTTTAGTAGGGGGTAAGGGACATATTTTGCTAATTTATAGAAAAAAAAAATTGTTGTGTTTTAAGCCATTTAGAAGTATTCATTCTAAACAAGGTCTGAGTAAGGGAGACTTGAGACATACCTTGTCAGTTTGATTTAATCTTTTCAAAAATAAAATAAAATAAAATAAAATAAAATTGTTGTGTTTTAAGCCATTTAGAAGTATTCATTCTGAATAAGGTCTGAGTAAGGGAGACTTAAGACATACCTTGTCAGTTTGATTTAATCTTTTCAAAAAAAAAAAACTATCTGGTCCGTTTATTATCTGCATGTGTTTTACTACTTTTATGTATGTATTTTTTTTTTAGTATTAGTATAATCTTGGCAAGCATGTGGATAAAGCAATAGAGTTACAAAGGCTTTTGATTAAGTTATCTAGGTTATTTTCAATTTGGTTTTCTGAAAATTGAATATTTTTGATGATCAAATGTCTTTGAGATTGTTTTTGGCAGATCGGTTCGATTTTTGTTGGAATGTGAATTCATGGTGAGCCTTTGGAAAGCCACGGAAAACTGGGAAGACATAGTAAGTTTACTTTTTCTCTTCATTCCACATGCAGATTTAGGTCATCACATAGATGCTTGCATCTATACATGATCTGATCTTAGAACAAAGTCACTATCCAGAAAGCCCCTTATCTTTGCCCCCCTTACATTAGGAGCCCATAGGTTGTAAACCTTCGGGTTGGATCCCTAGATATGAACTCCAGAAATTATGCCAAAGTGAACGGATACGATTCCAACCCCCATTCCCTCTTTATACTTTTATGATAATATTTGTGATCATTGGGTTTGGGATTGTGTGTTTCCTTCTTGTTTATTTTGTTATCTTTTAAAATCTGGAAAAAAAAAAAAGGGAATAATGCAAAAGAGGGTAGTTAGAATGAGTGACTGTTTTTAGAGTCGTGAACTTCGAACTTATTGATGCCAAAACAATGTTGTGATGAGTTGAGAAAAAGATGTTCAAAAAAAAAAACAAAAAAAAAAACAAGAATGATGATTATGAATAGATGTGATTGTGCATAAAAGATGTCCCAATGAGGGCACAAATCAAAAGAAAATCACTTGTGCTAAAAAAAAAAAAATCAGAATTCAAGATTCGAGGTTCTTCATTATAGAGAGGTTTTTACTTTTCTATTTTCTTTGGATCGAGTCTTTTCTTGCTTTTTGTTTTCTTTTCAAAATATTAATGTTGAACATAGGACTAAGGATGAGTGAGAATGGAAATATTTTGAGAGGATTGATCACATTATTATTATATTTCTTGAGCCTAACTTGTGATAAACCTCAGATTATGTTTGAACATTCCACCCCTCACTTGTCCATAAGCCTTAGATTCATCTCTGTACCGATCAGATTTGTCGAGTTCACTTGTGAACTGCGGTGACAAGGATCTTAGCATGTGTACTTATGAAGCTATAGTTTGCCTAGTCCTCCATGGCTAGCTAAAGTCTCGCCAAGAAGGAAGTTCCTCAATCGTACGGTAATGCCTTCAATTTTAATCTCATTGACCCTTTACTCGAACTTAATATGCCAATGATACTTAATTAGATGCCTTGCCAATTCTTACGCTTGATCTTTCTTGTTTGTTTGAGATCCCTTTAACTTGTTTTCCTGTTTATTTTTTTCTTCTAGGATTGAGTCGTTGCTAGGGACTAGCAACAATCTAAGTGTGGGGGTGTGATAACTCGTATAATTATATAGTTTTTAGTTATGTTTTATTATTGTTTTGTGTCAAATACGAGTTATTATTGCTTAGTCTAATTGTGTTTATGATCTTTTATATTTTTATGTAATTTGATGTTTTTCACGAGTTTCTTTGAGTGATTTCAGATTACTAGGTTAAATCAAGAATTAAGGGCAAATCCAGTTCAGTTCCAGTTCCGACACCTTTTACCATATCAGCCATATCTGGAGTTTCACTGAAGCATTAAGGCTAAATTTTTTACAGTGCAAAGTTAAGAGGCATATCTATCTTTTTCATGCTTTACACTTCTTGAAACGGAGTCGTTTTCCCTAGCGAAATCAACCATCAAGTTGGCTGATGTGCAATGACGTCTGTGCTGACCAGTTTTCGTATTTTGACCATATCTTCTGATCCACATCAGCAAATTAGCTGATTCCAACGGCTATGGATCACAAACTGATAGGGGAACAGTTTTCTAGAAGACCATTTGATCAGATCAAGCCTCTAACATTGACAAAATCAACCATCAAGCTGGCTGATAAGAATTGTCATACAATATGACGAAAATTGTTAGAAAAATGCACCCACCTATTATACCTACCTTTGAAATTTATAAAGCTTGTCTCTTGTCATTTAGCTCTCCAAAATGTGTATAAATAGAGGGCCTTGGATGATTGTAAGGGACATGGTACATTGGTAGGATATTAGCCATTATAATAAAATTCTCTAAGTTTTCTTCTTCTTTCCTTTCTCTAGTTTTCTTTTTCTTTATTTTCTTCTTCTTCTTTCTTTCTTTTATTTCCTTCTTAGATTCTCTTTAATTTCATGTTTATGTTTACAATGCCTATGCTAGGTTAAACTTTTATTTGGTTAAGGGTGATTTCAAAGCCCTAGACATGTTTTGTGATTGATTTTCAGATTCTATCTATCATTAATTTTCTATCAAAGTTGCTTATGTTCTTCTACAAGAATTGTTTATGATGTTGTCTTGATTTATGTAGGTGTACAACTAGATAGATCTTGATAATTATCTATTGCTAGTTTAGGAGTCTTGATCCGTGTAATTGTCTTGATTTCCTATTCATAAGTGGCAATTTGTGATTAATGATTATGGTTAAGTTTTCGATAATTGCAAAGTGGAACATAACCTAAGTTGAACAATCCGAGCTTATGTGTTTGTTGCTTAGATCAACCTATCTTTCTCATCATAAAGCTGCCATTAAATTGAATTTAGAGAGCTTATTCTAGGTTGTTTGATGGTTAGAGATTAAATAGAGAGCTTGTTCTATTTAACGACAAACTAAGGAAAGATTGGGATAACAGAGCTTGTTGTTATCTACGGTTGTTAACTTTGATAGTTGGTTGATATTGATAGATCTGAAATTGATTCTTAATGATGTCTAGTGGTGGAGAATGAAACCTTAACCATATTTCTCTCATATTTGATTTCTTATTTCTTACTTGCATCTTACTTTTATTGTTTGCTTATTTTTAAAACTATTTCAAAACCCCCTTTTCTTTTGTTTTCTTTGAACTTAAGTTATAAACTATTAACTTATAGATTAAAACCCAATCCCTGAGGACTCGACCCTTGCTAACTACTATACTTACAATTGATCTTTTTAGTGCAAGGTTAAATAAGATACACTCTTTTGGGTGCATCAAACATTTAACAAAGTATACAATTAGTCAAGTAATTCTTCAACTGCCTTTTCTACTCACTCGTTCTTTAAAGGTCCATTGAATCTCAGCACTTCAAAACTCTTCGCATCTGCTCTTTTCATGATCCTCAGCCGTTTGCATGATTCGATAAACATCCTGCAAATTATCAAATATATTCTATTAATTATTAGCTTAATTTGCAACATAATTTTTACTAGCTTCTTTTTTTTTTTTTAATAAATGAATAATAGTGTATTTATTTTTCTTATATTGGAAATTCAAAAACTGAAAATGAAAAATTTTTCATTGGTTTATATTAATCTCCTAAGCGTTGGATTTTAGGAATTTGTTGTGATCAACAATCTTTTCTCACTAATAATTTCTAGGCTTGACTCGGTTTGTTATTTGAGATTTATAAGCTAATGTCGGCAATATTGGTCCAATTTAGACTTGTTGATGGATCGGACCGGGCTGATCCGAATTATCAAATTTTTTATTCAAACTCGATCCAATTTAGGAAAAACTTGTCGGATCGAACGAGTTGTCCGGACCTTGAGCAGGTCTAGACGCCAACTTATGGAATGAATCTAAGCATGATGGAAAAGTCATAAAATGACAAATTTGCCATTGTTTTGCTATATGAAATAAAAATTATGTTCTGAAATATTATTTATTTATTAATTAGAAGCAGCTAGCTAGCATTTGGTTGTCAATTTGTTAGATAAAAACTTTCAAACTTTTATACTTAAACATATTAGTTTTGATTTTTTTAGATGAAAACTTTCATTTGCTCAAAAAATAATTTTTTTGACTCGATTGGGATCTTGACTAGGTGAGAATCTAATATCTCTAGATACCTAAACACCACTCTACTTTTTATTACTTTGAGTTGAGTTGAGTTGAATTCAAATGGCTTATTATGTCTAGTAAACATACAACATACATATGTTAAAACATACTTCTGAAAAAATGACATAAAAAACATTTTCCTAAGTAGGGTATAACCAAACCGAGCCTAAACAGTAAGAAGTTTAAATTTAATTCGAGATAAAAATTGATCTACTTGAGTTTGATCGAGGCTCATTTACCTAATAAAAAATAAACTTGATTCTCATACTCGACTTTAAACTCGATTATTTGTGCTCAAGTAACTCAAATTATAATTTTTCATTACTAATTAAAAATAAAAAATATATTAAAAATAAAAAAATTGATTAGACTCACGAGCCACTTGAATTAGGTATTAAAATACTCGAAATCAACTTACTCGATAATTTGAGTTGCTCAAACTCGAGTTTTGCTTGAGAAATGATCGAGTCGAATTCGAACTTTTTCTAAGTCGAATCCGAATAATTTGAGAACACAAATACCTCGGCTACACTCTATTTCCAAAAATTTTACAAAATAAAGGGAGTTTATAATTTAAAAAGAAAATTGCAATTATGATTATTATCGAATAATTAAGTCGCATGCAATTTACCCGGTAAATACGGTAGGTAATCATGATTTACCTTTCAATTAATCAGTACTTTTTGAGAAAGATTATTTCCAAAACTTTTTCCGCAACAATCTTTTGACCAATACACACTTTGAACACATTTTCAAAATGTCGCTGTTCTAGAGGAGGTAGCTGTTAGTAGGAATATTTCATAAGCTGTTATTGCTAACGTCCTTAAAAGGCGGAGAAGTCGCCCGAGGTTCTGAAAGAAGAATAAGAAAGTAAAGACAGAACCAGTAGCCCTGTCTCTGGGCTAAGGAGCATGAAATTCAATTTGTATTAGTGTGGTTCGCTTTCCTCACAAACAGATTAATAGAATGATACATATCTTTAAATATATTAAAAAAAAATTTAAAAAGAGTTGATAAGTGAAATTAAAAATCTATCACATATCTCATTTTTATTTTTTTTAAAAAAATTAATATATCCTTAAGAAATATATATCACTTTGTTAGTTTCGTTTATGAAATTTAAAATTTTTAATGATAATAAATTAAATAATTTCTTTAAAAAAACATTAAATATAAGATAAATTCTTAATTCATTTGTATAAAATTAAAAAAATTGTACCGTTACTCCTTAATAAATTGTGAAATTGAGAAATGGACTTACTCCCAGGGAACGTCTCCGGCTAACATCCAATCTCCATCTTTGTCTTCATATGTGGGAATCAATTCACAGCTGTTTGCATCCTTTAACGCCTCCTCTGTCAACAATAATATTGCCAAAATATTTTTTTTTTGCATTTATTTCTTTGTCAAGCATTCAATTAATTAATTGATTGATTTGTTTCTTTAGATATTTTTCTTTGATTATGAGTTTGATAAGATGAGGCTTATAGTTTATTCGAATTTTCATTTTTTAAAATATTCGTATTCATGTCCCAACACACATTCGATTATGAGTATGAGATATAATTCTTCAAATATATAAAAAAAACTTTTTATATATCCATATCGAACACATACTTATATTCGACATTTCATCCCGAATCCGAAATAAATGTTAATATTTTAATCTAAGACTTTAAAATTCTTTAAGTAAGAAGGCTCTGTGTATATTTTGTTTTGTATTCAGCCAGCTTACAAAAAATGAGGAATTAATTGATTTTGGAAAGCGCCAAAAAAGGATAATTAAGAAGAAAACCAGCTTTTTATAGCTGGATACAGAAAAAAAATCTAGTAATTTGATTACCCTGAGGTCTGGTTTTGAAGCTTGCTTAGAAATATTTTTGTTAATAAATCAGAAAAATATAATTTTTGACACTAATACTTCTAAATACTAGTTATTTTTGCATGTAAAAATAAAGATGATTTATATTTTGGGTCACTGAATTTAGCATCAACTTTTATATAAGTCACAAATATTTAATTTCATCAGATTACATCACTGAACTTTTATTATTAATAAATTAGGTCACTCATGCTAATTTCGTTAAGTAATTCTAAAGAAAAAGCAGACTCAGTATGAAATTTTTTTTATCTAAAATGTCAGTTAAGCATTATCTTAATGAGATATAAAAAATATGTGCATGCTGAATCAGTTTTTCGTTTGAATTACTTAATAGAATTAGTATAAGTGACCTAATTTATTAATAATAGAAGTTTATTGATATAATTTTATAAAATTAAAGGTTTGTAACCTACATGAAAATTTATGTTAAGTTCGGTGATTAAAATGTAAATTGTCTTGAAAATAACTAAAAGATGAAGGAAAAAAAAATTGGAGCTAAGCACTCACCAAACAGCTTCTCCAATGCCGTAGCAAGATCAGAGTAACCTTTGTGCATGCCTAAATCAATTTTGCGAAGAAAAGGAGCTCCATCCATGCTAACTTTCACGTACAATATTTTTGATGTTTTAGACCCATCTTTATCGCTGAAACTGTTCTTTTTCCGATACGAACACACCGGCGGCCACCCCACGGCGATTTGACTCTTGCTTTGCAGTTCCTGCTGGCCATTGCTAATCTCGCCATTTCCATCTTCCTCTGCGGAAATCTCTGAGAAAACCCTTTTCTTCTCGTTTTTGTTAATTCCAGATTCACCAGCAGCAGCACCAGGGAGACCCAACCTCAGCTCCGTGATTTCGAGTCCGAAACCTTCTTCGTCGACCTTGGCCATTTTCTCTAATGAATATTGCTAACAATTTTGCAGTTCTCTCTTGCTTTCACTTTTGGTTTTTAATTCTGTGTTTTTATGCTAATTATTATGAAGACAGATAGGTTTTTAGTAACAAATAAGAAAAAAAATGGAAAATGGGTAGTTTTGTATAGAAGGTAAGGAGAAGAGAGGGACACAGTTGGAACAATTACAGGTCAATCTAGGCTTAAACTATATTTTTTGATTTTTTGGTTTGGCTTTTCAAACCATGATTTCAATAGCAGAAGTCAAATTTTTTTATCTGTTTAGCATTGCGTTTGCGGTGAAAAGCAGCTTTTGATTTCAAAAGCTATGCCATAAGCAATGTTAAACGAGACCTTAGTGATAGGTCACAGAGGCAAAAGTGGAGACTTTGTTTCCCCTCAATGCACAATGAAAGGCCAGCACCATAAGTTGGGCCGATAACTCATAGATTAAAACCCAATCCCTGAGGACTCGACCCTTGCTAATCAAATTTTTGGCGCCGTTGCCGGGGATTGCTTTCTTTAGTTTATTAGTTCATTGGTTTATTCTTATTTTCAGTTGTAATTAATTTTATTTTTCTTGTACATACAAGTTTTTCTTATCAAATTTTGAAAAAAAAAAAAAAAAAAAAAACGATGGAATTAAGCAATCTAACACTTGAAGAGTTGGTGGCATACATGAACATGGAAAATCAACAAGCCAATCTCACCTACCCAGTTCAACAATTGGCCATGGGAGGATGTCAAGGCCATCAAGTGTTCCAAGACCAACTGTATGATCATTACTCAAACACCCGGGGGTGTTATATAATTCTGGACATACACCTTCTAATTTTAGATACGATATGAATATAACAAAAAAAAAATTAAAATATGATATGATACGAAAAAAATAACACGAATATATAAACGTGTTAAAATTTATGTAAAATAAATTATTAATGTATTAAAATTTATATAAATATATAATATTTTAAACACAATTATGAATAATACAAATATAATACGTACGAATGGTCAAATATACTGGGCGTTTGATTTGGTGAATTTGGAACAAGTCCATGTGATATCTGCACGAATATTGAAAGGGTCTTTTGCAATAAATTATGGAAAGAAAGACCGTCCAAAAGCAGCCCCATGATATAGGGGCAAGTATGTTTTTGCAACATGCATGTTATTAGCCATGTAATGCTATGCACCATTTATACTACACCTGTTCAAGACTTGGCCCAAATTAAGTCGAACTTGAACAGGAATTTTTACAATTTGGATCGGTCTGATTCGGTTCAAATTATTATTTATTTAATAAAAATTTATTTTTTATTTAAATTTAATTATAAAATATATAAAAAATAATTTTTAATAATAAAATAAATTTACAAATAGATCCGAACCGAGTTTAGATAAAAAAAAATTCAAACTGCAATCCAACACATAGACAGATCTAATTCATACCCAGCATGCTTTCATTGCTTTGTTTAGAAATGCCATTGGTATACTACTAATATACAAATACAAGTAAAGAATCGAATGTCCTTGTAACATCATGATAAAAAAGACACATGCATCTTTTAAAATCTAAGATGGGGTAATTTACATTTTAAGTTACTGAATTTAGCATCAACTTTTAAGTAAATCACAAACCTTTAATTTTATCAAATTACATCATTGAACTTTTATTATTAATAAATTAGGTTATTTATTCTAATTCCGTTGAGTAATTCTAACGGAAAAACTGACTCAGCATGCATATATTTTTCACATCTCATCAAGATAATGTCTGACTGACATTTTAGGTAAAAAAAATTTCCACGTTGAGTATGTTTTTTGGTTAAAATTATTTAACGAAATTAGTATAAGTGACCTAATTTATTAATGATAAAAGTTTAATAATGTAATTTAATAAAATTAAATATTTGTGACTTATATAAAAATTGATGTTAAGTTCAATGATTCATAATGTAAATTACACATCTAAGATGTGTTAAATGGTTTGAATTAAAAAGCCAGCAATGGTACTCTAGCTGGAAAGTGCTTATTCCATTTTTCATCTTCAAGAATTTTTGCTGTGGGAAATTAAATATCAGCGGGAAAAGTACCCTTCTTTAATTTTCTATAGGAAATTAGCATCTTTTTGTTAGTCATATATAAGAAAGCACAAATACTTAATTTCAATGATAATACAGTTTTGCACGATAAGACCATAGGAAGAAGATTAGACCCCTCTAGAATCAGATATAGAAATAGAAAAGAAAAAAGGCAATTGTGATCTCTATATAGAGAAACTATACATGCTCCCAAGTAGGTGATCATGAGTTGGGTTGGATCAGGTCACGGTCTGAATTTTTTTAAAACTTTTTATTCGTTTCGAATTCAGATCGGTTTGAAAAATTCATTTCATTATTTAAAAAAAATATTAAAATATTTAAAATTTTATTTTTATTTTTATATTAATATTTATATATTTTATAATAAAAAATATATTTTTTATTAATAAACAATAATTCGGGTCAGACCGAACCGACTCAAATTACAAAAATCTACACCAAATCCGACTCCATACCCACCCGGCTCTTAAACAGGTCTATTGATCCCACACACGCTAGCTAGCTGAGTTTGAAAGTAATCAAGAATTCAGGTTGGTCGGTAGGATTGAGAACCTGTGATTTATCTTAAAACATACATGATATCAAGAAAATATTGAACTGATAAAAACTCGGTCAAACACCCAATTGAGTCTGGTTAGATTGAATATGATTTTGAGAATTTTTATTATTTTAATTTTTTTACAAATAATGAAATTTAAACTTTTAATCTCTTATATTCAAGATAAAAACTTAACTATTATGTCAAATGCATGTTTTCATTAAATATTTACTATATTTAATATTTATTTAATACTTTCAAATCAAATTTTCAAAATTTAACTGGAAATTCAATACACTTAGACATGATCACCTTGCAACTTCATCAAATTTTGATTCAAAATATAATTTAAATGAAATGTTTCTTGGCAACCGAGCATATGTTTCCTTTGGGTTAGAAAGGACAATGAGATTCATGGCTGCAGGGTCCTACAATAGGGCACAAGTGAATGAGATGTCACCGGCAAAGCACTGGATATCACTGTGGCTCAAGGCTAATCATGGTTAGACAATGTAACCCACAATATCATAAAGATTAAAGATATGCCTCTTAGCCATTAGTAGACATGCTCAAAAGCCAGGTTATTTGTTCAAACTCAAAGGCCCGTATATATTTTAGAGGGTTTGGACAAAAATATTAGGCCCGAAATATGGGCTTAAGCAAAAAAATTATGCTCATTTATAAAATAGGTCGGGCCTTAACTCTAACAATCAAGGTTCGAACCTAACCCGACCTGTTTTTAATTTATATAATATATTATTTTTATATTTTATATATTATGTAATTAATATCATATAAAAATAAATATATATATATATAATACCATAGTGTAAACATTTAAAAATATGCTACGTTATTTATGTTTTAGAACTTAATAAAAAAAATACTGAAAAGAATAATAAAAAAATTATTTAAATTTTTAAAAAAAAAATAATATGAACGGGTCTAAACGGGTTTAGACTACCCATTTACTTTCTTGCCAAAAGTCGTTCGAGTTTCTCCTCTCTTTCATTACCCATTCCATTCTCTCTTCAGTTTTTCCCATTCATTCTCTCTCCCTGATTCTTCTTTTTATAAAAATTTCAGGTATTTTTACTGAATTTTATTTGTAGATTTCAATTTTTTATTTTTTATTTTTCATATTTTAAGTTTTTTAATTTAAAAATTAACTTAAAAAATAGTTTATTATTTTTAATTTTTACTGACGTAGCAAGATATAGCAATTACGTATAATGTGATGTGTTGAGAATTTTTTTTTTTTTTGGATAAGTGATGTGTTGACAAGTTTTTATTGGCTGAAAGGTTATTTTAGTTTTGTTTTTATTAATGATGTTAGTCTTTGGACTGATTTGTCTTATGAAATTGAAATTTAAGTATCTAATTTTGAGCTTTATTCCCTAAATACCAAATTATAAAAATGATATATTACAAGGGACAAATGTGTATTTAACCTTTTCAATAATTATCCAATTAGAATTATTTAATTTTTTCTTATCAACGCACTAATATTTTTTAAGGTGCATGAATACTAGTTATATAAGATTTCACATTTATTAAAATTATCATAATTTTAACATGTGACGTATCGAGTGTAGTCTATTATTTCTATCTCATACCATGAAAAAGTAAAGATATGAATGTGAGAATAGCTATAAATGTAAGGATACATTTGCAAGATCCAATAAAAAGAAATCACAAGTACACTCACGCTAAAATTGTTTCTAACCCCTCTTCCTACTTGTTTATGGTCGGAATCGAATCGTAATTCAAATATTTTTTTTTATGTAAGTTTGGTTTGAATTTGTAAATATATTAAAATATTAAAAAATATATTTTTTTATTAATATTTTTTTTTATTTTATAATTAAATTTAAATATAAATAATTTTTTTATAAATAATTAATGATTCGAGTAAGACCGAATCAAATTAAAAAAAATTTCTATCCAAACTCGACATTACTTCAACTCTTGGACACGTCTAATGCAATAGTCCTAACTAGAGGTGTCCATGGGCCGAGTTCGGACCTATGTATGGTATCAACATCATATTTGCTTATCCAAACCCTGCTCGATCCGAAATATGAGCCTCAAGTTTTGCCCAAACCTGTCTATATTTATAAATAGATAGTTCAAACCCGTTTAGGCCCATCCATATTATTTTTTTTATTTTTTTTTAAAATATTTTATATTTTATTTAATTTTTAGTAATTATATATATTTATTTATTTTATTAAGTTATTAAATATGGACAACTTAACATATTTTTTAATGTTTACACTATAATATTATATATATATATATATTTAATCTTTATATGATATATATTACATAATATATATAAAAATAAAAATAATATATTATATAATTAAAAAAAGGGCCGGGCCGGACTCGAGACTTGAATGAGCCAAGATCTTATTTATTTTTTAAACGAACTTTATTTTTTTTATCCAAACCTATTTTTCGTTGCTCAAGTCCATTTTTTTGACCTAATATTTTTGTCCAAATCTTTTTAAATATAAACGAACTTTCAAATTTGAACGGATAGCCCGACCTTATATCTAGTCCTGACCAAATCCACTACGGCTCAATTTTCCTTTTTTTGAATTAGAACCTAAAAACTATCCTTCCATTCCATTTCAGTTTTAGTTCAGTTCCAGCCCCACTCTCTATGTTCGGATTCAAACGAGGCAAATAATCCCAATCTCAATCCCCCAAAAAAAGCCCATAAAAAAAGAAGAAGAAGAAATGCCTCTCCAAACTATCAGTTCAGATCCGCTGGAAGGCTATTCGGGTCTCTCGCTCTTTGCTCGAACCTTCGCTTCCCTTCCGAACCCTCCTCGACCTTACCACTCCGACGATCTTCAACTCTCCCATGATTTCCTCAAATCCATGGTTACTCTTTTTTTTCCTCCTAAAATTACCTTACTGTTATTTTAGTTAAATTAATTTGATTTAATTCAATTTTTTTTTAATAATTTTTCAGCCATTGCAAAGTCCTAATAAGCTTATAGAGCAAGCTAAAGCAATTGTCAATAATAGTTCAGAACTCGTGAACTTGGATATGTCTATCTCTGATGCTGAAGTTATGGAAAATCCTCGAGAACGAAGACCGGCTTTAGGCCGTAAACGAGCTCGTTTTTCTTTGAAACCTAACTCAAGGTTAAGATTATTTGAAATTGATTAGTTTATTTTATTTTATCTTCTTTTGGTAAATGTTATAGTTGAATTTAATTTTACTTCTTTAATTTATTTTTTTATTTTTTATAGTCAGCCAACTGTGAGTTTAGAACCGAGTTTAGACATCGATAAATTGAAAGATCCGGAAGAATTCTTTATGGCTTTTGAAAGGGTTGAAAGTAAGTTTGCTGCCCGATTGCTTTATTTATTTATTATTATTGGAAAATTTAATCTGCAATCATTTGTATGAACTTAGCTTTTCGATGTGCGTTCGTTTTGTTATATAGATGCCAAAAGAGAAATACAGAAACAAACAGGTGGTGTTCTGATGAATTTGGATCAGAATGTTCAGTCCATGGCTGCACGGCCTCGTCGCCCCGGAATATTGAGGTCTGATCAATTTTTTCTGTTACCAATATTCTGTTGTATTCATTTTTGGCATTTTTTTAATCTTTGGGTATGTATATATGTATATAACATAGCCTTATGATTTTATTTTCAGGAGATCAGTCAAGTACAAACATCGCTATTCTACAGCTATGTCCCCGGTGGAAAGCTTTGAAGAGGAAATTCTCAGTCCAGTTTGCGGTACGCAACAAGAAAAATCTGACCTGAATGTCGAATTACAAGAGAAGGAGTTGGCTGGTGAGTCGAGAAAGGTTGATTTGTCGTAAGTTGTTGTTACTTTATTCCGTCCCTGGTCTCCCATTCTTGATATCTTCTAAAACTAACCTGCTATATGACTTGGTTTTCATTTGTGTTTGTTTTTATAATGCTGCTAAATTTCCCCCCCTTTGTTTATATGATACGTTAATGTTATATTCTCTCTAGGCTCAGTGACCAATGTAGAGAACAAGGTTAATGAACTTCTGGATCATTTGCTTACCAGTAATTATGATGGGGATGAGGCAGTCAGTATTTTACAGGAGCACTTGCAGATCAAACCTATTGATCTGGAGAAAATATGCCTTCCTGACTTGCAAGATATTCGGAGGATTGATTTGAAGGCTTCTAGAGAAAACTTGACAAAGCCTAGAAATTCAATATTAGATTTGATGAAAGGGATTAGTAAAAGGACACTAAAACGACAGGCTGAAAGTTCAGTTCATCATTTAGCTTCTCCTACTCTGCCAAGAAGTCCATGGGCTTCAATATCATTGCTGAAGAAAGAAATGTTGCAGTCCAATGTACTAAATGATCCATTTTCAACTGATGATATTGATCGATCACCAGTGAGAAATGCATCTCCTATGGAAAATATTAGTAAACAATCTGATCAGGTTGATATAGAAAAGGAACTAAGTGTGTCTCACAACAATGATAGAAGATCACCACAGCAACAGGCTGAAAGTTCAGCTCATCATTTAGCTTCTCCTACTCCTCCAAGAATTCCATTAGCTTCAATGTCATTGCAGAAGAAACATATATTGCAGTCAGATCCACTGAGTGATCCTTTTTCAACTGATAATATTAACAAATCACCAGGGAGAAATGCATCTCCTATTGAAATTATCAATAAACAATCCAGTCAGGTTGATACAGAAAAGGAACTGAATATGTCAGTGTCTCACCTGTTAAGGTCTCCAATATTAGAAGCAAATCAAACTGCAACTGCTAATGCAAGTTCTGAGCTCGATGGGAGAGATTTTGCTGGTCTCTTTGACAAATTTGTAAATGATAATTCAATGAGGTTTGATTCTGGTATTAATGTTGTCTCAAGTGGATCTCAGGCTGACTTAGAGAATAGCAGTTTAAGTAGGCCTGAAGTTGATGCAGATAGTCATACAATAAAACCAAATGAATTTGGTGGAAGGGTGAGTATTCCTATTGACTTTTCAACAGTTAGTCATTCGCAGTTTAGTGCAAATCTTTTTTACTGAATGTTGTACTCTGAGGTATTTTGACAAAACACAGATGGAAGATATACCACCAGAAGCAGTGGTTTCTGCTCAGATCCAACTTAACGTGGAAGGCCCAACCATTGATAATTCACATACCATTCAGAGAGAGTCAGGTATGATTATTTTCTCTGTTTCCATGAGATATTCTTGTGGAATGGGATGCAAATGAATGATATTAAAATGCCTCAGTTACAATTTTTTCCCCATTCATTTAGTGGTTGCATAGTAGCATAGTGATTGGTTTCAAAGATGTTTTATGATTTTGCAAACTGTAAAGAAATTTCTTCCTTATTACTCTCTTTTCCTTTATCCCTTATGTCTACAAGAGGAGAGGTGCAAAATTTCAAAAAGAAGAAAAAGAATGAGAAATCATTTGGGATTTCCTTATCAGATGTCTAACTAGAATAACTCCCAGTATTTTCATGATTACTTTGGGATCTTTTATATCTTCTGAAAGAAGTCAAATATTCATGGCTTAATACCCCAATATACCCACAAACTTTAGTAAAAAATGGAATTAAGCACCTGATCTTCTATTGCGTGTAATAAAGCTATAATTATTTGTCTGTAATTATAACCATAAACTTTTAAAATCAATGAAAAAGCTGAATTGGAATAATGAAAGACTAACATATGTTATCTAGCACTGTTGGTAAACACGTCACAGGTCATAATTAGTCTTCCGTTATTCCAATCTTTTTATAGAATAACTTAAGTTATAAAACAACTTAAAATTTATTCCAATTGGATTTTTTAATTGATTTTAAAAGTTTATGATTATAATTACGGAAATATAAAAGATTATAGCCTTATTTATATGCAATAAAAGGTCAGGGGCTTAATTCCATTTTTACTAAAGTTTGAGGGTATATTTGGGCATTAAACCAATGCTCATTCTTCTTGGCCTCTCCATTTTTTGTCAATTAGTTTTAGATTGGATGTCAAAACAAAATACCAGTACTTAATGGTGCAAGAATAATCAGAGCCAAACTAGTTCTCTACTTATCCAAATGCCTAGCTAGATGCTTATGATCCCTTTAGAAAGTCTTTATGATTTCTTCCTACATAATTATGATGAATTGATGATGGTTAGCTTATTATCTGATCATGTTAGGGGCACAAAATTGTATCCACCCTTTCTCTCTCTCTCTCTCTCTCTCTCTCTAAGAAACACCTCCTTTCCACCTCCAACAGATTTTTCCTGGTTGATATGTTGAATTACAAAGGACTTGCCACTTGTTGCTTAGTTCTCACACTTTAATAATCAGATACCAAGTCTATGTTATGCTCTTATTTGAAGTTATAGGACTTTTCTGCCCATCCTCCCCACCCCTCTCTCTCCCTATCTCACATAGAGGTACTAATAGGTAGAAGGGTTCTACTAATAATATTTATTCTTTGAAGTTTTCCTGAAACCAAAAATAGGTGATTGCTTTGTTGTGTTAGTTGCATCATGCATGGTGATTCAGTGACTAATAATCTGTTCGAATAAACTTTACATTGCCCATTGTAATGTGATAGCACATTGTGGTCTACTTGCAAAAAATCAAATGTGTGGTTGAATGGGGAATGCAGTATCTTATACTAGAACCAGTGAACTGCCCAAATAACATGCATTCCTCACTGACTTTTCTCTGCTTAATACTTACATCGAGTAAATAGTATAAATGTCCTTGATTAACTTCACTTCACATGATAGTTTCTCATAATAAGGTTAATGCCTCTAGAAAGTTATGTATTTCAGTTGACAGTCCACAGTTAAGGCTTGTTGGTTATGTTAATTGCTAATGCATTAAAGGTCTTGTTGAAGGAAAAGAAGAAATAGTAAATCTGTATTTCTTATCTGTTTTATGTACATCAGAAGGCCTTTTATAAGCCAAAAGAATCAAGTAAGTCAACTCTACAACTAGGAATTAAACCAGGAAAAAACTATCCCTGTAATTAGGGAATAAATCAAGCACAACAATAAAAGAAAATATTCTCCTAAAAATCAGCAGCAATATCTGCCTAAGAATCAGCAGATACTGCAGTCAGCATTTACTGCTAACAGTCAGAAGATACTGCAGTCAACATTATCTGCTAACAGTCAGCAGATACTGCAGTCAGCATTTACTGCTAACAGTCAGAAGATACTGCAGTCAACATATGCTGCTAATAGTCAGCATATACTGCAGTCAATGTAATTCTGCAAATCTGTTTTCCAACACTCCCCCTCAAACTGGGAAGTAAATATTTTCCATTCCTAGCTCGCTCACAAGTCTTTGAAATGTAGGACTAGTTAATCCCTTTATTAGAAAATCTGCTAATTGATCTCCAGTAGGGACATAAGGTGTACATATCAACCCACTCTCAATCTTCTCCTTTATGAAGTGTCGATCTACTTCCACATGTTTGGTGCGATCATGTTGCACTGGATTATGAGCAATGTTGATAGCTGACTTGTTGTCACAATATAACTTCATCGGACTCTCTATTGTAATCTTCAAATCATTTATGATCATTTTTAGCCATAGTAGTTCACACACTCCTAGTGCCATGGCTCGAAACTCTGCTTCTGCACTCGATCTAGCCACTACTGGTTGTTTTTTGCTTCTCCAAGTAACCAAATTGCCTCCCAGAAAAGTGCAATAGCCAGAAGTTGATCTCCTATCTATGACTGAGCCTGCATAATCTGCATCTGTATATACTTCCAAACACAGACTTGAACTTTTCCTGAAGAGAATTCCTCTACCTATGTTAGCCTTTAAGTACTGCAATATTCGATATACTGCCTGGAGATGGACTTCTTTTGGATCATGCATAAATTAACTTACTACACTCACTGCATATGCTATGTCAGGTCTAGTGTGTGATAGATAAATCAACCTCCCAACTAGTCTTTGATACATTGCCTTATCCACAGGTTCATCTTTAGCTGCATCTCCCAGTTTGTGATTCTGATCTATGGGTGTCTCTGTAGGTTTACAACCAATCTTCCCTGTCTCCTTAAGTAAATCTGTTACATACTTCTGCTGTGAGATAAAGATTCCCCTTTTTGACCTAGCCACTTCAATACCCAAGAAGTATTTTAGCTTGCCAAGATCTTTTATTTCAAACTCTTTTGCTAACTTAGCTTAAGAGCTTCTCGTTCTTGGTGATCATTACCAGTGACAATAATATCATCAACGTACACAATGAGTGCAGTAACTCCCCCTGATGCAGAGTGCTTAATAAACAAGGTGTGATCTTCTTGGCTCTGTTTATACTTTAGAGCTAACATGACCTTAGTAAACCGTCCAAACCATGCTCTTGGAGATTGTTTCAACCCATATAATGCTTTCTTCAGTCGACACACCCTACCATTTCTGTCTGCATTAAATCCTGGAGGAATTTCCATGTAAATTTCTTCTTCAAGATCACCATGCAAAAAAGCATTTTTTACATCAAACTGCTGTAGTGTCCAGTCAAAGTTTGCTGCAAGACTCAGTAGTACCCTTACAGTATTCATCTTTGCTACTGGTGCGAAGGTTTCTTGATAGTCCACACCATAAGTTTGTGTATACCCCTTGGCCACCAATCTTGCCTTATATAGTTCAAGGGACCCATCTGCATTATATTTCACTGAAAAAATCCATCTACATCCCACGGGTTTCTTTTCTTTTGGTAATTCAACAATCTCCCATGTTTTGTTTTTCTCAAGTGCATCCATCTCCACTCTCATTGCTTGTTTCCATTCTTCACTATTTAGTGCCTCAGATAGGGTTTGAGGGATGGCTATGGAATTTAGGTGAGTGAGGAAGGCCTTATGTGAAGGTGAGGTTTTTTCAAAAGACACAAAGTGAGAAATTGGATGTTGTGTGCATTTTCTAGTAGCTTTTCTTACTGCAATGGGTAGATGTAGATCATCATTAAAAGTAACATCAGTAGAAGTATTTACCTCACAATTTGCTTCACTTCCAAGCATTGGTTTTGACCTTTGGACATGTTCTGGATTAGCAATGGATCCTTTCTTTCTTGAGTAAACTTGCAATGGCTTTGTGAATACTGGATCCTCTTGGCTGTCTGTGGCATGATCAGGTTTGGTTTCACTGTTTTGGGCAGAATTAGGCATGAAGTTGGGCATAGGCGAATGGGTAATAAGACTAGGTAGATGAAGGAAATCATCCTTCTCTTCATGAGTAGGTGTCTCCCCCTGAAGAGAAGGATGAAAGTAACTCTCAGACTCCACAAATGTGACATCGATGGAGACATATGTTTTACGGGTCGGAGGATGATAGCACTTATACCCCTTTTGAGTGGAAGAATATCCCACAAACACACATTTGATTGCTCTAGGATCAAGCTTGCTTCGATTATGAGCATGAACATGGACAAATGAGACACACCCAAAAACACGAGGATTCAGGCGATTAGGAATAGGAAAATCTGGAAAAAAAATTGAGAACACTTCCCAAGGACTCTTAAAGCCTAAAACCCGAGAGGGAACTCTATTAATGAGATGAGTGGCTGTAAGTACAGCTTCTCCCCAAAATTGTTTTGGAACTTTTCTCTGGAAAAGGAGGGCACGAACTGTGTCAAGAAGGTGACCATTTTTCCTTTCTGCCACTCCATTTTGTTGGGGTGTATCAACACAGGAGGATTCATGAATAATTCCTTCCTTTTGAACAAATGGGGATAACACTTGATTAAAATATTCCCTAGCATTATCAGTTCGCAATCTTTTTATCCTCACACCAAATTGATTTGTTATCATGTTGTGAAAATTTTGAAAAACTTTAATCACATCAGATTTTTGTTTCAAGAGAAAGACCCACGATAGACGAGTACAATCGTCAATGAATGTAACAAACCACCGAGCCCCAAAAATATTAGCTACCCTTGATGGACCCCAAATGTCACTGTGAATCAATTGAAAAGGGAATGAAGATTTTTTATTGCTCAAAGGAAAGGAAATTCTTTTGTGTTTAGCAAACTCACAAATATCACAATGAAACTGTTGGATATCAATATTTCTGAATAGAGAAGGAAACATCATCCTAAGAACTCTAAAAGGTGGGTGACCAAGTTGAAAATGTCGAAACCAAATTTGGTCTTTATTTTGAGTACTTGTTTCAGACATGAGCATGGATGAGTAACCAGCCCCAGTGTTCACATAGCCATCTGGGAACTCAAGATAGTAAAGTCCATTGCTTTCCTTAGCACGCCCAATCGTCTTCCCCGTAACTTGGTCCTGAAACACACAATGTGTAGGTAAAAACAACAAGTTACAATTTAGATCTTTTGTAATTTGTTTGACAGATACAAGGTTGGTAGACAGTTTTGGCACATGTAAGACATTTTTCAAGATTAAGGATTGTCCTATATGAATGTCTCCTTGGCCAGCTACTGTTACTAAGGAACGATTAGCTATAGTAATTTTTTTATTGCTAGGACATGGGCTGTAAGTGGAAAAATTGTGGAAGGAGTAGGTCATGTGGTCGGTTGCTCCGGAGTCAATGATCCAAGAGTCAAGTGAGTTAGGTTTTGAGACACTAAGAGCACATGGAGAAGGAAACTTACCTGAGAGTGCTAATGAACATGCACCTGAAGTTTTTTCTAGTGAGTCAAGGAGCAATCTCAGTCGATCAATATCATCTTTATTGAATTCTCTATCACTTGGAGTAGTCTGATCAGTGAGATTACTGGTGATGTTGGCTTGAGCAGAATGTGCTTGTCCCCTCTGTTGCCATTTTCGGTTAGAGTTCTGTGGCCTCCCATGAAGTTTCCAGCAGTTTTCCTTTGTGTGTCCAGGCTTCTTGCAGTGGTTACACATCAAATTCCCTTTACTCATGTTTCTTGAATCTGATTTTCTGCTTTCCGCATTTGCTGCAGCAGATTTTCCTGAAACCAATTCAGTTGTGAGCAACGCTGATCCTTCTACTGGTTGAACAGCAAGCATGACTCCCCTCCTGCTTTCTTCAGCCCGGATAATAGATATTGCTTCATTCAATGAAGGCATATCTTCCTTTCCTAAGATTTGTACCCGAACTAGATCAAACTCAGCATTGAGGCCAGCCAAGAAATCATAGGTTCTATCCTTCTCTATGAAATTTTTTAAAATGACCACATCCTCACTGTTCTTCATTTCAATGCACCGGTAATGATCCATCTCCTGCCATAAATTCTTCAAAAGATTGGCATACTCCGTGACTGATTGATTTCCTTGTTTTGTAGTAGAGATTTTTGTCTTGATCTCAAATATTTGTGCAGCATCATGCTTCTTTGAATATGTTTGACGAATAGCATCCCATATCTCTTTGGCAGTGGTTAAGAACATACAGGTGTCATTTATTTCGGGCACCATGGCATTCCACAGCCAAGACATGACCATGGAATCTTCTTCATCCCAAGCAGCAAATTTCGGATCTCCCAATTCAGGTCCAGTTCCGAGAATGTGGTTGAGTTTCCCTTTTCCTTTAAGAAAGGTTTTCACAAATTGCGACCACTTCAAATAATTTTTTCCATTCAGCCTGTATGTCGCTTGGATATTTTGTAATTCCCCATGAATCTGACTTACTGCAGTCTCTTCAGAATGGGTGATTTGTGAAACTTCTGACATTCTAATTGTTTTTTTTTTTTTTTTTTTTGAAATCAAGAACAAATAGGAAAAGAACTAAAAAAATTGAGGAACCGAGGATAAAGGCTGCCACAAAGAGGAATGATTTAAAGAATACCTAAAGCTCTGATACCATGTTGAAGGAAAAGAAGAAATGGTAAATCTGTATTTCTTATCTGATTTATGTACATCAGAAGGCCTTTTATAAGCCAAAAGAATCAAGTAAGTCAACTCTACAACTAGGAATTAAACCAGGAAAAAACTATCCCTGTAATTAGGGAATAAATCAAGCACAACAATAAAAGAAAATATTCTCCTAAAAATCAGCAGCAATATCTGCCTAAGAATCAGCAGATACTGCAGTCAGCATTTACTGCTAACAGTCAGAAGATACTGCAGTCAACATTATCTGCTAACAGTCAGCAGATACTGCAGTCAGCATTTACTGCTAACAGTCAGAAGATACTGCAGTCAACATATGCTGCTAATAGTCAGCATATACTGCAGTCAATGTAATTCTGCAAATCTGTTTTCCAACAGGTCTAGTGTTTTTGGTTGGCCTTACTTGCTGAATCTCCTGGAGGATTTCTTCCCCAAAGAGGTCTTCAAGTCACTGTTGCAAGATGTAGAATTTTATGATCCCTATCCTAATGCCTTACATATTATCATGCTGACTTTTTGGCAACTCCTTGGAAGCCTTGTTCATTCTCGTTAAATGGGCTCTTTTACTTTCATGCTTTAGCATGTATAGATAGTGAAGACTTAACTTCTTTGTACCCTTGAATTCTCAAATTACATTAAAGATACAAATTTATATTAGATATACCCATTTAACTAATCAGTTGAACACCTGTGGCGCATGGTTGGTTGTGTCTGTTATAAATCAGAAAAGAAATTTCACGTTATGGTCCTAAGAAAATTCAGGTGTTACATTTCTGCTTTTGAAGTATAATCACAGCACGAGTCAATCTTTGACCTGCTATTAAGCTTTAAATAAATTATCATTAAAATATCTTTTCTAAATTTAATATTATTGGATTTACCTACTAGTAAATTATAATTTTCCACTTTAGTTGCCTTGGACCTAGCACATCATGAACCAGATTTACCTAAAGTCATTGATATACTTTTGATGGTTTCAATTTAATAGTTTTCTTTGTGCACATTTCCATTCCCCTAACAGATGAAGCTAATCCTGCTATGGATGACGACCACGAAATGGATGGATCTTCGAGAGCTGCAGAAAGTGGTCAGGAGCTGCATGAGGTTTGTAATTTCCAAGATCATTAATCTTCTTGCTTATTTTTCCACTTAATATGGCTGTCAACATTCATGATTAGGGAGTTCTGTACTTGTTTTTTCTGCTTATATATAGAAGCTATACTATTACCTCTGTATTTTCCAAACATTGATTTTTTTTTTTCTCTGATTCTGCATAATTTTCTCAAACTTGCATGCTCTGGTCTACTTTCTCACTCTCTCTCAATGCAGCAAGAGCTCATTTAATTATTGATATCAACTCTAAAGGTTTTAGTTTATGAAACTTTTAGAATTTTGCACCACCAAAGATTGATTTTATGGCAATGAAAGAGGGCTACAACTCAAAGCATAGATCTGTAGTTTATCTTCTGTTTGGACATCTATATTACAAATGAATCCTACCCAAAATTTTAAATTAAACATTTGTTATGTAAACCAGTGATTGCAAATAATGGCAACTCCTCCTCCCCCTCCCCCGCGTTCCAGGATAATTCCCCTAAGTGCAAACTATTTTAAAGCTTTTCAACAAGTAACTTAGCTACTAGGTAACTGAAGGGAATAAAGGGGCTGCAACAGGGGAGATACATGCTGCTAGTGCATTCCACCTCGACTATAGTAAGATTATTATTTATTGTCTTTTCAACCACCGCTTCTTGACCCCATATTTGGAAAACGTGTTTAGTTCTGTTAGCTGTCATTAGTTCATGATATAATAATTAAAATTTACAGTTGACAAAGAACAATGTTCTTAGTTCTATTTATGAGGTGAGAAGCAGTTTGATATGCTATAGTATCTAAGAATAATCATTGTCTCAAATCATGCCAAATCTAGACTTAGGTTGGTCAGTTAACTCCTTACAGTTTTCAAGAAAATAAATAAAACAATGGAGAATTTTTGAAACCACTATGGAGGAAATGGCTTTACTTTTACTTTAATTGAGAAAGGTAAAGCCTGAAACTTGATTTTTAAGTCCTGGATGAGAAACTTTACGGTCTTCACCTACTGAACTCCAATGATATGTCTGTAATTCTTTTTGAGTCCAAGGGTATTTGGATTACTGTGAAAATTTGAAATGGGTTCTAGACCTGTTACTTGTTGCTATGCCGCTGATGGTGCCATTTTGAATAAAAAGTTACAAGGTTGTGGATTAATGGCAGTTTCTATTAGACGTTTGTATGTTTACTTTGCATTCTTCAGTTTACTCTCTGGAGTCCCTTTTATTAGTCTATGTCTATAAACCTATGAATTGAGTCATTTCTTCCACACATTATTATGAATTTGGCAAACTAATTTTGTTTTTAGTGCAGAAAAATAAGACTCGTGCCTTTTTTGGTTTACTTCCCTTTTGAAAATTTCTCAAGTTCAATATTTTTTTCTTTTCTTTTCTATTTTTTAATTTGTTTCTTTAGGAACAGAATAAGAAGGGCAAAACAAAACCACGTCCACGCCATGAACGTAAGAGGAAAGCACTTTCTCGAAGACAAAGCCTTGCAGGTGTTACTAATACCAAAAGTTCAACTTGCATCTTTGGAGTTCTTTAGTAATTCATTGGAATCATTTGGTGCATTCTTTCTTTCTAGGTTCTGGTACTGCATTTGATGCAGAAGGGAGGAGACGAAGCACGAGGATCAGGTCAAGACCTTTGGAATTCTGGAAAGGTGAAAGATTCTTATATGGACGCATACATTCAAGTTAGTACCTTCACTTATGGTTTTTTCTTTCTATGCAAGGAGTTTATTGTCCCATCATAATTAAAAAAATTAACTGCTGTGCTTTTGGAAGAATTTTAAATTTCAGCCAAAATTGTTCTCTAAAGATGATATGTGCTTCACGAGTTGTGTTATAGTAGATATATTATATTTATTGAGGACAAGTATGTCAGTTTGTTATAATTTGAGTGCGGATCATTGCTACTGTAGTTTTTACTCAACTATCTCGACTTGATTCTATGAGCCTTTAATCTGAAATTAGTTTAGATGATGCCTGATTATATTAGCCTAAGTCTGGCACCATACTTTTTGAAAGGTATGGAGATAGAAGCTTGTAATACTACTTCAGGCAATCTGATTTTTGGCATCCCGCAACCTGATGTTGTTTCATCATGAATCATTAATCCTTCTAGTTATAACAAGTTGAGTTTTGCTAACGAGTGCCCTTAGTCACTCTTTAAGATTAGTTAATATACTATTTATAGTAATAATATTGTATTAAATGCAAAAGTTGAGAACTTTATTCATCATTTTCAATGTATTGGGTAAAGATATTATTATATTTAATAACCTTAAAGAGTGTCCTTAGGATACTTGTTAGCAAAATCCTAACAAGTTTTAGCATACCTTATATATGTTTAGTTTGAAATTTCATTGCAATAATATTGAGCAAAGTGTGCAATAGTTTTTTTTCCCTCCCTAAATTCCTTATGCATTAATGTTTTGTGCTGCCTTGAAGATGTTTGAAACCAAATGAATCGTGCTCACCCTCTTAGCCTTTTTTTTTTTTTCAGTTATTATTATTATTTGGGTACAACTAGAGAGCACTAAGGAATATGTTATTCGGACTCGGGTGTGAGTGTCGGACACGGATGTGTTTGACTTACTCTAAGTTTTTCCATGTATTTGGAGGATCCTTGGGGGATCATATTTCCATACTCATGTCAAATATGTGTCGGACATGAGTACTTTAAGAAAAATGAAGAGTCGGAGCAACATAGATAAGGATCGAACTTGAGATCTACCTGACATCCATCCCCTTAAATCCAGTTTAGCATTATGTGGACCCCACATGTTTGTTTTTGAAATGTCAAACATGCTTACATTTTCAATTTGATCTACATGAGATGAGACTCTTTTTGTGGTTGAATTTGCTTATAACTTTGTTTTTGTACAGGTTTGTCAACTGTAATTGGGATAAAGTATGAGTCTCCAGGGAAGGCTGATGGCATTGGCAAAAACCCTACTTTGAAAGTGAAGTCTTTTGTAAGTGATGAGTACAAAGATCTGGTTGAGTTGGCTGCCAGGTTTTGAGACGGCCGTGATCGGTGCTTATGGACCGAGCACGAATCTGGATTGTGCGGTGAGTGCACCATTCTTTAATGACCTGACCATTAATTCACCCCGGTTCTCTTTTTTGATTTGTGGTTGTTCTGATTACTTGTGAAGTAGTAGGGATTTCTGTTGTGGATAATCTTATTCCCTGTGAATTTTTATGATGATCATCGAGAACTGTAATTTTAACGTGCACCGGACTATTACGACTACATTTCCCTATTTTTGTTTTGAATTTTTCTTTGTAGCAATTTACCAGACAAATCTCAGCATTGAGGTAGTAAACTGGGGCTTTGCTTCCCATGGATCCTGGAGGTATCAAATAGGTTGAAGATTGGCAATTTGGCGGGGGGTTTCTTTTAGTGTAAATAACTTTACGAGAAATTCCGTATGCTTCGTTGTTTTGTTGATCGTCGGATTAGGGTCGCGTATGTTGTTTATATAAACCCGATGGTGTGGAAGTTACAAAGGGCAATTATTAGGAGAACGCGTGGAAATTGGAATAGTCGAATTTGCTGTGAACAATTTGGCTTTGGATTTTTCTTTAATTGCATTTTGAGCCGTCGATGGATTAATTTGATAATTATGACCGTTGGATTTAGTTTAAGATAGTTGAAATTGCTTTGATTAATAAAGCTTACTAAACTCCGGAACCCACTAGCTCTGAAAGTAATTAACTATAATTAGAGCATGCACTATTATTCAGTTAAAATAGAATTAATCTATTGAAATTGAAATTAATTCGATTATTTGATAGGTTATTAAATTATTCAGTTGATTATCGATAAAGATTTTAGAGAATTTTTATTATTGGTTAATTCGGTTTGATTATTTAAAAATAATTGAATTATCTTAAATACATGTAAAATACTATATTTTAAATTTATGTTAGATGTTTTTAAGTCGTATGTTGTTGAAATTTTAACTTATTATGATGCACTTTTATGTTTAGTACTTGAATATTTGTTGGATGATTAAACTTATTTGAATTATGAAAAATTAGGAATTTAAGTTTTTAAGATGTAATTTTAATTTGTTAATGGTAGAATAATTAATATTCGGTTAATTGGTTGAATTAACCAAAATATTTTGATTGGTTAAAGTCTATTTTTTGAATAATTTAATTCAATTAATGAAAATAGAAAATAAATTTTAATTAATGATAATTTGGTTACAATTTTAACTGAATTAACGAAATGAAAAGTTAAAGTCTAAAGATTAAGAAAGCAAAAAGAAAAGAGTTAGTTTTAAATTTATAATTTATAAAGAAAGAAAAAGACCTTAATAATTCAATACAAGATGTCAACAATAGTTATTAGCATATCAAGAGTAATTAATTTAGTTAATCTCTTAGCACAAGTTTGAAACTGTTGATTAATAATGGAGCAAAAAAAGATTATAATATATATAGTATGTGTATTTATTACTATATAATATATATTAGTTTTTCAAATTTTTAGAACAATAATTGAAATTATTGTTTAAGGTTTTCTTTTTTATTTTAAAGAAAATAAATCCATAAAAGGGGTAATAAGTGGCTTGTGCAGCATGAAGGTGAAGATGGTGTTAATAAAGGAACAAAGAGAAGATTATAATATTTAGTATGTGTATTTATTACTATATAATATAAAATAATTTTTAATATTGTGATATGTTTTAAACAATAAAATGAATTTTTCAGGTCTACAGAGCCAGCCGGGCTTTAGACAAATAAAATTTTTTGTTAACCAAACTTGATTCGATCCATGAACAGATCTAGTAAAAATATAAAATTCAATAAAGAAAGCAAGAAAGAGCTTTGAACAGAAGAAAGCTTCAAAACCACTTATCATCAAATGCACTGATTAAATCAAAGAATCCACTTGACAAGAGCAGAATCCGACTGTGCAATATTATCTCAATAATTAACTAGCCAGCCTTCAAATAAAAATAAGAAAAATCTCAAACATGATTAGATAATGTACTCTCAAAACCAGGCTTTAACTCATCAACCAGCCAAGTAGGCTCACCAAAGAGAGAAATAAGAAACACCATCTATGCAAATTAAAAACTTACGCAAACAGCTGCTGCTGCTGCTGCACAATAATTCTTGTTCATACTTTCCATGAAGAAGGCTGCCTAATTTTCTCACAAGCTTCATTAGAAAATCAAGCCACAAGAAAAACCTGTAAGAATCAATAATAGTAGCAGTTTTAGGAATTTTCGCAGCATAACGGAGAGAAAAGAAGATTATTTTATCGGATATAATATATTCATACCGCACATTTAAACAAGGGAATGCCACCCGTCACGCCACAGTAATATTCTTAAACTCAATGTAGCATGAGCAGGCGTTTGTCATTTATAACTCTGCTAGAACAAAATTGAAGAGAGAGAGAGAGATTTAGGTTAGAATGAATGAACAAGGACACCTCTGATTAATGGGAGAAAAAATAGGTACTGCGGATAATATACGGATTTTGAACTCATGTAAGCACAAATGTCAAGAAAAAAACTACAAAACTACCTAAATGCAATGGGGCCATGTTAAATCAATGCCATTGTGCCAGTAGTTAGAAAAGACCTTAACTTTTTCATATGTGCCAGTAGTTGCAAAAGAAATTTCCAATCTCTCATTGGGGGGAGGAGTATGCTTTTTTCGGACACGAAATAATTGCCACAGAACTTATAACTTTCTTCTAGAAAAAGAATTTTAAATTCCTCACAGATTAAGCAGCATTAACTAGAGATGAAGCATGATTTACCTACTATATCCTGGAACAAATTACAGCCCAAAGTGGTCCAGGTCAAAAGCTGGAGATCACAAAGGGCCTGGAAGAAAGGCCTGCACCACAAAGTAATTCACAAATAAGAAATTCCAAACATCCCACAAAAATAATAAAAACATTCATCGCAAAATTATAACCTTTATCAGTTTATTGGGACAGGCTCCATCTTAAGTAAATCACTTGCTAAAGCTCATCTCTGAATATCTGCATGGGAATGAAGGATAAAACAAATCAAGATGCTTACATATAACAAATGATAGATACACAGTGAAAATGTTTTCCACCCATCCACAGAAACAGCCTAAGAGTTTCAACTTGCCTGCGAGGCTGCTTATTTGGGTTATTTTGTCGTTCCCCAAATTCATCACTCACAAGCTCTGCATAGGAGACAACTTGTTTAACTACTAAAACATAAGAAATGGCAAAGTGCTAGGTTCAGAAGTCCCCCAAATTTAAGATCAGGCAAGATCATTGCTTACCAGGTCTTTGGGAAGGCTTCCATTCATTATTTGGTTTGTTAGAAGTATTTTCTTTGCTGCAAAGGAAGTGTGATTAAATATTATTAAAACAATCAGCAAGCAACAATAATAACCACTTGCTGTAACTTGTAAATTGGAGAAAATATAACCAGTTACACTGTCTGTCATCTTAGATATCATTAGTTTTTTTTATCTCTCTCTCTCACAACACACACACCCCTAAATATGTAGAAAAGAAAAAGTGTAAAAGACATTGCACTTAGGTCAAATATAAAACATCTATCTTTAAGGGTGCAAGACTTTGATCATCAAACAATCTACCAATAAAAGCATTGCAATATGAAGGGAGATATCAGTGGGCCATTACAGAGATAAAATAACATAAACATCCAACCAACAAAGACTCTTTTAAAACATCTTTCAACAATTATTTTCTGTTTTAAAGTTAATATACGTAAAAAGCCAATAGTTCGATGTAAACTGATGATACTGTCATCCTCCAAAGACCTGGCATTTCACACCAAATATATTGATTGGGTTTCTATAAAGACAAAGATACAGCCGAGATTGAACAAACAGAACCATGCATATAACTAAACCACATTCAACTCAATTTAATCATGTCTTAATCCTGATTAAAGGGGTTTCTTGCAAATACATTCCAACCAGATGTTAACCTTCAACAATGACAACAAAGAGGCAAATGTTGAATGCTTCCAGTTTCTAAGACTAATGAGGACAGTTAATATTTCCCACTTTGGCAAGCAGAAGGAAAACAATAACAATCAAGGCTATTTAATGCAAGCAGGTTGAGGAAACCAAAACCATGCTACTAACCTTGAGGATCCTGTTGAAGATGTCTGTCCTGACGGACGAGCATGATAAGCCCCATCAACAGTGATATAAGGTGGACAATATGTTGGGCCTAAAGCCCCAGCAGCACCCGTTAGTACTGGTAGCCTAAACATGAACATGAAAATCACTAATGCTTTTCGATTAAATAGATAATAAATCAGATTAACAAGAATGAAAATAAGCAAAATCAATAGCGCTGCATTGATAGTCAAATAAATGTCCACGCTCAAAGGGATTCCTACCTTACTCTTTCACTATTGTCAAAATCTGTAGCAAATTGGAGATTAGCCACAGAAGGCTTATCTGGAAAATATGGGAGTCTGAAAAGCTGACTCATAACTCATAAGTTATGTTCCATTATGGAAAGTTAACTTCGTCCATAAGAAAGTCAACTGGCCAGTTACTGAACTGACCAAGACATCACCTTCATTTTTCAAAGGAAACCAGACGTACTCTACAGAAAAAACTTTTCTACAGGGAAAAAATTACTGTACCATGTCATTTCTGAATTTCCCAAACCAAGTTGCTGCTGGGCAACATATCCAGGAAATGCCATGCCAACGGCAGGAACATTAAGGCCACCCGGGTGCTGACACCCAAATTGCATAACTGCATGCCAATCATTCAGGAAAAAAAAAATTTAAGAAATTGAGCTTATAAAAAAGTTTAATACAAGGAAAACATCACAGAAAATAAAGAATAATATAACAGAATCTAAGCAACTCAGTAGATAAAATCTATTCCCTAACACCCCATAGTATTAATTGCAAAGACAAATAAACTCAAACAAACTCCAACCTCTAGCCAACCCAGAAAAGCATATCCCTAATCAAAACAACCACGTTCCAGGAATTAAAACTCCATCTGACCTTAGCCGAAAGGCCAATAAAGATATTCAGATGAAAACTACATCTAATATTTAATAAAACATTTAAAAAAGTGCTCATTTTACAGTTTACCTTTTATGGTAGATTATATTATCCAGATAAATTAAAGAATTAAAAGCATAAAATGCTTTACCTGGCAAAAAGGAAGGAAAGTTTTGATCACCATGGTTGACAGCCATATTCCCTGTAGCCCCCATGATCTGAGCTCCACCATACAGAAAGGAGCCCCTTCCGGCTCCTTGAACACTGCTTTTTCCCTTGCTCACCAATGCATCCTTGGATTTACTTGTTTCTGAAGATTCAACCTCTCCAGATTCATATGAATTGACTGACATTGTCGTTTTTGGTGGAGAGGAAGCTTGAGACCCAGTACTAGGATGCTGGCCCAACTGCTGAGAAGCTGCTTGTACAGAAGACTGAGCCCTGCCTTGAACAGGACTTCTCCGAACAGCATTAACCTTCGTTTGTGGAGAAACTCTGTTGACTTGGTTCTGATATGGAGCTGGCTGGTAAGCCTTCTGTCCTGGGATAGCTACACCTCTACCCTGTACCCTAGACTCAGAGGGTTGATTAGTATTACCCAACGAAGATCCAGAAGGTAGCATTTGCACATTGGTCAAAGGCTTCACAAAAGCTGACGTGTAGGAATCATCTATATAAAGCTTTGCCATGCTGAGAGAATCGAGTACATTCTTCCCTCGTAATGAATTGGATTGTGACACAAAAAAATTCTCATCTGTAACAAAAGGGCGAAGATTCCTGCTCATGCTTCCAGCTTGCACATCCTTCTGAGTCAAAGTAATGTCTTTGTTGGAAGACCCAGATGGATAAAAAGGTGGGGAAGCAGAACTCAAGATTGATGCAAAATTATGTTTTCTAGCAGGAACGAATGCAGTGTCTGCATTTGTAGCAGGTGTGAAAGCTCTACTTGAAATGGCTTGTGAAGTTTTCTCAAGAGGTTTTCCAGACCTGAAATATTTAACTCATTCAATGTCATGCAAATTTAATCACAATAGGAAGAGATAGAAAATTGAAGAAAACAAATGCATGTTAATACTCACGGTTTGTTCTGTGTTGGAGGTGCCTGACTGCTGTTTGTCATAGTAGGTTCGTACCTCCTAGGTCCTCTCCCTCTCACACCCTTAGGAGCCTGGTTCTGATTGTTGTTTTTCCCAAATGATTTGGACCTACTTCCCCTAGGGTAACCACGATCTGGACCCTGATTTTTGCTCCGAGCTCGATATCTACCTCTAGAAGATCTTCTTCCCTGAATGTGGAAGAAAAAACATATCAAATGAGATTAAGAAAGAAAAGAAACACTAATCATGCAAGTTGAATATGTACAAAACCCTTACCTCTTCGTAATGCTTTTCTTGCAGAGTCATCTCCTCAAACTTGTCATGTCCCCATTTCCTATCATCTTTGGATTCCCACAATTTCATTCCATCATGTGTTCGCCTAACGGACAAATCATATTGATACACAACTTAAAAACATTATAATAACTAGTGCAAAGAAAAGCCAAAATAAAATAGTGAGGAATGAACACATAAAAAGATTTAAGTCTGGACCAGAAATTAAGCAATGAGAGCATAGAGTCATCACTCATCAGGTTATTGGTTTGTCCTGAAGGGACACCCAGCAGTTAGAGCTGAAGCCTTCATCTTTGAGGTCTCGAGCTCAAATCCAGGGATGGACAGGTTGAGATTTATAATATGGGAGAGAGCTAACTCCCATTGTGTAGCTCAATATCAGATGTACCAAAAACAAATCAGGTTATTGGTTCAACTGCCCCATTAATAAGGTCAACAGTTGGAATTTACATAATCTTTACAAAATATGAACACAGTTACAGTTAGTCTTTACACACACACATATATATTAACAATAATGAATTACAAAATATGGATATAAATAAAGATTTGGACCATAAAAAGCCTATTGTTATTAAAATTTCATATAGCTGTCATAGTATCGACAGTATAGATGAAAAGTATGTTCACAATTAGAAGTTACTTTTCCCTACACATAAGCAAACAAAGTCAAGGAAGAGTAGTCATAAGCACCTATAATGTCGTCAAATACCAAGGTTCCAATCTAGGCCTAAATTTTGACCAAGTCAGGTCATATTTGGTCTTATATTTGACCACTCTTTATTTTACAACAAAGGTCCTAATCAACTAGCCCATGACTGGATCAAACCAGGTAGCTTTTAAGCTCTTAAAATGAAAGAACAATGGCAACAAGAAAAGAAAAGGAAAACACCAAAATAAAGTACGAGAGCATCTGGTATGTAGGTCTACTTTGTAACATTATGCTAGAGTAGGTTATGACATTTCAAGCCCTCACGTCTCATCCCAACTGTTAAAATTACGTACCTAAATTTTATCACCAGTTATACTTGTCTAGAAGAGCAAGTAAGCTAAGCTCTCATGCACATTACAACCTTTCATTTCCTTAAACCCTACTAGTCATGGACAGATTCAAGATTCAAGGTGACAAAACGTAAAACAGCTGCATACATAGCATGAATATAATACGTGCCAAACCTAAAATTAAACACACTTGTTGTCTAAATGTAACATTTCTTAAAAGTATAAAAATAATTAATGCTATTAATTTCTATTGTCTGCATAGGGAAGTACATGGCAGGGCAAGTAAGCATTCCAACTTCAATCATTACACAAAAGAAAAACTAAAATAGGCATAACAAATAACCTTATAAAAACGCACCATATACTTTTCTATAAATTGTTAATCAATTACTTAAATAGTTAAACATATTATGAATTAACATAACAATTTACACCAGAAAAGCAAAGAAAACAAAAAATAAAATTGAATACCTATGACGACCGCCAACATTATCTCGAAATCTATCATCGTGCATATAGAATGCCCCAGCAGTTGGCACAGCAAATGGCTCATTCTCCTTCGTTTCCTCTTCCTCTTCCTCTTCCTCTCCGACATTATTATTATTATTAATCTCCACTCCCTCATCAAGATTCCTCTTCCCATCACCCACCGCCACTTTCTTCATATCTTCTCCGGTTCTCTCCACATTACCTTGCAACTCTGCTTTCCTTACTTCCTCTATCTCCTCTTCCTCTTCTTCATCATAAACTTCTTCCTCTTCGTCTTCTACTAAGTCCAATTCTTCTTCGTCATCATCATAATCTGCAGCACCGCCCTGGCCATCGGATTCATCGGAATGAATCACAGCCCTCGGATCCACCCTCGCCTCAGTATTATTATCCTCTTCCCCATCGCATTCCTCATCGTCACTCGCCGCCTCTCTCCTCCGCATTGCCAGCGAACGCTTCACCTCCTCTGGCTCACTCTCGTACTCCACGTCTTCTTCTCCCGTCGTAGCCATCACTTTCTCGCGAACCAAACACCAACTCGCTAAAACTTAAAAAAAGTATTCAAAAGAAAGAAAAAAAAAAGAAGCAAACTTTGTAACGAAGCAAAAGACCAATTTCAAAACCAATCGCCTAAAATTCGTAGAGAATCAATACCCTAGGAGCCCTGAATTTAAGGAAAATTTGGGATATTTATTTTATTTTATAGGATAGGATCTAGGGGATAGTGTTATTTAGGAAAACCCTAGATTTTTAGAGATATTTTTTTGGGGGATTTTTTGGGGTAAATTGAACGGGGAGAGGACTTTGTTTTCTTATGAATTTTTTTTTTTTTTTTAAATTTTCAGGTATCGGGAATTTATTGGATTTGATAGTGGTATTTTGGGGAATTCAGTAGGTATATAAGTCGTAAGATTGTGGACTTTGCAGAGTGTTTAGAGTTGGATTCTGATACGGACATGAAATGACATGAGTTCCGTTGAGTGAATCTTCCACTTTTTACATATCTGGGAACCAATGGGGTTTTGCCACGTTTTACATATAAAATTGAGGGTTTTTTTTTTTGATAATTGGATGAGGGGAGGGGTTGCTTGGGTTTGAACCCAAGACTTCATGCCCTCAGACTCTTTGGCCACTTGGCCAAGAGCTGGTTGGCAAATTGAGGGTTTTTTTTGGGTTTGCATTTTTCTCATCTTTTACCAAAAAAAATAAAAGTCGAAAATAGGGAACACAACAAATTGAATATCTGTGATTTTTTAAATATTTAAATTTAAATTTGTTTAATTTATTTAAAATTTAAAATTTAAAATTATTTATTATTTATTTATTATCTGATTCTGCATCCGATTTAAAAATCAATATCTGTCAGATATTCGAATCTACTAAATATTCAAATTTATTAAATCAATTCTTTTTTGAAATAAAAATATAAAATTAAACAAGAATTAGATATGTAAATGGATACCGGATTCGAATATCCAAATTCGTTATCCGTATAAATAAAGCAGATTTGGATAACGGATTCGGATATTGGACACTATTCGAATCAAAATCAAAGCGGACTCAAATAACGGATATCTAAGGGTTTATATTTGAATCTGCTACAGATAACAAATTTAATTTGCAAATTATCTGAATCCGTAAAAAACAAATCCAATAATGTGATATCCAATTTTGTTGGGAATCTTATATGCATTTAGTAATTATTATTTCATTACTACTAAACATATATTTAGAACATAACAGTATTTGAATATATACGAACATATTAAAAGACATATACTTACTGTTTCGGTAGAACCAAAAATTAGAATATCAAGTCAAGGTTGGACTTTTGACCATAAGACGATTATTGCTTGTCTATCAGGTGCTTATAGTATAACGCAATTCGTCTCCTAGGCCTCCTCGATAACGTTGCAGATTGGCAGCACAAACACTGCAACACAGCGAACCAAAAAAGATGCAGCGTCTCTTTCACAAGACAGTTGAAAGAACCGAGAGCAGAAGAGTAGAATTAAGACTAATTTTCAGTATATCTAAAACAGGACCAGCCCTCGGGTTTATATAGAAAACGATGTTCGAACAAGACACAATTGTTCGAAAACAGACATAACCTTTAGACACATCTTTTGGACTAAAATCGGTCCGAACAAACATGTAATGATCAGACACATCTCTTGGTTGATGGAGGATCAAATTTTCATTCATTATTGATATCAATTGTGTACATAAATTATACACCGTGTATCTACTTACGACAACCTACATATTAGTATACGTATTTCGTATTTATACACACAAATTATACACTGATATCCAACAATCTCCTACATGAATGGAAATTGTTTGATTAAAATGACAAACTGACTCAGAATATGAGAGAATAACTTTGAAGAGTTATTGCATCAGGATAGATAGCTTTTGGCTTTGACCCTTCCATAGTGATAACTATCGGATTTACTCGGCTAACTAGTGAACATGATGTCTTAACTATTCAGCCTTTCGTTTAAACCAAGACAATAGGTATCACAGAATTCCTCTTCGAACATCTTTGGTTCTCACGGTTGTGTTCATTTTGGCCCCGAACACTACCTGGTTTCTTATGAGTACTCTAGAGAATTTAGCCTGATCAATTCTCATAGAAATGGCCACGTTTCTTACTCATAATAGGTGATTGCTTATTAAGAGTATCCTGCAATACTCCACTTGATTTTATCAAGCTATAAGAATCATTAAAAGCATAGATTATCCTAACTCCTTTGCAGGCAACACTAATTCATCATAGGAATGGATAAAAGTGTTTAACTCTTCTAGTGCTCATACTAAGTTAGCATAATTCGGTTGTCCATTTGAACCTAGATCTTGGGATCTCCAGTCAACTAGGTTGGGTTGCCTTTATGTAACTTTAATTTATAGGCTTAAGACCCATTCCCCTCTATGATTGCTCTCTTGTTAAACCTTTCGTAAGTGCGCATTATAATCCTTCGATTTTACATAATCAAAAGAGATAATTCCATTTGAGATCAACTGTCTAACGGTATTGTCGCAACCTAAAAATTAACAAGTCATCACAAGACTTTATCATTCGTTAAGCGTGACATAAAAAAAAATTGAGGAAAAGTCGACTTAATTCCTCTAGAAAAATGAAGGTTTTGAAAATAACCTTGAAAAAGACATGGAGTCGCCACCAATCTTTTTTAGCTAGGTGTGATCGGCCACCTATTAAAACCGGTTTTAAAAAATATTTTAAAAATTAATTAAAACATTTTTAAAACCAATTTCAAGTCTGCGTTTAAACCAAAGAAATCAAAGAAACGAGTTCGGGACTTGGTTACGTGCGGGGAAGGATTAGCACCCCCACAACGCCCGTATAAAACGGTACCTTATTAATCGTGTGTTATCTCAAATTTCGGTAAAAAAGTTGGTTTTAAATTTAGTATTTCAAGTTAATTCCCAATTTAAAGAAAAATAATTCCATTTTTAATTAAAAATGATCCGGAATTTATAAATTCAAAATTTTCCTATATTCCCCAACAAACGTGGCAAAATATAGAAATTTTTATTAGTTTTGGAAAACTTTTCGAATCATTCTCCTTTTTTGAAAGAAAGATATTCCTTTATTAATGATAATTGATGATATTCCCTCCAGCAAACCCGGTAGAGAACTCATGAATTATTTTAAATCGGGAATATCTCTATTTTTTTTATTGAAAAATCATTATCCTTTTGAAAACATTTTAAAAGATATGAATATGTATATGCATGACATAAATAAAATGACATAGCAAAATCTAAATAATATAATGCATCCTAAATGATATAATATAATTTAAATGCCTTAGCATATTCTAAATGAAATGAAATGTCCTAAGTTATATGACATATTCTAAATGAAATGGAATGACCTAGGTAACATAATATATTCTATATGAAATGTAATATCCTAAGTCATATGATATATTCTAAATGAAATAAAATATCCTAAATGACATAATATATCCTAAATGAAATGAAATGACCTAGGTAACATAATATATTCTATATGAAATAAAATAACCTAGGTAACATAATATATTCTATATGAAATGACATAATTTAAATGACATGGAAAATATGGATGATATGGCATATAGTTTAAATGACATGGAATATAAAATGAAAATGAAATATGCATGAAATAAAAATGAAAATAATAATGCATGAACATAGTATATGCTAAATAATATAACAACGAAAAAATAATTAAATAAAAAGCATAAGATATCATGAAATATTCCAAGTCATATAATAAAAAATATAACATAACTCAAAATAATAACAATATCATAGAAATTATCATAGTAAAAATAACATATTATATAAAATGCATGAATATGGAAAATGCAATGCATGAAAATGTATTTTTTCCTTTAATTAAGGAAATCCGTATATCTAAAAAGATATCCGGCTACCTTAGAAAAATATGTCAAATTAAATATTCTAAAACCAAAATACTTTGTGATTGTTTGAAAAGCTTGAATTAAAAATAAAAACTGGGCTAATTGTTTTTAAAAATGGCTCTAATTTCCTAAGTTTAAAATCCGAACATGACCACCCTTAATCCGAGACTTAAAAAAATCATTTTTAGAGTTTAAAAAGGCTTAGAAACTACCCTAAGTCAGTAGCTAATCTTCCTAATCAGCCCCCTCTAAGTAACTTAACCAAAACAGAAAAATGATTTTTCTTTAAATTCAATTCTGACACCACTCTCCAGTTTTAAGCCACGATTTTTTACCCTATTTTTAAAAATTAAAACAAATTCTAAAAAAATTACTGGAGACTCAGGACATGTAAAAATACACGGGAAAAAATTAGCTTAATTTTCTGATTAAAGATGAATGCCCAGAAAAATCAAGAAAGTATGAGTACTAGGTGAAAAAACTGCTTTGCCAAAATACATTTTTGCCTTTGATAAAATCATTCAAAAATCAAAGTAAAAATATTTAAGACTCACAAAATGACTCACAAACAGTAGCTAGGACTTTTGGAAAGTTTGATAAAAATTGGCTAAGTAAAAAAAAATCACAAAGGTAGAATAATCAATTTGACAAACTTTAATTTTCCACAAGTGTGCTCATGAGAGCATGACTTTGAACCATTAATTGGTCTAAGTCATTATTCAAGTGGCATGAACATGAAATGCATGAAAAATATAGCAAATATGATGCATGGAATGCATGAGTTTAAATCTAAATGTCATGAAAAAATGCATGGCATTCATATAGTGACCTAGACCTAAATGAACTTGCATGACATTTAATGCAACCTAGACCTAAAATGCATGAACATGCATAGCAAATAAACCAAACCTAATAACTAAAATATGCATGGCATTTTCACAAACACAAAGCATGTTTAAACCAAAAACTCAACCAAATATAATGCAAATGCTAACCTATCAACTAACATGGCAAAAATGCACATACAATGCAAAAATTCAAGGAGTGGCCAAATGGCCAATGTAACTAGCAAGCATGACATTTTCACAAACACTTGGTAAACTAACATGCAAAACTAAATCAAATGTCATGCAAATGCAAAACCTACCAACTAACATGGCAAAAATGCAACACACAATGCAAAACACATGGAGTAGCCTAATGGCCTCAAGCTCCAACAAGCATGACATTTTCACAAACACTTGATATACTAACATGCTCAACTAAAATATAAAACTCAAATCATGCAAACACAACACAAGCATTTTCACAAACACTTGATATACTAACATGCTCAACTAAAATATAAAACTCAAATCATGCAAACACAACACAAGCATTTTTCACAAACACTTGATATGCTAAATATAAAATATCAACAAATTTAAACATTATGAAAATAGAAAATTAAAATGCAAGAACATGATATTTAAATCATAAATGGCAACAAACAAAGCAACCAAATTAAAATATAACTCAAGTATATGAATTAGAATAACACTTAAAACATCAAGATCAAAGAAAATAACATAAACAAACATGATAAAATAAACAAAACAGCAACTTAAATAAAGAATGTAGGCCATTCGGCCATGGTGAGAATATTGTAAAAAAAAAATTGTAAAAAATTTATTTAAAAAAGAGATGAAGAAAGAACTTAAGAAGAACAATAAAAAATATTTATTTAAAAAGGAAACTCACCAAATAGTAATTAAAATAGCAAAAATAAGAATGGAAAATCAAGAAAGTGCAAGAGTTGGTGCTCAAGAGCAACCTCAAGAAGCTATATTTCAAGCTTTATCTCTTCAAACTTTCCTTTCTTTTCTTAACTTTTTCTTTTTGCCTTCAACCAAAGAGAGAAAAACCAAGTAAAAACCAAGAGAACTCAGCAAAAATAAAGTGTAAAAAATAAAATCTGACTCCTCTCCCAAGTGCTGGCCGAATGCTCCTCTAAATCCTCAAGGATGTTGTCATTTTTTTTGTAACCAATTTTCCATCAAATGGCTAATAATTCAAGGTGAAAAAATCATGAAATTATCACCCTTAGATTAGCATATCAGCTGTCCCAAATTACAGCTGTTCAAGAATAATGTTGACACTCTCTCTTGGCCTATGTGGCTTAATCACCATGGCTTGATCAAAGAGAATCTCTAACTAACTCTTAATTTTTAGCCATTTGATTGAAAAATAAGAAGCTTCCTCCTTCCTTTGGGCCTTGGCAGGCCAGCACTTCTATTTTCCAGCCCAAGTCTGATTTTTTTGAAAGGCCCAAAGAAACCCTTTTCGGTTGCTTGGGTGAACTGACCATTTTGCCCCCCGGATGCAAATAAATATCAAACGGACTCCAAATTCAATTTTTATTTTTTTAATACTTCCAAAATAATAAAACATTGAGTTATGGAGGTTTTTAAAATTATCCGAGTCCGTTTGCTATTTATTTGGAATTTTCTTCCAAAAATGCCCTTTTATGCCCCCACATTACCATTTTTAAACGAGCTCCAAATCAAGATTTTTCTTCACCAATCTCTTCCAAATAATTTAAAAGTGTGATTTGGAAGTTTTCATATTTTTTGGAGCTCATTTGGTATTTTTTTGGGATTTATCGACTTGAATTACTGCATAGGAGCTCGGGATTTGGCCATTTTGCAAACGAACTCCGAATCAATATTTTATTTTGCCAATCTCTTCCAAATAATTTAAAAATGATATTTACAAAATTTCAGAATTTTTGGAGTCCATTTGCTATTTTTCCCGGATTTATCTTCTTGAATTATTGCATAAGAGGCCCGGGATTTGACCATTTTGCAAACGAACTCCGAATCAAGATTTTCTTTCGCCAATATCTTTCAAATAATTTAAAAATGAGATTTGCAAAATTTTAGAAGATTTGGAGTTCATTTGCTATTTTTTTGGGATTTTTCTTTTTGAATTACTACATAAGAAGCCCGAGATTTGGCCATTTTGCAAACGAACTCCGAATCAAGATTTTATTTTTCCAATCTCTTTCAAATGATTTAAAAATGAGATTTGCAAATTTTCAGAATTTTCGGAGTCCATTTACTATTTTTCCCAAATTTTCTAATTTTGTCCTTTTACCTCCAAAACCCGGTTTTGCTCAAAACAAGTCCGATTTTCAGATTTTCTTCAAACTGAGCCTTGGGCTATCCTTTTTTAATCATTACTCATCCATTGGGGCTTTGGTCTTACCTAGTCGGGCCATTTCTGTAATTCTTCTCGATTTTACCGAAATCCACCAAAAACCCTAATTCTCGGTTTTCTCCCGGATTGACTTTTCTTTCGGTTTTTCTTGCAAGTGGCTTCTCCATTACCTGTAGTTAGTGCTTATCTTTCATTTGGAACCTTCAATTTTGACCAATTTGGTCGTTTAAGCACTTTCCCCAAATTTCTCGGATTAGGATTTCCTTTCTACTGAATCCCTAAATCCCAACTTCCGAACTCCATATCTTTCGATGTAGACCTCGGATTATCAAAATTCTTTCACCATTTTTCAATTGAACTTAAAATCTTGATTTTGAAGGTGGTACTCCGAGACTTTTTGGGGTTGACTTTTTCGTGGTTGATTTTTTTCCGGGGTTGATTTTTTTCAATTTTGACTTTTTATGCTCGCCCTCTTAAACTAAGTCTCGGAGTACCACCTGCAGGATGAAAAAAGTCTTTTTACATTCTGAAACCTCAATTTAGGAAGAAAACATACCTGTTTTAGTGGTCCAGACAAAATTAGGTGTCTACAGCTGCCCCTATTTGGCTATTGCTGAGAATCAGGAATTAGACAAAGATAAACAAACACTAATTTTGTACGCTCAGTGAAATCACATGTGAAGAAAACGGAAAGGGGTTTATTTTTCATTTTTCTATCATTTTTTCATTTTTCTTCTTCTTTTTTTTTTTTTTTTTAAACAGTAAATTGAAGATTTTTTCCTTAAATTGAATTCCCTGACTAATCAAGGCTCGACCCGTCTTAAGGAAACGAATTCGATTTGCATGAAAAGAAATGACCTCGACGATGGTCTCGGGGCCTTAACCTGTCTTGTTCTCAGCTGTGTTTAAAATTCTGGGTATCTCCTCCAGAAGCTTCGGCTATCATCACCAAAGTCTTGCTCATTTTTTAAAACTGTAAAACTCTGAATATCTCCACCAGAGGCTTTAGCTATCACCACCAAAGACTTTCTACCTTTTCAAAGGATTTTAAAACTCTAGATATCTCCACAGAGGCTTCAGCTATCACAACCGAAGACTTTCTCACTGTTTAAATTTTGTAAAAATTCTGGGTATCTCCTCCAAAAGCTTTGGCTATCACCACCAAAGACTTTCTCATTGTTTAAAATTTGTAAAAATTCTAGGTATCTCCTCCAGAAGCTTCAGCTGTCACCACCGAAGACTTTCTCACTGTTTAAAATTTGTAAAAATTCTGGGTATCACCTCCAGAAGCTTCAACTATCACCACCGAAGACTTTCTACCCTTTCAAAGGATTTTAAAACTCTGGATATCTCCACAGAGGCTTCAGCTATCACAACAGAAGACTTTCTTCATTTTCAAAAAAAAAATAAATTTAAACTCCGGATATCTCCTCCAGAAGCTTTGAGAAATGATGCAGATGCTTCATAATGCAAATGCAAATGTCTTTAATTGATGCAAACGCTTCTTGATGTAGATGCAAATGACTTAGACTGGTGCAAATGTCTTTGATGCAAATGTAAATGACTTGATTTGATGCAAATTTTCTTGATGCAGATTCAAATAATTTAGATTGATGCAAATGCTTCTTGATGTAGATGCACATGTTGAATAAAATTCTGGGTAACTCATCCAGAAGAAGATTTCTCATTTTTCAAAATTATAAAACCCTTGATATCTCCACCAGAGGCTTCAGCTATCACCACCGAAGACTTGTTCACTTTTAAAACTGTAAAATTCTGGATATCCCCACCAGAAGCTTTGGCTATCACCACCAAAGGTTTGCTCATTGTAAAATTCTGGGTAACTCCTCCAGAAGCTTTGGCTATCACCACCAAAGACGTGCTCATTGTAAAATTTTGGGTAACTCCTCCAGAAGAAGATTTCTCATTTTTCAAAATTATAAAACCCTGGATATCTCCACCAGAGGCTTCAGCTACCACCACCGAAGACTTGTTCACTTTTAAAATTTGTAAAATTCTGGATATCCCCACCAGAAGCTTTGGCTATCACCACCAAAGGTTTGCTCATTGTAAAATTCTAGGTAGCTCCTCCAGAAGCTTCAGCTATCACCACTGAAGACTTGCTCATTGTAAAATTCCGGGTAACTCCTCCAGAAGCTTTGGCTATCACCACCAAAGACTTGCTCATTGTAAAATTTTGGGTAACTCCTCCAGAAGAAGATTTCTCATTTTTCAAAATTATAAAACCTTGGATATCTCCACCAGAGGCTTCAGCTATCGCCACCGAAGACTTGCTCACTTTTAAAACTGTAAAATTTTGGATATCCCCACCAGAAGCTTTGGCTATCACCACCAAAGGTTTCCTCATTGTAAAATTCTGGGTAGCTCCTCCAGAAGAAGATTTCTCATTTTTCAAAATTATAAAACCCTGGACATCTCCACCAGAGGCTTCAGCTATCTCCACCGAAGACTTGTTCACTTTTAAAATTTGTAAAATTCTGGATATCTCCACCATAAGCTTTGGCTATCACCACCAAAGTCTTGCTCATTGTAAAATTCTGGGTAGCTCATCCAGAAGAAGATTTCTCATTTTTTAAAATTATAAAACCCTGGATATCTCCACCAGAGGCTTCAGCTATCTCCACCGAAGACTTGTTCACTTTTAAATTTTGTAAAATTCTTGATACCCCACCAGAAGCTTTGGCTATCACCACCAAAGTCTTGCTCATTGTAAAATTCTGGGTAACTCCTACAGAAGCTTTGAGAAATGATGCAGATGCACATGTCTTTTAACAAAATGCTTATGCTTCATGATGCAAATGTAAATGTCTTGGATTGATGTAAACGTTTCTTGGTGCAAATGCAAATGGCCTGGATTTATGCCCATGTTTCATGATGCAGATGGTTTATGAATGATGTGACTACAATTACCACACAATAATGAAAATGCAATGATTCTAGAAATGATGCAATTGCTTGAGATAACGCAAATGCGAATTCCATGAAGAATGTAAATGTAAAGGTAAAATGCAGATGCTTATGGAATAATGCCAATGCAATTACCCATGAATGATGCAAATGCTTGCCGACACTGTGCAGATGCAAAAGCTTGATAAAGAGATGAGTGCTCATGAGTGATGCAAATGCCCCCGGTTGTTTTTCTAGACTTTGGCTTAGCCTTTCAAATTCATTTTTCCTTTTCAAATCAGAGTATATCTTCAATTCATTTTGGCTATTCTCTTTGCCCCAGAGTTTTCAAACTTTCATCAACAGAGATCTGAACTGGGTTCTATTTCTTCTTCTCATATCTGGAAGTCAGGACCTACCTCTGGGTTAGAAAAATCCTTGTCTCATGTCAACATCAAAATGGGTATTTCAAAAAAATATATATCTTTATTTGTTTTCTCGTTTTGAAAACTTCTGAACAAAAGAATATTAACCCCACAATGTGTGATGTACAAATCTTTTGAAGATTGATGATCATTGTTAGAAATTTCTCTAAGTACCAATCTGGGTTTTTTAACTGGGATTGACAAGGCTTGGTATAACAAGATTCTGGCTTTTCCAGGAAAACTTCATGACAAAAATGTATATCCCTACTAGGCTCACAAATGGAACAGGTTTTATAAATCATGAATTCATTGAGAACCAAACAAATTCAACATTCTTTTAGTTTCCATATCAAGGCATTTTGACAAGCATGAAGATTAGCTGGGATGTTTAAACCAGAAAGTTTAATCTTGGAGAAAAAAAGTTTCAGTTTTTTGAAGACAATCCTCCGAATGAGAGTTGACAGTATGGGAGGTTCAGGAATTCTTAAATGTTCCTCGATGACCACTTTTTTAAGATGACCTTCTCTTTTTGTGGTATCGGCACTTTCATAGATGGCATCAAAAATTTCCATTTTACTCTAAACCGCCCATTTTTGGGTTTTCGCCCTAAAGTCCCATTCTTTCCAATTTTTCTCTCTTTTTTTTTTCTACCATGCACTTGGGAATTCTAAATTCTTCCTTAGTGAAATGATAATTCGATGAGATGGGATAGAATCTGAGGAAAAACCTTTCAAATTAAATATTCATGCTTGATCAAAATGGACTTTTAAAGCACGTAATGTAGGTCATGGCTCAGGGTTCAGAAAGAAAGGATAAATAGGTCCAAAATATGTGTTTGAGGGTAATCAGATCAAGGATCATTTATTGAGGAGGATTCTCTTTGAAGTATTTGTCCCTTTTGGACTTTTCATTCCTTTTGACTTTTGCGTCTTTTCTTCTTCGTTCTTGGCTTTCAATTTGCCATATGTTTCACACATTTTGTTTTCTTTTTTTTTCATTGTGTTTTTCTTTTGTTTTTCTTGGCTTTCATTTCGCCATATTTTCCTCTTCTTTTTCTTTGACAGAGTGAGCCCGTATTTATTCGGGGCTCCATTTGCTTTATATCTGTCTTTGAGCTAGGACTTATTTCTCAATGATCTTTAAAATGATCTTTCCTCGTATTTGCCCCCAGTGTAGAGGATAATCCTTGATCAGGGTTTAAAGAAAAAAGAATTCTTTCGGCTCAAAAGGGGTGACTATGGATAATTTCTTTTTGTGCGAAAGGGATATGAAAGATGGTCATTTCTCATGTCAAGCACAAATATTCACATTGAAAAGCAATCCCTAGGGGAAATAGATATTCAGAATTTCATTTTGCACTTTGGAATCATTCGAATTCTCATATGCATGATATCACAATTTTTTTCATTTTTCATTTTCATCGCATGCCCCAATGATTCATGCGTTAGTCCATGCTTATTCACCATGTATCTATCATTTTCGCATATGATGCCCCAATTTGATTAACCAATGAGAATTTGTATCAATCGAGGAACATAGCAAGTCTAGGTCTGTACTGAAAAGGCTAAGTTTCCAATCCGAGTTCTTTGAAGAGACAAGGAAAATATGACCTAAAAATGGGTTTTCTAAGGGATATGGGATAATCTGGTTTGGTAATTGTGCCCCAAGGTATTAATCATGAAGTGATGTTTGGGTAATTGAAGTTTTATGGTCATTGGAAAAGGTCATGAATGATTTTAGCACAATCTTGACACACATCAAATTATCAAAATCTAGATTCTTGAAAAAATGTCTCATTTTTTTGAATTTCAAGGAATTCGAAAATATTTCAAAAAGTTCGTTCCTTTGTTCATAGTCTAGACTAGGATTTACATCCTTGCTTATTCTGCAATGACAATACTTTTTTTTTTGTGAAGTTCAATCATTCATATTCCTTGAAGCATTAGGTCTTTCAAGTGTTCTTGATTCAAGGTTTAGGTATAGAGAAGCCCAAAAAAGAGGGGAGAGGGTGTTGGGTCATGTCTAACAATGATCAACAATATTCTCGAGAGTGTCCACTATTAAAAATTCCTTAATGCTTGTTTTTGCAAATTCAAATTATTGTTAAAACACAACAAACACAAAGCATTTAAAATTCAAAATTCATTTAATTCATGTAGATGTTAACATGAGACAAGTGCTTTCATCATCACAGTTATAGACCTACATGCGTCAACCTAATATGATCATGCACCATGTTTCTTATGACACTTGGTTTTCTCATCTTCAAAACTTATCGAACCAACCTTGATGAGATCCCTGACCTTGTACCTCAAAGCGGGGCAGTTCTCTGTTGAGTGACCTTGATTTCCAGAATGATAACCATAACACTCATTAGCATCATACCAACTCGGATAAGGGGGCTTCAGAGGCTCTAATTGCATGGGTGTACAAGGTGAGTCTAGATGATTTGAGGTAATAACTCACTGTATGTCACAGGAATCGGGTCATCCTGATTTCTTTTTCGCTTTTTATGCCCCCTTCGATTATTCCCAAGGGTGTTCGATTGATAGACAGATGTAAAATTTGGTGTAGTTGTGGTCATTGGTTGGTAGGGATAAAAACCTTGAGAGACATTGTTCAGGGTAGAGTAAAATGGCTAATACGAGGAGAATTGAGGAGGTGGGGTAAAGTCTTCCATGACTTGGGTATCTTTCTTTTTCTTTTTAGATGCCCCTTTTTCCTTGGTATTGGATGTTCTTTCTCCTTCAATTTTCCCATCCTTGATAGCATTCTCAATCATTTCCCCTGAAATTACCATGTCTAAAAAATTCTTCGTGGTGTTGCCAACAAGTATATCATAGTACGGGGCCTGCAGTGTATTCACAAACATGACAGTGTTTTCCTTCTGAGTTAAGGGCGATTGTACTTGGACGGCCAGGCTCATCCACCGTTGCGCATATTCTTTGAAGCTCTCAGTAGCTCTTTTCTTCATATTTTGCAAGGTAAGACGGTCAGGCGCCATGTCGGTCATATGCTTGTACTGGTTTAGAAAAACCCTAGCCAGGTCATTCCAAGAGCGAATCTGATCCTTGCTCAACTGACTATACCACTTAATTGCGGATCCACTGAGGCTATCCTGAAAGCAGTGAATCAAAAGCTTATCATTATCTATATGACTTGTCATCTTCCGGCAGAACATAGTGATGTGGGCTGACGGATAGGTCGTCCCGTCATATTTCACAAAGTCAGGGATCTTGAACTTAGGAGGAATGACTAAATCAAGGACCAAACATCGTTCTTTCGCATCTAAACTCCCAAATACATCTATACTTTCTACTGCCGGAGCCTTTCATCTAACAACTGATATTTCCCTTGGGAATCTGCCAACTCAACCTCATTTACTGCAACCATTTTCAACTTTGCCTGTTCAGCTGGATCATCTGAGTTTAGGACATTGACGGGGTTAACTGTGTTCTGGGCATCAATCATTACGATCTCATTCTGACCCTTTTGTGCCTCTAACCCTTTCCTGGCGGCCAGCTTTTCAGTGTGTCCCTTGATTACGGTGGATATTAGCTCCATCAATTTAATCATCTGATCTTTAGATTCTGCTTGAGACTTTGCCAGCTGTTCTCACAATTCTTCCTGCACCTTTTCCATTCTTTCCATTCTTTCCATTCGGGCAACTTGTTCATTCTTCATAGCACTAGCCTGTATTAAAAGGGTACTCAGTACTTCTTATACCTCTGATTTGAAATGGAAATTCTTTCAAAGACTCTTAAAGCCAAGCCAACTTCTGTTTTATTTCCCCCAAATGTATGTCATGATGAATGAGCCATGATTGTCATTTGATGCATGTGAAGAATAAAAGAAATGATGTATAGACATATATAGTGGAAACATGCTGACCATGTATGTAATAAATGCAATCACAATGCAAGCAAAGAATCAACTTCTGTTTTATTTCCCCTAAATGTATGTCATGATGAACGAGCCATGATTGTCATTTGATGCATGTGAAGAATAAAAGAAATGATGTATAGACATATATAAAACATGCTGACCATGTATGTAATAAATGCCATCACAATGAAAGCAAAGAATAAACAAATCAACACATGGATATATGCAATGACTGATCATGTACATTTTAGCGTATTTCCCAATGAATAATCCTATACACTATGAATGCAACATGATGTCAATTATGATACATGCAAACAATGAATGATTGATACAGAGTATATACAAAGAAAATCATGCTAACCATGTGTGTCATGAATGCGACCTAATGCTAACATGATATACGTAATAAGCAAATTAATGCATGGATATATACAGAAAAATCATGCTGATTATGAATGCATAAATGCAACCTGATGCTAACATGATACATGTATGAATGTACGGTATGACCAATAATTCATCGGATGCAAAATGCAAAAGGGGAAGATATCACGGAGGAAATAAGAATCGGAGGAACTTAATCATCAACATCTCATAAATTTGAAGCATAGTCAATTCATTCCCATATCAACATTCACAATGGTATAAACCATGTTTACAAAATCTGAGCAGTAGTTAAAACTGTCTTTACAAGCACTTTATTCTTCCTAGCATCCTAAGGCTATAAGAGCTGGCTACTGAATAGGTGAAATCCTATTACATCATATAAGACCGAAGTCTTTCCACCTCAATGCTGTAAATCTCCCAATCCTAATGATGCTTTCCCAGTCCTCTATCAATCAGTGTCGTTGGATCCAACCACTTGGCATCTATAAGAGTTTGCACTTTCTTTTTGAATGCTATACAGTCTTCAATGTTATGGCCAACAATTCCACAGTGATAATCACATCTTGCATTTGGATTATACCACCTTGGATATGGTGGTAACAGGGGTTTCAATGGGACGCATGCAACCATGTGTTTTGGATCAGTATAGGGAGAAGCTCTCGGTAGCTGATTGGAAAGGGATCAAAATGCCTTTGGGTATTATCCTGGGGTTGTTTCTTAGTCACACATGGCCTAGGAGTTGGGGCACTTGGTGGTGGCACTAAGCTTCGAACCAGTGTGTTTACATGAAGATGTGGCGGAACAGCATGGTAAGGGTATGGATTTGGACACTAGGCCTTTAGAGGTTGTACATAGCTCGAGGTTCCTATCCCAGATGCTGAATAAGGTGATTGATGAGGGAAGCGATATGAACTGGCGGTTGGTGGTGATGGAGTGGGATTCAGGAATCCCATAGTGGTCATCCCAATGGACGATTGGACCATAGTAGGGTGGGGATACTGGTTTGGACCTAGAACAGTTTGCAGTATGGTACAGGATCCGAGGTTTCTATCTTTGGTATTAGGCTCTCAGGTTTAATCATTTTCACGATTTTGTCCACAATTTCATCAGGATTGCAACCTTTGTGGCATTGACAAGTGCAGGATCCAACAAGGATTGTATATTCTGGACTTAATGGTTTTGGTTGATCCGAAGGCGATGCAGAGCCCTGAGAAAGTTCCTCTTTATACTTACCCATATCCTCAACCATTTTTAGCAATTTGGCAAACTGTTCCTTCACCTCTCGGATTTCATGTCCACATTCCTCTTGATTGCGTTCCAAAGCACCTAATCGTTCCTCCGATTCCTTCCTCATATCTTGAACCCCTTTCATGCAAATGAAAATGTCATGAGATTAAGAATACAATTGTGAATGTACATGCTCTATTCCTATATGAATGAATATACTGATGATTAATGCATGAACATATACAGAGAAATTATGATGACTATGTATGCTATGGATACAATCTAATGCCAACATGATGCATTAAAAAATGAATAAATTGATGCACAGGTATATAAAAATAATGACTATGCATGTCATAAACGTATTCTACAATGAATGACCATGCATGCTATGATGTCAAAATGATACATGCTAAGAATAAATGAATTAATACAAAGGTAGGTACAAAGAATGACCATGTATATCACAAATGTATTCTACAATGAATAACTATGCATGTTAGGACTGTGACATGATGTCAACATGATACAAATAAATTAACCAATGATTACACGAAATTGGTGGGACCTAAATCTTGATTATTCAAAAATCTCATTATGCAAGATTTGCCTCCAAATTTATGATTTTTTTTTAAACATGTTTTTTCATTGAAAAACCAATCATATTATTTCCAAAAGAATTTCAGAATAATGGATCCTACTTTGGTACCATATGCAAATGTTCATACAGCACTACTGGTTTTATGAAATTACCAACTGTTTTTTGCAAAGAATGAGATCAATAACACAACCAAAAAATGTACATGCTCTATTCACACATGTATGAAATGTGCAAAATGCAAAAATGCTTGAAAAATGATTTTTATTTTTACAATTAATGAATATTTTGCCCCGACAAATATCTACTTATATAGCTATCATAGCGCCTTTGGGACGGATTATCACATTTATTACAGGCGATGTACATACATCGTTGCCCGATCTACAAAACTTATTCAGAGTGTAAAATAGGTAACAAAAGGTTTAGAAATGTCCCTCCATGTGTTCCTATCTTCGGTATATTTTAACAGAAATCCGGCATGGCTTTGCCTAGGTTCACTATATGAGAGCGAATTGATTCTAAAGGCCCAGAATTGCTCCTCACTGTCGCCGGTGAAGGCTAGTAAGGCACCCCAATAAAAACGGGTTCAATTCGTTAGAGTATATTTTCCTATGCCCGTACGGAGGATTATCACAAAGGCATTAGGTACTTTATACTCCGAAAGTGTTTCACTAGCCCATATGGAGGAACATCACGAAGGCATAGTTACTTTACTCCCACTTAAAAGGACGGAACCCGGGTAGAGGATTCATGTTATGTAAATGCAAATACAGTGTATGCGGAGGAACAAAACAAACCTGTCACCACCTATTCTACACCCCTTATTCAATATAAAGCATCCGTCAAGCAAACATATAAATATACGCAACAAAATAACCAGAGAACAAATAATAATATGAATGCACATGAATATGGACATATTAAAACATTTTTTTTTTATTTTCAAAATTCTCTTTTATTTTAAAAAATATGGAATTAAAATTAAATACCAATTAAACCAACAAAACCGAGACTTTGGTAACACACGGCTAATTCTAGGCCTGACTCTCTAATTGTCTCCAGCGGATTTGCCAAGCTGTCCCAACCTAAAAAATAACGAGTCTCATCGCAAGACTTTATTATTCGTTAAGCGTGACATAAAAAAAAAACCGAGAAAAAGTTGACTTAATTCCTCTAGAAAAATGAAGGTTTTGAAAATGACCTTGAAAAAGACATGGAGTCGCCACCAATCTTTTTTAGCTAGGTGTGATCGGCCACCTATTAAAACTGATTTTAAAAATTAATTAAAACATTTTAAAAACCAATTTCAAGTATGCGTTTAAACCAGAGAAATCAAAGAAACGGGTTGCGGGACTCGGTTACGTGCGGAGAAGGATTAACACCCTACAACGCCCGTATAAAACGATACCTTATTAATCGTGTGTTATCTCAAATCTTGGTAAAAAAGTTGGTTTTAAATTTAGTATTTCAAGTTAATTCCCAATTTAAAGAAAAATAATTCCATTTTTAATTAAAAATGATCCGAAATTTATAAATTAATTTTTTTTTTTATATTCCCCAACAAACGTGGAAAAATATAGAAATTTTTATTAGTTTTGGAAAACTTTTCGAATCATTCTCCTTTTTTGAAAGAAAGATATTCCTTTATTAATGATAATTGATGATATTCCCTCTAGCAAACCCGGTAGAGAACTCATGAATTATTTTAACTCGGGAATATCTTTATTTTTTTTATTGAAAAGTCATTATCCTTTTGAAAACATTTTAAAAGATATGAATATGTATATGCATGACATAAATAAAATGACATAGCAAAATCTAAATAATATAATGCATCCTAAATGATATAATATAATTTAAATGCCTTAGCATATTCTAAATGAAATGAAATGTCCTAAGTTATATGACATATTCTAAATGAAATGGAATGACCTAGATAACATAATATATTCTATATGAAATGTAATATCCTAAGTCATATGATATATTCTAAATGAAATAAAATATCCTAAATGACATAATATATCCTAAATGAAATGACCTAGGTAACATAATATATTTTATATGAAATAAAATAACCTAGGTAACAAAATATATTCTATATGAAATGACATAATTTAAATGACATGGCCAATATGGATGATATGACATATAGTTTAAATGACATGGAATATAAAATCATACTATCATATAATATGCATGAAATAAAAATGAAAATATTAATGCATGAACATAATATATGCTAAATAATATAACAACAAAAAAATAATTAAATAAAAAGCATATGATATCATGAAATATTCCAAGTCATATAATAAAAAATATAACATAACTCAAAATCATAACAATATCATAGAAATTATCATAGTAAAAATCACATATTATATAAAATGCATGAATATGGAAAATGCAATGCATGAAAATGTATTTTTTCCTTTAATTAAGGTATATCTAAAAAGATATCCGACTACCTTAGGAAAATATGTCAAATTAAATATTCTAAAACCAAAATACTTTGTGATTGTTTGAAAACAATTTTGAAAAGCTTGAATTAAAAATAAAAATTGGGCTAAATCTTTTTTAAATGGCTCTAATTTCCTAAGTTTAAAAATCCGGACTTGACTACCCTTAACCCGAGACTTGATTATTCTTGATTATTCAAAAAACTCATTATGCAAGATTTGCCTCCAAATTCATGATCTTTTAAACATGTTTTTTTCTATATAAAAAAATTATTTTCAAAAGAATTTCGGGATAGTGGATCCTACTATGGTACAATGTCCAAATATTCATGCAACACTACCGATTTTATGAAATCATCAAATGAAATTATTATCACCATCCATTTAATGCAAAAACGAGATCAATAATACAACCAAAATGTACATGCTCTATTCACATATGTATGAAATGTGCAAAATGCAAAAATGCTTGAAAAATAATTTTTTTTTTATAAAACAATTAATGAATATCTGCCCCAACAATATCTGCTTATTTAGGCATCACGATGCCTTTGGGACGGATTAACACATTTATTACGGGCGATGTACGTACATCATTGCCTGATCTACCACACTTATTCAAAGTGTAAAATAGGTAACAAAAGGTTTAGAAATGTCCCTCCACGTGTTCCTATTTTCGGTATATCTAACGAAAATCCGGCATGGCTTCGCCTAGGTTCACTATATGAGGGTGAATCAGTTCTAAGGCCCCGAATTGTTCCTCACTGTCGCCGGTGAAGGCTAGTAAGGCACCCCGATAAAAACGGGTTCAATTCGTTAGAGTATATTTTCCTAAGCCCATACGGAGGATCATCACGAAGGCTTTAGGTACTTTATACTCCGAAAGTGTTTCACTAGCCCATACGGAGGATCATCACGAAGGCGTAGTTACTTTACTCCCACTTAAAAGGACGGAACCTGGGTATAGGATTCATGATATGCAAATGCACATGTAGTGTGTGTGTGTGGAGGAAGAACAAACTTTTCAGTACCTATTCTACAAACCTTATTCTAAATGCCCTAGCAATTAAAACATTCAAGAATAGTGTAACGCATTAACCAACAAGCAATTATAATATACAACCTAAATAACTAGAGAACAATAATAAAATGCATGCAATGAGTATGAACATATTTAAAAAGATTTTATTATTTTCAAAATTCTCCTTATTAAAAAAATGTGGGAATTAAAATTAAATACCAATTAAACCAACAAAACCGAGACTTTAATAACACACGATTAATTCTAGGCCTGACTCTCTAATAGTCCCTAGTGGAGTCGCCAAGCTCTCGCAACCTAAAAAAATAACGAGTCTCATCGCAAGACTTTATTATTCATTAAGCGTGACATTAAAAAAAACCGAGAAAAAGTCGACTTAATTCCTCTAGAAAAATGAAGGTTTTGAAAATGGCCTTAAAAAAGACATGGAGTCGCCACCAATCTTTTTTAGCTAGGTTTGATCGGCCACCTATTAAAACCGATTTTATAAAATATTTTAAAAATTAATTAAAACATTTTAAAAACCAATTTCAAGTCTGCGTTTTAAACCAAAGAAACCAAAGAAGCGGGTTCGGGAGTCGGTTACGTGTGGGGAAGGATTAGCACCCCCACAACGCCCGTATAAATCGGTACCTTATTAATCGTGTGTTATCTCAAGTCTCGGTAAAAATTGGTTTTAAATTTAGTATTTCAAGTTTATTCCCAATTTAAAGAAAAATAATTCCATTTTTAAATGAAAAGGATTCGGAATTTATAAATTCAAAATTTTCCTATATTCCCCAACAAACGTGGCAAAATATAGAAATTTTTATTAGTTTTGAAAAACTTTCCGAATCATTCTCTTTTTTTGAAAGAAAGATATTCCTTTATTAATGATAATTGATGATATTCCCTCCAGCAAACCCGGTAGAGAACTCATGAATTATTTTAACTCGGGAATATCTTTATTTTTTTATTGAAAAATCATTATCCTTTTGAAAACATTTTAAAAGATATGAATATTATATGCATGACATAAATAAAATGACATGGCAAAATCTAAATAATATAATGCATCCTAAATGACATGATATAATTTAAATGTCTTAGCATATTCTAAATGAAATGAAATATCCTAAGTTATATGATATATTCTAAATGAAATGAAATGACCTAGGTAACACAATATATTCTATATGAAATGAAACAACCTAGGTAACATGATATATTCTAAATGAAATAAAATAACCTAAGTAACATAACATATTCTATATGAAATGAAATAACCTAGGTAACATGATATATTCTAAATGAAATAAAATAACCTAAGTAACATAACATATTCTATATGAAATGAAATAATTTAAATGACATGGCAAACATGAATGATATGGCATATAAATTAAATGAGATGGAATATGAAATAATGCTATCATATAATATGCATGAAAATAAAAATGAAAGTAATAATGCATGAACATAGTATATGCTAAATAATATGACAAAAAAAATAACTAAATAAAAAGCATAGGATATCATGAAATAGTCCAAATCATATAATAAACAATATAACATAACTCAACATCATAACAATATCATAGAAATTATCATGGCAAGAATCACATATTATATAAAATGCATGAATATGGAGAATGCAATGCATGAAATGTATTTTTCCTTTAATTAAGGAAATCCGTATATCTAAAAAGATATCCGGCTACCTTAGGAAAATATGTCAAATTAAATATTCTAAAACCAAAATACTTTGTGATTGTTTGAAAACAATTTTGAAAAGCTTGAATTAAAAATAAAAACTGGGCTAAATCTTTTTTAAATGGCTCTAATTTCCTAAGTTTAAAAATCCGGACTTGACTACCCTTAACCCAAGACTTGAAAAACCATTTTTAGAGTTTAAAAAGGCTTAGAAACTATCCTAAGTCAGTAGCTAACCCTCCTAATCAGCCTACTCTAAGTAACTTAACCAAAACAGAAAAATGGTTTTTCTTTAAATTCAATTCTGACTTCACTGTCCAGTTTTAAGCCACGATTTTTTATCCTATTTTTAAAAATTCAAAAACTTCTGAAAAAAATACTGGAGACTCAGGACATGTAAAAATACACGGAAAACAATCGGCTTAATTTTATGATCAAAAATGAATTCCCAGAAAAATCGGAGATGTACGAGTTTTGGGTGAGGTAAAAAACTGCTTTGCCAAAACACATTTTTGCCTTTGATAAAATCATTTAAAAATCAAGGTAAAAATATTTGAAACACATAAAATGACTTACAAACAGTAGCTAGGACTTTTTGAAAGTTAGATAAAAATTGGCTAAGTAAAAAAAAAATCACAAAGGTAGAATAATCAATTTGACAAACTTAATTTTCCACAAGTGTGCTCAAGAGAGCATGACTTTGAACCATTAATTGGCTCAAGTCATTATTCAAGTGGCATGAACATGAAATGCATGAAACAATGCAGCAAACATAATGCATGAAATGTATGGATTTAAACCTAAATGTCATGAAAAAATGCATGGCATTCATAAAGTGACCTAAACCTAAATGAACTTGCATGGCATTTAATGTAACCTAGACCTAGAATGCATGAACATGCATGGAAAATAAACCTAACTTAATAACTAAAATATGCATGGCATTTTCACAAACACAAAGAATGCTTAAATCAAAAATCCAACCAAATATCATGCAAATGCTAACCTATCAACTAACATGGCAAGAAATGCACATAAAATGTAAAACTTCCAAGGGTGGCCGAATGGATAGTGTAACAAGCAAGCATGGCATTTTCACAAACACTTGGCATACTAGCATGAAAAACTAAGTCAAATGACATGCAAATGCAAAAACCTACCAACTAACATGACAAAAAATGCAACACACAATGCAAAACACATGGAGTAGCCAAATGGCCTCAAGCTCCAACAAGCATGGCATTTTCACAAACACTTGGTATACTATCATGCTCAACTAAAATATAACACTTAAATCATGCAAAAATCACACAAGCATTTTCACAAACACTTAATATACTAAATCTAAAACATGCTCAACTAAGATATAAAACAAAAAGCATGCAAAGACCACACAAGCATTTTCACAAACACTTGATATACTAAATCTAAAACATGCTCAAATTTAAACAACATGAAAACAGAAAATTAAAAATGCAAAAACATGATATCTAAGACATAAATGGCAACAAACAAAGCAACCAAATTAAAATATAACTCAAGAATATGAAGTAACATAACATTTAAAACATCAAAATCAAAGAAAATAACATAAACAATATGGTAAAATGAACCCAAAACAGCAACTTAAAATAAATAATGTAGGCCATTTGGCCATGGTGAGTTTATTGTAAAAATAAAATGTAAAAACTATACTTAAGAAAGAGATGAAGTAAGAACTTAAAAGAACAATAAAAAAAACATTTATTTAAAATGGAAACTCACCAAATAGAAATCAAAATAGCAAAAACAAGAATAGAAAATGAAGAAAGTGCAAGAGTTGGTGCTCAAGAGCAACCTCAAGAAGCTAATATTTCAAGCTTTTCTCTTCAAACTTTCCTTTTTTTTTTCTAAACTTTTCTTTTTTGCTCTCAACCAAGAAGAGAAAAACTAAGTAAAACTAAGAGAAATCAGCAAAAAATGAACCTTCCAATTCGAAATTCTGACCTCCCCTTAATGTTGGCAGAATTTTACCTCTCTCATCTCCTAGGATGTTGTCATTTTTTGTGTAACCAATTTTCCATCAAATGGCTAATAATTCAAGGTCAAAAATCATGAAATTACCACCTTTAGATTAGCATCTCAGCTCTCTCAAATTACAGCTGTTAAAGAATAATGTTGACATCTCTCTTGGCCTATGTGGCTTAATCACCATGGCTTGATCAAAGAGAATCTCTAACTAACTCTTCATTTTTAGCCATTTGATTGAAAAATCAGAAGATTCCTCCTTCCTTTGGGCTTGGTCAGGCCAACACTTCTCTTTTCCAGCCCAAGTCTGATTTTCTGAAAGGCCCAAAGAAGCCCTTTTCGGTTGCTTGGGTGAAATGACCATTTTGCCCCCCGGATGCAAATAAATATCAAACGGACTCCAAATTCAATTTTTCTTTTCTTAATACTTCCAAAATAATAAAATATTGAGTTCTGGAAGTTTTCAATATTATCCGAGCCCGTTTGCTATTTATTTGGATTTTTTCTTCCAAAAATGCCTTTTTATGCCCCTACATTTTACAATTTTTTAAAAGAACTCCAAATCAAGATTTTTCTTCACCAATCTCTTCAAAATAATTAAAAAGTGTGATCTGGAAGTTTTCATAATTTTTGGAGCTCATTTGGTATTTTTTTCGAGATTTATCGGCTTGAATTACTGCATAGGAGGCCCGAGATTTGGCCATTTTGCAAACGAACTCCGAATCAAGATTTTCTTTCGCCAATATCTTCAAAATAATTTAAAAATGAGATTTCCCAAATTTCAGAATTTTTGGAGTCCATTTGCTATTTTTCCGGGATTTATGTTTTTGAATTATTGCATAGGAGGCCCGGGATTTGGCCATTTTGCAAACGAACTCCGAATCAAGATTTTCTTTCTCCAATATCTTCCAAATAATTTAAAAATGAGATTTGCAAAATTTCAAAAGATTTGGAGCTCATTTGCTATTTTTCCGGGATTTTCCTTTTTGAATTACTGCATTAGAAGCCCGGGATTTGGCCATTTTGCAAACGAACTCCGAATCAAGATTTTCTTTGCCAATCTCTTCCAAATAATTTAAAAATGAGATTGACAAATTTTCAGAATTTTCGGAGTCCATTTTCTATTTTTCCCAAATTTTCCAATTTTGCCCTTTTACCTCCGAAACCCGGTTTTGCTCAAAACAAGTCCGATTTTCAGATTTTCTTCAATCTGAGCCTTGGGCCATCCTTTTTAATCATTCTTCATCCATTGGGGGCTTTGGTCTTACCAAGTCGGGCCATTTCTGTGATTCTTCCCGATCTCACCGAAATCCACTAAAGATCTTAATTCTCGGTTTTCTCTCAGATTGACTTTTCTTTCAATTTTTCTTGTAAGTGACTTCTCCATTACCCGTAGTCAATGCTTATCTTTCATTTGGAACCTTCAATTTCGATCAATTTGATCGTTTAAGCACTTTTCCCCAAATTTCTCGGATTAGGGTTTCCTTTCTACTCAATCTCCAAATCCCAACTTACGAACTCCATATCTTTCAATGTAGACCTCGGATTATCAAAATTATTTCACCATTTTTCAATTGAACTTAAAATCTTGATTTTGAAAGTGGGTTGACTTTTTCAGTAGTTGACTTTCTGGGGTTGACTTTTTTGATGTTGACTTTTTTTTGGGGTTGACTTTTTTTGAAGTTTGACTTTTTGTGCTCGCCCTCTTAAACTAAGTCTCGGAGTACCACCTGCAGGATGAAAACAGTCTTTTTACACTCGAAAATATCAATATAGGAAAAAAACATACCTGTTTAGTGGTCCGGACAAAATTAGGTGTCTACACATGGCATTCATATAGTGACCTAGACCTAAATGAACTTGCATGACATTTAATGCAACCTAGACCTAAAATGCATAGCAAATAAACCAAACCTAATAACTAAAATATGCATGGCATTTTCACAAACACAAAGCATGTTTAAACCAAAAGCTCAACCAAATATCATGCAAATGCTAACCTATCAACTAACATGGCAAGAATGCACATACAATGCAAAAATTCAAGGAGTGGCCGAATGGCTTATGTAACTAGCAAGCATGGCATTTTCACAAACACTTGGTATACTAACATGCAAAACTAAATCAAATGTCATGCAAATGCAAAACCTACCAACTAACATGGCAAAAATGCAACACAAAATGCAAAACACATGGAGTAGCCGAATGGCCTCAAGCTCCAACAAGCATGGCATTTTCACAAACACTTGATATACTAACATGCTGGACGAATGCTCCTCTAAATCCTCAAGGATGTTGTCATTTTTTTTGTAACCAATTTTCCATCAAATGGCTAATAATTCAAGATGAAAAAATCATGAAATTATCACCCTTAGATTAGCATATCAGCTGTCCCAAATTACAGTTGTTCAAGAATAATGTTGACACTTTCTCTTGGCCTATGTGGCTTAATCACCATGGCTTGATCAAAGAGAATCTCTAACTAACTCTTAATTTTTAGCCATTTGATTGAAAAATCAGAAGCTTCCTCATTCCTTTCGACCTTGACAGGCCAGCACTTCTCTTTTCCAGCCTAAGTCTGATTTTTTTGAAAGGCCCAAAGAAGGCCTTTTAGGTTGCTTGGGTGAAATGACCGTTTTTCCCCCCGGATGCAAATAAATATCAAACGGACTCCAAATTTAATTTTTATTTTTTTAATACTTCCAAAATATAATTCCTTTTGTTGGTCTTGTGAGAATGTTCAACAACATTTGCCTTGGCTTTCATGGTCTGAGCTTTAACCCTCTTTTCTGAACCACGGTTATCCTCCTCGATTCTTAACCGATAATCAACTCCTCTAAGGTCATCTCCTTTCTCTTGTGCTTTAGATAGTTCTTGAAATCCTTCCACGAAGGTGGTAATTTCTCTATCAAAGTCGCCGTCTCAAATGATTCACTAAGAATCATTCCTTCGACAGTTATCTCATGGAGGATCAACTAATACTCTTGGAATTGGCTGATCACGATTTTTGAGTTCACCATTTTGAATTCTAGTAACCGGCCAACCACAAATTTCTTCGTGCCAGCATCCTCGGTTTTGTACTTTCTTTCTAAGGACTCCCATAGCTCTCTCGCTATTTTTATTGGGCTATACACGTTGTATAACGTGTTGTCCAATCCATTGAGGATATAATTCTTTCATAGGAAGTCAGAATGCGGAATATGCTTCCACCGAGGCTACAGCTGTAGGATCGATCTCTCTCTCTTTGAGAACTGGGACCTCTTCCCGAAAGAACCGGGCTAGGTTTAGAGTGGTTAAATAGAACAACTTCTTTTGCTGCCAACATTTGAAGTCCAGACCATTGAACTTTTCGGATCTCTCACCATGTGTAACATGTAGTGGTATTGATGCTACAAGCACACTCGCATTTACAATAGACCGTTCTGCCATCTGTTATTTAGAATAACAAGATCAACTTTATATATATATTGTCATAATGTGCCATATACGAATTCAGCATGCTAGACACAAATCAATGGAGTCGCCACTAATCATCTAATCTAGGTGTGATTAGTCACCTATACGAATCTATCCTATTTAAAGTAATCCTAAGCTTGACTAAGGCACCTTAAAAAGAATAGGTTTTGATCTACTTATCAGAACTAGGTTCGGGAGTACGGTTACATGTGAGGAAGGATTAGCACCCTCACGAAGCCTATCTTAGAGATAGTACCTAATTAGTCTTGTATACTTAAAAAGTCTTAATTAAATGGTCTTATCTATCATATTTCATTTTAATTGTTAAAAATAGAAATCTCAAAAATTATATTTTAGGTCTTCCTTCCACTCATTCTGGAGAAATTACTAAAAAATATTTCCTCACCTCGAGAGTATTCAAAAGAAACCATTCGTTCTATTGAAGAGGCTCCGTCGTCGGAAAAGTTAGATTATTTAAAAAAGTTATTTCTCTTGTATTAATCTTCCAAAATTAATCCATATTTTATTAATGTTTGTTCGAAAAATAAATTCTGATCTTAATATCGAAAATTATCTCTTAAAATATTCTTCCATTCGTTCTGGAGAATTTTTAAGAGAATTTTTCTCACCTAGAAATTTCTTAAAAGTCAACCATTCGTGACTCTCTTGAATTTCATCATCGATAAAAATCTTAATTTATCATTCGATTTTAATTAAGCATTTATTATGAAAAATTATCTTGAGAAAAAGAGATTGAAAATTAATTATTTTAAGAGAATAAATTTTGACCTTTATTGATATCGAAAATAATCCCTTAAAAAATCGTTATATTCATTCTGGAGCATTTTTAAGAGAGTTCTCTCACCTAGAAATTTCTCAGAAATCCACCGTTTATGATCTCTTCGAATTTCATCATTGGAAAAGATCTCAATTTATTAATTTTAAAATAACTAATCATTAATTAAAAATTAATCTAATCTTATTAATAAATAAATTAATGGTTAATAATATTAAAAAATATACTAAAATATAATGATAATAATATAATATAATATAATAATAGTTAATAATATAATAATAATTAAAATCAATAATAGTTTTTTTTATATATGTAAAAAATAATGGTTAATAAATATTTAATAATAAATAATTAGTAAACAATTACCCTGCAAAAAAAACTTAAAATATTATTAGTAATAATAAATAAATAATAAATATAAAGAAAACAAACAAAACAACACCAAAAAAAAAAAAAACAGAACTAGCAACATATGGGTCGGGTCCAGGCGCGAGTCGCGTGCAGGCCCCATGACCCGACCCGGATGCAACCTTGTAAAATTCAAATTATTATTATTATTTTTTAGCTTAGAATTTACCTCCCTTAAAAAAATATATTTTCTTCTCTGAACCTCTCTCTTTCCCTTAAGAACAAACACCACCTGTTCTTCAAAACGCAGATTCCGATAAACTTCCACCACTATCGCCGTAGTCAGCTGCCTTCCGCCACCGCAAGTCGTCGACCACTTCCGCTACCATTGCCCAGAAAAATAAAAAAAAAATCCTAAATCTTTCTCTCAATCTCTTCTAACCGAAAATCACCCTAGTTTTGTCTTAATCAACTCCGAAAATCCTAGATCTGAGTTTGAATGTCGCGGCTTCAACCCTTTTGATCTCCGACGACGACCACCTGAAGACCACCAAACTCCGATTCAAGCTTCCTCTAATTAATTCCTAAGTCTCCAGCGTTTGATTTCGTAAAACAAAGACCCAAACTCCCCAAATCCTCAGAATTTTCGAACCCTCACAAAAAAATTGTTACTGACCTGCCCGAATTTCCTTGCTTTGAGTTTCGAAATTCTATCCTGTTTTTTTTAATCCCCCCCCTCAAATGTGTATTCAAGGTGGTTTAAATAAAAAAAATCAAAAGAGAGTTTTAGTTTACTTAGGTTTTGATTTCTGACCTGATACAGATCCACTCTCATCATACCTCTTAGAGTTCAAATCTGATCCAAAGAAGAAATTTATTTCAACCAAAACTTTTTTTTTTAATTTCGAATTTTTCTGATTTTTTTTCGTGGTTTCGAATTTATCCCTTTATTTTTTTATTTTTTGATTTATTTTTAGTTTTCTTTTATTTAATTCAGGAATAAAAATCAAATTATAGCCCGGATAAAATTCGGTGTCTACAATTGCCCCTCTTTGTGCATTCCCTGAGAAACAAGGGGATGTGCAAAGACGTAGACACCCTACTAAGTCCTATGTATTTAAAGAAAATCTCATTGTAGAAAAGCTCCTCTAAGCGAGGCGTAAACTTTAAATAAACCCAACGTAAAAATATACTCATCCACCGAGGCTTCAACTTTAAATAAACCTGACACGAAAACATACTCCTCCACCGAGGCTTCAACTTAACAGAAAAAACATACTCCTCCACCGAGGCTTCAACTTTAAATAAACCTGACACGAAAACATACTCTTCCACCGAGGCTTCAACTTTAAATAAATCTAACATGAAAACATACTCCTCCACCGAGGCATAAACTTTAAATACCCAACGAAATTTGTAAATTCTCAAAAATGGATACTTTCTTCAAGAGAAATTTCAAAAATCTTACCTTGGATCCCAAAAGAAATCACTAACCTCGCAAATTAGCATTCCAAATTAAAATTCATGTCCAAATCATACTGAATACCTGAAAGAATCTTTCTTGGATGCAATGCATGAATGCGATTAGTACATGAATGTAGAGGTGGCAAAATGAACCCGAACCCGAAAACCCGCCCAGGAAAACCCGAACCCGAACCCGCCCAAACCCGATTTGACCAAAAAGTCAAAAACCCGAACCCGAAAAAACCCGAACCCGAATGGGCCCGAACCCGAATGGACCCGAACCCGAATGGGCCCGAACCCGAATGGACCCGAACCCGAATGGACCCGAACCCGAATGGGCCCGAACCCGAATGAGCCCGAACTCGAATGAGCCCGAACCCGAATGGACCCGAACCCGAGACCGGCCCGAACCCGAACCCGAATTTAATACTAAAAATAAAAATAATCAAATTGCAATTAATTTTTTTTTTTTTTACAAAGCAATAACTTTAATTATTAATTTTATTCTAATTTGTTTTTAATAATTTAATTAAAATTTAATATATTATATATATATGATGATGAAATAATAATTTTATCAAAAAGTAAATTATATTTTGTACTTATAAGTTATAACTTTAACGTCTCATATCATGATGAATTTACAATCTAAATATTTTAAATTCTTGAAAATTTTAGAGATATGAAAAAAATTTTGACAATAATTCAATTATTCTTTAAGGGTAAAAAAAATTGACAATAATTCAATTATTTTGGCATTTTGGGTTATACTTATACGGTTAGGTTAGGGTGGGTTTAATTGGATTATGACTTTCATGGGATTTTATTTTAGCGGGTAGGTTTAATGGGGTTTTGGGTTTTATGGCCTTTTGGTTTTGGGTATATTTATTATATATTAATAAATAATCATATTAATTATATATTTATTACGTAAAATTTAAATATAAATTATATTTTTTAGTACTACTTTATAATTTATACTTTATACTGATGAAAATAATATAAGTACTCGATAGATATATATATATATATCTTGACTATAAGCATAAAATTTTGCATTTTATAAGTATATAAATGAATAGATGAACCATGATTTATTTTTAAAAGTTTTTTATTTTATAGTGAATATAAATTATAATGTATTTATATTTTAAAATTCGAGTTCATCAAATTAATTATTTTAAATATCAATATGATTAATTTATAATATATCATATTTTTTATAATAAATTATTTCAAAATTTGATTTTATATAACAAATTAATTTCTTATTCTTTTGGTGCTAACAAATATTAATTTAAAAAAATAAATATAATTACAAATATCATATAATAGCAAAAGTATAAAAATAATAATAAATTAATAATTTGTTTTTAGATATAAATATTTAAATTACGTAAAAATGATTACATCTAATATAAAATAAAATGATGTAAAACATACCCGAACCCAGACTGAACCCGAACCCAGACCGAACGCGAACCCAAATGGGCCCGAACCGAATGGGCCCGAACCCGAATGAGCCCGAACCCGAATGGGTCCGAACCCGAATGAACCCGAACCCGAATGAGCCCGAACCCGAATGGACCCGAACCCGAATGAACCCGAACCCGGATGGACCCGAACCCAAATGTGCCCGAACCCGAATGAACCCGAACCCGAATAAACCCGAACCCGAATGAACCCGACCCGAACCCGCCCGAACCCGCCCAATTGCCACCTCTACATGAATGCCATGAATGCAGATGCATATCGTGCAATGGATGTCATGAATGCTCTGTAATAAACAATATCAACTCCTTGAATCTCTTAATCAAAATAAAAGGTTCTCAAGCTCATCATTCATCTCTGTTTGTACTTGGCTTCAAACTGGTAGAACGAATCTTACTATCTATTTCCTTTTTCAAAAGCTGTTGAATATGAACAATTTCTTTCCTCGAAAGTTTCAAAACACTAATCATTCTATATCTCATCTCATACCAACTTAACTGGGCTTAACATTTCATCATGAAAATTCTCATCTTAAAAAAGTTTCACTTTCAAAATTCACATCTCATCTCATCTCCCAACTTTTCTATTTAGTTATCCATAGATTTCTCATAAAAATAAATGCAGGGATCTCTTAAGATTATATTCCAATTTATCAATCATTATTCTAATTTCATAGCAAACACAATGCATGATGCATTCCCTCTATTCAATGCAAAGGTATAAAATTGAGAATAACAAATGGAAAGCAAAAATAAGTTGGAAAGAAAGATCTTTATTAACAAAATAAGGAAAAGAATTAATCTCAAAGAATAAAAGAGCATCTCAAAAGGTTTATCAAAAAGGTGTTAAGATAACAAAACAGTATTCAAACAATGAATACTTAGACAACCTTAACAATTCATTCAAAATTCTCATCCAAAAACCAATCCCAATTGATGTCTTCAATCCTTCAGAGTTCATCAAACTAAACATGTCTCCATCTTTATGAAGTTTTCTGAGCGACGCTGATCCTCCTCATATCTAAGTCGTCCTTTCGGGTTTTCAACTTAGACAACCCCCATTGACCCAAACTGCCCTTTTTCGGGTTTTCAATTTGAGTCATCCTTTTTTTTTCTTTAAGCAAAATATTTCTTCACAGCGTTTGAATTAATTGGGTTTGGCAAAACATCCCCATCCATTTCAGCCAAAATTAAAGCTCCACCTAAAAAAGCTTTTTTCACCACATAAGGACTTTCCCAATTCGACGTCCACTTCCCTCGATGATCATGCTGATAAGGAAGAATCTTTTTCAAGACTAACTCTCCTTCCCTGAAATGTCTGGGACGGACTTTCTTATCATGCGCTCGCATCATTCACTTTTGGTACAACTAACCATGGCACGACACTGCAAGTCTCTTTTCCTCAATGAGATTCAACTGCTCAAAACGATCCCGTACCTATTCTGCTTCTTCCAGATCAACCTCTTTCAGTACCCTTAAAGAAGGGATTTCTACCTCAACTGGTAACACAGCCTCCATCCCATATACCAACAAAAAAGGGGTTGCCTCTGTGGATGTGCGAACCGCAGTTCTATAAGCATACAAGGCAACAGGCAACTTTTCATGCCAATCTTTGTAGACATCAGTCATCTTCTCTACAATCTTTTTGATGTTCTTATTGGCTACCTCTATAGCTCCATTCATCTTTGGATGATATGGTGCTGAGTTGTGATGCTTGATCTTAAACTGTTCACAAACCTCTTTCAACATCTTGCTATTCAAATTGCGAGCATTATCAGAAATGATTCTCTCTGGTAGTCCATATCGACAAATTATCTCTTTCTTTATGAACTTACAGACCACTGCCCGTGTTACACTCGCATATGAGGTTGTCTCTATCCACTTTGTGAAATAATCGATCATCACGAAAATGAACCGATGCCCATTCGTTGCCTTTGGGATGATAGGTCCAATCACATCCATGCCCCATATTGAGAATGGCCACGGAGGTGCCAAAACATGCAACTAATTCGAAGGAGCATTGATCTTATCCGCATAGATCTAGCATTTATGACATTTTCGAGCATAATCAATATAGTCTTTCTCCATCGTCAGCCAATAATAACCCACCCTCATTATTTGTCTAGCCATCATGTGACCATTCGCATGTGCCCCACAAATTCCATCATGCACTTCCTCCAGTATCCTCTTTGCTTTTATGGCATCAACACATCTCAAAAGCAACGTATCTCGACCCCTCTTATAAAATATTTCTCCGTCAAGGAAGAAACCCATAGCTAATCTTTTGATGAACCGTTTATCATTATCCGAGGCGTATTTCGAGTATCGCTGATATTTGACATATTGCATGATGTCAAAATACCAAGGCTGACCATCAACTTCTTCTTCAACATCCAAACAATGTGCCGAAGATCCTTTCACACCCAACTTGATTGGTTGAATCTCAGCTTTTGCATCCAGCTTAAACGTCGCAGCAAAAGTAGCTAAAGCATCAGCCATCTAATTTTCCTCCCAGGGCAAGTGTTGAAACTGAATCTTCTCAAAATGCTTGATTAATTCAGTTGTGTATTTCTGGTAAAGGATCAACTTCGAATCCCTTGTTTCCCATTCTCCTTTCAACTGATAAATAACCAAAGCTGAATCACCATATACCTACAACACATCAATCTTTCTTTCGATCGCTGCTTGCATGCCCATGACGCATGCCTCATATTCAGCCATATTGTTGGTGCAATTAAAATCCAATCGTACAGTAATCGGATAATATTGACCATCTTGGGATATCAAGACTACTCCAATTCCATGCCTAAAAGCATTAGAAGCTCCATCAAAGAACATCTTCCAAGGTTTTTCTTTACATTCTTCATCATCTCCTCTTGAAATAGCCATCAAATCCTCATCCGAAAAATCAAATTGCATTGACTCATATTCTTTAGAAGCCCGATCTGCCAGAAATTCGGCTATCACACTTCCTTTTATTGCTTTCTGAGTCACAATGTCATACTTGGATAAAGTGACTTGCCATCTTGCAATTCTTCCTGATAACGACGGCTTCTCAAAAATGTACTTCAGAGGATCTAACTTTGCTATAAGCCACATTGTATTGTATAACATGTACTGTCTGAGTCTTTGAGTCGTACATGCTAAAGCGCAACTCATCTTTTCTAGCGATGAGTATCTAGATTCATAGTCAGTAAACTTTTTACTCAGATAATAGATGGCATGTTCCTTCTTTCCCGTCTCATCTTGTTGCCCCAGAACACATCCCATGGATTTCTCGGACACAGTCAAATACAGAATTAATGGCTTCCCCGGAATCGGAGGAACTAACACCAGTGGATTCGATAGGTACTCTTTAACATTATCAAAAGCATCCTAACATTCTTCAGTCCATTCACCAGTATCCTGTTTGCGAAAAAGCTTGAAGATAGGATCACATTTGAAGGTGAGCTGGGAAATAAAGCATGATATGTAATTCAGCCTTCCCAAGAAACCTCTCACTTTTTTTGCATACGAGGGGGAGACAGATTTTGAATCGCCTTTATTTTATCTGGATCCACTTCAATTCCTCTATCACTAACCATAAAACCCAACAACTTGCCGGATCTGACACCGAACGTACACTTGGCAGGATTCAATCTTAGCTGAAACTTTCTCAATCTTTCAAACAACTTCCTGAGATTAACCAAATGATCTTCATCTTCACGGGATTTTGCTATCATGTCATCCACATATACTTCAATCTCTTTATGCATCATGTCATGAAAAAGATTTACCATTGCCCTTTGGTAAGTAGCTCCGGCATTTTTCAACCCTAAAGGCATGACCTTATAACAGAAGGTTCCCCACATTGTAACAAATGTGGTTTTCTCCATATCCTCTGAAGCCATCTTAATTTGGTTATACCCTGAAAAACCGTCCATGAACGAAAATATGGAATGTCTAGCAGTGTTATCCACAAGGGTGTCAATATGAGGCAAAGGAAAATTATCCTTTGGACTTGCCTTGTTCAAATCTCGGTAATCGACGTACATTCTAACCTTCCCATCTTTCTTAGGAACTGGGACTATGTTGGCTACCCACTCCGGGTACTTAGCTATCTCCAGAAAGCCTGCATCAAACTGCTTTTTTACTTCTTCTTTAATCTTTAACAACAATTCTGGCTTTATCCGCCTTAACTTTTGTTGCACTGGCTTGCATTCTGGCCTCAAAGGCAATTTGTGCTCCACAATATCTGTATCCAAACCCGGCATGTCTCTGTATGACCATGCGAACACATCCACAAATTCTCTAAGCAGATCTTCTAATCTGTTCTTTTGAGCAGGTGGTAATGACGCGCCAATTTTTACTTCTTTCTTATTTTCCTCATCTCCCAAATTGATCATCTCAGTAACCTCTTGATGTGGTTCAATCGGTTTCTTTTCCTGTTCCATTAATCTCAACAAATTCGAAGACAAAGTATAATCATCTGATTCCTCTTCATTATCAAATTCATCAACATGAACTGTGTTTTCAAAATCGAATCCCAAATTATTATTAAGATTGTCTTTGTATTCATTACTTGGAATCCTAAAATTGAATTGAATAGAAATAATATATATTGGTATACGAAAAAAAGAATGGCAACAATGAAAGAAAGGAAAAATGACAACCATGAATGAAAGAGGGAATGAAAATGCATCTTGTTCCTAATTTATTAAAATAATAAGAAATAAACTAGCCCATACATAAAAGACCATCCCTAATGTCCTTGGGCATGAGCAACTAGGGACTTGACTCACTGCATTACATTTTATGAAATTCAAGGATAACCGGAAGCTTCGTCACTTTCCAATTACCCAGCTCCATTTCAGGTGAGCATGGGTACACCAACAACTCTTCTTCAATATCAGACTTCACTCCTGCTTTCCCTACCATTTGTATAGAAAGCTTAGAAAATGCTTCTTCTAAATTTGGTGGACATGCATCGGGATAAATACATCCCCCCAAATGAAAAGTGGAATAAAGATAAGGAAAAACCATCTTCCTCGGCTCTCACTCATACCCTTTCACACGAGCTAATCGTTTCTTCTTTTTCTCGAACTCGATCATCTCTCAATCCCTTCTGGTTGGCCTGTAACCTAACCCAAACCTTTCTCTATTTTCTTGTATCTCTGACATCTCCCTGTCCCTTGAAGATGCTTCCTTAATCCAAAACCAACTCGCCAACCCATCCCAATAGTCTGCTTGAACAATATGCTAACCGTTCGAGAAAAATGCGGAGTAGGCACTTTTGACCCTTCACCAACATATGTTACATTGATGAATTCAAACGATCTGAACGAACACTCCAATGCTTCATCAGCTGCCTCGACATAAGGCGTGGTTGGGGACTTGGTTACCAACAAATCCTCTTCCCCGTTAACACATACCAGATAATCCTCCATAACAAACTTGATTTTCTAGTGTAATGATGATGGAACTGCTCCTGCCATGTGAATCCATGGCATTCCCAACAGACAACTGTAAGATGGTGAAATCTCCATAACCTGAAACTTTATTTTGAAAGTGCAAGGCCCAATCTGCAGAGGCATTTCAATATCTCCCAAGATCGCCCGACGGGTCCCATCAAAGGCTCTTACAATCATGTGACTAGCTTGAATGTGAGACACATCTATTGGAAGCTTCGACAATGTAGTCATTGGCATAACATTAATGGAAGAACCATTATCAATAAGAACTTTAGCTATAACATGACTTTTGCACTTGACCGTGATATGGAGGGCCTTAGTGCTGCCCCTGCCTTCCGGAGGAATCTCGTCATCATTAAAAGTTATAAAATTGGTAGCCACCAGATTTCCTGTAATATGATCCACATTATCCCTGAAAATATTGTGAGGCACATGTGCCTTGTTCAAAACTTTCAAAAAAGCTTCCCTATGAGGCTCAGAATTCAACAACAGTGACAACAACGAAATTTGAGCTGGCATTTTATTCAACTGTTCAACCACACTATATTCAATGTGTTTGATCAGCTTCAAAAATTCACAAGCTTCCCAATCAGTCATAGGCGCCTTATACTCTGTATCTCGAACCACCAATGGGTTCGTCTTGTTTCCTGGCTCTTCATTCTTTTCCTTTTCTACTACTTTTCCTTTCCTGTCCCTATCAAGTATTTCAAGCGAATAACAACGCCCACTCCTAGTCACTCCCCATACTCCAGTTAGATTTGCTATCTTGGCAACTTCAGAATTAATAACGACTGAACTACCAAGTTTTTCTCGAGTTATGACGTTGCATCCATACCTCCAAGGTACCGCCTTATCGCTTCGGTATGGGAATGGACTTGGGACACTGATCGTAATAACATGATTCTTGATCCTCACTGGTTTCTCATCTTCGAATTGACTCGTCTTTTTCTCATAAAAGAATGTGATCGGTTTCACAACAGGCAATGAAGATTCTCCAATTACCACATTAATTTTATTTGCCCCAAACTCTGTGTAAAACTAAATCCGGGAGAGATCCATTAGTTTCTGTAACTCCTGTCGGAATTCAACACAACTTTGAACTGAATGGCCAACTATCCCTTGGTGGTATTTGCAAACCTTGCTTGAATCATATTCGCCAGGATGACTATCTGAATTAGCTGGCATAGGACTAATCATGCTAGCTTTGACCAGGACATCGAAAATGTAATCCATTGATGTCGTAACTTCATCCAATTTTCCCATGATTACGGTAATCTTATCATTTCCCAAAGCGTTTACAACTGGTCTTGCATGGTTTGGCAAAGGATTATCGTTGACGTTCGGGCCACCCTTCTCTTCAAAGTTTATCAACCCAGCCTTAATCAAACTTTGCACTTTGTACTTCAAAGTTGTGCAATTTTCGGTGGAGTGTCCAATGTTTCCTGAATGGTAGTCGCATCTGGCATTAGGATCATACCACCTAGGGTATGGAGGTTTTAAGGGTTCCAAATGTATCGATGCAACCAGATGGTTCTTGATAAGATCTGGAAGCAAGTCTACATAGGACATGGGAATCGGATCAAAAGGCATTTTTTCCTGGCTGGCTCGTGGTCCCCTCGGATTAATTGGGGGTTGATTGGTTTATACGGGTGGCCCGACTGGAGGAGCCAATGGTCTGGGGAAGAAATTAGGTTGGAATACCTGTGGGGGTGCGGGTGGATAAGTATATGAGCCTGGAATGATGGCATTGGTATTCAAGTAGTTTGGCTGGTACACGGATTGTGGGAAATGTGGACGTAACCTCCCATTTGTTGCCCTTCATATGCGACAGTCTGGACATCAGCTTCCTTCTTTTTCGTCACACTATTTCTCTTTATAACAGATTCTCCTCCTTCAATCTTACCATTCTTGATGGCATTCTCAATGATTTCGCCGAAAATCACCATATCAGCAAAGTTCTTTGTGGTGTTCCCAATCATCCTGTCATAGTACGGAGCCTTAAGAGTACCGACGAATAGCACTGTAGTCTCTTTCTCAGTCAGAGACGGCTGGATCTGGGCAGCAACATCCCTCTATCTCTGGGCATAGTCCTTAAAACTTTCGGTAGACTTCTTCTCCATATTTTGTAGAGACAAACGGTTTGGGGCCATATCGACAATGTGCTTATACTGGCTGATCAATGCCTTGGCCAATTCTTTCCAAGTACGAACCCGATTCCTATCGAGTTGAACATACCACCTAGCAGCGGACCCTATAAGACTGTCCTGAAAGACATGGACAAGCAGCTTGTCATCTCTGGTGTGGGCGGCCATTTTTCGACAGTACATGGTGATATGGGATATGGGACACTTGGACCCATCAAACTTTTCGAAGTCAGGAGTCTTGAACTTAGGCGGGATCACTACATCTGGCACTAAACAAAGCCCCTCAGCATCTATAGAACCATAGCAGTCTAACCCCTCAACAGCCTGAAGCCTTTCTACAATCAATTTCATTTTTCGAGACTTGATCTCTTCTGCCACTTTCAGCTTCTCTAACTTTTTGGGATCGTCTAGATCTGGAATTTAGACTGGGTCTATCTTTGTCCCAGGAATGGTGAATCCCGGGATTTAAGGTTGGTCGTGTGGGTAAATGAATCCTTCCATGTATGGCACCTGTTGTGAATGTTCCTGTTAAGCTTGAAACCGGAAACCGGGTGGACATAAAGATTCACCCACATTCTGATCTTTCCCTTGAGAACCAGATTCATCTTCCTTATTTTTCCCTTTCAGATTCTTCATTATTTCCAACAAAGAACTTAATTGCTCTCTAATATCATCCTGAGCTTGTTCAACCCTATCTATCCTTGAGGATTGCTCTTTGGCCATTTCTCTAACTCTTGATCTAGTATTGTAAGAGTGACGAGAAGACTGTCTCGAAGATTTCGACTGTCGAGCTATCCTTGAGCCTTTATCAAAATTTCTTAAATTAGGATGATATGTTTAAAATTTAAAACTAAAATGATGATGTTTATGCACATATGGATGAGATGTATGAAAAAACACCAGCCACATAACAAATGTAGATAAAAAGAATCTTATAAATAAAATTACCAAATCCATAGAAATCTTAAAAACAAAGCGATCCTAAAAACATAAAAAAGAATAAAAACTTCAACTGGTCCTAAAGCATCAAAATATGAAAATTCTTATAAAAGATCCTAAAAACATAAATCTAAAATCCTAACGCCTCCGAAGAAACTTGACAATCTGATGGTAATGAGATTGAGCTTCATCCAAAAGTTTGAATATGAGCTGGCCGTTTTCATGGAACGGGTGTACTTTCGCCTTAATCTCCATGATTCTATCATACATGTCTTCTACCTTGCGGGATGCCACATCAAAATGGTCAAACATATTCTCTAGAAGATTATGCTTTTTAGAGTCCGCATCTCAGAGTTGCGAGCATTCTTCCTTCAAGTTCAATAATTCAATAACCAATTCTTGGCAATCTGTTGTCTTCCTTTCTTGATCAAACAATAATTCCCCATTTTCTTCTTTTAGGCATCCGACCTCAGTAGTCAAAAACGAATATTTTTTTTTCCATACCTGTCAAGGATTCTTTCAAAGTGTCACAATCTTCGGTAAGTTTATGAATAATGCCATCTCTTTACACTAAATCGTTCTCCAACTTTCGAACTTTTAATCGAAGTTTCTTGGCCTTGCTTTTTTCTTTGTTCAAACCCCTTTCTAACTCTTCTATCCTTGATTGCAGTTTTTGGTTTTCTTCTCCCAATTCATCTTTTTCTTCTTGTAGCTTCCTTTTAGCCTTTTCTATCCTCAGCAGAGGATCCGAGGTTATAACCTTGGCTGGACCATCTGGACTTCTTTTGAGAGGAATCACAACATCTTTTGCTCTTCTTGCCTGCCACACAGAGTATTCAGGAGTAGTGTTCCATGAGATACTACCCCCTTCAACTCTAATCGTTAATTTCCAAGTCTTTGTGAGTTCTTCTATCCTGTTGATAACCCCTTTATCTGAATAAGAGAAATCTACCTGGTTAAGTCCGTGAGTCATTGGTATGAACTGCTTATACCCTGCTTGTCTCCGTACCATGATGGGAGAGTAGCTAATGACACCCCAAAGTCCCAAGAGAGGAACCCAAGGTTGATCACCACAGCTAAATAGCATTAATCCATGGGGCATCCATGGTGCTTTCCAAATCACTTGTCGGCTTGTAAGTTCTCGCAACATCATTACCCAGTCTTCTTTTGACCTTGATTCAGGCCATGTACTCTCACAGAACTCCTTGATAGGGATGCTAGTGGTGAAGTATGGCTTTCGAAACTTCGACTCTTGGCATTCAAAATGATTTTTCATCCAGATGTAGAGCAATTGTAAACATCCGATGAAACGTCCTTTTCCATTTCTCCTGTAGTGATTCAGTGACCTGATAGTCTCGGCTAATATAGCTGGAGCCGTATTGATCTGGTGTTGAACTTGGTCCATGAAATTCACCACAGTTGTTTTAATAAATCCCAATATCTTCAGGAAAACCACAAGTCCGTAGATAGCCAAAGCCATCACCTCCAGACCTTTATCATCATCTGGGTGTTTGACAATGAAGTTTCGGAGAACACTCCATGGAATACCAGTGCTCTTACCCTTTGTCTTCACAATTTTGTCAACTTCTATCAAGCTGATTCCCATGATCTTTGCTAACTTCTTCCGATAACCTGTCTTGTTCTTCCAATAAACTTTGTCCGGATTAGGAGGGTCCAAACGAAGCAATGCTGAATATTCTTCTATAATTGGAACCATATATACTTCATTGAACACGAAGCACCTGTATGATGGGTCCCAAAACTGTATCATGGCCCTTACCAAGTTATTATCGACTTCGACAGATAGGAGCAAAGCCAGATCCCCATATTTTCTTCTGAATGCCTTTTGTCGAGTTTATCCCAAGAATGCCAAATACTGATCAAACCTTCGAGGTTGTTCTGTGCCAGATCCATGTGAACTTTCTCAGGAAGAGTAGAGACATACCCGCCTAGAAGGCAATCTCCTGTACTTTGCTGGATTGCTTCAGATCTAAACTTCAAACTACTGACAGACTCACGCTTGGCGACTGTCAGGTTTTCCATGGATTTAGTGGACATTCTTTTTATCTAGATCGTTATGTGGCAAGATGACTTTATGAAGATGCATGATGTATGAAAAGAAAGAAAGAAATAGTTAGATAGTATATCGACAAGCTTATGAAAAGATAAAAATACAACAACATGTGTAAGCACTACATCATCATGGTGAGCATATCAGCAAAACAAATGTGTCAAATAAACAAGCATCATTTTAATGAAAAAGTATAGGGTAAGAAGTGTTCCTTCATGTGTCCTAAGTTCGGGTTCTCCTCTATATAAAGATGGACATGGCTCTATCTTAAAGTTTGGCCACATAAGTGTTGTTTATATGCTGGGTTTAGGATACTTGACCAAGCTAAAAAGGTCCCCAAACTGCTCCTTAACATCATCCATGTAGAATGAGTAAGGCACCCCATTCCTCACCCATTATAAGCTTCAACCGGAAGGGTTCAATTCGGGTGAGAGTATTTTCCAAAGTTATTGCGGAGTCCCCAGTGGAGTCGCCAAACTGTCATAACGTGCCAAATACGAATTCAGCATGCTAGACACAAATAATGGAGTCGCCACTAATCATCTAATCTAGGTGTGATTAGTCACCTATACGAATCTATCCTATTTAAAGTAATCCTAAGCTTGACTAAGGCACCTTACAAAGAATAGGTCCTGATCTACTTATCAGAACTAGGTTCGGGAGTACGGTTACGTATAAGGAAAGATTAGCACCCTCACGACGCCTATCTAAGAGATAGTACCTAATTAGTCTTGTGATACTTAAAAAGTCTTAATTAAATGGTCTTGTCTATCCTATTTCATTTTAATTGTTAAAAATAGAAATCTCGAAAATTATTTTTTAGGTCTTTCTTCCATTCATTCTGAAGAAATTACTAAAAAATGTTTCCTCATCTCGAGAGTATTCAAAAGAAACCATTCGTTCTATTGAAGAGGCTCCGTCGTCGGAAAAGTTAGATTATTTAACAAAGTTATTTCTCTTATATTAATCTTCCAAAATTAATCCACATTTTATTAATGTTTGTTCGAAAAATAAATTCTGTCTTAATATCGAAAATTATCTCTTAAAATATTCTTTCATTTGTTCTGGAGAATTTTTAAAAGAATTTTTCTCACCTAGAAATTTCTTAAAAGTCAATCATTCGCAACTCTCTTGAATTTCATCATCGGAAAAATCTTAATTTATCATTCGATTTTAATTAAGCATTTATTATGGAAAATTATCTTGAGAAAAAGAGATTGAAAATTAATTATTTTAAAAGAATAAATTTTGACCTTTATTGATATCGAAAATAATCCCTTAAAAAATCCTTCCATTCATTCTGGAGCATTTGTAAGAGAGTTCTCTCACCTAAAAATTTCTCAGAAATCCACCGTTCGTGATCTCTTCGAATTTCATCATTGGAAAAGATCTCAATTTATTAATTTAAAAATAACTAATCATTAATTAAAAATTAATCTAATCTTATTAATAAATAAATCAATGGTTAATAATATTAAAAAATATACTAAAATATAATGATAATAATATAATAATAGTTAATAATATAATAGTAATAATTAAAATAAAGAATAGTTTTTTTTTATAAATGTAAAAAATAATGGTTAATAAATATTTAATAATAAATAATTAGTAAACAATTAACCTGCAAAAAAAAACTTAAAATATTATTAATAATAATAAATACAAAAGAAATAATAAATATAAAAAAAAAACAGAACTAGCAACATATGGGTCGGGTCTAGGCGGGGCCGCGTGCGGGCCCCATGACCCGACCCGGATGCAACCTTTTAAAATTCAAATTATTATTATTTTTAGCTCAGAATTTACCTCCCTTAAAAAATATATATTTTCTTCCCTGAACCTCTCTCTTTCCCTTAAGAACAAACACCACCTGTTCTTCAAAACCTAGATTCTGGTGAACTTCCACCGCTGTCGCTGTCGTCAGTCGCCTTCCACCGCCGCAAGTCGTCGACCACCGTCGCTGCTGTTGCCCAGAAAAAATAAAAAAATAAAATCCTAAATCTTTCTCTCAATCTCTTTTAACCGAAAATCACTCTAGTTTTGTCTGAATCAACTCCAAAAATCCTAGATCTGAGTTTGAATGTCGCGGCTTCAACCCTTTCGATCTCCGACGACGACCACCCGATGACCACCAAACTCCGATTCAAGCTTCCTCTAATTAATTCCTAAGTCTCCACTGTTTCACGTAAAACAAATACTCAAACTCCCCAAATCCTCAGAAATTTTGAACCCTCACAAAAAAAAAAAATTTGTTACTGACCTGCCCGGATTTTCTTGCTTTGAGTTTCGAAATTCTATCCTGCTTTTTTTAATCCCCCCCCCCCTTCAAATGTGTATTCAAGGTTGTTTAAATAAAAAAATCAAAAGAGAGTTTTAGTTTAATTAGGTTTTGATTTCTGACCTAATACAAATCCACTCTCATCATACCTCTTAGAGTTCAAATCTGATCCAAAGAAGAATTTTATTTCAACCCAAACTTTTTTTTTTTAATTTTTTAATTTCGAATTTTTCTGATTTTTTTTCTTGATTTCGAATTTATCCCTTTTTTTTCCTTCTGAATTTCTGATTTTTTTTTTTTGGTTTTTTTTTAATTTAATTCAAGAATAAAATCAAATTACAGCCCGGATAAAATTCGATGTCTACATATATATATATATATATATATTACAAACATATATATACATACAAACACAATTCATATATATATATTACAAACACTATATATATATATATATATTATACAAACGTAACATGTATAATCACAAACGTAATTATATATATTATATATATATTCAACAAATATATATATATATAATAAATATATAAGTTCACAATATATATATATTCAAATATATATATATATGTTCACACTAAATATATATTACAAAAATATATATTTGTTCACAATAAACAGTAACAATATAAATATATATATATATATATATATATATATATATATATAACAATGAGCTATTCGGTTATTAGTCATGAGGCATCACTCTTCATTCTGCCAACGAGAAGAATGAAGTCTCTTCATTCGGCCATTACAAACCGTTAATCAATACAAAATAAATAAAAGAAAGAAAAACTTTCTTTGTGAAAAGATCTAACCATTCCACCATAGACAACAGAATAAGAAGAAAAAGAAAAAGCATCTTCCTTTCAACAGTAATGAAATGTAAACTTTTTTTTTTTTTGTGCACGATTTTCAAGTATTAACAAATGACCAGATTTACCAATTCATGCAAAATTGTTCTTTCTCACGTTTTTCTAAGAACATATCTTTCATAAAGTTATCTCACAAATGTCAGATTCTGACTTAAAGTATAAATATAATATATATATATATATATTTATTAAAAATTTTATTAATGAATGTTCTTAAATATTTTTTAAGATTAATTAATATATTATTTATATTAAAAATATTATATTAATTATAAAAGTTGATAACTTTATTTATCATTTTCAATGCATTGGGTGAAGATATTATCACATATAATAACTTTAAAGAGTGTCCTTAAGACACTTGTTAAAAAAATCCATTTACTAAATACCAAAATCAATTAAAGACAGAACTTTAAAGTATGCAAAAGAACAAAGTCTGATCTTTAGTAACAATCTATGTTCTGTATATATCTAATAAATATTCAACAAACAATACAGAAACAAAACTAAAAAATTGAAAACAATTAATAATCATCTTAAGATTGTTGAAAATTTTGTATGCATTTAGTAATTATTATTTCATTACTACTAAACATATTTTAGAACAAAACAGTATATGAATATATACGAACATATATTAAAAGACATATAATTACAGTTTTGGTAGAATCAAAAATTAAAATACCGAGTCAAGGTTGGATCTCTGACCTTAAGACGATTATTGCATGTCTATCAGGTGCTTATAGTATCACGCAATTCGTCTCCCAGGCCTCCTCAATAAGGTTGCAGATTGACAGCACAACCACTGCAATACAGCAAACCAAAAAAGATACAACGTCTCTCTCACAAGACAGTTGAAAGATTCGAGAGCAGAAGAGTAAAATTAAGACTAATTTTCGGTATATCTAAAACAGGACTAGCCCTCGAGTTTATATAGAAAAGGAGAAACCTATTCGGACAAGACACAATTGTTTGAAAACAGACATAACCTTCAGACACATCTTTTGGACTAAAACCAGTCCGAATAGACATGTAATGATCAAACATATCTCTTGGTTGATGGAGGATCAAATTTTCATTCATTATTGATATCAATTGTGTACATAAATTATACACTGCGTATCTACTTACGAAAACCTACTGTATTAGTATATGTATTTCATATTTATACACAAATTATACATTGATATCCAACATTTTTTACTATCAATTGTCATCCCTAGTCGAAAACAAAATATCCAACTCAATATCTAAAGAAAATGATAATATTTTGGTGAAATTATAAGAATTATTATTATTTATTATATTACTCATTTTAAATATATATATATATAAGATATGTAATAATTCTTTAATTTTGATGATTAATGAAAATTTTGAATTTTATTAACTATATATGAGATAATTTTTTAAATAATAAAATACTAATACTTAGTAAATTGCTTGTAGAACTAGATGAACTTACCTAAGCATTATTATTTTTATTACACTATTTCATAACTTTAATCTAGATACTATTAATTTTACCAAGATGTTCATGTTAAGCATGCATGCAAATTTGAAATAATTTTATAACTATTAAATGTGTATTGTTAAAAACATTATATTTGATAGAATTTTTATGGATATTGAATTGCCTTAAAAGTTAACATGCAACTTGCAAAATGAACTTTACAAAAAAAAAAAGTCAAATTTTGTAGTGTTGTAGAGTGCTTATGAGTCGGATGAAGTCAGATTAAGTTTAGATAGTAATAAAATTTACTTACTCAAGACCCAGTTTATCGATTTGGAAAGCCCATTTCATTGTATAAAATATATTAAAATATTTAAAAATTATTTTATATTAATATTTATATATTTTTATAATTAAATATAAAAAAATTTATTGATTAAATAATATTCCCTGCCAAACTAAGCTGGAGCCGTATTTAAAATATCATGTTTCAAGCCTGCTCGATTCGAGCCAACCCTTAAACATGTCTATATTGTTGTAACTTATTTTTCTTTGGACAAATATTTAGTACCATTATGTATTGTTCATTTAAGGAAACATTACAATGTTTCTCTAAATGCTAGATATTGTCTACATATTGTCTTATAGTAGATTAGATGCTTAGAGTCTACATATTGTCTTATAATGTATCCAAGTATTTTGCATAATTAATGTAGTTCAAAGAATCAAATTCAAAATTTCTCTTTTTACATTAAAAAGGAAGAAGTAATTTTATATTCATAACCCTTCTTTACGAGAGGTGAATAAAAGCGATTGATGATGTAAAACCACTTCAAAATATTAAAATTTATTAAAAAAATAGATTATCTCTTGAAAATATATAAATATGCATTCATCATGTAACAATTATTCTGCCCTCGCAAAACTAATTATTAGGGTGTAGCATTTAAGTTTATATACCCAAAGATTTTTTTTTCCGATGTGGGTTTAATGTATTATGTCTATTATTTTAGGACGTTTGACTTGACAAGTGGTATCAAAATTAATCTTTAACTGTTTGACATCACGTCAAGCGTTTCAAAACAGGGATAGGTAAGGTGGGAAAAAGCCAATGACGATAGTGTCACAAGATTGAATAGAATAGAATAAAATATCACCCAAATGCTTTAAAGTACTATGTAAGGCGCATTAATCTCATGTCGAAAAAAGAAAGAAAATATCTTTCAGTATATAAATGTGAGTGTTGCACACTCCGATAAGTTGACTTTACGAGAAAAGGATAATGATCATATGACACATATATCTACCTGTATATTTTTTAATTATAATTATATCTATAAATTAATACAAATATTTTATATTTGTTTGTGTATTGTATGTTTTATATTTATATGAATTAACATGCATGTATTTATTATATATTTTTGTACTAATAAGTTTGATTTGTCCAATAACTCTTGAAAATATATGAGCAAAGGATGAGGTAATCATGGTGTTTTTGGCTCTTGCTACTTATTTGTTGGCCAGTACCCCATTCCTTTCCTTCCTTCCTTCATTGCTCATATTGCAACTTGCAAGTGAATTATTTCTTAATCTTCCGCACCCAACTCCCATTCTTTTTTCATTCTGGATAAATAAATACAACACGATACGTTTAAACACAATATAAAAATATATGAATATGATATATTTAATAAATACAAAAATAATATAATAAACACAATATGATACGTTTAAACACGATAAGTTTAATACATGTATTGTATTTATATTTTTAAAATTTTAACACGTTTAATAATTTATATCGTATTCATATATAAATAATTGACACAAAAAATATAAAATACGACAAAAATACACGAATTTTAATTCTAGGACCACTAGTACCACCACTAGACTGACTAAAATATTTAAGAGTTTTCAGTTGCAAAATTAAGTGTAGTTCTTTTGGTCCCCTTATGAAAAGGGTAGGGATACTATATATGTTAGAATATTAATTTGATGCTAAAATGTAAGAAGGCTAACATTCATGGTTACTATTAAAATATTTATATAATTAAATTTAAATAAAAATATTTTTTATTGATTAATTAATAATTTGAGCTGAACCGATCGAAATCAGAAACGAAAAATCTTATCCCAAACTTTACTCTTCAGGTCGACCTAAGTTCTATTCTCATGTTAAGTTTTTGTTTTTCAGAAAAACAAAATTGTATTTGATAAAAAAATAAACCAATAAAAAATGTAAAAAATGTAAAACATGCTTAAATATGATTGATCTATATGAAAAAGAAACATGTATATTACAATATGTTATCTATAAAGTTAAATCCTTAATCTTCAAAAATTATTATTTATTATATATTATATATATATCTAAAAGCATTTCTGAAAAAAAAAAAAAAAAAAACTAACAATGAAAGTATGAAACCTTATGATAACTCGTATAATTATATAGTTTTTAGTTATGTTTTATTATTGTTTTGTGTCAAATACGAGTTATTATTGTTTAGTCTAATTGTGTTTATGATCTTTTATATTTTTATGTAATTTGGTGTTTTTCACAAGTTTCTTTGAGTGATTTCAGATTACTAGAATTAAGGGCAAATCCAGTTCAGTTCCAGTTCCGACACCTTTTGCCATATCAGCTATATCTGGACTTTCACTGAAGCAATAAGGCTGAAATTTTAACCGTGCAAAGTTAAGAGGCATATCTATCTTTTTCATGTTTTACACTTCTTGAAACGGAGTCGTTTTCCCTAGCGAAATCGACCATCAAGTTGGCTGATGTGCAATGACGTCTGTGCTGACCAGTTTTGGTATTTTGACCATATCTTCTGATCCACATCAGCAAATGAGCTGATTCCAACGGCTATGGATCACTAACTGATAGGGGAACATTTTTCTAGAAGACCATGTGATCAGATAAAGCCTCCAATATTAACAAAATCGACCATCAAGTTGGCTGATCAAAATTGTCATACAATATGACGAAAATTGTTAGAAAAATGCACCCACCTATTATACCTACCTTTGAAATTTGTAAAGCTTGTCTCTTGTCATTTAGCCCTCCAAAATGTGTATAAATAGAGGGCCTTGGATAATTGTAAGAGACATTGTACATTGGTAGAATATTAGCCATTGTAATAAAATTCTCTAAGTTTTCTTCTTCTTTCTTTTCTCTAGTTTTCTTTTTCTTTATTTTCTTCTTCTTCTTTCTTTCTTTTATTTCCTTCTTAGATTCTCTTTAATTTTATGTTTATGTTTACAATGCCTATGCTAGGCTAAACTTCTATTTGGTTAAGGGTGATTTCAAAGCCCTAGACATGTTTTATAATTGATTTTCAGAATCTATCTATCATTAATTTTCTATCAAAGTTGCTTATGTTCTTCTACAAGAATTGTTCATGATGTTGTCTTGATTTGTTTAGGTGTACAACTAGATAAATCTTGATAATTATCTATTGCTAGTTTAGGAGTCTTGATCCGTGTAATTGTCATGATTTCCTATTCATAAGTGGCAATTTGTGATTAATGATTATGGTCAAGTTTTCAATAACTGCAAAGTGGAACATAACCTAAGTTGAACAATCCGAGCTTATGTGTTTGTTGCTTAGATCAACCTATCTTTCTCATCATAAAGCTGCCATTAAATTGAATTTAGAGAGCTTATTCTAGGTTGTTTGATGGTTAGAGATTAAATAGAGAGCTTGTTCTATATAACGACAAACTAAGGAAAGATTGGGATAACAGAGCTTGTTGTTATCTACGGTTGTTAACTTTGAGTAGGATATTAGCCATTGTAATAAAATTCTCTAAGTTTTCTTCTTCTTTCTTTTCTCTAGTTTTCTTTTTCTTTAGAGAGAGCAAGAGGCTGGATAATTAATATTCTTCTTCTTCTTCTTTCTTTCTTTTATTTTCTTCTTAGATTCTCTTTAATTTTATGTTTATGTTTACAATGCCTATGCTAGGCTAAACTTCTATTTGGTTAAGGGTGATTTCAAAGCCCTAGACATGTTTTATAATTGATTTTCAGATTCTATCTATCATTAATTTTCTATCAAAGTTGCTTATGTTCTTCTACAAGAATTGTTCATGATGTTGTCTTGATTTGTTTAGGTGTACAACTAGATAGATCTTGATAATTATATATTGCTAGTTTAGGAGTCTTGATCCGTGTAATTGTCTTGATTTCCTATTCATAAGTGGCAATTTGTGATTAATGATTATGGTCAAGTTTTCAATAATTGCAAAGTGGAACATAACCTAAGTTGAACAATCCGAGCTTATGTGTTTGTTGCTTAGATCAACCTATCTTTCTCATCATAAAGCTGCCATTAAATTGAATTTAGAGAGCTTATTCTAGGTTGTTTGATGGTTAGAGATTAAATAGAGAGCTTGTTCTATTTAACGACAAACTAAGGAAAGATTGGGATAACAGAGCTTGTTGTTATCTACGGTTGTTAACTTTGATAGTTGGTTAATGTTGACAGATATGAAATTGATTCTTAATGATGTCTAGTGGTGGAGAATGAAACCTTAACCATATTTTTCATATTTGATTCTTCTTACTTACTTGTTTTCTTACTTTTCTTGTTTGCTTATTTTTAAAACTATTTCAAAACCCCTTTTTCTTTTGTTCTCTTTGAACGTAAGTTGATGCACCCAAAAGAGTGTATCTTATTTAACCTTGCATTAAAAAGATCAATTGTAAGTATAATGATTAGCAGGGTCGAGTCCTCAGGGATTGGGTTTTAATCTATGAGTTATTAGTTTATAACTTACGTTCAAAGAAAACAATAAAAGAAAAAGGGTTTTTGAAGCCAGATTTAAACTAAAGTAAATAATAAGAATAAGATGCAAGGCGGTATAACCAGCCAATAAAAATATATATACTAAATTAGGCGGTATAACCAGCCAATAAAAATAAAACAAAGTTAATATACAAATTAGGCGGTATAACCAGCCAATAAAAATAAATATACTTTTAAAAATAAGCAAACTAGAAAAGTAAGAAAACAAGTAAGTAAGAAGAATCAAATATGAAAAATATGGTTAAGGTTTCATTCTCCACCACTAGACATCATTAAGAATCAATTTCATATCTATCAACATTAATTAGCTATCAAAGTTAACAACCGTAGATAACAACAAGCTCTGTTATCCCAATCTTTCCTTAGTTTGTCGTTAAATAGAACAAGCTCTCTATTTAATCTCTAACCATCAAACAACCTAGAATAAGCTCTCTAAATTCAATTTAATGGCAGCTTTATGATGAGAAAGATAGGTTGATCTAAGCAACAACCACATAGTTGATCTAAGCAACAAACACATAAGCTCGGATTGTTCAACTTAGGTTATGTTCCACTTTGCAATTATTGAAAACTTGACCATAATCATTAATCACAAATTGCCACTTATGAATAGGAAATCAAGACAATTACACGGATCAAGACTCATAAACTAGCAATAGATAATTATCAAGATCTATCTAGTTGTACACCTAAACAAATCAAGACAACATCATGAACAATTCTTGTAGAAGAACATAAGCAACTTTGATAGAAAATTAATGATAGATAGATTCTGAAAATCAATTATAAAACATGTCTAGGGCTTTGAAATCACCCTTAACCAAATAGAAGATTAGCCTAGCATAGGCATTCTAAACATAAACATAAAATTAAAGAGAATCTAAGAAGGAAATAAAAGAAAGAAAGAAGAAGAAGAAAATAAAGAAAAAGAAAACTAGAGAAAAGAAAGAAGAAGAAAACTTAGAGAATTTTATTACAATGGCTAATATCCTACCAATGTACAATGTCCCTTACAATCATCCAAGGCCCTCTATTTATACACATTTTGGAGAGCTAAATGACAAGAGACAAGCTTTATAAATTTCAAAGGTAGGTATAATAGGTGGGTGCATTTTTCTAACAATTTTCGTCATATTGTATGACAATTCTGATCAGCCAGCTTGATGGTCGATTTTGTCAATATTGGAGGCTTGATCTGATCAAATGGTCCTCTAGAAAAATGTTCCCCTATCAGTCGGTGATCCATAGCCGTTGGAATCAGCTCATTTGCTGATGTGGATCAGAAGATATGGTCAAAATACCAAAACGTGTCAGCACAGACGTCATTGCACATCAGCCAACTTTATGGTTGATTTCGCTAGGGAAAACGACTCCGTTTCAAGAAGTGTAAAGCATGAAAAAGATAGATAAGCCTCTTAACTTTGTACTGTTAAAATTTCAGCCTTATTGCTTCAGTGAAACTCCAGATATAGCTGATATGGCAAAAGGTGTCGGAACTGGAACTGAACTGGATTTGCCCTTAATCTTGATTTAACCTAGTAATCTGAAATCACTCAAAGAAACTCGTGAAAAACACTAAATTACATAAAAATATAAAAAATCATAAACAAAATTAGACTAAGCAATAATAACTCGTATTTGACACAAAACAATAATAAAACATAACTAAAAACTATATAATTATACGAGTTATCATAAGTTATAAACTAATAACTCATAGATTAAAACCCAATCCCTGAGGACTCGACCCTTGCTAATCATTATACTCTACAATTGATTCTTTTTAAGTGCAAGGTTAAATAAGATACACTCTTTTGGGTGCATCAAAAGACACAAATTTTTTCAATGCACTGGGACGAAGTACTTTCCATTTTTTTTTTTTCGAGTGCCTGAAAGAGAATGAGTACATGGTGTAATATATAGAGGACTGAGTAGTGAATCAGACAAGAGTAATAATGTCGCCGAAAGTGTATTTGACCTGTCAGAAAATGTTAACCTAACAAAAGATTTTTGCGTGATTTCAGGAAGAAAATCAAAAAGAGAAGAAAAATCAACCGTAAAAGACCAATGCAAAAAAAAAAAAAACGAGAATAATTACACAAATCGAACAACACGTAAATTAAACCGAAATAAAGTTATTGCAAATCAAACCAAAAGCTGAGAAGTCATTTATTGTAGTTGTGATTGTGGCTCACATCTTCCTCTGGTTTTACGTCCAGAAATGGCTTAAACGCCTTCTATGAGTCGAGGATATGCTTCCCATCCAGTTTTCTTACAAGCTGGCAAACAGGGTCTTTTAACATCAGATTCCCAAGATGTTGCCATTCCCTTTGGAATTGCGGCCATAAATCAAGAATTTCTCTTTGTACGTCTCCACTAGGATGCGTCTCAAGAGAAAGTTGGATATTACCCAAATTCTCCTTACTCAGTCCATCCTTAATGAATTCAATTTTATCATCTCGATTAGAGGACGGAATCCCAATAGAACGACATTTACCGTTACACGTCCATCGAGCACATTTGTGGCAATTTGAACTCATGAGCTTTGCTCGTCGCTTCTTTGCAAAAGTGCTTCTACCTGTACCTGGTAAATGCAAAACAGGAAGATATTCATCTTCACGTACCTTGGCTTCAATTATCCAACGTATGTCTTTATGAATCCCTTTGTGCATAAGCATTCTTAATCTTTCAAATCGAACTTGGTAAAGCTTCAGTAAAATATTTCGAGGAAAAGGAGGAAATCGTTTCTGCAATCTTGTGAGAATATCATCCATCCTGAAAAAAAAATGAAAAAAAATGAAAGAGAAATTTATATACAATATCAGTTTTGTGGGTAGCTGATGGAACCGACTTAAATAATCACGGAGTACCGTTATCCGCCATTTAACCAGGGTTAAAAAAAAAAAAATTATATTTACATCTAGTTATTTTCAAAACAAGGATCAGAAAAAAAAAACAACCTCTTCTTGAGTAACATGTAATCTTTTGCTAGTCCTCGAGCAAAATCAAATAGCGACAAAATAATAAAACCTAATCTAATCCTCTTTCAATACAAATTAGAGACAATCATTGAACAAGTCTTATAAACTAATCAATAGCTTAAAGAGTTTCACAAAAAATCATGCTTGATAGTAAATGGTTTGAGTTAAGCTAAAATTAACATAACATATCTCAATCAAAATAGTGCATGTTCAAATTTAATCTCAACTTCTCACATGGGATACCCTCATGATTTTCACTCTTTAAAGTAGTGGTGAAGTGTTTACACTCAATCAATCTCATGAAAACAATTCTACCATATTCTTGCTTGTCCACCTATTCTCTACTATTTAGATCATACAACTTCATGAATCAAGAGGTCTTTAATCAAGGTTGTAATGGGGCCAAGGGGTTTGTGATAACTCGTATAATTATATAGTTTTTAGTTATGTTTTATTATTGTTTTGTGTCAAATACGAGTTATTATTGTTTAGTCTAATTGTGTTTATGATCTTTTATATTTTTATGTAATTTGGTGTTTTTCACAAGTTTCTTTGAGTGATTTCAGATTACTAGAATTAAGGGCAAATCCAGTTCAGTTCCAGTTCCGACACCTTTTTCCATATCAGCTATATCTGGAGTTTCACTGAAGAAATAAGGCTGAAATTTGTAGCCGTGCAAAGCTAAGAGGCATATCTATCTCTTTCATGTTTTACACTTCTTGAAACGGAGTCGTTTTCCCTAGCGAAATCGACCATCAAGTTGGCTGATGTGCAATGACGTCTGTGCTGACCTGTTTTCGTATTTTGCCCATATCTGCTTATCCACATCAGCAAATGAGCTGATTCTAATGGCTATGGATCCGTAACTGATACGGGAACCTTTGTCTAGAAGACCATATGATCAGATCAGGCCTCTAATATTGACGAAATCGACCATCAAGTTGGCTGATGTGCAATGACGTCTGTGCTGACCTGTTTTCGTATTTTGCCCATATCTGCTTATCCACATCAGCAAATGAGCTGATTTCAATGGCTATGGATCCGTAACTGATAGGGGAACCTTTTTCTAGAAGACCATGTGATCAGATCAGGCCTCCAACATTGACGAAATCGACCATAAAGTTGGCTGATCAAAATTGTCATACAATATGACGAAAATTGTTAGAAAAATTCACCCACCTATTATACCTACCTTTGAAATTTGTAAAGCTTGTCTCTTGTCATTTAGCCCTCCAAAATGTGTATAAATAGAGGGCCTTGGATGATTGTAGAGGATCATATTGTACATAGGTAGGATATTAGCCATTTTAATAAAATTCTCTAAGTTTTCTTCTTCTTTCTTTTCTCTAGTTTTCTTTCTTTTCTCTAGTTTTCTTTTTCTTTAGAGAGAGCAAGAGGTTGGATAATTAATATTCTTCCTCTTCTTCTTTCTTTCTTTTATTTTCTTCTTAGATTTTCTTTAATTTTATGTTTATGTTTACAATGCCTATGCTAGGCTAAACTTTTATTTGGTTAAGGGTGATTTCAAAGCCCTAGACATGTTTTGTGATTGATTTTCAGATTCTATCTATCATTAATTTTCTATCAAAGTTGCTTATGTTCTTCTACAAGAATTGTTCATGATGTTGTCTAGATTTATTTAGGTGTACAACTAGATAGATCTTGATAATTATCTATTGCTAGTTTAGGAATCTTGATCCGTGTAATTGTCTTGATTTCCTATTCATAAGTGGCAATTTGTGATTAATGATTATGGTCAAGTTTTCAATAATTGCAAAGTGGAACATAACCTAAGTTGAACAATCCGAGCTTATGTGTTTGTTGCTTAGATCAACCTATCTTTCTCATCATAAAGCTGCCATTAAATTGAATTTAGAAAGCTTATTCTAGGTTGTTTAATGGTTAGAGATTAAATAGAGAGCTTGTTCTATTTAACGACAAACTAAGGAAAGATTGGGATAACAGAGCTTGTTGTTATCTACGGTTGTTAACTTTGATAGTTGGTTGATATTGATAGATCTGAAATTGATTCTTAATGATGTCTAGTGGTGGAGAATGAAACCTTAACCATATTTTTCATATTTGATTCTTCTTACTTACTTGTTTTCTTACTTTTCTAGTTTGCTTATTTTTAAAAGTATATTTATTTTTATTGGCTGGTTATACCGCCTAATTTGTATATTAACTTTGTTTTATTTTTATTGGCTGGTTATACCGCCTAATTTAATATATATATTTTTATTGGCTGGTTATACCGCCTAATTTAGTATATATATTTTTATTGGCTGGTTATACCGCCTTGCATCTCATTCTTATTATTTACTTTAGTTTAAATCTGATTTCAAAAACCCCTTTTATTTTATTGTTCTTGAATTTAAGTTTTAAACTATTAACTTATAAACTAAAACCCAATCCCTGAGGACTCGACCCTTGCTAACCACTATACTTACAATTGATCTTTTTAGTGCAAGGTTAAATAAGATACACTCTTTTGGGTGCATCAAAATTTTGGCGCCGTTGCCGGGGATTGTTTTCTTTAGTTTATTTGTTACTTGGTTTATTCTTATTTTCAGTTCTAATGAGTTTTATTTTCTTGTAGATACGGGTTTTTCTGATCAAATTTTGAAAAAAAAAAAAAAAAAAAAAAACGATGGAATTGAGCAATCTAACACTTGAAGAGTTGGTGGCATACATGAACATGGAGAATCAACAAGCCAATCTCACCTTCCCAGTTCAACAATTGGCCATGGGAGGATGTCAAGGCCATCAAGTGTTCCAAGACCAACAGTATGATCATTACTCAAACACTTACCATGAGGGATGGTGGGATCATACTAATTATGGCTACTCGAAAAATTACCAAGAAGTAGATCCTTATGCCAATTACACCCATCCATCTAGCTTCAATCAATCATGGTCTCAAGAACCAGATCTTTTTCAACCACCACATATGACTCAAAACTCAGGTACTTCTTTAGAAGATCTTGTCTATTCTCTTGTTACTGATACTTTGCAATTTCAACAGGAAACAAGGGCAAGCATCCAGAGTTTGGAAAAGCAAATGAGCCAATTGGCTAGTAGTATGGTGGGATGGGTAGCACAAAGATCTGAAGAACTCCCAGCCCAAACGATGGTTAACCCAAAGGAGAATGCTACTATTGTGACCTTGAAGAATGAGGAACAAGATGAGGATGAAACAAACTTAGAGATGGATTCTATTCTTGAGGATAATGAAGCCAAAGATCCAAATAAGAGTATTTCGGCACCTGAGGTAACGTTTAAGGTTTCACTTTTTACTAATGTTTCTTCTCCACCTTTTCCTAGTAGATTTGCAAAGTTCAAGGAGGAAGAACATGAACAACACATGCCGGAAACCTTAAACAACTTGTTTGTGGAGGTCATTCAACAAGTATCAAAATATGCTCCATTCCTCGATGACATATGCACCACAAAGGATGATGGAATAATACTTGTAATGGAGAATGCATCCACTGTTGTGCAAAGAAAGCTTCCTCTCAAACGCATAAATTTGGGAAATTTCATGTATGAGCCTGACAAGCCTAAAAAGCCAAGAAGGGGTGTTGGTTAGGTTCAAAACACTAACTCAAGTGTTAATTGGGAAGAAACCCAATTAAAGAAGAAATTGCCAACCTTCCATATTCAGATTTGCTTTCTCTTTCTTTTTCTTTTATTGTTTTTATTTTTATTTCTTATGTTTCTTTGTTAATTGTGTTTACTGTTTTTAAGTTCATTTAGGCTGCATAAGTTTCTTTTGTTTAATAGTTCTTTTCTCTTACATATAATTCTTGCATTGGGGGATAATAGCATTACATTAATGACAATGTAAGAATTATGTGTGGGGGGAAAAATTTAGGATTTTATTTAGAGTGTTTTGTTTTTGAGTCTTTTTATGTTGTTTTTCTTTCTGATCCATGTTTTGAAAATAACTAGATGTAAATATAATTTTTATTTTTTTTAACCCCGGTTAAATGGCGGATAACGGTACTCCGTGATTATTTAAATCGGTTCCATCAGCTACCCACAAAACTGATATTGTATATAAATTTCTCTTTCTATTTCTCTTTCATTTTTTTTTTCATTTTTTTTCAGGATGGATGATATTCTCACAAGATTGCAGAAACGATTTCCTCCTTTTCCTCGAAATATTTTACTGAAGCTTTACCAAGTTCGATTTGAAAGATTAAGAATGCTTATGCACAAAGGGATTCCTGGAGACATACGTTGGATAATTGAAGCCAAGGTACGTGAAGATGAATATCTTCCTGTTTTGCATTTACCAGGTACAGGTAGAAGCACTTTTGCAAAGAAGCGACGAGCAAAGCGCATGAGTTCAAATTGCCACAAATGTGCACGATGGACGTGTAACGGTAAATGTCGTTCTATTGGGATTCCGTCCTCTAATCGAGATGATAAAATTGAATTCATTAAGGATGGACTGAGTAAGGAGAATTTGGGTAATATCCAACTTTCTCTTGAGACGCATCCTAGTGGAGACGTACAAAGAGAAATTCTTGATTTATGGCCGCAATTCCAAAGGGAATGGCAACATCTTGGGAATCTGATGTTAAAAGACCCTGTTTGCCAGCTTGTAAGAAAACTGGATGGGAAGCATATCCTCGACTCATAGAAGGCGTTTAAGCCGTTTCTGGACGTAAAACCAGAGGAAGATGTGAGCCACAATCACAACTACAATAAATGACTTCTCAGCTTTTGGTTTGATTTGCAATAACTTTATTTCGGTTTAATTTACGTGTTATTTGATTTGTGTAATTATTCTCATTTTTTTTATTTGTCTTTTACGGTTGATTTTTCTTCTCTTTTTTATTTTCTTCCTGAAATCACGCAAAAATCTTTTGTTAGGTTAACATTTTCTTGTGACAGGTCAAATACACTTTCGGCGACATTATTACTCTTGACTTTTACGGTTGATTTTTCTTCTCTTTTTGATTTTCTTCCTGAAATCACGCAAAAATCTTTTGTTAGGTTAACATTTTCTTCTGACAGGTCAAATACACTTTCGGCGACATTATTACTCTTGTCTGATTCACTACTCAGTCCTCTATATATTACACCATGTACTCATTCTCTTTCAGGCACTCAAAAAAAAGAAAAAAAAAATGGAAAGTACTTCGTCCCAATGCATTAAAAAAATTTGTGTTTTTGGAGGTGCTTATCCAGGGAAAAATAACATATTCGCTGATGAAGCCATAAGAGTTGGAGTAATACTTGCCCAACAAAAGATCCAGTTGATTTATGGAGGCGGTAGTACGGGTTTAATGGGAGCAGTCGCTACAGCAGCACACGCCGGAGGAAGTCCAGTTCTAGGAATCGTGCCAAAACTATTCACAGATTTTTGTGGACCTACCTTGGGTAAGGAAATACAAGTCTGGAGTATCCCTGAACGGATAACAATCATGTACCATTCTGCCGATGCATTCATTGCTTTACCAGGAGGTCTGGGTACATTGGAAGAAATAGCTTGCGTGGCTTCTTGGTCATCTTTGGTCACAAATAAGAAACCCATTGGTTTGCTTAATATTAATGGTTATTTTAGTAATTTGCTTTCATATTTAGATAATGCTGTGGATAATGGATTCATGTTTTCAGAGGCAAGAAGAACCATAATTTCTGCTACAACCATTGAAGATTTACTCAAAAAGCTCCAAGCTTATGAGTATTTATCTGCTACGGTTGTTTCGCAAACGCTCGGAAAAAGAAAAAGAGATATGGACGAGCAAGGAGTGGATTGCACTTTGTCTTTGTGACATTATCTAACATTTTGTTTGTTGTGTCTCAGTTATAATAAGTGGTTAGCAACCTCTACAGGTAATATCTCCTAAATTTTACCTTCTTAAAAAAAAAAAAAAAAAAGTTTGTTGTGTTTTAAGCAATTTAGAAGTATTCATTCTGAACAAGGTCTGAGTAAGGGAGACTTGAGACATATCTTGTAAGTTTGATTTTAATCTTTTTATGTTTACTTGTTAATTTTTGTTTAGTATTTTAGGATTATTTAGGTTGCATGAGTTTGTTTTGTTTTGAGTCTTAGCTGTTCCTATTCTTATGTTATTAGTTCTTTTCTCTTACACATGATTCTTTCATTTGTGTTAATAGACTTACATTGAGGACAATGTAAGAATTAAGTGTGGGGGGAATGATTTAGGATTTCTTTTATTTTTGTCTACTATTTTTTTTTAATGAGTCTTTATTATTATTTTTTTTTTTTTAGTGTGTTTTAGTTCCTTTTTAATACAATGATGAGATATGAATTGCATAAGTCTAAAACAGAGTTATTAGTGAGAAGATTTTCATGAGAATTGAGCTTGATATCATTTTTTTTTATGAGCCAATGTTAATATGATATGTTGATTGAGAAAGAAGCATGTTTAGACTTAATCTGACTTGTATAATCATCCTTGTGAGTTTTTGAGCCTATATGATTGATGCATTATACAAATCAATCTAATTTCTTTCTTGAGTGCTCTTATGATTACATGATTCTCTAGAACTTGCTTTAAACCGTTTGAGACTATATTGATACATGTGACAACATGAATATGATAGAGGCATTAGGATTATAACCAGGACCAAACAGCCATCCCTTATTGATGTTCCAAGAGAACACACCCTTAGTGAACCAATTTGAGCCTACATTGAATAAGCTATCTCTTTGGTAACCATAACTTGTCCCTAACCTAAATATACTTATATCCTTACCTTTGTTCCAAAGATGAATTAGCATGTTTTGAGACAAGTTGCAAAGACAAGGAAGATCTATTGAAAATTTGGGTTAGAAACAAGAAATAAGTGTGGGGGGGAAAGAAAAGAAAAGTCAAGAAAAAAAAAAGAAATGGAATACTGGCAAATACACTCCTATGTAGAAAAAAAAATATGAATCATCTCTTGAATTTGGGGAAAAAGAAAAAGATGTTACAAAGTTGTTTAGAATAAAGAAAAGGCCCAACATGAATATCCGGCCTAGGTGACTATGTACTTGTAAAGTGTTTTGAGAAGTTTCTTTGTATGATCTTATTATGTCTCTAAACTTTATGAACTCTTTGGAACCTTTGTGATATCTTTATCCTTTTGTTCTTCAACCACATTACAAACCCCTTGGCCCCATTACAACCTTGATTAAAGACCTCTTGATTCATGAAGTTGTATGATCTAAATAGTGGAGAATAGGTGGACAAGCAAGAATATGGTAGAACTGTTTTCATGAGATTGATTGAGTGTAAACACTTCACCACTACTTTAAAGAGTGAAAATCATGAGGGTATCCCATGTGAGAAGTTGAGATTAAATTTGAACATGCACTATTTTGATTGAGATATGTTATGTTAATATTGGCTTAACTCAAACAATTTACATTCAAGCATGATTTTTCTGTGAAATTCTTTAAGCTATTGATTAGTTTATAAGACTTGTTCAAAGATTGTCTCTAATTTGTATTGAAAGGATTAGGAGTAAATATTTTTAGTATATGTAGTTTATTTATGTTTTAGTTTTTCAATGTTTGTGGGTATCGTTCTAGTAAACCCTCACGAGACTAAACTCGTCCACTAGGGACACCTAGGGGTTTAAAGGCTTGTGTCACATGCTAAGTGCCACCGTGATTTCCTACGAAAGTGGATTAGATTAGATTTTCTTATTTTATTTTTATTTGATTTTGCTCGAGGACTAGCAAAAAGCTAAGTGTGGGGGTGTGATAACTCTTATAATTATATAGTTTTTAGTTATGTTTTATTATTGTTTTGTGTCAAATACGAGTTATTATTGTTTAGTCTAATTGTGTTTATGATCTTTTATATTTTTATGTAATTTGGTGTTTTTCACAAGTTTCTTTGAGTGATTTCAGATTACTAGAATTAAGGGCAAATCCAGTTCAGTTCCAGTTCCGACACCTTTTTCCATATCAGCTATATCTGGAGTTTCACTGAAGAAATAAGGCTGAAATTTGTAGCCGTGCAAAGCTAAGAGGCATATCTATCTCTTTCATGTTTTACACTTCTTGAAACGGAGTCGTTTTCCCTAGCGAAATCGACCATCAAGTTGGCTGATGTGCAATGACGTCTGTGCTGACCTGTTTTCGTATTTTGCCCATATCTGCTTATCCACATCAGCAAATGAGCTGATTCTAATGGCTATGGATCCGTAACTGATACGGGAACCTTTGTCTAGAAGACCATATGATCAGATCAGGCCTCTAATATTGACGAAATCGACCATCAAGTTGGCTGATGTGCAATGACGTCTGTGCTGACCTGTTTTCGTATTTTGCCCATATCTGCTTATCCACATCAGCAAATGAGCTGATTTCAACGGCTATGGATCCGTAACTGATAGGGAAACCTTTTTCTAGAAGACCATGTGATCAGATCAGGCCTCCAACATTGACGAAATCGACCATCAAGTTGGCTGATCAAAATTGTCATACAATATGACGAAAATTGTTAGAAAAATTCACCCACCTATTATACCTACCTTTGAAATTTGTAAAGCTTGTCTCTTGTCATTTAGCCCTCCAAAATGTGTATAAATAGAGGGCCTTGGATGATTGTAGAGGATCATATTGTACATAGGTAGGATATTAGCCATTTTAATAAAATTCTCTAAGTTTTCTTCTTCTTTCTTTTCTCTAGTTTTCTTTCTTTTCTCTAGTTTTCTTTTTCTTTAGAGAGAGCAAGAGGTTGGATAATTAATATTCTTCCTCTTCTTCTTTCTTTCTTTCTTTTATTTTCTTCTTAGATTTTCTTTAATTTTATGTTTATGTTTACAATGCCTATGCTAGGCTAAACTTCTATTTGGTTAAGGGTGATTTCAAAGCCCTAGACATGTTTTGTGATTGATTTTCAGATTCTATCTATCATTAATTTTCTATCAAAGTTGCTTATGTTCTTCTACAAGAATTGTTCATGATGTTGTCTAGATTTATTTAGGTGTACAACTAGATAGATCTTGATAATTATCTATTGCTAGTTTAGGAATCTTGATCCGTGTAATTGTCTTGATTTCCTATTCATAAGTGGCAATTTGTGATTAATGATTATGGTCAAGTTTTCAATAATTGCAAAGTGGAACATAACCTAAGTTGAACAATCCGAGCTTATGTGTTTGTTTCTTAGATCAACCTATCTTTCTCATCATAAAGCTGCCATTAAATTGAATTTAGAAAGCTTATTCTAGGTTGTTTAATGGTTAGAGATTAAATAGAGAGCTTGTTCTATTTAACGACAAACTAAGGAAAGATTGGGATAACAGAGCTTGTTGTTATCTACGGTTGTTAACTTTGATAGTTGGTTGATATTGATAGATCTGAAATTGATTCTTAATGATGTCTAGTGGTGGAGAATGAAACCTTAACCATATTTTTCATATTTGATTCTTCTTACTTACTTGTTTTCTTACTTTTCTAGTTTGCTTATTTTTAAAAGTATATTTATTTTTATTGGCTGGTTATACCGCCTAATTTGTATATTAACTTTGTTTTATTTTTATTGGCTGGTTATACCGCCTAATTTAATATATATATTTTTATTGGCTGGTTATACCGCCTAATTTAGTATATATATTTTTATTGGCTGGTTATACCGCCTTGCATCTCATTCTTATTATTTACTTTAGTTTAAATCTGATTTCAAAAACCCCTTTTATTTTATTGTTCTTGAATTTAAGTTTTAAACTATTAACTTATAAACTAAAACCCAATCCCTGAGGACTCGACCCTTGCTAACTACTATACTTACAATTGATCTTTTTAGTGCAAGGTTAAATAAGATACACTCTTTTGGGTGCATCAGTTTGTAATGTGGTTGAAGAACAAAAGGATAAAGATATCACAAAGGTTCCAAAGAGTTCATAAAGTTTAGAGACATAATAAGATCATACAAAGAAACTTCTCAAAACTCTTTACAAGTACATAGTCACATAGGCCGGATATTCATGTTGGGCCTTTTCTTCATTCTAAACAACTTTGTAACATCTTTTTCTTTTTCCACAACTTCAAGAGATGATTCATTTTTTTTTTTTTTTTATTTTATTTTTTTTACATAGGAATGTATTTGCCAGTATTCCATTTCTTTTTCTCTTGACTTTTCTTTTCTTTCCCCCCCACACTTATTTCTTGTTTCTAACCCAAATTTTCAATAGATCTTCCTTGTCTTTGCAACTTGTATCAAAACATGCTAATTCATCTTTGGAACAAAGGTAAAGATATAAGTAATTTAGGTTAGGGACAAGTTATGGTTACCAAAGAGATAGCTTATTCAATGTAGGCTCAAATTGGTTCACTAAGGGTGTGTTCTCTTGGAACATCAATAAGGGATGGCTGTTTGGCCCTGGCTAAAAATCCTAATGCCTCTATCATATTCATGTTGTCACATGCATCAATATAGTCTCAACAAGGTCTAAAGCAAGTTCTAGAGAATCATGTAATCATAAGAGCACTCAAGAAAGAAATTAGATTGATTTGTATAATGCATCAATCATTATAGGCTCAAAAACTCACAAGGATGATTATACAAGTCAGATTAAGTCTAAACATGCTTCTTTCTCAATCAACATATCATATTAACATTGGCTCATAAAAAGGTTGATATCAAGCTCAATTCTCATGAAAATCTTCTCACTAATAAATCTGTTTTAGACTTATGCAATTCATATCTCATCATAGTATTGAAAGTAACTAAAACACACTAAAAACAACATAAAAAGACTCATAAACAAAACACTCTAAATAAAATCCTAAATTCTTCCCCCCCACACACAATTTTTACATTGTCCTCAATGTAATGCTATTATCCCCCAATGCAAGAATTATATGTAAGAGAAAAGAACTATTAAACAAAAGAAAAGAAAAAAAAACAATAAAAGATAGAATGATGGAGAGTAAGGAATATGCAAATCTGATATAATAGATGCTCTCCGTCCTTTTGGGTTGCCTCCCAAGAAGCGCTTGGTTTATTGTCCTCAGCCTGACTTAGACCCATGCCATTATTATTCAACATAATTTGGCTCAAAAAGTGGAAACTTCTCCACATCTTGTATTGGAAAGTTCTCATAGTAAGGCTTCAATCTATGACCATTCACTTTGAATGCCTTATCTGTTCTTGGGCTTTGGATTTCAACTGCACCATGAGTAAATACATTAGTAATAACAAAAGGTCCAACCCAACGAGAACGTAACTTACCTGGAAATAACTTAAGGCGTGAATGGAAGAGAAGAACTTTTTGTCCAACAACAAATTCCTTTCTTGATATCATCTTGTCATGGAATGCCTTAGTCTTTTCCTTGTAAATCCTAGAATTCTGATAGGCATCATTCCTTATCTCCTCTAATTCTTGTAGGTCAAGTTTTCTTTTCTTTCCTGTCTCATCCATCTCCATGTTGCATTGTTTGATAGCCCAATATGATTTATGTTCCAATTCAACCGGAAGATGACAAGGCTTACCATAAACAAGTCGATAAGGAGACATACCAATAGGTGTCTTATATGCTGTCCTATAAGCCCAAAGTGCATCATCAAGTCGTGAACTCCAATCCTTCCTATTTGGATTAACTGTCTTTTCAAGGATGGACTTAACTTCTCGATTTGACACTTCAGCTTGCCCACTAGTTTGAGGATGATATGAGGTGGAGACCTTGTGTGTGATGTTATATTTCCTCAAAAGTGCTTCCATAGTCCTATTGCAAAAGTGAGACCTCTATCGCTGATTATGGCCTTTGGCGTTCCAAACCTAGCAAAGATGTTAGTCTTGACAAAATCTGAAACCACTTTAGAGTCATTAGTCCTAGTGGATTTTGCTTCCACCCACTTTGAAACATAATCAACGGCAAGTAAAATATAAAGATTACCAAAAGAAGAAGGAAAAGGTCCCATGAAATCCATGCCCCATACATCAAAAATTTCAACAATAAGTATTGGAGTTTGAGGCATTTGATTTCTAGCACCTAAGTTACCTGTTCTTTGGCAACGATCACATGACTTGCAAAAGAGGTATGCATCTTTGAATATAGTAGGCCAATAAAATCCAGAATCAAGAACTTTCATGGCTGTTCTTTTGGATCCAAAGTGTCCTCCACATGCATAAGAGTGATAAAAGGTGAGAATAGATTGAAATTCAGATTCGAGTACACACCTTCTTATAATCTGATCGGAGCAATGCTTCCAAAGGTAAGGATCATCCCATATGTAGTATTTGGCATCACTCTTGATCTTATTTCTTTGAGCTTGTGTCAACTCTTGTGGCAACTTCTTGGTAACTAAGTAATTAACAATATCGGCATACCAAGGAGTTGTTGTACTTATAAAAAGAAGTTGCTCATCCGGAACGTTCTCATTCAAGGGTAGTGCATCCTCTTCATGAACTAAACGGCTAAGATGGTCCGCAACCAGGTTGTCACTACCTCTCTTATCTTTTATCTCCAAATCAAACTCTTGTAAGAGAAGTATCCATCTAATCAACCTTGGTTTGGCCTCCTTCTTAGTGAGTAAGTACTTAAGGGCTGCATGGTCAGAATATACAATTACTTTAGTACCAATTAAATAAGATCGAAATTTTTCTAAAGCAAATACAACAGCCAAAAGTTCTTTTTCAGTAGTGGAATAGTTCAATTGAGCATCATTAAGAGTTCGGGAGGCATAATAAATGGCATGTGAGGCTTTGCCAACCCTTTGGCCCAAAACAGCTCCAATGGCATAGTCACTAGCATCACACATGATTTCAAAAGGTACATTCCAATCTGGTGGTTGGATGATAGGAGCTGATGTCAAGAGTCCCTTCAATGTTTCAAACGCCTCTTTGCATTTGTCATCAAAGTGGAAAACCACATATTTTTGTAGTAGCTTGCAAAGAGGTAATGTGATCTTTGAGAAGTCTTTGATAAATCACCTATAAAAACCTGCATGTCCAAGAAAAGAACGAACCTCTCTCACATTTGTGGGAGGTGGTAAAGAATGCATAATATCTATTTTAGACTTATCAACCTCTATCCCTCTAGAAGAAATAACATGGCCCAAAACTATTCCTTGTTCTACCATAAAGTGACATTTTTCCCAATTCAAAACAAGGTTAGTTTCCAAGCATCTTTCAAGTACAAGTGTAAGGTTCTCTAGACATCTATCAAAAGAATCACCATAGACACTAGAATCATCCATAAACACTTCTATGATGTTCTCTACATAATCTGAAAATATGCTAACCATACACCTTTGGAATGTAGCTGGTGCATTACAAAGACCAAATGGCATACGCCGGTATGCAAAAGTACCAAATGGACATGTGAATGTTGTTTTCTCTTGGTCCTCCGGAGCAATGGCTATCTGATTATAACCTGATTTCTTTGGAACCACTTGGACTGGGCTCACCCATTTGCTATCCGAGATAGGATAGATCACTCCAACATCTAGGAGCTTCAGTATCTCCTTTTTCACAACCTCCATCATAGGAGGGTTTAATCTTCTTTGTGCTTCTCTTGTTGGTTTGGACCCCTCCTCTAACAAAATCTGGTGCATGCACATGGATGGGCTTATTCCCTTGATATCGGCAATTGTCCAACCAATTGCTGTTTTATGCTCTCTAAGCACCCGGATAAGTCGCTCTTCTTGCAAAGGTGTGAGCTCTTTGGCAATGATGACAGGTAGTGTGTCCTTTTCACCTAAGAACACATATTTCAAGTGGTTCGGTAGTGGTTTCAACTCTAAAGTTGGTGCCTGCAAAATGGAAGGTAGAAGTTTCTCATTAGATAATTGCAAATCAATAAATGAAACATCAAACCTTGCATCTTTAGGTGGCAGTGAGTGTAAAGATTCTAGTGCCCCTTCCACATGGTCACTCAAGGCTAGTTCCCCTTTAGCATTCCATATTCCGAGATGTTTGCTAAGGACTATCTCCACACTATCTTCAGCATCTAGCTCATAAGCTTGCTGCACTAGTGAGTCAATTATATCAATATTAAAAACAGAATGCACATCACTAGGATATCTCATGGCCTCAAAAATGTTAAAGCGAATTATTTCACCATCAAATTCCATAGTTAAAGTGCCATCATGTACATCTATTTTAGTTCTTGCTGTTTTCAAGAATGGTCTCCCTAATAGAATAGGTGTGGGATTAGAAGACATCTCATCTTCCAACTCAATAACATAAAAGTCAGCGGAAAAAACCAATTCATTAACCTGTACAAGAACGTCTTCTACAACTCCTCTTGGATAAGTGTTAGAACGGTCAGCAAGTTGTATTATAACACCGGTTTCCTCTAATGGTCCTAGATTCAATGAAGCATAAATTGAATATGGCATGACATTAATAGATGCCCCAGATCTAGCATAGCACGCTCAAACCTGGTGTTGCCTATCTTACAAGGAATGGTAAACATACCTGGATCCTTGCATTTAGGTGGGAGTTTCTTTTGAAGAACAGCTGACACATTCTCCCCCACGCTTACCTTTTCATTCCATTTCAACTTCCGTTTAGATGTGCACAACTCTTTTAGGAACTTGGCATATCTTGGCACTTGCTTGATAGCATCTAGTAAAGGAATGTTCACCTCTACTTTCCGGAAGGTTTCCAAAATTTCCTTCTCTTGCTCCTCCTTCTTGGACTTTGCTAACCTGCTAGGAAAAGGTGGAGGAGTTATATAAGAAGGAAAGGATGGTTTAGGAATTACCTTTTTTAGTGGCTCGTTGGGATGTGAAGAGGATGCCATGGTATTGTTCTCCCCTTGAGCACTATCATTTTGTGGTGTCTCTAGCTGTTTCCCACTTCTTAAAGTTATAGCATTGGCATTCTCTCTTGGATTCACTATGGTTTGGGAAGGTAATTTCCCAGAATCCCTTGCTTGCATTTGACTCATGGTTGTTGCCAATTGCCCTATTTGAGTCTCCAAATTTCGAATACTTGTCTTTGTTTCCTGTTGAAATTGAATTGTATTAGTAGAAAGAGCTTTAACAAGATCTTCAAGAGAAGTACCTGAATTTTGGGTGGGTAGCAGTTGTTGTCGGGTTTGGTATGGTTGTTGCACTCTTTACTGAAAACCCGGTGGCCTGTTGTCAAATGGTGGAGGAATAGTTTGTGATTGGTTCCCTCCATAATTGAAGTTTGGATGATCCCTCCATCCCGGATTGTATGTGTTTGAGTAGGGATCATATTTCCTTGACTGGTTCTGAAATCCACCCATGGCATTCACATGTTCATTGGTGTCCTCTTGAAGTGTTGGACACATATCAGTTTGGTGCCCTATGTTTGAACATATGCCACAAGCCTTTATTTGTTGTATATTACCTACAACCAATTGTTGAACAAGAGAAGTCAGTTTATCAAATTTTTGTTCAAGGGATGATATACTTACCTCATTAACTCTCTTGGGTTGTGGTGGTGGATCTTGTCTCATTGAGAACTGTTGAGAATTGGCTGCCATGTTGGAGATTAATGTTCTAGCAGCCCCGGGAGTCTTATCAACTAGAGCTCCCCCACTAGCGGCATCTATCATACTTCTCTCCATGGGCATGAGACCTTCATAGAAGTATTGGATTAGAAGTTGTTCACTTATCTGATGGTGTGGACATGATGCACAAAGTTTCTTGAACCTCTCCCAATATTCATATAAGGATTCTCCGTTGTATTGCCGAATCCCACATATCTCTTTCCTAATGTTGGCAGCCTTAGATGCTGGGAAATACCTTTCCAAGAATGCTTTGTTCAAATCATTCCATGTAGTGATGGTCCCGGATGGTAGATAGTAGAACCATTCCTTTGCTGAATCAGCTAGAGAGAATGGGAAGGCTCTCAACTTAACTTGCTCTTCCGTGACCCCTGTCGGTCTCATGCTTGAGCAAACTACATGGAATTCCTTGAGGTGCTTATTTGGATCCTCTCCTGCAAAACCATGAAAAGTTGAGAGAAGATGAATCAAACCAGATTTTAATTCAAAAGCTACCTCAAGATTAGCATATTCAATGCATAATGGTTGTTGACCCAAGTCCGGAGCGGCAAGCTCCTTGAGAGTTCGGTTGTCAGCTGCTGCCATCTCTCCTTGCTCCTCTTGGATGTTTTGGATCAACTCCTCGATTGGTTGTTGGTGAGAAGTTATAAATTCCTGAATTCTCCTAAGTCTTAAGTCTTCTTCAGGAGCTTGGAACATTCACTAATATAAAAAAAATAAGAAAGTAAATAATTAGAAAATAAGAATAAACCAATAAACTAATAAACTAAATAAAGCAATCCCCGGCAACGGCGCCAAAAATTTGATGCACCCAAAAGAGTGTATCTTATTTAACCTTGCATTTAAAAAGAATCAATTGTAGAGTATAATGATTAGCAAGGGTCGAGTCCTCAGGGATTGGGTTTTAATCTATGAGTTATTAGTTTATAACTTACGTTCAAAGAGAACAAAAGAAAAGGGGGGTTTGAAATAGTTTTAAAAATAAGCAAACAAGAAAAGTAAGAAAACAAGTAAGTAAGAAGAATCAAATATGAAAAATATGGTTAAGGTTTCATTCTCCACCACTAGACATCATTAAGAATCAATTTCATATCTATCAACATTAACCAACTATCAAAGTTAATAACCGTAGATAACAACAAGCTCTGTTATCCCAATCTTTCCTTAGTTTGTCGTTAAATAGAACAAGCTCTCTATTTAATCTCTAACCATCAAACAACCTAGAATAAGCTATCTAAATTCAATTTAATGGCAGCTTTATGATGAGAAAGATAGGTTGATCTAAGCAACAAACACATAAGCTCGGATTGTTCAACTTAGGTTATGTTCCACTTTGCAATTATTGAAAACTTGACCATAATCATTAATCACAAATTGCCACTTATGAATAGGAAATCAAGACAATTACACGGATCAAGACTCCTAAACTAGCAATAGATAATTATCAAGATCTATCTAGTTGTACACCTAAACAAATCAAGACAACATCATGAACAATTCTTGTAGAAGAACATAAGCAACTTTGATAGAAAATTAATGATAGATAGAATCTGAAAATCAATTATAAAACATGTCTAGGGCTTTGAAATCACCCTTAACCAAATAGAAGTTTAGCCTAGCATAGGCATTGTAAACATAAACATAAAATTAAAGAGAATCTAAGAAGAAAATAAAAGAAAGAAAGAAGAAGAAGAAGAATATTAATTATCCAGCCTCTTGCTCTCTCTAAAGAAAAAGAAAACTAGAGAAAAGAAAGAAGAAGAAAACTTAGAGAATTTTATTACAATGGTTAATATCCTACCAATGTACAATGTCTCTTACAATCATCCAAGGCCCTCTATTTATACACATTTTGGAGAGCTAAATGACAAGAGACAAGCTTTATAAATTTCAAAGGTAGGTATAATAGGTGGGTGCATTTTTCTAACAATTTTCGTCATATTGTATGACAATTCTGATCAGCCAGCTTGATGGTTGATTTTGTCAATGTTGGAGGCTTGATCTGATCAAATGGTCTTCTATAAAAATGTTCCCCTATCGTTTTGTGATCCATAGCCGTTGGAATCAGCTAATTTGCTGATGTGGATCAGAAGATATGGTCAAAATACGAAAACTGGTCAGCATAGACGTCATTGCACATCAGCCAACTTGATGGTTGATTTCGCTAGGGAAAACGACTCCGTTTCAAGAAGTGTAAAGCATGAAAAAGATAGATATGCCTCTTAAATTTGCACTGTAAAAATTTCAGCCTTAATGCTTCAGTGAAACTCCAGATATGGCTGATATGGTAAAAGGTGTCGGAACTGGAACTGAACTGGATTTGCCCTTAATTCTTGATTTAACCTATTAATCTGAAATCACTCAAAGAAACTCGTGAAAAACACCAAATTACATAAAAATATAAAAGATCATAAATACAATTAGACTAAGCAATAATAACTCGTATTTGACACAAAACAATAATAAAACATAACTAAAAACTATATAATTATACGAGTTATCAGTCCTCCATGGCTAGCTAAAGTCTCGCCAAGAAGGAAGTTCCTCAATCGTACGGTAATGCCTTCAATTTTAATCTCATTGACCCTTTACTCGAACTTAATATGCCAATGATACTTAATTAGATGCCTTGCCAATTCTTACGCTTGATCTTGCTTGTTTGTTTGAGATCCCTTTAACTTGTTTTCCTGTTTATTTTTTTCTTCTAGGATTGAGTTGTTGCTAGGGACTAGCAACAATCTAAGTGTGGGGGTGTGATAACTCGTATAATTATATAGTTTTTAGTTATCTTTTATTATTGTTTTGTGTCAAATACGAGTTCTTATTGCTTAGTCTAATTGTGTTTATGATCTTTTATATTTTTATGTAATTTGGTGTTTTTCACGAGTTTATTTGAGTGATTTCAGATTACTAGGTTAAATCAAGAATTAAGGGCAAATCCAGTTCAGTTCCAGTTCCGACACCTTTTACCATATTAGCCATATCTGGAGTTTCACTGAAGCATTAAGGCTGAATTGTTTACAGTGCAAAGTTAAGAGGCATATCTATCTTTTTCATGCTTTACACTTCTTGAAACGGAGTCGTTTTCCATAGCGAAATCAACCATCAAGTTGGCTGATGTGCAATGACGTCTGTGCTGACCAGTTTTCGTATTTTGACCATATCTTCTGATCCACATCAGCAAATTAGCTGATTCCAACGGCTATGGATCACAAACTGATAGGGGAACATTTTTGTAGAAGACCATTTGATCAGATCAAGCCTCCAACATTGACAAAATCAACCATCAAGCTGGCTGATCAGAATTGTCATACAATATGACGAAAATTGTTAGAAAAATGCACCCACCTATTATACCTACCTTTGAAATTTATAAAGCTTGTCTCTTGTCATTTAGCTCTCCAAAATGTGTATAAATAGAGGGCCTTGGATGATTGTAAGGGACATTGTACATTGGTAGGATATTAGCCATTGTAATAAAATTCTCTAAGTTTTCTTCTTCTTTCTTTTCTCTAGTTTTCTTTTTCTTTAGAGAGAGCAAGAGGCTAGATAATTAATATTCTTCTTCTTGTTTCTTTCTTTTATTTTCTTCTTAGATTCTCTTTAATTTTATGTTTATGTTTACAATGCCTATGCTAGGCTAAACTTCTATTTGGTTAAGGGTGATTTCAAAGCCCTAGACATGTTTTGTGATTGATTTTCAGATTCTATCTATCATTAATTTTCTATCAAAGTTGCTTATATTCTTCTACAAGAATTGTTCATGATGTTGTCTTGATTTGTTTAGGTGTACAACTAGATAGATCTTGATAATTATCTATTGCTAGTTTAGGAGTCTTGATCCGTGTAATTGTCTTGATTTCCTATTCATAAGTGGCAATTTGTGATTAATGATTATGGTCAAGTTTTCAATAATTGCAAAGTGGAACATAACCTAAGTTGAACAATCCGAGCTTATGTGTTTGTTGCTTAGATCAACCTATCTTTCTCGTCATAAAGCTGCCATTAAATTGAATCTAGAGAGCTTATTCTAGGTTGTTTGATGGTTAGAGATTAAATAGAGAGCTTGTTCTATTTAACGACAAACTAAGGAAAGATTGGGATAACAGAGCTTGTTGTTATCTACGGTTGTTAACTTTGATAGTTGGTTGATATTGATAGAATTGAAATTGATTCTTAATGATGTCTAGTGGTGGAGAATGAAACCTTAAACATATTTTTAATATTTGATTATTCTTAATTACTTGTTTTCTCATTCTTATTATTTACTTTAGTTTAAATCTGATTTCAAAAAAACCCCTCTTCTTTTATTGTTCTTGAATTTAAGTTTTAAACTATCAACTTATAAACTAAAACCCAATCCCTGAGGACTCGACCCTTGCTAACTACAATACTTACAATTGATCTTTTTAGTGCAAGGTTAAATAAGATACACTCTTTTGGGTGCATCAGTAAGGAAGGAAAGTCTTGGCTGATTTAATTCTCCTACTTTGACTAGGATTAGCTTTAAGGAAAGATACTTGCAATTAATGCAATTAATGCAAGTTGACAGCCACTAATACTTCTTTGACAAGGATAAACATAAATGTCAGCTAAGGTATTAAGAAAAAGATGTGATTTGCGGCTAGGGTTTTTTCTGCCACTAGGGTTTTTAGGGAGATAATCCAATGCCGATTTGGATGACCATTTCTTATCCGATTTAGGCCCATGACCAACGTTGGAAAGGTAATCAAGTGATCTTGAAAAGTCAAGAAGGAAGTTTCTTCGAATAAAGAGTCTAACATCATGTTTTCTTTGCAACAAGCTCCGGAGGTCAAATCTGTCTTCTTGCTTTGCACCAAGAATTTGATCTTTTTGACTCACAACTCTTTTTCCATCTTGTGATTGTGATTTTGTAAGCTCTTTAATATCCTAATTGACATGTTTTGACTTCATCTCCTCCAAAATACATACAAAGCATAAAAACCTAGTAAAATGTCAAGGAAGTAAGAATCAAAGCACAAAGTATAAAGAAATTAAATAGGAAAATGTATGAAATTAAGCACTTGTCAAATTCCCCCACACTTAATCTTTTTCTAGTCCTCGAGCAAAATCAAATAGACACAAGGTAAGAAAACCGAATCTAGTTCACTTTCAATACAACTTATAGATAATCATTGAATAAGTCTTATAAACTAATCAATAGCTTAAAGAGTTTCACAAAAAATCATGCTTGATAGTAAATGGTTTAAGTTAAGCTAAAATTAACATAACATATCTCAATCAAAATAGTGCATGTTCAAACTTAATCTCAACTTCTCAAATGGGATACCCTCATGATTTTCACTCTTTAAAGTAGTGGTGAAGTGTTTACACTCAATCAGTCTCATGAAAACAGTTTCTACCATATGCTTGCTTGTCCACCTATTCTCCACTACTTAGATCATGCAACTTCATGAATCAAGAGGTCTTTATGCAAGGTTATAATGGGGCCAAGGGGTAATAATGTGGCTAAAGAATAAAAGATAAAGGATATTACAAAAGTTCCAAAGATTTTATAAAGTTTAGAGACATAATAAGATTCATACAAAGAAACTTCTCAAAACTCTTTACAAGTACATAATCACATAGGCCGAATATTCATGTTGGGCCTTTTCTTCATTCTAAAAATACTTTCGAACATCTTTTTCTTTTCTTTAACTAGAAGTTCAAGAGATTATTCAATTTTTTTTTTCACATGGGAATGTATTTGGCAATATTCCCTCTATTTTTCTCTTGACTTTTGCCTTCTCCTCCCCCACACTTATTTCTTATTTCTAACCCAAAATTTGAATAGATCTTCCTTGTCTTTGCAATATGTCTCAAAACATGCTAATTCATCTTTAGAACAAGGGTAAGGATATAAATAAGTATATTTAGGTTAGGGACAAGTTATGGTTACCAAAGAAATAGCTTATTCATTGTAGGCTCAAATTAGTTCACTAAGGGGGATGTTCTCTTGGAAGATCAATAAGGGATGGCTGTTTGGCCCTGGTTAAAAATCCTAATGCCTCTATCATATTCATGTTGTCACATGCATCAATATAGTCTCAACAAGGTTTAAAGCAAGTTCTAGAGAATCTTGTAATCATAAGAGCACTCAAGAAAGAAATTAGATTGATATGTATAATGCATCAATCATATAAGCTCGAAAACTCACAAGGATGATTATACAAGTCAGATTTAAGTCTAAACATGCTTCTTTCTCAATCAACATATCATATTAACATTGGCTCATAAAAAAGTTGATATCAAGCTCAATTCTCATGAAAATCTTCTCACTAATAAATCTGTTTTAGACTTATGCAATTCATATCTCATCATAGTATTGAAAGTAACTAAAACACACTAAAAACAACATAAAAAGAATAAAAAACAAAACACACTAAAGAAAATCCTAAATTTTTCCCCCCACACTTAATTTTTACATTTCCTCAATGTAATGCTATTATCCCCAATGCAAGAATTATATGTAAGAGAAAAGAACTATTAAACAAAACAAAAGAAAAACAATGAAAGATAGAATGATGGAGAGTAAGGAATACGCAAATCTGATATAATAAATGCTCTCCATCCTTTTGGGTTGCCTCCCAAGAAGCGCTTGGTTTATTGTCCTCAGCCTGACTTAGACCCATGCCATTATTATTCAACATAATTCGGCTCAAAAAGTGGTAACTCCTCCACATCTTGTATTGGAAAGTTCTCATAGTAAGGCTTCAATCTATGACCATTCACTTTGAATGCCTTATCCGTTTTTGGGCTTTGGATTTCAACTGCACCATGAGTAAATACATTAGTAATAACAAAAGGTCCAACCCAACGAGAACGTAACTTACCTGGAAATAACTTAAGGCGTGAATGGAAGAGAAGAACTTTTTGTCCAACAACAAAGTCCTTTCTTGATATCATCTTGTCATGGAATGCCTTAGTCTTTTCCTTGTAAATCCTAGAATTCTCATAGGCATCATTCCTTATCTCCTCTAATTCTTGTAGGTCAAGTTTTCTTTGCTTACCTGTCTCATCCATCTCCATGTTGCATTGTCTGATAGCCCAATATGATTTATGTTCCAACTCAACCGGAAGATGACAAGGCTTACCATAAACAAGTCGATAAGGAGACATACCAATGGGTGTCTTATATGTTGTCCTATAAGCCCAAAGTGCATCATCAAGTCGTGAACTCCAATCCTTTCTATTTGGATTAACTGTCTTTTCAAGGATGGACTTAACTTCTGGATTTGACAATTCAGCTTGCCCACTAGTTTGAGGATGGTATGAGGTGGAAACCTTGTGTGTGATGTTATACTTCCTCAAAAGTGCTTCCATAGTCCTATTGCAAAAGTGAGTACCTCTATCGCTGATTATGGCCTTTGGTGTTCCAAACCTAGCAAAGATGTTTTTCTTGACAAAATCTGAAACAACTTTAGAGTCATTAGTCCTAGTGGCTTTTGCTTCCACCCACTTCGAAACATAATCATCGGCAAGTAAAATATGAAGATTACCAAAAGAAGAAGGAAAAGGTCCCATGAAATCCATGCCCCATACATCAAAAATTTCAACAATAAGTATTGGAGTTTGAGGCATTTGATTTCTAGCACCTAAGTTACCTGTTCTTTGGGAACGATCACATGACTTGCAAAATAGGTATGCATCTTTGAATATAGTAGGCCAATAAAATCCAGAATCAAGAACTTTCAAGGTTGTTCTTTTGGATCCAAAGTGTCCTCCACATGCAAAAGAGTGACAAAAGGTGAGAATAGATTGAAATTCAATTTCGGGTACACACCTTCTTATAATCTGATCGGAGCAATGCTTCCAAAGGTAAGGATCATCCCATATGTAGTATTTGGCATCACTCTTGATCTTATTTCTTTGAGCTTGTGTCAACTCTTGTGGCAACTTCTTGGTAACTAAGTAATTAACAATATCAGCATACCAAGGAGTTGTTGTACTTATAAAAAGAAGTTGCTCATCCGGAAAGTTCTCATTCAAGGGTAGTGCATCCTCTTCATGAACTAAACGGCTAAGATGGTCCGCAACCAAGTTGTCACTACCTCTCTTATCTTTTATCTCCAAATCAAACTCTTGTAAGAGAAGTATCCATCTAATCAACCTTGGTTTGGCCTCCTTCTTAGTGAGTAAGTACCTAAGGGCTGCATGGTCAGAAAATACAATTACTTTAGTACCAATTAAATAAGATCGAAATTTTTCTAAAGCAAATTCAACAGCCAAAAGTTCTTTTTCAGTAGTGGAATAGTTCAATTGAGCATCATTAAGAGTTCGGGAGGCATAATAGATGGCATGTGAGGCTTTTCCAACCCGTTGGCCCAAAACAGCTCCAATGGCATAGTCACTAGCATCACACATGATTTCAAAAGGTATATTCCAATCTGGTGGTTGCATGATAGGAGCTGATGTCAAGAGTCCCTTCAATGTTTCAAACGCCTCTTTGCATTTATCATCAAAGTGGAAAACCACATCTTTTTGTAGTTGCTTGCAAAAAGGTAATGTGATCTTTGAGAAGACTTTGATAAATCTCCTATAGAAACCTGCATGTCCAAGAAAAGAACGAACCTCTCTCACATTTGTGGGAGGTGGTAAAGAATGCATAATATCTATTTTAGATTTATCAACCTCTATCCCTCTAGAAGAAATAACATGGCCCAAAACTATTCCTTGTTCTATCATAAAGTGACATTTTTCCCAATTCAAAACAAGGTTAGTTTCCATGCATCTTTCAAGTACAAGTGTAAGGTTCTCTAGACATCTATCAAAAGAATCACCATAAACACTTCTATGATGTTCTCTACATAATCTGAAAATATGCTAACCATACACCTTTGGAATGTAGCTGGTGCATTACAAAGACCAAATGGCATACGCCGGTATGCAAAAGTACCAAATGGACATGTGAATGTTGTTTTCTCTTGGTCCTCCAGAGCAATGGCAATCTGATTATAACCTGAAAAACCATCAAAAAAACAATAATGAGAATGGCCAGCTAACCTTTCAAGCATTTGATCAATAAAAGGTAAAGGAAAGTGGTCTTTGCGAGTTGTGGAATTAAGTTTTCGATAATCAATACAAACTCGCCACCCTGTTTGAATCCTAGTAGGAACAAGTTCATTCTCATTATTTGTTACCACTGTTACACCTATAATCAAGGTTGTAATGGGGCCAAGGGGTAATAATGTGGTTAAAGAATAAAAAGAAAAAGATATCACATAGGTTCCAAAGACTTCATAGAATTTAGAGACAAAATAAGATTTTGCAAATAAAACTTTCTCAATATTCTTTAGAAGTACATAATCACATAGGTTGAATATTTCATGTTGAGCCTTTGCTTCATTCTAACCAACCTTGTAACATTCTTTTTCTTTTCTTTAACCAAAAGTTCAAGAGATGATTCAATTTTTTTTTCTTTTTTTTTTTCATGGGAATGTATTTTTATAATGTTCACTTTTCTTTTTCTCTTGAATTTTGCTCTCTTCCCCCACACTTATCTTTTGTTCTAACCCAATTTTCAAAAAGTATCCCTTGTTTTTTGCAATATGTCTCAAAATATATAATCCATCTTTAGAACAAGGGTAAGGATATAAGTATATTTTGGCTAGGTGTAGGATATGGTTACCAAAGAAATAGCTTATTCAATGTAGGCTCAAATTGGTTCACTAGGGGGATGTTCTCTTGGAACATCAATAAGGAATGGCTGTTTAGCCCTGGTTATAATTCTAATGCCTCTATCATTTTCATGTTGTTACATGCATCAATATAGTCTCAGAAAGGTTTAAAGCAAGTTATAGAGAAACATGTAATCATAAGAGCACACAAGAAAGAAATTAGATTGAAATGTATAATGCATCAATCATATAGGCTCAATACTCACAAGGATGATTATACAAGTCAATATCAAGTCTAAACATGTTTCTTTCTCAATCAATATATCATATTAACATTGGCTCATGAAAAATAGTGATATCAAGCTTAATTCTCATGAAAATCTTACCACTAATGATCAGTTTCAGACCTATTCAATTCATATCTCATCATAGTATGTAAAAGAACTAAAACACACTAAAAATTATAATAATAATAATAATATTAAAGACTCATAAAAAAAATAATAGCCAAAAATAAAATAAAAGAAATCCTAAATCCTTCCCCCCACACTTAATTCTTACATTGTCCTCAATGTAATGCTATTAACCCAAATGAAAGAATCATGTGTAAGAGAAAATAACTAATAACATAAGAATATAAATAACTAAGACTCAAAACGAAATAAATTCATGCAACCTAAAAAATCCTAAAATACTAAACAAATAATTAACAAATAAACATAAAAATAAAGAAAGAAAAACAATAAAAATAATAAAAGGAAAAGGAAAAGAAAGCAAATCTGAGTATGGCAGGTTGGTAATTTCTTCATTAATTGGGCTGCCTTCCCAATTAGTACTTGATTTAAGTTGTCCAACCTAACCAACACCCCATCTTGGCTTTTTAGGCTTGTTAGGCTCATACATGAAACTTCTCAAATTTGAGCTTTTGATAGAAAGCTTTCTTTGCACAAAAGTGGATGCATTCTCCATTACAAGTATTATTCCATCATCCTTTGTAGTGCATTGCTCATCGAGGAATGGAGCATATTTTGATACTTGTTGAATGATGCACCCAAAAGAGTGTATCTTGTTTAACCTTGCACTTAAAAAAAATCAATTGTAGAGTATAGTGATTAGCAAGGGTCAAGTCCTCAGGGATTTGGTTTTAATCTATGAGTTATTAGTTTATAACTCAGGTTCAAAGAAAACAAAAGAAAAGGGGGTTTTGAAATAGTTTTAAAAATAAGCAAACAAGAAAAGTAAGATGCAAGTAAGAAATAAGAAATCAAATATGAGAGAAATATGGTTAAGGTTTCATTCTCCACCACTAGACATCATTAAGAACCAATTTCAGATCTATCAATATCAACCAACTATCAAAGTTAACAACCGTAGATAACAACAAGCTCTGTTATCCCAATCTTTCCTTAGTTTGTCGTTAAATAGAACAAGCTCTCTATTTAATCTCTAACCATCAAACAACCTAGAATAAGCTCTCTAAATTCAATTTAATGGCAGCTTTATGATGAGAACGATAGATTGATCTAAGCAACAAACACATAAGCTCGGATTGTTTAACTTAGGTTATGTTCCACTTTGCAATTATCGAAAATTTGACCATAATCATTAATCACAAATTGCCACTTATGAATAGGAAATCAAGACAACTACACGGATCAAGACTCCTAAACTAGCAATAGATAATTATCAAGATCTATCTAGTTGTACACCTAAATAAATCAAGACAACATCATAAACAATTCTTGTAGAATAACATAAGCAACTTTGATAGAAAATTAATGATAGATAGAATCTGAAAATCAATTACAAAACATATCTAGGGCTTTGAAATCACCCTTAACCAAATAAAAGTTTAGCCTAGCATAGGCATTGTAAACATAAACATATAATTAAAGAGAATCTAAGAAGAAAATAAAAGAAAGAAAGAAGAAGAAGAAGAATATTAATTATCCAGCCTCTTGCTCTCTCAAAAACAAAGAAACAAAGAAGAAATCAGAACTTTGATGCTTGGGAAAGTGTAAATTTCGTATGCCCCCTTGATCTCTATTTATAGGCAATAGCTAGGGCATCAAACAAGTGAATTTCAGCTCTCTCCCTTCAATAAATGCTGACTTGTGGCTAAAGTTAAGGAAAGGTGGCTGACTTTTGTGTTTTAAGGAAAGATATAAGCCTTGGCAGCCAAGTTTGAATAAAGTAGAAAAGTTTTATTCAAAGCACTCTTTAATGAAGAGAGATTACAAACTTGCAGGCAAAGTAAGTGTAAGGAAGGAAAGTCTTGGCTGATTTAATTCTCCAACTTTGACTAGGATTAGCTTTATGGAAAGATACTTGCAATTAATGCAATTAATGCAAGTTGACAGCCACTAATCCTTCTTTGGCAAGGATAAAAATAAATGTCAGCTAGGGTATTAAGAAAAGATGTGATTTGCGGCTAGGGTTTTTTCTGCCACTAGGGTTTTTAGGGAGATATTCCAACGCCGATTTGGATGACCATTTCTTATCCGATTTAGGCTCATGACCAACCGTTGGAAAGGTAATCAAGTGATATTCAAAAGTCAAGAAGGAAGTTTCTTCGAATAAAGAGTCTAACATCATGTTTTCTTAGTAACAAGCTCCGAAGGTCAAATCTGTCTTCTTGCTTTGCACCAAGAATTTGATCTTTTTGACTCCCAACTCTTTTTCCATCTTGTGATTGTGATTTTCTAAGCTCTTTAACATCCTAATTGACATGTTTTGACTTCATCTCCTCCAAAATACTTACAAAGCATAAAAACCTAGTAAAATGTCAAGGAAGTAAGAATCAAAGCACAAAGTATAAGGAAATTAAATAGGAAAATGTATGAAATTAAGCACTTATCATTGAATGGCATTCACAAACAAGTTGTTTAAGGTTTCCGGCATGTGTTGTTCATGTTCTTCCTCCTTGAACTCTGCAAATCTACTAGGAAAAGGTGGAGAAGAAACATTAGTAAAAAGTGGAACCTTAAACGTTACCTCAGGTGCCGAAGTACTCTCTTTCAGAATTGAAGCTTCATTATCTTCAATAGTTGAATCCATCTTTAGTTCTTTCTCATCCTCGGGTTTCCTTGGATTTTCTGATTCATCCTCAAGTTGTGTGGCACTAACACTCTCCTTTGGATCAATCATCGATTGGGAAGGGAGTGCTTGAGATCTTTGTGCTACTAATTCCACCGTACTACTAGCCAATAGGCTCATTTGCCTTTCCAAACTCTGGATACTTGCCTTTGTTTCCCTTGTTTCCTGTTGAAGTTGCAGAGTATTAATAACAAGAAAATTGACAAGTTCTTCTAAGGAATTACCTGAGTTTTGATGTGGTGGCTCAAAAATATCTTGTTGTTGATCCCATGGTTGATTGAAGACAAATTTATCAGTGTAATTAGCATAAGGATCTACTTCTTGATAATTTCCCGAGTAGCCATAATGAGTATGATTCCACCATCCCTCATTGTAAGTGTTTGGGAAAGCATCATACTGTTGTCCTTGGAACCCTTGATGGCTTTGGTATTCTCCCACATCATAGGCTGCTTCAAAATTATCTTTTTGGTAGTATGGGCACCAATTGGTTGGATGATCCATCATGAAGCACACTCCACACTGCCTTGATTGTTGAATCTTACTTATGGCCACTTGTTGAACTATGGAGATGAGATTGTCTAGTTGGTTCTGAAGGTTCTGAAGTTTTGATGTAGCACCTGCCATCTCTTCTTGCTTGAAATTTGAAAACAAAAACCTGTATGTACAAGAAAAATAAAATTAATTACAACTGAAAATAAGAATAAACCAATAAACTAATAAACTAAATAAAGCAATCCCCGGCAACGGCGCCAAAAACTTGATGCACCCAAAAGAGTGTATCTTATTTAACCTTGCACTTAAAAAAAATGATCAATTGTAGAGTATAGTGATTAGCAAGGGTCGAGTCCTCAGGGATTGGGTTTTAGTTTATAAGTTAATAGTTTATCACTTAAAAACAAGTAAACAAAAGTAAAGGGGATTTTGAAATTAGATTTAAACAAAAGTTAACAATAAGAATGAGAAAACAAGTAATTAAGAAGAATCAAATATGAAAAATATGGTTAAGGTTTCATTCTCCACCACTAGACATCATTAAGAATCAATTTCATATCTATCAACATTAATTAGCTATCAAAGTTAACAACCATTGATAACAACAAGCTCTGTTACCCAAAGTTTTCCTTAATTTGTCGTTAAATAGAACAAGCTCTCTATTTAATCTCTAACTATCAAACAACCTAGAATAAGCTCTCTAAGTTCAATTTAATAGCAGTTTTATGATGAGAAAGATAGGTTGATCTAAGCAACAAACACATTAGCTCGGATTGTTCAACTTAGGTTATGTTCCACTTTGCAATTATTGAAAACTTGACCATAATCATTAATCACAAATTGCCATTTATGAATAGGAAATCAAGACAATTACATGGATCAAGACTCCTAAACTAGCATTAGACAATTATCAAGATTTATCTAGTTGGCCACCTAAACAAATCAAAACATCATCATGAACAATTTTAATGGAAGAACATAAGCAACTTTGATAGAAAACAATGATAGATAGATTCTGAAAATTAATTACATAACATGTCTAGGGCTTTGAAATCACCCTTAACCAAAGAAGTTTAGCATAACATAAGCATGGATAATATATACATAAAGCTAAAAAGAAAAATAAAAGAATGGAGAAGAAGAAGAATAATAATGATGATCCCTTGAGTCTCCTCAAAAGATGTCTAGTTTGTGGCTCAAAATATGGTATTTATAGAGGTTTAAAACCCTGAGAATGAGTCCTTGCCCCACAAGTAAGCCTGGAGGTGCAAAAATCACGTTTTTGCCTTTTTTTCAGATTTGCGATTAGGGTTTTTCTGGCCGCAGGGTTCTTTAGGGAGATCTTCTAGCGCCATTTTGGATGCCCATTTCTTATCCGATTTGGGCCCATAATATATCGTTGGAAAGATAATCAAGTCAACTTCAAAAGTAAAGTAGGAAGTTTCTTAAAATAAATAATATAACATCATGTTTTCCTTACAACAAGCTCCGGAGGTCAAATCTGCCTCATTGCTTTTCAACCAGAAATTGATATTTTTGACTCCCAAGTCTTTTTCCATCTTGTGATTATGATTTTCTAAGCTCTTTACCATCATTATTGACATCTTTTAACTTCATTCTCCTTATTTTACCTAAAATTAAAAAACATATTATAAGTAAACAAGATAAAGATCGAAAACATAACAAAAACTAAAGGTAGAAAGGCATAAAATGTATATTTTATGAGCTTATCAAAAATGTATGAAATTAAGCACTTATCAATCTTAAACAAGCTTCAAGAAAATGGTATTTGAAGTTTCATAGATTAGTCTTGAAGTTTGGATTCAAGATGATGGAAGAAGACCATTGTGTTTATGTTTTAAATTCCAGGAACAAGTTTATAATTATGTCATTATATGTTGATGACATACTGTTAGCTAGTAATGATTTGAGTTTTGTGCACACAATTTAGAGATGGTTGTCTTCCACCTTGATATGAGGGATATGGGAGAAGTGGCTTACATTCTTGGAGTGAAGATTCTAAGAGATAGGTCCAAAAGGTTGTTAGCGTTGTCTCATGAACCTTATATCAATAAGATTCTTGAACGCTTCAACATGCAAAACTCAAAGCGTATGAATACTCCTATTGCTCACAATTGTAAAATTGGTGAAGCAATGTGTCCATAAACTCTTGAAGAGAAGGAAGAAATGAAAAGAGTTCCATATCTAAATGTCATAGGAAGTCTAATGTATGCCATGTTATGTACTAGGCCGTACATTAGTCAAGCTATTGGTTTGTTAGCTAGGTATTCATCTAACCCTAGTCAACAGCATTGAAAGTGTATCAAAAAAGTATTTCATTATCTTAAGGGTACGAAAGACTATTGGTTGTGTTACCAAAAGGGTAACATGAGGTTGCAAGGATACACGGATGCTGATTGGGGTGGTGATAGAGATGAATACAAGTCTACATCAGGTTATATTTTTCTGCTTTCTAGTGGTGCTATCTCGTGGAGTAGCAAGAAGCAAACTTGCACAGCTTTATCAACTATGGAAGCTGAATTTGTTGCCAGATCAGCTGCTGTGCAAGAAGCCTTATGGCTTGGTCGTTTCCTTGGTCACTTAGGTGTTGTAGCACCTAATGATAAGCCAACCACTATCTTTTGTGATAGCATGGCTGCTTTGGCTTATATTAAGGATCTGAAATATCATGGAAAGACCAAGCATATAGGGAGAAAGTATAACTTTATGAGAGATGCAATTAAAAGGAAAGAAGTTCAAATAGAATACATATCTAACGATGAGATGGTGGCGGATCCTTTATGATAGGATCCAAGATGGCCCAATCCCATGGCAATTTCTATATGGGCCAAGATCCACGAAGATCTAGGAAACATGGAAAGAATGGGTGGAATTCACTTGGGCCATGTTGCAAGTTATTCATGAAAGGCTTCAACATGCAAGATGGGCTTGCATCCAAGTTTAGTCCATGTGATTCAAGAACACAAAGGTGGCGGCATTAGAAGACTAGAAGTAGGCATATTCTTTAATTCATTAATTGACATGGCACTTGTGGGGACCAATTCATTAATGATGTGGCGCCTAATTAGAAGCTTTATGTAATATGTCCAATAGGCTAATTCTTGTAATTACTTAGGCTTTTGGGTCTGACTTATGTAATATGTCCAGTAGGCTAAGTGGAGTCTACCTTCATTAAACTTGTTGGAAATCCTTTTTAATTTATTAGGTTTGGGCTTGAGCATGTTCAGCCCATAATTTAAGTAGTCTTTCTTATTTAGATTAGGACTAGCCGAATTTACACTTGTAATGGGATTGGGAGTGTGCTTGGCTGATATTGCACTTAGGTTTGGAGTCCTTGGCTGACAAGGACTTGCATTTGGGTTAAAATACAATAGGGTAGCTGATTAGGTTCTGGTAGGGAGGCTATAAATACATTGTTCTAGCCGCCTATATCATTATCTATGAATCTTTTGATCAATTAAGTTTGATTTTATTCAGTGAGAGTTTTCTCTTTTAGTTCTTGAAAGAACTTAGAACTTATTAAAGAATTCTTCTTTGTGGCGTTCAACACCTTCAAACTTAGGTTCTTGAAACAAGCGTTCCTGGGGTCTAGCTAGCTTAGCTTATCTAGGTTCTTTGAAACAGGATTTCATTGCCTGAATCTTGGCTTTTCTGGGTTAGGTATCCTAAATTGTTAGTGGGTTCAAAGGGTTCAACCCCACGAGTTCACATCAGTGAGTAGAAAACAAATTACTCCCATGTTTAGGATGACAATGGATAATAAAAGATTGGATATCTTGATTATTTGATTTGTTTTTTATAGATTCGAATACTCCATATTCGGATATTAAATTTACTATCCGCAGCAAATTCATATATGAACCCTTGGATATCTTTATCCGAATCCGCCTTGGTTTTGATTCGGATAGTGTTGAATATCTGAATCTATTATCCAAATTCATTTTATTTATATGGATAATATATTCGGATATCCGAATCCGATATATGTTTACATATTTAATTTTTGTTTAATTTTATATTTTATCTTTAAAATTTTAAATTTAATAAATTGGGATATTTAACGGATTCGGATATCCAACGGATATTACTATTTAAATCGGATGCAGATTCGGATAGTAATATTCGAATAGTAAGTGAATACTAAATGGATTTGGATATTAGATAAATTAAGCGGATCCAAATTCGGATATTTTAAAATTGCAAATATCTATCAATGTTAAATCCAAAAAAAAAAAATCAATGTATAAATCAATAGCCACCTCTAAAAGTATATCTGCTCAAGGGCTGAGCAGCCAACCCGTATTGGATCGGGCATGGACAGGAATTTTTGTGATCCGGGTCAACCTAACCCAGATCACTGTTTAACTAATAAAAAATTATTTTTTAATTATAAAAATAATTTTTAAAATTTTTATTAATATTATAAACAGTGAACCGGACCCACGGGCCGGCCCGGATCCCTTCAGGATTTGGCTTGAATAAGGAAAAAAAATCGAGCTACAGCTCGACCCGACTGGGTCAATTTTAATAACACAGGTTTTTACCCTTTAGAGGCCTTGTTAGTTGTTAGCTTATCATCTCCCAAGCACTCCAATGCCCCAAAAAACCAAACATAGCAAGATTTCAAGTTTTATTCTTTGTTTTTCTATTTTTGAAAGTAAAATATATATATTATTAAATTTTCAAAGCAAATGATATAGATTTAAATGTATTATTATTATTTGTTCTTGTATGAACAATTATATTCGAAACCAGTTTGGTAATTTTTAATAAACTATCTTTTATTTTGTTTCACAAATTATTTTACCTCCATATCAATTTTTTGAATAAGTTAAAAGTAAATAATAGAAGTAGTTTTCTAGGATTTGGACCAAAGTAAAATTAGCTGACAATGTTTCCTTTATTTGTTATTAATGGCTCAAAAGAAAAACGGTCTCACAAAGCTAAAATAATAACAACAACAACAACAACAACAAATTGAATTTTACTACTTTACCTAAATAAGTCTCTAAACTTCACTATTTTACCTTAGACCTTTTCATGAATCGGGTAGCCCGTCTGACTCGACAGATCCGACCCGTATTGAGCCAAGTCTGGGCAAGGGTTTTAGTAATTCCGTCCGGATCTGTTCATGGATCGGATAGCCCGTTTGGCCCGACAGACCCTACCCGTATTGAGCTAGGCCTGGGCAGGAGTTTTAGTGATTCAGGTCGGCCCGGCCCAAATCATTGTTCACCTATTAAAAATATATATTTTAAAATTTAATTATAAGTATTAATATAAAAATATTTTTTAAATTTATTATTATTATTATTATGAACAGTGAACATGATCAGCAGGCCATCTCGGGCTCACCCAAGGTTGGGCCTGGGTAAGGAAGAAAAAAAAATTCGGACCGCGGCCCAACCCGACCCATGAGCAAGTTTACCTAGATAAGCTCATATATTTTTATTGTACCTAATTTCTTAACCTTCAATTTGCACCCAAATAAACCCTTAACCTTTAATTTGTATCCAAATAAGCTCTTAATCTTTATTTTGTACTTAAATAAACACTTAACATAAATCAATCTTTCATTTGAAATAAGAGCTTATTTTAGATATAAATTAAAGGATAAGAACTTATGTGAATACAATAAAAATCTAACACCATAATTGGATTGAGGGAAGGGAAGAAAAAGAAAAGGAAAGGATAGCAAAGAAGAAAGGAAAATATTTCCTTTGTTTGGATAAAAATTTTAATTAAATAAGGAAAAGAGAGGAGAACTGAGTACCCCCTTGGTTTTCTTTTAAATGCTCTCCAATTTGGAAGAAATAGAGAAGAAAGAAAAGCCAAAATATTTTTTAATATGTGATACCTTTTTTACTTCATATTATTCAATTGTTTCATATAAGAATATGCTTACTTATAAAGATTAAAAGATTACTAATATTATTAAAACATCTTTGCTAGATAAATTTTTAATCTGTTGGAATAATTTTTTTGGTTAGAATGGAATTTTTTTTATTTTGGTAAAATTAATTTGTATTAGACAAGTATATATTGATATGTTATCGGTCAAAATACTCTTTAATTATGAATTATTATTAATCGCTTATTATGATTTTTTATGAACAATTTTGATATTTGCTATAATTTTTTTCATTGTATTTTATAAATAACTTTGATACTAAATATTATTTTATAAAAAAGGTTATAATTGAAAAATACTATTATAATGAATCCTTTCCTTTTCACTCTTTAACCAAATAATAGTTGTTATAATTTCTTTACTTTCACTTCTATTATTAATTTTAACTATTCAAACAAAGGGTACATTTATCCGTTCTTTTCTTCTAAACAACATTCATTTCCTTTATTTTACTTTCCTTTCCTTTTCTTTACTTTCCTTTCTTTTAGTAATGTCTATCCAAATATAGCGTAAAGGCTTACTTAAGAAAAATAAAATAATTTGAGAGTTGTTTTAGTATTTTAACCAAATCATTGATAGTTACATGTCATATCATAATTAGACCTTTCCAAGAGTCGGACTACCCGTCCGACCCGAATTGGGTCGAGCTTAGACAATTTTTTTCAATTCGAGCTGATCCAAATTACTGTTCATTCAATAAAAAAAATATTTTTTTTTAAATTTAATTATAAAAATGTAAAAATATTTATATAAATATAATTTTTTTAATATTTATGAACAATAAAACGAACTTACGAGCCGAGCTTAGGTAAGAGAAGAAAAAAAATCGAGTCACGGCCCGGCCCGACCCATTGACAGGTCTAATCATAATCATACTAACCAAAATAATCTCAACAATAATAATTAATTTTCATAAATAAATAAGCAAACACAAGAAAGCAAATTCTAAAGGAAGAACATTATGGCATGGCAACTTGAAGTTCCAAAGAAAAAAAGCAAAGCAGCTCTTTCAGTTGAGGCAATTCATCTGTCAACCTTACATTTAGCCAGTTACAATTTTCTCTTCTCTTACAAACATTACAATTAAACAAATTAATCTCAGTCATGGTAGATAATTAAATTTTGAAAAAGATACAGTTTTGGAAGAACCGAAACCCGAGAATTGTAAGAATGTATGGACAAAGATTGAGAAACTTTAAGCAGTAATGAACATGAATGAAGAGGTTAGAATATAGACATTGGAGATTATGGTACAACCTCATGAGAAATGGCAAAATTCAGAGGGAACTTCCACCTGAAAAGGGTGTGTTATCTGTTAGCACTTAGCAGCCCCTTGAAGTCATCAGGAAGTAACCATTTTTTTTCTTAGAATAGTGTTTCAAGCAGTTTCCGAGAAGAAAAGGTTGCCACGGATTTAAACTGGTATAACAACGAACTCATTAGAGAACATCTAGGGAACACTTAAATCGATATTACTACAGTTATTTATGTTGCTCCGACTCTTCATTTTTTTTGAAGTATCTGTATCACACCCGTGTCCGAAGCATATTCGAACATGAGTATGGGGATATGATCCCCCAAGGACCCTCGAAATACATGGAAAACTTAGAATAAATCGAACATACCCGTGTTGGACATATACCCGTGTCCGACACTCACTCTCGAGTCTGAGTAACATAGGTTTTTATAAAAGTTTTCAAAGATGTAAATCGACATTAATATTCAATCGAGTATAATTCAAGTTTGAAGAAGCTATTACCCTTTGTTGCCTATATTTCATGCGTATAGCATTCAAAGGACAACCATTGGTGTTCAACTGTAAATCTTGCAATGCAAGAACTGTGGTTTTGAGATCTGATAGGTTGTAGGCTGTGTAATGTTCAAGAGTTGGATTCTGCCAAAAAAGGAAAATAAAGTTAAGCCCTAAATGTACACAATAGAACCAAATGAAGGACTGATGAATAGAATGCTAACCCATGGGTGACATGACTGATCCAAAGTTCATCTGGCAAGAAATACAGCTGAGGCAGCGACAATAGAAGGAGTGAAATTTAAGAAACCGTTGTTGATTAGTGTTAGTTCTGCTAGATAATTTGCTAAGTATTCCAGTTCTATGCTAGGGCTCTGCAATTGGCATTTAGGTGCAGAAAATTCAGTCTTATGCTAAAACAAAAGGAGCTTGGTAGTTGGTACCTATGTTGCTCCGACTCTTCATTTTTCTTGAAGTATCCGTGTCCGACATCCGTGCCCGACGCATATTCGGACAATGGTATGGGGATATGATTCCCCAAGGACACTCTAAATACATGGAAAAACTTAGAATAAATCAAACATACCCGTGTCGGACACATACCCGTGTCCGAGTAACATAGGTTGGTACCACCTGAATTAAGGCACCCCAAACTAAATATGTTACCTTGTAAGAAGCTTGTGCTGCTCTTAGGAATCTCCTGAAAACCAGAAATTTAAGCAAGAAAGGGAATTAGGATATAATAGAGTATTTTAAGACTATATAATAGAGTATTTTAAGACTATCAGTATTTCACATGCATGCATTGGATATCTGGATTGGGCGAAAATACCTGAGAAAAGTTTTTGCAGTAGGTGCAAATATTTGAAAACCAAAATACTTCAATACTTGACTCTCCTTATTTAGCACCTGCCAATTTCTTTTAGTAAGAAATGTAACTAAAAGTATGTGGAAAAGGGAAGAAAGGAAGAAAATAGTAAAATGTATTAATGTAATCCAGATTTTAAACTTCAGTTGGCTCATTTTAGTTCTATCCAGGTAACCATGTCAATTTCATTAGCACAACATTTATGTGCAAAGTATACTACATAGCTACATGCATGGGTGCATGCATATATAAACATAGGCATATACTTTTACATGCATATATATGAACAAGTGTGTGCCCAAATATATACCTTTAAGAACCCCATTTTATTTAGCTCAAGTTCAAAGCTAGAACCTAACTGCCAACTTAGAAAATCTGGGTCAAAAACTTTTAAAGGTCATTTAATTGCCATCAGGAAAAAGAAAAGAAAGAAAAAACAACCAGAATATAACCATGCCCTTTTCCCACCTCTTTTTTTTTTGTTTTTTGAAGTCAGAAAAATTTCAGTTCCAAGCCACATATTTCTTTTCTTTTTTTAAGCTTTTTACCCTATATTTGTCCTTTTGCTCTGAAACAATGATATCAAAAGCAATCTATACCCCGTGTTCTCACCTATTCACTAAATTGGCAACAAAAAACTCCTACAGCACAAAGTAAAAACTATGTGCAAAACAAAGTCCAAAAGAAAAATAGTAACAGGCTATACCAAAAATTCCAAGAATGCTTAACTAGATGCCTGTTAATGAAGTAACAATGGCATACCTCCTCTCTAGTATAAGTGTTGTCTGTGATGAAGCAAAATTCTTCGACACGAGGTGCACATATTTCCTCATACTTGCTTCAAGTATAAAGAGAAACTAATGTTAGAATTACAATAGGAAAGCAAATGCAGAAGTTTTTTTATGATGAATGCACCATTGTAATCTTCAAAGCTCTGAGATCAAATTGTTTAAGTATACCATTACTACCCGACTAGGCTCATTGTGGTTAAGTAATATTCACAGAAGAATAAGTTTAAGGCTCTGATACGACAACAGCACGGGATCAGTTTCAAGTACTTGCAAGATTGATGTTTGTCAAACTTGACAGGAGACTTTTCTAATTATTTGAATTTTGGACCGTCTCTCAAGCACTGTGATCATATTTCTGAACTTTTCAATGTTGTCCTTATGCAGCCACTTCCTTCTTCAAAACATCAATGTCAGCCTCAGGCAAGACTCTGACATAGCAGTGCTTAGCATAAATGATGATTATTTAGATTCATTGCTGTTCATCTTCATTTTCTAATTGCAGCATCTAATGTATTTGGAGTACTAAATACAAACTAAAATTTTGAATTTTTGACTAAAAAGAAATCATACAACAAACTCTGCTATGGATGTGAAAGCTTACGAGGCTATTAGCATGCAAGTGATCCCAAGAAGTTGAAGTCTCTGTCTTTCTATGTAGTTTTGAGAGAAACCAATCAATTAGATAAACTGTGAGGTAAAGTGTGTCAGGCACCAACTTATATTCTTCAGATACCTGAAACCAAGATGTGTATTTCCATTGAACATTTGTATAGGAAACAAACAAAAGAATTCAGTCATTAAATAGCCACTATAAACAACCAAAAATACATCATTGGTTTTCAACCAAAGGCAAGCATTTATCTGTATCGAAAAGTTAATACCTTTTAATGTTGATATGCATCAGGAACAATCATAAATAACTAGCAAAACTTTTTCCATATCCACATCATAAACACTGTTGCCCCAAGATATGACAATGTATTATTGTATACCATAACCAGGAATATTTCTAGACAGAAATTAAATGGGGAATGCCTGTTTGTACTTGATAGTTCAAAATCTAAAAGCCCAACTTCAATGACTGTACATTTTATGTGATTAAACAATATTTAGATAGCAGAACTATACTAACCTCCACAAGCCAATCAACCAAAATTCCCCGCATGCTTTGAGTGATATCTCGCTGTATTGTCTCCATAAAATTAGGATATGGCCTACGGAGAAGCTGAAGAAGAAAAGAGATTAAACCAAATGCAAAGATCAAAAGTTCTAGCTAAGGAGAAGACAGTAGAAAGACAAAAAGTGCCCCTGTTCACTCCCTGACTGAAGTAGGAATTCAGAAGTGAAACCACAAATGTTATGGGCTAGAAATGAGTAAATGCACTCAAAAAACACACTAGAGTTTGGAAAAAAAAAAGTATAATTTTACTCATACATGAAAAAGAGAACGAACAACATTATATAGCTTTGAAGTCAGCTACTGCATAGTGTTAGCTAGTAAAATCACACACTATGCATGCACCCAAACTTTTTGAAAAGAATAAGTCATCAACTGTGAAGTTTCTGCAATCAGTTTTGATTGGAGAGATCGTCAAAGGGTTTTGTGGATGATAATGTAGATTCTTTCACTAGAAAGTGCCCCTCTTGGGGAGTTCTATTGGGTTCAAACTAAAGTTCAGATCAAACCATGGCTGATGCATATAAATTTCCAAGTTAAATAAGCCATGGCGAATAGATGTTCCAAACTCAAGAGTTGATCACTCATTCTTTTTCTTGTGTATCAGATCACAGGCCAGCTCTCAATCAATTTTAATTTGTACACACCTTTGTTTCTTCTATCAAAAGTCAATCTTTTAATTTCACAGACCACTCCAGTTTTGGGGTTTCTAGCCCAAAGAAAAACACTCTCTCTTGTTCCCTTCTGGTTGATTGAGCATTGGAACAAACAGGTGTCAGATATTTACAGTCTGGTAATGATAGAATAAGGGTTGGCAAAGCTAAAATGTCTGACATGTTTCTCAGTAATTTTTTAAATGAATAAAGTCACAGTGGGACCAAGAACTGTGAAATACATCATGAGACAGGATGCATACATTGTATACACCCCAAGTCACATAATTTAGATTGAGATTGAGGTAGTTACTCATGTTACCAATTTTGCTGGCTCAGGGAATGAAATTCATTAGTTCTGTGGTAGATCTGAGAGGAATAATAATGGACGTGGGAACATGAAAGTGAAACAAAGATAAGAATGACATACATAGCACATACCTCAGCAACACGCAAGTTGTTATAGATTTCTGGGGCATAGAGGCTGCATAGTTGAGGATCCTTCTTATCTGAATCAATGTCTATAAAGTCTGGATCACTAGATGTTATTGAGGTCCCAGAAAAGCTAACTTTCTCTGCAGTAACCATTTCAAAAATGTCAGTATTTGAAGCACAAAGCTATGTAAAACAAAAAATGCTAGCATATGTCAACCTATATGGCTATATCTCCAGCTTATAACCATTACCAAAACAAGAAAGCAAGCAATGTAGTGTATATTTTATTTCCCAATCTGGAAAGAAACATATTGCTTGGCAAATAAGGTTCCAAGACAGTTAGTTTACTATGAGAAGTCTCCACAAGACTTTATATTTTACAAGATAAGGATAATACCAAACCAACAAGCCTTATATCCCAATAGCTTTGGGGTCGGCTACAAGAAACAAGAATAGAAACATTTACGCAGGTACACGAATCCTCCTCCAACCATTCCTATCCACCACCATCCTCTCTTCAAGTTATAATAGTTTCATATCATTATTTATCACCTCCAACCATGTCTTTTTTGGTCTCCTCTTCAACCTTTTACCATGTGCAACATCAATTTGCTCCATCCTTCAAACAGGTGCATCCCTCGATCTACATCTTATGTGGCCAAACCACCGTAAACGGTTTTCTTTCACCTTATCCTCTATAAAAGCTATCTCAACTTGGAGACGAATATCCACATTTCTAACTCTGTACTTCCCAGTCTTCTAAAGCTATAGAGAATACAACGAACTAAAACGATAAATTTATAAAGCTATCTTTTTGGGTATTGCTTGGCTTTATAGAGTTTGAAATTAAATAGTCATTGCTTGTTGTTTATGTTCTTTAAAAGATTGTCCATTATCCCATTCAGAAGAAATCCCGTTTTGTACAAGGAGGAAGCAACTATTTGGTCACCTCAGATTAAGCCAGAGAACAATCAATTTAGCCCTTTCATAGTGGCAATGCTGATCTCCCCACCTAATATCACTGACTGGATGTATAAACATGTCTCCAATGGTTTTTTTTTTTTTTTTGCCTATATCATGTCTCAGATCTTTACCATTTATATGAATTTCATGTGACAATTTATGCAATATATTTAAGTTGTATCACCTATAAATGTGGGTGTCAACAGTTGTACTCAAATGCCTAAAATTTTAAGCACACAATTGTCTCTCCAAGATATACTTTCTCCCATGCTAACCAAACTTAATATGTATGCATTCTTTCATAAGTACTTTACCATCAACTTTGGAGGTAAGGGTGAAGGAGAAAGCTAACCATTTCTTGGAGGACTTTGGGGTTGTGAAGGCATAGTGGAACTTTGATTTGAAAGCCAATGGTAATGTATGCCATCATTTATGCTATTTAACGGAAGAGTAGCATCTCCTTTCTCATTAACTGAGCATGTAACTTCTAATTTAGGTTCTATTGTTGCATTCTCTTGAATGCCTTCTTTTTGTAAATTGGCTTGAGTTGGCTGGACTTGTGCTGCTACATCTGGGGCCACTTTGGACACATTGGCCGGCCCTTTTCTAGCCTGCTTGCTGCTCTTAGCCTGGCAGTATCGAAATCATAAATCTTAAGTAATAGGTGGTATTGTACTTCTTATTATTTTGCAAAAAAAAAATATCTATCAACATGTGAAATTACAAAATATATCTTAGCAGTAAAATACAGTTTTCATGAACAGATTGAATATGCATGCTGTAATATTTTTAAAAATATAGACATGTAAGACCAAATTAAACTGATACTATAATTGAGTAAGGATGGAATGTTAACCAGGATTTTGGTTGCATTAAAGCACTTCCTATATGAATTATTACAGCAAACATTCGTGACATCCTGAAGCACTGCTCTCTTCTTACGCTGAAGACCTGCATTATCAGGTGCATTGATGTTGTTTTCATCCAAGGCTTTTCGTTTTGGATTTGCACGCAAAACCCATTTCTGATCTGGTTGATTAGGTGCATTTAGAGGTGGCAACTGTCCAGAAGGACGCAATGCAGCTGCTCGAGCACGTGTGATTCGACCATTAAGTTCTCCAACATTAGCACAAACTACGTTTTCTTTCCTCATAATCACAAGTCTTGAAGAATCACAACACAGAGCACTAAAATGAAGCTAGAAAAGTGAGACCTGCATCAATGGTCAAAACCATACCAAGTCAATATCAGAATAAGGAGATCAAGCAACAAGATCTCATTAAAACTTATATCCTAAACATAGATTAGTAAAAGATATGGCAATGTCTGATAATAAATCTCACAGGCAGATAATGTAACATAGTAACAACTTGGGGGGAGTTGATAATGCCACAACAAAGAAGAACCTTTGATACTTCAAATTCAAAATAAGAATACATATTGGTACATTCGTCCAAAATAATTTTTCTCCATACTATTATTTATTTGTCAAACTATGTCTATTTACACTTATAATTGGTTCTGTCAGATTTGAACATGAAATTACTATAACTTCACCAAACCACATACTATATAGTAAATCAGGCGATGCATCTAGGGAACTTTTTCTCCTTTCAAGTTTGTTTTAAGACAAATTTTCCATGTCTCAATGTTTTGTTTCTATGAGAAATCCCATTTCACCTATCATTATAGACATAATTTAAAAACCAGAAATATGAACAAATTAAAAAGATTGTCCCCTCCCAAAGAAAAAACAGAACAGACAAATCAAAAGCTAAGACAATGCAAAAAAACTAAAACGAAAAGACCTTGAAAATTTGATAAAAGGAAACAAATTGAATATTGAATCTGGAATCTTTGAGAACCTAGGACCTAGAAAACAAAACATAGATCTGAAATCTTGCAAGAAAGCTTTCTTACAAATTTTGGTTATAGTTTTTACATATGAAGACTTGAAATAGCAATCTTAACATCAATCTAAAACAACGAGAAATCAAGGGTAACACGTGCAAAATTCAAAAACATTTGACACAATCAATAATCAACATTAATGTACATGGAAATTTGACAACAACAAGAACTGAACAATAAAAGGAAACAAATTTTCTGTCTAAATAATGTTCCAAATATAAAGTAGTTTGAAAAAAGATTCAACTAAAAACTCAAGATCCTTAAAACCAAGAAAACAAAAGAGAACTACAACCCATATTTTCTTAAATACCCATTTCCCTAAAAGCTTCAAATTTTTCAAAAGTTGAAGTAAACCAAGTAAACCCAAATCGATCTGGTGACTTACGAACCGTTATACATTGAAATTCAACAACAACAAAATGAAAAAATACAAGAAAAAAGAAAGAAACTTTTGCAAATGGGTATTTTATAGAATTAAATGAATGTGTATAAAGATTGAAAATTTGACCTGATTTTTTATCCTTTTCTAAGCTCAAAGAAACATCCCTTAGAGCTTAGAAAGCTTAGAAAGGAGAAAAGAAGGAAATGTTTGGTTTTTTGTTATCTCTAGAAAAAGAAAAGAGAGTGAAGTGAGCGGGATAGAATGTGGGTTTAAACTTAGAAATAAAAAAAATAAGGAAAATTAAATTAAGAATATTTTAATTGGGGGTTTAAGGGTTTGAATGATCGGTTGACTAAAAAGTGTGTGAAGACAGTTCAGTTCATCGTCCGAGGGTTTTGTTAAATTGGTTTTGATTTTGTGGTTAATGGGGAGTTGGATTGCTTTGATTTAACTGTTGCTGTTTTTACGTGTTTGACCCTTGGTGATATTTGTTGTTTTTTTTTATAAAAAAAAAAGAGATTGTAATCGAGAATATAGGACGAGGTTTTTTTGAAAAAGTAGAGATGTTTTGATGTTTGGATGATTTATTGAAAAATATTTAGCTTTTAAAAAATATTTTTTTTAAAATGTGAAGATTTTTTGAAAAAGTAGAGATGTTTTGATGTTTGGATGATTTATTGAAAAATATTTTCTGTTACTTGATTATTTTTTGAAAAATTTACTTTTTTTAAATATCAATATTGACATAAATATTAATTATTAAAATATTAAATATAATTTATTTTTAAAATATTAATATTTTAATAATAATATTTAATACTAAAATATTATATTAATATTAAATACTTAAAATAATACTATTTTTTATTAAAACATTAATTATATTAATATTTAAATTTTTTGTAATTATTATTAAAATGTCAACATTAATTATATTAATATTTAAAATATTATAATTATTATTAAAATATTGTTTCTATTAACATAATTATTATTAAAATATTATTTCTATTAATATAGTTATTATTAAAATATTATTTTGATTAATATAATTATTATTAAAATATTATTTTTATTAATATAATTATTATTGAAATATTATTTCAATTAATATAATAATTATTAATTTTATTTACATTAATATAATTATTATAAAATATTATTTCTAGTTTTTCAAATAGTAATATTGATATAAATATTAAAATATTATTTATATTAATATAATTATTATTAAAATATTACTTCTACTTTTTTCAAATAGTAATATGACATAAATATTAAAATATTTATTTCTTTAAATATTAAAATATTAAAAAATAATAATATCATTTCTATTAATATTATTTATTATTAAAATATTAATTATATTAATATTTTAAAATATTTAAAGTGTTCTAATAATTATTAAAATATTATTTCTATTAATATTTATACTATTAAAATAATAATATTTTATACTAAAAAACATTTATTATTAAATATTTATAAAGTATAATTTATATATATTTATTATTAAAATAATAATATAAAAATATTTTTCAATAAAATATAAAAAATATTATTTAAAATATTTATAGTGTTACAATTTATTATTAAAATAATGATATTGCTATGTGAAATTATATTTTTATTAAAATAATAAATGACATTAAATATAAATATTATATTATATAATTAAAATATAAATATAAATATGTAGGTTTAATAATCTTTAAATAAAATATTGAAAATTACAATATTACAATATGTTTATATTAATATTTTTATATATTTTTATAATTAAAAAATAAATATTTTTATTAATATTATAATATTTGGCTCGAGTCAAGTTAATTTTCAATTTAAAATATGATATCCAAATTTCGATTCGAGTAGTCCTACTCATGGCAGTTATTTTCAGGAAATTGTCTTCCCCTTTTCAAAAAGGAAAAACAGTTTTCAAAAAAAGTGCCTTATTTTTCGTTGACCAGTAAGTCATTTTCCGTTGACCAATCAATTTTCCGCCAACCAAACACCAGAAAATGCAGAAATCATTTTCCGTAAATCATTTTCAGTGAAACAAACGGACCCTAAGATTCAAATTCCTAACTTGTTGGATGTTATCTCTTAAAAGTGACTACATAAATTAATAGGACTAAGCTCAGATTCTATTTGTTACTTTTTAGGTTAATATATCATTAATCCCTATACTATACAACATCTTCCAATTGAGAACCTAAAAAAATAAAATTCTCAATCAAGTACATGTACTATAATTTCAATAAGCAAGTAAACCCCAAATTACTAACTCCATTAAAAAAAAAATAATGATGTGGCGTTATCAATAACATATCGCCAACTGTAATTAAAAATCATGTCAGCATATGAAATCTTTGCCATGTCATTTTTAATTAACAAAAACTTAAAAAACTTATATTTTCTTTTAACAGTTTTAAAATAAATTTTTAAAAAAAAAATTAAAAAATTCTGTAAAAATGGAAAAAAAATGAAATCTAAAAAAAAAAAAAAAAAAAAAAAAAAGAGGAAGATAGAGGAAAGGGTAGCGGAAGGGTCTATCGATTGTCGATTTGCCTTGGGCAAGCGAGATCGACGACAAGTCAGGCCAAAAAAGAGAGATAAAGGGGGAATCGAGGAAAGAGAGAGGAAAAGGAGAGAGAAAGCGTTGATCTATCTCGGGTCGACCAGGCTACGGCTAGTCGGCACCTCCCCCTCCCTTTCTCTCCTCCCTTCCCTCACTTTTTCCCTGATTCCCTTCTCTCTCTCTTTCTTTTTTTGAATTTTATTTTTCAAAAATTTTCAGAATTTTCAATAAAATAAAAAAAAAAAATTAAAATTTTAATTCCATAAAACATAAATATTTTGTAAAATTTTGTTAAACATTTTAATTTTTTTATTAAAATAATTTAAAAATACATATTTTTCAAAATGCTTATTTAAAATTTTAAATTTTTAGATTTTTTAGATTTTTTAAAATTTTAATTTAAAATTTTTTTTTCTTTTAATAATGATATGGCTTATATTAACATGATATTTTTATCACGTGTCACGTTCTCACTAAATGTTATTGTCACATAACCCATTTAATTAACAGTGTTACTACAAAGTATCATTTTTTTTATGAAATTAAAGTATCACTTTTTTTTATGAAAATTTAATTCTTTAATTACTCAATTGGGGAAGTTGTATTATACATGGGCTAACGATGTATTTAATCCTTGGCTTTTTTATTGCTTGTTGGGATTTAAAGGGTATGATGGTCAATTTGGGCACTGGGTTGGATTTTCTTTTGTTGGATGAGGAGGAAGAATTGAATTTTCTACGGGCGGAAGTAGGAATGTGGAGAATTAGGATCAATGGTTGTAAACTCCAAATTTATTCAAGCCCAAATCTATTTTTTCATTTAAAATGAAATTTAGAAAAATAAATTTGAAACTTCCTAATTATATATGAAAAAAAATTATTTTCTTAATTATATATTACAATATTATATATATAAATACATAATACCTATATTTTGCTCGTACTTTTGATATTAATATCCATCAAAACAAATGTGACAAATTCCAATCGATGATATCAAATAATTGTAATGAGGAATATGGGGAAATGGGAAATTTCTTTCTCTTACATTTATTTAATGCCAAAAAATAAAAAATAGAAACAAATAATTTCCATTTTTGGTTTCCTCATAAATTCTAAAATTTGATGAACGTGATTTTTTCGGGAGACGGATTATAAATTTTTTTATGAAAGAGAAAAAATAGATAGAAAAAAAAGGAAATTACGTAATTAATTGATAGTTTTTTAGTGATATTGTTAAGTTAATTGAAAAGAAATTACTCCACTAAAAGTTTTAATAGACTCTCATCACGCATAAGTTGAAGACAAAAGAGCTTATCATTAAGAGTGATAACGGTTCGATTTGATTTTGGACAAAATTTGTAATTAATGTGTATCATTTTGAAAATTGAACTGAAATTGAACCAAATAACATTTCTAACAAATCAACTCGAATCGATTTCCACCAATTCTAATTAGTTTGGTTCATCGATTTTCAAAACTCAAAAAGTTATTTTTATAACTTTTTTTTAAAAAAAATCATTAATTTATAAATAAAATATTTATTTTATATTATAATTAAAAAATATAATTCGACTGGTTTCAAATAATTACGTTTTTTCAACTTGTGAGTCAAAAATTCAACCAAATCGAAACGAACTGAATTCAATACAAACCAAATTGAACATTACGATTTAAATCAATTTTCGATTTTCTCAGTTTTTTTTGCTCTGCCTACCTACCACATGATAAACTAAAAAAAAGATAACATGTAAAAAGAAAAAATAAAACTTAAATTTTGATACCGTATTAAGCATCTAACCTAAAATCAATAATCAATAACCTAAAGTTGAAATTTTAGATTAAATATAAATCTTACTCATACCATACATATAGTATAATATATTGAAAGTCAAACATTTAGAGTACTCAATGTTCAAATCTAAAACCTTAAGATGAAATCAATTTTGAATGGTAAAATGATTAGATCTAGGATCATAGATTTTTTTCCAAATTGAAAATGGTGGTAAATATGGGCAGTTGGGTTGGGCACATGCTTTTGAATTAGTCATTGATTTCATTTGAAATTTTTGTCCCAAATAACAGGGTGGCATATCAAACATTGCTGCCGGGTGGTCCAAATTAAAATTTAAAAAAAAAAAATTGATTTTTCATGATTATTAAATTATTTAAAGTATAAGAAGAATATGGAAGCAAGTGGAAGGAAGTAGGGACTAGGGAGGCACTTAGGCTGGCAAAAACAAAGGAAATAAATACATATTACTACTATAATTTATAAGGCATGCAACAACCAATGATTTGAAATTTTGAAAGAGAAAAAAATATGATAAAAAGAGTTGAAAGAAAGAAGAGTAAATTTTCGGTTTGAATCCGTATTTAATTTAGTGGGTTTACCTAGTTATTTGATGCACCCAAAAGAGTGTATCTTATTTAACCTTGCACTAAAAAAAAAAAATCAATTGTAGAGTATAATGATTAGCAAGGGTCGAGTCCTCAGGGATTGGGTTTTAATCTATGAGTTATTAGTTTATAACTTAAGTTCAAAGAAAACAAAATAAAAGGGGGTTTTGAAATAGTTTTAAAAATAAGCAAACAAGAAAAGTAAGAAAACAAGTAAGTAAGAAGAATCAAATATGAAAAATATGGTTAAGGTTTCATTCTCCACCACTAGACATCATTAAGAATCAATTTCATATCTATCAACATTAACCAACTATCAAAGTTAACAACCGTAGATAACAACAAGCTCTGTTATCCCAATCTTTCCTTAGTTTGTCGTTAAATAGAACAAGCTCTCTATTTAATCTCTAACCATCAAACAACCTAGAATAAGCTCTCTAAATTCAATTTAATGGCAGCTTTATGATGAGAAAGATAGGTTGATCTAAGCAACAAACACATAAGCCCGGATTGTTCAACTTAGGTTATGTTCCACTTTGCAATTATTGAAAACTTGACCATAATCATTAATCGCAAACTGCCACTTATGAATAGGAAATCAAGACAATTACACGGATCAAGACTCCTAAACTAGCAATAGATAATTATCAAGATCTATCTAGTTGTACACCTAAACAAATCAAGACAACATCATGAACAATTCTTGTAGAAGAATATAAGCAACTTTGATAGAAAATTAATGATAGATAGAATCTGAAAATCAATCACAAAACATGTCTAGGGCTTTGAAATCACCCTTAACCAAATAGAAGTTTAGCCTAGCATAGGCATTGTAAACATAAACATAAAATTAAAGAGAATCTAAGAAGAAAATAAAAGAAAGAATAGAAGAAAAAGAAGAATATTAATTATCCAGCCTCTTGCTCTCTCTAAAGAAAAAGAAAACTAGAGAAAAGAAAGAAGAAGAAAACTTAGAGAATTTTATTACAATGGCTAATATCCTACCAATGTACAATGTCTCTTATAATCATCCAAGGCCCTCTATTTATACACATTTTGGAAAGCTAAATGACAAGAGACAAGTTTTATAAATTTCAAAGGTAGGTATAATAGGTGGGTGCATTTTTCTAACAATTTTCGTCATATTGTATGACAATTCTGATCAGCCAGCTTCATGGTTGATTTTGTCAATGTTGGAGGCTTGATCTGATCAAATGGTCTTCTAGAAAAATATTCCCCTGTCAGTTTGTGATCCATAGCCGTTGGAATCAGCTCATTGTCTCATGTGGATCAGAAGATATGGTCAAAATACCAAAACTGGTCAGAACAGACGGCATTGCACATCAGCCAACTTGATACCACATTTCGCTAGGGAAAACGACTCCGTTTCAAGAAGTGTAAAGCATGAAAAAGATAGATATGCCTCTTAACTTTGCACTGTAAAAATTTCAGCCTTAATGCTTCAGTGAAACTCCAGATATAGCTGATATGGCAAAAGATGTCGGAACTGGAACTGAACTGGATTTGCCCTTAATTCTTGATTTAACCTAGTAATCTGAAATCACTCAAAAAAACTCGTGAAAAACACCAAATTACATAAAAATATAAAAGATCATAAACATAATTAGACTAAGCAATAATAACTCGTATTTGACACAAAACAATAATAAAAACATAACTAAAAACTATATAATTATACGAGTTATCACACCCCACACTTAGATTGTTGCTAGTCCTCGAGCAAAACAAAATAAAAATAAAATAAGAAAATCTAATCTAATCCACTTTCGTAGGAAATCACGATGGCACTTAGCATGTGACACAAGCCTTAAACCCCTAGGTGTCCCTAGTGGACGAGTTTAGTCTCGTGAGGGTTTACTAGGACGAAACCCACAAACATTGAAGACATAAGAAAAACTAAAAAAAAAATATATATATAATAATAATAATAATTACAACTAATCCTTCCAATATAAATTAGAGATAATTATTGCACAAGTCTTATAAACTAATCAATAGCTTAAAGAAATTCACAAAAAATCTTGCTTGAATGTAAATAGTTTGAGTTAAGCCAATATTAACTTAACATATTTCAATCAAAATAGTGCATATTCAAACATAATCTCAACTTCTCACATGGGATACTCTCCTGATTTTCACTCTTTAAAGTAGTGGTAAAGTGTTTACACTCAATCAATCTCATGGAAACACTTCTACCATATGCTTGCTTGTCCACCTATTCTCCACTATTTAGATCATGCAACTTCATAAATCAAGAGGTCTTTAATCAAGGTTGTAAAGGGGCCAAGGGGTTGTAATGTGGTTAAAGAATAAAAGATAAAAGATATTACAAAGGTTCCAAAGACTTCATAGAATTTAGAGACAAAATAAGATTTTGCAAATAAAACTTTCTCAATATTCCTTGGAAGTACATAATCACATAGGCTGGATATTTTATGTTGAGCCTTTGCTTCATTCTAACCAACCTTGTAACATTCTTTTTCTTTTCTTTAATTAGAAGTTCAAGAGATGATTCAATTTATTTATTTTTTTCATTTTTTTTCATGGGAATGTATTTTACAATGATCCCTTTTCTTTTTTCTCTTGACTTTTACCTTTCTCCTCCCCCACACTTATCTTTTGTTCTAACCCAAATTTTCAAAAAGTATCCCTTGTTTTTGCAATATGTCTCAAACATTCTAGTCTATCTTTAGAACAAGGGTAAGGATATAAATGTGTTTAGGCTAGGTGTAAGATGTGGTTACCAAATAAATAGCTTATTCAATGTAGGCTCAAATTGGCTCACTAGGGGGATGTTCACATGGAACATCAATAAGGGATGGCTGTTTGGCCCTGGTTAAAAGTCTTAATGCCTCTATCATATTCATGTTGTCACATGCATCAATATAGTCTCAACAAGGTTTAAAGCAAGTTCTAGAGAATCATGTAATCATAAGAGCACTCAAGAAAGAAATTAGATTGATATGTATATTGCATCAATCATATGGGCTCAAAAAACTCACAAGGATGATTATACAAGTCAGATTTAAGTCTAAACATGCTTCTTTCTCAATCAACATATCATATTAACATTGGCTCATAAATAAATGATATCAAGCTCAATTCTCATGAAAAATCTTCTTACTACTAAACTAGTTTTAGACCTATGCAATTCATATCTCATCATTGTATTAAAAAAACACACTAATAATAATAATAATATTATTAAAGACTCATAAAAAAATAATAAACAAAAATAAAAGAAATCCTTCCCCCCACACTTAATTCTTACATTGTCCTCAATGTAATGCTATTAACCCAAATGAAATAATTATGTGTAAGAGAAAAGAACTAATAACATAAGAATAGGAACGAATAAGACTCAAAACAAAACAAACTCATACAACCTAAATAATCCTAAAATACTAAACAAAAAATTAACAAATAAACATAAAAAATAAAAATAAAAACAATAAAAATAACAAAAAAGAAAAAGGAAAAGAAAGAGAAAGCAAATCTGAATATGGCAGGTTGGCAATTTCTTCTTTAATTGGGTTGCCTTCCCAATTAACACTTGAGTTAGTGTTTTGAACCTAACCAACACCCCTTCTTGGCTGTTTAGGATTTGCAAGATCATACAAGAAACTTTCCGAATTTGTACGAATCGTAGGGCGGTTTCTTTGCACAATAGTGGATGCATTCTCCATTACAAGTATTATTCCATCATCCTTTGTGGTGCATAGCTTGTCAAGGAATGGTGCATATTTTGGTATTTGTTGAATGGCATCCACAAACAAGCTGTTTAAGGTTTCCGGCATGTGTTGTTCATGTTTCTCCTCCTTGAACTTTGCAAATCTACTAGGAAAAGGTGGAGAAGAAACATTAGTAAAAAGTGGAACCTTAAACGTTACCTCAGGTGCCGAAGTACTCTCTTTCAGAATTGAAGCTTCATTATCTTCAATAGTTGAATCCATCTTTAGTTCTTTCTCATCCTCGAGTTCCCTTGGATTTTCTGATTCATCCTCAAGTTGTGTGGCACTAACACTCTCCTTTGGATCAATCATCGATTGGGAAGGGAGTGCTTGAGATCTTTGTGCTACTAATTCCACCGTACTACAAGCCAATAGGCTCATTTGCCTTTCCAAACTCTGGATACTTGCCTTTGTTTCCCTTGTTTCCTGTTGAAGTTGCAGAGTCTTAATAACAAGAAAATTGACAAGTTCTTCTAAAGAATTACCTGAGTTTTGAGGTGGTGGCTCAAAAAGATCTTGTTGTTGATCCCAGGGTTGATTGAAGACAAATTGATTAGTGTAATTAGCATAAGGATCTACTTCTTGATAATCTCCCGAGTAGCCATAATGAGTATGATTCCACCATCCCTCATTGTAAGTGTTGGGGAAAGCATCATACTGCTGTCCTTGGAACCCTTGATGGCTTTGGTATTCTCCCACATCATAGGCTGGTTCAAAATTATCTTTTTGGTAGTATGGGCACCAATTGGTTGGATGATCCATCATGAAGCACACTCCACACTGCCTTGATTGTTGAATCTTACTTATGGCCACTTGTTGAACTATGGAGATGAGATTGTTTAGTTGGTTCTGAAGTTTTGATGTAGCACCTGCTGATGGTGACTCAATTAAGAGTCGTAAACCCAAGTGCAGGTTATGTTCAAGTAATAAATTCTCGGGTGTCCGAGGTCGAACCACAGGGAAGCGTATTAGTAAGTATAAGTTTATAAATATATAAGAAAAAGAAAGTAAAAAAGATATTAGGGAATCAACAACAAAACAAGATAAACAAGATATTAGAGAACAAAATAAACAAAATAACATAAAAGAAATTAAACAAGATATAAAAAACAATAAGAAAGGATGTTGAGGTTAGAGAATCCACTCTTGGTGTTATGCTAAGATTAATCTTGTTTTATTACACAATTGAAATCCACACATAAGGGAGGTTCCAATCGGAAGGTTTAGCAATTCAGTCCAAATTGTCCAATGTCCATAGCATATGATATTATGTTCATTTGGTGTCCTCAAAACTCATAAAAAGAGTCCAAGCATTCCTTATGCCAAGGTATATGTCTACAACAAATCAAGGTTATGAAACCAAGCATTTACTGTGCCATTTTCATTGTCAATAATGAATCAAGATCTCTACTTTGCAAGTATGATTTTAAACCAAAAGAAAATATTATCTATACTAGTGTTTATAAATGATGATTCATTTTAGCTCATGTTTAAGAGAATAACCTTAGCATTTACCAAGAGCTTCACCTCATCACCTCAACAATATGATTAGCAACACATACTAAAAATGAAAAGAAATGTAAGAAGCATAAGTAAATAAAGAAAAAGAAAACTAGAGAAAGGAAAAAAGAAGAAAACTTAGAGAATTTTTTTACAATGGCTAATATCCTACCAATGTATAATGTATCCTAATACTCATCCAAGGCCCTCTATTTATACACATTTTGGAGAGCTAAATGACAAGAGACAAGCTTTATAAATTTCAAAGGTAGGTATAATAGGTGGGTGCATTTTTCTAACAATTTTCGTCATGTTGTATGACAATTCTGATCAGCCAGCTTGATGGTCGATTTTTTCAATGTTGGAGGCTCGATCTGATCAAATGGTCTTTTAGAAAAATATGCCCCTATCAGTTACTGATCCATAGCCGTTGGAATCAGATTATTTGCTCATGTGGATCGGAAGATATGGTCAAAATACCAAAACGGTGCAGAACAGACGTCATTGCACATCAGCCAACTTGATGGTTGATTTCGGTAGGGAAAACGACTCCGTTTCAAGAAGTGTAAAACATGAAAAAGATAGATATGCCTCTTAACTTTGCACTGTCAAAATTTCAGCCTTAATGCTTCGGTGAAACTCCAGATATAGCTGATATGGAAAAAGGTGTCGGAACTGGAACTGAATTGGATTTGCCCTTAATTCTTGATTTAACCTAGTAATCTGAAATCACTCAAAGAAACTCATGAAAACACCAAATTACATAAAAATATAAAAGATCATAAACACAAGTAGACTAAGCAATAATAACTCGTATTTGACACAAAACAATAATAAAACATAACTAAAAACTATATAATTATACGAGTTATCACACCCCCACACTTAGATTGTTGCTAGTCCCTAGCAACGACTCAATAAAATAAGAAAATCTAATCTAATCCATTTTCGTAGGAAATCACGGTGGCACTTAGCATGTGACACAAGCCTTTAAACCCCTAGGTGTCCCTAGTGGACGAGTTTAGTCTCGTGAGGGTTTGCTAGAACGATACCCACAAACATTGAAAAACTAAAATATAAGTAAACTACATACACTAAAAATATTTACTCATAATCCTTTCAATATAAATTAGAGACAATCTTTGAACAAGTCTTATAAACTAATCAATAGCTCAAAGAATTTCACAAAAATTCATGCTTGAATGTAAATAAATGAGTTAAGCCAATATTAACATAACATATTTCAATCAAAATAGTGCATATTCAACTTAATCTCAACCTCTCACATGGGATACTCTCATGATTTTCACTCTTTAAAGTAGTGGTAAAGTGTTTACACTCAATCAATCTCATGAAAACACTTCTACCATATGCTTGCTTGTCCACCTATTCTCTACTATTTAGATCATACAACTTCATAAATCAAGAGGTCTTTATTCAAGGTTGTAATGGGGCCAAAGGGTTATAATGTGGTTAAAGAACAAAAGGATAAAGATATCACAAAGGTTCCAAAGAGTTCATAGAGTTTAGAGACATAATAAGATCATACAAATAAATTTCTCAAAACTCTTTACAAGTACATAGTCACATAGGCTAAATATTCATGTTGAGCCTTTGCTTCATTCTAACCAACTTTGTAACATCTTTTTCTTTACTTTAACTAGAAGTTCAAGAGAAGATTTTTTTTTTTAATATGGGAATGTATTTGACAATGATCCCTTTCTTTTCCTCTTGACTTTTTCTTTTCTTTTCTTCCCCCACACTTATCTTTTGTTTCTAACCCAAATTTTCAACTAAAAATATCCCTTGTTTTTTTGCAATATGTCTCAAAATATATAATTCATCTTTAGAACAAGGGTAAGGATATAAGTATATTTAGGCTAGGTGTAAGTTGTGGTTACCAATAAAACAGCATATTTAATGTAGGCTCAAATTGGCTCACTAGTGGGGATGTTCTCTTGGAACATCAATAAGGGATGGCTGTTTGGCTCTGGTTATAATCCTAATGCCTCTATCATATTCATGTTGTCACATGTATCAATATAGTCTCAAACGGTTTAAAGCAAGTTCTAGAGAATCATGTAATCATAAGAGCACTCAAGAAAGAAATTAGATTGATTTGTATAATGCATCAATCATTATAGGCTCAAAAACTCACAAGGATGATTATACAAGTCAGATTAAGTCTAAACATGCTTCTTTCTCAATCAACATATCATATTAACATTGGCTCATAAAAATTAGTATCAAGCTTAATTCTCATGAAAATCTTCTCACTAATAACCAGTTTAGACCTATGCAATTCATATCTCATCATTGTATTAAAAAGGAACTAAAACACACTAAATAATAATAATAATAATAATAAAGACTCATAAAAAAAATAGTAGACAAAAATAAAAGAAATCCTAAACCATTCCCCCACACTTAATTCTTACATTGTCCTCAATGTAAGTCTATTAACCCAAATGAAAGAATCATGTGTAAGAGAAAAGAACTAAAAACATAAGAATAGGAATAACTAGACTCAAAACAAAACAAAACAAACTCATGCAACCTAAATAATCCTAAAATACTAAACAAAAATTAACAAGTAAACATAAAAAGATTAAAATCAAACTGACAAGGTATGTCTCAAGTCTCCCTTACTCAGACCTTGTTCAGAATGAATACTTCTAAATTGCTTAAAACACAACAAATATATATTTTTTTTTTAAATTAGCGAAATATGTCCCTTACCCCCTACTAAAGGTAGAATTTAGGAGATATTACCTGCAGAGGTTGCTAACCACTTATTATAACTGAGACACAACAAACAAAATGTTAGATAATGTCACAAAGACAAAGTGCAATCCACTCCTTGCTCGTCCATATCTCTTTTTCTTTTTCCGAGCGTTTGCGAAACAACCATAGCAGATAAATACTCATAAGCTTGGAGCTTTTTGAGTAAATCTTCAATGGTTGTAGCAGAAATTATGGTTCTCCTTGCCTCTGAAAACATGAATCCATTATCCACAGCATTATCTAAGTATGAAAGCAAATTACTAAAATAACCATTAATATTAAGCAAACCAATGGGTTTCTTATTTGTGACCAAAGATAACCAAGAAGCCACGCAAGCTATTTCTTCCAATGTACCCAGACCTCCTGGTAAAGCAATGAATGCATCGGCAGAATGGTACATGATTGTCATCCGTTCAGGGATACTCCAGACTTGTATTTCCTTACCCACGGTAGGTCCACAAAAATCTGTGAATAGTTTTGGCACGATTCCTAGAACTGGACTTCCTCCGGCGTGTGCTGCTGTAGCGACTGCTCTCATTAAACCCGTACTACCGCCTCCATAAATCAACTGGATCTTTTGTTGGGCAAGTATTACTCCAACTCTTATGGCTTCATCAGCGAATATGTTATTTTTCCCTGGATAAGCACCTCCAAAGACACAAATTTTTTTAATGCGTTGGGACGAAGTACTTTCCATTTTTTTTCTTTTTCGAGTGCCTGAAAGAGAATGAGTACATGGTGTAATATATAGAGGACTGAGTAGTGAATCAGACAAGAGTAATAATGTCGCCGAAAGTGTATCTGACCTGTCAGAAGAAAATGTTAACCTAACAAAAGATTTTTGCATGATTTCAGGAAGAAAATAAAAAAGAAAAGAAAAAGCAACCGTAAAAGACCAATGCAAAAAAAAAAAAAATGAGAATAATTACACAAATCGTAAATTAAACCGAAATGAAGTTATTGCAAATCAAACCAAAAGCTGAAAAGTTATTTATTGTAGTTGTGATTGTGGCTCACATCTTCCTCTGGTTTTACGTCCAGAAACGGCTTAAACGCCTTCTATGAGTCGAGGATATGCTTCCCATCCAGTTTTCTTACAAGCTGGCAAACAGGGTCTTTTAACATCAGATTCCCAAGATGTTGCCATTCCCTTTGGAATTGCGGCCATAAATCAAGAATTTCTCTTTGTACGTCTCCACTAGGATGCGTCTCAAGAGAAAGTTGGATATTACCCAAATTCTCCTTACTCAGTCCATCCTTAATGAATTCAATTTTATCATCTCGATTAGAGGACGGAATCCCAATAGAACGACATTTACCGTTACACGTCCATCGTGCACATTTGTGGCAATTTGAACTCATGCGCTTTGCTCGTCGCTTCTTTGCAGAAGTGCTTCTACCTGTACCTGGTAAATGCAAAACAGGAAGATATTCATCTTCACGTACCTTGGCTTCAATTATCCAACGTATGTCTTCAGGAATCCCTTTGTGCATAAGCATTCTTAATCTTTCAAATCGAACTTGGTAAAGCTTCAGTAAAATATTTCGAGGAAAAGGAGGAAATCGTTTCTGCAATCTTGTGAGAATATCATCCATCTTGAAAAAAAAAATGAAAAAGAAATTGAAAGAGAAATTTATTTACAATATCAGTTTTGTGGGTAGCTGATGGAACCGACTTAAATAATCACGGAGTACCGTTATCCGCCATTTAACCGGGGTTAAAAAAATGTAATTTTTTTTTTTGGAAATTAGTAAAAATTATATTTACATCTAGTTATTTTCAAAACAAGGATGAGAAAGAAAAACAACCTCTTCTTGAGTAACATGATTTTCCAAAAAGAGTTTGAGTCTTTGTCCATTTACCTTGAATACGTTACCATTTCTAGGATTCTCAATGTCAACTGCTCCATAATGATACACATGCTTAACCACAAATGGGCCAGTCCATCTTGATCTCAACTTACCAGGAAATATGTGAAGTCTAGAATTATAAAGTAGAACTTTTTGCCCAACATCAAATGTTTTTCTTGAAATTAACTTGTCATGAAAGGTTTTAGTTCTTTCTTTATGAATTTTAGAATTCTCATATGCATCATTTCTGAGTTCCTCAAGTTCATTTATGACTGGAAAAGTTTCATTCTCACCCAAAAAGGAATATTTTAGCTCGGATGGCAATGGTTTTAAATCCAGCTTGGGTGGTTCAATAGTTGATGGTACAGTGACATTTGTGAGTGATGGAAGTTCCTCAAACTTTTGTTTCCAACAATGCTTAACCTGAAAAGAATTTAACAAAGAATCAGTATGTGAAATTTCTGAAGCATTATCAAACTCACATTCAATTAAATAAGCTTCTAAAGGATCATGGAATGTGGTAGTGGTGAGATGTTCATGAACAAGTTCTTCAATGAAATCCACTTCATGTACTTCTGAATCATCACCAGGTTGCTTGCAAATGTTGAACACATTTAATTCTAAAGTCATATTTCCAAAAGAAATGTTCAACATACCATTCCTGCAATTTATCAGAGCATTAGAAGTTGCAAGAAATGGACGGCCTAATATAACAGGAATTTGAACATTTGGATTTGAAACAGGATGTGTGTCCAAAACAATAAAATCAATAGGGAAGTAAAAATTATCAATTTGAACCAAAATATCTTCAACTATCCCTCGAGGAATTTTTACAGAACGATCAGCTAGTTGAAGTGTATTAGGTGTTTCCTTGAGTTCACCTAAACCTAACTGTTGATAAACAGAAAAAGGCAAAAGATTAACACTAGCACCAAGATCAAGCAATGCACGTTCTATTCTAGTGTTTCCAATGATGCATGAGATTGTTGGACATCCAGGATCTTTGAATTTTGGTGGAGTAAGGTGCTGAATGATTGAGCTCACACTTTCCGTCAGAAATGCTTTCTTTTGTACATTATGTTTCCTTTTAACTGTGCACATGTCCTTCAAAAATTTAGCATAAGATGGAACTTGTTTGATTGCATCCAATAAAGGAATGTTAATCTTAACTTGTTTGAAAAGTTCATAAATTTCTGCATTTTGATTCAAATTCTTTATTGTTTGCAACCTTTGAGGAAAAGGAGCAGGATGCATACCTTTTTCTTTGTCCAAATTTTCAAGAAGTTCAGACTTACCATCATCCTTACCAATACTTTTCGGAGGGGAAAGAGGATCTTGGTCTTTTGATGGAATCTTTTTGTCAATTGCCTTTCCACTTCGAAGAGTTGTGATAGAACTGACATTTTCCTGTTGAGTTTCATTGGAGCAAGAAACAAGACATTGAGTAGAAAGGTTAGGCTGAGGTTGAGCAGGAAACTTACCTTTTTCTTGAGTGCATAATGAAGCTGTCAATGTGGACAAGGTGTTTTTGATCTCATTGATGTTCTGTGAAGTTTGGTTATTCACATTTGCTTGTGTTTGCATGAATGCTTGCAATGTCTCTTCCAAGGTTTGTACACGTGAAGGTTGATAGGAAAAAGTGTTGTCCGGCTTTTGAGATTGTGGTACCTGAACATGATTATTATTCCGCCAACTGAAGTTGGGATGACTTCTCCATTCAGGGTTATACGTTTCAGAGTAAGGAGAAGGAAAAGGCTTTTTAAATGTGTTTATGAAATTTACTTGATCATGCAACGCTTCTTTAAGAATGGGAATGTTTGGACATTCAGAAGTGGGGTGTCCCATGATTTCACAAATTCCACAACTTTCTTCATTTTTAACCGTTTTGACTTCTTTTACTTCTCTAAGTTCCATGGCTTCAATCTTTCTAGCCAAATTAGCTACTTTAGCTTTTATCTCATCTTCTTGACTAAAATGATATTTACCTCTGTTAGAAACAAGATTAGATCTATTGAAACTTTCAGAGGAATTATCTGTGCGCCAGGCTTGAGAGTTATCTACCAAATGGTCTAGGTAGTCAAAGGCTTCTTCAGGTTCTTTTTCTAGAAACTCACCGTTACACATTGTTTCAACAAATTGTTTAGTTTCGGGAGTTAAACTTTCATAAAAGAAACTAATAAGACGCCATTTTTCAAAACCATGATGTGGACAAGAACTTAACAAATATTTAAAACGCTCCCAGCACTGAAAAAATGCTTCATTTTGATTTTGATTGAAATTTTGAATCTGTCTTTTCAAAGCAGTAGTTTTATGTGCTGGGAAAAATTTCTTTAGAAACTCAGTTTGTAATTCTTGCCATGTGCCAATTGACCTTGGTTTTAAATTATCAAGCCAAATTTTTGCTTTATCTTTTAAAGAAAAAGAAAATAATTTTAGCTTGACAATTTTATTTGTACATTGTTGGTCATTAAAAGCGACACATACATCTTCGAAGTCTTTTAGAAACGAGTAAGCACTTTCCGATTCTAACCCATGGAAATTTGGAAGCAAAGCTATCATACCTGGTTTAAAACAAAAGTTGTTTGCATTGAGAGGAAAAATAAAACAAGAGGGTGATAAGCTTCGAGTTGGTTGCAAGTAGTCACGCATGGTGCGTACTTGTCTGTTCTCATCTTCAGCATGAACACTTTCATTGTCAGCCATGTTAGGAGTTGTATTAGAAAGATTGCCTGAAAAAGTTTCACAATAAAATCTAACTAAACGACGAGATCTAAAATCACGTCGCCAAACAAGCATAAAACAAAGTTAATAAATAGATAATATATAAATATAAACTTTACAATATAAATATAAATATATAGAAAATTAGGCGGTATAACCAGCCAAAAAATATATATACTAAATTAGGCGGTATAACCAGCCAATAAAACAAAGTTAATATACAAATTAGGCGGTATAACCAGCCAATAAAAATAAATATACTTATAAACTTATATACTTAGTATTGCTTCCCCGGCAACGGCGCCAAAAACTTGATGGTGACTCAATTAAGAGTCGTAAACCCAAGTGCAGATTATGTTCAAGTAATAAATTCTCGGGTGTCCGAGGTCGAACCACAGGGAAGCGTATTAGTAAGTATAAGTTTATAAATATATAAGAAAAAGAAAGTAAAAAAGATATTAGGGAATCAACAACAAAACAAGATAAACAAGATATTAGAGAACAAAATAAACAAAATAACATAAAAGAAATTAAACAAGATATAAAAAACAATAAGAAAGGATGTTGAGGTTAGAGAATCCACTCTTGGTGTTATGCTAAGATTAATCTTGTTTTATTACACAATTGAAATCCACACATAAGGGAGGTTCCAATCGGAAGGTTTAGCAATTCAGTCCAAATTGTCCAATGTCCATAGCATATGATATTATGTTCATTTGGTGTCCTCAAAACTCATAAAAAGAGTCCAAGCATTCCTTATGCCAAGGTATATGTCTACAACAAATCAAGGTTATGAAACCAAGCATTTACTGTGCCATTTTCATTGTCAATAATGAATCAAGATCTCTACTTTGCAAGTATGATTTTAAACCAAAAGAAAATATTATCTATACTAGTGTTTATAAATGATGATTCATTTTAGCTCATGTTGAAGAGACTAACCTTAGCATTTACCAAGAGCTTCACCTCATCACCTCAACAATATGATTAGCAACACATACTAAAAATGAAAAGAAATGTAAGAAGCATAAGTAAATAAAGAAAAAGAAAACTAGAGAAAGGAAAAAAGAAGAAAACTTAGAGAATTTTTTTACAATGGCTAATATCCTACCAATGTATAATGTATCCTAATACTCATCCAAGGCCCTCTATTTATACACATTTTGGAGAGCTAAATGACAAGAGACAAGCTTTATAAATTTCAAAGGTAGGTATAATAGGTGGGTGCATTTTTCTAACAATTTTCGTCATGTTGTATGACAATTCTGATCAGCCAGCTTGATGGTCGATTTTTTCAATGTTGGAGGCTCGATCCGATCAAATGGTCTTTTAGAAAAATATGCCCCTATCAGTTACTGATCCATAGCCGTTGGAATCAGATCATTTGCTCATTTGGATCGGAAGATATGGTCAAAATACCAAAACGGTGCAGAACAGACGTCATTGCACATCAGCCAACTTGATGGTTGATTTCGGTAGGGAAAACGACTCCGTTTCAAGAAGTGTAAAACATGAAAAAGATAGATATGCCTCTTAACTTTGCACTGTCAAAATTTCAGTCTTAATGCTTCGGTGAAACTCCAGATATAGCGGATATGGAAAAAAGTGTCGGAACTGGAACTGAATTGGATTTGCCCTTAATTCTTGATTTAACCTAGTAATCTGAAATCACTCAAAGAAACTCATGAAAAACACCAAATTACATAAAAATATAAAAGATCATAAACACAAGTAGACTAAGCAATAATAACTCGTATTTGACTGATGCACCCAAAAGAGTGTATCTTATTTAACCTTGCACTAAAAAGATAAATTGTAAGTATAGTAGTTAGCAAGGGTCGAGTCCTCAGGGATTGGGTTTTAGTTTATAAGTTAATAGTTTAAAACTTAAATTCAAGAACAATAAAAGAAAAGGGGTTTTTGAAGCCAGATTTAAACTAAAGTAAATAATAAGAATAAGATGCAAGGCGGTATAACCAGCCAATAAAAATATATATACTAAATTAGGCGGTATAACCAGCCAATAAAAATAAAACAAAGTTAATATACAAATTAGGCGGTATAACCAGCCAATAAAAATAAATATACTTTTTAAAAATAAGCAAACTAGAAAAGTAAGAAAACAAGTAAGTAAGAAGAATCAAATATGAAAAATATGGTTAAGGTTTCATTCTCCACCACTAGACATCATTAAGAATCAATTTCAGATCTATCAATATCAACCAACTATCAAAGTTAACAACCGTAGATAACAACAAGCTCTGTTACCCCAATCTTTCCTTAGTTTGTCGTTAAATAGAACAAGCTCTCTATTTAATCTCTAACCATTAAACAACCTAGAATAAGCTCTCTAAATTCAATTTAATGGCAGCTTTATGATGAGAAAGATAGGTTGATCTAAGCAACAAACACATAAGCTCGGATTGTTCAACTTAGGTTATGTTCCACTTTGCAATTATTGAAAACTTGACCATAATCATTAATCACAAATTGCCACTTATGAATAGGAAATCAAGACAATTACACGGATCAAGACTCCTAAACTAGCAATAGATAATTATCAAGATCTATCTAGTTGTACACCTAAATAAATCAAGACAACATCATGAACAATTCTTGTAGAAGAACATAAGCAACTTTGATAGAAAATTAATGATAGATAGAATCTGAAAATCAATCACAAAACATGTCTAGGGCTTTGAAATCACCCTTAACCAAATAGAAGTTTAGCCTAGCATAGGCATTATAAACATAAAATTAAATAGAATCTAAGAGGAAAATAAAAGAAAGAAATAAGAAGAAGAAGAATATTAATTATCCAACCTCTTGCTCTTTCTAAAGAAAAAGAAAACTAGAGAAAAGAAAGAAGAAGAAAACTTAGAGAATTTTGTTAAAATGGCTAATATCCTACCAATCTCCAATATGATCCCTTACAATCATCCAAGGCCCTCTATTTATACACATTTTGGAGGGCTAATTGACAAGAGACAAGCTTTACAAATTTCAAAGGTAGGTATAATAGGTGGGTGCATTTTCTAACAATTTTCGTCATATATGACGATTTTGATCAGCCAACTTGATGGTCGATTTTGTCAATTTTGGAGGCCTTATCTGATCACATGGTCTTCTAGAAAAATGTTACCCTATCAGTTACTGATCCATAGCCGTTGGAATCAGCTCATTTGCTGATGTGGATAAGAAGATATGGGCATAATACGAAAACAGGTCAGCACAGACGTCATTGCACATCAGCCAACTTGATGGTCGATTTCGCTAGGGAAAACGACTCCGTTTCAAGAAGTGTAAAACATGAAAAAGATAGATATGCCTCTTAGCTTTGCATGGCTACAAATTTCAGCCTTATTGCTTCAGTGAAACTCGAGATATAGCTGATATGGCAAAAGGTGTCGGAACTGGAACTGAACTGGATTTGCCCTTAATTCTAGTAATCTGAAATCACTCAAAGAAACTTGTGAAAAACACCAAAATACATAAAAATATAAAAGATCATAAACACAATTAGACTAAACAATAATAACTCGTATTTGACACAAAACAATAATAAAACATAACTAAAAACTATATAATTATACGAGTTATCACACCCCCACACTTAGATTGTTGCTAGTCCCTAGCAACGACTCAATAAAAATAAAATAAGAAAATCTAATCTAATCCATTTTCGTAGGAAATCACGGTGGCACTTAGCATGTGACACAAGCCTTTAAACCCCTAGGTGTCCCTAGTGGACGAGTTTAGTCTCGTGAGGGTTTACTAGAACGATACCCACAAACATTGAAAAACTAAAATATAAATAAACTGCATATACTAAAAATATTTACTCCTAATCCTTTCAATACAAATTAGAGACAATATTTGAACAAGTCTTATAAACTAATCAATAGCTTAAAGAATTTCACAAAAAATCATGCTTGAATGTAAATTGTTTGAGTTAAGCCAATATTAGCATAACATATCTCAATCAAAATATTGCATGTTCAAATTTAATCTCAACTTCTCACATGGGATACCCTCATGATTTTCACTCTTTAAAGTAGTGGTGAAGTGTTTACACTCAATCAATCTCATGAAAACAGTTCTACCATATTCTTGCTTGTCCACCTATTCTCCCCTATTTAGATCATACAACATCATGAATCAAGAGGTCTTTAATCAAGGTTGTAATGGGGCCAAGGGGTTTGTAATGTGGTTGAAGAACAAAAGAATAAAGATATCACAAAGGCTCCAAAGAGTTCATAAAGTTTAGAGACATAAAAAGATTATACAAAGAAACTTCTCAAAACTCTTTACAAGTACATAGTCACCTAGGCCGGATATTCATGTTGGGCCTTTTCTTCATTCTAAACAACTTTGTAACATCTTTTTCTTTTTCCACAAATTCAAGAGATGATTCATATATATATATTTTTACATAGGAATGTATTTTCCAGTATTCCATTTCTTTTTCTCTTGACTTTTCTTTTCTTTTCCCCCACACTTATTTCTTGTTTCTAACCCAAATTTTCAATAGATCTTCCTTGTCTTTGCAACTTGTCTCAAAACATGCTAATTCATCTTTGGAACAAAGGTAAAGATATAAGTATATTTAGGTTAGGGACAAGTTATGGTTACCAAAGAGATAGCTTATTCAATGTAGGCTCAAATTGGTTCACTAAGGGTGTGTTCTCTTGGAACATCAATAAGGGATGGCTGTTTGGCCCTGGCTAAAAATCCTAATGCCTCTATCATATTCATGTTGTCACATGTATCAATATAGTCTCAAACGGTTTAAAGCAAGTTCTAGAGAATCATGTTATCATAAGAGCACTCAAGAAAGAAATTAGATTGATTTGTATAATGCATCAATCATTATAGGCTCAAAAACTCACAAGGATGATTATACAAGTCAGATTAAGTCTAAACATGCTTCTTTCTCAATCAACATATCATATTAACATTGGCTCATAAAAAGGTTGACATCAAGCTCAATTCTCATGAAAATCTTCTCACTAATAAATCTGTTTTAGACTTATGCAATTCATATCTCATCATTGTATTAAAAAGGAACTAAAACTCACAAAAAAAAAATAATAATAATAAAGAAAAAAAAATAGTAGACAAAAATAAAAGAAATCCTAAATCATTCCCCCCCCCACACTTAATTCTTACATTGTCCTCAATGTAAGTCTATTAACTCAAATGAAAGAATCATGTGTAAGAGAAAAGAACTAATAACATAAGAATAGGAACAACTAAGACTCAAAACAAAACAAAACCATGCAACCTAAATAATCCTAAAATACTAAACAAAAATTAACAAGTAAACATAAAAAGATTAAAATCAAACTGACAAGGTATGTCTCAAGTCTCCCTTACTCAGACCTTGTTCAGAATGAATACTTCTTAATTTTTTTTTTTTTTTTGAAAAGAAGAAATCAAACTGACAAGGTATGTCTCAAGTCTCCCTTACTCAGACCTTGTTCATTTTTTTTATAGATGCTATCAAGCATCTATAAAAAAAAATACATAAAAATATAAAAGATCATTTTTTTTTTTTTTAAATTAGCAAAATATGTCCCTTACCCCCTACTAAAATATGACATTGTCCCCAATGTCAAATTTTAAAGGTAGAATTTAGGAGATATTACCTGCAGAGGTTGCTAACCACTTATTATAACTGAGACACAACAAGCAAAATGTTAGATAATGTCACAAAGACAAAGTGCAATCCACTCCTTGCTCGTCCATATCTCTTTTTCTTTTTCCGAGCGTTTGCGAAACAACCGTAGCAGATAAACACTCATAAGCTTGGAGCTTTTTAAGTAAATCTTCAATGGTTGTAGCAGAAATTATGGTTCTCCTTGCCTCTGAAAACATGAATCCATTATCCACAGCATTATCTAAATATAAAAGCAAATTACTAAAATAACCATTAATATTAAGCAAACCAATGGGTTTCTTATTTGTGACCAAAGATGACCAAGAAGCCACGCAAGCTATTTCTTCCAATGTACCCAGACCTCCTGGTAAAGCAATGAATGCATCGGCAGAATGGTACATGATTGTTATCCGTTCAGGGATACTCCAGACTTGTATTTCCTTACCCACGGTAGGTCCACAAAAATCTGTGAATAGTTTTGGCACGACTCCTAGAACTGGACTTCCTCCGGCGTGTGCTGCTGTAGCGACTGCTCCCATTAAACCCGTACTACCGCCTCCATAAATCAACTGGATCTTTTGTTGGGCAAGTATTACTCCAACTCTTATGGCTTCATCAGCGAATATGTTATTTTTCCCTGGATAAGCACCTCCAAAGACACAAATTTTTTTAATGCGCTGGGACGAAGTACTTTCCATTTTTTTTTTCGAGTGCCTTGGCTTCAATTATTCAACGTATGTCTTCAGGAATCCCTTTGTGCATAAGCATTCTTAATCTTTGAAATCGAACTTGGTAAAGCTTCAGTAAAATATTTCGAGGAAAAGGAGGAAATCGTTTCTGCAATCTTGTAAGAATATCATCCATCCTGAAAAAAAATGAAAAAAATTGAAAGAGAAATTGAAAGAGAAATTTATATACAATATCAGTTTTGTGGGTAGCTGATGGAACCGATTTAAATAATCACGGAGTACCGTTATCCGCCATTTAACCGGGGTTAAAAAAAATTTATATTTACATCTAGTTATTTTCAAAACAAGGATCAGAAAGAAAAACAACATAAAAAGACTCAAAAACAAAACACTCTAAATAAAATCCTAAATTCTTCCCCCCACACATAATTTTTACATTGTCATTAATGTAATGCTATTAACCCAAATGAAAGAATCATGTGTAAGTGAAAAGAACTATTAAACAAAATAAACTTATGCAGCCTAAATGAACTTAAAAACACTAAACACAATTAACAAAGAAACATAAGAAAAAGATAAAGAAAAAGAGAGCAAATCTGAGGATGGCAGTTTGGCAATGCTTTCACTAATTAGGCTGCCTCCCCCAATTAGCACTTGATTGATTGTTTTCAGCCTAGCCAATTCCCCTTCTTGGCTTTTTAGGATCTTTTGGCTTAGACATGAAACTTCTCGGATTTTTGCGTTTTGGAGGAAGTTTTCTTTGCAAAACAGCCAATGCATTCTCCCCCACACGTATTATTTCATCATTCTTGGTGGGGTATAGCTCTTTGAGGAATTGTGCATATCTTGGTACTTGTCTAATGGCATCCACAAGCAAGCTGTTTAAGGTTTCCAAAAATTGTTGTACATGTTCCTCCTTCTTGGACTTTGCAAATCTGCTAGGAAAAAGTGGAGAAGGAACATTAGTAGAAATAAGAACCTTAAAAGCTACCTGAGGTGTCAAAGTACTCTCCTTTTGAATGGTGGCTTCATTATCCTCAAGAAGTGAATCCATCTTTGGTTTTGTCTCATCCTCATCTTGTTCCTCATTTCTCAAGGTCACAATAGTAGCATTCTCCTTTGGGTTAATCACCGTTTGGGAAGGGAGTGCTAGAGATCTTTCTGCTACTAATTCCACCATACTACTAGCCAATAGGCTCATTTGCCTTTCCAAACTCTGGATGCTTGCCCTTGTTTCCTGTTGAAATTGCAAAGTATCAGTAACAAGAGAATGTACAAGATCTTCTAAATAAGTACCTGAGTTTTGAATCATATGTGGTGGTTGAAAAAGATCTGGTTCTTGAGACCATGATTGATTGAAGCTAGATCGATGAGTGTAATTGGCATAAGGATCTACTTCTTGGTAATTTTTCGAGTAGCTATAATTAGTATGATCCCACCATCCCTCATGGTAAGTGTTTGAGTAATGATCATACTGTTGGTCTTGGAACACTTGATGGCCTTGACATCCTCCCATGGCCAATTGTTGAACTGGGGAGGTGAGCTTGGCTTGTTGATTCTCTATGTTCATGTATGCCACCAACTCTTCAAGTGTTAGATTGCTCAATTCCATCGTTTTTTTTTTTTTTTTTTTTAAATTTGAAAAGAAAAACTTGTATGTACAAGAAAATAAAACTAATTAGAACTGAAAATAAGAATAAACCAAGTAACAAATAAACTAAAGAAAGCAATCCCCGGCAACGGCGCCAAAAATTTGATGCACCCAAAAGAGTGTATCTTATTTAACCTTGCACTAAAAAGATAAATTGTAAGTATAGTAGTTAGCAAGGGTCGAGTCCTCAGGGATTGGGTTTTAGTTTATAAGTTAATAGTTTAAAACTTAAATTCAAGAACAATAAAAGAAAAGGGGTTTTTGAAGCCAGATTTAAACTAAAGTAAATAATAAGAATAAGATGCAAGGCGGTATAACCAGCCAATAAAAATATATATACTAAATTAGGCGGTATAACCAGCCAATAAAAATAAAACAAAGTTAATATACAAATTAGGCGGTATAACCAGCCAATAAAAATAAATATACTTTTTAAAAATAAGCAAACTAGAAAAGTAAGAAAACAAGTAAGTAAGAAGAATCAAATATGAAAAATATGGTTAAGGTTTCATTCTCCACCACTAGACATCATTAAGAATCAATTTCAGATCTATCAATATCAACCAACTATCAAAGTTAACAACCGTAGATAACAACAAGCTCTGTTACCCCAATCTTTCCTTAGTTTGTCGTTAAATAGAACAAGCTCTCTATTTAATCTCTAACCATTAAACAACCTAGAATAAGCTCTCTAAATTCAATTTAATGGCAGCTTTATGATGAGAAAGATAGGTTGATCTAAGCAACAAACACATAAGCTCGGATTGTTCAACTTAGGTTATGTTCCACTTTGCAATTATTGAAAACTTGACCATAATCATTAATCACAAATTGCCACTTATGAATAGGAAATCAAGACAATTACACGGATCAAGACTCCTAAACTAGCAATAGATAATTATCAAGATCTATCTAGTTGTACACCTAAATAAATCAAGACAACATCATGAACAATTCTTGTAGAAGAACATAAGCAACTTTGATAGAAAATTAATGATAGATAGAATCTGAAAATCAATCACAAAACATGTCTAGGGCTTTGAAATCACCCTTAACCAAATAGAAGTTTAGCCTAGCATAGGCATTATAAACATAAAATTAAATAGAATCTAAAAGGAAAATAAAAGAAAGAAAGAAGAAGAAGAAGAATATTAATTATCCAACCTCTTGCTCTTTCTAAAGAAAAAGAAAACTAGAGAAAAGAAAGAAGAAGAAAACTTAGAGAATTTTGTTAAAATGGCTAATATCCTACCAATCTCCAATATGATCCCTTACAATCATCCAAGGCCCTCTATTTATACACATTTTGGAGGGCTAATTGACAAGAGACAAGCTTTACAAATTTCAAAGGTAGGTATAATAGGTGGGTGCATTTTCTAACAATTTTCGTCATATATGACGATTTTGATCAGCCAACTTGATGGTCGATTTTGTCAATTTTGGAGGCCTTATCTGATCACATGGTCTTCTAGAAAAATGTTACCCTATCAGTTACTGATCCATAGCCGTTGGAATCAGCTCATTTGCTGATGTGGATAAGAAGATATGGGCATAATACGAAAACAGGTCAGCACAGACGTCATTGCACATCAGCCAACTTGATGGTCGATTTCGCTAGGGAAAACGACTCCGTTTCAAGAAGTGTAAAACATAAAAAAGATAGATATGCCTCTTAGCTTTGCATGGCTACAAATTTCAGCCTTATTGCTTCAGTGAAACTCGAGATATAGCTGATATGGCAAAAGGTGTCGGAACTGGAACTGAACTGGATTTGCCCTTAATTCTAGTAATCTGAAATCACTCAAAGAAACTTGTGAAAAACACCAAAATACATAAAAATATAAAAGATCATAAACACAATTAGACTAAACAATAATAACTCGTATTTGACACAAAACAATAATAAAACATAACTAAAAACTATATAATTATACGAGTTATCATTGACACAAAACAATAATAAAACATAACTAAAAACTATATAATTATACGAGTTATCACCTGCCATCTCTTCTTGCTTGAAATTTGAAAACAAAAACCTGTATGTACAAGAAAAATAAAATTAATTACAACTAAAAATAAGAATAAACCAATAAACTAATAAACTAAATAAAGCAATCCCCGGCAACGGCGCCAAAAATTTGGTGCACCCAAAAGAGTGTATCTTTTTTAACCTTGCACTAAAAAAAAAAATCAATTGTAGAGTATAATGATTAGCAAGGGTCGAGTCCTCAGGGATTGGGTTTTAATCTATGAGTTATTAGTTTATAACTTACGTTCAAAGAAAACAAAAGAAAAAGGGGGTTTTGAAATAGTTTTAAAAATAAGCAAACAAGAAAAGTAAGAAAACAAGTAAGTAAGAAGAATCAAATATGAAAAATATGGTTAAGGTTTCATTCTCCACCACTAGACATCATTAAGAATCAATTTCATATCTATCAACATTAACCAACTATCAAAGTTAACAACCGTAGATAACAACAAGCTCTGTTATCCCAATCTTTGCTTAGTTTGTCGTTAAATAGAACAAGCTCTCTATTTAATCTCTAACCATCAAACAACCTAGAATAAGCTCTCTAAATTCAATTTAATGGCAGCTTTATGATGAGAAAGATAGGTTGATCTAAGCAACAAACACATAAGCTCGGATTGTTCAACTTAGGTTATGTTCCACTTTGCAATTATTGAAAACTTGACCATAATCATTAATCACAAATTGCCACTTATGAATAGGAAATCAAGACAATTACACGGATCAAGACTCCTAAACTAGCAATAGATAATTATCAAGATCTATCTAGTTGTACACCTAAACAAATCAAGACAACATCATGAACAATTCTTGTAGAAGAATATAAGCAACTTTGATAGAAAATTAATGATAGATAGAATCTGAAAATCAATCACAAAACATGTCTAGGGCTTTGAAATCACCCTTAACCAAATAGAAGTTTAGCCTAGCATAGGCATTGTAAACATAAACATAAAATTAAAGAGAATCTAAGAAGAAAATAAAAGAAAGAAAGAAGAAGAAGAAGAAGAATATTAATTATCCAGCCTCTTGCTCTCTCTAAAGAAAAAGAAAACTAGAGAAAAGAAAGAAGAAGAAAACTTAGAGAATTTTATTACAATGGCTAATATCCTACCAATGTACAATGTCTCTTACAATCATCCAAGGCCCTCTATTTATACACATTTTGGAGAGCTAAATGACAAGAGACAAGCTTTATAAATTTCAAAGGTAGGTATAATAGGTGGGTGCATTTTTCTAACAATTTTCGTCATATTGTATGACAATTCTGATCAGCCAGCTTGATGGTTGATTTTGTCAATGTTGGAGGCTTGATCTGATCAAATGGTCTTCTAGAAAAATATTCCCCTGTCAGTTTGTGATCCATAGCCGTTGGAATCAGCTCATTGTCTCATGTGGATCAGAAGATATGGTCAAAATACCAAAACTGGTCAGAACAGACGGCATTGCACATCAGCCAACTTGATACCACATTTCGCTAGGGAAAACGACTCCGTTTCAAGAAGTGTAAAGCATGAAAAAGATAGATATGCCTCTTAACTTTGCACTGTAAAAATTTCAGCCTTAATGCTTCAGTGAAACTCCAGATATAGCTGATATGGCAAAAGGTGTCGGAACTGGAACTGAACTGGATTTGCCCTTAATTCTTGATTTAACCTAGTAATCTGAAATCACTCAAAGAAACTCGTGAAAAACACCAAATTACATAAAAATATAAAAGATCATAAACACAATTAGACTAAGCAATAATAACTCGTATTTGACACAAAACAATAATAAAACATAACTAAAAACTATATAATTATACGAGTTATCATTATTTTTAAGCAATATTTAAAAAATTGGATCGAAAATCAATTCGATGAGATTTTCATATCCGATCGATTGGATTAATTGACTCAGTAGATTGCATTAAAAAATAATAATAATATTAAATAAGTAATCTTAATATTAAATAAGTATTAGTAAATATTTAATAAAAATATATATTTAACTAAATGGTATGATTTTTAATATAAATTTAAAGGGTTAAAAGTTCAAATCTCTTCACATTTAAATTTTTTTTAAAAATAAGTTTAAAATCAATTTTTTCGGGTTTTCACCAGTTTGGAGAATTCTTAATTTTATGATATGCATCGGATCGGACAGGCCATCGGTTCTCGATTTAACCAGTCTGATCGATTGATCCGATTCAATTTTTTTAACATTATTTTAAAGAAAAAAACATTCAACAAATTTAAAATTCAAATCTTAATATATATGATCTTAATTTTATTTTCAGATCTTGTTTTTTTTTTATAAAAATATATTTTTTGAGTTTGAAATGGGAGGCAAAAAATTATTAAAAAGAATTATAAACATGTGATATTGCAGCTTTTATGACAAATTGATTATCTCTCCAGCTGATTTGGACGGCACATGATGGGAGAAACAACATACTCTTAACCCCCATTAATGCTCAACTTTAACCTTTGCTTTTAATCCACTGTCCAAAAGAAGAGAAAAACTTTTTATTTGCTTGCTATGCTTGCTTTCAATTTTCAAATCTTTTATTCCTTTGTCCAAGATAAGAGAAAGGCTTGCTTCCTTCCCCTTCTTTGTTTTTAATTTAAGAATCCTTTTTGGGGTTTTTTTTTTATTGAGATAAGAGATTTTGATTTTTTTAATAAAAAAAATACATATATAAGTTATTTTTTATTAAAAAATTAATCTTGAATTTTTTAATAAAAAATACATACACATTTAATTAATCAAATATTTAAATACTTTTATGTTTATTACTACTAATTATTAACTTTTTTAAAAAATTATTATAAAAAACACCTTGCACATTTCAAGTTTCCACTCACTTATTCAAGTCTAGCGAATTTGCTAACTCATAAAAATTGACAAACGAGGGAAGTAATTGTTAAAAGTTTGGTTAAATGCTCAATTTAAAATTAAACGTATATGATAATACTTAAATCAAGATCAAACATTTTATTTGATACAAATCAGCATCGAATATTTTTGAATTGTAACAAATAATATTTTTTTTTGAAAATTTGAAAAAATGATAGGCACACCCCGTTAAGTAACCTGATACATTCTATTATTTAACTCACATGTCATATTTGTTGCAGTGATTAATCAAAGGTGTCATTTATTGGTGACGTGTGTGTTGAAAAAGATGATCTCTAAAACAACCTAAAACTTCTCCTTTCTCTTCTCTACCATTTCTTTCTCTTTTTTCTCCCTAAATTCTTCCTCTGACTTCTCTTTTTAGTTAGTCAGTCGTTGCTCCTACCATCGTTCTCCACTCCTACCACCAGCCACCACTTGCCGAAGTCAGACTTCAGCTGAAAAAAGTATGTTTGCTCTCAGCCCCTATAATCTTCTATGGGATCAATTTTTTTTTTTCTTTTCACCAAAGTGAGAACAAAATTGAAAATTAAAACCTAGATTTAGCTATTGTCCATTTTATAGCCACCATTGACCACCTTTTCTGTTTCCTCATTTTGATCCGTTCAGTTTGTCTCGAAGTCTTTATCGTCGCCATTGTGCCGCCATGGACCACCGCCGATAATGGCACTTCTTCAAAACCAGTCAATGTATAAGCTCAACCAAAGTAAACCAAAGCCATTGAGACAACTGAAAACGAAATCTAATCTTGAAAATAGCCAAAGCAAACCAAAGCCCTAGGTGAGTTTGACTGCCACTAATTGAAAACCAAAGTCAATCTTGAAAATAGCCATTGAGATAATTTCCAAGGACATACCGTTTTTATTTTAATATTGATACGTATCGGTATCGGTGTATTTCGGTATACTGTTTCGGGTTTATCAAAATTTTTAAATATTTTTTTCATATATCTATATGTAAAATATATTTTCAAGTTTCTTAATAAAATATATATTATATACACATGCAAATATATATTCATTACATGCATATATATATATATATATTTTTATGCAAATGCAAATGTAAATTTTAAATATTTAATATCTAAAATTTTTAAACATTAAATAGGTAAAATAAATATTAAAATGTTAAAAAATATAGTAAATTATTATTAATTATATTTAATAGCCTAATTTAATGAATGTATTTTATTTTTAAATGTAATTATGAAAAAATAAAAATGATCATGACACAAAAAATATAAAACTGGTTTAAAAAATTAAATAAGTGAATTTCTTTTTAAAAATTAAAAAAATTCAAAATTTTGTACCAACCGGTACGGACTGATATGTATCGATACTGACCGATACAGACCGGTACGGGACGTAACCACAACCGGAACGAAATTAAAAACGGAGTGTTCAGGTTTAATTGAAATCTGAGACGTTTCGGCCGATATCACCAGTACCTAAACGGAACGGACCACCGTGGTTTTTCTTCATGGTGGAGTGTGATGATTGATATTTTAGATTTGGCATAAAGTTGTCATTTTTGCCAGTTTTTTAATGTCAAAAGTTGAGCTAATACTAGAGCTCATAAACTAGTTAAGGTGTTGTGTGGTGTTGGTTGTTTAAATGAGTGGGTAGTGTATCTCCTTCAGTTTTTTTGTAACATTGATACTTTTTAATTTGAATAATTCTTTTTGGTTTTGAATAAAAAAAAAAGAGATGAATTTAGAGGAAGATGAATTTTCTGGTTTAAATGGTGATTTTGTGGGTCTTGATCTCTATCTAAAGATCCACCTTTCATTTCACTGCAAAAACCAAAAAATCCAGAAAAAAATGAGATGAATTAGGTTGACAGAGAAAAAAATAAACAAAAAACCCTTGCACAAGAGAGAAGATAAAAATTTTTTGGTCAAATTATCTTATTTGGCCTGATTATTTACATGTTGGCATCTTAATTAGCAGGATTAACAACCATTTGTCAGGGTTAATTAATTTAATGGTGTGTGTGATTCATTCTCTTAATTTGGTCAGAATTTTTTTTATTTGTTATAATTCGAAAATATTTGATCCTGATTTGTATCAAATAAAACGTTTGATCCCGATTTAAGCATCGTAAACGTTCTTAAATTGAACATTTAGCTTAAAAATTTTATAAATTACGTTATTTAAATTTGGGTGAATGTTGGATATGTGCATGTGTTTGATACAGGTATGTTTAATTTTTTTAATTTTTTTTTCTTAAATTGGAAGGATCATATTCTCAATACACATATCTTAATATGTGTCGAACACAGATATCGAATATGAGTATTTTTTTTATAAAAAAAATCCGAATAATATAAATTATAAGTATTTTTCAAGAGTATTAGATACCTATGGTAGAAATTCACTTCAAATAATCATCAATAATAAACATGAGTTTTAAAAGAATGATTCCAACTTCTTATACAATGGAATCACACAATACCAAGTACCAGATAGATCTTTTAAATGACAAAGCCTTTTTCTTTCTTTTCAAATATGCCAATTCATTATTTATTTATTTTTTTTAATTCAAAGATTAACCTTTTGTTTTTATGTCTTCGCATTGATATTATTTATTTTTAATTCATTTAATATTATTTATTTTTAAAAATAATAAGAGTATTCAGTGTTTAAAAAGTAAAAGATAAAAAAAATAAAACAAAGAGAAAATTGATAATCCTTTAGCATGTTAGTGCTATGAAGGAAACACTTCACAAACAAGATAAAATCATACTATATATTATGGAGATAGATGAATTAGGTTATATGAAAAATGTAAAATGTAAAATTTTTGAAGCATGTTTGTATTTAATTACTTGTATCATTCTCATCTCTTAACTCTCTCAATTTTCAAACCCTTTTCAAATTACTTTTACATTATATTTAAATGGCAATTTATATCTCATATTATCCTTCTTCCTTTTTTCATTGAAATATTTGTGAATTTGTTTACTTGAGAGCTTCCCCCTTTTTTTCTTTAAAATAAAGGAAAGAGCATGTTACATGTTCTTTTAACAACAAATAAAGCAATCATATATACATCCAAAATTTATAATATCATAAATGAAATAAATATACATCCAAAATTCATCCTTAAATGCATGATCAAATATTATAGTTCTTCTTGGTTGAACTCCTTTTAGTTAATCAATCAACCATCTAAAGCAACTAATATTTATAGTGTTGAACTTTAATATTAAAAAAAGTTTAAATTAATTGAGAGAGATTTAAGCTATTAAAATTAATTATATTTGGTCATAATTAAATCAAATCAAATTAAGATTTAAGATTTAAGCTATTAAATATAAATGTAATTAGTTTGATTAGAATCAAATCAAAAATATTAAATAACGGACACATACCATAAATTCAAGATATCACATATCAAATAATAAGATTATTCATGTCTGTGAATCAAATCAATTCATGAAAGTAACGTGATTTTCATGTTTTCTAAAATAAAAAAAATTATCTTTTCTTGATTTAAGTAGAAAGAAGATAATACTACTCAAAGTAAGTTTTTATAGGGAAATGTTGGCTAAGGTGCTATATATAGAAATAAAAGTTTAATTAATGACTTACTTTTTTTTTTGAATTCAATAAAAGTAATGTATTAAATGCAAACAATTTCCTAAATTACTAATTAATAATCTTTAACTGGTGCCTATAGGCATCGATTAAGCGGGTCCTGTTTTTATATACTATAGATTTAGACACATAAAAGTTATAATTTTTTTTAACGTAATTGAATGGGTGATTAATTAAGAGTTGTCTTTTAAAATAAATTACTTTAAATTAGTCAATTTGTCAGAGCATATAGTAAATGATAGATTTAATTTCGGTAGTCAATTAATGTAAAAATTTTAATTGATTAATGGGCACATGACATAGCATTAATTTAGACAGTCCACATGTCAAGAGAATGGACCATCCACGTGGATATTTTCCTTTTTTGCCAAAGGCTTTAGCTTTTATATATTTATATAAGATGGCAATTTATATCTCATATTATCCTTCTCTTTTTTTTCATTGAAATATTTGTGATTTTATTTACTTGGGAGCTTCCCCCTTTTTTTTCTTTAAAATAAAGGAAAGAGCATGTTACATGTTCTTTTAACAACAAATAAAGCAATCATATATACATCAAAAATTTATAATATCATAAATGAAATAAATATACATCCAAAATTCATCCTTAAATGCATGTGCATGATAATATTATTTTTACAATTATATTTTATAGTTGTAAAAAGAATGTAATTAAGATATCTTGAAATTTTGAATAAAGAAAAATGGTATAATGGGTGTAATTTTACCCTAAAAATTTAAAGGGCTTTGCTTTCTCTTATTTTGCCATTGTCTCTTTATCCTAGATTTTGGAGAGAAAGGAAGAAATCAAATCCTTGAGAGGGAAAAATGAGGCCCTTTCCGTCTCGTCTCGTCTTGTTTATAAATTTATTATTTTATATTTTTATAATTTATAAATAGATATATAAATATTAATATAAAATATATTTTTAAATAATAAAATAAATTGAGTCTGGATAAGTAAAAATTTAATTTTTATATTTGAATCTGATCCAACTCATAGACACTTTTAAGCAGGGTTTATCATGCAAATTTTTTCGTTCAAAAATGTGAGTTCACATAATCACATTTGAGAGAAATGGTTTTTTTTTCTTCTTTTGTACAAAGGAGTTCTCAATTCGAGAATAAGAAAAAAAAATTTAAATATTAAAATTCAAAATTCAAATTTATTAAAAATTACCTTTAAAAAATATTTCATCAACCAACTAAATTAAATATAATGTCAAGACAAATGTTGGTTAATAAAGAGCAATTAGGTAGTTTTCTAATAGCTACATGCATGGACAGTTAAAAAGGGAAAAAGAAAACATCACATCATTCTTGAAATTAATGTGGTCGGAGCTTGATTTGATTTGTTTGCATCAATCTTCGACGGTTACCATGAATTTTGATATTCTTGAAAGTAAGATTTTTTTTTTTCATTTAAGTTGTCAAATTAGATTTTAATAATTTATTAATAGATCATACAATCTCTAAAATGTTTTAATTTATGTACCAGTTGATGAGAAATTTAAAGGTCAAAATTGTTGTCATATATTAAGAATTGAGTTGTCTAAATGGTTTGGGATCTATTAAAGTTGGGTTTAGTTGATGTTTTTATTCTTTAATTTTTTCTTTTTTATAATAAAAAGTAAAAAAATAAAATATAAATAACAAAAACTATCAAACTTAAATTGATTCAATCAAAGTAACTTAGATGTTTGAAATTTAACAGATGTATACATAAAACTTATGAAATAAATATGAAAAAAGGCAATATAGAAAGTAAAATTACATTTTCAAATGCATTAGACATAATCATTTCATATGTTATTTGTTTATTAATAAATTTAAAATAAAGACATTTTGAGCCGTTAAGAGAAGTTCAAGTTAGGCCTCGTTTAGCATTGCTTCTGGCACAGTTTTTGAGGTCAAAAGTTGCTTTTCACCGCAAACGCAATGCTAAACAGATAAAAAAAATTGGCTTCTGCTGTTGAAATCATGGTTTGAAAAGCCAAACCAAAAAGCCAAAAAATATAGCTTTTGGGCTTTAAAAGCTGGCTTTTAAATAAAATGACTTTATTATCCTCACATATCTACACTTTTATTATTTTAAACATATCTTTTTTTGACATTTCAATTTCCTACAACATTTTTTCACAGCAATGCTAAACACTTAAAAGTTTTTAAACCACACTTTTTCACCACACTTTATAAACACACTTTTTTCAACTCGAGCTTTTTCCAACCCAAACTTTTTCCAACAGCAATGCTAAACTAGCCCTTAGAAAGATTGAATTGAAACCAAAAAAAAAAAATTATTTGATAGCTAACCCCACCGTCAAAAAAAAAAAGAAAAGTGATTTATAATAGAGAAAAGAATAAATTTATATTGACGTAAAATTAATTAGTTTTACATTTTTTTTTTTACTTTGTGTAAAATTAATGTTTTAACAAATTGATGATGGATTTATAATATAATCGCACTCGTCATGCACGTAAAGTTTTGAATTTGATCCGATATTTATATCATGTTAATTGAGAATATCGTGCTTTTTATATATATTTAGCAGTTGAAATTTTTACAATAAACAAATAATTAAACATTTTTAATTTACTCAAAATTCGACATGCACGATTTATACGAATAAAGCATGAAATACAATGATCGGTTAAACAAATATAAATCGTGTAAAAATAAATTAGTTTACACTAGTATAAGTGGATCTTTCCTCATAGAGAAATGATCTCATCTATTGTCAGTGAAATTTTTAGATTTGACAAACCTGATTAATAAGATACATATACTTTTAAAGTATATATTTTTTTTTTAAAAATTAAAAAAATTGAATATCTGATAATCCAATAAATTTTTAATCTGTTTGTAAAATCAAAAAAATTCTATCATTATATTAAAAACAATTTTTTTTTATAATAAATTAATAATAATAATAATAATGAATAAAAATCAAAAGCTTCCGATTATTGGTCCACGGTAGCCAACGGCCTAAAACTCCAAAGAAGTAAAAAGAAGCCAAAACTGCAAGGGCTAAGACGTAATTTCGTTCCTCCTCCCTCAATCTCCCCTACCCTCCCCACGGTTTAAACGTCGCCGTCAAGGCTCTCCATTCCACCAATCTAAACGGAAAACAGGCCAAAAAAAAAAAAGTTTAAAAGAAAAGATTTAGCTCTTCAAATTAAAACCCTAGAATTTGGGAGATTTTTTTGGGGGATTTTGATGCTGAAATCGAAATGGTAGGAAATTCGCTAGCTGGATTACAAGATCACTTGAAATTGGCTCGAGAATACGCTCTTGAAGGCCTCTACGACACTTCAGTTATCTTCTTCGATGGAGCCATTGCTCAGATCAACAAGTATTTTTCTTCCTCTTGTTACTTTGCTTTCGTTTTCTGTAATTTCAGTTACTCACAATTTTTTCTTTACTTTCGGCTCTAAATTTCGAATTTTTGTACATTGATTTGATTCACAATTAAGTTAGTTCTACTGTTACATAGTTCAGTTAGAATTTTGTTTTGTTTTGTTTTGTTTTGTTTTTAATTTTTTGTTTTTAATTTTAGTATTTGGAGAAAAAAATGTTAACTTCATCAGCTGAGTAATTTTTTGGGGGTACAAAGCTGAGGATTTTTTTTCAAGTTGCCAATTATAGCAAAATGAATTTTAAATATATTTTTATCAATTTTTCATTTTATTAGGTCATAATTTACTTATTGCTTTCAAAATTGATTGAAAATACTATGTAATGTAATGTAATTTTTTTTTTTTTTGTGGAGAACTATATTGTTCTTTATAATTCATGTTGCATCATGTCAATGTTATACACGAAATAGATGAAAAACCCAATTAAATTATAGAGTTATAGATTGGATAAGTATTGTGATATGTTTGTTACTTACATTTAAAAAAAATTGATACTTTTGTGACTATTGTTTGATTTAATTTGCTAAATTATTGATTTTTGTTATGCATGTAGGCATCTAAGCACACTTGATGACCCGCTAATTCGTTCCAAATGGATGAATGTGAAGAAAGCACTATCAGAGGAGACAGAAGTTGTGAAGCAATTGGATGCAGAGAGAAGGTCATTTAAGGAAGCTCCTAATGGGCGGCGTCCTTCTTCGCCACCGATTCATGCTAAGTCGTCTTTTGTATTCCAACCATTAGATGAGTACCCGACTTCATCAGGTGCTCCAATGGATGATCCTGATGTGTGGAGGCCTCCAAGTCGGGACACAACAACTAGAAGACCTGCGAGGGCTGGTCAAGTGGGCATGAGAAAATCTCCCCAAGATGGGACTTGGGGTCGAGGTAATACTAGAACAGCTACAACTGGCCGTGGTGTGAAGACTGGTGGTTCAAGTAGAACTAACACAGGGGTCAGAGCATCTACCACTGGAAAGAAGGGCACTGGTTCGGGGAAATCTAGCAAAGGAGATTCGGCAGTAAGTTCTAGTTGACAAAAACTTTTGCATGTTAATTTTGACTTATTACTGTCTTTGGAGTTTGAAATTCCATATAAAGCTTAACATATTTAAGTTCACTTGTCATGCATGTCCACATGTACTATTAACATCTGAAATCTCTTTAACGTAATCTCAAATACTTACAGTGACATGAACAGTTTTTGCTATTCTCTGAAGTTAAACTATTTTAGTTTGATATTCTCGATTTTTTGGTGATTGATTTGTTTGTGCAATTTCTTAGAATGGTGATGCTGAAGATGGAAAGTCAAAGAGGTCACAATACGAGGGACCTGATCCAGATTTAGCTGAAATGCTTGAAAGGGATGTCTTAGAAACCAGTCCCGGAGTACGGTGGGATGATGTTGCTGGTTTGACTGAAGCAAAAAGGCTTTTAGAGGAAGCTGTTGTTCTTCCTTTATGGATGCCTGAATATTTTCAGGTACTTGCCGCAGTTGCAGCTGAATTATCATTAAAGTATGATTTGGTAGAGGGCATATAATATTTGCCCGATCGATTCTTGTTTCTGTCACATAATAAACAGTGTACTGTAAATACTAAATATGTTACTTCTTATGACTTCATCGGTTTTATTTTGCATCCAAAAAAGGGATGTAACAACAGTAATCTAGTCTAGTTTTCTGTATATGTTTCTAGGAAATATGGAAAAGTCACTAAGAGACTTGGTTTTGTTTCCAAAATTCTAGAAAATTAGAAAAATAACTTTCTGCATCTTTTTTCTCCCCACATCTAAATATGTTTATTAACATCAGCTGCTGGACAGGATGAGTTATTTTATTCTTGTTTTTGTCTTTAGGGAATTAGGAGACCATGGAAAGGTGTTCTTATGTTTGGCCCTCCTGGAACTGGCAAAACTCTCCTGGCTAAAGCAGTTGCCACTGAGTGTGGAACAACTTTTTTCAACGTTTCTTCTGCTACGTTAGCCTCAAAGTGGCGTGGGGAGAGTGAGCGCATGGTTCGGTGCTTGTTTGATCTTGCAAGAGCTTATGCACCTAGTACAATTTTTATTGACGAGATTGACTCTCTTTGCAATGCCCGTGGGTAAGTTCGCTGCCTGTTGCTGTAGAGTTTGGCCGTTAGCTTCCATTTATTCTTGATGTTTAGAATTCATATATGTCTGTGCTTATTTTTCTAGCATGATAGGGGGGGGGACATGTATGTGCTGATATTTCATGGATAGACATTCTCCCTTTTTCTTCAAATCTTCATTCATTCATTTACTGATGCATTAAACTCTCTCTCTCTTGGCCAAAAAACTCTCTGTCTCTCCCCTTTATGGCATTAGCTTTCCTCTACCATTAAATGAAGTCCTGATGTTGTGCCCTAAAATTTGATATTGGTAGATTTATTCTTCGCTAAATGCTCTCTGACTCTTGACTTTGAATGCAATTTTTTCGTTTAGGGCTTCTGGGGAGCATGAATCATCTAGAAGGGTAAAATCTGAACTTCTTGTTCAGGTAGATGGTGTAAATAATACTGGCACAAATGAAGATGGTAGCCGTAAGATAGTGATGGTTTTGGCTGCAACTAACTTCCCATGGGACATAGACGAGGCTCTCAGGTTGGTCTTGTTTATGTTTGATGTGTTCAGTTTTGATTGTTTTTGTCCTTTTCAATTGACTGGATATCTTATTTTCACCAAGTTATATGTTGAAGGCATCGTATCAGTCAAGTTACTAGGTCACACTTGTCTAATTGTTCTTCATGCAATGTAGGAGACGACTGGAAAAGCGAATATACATTCCTCTGCCTAATTTTGAGAGTCGCAAGGAGCTTATTCGGATCAATTTAAAAACAGTCGAGGTAAATTACTCTCACTAATCTATGAATAGTCTTGTTATTTTTTAAGGCTTTATGATATGATTATTTTCTTTATCTATGGCTTTTGTTATGCCACATTTGATTTGTTTTTATTTTAGCTATAAGTTATTGATATGATGTCAATAAGATAACAATCGAGCTTTTGATAGCATTGGTGATGGTGTAACTTAAAATCTTTCTTTTCAGAGCCAAATAAAAGTCTATATTTGAATTATCCGAAAAGTAGATGATTTAAATGTTTATAGAATATTATAGTAGATAGGTCATATCTCACATAAGACTAATTTCTTCATTAACTTGTCTAATGAGTGCAAGAAATACCACAACCAAATATTTTCGTTTTTTGGGTAACAATGGTGGATGTGAGAGAATGAAGTGAAGAGGAAAGTGAAAAGCATATATTTGTCATATCTAGTGTCTCCCTTATAGATTCCCCCCCGCCCCACCCCCTCCAAAATCCACCTCCCTTCAGAAGGTAGTCTCCCTAACAGAATTGACAGGTGATGTTTTAGTTTCACCGAATTATCATAATTGCCTTGCATGTTGATATAATTAAACTAAATATAATTTAAACTTTCATTCGATCTCTTACGTTGGTATTATTGAATATTGATTCTAGGATTCTAGCATTATATCTTTCACTGTAAAAAAACTAAAAATTACCTTGATTTGTCCATGTCTAACATAAAATTTTTATATTAATAGAAAATTCATACATGGTAAAGATTTTGTTCTTAAAAAGGGGGGGTGGGTGTTGGAGATGTCATGCTACCCGCTATGGAAGACTATGTTACTCGGACTCGGGTATATGTCCGACACGAGTATGCTCAATTTTTTTAAAGTTTTTTCATATATTTGAAGGATTATACCCCCATACCCTTGTCCGAATATGTGTCGGATATGGTGTCAGACACGGGTACTTCAGGGCAAATGAAGAGTCAGAGTAACATAGATTGAAGATCGAGCATTGCATATTGGCATTGCGGACAGAAACATTAGCAGGGCACCTGAAGTCTCTGTTAAATCCAGTTTCCTTGCAAATGATCCCTGAGAAACATTGCCCAATTGCAGCTAGCATACTATACTTGTTAAAATTGAGTTTCAGTCTGCCATTCATTGTATCGAGACTCTCCATAGCTTAAACGTTAGCTTGCCTGTGTGATATATATATATATACATATACATATACATATATATATATATATATATCTATTTGTATACTTATACTCCTTTTCATTGTTAATTTATACTATGAATTTTGATATTTTATGTTAAAATTATATTTTGTTCTATAATGATATTTGTATTTATATTTGGCAGGTGGCCCCTGATGTGGATATTGATGACGTGGCTCGTCGAACAGATGGGTATAGTGGGGATGATCTCACAAATGTTTGTCGTGATGCTTCCTTGAACGGTATGAGGCGTAAAATAGCTGGAAAAACGCGTGATGAGATTAAGAACATGTCGAAAGATGAAATTTCAAAGGATCCTGTTGCAATGTGTGATTTTGAAGAAGCCTTGGCAAAAGTCCAGCGAAGTGTTTCTCAAGCCGATATTGAGAAGCATGAAAAGTGGTTTGCCGAATTCGGATCCGGATAAAGAAAAAACCCAAAGCCTTCTTTTTTGAGGATGATATATTGTTTGCTTTCCTGATATGTTTACCGAAAGGATGTTCATCATTTTTTCTTTGATATTTGAGGTTGTCAGGTTTGATCCTTGATCATTGGAACTAAGGGTGTTCATCGTTATTTCTTAGTTTTCCGGACATTTGGTTTGTTCCTTTGAAAGTGGCTGATTGTTTGTAATCAGAGTGTCACGACAGTTCTTACATTGTTTTGCTATTTGTATCAGTAAACTCATCGATGCAACCTGATCATTGTTCACTAGTTTTATAAGTAGACTGTTCATTTAATCAAAATCTTATATTCGTAAACATCTAAAGAGATGCTGCAAACATGCAAGAAATTGCAAAAAGAACTAATAAGCAATGAATAAAAAATCAGATTGGAAGTTAAACCTGTCAGATTTTCGGTTTTCTGTTTAATCAGTTCAGTCAGATTTTCGGTTTTCTGTTTAATCAGTTCAATCGACGATCGGTTCAACAATAATCTATATTTGTTAAATATGTTAATATTTCTCATATACTATTTGGGCTTAAAATAAAATGGTTAATAGTTTTTAATTTGGATTTAAAATAAAATGGTTTTAAATTTTATTTTGAATTCAGTCCAATGGATCTCAAATTTTTAATGAAATTGGGCTAAAAAAGTCAAAAAAATATTTAAAAAAATCCACAAATTTCCGAATCATCCGAGTTTTTTCAGGTTAACCGATTCTTAGTTTTTTTCCGATTTTCAACGGTTCTTAAAATTTTCGGTTACATTAATATAGTTAAACTGCAAGACCTACTGGTTCCCAATTGAATCAATCGATCCGATCCGATTTTTTCATCATTACTAATAATACAGACAAGGCCGGAGTAAGTTGATGAGTTTTGATATTAACAACAAGGGCATACCCCCATGTACGACAGAAGAGCGAGAGAAGATTTTGCTGATTTGCATTGCATAAAAGTCAAAACATCACTGTAAACAAAAGATTAAAGAGAAATTGATCTACTATGAATATGATAGCCCAAATCTGGAGGCAAGCAGATATTAAAATTTGAATATCAGATTGATGGAATGTTATTTTTTAAAAATAATTAAATTTATTTTCTAAAAGTAATTGAACGAATGAATTGGGTTAAATTTTGAGTTTAACAGTAGCTTAATTAATCGAACATATATTCTTCTTAAAACATTGTACGCGGGACATGGAAAGGGTTTGTGGCCTGCAGCTGTGCATGGTCCACAGTGCTTATTTATAATTGTAATTTAAGTTTCGAGAGACCATACAACAAAGTCGTTGTACATAGTATTAAATCGCGGTCGTGAATTTTATCGCGGACCGGTTGCGGGTGTTGCAAACATTACAGAACGCATAACGGTTATCACGAATGTGATTTTTTTTTCTTTCCAAAAATCATATTTTCTTTCAAAACAAGATGTGCTTGCCTTTTATTGCCCAGTTTGGTTAAGGAAAATTTAACTTCACCAGATTAACAAAACAGGGCATATGTTCTTCTTTACTGAGAGTAAGTTTTAAGATTTTCTATCTCTTGTTACTAAAATAAACATTTTTTTTAATCTAGGTCTTACTCTTACCCTTTTTTCCTTTATTTCTTGCGTTTCTTTGAAGATAGTTATGGTTTTTGCTAGGTTTTTTTTATATGGGTTTCTTTGTTAAGCTGCTTTGGAGAGACGCATTTATACAAGTGATGTAACGTGAGTTTGTTCAATGGAAAAGAATTCAGGTAAAAGAAAGGCAAAGGAGAACATGGATTTTCAAGGTTATGGCTTGAGGGATAACCCTTAGAAATCTTGGAAATTTTTAGGCTTTCATGGTGATGATACTACTTGTTCAATGCTTGAGTTTCAGTGCAAAGCTTGTGGCAAAGAATTTGAGTCGATGAAATCATGAAAGCTTTGTTTGGTCATATGAGGCATCATTCTGGAAGAGAAAGGAAAGAAGTTAACTGTCAAGAATGTGGCAGAAAGTTGAAGTCTTTGAAGGTTCTTACTGGTTATATGAGGTTACAACTTACACCTTGTAAAGCTTAGGATCTCAGGTCCTGGCCCGGGATTGACTGAGTTACAGAAGAGCAGCTAAAGTCTTAGGAAGATAGTAGCAAGAAGACAGAAACAGAGCATGTCGCGGCGTTACACCGTTTTTAAGCCGCCATCGCGGCGTGTTTCGACTGCTACGATCGTGATTCTCCAACGCGTAACACTGAAATTGCGTTTCGGTAACCTTCATTTCCATTACGATGCGGTGGTTAAGTAGCGTAACGGCCGCATTTTAATACTATGCGTTGTAGTAGAGTGCTAAGTATTTTCGCATGTCATGCGGGTGACCCGGGTTCGATCCCCGGCAACGGCGTTCAGAAATGTTATTTTTTGTTCCTTTCTTCCATTTTCGTTGTACTTTGAAGCCCAAGTATATATCTGCAGTCATGTTCTTCATTTCTTTTGATTAACTAATTTTCAACTATAAATGTTTCCTTTCCAAGAGATTTTCTTTTTTGGAATATTAATTTGAAAATGTATTTATCCATAAATATATACCAAAGCAATAATATGTTAAAAGAGGTTAGTACAAATTAATCCCAAAACTCAAAACCCAGAAAAATATCCCAAGAGGCAAAGACAAAAGATAGAGAGAAATCAAGATTAGAAAAATAAAGTGTCAATCCTCAAGCTAGCGTCAGGCAATTGCTTGTTTGTAGAAGTTTTAGGCTATGTTACTCGGTTTTTTTATTTTTCTTAAAAATAACCGTGTCTAACACATATATTTCAGACATAAGTATGAGGTATGATTTTTCAAATATACGAAAAAACTTAAAAAAATTGAGTATATCAATATCGGACATATATTCGTATCCGACATTCAGTCGAACGTGGGCGACATAGGTTTTAGGACAAACACATTAACATTAGTTACAACCTAACAATTTGAAAATGACAGAGAAAAGAGAAAACACAACTACTTGCAGAATATAGAGATAAATTTGCCGTTAATCTTTTTTTCTTTTTCTTTTTCACATGAGTTGTTTCCATTTTCATGAGCTTGAATTTTATTGATATTGTCAAACCAATTATCCAAAATTAACATATCGACATGAAACGAGGCCAAACTGGTAAAGAATTCCATATAAAAATATGCACTTAATCAGCACTTATTTCAACTACATACTATTAAATAACAATAAAATTACTGACAAATATCATTTATTAGCTCCAAATTACTCTTAAATGGCGCAATAAGTTTTAAAGGCAGATTGAGTTTTACGAGCAGCATCGGAGTGGAAGAATCGCAAGAATTCATCGAAGTCATAGGGCTTAAACAGCAAAGGATGTTGTTCATCCACTAACTCTTCTGGGGCCTTTATTATGTAACCTCCTTTGGGATTCGAAAACAATCCGAAAGAGTATCTCGACCCATTTCCCTTCATCATAACACGATGATAAGGAGTGTGCAATCTACCATTTAACCATGCCTGCAACAATAATAAAGGGTTTGTATTTATTTTCATATGGCTAAAATGCTAACCGAACACGATCTCGAAAACAATCCATACATTACAAATAAATTATGCTTACCTATATTGACGATAGAAATCCGTAGGTAAAAAGTATCTACTGCGACGGATTTTTTTACCGTCAAAATATACATAACCTATATCGACGCTCGAATTATCTGTTGGTATAGATATATTCATATCGATGGTGAATGAAAAACCGTTGGTATAGGTGTACTTTTTACCAACGGTTTTTTTTTTTTTTTCCGTCGATATATTTTCCAAAAGACCGCCTTTATTTTAATTGGAGGGAAATTTTTTTTATTTTTATTATTTATTTATTTCATTTTTATTAAATGAACCTATAGCAACGGATTATTAATTTGGACCGTCGGTATAGGCATAAATTTTAATTAGGATTTTGTTTTATTTTTTCGTCAGTTCTCTATCTTGACTCTCGCGTTTCTCTTGCGCTTTAGGTTTCTCGTGTTTCTCCTCCATCCGAATCTCTAAGCTCAGTCGACCTTGCCCACCCGCCATTGATAAACTCATAAAATACACATTTTATGCCTTTTCTATTCTTAGTTTTCGTTATGTCTTCTATCTTTATTTTGATTAATTATGTTATATTTTTGAATTCTAGGTATATTTAGAATAATGAAGAGAAAAGATGTCAATTATGATGTTAAAAAGCTTATAAAATCGTAATCACAAAATGGAAGAAGACTTACTTATCCAAAAAAAAAAAAGGAAGAAGACTTGGGAGTCAAAAAGATTAAATTCTTAGTGCAAAGCAATCAGGCAGATTTGACCTCCGAAACTTGTTGCTAAGGAAACATGATAATAAAGTCTTTATTTCAAGAAACTTCCTCCTTGGCTTTTGAACCTAACTTGAATACCTTTTCAACGGTAGTTCATACGCCTAAATCAGATAAGAAATGGTCATCCGAATCAGCTGAAGAAGTGCGAGAAGTTGTAGCAGCGAAATGGCTAGCAGAGAGACTGGCACCGCAGCGCCCAATTCCAGCACCGCGACACCCAAGATTCGGGAAAACTCGAAAAACCTGCCAAAAAACGCAATTTTCTGCCTTCTAACTTACTTGTGCGGCAAGGACTTGTTCTCAGGGTTTTAAAACTTTATAAATACCATCTTTTGAGCTACAAACTAGATATCTTTGGGAGGAGACTCAAGGATCATCATTATTCTTTTTCTTTTTCTTCTTCTCCATTCTCTTATTCTCTTATTTTCTTTTTAAGTTTTATGTTTATATTAACTATGCCTATGCTAGGATAAACTTTTCTTTGGTTAAGGGTGATTTCAAAGCCCTAAACATGTTATGTAATAGATTTTCAGTTCTATCATATATTGATTTTCTATCAAAGTTGCTTATGTTATTCTATAAGAATTGTTCATGATCTTTGTCTTGATTTGTTTAGGTGTACAACTAGTATCTATTGCTAGTTTAAGAGTCTTGATCTGTGTAATTGTCTTGATTTCCTATTCATAAGTGGTAATTTGTGATTAATGATTATGTTAGAGTTTTCGTTAATTACAAAGTGGAACATAACCTAAGTTGAACAATTCAAATTTATGTATTTGTTACTTAGATCAACCTATCTTTTTCATCATAAAGCTGTTATCAAATTGAATTTAGAGAGCTTATTCTAGGTTGTTTAATAATTAGAGAGCTTATTCTATTTAACGACAAACTAAGGAAAGATTGGGGTAGCAGAGCTTGTTGTTATCTACGGTTGATAGTTTTGATAGTTAATTGGTGATAATAAATCTGAAATTGATTCTCAATGATGTCTAGTGGTGGCGAATGACCTCTTAATCATATTTTTCTTCATATTTGATTACTTTTTACTTGCTTGCCTTTTACTTTTCTTGTTTTCTTTATTTCTAAAAACTATTTTAAAAATACCCCTTATTCTTTTATTTTCTTTGAACTTAAGATATAAACCACTAACTTATAAATTGAAACCTAATCCCTGAGGACTCGACCTTTACTCACTACTATATCTAACAATTGATTTTTTTAGTGTAAAGATTAAATCATATACGTTTTTTTGAATGCATCAGCCATCAGTATGTTCCTCTCTTTCCATTTCTCGCTTCCGCATTTTCCCATCTATATGTTTTTCTCTTCCTAACCTCCCAGATACTTAAACCTAAGAAAATCAATTCGAATTGGGTCGAGTTTGGGTAGGTTTTGATAATCCGAGTCAATCCAGCTCGACCTCAAATTATTATTTAAATATATATTTTAAAATTTAATTATAAAAAAAATATAGATATTAATATAAAAATATATTTTAAACAATAAAATGAACTTTCAGATTAAACCTAAGCAAATTTTTTTTCTATTCGGACTTGGACCATGGACTCAGGTACTTGTATTTCTATTCTACCTAATTGTGTTTAACTATAATCTATTTTTTTTAACTAAATTCTTTATTTGAATGGAAGTCGTTGAAAGTTCATTATTTTTGCTATATCAGCATTTATAAGTAAACGCTATCTTTGTCGTGTCAACATATATATGACTCGTAATAATAATAAAATAAAAAGAATCTATAAATGCTAATTTGGAGTGCCATGTAAATTCTAATTTAGCATGAATTTTCATATTTTACCACGTAAAGGTTGATTTGATAAAAATAATGATTAAATAAATGCTGACCTGAGAGTATTTATATATAAATTTTAATGGTTTTCATCCAAAATAAAAGGTTTTTTGGTAGTAATCCAAAATAAAACTTATATGAAAATTTTGTGAAAATAAAACTTAATCCAAAATAAGAGTTTAATTAAAAAATACTACTTAAAAGCTCAATTAATACATTAAAAAAGAAAACTTATATGAGAATTTTATGAAAATACAATAATTTTTTTAATATTTTAATAGTTTTTAATCAGTTCCTTCATCAAGCTGTACTCTATAGTACTTTAAATTTGTACCGACTATTTTCTTAATTTTCTTTCGGATGTAGTTTTTTTTATAAAGGAAGTCATAGTTTGGTAATAAGGAAAAGAGTTTCAGACGAACTTCATATCTATTGGATGTCACTTTTTAAAGATAACTATATGAACTAACTAGATTAAACTCCGAGTATTTTCGGATGTCGTTATTAGTTATGCTTCAATTTCTATCTTTTAATGAAACTCCCTTGCTATATATATATATAAAAGCACGAATATAGAGAATCTTTTGAACTGACGAAAATAGTCATTGTTGTTCACTATATTTCTAAATTGTCATTATACATATTTTTTATTATTAATAAAATTTATCTAATTTATGAGTAAAAAGTTTAATTTCATTAAAACACTTTTATTAAATGGATTGATTTGATAATAAATAAAAAGAATTAAAATTTTATATGAAAATGCTTTATCTTAAAATTTTTAATTTTTTACTAATCTTAAAATGTAAGTCTATTTATTTGGTAAGATAAAAAATAATAAAAATTTACATTGAATTTTTTTATTTGATATAATTAATTTTATATTAATATTAAAATGAAACTTTATAATAATGTGATATAATTTGCATATAAACAAACTTTATATGTTAATGCAAATTTTAGTTAATTTACACTTTATTAATTTTATTTATTTTAATATACAATTATATAATCAAAAATAAATAAATCGACGAGCATTCACGTGCGAATGCATGTGAAAACAAATATTAGTATATATAAAAGCGTGAATGTGGAGAATCTTTTGAACTGACGAAAATAGTCATCGTTGTTCACTATATTTCTAAATTGTCATTATAAATATTTTTTTTTATTATTAATAAGATTTATCTAATTTATTAGTAAGAAATTTAATTTCATTAAAACACTTTCGTTAAATAGATTAATTTGATAATAAATAAAAATAAAAATTGTTTAGAATTGTTTTATCTTAAAAGTTTTATTTTTTCATTAATCTTAAAAAGTTAATTAATTTATCTAATATAAATAAAAAGTTCAAATTTACATTAAATTTTTTTATCTTCATAATTAATTTTGCATAAATATTAAAAATAATATAATAAATTGATATAATTTGTACATTGAATAAATTTTAAATTTAAACTTTAGTTAATATGCATTTTATAATTTTTATTTATTTTTAAAATATATAATTATATATTAAAAAAATAAAACAAATACTAGTATATATTAAATTCCCTTGCTTTTTAAAGATAAATTAATATTTCTAAATTCTCTTTCTTTCAATAAAATTGTGAAAATGAGAATGGAAGAGTAACTTACATAGAGAGAATCCCCGACGAAGACAGTTAAAGAGTGGGGTTTGGCAGAGATCCATTCACCATCTTTGAGTTGAATTTCCAAACCTTCAATGCCTTGGCATAATACAGTCACTATATTCTTATCAGTGTGATCTCTTGACCCAAGCTTTTTCTCACTTGTGTTTGGTGCTTTGTATTTCATGGCTCTCAGAAGGTATTTCGTGGAATTCGTGTGCTCATCCATATATTTTTCAACCCCAAAACTCTCCAATATCATCCTCCTAACCATTCGATCAAGCTCCGATACTTGCTCTACCATAAATTCTATACTTTTGCTGCAAAAAATATATATAGAATATTCTTTAATTAGTTACTAATATTAGAGTTGTTCATGGATCGGATCGAGCCTGAGTATGGTATCAACATCACATATACTTGTCTAAGTCCGGTCCGACTCGAAATATGAGTTTCAAATTTTGTCCAAACTCGTCCATATTTGTAAATGGGTAGTCAAAACCCGTTTAAACCCATTCATATTATTTTTTTTTCTAAAAAGATTTAAACAAATATGTTATTTTTATTTAATCTTTAGTAATTTTTTTTTATTAAGTTCTAAAAATTGATAACTTAACATATTTTTAAATGTTTACACTATAATTTTATATACATTTATTCTTTATATGATATAAATTACATAATATATATAAATATAAAAATAATATATTATATAAATGAAAAACGGACCGGGATCGGGTCTTGATTGTTGGAGTCAAGGCTCGACCCATTTTCTAAATAGACATTATTTTTTTGCCGAAACCTATATTTCAAGCCTAATATTTTTGTCCAAACTCTCCCAAATATCGGGCGAGCCTTCGGGTTTGGACGGATATCCCGATCCTTGAACATGTCTAACTAATATCATAGACAAAATGCACATTAACACCGTTAGCAGCCGCAACGCGACGTTACAGTTGCTATTTTGCGATTTCGATTCTCTCCATCATCGATATTTAACGATAGTATCCATTACATCTGCGATCACGATCGAAATACGTCGGCGACCACACTATATACAAATCACTGATATAGTTTTGTCAAAAAAAAATCTTTCATGGAATGATGAATATTCAAATGGAGAAAGGAACAAAGAAAGTTAATTATATAAAGAACCTGAAACTTGTGTTTCCTTGGGGCCAAAAGCTGTTAGTAAGGGATTCGACATTTTCAGCGATGTATGGATTCTCAATCCCTATGCTTTCATATAGTGGTGCATTAGGATGGGGTGCAATATAGGCATGCGAGGGCTTCTCGGAGACATTCAGCATTTTGGTTTCTAAAGGTAAGTCAAAAAGCTCTTCCAGACCTCTGAATACAGCCTTTCGAAGCTCCAATGGAGCTTTGTCATACAATGCCTCGAAACAACCGTACTCTTCAAGTGCTTGTCGGACTTGAGTTTTCACTGAATCACATTCCGGAGATCCTGGCTTGAGGTTTTGCTTTGAGAAATTTATGACTGGAAGCCGAAGAAGGGTTTCAGAGCCCATTTCTCTTCTCTCTTTTGTACTTAATCAAGAGTTTAATTATATGTTATAAGCATTTTGAGAGAATTATATATATATATATATATATATATATATATATGATTTGTGAATAGTCTACATTGAGTTTGCCTGTGGAGTTTTTTATTTTTATTTTTTTAGATTCTTGTAGGTTGGTAGGCTAGTGTAGTTTCGGTAAGGTTTTTGCCTATTTTAGTCTTAGGTTTGGGATGCTGCTGCCCTTTTTGGCGGATATTGTTAGGCAAGCCTTGCTTTTTGTTGTTTCCCTTGGTCTTCTCGAGCTCCATATTTTTTGTGTTTTACTTTTAATATTGGATTTGTATTTAATGTATTATCAGTGTATAAATCTATATATACATTGACAGTGAATCATATGATGATAATTCATTAATAAACAACTATAAAATTTTTAAAATTTATAAAAATAAATACAGATAACTATTCACTGTCAGTATATAGATCTATACACTGACACTGCATCAAATATAAATGGCTAAAATAATAAAAAAGCCCCTGAACTTTACCACTTTATTTATATAAGCTCCTATACTTTTATTACACCCAAATAAGCCATTAACCTTTAATTTATACCCAATTAAGCCTTTAACCTTTAACATGTACTCAAATAAGCCCTTAACCTTTAATTTATACCTAAATAAACCCTTAACATAAATTGACTTGCTCATGGCCGGGCCGCAACTCGAATTTTTTTTTCTATCTTACCCAGGCCCAGCCCAGATCACTATTCAAAAAAAAAATTTTAAAAAATCATTTTATATTATTTTTTTAAATTTGAATTTAAATAAATTTTTTTAATACATGAATAGTGATCTAGGCCGGGCCGGGCCCGGTAAACCTGGATCACCAAAAATCATACTCAGTCCTGGTCCAATATGGCCTTATTTAGGTACAAATTGATCAAAGGTAAAGGGCTTATTTAGGTATAATAAAAATATAGGGGCTTATCTAAATAAAATGATAAAGTTAAGGGGCTTTTTAACATTTTAGCCAATATAAATCTTTAATTATTTTATCAATAATTATGTAATCGGTTAGTAGTAGTATGTTGACTCTTGATTTCAATGATAAAAATTCAATCTATACATAACCTTGAATATCAAAAAAATAAATATCTTATTTTGATTTCAAATTAAAAGTACATTTGGAAGTCGGCAATAAGCAATGAATTTTAGCCTTTAAGTTTTGTTTAGGGATAATGTCATATTTGACTTTTGTATTATAAATTTTTTTTTCTAATGTGGTATCTGTATTTCTAAAATTTGTAATGTGATATATGTATTATCAATTTGTATATCAATGTAGCCCAATGGTTAACATCGTTGGCTGAAGATGATGGCATGACTAGACCTGCTCATGGGTCGGGCAGCTCGTCGAACCCGGCAGGCCTGACCCGCATTGGGCAGGGCCTGGGCAAGATATTTTTGTTTCAAGCCGGCCCGGAACAGTATTTTTTATTATAATAATATTTTTTATTTAATTTTAATTATAAAAAAATAAAAAAAATATTTTTTAATCCGATGAATTGTGAATTTGGGCCTACCGGGCCGGACCTGGGCAAAGAATATGAAAAAAATCGGGCCGCGGTCCGGTCCATGAGCAGATCTAGGCATGACTAATGACCAATCAAATAATGACATCTGTCATAATAATTGTCACGTCAGCCATAAAACTATCTCACTTTGTTTATGTGACATGTCATAGTTTTCTTAAAATTAAAAAAATAAATTTTAATTTTTTAAAAATAAAAAATAGAATATTTTTAAATAAATTCTTTTTTTTTCTTTTCTTCTTTCCTCTCATTTCTTTCTCTTTCTCAATCCCTTCTCTTTGTGGCTAAATCCAGCCAAAATTGGCCATACGAGGTTGGATCTCGCATGGGTGTGCCGAAAATGGCTTGAAAACAAGGCGAGATGGATCCGAGTGGATTCAGGCCAACTCCAATATGTTTTCATGTTTTTTCGGTATAGTTGTGCCGGATTTGATACCTTAAGGCTATATTCGATCAATCTTGGCTGGATTCAATCATAAAGAGAAAGGAAGGAAAAGAGAGGAGAAAAAAAAGAAAAGAAAGAATGAAAAAAGAAAGTAAGAAAAGAAAAAGGAAGGAAAGAAAGATTTTTTAAAAACAAAATTAATATTATAATATTTTTGAAAGAAAATAAAAATGTATTATTTAAAAAAAATATTTTTTATATTTTAAATAATGAAATTTTCTAAATCTTTTTAAACTTTATTAATTTTTCAAAATAAAAATTTATTTTCTAAAAATTTTATATTTATAAAATAATTTTTTTTATAAAATTTATAATTTTATTTCTCAAAAAATATAAAATTTACTTTTTAAATGCTTTTCCTTTTTTTTTTTTTTTTTTAAAATAAAAAAATTATTTAAAATTATTTTCATATTTAAAAAAAAAATTATAACACGTGGTATCTAGTATCCACACGTATATCATGTTAGCAAATTATGATAATTTCTATGAATGATATGACCATTATTATGACACGTGTAGTCATTTGACTTACCATTAATCATGCCATCATTTTGAAATTCATATGTCGAACCGGATTACAATTTAAATTTTTTTTTTTATCTAGATTTGAAAATTCATATAACTGTTTAAAATAACATTAAATTTTTTTTTTATTTTTATATTAATATTTATAATTAAATTATTTTTTTAAAAAATATTTTTTATTAATAAACAGTAATTTAAGTCAAATCGATCCGGACCGAATTAAAAAAATTCTTGTGTGTCGGACTTTCCCGACTATTGGACATGTCTACTTTTAACTAACAATGTTAACCATTGAACTAAATTAATACATGAAATGATAGTAATAATATCGTATTATACTTTTAAAAAATACAAGTGTCCCATTAAAAATTTTTTGTAATACAGAAATCAAGTATGATATGATTATTTTTTATAAATGTAAAAAAAAAAAAATCATAAAATATAATGGAAGATGGGAACTTCAACTTTCTATGTCAAAAAAGGGAAAAAAACGAAACTATATTCTTGATATACAAACTTTGGTCTGATCATAATAGGAAAACGATAGAAAATAATCTAATATCACACACTGTTCTTATCGATCGATTATCTATTTGATATGGCTCCTTCCAATAGGAGGATTACACCTTCTTTGATATTATAAACACCTTGTTACTTTCTTCTTGAACTTTGATCTTTAATTTGGGATTTTCTTCTGTTTTTTTTTTTCTTTCGTAAATTAAGAAAATTAAGCATACACAAATAAATCAAGAACAAGTTATGCCTACAACATGTTAGAGTATTTTAATAAAACAGAAGAAAACCTGCTTGTTAACCGAAGAATTTACTAAACTATTTATTATTGTAAGTTTACAAAACTTACAATTACTCTTATTTTAATTACTTAAATTATAACAAAAATAAATGTTAAAAGTAAAAGCTTTCTTTGTCTCTATACTATAAATAGTGAAGTCATCTTTGATGCACCCAAAAGAGTGTATCTTTATTAAACCTTGCAATTAATATGATCAATTATAGTAAAGTAGCATGCAAGGGTCGAATCCACAGAGATTGATTTTTAGTTTATAAATTACTAGTTTAAAACTTAAATTTAAGAACAATAAAAGAAAAAAGGGTTTTTAAAAGAGTTTTAAAAACTAAGAAAACAAGAAAAGTAAGAAGCAATAAAATGAGATGAAATCAAATATGAGAGAAATATGGCTAAAGGTTCATTCTCCACCACTAGACATCATTAAGAATCAAATTGAGATCTATCAACATCAATTAGCTATCAAAGTTAACAACCGTAGATAACAACATCCTATGTTACCCCAATCCTTTCTTAGTTCGTCACTAAGCAAGACGAGCACCATTACTTTATTTCTAACTATCAAACAACCTAGGATACATCTCTAAATTTAATTTGACAGCAGCTTTATGATAAGAAAGATAGGTTGATCTAAGCCACAAAAGCATGAACATGAATTGTTTAACTTAGGTTATTTTCCACTTTGCAATTAGCGAAAACTTGACCATAATCATTAACAACAAATTGCCACTTATGAATAGAAAATCAAGACAATTACACGGATCAATACTCCTAAACTAGCATTAGACAATTATCAAGATCTATATAGTTGCACACCTAAACAAATCAAGACAAAATTCATAAACAATTCTTATGGAAGAACATAAGCAACTTTGATGGAAAATTAATGATAGATAGAATCTGAAAATCAATTACAAAACATGTCTAGGGCTTTGAAATCACCCTTAACCAAAAAGAAGTTTAGCCTAGCATAAGCATAGATAATATATACATAAAACTAAAAAGAATGGAGAAGAAGAAGAATAATGATGATCCTTGAGTCTCCTCAAAAGATGATGATAGTTTGTGGCTCAAAAGATGGTATTTATAGAGCTTTTTGACCTTGAAAACCCTTTCTTGCTCTTCAAGAAAGCTAGGAGTCAAAATATGACAATTTTGGACTTTTCTCGTATTTTTATTTTTATTTTTGCGGTTTTGGGAATAGAAACTCGGCGCCGCGATGCCAACTTGCTGTCTTGTGGGATTTTGCTCTCTGACTTCGGTTTCACTACTGATGCACTGTCTCGCACTTTTTCGGCTGATTTGGGTGATCATTCGTTGTCCGATTTAGGCGTGTAAACTATCGTTGGAAAGGTATTCAAGTCAGCTTCAAAAGTCAAGAGGAAGTTTCTTCAAATAATGAATTTAACATAATGATTTCTTAGCAACAAGCTCCGGAGGTCAGATATGCCTGATCACTTAGCACTAAGAATTTGATCTTTTTGACTCCCAAGTCTTCTTCCATCTCGTGATTATGATTTTGTAAGCTCTTTACCTTTTGACTTCATTCTTTTAAATATACCTATAATTCAAAAATATAATATAAGTAAACAAGATAAAGATCGAAAACCTAACAAAAACTAAAAGTAGAAAGACGTAAAATGTATATTTTATGAGCTTATCAAATACCCCCACACTTAGCTTTTTGCTAGTTCTCGAGCAAAACAAAATAAAATAAGAAAATCTAATCTAATCCACTTTCGTAGGAAATAACGGTGGCACTTAGCATGTGACACAAGCCTTTAAACCCCTAGGTGTCCCTAGTGGATGAGTTTAGTCTCGTGAGGGTTTACTAGGATGATACCCACAAACATTGAAGACATAAGAAAAACTATAATAATAATAATAATAATAATAATAATAATAATTACAACTAACCCTTCCAATATAAATTAGAGATAATCATTGAACAAGTCTTATAAACTAATCAATAGCTTTAAGAATTTCACAAAAATTCATGCTTGAATGTAAATAGTTTGAGTTAAACCAATATTAACATAACATATTTCAATCAAAATAGTGCATATTCAAACTTAATCTCAACTTCTCACATGGGATACTCTCATGATTTTCACTCTTTAAAGTAGTGGTTAAGTGTTTACACTCAATCAATCTCATGAAAACAGTTCTACCATATGCTTGCTTGTCCACCTATTCTCCACTATTTAGATCATGCAACTTCATGAATCAAGAGGTCTTTATTCAAGGTTGTAATGGGGCCAAGGGGTAATAATGTGGTTAAAGAATAAAAAGGAAAAGATATCACAAAGGTTCCAAAGACTTCATAGAATTTAGAGACAAAAAAATGAGATTTTGCAAATAAAACTTTCTCAACATTCCTTGGAAGTACATAATCACATAGGCTAAATATTTCATGTTGAGCCTTTGCTTCATTCTAATCAACTTTGTAATATTCTTTTTCTTTTCTTTTTCCAAAAATTCAAGAGATGATTCAATATATATATTTTATGGGAATGTATTTTTACAATGTTCCCGTTTCTTTTACTCTTGACTTTTGCATTTCTCCTCCCCCACACTTATCTTTTGTTCTAACCCAAATTCTCAAAAAATATCCCTTGTTTTTTGATAAGCTGATAAGCTCATAAAATATACATTTTATGCCTTTCTACCTTTAGTTTTTGTTATGTTTTCGATCTTTATCTTGTTTACTTATAATATGTTTTTGAATTTTAGGTACAATAAGGAGAATGAAGTCAAAACATGTCAATAATGATGGTAAAGAGTTTACAAAATCATAATCACAAGATGGAAGAAGACTTGGGAGTCAAAAATATCAATTTCTGGTTGAAAAACAATCAGGCAGATTTGACGTCCGGAGCTTATTGTAAGGAAAACATGATGTTAGATTCTTTATTTGAAGAAACTTCCTCTTGACTTTTGAAGTTGACTTGATTGTCTTTCCAACGATATATTATGGGCCCAAATCAGATAAGAAATGGGTATTCAAAATGGCGCTAGAAGATCTCCCTAAACAACCCTGCGGCCAGAAAAACCCTAATTGCAAATCTGAAATAAAAGGCAAAAACGTGATTTTTCTGCCTCCAAGCTTACTTGTGCGGAAAGGACTTATTCTCAGGGTTTTTGAAGCTCTATAAATACCATCTTTTGAGACACAAACTAGACATCTTTTGAGGAGACTCAAGGATCATCATTATTCTTCTTCTTCTCCATTCTTTTATTTTCTTTTTAGTTTTATGTATATATTATCTATGCCTATGCTAGGCTAAACTTATTTGGTTAAGGGTGATTTCAAAGCCCTAGACATGTTATGTAATTAATTTTCAGAATCTATCTATCATTGTTTTCTATCAAAGTTTCTTATGTTCTTCCATTAAAATTGTTCATGATGATGTTTTGATTTGTTTAGGTGGCCAACTAGATAAATCTTGATAATTGTCTAATGCTAGTTTAGGAGTCTTGATTCGTGTAATTGTCTTGATTTTCTATTCATAAGAGGCAATTTGTGATTAATGATTATGGTCAAGTTTTCAATAATTGCAAAGTAGAACATAACCTAAGTTGAACAATCCGAGCTTATGTGTTTGTTGCTTAGATCAACCTATCTTTCTCATCATGATAAAGCTGCTATTAAATTGAACTTAGAGAGCTTATTCTAGGTTGTTTGATAGTTAGAGGTTAAATAGAGAGCTTGTTCTATTTAACGACAAACTAAGGAAAGATTGGGGTAACAAAGCTTGTTGTTATCTACGGTTGTTAACTTTGATAGCTAATTAATGTTGATAGATATGAAATTGATTCTTAATGATGTCTAGTGGTGGAGAATGAAACCTAACCATATTTTTCATATTTGATTCTTCTTAATTACTTGTTTTCTCATTCTTATTGTTAACTTTAGTTTAAATCTGATTTCAAAATCCCCTTTACTTTTGTTTACTTGTTTTTAAGTGATAAACTATTAAGTTATAAACTAAAACCCAATCCCTGAGGACTCGACCCTTGCTAATCATTATACTCTATAATTGATTCTTTTTAAGTGCAAGGTTAAATAAGATACACTCTTTTGGGTGCATCAAGTTTTTGGCGCCGTTGCCGGGGATTGCTTTATTTAGTTTATTAGTTTATTGGTTTATTCTTATTTTCAATTGTAATTAATTTTATTTTTCTTGTACATATAGGTTTTTGTTTTCAAATTTCAAGCAAGAAGAGATGGCAGGTGCTACATGAAAACTTCAGAACCTTCAGAACCAACTAGACAATCTCATCTCCATAGTTCAAAAAGTGGCCATAAGTAAGATTCAACAATCAAGGCAGTGTGGAGTGTGCTTCATGATGGATCATCCAACCAATTGGTGCCCATACTACCAAAAAGATAATTTTGAAGCAGCCTATGATGTAGGAGAATACCAAAGCCATCAAGGGTTCCAAGGACAACAGTATGATGCTTTTCCAAACACTTACAATGAGGGATGGTGGAATCATACTCATTATGGCTACTCGGGAGATTATCAAGAAGTAGATCCTTATGCTAATTACACTAATCAATTTGTCTTCAATCAACCATGGGATCAACTACAAGATCTTTTTGAGCCACCACCTCAAAACTCAGGTAATTCTTTAGAAGAACTTGTCAATTTTCTTGTTATTAATACTCTGCAACTTCAACAGGAAACAAGGGAAACAAAGGCAAGTATCGAGAGTTTGGAAAGGCAAATGAGCCTATTGGCTAGTAGTACGGTTGAATTAGTAGCACAAAGATCTCAAGCACTCCAGTCTCAATTGATGATTGATCCAAAGGAGAGTGTTTGATAACTCGTATAATTATATAGTTTTTAGTTATGTTTTATTAATGTTTTGTGTCAAATACGAGTTATTATTGTTTAGTCTAATTGTGTTTATGATCTTTTATATTTTTATGTATTTTGGTGTTTTTCACAAGTTTCTTTGAGTGATTTCAGATTACTAGAATTAAGGGCAAATCCAGTTCAGTTTCAGTTCCGACACCTTTTGCCATATCAGCTATATCTCGAGTTTCACTGAAGCAATAAGGCTAAAATTTGTAGCCATGCAAAGCTAAGAGGCATATCTATCTTTTTCATGTTTTACACTTCTTAAAACGGAGTCGTTTTCCCTAGCGAAATCGACCATCAAGTTGGCTGATGTGCAATGACGTCTGTGCTGACATGTTTTCGTATTATGCCCATATCTTCTTATCCACATCAGAAAATGAGCTGATTCCAACGGCTATGGTTCCGTAACTGATAGGGGAACCTTTGTCTAGAAGACCATGTGATCAGATCAGGCCTCCAATATTGAAGAAATCGACCATCAAGGTGGCTGATGTGCAATGACGTCTGTGCTGACATGTTTTCGTATTTTGCCCATATCTGCTTAACCACATCAGCAAATGATCTGATTCCAACGGCTATGGTTCCGTAACTGATAGGGGAACCTTTTTCTAGAAGACCATGTGATCAGATCAGGCCTCCAATATTGACGAAATCGACCATCAAGTTGGCTGATCAAAATCGTCATATACCTACCTTTGAAATTTGTAAAGCTTGTCTCTTGTCATTTAGCCCTCCAAAATGTGTATAAATAGAGGGCCTTGGATGATTGTAAGGGATCATATTGTACATAGGTAGGATATTAGCCATTTTAATAAAATTCTCTAAGTTTTCTTCTTCTTTCTTTTCTCTAGTTTTCTTTTTCTTTAGAAAGAGCAAGAGGTTGGATAATTAATATTCTTCTTCTTCTTCTTTCTTTCTTTTATTTTCTTCTTAGATTTTCTTTAATTTTATGTTTATGTTTATAATGCCTATGCTAGGCTAAACTTCTATTTGGTTAAGGGTGATTTCAAAGCCCTAGACATGTTTTGTGATTGATTTTCAGATTCTATCTATCATTAATTTTCTATCAAAGTTGCTTATGTTTTTCTACAAGAATTGTTCATGATGTTGCCATCCCTTATTGATGTTCCAAGAGAACACACCCTTAGTGAACCAATTTGAGCCTACATTGAATAAGCTATCTCTTTGGTAACCATAACTTGTCCCTAACCTAAATATACTTATATCTTTACCTTTGTTCCAAAGATGAATTAGCATGTTTTGAGACAAGTTGCAAAGACAAGGGATATTTTTAGTTAAAAATTTGGGTTAGAAACAAGAAATAAGTGTGGGGGGGAAAGAAAAGAAAAGTCAAGAAAAAAAAATGAAATACTGGCAAATACATTCCTATGTAAAAAAAATAAATATATGAATCATCTCTTGAATTTGTGGAAAAAGAAAAAGATGTTACAAAGTCGTTTAGAATGAAGAAAAGGCCCAACATAAATATCCGGCCTAGGTGACTATGTACTTGTAAAGAGTTTTGAGAAGTTTCTTTGTATGATCTTTTTATGTCTCTAAACTTTATGAACTCTTTGGAACCTTTGTGATATCTTTATCCTTTTGTTCTTCAACCACATTACAAACCCCTTGGCCCCATTACAACCTTGATTAAAGACCTCTTGATTCATGAAGTTGTATGATCTAAATAGTGGAGAATAGGTGGACAAGCAAGAATATGGTAGAACTGTTTTCATGAGATTGATTGAGTGTAAACACTTCACTACTACTTTAAAGAGTGAAAATCATGAGGGTATCCCATGTGAGAAGTTGAGATTAAATTTGAACATGCAATATTTTGATTGAGATATGTCTCAGTTATAATAACTGGTTAGCAACCTCTGCAGGTAATATCTCCTAAATTCTACCTTTAAAATTTGACATTGTCCCCAATGTCAAATTTTAAAGGTAGAATTTAGGAGATATTACCTGCAGAGGTTGCTAACCAGTTATTATAACTGAGACACAACAAGCAAAATGTTAGATAATGTCACAAAGACAAAGTGCAATCCACTCCTTGCTCGTCCATATCTCTTTTTCTTTTTCCGAGCGTTTGCGAAACAACCGTAGCAGATAAACACTCATAAGCTTGGAGCTTTTTAAGTAAATCTTCAATGGTTGTAGCAGAAATTATGGTTCTCCTTGCCTCTGAAAACATGAATCCATTATCCACAGCATTATCTAAATATAAAAGCAAATTACTAAAATAACCATTAATATTAAGCAAACCAATGGGTTTCTTATTTGTGACCAAAGATGACCAAGAAGCCACGCAAGCTATTTCTTCCAATGTACCCAGACCTCCTGGTAAAGCAATGAATGCATCGGCAGAATGGTACATGATTGTTATCCGTTCAGGGACACTCCAGACTTGTATTTCCTTACCCACGGTAGGTCCACAAAAACTTGTGAATAGTTTTGGCACGATTCCTAGAACTGGACTTCCTCCGGCGTGTGCTGCTGTAGCGACTGCTCCCATTAAACCCGTACTACCGCCTCCATAAATCAAGTGGATCTTTTGTTGGGCAAGTATTACTCCAACTCTTATGGCTTCATCAGCGAATATGTTATTTTTTCCTGGATAAGCACCTCCAAAGACACAAATTTTTTTAATGCGCTGGGATGAAGTACTTGCCATTTTTTTTTCTTCGAGTGCCTGAAAGAGAATGAGTACATGGTGTAATATATAGAGGACTCAGTAGTGAATCAGACAAGAGTAATAATGTCGCCGAAAGTGTATCTGACCTGTCAGAAGAAAATGTTAACCTAACAAAAGATTTTTGCGTGATTTCAGGAAGAAAATCAAAAAGAGAAAAAAAAATCAACCGTAAAAGACAAATAAAAAAAAAAACGAGAATAGTTACACAAATCGAACAACACGTAAATTAAATCAAAATAAAGTTATTGCAAATCAAACCAAAAGCTGAGAAGTCATTTATTGTAGTTGTGATTGTGGCTCACATCTTCCTCTGGTTTTACGTCCAGAAACGGCTTAAACGCCTTCTATGAGTCGAGGATATGCTTCCCATCCAGTTTTCTTACAAGCTGGCAAACAGGGTCTTTTAACATCAGATTCCCAAGATGTTGCCATTCCCTTTGGAATTGCGGCCATAAATCAAGAATTTCTCTTTGTACGTCTCCACTAGGATGCGTCTCAAGAGAAAGTTGGATATTACCCAAATTCTCCTTACTCAGTCCATCCTTAATGAATTCAATTTTATCATCTCGATTAGAGGACGGAATCCCAATAGAACGACATTTACCGTTACACGTCCATCGTGCACATTTGTGGCAATTTGAACTCATGCGCTTTGCTCGTCGCTTCTTTGCAAAAGTGCTTCTACCTGTACCTGGTAAATGCAAAACAGGAAGATATTCATCTTCACGTACCTTGGCTTCAATTATCCAACGTATGTCGTCAGGAATCCCTTTGTGCATAAGCATTCTTAATCTTTCAAGTCGAACTTGGTAAAGCTTCAGTAAAATATTTCGAGGAAAATGAGGAAATCGTTTCTGCAATCTTGTGAGAATATCATCCATCCTGAAAAAAAAATGAAAAAAAAAAAAAAATTGAAAGAGAAATTGGAAGAGAAATTTATATACAATATCAGTTTTGTGGGTAGCTGATGGAACCGATTTAAATAATCACGGAGTACCGTTATCCGCCATTTAACCGGGGTAAAAAAAATAAAAATTATATTTACATCTAGTTATTTTCAAAACAAGGATCAGAAAGAAAAACAACATAAGAAGACTAAAAAACAAAACACTCTAAATAAAATCCTAAATTCTTCCCCCCACACATAATTTTTACATTGTCCTCAATGTAATGCTATTATCCCCCAATGCAAGAATTATATGTAAGAGAAAAGAACTATTAAACAAAAGAAAAGAAAAACAATAAAAGATAGAATGATGGAGAGTAAGGAATATGCAAATCTGATATAATAGATGCTCTCCATCCTTTTTGGGTTGCCTCTCCAAGAAGCGCTTGGTTTATTGTCCTCAGCTTGACTTAGACCCATGCCATTATTATTCAACATACTTTGGCTCAAAAAGTGGAAACTCCTCCACATCTTGTATTGGAAAGTTCTCATAGTAAGGCTTCAATCTATGACCATTCACTTTGAATGCCTTATCTGTTTTCGGGCTTTGGATTTCAACTGCACCATGAGTAAATACATTAGTAATAACAAAAGGTCCAACCCAACGAGAACGTAACTTACCTGGATATAACTTAAGGCGTGAATGGAAGAGAAGAACTTTTTGTCCAACAACAAATTCTTTTCTTGATATCATCTTGTCATGGAATGCCTTAGTTTTTTCCTTGTAAATCCTAGAATTCTGATAGGCATCATTCCTTATCTCCTCTAATTCTTGTAGGTCAAGTTTTCTTTTCTTTCCTATCTCATCCATCTCCATGTTGCATTGTTTGATAGCCCAATATGATTTATGTTCCAATTCAACCGGAAGATGACAAGGCTTACCATAAACAAGTCGATAAGGAGACATACCAATGGGTGTCTTATATGCTGTCCTATAAGCCCAAAGTGCATCATCAAGTCGTGAACTCCAATCCTTCCTATTTGGATTAACTGTCTTTTCAAGGATGGACTTAACTTCTCGGTTTGACACTTCAGCTTGCCCACTAGTTTGAGGATGATATGAGGTGGAGACCTTGTGTGTGATGTTATACTTCCTCAAAATTGCTTCCATAGTCCTATTGCAAAAGTGAGTACCTCTATCAGTGATTATAGCCTTTGGCGTTCCAAACCTAGCAAAGATGTTAGTCTTGACAAAATCTGAAACAACTTTAGAGTCATTAGTCCTAGTGGATTTTGCTTCCACCCACTTTGAAACATAATCAACGGCAAGTAAAATATAAAGATTACCAAAAGAAGGAGGAAAAGGTCCCATGAAATCCATGCCCCATACATCAAAAATTTCAACAATAAGTATTGGAGTTTGAGGCATTTGATTTCTAGCACCTAAGTTACCAGTTCTTTGGCAACGATCACATGACTTGCAAAAGAGGTATGCATCTTTGAATATGGTAGGCCAATAAAATCCAGAATCAAGAACTTTCATGGCTGTTCTTTTGGATCCAAAGTGTCCTCCACATGCATAAGAGTGACAAAAGGTGAGAATAGATTGAAATTCAGTTTCGAGTACACACCTTCTTATAATCTGATCGGAGCAATGCTTCCAAAGGTAAGGATCATCCCATATGTAGTATTTGGCATCACTCTTGATCTTATTTCTTTGAGCTTGTGTCAACTCTTGTGGCAACTTCTTGGTAACTAAGTAATTAACAATATCAGCATACCAAGGAGTTGTTCTTCTTATAAAAAGAAGTTGCTCATCCGGAAAGTTCTCATTCAAGGGTAGTGCATCATCTTCATGAACTAAACGGCTAAGATGGTCCGCAACCAAGTTGTCACTACCTCTCTTATCTTTTATCTCCAAATCAAACTCTTGTAAGAGAAGTATCCATCTGATCAACCTTGGTTTGGCCTCCTTCTTAGTGAGTAAGTACCTAAGGGCTGCATGGTCAGAAAATACAATTACTTTAGTACCAATTAAATAAGATCGAAATTTTTCTAAAGCAAATACAACAGCCAAAAGTTCTTTTTCAGTAGTGGAATAGTTCAATTGAGCATCATTAAGAGTTCGTGAGGCATAATAAATGGCATGTGAGGCTTTGCCAACCCGTTGGCCCAAAACAGCTCCAATGGCATAGTCACTAGCATCACACATGATTTCAAAAGGTATATTCCAATCTGGTGGTTGCATGATAGGAGCTGATGTCAAGAGTCCCTTCAATGTTTCAAACGCCTCTTTGCATTTATCATCAAAGTGGAAAACCACATCTTTTTGTAGTAGCTTGCAAAGAGGTAATGTGATCTTTGAGAAGTCTTTGATAAATCTCCTATAGAAACCTGCATGTCCAAGAAAAGAACGAACCTCTCTCACATTTGTGGGAGGTGGTAAAGAATGCATAATATCTATTTTAGATTTATCAACCTCCATCCCTCTAGAAGAAATAACATGACCCAAAACTATTCCTTGTTCTACCATAAAGTGACATTTTTCCCAATTCAAAACAAGGTTAGTTTCCATGCATCTTTCAAGTACAAGTGTAAGGTTCTCTAGACATCTATCAAAAGAATCACCATAGACACTAAAATCATCCATAAACACTTCTATGATGTTCTCTACATAATCTGAAAATATGCTAACCATACACCTTTGGAATGTAGCTGGTGCATTACAAAGACCAAATGGCATACGCCGGTATGCAAAAGTACCAAATGGACATGTGAATGTTGTTTTCTCTTGGTCCTCCGGAGCAATGGCTATCTGATTATAACCTGAAAAACCATCAAGAAAACAATAATGAGAATGGCCAGCTAACCTTTCAAGCATTTGATCAATAAAAGGTAAAGGAAAGTGGTCTTTGCGAGTTGTGGAATTAAGTTTACGATAATCAATACAAACTCGCCATCCTGTTTGAATCCTAGTAGGAACAAGTTCATTCTCATTATTTGTTACCACCGTTACACCTGATTTCTTTGGAACCACTTGGACTGGGCTCACCCATTTGCTATCCGAGATAGGATAGATCACTCCAACATCTAGGAGCTTCAGTATCTCCTTTTTCACAACCTCCATCATAGGAGGGTTCAATCTCCTTTGTGCTTCTCTTGTTGGTTTAGACCCTTCCTCTAACAAAATCCTGTGCATGCACATGGATGGGCTTATTCCCTTGATATCGGCAATTGTCCAACCAATTGCTGTTTTATGCTCTCTAAGCACCCGGATAAGTCGCTCTTCTTGCAAAGGTGTGAGCTCTTTGGCAATGATGACAGGTAGTGTGTCCTTTTCCCCTAAGAACAAATATTTCAAGTGGTTCGGTAGTGGTTTCAACTCTAAAGTTGGTGCCTGCAAAATGGAAGGTAGAAGTTTCTCATTAGATAAAGGCAAATCAATAAATGAAACATCAAACCTTGCATCTTTAGGTTGCAGCGAGTGTAAAGATTCTAGTGCCCCTTCCACCTGGTCACTCAAGGCTAGTTTAGCATTCCCCATTCCGAGATGGTTGCTAAGGACTATTTCTACACTATCTTCACCATCTAGCTCATAAGCTTGCTGCACTAGTGAGTCAATTATATCAATATTAAAAACAGAATGCACATCACTAGGATATCTCATGGCCTCAAAAATGTTAAAGCGAATTATTTCACCATCAAATTCCATAGTTAAAGTGCCATCATGTACATCTATTTTAGTTCTTGCTGTTTTCAAGAATGGTCTCCCTAATAGAATAGGTGTGGGATTAGAAGACATCTCATCTTCCATCTCAATAACATAAAAGTCAGCGGGAAAAACCAATTCATTAACCTGTACAAGAACGTCTTCTACAACTCCTTTTGGATAAGTGTTAGAACGGTCAGCAAGTTGTATTATAACACCGGTTTCCTCTAATGGTCCTAGATTCAATGAAGCATAAATTGAATATGGCATGACATTAATAGATGCCCCTAGATCTAGCATAGCACGCTCAAACCTGGTGTTGCCTATCTTACAAGGAATGGTAAACATACCTGGATCCTTGCATTTAGGTGGGAGTTTCTTTTGAAGAACAGCTGACACATTCTCCCCTACACTTACCTTTTCATTCCATTTCAACTTCCGTTTAGATGTGCACAACTCTTTTAGGAACTTGGCATATCTTGGCACTTGCTTGATAGCATCTAGTAAAGGAATGTTCACCTCTACTTTCCGGAAGGTTTCCAAAATTTCCTTCTCTTGCTCCTCCTTCTTGGACTTTGCTAACCTGCTAGGAAAAGGTGGAGGAGTTATATAAGAAGGAAAGGATGGTTTAGGAATTACCTTTTTTAGTGGCTCGTTGGGATGTGAAGAGGATGCCATGGTATTGTTCTCCCCTTGAGCACTATCATTTTGTGGTTTCTCTAGCTGTTTCCCACTTCTTAAATTTATAGCATTGGCATTCTCTCTTGGATTCACTATGGTTTGGGAAGGTAATTTCCCAGAATCCCTTGCTTGCATTTGACTCATGGTTGTTGCCAATTGCCCTATTTGAGTCTCCAAATTTCGAATACTTGTCTTTGTTTCCTGTTGAAATTGAATTGTATTAGTAGAAAGAGCTTTAACAAGATCTTCAAGAGAAGTACCTGAATTTTGGGTGGGTGGTAGTTGTTGTCGGGTTTGGTATGGTTGTTGCACTCTTTGCTGAAAACCCGGTGGCCTGTGGTCAAATGGTGGAGGAATAGTTTGTGATTGGTTCCCTCCATAATTGAAGTTTGGATGATCCCTCCATTCTGGATTGTAAGTGTTTGAGTAGGGATCATATTTCCTTGATTGGTTCTGAAATCCACCCATGGCATTCACATGTTCATTGGTATCCTCTTGAAGTGTTGGACACATATCAGTTTGGTGCCCTATGTTTGAACATATGCCACAAGCCTTTATTTGTTGTATTTTACCTACAGCCAATTGTTGAACAAGAGAAGTCAGTTTATCAAATTTTTGTTCAAGGGATGATATACTTACCTCATTAACTCTTTTGGGTTGTGGTGGTGGATCTTGTCTCATTGAGAACTGTTGAGAATTGGCTGCCATGTTGGAGATTAATGTTCTAGCAGCCCTGGGAGTCTTATCAACTAGAGCTCCCCCACTAGCGGCATCTATCATACTTCTCTCCATGGGCATGAGACCTTCATAGAAGTATTGGATGAGAAGTTGTTCACTTATCTGATGGTGTGGACATGATGCACAAAGTTTCTTGAACCTCTCCCAATATTCATATAAGGACTCTCCGTTGTATTGCCGAATCCCACATATCTCTTTCCTAATGTTGGCAGCCTTAGATGCTGGGAAATACCTTTCCAAGAATGCTTTCTTCAAATCATTCCATGTAGTGATGGTCCCGGATGGTAGATAGTAGAGCCATTCCTTTGCTGAATCAGCTAGAGAGAATGGGAAGGCTCTCAACTTAACTTGCTCTTCCGTGACCCCTGTTGGTCTCATGCTTGAGCAAACTACATGGAATTCCTTGAGGTGCTTATTTGGATCCTCTCCTGCAAAACCATGAAAAGTTGGGAGAAGGTGAATCAAACCAGATTTTAATTCAAAAGCTACCTCAAGATTAGCATATTCAATGCATAATGGTTGTTGACCCAAGTCCGGAGCGGCTAGCTCCTTGAGAGTTCGGTTGTCAGCTGCTGCCATCTCTCCTTGCTTCTCTTGGATGTTTTGGATCAACTCCTCGATTGGTTGTTGGTGAGAAGTTATAAATTCCCGAATTTTTCTAAGTCGTAAGTCTTTTTCGGGAGCTTGGAACATTCACTAATAAAAAAAATAAGAAAGTAAATAATTAGAACAGAAAATAAGAATAAACCAATAAACTAATAAACTAAAGAAAGCAATCCCCGGCAACGGCGCCAAAAACTTGATGCCTCTATCATATTCATGTTGTCACATGTATCAATATAGTCTCAAACGGTTTAAAGCAAGTTCTAGAGAATCCTGTAATCATAAGAGCACTCAAGAAAGAAATTAGATTGATTTGTATAAAGCATCAATCATTATAGGCTCAAAAATTCACAAGGATGATTATACAAGTCAGATTAAGTCTAAACATGCGTCTTTCTCAATCAACATATTATATTAACATTGGCTCATAAAAAGGTTGACATCAAGCTCAATTCTCATGAAAATCTTCTCACTAATAACCAGTTTAGACCTATGCAATTCATATCTCATCATTGTATTAAAAAGGAACTAAAACACACTAAAAATAATAATAATAATAAAGACTCATAAAAAAAAAATAGTAGACAAAAATAAAAGAAATCCTAAATCAGTGTTAGTGCCACACAACTTGAGTATGAATCAGAAAATCCAAGGGAACCCGAGGATGAGAAAGAACTAAAGATGGATTCAACTATTGAAGATAATGAAGCTTCAATTCCGAAAGAGAGTACTTCGGCACCTGAGGTAACGTTTAAGGTTCCACTTTTTACTAATATTTCTTCTCCACCTTGTCCTAGTAGATTTGCAAAGTTCAAGGAGGAAGAACATGAACAACACATGCCGGAAACCTTAAATAACTTGTTTGTGGATGCCATTCAACAAGTATCAAAATATGCTCCATTCCTCGATGAGATATGCACCAAAAAAGATGATGGAATAATACTTGTAGTGGAGAATGCATCCACTGTTGTGCAAAGAAAGCTTCCTCTCAAACGCATAAATTTGGGAAATTTCATGTATGAGCCTGACAAGCCTAAAAAGCCAAGAAGGGGTGTTGATTAGGTTCAAAACACTAACTCAAGTGTTAATTGGGAAGACAGGCCAATTAAAGAAGAAATTGCCAACCTGCCATATTTAGAATTGCTTTCTCTTTCTTTTCCTTTTATTTTTATTATTTTTATTGTTTTTATTTTTATTTTTATGTTTATTTGTTAATTTTTTGTTTAGTATTTTAGGATTATTTAGGTTTGAGTTTGTTTTGTTTTGAGTCTTAGTTGTTCCTATTCTTATGTTATTAGTTCTTTTCTCTTACACATGATTCTTTCATTTGGGTTAATAGACTTACATTGAGGACAATGTAAGAATGAAAAGTGGGGGGAAGGATTTAGGATTTCTTTTATTTTTGTCTACTATTTTTTTATGAGTCTTTATTATTATTATTATTATTTTTAGTGTGTTTTAGTTCCTTTTTAATACAAAGATGAGATATGAATTGCATAGGTCTAAACTGGTTATTAGTGAGAAGATTTTCATGAGAAATAAGCTTGATACTAATTTTTATGAGCCAATGTTGATATGATATGTTGATTGAGAAAGAAGCATGTTTAGACTTGATATTGACTTGTATAATCATCCTTGTGAGTTTTTGAGCCTATATGATTGATGCATTATACATATCAATCTAATTTCTTTCTTGAGTGCTCTTATGATTACATGATTCTCTAGAACTTGCTTTAAACCGTTTGAGACTATATTGATACATGTGATAACATGAATATGATAGAGGCATGAGGATTATAACCAGAGCCAAACAGCCATCTGATGGAGACTCAATTAAGAGTTGTAAACCCAAGTGCAGGTTATGTTCAAGTAATAAATTCTCGGGTGTCCGAGGTCGAACCACAGGGAAGCGTATTAGTAAGTATAAGTTTATAAATATATAAGAAAAAGAAAGTAAACAAGATATTAGAGAACAAAATAAACAAAATAACATAAAAGAAATTAAACAAGATATAAAAAACAATAAGAAAAGATGTTGAGGTTAGAGAATCCACTCTTGGTGTTATGCTAAGATTAATCTTGTTTTATTACACAATTGAAACTCATACATAAGGGAGGTTCCAATCGGAAGGTTTAGCAATTCAGTCCAAATTGTCCAACGTCCATAGCATATGATATTATGTTCATTTGGTGTCCTCAAAACTCATAAAAAGAGTCCAAGCATTCCTTATACCAAGGTATATGTCTAAAACAAATCAAGGTTATGAAACCAAGCATTTACTGTGCCATTTTCATTGTCAATAATGAATCAAGATCCCTACTTTGCAAGTATGATTTTAAACCAAAAGAAAATATTATCTATACTAGTGTTTATAAATGATGATTCATTTTAGCTCATGTTTAAGAGACTAACCTTAGCATTTACCAAAAGCTTCACCACATCACCTCAACAATATGATTAGCAACACATACTAGATATGAATAAAATGAAAAGAAATGTAAGAAGCATAAGTAAATAAAGAAAAAAGAAAACTAGAGAAAGGAAAGAAGAAGAAAACTTAGAGAATTTTATTACAATGGCTAATATCCTACCAATGTACCATCCTCCTCTTACAATCATCCAAGGCCCTCTATTTATACACATTTTGGAGAGCTAAATGACAAGAGACAAGCTTTATAAATTTCAAAGGTAGGTATAATAGGTGGGTGCATTTTTCTAACAATTTTCGTCATATTGTATGACAATTCTGATCAGCCAGCTTGATGGTTGATTTTGTCAATGTTGGAGGCTTGATCTGATCAAATAGTCCTCTAGAAAAATATGCCCCTATCAGTTTTTGATCCATAGCCGTTGGAATCAGCTCATTTTCTCGTGTGGATCAGAAGATATGGTCAAAATACCAAAACTGGTCAGAACATACGGCATTGCACATCAGCCAACTTGATACCACATTTCGCTAGGGAAAACGACTCCGTTTCAAGAAGTGTAAAGCATGAAAAAGATAGATATGCCTCTTAACTTTGCACTGTAAAACTTTCAGCCTTAATGCTTCAGTGAAACTCCAGATATAGCTGATATGGCAAAAGGTGTCGGAACTGGAACTGAACTGGATTTGCCCTTAATTCTTGATTTAACCTAGTAATCTGAAATCACTCAAAGAAACTCGTGAAAAACACCAAATTACATAAAAATATAAAAAATCATAAACACAATTAGACTAAGCAATAATAACTCGTATTTGACACAAAACAATAATAAAACATAACTAAAAACTATATAATTATACGAGTTATCACCATCCATTATTAATGTTCTAAGAGAACATCCCCACTAGTGAGCCAATTTGAGCCTACATTAAATATGCTATTTTATTGGTAACCACAACTTACACCTAGCCTAAATATACTTATATCCTTACCCTTGTTCTAAAGATGGATTATATATTTTGAGACATATTGCGAAAAACAAGGGATATTTTTAGTTGAAAATTTGGGTTGGAAACAAAAGATAAGTGTCGGGGAAGAAAAGAAAAGAAAAATTCAAGAGAAAAAGAAAGGGATCATTGTCAAATACATTCCCATATTGAAAAAAAAAATCATCTCTTGAACTTCTAGTTAAAGTAAAGAAAAAGATGTTACAAAGTTGGTTAGAATGAAGCAAAGGCTCAACATGAATATTTAGCCTATGTTATTATGTGCTTTATAAGAGTTTTGAGAAGTTTTATTTGTATGATCTTATTATGTCTCTAAACTTTATGAACTCTTTGGAACCTTTGTGATATCTTTATCCTTTTGTTCTTTAACCACATTATAACCCTTTGGCCCCATTACAACCTTGAATAAAGACCTATTGATTTATGAAGTTGTATGATCTAAATAGTGGAGAATAGGTGGACAAGCAAGCATATGGTAGAAGTGTTTTCATGAGATTGATGGAGTGTAAACACTTTACCACTACTTTAAAAAGTGAAAATCAGGAGAGTATCCCATGTGAAAAGTTGAGATTAAGTTTGAATATGCACTATTTTGATTGAAATATGTTAAGTTAATATTGGCTTAACTCAAACTATTTACATTCAAGCAAGATTTTTTGTGAATTTCTTTAAGCTATTGATTAGTTTATAAGACTTGTCCAATGATTATCTCTAATTTATATTGGAAGGATTAGTTGTAATTATTATTATTATTATTTTTAATTTTTTTTAGTTTTTCTTATGTCTTCAATGTTTTTGGGTATCGTCCTAGTAAACCCTCACGAGACTAAACTCGTCTACTAGGGACACCTAGGGGTTTAAAGGCTTGTGTCACATGCTAAGTGCCACCGTGATTTCCTACGAAAGTGGATTAGATTAGATTTTTTTTTTATTTTTTTTTATTTTGTTTTGCTCGAGGACTAGCAAAAATCTAAGTGTGAGGGTATTTGATAAGCTCATAAAATATATATTTTATGCCTTTCTACCTTTAGTTTTTGTTATATTTTCGATCTTTATCTTGTTTACTTATAATATGTTTTTGAATTTTAGGTACAATAAAGAGAATGAAGTCAAAAGATGTCAATAATGATGGTAAAGAGCTTACAAAATCATAATCACAAGATGGAAGAAGACTTAGGAGTCAAAAATATCAATTTCTGGTTGAAAAGCAATCAGGCAGATTTGACGTCCGGAGCTTATTGTAAGGAAAACATGATGTTAGATTCTTTATTTGAAGAAACTTCCTCTTGACTTTTGAAGTTGACTTGATTGTCTTTCCAACGATATATTATGGGCCCAAATCAGATAAGAAATGGGTATTCAAAATGGCGCTAGAAGATCTCCCTAAACAACCCTGCGGCCAGAAAAACCCTAATTGCCAATCTGAAATAAAAGGCAAAAACGTGATTTTTCTGCCTCCAAGCTTACTTGTGCGGAAAGGACTTATTCTCAGGGTTTTTGAAGCTCTATAAATACTATCTTTTGAGACACAAACTAGACATCTTTTGAGGAGACTCAAGGATCATCATTATTCTTCTTCTTCTTCTCCATTCTTTTATTTTCTTTTTAGTTTTATGTATATATTATCTATGCCTATGCTAGGCTAAACTTATTTGGTTAAGGGTGATTTCAAAGCCCTAGACATGTTATGTAATTAATTTTCAGAATCTATCTATCATTGTTTTCTATCAAAGTTTCTTATGTTCCTCCATTAAAATTGTTCATGATGATGTTTTGATTTGTTTAGGTGGCCAACTAGATAAATCTTGATAATTGTCTAATGCTAGTTTAGGAGTCTTGATTCGTGTAATTGTCTTGATTTTCTATTCATAAGAGGCAATTTGTGATTAATGATTATGGTCAAGTTTTCAATAATTGCAAAGTAGAACATAACCTAAGTTGAACAATCCGAGCTTATGTGTTTGTTGCTTAGATCAACCTATCTTTCTCATCATGATAAAGCTGCTATTAAATTGAACTTAGAGAGCTTATTCTAGGTTGTTTGATAGTTAGAGGTTAAATAGAGAGCTTGTTCTATTTAACGACAAACTAAGGAAAGATTGGGGTAACAGAGCTTGTTGTTATCTACGGTTGTTAACTTTGATAGCTAATTAATGTTGATAGATATGAAATTGATTCTTAATGATGTCTAGTGGTGGAGAATGAAACCTTAACCATATTTTTCATATTTGATTCTTCTTAATTACTTGTTTTCTCATTCTTATTATTAACTTCAGTTTAAATCTGATTTCAAAATCCCCTTTACTTTTGTTTACTTATTTTTAAGTGATAAACTATTAACTTATAAACTAAAACCTAATCCCTGAGGACTCGACCCTTGCTAATCACTATACTCTACAATTGATTTTTTATTTTATTTTTAAGTACAAGGTTAAATAAGATACACTCTTTTGGGTGCATCATTTTTGCAATATGTCTCAAACATTCTATCCATCTTTAGAACAAGGGTAAAGATTTAAATGTGTTTAGGCTAGGTGTAAGATGTGGTTACCAATAAAATAGCATATTGGATGTAGGCTCAAATTGGCTCACTAGTGGGGATGTCTCTTGGAACATCAATAATGGATGGCTGTTTGGCCTTGGTTATAATCCTAATGCCTCTATCATATTCATGTTGTCACATGTATCAATATAGTCGTAAAACGGTTTAAAGCAAGTTCTATAGAAACATGTTATCATAAGAGCACTCAAGAAAGAAATTAGATTGATATGTATAATGCATCAATCATATAGGCTCAAAACTCACAAGGATGATTATATAAGTCAATATTAAGTCTAAACATACTTCTTTCTCAATCAACATATCATATTAACATTGGCTCATAAAAAATAATATCAAGCTTAATTCTCATGAAAATCTTCTCACTATTAACCAGTTTTAGACCTAAAACACACACTAATATCTCATCATTGTATTAAAAAGGAACTAAAACACACTAAAATCAAACTAAAAAGACTAAAAATAAAATAAAATTGACAACCTAAAATAAGAAATCCTAAATTCTTCCTCCCACACTTAATTCTTATATTGTCCTCAATGTATTACTATCACCCTACATGCAAGAATTATGTGTAAGAGAAAAGAACTAATAAAAAAAATAGAAACAAATAAAAAATATATATATTAACAAATGAAAACAAACTAATAAAACCTAAACAAACCTAAAACACTACATAAACAATATAAACAATAAAAACAATAATAAAAATAATAAAAGGAAAAGGACAATTTCTTCATTAATTGGGCTGCCTTCCCAATTAGTACTTGAGTTAATTTGTCCAACCTAACCAACACCCCTTCTTGGCTTTTTAGGCTTATCAGGCTCATACAAGAAACTTTTCGAATTTGAGCGTTTTGTAGGGCGGTTTCTTTGCACAATAGTGGATGCATTCTCCATTACAAGTATTATTCCATCATCCTTTATGGTGCATAGCTTGTAAATGAATGGTGCATCTTTTGGTATTTGTTGAATGGCATCCACACAAAAACTGTTTAAGGTTTCCAGCATGTCTTGTTCATGTTCCTTCTCCTTGAACTTTGCAAATATACTAGGAAAAGGTGGAGAAGAAACATTAGCAAAAATTGGAACCTTAAACGTTACCTCAGGTGCCAAAGTACTCTTAATTATGGCTTCATTATCCTCAAGAATAAAATCAATCTCTAATTTTGTCTCATCCTCGGATTCCCTTGGACTTTCTGATTCATCCTCAAGTTGTTTTGGACTATTATTATCCTTTGGATCATGTTCATGTAATTCTTCAGATCTTTATTCTACCCATCGCACCATACCACTAGCCGATTGGCTCATTTGCGTTTCCAAACTCAGGATACTTGCCCTTGCTTCCTGTTGATATGCCATTGTTTCCTGTTGCATTGCCTTTGTTTCCTGTTGAATTTTCAAAGTATTAGCAACAATAGTATTGACAAGGTCTTCTAAAGAAGTACTTGAGTTTTGAGGTGGGTGTTGAAAAAGATCTTGTTCATGAGACCATGATTGATTGAAGCTCGATGGATGATTGTAGTTGGTATAGGGATCTATTTCTTGATAATTTCCCGAGTCGCCATAGTTAGGATGATCCCACCATCCCTCATTGTAAGTGTTTGGGAAAGGATCACACTGTTGTTGATGGAACCCTAGTTGGCTTTGGTATCCTTCCACATCATAGGCTGGTTCAAAATTATCTTTTCGATAGTATGGGCACCAGTTGGTTGGATGATCCATCATGAAGCACCTCCACACTGCCTTGATTGTTGAACATTACCCATGGCCAATTGTTGAACTGGGAGGTGATATTCGCTCATTGGTTCTCCATGTTCATGTATGCCACCAACTCTTCAATTGTTAGATTGCTCAATTCCATCGTGTTTTGCTCAAAAATTGAAAACAAATACCTGTATGTACAAGAAAAATAAAATTAATTACAAATGAAAATAAGAATAAATCAAATAACAAATAAACTAAAAGAAGTAATCCCCGACAACGACACCAAAAACTTGATGCATCCAAAAAAGTGTATATTTATTAAACCTTGCAATTAATATGATCAATTATAGTAAAGTAGCATGCAAGGATCGAAACCACAGAGATTGGTTTTTAGTTCATAAATTATTAGTTTAAAACTTAAATTCAAGAACAATAAAAGAAAAAAAAGGGTTTTTAAAAGAGTTTTAAAAACTAAGAAAACAAGAAAAGTAAGAAGCAATAAAATAAGATGAAATCAAATATGAGAGAAATATGGCTAAAGGTTCATTCTCCACCACTAGACATCATTAAGAATCAAATTCAGATTTATCAATATCAATTAGCTATCAAAGTTAACAACCGTAGATAACAACATCCCGTGTTACCTCAATCCTTCCTTAGTTCGTCGTTAAACAGGACGAACGCCACTACTTAATCTCTAACTATTAAACAACCTAGGATAAACATCTCTAAATTTAATTTGACAGCAGCTTTATGATAAGAAAGATAGGTTGATCTAAGCAACAAAAGCATGAACATGAATTGTTTAACTTAGGTTATGTTCCAATTTGCAATTAGCGAAAACTTGACCATAATCATTAATCACAAATTGCCACTTATGAATAGAAAATCAAGACAATTACATGGATCAAGACTCCTAAACTAGCATTAGACAATTATCAAGATCTATATAGTTGTGCACCTAAACAAATCAAGACAAAATTCATAAACAATTCTTATGGAAGAACATAAGCAACTTTGATGGAAAATTAATGATAGATAGAATCTGAAAATCAATTACAAAACATGTCTAGGGCTTTGAAATCACCCTTAACCAAAAAGAATGGAGAAGAAGAAGAATAATGATGATCCTTGAGTCTCCTCAAAAGATGATGATAGTTTGTGGCTCAAAAGATGGTATTTATAAAGCTTTTTGACCTTGGAAACCCTTTCTTACTCTTCAAGGAAGCTAGGAGTCAAAATATGGCAATTTTGGACTTTTCTTGTATTTTTTCGATTTTGGGAACAAAAACTCGACGCCGCGGCGCCAACTTGCTGTCTTGTGGGATTTTGCTCTCTGACTTCGGTTTCGCGACTGATGCACTGTCTCGCACTTCGTCGGCTGATTTGGGTGACCATCCGTTGTTTGATTTAGGCGTGTAAACTCTCGTTGGAAAGGTATTCAAGTCAGCTTCAAAATTCAAGAGGAAGTTTCTTCAAATAATGATTTTAACATAATAATTTCTTAGCAACAAGCTCCGGAGGTCAGATCTGCCTGATCACTTAGCACTAAAAATTTGATTTTTTGACTCCCAAGTCTTCTTCCATCTTGTGATTATGATTTTGTAAGCTCTTTACCACCATTATTGACATCTTTTGACTTAATTCTTTTAAATATACCTATAATTCTTTTAAAAATAAGTGTTTGAGTAATGATCATACTGTTGGTCTTGGAACACTTGATGGCCTTGACATCCTCCCATGGCCAATTGTTGAACTGGGGAGGTGAGATTGGCTTGTTGATTCTCCATGTTCATGTATGCCACCAACTCTTCAAGTGTTAGATTGCTCAATTCCATTGTTTTTTTTTTTTTAAAAAAAATTTGAAAAGAAAAACTTGTATGTACAAGAAAATAAAACTAATTAGAACTGAAAATAAGAATAAACCAAGTAACAAATAAACTAAAGAAAACAATCCCCGGCAACGGCGCCAAAAATTTGATGCACCCAAAAGAGTGTATCTTATTTAACCTTGCACTAAAAAGATCAATTGTAAGTATAATGATTAGCAAGGGTCGAGTCCTCAGGGATTGGGTTTTAATCTATGAGTTATTAGTTTATAACTTACGTTCAAAGAAAACAATAAAAGAAAAGGGGTTTTTGAAGCCAGATTTAAACTAAAGTAAATAATAAGAATAAGATGCAAGGCGGTATAACCAGCCAATAAAAATATATATACTAAATTAGGCGGTATAACCAGCCAATAAAAATATATATACTAAATTAGGCGGTATAACCAGCCAATAAAAATAAAACAAAGTTAATATACAAATTAGGCGGTATAACCAGCCAATAAAAATAAATATACTTTTAAAAATAAGCAAACTAGAAAAGTAAGAAAACAAGTAAGTAAGAAGAATCAAATATGAAAAATATGGTTAAGGTTTCATTCTCCACCACTAGACATCATTAAGAATCAATTTCAGATCTATCAATATCAACCAACTATCAAAGTTAACAACCGTAGATAACAACAGGCTCTGTTATCCCAATCTTTCCTTAGTTTGTCGTTAAATAGAACAAGCTCTCTATTTAATCTCTAACCATTAAACAACCTAGAATAAGCTCTCTAAATTCAATTTAATGGCAGCTTTATGATGAGAAAGATAGGTTGATCTAAGCAACAAACACATAAGCTCGGATTGTTCAACTTAGGTTATGTTCCACTTTGCAATTATTGAAAACTTGACCATAATCATTAATCACAAATTGCCACTTATGAATAGGAAATCAAGACAATTACACGGATCAAGACTCCTAAACTAGCAATAGATAATTATCAAGATCTATCTAGTTGTACACCTAAATAAATCAAGACAACATCATGAACAATTCTTGTAGAAGAACATAAGCAACTTTGATAGAAAATTAATGATAGATAGAATCTGAAAATCAATCACAAAATATGTCTAGGGCTTTGAAATCACCCTTAACCAAATAAAAGTTTAGCCTAGCATAGGCATTGTAAACATAAACATAAAATTAAAGAGAATCTAAGAAGGAAATAAAAGAAAGAAGAAGAAAATAAAGAAAAAGAAAACTAGAGAAAAGAAAGAAGAAGAAAACTTAGAGAATTTTATTACAATGGCTAATTTCCTACCAATCTACAATATGATTTACAATCATCCAAGGCCCTCTATTTATACACATTTTGGAGGGCTAAATGACAAGAGACAAGCTTTACAAATTTCGAAGGTAGGTATAATAGGTGGGTGCATTTTTCTAACAATTTTCGTCATATTGTATGACAATTTTGATCAGCCATCTTGATGGTCGATTTTGTCAATATTGAAGGCTTAATCTGATCACATGGTCTTCTAGAAAAAGGTTCCCCTATCAGTTAGTGATCCATAGCCGTTGGAATCAGCTCATTTGCTGATGTGGATCAGAAGATATGGGCAAAATACCAAAACTGGTCAGCATAGACGTCATTGCACATCAGCCAGCTTGATGGTTGATTTCGCTAGGGAAAACGACTCCGTTTCAAGAAGTGTAAAACATGAAAAAGATAGATATGCCTCTTAACTTTGCACGGTTAAAATTTCAGCCTTATTGCTTCAGTGAAACTCCAGATATAGCTGATATGGAAAAAGGTGTCGGAACTGGAACTGAACTGGATTTGCCCTTAATTCTTGATTTAACCTAGTAATCTGAAATCACTCAAAGAAACTCGTGAAAAACACCAAATTACATAAAAATATAAAAGATCATAAACACAATTAGACTAAGCAATAATAACTCGTATTTGACACAAAACAATAATAAAACATAACTAAAAACTATATAATTATACGAGTTATCACACCCCCACACTTAGCTTTTTGCTAGTCCTCGAGCAAAACAAAATAAATATAAAATAAGAAAATCTAATCTAATCCACTTTCGTAGGAAATCACGGTGGCACTTAGCATGTGACACAAGCCTTTAAACCCCTAGGTGTCCCTAGTGGACGAGTTTAGTCTCGTGAGGGTTTACTAGGACGATACCCACAAACATTGAAGACATAAGAAAAACTAAAAATAATAATTATAACTAATCGTTCCAATATAAATTAGAAATAATCATTGGACAAGTCTTAAAAATTAATCAATAGCTTAAAGAAATTCACAAAAAATCTTGCTTGAATGTAAATAGTTTGAGTTAAGCCAATATTAACATAATATATTTCAATCAAAATAGTGCATATTCAACTTAATCTCAACCTCTCACATGGGATACTCTCATGATTTTCACTCTTTAAAGTAGTGGTAAAGTGTTTACACTCAATCAATCTCATGAAAATAGTTCTACCATATGCTTGCTTGTCCACCTATTCTCCACTAAAAGATCATGCAACTTCATAAATCAAGAGGTCTTTAATCAAGGTTGTAATAGGGCCAAGGGGTTTGTAATGTGGTTGAAGAACAAAAGGATAAAGATATCACAAAGGTTCCAAAGAGTTCATAAAGTTTAGAGACATAATAAGATCATACAAATAAAACTTCTCAAAACTCTTATAAAGCACATAATAACATAGGCTAAATATTCATGTTGAGCCTTTGCTTCTTTCTAACCAACTTTGTAACATCTTTTTCTTTTTCCACAAATTCAAGAGATGATTCATATTTTTTTAACATAGGAATGTATTTGCCAGTATTCCATTTCTTTTTCTCTTGACTTTTCTTTTCTTTTCCCCCCACACTTATTTCTTGTTTCTAACCCAAATTTTCAATAGATCTTCCTTGTCTTTGCAACTTGTCTCAAAACATGCTAATTCATCTTTGGAACAAAGGTAAAGATATAAGTATATTTAGGTTAGGGACAAGTTATGGTTACCAAAGAGATAGCTTATTCAATGTAGGCTCAAATTGGTTCACTAAGGGTGTGTTCTCTTGGAACATCAATAAGGGATGGCTGTTTGGCCCTGGCTAAAAATCCTAATGCCTCCATCATATTCATGTTGTCACATGCATCAATATAGTCTCAACAAGGTCTAAAGCAAGTTCTAGAGAATCATGTAATCATAAGAGCACTCAAGAAAGAAATTAGATTGATTTGTATAATGCATCAATCATATAGGCTCAAAAACTCATAAGGATGATTATACAAGTCAGATTAAGTCTAAACATGCTTCTTTCTCAATCAACATATCATATTAACATTGGCTCATAAAAAGGTTGACATCAAGCTCAATTCTCATGAAAATCTTCTCACTAATAAATCTGTTTTAGACTTATGCAATTCATATCTCATCATTGTATTAAAAAGGAACTAAAACACACTAAAAAAAAAAAATAATAATAATAATAAAGACTCATAAAAAAAAATAGTAGACAAAAATAAAAGAAATCCTAAATCATTCCCCCCACACTTAATTCTTACATTGTCCTCAATGTAAGTCTATTAACCCAAATGAAAGAATCATGTGTAAGAGAAAAGAACTAATAACATAAGAATAGGAATAACTAGACTCAAAACAAAACAAAACAAACTCATGCAACCTAAATAATCCTAAAATACTAAACAAAAATTAACAACATAAAAAGATTAAAATCAAACTGACAAGGTATGTCTCAAGTCTCCCTTACTCAGACCTTGTTCAGAATGAATACTTCTAAATTGCTTAAAACACAACAAACTTTTTTTTTTTTTTTAATTAGCAAAATATGTCCCTTACCCCCTACTAAAATATGACATTGTCCCCAATATCAAATTTTAAAGGTAGAATTTAGGAGATATTACCTGTAGAGGTTGCTAACCACTTATTATAACTGAGACACAACAAACAAAATGTTAGATAATGTCACAAAGACAAAGTGCAATCCACTCCTTGCTCGTCCATATCTCTTTTTCTTTTTCCGAGCGTTTGTGAAACAACCGTAGCAGATAAATACTCATAAGCTTGGAGTTTTTTGAGTAAATCTTCAATGGTTGTAGTAGAAATTATGGTTCTCCTTGCCTCTGAAAACATGAATCCATTATCCACAGCATTATCTAAATATGAAAGCAAATTACTAAAATAACCATTAATATTATGCAAACCAATGGGTTTCTTTTTTTGTGACCAAAGATGACCAAGAAGCCACGCAAGCTATTTCTTCCAATGTACCCAGACCTCCTGGTTAAGCAATGAATGCATCGGCAGAATGGTACATGATTGTCATCCGTTCAGGGATACTCCAGACTTGTATTTCCTTACCCACGGTAGGTCCACAAAAACCTGTGAATAGTTTTGGCACGATTCCTAGAACTGGACTTCCTCCGGCGTGTGCTGCTGTAGCGACTGCTCCCATTAAACCCGTACTACCGCCTCCATAAATCAACTAGATCTTTTGTTGGGCAAGTATTACTCCAACTCTTATGGCTTCATCAGCTAATATTTATTTTTCCCAGGATAAGCACCTCCAAAGACACAAAATTTTTTAATGCGCTGGGACGAAGTACTTTCCATTTTTTTTTCTTTTTCGAGTGCCTGAAAGAGAATGAGTACATGGTGTAATATATAGAGGACTGAGTAGTGAATCAGACAAGAGTAATAATGTCGCCGAAAGTGTATCTGACCTGTCAGAAGAAAATGTTAACCTAACAAAAGATTTTTGCGTGATTTCAGGAAGAAAATCAAAAAGAGAAGAAAAATCAACCGTAAAAGTGAAGAGTAATAATGTCGCCGAAAGTGTATTTGGCATCTTCCTCTGTTTTTACGTCCAGAAACGGCTTAAACGCCTTCTATGAGTCGAGGATATGCTTCCCATCCAGTTTTCTTACAAGCTGGCAAACAGGGTCTTTTAACATCAGATTCCCAAGATGTTGCCATTCCCTTTGGAATTGCGGCCATAAATCAAGAATTTCTCTTTGTACGTCTCTACTAGGATGCGTCTCAAGAGAAAGTTGGATATTACCCAAATTCTCCTTACTCAGTCCATCCTTAATGAATTCAATTTTATCATCTCGATTAGAGGACGGAATCCCAATAGAACGACATTTACCGTTACATGTCCATCGTGCACATTTGTAGCAGTTTGAGCTCATGCGCTTTGCTCGTCGCTTCTTTGCAAAAGTGCTTCTACCTGTACCTGGTAAATGCAAAATAGGAAGATATTCATCTTCACGTACCTTGGCTTCTGATAACTCGTATAATTATATAGTTTTTAGTTATGTTTTATTATTGTTTTGTGTCAAATACGAGTTATTATTGTTTAGTCTAATTGTGTTTATGATCTTTTATATTTTTATGTATTTTGGTGTTTTTCACAAGTTTCTTTGAGTGATTTCAGATTACTAGAATTAAGGGCAAATCCAGTTCAGTTCCAGTTCCGACACCTTTTGCCATATCAGCTATATCTCGAGTTTCACTGAAGCAATAAGGCGGAAATTTGTAGCCATGCAAAGCTAAGAGGCATATCTATCTTTTTCATGTTTTACACTTCTTGAAACGGAGTCGTTTTCCATAGCGAAATCGACCATCAAGTTGGCTGATGTGCAATGACGTCTGTGCTGACCTGTTTTCGTATTTTGCCCATATCTGCTTATCCACATCAGCAAATGAGCTGATTCCAACGGCTATGGATCAGTAACTGATAGGGTAACATTTTTCTAGAAGACCATGTGATCAGATAAGGCCTGCAAAATTGACAAAATCGACCATCAAGTTGGCTGATCAAAATCGTCATGTATGACGAAAATTGTTAGAAAATGCACCCACCTATTATACCTACCTTTGAAATTTGTAAAGCTTGTCTCTTGTCATTTAGCCCTCCAAAATGTGTATAAATAGAGGGCCTTGGATGATTGTAAGGGATCATATTGTACATAGGTAGGATATTAGCCATTTTAATAAAATTCTCTAAGTTTTCTTCTTCTTTCTTTTCTCTAGTTTTCTTTCTTTTCTCTAGTTTTCTTTTTCTTTAGAGAGAGCAAGAGGTTGGATAATTAATATTCTTCCTCTTCTTATTTCTTTCTCTTATTTTCTTCTTAGATTTTCTTTAATTTTATGTTTATGTTTATAATGCCTATGCTAGGCTAAACTTCTATTTGGTTAAGGGTGATTTCAAAGCCCTAGACATGTTTTATGATTGATTTTCAGATTCTATCTATCATTAATTTTCTATCAAAGTTGCTTATGTTCTTCTACAAGAATTGTTCATGATGTTGTCTTGATTTGTTTAGGTGTACAACTAGATAGATCTTGATAATTATCTATTGCTAGTTTAGGAGTCTTGATCCGTGTAATTGTCTTGATTTCCTATTCATAAGTGGCAATTTGTGATTAATGATTATGGTCAAGTTTTCAATAATTGCAAAGTGGAACATAACCTAAGTTGAACAATCCGAGCTTATGTGTTTGTTGCTTAGATCAACCTATCTTTCTCATCATAAAGCTGCCATTAAATTGAATTTAGAGAGCTTATTCTAGGTTGTTTAATGGTTAGAGATTAAATAGAGAGCTTGTTCTATTTAACGACAAACTAAGGAAAGATTGGGATAACAGAGCTTGTTGTTATCTACGGTTGTTAACTTTGATAGTTGGTTGATATTGATAGATCTGAAATTGATTCTTAATGATGTCTAGTGGTGGAGAATGAAACCTTAACCATATTTTTCATATTTGATTCTTCTTACTTACTTGTTTTCTTACTTTTCTAGTTTGCTTATTTTTAAAAGTATATTTATTTTTATTGGCTGGTTATACCGCCTAATTTGTATATTAACTTTGTTTTACTTTTATTGGCTGGTTATACCGCCTAATTTAGTATATATATTTTTATTGGCTGGTTATACCGCCTAATTTAGTATATATATTTTTATTGGCTGGTTATACCGCCTTGCATCTTCTTTTTATTATTTACTTTAGTTTAAATCTGGCTTCAAAAACCCCTTTTCTTTTATTGTTTTCTTTGAACGTAAGTTATAAACTAATAACTCATAGATTAAAACCCAATCCCTGAGGACTCGACCCTTGCTAATCATTATACTTACAATTGATCTTTTTAGTGCAAGGTTAAATAAGATACACTCTTTTGGGTGCATCAAATTTTTGGCGCCGTTGCCGGGGATTGTTTTCTTTAGTTTATTTGTTACTTGGTTTATTCTTATTTTCAGTTCTAATTAGTATTATTTTCTTGTACATACATGTTTTTCTTTTCAAATTTTGAAAAAAAAAAAAAAAAAAAAAAAAAAGGGTTTGTTATATTTTAAGCAATTTAGAAGTATTCATTCTGAACAAGGTCTGAGTAAGGGAGACTTGAGACATACCTTGTCAGTTTGATTTTAATCTTTTTATGTTTACTTGTTAATTTTTGTTTAGTATTTTAGGATTATTTAGGTTGCATGAGTTTGTTTTGTTTTGAGTCTTAGTTGTTCCTATTCTTATGTTATTAGTTCTTTTCTCTTACACATGATTCTTTCATTTGGGATTAATAGCATTACATTAATGACATTGTAAGAATTATGTGTGGGGGGGAAGAATTTAGGATTTTATTTAGAGTGTTTTGTTTTTGAGTCTTCTTATGTTGTTTTTCTTTCTGATCCTTGTTTTGAAAATAACTAGATGTAAATATAATTTTTATTTTTTTTACCCCGGTTAAATGGCGGATAACGGTACTCCGTGATTATTTAAATCGGTTCCATCAGCTACCCACAAAACTGATATTGTATATAAATTTCTCTTCCAATTTCTCTTTCAATTTTTTTTTTTTCATTTTTTTTTCAGGATGGATGATATTCTCACAAGATTGCAGAAACGATTTCCTCATTTTCCTCGAAATATTTTACTGAAGCTTTACCAAGTTCGACTTGAAAGATTAAGAATGCTTATGCACAAAGGGATTCCTGACGACATACGTTGGATAATTGAAGCCAAGGTACGTGAAGATGAATATCTTCCTGTTTTGCATTTACCAGGTACAGGTAGAAGCACTTTTGCAAAGAAGCGACGAGCAAAGCGCATGAGTTCAAATTGCCACAAATGTGCACGATGGACGTGTAACGGTAAATGTCGTTCTATTGGGATTCCGTCCTCTAATCGAGATGATAAAATTGAATTCATTAAGGATGGACTGAGTAAGGAGAATTTGGGTAATATCCAACTTTCTCTTGAGACGCATCCTAGTGGAGACGTACAAAGAGAAATTCTTGATTTATGGCCGCAATTCCAAAGGGAATGGCAACATCTTGGGAATCTGATGTTAAAAGACCCTGTTTGCCAGCTTGTAAGAAAACTGGATGGGAAGCATATCCTCGACTCATAGAAGGCGTTTAAGCCGTTTCTGGACGTAAAACCAGAGGAAGATGCACTCGAAAAAAAAAAAATGGAAAGTACTTCATCCCAGCGCATTAAAAAAATTTGTGTCTTTGGAGGTGCTTATCCAGGAAAAAATAACATATTCGCTGATGAAGCCATAAGAGTTGGAGTAATACTTGCCCAACAAAAGATCCACTTGATTTATGGAGGCGGTAGTACGGGTTTAATGGGAGCAGTCGCTACAGCAGCACACGCCGGAGGAAGTCCAGTTCTAGGAATCGTGCCAAAACTATTCACAAGTTTTTGTGGACCTACCGTGGGTAAGGAAATACAAGTCTGGAGTGTCCCTGAACGGATAACAATCATGTACCATTCTGCCGATGCATTCATTGCTTTACCAGGAGGTCTGGGTACATTGGAAGAAATAGCTTGCGTGGCTTCTTGGTCATCTTTGGTCACAAATAAGAAACCCATTGGTTTGCTTAATATTAATGGTTATTTTAGTAATTTGCTTTTATATTTAGATAATGCTATGGATAATGGATTCATGTTTTCAGAGGCAAGGAGAACCATAATTTCTGCTACAACCATTGAAGATTTACTTAAAAAGCTCCAAGCTTATGAGTGTTTATCTGCTACGGTTGTTTCGCAAACGCTCGGAAAAAGAAAAAGAGATATGGACGAGCAAGGAGTGGACTGCACTTTGTCTTTGTGACATTATCTAACATTTTGTTTGTTGTGTCTCAGTTATAATAAGTGGTTAGCAACCTCTGCAGGTAATATCTCCTAAATTCTACCTTTAAAATTTGACATTGGGGACAATGTCATATTTTAGTAGGGGGTAAGAGACATATTTTGCTAATTTAAAAAAAAAAAAAAAAAGTTTGTTGTGTTTTAAGCAATTTAGAAGTATTCATTCTGAACAAGGTCTGAGTAAGGGAGACTTGAGACATACCTTGTCAGTTTGATTTCTTCTTTTCAAAAAAAAAAAAAAAAAAAAAGGGTTTGTTATATTTTAAGCAATTTAGAAGTATTCATTCTGAACAAGGTCTGAGTAAGGGAGACTTGAGACATACCTTGTCAGTTTGATTTTAATCTTTTTATGTTTACTTGTTAATTTTTGTTTAGTATTTTAGGATTATTTAGGTTGCATGAGTTTGTTTTGTTTTGAGTCTTAGTTGTTCCTATTCTTATGTTATTAGTTCTTTTCTCTTACACATGATTCTTTCATTTGGGTTAATAGACTTACATTAATGACATTGTAAGAATTATGTGTGGGGGGGAAGAATTTAGGATTTTATTTAGAGTGTTTTGTTTTGAGTCTTAGTTGTTCCTATTCTTATGTTATTAGTTCTTTTCTCTTACACATGATTCTTTCATTTGGGTTAATAGACTTACATTGAGGACAATGTAAGAATTAAGTGTGGGGGGAATGATTTAGGATTTCTTTTATTTTTGTCTACTATTTTTTTTTATGAGTCTTTATTATTATTTTTAGTGTGTTTTAGTTCCTTTTTAATACAATGATGAGATATTCAGTGAAACTCGAGATATAGCTGATATGGCAAAAGGTGTCGGAACTGAAACTGAACTGGATTTGCCCTTAATTCTAGTAATCTGAAATCACTCAAAGAAACTTGTGAAAAACACCAAATTACATAAAAATATAAAAGATCATAAACACAATTAGACTAAACAATAATAACTCGTATTTGACACAAAACAATAATAAAACATAACTAAAAACTATATAATTATACGAGTTATCACACCCCCACACTTAGCTTTTTGCTAGTCCTCGAGCAAAATCAAATAAAAATAAAATAAGAAAATCTAATCTAATCCACTTTCGTAGGAAATCACGGTGGCACTTAGCATGTGACACAAGCCTTTAAACCCCTAGGTGTCCCTAGTGGACGAGTTTAGTCTCGTGAGGGTTTACTAGAACGATACCCACAAACATTGAAAAACTAAAATATAAATAAACTACATATACAAAAAATATTTATTCCTAATCCTTTCAATACACATTAGAGACAATCAAAAAAAAAAATAAAAAAAAAAAAAAAAAAAAAAGGGTTTGTTATATTTTAAGCAATTTAGAAGTATTCATTCTGAACAAGGTCTGAGTAAGGGAGACTTGAGACATACCTTGTCAGTTTGATTTTAATCTTTTTATGTTTACTTGTTAATTTTTGTTTAGTATTTTAGGATTATTTAGGTTGCATGAGTTTGTTTTGTTTTGAGTCTTAGTTGTTCCTATTCTTATGTTATTAGTTCTTTTCTCTTACACATGATTCTTTCATTTGGGTTAATAGACTTACATTGAGGACAATGTAAGAATTAAGTGTGGGGGGAATGATTTAGGATTTCTTTTATTTTTGTCTACTATTTTTTTTTATGAGTCTTTATTATTATTTTTAGTGTGTTTTAGTTCCTTTTTAATACAATGATGAGATATGAATTGCATAAGTCTAAAACAGAGTTATTAGTGAGAAGATTTTCATGAGAATTGAGCTTGATATCAATTTTTTTTTTTATGAGCCAATGTTAATATGATATGTTGATTGAGAAAGAAGCATGTTTAGACTTGATATTGACTTGTATAATCATCCTTGTGAGTTTTTGAGCCTATATGATTGATGCATTATACATATCAATCTAATTTCTTTCTTGAGTGCTCTTATGATTACATGATTCTCTAGAACTTGCTTTAAACCATTTGAGACTATATTGATGCATGTGACAACATGAATATGATAGAGGCATTAGGATTTTTAGCCAGGGCCAAACAGCCATCCCTTATTGATGTTCCAAGAGAACACACCCTTATTGAACCAATTTGAGCCTACATTGAATAAGCTATCTCTTTGGTAACCATAACTTGTCCCTAACCTAAATATACTTATATCTTTACCTTTGTTCCAAAGATGAATTAGCATGTTTTGAGACAAGTTGCAAAGACAAGGAAGATCTATTGAAAATTTGGGTTAGAAACAAGAAATAAGTGTGGGGGGAAAGAAAAGAAAAGTCAAGAGAAAAGGAAATGGAATACTGGCAAATACATTCCTATGTAAAAAAAAAAAATATGAATCATCTCTTGAATTTGTGGAAAAGGAAAAAAGATGTTACAAAGTTGTTTAGAATGAAGAAAAGGCCCAACATGAATATCCGGCCTAGGTGACTATGTACTTGTAAAAAAATTTTGAGAAGTTTCTTTGTATGATCTTTTTATGTCTCTAAACTTTATGAACTCTTTGGAACCTTTGTGATATCTTTATCCTTTTGTTCTTCAACCACATTACAAACCCCTTGGCCCCATTACAACCTTCATTAAAGACCTCTTGATTCATGAAGTTGTATGATCTAAATAGTGGAGAATAGGTGGACAAGCAAGAATATGGTAGAACTGTTTTCATGAGATTGATTGAGTGTAAACACTTCACCACTACTTTAAAGAGTGAAAATCATGAGGGTATCCCATGTGAGTAGTTGAGATTAAGTTTGAATATGCACTATTTTGATTGAAATATGTTATGTTAATATTGGCTTAACTCAAACAATTTACATTCAAGCATGATTTTTTGTGAAATTCTTTAAGCTATTGATTAGTTTATAAGACTTGTTCAAAGATTGTCTCTAATTTGTATTGAAAGGATTAGGAGTAAATATTTTTAGTATATGTAGTTTATTTATATTTTAGTTTTTCAATGTTTGTGGGTATCGTTCTAGTAAACCCTCACGAGACTAAACTCGTCCACTAGGGACACCTAGGGGTTTAAAGGCTTGTGTCACATGCTAAGTGCCACCGTGATTTCCTACGAAAATGGATTAGATTAGATTTTCTTATTTTATTTTTATTGAGTCGTTGCTAGGGACTAGCAACAATCTAAGTGTGGGGGTGTGATAACTCGTATAATTATATAGTTTTTAGTTATGTTTTATTATTGTTTTGTGTCAAATACGAGTTATTATTGTTTAGTCTAATTGTGTTTATGATCTTTTATATTTTTATGTATTTTGGTGTTTTTCACAAGTTTCTTTGAGTGATTTCAGATTACTAGAATTAAGGGCAAATCCAGTTCAGTTCCAGTTCCGACACCTTTTGCCATATCAGCTATATCTCGAGTTTCACTGAAGCAATAAGGCGGAAATTTGTAGCCATGCAAAGCTAAGAGGCATATCTATCTTTTTCATGTTTTACACTTCTTGAAACGGAGTCGTTTTCCATAGCGAAATCGACCATCAAGTTGGCTGATGTGCAATGACGTCTGTGCTGACCTGTTTTCGTATTTTGCCCATATCTGCTTATCCACATCAGCAAATGAGCTGATTCCAACGGCTATGGATCAGTAACTGATAGGGTAACATTTTTCTAGAAGACCATGTGATCAGATAAGGCCTGCAAAATTGACAAAATCGACCATCAAGTTGGCTGATCAAAATCGTCATGTATGACGAAAATTGTTAGAAAATGCACCCACCTATTATACCTACCTTTGAAATTTGTAAAGCTTGTCTCTTGTCATTTAGCCCTCCAAAATGTGTATAAATAGAGGGCCTTGGATGATTGTAAGGGATCATATTGTACATAGGTAGGATATTAGCCATTTTAATAAAATTCTCTAAGTTTTCTTCTTCTTTCTTTTCTCTAGTTTTCTTTCTTTTCTCTAGTTTTCTTTTTCTTTAGAGAGAGCAAGAGGTTGGATAATTAATATTCTTCCTCTTCTTCTTTCTTTCTCTTATTTTCTTCTTAGATTTTCTTTAATTTTATGTTTATGTTTATAATGCCTATGCTAGGCTAAACTTCTATTTGGTTAAGGGTGATTTCAAAGCCCTAGACATGTTTTATGATTGATTTTCAGATTCTATCTATCATTAATTTTCTATCAAAGTTGCTTATGTTCTTCTACAAGAATTGTTCATGATGTTGTCTTGATTTGTTTAGGTGTACAACTAGATAGATCTTGATAATTATCTATTGCTAGTTTAGGAGTCTTGATCCGTGTAATTGTCTTGATTTCCTATTCATAAGTGGCAATTTGTGATTAATGATTATGGTCAAGTTTTCAATAATTGCAAAGTGGAACATAACCTAAGTTGAACAATCCGAGCTTATGTGTTTGTTGCTTAGATCAACCTATCTTTCTCATCATAAAGCTGCCATTAAATTGAATTTAGAGAGCTTATTCTAGGTTGTTTAATGGTTAGAGATTAAATAGAGAGCTTGTTCTATTTAACGACAAACTAAGGAAAGATTGGGATAACAGAGCTTGTTGTTATCTACGGTTGTTAACTTTGATAGTTGGTTGATATTGATAGATCTGAAATTGATTCTTAATGATGTCTAGTGGTGGAGAATGAAACCTTAACCATATTTTTCATATTTGATTCTTCTTACTTACTTGTTTTCTTACTTTTCTAGTTTGCTTATTTTTAAAAGTATATTTATTTTTATTGGCTGGTTATACCGCCTAATTTGTATATTAACTTTGTTTTACTTTTATTGGCTGGTTATACCGCCTAATTTAGTATATATATTTTTATTGGCTGGTTATACCGCCTAATTTAGTATATATATTTTTATTGGCTGGTTATACCGCCTTGCATCTTCTTTTTATTATTTACTTTAGTTTAAATCTGGCTTCAAAAACCCCTTTTCTTTTATTGTTTTCTTTGAACGTAAGTTATAAACTAATAACTCATAGATTAAAACCCAATCCCTGAGGACTCGACCCTTGCTAATCATTATACTTACAATTGATCTTTTTAGTGCAAGGTTAAATAAGATACACTCTTTTGGGTGCATCAGCTTCAATTATCCAACGTATGTCTTCAGGAATCCCTTTGTGCATAAGCATTCTTAATCTTTCAAATCGAACTTGGTAAAGCTTCAGCAAAATATTTCGAGGAAAAGGAGGAAATCGTTTCTGCAATCTTGTGAGAATATCATCCATCTTGAAAAAAGAAAAAAAAATGAAAGAGAAATTGAAAGAGAAATTTATATACAATATCAGTTTTGTGGGTAGCTGATGGAACCGACTTAAATAATCACGGAGTACCGTTATCCGCCATTTAACCGGGGTTAAAAAATTATATTTACATCTAGTTATTTTCAAAACAAGGATCAGAAAGAAAAACAACATAAAAAGACTCAAAAACAAAACACTCTAAATAAAATCCTAAATTCTTCCCCCCACACATAATTCTTACATTGTCATTAATGTAATGCTATTAATCCCAAATGAAAGAATCATGTGTAAGTGAAAAGAACTAATAAACAAAATAAACTTATGCAGCCTAAATGAACTTAGAAACACTAAACACAATTAGCAAAGAAACATGAGAAAAAAATAAAGAAAAAGAGAGCAAATCTGAGGATGGCAGTTTGGCAATGCTTTCACTAATTAGGCTGCCTCCCCCAATTAGCACTTGATTGATTGTTTTCAGCCTAGCCAATCCCCCTTCTTGGCTTTTTAGGATCTTTTGGCTTAGACATGAAACTTCTCGGATTTTTGCGTTTTGGAGGAAGTTTTCTTTGCAAAACTGCCAATGCCTTCTCCCCCACACGTATTATTTCATCATTCTTGGTGGGGTATAGCTCTTTGAGGAATTGTGCATATCTTGGTACTTGTCTAATGGCATCCACAAGCAAGCTGTTTAAGGTTTCCAAAAATTGTTGTTCATGTTCCTCCTTCTTGGACTTTGCAAATCTGCTAGGAAACAGTGGAGAAGGAACATTAGTAGAAATAAGAACCTTAAAAGCTACCTGAGGTGTCAAAGTACTCTCAATTGGAATGGTGGCTTCATTATCCTCAAGAAGTGAATCCATCTTTGGTTTTGTTTCATCCTTATCTTGTTCCTCATTCTTCAAGGTCACAATAGTAGCATTCTCCTTTGGGTTAACCATCATTTGGGCTGGGAGTTCTTCAGATCTTTGTGCTACCCATCCCACCATACTAGTATCCAATTGGCTCATTTGCTTTTCCAAACTCTGGATACTTGCCTTTGTTTCTTGTTGAAATTGCAAAGAATCAGTAACAAGAGAATAGACAAGATCTTCTAAAGAAATACCTGAGTTTTGAGTCATATGTGGTGGTTGAAGAAGATCTGGTTCTTGAGACCATGATTGATTGAAGCTAGATGGATGAGTGTAATTGGCATAAGGATCTACTTCTTGGTAATTTTTCGAGTTGCCATAATTAGTATGATCCCACCATCCCTCATGGTAAGTGTTTGAGTAATGATCATACTGTTGGTCTTGGAACACTTGATGGCCTTGACATCCTCCCATGGCCAATTGTTGAACTGGGGAGGTGAGATTGGCTTGTTGATTCTCCATGTTCATGTATGCCACCAACTCTTCAAGTGTTAGATTGCTCAATTCCATTGTTTTTTTTTTTTAAAAAAAAATTTGAAAAGAAAAACTTGTATGTACAAGAAAATAAAACTAATTAGAACTGAAAATAAGAATAAACCAAGTAACAAATAAACTAAAGAAAACAATCCCCGGCAACGGCGCCAAAAATTTGATGCACCCAAAAGAGTGTATCTTATTTAACCTTGCACTAAAAAGATCAATTGTAAGTATAATGATTAGCAAGGGTCGAGTCCTTAGGGATTGGGTTTTAATCTATGAGTTATTAGTTTATAACTTACGTTCAAAGAAAACAATAAAAGAAAAGGGGTTTTTGAAGCCAGATTTAAACTAAAGTAAATAATAAGAATAAGATGCAAGGCGGTATAACCAGCCAATAAAAATATATATACTAAATTAGGCGGTATAACCAGCCAATAAAAATATATATACTAAATTAGGCGGTATAACCAGCCAATAAAAATAAAACAAAGTTAATATACAAATTAGGCGGTATAACCAGCCAATAAAAATAAATATACTTTTAAAAATAAGCAAACTAGAAAAGTAAGAAAACAAGTAAGTAAGAAGAATCAAATATGAAAAATATGGTTAAGGTTTCATTCTCCACCACTAGACATCATTAAGAATCAATTTCAGATCTATCAATATCAACCAACTATCAAAGTTAACAACCGTAGATAACAACAGGCTCTGTTATCCCAATCTTTCCTTAGTTTGTCGTTAAATAGAACAAGCTCTCTATTTAATCTCTAACCATTAAACAACCTAGAATAAGCTCTCTAAATTCAATTTAATGGCAGCTTTATAATGAGAAAGATAGGTTGATCTAAGCAACAAACACATAAGCTCGGATTGTTCAACTTAGGTTATGTTCCACTTTGCAATTATTGAAAACTTGACCATAATCATTAATCACAAATTGCCACTTATGAATAGGAAATCAAGACAATTACACGGATCAAGACTCCTAAACTAGCAATAGATAATTATCAAGATCTATCTAGTTGTACACCTAAATAAATCAAGACAACATCATGAACAATTCTTGTAGAAGAACATAAGCAACTTTGATAGAAAATTAATGATAGATAGAATCTGAAAATCAATCACAAAATATGTCTAGGGCTTTGAAATCACCCTTAACCAAATAGAAGTTTAGCCTAGCATAGGCATTGTAAACATAAACATAAAATTAAAGAGAATCTAAGAAGGAAATAAAAGAAAGAAGAAGAAGAAGAAAATAAAGAAAAAGAAAACTAGAGAAAAGAAAGAAGAAGAAAACTTAGAGAATTTTATTACAATGGCTAATTTCCTACCAATCTACAATATGATTTACAATCATCCAAGGCCCTCTATTTATACACATTTTGGAGGGCTAAATGACAAGAGACAAGCTTTACAAATTTCAAAGGTAGGTATAATAGGTGGGTGCATTTTTCTAACAATTTTCGTCATATTGTATGACAATTTTGATCAGCCATCTTGATGGTCGATTTTGTCAATATTGAAGGCTTAATCTGATCACATGGTCTTCTAGAAAAATGTTCCCCTATCAGTTAGTGATCCATAGACGTTGGAATCAGCTCATTTGCTGATGTGGATCAGAAGATATGGGCAAAATACCAAAACTGGTCAGCACAGACGTCATTGCACATCAGCCAGCTTGATGGTTGATTTCGCTAGGGAAAACGACTCCGTTTCAAGAAGTGTAAAACATGAAAAAAATAGATATGCCTCTTAACTTTGCACGGTTAAAATTTCAGCCTTATTGCTTCAGTGAAACTCCAGATATAGCTGATATGGAAAAAGGTGTCGGAACTGGAACTGAACTGGATTTGCCCTTAATTCTTGATTTAACCTAGTAATCTGAAATCACTCAAAGAAACTCGTGAAAAACACCAAATTACATAAAAATATAAAAGATCATAAACACAATTAGACTAAGCAATAATAACTCGTATTTGACACAAAACAATAATAAAACATAACTAAAAACTATATAATTATACGAGTTATCAGACGACGTGTAATACAACTTCTTTGCATCGGTTCTTATCACCGAGAGGGCACGTATCGTCTCAAGAGAACGACCTAGTCTGCTCCTCAATCTCCGTCACCCTATTTCAACTTTCAGATTTGTGACAATTAGGTAGCAGCAAATTGATCCTCTACTCCTATCCAGAAGAATTAATCTGCAACATTCTCCAACACAACATCATTAAATCCAACTAAGAGGATATTAATTTATATAAAAATTACTCTTATAAGTTATATACTAGATCTGTTTATGGGTCGGGTCGCGGTCCGAAATTTTTTTCTTCTTTTCCCAAGTCAGAATCGGGCCGGGTTCAGACCGGCTCGAAAGCGCATTTCACTGTTCATTAAATATTAAAATATTATTTATATATATTTTATAACTAAATTTAAATACATTTTTTTATTTAATGAATAGTAATTGGGCTGGCTCAACCCAATTTAGTAAAATTCTTGTCCAGGCCGGCCCAATTCGGTAGGGATGAGCGTTCGATCGAATCGAGTCAAATCGAGTGAAAAAAATTCGAGTTAGTCGAGTTTACGAGTCCTATTTTGTCAACCGAACTGAATTTGAAAATTTAGCAAATCGAGTCGAGTGAAAAGAAATTCGAGTCGAATAAATTTATTCGAGTTAAAATAAATTTTCAATTATATTTAAGCATGATAAAACAAATCCTATAAATTTTCAATTATATTTAAGTATGATAAAACTAAATTTTGGGTAAATGAAATTGTTCAATTTTCTAAATCAAAATCAATAAAAATGTAAGCAAATATCAAAAGTTCAAGGCTTATGGTGAAATTTAAATTGCTTACTCAACTAAAAAAATTCAAAAATTAGATTCGGATACATGAATACATCTTATAACTAATATAATACCATATATAAATATTATTTTTCTTTATAAATTAAAAAAAATTGAAAAAAATTTATTTACCAAATTCATTTTAATTATTATTAATTTCAATGATTTTGGACCACATTACTCGTAAAAAAGAGATAGAGACCGAAGAGAAAGAGAAAAAAAGAGGGAAACAAGGGGGACGCAAAGAGGAGGGAGGAGAAGAAAATTGGATAAATTTGAAAAACATGTTGTCAATAACTAAATTATTATTAAATGGTATAATGGATAAAAATTATTTGAAAAAGAGAAATAAACAATTAAAAATTATTAGAAAGGATATTGTAAAGACAAAATTACCTTTAATGAAAAAAACTATTTTTCCTTTCTCCTTCATTAAGAAAATATTATATTTTAATAATTTTAATTAAAAAAATAAAATATTTAAATATTTATTTTTTAAAAAATTTAAAAAAATAAAGAAAAAATAATTTTAGAAAAAATAATGTTATTTTTTTAAAAAATTTAATTAAAAAAATAAATAAAAATTTTTAAATTTTAAATAAATTTTTTTAAAATTAAAAAAAAATTATTTTCAGAAAACTTTATTTTTTAATTAAAAAATAAATTAAAAAATAAGAGAAAAAGGAAGGAGAAGGTTTTTTTTATCAAAGGTAATTTTGTTTTTACAATTTCCTTTTTAATAATTTTTTATTTATCTTTTCAAATAATTTTTACTCATTATACCATTTAACAATAATTTGGTTATTGACAGCATGTTTTTCAAATTTACCCAAGAAAATTAAACCCTAGTTCAAAACGACGTCGTTTTGGATTTTACTATTCGGATTTTCGGATAACTCGAACTGTGAAATCTAAATTCGAGCTAAATCGTATAACTCGATTTATTTATTCGAGTCGATCCGAAAACTCGAAAAACTTGAATAATTCGAACTATTTAAACCAAATTTTGAAATTTTAATCGATTTTTTCGAATCGAGTCGGATTTTGCTCACCCCTACAATTCGGGCCAGACGGGTAGCCCGACCCTTGAACAGATTTATTATATACTAAACAAACTTTAAAACATATTTATTTTTTAAAAAAATTATACCGTCAGTGGTGTTTTTAAATTCTAAAAGCAAAATTCGTATGATGACACATACCTTACGATATATTAAAAAAATTTAAAAAAAAATGAGATATGTGATAATTTCATAATCTGACTTATGAAATTAAAAACTTTTACCGTCATTATATCAAAATAAACTCTTTTTTTTTTTAAATTACACGAACGATTAAATCAATTAAGAAGACAACAATATCACTAATGTTCAATTTTGCCATGATACATATGCATCTGAGTACATTCATTATCTTCTAAGGGGAAAAATGAAAATAAATAAACAAAAAAAAATTAAAAGTAATACATTTTTGTTAAATTACACAAATTTATTAGTTTTGACACTTATTTCAACCAGTATATATATATATATATATATATATATATATATATATTACATAAATATCAAGCTTTTGAAAATATCCATTAGAAAATTGATACAAGACACCGCAATAAGCTGAAAAAGCACATTTAGCAGTTTGGGCCGCATGGGTGAAAAGAAATTCCAAAATATGATCATGGATAGATTTAATAATCAATGTGTTTTCAAATATTATAATCGTGTTTAACGTATTATATATTTATATAAATTAATATATTAATAATTCGTATTATATAGATTTTGACGTATTCGTTTATTCATATTTACATCAAGAGTTTGTTCATTGATTCATAGTTACATACAACAAAATCTTCAATTAATAAATGTATAAAAATTCAAATGTCATAGATTTGATGGGAATATAACATACAGGAACTTTCAGTCTTAATTCCTTTCCTAATTCCCAAGCAATACAAACATGGATCTCCTTTTAACACTCTACATTAAGGATCAAACCAGAATTCTAGCGTCTTTGGAAATTAAACACCTTTATAGACACAGTAAAGATTGCTCCAAAGAGTGCTGTGAAACCAAGAATTACAGCTGCAACAATTCCCAGAAATTCATGTCTAAAGCCATACAAATTTCTCAAGTACTGTTCAACTGTCTCACCATTGTTTCCATCCTCAAGGATATCTTGTAAATTTCCGAATTGTGAAACAACCAATCCATACAAGGTCCAAGATACTGGACAAATCCAATAGTACCATCTCCACCATACAGGAATACTCTGTAATTGAAGGAGGTGGAAAGTTAGTCCTCAGAAAAAATGTCAAGTATATGCTACAGATATATACCAAGCAAGGATTTATTGCGTTTATCATGGTTTCAAATAAACCTGTCTAACGGTTGGGGTCCAAACTCGAAAGTCTGTCTATATTTTAGAGGGTTTGGATAAAAATATTAAGTCCAAAAAATGGATTTGGACAAAAAAAATGAAGTTTGTTTAAAAAATGTGTCTAACCTTGGTTCCAACATTCAAGGTCCAAGACCAGCTCGACCTGGCCCGTTTTCTAATTAAATAATATATTATTTTTATTTATATATATATATATATATTATGTAATTTATGTCATATAAATATTAAATATATATAATATTATAATATAAATATTAAAAAATATGTTAAGTTATCCATGTTTGAGAACTTTATAAAAGAAAAAATATAAAATTACTAAAGATTAAATAAAAAATAGTATGTTTTTTTAATTTTTTTAGAAAAAAAATATAGACGGGTCTAAACGGGTTTGGGCTATCCATTTACAAATATGGACGGGTTTGGACAAAATTTGAGGCTCATATTTCGGGTCGGACCGGGTTTGGACAAGCATATATGGTGTTGATACCATACATAGACCTGGCCCGATCCATAAACACCTTTAGTTGCAGACATAATATGGTGAATATCGGAGGTGAAGAGAGTCGAAACTGCAAAATAGAGACCGTAATTGCCGCCATTATTTAAATCCGTGATACCAAGAACTTGAAAAAGAAAATCATGTGAAAGCAGCACTTACAGTGCGTGGGATGATGAATCCTGAAAAGACATTCCATATTCCATAAAATGCTGTGCAAACTATGGACGCAATGTGGTAGTTTGGAGTGACAGCCACAGCCATCATGCCATAGAAGGTGAAATACAGTAAGGTGAAGTACATAAAGAAGATATACCAGAAGAACTTAGCAGCAGTCCATTCGAACCCGATCATCGCGTAGACTATAATGCCATACACAGTAGATTGAACAAAAATATAAGGTATCTCCAGTAAGACCTGTAGTTGCAAAACTGGAAGTCAATTATAATGTACTAAAATTTTGTACCAACTTTCTTTATAGTTTGAACCTATGTTACTCCGACTCTTAATTTTTCTTGAAATATCCGTGTTCGACACCCATTTCTGACACATATTCGGACATGGATATGGGAATATAATCCTCCAAGGATCCTCCAAATATATGAAAAAACTTAGAAAAACTTGAACATACCCGTGTCGGACACATATCCGTATCCGACCCGCACACCCGAGTTCGAGTAACATAGGTTTGAACTCTTGAAAATGTGAAGAAAAAAAAACTTGCCTGGGCAATGGCATATGGCATGGCTGAATACATTCCAGCAGCTCTTTCTCTATAAAAGACTGTCCTTTCAACGGCCACAACAGGTTGCACAGATGTAGAGTTTTGGTAACCAAGGAAAAGAACAGCAGCATACATTGAACCCATTGCATTGCCCAGATCTTGCCTCTTTTTACTGTAATTTCACATTGTGACAATTAGATATATGGAGCTGATAAAAACCAACATCGAAGCTTGAGTAGTAGCTTACATTTTAGTGCCAAGGTCCCAGAACATTGTCCCGAAAATCAATGCTATGATAGTTGTAAAAAGAAATCTCACAGCAGTGTATGGTGGGTTGCGCCAATATGACCAGTGCTGCTTCCATAGGCAAGCTGTAAACTGAGTCAACAATGGCTGAGAGTACTGAGTTGGAAAATAGAGTTCCTTTGAACCAGGAGCAGGTTTGCTTAAATCTTCAATAAGAGCTTTGTTTCTCCTGAAAAAATGACATACATCAGTAGGAAATTCAAGGTAGCTAAGATAGCTAGGCAGTATATAGATAAAGAAAGTTTACACTTTTTTACAGCAATGTTTGTTTCTGAGTAGATTATTACCTATACAGTTCTGAGTTTTTGTAGACATCAGCAAAATCAACACTTAAAGCTAATTCTTGCGCTGTTGTGGTAACTTCCAACATCCAAGTTGCTGGATTGTAGCCATCTTTGATTTTGCTAACTCCTTGAATTCCCTGGAGGAGATGAACATTATTATAGTGTTAGACACAAATTTAAATTGCGGTTCCGGACGCATTTTCGTGTTTATTGCAGTAGCGGACGTAACAAATATTATCGCAATCAATTGCAGTTGATTATCGAAGACAAAGAAAGTCGAAATCATAAAATAACGACTCCGACATAGCATATTACCTCAAAATATTTGATAAGATGTTTAGAATGGTGTCCTAATGGCCCCACATATATCTCTTGTCCTCCTCGCTTCATAAGGAATAGCTGCAATGGCATGTTTATTTATTAGTTACATAATTGCATATATAAAGAACCTAACAACAAAGCAGCAACATGTTTTCAAAATAATTTTTCAAGTTTCTCACCTCATCAAATGCTTCAAATATGTCAATACTTGGCTGATGGATTGTACACACAACTGTTCTTCCAGTGTCCACTGTGTTCCTAACTGTTCTCATAACAATTGCAGCAGCTCTTGCATCAAGCCCTGAAGTTGGCTCATCAATGAAAATGATAGAAGGGTTTGCCACAAGTTCAACTGCAATAGTAAGCCTCTTTCGCTGCTCAGTTGATAAACCATTTACACCAGGTAAACCAACTAGTGCTTGCCTTAATGGATTCAGTTCCACAAGCTCCATGACTTCCTCGATGAACATCTGAAAACATATGAAGAAATCCAGGCCAAAGGGATCATTAGAAAAATGTTATTTTTTGGACTTTGTTATCAGGATTTCAATCATAGTAAAACCTCTAGCATGTATCAAAGTGGAATAAGAGACTTGAAACTACTGGTGTCCATGACCTGGGCCCATTTATGATATCTACATTATATAAATTTGTTTAAGCTTGGTCCACCCCAAAATATGGGTCTCAAATTCTACCTAGGTCCGTTCATATTTGTAAATGGATAGTCCAATCCGTTTATGTCTACTCATATTATATATATTTTTTAATAAAAAAAACATGTTATTTTTATTTAATATTTAGTAATTATATATATATTTTTATTAAGTTCTCAAACATAGACAATTTAATATTTTTTTTTATATTTACACTATAATATTATATATATTTAATCTTAATAAATATATATATAAATAAAAATAATATATTATATAATTAAAAAATGGGTCGGGCCTGGATCGGGCTTTGAATGTTGGAACCAAGGCCTGGCCTATTTTTTTAAGCGAGCTTGATTTTTTTGCCCAAATTCATTTTTCGAATCCAATATTTTTGTTCAAACCCTCCTAAATATCGGACGGGTCTTCGAGTTTGAACGGATAATCCGATCCTTGGATAGGTCTACTTGAAACAACTAAAGGTTTCATGAATGCCAACCTTTCTGGTTTCAGCATCAACTTGGGCCGGTATTCGAAGCCAAGCAGAATAGAGCAAGGATTCATACACAGTGACATGAGGAGAGTGAATATCATTTTGCTCACAGTATCCAGATACTCGAGCAAATGTTTCTTGCTTCTTCGGGAAACCTGAAACCGTGATATTCCCATGGATATAACCACCAATTTTTCTGCCAGCAAGCACATCCATCAGAGTCGTTTTACCAGCTCCACTAACACCCATCAGAGCTGTGAGAACGCCTGGTCTGAAAGCGCCACTAACACCCTTCAATAGCACCAATCTATCTTCAGTGACACCTTGTTCTTTTATTTCCTGCAAAGTTTCAAATCAAATAAACTCCCATATATCTGGACCACATTAAATTGAAACAAGATATATGATAAGTTGGGTGATCAATTATTTCAAAAGCTTAAGTTGACACGAAATGATCCAACTATTATACATGTTCCCTCACGCGCAAGTCGGATGAATGATTAATGAGCTTACATGTAGACCCAAGTGTAAAAAAAAGATGTAAGCTGAAAAAATATTAGAGCAACAAAGCAAAACCCGATGAGCAACAAGACATAAGTTGAAGAAATATTAAATGAGGAAAGCAGTGATTAAAAATCGGACTGGATCGAGCGTTTGAACCGGTGGTCTGTCCGGTCCGACGAGTTATTAGAATCGGGTTTTTATCAAATTGATAAAAAACCGAATTGAACTAGTAAAAAACTGGTTTTAAATGTATTTTTTATTTTGTTTCAAAATTTTATTTGTAATTAATGAGATTTGAACTTTTAATCTCTTAATAATATAATAAAGACCATACAATTAAACCAAATATATATTTTTGTTTAATATTAACTATATTTAATATTTATTTAATGTAACTTAGTGTTTAAATATTAAAAAAAAAAAGAGCTCTATAGAATCGATCGGAAGTCTGACCGGTTCGAATTTCGGTCTGATTTTTTTAACCTTGAAAGAAAATAATTGTCTGGATTCTAACTCTAATCCTGAAACTATATTGAATTGGATAACCAATTATTTTAAAATTTTAAATTGATAAAAACTAATTCAACTATTATATTTAAATTCTAACAATATAAGGCTGAACATAAATCGAACCTTATGTTACCTGTGGCATATCTACAGAATAGATAACGTCATCAAATGTGATGGAATGTGGCTCAAATGGAAGAACCATTCCTTTTTTCTTGTTGGCAAGGGCCCCAGCAGTTGCCTCAATCATAGAAGAGGACTTGGATGAGGTGCTTCTTCGAATGTCATCTTGAATCTCTGCATGTCAAATTGGTTTTAGTATTGTGTACATAAATGGCTTGTTCACAAACACACTGACACAATTATAGATGAGCTCTAATATATCTTACTCGGACTCGGATATAAGTATCGGACATGGATATATTTAATTTTTTTTAAGATTTTCATGTATTTGGAGGATCATATCCTCATACCTATATTCGAATATGCGTTGGATACGAATACTTCTAGAAAAATGAAGAATCGGACCAACATAGACTCTAATACCTGATTTAGTTACACGACTTGAGCTACTTTCATAGTTTGATAACTGAATGCTTCCGCCAACTCCATTGCTTTGTTCGTTGCTTTCAGGTTCGTCTGATATTACAGCCTGAGGCTTCTCAAATGCTGCATATATATTTGGAAAATGGTAAAACATAAGTTCTACCTTCCAAAGAGGCATAAGTTTAAGCAGTGTTATCTAATTCGATTAACCCCTTCCGAATTACGAATTGGATCGAACGATCCAAAACAGGATACAAAAGCGATTTAGTTCGCAAAATCAAGTTATCCTTTTGCTTGAGAATAAAATTGAGTTTCAAACCTAATTGATTATGACTTTTAGAATATTATATTAAGCATTCAAATTTTTTTTAGATACCTTATCGTACCGCATTTTTGATAAATAACGAGTTACGTTTTAGTTTTCGTTCCACGAACCGAATCGATTCGTGTTTCAGGTAACTTTGAGTTTAAGTAAAGCTATACTCACAGTTTAGATAGGTAAGAGCCAGAGTAAAACAAAAGTTGAACAATAATGTGAATCCAATCAATCCCCCTACTCCGATCCAATACCAATGTGGATCTTGGAAAAAACCCCTAGACTTCAAAACTTCAATTCCCAGTGATTCTGTTGAGTTCGGAAGAACCTTCAAATATGAAAGAAATTAATATAAAGGATCAGCAGATTGTTAAGAGATTATAAGCAGAATCATAGACATTGTAATAAATTCAAAGCATTACATGTCTCCATTGGTTCCCAAGAAACTCATTAACCATCAATGCATTTTGCCCATACATCATAGGCGAAATCCAGTAACCCCATATCCACCATTTCTTTATGTCCTCTGTGACATTGATTAAACAAAGAAAATTGATTAGATCTGTTTAAAGTTTAATTATCATTAAAAGTTTGATTTCCTATTATTATGTTTCTAAGACTTATTTATTATACCTCGTGACAAGACAAAGCCACCCAATGCAAAAAGTACGAGCAAAGCCAATGACCCAAAAGTGTTTGCAACAATCAAGTTTCTAGCGGTTGCTGCAATGAATCGCAACAATCCCGAAGCCATCTGGCTAACGAGAACAAGGATGAGGTACTGTCTAAACAACCTGCGCCAGACAAATTACATCAATTTAGATCAGAGCTAATAAGCAATCAATATATATATCAAGGATTACAGTCGTTTTTTTGCGGTTTCGGTTTTCTCCGTTTATGATATTTACTGTAATTAATCATGATAGCATTCATTACGTCGCAACTGCAATAAACGTGACGCAACCGAAAACAAAACTACGACCGCAATTTAAATCCCTTTGATATATATACTACTAGTCGAGTTCCCCCACGAAAATTTTATTGTAATTTCTTTTGTTTACCTTTCAACATTGGGATCAAATCCAATGACATAGTAGGTAAGAAATACCCATATGCCAACTTCTATAAATGTGTTAGGGATCTTGAGTATCCATGTTGGTAGAGCATATGCCCATGAAGGAAAGAATATGAGGTCTCTTTGCTTGTAAAAGACGGGAAGCTTAGCAATGGTCATAGAAAGCTCAGCCATTCCATTAAACAAGATCATAACCAAGCCAAAAAACAAGGCTCCCATATAGATTCCTCCTTGTTCAACTGAATCTCGATTAAACTCAGTCCTCAAAAACAGTGTCATGGTAATTAACGCAATCATTGTGATCTAGTAGCAGAAAAGAAATAAAAAGTTAGAGTCACGCTCATTTAAATCATGATAATTATGGGCACGGACACTTCTGTCAGGGAAGTGTTCAAGTGTCGAACACAACGGAATACGTGTCGAACATGCGAGGATGCGTCAAAAAAATTAAAATAAAAATAAAATCAGACACAATCAAGACACGGTTAGATACCTTCGGACATGGCTGGACACGCGATGATTTTTTTTTTTTTTTTTACATTTTTCTAGCAAATATGGCATCAACAATAAACAAATTAGTTTTAATGGGTTTTTTAAGTTCTAAGTTTCTAAATTCAAAATTAATTTTAAAAAATTGAAAATCTATTTGCATGTTAATATTTAATTGAAAAATATCAATTTTACATTTTTATTTTATATTATTATAAAAAAAAATTATTACCGTGTTTTGTCGTACCGTATCTTAATTTTTTAAAAATTCTTGTGTAACCATGTTCATATCGTATCGTACCCGTTGCATGTCCGTGTCCGTACTTCTTAGATTATGGTAAAAGAATTAAATATCATTAGTACGCACTTGCATAAACTTGAAGATGTAGACGAAAGAGTTTCTCTTCATCAGCAGATATTCCCTTGAGATGCAAGCTTTCAGCAACTCCCACTTTCCAACTCCATATTTTCTGGTTGTCAAAGCAGCTTGGTGGCTCTTTGCTTTTTCAAATTGAGTTCTAAGTTCATCGCCAAGTTTCATTCCAACATGGAATGATTGGAATGCCTCAGCAAATTGATTGGCCGTGGCAAACCTGTAAGGTTGATCTCTACTTATCCAATACTGCATTTGATCTTTCCTTGATGTAACCTGCCATAAAAAAAGTTCAAGGGCTAGTTGGTGTTGGAAAAAGTTTGGATTAAAAAAAATTGGGTTGAAAAAAAATGTGTTAAAAAAATATATTAAAAAATTATGGTTTAAGAATTTTTAAGTGTTTAGCATTGAGGTGAAAAAGTGTTATGAGAAATTGAAATGTCAAAAAAACGATATGTTTAAAATAATAAAAGTTTAGAAATATGAGAATAATAAAATTATTTTATCCAAAAATCAGCTTCTAAAACCTAAAAGTTCTATTTTTGTAGCTTTTTAGTTTGGATTGCTAAACCATAGTTTCAATCGCGAAAGTTAAATTTTTTTATCCGTTTAACATTGTGTTTGCAGTAAAACACAGTTTTTAACTTCAAAAGTTATGCCAACAGCAATACTAAACTGGACCTAAGTGTGATATAAAAGAAACTTTCTCCTAAAGAAGAAAGGAACAAGACTTACTTCCTGCAAAAAGTCAGCAACGCCTTTTCTCTCAGGACATTTGAAGCCCATAGATTCAAAAAAGCTCAGCACGTGTTCGCGAGGACCCTGATAAACTATCCGGCCATCAGAAAGGAGAATAATGTCGTCAAAAAGATTATAAGTTTCTGGAGCTGGCTGGAGAAGAGAGATGATTGCTGTTCCATTAAGGATGTGAACACTTTGTTTGAGAGAGTTCACAATTTGGAAAGTTGTAGAGCTGTCTAGACCAGTAGATATCTCATCCATAAACAGTGCCTTTGCTGGTCCAACCAGCATTTCACCTAATTGCATTGACATAATAATTAGATTTCATGATATGAAATTTTGAGTACGTTGGCAATGGAATTAATTGTTTAATTGCTATGAAGCATGAAGATTTCTCTTAGGGGAGTGTCCAAGTGTCGGACACGGCGAAATACATGTCTGACATGCCAAAAAAATAAAAATAAAATCTGACACGTCAAAACATGGTCAAGACACGACTAGACACGTCTAGACACGTGATGAAGATTTTTTTTTTTTTTTTTTTTGCATTTTTCTCCTAGATATGGAATCAATAATGAGCAATTTGGTTCTAATGGGTATTGTAAAGTTCAATTTTTTTAATTTAAAAATAATTTTAAAAGATTAAAAGGCTATTTGCATGTTAATATTTAATTGAAAAGTATCAATATTATATTTTTATTGTATATTATTATATAAAAAATATTTTTTATTCATGTCCTACCGTACTCTTGTTCTAATTTTCTATAAATTCTCGTATCACCGTATCCATGTCGTATCGTACCCGTATTGCTTGTTCGCGTCCGTGCTTCCTAGTATAATTATTTTCATTGAATTACCTGTTGTGACACGCTTCCTTTGTCCTCCAGAGATACCCCTTAACATTTCATCTCCCACCATAGTGTCTGCACATACTTCCAGTCCTAAAACCTGTAAAATTTATGTCAAAGGATTCAACAATGATTTTTTTTTTTTTTTTTTTTCTTAGTGCTTCTTGAATATCTTTCATAGCTGAACTCAGAACTTAGCTCAGTTGGTTCATGCAGTTACCATTAAGAGGTGACATCCAGCAGATCTGAGATTTTAATCTTAGCATCTGCAACTTTTTTCCTTGTCCTTAAGACTACGGACTCCTTTATATCAACAAAAAAAAAAAAATCCTTCATAGCTTTCAGTAATATTACCTTCAGAATATAATCTGTGATTACATTTGCTTCCTGACCTTCTGTAGCTGTTGCCTGCAATGTTAAGATGACAAAGTAAAACAAGTAAATCATGATGAATACAAGATTTTCTAGAATGGGGATTCCTGTCAGATAATTTGAATTCTATATCTGATTTTTAATCAAATTTTATTTCCTAAGATCATGATTGAAAAGACCAATCCAAGTTAATGGATCAGCTTGAGTGCTTGAACATGATTTCGAGCTACATATGCAACTAATTTTTCAGGATTCCTGAAGCAGAACCTAAACAATGTTAAGGATATCCAGGAACTAAACCAGAAATTCGATTCGGTCAATGATATAAAATCTAATTCAGTAACTTAGAAGCAAAGTCAACTCAGTAAATTCCGACTCTTCATTTTTTTAAAAATATTCGTGTCCGACATTCGTGTCCGACATTCGTGTCCGACGTATATCCGGACATGAGAATGGGGATATGATCCTCCAAGAACCATCCAAATACATGGAAATCTTAGAAACAAATTGAACATATCCATGTCCTGCACTCACACTCGAATCCGAGTAACATAGATTCCAACACAATTCACTCTCAAAATGTCAGGAAAACATGATCAATTATTCTGTCAATCAACTTCATCAAATCTCTACATTTATGTTATTTGATTCTTATATATTACAACTCTTACTCAATGAAAGATAGGCTCATTTGTGCACATTGTCTTAGCTCTTCCATATTTTCTTTACAATGGGGTTTCTTAGTTTTTACCTTCATGAAGAAATCAATATCAGGATCAGGTTTAATGTTTGCTTGTTTCTCTCTTCTTGACAACTCTGCTAACATCTCTGTAAACACCAAAAACAAAAACATGTAAAGTGTTCCAAAAAAGAAATTGTTACACCAAAGAAGAAATTAAAAAGGGGTTTGGAAATCAATCAAACTGACCATAACGAGATCCAACCCCTTGGCATCTTGCAGAAAAGGCCAAAGTTTCTCTCACAGTCATTTCTCCTATGTGAAGATCATGTTGACTGATATAGGCAGATGTTCTCTGGGGCACAAACTCATCCATGTCATGCCCATTGTAAGTCACTCTCCCCGAACACTGCAAGAGAATTTCACTTTCGAATTAGAAAAGTTAAAAAAAAACTCAAACCCGATCTCAAAAGCTAACTTGTAAAGTGAAGAGTTAAATAAAATATATAAGTCAATGTAGTCGGTACCGTACGCGGTACCGATCGTACCGGCCAGTACCTATTAATTTTAAGATAAAACGAAACGATACCAGTATTGTATCGTTTCGGTTTTTGTACCAGTCAATACCAGTCCGTACCAATTGGTACAAAATTTTAATTTTTTTTATTTAAAAAATTCACTTATTTGATTTTTTAAACTAATTTCTAATATTTTTTTGTCTTGATCATTTTTATTTTTTTCATAATTAAATTTAAAAATAAAATATATTAATTAAATTAGACTATTAAACTTAATTATAATAATTTACTATATTTTTATATTTATTTTTATAAAAAAATTGGATATTAAATATTTATAATTTTAAATATATATATATATATGTATGTAATGAAGGTATATTTGCATGTGTATATAATATATATTTTATTAAGGAACTTGAAAATAGGTTATATATATAAAAAAATATTTGAAAAATACTAATAAACCTGCCGAAACATACGGATACCAATACGTATCAGTATCAAAACAAAAACGAGGTAGACAATGTGAGACTTTTGACAAGAAATAAAAAAAAAATAAAAAAAAATTAAAAACCCAATGCAAAAACAAGAAATCTAGAATGGAAAACATTGAAAGAAAAGTAATTTTCTAGAACACCTTGAGAGCAGAATCAAGCTTCCCAGCTAAAGCCAACAAGAGAGTGGTTTTTCCAGAACTTGGAGGACCCAAAAGCAATGTCATCCTGTAATAAATACATGAAAATAATAATAAAATATAAAAAAAAAAAAAACCATTGATGAATTCCATGATTTCCCTAACTTTAAATTTGAGAATAAAAATCAAAATTCAGGTTTTTATGAGATCGGCCATGTTACCTGCTTGGCTTAATGATGCCACTGACATCATTGAGGATTGTCAACGGTTTCTTTCTACTAGAAAGAATACCCATATCATTCAAGAAGCCCTTGAATCACCGTATAAAAATGAAACGTGAGAAGAAAAAAAATTCCTAAATCAAAAACTGTAAAATGATAAAATTAATGAGTATTTTCCATGTTAATATATACCTCAAATATTCTAGTAGTGAAATTAAGAACTGTAGGTAAAGCACTGTTTCCTACAAAAGCTTCAGCTTCAATCTTTAGATTTTCGAATCGGACTTCAATTGTGGGAAGATCGATGCCAACCCTGAAAAACAAAAATCCAATGCAAATGATTATTTTTTTTAAGAACAAAAGAGGCCGCAATATAAATCAACTTATTTAAATTTCGAGTTACACTGTAAATGATTACTTTGAAGTCTTTCCCTCCAAAAATGTTTGTTTCCATTTCTATTTTCCTAGTAACCAAACATAAAAATACAAAAAAAGTAAAAAGAAACAAATCATACCTATCTACACGATTCTTGAGCTTCAACAAGAACTTCTCATTATCTTCCTCTGTCACTTTGATCAACCTCTCTAGCAAAGTCCTCCTTTCTTGCCATCCAAGGTCATAAACATCGATTTCATTGGCACCGCCATGAGAGCTAGTCAATATTCCTTTCCTAAGACGAGCAACAGTGGGTAGTTTCTCAAGTGCAGCCCATTTCAGAGCTTCTTCATCATCCTCATCTCGAGAAGACCTTGAAAAAACTTCGACGCCGCCATTGTTTCTCCATATCGAAGAACTACCTGCTCGTAAACTTCTCCTTAAACTACTACTCGCTCTATATTTAATATCGTCGCCACCCTCCATTAGCAAAAATGCCCAACACCCACCAAAACAATGAAAACTTTCACGATATTCCTGTTAAAAACGAAGAAACTAAAGAAACTTGAATTGATGAAAAGAAGGATTTCGGTTTTCTTTTGTTATCAGGCTCTGGCTAAGAAATGCCAAAAGTTTTGAAACTGTAAGAAACACCAGTATGAGCCTGGTGCAAGAAAATTAAGGTTTGCTATATATAAGGTTGTTAGCAATAATGCTTGCGGCCAATTTTTTTGTTATCTGTCGAAGTTCAAAATTTTTACATGGCGGCCAAAGTTGTATATGGATACAAAAAAAGAAAAGAAAAGAAAATTTTCTGAGTCTGTTTAAGTGTTTCCCAACTTGTATTTTGTGCAGACAAAATCCATTGCATGCCATTTTTTGAAATTGAGAATAGTAATTTAATTTCAATTCTTTCTTTTTCTTTACTGTTGCAAATAGTAATACGAAAGATTTGGTTTAAGTATACACATTGTCCCTGTACTGTACTGAAAAGAGTAATTTAGTTTTTGTACTATAAAAGTGAGTAATTTAGTCTCTATACAATTGAAATAAGTGCAAATAAGTAAAATTGATAACGGTGTCAATAAAAAATCGTTAAAATGTTGACGTGGACTAGTAAAATCTAACAGATTTAGATATATTCCAAGTCATATTTTATTCCAAATCATTAATTCTATTAAATTTCACGAGTCCACTTCAACATTTTAACGGTTTTTCATTAACACCGTTATTAATTTTACTTATTTGCAATGCACCTATTTTAATTGTACAGGGATTAAATTATTCACTTTTACAATACAAGGACTAAATTACTGTTTTCACTATATTACAGGAACCATGTGGGTACTTAAACCCGAAAGATTCATGATTTCTAGTAGAGCTGACAATTCATTCATGCGTGTTTTTTTTTTTTTTTATGTCATAATATAAACATAGGCCTGTTCACACCAAATTTTTCTTTGTTATCCAAACCCGTTTCAGGTCTAACTCGAAAGCCTGTTTCATTATTCAAAAAATATTAAAATATTATTTTTATATTAATATTTATATATATTTTATAATTAAATTTAAATAAAAATATTTTTTATTTAATTAATAGTAATTCAGGTCCGGTCTGACGGGTTGCTCGACCATTAAACAGGTCTGCTAATAAATATAAAAAAATTATTAAATGTGTCAATTTTAATCATGAATATAATACGTGTATTAAACGTATCGTATTAATTATGTTTAAATATATCGTGTCTTATTTATTATATTATTTTTATATTTATTAAATGTGTTGTAGCCCTATTGTATATTGATTCCACAATTGCCTTGTTTACCAAAAAATATGTTAACTCATAACCAAATGTGTACAATAAAACTTTATTGTCGTGTCATATTCCTTAACAAAATTTGGAGTAAAAGACTTAGGCCAATTTGTTTTTTTCTCTATTTTTTCACGTGTTAATTAGACTAATTCAATTGAAATTGTTTTTAACCCCTTTTTTTCTTCTTTTGTTTTGGTTAATGAATGGAAAACTTTGTAAAAAAAATTGACAAATTAATTTGGTCAAAATTGATATAAGGAACCAAAAATTTTAATTCTGCAAACAGCGGCGAAGCCACGGGCTGAAGGGATTATGGTCCTCAAAATATAATTATCTTCATTTTTAATTTGTAACTTTCCGATTTATTGAATCTTTGAAAAATTTTAAAGTATCAATATTTAAAAAATTTAACATTTAAGAGTCCGTTTATTTCACTGAAAATGATTTACGAAAAATTATTTTTGCATTTTCTGATATTTGATTGGCGAAAAATTAATTTGTCAACAAAAAATAAAGTTTTTTTTCTAGAAAGGAGAAGACAATTTTCAGAAAATAACTGCCATGAATAAGGCTACTCGAATCGAAATTTGGACATCATATTTTAAATCGAAACTTAACTTGACTCGAGCCAAATATTATTATATTAACAAAAATATTTATTTTTAATTATAAAAATATATTAAAATATTAATATAAACATATTTTAATATTGTAATTTTCAATATTTTATTTAAATATTATTAAACCAACATATTTATATTTTAACTATATAATATATATTTATATTTTAATATAATGACTATCATTTATTATTTTAATAAAAAATATTATTTCATATAGCAATATCATTATTTTAATAATAAACTGTAACATTATAAATATTTTAAATTTTAAATAATATTTTTAATATTTTATTGAAAAATGTTTTTATATTACTATTTTAATAATAAATATATATAAATTATAATTTATAAATATTTAATAATAAATTTTTTTTAGTATAAAAGTATTATTATTTTAATAGTATAAATATTAATAGAAATAATATTTATTAATAGAACACTTTAAATATTTTAAAATATTAATATAATTAATATATTAATAATAAATAATATTAATAGAAATAATAATATTATTTTAATAATAATTTTTTTTTTTAATATTTATGCCATATTACTATTTGAAAAAAGTAGAAGTAATATTTTAATAATAATTATATTAATATAAATAATATTTTAATATTTATATCAATATTACTATTTGAAAAACTAGAAATAATATTTTAATAATAATTATAATTTTTAAAATATTAATATAATTAATGTTAATATTTTAATCATAATTATAATATTTCAAATATTAATATAATTAATGTTTTAATAATAAATAGTATTATATTAATATTTAATATTAATATAATATTTTAGTATTAAATATTATTATTAAAATATTAATATTTTAAAATTTTAAAATTTTAAAATTTTAAAATTTAATATTATGTCAATATTTATATTTGAAAAAAAGTAAATTTTCCAGAAAATAACCAAACAATAAAAAATATTTTTCAGTAAGTCATCCAAACATAAAAAAATTTCTATTTTTCTGAAAAATCTTCATATTTTCCAAAAAATATTTTATGGATGCCAATTTCTATGAAACAAACGGACCCTAAACTTTATCTTCTTTTTGAAATCTTTAGATGCCATAGTTGTTGACCTAGACATATGTTAAAAAGTTTTGAAGATAAATTTTAACTCTAGGAATAAGACTAAAAGCATAGTAGAAAATTTGGGGTAAAAAAGGGATCAAATCTATGCACATATTCATGGAAATTGAAGTTGAAAATTTTGGTTTAGTCTCCTTTTCTACAAATATAACAGAAGAAAAATTCAGTGTTAAAAAATTGAATCGTATTAGCGGGTTGAATCGATTCAATCGAAAATTGGAGGTTTGTTCAGTCCAATATATATCTTAAAATTGAGTATTTTGTGAACTAGTAAAAACATGATTCAATCGATAAAAAATCGATTTTAGATTTATATTTAAGATCATATTATTTAATTAAATACATATTTTTATTAAATAGTTACTATATTTAATATTTAAATTTATTTAATTGAATCGGTCGATCCAATTAATTATTGGACAGATAAAATTGATGATCGAAAATTTCATCGGTTTAATCTTAAATCCGATGTTTTCAACTTTGAAAAAAAATGTTTTATCGTTTTTGACATCATGAAAACGTAAAGAAAAGGTTAAAAAATTACACATGTGCAAGCATTTTATAAGGTGAAAATAGAAACTAGACTAGAACTGAATAAGCAAGCATTTTACAGAACTTATAAAAGTAAATAATTTTTTTTAAAATCCGGTTTCTTATGGCCAGATCCGACACCGATTTGTCGGAAAAAATGAGAGAGGGAAATAGGGAGAGTGAAAGGAAGGAGAGAGGAGAAAAAAAAAGAAGAGAAAATATGAAAAACATGCAGTCAACAGTAGAATTATTGTGAAATGAGATAATAAATAAAAGTTATTTGAGAAAGAGAAATGAATAATTAGAAATTGTTAAAAAGGATATTGTAAAGACAAAATTATTCTTGATAAAAAAACTTTCTTCTCTCTTTTTCTTTTATTTTTTAATTTAATTTTTAATTAAAAAATAAATATTCTGAAAATAAAAACTTTTTAATTTTAAAAAATAAATTTTTAAATTTTTTATTTACTTTTTTTAATTAAAAATTTTAAAAAAATAAAAATAATATGCCTAAAATTAAATTTTTTTATTTTTTTTTATTTTTTTAAATTTTTAAAAATATATATATTTAAATATTTTATTTTTTAAATTTATTTTCAATTAAAATTTTTAAAAAATAATATTTCCTTAATGAAAGAAAAAGGAAAAGTAAGTTTTTTCATGAAGGGTAATTTTGTCTTTACAATATCCTTTATAATAATTTTTAATTATTCATTTCTCTTTTTCAAATAACGTTTTTTTATTGTACCATTTCACAATAATTCTTGGTAGACTGCATGTTTTTCATATTTTCCCAAAAAAAAATATTGTTAGTTTTTTAAAAATAAAATTATATTTTTTATTAAAATAACACGTGTCATCCACGTAGTTACGTCACTGTCACATGTGCTCCACGTGTACAAATCCTCAAATTTTTGTTAAGTTGTTATGATGATGTGGCAAAAAATGACATTTGTCGATATTTAATTAGTTAGAAGCCATGTCATCATTTATGGTTACCGGTGTTAACCTCGGATTTCACATTGTCACACAATGTAATAATATAAGTACCACGTTAAATATTTTTAAAATATAAATATTAAATTTTAAAAATATATAACATAAAAACTATTCATGGCATTATCCTTCTTTAAAATAAAGATATCAATCTAATTTTTTTTTTTTTAAAGAAAAAAATACGTACATTTATTATTAAGCAAAATACTTAAGGAGAAATAATGAAAACATTTGTGATTTACGGTTAAAATTTCTGCTTTACAAATAAATGGAAATAATAATTTATTCACACGCAACTAATGCCTTCTTTGAAAAAAAATATAAAGAAAGTGAACAATTAGATGCAATAATTAAAATTACACCGCAAATGGTATTATTTTTTTCTTATAATTCACCTCCTTTCAATTTATTATTTAGACTCTTTTAGAAGGTAAAAACAAACATGGACCAAACATTTTGGAGTTTTAGACAGAATTAGTAGTTCTTTTGTTTATCATTTCTTTATCATTTCTTTCTTTATTCCATAAATAACATTACGTAATTATTATTTTTTTCAATTCATTCCCTCATAATTTCTAGCTCTTTCTTTTTCGGTACATATAGATCTATTAATTTGGAATACATTACAAAAATACTACATGAACACGACACGTTTAATAAATATATAAACAGTATAATAAACACGACGTGACACGTTTTAAACACGATTAACACGACAAATTTAATAATTTGTATTGTGTTTATATTTACACAACTGATAAAAAAACATGAAATACGACATTCATACACGAATTACTAAATTTAGAAACATATGACAGTTCTACTTATTTTTTTTTCCCTCAGGATTATAAATCCAAATTTCGTTCTCCTTCTTTTCTTTATCGTTTGATCTTATTTAGTCCATAATTATATAGTATTATACGTAATTAGAATTTTGTTTTTCTCATTCATTGGCTCATAATAATCCATATTTTATAGCTTCTTTCTTTGATTGGGTATATATGCTCCATATCCTATAAATCATATTTTTCTCTTTTTCAAAATTGTCGTTAAAATCGAAAATAAAAAAGACCCAAACTCTTTTTTTAGAGATGAAGATCAAAACCATGTGATAATTCCCCAATCAATCATCATTTTTTGGTAAAGAAAATAAAATTAGGCCATATGGTTTTTTTAGATAAAAGTTTGGTCCAAATATGAGGGAAGAAAAAGGTTGAAGGCTTGGGTACCTTAAAGTATAAGGAAAAGTGATGCATGCATGGTGCCATTTACCTATACAGGTTTGGCTAATTCAATTCGATAATAAGAAAGAAATGGACCCAATATCAAAACAATTTTAGGTTTGAGATCTTTCAGTCTAAAAAGTCAAATCAGTTTCTTCCCAACACTGTCAAAAACACAGCTGCTACGCATGGGGTCTAATTGACAAAGATGATTTGTACGTTGATTTTGATAGGGTGAGCACTAGTCCGTGAACCGACTGATCGAAATCGATTTTAATTTGTTCATTTAGTTTGATTTAGTCGGTTTTGGTAAAGTTTGGTTAGGAAAATCGGTTTAAATAGATTTATTCGGTTGGTTTGCTATTTTTTATTTTTCAAATCGAATCGAATCGAACGAACAAACCGACACCTAATTAAAATTAAATAAATTATATATTTTATTTATATTAATCATACTCAATCCAATTATCCTATCCAACCCATAATCATATTACCCAATTTCATAAACCCAATTTCATAAGTCCAAAACAAAACCCAAACAGACAAAACCGATCGAACTGAACTGATTAATTTCGGTCCGGTTATTTCAATTTTTTATATAGAATTCGGTCGGTTCAGTCGGATTGTCAAGTTCGAACCTAATTAAAAATAAATAAATTCGACTTTAGAATTTTAAAACCAAATCGACCGAACCGACCGAATTCTCACCTTTAAATTTTTGAGACGTGAAAAAATATATAATTTTAAGATTTTATAATGTTTTCAGGATACAACAAAGTTATAAACGTTTTAAGCAGAATAATACATCTCATCTTTCTTTGTATGATTCGTAAGGAAGAGTCCCGTTAAATTTTTAATGATCATAATATTTTGTTCATATAAATAACAAGAAGTTCACCTTTTTTTATGATTTTTTTGAAAAAATGAACTTGATTAATTGATTCATATGGTAGAATATAGAAGTCTTTATAGATAATATAAAATCATATCTGTCAGTACAATAGTTCTTGGCATAAGTTGGCAACAAATGTCATGTCTCGAAACGCAACATAAATCATACTATTAGACATGACATCATATACCTAGGATTCAAAACATACAAACTAACCATAATTAAGGTCTCATATTGAACATAGTTATATAAAGATAGATATTCATGATAGAGTTCTTAAACAATAAACTATAACTTATATTATACAAGGCTAAACATAGTATATTAAACAACTCACACAACTAGGTTATAGATACTTAGCTTACATCCCCAATTTTACTGATTTACAACAAAAAAAAGCTGTTTCAATTGAGGTTATAAAAGCTTTTTTTTTTTTTTTTTGCAACATAACTATTATAATGCTACTAATTACCACTAATTATAATTTCATTATTTTTGAAAAAGAAAATAAAAAATTAATTACATTAAGCCCGAGTGCCAATCTGTAACTTTAAATAAAATAAGGTCACTAGGTAAATTCTAGTATGTAATCCATCTATAGAGGTGCTCATGGGCCGGGCCACGGCCCGAAATATTTTTATTTTTCTTGCCCAGGCACGGGCGGTCGCGGGCTCAATTACTGTTCATCCCTTAATAAAAAAATTATTTTTGTATTAATATATATATATTTTTATAATTAAATTTTAAAAAGATAATATTATTTTAATATATGAACAGTGATCCAGGTCAGATCACAAATATTCTTGCTTAGGCTTGGCCCAGTAATGATCGGGCTTGCCGAGCCGAACGGGTTGCTCAGCCCTTGAGCAGGTCTATCCATCTAGCATTTAGCTTAATTTATCCAATTAAATAAAACAAAAGTGTATCTTATTATATATTCTTTAATCTTGATTTTCCTGAGCAATGTGAGATTAACTTACCACCACCATTTTAAAATAGTAACAATCTACTTTACTTAAATTATCTTTTCCTTTTTTTTTTTTAAGAAAATTATTCGATTTCCATTCTATCTAATAATTTTTGTGCCACCTACTTAAAGAGAAAAAAAAAAGGAATTAAGAGAAAATTTTGGAACTTTAAAATTTAGTTCACTTAAAATATTAAAAAAAAAAAAAAAAAAAAACAGAGATACGTGTGGCCGTGTGGGATACCATTTCCTAGTTTATGTTTAGATAAAACATAGGTTTATTTAGGTAAAACTTTAAGGTGGTGTTTAATATGGAGTGATCATTTTAAAAATTATAATGATCTATACATGATGAATAAATCATTATGTTTGATAAGTACTCAATGATCTTACGTAGTAGTGATCTTAGATCATTGAGATTCTGAGAATGATCAGATCACTGTGGTGATCTAATTCCCATTTAAAAGAGTGGAAAATTTTTATCACCAAGGTGAAGTGACATATAAAATCAGCTATTATCAATATTACACATTTAATATATGAATTGAAAAGTTACTTTCTCTCAAAATTATATTTATTTTATATTATAAATTTTTATATTTTCAAACTAACATTCATTTTACTAAGTTCAAAAAGTAAATTTAGTGTTAATTTCTTTTAACTTTCTTTTAAAATGTTTTATATATATATAACAAATCTTTTTGTTTACTTTCATTATGATTTTAATAGATAAAAGTGTTGTTTTCTAATTCAAATATTTTTTTACATAATTTATATTATAAATATTAGTTTATTTATCAATAAATATATTTGTTAATTTTATAATTTAATTATACCTAATTATAAAGTAAATAAAAGATTACTAATATTTTACAAATTATTATTTTTGAATAACATTAAAATCATTAATTTGTGTAATTATTACAATATGCATGATTATTTTGGTGCTTTTGAACAAAATAATATTTGATTTTTAGTAACACCAAACACAATGATCTTTAATTTTCAAAAATTAATGATTATTAACCAAACAAAATGATTACAAATCACGAGTGATAAGATTACCCTAGTAATAACTAATGAGACCACCTCGGTGATTAGATTACCATGATAATATTAAAAATGATACCAAATGCTATCTAACGCTATGTTTGGATTCACAATAGTAAATAAAAAGAAAGGAAAGGAAAGGAAAGTAAAGGAAAAGAGAGGAGGGTTGAGGAAATAAAAGAGTACATGTACCTCTTGTTTGGATAGTTAAAATTAATAAAGGAGAGGAAAGAAAAGGAAAGGAAAGGAAATTTAATAACCATTGTTTGGATAAATAGTGGAAAGGAAAGGAAATGATTTATTATAATAATTTTTTTTCAATTATAACCCTTTTTTATAAAATAATATATAATATCAAAATTATTTATAAAATAAAATAAATAAGGATTATATCAAATACCAAAATTATTCATAAAAACCATAATAAGCCATTAATAATAATTCATAAATAGAGAGTATGTTGACTAGTAACATATCAACATATACTTATCTAACACAAGCTTATTTTACCAAAATAAAAAATAAATATTTTATCAAAATAAAAAATAAATATGTTCATCCTAACCAAAATAATATTTACAGTCATAGAATTCATTGTAAAAAATAAAAATCAATCTAAAAATAAGAAAGAAAAAGTTCTAATTTATATAAAACACAAGAGGATAAAAAAGACATTTTACACATTAAATTATATTTTACCTTTCCTTTCCTCTCTATTTCCCCCAAATTGGGGTAAACAAAAACTGATCATTTCAGGGGAAAGTGAGGGGTGCTCAACTCCCCTTACTTTCCTTAATTTTTTTTTTCAATCCAAACAAAGAAAAACAAGAAAAAAAATCATTTTCGCTTGCTTTACTTTCCTTTCCCTCTTCGTACCCCAATCCAAACATAGGCTAAAGGTATGAGCAAGTGCTCCTTAGTTTGGAATTCTTAGTCTTACTTAATATAGACTCAATGGCAGTCTAAGCAGCTTTTTCTTGAGTAAATATGTAAATTAATTCCCGAATTATATATTTTTTAATAATTTGGTAATCAGGTACTTGAATTTTATTTTTGTCAAGCAAATTAACCCAATGGACTAACACCGTTAAATAAAATGATGACATGACTTAATTGACCAATACTAAGTCGCCACATGTCAAGTCAATGCTACATCAGCATTTAGAAAAATATTTGACCTGACAAGTGTCGACATATTATTGGTCAACCGTGCCACGTGCGTCAATATTTTATGTAACAACGTTAATCCATTGGGGTAATTTGCTAACGGAATACAAGTTCATGTACCTAGCATTTTCCATCGCTCATAACTTGCCCCCCAAATGTTAATTTTCGACGGAAATATCAATTGTTTCCGTAAAAAAAAAAAAAAAAACCGTTCAAAAAAAGCCTCTCTCGTAGTGCGTTGGAGTCAAAACGACACTAGTGGTGATGAAAAATTATTTTTTTTAAATACCATTATTATGTTTGGAGAGATAAATTTGAGAAAATAAATTTAGATTTTATTTGCTATATAAATTATGAAAAATGCATGCATCATGTAAGTACAAGATTAGTTAAAAAGTAACATGATCATATATTTAAAAGATACTTATTTCAAATTCATCATTAAATAGACATCCAACATATTCGTAAATTTAAAAAATAATCATGAAAATTATATTTATATTTATTTTATAACACAATTTACATTAATTTTGAAACTCAAACATCTTATTTTGAAACCAAATTACCAAACGTAACCTAAATTGTTTTAAATAATATAGGATTTCAATTATATAATTACTACATATAAGAATGATGGTATTATTAAAGTTATCCCTAGCCCTAGGTAGCCTTTTATTTTAATCCAAATAGAAATACATTATAGCACAAATCTTATTCAAACCCTACATTATTTCCTTAGCTTAGAATAATTACAACAACATGAACAAACATAGAAAAATGAACATATTTTAACAACATAAAATTTAGCAGCAAATTAATGTGAAATCCTGCTACTTTTTCAAGACATGGATTTTCTCTGGTTGGGAAGAGGCCTACCTCGAACAAGCTTTGCTTTCATATCCATGGCCATGGGCGTTTGCCTCGCAAAACTAACCTCTCCTTCTCCTTCTTCTTCAATCTTCTCAAAAACACTCACCGTACTCTTAAATGAAGGCATGATTCCAAGCTTCCTCCACCTGAAAATAGGGATGAGCATTAATCGATTTGAACTGATTTAACTGACTGAACTGATCAAATTTGGTTAATTCGATTCGATTTATTCGGTTTTAAAATTAATCGGTTATGAAAATCGATTTATTCGGTTATTTCGGTCGGTTATCGGTTTTTAAAATTGATAACCGAACTAACCGATCCTTTTAATTTTAATTTATATATATTATAAATAAAGTATATATATTTATGTAATATATCATTTATATTATATAATAATACATAATATACAATAAATAAATTATTTTTTAAATAGTTAAAACCGATTAAACCGATTGAACCGACCGACTTAAGTCAGTTTCGATTTTTTCGGTTTTAGGATTTTTTATCGGCCGGTTTTATAAGTTTAATCGATTTAATCGATTTTCAAAATTTTGAAACCGAACCAACCGAATGCATATGACGTACCCCTACCTGAAAAACCCTTTCTTCTTATCAAATATTATTTTCTCCATTTGCATTTGCATGGCGATGCATTGGCTTTGGACCCTGAGCAGGTCCTCTTTCAGCTTCTTTATCTCCATTTGTTGAGCGTTCATTTCACGTGTAGAAAGGCACCGAGCCGGGGGTTCGCGTCCCGGCGGGATTATTGGACTCCTTGTTCCACTAAAGGAGCTGCCACTCCAATCGATATGTCGATTGATCAGCTTGGTTTGTTCGGAGAATAGCACTTGAATTACAGCTCGAACAGGTAAACGTTGATTTTGAGCGGCGTGGAGGGACGCTTCTGGTGAGAGTTTTCGACTGTCTATTAATCTGCAAAGAACATTCCTATCTTGCTTTGAAACACCAGGATGTGCCTGCCAATAATGTATAATGTATTTTCTTAATTCAGTATTCCACATGGTAAAAATTTTATCCAAAGGTTTAGGACACGATATGGACACAACATGTTTATTAAACACGAAAACAATATAATAAATACGACACAATACATTTAAATATAATTAACACGATTAAAACGATACATTTAATCATGTATCATATTAGTGTTTAAAATTTTAACACATTTAATAATTTTTATTCTATTTATGTTTGCAGGACTGACACACACAAAAATACGAGATACAATGCGTATACACGGATTATCAGATTTAATTAAAAGGGTGTGATGTAGTTTAGTTTGTAAAATTGTACCACTTCAAACAAATTAGGTGAAGTCAATTGAGATTGCAATTCAAACACATCTAGTGAACTAAAAATTGAAAATCAACTTAAAACGAATCATCCTAACACAAAAATCACATAATATTATGTATGCAATTCGTTTCAAAAGTATAAATTAATGCACATTATATATGAAGTAAGACAAAAATAATGTCTAACTCTCAAATTGACACTTCAGAGAGTGTGGGTTCGTAAACAAGACAATGTTTCATGAATTGCTGCAATGCTGCCCCTAAATTGCGTGCCAAAACAGTCCAAAGATGCAAACGCATGCTGTTTTGCATTACATTAGCTTTCTCACGATATTACAGAACTCAGACAACAGAAAATCCAACTCAAATGACCTAATAATATTGGACACGACATGATTACACTAGATAAAAAAATAATGAAACATGACATGAAATACGACACGACACAAAAAAAAAAACACGGACACGAGACGAGTACATAAATATGTCAAAATTTATATAACACAAATTATTAATATATCAAAATTTATATAAATATTAAATATTTTAAACACGATTATAATATTACAAAATATACGAATTACGCATATCCATGTAAATATAGAACCTTAGCCACCTAACACTTAAAATTCTGATGAAGAATCTTTAGCTGGTGACTACTCATCAACAACCTCTATCTTTCTAAGGGCCCATATGGCCTTATTTTGTCCCTAATTTTTTCTTTCTTGTCCAATTAGCTACCCCTATTTCGGGCCTAAATTTTTGGTAATTGCTGATCAGATTAATATCTTCTAAACCTTACATTAACACTTAGCGAGTCGGCTAATTTTGGTATAAACATCTGATCTAATCACTAATATCATAAACTTTTTGTCACAAATATGTTTTGAATCCTGAACTCATCTGATGTTTGAACTATTGATAATTTTAAGCAGTCGAAATTTACTTATTTATATTGTATTTAATTTGGACCAATCAGCAACTTGGGACTAAACCTATCTAAGAGTCGAGCTATTCACTCAAACTCGAAGATCTGTCCGATATTTGGAAGGATTTGGACAGAAATATCGGATCCGAAAAATGAGTTTGGACAAAAACATGAGATCTATTTAAAAAACGGGTCAAGCTTTGGACATGTCATTTTTTGCACAGGCCCGACTTGGCCCTATCCATTTTACTATTACTAATATAGATTTTTGAGGTATCGGTCTTTTTTACATAGCAATCGATCCATTTTACATAGGAATCGATCATTTTGTGTATAAATTTGGACGGGTTTGTGCGGGTCTGGGTTGTGGTTTTACATGATCGAACGAGACATGGGAAGAATTTTTTGCTCATATTTCGGACCGATTCAAGTTTGGGCAGACAAAATGTTTGTTAATATGAGATTTAAATCCAACTCAAACCTGATTCGACTTGACCTATGAACACTTCTAACAAGACTAAACTAGAGAGAATTGGAAATAATATGAACTTACTTTCAGATAAGTGTCAATGGCAAGGTACAAGCCATCATCCATGGCACGGGCATGGCTAGGAAGAGCTGCACCAAGTTCAATAAACTCATCCAAACTCAAACTATACAAAGCTGCTTCTGCTAAGTAGCAATCCACAAGCTTAGCTACTTTAACCAACGCAACGCCGCCACTTCTAGCTCCTTCATCCAGGCTAGCAAATCTCTTAACCAACCTTGTAACAAGCTCGACATCTAGCACAGTGCCACAAGTACTACTGGGACTGAAAGATGGAATCATGAGCTCTTTCAATGAAGCCTGATCAAGCTGCCATGAAATTCTTTTCTCGAGCTCAGCTCTCTAGGTAGGCTCTACGCCGACCATGTTGGCTGTCCGGAGAAGTCGTAAGAGGAAGTTGCATGGAATGGAATCTCTCTCGAGAGGCAAAATTCCCGCCAAGGTTTCGACAAAGAATCTCTTCTTCATCATCCATGATTCTTCAAAACTCGAAGGACTCTTTTCGGTGTCGTCGCCGGATAGCTCAGGCAGCCATTTTGATGCATAATGTGCTATGATTGAGCCTATTAAGTCAGGACGGACGCCCTTGGCTTTAATGCCTGAGATGCTCTTGACGAATTAGTCCATATCCAAGATACAGGCATCGTCAAACCAGCATTCAGCCGTGGTGGATTGGGTTGGTTTTCCTGGGAAAGTGACGGATTCCTGCAAGGCTAGCTTCTTCATCATGGCTTTTAACAGTAACAGAAGAGAGAATTGAGGGGAAGCAGTTTTATGAAGTGATGTAATTTGAGAAGAATTTCAGTTAGATTTACCTGTTGAAGATAAAAAGGAAACGTGGGGAGTAGGATATGAAAACAAAACTGACTAAAATACCCTAGAAATTTTTGTTGGTTTGCGAGGAAAAGCCAGAAGAGATAATTTTGGTTTTTTTTTTTTTTTTTTTTTTTTTGTAATTAGATTTTATTGTACGTTATTTGTAGGTGAATGATTAAAAAATATTAATTTATATTTACATTTATAAAATATTAGTATTTGTTATCAGATGCAACGCTTGTATGTGAATACTCGTTAATTTATTTATTTTTAAATATATAATTATATATTTTAAAATAAATAAAACTAATAAAATGTATATTAATTAAATTTTGCATTAACATGTAAAATTTGTTTCATGTGCAAATTATGTCAAATTATTATAAAATTTATTATTTTTAATATTAATGTAAAATTAATTACAAAGATAAAAATTTCAATCTAAATTTCAAAATTTTTATTTATATCAAATAAATTGATTTATTTTTTTAAGGTTAGTTAAAAATTAGAATTTTTAAAATAAAATAATTTCATATAAATTTTTAATATTTTTTTATTTATTATCAAATTAATCTATTTAACGAAAGTGTTTTAATGAAATTAAATATCTTACTTATAAATTAGATAAATTTTATTAATAATAAAAAAAAAATATATAATGGTAATTTAGAAATATAGTAAACAACAATGACTATTTTCGTCAGTTCAAAAGATTTTTCATAATCGTGCTTTTATATATACTAGTATTTGTTATCACATGCATTCACACGTGAATATTCGTTGATTTATTTATTTTTTAATATATGATTATATATTTTAAAAATAAATAAACTAATATATTTTATATTAACTAAAATTTATATTAACATGTAAAATTTATTTCATGTGCAAGTTATATGAAGTTATTAGAAAATTTATTATTTTTAATATTAATGTAAAATTAATTATGAAAATAATAAATCGTAACGTAAATTTTAATTCTTTTTTTGTTTATATCAAATAAATTGATTTATCTTTTAAAATTAGTGAAAAATTATAATTGTTAAGATAAAAACAATTTCATATAAACTTTTAAATTTTTATTTATTATCAAATTAATTCATTTAACAAAAGTGTTTTTATGAAGTTAAACTTCTTAATTATAAATTAGATAAATATTGTTAATAATAAAAATATTTATAATGACAATTTAGAAATATAATAAACAATAATGATTATTTTTATTAGTTTAAAAGATTCACCATATTCGTATTTTTATATATACTAGTATTTGTTATCACACGCATTCGCATATGAATGCTCGTTGATTTATTTATTTTTTTAATATATAATTGTATATTTTAGAAATAAATAAAAAAATAAAATGTATATTAACTAAAATTTGCATGTAAAATTTGTTTCATGTATAAATTATTATATTATTTTTAATATTAATACAAAATTAATTATGAAGGTAAAAAATTTAATGTAAATTTTAAATTTTTATTTATATCAAATAATTTTTTTTTTTTTTAAGATTAGTGAAAAATTAAAACTTTTAAGATAAAGTAATTCTAAATAAATTTTTTATTTATTATCAAATTAATTCATTTAACACTAGTGTTTTACTGAAATTAAACTTCTTAATTATAAATTAGATAAATATTATTAATAATATAAAATATTTATAATGACAATTTAAAAATATAGTGAACAATGATAACTATTTTCTTCAATTTATTTTTATATTCGTGCTTTTATATATATTATAGATATAGATTATAGGTACAAAGCAATTAAAAAATAACAAATTAAATGTTAAAAAAAGTTAATACTGACTAAATATAAATTAAGTGTGAAAAAAGTTCAATAAGAAGCACAATTGCTATAAAATTAACATATCTTACTCTAAATATAGATTAAATGTGGAAAAAAAAAAAAGTTAAATAGGAAGTACAATGATTGACTAAAAAAATAAGAAAATGGATTATATGACGGTGGTAACCTTACTACTTGCTATCATAACTTTCTATGCTAACGTCAACTCTTTGTAATATAGATTATTGATTTTCTAATTAATAATTTATTATATCTTAAATTTTCAATTCAATCTTATAATTCGATTCGATTGATAATACTATATACGATAAAGGGATAATATCATGAATAATCTTAAAATTTATCAAATTTATCAATGTGATACTTGTACTTTAAAAATATCCATTTTGGTACTTAACATTTTCACACCGTGTGCTATTGTAGTACCTGTCAATAACACCGTTAAATATTGATGATGTGGTTTTTGTATTCAATAAAAACTTAACACGTGACACCATATAATGATGCCACGTATATTACCAAAAAATTTATTATTTTAATTTAAAAATAAAAATTATATTTTTTCTTTATACGTGGCACTACATAGTGATGCCACATGTAATAATAAAAAATTTATTATTTTAATTTTAAAAAATATTTTTTCTTTCTTTCTCTCTCCACCTTTTAATTTTAATAAATATTTTTAACAAAAATTAAAATTATAAAAAATTTAATATTTAATATTTTTAATAAATATTTTTTAAAAAATTAAAACAATAAAATAATTTAATATTTTGATTTTTGTAATTTATAAAAATAAATTTTTTTAAATATTTTTAAAAAATTCAGATATTATAATTTCTTTTTAACAAGCAATTTTAAAATATTTGATATTTTATAAAAAAAAAAAGTTAAATATTTTAATTTTTTAATTTTTAAAATTTTTTAATAATTTTTAAAAAAATTTAAAGAGAAAACATATTTAAATTTTAAAAATATAATTTTAAATTTTTTATATTTATAATATAATTTTTTTTTATAAAAAAAAAATTGGGTATTAATTTTTAAAAATATAATTTTAAATTTTAAAATATTTTTTTACAAATATTCTTATATTAATTTCTAAAAAATCAGGTGCTGCCAAGTGTCATTACTTAATTGGTCCATGACACATTATCATCTATATTTAACGGTATTAGGATAAGGTACCACATTGATACACAGTTTGATAGTATAGGTACCAAATTGAATATTTTTAAAGTACAAGTATCAAATTGATAAATTTGATAAATTTCAGGAGTTATTGATGACATTATCCTTATGATAAATTAGTAGATAATACTAAATCCCATTATAGATAATACTATATATATATATATATGATAAATTAGTTGTACATTTATATTTTGAGCATGAAGTTCTATCATAATAGATAATCATCCAATTTAATATAGATATTGCTTAGTTTTCTTTTCTCAATAAATTTTACTTTGTTTTCACCGTTATGTCTACAATCTCTACAAAGAATCTTAAGTTAATTGCCAAAAAAACAATGATCATTTCTTTTCTTTTTCTTTTTTAAATTAAAGTAATTCAAGTTCATGCAACTAATCAGGTGTAAAAAAAGAAAGTTAATCTTTATTTTATAATCTAAATCTTAAGTTAATAAGAAAATAAATAGATAATAATTAGTTAATATTTAAATTCATAAAAAAGTATCAATTAAAGAAATTTTAGTTCAAAATTAAAGATTTCAATATTGATAAATAAATAAATAAAAAGTTAATCAATATTTTTAATTTAATAATAAATTAATTAATTAAAGACAAGATGATTAATTTAATAAATAGTTAATATATATATATATACGTACTACACTATTTGTAATTTTGAAGTTAATACTTTTATATATAATAAAATAATAATATAATATATGAGAAGGATCTATTTACATTAATGTAAATTAAACTAGTTTCACACGCTTTCATAATTTTTTATACGAATTATATTTGTTTAATCCGACCGTCGTATTTCATGTTCTATTCACGTAAATCATACACGTCGAATTTCGAGTAAATTAAAAATGTCTAACTATTTGTTCGATATAAAAAAAATTCAATCATTAAATATATATTAAAAAAACAGTATTCTCGATCGATATGATAAAGATATCGGATCGATTCGAAACTTTACGTGCACGACAAGTACAGTTATATTGTTAAATCTAACGGTCGATTTGTTAAAATATCAATCGTATACAAAATTATAGAAATTCGTAAAACTAATTAATTTTACACTAGTGTTAATGGATTTCGTAATAGAGTTCGTTTTTGGTACACTGACAGTATAAACTTTTTAATTCCACAAGCGGATTAAGAGGTTGTCACATGTCTCACTTCTTTTTTTAAGTAGTTTTTTTTTTTTTTTTTATACCATAAAGGTACGTGTCACCTTGTTAACTCTGATTATAGAGTTCAAAAACTCTATTGACAGTGTACCAGATAATAATCATTTCTTAATATATAATATATTAATATTAATATCGTATTTTTACATGGGAAAAGTGATGTTTGAGGTTTGAGATTGAGGATTTTATTTTTCCTGCCGTTGGGACGCTGAGAAATAAAGATGAAGATGGATAAGAGAGTAAAGACAAGTTTCTTTTTACCAAATAAAAGGGAAAAAAAAAAAAAAGACAATTTTCTTTAAATGCTAAAATAGACTCTTCATGAACTTCTATCTCTCTCTCTCTCTCTCTCTCTCTCTCTCTTCCATGGTGGTTTTGGGATGCAGCTAAACTATCATCTCATTGTAAAGCATAGAATGAGCATTTTGTGTAACTAATTTGAAAAGCAACGGTCTTGAGTTACGAGATTTTGTTTTCGATAGCAGAAAAAAAATGTTCATGAATTCAACCGGATTGAATTAATTTTGATTAATAGAAAATTTTATTTTTTCAAAATTCGACTCGGCTTGATAATTTTGAAAAATCCAAATTATTATTTTAAAATATCAAAATATTAAAAAATTACTTATTAAGTAAAAATATGTACCATGTCAAGTCGACTCAGATTTAAAAAAACACTTATCTCAAATTTTGGATCAAATTTATCGAATCAGATGAATAATTCAATCTTTAGACAAATCAAAATTATCGTGACAAATCCTAAAAGTTGGATATTTGGTGAAGATGATCATTGATTGTGAGGAAAGGTATAGTTCCAAATCAAGTTTTTTTTTTTTTTTGGATAAGTAGTACCAAATCAAGTTTTCATTGGGTCATGATTATATATTTCCTAATAAATGATTAAGCAAACTATATGACAGAGATAGCAGTAGATCGGATATCTATCTTTTTTGTAATATCTGAATCTGAATCTGCAAAACTGTTTTAAAATTCGAATCCGTTTATTATTCGCATTAAATTCGAATATTACTATCCGAATCCGTATTTGAATTAAATAACATTATCCGTCGAATATCCGAACCCTCTAAATATCGAAATTCAGTAAGTAAAAAAAATTAAATAAAATATAAATCAAATAAAAAATAATTTTAAATTCAAATAAACGGATAATGGATTCGGATATCCGAATTTGCAAAAGTAAGCGGATTTGAATATCCGAATCTGTCCGCATAAGTAATGCAGATTCGAATAATGGATATATGAGGTTTCATATCCGCATCCGCTCCGAATCTGCTGCGGATAGTAATTGTAATATTCGAATCCGTATTTTATTCGAATCCACAAAATCTAAATTCGTAAAAAACAAATCGTTACTAGTATATGAAGTGAAGATGTGAGGACCAAAAGCAAAGAACCTTTGCTCAGAAATGTACAAATGATGAGACATGCATGAGCCAAAGTCCGAAGTTTTGTACACTTTTGCATATGGATATGGTACAGTTCACACGTGAACCTTAGGTTTTGCTTGGTTGATTCTCCGAGAAGTTAGAAAACTGCAACTCTGGGCAAGTAAAGCAATGCCAATAAGCCTAACTTTTCTCAGCCTTCCATCGGCAGAACTATATACGGTAAAATTCGATTCGTTTTATTGATTTTGCATTGATCTGTTTCAAATGGAGAGATTTTTTCTTTTTAAAAAATGAGGATGGAATGGAGCAAAAAAGTTTTGATAAATGCTTGCTCCGTTCCGTCTCGTCTCGTCTTTCAAAATTATTATTTGACTATATATATATATATATATTAGATATATATACTAAAATCATACATATACTAATATTATATTGTATATATATTAAAGAATTATATATACTAAAATTATATTCTTGAATAAATTATAATATATATATTTTTACAATATTAAATTAAAAATAATTAGTAAAAAAATATGGTGGAACAGTATGGAGCGGTTATAAATGTAACCGACATCCATGAAAGTGAATGTTTTTAACATCTATACAAAAGTAGCTGGAGATGGATAAAACAATCCCCGTTCCCGCCGACTCCATTGTTTATCCCTAGCCTAGAATATCATGTACATGTCAAGCAAAGTTAAAATGCTTATTTGCTCAGGTTAAGACTGGTTTCTAACAAGCCAGCATGGACAAACTGGAGCTTCTATTGACACTTAACCGACTCTGATCCTAATAAGTTGCAGACTGATCCTCAAACCTCATGTGACCAGCTATCAAAGTAGGGCATCGAAATAAGAATTTACCTTAAAAAGCTTTAGGGTCGTTCTCCCAACCAGAATATCCACAGAGTAAGGAGAATGACTGTCCTGATGAACCATTACTTACAAGCAAAGATTTAAATTGAGGTGGTGGACGTATATTCAGTCGTGTTATTTTATCACAGTTATAAATGTAACGGTGAAGAAAGGTGATTACAATTGTTATTTAAATCTCTACTTACAAGTTTACACAATACTATAAGCAATTTTAATAACAATATTCATAAAGATTTGGGGTTTTGATTGATGTGAATCCAAATGCAATTTATAGGATACAGTTTGGTTTATGTAGTCGTTTTTATGAAGTAATATTTGGTAGATTCGAGATTATAACACACACAGTACTACACGGATTCATGGTATTCTTTTTAAATGGAAAACGAAGAGTTTGATTTGATGCTTGATTTTGATTTAAAAATTCTTAGTACTCTAGATTGATCTAGTGATTTTAGTTTTGAATTTTAATTGATGATTTTGATTTTATTAGAATCCTGTGATTTGATTTTGTTTTTAAAATTATTTTAAAATGCTTTTATTAGAAGAAAAAAAAATAGTGTCAAAACGATACCATTTCAAAATATATTATTTTTAAAATTTCACGTCACACATTTTTAATTTTAAAATTATGTGAAAATATCATGTTATTCTGATCAAAAATACATCAACAAAAGTCAACACTCAAATTAACAAGTTAATTTGAAAAGTTTAACATTGTCAATAATTGAACTGGAATTAAAAAATTAAAAAGTACGTGAACTCAATTTATATAAATTATTGTAAAAAGATTAAATTTATATTTTTTATAAAGTATAGAGATTAAATATGCAATTTGATTATTTTTTTCGTTTCAAATCATACCATGCCACATCATGACATCATCAAAGTCAAATGTCATATTAAAATATCAAAATCGTCAAAAGCTGTCAGAAAGATAAGATAACGGCGATTAGAAACTCCGTTATCAATTTGATTCAATTTATATATTAATAAAGGTACAAAATTAATTTGACCAAATTATTGTAGAATGTAGAGGGATACAATTCAAATTTTGATTAAAGTATAGGGACCAAATGCAAAATTTGACCAATAAAATTTCTTAAATAAAACTTAATAAATGATATAACAAAATTCCCAAACTATCAAAAAAAAAAATGATATAACAAAATTCTCAGTATTAGAAGAAAGAAGATATCAGCAGTTTGTACTAGAATGCATACATGTAAAATATCATCAGTTTGTACTAGAATTGCAACTTGAAGCCATCTTGATCTTTCTAATTCAAATAAAATCCTGAATCTCCATAATTAGGCTACTGAAAAACAAGTATCCATCTTCTCGAGAAAACAAGCAGGCTTCAAAACATTTTTCTGAGGTTTATAGGTACAGACAAAAACGAACAGAGATCAATTTACATAAACTACTCCTTAGAAGATTTGTTGATAAGTGATTTGTGAATGTGCGGGATAACACCACCGCCAGCTATGGTTCCTTTGATCAAGGTGTCGAGTTCTTCATCGCCCCGAATAGCAAGCTGCAGATGCCTCGGTGTAATTCGCTTAACCTTCAGATCCTTGCTTGCATTACCTGCCAGTTCTAGCACTTCTGCAGTCAGGTACTCCAGTATGGCAGCGGTGTACACAGCAGCTGTTGCTCCAACCCTTCCATTTGCACTAACCCTTGTTTTAAGCAGTCGATGGATACGACCCACCGGGAACTACGGGGAGCACATACAAAACAATAAGAAGCAACTGATTATAATTTTAGAAGAATTAACTGTAGTTCTACTCAGTGTTGTCAAGGCGTGCATCTAGGCGCGCTTTAAACTCTTCCGGACAAGGCGTATTTGGTTAGGCCTATTCGAACCGCAATTATTCTGTTCGAGTTCGTTTCGGTTTATAATTAAGTTTATTCGGTTCGGTTCGATTTTGGGTTCATAAGTTAAAAAACCGTAATTATTCGAATCGAACCGAATTCTATTTTTAATTGATTTTTTAATTACTTTTATTTTTATTTTTTATAATATAAAAAATATATATTTCTAAACTAGTGAAAAAAAAAAAACTTAAAAATACTATAGAAAAAATTAATTTTTTAAAATTTTAAAAACTGATGAACCGAACCGGTGAAATTCGGTCCGGATCGGTTCGGTTCGGTTTTTGATGCTATTCGGTTCGGTTTTGATTTGATTTTTAAAAAACCATAATACTATACATTAATCGCAATTTTTTTTCTCAAAACCGAACCGAACCATTATCACCCCTAAATGAAAATGAAAAGGCTGAACCAGAGCTATCAACAGGAACATATTATTATTGTCCCAACCTCTGTTACATGGACTCGGCAGTTTCTACCACCGTACCCGTGTCGACACGACACGGATATGGGTACGATATATGTGTCGGACACCATGGTTGCAATAGGGACTCGTCTTCATCTCCTCAGGCAAATCAAACATAAAAAATATATATAAAGAATTCACAGGAAAATGGTAGATTATTGGTCTGACATTTGTCTGATAGGAGGTTTGAAGATGGAAAGAAAATTTTGTTTTCTTTGACTCTGACAATCTCAAAGCTGTTGATCCAAGCTGGGTTTCAGCACTTGCTCAAAAAAAAAAAAAAGATGATGGAAAGTTTAATCGAGTTTTTTTTTTTCATAAACAGAGAGGGAGATAAGCTGAGAAGGGCTTCTGTGTTTGCGGCTAGAGAAGTTTGGAGAAGATGAAGAAGAAGATTAATGTTTAAGCAAAAACGACATAGTTTTCTTTTTATTTAATTTGAGCTCAAAATCTTCAAGCCCATTGATGTTGGATTTTACAAGTATTTTTATGCTTTCCATGTTGGATTTAACAAGTGATTAGTCTAGCCCAACAAAAGCAACAGGATAATGTCTTGGGCTTTTATATTTTTGGGCTCTTGCTTAATTTTATATTACTTAAGTGATGAGTGTTTTTGAGGTCCCAACTTCAAACCCCACCTTCCCCCCTTTTTTCGCCCTCATCGTGGAAATAGAAATTAATAAGGCAGAACTCTAGACCATAATTGTTCGTAGAACACATAAGTGTCCCCTTTGCAACTAACGTCATAAAACATATAAATCCTCTGTTAAATGAAAGGTAACCAACAAAGAGCACAATTGTTCATACTGACAATTCAAACATCAAGAGAGACAAGGACTACCGTCAGTGACATCCTTTGCAACAAAGCTACAAGGTTCATTTATAAGGATCATTTACCACGCAGAGCGATTACCATTGGAAAAAAAAACGACATCCAATCCAATACGAAAATGTTCATAAACACAAACCAAAATGAACAGAAACAAGCTAAGACGAGTGGACTTGCATAAGAAGCCAATCTTTAAATGTAATGCCATTGTTAGGCCAGCTTATCTATCGATAACCCATTAACATAGCAAACTTTGTTTACTTTGATTTGATGCAATAAAGCAGGCAAATTTCCAAAAGAGATAGCTAAATACTAATGCAAATTCTTGCTTAGATAATTCCACTGTGATTTTAGAAGCTTTTTTTCTAAAAACAAAAAACAAAGCAATAAATATGAGAATAAAATTAACTAAAAAAATCCCATCTTTTTGATCTGAAACTATACTTTTGACTAAAACAAAAGAATGCTTCATAAATTAAAATTCGCAAAATAAAAATCAAATTCACGGAAATCATCAAAAGAAAAGCTAATTCAAGCAAAAAATTAAGGGGAAAAAGGGGAAAGCGAAAGAGAGAGAAAGAGACCGACCTGGAGACCAGCGCGAGAAGAGCGAGAGACGGATTTCTTCTTGTCCTTGTCTTTGTCCTTTGTGGATTTGCCAGCAGTGGTCAACCCTTTCGCTCCTTTTCCCGACATTTTCCCGCCAAATTACTTGGGGTTTTTTTCCTGCAGAAAAATCTGTGCTTTGCTTGGGACTTGGGAGGAAAAGCGAGAAATGGATAACGTTGAGAAGAAAAGAAGAGAAAGAGCCTTCCGAACAACGAAGGAAGGTATTAGGATTTAGGACTGAGAAAGAGAACTAAATCTCCAAAAAGACTCCGAAGACGAGCACGATTTCGAGATCTTGACTTTTTAGTACCCGATTTCTTTCTTTCTTTGACGATATTACCCTCCTATCTCTTCCAAATTACTATTTAGGATTTTTTTTTTTTTTTTTTTTTTGCGTTGAATGTTGGAAGAGAAATTAAGTGAGAAGTGCGAGTAGGTCGGTTAAAGTAGTTAAATAGTTTATGTATTATAGATAAATGTGTATTTTAGTTTTTATATTATAAAAGTGAGTAATTTAATTTTTGTATGTTTGAAATTGATGCAAAGAAATAAAATTGATAATAATGTTAATGAAAAATCGTCTAAATGCTAACATAAATATTTAAAACTGACAGAAAAAATGATTTGAAAAAAAAAAAATATGACATGTATGGGATTGAATTTGCTCAACAAAAAAAGAAAAAAATAATTTTTTTATCCAAATTCCTATCTTATCCGTAAAAACATGTCATTATTTTTTTTTCAAAATTATCTATTCTGTCAATTTCTAAATTCCACTTCAGCAAAAAAATTTAACACATCATCATTTTTTTTTAAGTCATCTATTCTATCAGTTTCACATGTCCACGTCAGCATTTAGACGGTTTTCCATTAACACAGTTATCAATTTTACTTTTTTGCACCAATTTCAAATGTAAAATAATTAAATTACTCACTTCTATAATATAAAGACTAAAATAAATTTTTGATTATAGTACAAGAACTATCTAGATACTTTAATTGAGTATCTCTTATTGGAAGAGTAAAGTTAGAATTTGAAATTTAATTTAAATGAATCATTTTTTTTTTAAATAGTTTGTCACAGTTTTTTTTTTTTTTGCTTGACTTGTATTTATATATCATGTTAATTAATTGAGTTTTATATACAGATAGCGATTTTTTTTTTTAAAATTATATGAACGGGATTAAGAGACTGTTATATGTTTCATTTTTTTTTTAAATTTTTTTTTTATTGTTTTAAATATATATTAAGAGTATGTGTCATTTTATTAATTGTGCTTATAAAATCTTAAAATTCTATTGAAGTCGGATGAGATAATTTCTCTAATTAATTAATTTATTTTTGGTAAAAGTTTAAGGTAAATAAATAAGTTGTTCTTTTCATTAAGTTGTTACTAGCTTTGTCTATGGTCTAGATTATTTGTCCAAGTTCAAAGGTTCGCTCGATATTTGAGAGAGTTTAGACGAAAGTATTAAACTTGAAAATGGGATTAGACAAAAAAGAAGAAGCATGTTTTAAAAACGTGCCGAGTCTTGAGCATAACATTTTTGTCCAAGTCTTGTCCGACTTGTTTACTATTTAGTAAAAATAAATATTCAAAGGGAACAATCATTTTTAAAAGGGATTAATTTTTTTTTAAGAGTAACAGATCGTTTTTTAAGAGAGATCAATCTTTTCGTGTAAAATTTTAGGTTGACTTATGTGGGCTTGAGTAGTATTTTTCCATATACGGGTCAAATTTGGGCATAAATTCTATCCATATTTCAAGCCGGAGTGGGTTGGACAATCATAAAATCCGTTGATATCCAACCACTTAACTCGATTCATGAATAAATCTAATTGGTATTTTATTGGGGTTGAGCATTCGAAAATAGAGTTATAAAGTAGGGTAAATATGAAAAACATGCCCTCATAGGCAAATTATTACTAAATGGTCTAATGAATAAAAGTTATTTGAAAAAGAGAAATGAATAATTAAAAATTGTTATAAAATATATTGTAAAGATAAAATTATCCTTGATAAAAAAAACCTTCTCCTCCCTTTTTCTTTTATTTTTTAATTTACTTTTTAATTAAAAAATAAATATTCTGAAAATAAAATTATTTTAATTTTAAAAAATAAATTTTAAAATTTTTTATTTACTTTTTTTATTTAAAAAATTTAAAATAATAAAATTAATTTTTCTAAAATTAATTTTTCTTTTTATTTTTTTAAATTTAAAAAAAAAAAAATCAAATATTTTATTTTTTAAACTTATTTTCAATTAAAATTTTTAAAAAATAATATTTCCTTAACGATGAAAAAAGAAAAATAAATTTTTTCATTAAAGGTAATTTTATCTTTACAATATCTTTATAATAATTTTTAATTATTCATTTCTCTTTTTCAAATAACTTTTATTTATTAGACCATTTTACAATAACTTACATATGAGGACATGTTTTTCATATTTACCCTATAAAGTATCAGCGTTGATATTCGAATTGGATACCATTTACATAGAGGTAAACAAGTTTACCAATTAAGCCAATTTTATATTGATTTAATTAAAATCTTTATATATAAGTAATTAAGATTTTGATATTAAATCTTGTGTAAAAATTTATATTATATATAATGTGATTAACTGAATTAATATAATAAATTAAGTGATATAAATTCAATAAATAAATTTATAAAAATAATTCAAATAAATTATTATAAAATTAATTTAATTAATATAAATTGATAAAAAATTGAAATGATACAATATTAATATGTACCAATTTTTTCCCAAACTGATACATACCACATAACGATAACTATGATACTGATCCGATAAAACTCGAACCGCACTGAAAATCCAAAATTTCCACAAGGTTCGCACGTGTAACAAAATTGGCACGTGCCAAAGTGACCGAAAGGAAACAAACAGTGAACCCCATCATCGCCTGGCGGCGCGCCAGCCTCCCCCCTCCTCTTTGAAACCTCATTCATGTCCCAAAATTTCCCATTTTTTGATATTTCTCAAAAGAAGCCGGGGCGTGACCTGAGATCAGCAACAACAAAAAAAAAAAAACCCCTAAAATCTTGAATTCAGAAATATGTGGAGAAGGCTAGTGACTTCACAGCTCAAAACCCTAGCCACAACTCCATGCCAATCCGCTTCTAAAACGACGCCGCTTCGATTCAATTCTCTCATTTCTCCATCCCCTTCAGCTTCTTTCCTCACTCGCCACTTCTCCGCCGAGTCAGGTAACTCTAATTTCCTTAGATCCTCGTCAATGATTCATTCTGATTTCAAGCTTTGCATCGGTTTGATGGTATTTTAAATATTTCGTTTATTTTATATGAATATTTTGGATCATTAATTAATATACCGCGGAATTAGAACAAAGATTAGAATGTTGTGCTGGCGTATCCGATATTGATTTCATGTTTTTGTTTTTGTTTTCGATTCGTTTGTATTGTGCAGCGGATACTGCTGTGAAGAAGAGGGTTGAGGATGTAATGCCTATCGCCACTGGTCATGAGCGCGAGGAGATTGCTGTTGAGCTTGAGGTGATTTTTCCTCTTCCGCTGTCTCTGTTTGGCTTTAAAATGTGAGAACTTTCTTATGATGTTACTTTTTTATGATTGAAGATTCGAATTGTTGACTATATTGTTATAAGCATTACGGCTAAATTTAATTTACTGATCTCTCAGTTTACGGGCCGCTGCTTTCTCATTCCAAATTTTATTTTTTTGCTTTATTTTGTTTAGGGAAAGAAAATCCTTGAAGATGTAAACAATCCTGTAGGTCCTTTTGGCACCAAGGTTAGTATGTGTTGCAATGTCTTTCACAGTTTATTACTATTGGAGAACTCATATTTAACCATGTGTGTATCATTTTATATGGAAGCAATGACAGATGGTGTTTGAAATACTGACAATAATCCCTTTTTTTTGCTATAAATTACTACTATGTTTTTACTTGCATTCATTCCTTTATTCTGTTTGTATGTAATATTTACATGGCTTCAAGTACTAGGGTTTTTGTGAACTTCTATTTGAATTATTGACCTTTACCTGATGTTGATATATCCTGTAAGGCTGTAACTAATTTTTATCCTTAGATTGTTGATCTGATGTTTCGTAGTGCAAGTATATCAAAAGATGTTACCAGGTGCATTATTTGGTATTGTTACCATATCTCTTTTCAATGTTATTAAGTAGTAGGAATTGCCTAGTGATTCGTTCCAGTGTTTTATTAGCACTTGCCTAATCTTTTGGCTTTTAATTCATTTTTGGATTTAAGTAATTAATATTAGCAACTTTTGATATAACTTATATGAGTCCTTAGGTTTAGTTTTGTTCAAGCAAGGGACTCTTTTTTTTCTTTCTTTCTTTCTTCAGCATGTCCTCTCACTGGTCAGCCCCGGGTCTCTGGTAGACTTGGCCTGAGGGGAGGGGGATGTTAAACTGTGAATCTTGACCCTCCATGGAGAGGTAACAATTCATATGCCAAACCTGGGCTTTTAATATTTTAATTTTCAGCAACATTAATATGGAATGGTTTAATATGCTTCCTAGATCATAGTTTTATCACTTCTTGGAAAACTAGAATATTATAGATATCATACAACACGGGAAAAATTGTTTCTACACTCGATGTTTGTTTTCTTATTGTGTTAAAGTTTTGAATGCAACATTTTTCTACTATTTTGATGTACTGCAATGTTTTATCCATTTATGTTGATTCATGGCTAACTAATAATCTTCTTTTGTAAATTTATCATTTTGAGTTTGGGCCTCTATTTTATGGTGATAACACCTTTTTTTCTGCTAGAAATTGGAAATATTGACCTTTATAAAATCATAAAAATGATGTCATGACTTGACTTTTGATGGTAAAAGTCGTTTTATCTGCTTGTAGGAAGCTCCTGCTGTCGTCAAGTCCTACTATGACAAGAGAATAGTTGGATGCCCAGGAGGTGAAGGCGGTATGTTTCTTTCATCAATTCTCTGTTTCTATTCTTCTAAGTTCTAACTGTGGTTATTCTTGCATGCTTTTTCTCAAACTGATACAAAATTGAGTCATTCTGCTTGAACTAATACTCAAGTTCATTTGATTTGCCTATTTAAAAATTGCAGAGGATGAGCATGATGTTGTCTGGTTTTGGCTGGAGAAAGGCAAGCTACATGAGTGCCCAGTTTGCTCACAGTATTTTGTGGTGAGTGGATATCTTGAATTAGAAAACATTCATTCCTTATGCCCTAACCTTGAACATATGTATTTGAGCTCACATCTAAATGTAAATTTCTTTGCATTCATTGGATCCATATCCAGTTTAGGTATTTCTGTTAGCCAATACATGGATTCACCAAAAACTCTGAAGATATCAGTTAATTGTTAGTGATCTGGGGCGTTATGGAACAAATAAACAGTGTTAATTTATTCTCAGGCAAGCCTCATGGGCTCCTTATACATATGGAATTATGGATGTTAAGTTGGTCAACTTGGTTCTGGTTACTTCGTCTGTAACTCTGTAAATGTGATTAGTGAATACCACAAAAATCATGATCTTATAAGATGGAATTGCAAATCTTTGAGCTATAAGATATTTTATAATTTTTCTAGATCGTCACTGAAGGACATAAAACTACAATGACATTGCTATCTGTATTGTTTTTTACTAACAAAATACCAAAGTCTGATTTTGAGGTGAACATGAATAGGTATAAGGCTGAGGCCATGGTGCTATGACCTATGTTAACTGGAGTCTTTATTTTTCTTAAAATACCCGTGTCCGACATATATTCGGACATGATCCTCTAAATATATGAGAATACTTGTGTGTCATTTATCCGACACACTTGTGTCGGACACATACCTTTATCCGACACTCCCGAGTCCGGATAACTAGGCTATGACTAAAGTGAGTCCTGGAGACTTTTAAGGTTGACAGACAGTTCATCCCATTCCCTTAGTCCATTGCCCTGTAATGCAATTAGATAAAATGAATGAAGTGGCATTCTTACCACTCCAGCCTATTTTAAACCAGTACAGCAACAGAACTCAGTTGTTTCCAGCATTAGGATTTTATTAATTATTTCTGTTGATTGTTTTGCAGCTAGAAGTTGTGGGCCCTGGAGGACCTCCGGACGGACACGGTGGTGACGAGCATCATTAATTGCAACTTTCAGTTTTTCCTATTGGAATAAAATTGGAGAAGATGGAATGATGTCCAGTATACAGTGCACCTTCAAATGTTCAAAAAGGTTTGTCTTGTTTGGTTTTGGCCCGTGGTTCTCGTGGCTGTTGTTCTGGCAACATTTGAGATGGTATCTCTCTCCCTTTTCTTTTTTTGGTGGTAACCTAGACACAGGGTGGTCATCCTTTTGAACTAAGGATATTCTTAGGTTAACTTTTAACGCATTGCCAAATAATATATTCTATGGCTACCTTTCCATTCTTTCATGAAACTTGGTGGTGTTAAAGTTTTCAAGGAATCTTACTATCTTAGAACCATTATTTTGGTTTCATTCACTGCTATTGTCATTTGTTACCAGAAGAGATGTTTCAATGAATTCATTTTCATCTCATAGTTGTCCTCTATGTTACTCAGATTCGGGTATTAATGTCGGATACGGATATGTTCAAATTTTTTTTTTTTTTTTAATAAAGTTTTTTCATGTATTTGGAGGGTCCTTGAAGGGTCATATCTCTTACGGTGTTCAAATATGCGTCGGGCACGAGTACTCCAAGAAAAATAAAGAGTCGGAGTAACAGAAGATGTCCTTGTCAATTGGGAATTGGGAGTTTCTTTCTCCCTTCCTTACAGACAAGGTCTGTGTGTCATTTCGCATAATTACAGTATCTCTCACCACAGCCCCAGGCCCCAGCCCTCAACAAAGAAAACTGGTATTGTGGTCGAAAAAGGGGGGAAAAAAGAAGAGAAAAACGATTATTTTGTATTAGTTTTTTACTTTTTTAATATTTTTAATTCAGTTTTGACGCCACTTTCTTTTCTTTTCTTTTATCTTAATTATTTTGTGTATTAAGTCTTTGCTTTGTAGGAAGAATAGAAAAGAGTAAGGATGAAAATTTTATTATAATGGTTAAAATACAAAGCAGAAAAACGATTATGAATCTTAATTATTGAATTAACAAATTTTCTCAATTTTTTTTAATGGAGATCACTAAAAGCAACAAATCGAAGCCAAAACAGGAGTACAATGAAACAGCAAGAAAGGAATGTTTAAGAAATCGAATCGAAAGTCGAATATCGGTGAGATTTTTAATATCGAATCGGTGAAATTTTTGATTAACGGTTGAATTGGTCGGTAGAATTAAAAAAGAATTTAAAAATTAAATAAGTAGAAAAAACAAAAAATGAGCTATTCACATCATACCATGGGCTCAAGGGATTGTTGATGCTTTCTTGGTTCATTTACAAGGTTTCTAGTAATGTGATTCGACCAAAAGGAAAAGACCAGGCAACTATAGTGGCTTCATGGCTTAATTAATCCCAATAACTTGAAGTTTCTTATTGGAATCTAACATAACATCAAAATTCACAAAAACCAAAAATCCACTTTGCAATTGAACCCATTACTAACAAATGCTTTCATATGCAACCCAGTAACTTTTGTGTTGTATTTGCATTATTTTTTCATATCGTATTTTAATTATTTTTTTGTATCATATAATCATATTGTGTTTAAAATTATTAGATTTATCCGCGCTGCTCGTATCATATATATTCTTTTGTTGTGGTCTAATTAATAAAATACAAGCTCAATCTAATAGCCAAACAAGTTTAATTTAATAACCTAATTTTTTGGGTCCAAATGACAACCAAATTCAATTAAGTGACCCAAATTCAAATAGCAAATCAGTGTAACCATTAATTAGAATTAAATTAATAAATTGGATACGATTAAAACGATTAGACTTAATTAACGAAGTCGAATCAGCGAACGAGGAGATTGATTCAAAAATTAAAAACGAGAATCGCTTAACAACTTAAAGGTTCATTTCAAATTATTTTTAAAACTCGATCCGAACAAAATTAAATGTTTACGCCGATCATTATAAAAAAAAGAAAAATTAAAGAAACGGGGAAAAGTTTTCTGAACTTTTTTAATGTCGAAATCATTATTTAGTATTAGCGAGTTGATCTCGAACTTTATATAGTAATTTAAGAGAGGCAAAAATATGCAATTGATCATCATTATCAATGTGGAGTACACATTTTCTAGACTATGAAAATATTACATTAATTATTGTAGAGTCGTAGTTACGTGCAAAGTCAAAAATTTTATATTGAGAAATCAAAATAAAAAGAGGTCAAATTATAAATTTCGAGATTCAAAGTTTCTTCCAACTCTGATTGGATTCGCTTCTGGTCGTAGATGATGCTCTAATGTATAAAAACTTTTTGGGAAAATATGAAAAACATGCAGTCCATAGAGAATTATTGTGAAATGGTATAATGAATAAAAGTTATTTGAAAAAAAGAAATGAATAATTAGAATTTGTTAAAAAGGATATTGTAAAGACAAAATTATCCTTGATAAAAAAACTTTCTCCTCTCTTTTTCTTTTATTTTTTAATTTACTTTTTAATTAAAAAATAAATATTCTGAAAATAAAAACTTTTTAATTTTAAAAATTAAATTTTTAAATTTTTTATTTACTTTTTTTAATTAAAAAATTTTAAAAAATAAAAATAATATGCCTAAAATTAATTTTTCTTTATTTTTTTAAATTTTTTTAAATTTTTAAAAAAATATATATTTAAATATTTTATTTTTTAAATTTATTTTCAATTAAAATTTTAAAAAAATAATATTTCCTTAATGAAAGAAAAAGAAAAAGTAAATTTTTTCATGAAAAGTAATTTTATCTTTACAATAATTTTTAATTATTCATTTCTATTTTTTAAATAACTTTTATTCATTGTACCATTTCACAATAATTCTATGTAGACTGCATGTTTTTCATATTTTCCCAAATTTTCCCCCTTAATTTCTTGCATTTTTTTCCTTTTCCTTTACCTACAAATTTTTTTTTTTTTTTAAAATTTCCTCAGCAATTTTTTACATGCCATTATTACTATAATTTTTACATATACAAAAATAGCTCAAGAAAAAAAAACTAACCATAATTTCCTCTATATGGTTATACCCTGTTCATGGCCGGGCAAACCACAGTCAAAATTTTTTCACAATCCATTACTCAAGTCCGGCCCATAAACCCGAATCACTCTTTAAAAAAATATATTTTTATAATTAAATTTAAATAAAAAATATTTTTTAATAAATAGTAATTTGGACTGAACCAACCCTAATTAGAAAAATGTTTATCCAGATTCAATTCAATTTGAACTGAATGAGTAATCCGACCCTTGAATAGGTCTTGCTTAATGTCAGATGTAAGACGAGTTCTCTCCCTAATGTAAGCCGAGGGTTCCTCTTGACCAAGCAAATTTATACTCCAGTCATTGTTGTACTAAGTCCCTGTTCAACGGGAATAACTATAACATGCCAAGTGCTGCTAAATGCTTGGATTAAGGTTCCTGCAGTTGACAAACATTTGGGGACATTTTCTGGCTATAAATTTCTCTATGATCACTTGAGACTGAAGACTCAAATTTGTTGTGATTAAAAAAAAAAATGTCAAGCCAAAATACTACTGCTCAGAATATTGCACACAAGGCTGGTGAAATCACTGGTCAAGCTCAGCTGGTAACAATTCTATTTTTTATAAAAAAAAAAAGCATAATTATTTGTTGTTTTATGATCTAGATGATGAACACTGTCCGAAATGAAAAAATGTGGGGAAATTATATGTACGTGGCTAATTAATTAAATGGGTTCTTGAGAGATTTAAATAGTGATCATAACGTAACGTTACGATTATTATATTTGCGGTTTTGATTCTTTCCGCCGTCGATATTTACCACAATTGACATCGATAGCATTAGTTACATTCACAATTTAAATCGATAGCATTAGTTAAATGTGTCCATCACCGCAATTTAAATCCGTAATTTCCTTTATATTTGACATTCATCAATCAGACATTGCAGCTATAATTTTTCTTCTTTTATTTTTATACAGGCAAGGAGGGATGAGATCATGGATCAGGCATCCCATGGCCAGGCCACCAATTACTCTCAGTCTTCTGCTGATCAGAACTCTTCTTATACTTCCCAGGCCACCAATTTCCTTCAACAGGCATCTAATTTATTTTGTTTTTATTTCAAATTTAAAATTTATGTTGCTTTTACAGTTAAAATAATCTTTCATTTAAGGATATTAATTACTTTTTGTTTTGTTTTTTTTTTTTTTTTTTTTTAATTTTTTCAATCTCTTTGGTGCAGACAGGAGAGCAAGTGAAGCATATGGCACAAGGAGCAGCTGATGCAGTAAAGACCACTTTGGGAATGAACAGTGCTGACAATACTTCCAATGCCCCCACCGCCGCCGCCACCGCCACCACCACCACCACCCCCAGCACCAACCATCCAAGCAACCCATCTCCCAGGGCCAGGAATTGAAGCCTTTCGACAAAAGCTTTTTTTGCTTTGCCTTGTGTCATGTTAATTGCTATGGCATTTGCTATCTATATCTCAGTTTGGAGATAGTCAAATTTTTTTTTTCCTTTTCATTTTGACATGTAAGACGGTTGTCAATCTCTCTTGTTGTCTCTAATGTTCTTCAAATAGAAGCAATTTAACTTTTGAGTGATGTTAAACTTGATTTTTTTTTTTTTGCTAAATTAGTCATGTCGCAATCTAAAAAATAATAAGTCTCATCGCAAGATTTTAGTATTCGTTAAACGTGACATTAAAAAAAGAGAGAAAAAGTCGACTTAATTCTTCTTGAAAAATGAAAGTTTTGAAAATGACTTTGAAAAAGATATGGAGTCGCCATCAATCTTTTTTAGCCAGGTGTGATCGGCCACCTATTAAAACTAGTTTTATAAAATATTTTAAAATTAATTAAAACATTTTTAAAACCAATTTCAAGTATGCGTTTTAAACTAGAGAAATCAAAAAAATGGGTTCGGAACTCGGTTACGTGTGGGGAAGGATTAGCACCCCCACAACGCCTGTATAAAACGGTACCTTATTAATCATGTGTTATCTCAAGTCTCGGTAAAAAAAAAATCGGTTTTAAATTTAGTATTTCAAGTTAATTCCCAATTTAAAGAAAAATAATTCCATTTTTAATTGAAAATGATCCGGAATTTATAAATTCAAAATTTTTCTATATTCCCCAACAAACGTGGCAAAATATAAAATTTTTTATTAGTTTTGAAAAACTTCCCGAATCATTCTTTTTTTAAAGAAGATATTCCGTTATTAATGATAATTGATGATATCATCCCCAGCAAACCCGGTAGAAAACTCATGAATTATTTTAACTCGGGAATATCTTTATTTTATTGAAAACCATTACCTTTTTGAAAACATTTTAAAAGATATGAATATGTATACGCATGACATAAATAAAATGACATAACAAAATCTAAATAATATAATGCACCCTAAATGATATGATTTAAATGTCTTAGCATATTCTAAATGAAATGAAATATTTTAAGTTATATGATATATTCTAAATGAAATGAAATAACTTAGGAAACAATATATTCTATATGAAATGAAATGAAATGTCCTAAGTCATATGATATGAAATAAAATATCCTAAATGACATAGTATATATCCTAAATAAAATGAAATAACCTAGGTAACAATATATTCTACATGAAATGAAATGTCCTAGGTAACATAACATATTCTGTATGAAATGAAACAATTTAAATGACATGGAAAATATGAATGATATAGCATATAAACTTAAATGACATGGAATATAAAATAATGCTATCATATAATATGCATGAAAACGAAATAACAATGCATGAACATAGTATATGCTAAATAATATGACAAAAAAAATAACTAAATAAAAAACATTGGATATCATGAAATATTCAAAACCATATAATAAACAATATAACATCAAAAAATATAAATTAAAATAATAACAATACCATAGGAATTATCATAGCAAAAATCACATATTATATAAAATGCATGAATATGGAAAATGCAATGCATGAAAATGTATTTTTTCCTTTAATTAAGGAAATCCGTATATCTAAAAAAGATATTCGGCTACCTTAGGAAAATATGTCAAATTAAATATTCTAAAACCAAGATACTTTGTGATTGTTTGAAAACAATTTTGAAAAGCTTAGATTAAAAATAAAAACTTAGCTAAACCCTTTTTTAAATAGCTCTAATTTCCTAAGTTTAAAATCCCGGACTTGACCACCCTTAACCCGAGACTTAAAAAATAATTTTTAGAGTTTAAAAAGGCTTAGAAACTACCCTAAGTCAGTAACTAGATTTCCTAATCAGCCCCCTCTAAGTAACTTAACCAAAACAGAAAAATGATTTTCCTTCACATTCAATTCTGACTCCACTGTCCAGTTTTAAGCCACCATTTTTTACCCTATTTTTAAAAGTTATAAAAAATCTAAAAAACATAATGGAGACTCAGGACATGTAAAACTACACGATAAAAAATCAGCTTAATTTTTCGATTAAAGATGACTGCCCAGAAAAATCGAGAAAGTACGAGTACTGGGTGAAAAAAACTGTTTTTCCAAAACACATTTTTGCCTTTGATAAAATCATTTAAAAATCAAAGTAAAAATATTTAAGACTCACAAAATGACTCACAAACAGTAGCTAGGACTTTTGAAAAGTTAGACAAAAATTGACAAAATAAAAAAAATCACAAAGGTAGAATAATCAATTTGACAAACCTTAATTTTCCACAAGTATGCTAAAGAGAGCATGACTTTGAACCATTAATTGGCCTAAGTCATTAGTCAAGTGGCATGAACATGAAATGCATGAAAAAAGACAGAAAATATGATGCATAAAATGCATGAGTTTAAACCTAAATGTCATGAAAAATGTATGGCATCAATATAGTGACCTAGACCTAAATGAACTTGCAAGGCATTTAATGCAACCTAGGTCTAAAATGCATGGTCATGCATGGCAAAATAAACCAAACCTAACAACTAAAATATGCATGGCAATAACACAAACACAAGGCATGCTTAAACCAAAAACTCAACCAAATGTCATGAAAATGCAAACCTATCATCTAACATAACAAAAATGCACACACAATGTAAAACACATAAAGTGGTCGAATGGCCTCAAGCTCCAACAAGCATGGCATTTTCACAAACACTTGATATACTTAAACTAAATACTCAATAAAATGTCATGCAAATGCAAACCTATCAACTAACATAGCAAAAATGCACACACAATGTAAAACACATGAAGTGGTCGAATGACCTCAAGCTCCAACAAGCATGGCATTTTTACAAACACTTGATATACTAACAAGCTCAACTAAAAAATAATACTCAAATCATGCAAATATAAAGTAGAGGTATTAAATCTAACAAGCATTTTCACAAACACTTGATATACTAAATATTAAACATCCACAAATTTAAACATTATGAAAACAAAAAATTAAAAATGCAAGAACATGATAATAAACTCATAAATGACAACAAACAAGAAACCAAATTAAAACAAGCTTCAAGTATATGTAGTAGAAGAATATTTAAAGCATCAAGACTAAAGAAAATAAGAAAAATAACATGACAAATCAAAGCCAAAACAGCAACAATAATAAAGAAAATATAGGGTATTCGACCATGGTAAGAAAAAAAAAATTGCAAGAACTTTTTAAGAAAAGATGAAGAAAGAACTTGAAATGAACATAAAAAAACCACTTTATTTAAAAGGAAAATCAAAAGAAAATTCACCAAAATAATAATCAAAATAGCAAAAACAAGAATGGAAAATCAAGAAAGTGCAAGAGTTGGTGCTAAAAGCAACCTCAAGAAGCTATCTTTCAAGCTTTTTCTCTTCAAACTTTATTTTCTTTTCTAAACTTTTCTTTTTTGCTTTCAACCAAGGAGAGAAAACTCAACAAAAACCAAGAGAGAAATTTGAAAAAATGAAGTGAGCTGGAAAAAAAAAATCCTCCTCCCCTATAGTGCTAGCCAAATCCCCCCTCTCCTCACTTAGGATGTTGTCATTTTTACTCCAACCAATTTCCATCCAAGGGCTAGTGATTCAAGGTGAAAAAAAATGAAATTATCACCCTTAGATTAGGCCATCAGCTGTCCATAATTACAGCTGTTCAAGAATAATGTTGACACTCTCACTCTTCATGCATTGGCCCATGTGGCTTATCTACAATGACTTGATCAAAAAAATCACTAACTAACTCTTAATTCTTGGTCTTTTGATTGAAAAATCAGAAGCTTCTTCCCTCCTTTGGGCCTTGGCTGGCCAGCAGTCCCTTTTCCAGCCCAAGTATGATTTTTTTGAAAGGCAAGAGGCTACCCTTTTCGGTTTCTTGGGTAAAATGATCGTTTTGCCACCCGGATGCAAATAAATGGAAAACGAACTCCAAATTCAAATTTTATTTTTTAATACTTTCAAAATAATAAATTATATTCTGGAATTTTTCAAAATTTTTCAAGTCCATTTGCTATTTATTTGGATTTTTCTTCCAAAAATGCCCTTTTATGCCCCCACATTTTACCATTTTTAAACGAGCTCCAAATTAAGATTTTTCTTCACCAATCTCTTTTGAATAATTTAAAAGTATGATCTGGAAGTTTTCATAATTTATGGAACTCATTTGGTATTTTTTCGGGATTTATCTGCTTGAATTATTGCATAGGAGGCCCGGGATTTAGCCATTTTGCAAACGAACTCCGAATCAAGATTTCCTGTCGCCAATCTCTTCCAAATAATTTAAAAATGAGATTTGCACATTTTTAGAATTTTTGGAGTCCATTTGCTATTTTCCCGGGATTTATCTTCTTGAATTACTTTATTGGAGGCTCGAGATTTGGCCATTTTGCAAACGAACTCCGAATCAAGATTTTCTTTCGCCAATCTCTTTCAAATGATTTAAGAATGAGATTTGCAAATTTTCAGAATTTTGGAGTCCATTTTCTATTTTTCCCAAATTTTCCCATTTTGCCTCCGAAACCCGGTTTTGCTCAAAACAAGTCCGCTTTTTAGATTTTCTTCAAACTGAGCCTTGGGTTATCCCTTTTTAATCATTCCTCATCCATTGGGGTTTTGGTCTTACCCAGTCGGGCCATTTCTGTAATTCTTCCCAATTTCACCGAAATCCACCAAAAATTATAATTCTCGGTTTTCTCCTGAATTGACTTTTCTTTCAGTTTTTCTTTCAAGTGGCTTCTCCATTACTCTTATTCAGTGCTTATCTTTCATTTGGAACTTTCAATTTCGACTAATTCAATTGTTTAAGCACTTTTCCCCAAATTTCTCGGATTAGGGTTTCCTTTCTACTGAATCTCCATAACCCAACTTCCAAACTCCATATCTTTCGATGTAGAGCTCGGATTATCAAAATTCTTTCTCCATTTTTCAATTGAACTTCAAATCTTGATTTTGAAAGTGGGTTGACTTTTTCAGTAATTGACTTTTTGGGAGTGACTTTTTCGAGGTTGACTTTTTTCGAGTTTGACTTTTTATGCTCGCCCTCTTAAACTAAGTCTCGGAGTACCACCTGCAGGATGAAAAAAAAAATCTTTTTACATTCTGAAACATCAATTTAAGAAGAAAACATACCTGTTTTAGTGGTCCGGACAAAATTAGGTGTCTACAGCTACCCCTCTTTGGCTATTGCTGAGAATCAGGAATCAGGCAATGATAAACCAACACTAATTTTGTACGGTTAGTGAAATCACATGTGAAGGAAAGGGAAAGGGGTTTTCTTTTTTCTTTTTTTTTTGTTGAAAAAACTGTAAATAGAAGATATTGTCCTTAAATTGAGTTCCCTGACTAATCAAGGCTCGACCCGTCTTAAGGAAACGGGTTCGATTTGCAAGAGAAGAAAAGATCTCGATGATGGTCTTGGGGTCTTATCCTATCTTGTGCTAACCTTACCGGCATGGGTGAAACCGAAAATTGAAAAAGATCTGGATTAAACCATAAATTGGAAAGTAAGGGTGAAACCAAAAATTTGAAAAAGATCTGGATGAAACCAGGAAACGAACAACATGGGTGAAATCAAAAAAAAGATCTGGATGGAACCAGAGATTAAAGACATGGGTGAAACCAGAAATTTGAAAACGATCTGGATGGAACCAAAAATTTGAAAATGATCTGGATGGAACCATAAATTTGAAAAGCATGGATGAAACCAGAGGTTAAAGTCATGGGTGAAACCATAAAATTGAAAGAGATATGGATGAAACCAAGGAATTGAAGGCATGAGTGAAACCAGAAATTGAAAACGATCTGGATCGAACCAGAAATTTGAAAAGGATCTGGATGGAACCAGAGATTAAAGGCTTGGGTGAAACCAGAAATTTGAAAATGATCTGGATGGAACCAAAAATTGAAATGCATGGCTGAAACTAGAAATTTGAAAAAGATCTGGATGGAACCAAAAATTTGAAAAAGATCTGGATGGAACCAGAAATTTGAAAAGCATGGATGAAACCAGAAATTTGAAAAAGATCTGGATGAAACCAGAGGTTAAAGTCATGGGTGGAACCATAAAATTGAAAGAGATCTGGATGAAACCAGGGAATTGAAGGCATGGGTGAAACCATAAAATTGAAAGAGATCTGGATGAAACTAGGGAATTGAAGGCATGGGTGAAACCATAAAATTGAAAGAGATCTAGATGAAACCAGGGAATTGAAGGCATGGGTGAAACCATAAATTTGAAAATGATCTGGATGGAACCAGAAATTGAAATGATGGGTGAAACCATAAAATTGAAAGAGATCTAGATGAAACCAGGGAATTGAAGGCATGGGTGAAACCATAAAATTGAAAGAGATCTGGATGAAACCAGGGAATCGAAGGCATGGGTGAAACCATAAATTTGAAAACGATCTGGATGGAACCAGAAATTGAAATGATGGGTGAAACCATAAAATTGAAAGAGATCTAGATGAAACCAGGGAATTGAAGGCATGGGTGAAACCATAAAGTTGAAAGAGATCTGGATGAAACCAGGGAATTAAAGGCATGGGTGAAACCATAAATTTGAAAATGATTTGGATGGAACCAAAAATTGAAAGCATGGGTGAAACCAAATTGAAAGAGATCTGGATGAAACCAAGGAATTGAAGGCATGGGTGAAACCATAAATTTGAAAATGATCTGGATGGAACCAGAAATTGAAATGATCTAGAAATTAACCTGAAGGATTTGAGAGAGGATGCAAATGCTTCATGATGTAAATGCAAATATCTTGGATTGATGCAAATGCTTCTTGAAATGATACAGATATCTTGGATTGATGCAAATGTTTCTAAATGTAGATGCAATTATCCCTACGAATCATATTCATGTGAGTGGTTCATGAATGGTGTAATTGCAGCTACAGTAAAGATGCAGTGATCCTAGAAATGATGCACTTGCTTGAGATGATGCGAATGCAAATGCTTATGGAATAGTGCAAATACAAATACTCATGAATTATGCAAATGCTTGCTGACACGGTGCAGATGCGAAGTTTAATAAATAGATGAATGCTCATGAGTGATGCAAATGCCCCTGATCACTTTTCTAGATTTTGACTTAGCCTTTCCAATTCATTTTTCCTCTTCAAATCAGAGTATATCTTTAATTCATTTTTCAATCTTTGGCTATTCTCTTTGCCCCAACAGTTTTTAAACTCTTATTGACAAGAGTCTGCTTGCTGATTTTTATTTCTTCTTCTCATATTTGGAAGTCAAGGTTAACCCTAATAGTTTCACACCTTTGAGTTAGAAAAACCCTTATCTCATGTTAACATCAAAAATGGGTATGTCAAAAATATTTTTATTTTTGCTTTTTTGAAAAACAAATTTGCTTTTTTTAATGAAAACTTCTGAGTCAAAATTTTAACCCCACAGTGTGTAATGTACAAATCTTTTGAAGACTGATGATCATTGTTAGAAATTTTCCTAAGTGTCAATTTGGGTTTTTCAACTTGAATTGACAAGGCTTGGTACAACATGATTTTGGTTTTTTTTTTTAGGAAAGCTTCACAAAAACAATATGTATGTCCTTTCTAGGCTCACAAATGGAACAGATTTTATAAATCATGAATTCATTGAGAACAAAACAAATTCAACTTTCTTTTAGTTTCCATATCAAGGTATTTTGACAAACATCAAGATTGGCTGGGATGTTTAAATTGGAAAGTTGATTTAGGAGAAAAAAAGTTTCAGTTTTTGAAATCAATCATCCAAATGAGAGTTGACAATTTGGGAGGTTCAGGAATTCCTAGATGTTCCTCGATGACCACTTCTTTAAAAAGATCTTTTCTTTTGTGGTATCGACACTATCATAGATGGCATCGAAAATTCCCATTCTACTCTAGACTGCCCGTTTTTGGGTTTTCGCCCTAGAGTCCCATTCTCTCCAATTTGTTCTTTTTTCATTGTTTTACCATTCATTTGAGAATTCTAAATTCTTCCTTAGTGAAATGATAATTCGATGAGATGGGATAAAATCTGAGGAAAAACCCTTCAAGTTAAATATTCATGCTTGATCAAAATTGACTTTTGAAGCACATAATGAAGGCCATGGCTCAGGGTTCAGAAAGAAAGGATAAATAGGCCCAAAGAATGTGTTTGAGGGTAATCAGATCACGGATCCTTTCTTTGAGGAGGATTCTCTTTGAAATATTTATCCCTTTTGGACTTTTCATTCCTTTTGACTTTGCTATTTTTCTTCCTTGCTTTTGGCTTTCATTTGCCATCGCTTTTTCACAAACTTTTTCTTATGTGTTTTTCTTGGCTTTCATTTCGCCATCTTTTCCTTTTTCTTTTCCTTTGATAGAGTGAGCCCGTATTTATTCGGGACTCCATTTGCTTTGTATCTGTATTTGAGCTAGGACTCATTTTTCTGTAATCTTTGAGAAAATCTTTCCTCGCATTTGCCCCCAGTGTAGAGGGTAATCCTTGATCAGGGTTTAAAGAATGACTATGGATAATTTCTTTTTATGCAAAAAGGATATGAAAGATGGCCATTTCTCATGTCAAGCACAAATATTCACATTGAAAAGCAATCCCCAGGGGAAATAGATATTCAGAATTTTGTTTTGCACTTTGGAATCATCCGAATTCTCATATGCATGATATAACAAAATTTTTTTTTTCCGCATGCCCCAATGATTCATGCGTTAGTCCATCATTTTTTACCATAAAACCATCATTTCCACATATGATGCCCCAATTTGATTAACCATGAGAATTTGTATCATTACGAGGAACATCGCAAGTCTAGGTCTGTACTGAAAAGAATAAGTTTCAATCTTGGGTTTGTTTGAAGTGAATAAGGAAAATATGACCCAAAACGGGTTTTCTCTAGGACATGGGATAATCTAGTTTAATCATTGTGCCCCAGGGTGTCAATCATGAAGTGATGTTTGGGTAGTTAGTGTTTTATGGTTATTGGTAAAGGTCATGAATGGTTTTAGCACAATATTGACATGCATCAATTTTTCAAAATCTAGATTCTTGAAAGCATGTCTCATTTGTTTGAATTTTAAGGAATTCGAAAGAATTTCAAAAAGTTCGTTCATTTGTTCATAGCCTAGACTAGGATCTACATCTTTGCTTATTTTATGATGACGATGGTTTTATGAAGTTCAATCATTCATATTCCTTGAAGCATTAGGTCTTTCAAGTGTTCTTGGTTCAAGGGATTTAGGCCTAGGAAACTTAAAAGAGGGGGGGACAAGGTATTGGGTCATTTGTAACAATGATCATAAATCTTCTTGAGACTATCCATTACTAAAACTTCCTTAATGCTTGTTTTTGCAAATTCAGATTATTGTTAAGACATAACAAACACAAAGTATTTAAAAATCAAAATTCATTTAATTCTTATGAATGTCGACATGAGACAAGTGTTTTCATCATAAGGTCTGAAACTAAATGCATAAAAACTTCCCCTTGACATGTTCTCCCTAATTCAAACTGGCTATTCCTTGGTACTCTTTTTGACATTTCCATATTCTTCCCCTATTATGACATCCACAATGGTCTCATCATTCCCATTTAGCAGATTCTCCACGCCGTCCGACCTTTGTTTCTTCCACACATCTAACTGTCATTTATTGATGAGTGCTTGAACCTTTTGTTTCAGACATAAGCAATTTTCTGTGGAATGTCCCCGAATCCCAGAATGATAATTACAATATGCATTCTCGTCATACCAGCTTGGACATGGGGGTTGGATAGACTCCACTGGAATTTTAGTGAGGACTTGTTCTTCGACCAGCTGAGACAATAGTTCAGAGTAAGACATGGGGAGTGACTCAAACTGATCTCTTTTTCGGATATTATTCGATTTCCTTTGACTGACAAAAGGTTGAAAATTTACTGGATTCTGAGAGCCCATTGGGTATAAATATGAACCCTGGGGTACATAATTCATAGAAGGACAGGATGGTGGGTATGACGTAGCCAGAACATACGAGGCAAAGTTTCCCATGGCTTGGACATCTTCCTCTTTCTTTTTAGGCGACCTGTTTCTCTTTGCATTAAATGTTTTACCTCCTTCGAGTTTTTCGGCCTTGATTGCATTTTCAATAATTTCCCCGGAGATTACCATATCCGAAAAATTCTTCGTGGTGTTACCAACAAGTCTATCGTAGTATGGGGCCTGTGGTGTATTCACAAAAAGGACAGTGGTTTCCTTCTGAGTTAAAAGGCGGTTGTACTTGGGTGGCCCTGTTCCTCCACCTCTGAGCATACTCTTTGAAGCTCTCAGAAACCTTTTTCTCCATATTTTGCAAGGTGAGACGGTCAGGTGTTATGTCGGTCACATGCTTGTACTGGTTTAGAAAAGCCCTAGCCAAATCATTCCAAGAGCGAATTCGATCCTTGCTCAACTGATTATACCACCTAATTGCGAACCCGCTGAGGCTATCCTGAAAGTAGTGGATCAGAAGCTTATCATTATCTATATAACTTGTCATCTTTCGGCAGAACATAGTGATATGGGCTGACGGATCAGTCGTCCCGTCATATTTCACAAAGTCAGAGACCTTGAATTTAGGAGGGATGACTAAATCGAAGACCAAGCATCGTTCTTTCGCCTCCACACTCCCGAATACATCTGTATTTTTTACTGCTCGGAGCCTTTCATCTAGCAACTGATATTTCCCTTGGGAATCTGCCAACTCTACCTCATTAACCATTTTCAACTTTGCCTGTTCAGCTGGATCATTTGAATTTAAGACATTGACGGGGTTAACTGTGTTTTGGGCATCCATCATTACGACATCATTCTGACCCTTTCGTGCCTCAAACCCTTCTCTGGTGGCCAAGTTTTCAGTGTATCCCTTGATTACGGTGGATATTAGCTCCATCAATTTAATCATCTGATCTTTAGATTCTGCTTGAGACTTTGCCAGCTGTTCTAGCAATTCTTCCTGTACCTTTTCCATTCTTTCCATTCGGGCAACTTGTTCATTCTCCATAGCACTAGCCTGTATTAAAAGGGTACTCAGTACTTCTTATACCTCTGATTTGAAATATAAATTCTTTCAAAGACTCTTAAAGCCAAGCCAATTTCTATTTTATTCCCCCAAAGTGCGTGTCATGATGAAGGAGCCATGAATGCAATTTGATGCACGTGAAGCCTAAACAATATGATGTATGGACATGTACAGTGGAAACATACTGACCATATATGTAATAAATGCAATCACGATGCCAACATGTTGCAAGCAAAGAATAAACAAATCAACACATGGATATATGCAATGACTGATCATGTACATTTTAGCGTATTTCCCAATGAATAATCCTATACACTATGAATGCAACATGATGTCAATTATTATACATGTAAACAATGAATAATTGATACAGAGTATATACAAAGGAAATCATGCTGACCATGTATGTCATAAATGCATCCTAATGTTAATATGACAGATTAATGCATAAGCATATACAGAAAAATCATGCTGACTATGTTTGTCATGAATACAACCCAAAGTCAACATGATGCATGTAAAGAATAAACAAATTAATGCCTGGATATATACAAAAAAATCATGCTAATTATGAATGCATGAATGCAACCTGATGCTAACATGATACATGTATGAATGTATGGTATGACAAATAATTGATCGGATGCAAAATGCAAAGGGGAAGATATCACGGAGGAAATAAGAATCGGAGGAACTTAATCATCGACATCTCATAAATTTGAAACATAATCAATTCATTCCCATATCAATGTTCACAATGGTATAAACCATGTTTTACAAAATCTGAGCAATAATTAAAACTGTCTTTTACAAGCACTTTATTCTTCCTAGCATCCTAAGGCTATAAGAGCCGGCTACTGAAAAAGTGGAATCCTATTACACTATATAAGACTGAAGTCTTTCCACCTCAATGCTGTAAATCTCCCAATCCTAATGACGTTTTCCCAGCCCTTTATCAATCAGTGTCGTTGGATCCAACCACTTGGCATTTATAAGAGATTGCACTTTCTTTTTTAATGCTATACAGTCTTCAATGCTATGGCCAACAATTCCACAGTGATAATCACATCTTACATTTGGATTATACCACTTATATATGGTGGTAACAGGGGTTTCAATGGGACGCATGCAACCATGTGATTTTGGACCAGTATAGGGAGAAGCTCTCGGTAGCTAATTGGAAAGGGATCAAAAGGCCTTTGGGTCTTATCCTGGGGTTGTTTCTTAGTCAAATGTCATTTTTACAAACACTTGATATACTTAAACTAAATACTCAATCAAATGTCATGCAAATCAAACCTATCAACTAACATAGCAAAAATGCACACACAATGTAAAACACATGAAGTGGCCGAATGGCCTCAAGCTCTAACAAGCATGGCATTTTCACAAACACTTGATATACTAACATGCTCAACTAAAATATAATACTCAAATCATGCAAATATAAAGTAGAGGAATTAAATATAACAAGCATTTTCACAAACACTTGATATACTAAATATAAAACATCCACAAATTTAAATATTATGAAAACAGAAAATTAAAAATGCAAGAACATGATAATAAACTCATAAATGACAACAAACAAGCAACCAAATTAAAACAAGCTTCAAGTATATGTAGTAGAAGAATATTTAAAGCATCAAGACTAAAGAAAATAAGAAAAATAACATGACAAATCAAAGCCAAAACAGGTCCAATAATAAAGAAAATATGGGCCATTCTGCCATGGTAAGAAAAAAAAGAAAAAAATTGTAAGAACTTTTTAAGAAAAGATGAAGAAAGAACTTGAAATGAACATAAAAAAAAACACTTTATTTAAAAGGAAAATCAAAAGAAAACTCACCAAAATAATAATCAAAATAGCAAAAACAAGAATGGAAAATCAAGAAAGTGCAAGAGTTGGTGCTAAAAGCAACCTCAAGAAACTATCTTTCAAGCTTTTTCTCTTCAAACCTTCTTTTCTTTTCTTTTTTGCTTTCAACCAAGGAGAGAAAACTCAGCAAAAACCAAGAGAGAAATCTGAAAAAAAAAGAAGTGAGCTGAAAAAAAAATCCTCCTCCCCTATAGTGCTGGCAGAATCCCCCCTCTCCTCACTTAGGATGTTGTCATTTTTACTCCAACCAATTTCCATCCAAGGGCTAGTGATTCAAGGTGAAAAAACATGAAATTATCACCCTTAGATTAGGCCATCAGTTGTCCATAATTACAACAATTCAAGAATAATGTTGACACTCTCTCTCTTCATGCATTGGCCCATGTGGTTAATTTGCAATGGCTAGATCAAAAAAATCACTAACTAACTCTTAATTCTTAGCCTTTTGATTGAAAAACCAGAAGCTTCTTCCCTCCTTTGGGCCTTGGCTGGCCAGCACTCCCTTTTTCAGCCCAAGTCTGATTTTTTTGAAAGGCAAGAGAAGCCTTTTTCGATTTCTTGGGTAAAATGATCGTTTTGCCCCCCGGATGCAAATAAATGGCAAACGGACTCCAAATTCAAATTTTAATTTTTTAATAATTTCAAAATAATAAAATATTGAATTCTGGAAGTTTTCAAAATTTTCTTTCCATTTGCTATTTATTTGGATTTTTTCTTCCAAAAATGCCCTTTTATGCCCTCACATTTTACCATTTTTTTAACGAGCTCCAAATCAAGATTTTTATTCACCAATCTCTTTAGAATAATTTAAAAGTGCGATCTGGAAGTTTTCATAATTTTTGGAACTCATTTGGTATTTTTTCGGGATTTATCTGCTTGAATTATTGCATTAGAGGTCCGGGATTTGGCCATTTTGCAAACGAACTCCGAATCAAGATTTTATTTCGCCAATATCTTCCAAATAATTTAAAAATGATATTTTCAAATTTTCAGAATTTTTGGAGTCCATTTGCTATTTTCCCGGGATTTATCTTCTTGAATTACTATATAGAAGGCCCGGGATTTGGCCATTTTGTAAACGAACTCTGAATCAAGATTTTCTTTAGCCAATCTCTTTCAAATGATTTAAGAATGAGATTTGAAAATTTTCAGAATTTTTGGAGTCTATTTGCTATTTTTCCCAAATTTTCCCATTTTGCCCTTTTGCCTCCGAAACCCGGTTTTGCTCAAAACAAGTTCGATTTTCAAATTTTCTTCAAACTGAGCCTTGGGCTATCCCTTTTTAATTATTCCTCATCCATTGGGGTTTTGGTCTTACCCTGTCGGGCCATTTCTGTAATTCTTCCCAATTTCACCGAAATCCACAAAAAACCCTAATTCACGATTTTCTCCCGGATTGACTTTTCTTTCAGTTTTTCTTTCAAGTGGCTTCTCCATTACCCGTAGTCAGTGCTTATCTTTCATTTGGAACTTTCAATTTCGACCAATTCGATTGTTTAAGCACTGTTCCCCAAATTTCCCGGATTAGGGTTTCTTTTCTACTGAATCTCCATAACCCAACTTTCGAACTCCATATCTTTCGATGTAGACCTCGAATTATTAAAATTCTTTCGCCATTTTTCAATTGAACTTCAAATCTTGATTTTGAAAGTGGATTAACTTTTTCAGTAGTTGACTTTTCGAGGTTGACTTTTTCAGGGTTGACTGTTTTTGAGTTTGACTTTTTATGCTCGCCCTCTTAAACTAAGTCTCAGAGTACCACCTGCAGGATGAAAAAAAATCTTTTTACATTTTGAAACATCAATTTAGGAAGAAAACATACATGTTTTAGTGGTCCGGACAAAATTAAGTGTCTACAAGTCAATATTATTAAAAATAAGGTAGTCAAGAGAAAAATTCTCACAATACAGTAGCCCTACAAAACAGGGAATGTTGCCTCATAAAAAGAACAAACCCCATAATAAATAAATTGAACAAACAGTAAAACACCTAATTACAAAGATTTCATATAGATATTAATAACTGGATTACTTGACCCATCTAAACCAATTACATTTCCTTCAATGGTCACCATAAGGAGTATCCTCGATTTGCAGGAATCAAACATAGTTCCACTTGTTCAGAACATGCATACAAAAGCATCCGCAATCTCCCAATCAGACAGTCTCTTCACCCTACCCCAGAGCAAAACATAATTGATATGATTCAATTATGGTTATTTCGGGTAAATTCCAAACCATCTCCTACATAAGCAACACCAAAACCAGCAGAAAAAGATTCAGACAACACAACATTGTTATGATAAGATAAATCACCACAATCCCATGAACATTTCAAATCGATCCACTCAAATATTCCTGAGGATACTAAAACACTATTGGCTAGAGCTGCTGAATTTTTTTAAGAAAAAAGTATAACATTAATACATTACTTTTATCCAATTCAAAATAATAATAATAATGCATTAATTATATATTTTTTTATAAATATTATCTTAACCAATGCTATTAAAGTATTAGACAATAATTAACATTCTCCGATATTAAATTCGAAAAGAGCTAAATTGTTTCTATCCATCAAGTTCTCCATTAAGAAAGGCTATTTTCATATTCATTTGATGTAACTCTAAATCATAATGAGCCACCAATGCCATAATAATTCTTAATGAGTCTTTCTTTGAGACTGGCGAAAATGTCTCGTTTATATCTTTATAGCAATTCAACAAGATACCAAACTTTATTTTGTTTCATGAATTTTAACTCATCTTTCATGACATCTAACCATTTGTCAGACTCATTACCTTTTATGGCTTGCGAAAAAGAAACCGGATCTTTATAGATTCCAATATCAAAATCTGACTCTTGCAAATAAACCACGTAATCATATGGAATAGCCAATTTTCTTTCTCTTTGAGATCTTCTTAATGGCATTCCTTGTGGTTCACTTACATCAGATCCATGTGGGTTAGTTTCTTCATGAGGAGTTTCATCATTCAAATGTTGTTCAACATTGTGAAAACGTTCTTCAACAGTTGGAACAATATTTGAAATGGTTGTGGATAAAGGGATATTTATGGGTAAAGAAACATCAACCCCCGATTTCATGTATGTCCACAACTTGTCATTCATTACTCCCACTAACTTCACCATTTTCAAGGAATCTAGCATTACTAGTTTTAATTATTCTTGGATTATGGTTTGGACAATAAAATCTATACCCTTTGGATTTCTCAAGGTAACCAATAAAGTAACCACTAATCGTTCGAGAATCCAATTTCTTTTCATGTGGATCATAAATTATTGCTTCCGCTTGACAATCCCAAACATGTATATGCCTTAAAATAGGTTTCCTTCCAATCTACAGTTCAAAATGAGTTTTTGAGACTGCCTTACCAGAAACCCTGTTTAATAAATACATGGCGGTTTTAAGCGCATATATCCACAAGGATTTAGGTAATGTGGAGTTGCTCATAATACTCCTAACCATATCCATTAATGTCTGGTTATACCTTTCTGCCACACCATTTTGTTGAAGTGTGCTTGGCATAGTGTATTGTGCACTGCCACGTTTTTCGAGGAACTTTGCAAATGGACCTAGACATTGTTCTGATTCATTATGTTTCCCATAATATTCACCATCTCTATCAAATCTTATGATTATCACTTTCATGTCTAATTGCTTTTCAACCTCATTCACATATACTTCAAGAGCATTTACTGCTTGAGATTTTTCATTAAGCAAGTAGACATATCCATAACGTGAAAATCGTCGATAAAAGTGATAAAATACTTTTATCCACTAAATATGGAGCATCAAAATGTCTACATATATCGGTGTATAATTTCAAAAAGCTGGGTACTTCTTGTGGCACCTTTCTTACTGTGTTTGGTTTGCTTTCCCTTAATGCAATCCACATATTTCAAGATAAATAAAATTTAGATTTGGCAAAATCTCATTCTTTACTAATATTTGTAACCTTTATTTGGATATATAACCCAAACGCCTATGCCACAAGTAAGCAGAACTTTCATTAGCATACTACGCTTAATTCCAACATTGCTACGAATAGTAAGTAGGGATTCAACAAAATTATGATCAAGTTTCAGTTTATATAAACCATTAGTAAGAATACCAGAACCAACAAAATCAATATTCTTAAAGAAACTAAAACAACCATGTCCAAACTTAACATCAAACCCAAATACATCAAGTTTTGAAAGGAAACTAAATTCCTAGATACTGAAGGTACATAAAGAGTCTGTAATAGGTACAGATAACAGCCAATGTCTAAGACCAAACGATAAGTCTCTATACCTTCAATCGGAGCCTTCATGCGATTCCCCATGAATAGAAAACCCTTAGTTGGGTTTGTGGTTTGGATCGTAAGGAATCCCTGCATCATGTTGGATACATGAGTAGTAGCACCGGAATCAAGCCACAAGTATTATAAGGAACTTCAGTTAAGTTTGATTCAAAACATACAAAAGCATTAAGATTACTTTTCTTTTCGAACCAAGCTTTACGTTTCGAGCAACTTTCTGATAGTGCTCAATTTTCTTACAAAAGTGACACCTATCTGCCATTTGTTCCTTCTTATCAGCCTCAGAATCTTTAGTAGGCACTTTCTTCTTCTTAAACTTGTTGGTCTTGACCTTAAGTCATTTACCAGCTCTTTGACCCATGAGGTTAATGGAATAACTCCCTTGATTTTTCAGTCTTGTTTCCTCCTGAACAAGCATACTGGCCAATTCATTAATATTCCACTTGTCCTTAATAGTGTTATAATTAATTTAAAAAGGCCCATATTCAGGAGGCAATGAGTTCAGAATAAATTGCACCAAGAATGAGTCATCTACTGTCATCCCTAAGGATTTTAACCTTGCTTCAATATTTGTCATCTCAATAATGTGCTCTTGCACGCCTCTCGACCAATCAAACTTTATGGTCGAGTTGTGCCATCATAATACCAGTAAGTGACTTGTCTTCAGAATGAAAACGTTCATCCACAAACTTAAGATATTCCCTTGCACTTTTTGTTTGTGGAATAATGGTCTTAATGTTGTTGGCAATAATCATTCACAGAAACATAAAACTCAATCTGTTAGACCATTCTCATGCCTTATGGTGTAACTTCTCTTCCCCACTACTTAAACCCGTAATAGCAGCAGGTTTGTTTTCCAATAGTGCTAAGTCAAGATCCAACACATCTAAGTGAAACTTGACTTGTTTGCACCATTCAGAGAAGTTGAAATTATTAAATTAATATGGCAACAGATGAAGCATGCGAATAAAGTGAAACAATTGCAAATAATACACAATTGCTCAAAATGAAAATACATTCACTTCATGAATTCAAATAGAACAATCAAGCATAACATAGTTTCTCCTTTGGGTAAATACTATGATATACTATCATTAAACATTAATTAAATGCCAATATCAACATTTATCAGGCAATTAAAATTTCAAATCAAACATACATGCTATCTTTGGATATACCAAAATATTAATTTACCTCAATCATGCTCACTATTCATAGAATAATAGATTTACCTTTGGATAAAAATCTGAAATCTCATGATTAGTGAACGTTCATCTAACCATTTAATTTTCACTAATAGGCATTTCGTAATATTATGGATAAATGACTTTTCTTTATGCATGTATTCATTCTAGTTTGGCCACTTTGGTGACTAACAAACTACATAAACATAAAACATACATATAAATATAATAGCAATTGCAATAATAATAGCACAAATATAACATGATAATTTGGCATTTTTGGAGAATTATTGATGTAGACACCTAATTTTGTCCGGACCACTAAAACAGGTATGTTTTCTTCATAAATTGAGGTTTCGGAATGTAAAAAGACTTTTTTTTTCATCATGCAGGTGGTACTCTGAGACTTAGTTTAAGAGGGATAGCATAAAAAGTCAAACTTGAAAAAAGTCAACCTAGAAAAAAGTCAACCCCGAAAAAGTCAACCTCGAAAAGTCAACTACTGAAAAAGTTAACCCACTTTCAAAATCAAGATTTTAAGTTCAATTGAAAAATAGTGAAAGAATTTTGATAATCCGAGGTTTACATTGAAAGATATGGAGTTCGGAAGTTGGATTTGGAGATTCAATAGAAAGGAAACCCTAATCTGAGAAATTTGGGGAAAAATGCTTAAACGATCAAATTAGTCGAAATTGAAGGTTCCAAATGAAATATAAGCACTGACTACGGGTAATGGAGAATCCATTTGCAAGAAAAACCGAAAGAAAAGTCAATCCGGGAGAAAACCGAGAATTAAGGTTTTTAGTGGATTTTGGTGAAATCGGGAAGAATCACAGAAATGACCCGACTTGGTAAGACCAAAGCCCCCAGTGGATGAGGAATGATTAAAAAGGGATAGCCCAAGGCTCAGCTTGAAGAAAATCTGAAAATCGGACTTGTTTTGAGCAAAATCGGGTTTCAGAGGCAAAATGGCAAAATTGGAAAATTTGGAAAAAATAGCAAATGAACTCCAAATCTTTCAAAAAATTTCAAATCTCATTTTTAAATTATTTGGAAGAGATTGGCGAAAGAAAATCTTGATTCGGAGTTCGTTTGCAAAATGGCCAAATCCCGGGCCTCTCATGCAATAATTCAAGAAGATAAATCCCGGAAAAATAGCAAATGGACTCCAAAAATTATGAAATTTTGCAAATCTCATTTTTAAATTATTTGGAAGAGATTGGCGAAAGAAAATCTTGATTCGGAGTTCGTTTGCAAAATGGCCAAATCCCGAGCTCCTATGTAGTAATTCAAGCAGATAAATCCTGAAAAAATACCAAATGAGCTCCAAAAATTATGAAAACTTCCAGATCACACTTTTAAATTATTTGGAATATATTGGTGAAGAAAAATCTTGATTTGGAGCTCGTTTTAAAAATGGTAAAATGTAGGGGCATAAAAGGGCATTTTTGGAAGAAAAAATCCAAATAAATAGAAAAAGGACTCGGATAATTTTGAAAACTTCCAGAACTCAATGTTTTATTATTTTGGAAGTATTAAAAAAAGAAAAATTGAATTCGGAGTCCGTTTGATATTTATTTGCATCCGGGGGGCAAAACGGTCATTTCACCCAAGCAACCGAAAAGGGCTTCTTTGGGCCTTTTAAAAAATCAGACTTGGGCTGGAAAAGAGAAGTTCTGGACTGCCAAGGCCCAAAGGAAGGAGGAAGCTTCTGATTTTTCAAACAAATGGCCAAGAATTAAGAGTTAGTTAGAGATTCTCTTTGATCAAGCCATGGTGATTAAGCCACATAGGCCAAGAGAGAGTGTCAACATTATTCTTGAACAGCTGTAATTTGGGACAGCTGATATGCTAATCTAAGGGTGATAATTTCATGATTTTTTCACCTTGAATTATTAGCCATTTGATGGAAAATTGGTTAAAAAAATGACAACATCCTTGAGGAGAGAGAGGGCCATTCGGCCAGCTTAAGGGAAAGAGTCAGAATTTTCATTTCACACTTGATTTTTCTGATTGCTCTTGCTTTTTCTTAGTTTTTCTCTCCTTGGTTGAAAGCAAAAAAGGAAAGTTTAGAAAAGAAAGGAAAGTTTGAAGAGATAAAGCTTGAAATATAGCTTCTTGAGGTTGCTCTTGAGCACCAACTCTTGCACTTTCTTGATTTTCCATTCTTGTTTTTGCTATTTTGATTACTATTTGGTGAGTTTCCTTTTTAAATAAATGTTTTTTTTATTGTTCTTCTTAAGTTCTTTCTTCATCTCTTTCTTAAATATATTTTTACAATTTCTCACCATGGCCGAATGGCCTACATTCTTTATTTAAGTTGCTGTTTTGTTTATTTTATCATGTTATTATTATTATTTTCTTTAATCTTGATGTTTAAAGTGTTATTCTATTTCATACTTGAGTCATATTTTAATTTGGTTGCTTTGTTTGTTGCCATTTATGATTTAAATATCATGTTCTTGCATTTTTAATTTTTTGTTTTCATAATGATTAAATTTGTTGGTGTTTTAGATTTAGTATATCAAGTGTTTGTGAAAATACTTGTATGGTTTTTGCATGATTTGAGTTTTATATTTTAGTTGAGCATGTTAGTATATCAAGTGTTTGTGAAAATGCTTGTTTGCTTTTAGTACTTCTACTTTGTGTTTGCATGTTTTGAGTGTTATATTTTAGTTGAGCATGTTAGTATATCAAGTGTTTGTGAAAATGCCATGATGGTTGGAGCTTGAGGCCATTCGGCTACTCCATGTGTTTTGCATTGTGTGTTGCATTTTTGCCATGTTAGTTGGTAGGTTTTGCATTTGCATGACATTTGATTTAGTTTTGCATGTTAGTATACCAAGTGTTTGTGAAAATGTCATGTTTGCTAGTTACATAGACCATTCGGCCACTCCTTGAGTTTTTGCATTGTATGTGCATTCTTGCCATGTTAGTTGATAGGTTAGCATTTGCATGATATTTGGTTGAGTTTTTGGTTTAAGTATGCTTTGTGTTTGTGAAAATGCCATGCATATTTTAGTTATTAGGTTTGGTTTATTTGCCATGCATGTTCATGCATTTTGGGTCTAGGTTGCATTAAATGTCATGCAAGTTCATTTAGGTCTAGGTCACTATATGAATGCCATGCATTTTTTCATGACATTTAGGTTTAAATTCATGCATTTCATGCACTATACTTGCTGTACTTTTTAAATGCATTTCATGTTCATGCCACTTGAATAATGACTTAGGCCAATTAATGGTTCAAAGTCATGCTCTCTTGAGCACACTTGTGGAAAATTAAGTTTTGTCAAATTGATTATTCTACCTTTGTGATTTTTTTTTACTTAGCCAATTTTTATCTAACTTTTAAAAAGTCCTAGCTATTGTTTGTGAGTCATTTTGTGATTCTTAAATATTTTTACTTTTATTTTTAAATGATTTTATCAAAGGCAAAAATGTATTTTGGCAAAGCAGTTTTTTCACCTAGTGCTCGTATTTCCCAATTTTTCTAGGCATTCATATTTAATCAGAAAATTAAGCTGATTTTTTACCGTGTAGTTTTACATGTTTTGAGTCTCCAGTATGTTTTTCAGATATTTTTGAATTTTTAAAGATAGGGTAAAAAATCGTGGCTTAAAACTGGACAGTGGAGTCAGAATTGAATTTAAAGAAAAATCATTTTTCTGTTTTGGTTAAGTTACTTGGAGGGGGCTGATTAGGAAGGTTAGCTACTGACTTAGGGTAATTTCTAAGCCTTTTTAAACTCTAAAAATGATTTTTTAAGTCTCGGGTTAAGGGTAGTCAAGTCCGGATTTTTAATCTTAGGAAATTAGAGCCATTTAAAAAAAAAAGATTTAACCCAGTTTTTATTTTTAATTCAAGCTTTTCAAAATTGTTTCAAACAATCACAAAGTATTTTGGTTTTAGAATATTTAATTTGACATATTTTACTAAGGTAGCTGGATATCTTTTTAGATATACGGATTTCCTTAATTAAAGGAAAAAATACATTTTCATGCATTGCATTTTCCATATTCATGCATTTTATATAATATGTGATTTTTGCTATGATAATTTATATGATATTGTTATGATTTTGAGTTATGTTATATTGTTTATTATATGACTTGGAATATTTCATGATATCCTATGCTCTTTATTTAATTATTTTTTTGTTGTTATATTATTTAGCATATACTATGTTCATGCATTATTATTTTCATTTTTATTTCATGCATATTATATGATAGTATGATTTTATATTCCATGTCATTTAAACTATATGCCATATCATCCATATTTTCCATGTCATTTAAATTATGTCATTTCATATAGAATATATTATGTTACCTAGGTTATTTTATTTCATATGGAATATATTATGTTGCCTAGGTCATTTCATTTCATTTAGGATATTTTATTTCATTTAAAATTTTATGTTACCTAGGATATTTCATTTCATTTAGAATATATAATATGACTTAGGATATTACATCTCATATAGAACATATTATGCTACCTAGGTCATTTCATTTCATTTAGAATATGTCATATAACTTAGGACATTTTATTTCATTTAGAATATGCTAAGGCATTTAAATTATATCATATCATTTAGGAAGCATTATATTATTTAGATTTTGCTATGTCATATTATTTATGTCATGCATATACATATTCATATCTTTTAAAATGTTTTCAAAAGGATAATGATTTTTTCAATAAAAAATAAAGATATTCCCGAGTTAAAATAATTCATGAGTTCTCTACCGGGTTTGCTGGAGGGAATATCATCAATTATCATTAATAAAGGAATATCTTTCTTTCAAAAGAAGAGAATGATTCAGAAAGTTTTCCAAAACTAATAAAAATTTCTATATTTTGCCACGTTTGTTGGGGAATATAGGAAAATTTTGAATTTATAAATTCCGAATCACTTTCAATTAAAAAATGGAATTATTTTTCTTTAAATTGGGAATTAATTTGAAATACTAAATTTACCGAGATTCGAGATAACACACGATTAATAAGGTATCGTTTTATACGGGCGTTGTAGGGGTGCTAATCCTTTCCTGCACGTAACCGAGTCCCGAACCAGTTTCTTTGATTTCTCTAGTTTAAACGCAGACTTGAAATTGGTTTTAAAAAATGTTTTAATTAATTTTTAAAATATTTTATAAAACCGGTTTTAATAGGTGGCCGATCACACCTAGCTAAAAAAGATTGATGGCGACTCCATGTCTTTTTTAAGGTCATTTTCAAAACCTTCATTTTTCTAGAGGAATTAAGTCGACTTTTCCTTGATTTTTTTAATGTCACGCTTAACGAATAATAAAGTCTTGCGATGAGACTCGTTATTTTTTAAGTTGCGACAATTGAATCTCCATAAATCCTAAACTGTAAACATACATATGGGAATAAATCACTTAAGAGATCTATGAATTCCTCCTAATTAATCAAAAAACATAGTTCACTATCTACAATTTCAATTGCTAAAGAAACATGCCTTTCCTTTAAATCATTATTTTCCTCAAGTAGCAACTAACGTGGAAAAGTAGCATAATTTCAAATTTAATTTCTTAACAAAAGAAAAAGAATCATGTAGGAAACAAATTCCAAAGGAAACATTCATGAAGAAATTAGTTGTTCAACAACCATAAGCTCTGATGCCACATGTAAAACATGACCTATAAAATTGTCAAGCATTCAGACAATTAAACTTAATATCTTTAGGATTTTGAACACATAATTCTCATATTTAGAAAGCGTACTTGATTGTTTGGGGAAGATGAAGAAACCCTGATTGAATCCCTGATCTAATTAAGAAGTCATGATTGAATCCCTGATCTCCACAAGTAAATTGGTTTCTCTCCCTTGATTCCTCTTTCTGTTACTCAGAGCTTTTCTAATGGAAACTGAATGTGAACATGTTTTAGTTGAGTAATCCTAATGGACAGGGAGAGGACCAATTTAATATATCTCTATCTTTTAATCTGGAACGTCCATCAAGTATCCAAATGAACGGTTGAGATTTGTTTACCATTAAAGGATAAATATTAATTTATAATTCAATAAATTAAATAATAATTATCCCGTAAATATCATACCACTAACAATAATGTTGGACCATTATCTTACAGTTTATTGGTTGGATATTATCAGCTCATTATACAAAATGCCCCCCAAAATTCATCTTTGAAGCACCTTGTGAGTTCAACTTTCATTCTATGTTGTTTCAACTTTTAAGTTTTCTTGAAATACTTGCGTCGATACTCATGTCTGACGCATATTTAGACATGAGTATGAGGATATGACCCTCCATGGACTCTATAAATACATGAAAAAACTTAGAAAAAATTAAATATACCCTTGTTGGACACATAACCGTATCCGACACTTACACCCGAATCCGAGTAACATCACTTTCATTTATCTTCTGTTTGGTGACAGCAAGCATATCAGCAAGGTCTGAGCTTTACATTGTTCAAAAAAGGAGTTCTTACTGAATAACTGCCCATACGAAATGCTTATATGTCTTGTACCAATAACTTAGGATGTGTCGTATGGTTCTATCAAACCCAGACCTGAAAGTTGGCTAAAGAATTGGCAACTAGGTTTAGAAACATGTAAAACCTTGCAGTTTTGGACACAATAGAATACGATTACACGAAAAGAACACACTACGAGAAAAATAATTAAAATATGACACGACATAAAATAATACGAAAACGAGACGAATATACGAACATTTCAAAATCTATATTACACGAATTATTAACGTGTCAAAATTTATATAAATATATAACACTTTAAACATAATTATGATATGAATTTCTACTTGGCTTGACAATTAAGTAAACCAACTGATGTATCAGAATTCAAGCATCTGGGCCTGGTCAGTTGACTCTGTTAGACAGAGCTTATGCATTAGCTGGAAGAGGGATCCTTGACTTGAGCATGGAGAATTGGTGATTGCCCTTTAATTGATAAATGATTTAGATGATGAGATGCTATGAGGTTCATAATTTGTTGAATGATGGAGACTCAATTAAGAGTTGTAAACCCAAGTGCAGGTTATGTTCAAGTAATAAATTCTCGGGTGTCCGAGGTCGAACCACAGGGAAGCGTACTAGTAAGTATAAGTTTATAAATATATATGAAAAAGAAAATAAATAAGATATTAGGGAATCAATAACAAAGAAAGTAAACAAGATATTAGAGAACAAAATAACATAAAAGCAATTAAACAAGATATAAAAAACAATAAGAAATGATGTTGAGGTTAGAGAATCCACTCTTGGTGTTATGCTAAGATTAATCTTGTTTTATTACACAATTGAAATCCACACATAAGGGAGGTTCCAATCGGAAGGTTTAGCAATTCAGTCCAAATTGTCCAACGTCCATAGCATATGATATTATGTTCATTTGGTGTCCTCAAAACTCATAAAAAGAGTCCAAGCATTCCTTATGCCAAGGTATATGTCTACAACAAATCAAGGTTATGAAACCAAGCATTTACTGTGCCATTTTCCTTGTCAATAATGAATCAAGATCCCTACTTTGTAAGTATGATTTTAAATCAAAAGAAAATATTATCTATACTAGTGTTTACAAATGATGATTCATTTTAGCTCATGTTTAAGAGACTAACCTTAGCATTTACCAAGAGCTTCACCTCATCACCTCAACAATATGATTAGCAACACATACTAAAAATGAATAAAATGAAAAGAAATGTAAGAAGCATAAGTAAAAAAAAAAAAGAAAACTAGAGAAAGGAAAGAAGAAGAAAACTTAGAGAATTTTATTACAATGGCTAATATCCTACCAATCTATAATGTCCCCTAATACTCATCCAAGGCCCTCTATTTATACACATTTTGGAGAGCTAAATGACAAGAGACAAGCTTTATAAATTTCAAAGGTAGGTATAATAGGTGGGTGCATTTTTCTAACAATTTTCGTCATGTTGTATGACAATTCTGATCAGCCAGCTTGATGGTCGATTTTGTCAATGTTGGAGGCTCGATCTGATCAAATGGTCTTCTAGAAACATATGCCCCTATCAGTTACTGATCCATAGCCGTTGAAATCAGATCATTTGCTCATGTGGATCGGAAGATATGGTCAAAATACCAAAACGGTGCAGAACAGACGTCATTGCACATCAGCCAACTTGATGGTTGATTTCGGTAGGGAAAACGACTCTGTTTCAAGAAGTGTAAAACATGAAAAAGATAGATATGCCTCTTAACTTTGCACGGTTAAAATTTCAGCCTTATTGCTTCAGTGAAACTCCAGATATAGCTGATATGGAAAAAGGTGTCGGAACTAGAACTGAATTGGATTTGCCCTTAATTCTTGATTTAACCTAGTAATCTGAAATCACTCAAAGAAACTCATGAAAAACACCAAATTACATAAAAATATAAAAGATCATAAACACAAGTAGACTAAGCAATAATAACTCGTATTTGACACAAAACAATAATAAAACATAACTAAAAACTATATAATTATACGAGTTATCATTGAACCAAAAGGAGATTCTGCAGCATAACAGATGGACAACGTTGGCTGGATAAGAACACATAGATTAAGGCTGTTGTCTTTTATTTTTTTGGTTATTTTGCATTATAAAAGCTTCTTAGTAAGAAGTAGACCTGCTCATGGGTCGGATCGCGATTCGAAATTTTTTTCCCTTGCTCAATCCTATTTTAAGCCGAGCTCGGACCGACGCGTAAATCCGTTTTCCTGTTTATAAATTATTAAAATATTAATCACAGAATGCTGAATTTATGATGTATTTAAGACTTTAAGTATGTTTTAACAAGTCACATTTCAGTTTTAAGGTTTGAACAATCATAGCACAGTACAGGTATGTCTGTTTTACTTTAATATTGAGTTAATGTGTAATTTAGCCTTGAACTATATAACTTCTATCGCATTGGTACTTAAAATATAAAAATTCGTAATTAGATATCTGAATTTGTATTCCGTTCGATCATTTACCCCAACAAATTAATTTCGTTAAAAAAATTTAGTGGTCATTGTGATGACTAATTCTTGTAACCCTTTTAGTGGTCAAAATTTAAATTACAAAAATCAACAAAACTGAAAGACAATGGTGAAATTCTATAAGTTGAAGTGCAGTGGTAAATGTACCTCTTATAATCATGGTAACTTCCTTATATTGACATTTTCAAGTTCAGTAGCAGAAATTGTGCATGCAGGAAAATCAAATCCTTTCCTTCATTGAAAAGAATAAAAACTGAAGAATTTGAAATTGAAATAACAAAAAATTGATGATAAAAAGGAAAAAAAAAAAAGGAACAAAAATACAGCACATGGAAGCTAAAGAAATTAAAAGGCAATCAGAAAAGAAACATGTACCAATGAACTTAATTTTCATTTCATCAAATAAATTTGTATCAAAGCGAATTATATATGATCAGATGTTGATCAAGTAAGGTATAATTTAATCACTTCATGTATCAACTTAATTTAATTTTCAATGAATTTCGACCAAATTTTATCATTTAAAAAAAAAGTGTTTATTGATCAATGAGATGAAAAATACAACCTCAATTTGGAGCCTCAAAATCCAAAATCAAAGCAAAATAATATAAAATATGTTCATTGAAAAAATAACATTGAAACAAATATTCAGCACATCGAACTTAAAGAAATTAATATCCAGCCACGTATCTAGATTTATTTAAAGATAAGGTTACTCGTTCGACTTGATAGACCCAAGTTATATTGGGTTGAATTTGGATAGAAATTTTTTTAATTCACAGGTTCGAATTACTGTTCAATAAAAAAAATTATTTAAATTTAACTATAAATATTAATATAAAAATATTATTTTAATATTATTTTGAACAATAATATAGACTTTTGAGTCGACCCGGGTCTAGGCAAAGAAAGTAAAAAAAATTTGACCGTAACCCAGCCCATGAACAAATCTACGTATATCAAATGAACTTCGATCAAATCTTTATCATTAATTGCAAAAAAAAAAAAAAAAATACCAAAAGCTTTTTATTAACTGCAAATAACAAAAGAGTTCATATGTAAAAAAAAAAAAAAAATGCAGAAAAGAGAAGTAAATGAATAAATATATAAAAAGAAAGAATTTGTACAATCAACAATGTACTTTTAAAGCTATGCAATCTCTGTTTATACTCATAATTAGCTTCTCTTTTAAAACATCACTAGTGAACGTCCGTGCTTTGCCGCGGCTGGTAAATCCTTTAAATTTAATTTTTATATTTGTTTATTATTACATGTTAAAATATATAATTATATATATATATATTATGATAATCGATATCATATTTGTATCGATCATATCAATCGGTACATATTTGTTTAAAAAAATGAAATGAAAACAACATTGTACTGTTTTGATTTTGATATCGGTCCGTACCGATTCTTATCGACCTATACGGTCCATATCAACCTTTATCAGTACGTACCGATCCGTACCAGTTAGTACACGATTTTGATTTTTTTTTTTATTTAAAAATTATCTTTTTTTTAAACCAATTCTTAATACTTTTTAGTCATAATATTTTTTTTTCTTCATAATTTCACTCAAAAATATATATTTATTAAATTAGGCTATTGAATCTAATTACAAATAATTTATTATATATTTTTAAAGTATTTATATTTATTTTACGATTAAAAAATTTAGATATTAAATATTTAGAATTTTAGAATTTTATATTTGCATATAAATATATATATATCTATATATATATGTAATTGAGATATATTTGTATATGTATATAATATAGATATTATTAAAAAAATTGGAAATGAGCTTTATAAATATATATATATATATATGAAAAAAATATTTAAAAAATGCCGATAAATATGAGACGATACATCAAAATACACCGATACCAATACGTATCAATACTAAAAGAAAAACAGTATATCTAGCGGTATGATACTGACTACTTTAATATGTATATGTATACATATATAATATATACACCTGCTCAATAGATACTTTTTTGAGTTCTTTACAGAATTATGAATAATTAATTGAAAACATAGATCAAACACAGATTTTTCTCTTAAGTAGGACCTTTAGCATCAGCGGTTCCGTCAAAACTTAAAGTGTATAATTGATTATTCAATATTTTTCCTTATTGTATAATGATTTGTTAACCTACCATTGCCAAACTATCATATTTTATTTAACAAATTATATCTCAATTTGCAATTCTTTTATTTTTTATTATCATATTGATCTAATTAAAAAAACTCACATCCAGACTTGTATTCATTAAAAATGATCGAGAAAAATTGTGGGACATTATATCCAAGCTATTTAAAAACAGAGAAGGCAACAGATTTGGCCTCTTCATTTATATCAAGAATAATTTTATGTGCAACATTCTTGATCTCTTTGTGACTCCCAAATTGCATGCGTTGTTGTGTTAAACTTTCTATATAAATATATAATTTGTCAAAATGGTAAAAAAAAAAAAGCAAAAATAATTTTTATTTAATTTAAATTTTCTATTTTATTGCTAAGCTTCTAAGCATATGAGCTCATAAAAAATTGTAACCTATTGTATGCTTAAAAGAATTTATATTGATTTTCAAAATATATATTTAAATTGTGTCGTGATTGGTATTTAAATTATTTATTTTTACAATCTAATTATCATTTATTGTATCTTAATTTTTTTAATGTCGTTTGTTATGTTTTATTCAATTGAACATTGTTGTGTTTTTACTAGTTTGATTAATTCATATAAAAAAGATTATTTTTATTAGAGTTTTTAAATAGTGCAATGGTTACTTATAAGATTTCATTGGAAACCTGAACATATATCTATATACCTATACCTATAATATATATTTTTCAGCTCAACTTTTTTAGAAAATAAGGATTGCTTAGATATAATTATTTCCTTTTTATAATGCTCTTGCTACCATTTAATTTCACAAACTGTATATAAACGATACTATATGTTACATATTTTAATTAAGTTATATAAATATTACTATATAATTACTTGGACAGGTCTAATTACAATTAGGTGTATTTGACATATTGGAGAAGTTTAATGACAATTTAACGTATTTGACGCGTTGAACAGGTTTAATTACAATGGTATGTATATTAACGCATTGTATAAAAATAAAAACACATTTCAAAATAAATGTTAAAGAAAAAGCAAAGCTGTAAAAGTATTTTTTTTTCTTTTCTTCTCTCATCATCCTCCTAATAAACTACACTAATACTATTTCTTATTAAATACTTTAAAATAATATTAAATTCTTAATAAAACATTATTTATATTAATATTTAAAATATTTTAACTATTATTAAAATATTATATATTAATATAATAATTATTAAAATATTATATATATATTAATATAAGTATTATTTTTATTAATATAATTATTATTAAAATAATTTTTTCGAAACTTATAAAGCCTATTCACCCACTTCAAATAGCATAAGCTTTTACTAAAGTTAAATGAGTAACCAATTTATAGCACTTTAGCATTCGGTTTAAGAAGCGTTTGGTATAAACTTGGGCTTTGGCTCTTCACAAAAATGGGTAGTCATTGCCAAAAAAAAATTAAATTTAATAATTTTGGACACGACTCAAATATAATATAAAGAAATAATTAAAATATAACATAATATGAAAAAATAATACGAATGTATCAAAATTGATATAAATATATAATATTTTATATACTATTATAACACAAAAAATAACATAAACACGATACAATATACGAATTGACAAATTAAGAAAAGTCGATATATAACATTCTTTTCAAGACGGTCTAATGTCGAGGTGATGTCATTTTTTATTTCTTTCTTCATTTTCATATGATACCCATTAGTTTGTAGTTGCTTTAATACATGACAAATCAATTACTTGTGTTCCTTTCCCATCTTGAAGTCCAAAAAAAATTGTCAACTATCAAGTGAGTAAACAAAAATCCAGTACCAGTTGAAGATACAAAAAAAAAAAAAAAAAACATCGTTTTGCAAGACCTAATGTCCTGAAAGGGAAGAGGCAATAAATAGTTCGTTTACAAGTGTCAAGACGGAGCCACATCCACCATAAAACGCGTGAAATAAAGAAGAAACGAAAAAAAAACGGTAAATATTTAATGAAGCACACGGTATAAATGCGTGAATATTAAATGTTTACGCGTGAATATTTAATGGGACAGCTGTATAAACGTGATGTAAATTAAATGCATAAGAAGGTATGTAGCAGCTGTCTTACGCATGAATATTTAATGAAGCACACGGTAAATATACTTGAGCATCATTAATACCTCAAATTGATTTATGTGTGAACGCATTTAATGCATAAGAGTGCAAACCAAAAAAAAAATTGAAGATAAAATGGGCAAAAGAAGATAGGTTGGCAAATGTGAGAACAGGCTGGGAGCTTGTCAAACGGTGAGAAATTGATTTACGTGTGAACGCATTTAATGTATAAGCGTACAAACCAAAAAAAAAAATGAAGACAAAATGGGCAAAAGGAGATAGGTTGACAGAAGTTAGAAGGGAGTCAACTTGAATGCTCATTAAAAAAAAGTAAACGCGTAAGAAACAAAGAGACTTGAATGCTCACATCAGTTAACGCGTAAACAAAGTCATATTAAATGCTCATATCAGTAAGCAAAGTAAAAAATAACACCCAGCAATGCTAAACGGCATCGTAAAAAATATGACAAAATTTTGTGTATTTGTGTTCATGTTTTTTTTTCAAAGTATTATAAATTTATTTAAATTTTTACACGTTAATAATTTATTTTATGTATATTTTGACACGTTCGTGTCTTCGTGTCATATTCATGTTATTTTTTGTGTTGTTTTTAATTATTTTCTTATGTTGTGTTCGTATCATGTTTCAATTTATCTCATATTTTGCATAGTTTGTCATTGTGATTCAATTCAGAGAAAAAATTGTGTGTTCATGTCGTGTCTCAATTCATGACATATTTTGCATTATTTATCATAGTGATTCAATTTAGAGAAAATTTTACGTGTTAGTGACGTGTTCGTGTTATTCTTTTGTGTGTTCAAAGTATTATAAATTTATATAAAATTTTTACGTTAATAATTCGTTATATGTATATTTTGACATATTCGTATATTCGTGTCGTGTTCATGTTACATTAAATATAATTATTTAATATGGCTATGTTTGCATTCCAAAAAAGTTGATTTTGAGATCCGATAGAATCACATTAAAATCCAAATTATGGGTTTGCTTGACCAATCTTTTAGGATAGGTGATTGAGTTAGAGTAAATGACTGAAGGAACTTTTCCTTCTCAGGGGACCAAACACAATAGAGAAAACAACACATCTGCTACAAAAGTAAATTACCAAAGATACAAAATTAACAGACCGAATCATTCTCATATAATTCAACTGTATATTAACTATCAACTATCTAGTCAATTATGGTTTAAACTACAGATATTAACAAAAGAATAGAAAACCATATAATTTATGTTATATATAATTTTCATGGTTTAAAAATAATGTTAATTATGATTTAAACTGCAGACAACCCAAGTAGACATCTTCAGATGAGGATTAGATCAAGTTCATAATCTCATTATTAATCAATTCGAGATCGAATTAAATCGAGATTATAACAAAGTTAATTTCAACTTGGTTAAATTATGTTATTATGTGAGATTGGACTTGCCACAAATTATAGTTTTGTATTTTCATTTACGACCAAATGCAAGGGGCATCAAATATAATATTAGCAATACTTGCTAGTTTGACTTAAGAACAAAAAATAAAATAAAAAAAGATTTGTAAATTATGATTATCGGATACCAAGCCATCCAAATAAAAAATAATAATGTACCCATTGGTGGAGAAATTAAGATAAAGGTTATGACAATTTGAAGGATAAGTTGAAGTGTCCTTGGGTTAGCTTTCAGGATCTAGACACTCTCAATGAATTAATTTAGGAGCTTGTTCCAAATCTTTTTAGATCTTTGCCTTTTGATTTATAACAAGCTTATTTAAACACTTAAAAAAATTTTAATTATGCTGCTCTATGTACTCCTCAGAGTCCCAAAAACAAAGAAGAAAAATGAGATATACACAAAATGATGTAGTAAATTATAAGATAAATCTAAGTTCTATGGAAAACCCATATTGTCAAGGACTGGCTGAGTTCTAGTTACTGCTGCAGAAGGCATTTTAGTGCTACCAACCCATCTGCTATAAAAAATTCCACCTTCATCAGCTTGTCTTTCCATTACTTGAATCCTTTTTATCTTCAAAAGTCTAATAAATGCCAAGCCAAAGTAACCTGTCAAAACCAGCCCACCAAATCCAAGCACAACGCCTATTACCCATGGAAACCATGGTCTCTGCTTCCTCTTCAGTCGAACAACAACAGAGAAATGGCCCTGATCTGAAGTGTAACATACATTGGGCAAGATCGTGTCATTGAAGTGAACTGTCCCATTAGTGTTGAAATCTGACGTCTTGCTGCAGCTGAGTTCATCCCATCAGGGTACTTCACGTTGGAAAAATGAATTGATATAGGCTTCCCCATTGTATCAAGGTTGATACTTCTTACACTTTTTGCTCCAGTAAAAACCATGAAACCAACAACAGAAGTGATCAATGAGTAACCTGAAACTCTGTAGTAGTGAGAAGATCAGTTGCCAAGGTTCTGATAAAATATCTAAACATCAACCTCCAGCTAATAATACAAATGCAAAAATGTTTTACCAGTAAACTTTGCTGCTTAATGTCACATGATGCAAATAATTTAGAGCACGGCAAATCTACGAAAAAGAAAACAATATAACTTAGAATATGCACCGAGAATATAAACTCGAAATGGTTAGATCAAAAAACAAACCAATAGAATTTTGCAACCCACTACTGATTAGCAAGCAGGGTCAAGGATCACCTGGTATGTATACAACTGCACATAAAGAATGGGCATATGCTGATTCATTCTGCTGTAGTATTTTGAAACTCAATAAATAGTTTCTGATACATACTCCAGAACAAGGTTAAGATAGAGCTCATCTTTTTCAGTGATTGAAAAGAAACAGTGCTTCAGTTGGACCACATTAGGATGGTCAAGTATACGAATAATCTGGAGTTCCCTGTTCTTGTATCTTTTATCCTGCAAAACCTTCTTTATAGCAACAGATTCACCTGTCTCCAAGCACTTAGCCTACATCATAAACATGAAGTCTTATGTAAAACTCAAGAGACCAAGAATATTCTGAATAAATGCAAATACTAAGAGAAAAAAGTTACAGACAAGAAGATGGCAACATGCCAACAAATTCGTACCTGAGAGATAACACCAAATGAACCCGTGCCAACCACACGCTCTGCCATGTATGAGATTGTTTAGATCTTTTAAGATAAAAAAACCATCAATTAGCTAAAACTAAGTCACACTAATCTTTTCCCTAACAGATATAGTATAAAAGAACTGGCAAAAACAACTTTGAGTTACTAATTAATGAACTTTGTAATTGAATAATTTCTCTTTGCCAAGAGTGCTTGTTACTAATGATTCAGTATGCAGAAAGCAATTCAAGCATTGAGCCATAGTTAAGATCATGCATTTATTACTAAAATTAAATGCTGAATTGTAATAGCGAAAAAAGAAAGGAAATCTTACTGGAGTGATTTTCCAGCTCGTTGGATCATGGTGGAGACAACGGCATTATTAACCTTGGGACAACAGTGGTGAGGTTAATATTCGCATAGCACAATGGATCCATGGCACACTTGTTAAACATCGAACATTTTGCCGCGGCGTAGTAAAAACTCCGCGAATCTAGCATCGAGAACACCTGCAATCAGAAAACCACATCACCACCAAAAAAGATTAAAATAAAAAAGAAAGAACAAAATCACAACTGTCGTTCAAAAATGATGAAGAATTGAAGTTTTACCTTGATGGTGAGGTCTGGCGGGAGGAGCCAGACGATGGAGTTATGAAGCGAAACAAGTTTCCGAGCGGAGCGATTGGCGGCACGGAGGAAGAGGGAACTGAGCTTGTGAGCGCGATCGATGAGAAGGGACTGATCGGCGTCGGAAGGGGAGGAGCCGAGGAGGCGGTCGAAGGAAAGGACGAGGGAAATTGGAGGAGAGGAATCGGCGAGGGAAATGAAAGAGTGGAGGAGATGGTCCATTTGGGAGAAGGAAGCCTAGGGGAAGAAAGCAAGCTGATAGAATAGAGAGAGAAAGATAAAGTTGACTTTTATACCATTTCTGGTTTGCAATTAAACCCTTCCAAGAGTGAAGTCTTCTCCTCTGGTGTTAGTAGGACCACTCTACTTGAGATGCAAGAGTTGACAGGGTTTAAACTTGGCAAACTACCTGTTAGGTACCTTGGGGTCCCTTTGGTCACAAGAAGACTCTCTGAAAAGGATTGTTCTCCTTTGATCGATAGAATTACTCAGAGAATCAATGGCTGGGCAGCACGCATGTTATCCTATGCAGGAAGGCTTCAGCTCATTCAATCTGTTCTTTTTAATGTGTCCAATTTCTGGTGCAGGCACTTTGTATTGCCTAAGGCTGTTCTTAAAAGAATTAATCAATTATGCAGCAGGTTCTTCTGGAAAGGAAGAGATGACTCAGCTAAGGGAGCAAGAGTCAAATGGAGTTCCATTTGCTGTCCAAAGTCAGAGGGGGGTCTTGGATTAAAAGACTTGGGAATATGGAATAAGGCTTGCATTATTCAGCACCTATGGGCACTTCTCTCTCAGGCAGGTTCATTGTGGATTGCCTGGCTTCATGCCTATGTGCTGAAAGGAAGAACAGTGTGGCAGGTTCAACCTTCCCCAGGAAGCAGCTGGACATGGCGTAAAATGCTTCAGCTGAGGGCTTTGGCTTTGAGGTTCACCTCCAACCAGAATGGTGCTCTAACTTAGAAGTTCCCTGGGAACAGATTTATGGTGGCTAAGGTCTGGAATGATCTCAGGCCTAGGCAGGACAAGGTGGAGTGGGATAAACTGATCTGGTTTCCATTTCATATTCCTAAACATGCACTGGTAGCTTGGATGGCTATATTGGACAAAATGCCTACAAAGAACAGATTGATGTCATGGGGCATGGAGGTGGATGGCAAATGTGAGCTATGTCAAACTGAGCAAGAAACCCGGAATCATATATTTTTTGAATGTAACTATTCAAAGGAAATCTGGGGGCATATACTATGCTTATGTCAACTTCATAGAAGCATAAGGAGCTGGCAAGCAGAGCTGCAATGGGCAGTAAACAGAATCAGAGGAAAAACTCTCATTTCTGTTATTTTGCGTTTATCATGGAGTGCCTTTCTTTACTCGATCTGGAGGGAGAGAAATAATAGGTGTTTTAATCGCCTTCAATCCACACAAGGAGCCATCATTGAGCAGATAAAAGAGATTATCAGAATGCGATTGTTGGGGCTCAAGAACATTAGTCCTGATGAAGTGAACCGAAGATTGGATGCAGATTGGGGACTGTCTCTTTTTTCCTAGGATCTTTGTCCATTCTGGAATAGCTTTAAGTATTGCTGAAGTATGTTGCTATTGTTCCCTGATTGATTAGTGGTCTTAAGTTTTGTTCAAGTATTGTTTAAGTATGTATAGCTTTAAGTACATGTTGCACATGATGTTGGATGTAGCAGTTTAACTGCTTTCTGGATAAATAAAACACTTACTTATCCAAAAAAAACATAAGAATGCACCGGACAACAGGAAGCAAAATTCCATTGGTTAAAAGATTGCATAAACATCTTGTTTATCCATTAGTTCAAAGGTTGAGATGATTCAGTTGTATAACGTGTAAAAAATAAATACAAAGCGAGTTAAACATTGAAGAGATGTAACAACTATCGTGTGAGCATTTAATGAACCAAGTGTTAAATATTTCACGCAAAGTGAGAATCTAAAAACGCGGAACAAACAATCAAAATGAATGAAAACATATATAAAAGGACGAAGTTTTGCAAGATCAAATAAATAAGAGAAAGAGTTAACTAATACCGTGCTGACATATGTCAAGACATGACTCACTACTTACCCTTTAAGGTATATGAATTAATTATGGTGGAATCACTATACATTACGAAGTATTTGGTATGATGAAAAGTGATCACTTTTTATAGAAAGTAATTGGTGGGAATGTGATTCCTATGTTTGGTATGCTAAAAATTGTTTACTTTCCTGAGAATGTAATTTTCCTTCAAGAGTTATTTTTCCACAAGTATTGGAATGTGATTCCAATGAGAAGTGGTGGGAAAGTAAGGTTCCATTTGGTTCAAGAAAATATTTTATGTTTTTATTTTCTATTTTCATTTTTAGAAAATAATTTTTATTTTCTGTTTTTTAAAAATTAAAAAACATGTTTGGTAAATGAAAATGAAAATCTGTTTTCAAAAATGAAAAAGTGAAAACATGTTTGGTATATAAATTGGATGAACTTTCTGAATTAGAGCTAATACCCATTATAATTACTTGCATAATATAACAATAAAATATTCATTAATGATATACTCTATACATTTCATAATATAATGATAAAATATCATCACATATTCCATACAACCATATTATAGTTTTAAAATATTATTACATCACATAAAATAAAAATATTGATAAGTTAAAAAAGCTTAAGACTAAACAAAACTATCCACCCAATCCTTTCGCTTCACATCAGACATTCTAACAAAAATTTACATCCAATCTGGTGATATGAAATTTTCAATTGTTTGTGACTGTAGAATCGTAGATTTTGGCTATGGATCTTGCTTTCATGTGATCGTTTCAGTTCCTTGACAATGTTCAAATTTGAAGCTAGGCAGGGGCTTTCCCTAGCTCCATTGTCAGGGATATAGGTAGGGGTTCTTCCATTGTCACATTTGTATATCTTAGTTCATTAGCATTAGCTTTATAAACTAATAATCCTGATTGTGAAAGTATTGGATGTTCTTCTGCTCATCCAAACAAAAATACATGGAAAGATAGATATTTATTCACATCCAACTTCCAACTTATTCAATGCATGTTGATTGTTTTAATCTATAAATTTCAAATAGATCAAATAACAAACAGGTTCAAGGCATATAAGAAAAAACCAAATCTGTTAAAAAAAATTAAAAATTTAGCCCATTAAATTAAACAAGATCAATGACTGATTAAAGAGATAAAATCAAAAAATAATTATAAACAATTATAGTTAAATAATTATCAAACAAAAACACAAATAATCTTTTCACAAACAAGCTTTAAACCATAATAATAAACAACAAAATTAAATGTAAGCTTTAAAATATATATATATATATCTTTGATTGGAAGAGCACATATCTTTGATTCTTTGAATATATTTTGATGTTTATGAAATAAGAGGATAAAATAACTAGCAGTAGCTCAAGAAAGTGTTTTAACTATAGCTATTAGGGTTGTGTTAAGTGATTTGTTTAAGGGAGAAATATGGGTGTTGGGGATTCGAACCATGATCATTTATTTTGACATCTATCCAAAATTTTTATCAATCCCGTCTTTTCATGTTTTCCAATTCTCCCAAAATTATTTTAATGAAACAATGAAAACATGTTTATTTTGTTCTCATATTTTCACCTATATTCATTTTCATTTTCTAAAAAACATTTTCATAATTTTCAACCAAACATGTTTTCTATTTTCTATGAAAATGAAATTAAAAAACACCTTTGTTTTCTTAAACTAAACACACACTAACTTTCTCATGTAGTTCGAAAGTTAAAAAAATATTAAGAAAAAATTATCCTCTTTCTATTTGATTTAAAATTATCAATTGAAATATTATTTTAAAATATTTAGTACAAATATTTATTAATAATAAATATTATTAAAATATTTAAATAATATTTAATTTACATCCAGTCTTTTAATTTTCTAATTACTTGAGAGTAACTTCAACATTTTATTATTAACAAACATTGTTTTATCATAAAAGTAACTCAAATTACCAATTGAAATATTATTTTTAAATATTTAATACAAATGTTTGTTAATAATAAATATCATTGAAATATTTCAATAATATTTAATTTTCATACAACCTTTTAACTTTTCAACTAAATAAAAGTAATTTCGAAAATTTATTATTAACAAATATTTTTATCATAAAAATAACTCAAATTATCAATTAAAATATTATTTTTAAATATTTAGTGCAAATATTTGTTAATAATAAATATCATTAAAATATTTAAATAATATTTAATTTGCATATAGTCTTTTAATTTTTCAATTACATGAGAGTAATTTCAAAATTTTATATTAACAAATATTTTTTTATCATAAAAATAACTCAAATTATCAATTAAGATATTATTTTTAAATATTTAGTACAAATGTTTGTTAATAATAAATATCATTAAAATATTTAAATAATATTTAATTTGCATCCAATCTTTTAATTTTTTAAATACATGAGAGTAATTTTGAAAATTTATTATTAATAAATATTTTTTATCCTAAAAGTAACTCAAATTATCAATTAAAATATTATTTTTAAATATTTAGTACAAATATTTGTTAATATTAAATATTTTTTATATTTTTTAAAATGAATAAAATTTACATTTTTTTTGATAAGGGTAATTTCGAAAATTACCATCACATTACCAGGATTTTAATCTGCACTTTCTCATGTATATCAAACGCTGTAAAGTTACATTTTTAGGAATCACATTCCAAGAATCACATTCTTAGAAATCACATTTCATGAAATGTGATTCCTGTGAAGGCACCAAACGCCCTCTATGCCTCAGGCTTTTCAAAAGCCAAATTTGCTTATAATTCCTTGAATTTTGACCAAACTTGGTCCCTTATATATAGTGAAGTTACAAATTCCATTGATCTTCATATTATTAAACTCTTGTTCCTCATCATAGCAAATGTTTAATTAGAGCACTTTTCAAACCAATTTTTTGAGCTAGACTTTAGAGATTGATAAATGATAATCCGCGCCTAGCTATATTGGTTAAGATGATATTTATGAAAAGAAAATTGCAATTAATGAATTATTTTTTCAATTTAATAAAAATAATGCATTAAATGATTTTAAAAAAAATTTAAATAATTCTTAATCAATGTTTGTAGACACCAATAAATCAGACCTTTAAGATTACTCATCGCATCAGCTAATTATAAGTTGTCAAAGATTGGGGAAAGAGAGAAAGAGATAGAGAGAACATTTTATTTTCTCCCTCAAGTTGATGCAAATCATAATTTCTATTAATGGGAAAAGAGAAGAGAATCATCTTCTTCTAAGACAGCCAAGCACCATTACAATATAATTGAACTCTCTGAAAAGCAACAAAAAGAAGACAATAAACGATAGATTGAAAGCTTACATTGCTATAATTCTTATAGGAAAAACAAGACAAAATGCTAAGCGACAAATTGCTTGTGTGGTTATCAATAAAGGGCTTTTACACCATGTTACTTGATCACCCTTAGGAATTCTAGCACACCCCAAAGGAATATAATCAAGAAAAAGCAGAAATTTTGATCTCATTTTGTCTCTCTTAGTTGGTTGCAACATCTAAAAAAGTAGCTTATCCAAAAAAAAAAAAAAAAAAACATCTAAAAAAGTCAAGCCACATATATTAACTAAAAATGAATTAGAAACTAAAAGGTCAAAAAAAAAAAAAAAAAAAAAAAGAAGAAGCAGAAAAAAGAATTCTTGAAGAATAAGGTGAAAAAGATGTACCCAAAAATGGATAGCAATGTTTTTAGTATGAAGTTCTATTGTTAAAATCCCTTGCGGCACTGCATCTGAAACATTCCATCCGACTAGCAAAATTGTGCTCATTGCATCCTGACGTGCATTCATCCATCAAATATACGTTTAAGTTGCATTAAAATTTTCATAAAAGTGGAATTCGGAGCTTAACTCAGTTAGTTCAAGCAGTTTGGGATAAGCATTCGGTCGGTCAATTCCAAAATTCCAAAAATCAATTAAACCGACTAAACTTATAAAACCGACCGAACTAACTGACAAAGAATCCTAAAACCGAAAAAATTGAAATCGACTTAAGTCGGTCAATTCGGTCAGTTTAATTGGTTTTAACTATTTAAAAACAATTTATTTATTGTATATTATATATTATTATATAATATAAATGATATATTATATTATATATACTTTTAAATTATTATATAAATATATGTTATTTATATTATACATAAAATAAAATTAAAAGGGTCGGTCAGTTCGGTCTATTTGATTATGATAAGTGCTTAAATTCATCATTTTCATATATCAATTCCTTATATTTTATGCTTAGTTCCTCGAAATCCTTGATAATTTAGTATGATTTTGTGTTTTGTAGGTGTTTTGGAATATAAGAATTGCTACGGAGTTGAAAAGAATGAATTTGGACAATAAATAAAGCTTCAAGCACAAGGGACACTTAAAGAAGACTAGATGCAGTTTCCTACATCTCATCTCCTAAAAAACCTAGTTCGCAACCTAATTCTAAGGCATAAAAGTGGCTAGCGGCAAGAAATATTCCACCATGTATAAGCCCTAGCCGAAAACCATAATTCCCAAACCCAAAAGAACCCTAGCGGCAAAACTTTCAACTTCCTAAATATGTAGCCGCCACCTTCTTTTGTAATACTATGGGCTGCCTTAATTTATCCCTTGATAAAAACCCTAACTGAAATATATGCCTTTCCTTGCCAAAGTAGGATTAGTAGCTGTCAACTTGCATTAATTGCATTAATTGCAAAGATCTTTCCTTAAAGCTAATCCTAGTCAAATTAGGAGAATTAAATCAGCCAAGACTTTTCTTCCTTACACTTACTTTGGCTGCAAGTTTGTAATCTCTCCTCATTAAGGAGTGCTTTGACTACAATTAATTATTTCTTTCCTTATATATCTACGTGCCTTGGCTGCCAAATATACCTTTTTTCCTTAAAACACAAAACTCAGCCACCTTTCCTTAACTTTAGCCGCAAGTCAGCATTTATTGAAGGGAGAGAGCTGAAATTCACTTGTTTGATGCCCTAGCTATTGCCTATAAATAGAGATCAAGGGGGCAAACAAAAATCACACTTCTCCAAGCATTAGAGTTCTGATTTCTTCTTTGTTTTAGAGTTTTTGAGAGAGCAAGAGGCTGGATAATTAATATTCTTCTTCTTTCTTTCTTTTATTTTCTTTTTAGATTCTCTTTAATTTATGTTTATGTTAACAATGCCTATGCTAGGCTAAACTTTTATTTGGTTAAGGGTGATTTCAAAGCCCTAGACATGTTATGTAATTAATTTTCAGAATCTATCTATCATTGTTTTCTATCAAAGTTGCTTATGTTCTTCCATTAAAATTGTTCATGATGTTGTCTTGATTTGTTTAGGTGTACAACTAGACAGATCTTGATAATTATCTATTGCTAGTTTAGGAGTCTTGATCCGTGTAGTTGTCTTGATTTCCTATTCATAAGTGGCAATTTGTGATTAATGATTATGGTCAAGTTTTCAATAATTGCAAAGTGGAACATAACCTAAGTTGAACAATCCGAGCTTATGTGTTTGTTGCTTAGATCAACCTATCTTTCTCATCATAAAGCTGCTATTAAATTGAACTTAGAGAGCTTATTCTAGGTTGTTTGATAGTTAGATATTAAATAGAGAGATTGTTCTATTTAACGACGAACTAAGGAAAGATTGGGGGTAACAGAGCTTGTTGTTATCTACGGTTGTTAACTTTGATAGCTAATTGATGTTGATAGATATGAAATTGATTCTTAATGATGTCTAGTGGTGGAGAATGAAACCTTAACCATATTTCTCATATTTGAGTCTTTTTAATTACTTGTTTTCTCATTCTTATTGTTTACTTTAGTTTAAATCTGATCCCAAAACCCCCTTTACTTTTGTTTACTTATTTTTAAGTGATAAACTATTAACTTATAAACTAAAACCCAATCCCTGAGGACTCGACCCTTGCTAATCACTATACTCTACAATTGATTCTTTTGAAGTGCAAGGTTAAATAAGATACACTCTTTTGGGTGCATCAAGTTTTTGGCGCCGTTGCCGGGGATTGCTTTCTTTAGTTTATTTTTTACTTGGTTTATTCTTATTTTCAGTTGTAATTAATTTTTTTTCTTGTACATACATGTTTTTCTTTTCAAATTTTGAGCAAAACACGATGGAATTGAGCAATCTAACACTTGAAGAGTTGGTGGCATACATGAACATAGAGAACCAACGAGCCAATCTCACCTCCCTAGTTCAACAATTGGCCATGGGTAATGTTCAACAATCAAGGCAGTGTGGAGTGTGCTTCATGATGGATCATCCAACCAATTGGTGCCCATAGTACCAAAAAGATAATTTTGAACCAGCCTATGATGTGGGAGGATGTCAAGGCCATCAAGGGTTCCAAGACCAACAGTATGATCATTACTCAAACACTTACCATGAGGGATGGTGGGATCATACTAATTATTTCTACTCAGGATATTATCAAAAAGTAGATCCTTATGCCAATTCCACTCATCCATCCAACTTCAATCTGTCATGGTCTCAAGAACCATATCTTTTTTAGCCACCATATATGACTCAAAACTCAGGTAATTCTTTTGAAGAACTTGTCAATTTTTATGTTACTAATACTTTGCAATTTCAACAAGAAACAAAGACAAGTATCCAGAGTTTGGAAATGCAAATGAGCCTATTGGCTAGTAGTATGGTGGAATTAGTAGCACAAAGATCTCAAGCACTCCCTTCTCAAACGGTGATTAACCCAAAGGAGAATGCTACTATTGTGACCTTGAGGAATGAGGAACAAGATGAGGATGAGACAAAACCAAAGATGGATTCACTTCTTGGGGATATATAGCCACCATTCAAATTGAGAGTACTTCGACACCTAAGGTAAGTTTTAAGGTTCCTATTTCTACTAATGTTTCTTTTTCACTTTTTCCTAACAGATTTGCAAAGCCCAAGAAAGAAGAACATGAACAAAAAATGTTGGAAACCTTAAACAGCTTACTTATGGATGCTATTAAACAAGTACCAAAAGATGCACCATTCCTCAAAGAGCTATACCCCACCAAGATTGATGAAATAATAAGTGTAGGGGAGAATGCATTAGCTGTTTTGCAAAGAAAACTTCCTCCAAAACGTAAAAATCCGAGAAGTTTCATATCTAAGCCAAAAGACCCTAAAAAGTCAAGAAGGAGTATTGGCTAGGCTGAAAACAATCAATCAAGTGCTAATTGTGAGGCAGCCCAATTAGTGAAAGCATTGCCAAACTGCCATCTTCAGATTTGCCCTCTTTTTCTTATGTTTCTTTGTTAATTATGTTTAGTGTTTTTAAGTTCATTTAGGCTGCATAAGTTTATTTTGTTTTGAGTGTTAGTTATTTTGTTTATTAGTTCCTTTATTGTACACATGATTCTTATATTTGGGGATAATAGAATTACATTGAGGACAATGGAAGAATTAAGTGTGGGGGGAAGAATTTGGAATTTCTTTTAGTTTAGTTTTATTTTTATGTTGTTTTTACTGTGTTTTAGTTACTTTCAATACTATGATGAGATATGAATTTCATAAGTCTAAAACTGATTTATTAGTGAGAAGATTTTCATAAGAATTGAGCTTGATATCATTTTTTTAGGAGCCAATATTAATATGATATGTTGATTGAGAAAGAAGCATGTTTAGACTTAAATCTGACTTGTATAATCATCTTTGTCGGTTTTTGAGCCTATATGATTGATGCATTATACATATCAATCTAATTTCTTTCTTGAGTGCTCTTATGATTACATGATTCTCTAGAACTTGCTTTAAACCTTGTTGAGACTATATTGATGCATGTGACAACATGAATATGATAGAGGCATTAGGATTTTTAACCAGGGCCAAACAGTCATCCCTTATTGATGTTCCAAGAGAACAACCCCCTTAGTGAACCAATTTGAGCCTACATTGAATAAGCTATTTATTTGGTAACCATATCTTGTCCCTAACCTAAATATACTTATTTATATCCTTACCCTTGTTCTAAAGATGAATTAGCATGTTTTGAGACATATTGCAAAGACAAGGAAGATCTATTGAAAATCTGGTTAGAAACAAGAAATAAATGTGGGGGAAAAGAAAAAAAAAAGTAGAATTTTTTTTTTTTGAATCATCTCTTGAACTTCTAGTTAAAGAAAAGAAAATGATGTTACAAAGTTGTTTAGAATGAAGAAATGGCCCAACATGAATATTCGACCTATGTATTATGTGCTTTGTAAAGAGTTTTGAGAAGTTTTCTTTGTATGAATCTTATCATGTCTCTAAACTCTATGAAATCTTTGGAAGCTTTGTAATATCCTTTTCTTTTTATTCTTTAGCCATATTTACAAACCCTTGGTCCCATTACAACCTTGAATAAAGACCTCTTGATTTATGAAGTTGCATGATCTAAATAGTGGAGAATAGGTGAACAAGCAAGCATATGATAGAACTATTTTCATGAGATTGATTGAGTGTAAACACTTTACCACTACTTTAAAGAGTGAAAATCATGAGAGTATCCCATGTGAGAAGTTGAGATTAAGTTTGAACATGCACTATTTTGATTGAGATATGTTATGTTAACTTAACTCAAACCCTTTACTATCAAGCATGATTCTTTGTGAAACTCTTTAAGCTATTGATTAGTTTATAAGATCTGTTCAACGATTATCTATAAGTTGTATTGAAAGCGAACTAGATTCGGTTTTCTTTACTTTGTTCTCTATTTGATTTTGCTTGAGGACTAGATAAAGACTAAGTGTGGGGGAATTTGATAAGTGCTTAAGTTCATCATTTTCATATATCAATTCCTTATATTTTATACTTAGTTCCTAGAAATCCTTGATAATTTACTATGTTTTTGTGTTTTGTAGGTGTTTTGGAAGATAAGAATTGCTATGGAGTTGAAAAGAATGAATTTGGACAAGAAATGAAGCTTCAAGCACAAGGGACACTTCCAGAAGACTAGATGCGATTGCCTACATCTCATCTCCTAAAAAACCTAGTTAGCAACCTAATTCTAAGGCATAAAAGTGGCTAGCGGCAAGAAATATTCTACCATGTATAAGCCCTAGCCGAAAACCCTAATTCCCAAACACAAAAGAACCTTAGTAGCAAAACTTTCAACTTTCTAAATATGTAGCCGCCACCTTCTTTTGTAACAATATGGGTTGCCTTAATTTATCCCTTAATAAATACCCTAGCTAAAATATATGTCTTTCCTTGCCGAAGTAGGATTAGTGACTGTCAACTTGCATTAATTGCAAAGATCTTTCCTTAAAGCTAATCCTAGTCAAACTAGGAGAATTAAATCAGCCAAGACTTTCCTTCCTTACACTTACTTTGGCTGCAAGTTTGTAATCTCTCCTCATTAAGGAGTGCTTTGACTACAATTAATTATTTCTTTCCTTATATATCTACGTGCCTTGGCTGCCAAATATACCTTCTTTCCTTAAAACACAAAAGTCAGTCACCTTTCCTTAACTTTAGCCGCAAGTCAGCATTTATTGAAGGGAGAGAGCTGAAATTCACTTGTTTGATGCCCTAGCTATTGCCTAAAAATAGAGAACAATGGGGCAAACGAAAATCACACTTCTCCAAGCATTAGAGTTCTGATTTCTTCTTTGTTTTAGAGTTTTTGAGAGAGCAAAAGGTTGGATAATTAATATTCTTCTTCTTTCTTTCATTTATTTTCTTTTTAGATTCTCTTTAATTTTATGTTTATGTTAACAATGCCTATGCTAGGCTAAACTTTTATTTAGTTAAGGGTGATTTCAAAGCCCTAGACATGTTATGTAATTAATTTTCAGAATCTATCTATCATTGTTTTCTATCAAAGTTGCTTACGTTCTTCCATTAAAATTGTACATGATGTTGTCTTGATTTGTTTAGGTGTACAACTAGATAGATCTTGATAATTATCTATTGCTAGTTTAGGAGTCTTGATCTGTGTAGTTGTCTTGATTTCCTATTCATAAGTAGCAATTTGTGATTAATGATTATGGTCAAGTTTTCAATAATTGCAAAGTGCAACATAACCTAAGTTGAACAATCCGAGTTTATGTGTTTGTTGCTTAGATCAACCTATATTTCTCATCATAAAGCTGCTATTAAATTGAACTTAGAGAGCTTATTCTAGGTTGTTTGATAGTTAGAGATTAAATAGAGAGCTTGTTCTATTTAACGACGAACTAAAGAAAGATTAGGGTAACAGAGCTTGTTGTTATCTACGGTTGTTAACTTTGATAGCTAATTGATGTTGATAGATATGAAATTGATTCTTAATGATGTCTAGTGGTGGAGAATGAAACCTTAACCATATTTTTCATATTTGATTCTTCTTAATTTCTTGTTTTCTCATTCTTATTGTTTACTTTAGTTTAAATCTAATCCCTAAACCCCCTTTACTTTTGTATACTTGTTTTTAAGTGATAAACTATTAACTTATAAACTAAAACCCAATCCCTGAGGACTCGACCCTTGCTAATCACTATACTCTACAATTGATTCTTTTTAAGTGCAAGGTTAAATAAGGTACACTCTTTTGGGTGCATCAGATTATCAATTTTAAAACTTGATAACTGACCGAACTAACCGAATAAACTGATTTTTATAACCGATTAATTTAAAACCGAATAAATCGAACCGAATTAACCAAATTTGGTCGGTTCGATCGGTTAAAGAGGTTAAAACCCATTAATGCTCACCCTTACATGCAGTCACTTTTAAGAGAAACATCCAGCAGGTTTGGGATTCGAATCTCAGCATCTGCAATCTTTTTTCCTATCCACCGCAACCTCATTTATATAATTTTTTCCCATAAGAATAATTAGTAGATACAGAGTCGTTTTCTTTTCTTAATTTTCTACTCAAAAACTGACAATGGAGAAAAAAACTTTCAAAGGCAGTCAAAAGAAAATCCAGTATGGAAAAGAAAGATATACAGTAATAACTAAAGCTTTCGAAGAACAGAATCTGGCTATAGCAAAACCAAAAGCAAAGTTGTGCATGGAAAAGCCGGCCATTAATGTAACATAGAAAACAAAAACATGCCACTTTATTTGTCTCAGCTAGCTAGCAAGCAGCTTCTCTTAGTTGATTATAATTGAATTATACAATTAGAGTAGACTATAACGTATATAATCTATAAATAAATGCAGAATTAAATAAATTACAAGATCATTTGATGCGAAACCGGTCTTGATTCACTAGTCGGAGACAAGATTACATAATCGAAAATTATCTGTTTGCCACAGCACTAACTTCTTCAAGAATTGTAGAGATTATTCTTGAGTATTGTGTTTATTAAAGAGAAACGTATTTCTCTGTTTAATTTTCCTCGGCATTAGCCGAATGAATTATTATCATCATCTTCTTATCACTACAATAAATTGGTTTTTCAGCGGCGTTTATAAACGTCGCTAAAACAGTTGAGGCGTTCCAAAAAAACGCAGCAACAAATGCAGGCAAAGATTGAGCCGGGACATTTAGCGGCATTTGTATGTACAAACGCCGCTAAAGTAGCGACGTTTGTAGGTACATTAAAGGTGTTCAAAAACACCACAATAGAATGTCAAAAACTGATATTTTTATTGGACTTTAGCGGCGTTTGGTAAATGAAACACTGCTAAATTGATTTACTTAGTGGCGTTTGTGATCTACAAACGCCGCTATAAATTGATTTACTTAGCGGAGTTTGTGATCTTAAAACGCCGCTAAATATGCGGTATATTTATTTTAAAATACTATTTATTTCGTTTCAACAGTTATATTTATCAATAATACCTGCATTTCTATTTAGAAAACTGTCCAACAATACACAAACAACACAAATTATATAAAAAACCATAATATAAAAATTTATTTAATATAAAATATCAACCGTACAACGAATGTATTACTTAACACATCAAATCCACTTAAAACTTAAAAAATTACAAATGTTAAAAGTTGGAGGAAAGAAGGACAGCCGTAACAAGAACGTTATATGTGTAGAAAATTGTTCTCATGAGCCCTACTACAAAAAATTATAATATGTAATTAATATATAAGTTATAAAAGTACGATAATTAACATTAAAGGTATTATATTAACTAAGATGGAGGATTTTGTGAATTCGTTGAGCCTGCTGGAAACTTTTGCTGCACTAAATTCATCAACGACTGAAACTGTGTCTGTAGCTCTTAATATCTTATTTGCTCTTTTTCTTTCTCATATTGTCTCTCTGCTTTCTTCTCCTCAAAACATTTATGCATGTTTTGCATTTCTTCTCTCAACATCTGAACTTCATATGCACTGGAGTTTTATGAAGAAGAAGCAGTAAACCGCTGATAATCAAGTCCATAGTAGCTAGATGGTGTCGAACCCATTCCGAGACCTCGAACCCGTCCATGTTGTTCTTTCCCAGCTACTTCAGTGAATATTTGATTCTCAACCTCTTGCATATTCACTGATGAGCCATCCGATGCTCCGACTTGATACTCAGCAATTTTATCCTGTGCTTTCTCCTATAAAACAATAAAATTAATACTAAATAAAAACAATTTTGTGTAATATATTCGTAAATAAAAACAAGTTTGAACAAAATATACCACAATATCCCGAGTCTCGACGTTCAAATAGGATCCATCCTTCTTAGTATGAGTTAACTGAAACAGTTCAACTCGTCCTATTTTTTTCCCCGCTCAAGTTCCTACAAAATAGTAAAAATTAATACTAAATTGTATTAAAACAATTGACTAAATTAATACTAAATTAATACTGAAAACTTACTTTTTCATTAGCTTTTCTGGCAAAGCTTTTTGATCCACTCGTGTGACTGTATTTCTGTTGATTTCTACTGTGTACCCCTATCTTTTCTCGTTCCTATACATTGCATTCCAACATTATTAATATAAACATATTTCATACAATTGTATTATATAAAGTAGTATAAATTAATGACAAAAATAATTTATAAATGATACCTCTCATTTTCTTGAAAATCAGAAGTGAACCATTTTCTCATACTGCCACGGAACCACAACACGAGGTAAGGTTCGTAATATGAAAACAGGATCAGTATTCGATCGAAATAATTTTTCTTCAAGTCATGTTTATAGTCTTTCCATTTTTCCCCAACGACTTTATAACAAATGATGTCGGAATCTGCAAAGAGAATCTTGACTGAAAAGGAAAAGTTGTACAAAGTTAGTTTCGATGATAAACAAAATTCTAAAATCGAAATACTAATTTAAAAGGCTTATACCTCAATAAACTTTAACATCTCGACCTTCTCACTATTCGGCACATCATGCCATGACTCATAATGAATTGGACACTTCATCCTATTTCGAGCAATGAGGCCAAGAAAGCTAGCCACTAGTTGTGCTTCCGGACCAATTGGCTGCTGCTCATTATTTGCTGCGACAACAATACGCTCTTCAGGAGGTAGTGCCCATAACTCCTTTAATGTGGTACGACCGCGAGTTCTGCATTGTCCAGCATTATCAACTACACAAAAGCAAATATATATATATATATTAGCAATTGTCCAACTTTGTGTAATTTTAACACCTCTGTAACACAATACATGTATTCAAGTTCCTATGAACTATAGTTTCTGCAGCTGTGGAGGTAGTAGACAACTCTGTGTTAGCATCTACAATAGACGCATTTGGCATCTCTGAAGGCGTCACTCTAGTGTTGCCCTCATCAGTAGTACCTGTCGGTTCTGAACCGGTCCGAATGATATTGATGTCCGTTAATCTTCTCCTCGGTATGCTATCTGCATCAATTTTAAGTAAACAACATTAGTATAAGAATCAAATACTATAATGTAAAGAACATTAATAAAATATTTAAAGTATAAAAGCATATTATATACATAGTATTTGTGTCAAAATAATCTTACTAAATTCAGTTTTTTCATCAAGCTTCATAAATGTCTTCATCAACATCTTCACGAACCCAGTGAAGATTTGTACTGGTACTAGGGATATTTTCATCTAAGTTTTGATCGATAAAAGGCAAGCATTCAGTTCTTTGTTCAATATCATCTCTACATTGATCATCCATATCAAACAAGTCTCGAGGTGTGTTACGGAGTACAACATTCCAACCCGCATCATTTGGATCTTTGGAATAAAAGACTTGTTTGACTTGAGATGAAAAAACATAAGGTTCGTCAATCAGTTGTTGTCCGGTGTAAATTAATCTAGAGAAATTCACCATTGTAAATCCGAACTGATCTTTTTTAACACCTCTACTAGTATTCACATCAGCCCAATCACATCGAAATAACATGACCTTCCACTTTCCATAATAATCCAACTCAATAATATCATTTAGAATTCCATAATAATCAACATCCTAGTCCACATGATTACTATCCCTATCCCTAGCACTAGCATAGCTTGTTGTTGAAGAAGAAATAACAACTCCACAGTTTTATGTTCTCCTAAATCTTTCACTGGATTTAGTATGAAATCTAAATCCATTAATGATGTAAGCACTGTATCTTTTCACTATTCTATTAGGTCCTTGTGAAAGACAATTTATTGGCTAACATCTCTTCCACTCCAAATCTATTACAAGAAACGCAAAGGCAAATACTTAACTTTATTTATATATTAAAGAATAGATTGATCGTAATAAAATGACAACAAGTTGTGTTACTTACAACTTCTCCTAACCATTCGTAGAAATTTTCATTAAATATCTTATCAAGCTCGCGAAGTTGTGTTCTTCGAGAACATAAACAGCCTCTCAAGTAGCTTCTATACTCTCTATCATAAAAAGTACTCATTTTAGGTGAGAAAGCAAAAATTATTTAAACTGTTTGTTAAATTAAAAATTATACTGAAACTTACGTGCGTAATGATTCCAGTGAATTATTAAATGAAACATAATTAAGAAGAAGATAATGGGTAATCTACAATTTGATTATGATGCAAAGCCAACCAAATGAGCTCATGGTTGTAGCTGCCCTTCCATTAGAACCTTGGAGATTATCACTAGAGAAAGACCCATGACCAATTTTAATTAAGATTCTGTCTACACTAAGAGGCTAAAAAAATGAAAACAAATTAAAAAAATGTTGAGATTCTCATTTTCAATCTCCCTCAAAAAATTTCTTTATCATGGGAACAAAGATTGCATATATAGCTAGTGAAGGGAATGGTGAGGGGAATCAAAGCCCATAAGTTAGCATTATTTCTTTGGAAATGACTGTGAATTGGAATCATTTCATATATAACATTATTGACTTCAGTCTTGGATGCAAACAAGAGAATTAAGCAAGTGCTGGGAGTAGCTGACAATAGTTGCCCCAAACCCTAAACCCCTATCAACCAAAAATGCTAAATCAAACCCTAGGCTAGCAAAATTAATCCCTAAACCAAAATTCTAAAAAACCTCAACCTAAATTCAGTATTTCAATTCAATCCCAAACAAAATTCATATCATAATATTAAATAGCAAGATAAACCCTAAAAAATAACAATTAAATCATAATAAATCGCATCAAATTCAACAAAAATATAAAGTATTCAAAATAATTAAAAACCCTAATATACAAACTTAAAAAACATACCTAAATTCGAGAATACTAAAGCAAAAAACGTGGATTCAACCCGATTACAACTTACAGATGAAGAGATGGAGAAGAGAGCGACAGAGTGAGAGGATTTGGGAGGCGAGGGGATGGGAGAGCAAAGGAGGAAATGGGAGAGAAGGGGTTCGGCCTGAATGTTATTTACATATTAGCGGCGTTTTTAATTCACGTACCAATACGCTGCATTTCTGTTTTCTGATTAATGAAACCATATAGCAGCTTTTTTTTTCTAAATAAATGCCGCTAAGTATTGTATTATAACGGCGTTTTGATTAACAAACGTCGGTATTAAAATTTAATTAGCAGAGTTTTACAGTAAAAACGCAACTATATATACCTTTGAAAACATAGCGTTTAGATTATACAAAATTTGGCGGTATAATCTTTTTCGAAAAAAATCTAAATTTTCAAATTAAAATTCTTGGCGGCGTTTGAAAAACTCAAACGCCGTTGAATGACATAATTTCTAAAGAGTTTGCAGCGTTTGTCCATGCAAATGCCGCTATTTACAGTGTTAAAACATTACTGTTTCTTTTGATAGAAATGGCAGATAAGTTTTTGGCGATAGGAAAAGGAATCGCGTAATTTAGCGGCGTTTATAAGCCAAAAACGCCACCAAATTATGTTTATAAAGGCGTTTTCCTTTGAAATGCCGCGAATGTTTCAAAAAAACGGTACCTCGCGATAGTTGTTAATGAAACACCGCTACGTAAATGCCATTAAAACTCAAATTTGCTGTAGTGTATGACCGAATAGAGAGAGTCGTCTGAGGAAGTTTTTCTTCCTTTTTCTTATTTGTTAAATCGGCAACCAGGTCCCATTAAAAGGATGCAACTCTTCCTTTTTCTTTTTATGATTGTTAACTACCTTTTTGTAGTTAATAATCTTAACATCTCGTATAGTAACTTCCAATAGGAAGTTACTTTTCTCGTTTCAATTGTAAATGGAAGTCTTACTTCCACATGGAATTCGGGTTTTACCCATTATGGGCGGACCCAATTTCAACATCTCCCACTCGCACATAATGAGCACAATACTCTCATAATCAATTTCAATAGAGACCAATATCTCTTCTCTCTATAAAATTCATACAAGAAAATAGGCTGTGCGACCAACATACCTCATAATCTTGGGAGCTAGCTGCTATACAATTGTTAGGTTTATATAGCAGCTCAAATGTTTAGGTAAAGTAAGTATGCAGCATCCTAGATCCATTCCTTCACATTTCAAGTTTCCCATAATCTCTCTTTTATCGGTGATATAATAAACTTTTGTATTCACAATTGTCTTTACCATTAAAAACACAATTGGTCGACCAGTGAATACAACTGAATGAAACACTAAAATGATCTTCCTTTTTCCTTGAATCTCTCCATTCCAATTCAACTGCTATCTAGATATATGATAACTCGTATAATTATATAGTTTTTAGTTATGTTTTATTATTGTTTTGTGTCAAATACGAGTTATTATTGTTTAGTCTAATTGTGTTTATGATCTTTTATATTTTTATGTAATTTGGTGTTTTTCACAAGTTTCTTTGAGTGATTTCAGATTACTAGAATTAAGGGCAAATCCAGTTCAGTTCCAGTTCCGACACCTTTTGCCATATCAGCTATATCTCGAGTTTCACTGAAGCAATAAGGCTGAACTTTGTATCCCTGCAAAGCTAAGAGGCATATCTATCTTTTTCATGTTTTACACTTCTTGAAACGGAGTCGTTTTCCCTAGCGAAATCGACCATCAAGTTGGCTGATGTGCAATGACGTCTGTTCTGCACCGTTTTGGTATTTTGACCATATCTCCCGATCCACGTGCGCAAATGATCTGATTCCAACGGCTATGGATCCGTAACTGATAGGGGTATATTTTTCTAGAAGACCATTTTATCAGATCGAGCCTCCAACATTGACAAAATCGACCATCAAGCTGGCTGATCAGAATTGTCATACAATATGACGAAAATTGTTAGAAAAATGCACCCACCTATTATACCTACCTTTGAAATTTGTAAAGCTTGTCTCTTGTCATTTAGCCCTCCAAAATGTGTATAAATAGAGGGCCTTGGATGAGTATTGGGATACATTATACATTGGTAGGATATTAGCCATTGTAATAACATTCTCTAAGTTTTCTTCTTCTTTCTCTAGTTTTCTTTTTCTTTATTTACTTATGTTTCTTACATTTCTTTTCATTTTATTCATATCTAGTATGTGTTGCTAATCATATTGTTGAGGTGATGAGGTGAAGCTCTTGGTAAATGCTAAGGTTAGTCTCTTAAACATGAGCTAAAATGAATCATCATTTATAAACACTAGTATAGATAATATTTTCTTTTGGTTTAAAATCATACTTGCAAAGTAGAGATCTTGATTCATTATTGACAATGAAAATGGCACAGTAAATGCTTGGTTTCATAACCTTGATTTGTTGTAGACATATACCTTGGCATAAGGAATGCTTGGACTCTTTTTGTGAGTTTTGAGGACACCAAATGAACATAATATCATATGCTATGGACGTTGGACAATTTGGACTGAATTGCTAAACCTTCCGGTTGGAACCTCCCTTATGTGTGGATTTCAATTGTGTAATAAAACAAGATTAATCTTAGCATAACACCAAGAGTGGAGTCTCTAACCTCAACATCTTTTCTTATTGTTTTTTTTTATATCTTGTTTAATTGCTTTTATGTTATTTTGTTTATTTTGTTCTCTAATATCTTGTTTACTCTCTTTGTTATTGATTCCCTAATATCTTGTTTATTTTCTTTTTCTTATATATTTATAAACTTATACTTACTAATACGCTTCCCTGTGGTTCGACCTCGGACACCCGAGAATTTATTACTTGAACATAACCTGCACTTGGGTTTACAACTCTTAATTGAGTTTCTATCAAGTTTTTGGCGCCGTTGCCGGGGAAGCAATACTAAGTATATAAGTTTATAAGTATATTTATTTTTATTGGCTGGTTATACCGCCTAATTTTGTATATTAACTTTGTTTTATGCTTGTTTGGCGACGTGATTTTAGATCTCGTCGTTTAGTTAGATTTTATTGTGAAACTTTTTCAGGTAATCTTTCTAATACAACTCCTACCATGGCTGACAATGAAAGTGTTCATGCTGAAGATGAGAACAGACAAGTACGCACCATGCGTGACTACTTGCAACCAACTCGAAGCTCATCACCCTCTTGTTTTATTTTTCCTCTCAATGCAAACAACTTTCGTTTTAAACCAGGTATGATAGCTTTGCTTCCAAATTTCTATGGGTTGGAATCGGAAAGTGCTTACTCGTTTCTAAAAGACTTCGAAGATGTATGTGTCACCTTTAATGACCAACAATGTACAAATGAAATTGTCAAGCTAAAATTATTTCCTTTTTCTTTAAAAGATAAAGCAAAAATTTGGCTTCATAATTTAAAACCAAGGTCAATTGGCACATGGCAAGAATTACAAACTGAGTTTCTAAAGAAATTTTTCCCAGCACATAAAACTACTGCTTTGAAAAGACAGATTCAAAATTTCAATCAAAATCAAAATGAAGCATTTTTTCAGTGCTGGGATCGTTTTAAAGATTTGTTAAGTTCTTGTCCACATCATGGTTTTGAAAAATGGCGTCTTATTAGTTTCTTTTATGAAAGTTTAACTCCCGAAACTAAACAATTTGTTGAAACAATGTGTAACGGTGAGTTTCTAGAAAAAGAACCTGAAGAAGCCTTTGACTACTTAGACCATTTGGCAGATAACTCTCAAGCCTGGCACACAGATAATTCCTCTGAAAGTTCCAATAGATCTAATGTTGTTTCTAACAGAGGAAAATATCATTTTAGTCAAGAAGATGAGATAAAAGCTAAAGTAGCTAATTTGGCTAGAAAGATTGAAGCCATGGAACTTAGAGAAGTAAAAGAAGTCAAAACGGTTAAAAATGAAGAAAGTTGTGGAATTTGTGAAATCATGGGACACCCCACTTCTGAATGTCCAAACATTCCCATTCTTAAAGAAGCGTTGCATGATCAAGTAAATTCCATAAACACATTTAAAAAGCCTTTTCCTTCTCCTTACTCTGAAACGTATAACCCTGAATGGAGAAATCATCCCAACTTCAGTTGGCGGAATAATAATCATGTTCAGGTACCACAATCTCAAAAGCCGGGCAACACTTTTTCCTATCAACCTTCACGTGTACAAACCTTGGAAGAGACATTGCAAGCATTCATGCAAACACAAGCAAATGTGAATAACCGGACTTCACAGGACATCAATGAGATCAAAAACACCTTGTCCACATTGACAGCTTCATTACGCACTCAAGAAAAAGGTAAGTTTCCTGCTCAACCTCAGCCTAACCCTTCTACTCAATGTCTTGTTTCTTGCTCCAATGAAACTCAACAGGAAAATGCCAGTTCTATCACAACTCTTCGAAGTGGAAAAGCAATTGACAAAAAGATTCCATCAAAAGACCAAGATCCTCTTTCCCCTCCGAAAAGTAATGGTAAGGATGATGGTAAGTCTGAACTTCTTGAAAATTTGGACAAAGAAAAAGGTATGCATCCTGCTCCTTTTCCTCAAAGGTTGCAAACAATAAAGAATTTGAATCAAAATGCAGAAATTTATGAACTTTTCAAACAAGTTAAGATTAACATTCCTTTATTGGATGCAATCAAACAAGTTCCATCTTATGCTAAATTTTTGAAGGACATGTGCACAGTTAAAAGGAAACATAATGTACAAAAGAAAGCATTTTTGACGGAAAGTGTGAGCTCAATCATTCAGCACCTTACTCCACCAAAATTCAAAGATCCTGGATGTCCAACAATCTCATGCATCATTGGAAACACTAGAATAGAACGTGCATTGCTTGATCTTGGTGCTAGTGTTAATCTTTTGCCTTTTTCTGTTTATCAACAGTTAGGTTTAGGTGAACTCAAGGAAACACCTGTTACACTTCAACTAGCTGATCGTTCTGTAAAAATACCTCGAGGGATAGTTGAAGATGTTTTGGTTCAAATTGATAATTTTTACTTCCCTGTTGATTTTATTGTTTTGGACACACATCCTGTTTCAAATCCAAATGTTCAAATTCCTGTTATATTAGGCCGTCCATTTCTTGCAACTTCTAATGCTCTGATAAATTGCAGGAATGGTATGTTGAACATTTCTTTTGGAAATATGACTTTAGAATTAAATGTGTTCAACACTTGCAAGCAACCTGGTGATGATTCAGAAGTACATGAAGTGGATTTCATTGAAGAACTTGTTCATGAACATCTCACCACTACCACATTCCATGATCCTTTAGAAGCTTATTTAATTGAATGTGAGTTTGATAATGCTTCAGAAATTTCACACACTGATTCTTTGTTAAATTCTTTTCAGGTTAAGCATTGTTGGAAACAAAAACTTGAGGAACTCAGAAAAGATGCATATGAGAATTCTAAAATTCATAAAAAAAGAACTAAAGCCTTTCATGACAAGTTAATTTCAAGAAAAACATTTAATGTTGGGCAAAAAGTTCTACTTTATAATTCTAGACTTCACATATTTCCTGGTAAGTTGAGATCAAGATGGACTGGCCCATTTGTGGTTAAGCATGTGTATCATTATGGAGCAGTTGACATTGAGAATCCTCAAAATGGTAACGTATTCAAGGTAAATGGACAAAGACTCAAACTCTTTTTGGAAAATCATGTTACTCAAGAAGAGGTTGTTTTTCTTTCTGATCCTTGTTTTGAAAATAACTAGATGTAAATATAATTTTTACTAATCTTCAAAAAAAAAAAAAAAAAAAATACATTTTTTTTTTAACCCCGGTTAAATGGCGGATAATGGTACTCCGTGATTATTTAAGTCGGTTCCATCAGCTACCCACAAAACTGATATTGTATATAAATTTCTCTTTCATTTTATTTTATTTCATTTTTTTTTCAGGATGGATGATATTCTCAAAAGATTGCAGAAACGATTTCCTCCTTTTCCTCGGAATATTTTACTGAAGCTTTACCAAGTTCGATTAGAAAGATTAAGAATGCTTATGAACAAAGGGATTCCTGAAGACATACGTTGGATAATTGAAGCCAAGGTACGTGAAGATGAATATCTTCCTGTTTTGCATTTACCAGGTACAGGTAGAAGCACTTATGCAAAGAAGCGACGAGCAAAGCGCATGAGTTCAAATTGCCACAAGTGTGCACGATGGACGTGTAACGGTAAATGTCGTTCTATTGGGATTCCGTCCTCTAATCGAGATGATAAAATTGAATTCATTAAGGATGGACTGAGTAAGGAGAATTTGGGTAATATCCAACTTTCTCTTGAGACGCATCCTAGTGGAGACGTACAAAGAGAAATTCTTGATTTATGGCCGCAATTCCAAAGGGAATGGCAACATCTTGGGAATCTGATGTTAAAAGACCCTGTTTGCCAGCTTGTAAGAAAACTGGATGGGAAGCATATCCTCGACTCATAGAAGGCGTTTAAGCCGTTTCTGGACGTAAAACCAGAGGAAGATGTGAGCCACAATCACAACTACAATAAATGACTTCTCAGCTTTTGGTTTGATTTGCAATAATTTTATTTCGGTTTAGTTTACGTGTTGTTCGATTTGTGTAATTAATCTCTTTTTTTTTTGCATTGGTCTTTTACGATTGATTTTTCTTCTCTTTTTGATTTTCTTCCTGAAATCATGCAAAAATCTTTTGTTAGGTTAACATTTTCTTCTGACAGGTCAAATACACTTTCGGCGACATTATTACTCTTGTCTGATTCACTACTTAGTCCTCTATATATTACACCATGTACTCATTCTCTTTCAGGCACTCGAAAAAGAAAAAAAAATGGAAAGCACTTCGTCCCAGCGCATTAAAAAAATTTGTGTCTTTGGAGGTGCTTATCCAGGGAAAAATAACATATTCGCTGATGAAGCCATAAGAGTTGGAGTAATACTTGCCCAACAAAAGATCCACTTGATTTATGGAGGCGGTAGTACGGGTTTAATGGGAGCAGTCGCTACAGCAGCACACGCCGGAGGAAGTCCAGTTCTAGGAATCGTGCCAAAACTATTCACAGATTTTTGTGGACCTACCGTGGGTAAGGAAATACAAGTCTGGAGTATCCCTGAACGGATAACAATCATGTACCATTCTGCCGATGCATTCATTGCCTTACCAAGAGGTCTGGGTACATTGGAAGAAATAGCTTGCGTGGCTTCTTGGTCATCTTTGGTCACAAATAAGAAACCCATTGGTAATTTACTTTCATATTTAGATAATGCTGTGGATAATGGATTCATGTTTTCAGAGGCAAGGAGAACCATAATTTCTGCTACAACCATTGAAGATTTACTCAAAAAGCTACAAGCTTATGAGTGTTTATCTGCTACGGTTGTTTCGCAAACGCTCGGAAAAAGAAAAAGAGATATGGACGAGCAAGGAGTGGATTGCACTTTGTCTTTGTGACATTATCTAACATTTTGCTTGTTGTGTCTCAGTTATAATAAGTGGTTAGCAACCTCTGCAGGTAATATCTCCTAAATTCTACCTTTAAAATTTGACATTGGGGACAATGTCATATTTTAGTTGGGGGTAAGGGACATATTTTGCTAAAAAAAAAAAAATTTGTTGTGTTTTAAGACATTTAGAAGTATTCATTCTGAACAAGGTCTGAGTAAGGGAGACTTGAGACATACCTTGTCAGTTTGATTTAATCTTCTTCTTCAAAAAAACAAAAAAAAAAAAAAAAAAAAAAAAAGCATGTTTAGACTTAGTGTGTTTTTTTTTTGTTACTTTCAATACAATGATGAGATATGAATTGCATAAGTCTAAAACAGATTTATTAGTGAGAAGATTTTCATGAGAATTGAGCTTGATGTCAACTTTTTTATGAGCCAATGTTAATATGATATGTTGATTGAGAAAGAAGCATGTTTAGACTTAATCTGACTTGTATAATCATCTTTGTGAGTTTTTGAGCCTATAATGATTGATGCATTATACAAATCAATCTAATTTCTTTCTTGAGTGCTCTTATGATTACATGATTCTCTAGAACTTGCTTTAAACCGTTTGAGACTATATTGATACATGTGACAACATGAATATGATAGAGGCATTAGGATTATAACCAGAGCCAAACAGCCATCCATTATTAATGTTCTACGAGAACATCCCCACTAGTGAGCCAATTTGAGCCTACATTAAATATGATGTTTTATTGGTAACCACAACTTACACCTAGCCTAAATATGCTTATATCCTTACCCTTGTTCTAAAGATGAATTTTATATTTTGAGACATATTGCAAAAAAAACAAGGGATATTTTTATTTGAAAATTTGGGTTAGAAACAAAAGATAAGTGTGGGGGAAGAAAAGAAAAGAAAAAGTCAAGAGAAAAAGAAAGGGATCATTGTCAAATACATTCCCATATTAAAAAAAAAAAAAAAATCTTCTCTTGAACTTCTAGAAAAAAATGTTACAAAGTTGGTTAGAATGATGCAAAGGCTCAACATGAATATTTAGCCTATGTTATTATGTGCTTTATAAGAGTTTTGAGAAGTTTTATTTGTATGATCTTATTATGTCTCTAAAATCTATGAACTCTTTGGAACCTTTGTGATATCTTTATCCTTTTGTTCTTTAACCACATTATAACCCTTTGGCCCCATTACAACCTTGAATAAAGACCTCTTGATTTATGAAGTTGTATGATCTAAATAGTGGAGAATAGGTGGACAAGCAAGCATATGGTAGAAGTGTTTTCATGAGATTGATTGAGTGTAAACACTTTACCACTACTTTAAAGAGTGAAAATCAAGAGAGTATCCCATGTGAGAAGTTGAGATTAAGTTTGAATATACACTATTTTGATTGAAATATGTTATGTTATTATTGGCTTAACTCAAACTATTTACATTCAAGCAAGATTTTTTGTGAATTTCTTTAAGCTATTGATTAGTTTTTAAGACTTGTCCAATGATTATCTCTAATTTATATTGGAAGGATTAGTTATAATTATTATTTTTAGTTTTTCTTATGTCTTCAATGTTTGTGGGTATCGTCCTAGTAAACCCTCACGAGACTAAACTCGTCCACTAGGGACACCTAGGGGTTTAAAGGCTTGTGTCACATGCTAAGTGCCACCGTGATTTCCTACGAAAATGGATTAGATTAGATTTTCTTATTTTATTTTTATTGAGTCGTTGCTAGGGACTAGCAACAATCTAAGTGTGGGGGTGTGATAACTCGTATAATTATATAGTTTTTAGTTATGTTTTATTATTGTTTTGTGTCAAATACGAGTTATTATTGTTTAGTCTAATTGTGTTTATGATCTTTTATATTTTTATGTAATTTGGTGTTTTTCACAAGTTTCTTTGAGTGATTTCAGATTACTAGAATTAAGGGCAAATCCAGTTCAGTTCCAGTTCCGACACCTTTTGCCATATCAGCTATATCTCGAGTTTCACTGAAGCAATAAGGCTGAACTTTGTATCCCTGCAAAGCTAAGAGGCATATCTATCTTTTTCATGTTTTACACTTCTTGAAACGGAGTCGTTTTCCCTAGCGAAATCGACCATCAAGTTGGCTGATGTGCAATGACGTCTGTTCTGCACCGTTTTGGTATTTTGACCATATCTCCCGATCCACGTGCGCAAATGATCTGATTCCAACGGCTATGGATCCGTAACTGATAGGGGTATATTTTTCTAGAAGACCATTTTATCAGATCGAGCCTCCAACATTGACAAAATCGACCATCAAGCTGGCTGATCAGAATTGTCATACAATATGACGAAAATTGTTAGAAAAATGCACCCACCTATTATACCTACCTTTGAAATTTGTAAAGCTTGTCTCTTGTCATTTAGCCCTCCAAAATGTGTATAAATAGAGGGCCTTGGATGAGTATTGGGATACATTATACATTGGTAGGATATTAGCCATTGTAATAACATTCTCTAAGTTTTCTTCTTCTTTCTCTAGTTTTCTTTTTCTTTATTTACTTATGTTTCTTACATTTCTTTTCATTTTATTCATATCTAGTATGTGTTGCTAATCATATTGTTGAGGTGATGAGGTGAAGCTCTTGGTAAATGCTAAGGTTAGTCTCTTAAACATGAGCTAAAATGAATCATCATTTATAAACACTAGTATAGATAATATTTTCTTTTGGTTTAAAATCATACTTGCAAAGTAGAGATCTTGATTCATTATTGACAATGAAAATGGCACAGTAAATGCTTGGTTTCATAACCTTGATTTGTTGTAGACATATACCTTGGCATAAGGAATGCTTGGACTCTTTTTGTGAGTTTTGAGGACACCAAATGAACATAATATCATATGCTATGGACGTTGGACAATTTGGACTGAATTGCTAAACCTTCCGGTTGGAACCTCCCTTATGTGTGGATTTCAATTGTGTAATAAAACAAGATTAATCTTAGCATAACACCAAGAGTGGAGTCTCTAACCTCAACATCTTTTCTTATTGTTTTTTTTTATATCTTGTTTAATTGCTTTTATGTTATTTTGTTTATTTTGTTCTCTAATATCTTGTTTACTCTCTTTGTTATTGATTCCCTAATATCTTGTTTATTTTCTTTTTCTTATATATTTATAAACTTATACTTACTAATACGCTTCCCTGTGGTTCGACCTCGGACACCCGAGAATTTATTACTTGAACATAACCTGCACTTGGGTTTACAACTCTTAATTGAGTTTCTATCAATATATCCCATTAGATCGAATCATGCATGACCATTGGCAACATTCTAAGATAGCTAACATTGAAATGAAACTTTAAGAAACAGTCAAAGGTCATAAGGGTACTAAATAGAGATCTCAGTTGATCTCTTGGGTCTCTCACAACTTAGAAGCAAAGATCAATTCTTCTGTTACCCATATTGGTCGAATAATGCACATGTGGTATGAAACACATGCTACGGTATTACTCTCTTTTTTCCTTGGAGCGTATGTCTTTATCACAATATCAATACCGTACAGGTGATAGTTCAAATACACTCAGTATCTAACTTGAGTCCACAACTCTACTTTCTCAATAAATTCAATAACAGGACTTCCACCTGGCATACATAGACAGATAAAGTGAATTATGGGACCATTCATTTTCGGTCATAAACTCATTTCTATATGACTTCATCTTGAACCGTTATCAAGGTGATTTCATTTTAAGCTCTAGCTCTCATAAAACTCTTTGTTTTAAAGCTTAAAATTAATCTCATCTCTACCCGACACTAAGTCTTAGAGGTGATTGCTTGTGTGAGAAGGCCAATCATCTGTCTAACATACCTTTAATCTCATATATGTACATAACATATATATATATATATATACACGTGTGTATGCTTTCATGAAATAAAGTACTAAACTTTAGTATGCATTAATTAATCATTGTTAACAATAAACACAAATAGGAAAGAACAAATTGTTCGACTTGAACAACTTAACAAGTATATTAAATCCTACGCAATCCTAGAGATCTAACATGTCCATTATTCACATCTCTAGGAATCGGTTTCTTGAACTGATTTGCAATCATCTTATGTGTAGACTTGTACTGCATGTTGACTTCCTTATATACAACCATGTCTCTCACAAATTATACTTGGTATCTATGTGTTTGTCTTTAAATAATATTTGGGATCTCTTGTGAATGCGATTGCAACTTGACTATCGCAATTCACCAACACTAAGTTTGATGCATCTTTATTAAATCCCAAATGATTCAAGAATCTCTTAAGCCAAACATGCACGTCACTGAAAATGTCACAAATTCAGCTCCATAGTGGACAATGCTATACAAGTTTGTTTCTTACTACTCCAGGAGATCACTCCATTATTAAGTAAGAAAACATATCCGGAGATAGATTTCTTTTAATCTAAATCTCTTCCCTAATCGGTGCCCGTATACCCGATTAGATGTAGATAACTTCTTTGATAGCATAACGAATAGTCCACAGTGCCTTTTAGATACCCCAATATCCTTTTAATTGCTTTCCAATGAGGTTGACCTGGATTTGATTGATATCAATTTACAAATCCAATTATGTAACAGATATCCGGCCTTATGCACATCATAGCATAACTAAGACTTCCCAGAGCATCAGAATAAGGAACTCTTGCCATTTATTCCTTTTCTTGTAGAGTCTCAAGGCATATTCTTTACTCAGACCTTTGTCTTTGGCAATAAGAGTATCAATTGGCTTGCAGTCTTGCATTTTGAATCGTTTAAGAACTTTCTTAATATACAACTCTTGTGAAAGAGGAAGTAATTTCTTAGAACGATCCCGAGTGATTTTCACTCCAAAAATGTAAGTTGCTTTACCCATGTCCTTCATCTTAAAAAGTGAGGACAACTAGTTTTTTATCAAATGATATACTCCTTATCATTTCTGGAAAACAGTATGTCATCCACATAAAGCGACAAGATCACAAACTTGTCTTTGGTTCTTTTGACATACACACAATGGTCTTCATCAATCATGATAAAATCATACGAAATGATTGCTTGATGAAATCTAATATACCTCTGTTTGGAAGATTGCTTAAGAACATAAATTGATCTTAATAACTTGCACACTTTGTGCTCTTGACCTTTGTCAATAAAACCTACTGGGTTTGTTCCATGTAGATTTACTCTTCCAATTTTCCATTTAGAAAGATAATTTTTACATCTATTTGATGCAACTTTAATCTAAACTAGCTACTATGGCCATAATTAAGCGTATAGATAGAGGTAAACCTTACAACAAGAGAGAAAGTCTCTTGTATACCCCTTAGCTACAAGGAGTGCCTTGTATATTTCAACAGTCCCATCAGACTTACGCTTAATCTTGAGAACCCATTTGTTCCCTATTGCTTTGTGTCTTTTTGGTAGATCAACCAATTCCTAAACATTATTTGATCTCATTGACTCCATCTCTTCTTCCATTGCCTTCATCCACTTTTCTTTTACTTAAGAAGAAAGAGCTTCTTTAATATTTCTTAGCTCTTCTTCATCTTGTGGGGTAGTCATGAAAGCTTTTCCTTCTATGTCAAAAACGACGTTGAGGAATATTTTTGCGATTACTACACATGACTTGTGATTATTGTGAAACAAATTCATCATCTTTCGTCATGCTCCAACTTGGATGAGATACTCTTGGTGCATTATCATAAATATACATCAGTCGATTTGCAATAATCAAATCGTCAGGATCTTTCAACTCATAAAGAGATATATCCTGATTAATCTCATTCTTACTTGGAAAATCATTTTCCAGAAAAATGGCATCCCGAGATTCAAATTCAGTTACACTCCACTTGCTTGTTCACCAATGAACATATATCCCTTTGAATGCTCAGAGTATCCTACAAATATACTCTTTTTTTGCATCTTGGACCATCTTTCCATGTTGATGACCAGGCTCATGAACGTAGGTAACGCAACCCCAAGGTCTCAGATTACTAAGATTGGGTTTTCTACTAGTCCATAATTCGTAGGTGTAGATGTAACTGAATTAGAGGGTACTCTATTCAATACATGATGCACTCAAAATAATGTATCTTTATTTAACCTTGCACTAAAAAGATCAATTATAAGTATAGTAGTTAGCAAGGGTCGAGTCCTCAGAGATTGGGTTTTAGTTTATAAATTATTAGTTTATAACTTAGATTCAAAGAAATCAAAGTAAATGGAGATTTTTGAAATAGTTTAAAAGTAAATAAAACAAGAAAAGTATAAACAAGTAAATAAGAAACAATCAAATATGAGAAAGTATGGTTAGGATTTCATTCTCCAGCACTAGACAATATTATGAAACAAATTCAGACCTATCAACATCAATTATCTATCAAAGTTAACAACCGTAGATAACAACCTCCCGTGATATCCCAATCCTTCCTTAGTTCGTCGTTAAGCAGGACAAATGCCACTACTTAATCTCTAACTATCAAACAACCTAGGATAAACATTCCTAAATTTAATTTGACAGCAGCTTTATGATGAGAAAGATAGGTTGATCTAAGCAACAAAAGCATAAACATGAATTGTTTAACTTAGGTTATGTTACACTTTGCAATTAGCGAAAACTTTAACATAATCATTAATTACAAATTGCCAATATTGAATAGAAATCAAGATAAGCTACGTATCAAGACTCCTAAACTAGCATTAGATAATTATCAAGATCTATCTAATTGCGCACCTAAACAAATCAAGACAACATCATGAACAATTCTTATAGAAGAACATAAGCAACTTTGATAGAAAATTAATGATAGATAAATTATGAAAATCAATTACAAAACATGTCTAGGGCTTTGAAATCACCCTTAACCAAAGAAAAGTTTATCCTTGCATAGGCATTATTAACATAAACATAGAATTAAAAGAGAAAACAGGAAGAAAACTAGAAGAATAGAGAAGAAGAAGAAAAATAATGATGATCTTTGAGTCTCCTCAAAATATGATGATAGTTTGTGGCTCAAAAGATGGTATTTATAGAGCTTTTTGACCTTGGAAACCCTTTCTTGCTGATCAAGGAAGCTAGGAGGCAAATTAGTCCAATTTTGGAAACTTTTGGACTTTTTACGGGTTTTCAACGGATTTTACAATTTTGGAGTCATTAGGGTCGGCGCCGCGGTGCCAACCTTGCTTTCTTGTTGATTCGTTGCTCACCGAACTCCCTGTCTTTGGTTTCTTGGCTGCTGCATCTTCTCGCACTTCTTCGACTGATTTGGATGACCATTTCTTGTCCGATTTGGGCATGTAAACTACCGTTGGAAAGGTATTCAAATCAGCTTCAAAAGTCAAGAGGAAGTTTCTTCAAATAAAGACTTTAACATAATGATTTCTTAGCAACAAGGTCCGGAGGTCAAATCTGCCTGAAGTTTAGCACTAAGAATTTGATCATTTTGACTCCCAAATCTTCTTCATCTTATGATTGTGACTTTATAAGCTCTTTAACATCATTATTGACATCTTTTGACTTCATTCTCCTTATTTTACCTAAAATTCAAAATCATAATATAAGTAAACAAGATAAAGATCGAAAATATAACAAAAACTAATTGTAGAAAGGCGTAAAATGTATATTTTATGAGCTTATCAAATACCCCCCACACTGAGCTTTTTGCTAGTCCTCGAGCAAAACAAAATAAAACAAAATTTAAGAAAATCTAATCTAATCCACTTTCGTTGGAAATCACGGTGGCACTTAGCATGTGATACAAGCCTTTAAACCCCTAGGTGTCCCTAGTGGACGAGTTTAATCTCGTGAGGGTTTACTAGGACGATAACCACAAACATTGAAAAACATAAGAAAATAAAAATGAAACTAAAAATAATAATTACAACTAATCCTTTCAATATAAATTTGAGAAAATCATTGGACAAGTCTTATAAACTTATCAATAGCTTAAAGAAATTCACAAAAAAATCATGCTTGAATGTAAATAGTTTGAGTTAAGCCAATATTAACATAACATATTTCAATCAAAATAATGCATATTCAAACTTAATCTCAACTTCTCACTAGGATACTCTCATGATTTTCACTCAATGTAGTAGTGGTAAAGTGTTTACACTCAATCTCATGAAAGCAGTTCTACCATATGCTTGCTTGTCCACCTGTTCCCCACTATTTAGATCATGCAACTTCATAAATCAATGGGTCTTTAATCAAGGTTGTAATGGGGCCAAGGGGTAATAATGTGGTTAAAGAATAAAAAGGAAAAGATATTACAAAGGTTCCAAAGACTTCATAGAATTTAGAGACAAAACTAAGATTTTTCAAATAGAACTTTCTCAATTTTCCTTGGAAGTACATAATCACATAGGCTGAATATTTCATGTTGAACCTTTGCTTTATTCTAACCAACCTTGTAACATTTTTTTTACTTTAACTAGAAGTTCAAGAGATGATTCAATTTTATTTTTCTTTTCATTTTTTTTATGGGAATGCATTTTTACAATGTTCCCTTTTCTTTTTCTCTTGACTTTTGCCTTTCTCCTCCCCCATACTTATCTTTTGTTCTAACCCAAATTTTCAAAAAATATCCCTTGTTTTTGCAATATGTCTCAAATATTCAATACATCTTTAGAACAAGGGTAAAGATATAAATGTGTTTAGGCTAGGTGTAAATTGTGGTTGCCAAAGAAATAGCTTATTCAATGTAGGCTCAAATTGGCTCACTAGGGGGGATGTTTTCTTGGAACATCAATATTGGATGGTTGTTTTGGCCTTGATTATAATCCTAATGCCTCTATCATATCCATGTTATCACATGCATCAATATAGTCTCAAACGGTTTAAAGCAAGTTCTAGAGAAACATGTAACCATAAGAGCACACAAGAAAGAAATTAGATTGATATGTATAATGCATCAATCATATAGGCTCAAAAACTCACAAAGATGATTATACAAGTCAATATTAAGTTCAAACATACTTCTTTCTCAATCAACATATCATATTAGCATTGGCTCATAAAAAATAGTATCAAGCTTAATTCTCATGAAAATCTTCTCACTAATAACCAGTTTTTTGACCTATGCAATTCATATCTCATTATTATATTAAAAGGAACTAAAACATACTAAAAATAATAATAATAATAAATAAATAAATCCTAAATTCTTCCCCCCACACTTAATTCTTACATTGTCCTCAATGTAATACTATCACCCCATATGCAATAATTATATGTAAGAGAAAAGAACAATTAAATAAAAAAAGAAAAATAATTAAAGAAAATATAAAAGATAGAGGGATAGAGAGTAAGAAATAGCAAATCTAATTATAATGTGTGTTCTCCATCCAATTGGTTTCTCCTAATAAGCGCTTGGTTTATTGTCCTTAGCCTGACTTATTAAAACACAAAAACAAACAAAATTATTAAAAACTCAAAACAAAGAAAACTAATGAAACTTAAATAAACCTAAAAAATTAAAACGAAGAAAGAAAGAAAAAGAAAACAAATCTATTATGGCAGGTTGACAATTTCTTCATTAATTGGGCTGCCTCCCAATTAGCACTTTATTTAATGTGTCCAACCTAACCAACACTCCTTCTTGGCTTTTTAGGCTTGTCAGGCTCATTCATGAAACTTCCCAAATTTGTGCGTTTGATAGGAAGCTTTCTTTGCACAACAGTGGATGTATTCTCCATTACAAGTATTATTCCATCATCCTTTGTGGTGCATATCGTATCGAGGAATGGAGCATATTTTGGTACTTGTTGAATGACATCCACAAACAAGCTGTTTAAGGTTTTCAGCATGTTTGTTAATGTTCCTCCTCTTTGAACTTTGCGAATCTACTAGGAAAATGTGGAGAAGAAACATTAGTAAAAAGTGGAACCTTAAATGTTACCTCAGGTGTCGAAGTACCCTCCTTTGGAATTGAAACTTCATTATCTTCTAGAAGTAAATCCATCTCAAGTTCTTTCTCATCTTAGGGTTTCCTTGCACTTTCGAATTCATCCTCAAGTTGTTCGGGACTAGCATTTTCCTCTTGATCAATCATAGCTTTGGAGGGGAATGGTTCATGTAGTTCTTCAGATCTTTGTGCCACCCATCTGTCCATTGTACTAGCCAATTGACTCATTTGTGTTTCCATGTCCTGGAGACTTGCCCTTGTTTCCTGTTGAATTTGCAATTGGTTAGTAGTAATGGTATTGACAAGGTCTTCTAAAGAAGTACCTAAGTCTTGAGTCATATGTGGTGGCTCAAAAAGATCTTGTTGTTGTGTCCATGGTTGATTGAAGCTCGATGGATGATTGTAGTTGGCATAATGATCTATTTCTTGATAATTGCCCGAGTAGCCATAATTAGTATGATTCCACCATCCCTCATCGTAAGTGTTTGGGAAAGCATCATACTGTTGTCCTTGGAGCCCTTGATGGCTTTGGTATCCTCCTACATCATAGGCTAGTTCAAAATTATTTCCTTAGAAGTATGGGCACAAATTGGTTGGATGATCCATCATAAAGCACACTCTACACTTCCTTGATTGTTGAACATTACCCATGGCCAATTGTTGAATTATGGATGTGAGATTGGCTAGTTGGTTTTGAATGTTTATGCGTGCCATCAACTCCTCAAGTAGTAGATTCTTCAATTCCAACGTTCTTTGCTCAAAATTTGAAAAGAAAAACATGTATGTACAAGAAAAATACAACTGATTAGAACTGAAAATAAGAATAAACCAAGTAACAAATAAACTAAATAAAGCAATCCCCGGCAACGGCGACTAAAATTTGATGCACTCAAAATAGTGTATATTTATTTAACCTTGCACTAAGAAGACCAATTATAAGTATAGTAGTTAGCAAGGGTCGAGTCCTCAGGGATTGGGTTTTAGTTTATAAATTATTAGTTTATAACTTAGATTCAAAGAAAACAAAGTAAGTGGGGATTTTTGAAATAGTTTAAAAGTAAATAAAACAAGAAAAGTAGAATACAAGTAAATAAGAAACAATTAAATATGAGAAAGTATGGTTAGGGTCTCATTCTCCACCACTAGACAATATTATGAATCAAATTCAGACCTATCAACATCAATTATCTATCAAAGTTAACAATCGTAGATAACAACCTCCCGTGTTATCCCAATCCTTCCTTAGTTCGTCGTTAAGCAGGACAAACGCCACTACTTAATCTCTAATTATCAAACAACCTAAGATAAACATCTCCAAAATTAATTTGACAGCAGCTTTATTATGAGAAAGATAGGTTGATCTAAGCAACAAAAGCGTAAACATGAATTGTTTAACTTAGGTTATGTTCCATTTTGCAATTAGCGAAAACTTTAACATAATCATTAATCACAAATTGCCATTATTGAATAGAAATCAAGATAAGCTACATATCAAGACTCTTAAACTAGCATTAGATAATTATCAAGATCTATCTAGTTGCGTACCTAAACAAATCAAGACAACATCATGAACAATTCTTATAGAAGAACATAAGCAACTTTAATATAAAATTAATGATTGATAAATTATGAAAATCAATTACAAAACATGTCTAGGGCTTTGAAATCACCTTTAACCAAATAAAAGTTTAGCCTTGCATAGGCATTGTTAACATAAACATAGAATTAAAAGAGAAAACAAGAAGAAAACTAGAAGAATGGAGAAGAAGAATAAAACTAATGATGATCTTTGAGTCTCCTCAAAATATGATGATAGTTTGTGGCTCAAAAGATGGTATTTATAGAGCTTTTTGACCTTTGAAACCCTTTCTTGTTGATCAAGGAAGCTAGGAGGCAAAAGAGTGCAATTTTGGAAACTTTTGGACTTTTTGGGGTTTTTCATGAATTTTACGATTTTGGAGTCAGTAGGGTCGGTGCCGCAGCGCCAAATTCCGGTGCCGCAGCGCCAATCTTGCTGTCTTGTTGATTCATTGCTCACCAAACTCCTTGTCTTCGATTTCTTGGCTGCTGCATCTTCTCACACTTCGTCGGCTGATTTGGATAACCATTTTTTGTCCGATTTTAGTGTGTAAACTATCGTTGGAAAGGTATTAAAGTCAACTTCAAAATTCAAGAGGAAGTTTCTACAAATAAATAATTTAACATAATGATTTCTTAGCAACAAGTTCCAGAGGTCAAATCTGCCTGATCGCTTAGCACTAAGAATTTGATAAGTGATTAATTTCATATATTATTTCCTTATACTTTGTGCTTTAATTCTTAAGTTCCTTGATATTTTACTATATTTTTGTGAATTATAGGTATTTTGGATGAGATAAAGTCAAAACATGTCAAATATGATGTTAAAGAGCTTATAAAGTCACAATCATAAAATGGAAGAAGACTTAGGAGTCAAAAAGATCAAATTCTTAGTGCTAAGTGATCAGGCAGATTTGACCCTCGGAGCTTGTTTCTAATAAATCATTATGTCAAAGTATTTATTTTAAGAAACTTCCTCTTGAATTTTGAATATGACTTGAATACCTTTCCAACGATAGTTTACACGCCCAAATCGGACAAGAAATGGTCATCCAAATCAGCCGATGAAGTGCGAGAAGATGCAGCAGCCAAAAAACCAAAGTCAGCAAGCACAAAGCCACCAAGTCAGTGCTCTAGGCGCCGCGGCACCGACCTCTCTCCAAATCCGAAAAAAACTAGAAAAGTCTAAAAACTTGCCTATTTTGCACTCCTTTGCCTCCTAGCTTTCTTGATCAGCAAGAAAGGGTTTCCAAGACTTTAGAACTCTATAAATACCATCTTTTGAGCCACCAAGTATGAGATGCTTTTGATTATTTATCAATCTTCTTCTTCTTCTCTAATCTCTTAGTTTTTATTTTATTTTTCTTCTTAGTTTCCTTTGAATATTCATGTTTATGTTAACTATGCCTATGCAAGGCTAAACTTGTTCTTGGTTAAGGGTGATTTCCAAGCCCTAGACATGTTTTGTAATTAATTTTCAAATTCTATCATATATCAATTATCTATCAAAGTTAACAACCGTAGATAACAACCTCCCGTGTTACCCCAATCCTTCTTTATTTCGTCGTTAAGCAGGACGAAAGCCACTACTTAATCTCTAACTTTCAAACAACCTAGGATAAACATCTCTAAATTTAATTTGACAGCAGCTTTATGATGAGAAAGATAGGTTGATCTAAGCAACAAAAGCATGAACATGAATTGTTTAACTTAGGTTATGTTTCACTTTGCAATTAGCGAAAACTTTAACATAGTCATTAATCACAAATTGCCACTTATGAATAGGAAATCAAGATAAGCTACGTATCAAAACTCCTAAACTAGCATTAGATATTATCAAGATCTATCTAGTATTCATCCTAAACAAATCAAGACAACATCATGAACAATTTTTGTAGAAGAAAATAAACAACTTTGATAGAAAATTAATATATTATAGAATCTGAAAATTAATTACAAAACATGTCTAAGGCTTTGAAAGCACCCTTAACCAAGAAGAAGTTTAGCCTTGCACAGGCATAGTTAACATAAACATGAATATTCAAAGAAAACTAAAAAGAAAAATAAAATAAAAACTAAGATATTAAAGGAGAAGAAGAAGAAAAAGAAGAAGAAGAAGATTGATAAATAATCAAAAGCATCTCATAGTTGGTGGCTCAAAAGATGGTATTTATAGAGTTTTAAAGTCTTGGAAACCCTTTCTTGCTGATCAAGAAAGCTAGGAGGCAAAGGAGTGCAAAACAGGCAATTTTTTGGACTTTTCTAGTTTTTTATGGATTTGGAGATAGTAGGTCGACACCGCGGCACCGAGTGCACTGACTTGGTGGCTTTTTGCTTGCTGACTTTGGTTTCTTGGCTGCTGTATCTTTCCGCACTTCATCGACTGATATGGATGACAATTTACTGTCCGATTTGGGCGTGTAAACTATCTTTGGAAAGGTATTCAAGTCAGCTTAAAAAGTCAAGAAGAAAGTTTCTTCAAATAAAGAGTTTAACATAATGATTTATTAGCAACAAGCTCTGGAGGTCAAATCTGTCTGATCACTTAGCACTAAGAATTTGATCTTTTTGACTCCTAAGTCTTCTTCTATCTTATGATTGTGACTTTATAAGCTCTTTAACATCATATTTGATATGTTTTGACTTCATATCATCCAAAATACCTATAATTCACAAAAATATAGTAAAACGTCAAGGAACTAAAGAATTAAAGCACAAAGTATAAAGAAATAATATATGAAAATATATGAAATTAAGCACTTATCAAATTCCCCTACACTTAATCTTTTGCTAGTCCTCGAGCAAAACCAAAATAAAAAAAAAACAAACTAAGAAATCCTAATCTAGTCCAATTTTAATAAAAATGAGAGTTAATCATTGAACAAGTCTTATACTAATAAATAACTTAAAGAGTTTCACAAAGAATCATGATTGATAGTAAAAGGTTTGAGTTAAGCTAACATTAACATAACATCTCTCAATCAAAATAGTGCTTGTTCAAACTTAATCTCAACTTCTCACATGAGATACTCTCATGATTTTCACTCTTTAAAGTAGTGGTAAAGTGTTTACACTCAATCAATCTCATGAAAACAGTTCTACCATATGCTTGCTCGTCCACCTATTCTCCACTACTTAGATCATGCAACTTCATGAATCAAGAGGTTTTTATTCAACGTTGTAATGGGGCCAAAGGGTTGTAATGTGGTTAAAGAATAAAAAGAAAAGGATATTACAAAGGTTCCAAAGATTTAATAGAATTTAGAGACAAAATAAGATTTTGCAAATAAAACTTTCTCAATATTTTTTAGAAGTACATAATCACATAGGCTAAATATTTCATGTTGAGCCTTTGCTTCATTCTAATCAACTTTGTAACATTCTTTTCTTTTTCCAAAAGTTCAAGAGATGATTCAATATTTTTTTTTAATTTTTTTTTACATGGGAAAGTATTTTAAAATGTTCTCTGATCTTTTTCTCTTGTCTTTTGCTTTTTTTTTTCTCCCCCACACTTATCTTTTGTTCTAACCCAAATTTTCAACTAAAAATATCCCTTGTTTTTGCAATATGTCCCAAACATTCTAGTTCATCTTTAGAACAAGGGTGAAGATATAAATGTGTTTAGGCTAGGTGTAAGATGTGGTTACCAATAAAATAGCATATTCAATGTAGGCTCAAATTGGCTCACTAGAGGGATGTTCTCTTGGAACATTAATAGGGATGGTTGTTTTGGCCCTGGTTATAATCCCAATGCCTCTATCATATTCACGTTGTCACATGTATTAATATAGTCTCAAATGTTTTTAAAGCAAGTTCTAGAGAATCATGTAATCCTAAGAGCACACAAGAAAGAAATTAGATTGATATGTATAATGCATCAATCATATAGGCTCAAAACTCACAAGGATGATTATACAAGTCAATATCAAGTCTAAACATGTTTTTTTTTTTCAATCAACATATCATACTAACTTTGACTCATAAAAAATAGTATCAAGCTTAATTCTCATGAAAATCTTCTCACTAATAACCAGTTTTAGACCTATGCAATTCATATCTTATCATTATATTAAAAGGAACTAAAACACACTAAAAACAAACTAAAAAGACTCAAAAAAAAAAAAATTTTGACAACCAAAAAAATCCTAAATTCTTCCCCCCACTTAATTCTTACATTGTCCTCAATGTAATTCTATTATCCCCAAATATAATAATCATGTGTAAAAGAAAAGAATTACTAATCAAAACAAACTAAAGAAAAATAATAAAAGATAGAATGATGGAGAGTAAGGAATAGCAAATCTGATTATAATATTTACTCTCCATCATTTTGGGTTGCCTCCCAAGAAGCGCTTGGTTTATTGTCCTCAGCCCAACTTAGACCCATGCCTTCATTATTCAACATAATTTGGCTCATAAAGTGGTAACTCCTTTACATCTTGTATTGGAAAGTTCTCATAATAAAGCTTCAACCTATGTCCATTCACCTTAAAAGCATTACATGTTTTTAGATTCTTAATTTCAACTGCACCATGAGTTAAAACATTAGTAATAACAAAAGGTCCCATCCATCTAGAACGCAACTTACCAGGAAATAACTTAAGGCGAGAATAGAAAAGGACTTTTTGTCCAACAACAAAATTCTTTCTTAAAATCATCTTACCATGAAAAGCCTTAGTTTTTTCCTTGTAAATTCTAGAATTCTCATAAGCATCATTCCTTATCTCCTCTAATTCTTGTAGGTCAAGTTTTCGTTGCTTACCTGCCTCATCCATTTCCATGTTGCATTGTTTGATAGCCCAATATGCTTTATGTTCTAATTCAATCGGAAGAAGACAAGGCTTACCATAAACAAGACGATAAGGAGACATACCAATAGGTGTCTTGTATGTTGTTCTATAAGCCCAAAGTGCATCATCTAGACGTAAACTCCAATCTTTCCGATTTGGATTGACAGTCTTTTCAAGGATGGCTTTTACCTCTCGATTTGACACTTCATTTTGCCCACTAGTTTGAGGATGATAGGATGTGAAAACCTTATGTGTGATGTTATATCTTCTTAAAAGTGCTTCCATGGACCTATTACAAAAATGAGTACCTCGATCGCTGATTATGGCCTTTGGTGTTCCAAACCTTGCAAAAATGTTAGTCTGCACAAAATCTGAAACAACTTTAGAATCATTAGTCTGAGTGGCTTTTGATTCCACCCATTTTGAGACATAATCAACAGCAAGTAATATATAAAGATTTTCATAAGAGGAAGGAAAAGGTCCCATAAAATCCTTGACCCATACATCAAAATTTTTAACAATTAGTACGGGAGTTTGAGCATTTGATTTCTAGCACTTAAGTTACCTGTTCTTTGGCACCTATCACATGACTTGCAAAAGAGGTATGCATCTTTGAATAAACTAGGCCAATAAAATCCACTATCAAGCACTTTCACGGCTGTTCTTTTGAGTCCAAAGTGCCCTCCACATGCATAAGAGTGACAAAAAGTCAGAATATAATGAAATTCAGATTCAAGTATGCACCTTTTAATCAGAGCAATGCTTCCAAAGGTAAGGATCATCCCAAATGTAGTATTTGGCATCACTCTTGATCTTATTTCTTTGGGCTATGGTCAACTCTTGTGGCAACTGCTTGGTGACTAAGTAATTAACAATATTAGAATACCAAAGGGTTGTTGTGCTTATGGGAAAGAGTTGCTCATCCGAAAAGTTCTCATGCAACGGTAGTGCATCCTCTTCATGAACTAAACGGCTAAGATGGTCCGCAACCAGGTTGTCCGTACCTCTCTTATTTCTTATCTCCAAATCAAACTCTTGTAAGAGAAGTATCCATCTAATCAACCTTGGTTTAGCCTCTTTCTTAGTGAGCAAATACCTAAGGGCTGTATGGTCAGAAAATACAATTACATTAGTACCAATTAAATAAGAACGAAAATTTTCTAAAGCAAATACAACAGCCAAAAGTTATTTTGCAGTAGTGGAATAGTTTAATTGAGCATCATTAAGAGTTCGGGAGGCATAATATATGGCATGTAAGGCTTTGCCAACCCGTTGGCCCAAAACAGCTCCAATGGCATAGTCACTCGCATCACACATGATTTCAAAAGGTACATTCCAATCTGGTGGTTGCATGATAGGAGCTGATGTCAAGAGTCCTTTCAATGTTTCAAACGCCTCTTTGCACTTATCATCAAAGTTGAAATCCACATCTTTTTGTAACAACTTGCAAAGAGATAGTGTTATATTTGAGAAGTCTTTGATAAATCTTCTATAGAAACCTGCATGTCCATGAAAAGAACAAACCTTTCTCACATTTATGGGAGGTGGTAAAGAATGCATAATATCTATTTTAGATTTATCTACTTCTATTCCCTTAGAAGAAATAACATGGCCTAAAACTATTCCTTGTTCTACCATAAAGTGACATTTTTCCCAATTCAATACAAGGTTAGTTTCCATGCATCTTTTAAGTACAAGGGTAAGGTTCTCTAGGCATCTATAAAAGAATCACCATAGAAACTAAAATCATCCATAAAAACCTCTATGATGTTTTCTACATAATCTGAAAAGATGATAATCATACACCTTTGGAATGTAGCTGGTGCAATACAAAGACCAAATGGCATACGCCTATATGCAGAGGTGCCAAATGGACATGTGAATGTGGTTTTCTCTTGGTCCTCCGGAGCAATTGCAATATGATTGTAACCTGAAAATCCATCAAGAAAACAATAATGAGAATGGCCAGCTAATCTTTCAAGCATTTGATCAATAAAAGGTAAAGGACAGTGGTCTTTACGAGTTGTTGAATTAAGTTTGTGATAGTCAATACAAACTCGCCACCCTGTTTGAATTCTAGTAGGAACAATTTCATTCTCATTATTTTTTACAACAGTTACACCGGACTTTTTAGGAACTACTTGGACCGGGCTCACCCATTTGCTATCCGAGATGGGATAGATCACTCCAATATCTAGCACCTTTAGTATCTCCTTTTTCATCACCTCCATCAAAGGAGGATTAATCTACGTTGTGCTTCTCTTGTTGGTTTGGACCCTTCCTCTAACAAAATTCAGTGCATGCACATAGATGGGCTTATTCCCTTGATATCGGCAATTGTCCACCCAATTGTTGTCTTATACTCTCTAAACACCCGGATAAGTCTCTCTTCTTACAATGGTGTGAGCTCTTTGGCAATGATAACTGGTAGTGTGTCCTTTTCACCTAAGAACACATATTTCAAGTGGTCCAGCAATGGTTTCAAGTCCAAAGTTGGTGCCTGCAAAATGGAAGGTAGAAGTTTCTCATTAGATAAAGGAAAATCAATAAATGAAACACCAAACCTTTCCTCAAGAGGTGATAACACTTGGAGAGATGCTAATGCCTCTTTCACATGTTCACTCAATATTAAGCCCTCTTTGCATTCGGAATTTTCCATGCTGAGGTGTTTGCAAATGGTTGTTTCTAAACTATTTTCACCATCTAACTCATAAGCTTGCTGCACTAGAGAATCAATTATATCAATAGAAAAAATAGAGTGTACATCACTACGGTATCTCATGGCCTCAAAAATATTAAAGCGAATTGTCTCGCCATCAAATTCCATAGTTAAAGTTCCATCATGCACATCTATTTTAGTCCTAGCTATTTTTAAGAATGGCCTCCCTAACTTGCACATAGAAATCAGCAGGAAAAACCAACTCATTAACTTGCACTAGGACATCTTCTATAACTCCTCTAGGATAAGTGTTAGAACGGTCAGCAAGTTGTATTATAACACCGGTTTCCTCTAATAATCCTAGATTCAAGGAAGCATAAATTGAATATGGCATTACATTAATAGATGCTCCTAGGTCTAGAATAGCACGCTCAAACCTGGTGTTGCCTATCTTACAAGGAATGGTAAACATACCTAGATCCTTGCATTTAGGTGGAACAACTGACACATTCTCCCCCACACTTACCTTTTCATTCCCTTTTAACTTCCGTTTAGAAGTGCACAACTCTTTTAGAAACTTGGCATATCTCGACACTTGCTTGATAGCATCTATAAAGGAATGTTCACCTCTACTTTCTGGAAGGTTTCCAAAATTTCCTTTTCTTGCTCCTCCTTCTTGGATTTTGCTAACCTGCTAGGAAAAGGTGGGGCAGTTATATAAGAACAAAAAGATGGTTTATGAATTACCTTTTGTAGTGGCTCATTGGGATGTGAAGATGATGCCATAGTGTTGTCCTCCTTTTGAGCACTATCCTTTTGTGGTGTCTCAAGCTGTTTCTCACTTCTTAAGGTTACGACATTGGCATTTTCTCTGGGATTCACTATGGTTTGGGAAGGTAATTTCTCGAATTCCCTTGCTTGTTATTGACTCATTATTGTTGCCATTTGAGTCTCTAAATTGCAGACACTTGCCTGAAAACATGTCCTTGTTTCCTGAATGTTTGCCTCCATTTTCTGTTGAAATTGCAAATTATTAGTAACAAGAGAATTGACAAGGTCTTCAAGAGACTTACCTGAATTTTGAGATAGTGGCACTTGTTCTCGGGTTTGGTATGGTTGTTGCATTCTTTGCCAAAAACCCGGTTGTCTATCATTAAAGGGTGGAGGAGCAACTTGTGATTGGTTTCCTCCATAATTAAAGTTTGGACCCTCCATCCTGGATTATAAGTGTTTGAGTAGGGATCATACTTTCTTGGTTGGCCCGAAAATCCATCCATATCATTAACGTGTTCATTTGGATCATCTTGAAGTGTTGGACACATATCAGTTTGGTGCCCCATGTTTGAACATATACCACAAGCCTTGCTTTGTTGCATCTGACCTACAGCCATTTGTTGCACAATAGAAGTAAGTTGAGAAATTGTTTGTGCAAGGGATGATGTACTTACCTCATTTACTTTCTGTGGTTGTGGTGGTGGTTAATCTCTCATGTCGAATTATTGTGAGTTGGCTGCCATCTTGGAGATTAGAAGTCTAGCAGCTTCGGGAGTTTTATCAACTAGCGCTCCCCCACTTGCTGCATCTATCATGTGTCTCTCCATGGGCAGGAGACCTTCATAGAAGTATTGGATGAGAAGTTGTTCACTTATCTAATGGTGTGGGCAACTTGCACAAAGTTTCTTGAACCTCTCCCAATACTCATACAAGGACTCTCCACTGTTTTGCTGAATCCCACATATCTCTTTTCTAATGTTGGCAGCCTTAGATGCTGGGAAATATCTATCCAAGAATGCTCTCTTCATTGCATTCCAAGTAGTGATGGTCCCGGATGGTAGATAATAGAGCCATTCCTTTGTCGAGTCAGCTAGAGAGAATGGAAAGGCTCTCATCTTAATTTGCTCTTCCGAGATCCCGGTTGGTCTCATTCTTGAGCATACTACATGGAATTCCTTGAGATGCTTATTTGGATCCTCTCCTGCAAAACCATGAAACATTGGGAGAAGATGGATTAAACCAGATTTGAGTTCAAAAGCTACCTAAAGTTCAGGATATTCTATGTACAAAGGATGTTGATCCAAGTCCGGAGCGGCTAACTCCTTAAGAGTTCGGTTTTTTGCTGCCATCTCTCCTTACTCCTCTTGGATAGTTTGGATAAACTCTTCATTTGTTCGTTGGTGGAAAGCTATGAATTCCCGAATTCTCCTAAGTCCTAAGTGAGGTTCTTCTTCTTTGGGAGATTGGAACATTCACTAAAAAAGAAAACAAGAAAATAAACTAATTAAAACAAAAAAAAAGAATAAACCAAATAACTAATAAACTAAATAAAGCAATCCCCGGTAACGGCGCCAAAAATTTGATGCATTCAAAATAGTGTATCTTTATTTAGCCTTGCACTAAAAAGATCAATTATAAGTATAGTATTTAGTAAGGGTCGTGTCCACAAGGATTGAGTTTTAGTTTATAAATTATTAGTTTATAACTTATTAGATTCAAAGAAAACAAAGTAAAAGGGGATTTTTGAAATAGTTTAAAAGTAAATAAAACAAGAAAAGTAGAAAAAAAGTAAATAAGAAACAATCAAATATGAGAAAGTATGGTCAGGGTTTCATTCTCCACCACTAGACAATATTATGAATCAAATTCAAACCTATCAACATCAATTATCTATCAAAGTTAACAATCGTAGATAACAACCTCCCGTGTTACCCCAATCCTTCCTTAGTTCGTCGTTAAGCAGGATAAATGGCACTACTTAATCTCTAACTGTCAAACAACCTAGGATAAACATCTCTAAATTTAATTTGACAGCAGCTTTATGATGAGAAAGATAGGTTGATCTAAGCAACAAAAGCATAAACATGAATTGTTTAACTTAGGTTATGTTCCACTTTGCAATTAGCTAAAACTTTAACATAATCATTAATCACAAATTGCCACTATTGAATAGAAATCAACATAAGCTACATATCAAGACTCCTAAACTAGCATTAGATAATTATCAAGATCTATCTAGTCGCGTACCTAAACAAATCAAAACAACATCATGAACAATTCTTATAGAAGAACATAAGCAACTTTGATAGAAAATTAATGATAGATAAATTATGAAAATCAATTACAAAACATGTCTAAAGCTTTGAAATCACCCTTAATCAAAGAAAAGTTTCGTTGCATAGGCATTGTTAACATAAACATAGAATTAAAAGAGAAAACTAGAAGAATGGAGAAGAAGAAGAAAACTAAAGATGATCTTTGAGTCTCCTCAAAAGATGGTATTTATAGAGCTTTTTGACCTTGGAAACCTTTTCTTGCTGATCAAGGAAGCTAGGAGGCAAAGGAGTGCAATTTTGGAAACTTTTGGAATTTTTGCGTTTTTTCACTGATTTTACGATTTTGGAGTCAGTAAGGTTGGTGCCTCGGCACCAACCTTGCTGTCTTGTTGATTCGTTGCTCATCGAACTCCCTATCTTCGATTTCTTGGCTGCTGCATCTTCTTGTACTTCGTTGGCTGATTTCGATGACCATTTCTTGTCCAATTTGGGTGTGTAAACTACTGTTGGAAAGGTATTCAAGTCAGATTCAAAAGTCAAGAAGCAAGTTTCTTCAAATAAGGAGTTTAACATAGCGATTTTCTAGCAACAAGCTTCGAAGGTCAAATCTGCCTGATCGATTAGCACTAAGAATTTGATCTTTTTGACTCCCAAGTCTTCTTCCATCTTATGATTGTGACTTTATAAGCTCTTTAACATCATTAATGACATCTTTTGACTTCATTCTCCTTATTTTACCTAAAATTTAAAAAACATAATATAAGTAAACAATATAAAGATCGAAAATATAACAAAAACTAAAGGTGCATAAAATGTATATTTTATGAGCTTATCAATACTTAAGCAGTCGTTAACAAGGTATCACCCCAAAAGGTGATAGGAAATTTTTCTAGGCCATCATAGACCTAACCATTTCCAAAACAGTTCCATTTCTTCTCTCCGCAACACCGTTTTGTTACGGAGTTCTTGGAATGGTTAACTGCTTATCTATTCTTTTTTCATCATATAAATGTCTGAACTGGTCAGACAAATACTCGCGTCCTCGGTCCATTCTTAATGCCTTTATATTTTTACCTAATTGATTTTTCACCAAAGTCACATATTTTCTAAAGCACTCTAAAGCTTCAGAATTATGGAAAATCAAATAGACAAACCTGAAACGTGTGAAATAATCGATGAATATGATGAAATATACTCCTCCGCTTCGTGCCTTTACATTTATTAGGCCACAAATATTGGAAGGTATAAGTTGCAATGGAAATTCAGCTCTAGTCCTTTTACCAAATAGTTTTTTTTGCCATTTTATCCCGCTAGACAATTTTCACATGTTGATAGATTAACTTTTCAATAAGGCCTTGTAATCCCTCTTTAGCTAATCTATTCATTCTTTGTTTCCCGATATGGCCTAATCTAGCATGCCAAATATCCATATTAATATTTGCATTACTTGAAGAAGTAACTAGGGAAAAACTAGCATTATTGATATAACTACACGAAGTGTAGTCAACATCTAAAATAATAAAACCTTTCAATAAATATCTAGAATCATAATAATTTGTTTCCAAAAGCAAATTAACACCAGTGCTATCAAAGTTCAAATTAAATCCTAGGTTAATAAGAACAATGATAGAAACCAAATTTTGTCTAATACGGGGGGAGCAAACAACACATCATGTAGGATAAGGTATCAGCTATCACGCATACACATCTTGCATTTACTGGTTCCCTTTACTTCAACTCTTGAGTTGTTTCCCACATAAATCTATTTTGTCTCGAGTGAAATCCGACGAAAATCCTAAAACACATTTATGTCCTATGCTACATGACCTGTGGCCCCAGAGTCTACAATCCACAAAGGATGAGATTCAATTAATAAAATAGTACTTGACACAAATGTTGTACTGTTCAAATTTTTCATAGCATCTGAAAATGCTTTAAGGGTCTGTAGCTTCTTTGGCTCAGTGCATTCACGAGCAAAGTGACCTTTTTTGCCACAATTAAAGCACTTGACTTTAGACTTGTTCTTTCTTTTTGTGAGCCATGGGAGCCTTTTCTTTATTTTCAAAATCACTTTTCGGCTTCTTAGGTGTCTTTCCTTTGTACCCACCATATGGCTTTGGTTAGTACGGAGCTTTCTTGGAACTTGTTCCAGCCATATAAACATTGGCATTAGGCCTAGATGTCTCGATTAGATTTTCTCAAGCTGCAAATGCTTTGAAGCATCCTCAAAAGGTTTTGATGCTTCCATAATGGGTAAAATGCACCTTCATATGCTCCTAATTATAAGGCAGGGACCGAATGATAGCCTGAACTTGTCCTTTATCAGTCAGAGTGTGACCAACCTCTTTTAGCTCACTAATCACGTTTAACATCTACCTTACATGCTACCTCATATTGTGATTAGGAATTTTTGTAAGTTTCAAATTTGATTGTGAGTTGCCTTAGTTTAATAACCGAAGTTTGACCAAACTTTATTTTAGGCACTCCACATCTCTTTGGCTATCTCATGCTTTTTGAATTCTTGCATGATATCATTCTCCATACTGCTTAGCAACATAATGCGAGCAGTGGAGTTTTTTATTATTATTATTCAGGCTTTGTAAGCCTCTCGGTCCCTTTTATATTGGGTCGTATTCCCATTTTCAGGCTTTTCTAGGACATTATTTAGAACTTCCAAAACCTCTTGTTCTTTTAGCACATACTGGAATTTTCATACTCCAGATCTCATAATTATCCCCATTGAGCTTCTCACTTTTGTTAAGCTCAACTATATAATTTTTTTTGAAGCATATGTCATTTCACAGGATATCTTACAGTAAGACATGCATGCACTAATTAATGCCCTAGCATACACACATTTATTTTGTCACAATCCGAAATAAAATAAATGACAACCATCCATATTGTATGAAACCAAAAGCTCACTAAGTTTCACAATCAAATTTCATAACAATATGTCTAATTATCATTAATTTATTTTATTATGTAAAATTTCTATTCTAAGATAACGAATATCTTATAACTCCCACTAGATGCAAGATTACTCATAATTTTGCAAATTTATCACATAGATAAATAAAAATAAAATTTTCATATTTTCATAAAATATATAAAAAATATTAATAAACTATCCCTAATTAGAGGTTCCATAAAACAACTAATCGATAATCTGATTTTTTTTTTACTAGAAAGGAATCCGAAATTTTTTCCAGTTGCTTAAAATCCAACATAGTCATCCATGGATTTTCTACAATCTTGCGTTTTTAATTATGAAGATTACGGCCGATTGACAGGGTTGCACTCCTCTTTTCCGACATTTTCACATACGCATTCACAAAAGTTTTAATCAAGGTTTCATAATCCTCGATGTGGTCATTCTCCATCTTAGACATCCAAAGATCGTTAAGAAGATCTTTCTGTCTTGGAGTAAGAAGTGTATTTTTGTAACACTATATATTTGTTACGATCACTTTTTATTAGCATTCTGCCACTCCAAATCAAATCTTGGATTTTATCATTAACAGTAACGATGTGTTTGATAACATTTATCATTTGGATCCCTTCAGTAGTTATCTAGTTCTCTTAACAACCTACCGACTCTTGGAAATTTTACGATGATCCTAATGACCATCGGAGTCCGGACAAATCTCTGCATTGTCTTTTGTAACAAATACAAAAAACAAATGTTTCATAAAACATATTATAACACAAAATTCATAATGATTAAAAAAAATTTAATCACTTTTGTGTCATCAGGACTTCTAAAATTTAAATAAAAAATTTAATATCAAATAAACCAGGTAAATTTTGATCTTTGGCTTTTTAAAAATAATTTGTTTTAAATTTTATCTTGGGCATCCGAATGCCCTCGGGAGGTATGATAAGTGCTTAAATCCATACATTTTCCTATTTAATTTCCTTATAGTTTGTGCTTTGATTCTTACTTCCTTGATATTTTGCTAGGTTTTTATGCTTTGTAGGTATTTTGGAGGAGATGAAGTCAAAACATGTCAATTGGAATGTTAAAGAGCTTACAAAATCACAATCACAAGATGGAAAAAAAGTTGGGAGTCAAAAAGATCAAATTCTTGGTGCAAAGCAAGAAGACAGATTTGACCTCCGGAGCTTGTTTCTAAGAAAACATGATGTTAGACTCCTTGTTCGAAGAAACTTCCTTCTTCACTTTTGAAGATCACTTGATTAAATTTCTAACGGTTGGTCATGGGCCTAAATCGGATAAGAAATGGTCATCCAAATCGGCATTGGAATATCTCCCTAAAAACCCTAGTGGCAGAAAAAACCCTAGCCGCAAATCACATCCTTTTCTTAATACCCTAGCTGACATTTATGTTTATCCTTGTTAAAGAAGGATTAGTGGCTGTCAACTTGCATTAATTGCATTAATTGCAACTATCTTTCCTTAAAGCTAATCCTAGTCAAAGTAGGAGAATGAAATCAGCCAAGACTTTCCTTCCTTACACTTACTTTGGCTGCAAGTTTGTAATCTCTCTTCATTAAAGAGTGCTTTGACTAAAACTTTCCTAGTTTATTCAAACTTGGCTGCCAAGGCTTATATCTTTCTTTAAATCATAAAAGTCAGCTACTTTTCCTTAACTTTAGCCACAAGTCAGCATTTATTGAAGGGAGAGAGCTGAAATTCACTTGTTTGATGCCCTAGCTATTGCCTATAAATAGAGATCAAGGGGGCAAACGAAATTGACACTTCTCCAAGCATCAAAGTTCTGATTTCTTCTTTGTTTTAGAGTTTTTGAGAGAACAAGAGGCTGGATAATTAATATTCTTCTTCTTCTTCTTTCTTTCTTTTATTTTCTTCTTAGATTCTCTTTAATTTTATGTTTATGTTTACAATGCCTATGCTAGGCTAAACTTTTATTTGGTTAAGGGTGATTTCAAAGCCCTAGACATGTTATGTAATTAATTTTCAGAATCTATATATCATTGTTTTCTATCAAATTTGCTTATGTTCTTCTATTAAAATTGTTCATGATGATATTTTGATTTGTTTAGGTGGCCAACTAGATAAATCTTTATAATTTTCTAATGCTAGTTTAGGAGTCTTGATCCGTGTAATTGTCTTGATTTCCTATTCATAAGTGGCAATTTGTGATTAATGATTATGGTCAAGTTTTCAATAATTGCAAAGTGAAACATAACCTAACTTGAACAATCCGAGCTTATGTGTTTGTTGCTTAGATCAACCTATCTTTCTCATCATAAAGCTGCTATTAAGTTGAACTTGGAGAACTTATTCTAGGTTGTTTGATAGTTAGAGATTAAATAGAGAGCTTGTTCAATTTAACGACAAACTAAGGAAAGATTGGGGAACAGAGCTTGTTGTTATCTACGGTTGTTAACTTTGATAGCTAATTAATGTTGATAGATATGAGATTGATTCTTAAAGATGTCTAGTGGTGGAGAATGAAATCTTAACCATATTTTTCTCATATTTGATTACCTCTTATTTACTTGCTTTCTTCTTTGATTATAAGTCTTTAGTTTATAATGATTTTAAAAACCTCCCTTTTTATTTTGTTTTCTTTGAATTTAGGTTTTAGACTAATAATTCTTAAACTAAAACTCAATCCCTGAGTACTCGACCCTTGCTAATCACTATACTTTACAATTGATTCTTTTTAAGTGCAAGGTTAAATAAGATACACTCTTTTGGGTGCATCAAAGTATCCGAATAACTCATCAAAACATTGTAGTTTTTGAAAATTTCATGGGAAATTCGAATTCCTTTAACAAAATTTTGCAATTCTTTAAAAAAAAAATCATAGGTCATTCAAATCCTTCTTTTTTAAATTAAAAAAAAAAGTCACGATTTCAATCCCGGATTTCATCAAAATTCACAATTTCTAAAACCGAACCTTGGATCCAACAAGTCCAAAACTTCTATATTATGCAATTTTTTTATCTTATACACGTTTGTATAATAATCCATAGAATCCAGACGTATTCCGATGGATTTAAGCATTTCACCAGAAAAAATTAATTTTCTCGGTTTAGGTCATATTCATAAAAAATAACCAAAAAATAACCAAAAATCAAGTCTAGACATCATTAAGAATCAATTTCATATCTATCAACATTAATTAGCTATCAAAGTTAACAACCGTAGATAACAACAAGCTCTGTTACCCCAATCTTTCCTTAGTTCGTCGTTAAATAGAACAAGCTCTCTATTTAATCTCTAACTATCAAACAACCTAGAATAAGCTCTCTAAGTTCAATTTAATAGCAGCTTTATGATGAGAAAGATAGGTTGATCTAAGCAACAAACACATAAGCTCGGATTGTTCAAGTTAGGTTATGTTCCACTTTGCAATTATTGAAAACTTGACCATAATCATTAATCACAAATTGCCACTTATGAATAGAAAATCAAGACAATTACATGGATCAAGACTCCTAAACTAGCATTAGACAATTATCAAGATTTATCTAGTTGGCCACCTAAACAAATCAAAACATCATCATGAACAAGTTTAATGGAAGAACATAAGCAACTTTGATAGAAAATTAATGATAGATAGAATCTGAAAATCAATTACAAAATATGTCTAGGGCTTTGAAATCACCCTTAACCAAATAGAAGTTTAGCCTAGCATAGGCATAGATAATATATACATAAAACTAAAAATAAAAATAAAAGAATGGAGAATAAGAAGAAGAAGAAGAAGAATGATAATCCTTGAGTCTCCTCAAAAGATGTCTAGTTTGTGGCTCAAAAGGTGGTATTTGTAGAGCTTTAAAACCCTGAGAATAAGTCCTTGCCGCATAAGTAGCCTGGAGGTGCAAAAATCACGTTTTTGCCTTTTTTCAGATTTGTGATTAGGGTTTTTTTGGCTGCAGGGTTCTTTAGGGAGATCTTCTAGCGCCATTTTGAATGCCCATTTCTTATCCGATTTGGGCCCAAAATATATCGTTGGAAAGATAATCAAGTCAAATTCGAAAGTCAAGATAGGAAGTTTCTTCAAATAAAGAATCTAACATCATGTTTTCCTTACAACAAGCTCCGGAGGCCAAATCTGCTTGATTGCTTTTCAACCAGAAATTGATATTTTTGACTCCCAAGTCTTCTTCCATCTTGTGATTATGATTTTGTAAGCTCTTTACCATTATTATTGACATCTTTTGACTTCATTCTCCTTATTGTACCTAAAATTCAAAAACATATTATAAGTAAACAAGATAAAGATCGAAAACATAACAAAAACTAAAGGTAGAAAGGCATAAAATGTATATTTTATGAGCTTATCAAATACCCCACACTTAGCTTTTTGCTAGTCCTCGAGCAAAACAAAATAAAAATAAAATAAGAAAATCTAATCTAATCCACTTTCGTAGGAAAATGACTGTGGCACTTAGCATGTGACACAAGCCTTTAACCCCCTAGGTTTCCCTAGTGGACGAGTTTAGTCTCGTGAGGGTTTACTAGGACGATACCCACAAACATTGAAGACATAAGAAAAACTAAAAAAATTAAAAATAATAATAATAATTACAACTAATCCTTCCAATATAGATTAGAGATAATCATTGGACAAGTCTTCTAAACTAATCAATAGCTTAAAGAAATTCACAAAAAATCTTGCTTGAATGTAAATAGTTTGAGTTAAGCCAATATTAACATAACATATTTCAATCAAAATAGTGCATATTCAAACTTAATCTCAACTTCTTACTATACTCTCATGATTTTCACTCTTTAAAGTAGTGGTAAAGTGTTTACACTCAATCAATCTCATGAAAATAGTTCTACCATATGCTTGCTTGTCCACCTATTATCCACTATTTAGATCATGCAACTTCATAAATCAAGAGGTCTTTAATCAAGGTTGTAATGGGGCCAAGGGGTTGTAATGTGATTAAAAAATAAAAGATAAAAGATATTACAAAGGTTCCAAAGACTTCATAGAATTTAGAGACAAAATAAGATTTTGCAAATAAAACTTCTCAAAACTCTTATAAAGCACATAATAATATAGGCTAAATATTCATGTTGAGCCTTTGCTTCATTCTAACCAACTTTGTAATATCTTTTTCTTTAACAAAAAGCTTAAATGATGATTTTTTTTTCAATATGGGAATGTATTTGACAATGATCCCTTTCTTTTTCTCTTGACTTTTTTTTCTTCTTCTGCCCCCACACTTATCTTTTGTTTCCAACCCAAATTTTCAACTAAAAATATCCCTTGTTTTTTGCAATATGTCTCAAAATATATAATCCATCTTTAGAACAAGGGTAAGGATATAAGTATATTTAGGCTAGGTGTAAGTTGCGCTTACCAATAAAATAGCATATTTAATGTAGGCTCAAATTGGCTCACTACTGGGGATGTTCTCCTGGAACATTAATAATGGATGGCTATTTGGCCCTGGTTATAATCCTAATGCCTCCATCATATTCATGTTATCACATGTATCAATATAGTCTCAAACGGTTTAAAGCAAGTTCTAGAGAATCATGTAATCATAAGAGCACTCAAGAAAGAAATTAGATTGATATGTATAATGCATCAATCATATAGGCTCAAAAACTCACAAGGATGATTATACAAGTCAATATCAAGTCTAAACATGCTTCTTTCTCAATCAACATATCATATCAACATTGGCTCATAAAAATTAGTATCAAGCTTAATTCTCATGAAAATCTTCTCACTAATAACCAATTTAGACCTATGCAATTCATATCTCATCATTGTATTAAAAAGGAACTAAAACACATTAAAAATAATAATAAAAATAATATTAAAGACTGATAAAAAAATAATAGACAAAAATAAAAGAAATCATAAATCCTTCCCCCCACACTTAATTCTTACATTGTCCTCAATGTAATGCTATTAACCCAAATGACAGAATCATGTGTAAGAGAAAAGAACTAATAACATAAGAATAGGAACAACTAAGACTCAAAACAAAACAAACTCATGGAACCTAAATAATCCTAAAATACTAAACAAAAAATTAATAAATAAACATAAAATATAAAAATAAAAATAATAAAAGAAAGAGAAAGCAAATCTGAATATGGCAGGTTGGCAATTTCTTCTTTAATTGGGCTGTCTTCCCAATTAACACTTGAGTTAGTGTTTTGAACCTAGCCAACACCCCTTCTTGGCTGTTTAGGATTTGCAAGATCATACAAGAAACTTCCCAAATTTGAGCGTTTGATAGGAAGCTTTCTTTGCACGAAAATGGATGCATTCTCCATTACAAGTATTATTCCATCATCCTTTGTAGTGCATTGCTCATCGAGGATTGGAGCATATTTTGATACTTGTTGAATAGCATCCACAAACAAGTTGTTTAAGATTTCCGGCATGTGTTGTTCATGTTCCTCCTCCTTGAACTTTGCAAATCTACTAGGAAAAGATGGAAAAGAAACATCAGTAAAAATTCGAATCTTAAACGATACCCCAGGTGCCGAAATACTCTTATTTGAATCTGTGGCTTCATTATCCTCTAGAATAGAATCCACCTCTAATTTTGTCTCATCCTCATCTTGTTCTTCATTCCTCAAGGTCACAATAGTAGCATTCTCCTTTGGGTTAATCATCGTTTGGGCAGGGAGTTCTTCAGATCTTTGTGTTACCCATCCCACCATTCTGCTAGCCAATTGGCTCATTTGCATTTCCAAACTCTGGATGCTTGCCCTTGTTTCTTATTGAAATTGCAAAGTATCAGTAACAAGAGAATAGACAAGATCTTCTAAAGAAGTACCTGAGTTTTGAGTCATATGTGGTGGTTGAAAAAGATCTGGTTCTTGAGACCATGATTTATTGAAGCTAGATGGATGAGTGTAATTGGCATAAGGATCTACTTCTTGGTAACTTTTCGAGTAGCCATAATTAGTATGATCCCACCATCCCTCATGGTAAGTGTTTGAGTAATGATCATACTTTTGGTCTTGGAACCCTTGATGGCCTTGACATCCTCCCATGGCCAATTGTTGAACTGGGGAGGTGAGATTGGCTTGTTGATTCTCCATGTTCATGTATGCCACCAACTCTTCAACTGTTAGATTGCTCAATTCCATTTTTTTTTTTCAAAATTTGAAAAGAAAAACCTATATGTAAAAGAAAATAACACTAATTAGAACTGAAAATAAGAATAAACCAAGTAACAAATAAACTAAAAAAAGCAATCCCCGGCAACGGCGCCAAAAACTTACAAAGATGATTATACAAGTCAATATCAAGTCTAAACATGCTTCTTTCTCAATCAACATATCATATCAACATTGGCTCATAAAAATTAGTATCAAGCTTAATTCTCATGAAAATCTTCTCAGTAATAACCAGTTTAGACCTATGCAATTCATATCTCATCATTGTATTAAAAAGGAACTAAAACACATTAAAAATAATAATAATAATATTAAAGACTGATAAAAAAATAATAGACAAAAATAAAAGAAATCCTAAATCCTTCACCCAAAAGAGTATATCAGGTTTCCCGAGGATCACATCTTTTCCTTATACTTTGTGTTTTGATTCTTAAGTTCCTTGACATTTTACTAGGTTTTTATGCTTTGTAGGTATTTTGGAAGAGATGAAGTCAAAACATGTCAATTAGAATATTAAAGAGCTTACAAAATCACAATCACAAGATTGAAAAAGACTTCGGAGTCAAAAAGATCAAATTCTTGGTGCAAAGCAAGAAGATAGATTTGACCTCCGGAACTTGTTGCTAAGCAAACATGATGTTAGACTCTTTATTCGAAGAAACTTCCTTCTTGAATTTTGAAGATCGCTTGATTACCTTTCCAACAGTTGGTCATGGGCCTAAATCGGATAAGAAATGGTCATACAAATCGGCATTGGAATATCTCCCTAAACAACTCTAGTGGCAGAAGAAACCCTAGCCTACATTTATGTTTATCCTTGTCAAAGAAGGATTAGTGGGTGTCAACTTGCATTAATTGCATTAATTGCAACTATCTTTCCTTAAAGCTAATCCTAGTCAAAGTAGGAGAATTAAATCAGCCAAGACTTTCCTTCCTTACACTTACTTTGGCTACAAGTTTGTAATCTCTCTTCATTAAAGAGTGCTTTGACTAAAACTTTCCTACTTTATTCAAACTTGGCTGCCAAGGCTTATATCTTTCCTTAAAACACAAAAGTCAGCCACTTTTCCTTAACTTTAGCCACAAGTCAGCATTTATTGAAGGGAGAGAGCTGAAATTCACTTGTTTGATGCCCTAGCTATTGCCTATAAATAGAGATCAAGGGGGCAAACGAAATTGACACTTCAAAATATATATATATATATATATATAAAATATAGGCTAAATATTCATGTTGAGCCTTTGCTTCATTCTAACCAACTTTGTAACAACTTTTTCTTTACTTTAACTAGAAGTTCAAGAGATGAGTTTTTTTTTTTCAATATGGGAATGTATTTGACAATGATCCCTTTCTTTTTCTCTTGACTTTTTCTTTTCTTTTCTTCCCCCACACTTATCTTTTGTTTCCAACCCAAATTTTTAACTAAATATATCCCTTGTTTTTTGCAATATGTCTCAAAATATGTAATCCATCTTTAGAACAAGGGTAAGGATATAAGTATATTTAGGCTAGGTGTAAGTTGTGGTTACCAATAAAATAGCATATTTAATGTAGGCTCAAATTGGCTCACTAGTGGGGATGTTCTCTTGGAACATTAATAATGGATGGCTATTTGGCTCTGGTTATAATCCTAATGCCTTTATCATATTCATGTTGTCACATGTATCAATATAGTCTCAGACTGTTTAAAGCAAGTTCCAGAGAATCATGTAATCATAAGAGCACTCAAGAAAGAAATTAGATTGATATGTATAATGCATCAATCATACAGGCTCAAAAACTCACAAGGATGATTATTCAAGTCAATATCAAGTCTAAACATGCTTCTTTCTCAATCAACATATCATATCAACATTGGCTCATAAAAATTAGTATCAAGCTTAATTCTCATGAAAATCTTCTCACTAATAACCAGTTTAGACCTATGCAATTCATATCTCAACATTGTATTAAAAAGGAACTAAAACACACAAATAATAATAATAATAATAATATTAAAGACTCATAAAAAAAATAATAGACAAAAATAAAAGAAATCCTAAATCCTTCCCCCTACACTTAATTCTTACATTGTCCTTAATGTAATGCTATTAACCTAAATGAAAGAATCATGTGTAAGAGAAAAGAACTAATAACATAAGAATAGGAACAACTAAGACTCAAAACAAAACAAACTCATGCAACCTAGATAATCCTAAAATACTAAACCAAAAATTAGCAAATAAACATAAAAAATAAAAGTAATAATAAAAATAAAAATAATAAAAGAAAAAGGAAAAGGAAAAGAAAGAGAAAGAGAAAGAAAATCTGAATATGGCAGGTTGGCAATTTCTTCTTTAATTGGGCTGCCTTCCCAATTAACACTTGAGTTAGTGTTTTGAACCTAACCAACACCCCTTCTTGGCTTTTTAGGCTTGTCAGGCTCATACATGAAATTTTTCAAATTTATGCGTTTGATAGGAAGCTTTCTTTGCACAACAGTGGATGCATTCTCCATTACAAGTATTATTTCATCATCCTTTGTGGGGCATATCTCATCGAGGATTGGAGCATATTTTGATACTTGTTGAATAGCATCCACAAACAAGTTTTTTAAGATTTCCGGCATATGTTGTTCATGTTCCTCCTCCTTGAACTTTGCAAATCTACTAGGAAAAGATGGAAAAGAAACATCAGTAAAAATTGGAACCTTAAAAGTTACCCCAAGTGCTGAAATACTCTTACTTGGATCTGTGGCTTCATTATCCTCAAGAATAGAATCCATCTCTAATTTTGTCTCATCCTCATCTTGTTCCTCATTCCTCAAGGTCACAGTAGTAGCATTCTCCTTTGGGTTAATCATCGTTTGGGCAGGGAGTTCTTCAGATCTTTGTGCTACCCATCCCACCATACTACTAGCCAATTGGCTCATTTGATTTTCCAAACTTTGGATGCTTGCCCTTGTTTCCTGTTGAAATTGCAAAGTATCAGTAACAAGAGAATAGACAAGATCTTCTAAAGAAGTACCTGAGTTTTGAGTTATATGTGGTGGCTGAAAAAGATCTGGTTTTTGAGACCATGATTGATTAAATCTAGATGGATGAGTGTAATTGGCATAAGGATCTACTTCTTGGTAATTTTCCAAGTAGCCATAATTAGTATGATCCCACCATCCCTCATGGTAAGTGTTTGAGTAATGATCATACTGTTGTTCTTGGAACCCTTGATGGCCTTGACATCCTTCCATGGCCAATTGTTGAACTGGGGAGGTGAGATTGGCTTGTTGATTCTCCATGTTCATGTATGCCACCAACTCTTCAAGTGTTAGATTGCTCAATTCCATTGTTTTTTTAATCAAAATTTGAAAAGAAAAACCTGTATGTAAAAGAAAATAAAACTAATTAGAACTTAAAATAAGAATAAACCAAGTAACAAATAAACTAAATAAAGCAATCCCCGGCAACGACGCCAAAAACTTGATCTGAAATTGATTCTTAATGATGTCTAGTGGTGGAGAATGAAACCTTAACCATATTTCTCTCATATTTGATTTCTTATTTCTTACTTGCATCTTACTTTTCTTGTTTGCTTATTTTTAAAACTATTTCAAAACCCCCTTTTCTTTTGTTTTCCTTGAAATTAAGTTTTAAACTATTAACTTATAAACTAAAACCCAATCCTTGAGGACTTGACCCTTGCTAACTACTATACTTACAATTGGTCTTTTTAATGCAAGGTTAAATAAAGATATACTCTTTTGAGTACATCAAGTTTTTGGCGTCGTTGCCGGGGATTGCTTTCTTTAGTTTATTAGTTTATTGGTTTATTCTTATTTTCTGTTCTAATTATTTACTTTCTTTTTTTTCCTTTATTAGTGAATGTTCTAAGCTCCCGAAGAAGACTTAAGACTTAGGAGAATTCGCGAATTTATAACTTCTTACCAACAACCAATCGAGGAGTTGATCCAAAACATCTAAGAGGAGAAAGGAGAGATGGCTGCAGCTGACAACCGAACTCTCAAGGAGCTAGCCGCTCCGGACTTGGGTCAACAACCATTATGCATTGAATATGCTAATCTTGAGGTAGCTTTTGAATTAAAATCTGGTTTGATTCATCTTCTCCCAACTTTTCATGGTTTTGCAGGAGAGGATCCAAATAAGCACCTCAAGGAATTCCATGTAGTTTGCTCAAGCATGAGACCAACAGGGGTCACGGAAGAGCAAGTTAAGTTGAGAGCCTTCCCATTCTCTCTAGCTGATTCAGTAAAGGAATGGCTCTACTATCTACCATTCGGGACCATCACTTCATGGAATGATATGAAGAAAGCATTCTTGGAAAGGTATTTCCCATCATCTAAGGCTGCCAACATTAGAAAAGAGATATGTGGGATTCCGCAATACAACGGAGAGTCCTTATATGAATATTGGGAGAGGTTCAAAAAACTTTGTGCATCCTGTCCTCACCATCAGATAAGTGAACAACTTCTCATCCAATACTTCTATGAAGGTCTCATGCCCATGGAGAGAAGTATGATAGATGCCGCTAGTGGGGGAGCTCTAGTTGATAAGACTCCCGGGGCTGCTAGAACATTAATCTCCAACATGGCAGCTAATTCTCAACAATTCTCAATGAGACATGATCCACCACCACAACCCAAGAAAGTCAATGAGGTAAGTATATCATCCCTTGAACAAAAATTTGATAAACTGACTTCTCTTGTTCAACAATTGGCTGTAGGTAATATACAGCAAATAAAGGCTTGTGGCATATGTTCAAACATCGGGCACCAAACCAATATGTGTCCAACACTTCAAGAGGACACCAATGAACATGTGAATGCCATGGGTGGATTTCAGAACCAATCAAAAAAATATGATCCCTACTCAAACACTTACAATCCAGGATGGAGGGATCATCCCAACTTCAATTGTGGAGGGAACCAATCACAAACTATTCCTCCACCATTTGACAACAGGCCACCAGGTTTTCAGCAAAGAGTGCAACAACCATACCAAACCCGACAACAAGTGCCACCCACCCAAAATTCAGGTACTTCTCTTTAAGATCTTGTTAAAGCTCTTTCTACTAATACAATTAAATTTCAACAGGAAACAAAGACAAGTATCCGAAATTTGGAGACTCAAATTGGGCAATTGGCAACAACCATGAGTCAAATGCAAGCAAGGGATTCTGGGAAATTACCTTCCCAAACCATAGTGAATCCAAGAGAGAATGCCAATGCTATAACTCTAAGAAGTGGGAAACAGCTTGAGACACCATAAAAGGATAGTGCTCAAGGGGAGGACAACATCGTGGCATCATCTTCACATCCCAATGAGCCATTAAAAAAGGTAGCTCCTAAACCATCCTTTCCTTCTTATATAACTCCTCCACCTTTTTCTAGCAGGTTAGCAAAGTCCAAGAAGGAGGAGCAAGAGAAGGAAATTTTGGAAACCTTCCGGAAAGTAGAGGTGAACATTCCTTTACTAGATGCTATTAAGCAGGTGCCAAGATATGCCAAGTTCCTAAAAGAGTTGTGCACATCTAAACGGAAGTTGAAATGGAATAAAAGGTAAGTGTGGGGGAGAATGTGTCAGCTATTCTTCAAAAGAAACTCCCACCTAAATGCAAGGATCCAGGTATGTTTACCATTCCTTGTAAGATAGGCAACACCAGGTTTGAGCATGCTATGCTAGATCTAGGGGCATCTATTAATGTCATGCCATATTCAATTTATGCTTCATTGAATCTAGGACCATTAGAGGAAACCGGTGTTATAATACAACTTGCTGACCGTTCTAACACTTATCCAAGAGGAGTTGTAGAAGACGTTCTTGTACAAGTTAATGAATTGGTTTTTCCCTCTAACTTTTATGTTATTGAGATGGAAGATAAGATGTCTTCTAATCCCACACCTATTCTATTAGGGAGAGCATTCTTGAAAATAGTAAGAACTAAAATAGATGTACATGATGGCTCTTTAACTATAGAATTTGATAGTGAAATAATTCGCTTTAACATTTTTGAGGCCATGAGATATCCTAGTGATGTGCATTCTGTTTTTAATATTGATATAATTGACTCATTAATGCAGCAAGCTTATGAACTAGATGGTGAAGATAGTGTGGAGATAGTCCTTAGCAAACATCTCGGAATGGGGAATGCTAAAGGGAACTAGCCTTGAGTGACCATGTGGAAGGGGCACTAGAATCTTTACACTCACTGCCACCTAAAGATGCAAGGTTTGATGTTTCATTTATTGATTTGCCTTTATCTAATGAGAAACTTCTACCTTCCATTTTGCAGGCACCAACTTTAGACCACTACCGAACCACTTGAAATATGTGTTCTTAGGTGAAAATGACACACTACCGGTCATCAATGCCAAAGAGCTCACACATTTGCAAGAAGAGCGACTTATCCGGGTGCTTAGAGAGCATAAAACAGCAATTGGTTGGACAATTGCCGATATCAAGGGAATAAGCCCATCCATGTGCATGCACCGGATTTTGTTAGAGGAGGCGTCCAAACCAACAAGAGAAGCACAAAGAAGATTGAACCCTCCTATCATGGAGGTTTTGAAAAAAAAAGATACTGAAGCTCCTAGATGTTGGAGTGATCTATCCTATCTCGTATAGCAAATAGGTGAGCCCGGTCCAAGTGGTTCCAAAGAAATTAGGTGTAACGGTGGTAACAAATAATGAGAATGAACTTGTTCCTACTAGGATTCAAACAGGGTGGCGAGTTTGTATTTATTATCGTAAACTTAATTCCACAACTCGCAAAGACCACTTTCCTTTACCTTTTATTGATCAAATGCTTGAAAGGTTAGCTGGTCATTCTCATTATTGTTTTCTTGATGGTTTTTCAGGTTATAATCAGATTGCCATTGCTCTGGAGGACCAAGAGAAAACAACATTCACATGTCCATTTGGTACTTTTGCATACCGGCGTATGCCATTTGGTCTTTGTGATGCACCTGCTACATTCCAAATGTGTATGGTTAGCATATTTTCAGATTATGTAGAGAACATCATAGAAGTGTTTATGGATGATTTTAGTGTCTATGGTGATTCTTTTGATAGATGTCTAGAGAACCTTACACTTGTACTTGAAAGATGCATGGAAACTAATCTTGTTTTGAATTGGGAAAAATGTCACTTTATGGTAGAACAAGGAATAGTTATGGGCCATGTTATTTCTTCTAAAGGAATAGAGGTTGATAAATCTAAAATAGATATTATGCATTCTTTACCACCTCCTACAAATGTGAGAGAGGTTCGTTCTTTTCTGGGACATGCTGGTTTCTATAGGAGATTTATCAAAGACTTCTCAAAGATCACACTACCTCTTTGCAAGGTACTACAAAAAAGATGTGGTTTTCCATTTTGATGATAAATGCAAAGAGGCGTTTGAAACATTGAAGGGGCTCTTGACATCAGCTCCTATCATGCAACCACCAGATTGGAATGTACCTTTTGAAATCATGTGTGATGCTAGTGACTATGCCATTGGAGCTGTTTTGGGCCAACGGGTTGGAAAAGCCTCACATGCCATTTATTATGCCTCTCGAACTCTTAATGATGCTCAATTAAACTATTCCACTACTGAAAAAGAACTTTTGGCTGTTGTATTTGCTTTAGAAAAATTTCGATCTTATTTAATTGGTACTAAAGTAATTGTATTTTCTGACCATGCAGCCCTTAGGTACTTACTCACTAAGAAGGAGGCCAAACCAAGGTTGATTAGATGGATACTTCTCTTACAAGAGTTTGATTTGGAGATAAAAGATAAGAGAGGTTGTGACAACTTGGTTGCGGACCATCTTAGCCGTTTAGTTCATGAAGAGGATGCACTACCCTTGAATGAGAACTTCCCGGATGAGCAACTTCTTTTTATAAGTACAACAATTCCTTGGTATGCCGATATTGTTAATTACTTAGTTACCAAGAAGTTGCCACAAGAGTTGACACAAGCTCAAAGAAATAAGATCAAGAGTGATGCCAAATACTACATATGGGATGATCCTTACCTTTGGAAGCATTGCTCCGATCAGATTATAAGAAGGTGTGTACTCGAACCTGAATTTCAATCTATTCTCACCTTTTGTCACTCTTATGCATGTGGAGGACACTTTGGATCCAAAAGGACAGCCATGAAAGTTCTTGATTCTGGATTTTATTGGCCTACTATATTCAAAGATGCATACCTCTTTTGCAAGTCATGTGATCGTTGCCAAAGAACAGGTAACTTAGGTGCTAGAAATCAAATGCTTCAAACTCCAATACTTATTGTTGAAATTTTTGATGTATGGGGCATGGATTTCATGGGACTTTTTCCTTCTTCTTTTGGTAATCTTTATATTTTACTTGCCGTTGATTATGTTTCAAAGTGGGTGGAAGCAAAAGCCATTAGGACTAATGACTCTAAAGTTGTTTCAGATTTTGTCAAGACTAACATCTTTGCTAGGTTTGGAACACCAAAGGCCATAATCAGCGATAGAGGTACTCACTTTTGCAATAGGACTATGGAAGCACTTTTGAGGAAGTATAACATCACACACAAGGTCTCCACCTCATACCATCCTCAAACTAGTGGGCAAGCTGAAGTGTCAAATCGAGAAGTAAAGTCCATCCTTGAAAAGACAGTTAACCCAAATAGGAAGGATTGGAGTTCACGACTTGATGATGCACTTTGGGCTTATAGGACAGCATATAAGACACCCATTGGTATGTCTCCTTATCGACTTGTTTATGGTAAGCCTTGTCATCTTCCGGTTGAATTGGAACATAAATCGTATTGGGCTATCAAACAATGCAACATGGAGATGGATGAGACAGGTAAGCATAGAAAACTAGACCTACAAGAATTAGAGGAGATAAGAAATGATGCCTATGAGAATTCTAGGATTTACAAGGAAAATACTAAGGCATTCCATGACAAGATGATATCAAGAAAGGACTTTGTTGTTGGACAAAAAGTTCTTCTCTTCCATTCGCGCCTTAAGTTATTTCCAGGTAAGTTACGTTCTCGTTGGGTTGGACCTTTTCTTATTACTAATGTATTTACTCATGGTGCAGCTAAAATCCAAAGCCCAAAAACAGATAAGGCATTCAAAGTGAATGGTCATCGATTGAAGCCTTACTATGAGAACTTTCCAATACAAGATGTGGAGGATTTACCACTTTTTGAGCCAAATTATGTTGAATAATAATGGCATGGGTCTAAGTCAGGCTGAGGACAATAAACCAAGCGTTTCTTGGGAGGCAACCCAAAAGGATGGAGAGCATCTATTATATCAGATTTGCATATTCCTTACTCTCCATTCATTCTATCTTTTATTGTTTTTCTTTAGTTTGTTTTCTTTTGTAGTTCTTTTCTCTTACATATAATTCTTGCATTGGGGATAATAGCATTACATTGAGGACAATGTAAAAATTAAGTGTGGGGGGAAGAATTTAGGATTTTCTTTAGTGTGTTTTGTTTTTTATTCTTTTTATGTTGTTTTTAGTGTGCCTTAGTTACATTCAATATTATGATGAGATATGAATTGTATAAGTCTAAAACTGATTTATTAGTGAGAAGATTTTCATGAGAATTGAGCTTGATGTCATTTTTTTTTGAGCCAATGTTAATATGATATATTGATTGAGAAAGAAGCATGTTTAGACTTAAATCTGACTTGTATAATCATCGTTGTGAGTTTTTGAGCCCATATGATTGATGCATTATACATATCAATCTAATTTCTTTCTTGAGTGCTCTTATGATTACATGATTCTCTAGAACTTGCTTTAAACCTTGTTGATACTATATTGATTCATGTGACAACATGAATATGATAGAGGCATTAGGATTTTTAACCAGGGCCAAACAGCCATCCCTTATTGATGTTCCAAGAGAACACCCCCCTTAGTGAACTAAGTTCAGCCTACATTGAATAAGCTATTTCATTGGTAACCATAACTTGTCCCTAACCTAAATATACTTATTTATATCTTTACCCTTGTTCCAAAGATGAATTAGCATGTTTTGAGACATGTTGCAAAGACAAGGAAGATCTATTGGAAATTTGAGTTAGAAACAAGAAATAAGTGTGGGGGAAAAGAAAAGAAAAGTCAAGAGAAAAAGAAAGGGAATATTGGCAAATACATTCCTATGAAATATATATATATATATATATATATATATATATGAATCATCTCTTGAACTTGTGGAAAAAGAAAAAGATGTTACAAAGTTGTTTCGAATGAAGAAAAGGCCCAACATGAATATTCGGCCTATGTATTATGTGCTTTGTAAAGAGTTTTGAGAAGTTTTCTTTGTATGAATCTTATTATTTCTCTAAACTCTATGAAATCTTTGGAACCTTTGTAATATTCTTTTCCTTTTATTCTTTAACCACATTTATTACCCCTTGGCCCCATTATAACCTTAAATAAAGACCTCTTGATTTATGAAGTTGCATGATCTAAATAGTGGATAATAGGTGGACAAGCAAGCATATGGTAGAACTGTTTTCATGAGATTGATTGAGTGTAAACACTTTACCACTACTTTAAAAAGTGAAAATCATGAGAGTATCCCATGTGAGAAGTTGAGATTAAGTTTGAACATGCACTATTTTGATTGAGATATGTTATGTTAACTTAACTCAAACCCTTTACTATCAAGTATGATTCTTTGTGAAACTCTTTAAGCTATTGATTAGTTTGTGGGACATGTTCAATGATTATCTATAAGTTGTATTGAAAGTAAACTAGATTCTGTTTTCTTACCTTGTGTCTATTTGATTTTGCTCGAGGACTAGCAAAATATTAAGTGTGGGGGAATTTGATAAGTGCTTAATTTCATACATTTTCCTATTTAATTTCCTTATACTTTGTGCTTTGATTCTTACTTCCTTGACATTTTACTAGGTTTTATACTTTGTAGGTATTTTGGAGGAGATAAAGTCAAAACAAGTCAATTAGGATGTTAAAGAGCTTACAAAATCACAATCACAAGATGGAAAAAAAGTTGGGAGTCAAAAAGACCAAATTCTTGGTGCAAAGCAAGAAGATAGATTTGACCTCCGGAGCTTGTTGCTAAGAAAACATGATGTTAGACTCTTTATTCGAAGAAACTTACTTCTTCACTTTTGAATATCCCTTGATTACCTTTCCAACGGTTGGTCATGGGCCTAAATCGGATAAGAAATGGTCATCCAAATCGGCATTGGAATATCTCCCTAAAAACCCTAGTGGCAGAAAAAACCCTAACCGCAAATCACATCCTTTTCTTAATACCCTAGCTGACATTTATGTTTATCCTTGTTAAAGAAGGATTAGTGGCTGTCAACTTGCATTAATTGCATTAATTGCAACTATCTTTCCTTAAAGCTAATCCTAGTCAAAGTAGGAGAATTAAATCAGCCAAGACTTTTCTTCCTTACACTTACTTTGGCTGCAAGTTTGTAATCTCTCTTCATTAAAGAGTGCTTTGACTAAAACTTTCCTACTTTAGTCAAACTTGGCTGCCAAGGCTTATATATTTCCTTAAAACATTAAAGTCAGCCACTTTTCCTTAACTTTAGCCACAAGTCAGCATTTATTGAAGGGAGAGAGCTGAAAGTCACTTGTTTGATGCCCTAGCTATTTCCTATAAATAGAGATCAAGGGGGCAAACGAAATTGACACTTCTCCAAGCATCAAAGTTATGATTTCTTCTTTGTTTTAGAGTTTTTGAGAGAACAAGAGGCTAGATAATTAATATTCTTCTTCTTCTTCTTTCTTTCTTTTATTTTCTTCTTAGATTCTCTTTAATTTTATGTTTATGTTTACAATGCCTATGCTAGGCTAAACTTTTATTTGGTTAAGGGTGATTTTGAAGCCCTAGACAAGTTATGTAATTAATTTTCAGAATCTATCTATCATTGTTTTCTATCAATTTTGCTTATGTTCTTCTATTAAAATTGTTAATGATGATGTTTTGATTTGTTTAGGTGGCCAACTAGATAAATCTTTATAATTGTCTAATGCTAGTTTCGGAGTCTTGATCCGAGTAATTGTCTTGATTTCCTATTCATAAGTGGCAATTTGTGATTAATGATTATGGTCAAGTTTTCAATAATTGCAAAGTGAAACATAACCTAACTTGAACAATCCGAGCTTATGTGTTTGTTGCTTAGATCAACTTATCTTTCTCATCATAAAGCTGCTATTAAATTGAACTTGGAGAGCTTATTCTAGGTTGTTTGATAGTTAGAGATTAAATAGAGAGCTTGTTATATTTAACGACAAACTAAGGAAAGATTGGGGTAACAGAGCTTGTTGTTATCTACGGTTGTTAACTTTGATAGCTAATTAATGTTGATAGATATGAAATTGATTCTTAATGATGTCTAGTGGTGGAGAATGAAACCTTAACCATATTTTTCTCATATTTGATTACTTCTTATTTACTTGCTTTCTTCTTTGATTATAAGTCTTTAGTTTATATTGATTTTAAAAACCTCCTCTTTTATTTTGTTTTCTTTGAATTTAGGTTTTAGACTAATAATTTTTAAACTAAAACTCAATCCCTGAGGACTCGACCCTTGCTAATCACTATACTTTACAATTGATTCTTTTTAAGTGCAAGGTTAAATAAGATACACTCTTTTGGGTGCATCAAGGTATCCGAATAACTCATCAAAACATTGTAGTTTTGAAAATTTCATGGGAAATTCGAATTCCTTAACAAAATTTTGCAATTCTTTAAAAAAAAAAAAAAAATCATAGGTCATTCAAATCCTTCTTTTTTAAATTAAAAAAAAAAAGTCACGATTTCAATCTCGGATTTCATCAAAATTCACAATTTCTAAAACCGAACCTTGGATCCAACAAGTCCAAAACTTCTATATTATGCAATTTTTTTTATCTTATACACGTTTGTATAATAATCCATAGAATCCAGACGTATTCCGATGGATTTAAGCATTTTACCAGAAAAAATTAGTTTTCTCGGTTTAAGTCATATTCATAAAATATAACCAAAAATCAAAACCTACAAGCTCTGATACCAATGTAGACTATAACGTATATAATCTATAAATAAATGCGGAATTAAATAACTTACAGGATCGTTCGATGCAAAATCGATCTTGATTCATTGATCGGAGACAAGATCACGTAATCGAAAATTGTCTGTTTGTCACAGCACTAAATTCTTCGAGAATTGTAAAAATTATTCTTGAGTATTGTGTTTATTAAAGAGAAACGTATTTCTCTCTTTAATTTTCCTCGGCATTAGCCAAATGAATTATCATCATCATCTTCTTATGACCGAATAGAGAGAGTCACTCCGAATAGAGAGAGTCACTTGAAGAAGTTTTTCTTCCTTTTTCTTATTTGTTAAATCGGCAACCAGGTACCATTAAAAGGAAGCAACTCTTCTTTTTCTTTTTATGATTGTTAACTACCCTTTGGTAGTTAATAATCTTAACATCTCGTATAGTAACTTCCAATAGGAAGTTACTTTGTCGTTTCAATTGTAAATGGAAGTCTTACTTCTACATGGAATTCGGGTACCACCCATTATGGGAGGACCCAATTCCAACAATGTTTACACCACTAAAAGGGTAACAAGAAGAAGTCATCCCCAACTTAGAACAATGATAATAGTAGACTCGATAATTATGACACAAATACGATAAGAAAAAAATAATTAAAATATGATTAAAATACGATATGAAAAAATAACACGAACATGATATGAATGTATGAATGTATCAAAATCTATATAACATGAAAAATAATATGAATATAACACGAATACACCGATTGTCAAGTATGGATAAAAGGTTGATATTTTGGAGGTCTCTACTCTCTATTTCAAATTTGGTAAAAGTGTAGTAGTTAAATATTAAAAAGAAATATGTGTAACAAGAATTCACCTGGTACAAATCCAGTCGCCAGATTTCCATCCGGATCGATTACTCCCAAATCCTCTCGAATGTGGGATGTCACAGTCAAATCCTCCAGCAGAGTCATCCTTGAATGCACCACAGTTGAAGCAGGTCGAACGAGTGGCGATCGAAATTGTGGGTGCCACAGTTTCCAGCAGTGCAGTACCAGTCACCAGGTCGAACATCAGAGCTGGTGGTGGTGAACCCAAATGAGGAGCCGCCGCCACCACCCCTCCCACCATAGCTACCAAAGTCACCTGACCGAGATTCCCCGCAACGTTGGCAGGAGTCCCTCCTTTGGAAGTTGAGGTGCTGGCATGACTTACAGTTCCAATCTCCTGGCCTGCTCATGTTTTCTTCTACTCTGAAAAAACATTTAATTCAAACAGGTGATAAACACGAAAAAACAAAATTACAATGTCTAAAAAAAAACATTAAGAATTTGAAGTAAAGATAAGATTATAAGGCATAGTTTTGAATCGCGGTCGTAAATTTCGTTGCTGATGCAGTTGAGGGTATTACGGACGTGAAATTAATAGTGTTTCAAAGAATTTGATAATATCACGAACGATAGAGTAAGATGCGATGTGGAAATTTTAATTTCCATTATGCACAACCGTAACGTAAAGGCAGCATTTTAGAACTATGTTACAAGGAGATTAAAAAAAACTAACCTTAGTTAGAATAATGGAAAGATGGTAACTTCAATTGTATAATGAAGAGGTTGAACTTGAAGGAATGACTCAAGGAAGGGCTCTTTATATACAATTCTTAGACCACTGAAAAAGGAATAAATGGAGGGCTGTGTATGTACTTTTTCGTGTTCTTCACATTTAGCCTTGCACTACAAACAAATTGCCATATACTGACACTTACCTATACTGACGGTAGAAATCTGTAGGTAAAAAGGATCTATACCGACGGATTTTTGCTACCTTCAGAATATATATTATATATACCGACGCTTCATTTATCCGTCGCTATAGATACACCTATACCAACGGTTAATGAGAAACCGTCAGTATAGGTACATAACATATACCAACACTCTATTTATCTGTCGCTATAGATACACCTATACCGACAGTTACTGAGTAACCGTCACTATAGATACATATCATATACTGACATTTTAATTATCCGATGGTATAGATACACATATACCGACGGTTATTGAGAAATCGTCGGTATAGGTTTATTTGGCAAAAATGAACCCACCTTTTTTTTAATTAACAGAAAATTTCACATTTTTCTTTATTTTTTTCTTTTATTTTTAATTAAATACATCAATAGCAAAGGTTTATTTTGTTTCGCCCGCTGCTATACATCATTTAAATTTTATTTAGAATCGAATCATCCGAACCTATTTTCCCTAAACCATTTTTTCTCCAAAACATCAGTAAACCCAAATCCTGCTCTTTTTACGTAATTTCGCTTCTCCAAATCGAGCCGGAAGAGAGACCCAAGGTAAGGAAATTTTTTATTTTCACCAAATCCGGTTGTTTTAGGGTTTCTCCTTCTCCAAATTGACCACAAAGATTAAGGTTTTCTTCTATAGGTTGAGATTGTGAGAACCCATTAGGTTTCGGTTGGGGAGAAATCAGGTTTCTTCCTTTTTTCTCTTTTTCTGGCTTTTTACTTGGCATTTATTAACCAAATTACTTCACGTAGTGAAGAAGATATCTCTCACATTGTTCTGTCTCCAGAGACTCTGATAAATCGCATCGAATGGTAAGCTTTAAATTTTCTTTCTTTGTTTCTTACTTTTAACTTTAAATTAATTAATTGGCTTTCTTTCTTTGTTTCTTAGTTTTAACAAATAATAATCCCAATGAACAGGTATATATGTTTAGTTTCTGGTTGTATTTAACTTGATTTGATATCAGAATATCAGTTCAAGTTGCATTTTATTTGTTAATAGATTAGCGGTTTGCCTTTATGCTCATGCTCTTATTTCATTTGGATTTGCTTCTAAATTGTTTTCTACCGTTATAAGGAAATTGGATTATGTTATTTGGTGCAGGAAGAGCACTACATTTCCAAGTTGCACTTCTCCTGGCCTCAGCTCCAATGTATCCCTGAATTTCCTGCTAGGGGTAGCAAAGCTGTGTTTGTAAGCTACAAAGACTATGCCGACGAGGTAAGCCTATTACAAGGATAAATAGTTTTTTGCATTTCATGGTCTAAGAGAAGTCAAAACTGGCAAGGTGATGGAGACTCAATTAAGAGTTGTAAACCCAAGTGCAGGTTATGTTCAAGTAATAAATTCTCGGGTGCCCGAGGTCGAACCACAGGGAAGCGTATTAGTAAGTATAAGTTTATAAATATATAAGAAAAAGAAAGTAAACAAGATATTAGGGAATCAACAATAAAACAAATAACATAAAAGAAATTAAACAAGATATAAAAAACAATAAGAAAAGATGTTGAGGTTAGAGAATCCACTCTTGGTGTTATGCTAAGATTAATCTTGTTTTATTACACAATTGAAATTCACACATAAGGGAGGTTCCAATCGGAAGGTTTAGCAATTCAGTCCAAATTGTCCAACGTCCATAGCATATGATATTATGTTCATTTGGTGTCCACAAAACTCATAAAAAGAGTCCAAGCATTCCTTATGCCAAGGTATATGTCTACAACAAATCAAGGTTATGAAACCAAGCATTTACTGTGCCATTTTCATTGTCAATAATGAATCAAGATCCCTACTTTGCAAGTATGATTTTAAACCAAAAGAAAATATTATCTATACTAGTGTTTATAAATGATGATTCATTTTAGCTCATGTTTAAGAGACTAACCTTAGCATTTACCAAAAGCTTCACCTCATCACCTCAACAATATGATTAGCAACACATACTAGATATGAATAAAATGAAAAGAAATGTAAGAAGCATAAGTAAATAAAGAAAAAGAAAACTAGAGAAAGGAAAGAAGAAGAAAACTTAGAGAATTTTATTACAATGGCTAATATCCTACCAATGTACCAATAATACTCTTACAATCATCCAAGGCCCTCTATTTATACACATTTTGGAGAGCTAAATGACAAGAGACAAGCTTTATAAATTTCAAAGGTAGGTATAATAGGTGGGTGCATTTTTCTAACAATTTTCATCATATTGTATGACAATTCTGATCAGCCAGCTTGATGGTTGATTTTGTCAATATTGGATGCTTGGTCTGATCAAATTGTCTTCTAGAAAAATCTTCCCCTATCAGTTGGTGATCCATAGCCGTTGAAATCAGCTCATTTTCTCATGTGGATCAAAAGATATGGTCAAAATACCAAAACTGGTCAGAACAGACGGCATTGCACATCAGCCAACTTGATACCACATTTCGCTAGGGAAAACGACTCCGTTTCAAGAAGTGTAAAGCATGAAAAAGATAGATATGCCTCTTAACTTTGCACTGTAAAAATTTCAGCCTTAATGCTTCAGTGAAACTCCAGATATAGCTGATATGGAAAAAGGTGTCGGAACTGGAACTGAACTGGATTTGCCCTTAATTCTTGATTTAACCTAGTAATCTGAAATCACTCAAAGAAACTCGTGAAAAACACCAAATTACATAAAAATATAAAAGATCATAAACACAATTAGACTAAGCAATAATAACTCGTATTTAACACAAAACAATAATAAAACATAACTAAAAACTATATAATTATACGAGTTATCACACCCCCACACTTAGATTGTTGCTAGTCCCTAGCAACGACTCAATCCTAGAAAAAAAAATAAACAGGAAAACAAGTTAAAGGGATCTCAAACAAACAAGCAAGATCAAGCGTAAGAATTGGCAAGGCATCTAATTAAGTATCATTGGCATATTAAGTTCGAGTAAAGGGTCAATGAGATTAAAATTGAAGGCATTACCGTACGATTGAGGAACTTCCTTCTTGGCGAGACTTTAGCTAGCCATGGAGGACTAGGTAAACTATAGCTTCATAAGTACACATGCTAAGATCCTTGTCACCGCAGTTCACAAGTGAACTTGACAAATCTGATCGGTACAGAGATGAATCTGAGGCTTATGGACAAGTGAGGGGTGGAATGTTCAAACATAATCTGAGGTTTATCACAAGTGATAACTCGTATAATTATATAGTTCTTAGTTATGTTTTATTATTGTTTTGTGTCAAATACGAGTTATTATTGCTTAGTCTAATTGTGTTTATGATATTTTATATTTTTATATAATTTGGTGTTTTTCACGAGTTTCTTTGAGTGATTTCAGATTACTAGGTTAAATCAAGAATTAAGGGCAAATCCAATTCAGTTCCAGTTCCGACACCTTTTGCCATATCAGCTATATCTGGAGTTTCACTGAAGCATTAAGGCTAACATTTTTACAGTGCATAGTTAAGAGGCATATCTATCGTTTTCATGTTTTACACTTCTTGAAACGGAGTCGTTTTCCCTAGCGAAATCGACCATCAAGTTGGCTGATGTGCAATGACGTCTGTGCTGACCTGTTTTGGTATTTTGACCATATCTTCCGATCCACATGAGAAAATGATCTGATTCCAACGGCTATGGATCCGTAACTGATAGGGGTATCTTTTTCTAGAAGCCCATTTGATCAGATCGAGCCTCCAACATTGACAAAATCGACCATCAAGCTGGCTGATCAGAATTGTCATACAATATGACGAAAATTGTTAGAAAAATGCACCCACCTATTATACCTACCTTTGAAATTTATAAAGCTTGTCTCTTGTCATTTAGCTCTCCAAAATGTGTATAAATAGAGGGCCTTGGATGATTGTAAGAGTATCATTATACATTGGTAGGATATTAGCCATTGTAATAAAATTCTCTAAGTTTTCTTTTTCTTTCCTTTCTCTAGTTTTCTTTTTCTATATTTACTTATGCTTCTTACATTTCTTTTCATTTTATTCATATCTAGTATGTGTTGCTAATCATATTGTTGAGGTGATGAGGTGAAGCTCTTGGTAAATGCTAAGGTTAGTCTCTTAAACATGAGCTAAAATGAATTATCATTTATAAACACTAGTATAGATAATATTTTCTTTTGGTTTAAAATCATACTTGCAAAGTAGGGATCTTGATTCATTATTGACAATGAAAATGGCACAATAAATGCTTGGTTTCATAACCTTGATTTGTTGTAGACATATACCTTGGCATAAGGAATGCTTGGACTCTTTTTATGAGTTTTGAGGACACCAAATGAACATAATATCATATGCTATGGACGTTGGACAATTTGGACTGAATTGCTAAACCTTTCGATTGGAACCTCCTTTATGTGTGGATTTCAATTGTGTAATAAACAAGATTAATCTTAGCATTACACCAAGAGTGGATTCTCTAACCTCAACATCTTTTCTTATTGTTTTGTTTATATCTTGTTTAATTTCTTTTATGTTGTTTTGTTTATTTTGTTCTCTAATATCTTGTTTATCTTGTTTTGTTGTTGATTCCCTAATATCTTGTTTACTTTCTTTTTCTTATATATTTATAAACTTATACTTACTAATACGCCTCCCTGTGGTTCGACCTCGGACACCTGAGAATTTATTACTTGAACATAACCTGCACTTGGGTTTACAACTCTTAATTGAGTCTCCATCAAGTTTTTGGCGCCGTTGCCGGGGAGGCAATACTAAGTATATAAGTTTATAAGTATATTTATTTTTATTGGCTGGTTATACCGCCTATATTTATTTTTATTGGCTGGTTATACCGCCTAATTTTCTATATATTTATATTTATATTGTATATTAACTTTGTTTTATTTTTATTGGCTGGTTATACCGCCTAATCTGTATATTAACTTTGTTTTATGCTTGTTTGGCGACGTGATTTTAGATCTCGTCGTTTAGTTAGATTTTATTGTGAAACTTTTTCAGGTAATCTTTCTAATACAACTCCTAACATGGCTGACAATGAAAGTGTTCATGCTGAAGATGAGAACAGACAAGTACGCACCATGTGTGACTACTTGCAACCAACTCGAAGCTCATCACCCTCTTGTTTTATTTTTCCTCTCAATGCAAACAACTTTCGTTTTAAACCAGGTATGATAGCTTTGCTTCCAAATTTCCATGGGTTAGAATCGGAAAGTGCTTACTCGTTTCTAAAAGACTTCGAGGATGTATGTGTCACCTTTAATGACCAACAATGTACAAATGAAATTGTCAAGCTAAAATTATTTCATTTTTCTTTAAAAGATAAAGCAAAAATTTGGCTTCATAATTTAAAACCAAGGTCAATTGGCACATGGCAAGAATTACAAACTGAGTTTCTAAAGAAATTTTTCCCAGCACATAAAACTACTGCTTTGAAAAGACAGATTCAAAATTTCAATCAAAATCAAAATGAAGCATTTTTTCAGTGCTGGGAGCGTTTTAAAGATTTGTTAAGTTCTTGTCCACATCATGGTTTTGAAAAATGGCGTCTTATTAGTTTCTTTTATGAAAGTTTAACTCCCGAAACTAAACAATTTGTTGAAACAATTTGTAACGGTGAGTTTCTAGAAAAAGAACCTGAAGAAGCCTTTGACTACCTAGACCATTTGGCAGATAACTCTCAAGCCTGGCACACAGATAATTCCTCTGAAAGTTCCAATAGATCTAATCTTGTTTCTAACAGAGGAAAATATCATTTTAGTCAAGAAGATGAGATAAAAGCTAAAGTAGCTAATTTGGCTAGAAAGATTGAAGCCATGGAACTTAGAGAAGTAAAAGAAGTCAAAACGGTTAAAAATGAAGAAAGTTGTGGAATTTGTGAAATCATGGGACACCCCACTTCTGAATGTCCAAACATTCCCATTCTTAAAGAAGCGTTGCATGATCAAGTAAATTCCATAAACCCATTTAAAAAGCCTTTTCCTTCTCCTTACTCTGAAACGTATAACCCTGAATGGAGAGATCATCCCAACTTCAGTTGGCGGAATAATAATCATGTTCAGGTACCACAATCTCAAAAGCCGGGCAACATTTTTTCCTATCAACCTTCACGTGTACAAACCTTGGAAGAGACATTGCAAGCATTCATGCAAACACAAGCAAATGTGAATAACCAAACTTCACAAGACATCAATGAGATCAAAAACACCTTGTCCACATTGACAGCTTCATTACGCACTCAAGAAAAAGGTAAGTTTCCTGCTCAACCTCAGCCTAACCCTTCTACTCAATGTTTTGTTTCTTGCTCCAATGAAACTCAACAGGAAAATGCCAGTTCTATCACAACTCTTCGAAGTGGAAAGGCAATTGACAAAAACATTCCATCAAAAGACCAAGATCCTCCTTCCCCTCCGAAAAGTAACAGTAAGGATGATGGTAAGTCTGAACTTCTTGAAAATTTGGACAAAGAAAAAGGTATGCATCCTGCTCATTTTCCTCAAAGGTTGCAAACAATAAAGAATTTGAATCAAAATGCAGAAATTTATGAACTTTTCAAACAAGTTAAGATTAACATTCCTTTATTGGATGCAATCAAACAAGTTCCATCTTATGCTAAATTTTTGAAGGACATGTGCACATTTAAAAGGAAACATAATGTACAAAAGAAAGCATTTCTGACGGAAAGTGTGAGCTCAATCATTCAGCACCTTACTCCACCAAAATTCAAAGATCCTGGATGTCCAACAATCTCATGCATCATTGGAAACACTAGAATAGAACGTGCATTGCTTGATCTTGGTGCTAGTGTTAATCTTTTGCCTTTTTCTGTTTATCAACAGTTAGGTTTAGGTGAACTCAAGGAAACACCTGTTACACTTCAACTAGCTGATCGTTCTGTAAAAATTCCTCGAGGGATAGTTGAAGATGTTTTGGTTCAAATTGATAATTTTTACTTTCTTGTTGATTTTATTGTTTTGGACACACATCCTGTTTCAAATCCAAATGTTCAAATTCCTGTTATATTAGGCCGTCCATTTCTTGCAACTTCTAATGCTCTGATAAATTGCAGGAATGGTATTTTGAACATTTCTTTTGGAACTATGACTTTAGAATTAAATGTGTTCAACATTTGCAAGCAACCTGGTGATGATTCAGGAGTACAAGAAGTGGATTTCATTGAAGAACTTGTTCATGAACATCTCACCACTACCACATTCCATGATCCTTTAGAAGCTTATTTAATTGAATGTGAGTTTGATAATGCTTCAGAAATTTCACACACTGATTCTTTGTTAAATTCTTTTCAGGATAAGCATCGTTGGAAACAAAAGTTTGAGGAACTCCCATCACTCACAAATGTCACTGTACCATCAACTATTCAACCGCCCAAGCTGGATTTAAAACCATTGCCATCCGAGCTAAAATATTCCTTTTTGGGAAAAATTCCTTCTCAATGGAGCCCCCAAGATAAAAGGAAGTTTCTGAATGAGGTAAAGAAGTTCTACTGGGATGACCCTTACTTGTTCAAATATTGTCCTGATCAAATTTTTCGAAGATGCATTCCCGACAATGAGGTAAGTAGTGTAATTAAGTTTTGTCATTCCGAGGCATGTGGTGGTCATTTTCCATCAAAGAAAACTGCTGCAAAAATTTTACAGTGTGGATTTTACTGGCCAACTTTATTCAAAGATGCATATGAGAATTCTAAAATTCATAAAGAAAGAACTAAAGCCTTTCATGACAAGTTAATTTCAAGAAAAACATTTGATGTTGGGCAAAAAGTTCTACTTTATAATTCTAGACTTCACATATTTCCTGGTAAGTTGAGATTAAGATGGACTGGCCCATTTGTGGTTAAGCATGTGTATCATTATGGAGCAGTTGACATTGAGAATCCTAGAAATGGTAACATATTCAAGGTAAATGGACAAAGACTCAAACTCTTTTTGGAAAATCATATTACTCAAGAAGAGGTTGTTTTTCTTTCTGATCCTTGTTTTGAAAATAACTAGATGTAAATATAATTTTTACTAATTTCCAAAAAAAAAAAATAATAATAATAATAATAATAATACATTTTTTTTAACCCCGGTTAAATGGCGGATAACGGTACTCCGTGATTATTTAAGTCGGTTCCATCAGCTACCCACAAAACTGATATTGTATATAAATTTCTCTTTCAATTTCTCTTTCATTTTATTTTATTTTATTTTTTTCAGGATGGATGATATTCTCAAAAGATTGCAGAAACGATTCCCTCCTTTTCCTCGAAATATTTTACTGAAGCTTTACCAAGTTCGATTTGAAAGATTAAGAATGCTTATGCACAAAGGGATTCCTGAAGACATACGTTGGATAATTGAAGCCAAGGTACGTGAAGATGAATATCTTCCTGTTTTGCATTTACCAGGTACAGGTAGAAGCACTTTTGCAAAGCGCATGAGTTCAAATTGCCACAAATGTGCACGATGGACGTGTAACGGTAAATGTCGTTCTATTGGGATTCCGTCCTCTAATCGAGATGATAAAATTGAATTCATTAAGGATGGACTGAGTAAGGAGAATTTGGGTAATATCCAACTTTCTCTTGAGACGCATCCTAGTGGAGACGTACAAAGAGAAATTCTTGATTTATGGCCGCAATTCCAAAGGGAATGGCAACATCTTGGGAATCTGATGTTAAAAGACCCTGTTTGCCAGCTTGTAAGAAAACTGGATGGGAAGCATATCCTCGACTCATAGAAGGCGTTTAAGCCGTTTATGGACGTAAAACCAGAGGAAGATGTGAGCCACAATCACAACTACAATAAATGACTTCTCAGCTTTTGGTTTGATTTGCAATAACTTCATTTCGGTTTAATTTACGTGTTGTTCGATTTGTGTAATTATTTTCGTTTTTTTTGCATTGGTCTTTTACGGTTGATTTTTCTTCTCTTTTTGATTTTCTTCCTGAAATCACGCAAAAATCTTTTGTTAGGTTAACATTTTCTTCTGACAGGTCAAATACACTTTCGGCGACATTATTACTCTTGTCTGATTCACTACTCAGTCCTCTATATATTACACCATGTACTCATTCTCTTTCAGGCACTCAAAAAAAAAATGGAAAGTACTTCGTCCCAGCGCATTGAAAAAATTTGTGTCTTTGGAGGTGCTTATCCAGGGAAAAATAAAATATTCGCTGATGAAGCCATAAGAGTTGGAGTAATACTTGCCCAACAAAAGATCCAGTTGATTTATGGAGGCGGTAGTTCGGGTTTAATGGGAGCAGTCGCTACAGTAGCACATGCCGGAGGAAGTCCAGTTCTAGGAATCGTGCCAAAACTATTCACAGGTTTTTGTGGACCTACCTTGGGTACGGGAATACAAGTCTGGAGTATCCATGAACGGATAACAGTCATGTACCATTCTGCCGATGCATTCATTGCTTTACCAGGAGGTCTGGGTATATTGGAAGAAATAGCTTGCGTGGCTTCTTGGTCATCTTTGGTCACAAAAAAGAAACCCATTGGTTTGCTTAATATTAATGGTTATTTTAGTAATTTGCTTTCATATTTAGATAATGCTGTGGATAATGGATTCATGTTTTCAGAGGCAAGGAGAACCATAATTTCTGCTACAACCATTGAAGATTTACTCAAAAAGCTCCAAGCTTATGAGTATTTATCTGCTACGATTGTTTCGCAAACGCTCGGAAAAAGAAAAAGAGATATGGACGAGCAAGGAGTGGATTGCACTCTGTCTTTGTGACATTATCTAACATTTTGTTTGTTGTGTCTCAGTTATAATAAGTGGTTAGCAACCTCTGCAGGTAATATCTCCTAAATTCTACCTTTAGTAGGGGGTAAGGGACATATTTTGCTAATTTAAAAAAAAAAAAAAAGTTTGTTGTGTTTTAAGCAATTTAGAAGTATTCATTCTGAACAAGGTCTGAGTAAGGGAGACTTGAGACATACCTTGTCAGTTTGATTTTAATCTTTTTATGTTTACTTGTTAATTTTTGTTTAGTATTTTAGGATTATTTAGGTTGCATGAGTTTGTTTTGTTTTGAGTCTTAGTTATTCCTATTCTTATGTTATTAGTTCTTTTCTCTTAAACATGATTCTTTCATTTTGGTTAATAGACTTACATTGAGGACAATGTGAGAATTAAGTGTGGGGGGAACGATTTAGGATTTCTTTTATTTTTGTCTACTATTTTTTTTTATGAGTCTTTATTATTATTATTATTATTTTAATGTGTTCTAGTTCCTTTTAATACAATGATGAGATATGAATTGCATAAGTCTAAAACAGATTTATTAGTGAGAAGATTTTCATGAGAATTGAGCTTGATGTCAACCTTTTTATGAGCCAATGTTAATATGATATGTTGATTGAGAAAGAAGCATGTTTAGACTTAATCTGACTAAAATAATCATCCTTGTGAGTTTTTGAGCCTATAATGATTGATGCATTATACATGATTCTCTAGAACTTGCTTTAAACCGTTTGAGACTATATTGATACATGTGACAACATGAATATGATAGAGGCATTAGGATTATAACCAGAGCCAAACAGCCATCCATTATTAATGTTCTAAGAGAACATCCCCACTAGTGAGCCAATTTGAGCCTACATTAAATATGCTATTTTATTGGTAACCAGAACTTACACCTAGCCTAAATATACTTATATCCTTACCCTTGTTCTAAAGATGGATTATATATTTTGAGACATATTGCAAAAACAAGGGATACTTTTTGAAAATTTGGGTTAGAACGAAAGATAAGTGTGGGGGAGGAGAGAGGCAAAATTCAAGAGAAAAAGAAAGGGATCATTGTTAAATACATTCCCATATTAAAAAAAAAAAAAAAATCTTCTCTTGAACTTCTAGTTAAAGTAAAGAAAAAGATGTTACAAAGTTGGTTAGAATGAAGCAAAGGCTCAACATGAATATTTAGCCTATGTTATTATGTGCTTTATAAGAGTTTTGAGAAGTTTTATTTGTATGATCTTATTATGTCTCTAAACTCTATGAACTCTTTGGAACCTTTGTGATATCTTTATCCTTTTGTTCTTTAACTACATTATAACCCTTTGGCCCCATTACAACCTTGAAAAAAGACCTCTTGATTTATGAAGTTGTATGATCTAAATAGTGGAGAATAGGTGGACAAGCAAGCATATGGTAGAACTGTTTTCATGATATTGATTGAGTGTAAACACTTTACCACTACTTTAAAGAGTGAAAATCATGAGAGTATAGTGAGAAGTTGAGATTAAGTTGAATATGCACTATTTTGATTGAAATATGTTATGTTAATATTGGCTTAACTCATTTATTTACATTCAAGCATGAATTTTTGTGAAATTCTTTGAGCTATTGATTAGTTTATAAGACTTGTTCAAAGATTGTCTCTAATTTATATTGAAAGGATTAGGAGTAAATATTTTTAGTGTATGTAGTTTACTTATATTTTAGTTTTTCAATGTTTGTGGGTATCGTTCTAGCAAACCCTCACGAGACTAAACTCGTCCACTAGGGACACCTAGGGGTTTAAAGGCTTGTGTCACAAGCTAAGTGCCACCGTGATTTCCAACGAAAATGGATTAGATTAGATTTTCTTATTTTATTTTTATTGAGTCGTTGCTAGGGACTAGCAACAATCTAAGTGTGGGGGTGTGATAACTCGTATAATTATATAGTTCTTAGTTATGTTTTATTATTGTTTTGTGTCAAATACGAGTTATTATTGCTTACTCTAATTGTGTTTATGATATTTTATATTTTTATGTAATTTGGTGTTTTTCACGAGTTTCTTTGAGTGATTTCAGATTACTAGGTTAAATCAAGAATTAAGGGCAAATCCAATTCAGTTCCAGTTCCGACACCTTTTGCCATATCAGCTATATCTGGAGTTTCACTGAAGCATTAAGGCTGAAATGTTTACAGTGCATAGTTAAGAGTCATATCTATCTTTTTCATGTTTTACACTTCTTGAAACGGAGTCGTTTTCCCTAGCGAAATCGACCATCAAGTTGGCTGATGTGCAATGACGTCTGTGCTGACCTGTTTTGGTCTTTTGACCATATCTTCCGATCCACATGAGCAAATGATCTGATTCCAACGGCTATGGATCCGTAACTAATAGGGGTATATTTTTCTAGAAGACCATTTGATCAGATCGAGCCTCCAACATTGAAAAAATCGACCATCAAGCTGGCTGATCAGAATTGTCATACAATATGATGAAAATTGTTAGAAAAATGCACCCACCTATTATACCTACCTTTGAAATTTATAAAGCTTGTCTCTTGTCATTTAGCTCTCCAAAATGTGTATAAATAGAGGGCCTTGGATGATTGTAAGAGTATCATTATACATTGGTAGGATATTAGCCATTGTAATAAAATTCTCTAAGTTTTCTTTTTCTTTCCTTTCTCTAGTTTTCTTTTTCTATATTTACTTATGCTTCTTACATTTCTTTTCATTTTATTCATATCTAGTATGTGTTGCTAATCATATTGTTGAGGTGATAAGGTGAAGCTCTTGGTAAATGCTAAGGTTAGTCTCTTAAACATGAGCTAAAATGAATTATCATTTATAAACACTAGTATAGATAATATTTTCTTTTGGTTTAAAATCATACTTGCAAAGTAGGGATCTTGATTCATTATTGACAATGAAAATGGCACAATAAATGCTTGGTTTCATAACCTTGATTTGTTGTAGACATATACCTTGGCATAAGGAATGCTTGGACTCTTTTTATGAGTTTTGAGGACACCAAATGAACATAATATCATATGCTATGGACGTTGGACAATTTGGACTGAATTGCTAAACCTTCCGATTGGAACCTCCTTTATGTGTGGATTTCAATTGTGTAATAAACAAGATTAATCTTAGCATAACACCAAGAGTGGATTCTCTAACCTCAACATCTTTTCTTATTGTTTTGTTTATATCTTGTTTAATTTCTTTTATGTTGTTTTGTTTATTTTGTTCTCTTATATCTTGTTTATCTTGTTTTGTTGTTGATTCCCTAATATCTTGTTTACTTTCTTTTTCTTATATATTTATAAACTTATACTTACTAATACGCCTCCCTGTGGTTCGACCTCGGACACCCGAGAATTTATTACTTGAACATAACCTGCACTTGGGTTTACAACTCTTAATTGAGTCTCCATCAACAAGTTAGGCTCAAGAAATATAATAATAATGTGATCAATCCTCTCAAAATATTTCCATTCTCACTCATCCTTAGTCCTATGTTCAACATTAATATTTTGAAAAGAAAACAAAAGGCAAGAAAAGACTCGATCCAAAGAAAATAGAAAAGTAAAAACCTCTCTATAATGAAGAACCTCGAATCTTGAATTCTGATTTTTTTTTTAAGCACAAGTGATTTTCTTTTGATTTGTGCCCTCATTGGGACATCTTTTATGCAAAATCATATCTATTCATAATCATCATTCTTGTTTTTATTTTTTTTTTTCAAAAATCACATTGGATTCCATACTTTCTTTTTCTTTCTTTTCATTCAATTGATCAAACAAGACAGATTTTCATCAGCTCTTTTTTCAGCATCTTTTTCTCAACTCATCACAATATTGTTTTGGCATCAATAAGTTCGAAGTTCACGACTCTAAAAACAGTCACTCATTCTAACTACCCTCTTTTGCATTATTCCCTTTCTTTTTTTTTTCAGATTTCAAAAGATAACAAAATAAACAAGAAGGAAACACACAATCCCAAACCCAATGATCACAAATATTATCATAAAAGTATAAAGAGGGAATGGGGGTCGGAATCGTATCCGTTCACTTTGGCATAATTTCTGGAGTTCATATCTAGGGATCCAACCCGAAGGTTTACAACCTATGGGCTCCTAATGTAAGGGGGGCAAAGATAAAGGGCATTCTGGATAGTGACTTTGTTCTAAGATCAGATCATGTATAGATGCAAGCATCTATGTGATGACCTAAATCTGCATGTGGAATGAAGAGAAAAAGTAAAATTACTATGTCTTCCCAGTTTTCCGTGGCTTTCCAAAGGCTCACCATGAATTCACATTCCAACAAAAATCGAACCGATCTGCCAAAAACAATCTCAAAGACATTTGATCATTAAAAATATTCAATTTTCAGAAAACCAAATTGAAAATAACCTAGATAACTTAATCAAAGCCTTTGTAACTCTATTGCTTTATCCACATGCTTGCCAAGATTATACTAATACTCAAAAAAAAATACATACACGAAAGTAGTAAAACACATGTAGATAATAAACGGACCAGATAGTTTTTTTTTTTTTTTGAAAAGATTAAATCAAACTGACAAGGTATGTCTCAAGTCTCCCTTACTCAGACCTTGTTCAGAATGAATACTTCTAAATGGCTTAAAACACAATAATTTTTTTTTTTTTTTTACAAATTAGCAAAATATGTCCCTTACCCCCTACTAAAATATGACATTGTCCCCAATGTCAAATTTTAAAGGTAGAATTTAGGAGATATTACCTGCAGAGGTTGCTAACCACTTATTATAACTGAGACACAACAAACAAAATGTTAGATAATGTCACAAAGACAAAGTGCAATCCACTCCTTGCTTGTCTATATCTCTTTTTCTTTTTCCGAGCGTTTGCGAAACAACCGTAGCAGGTAAATACTCATAAGCTTGGAGCTTTTTGAGTAAATCTTCAATGGTTGTAGCAGAAATTATGATTCTTCTTGCCTCTGAAAACATGAATCCATTTTCCACAGCATTATCTAAATATGAAAGCAAATTACTAAAATAACCATTAATATTAAGCAAACCAATGGGTTTCTTATTTAGGACCAAAGATGACCAAGAAGCCACGCAAGCTATTTCTTCCAATGTACCGAGACCTCCTGGTAAAGCAATGAATGCATCGGCAGAATGGTACATGATTGTCATCCATTCAGGGATACTCCAGACTTGTATTTCCTTACCCACGGTAGGTCCACAAAAAATTGTGAATAGTTTTGGCACGATTCCTAGAACTGGACTTCCTCCGGCGTGTGCTGCTGTGGCGACTGCTCCTATTAAACCCGTACTACCGCCTCCATAAATCAACTAGATCTTTTGTTGGGCAAGTATTACTCCAACTCTTATGGCTTCATCAGCGAATATTTTATTTTTCCCTGGATAAGCACCTCCAAAGACACAAACTTTTTCAATGCGCTGGGACGAAGTACTTTCCATTTTTTTTCGAGTGCCTGAAAGAGAATAAGTACATGGTGTAATATATAGAGGACTGAGTAGTGAATCAGACAAGAGTAATAATGTCGCCGAAAGTGTATTTGACCTGTCAGAAGAAAATGTTAACCTAACAAAAGATTTTTGCGTGATTTCAGGAAGAAAATCAAAAAGAGAAGAAAAATCAACCGTAAAAGACAAATGCAAAAAAAACGAGAATAATTACACAAATCGAACAACACGTAAATTAAACCGAAATGAAGTTATTGCAAATCAAACCAAAAGCTGAGAAGTCATTTATTGTAGTTGTGATTGTGGCTCACATCTTCCTCTGGTTTTACGTCCAGAAACGGCTTAAACGCCTTCTATGAGTCGAGGATATGCTTCCCATCCAGTTTTCTTACAAGCTGGCAAACAGGGTCTTTTAACATCAGATTCCCAAGATGTTGCCATTCCCTTTGGAATTGCGGCTATAAATCAAGAATTTCTCTTTGTACGTCTCCACTAGGATGCGTCTCAAGAGAAAGTTGGATATTACCCAAATTCTCCTTACTCAGTCCATCCTTAATGAATTCAATTTTATCATCTCGATTAGAGGACGGAATCCCAATAGAATGACATTTATCGTTACACGTCCATCATGCACATTTGTGGCAATTTGAACTCATGCGCTTTGCTCGTCGCTTCTTTGCAAAAGTGCTTCTACCTGTACCTGGTAAATGCAAAACAGGAAGATATTCATCTTCACGTACCTTGGCTTCAATTATCCAACGTATGTCTTCAGGAATCCCTTTGTGCATAAGCATTCTTAATCTTTCAAATCGAACTTGGTAAAGCTTTAGTAAAATATTTCGAGGAAAAGGAGGAAATCGTTTCTGCAATCTTGTGAGAATATCATCCATCCTGAAAAAAAATGAAAAAAGAAAAAAAATAAAATGAAAGAGAAATTGAAAGAGAAATTTATATACAATATCAGTTTTGTGGGTAGCTGATGGAACCGACTTAAATAATCACGTAGTACCGTTATCCCCCATTTAACCGGGGTTAAAAAAAATTATATTTACATCTAGTTATTTTCAAAACAAGGATCAAAAAGAAAAACAACCTCTTCTTGAGTAACATGATTTTCCAAAAAGAGTTTGAGTCTTTGTCCATTTACCTTGAATACGTTACCATTTTGAGGATTCTCAATGTCAACTGCTCCATAATGATACACATGCTTAACCACAAATGGGCCAGTCCATCTTGATCTCAACTTACCAGGAAATATGTGAAGTCTAGAATTATAAAGTAGAACTTTTTGCCAACTTCAAATGTTTTTCTTGAAATTAACTTGTCATGAAAGGCTTTAGTTCTTTCTTTATGAATTTTAGAATTCTCATATGCATCATTGAATAAAGTTGGCCAGTAAAATCCACACTGTAAAATTTTTGCACCAGTTTTCTTTGATGAAAAATGACAACCACATGCCTCAGAATGACAAAACTTAATTACACTACTTACCTCATTGTCGGGAATGCATCTTCGAAAAATCTGATCAGGAAAATATTTGAACAAGTAAGGGTCATCCCAGTAGAACTTCTTTACCTCATTCAGAAACTTCCTTTTATCTTGGGGGCTCCATTGAGAAGGAATTTTTCCTTCTTGTATTTCATCAAGATGTGAAGAAATTATGACTGGAAAAGTTTCATTCTCACCCAAAAAGGAATATTTTAGCTCGGATGGCAATGGTTTTAAATCCAGCTTGGGTGGTTCAATAGTTGATGGTACAGTGACATTTGTGAGTGATGGAAGTTCCTCAAACTTTTGTTTCCAACGATGCTTATCCTGAAAAGAATTTAACAAAGAATCAGTGTGTGAAATTTCTGAAGCATTATCAAACTCACATTCAATTAAATAAGCTTCTAAAGGATCATGGAATGTGGTAGTGGTGATATGTTCATGAACAAGTTCTTCAATGAAATCCACTTCATGTACTTCTGAATCATCACCAGGTTGCTTGCAAATGTTGAACACATTTAATTCTAAAGTCATATTTCCAAAAGAAATGTTCAAAATACCATTCCTGCAATTTATCAGAGCATTAGAAGTTGCAAGAAATGGACGGCCTAATATAACAGGAATTTGAACATTTGGATTTGAAACAGGATGTGTGTCCAAAACAATAAAATCAACAGGGAAGTAAAAATTATCAATTTGAACCAAAACATCTTCAACTATCCCTCGAGGAATTTTTACAGAATGATCAGCTAGTTGAAGTGTAACAGGTGTTTCCTTGAGTTCACCTAAACCTAACTGTTGATAAACAGAAAAAGGCAAAAGATTAACACTAGCACCAAGATCAAGCAATGCACGTTCTATTCTAGTGTTTCCAATGATGCATGAGATTGTTGGACATCCAGGATCTTTGAATTTTGGTGGAGTAAGGTGCTGAATGATTGAGCTCACACTTTCCGTCAGAAATGCTTTCTTTTGTACATTATGTTTCCTTTTAACTGTGCACATGTCATTCAAAAATTTAGTATAAGATGGAACTTGTTTGATTGCATCCAATAAAGGAATGTTAATCTTAACTTGTTTGAAAAGTTCATAAATTTCTGCATTGTGATTCAAATTCTTTATTGTTTGCAACCTTTGAGGAAAATGAGCAGGATGCATACCTTTTTCTTTGTCCAAATTTTCAAGAAGTTCAGACTTACCATCATCCTTACCATTACTTTTCGGAGGGGAAGAAGGATCTTGGTCTTTTGATGGAATGTTTTTGTCAATTGCCTTTCCACTTCGAAGAGTTGTGATAGAACTGGCATTTTCCTGTTGAGTTTCATTGGAGCAAGAAACAAGACATTGAGTAGAAGGGTTAGGCTGAGGTTGAGCAGGAAACTTACCTTTTTCTTGAGTGCGTAATGAAGCTGTCAATGTGGACAAGGTGTTTTTGATCTCATTGATGTCCTGTGAAGTTTGGTTATTCACATTTGCTTGTGTTTGCATGAATGCTTGCAATGTCTCTTCCAAGGTTTGTACACGTGAAGGTTGATAGGAAAAGGTGTTGCCCGGCTTTTGAGATTGTGGTACCTGAACATGATTATTATTCCGCCAACTGAAGTTGGGATGATTTCTCCATTCAGGGTTATACGTTTCAGAATAAGGAGAAGGAAAAGGCTTTTTAAATGTGTTTATGGAATTTACTTGATCATGCAACGCTTCTTTAAGAATGGGAATGTTTGGACATTCAGAAGTGGGGTGTCCCATGATTTCACAAATTCCACAACTTTCTTCATTTTTAACCATTTTGACTTCTTTTACTTCTCTAAGTTCCATGGCTTCAATCTTTCTAGCCAAATTAGCTACTTTAGCTTTTATCTCATCTTCTTGACTAAAATGATATTTACCTCTGTTAGAAACAAGATTAGATCTATTGGAACTTTCAGAGGAATTATCTGTGTGCCAGACTTGAGAGTTATCTACCAAATGGTATAGGTAGTCAAAGGCTTCTTCAGGTTCTTTTTCTAGAAACTCACCGTTACACATTGTTTCAACAAATTGTTTAGTTTCGGGAGTTAAACTTTCATAAAAGAAACTAATAAGACGCCATTTTTCAAAACCATGATGTGGACAAGAACTTAACAAATCTTTAAAACGCTCCCAGCACTGAAAAAATGCTTCATTTTGATTTTGATTGAAATTTTGAATCTGTCTTTTCAAAGCAGTAGTTTTATGTGCTGGGAAAAATTTCTTTAGAAACTCAGTTTGTAATTCTTGCCATGTGCCAATTGACCTTGGTTTTAAATTATGAAGCCAAATTTTTGCTTTATCTTTTAAAGAAAAAGGAAATAATTTTCGCTTGACAATTTCATTTGTACATTGTTGGTCATTAAAGGTGACACATACATCTTCGAAGTCTTTTAGAAACGAGTAAGCACTTTCCGATTCTAACCCATGAAAATTTGGAAGCAAAGCTATCATACCTAGTTTAAAACGAAAGTTGTTTGCATTGAGAGGAAAAATAAAACAAGAGGGTGATGAGCTTCGAGTTGGTTGCAAGTAGTCACGCATGGTGCGTACTTGTCTGTTCTCATCTTCAGCATGAACACTTTCATTGTCAGCCATGGTAGGAGTTGTATTAGAAAGATTACCTGAAAAAGTTTCACAATAAAATCTAACTAAACGACGAGATCTAAAATCACGTCGCCAAACAAGCATAAAACAAAGTTAATATACAGATAATATATATAAATATAAACTTTACAATATAAATGTAAATATATAGAAAATTAGGCGGTATAACCAGCCAATAAAAATAAATATACTTATAAACTTATATACTTAGTATTGCCTCCTCGGCAACGGCGCCAAAAACTTGATGGAGACTCAATTAAGAGTTGTAAACCCAAGTGCAGGTTATGTTCAAGTAATAAATTCTCGGGTGTCCGAGGTCGAACCACAGGGAAGCGTATTAGTAAGTATAAGTTTATAAATATATAAGAAAAAGAAAGTAAACAAGATATTAGGGAATCAACAATAAAACAAATAACATAAAAGAAATTAAACAAGATATAAAAAACAATAAGAAAAGATGTTGAGGTTAGAGAATCCACTCTTGGTGTTATGCTAAGATTAATCTTGTTTTATTACACAATTGAAATTCACACATAAGGGAGGTTCCAATCGGAAGGTTTAGCAATTCAGTCCAAATTGTCCAACGTCCATAGCATATGATATTATGTTCATTTGGTGTCCACAAAACTCATAAAAAGAGTCCAAGCATTCCTTATGCCAAGGTATATGTCTACAACAAATCAAGGTTATGAAACCAAGCATTTACTGTGCCATTTTCATTGTCAATAATGAATCAAGATCCCTACTTTGCAAGTATGATTTTAAACCAAAAGAAAATATTATCTATACTAGTGTTTATAAATGATGATTCATTTTAGCTCATGTTTAAGAGACTAACCTTAGCATTTACCAAAAGCTTCACCTCATCACCTCAACAATATGATTAGCAACACATACTAGATATGAATAAAATGAAAAGAAATGTAAGAAGCATAAGTAAATAAAGAAAAAGAAAACTAGAGAAAGGAAAGAAGAAGAAAACTTAGAGAATTTTATTACAATGGCTAATATCCTACCAATGTACCAATAATACTCTTACAATCATCCAAGGCCCTCTATTTATACACATTTTGGAGAGCTAAATGACAAGAGACAAGCTTTATAAATTTCAAAGGTAGGTATAATAGGTGGGTGCATTTTTCTAACAATTTTCATCATATTGTATGACAATTCTGATCAGCCAGCTTGATGGTTGATTTTGTCAATATTGGATGCTTGGTCTGATCAAATTGTCTTCTAGAAAAATCTTCCCCTATCAGTTGGTGATCCATAGCCGTTGAAATCAGCTCATTTTCTCATGTGGATCAAAAGATATGGTCAAAATACCAAAACTGGTCAGAACAGACGGCATTGCACATCAGCCAACTTGATACCACATTTCGCTAGGGAAAACGACTCCGTTTCAAGAAATGTAAAGCATGAAAAAGATAGATATGCCTCTTAACTTTGTACTGTAAAAATTTCAGCCTTAATGCTTCAGTGAAACTTCAGATATAGCTGATATAGAAAAAGGTGTCGGAACTGGAACTGAATTGGATTTGCCCTTAATTCTTGATTTAACCTAGTAATCTGAAATCACTCAAAAAAACTCGTGAAAAACACCAAATTACATAAAAATATAAAAGATCATAAACACAATTAGACTAAGCAATAATAACTCGTAGTTGACACAAAACAATAATAAAACATAACTAAAAACTATATAATTATACGAGTTATCACAAGGTATCCTCATATATATTTGCCTTTTGTTTTGTTTTATCATGAAACAATTATCATCAGTTATCACCTCATTCTTGTTTGCTTAAGAAATTTAATCGTTACCGTTAAAAGTGTTTGAATTCATAGGAGCAAAATAGGAAAGGTCTTTAGGTCATTGTAAAGTGAACTTACAAAATATGAGAACGTCATTAAACAATGATGTAGGAGATTGATCTCAAATCCAAATTGAGGTAATGCTTTCAAACTATTTCTCGATATTTTGGTTATTACTTTCAGTATTTAGAAGGCAAAGAGTACCTTACTACTGCATGGCTTGGCCTGTAACATTTCTGAAACTGCAAGTTTTTCTACTATCTCTACGAGACTGTTCCTTTATTGATAGTTCTATTTTGTCGTAGAGATACATGGAAGATTCTTCCTTCCAAGGTACCTTTTATTTCTGTAATTATTACTACCTCTATGAGACTGTTCCTTTATGACCTCAATCAATGGCCTTTAGAAGGTATTTATGGTTATTTTATACAAAACATTTTGTAGCAGTTGTCTCAAATTTCTTGATTCATTCTTTGTTTACACCTTCCTTTTTTTACCTTGTATAAACAGTTTCTTCGTATAAAAAATTTAATTGAGTTATACTCAGATGTTCTTTTGACTTGGAAATTTAAGAAGATATGCCATCTTGGAGAAGCACAATAGAGATTTATTATCAAAATGTGTTGTGAGTCCCTACTGTTAATTCACATGTTGGTATTTATGGTTTTCATATGAGAAATTTTTTTTACCAAACTCTTATTTTGAGCTTAGAGGTTTGCTCATTGATTTTTTTTATAATACAAGTTTAGATGCTATAGATGATTTCATACATCTCTGGTCTCTTGATATTTTATTTTTTGCAAAGTGTTTTTTCTATAATTTGATAAATGTACTTAACCTTTTTAAAAATTCCCTTGTCATCCCAGTTCAGAACTTACTTTTAAGTTTTGAATTCAACTATATCTAGCTTGGAAAATTATACTATGAGATTCAGATACATCTACCCATAGGACATTATTCTACTGGCAGAAATATTTCAGAATACCAGCTTGTAGAATGGAAAGACTCTGCAAGATTTAAATGGTGCTAGTTTTGCTTCTTCAGGTCTGCTGGGACTAAATTACTTTCTTTAATTGCCCTGTCCCTGAAATTGGATGAAGATTTTTTTGAAAAAGTGGGTGCCCTTAATGAACCATTGGCATTTATTCGCATATTACACAATCCAGGTATGGTAGCACTACTTGGCTTCTTTATATTTGTTGAAGTCATTGATTGAGGTGAAGTTTTTATGGAGCATTTTTCCCCCTTTTCTTCATTAATCTTTTTGGCATTACACTTGTACATATTATCAGTGAAGTTGGAGCTGATATATGCTTAATTTCTAATAATATATATTATTTACATATAATTCACTGCATCGAAAGAGACAAGACTTGTTAATATATGCATAAAGCTTAATTTCTATTTCTATTTCTCCAGGAAAAATTGTTTGATGCATCTTATTATTCCATTTGCTAAATTTCTAAGGATTTTTTAAACCTTACAGATATGTTGACTAAAGTGGAGAATATTATTAGTGAAGTTGGAGCTGATGTGCTGCTGTTCCTGTGGCTTGTTTCTTGTGGCTTTGCTTGTTGTTTCTGAAGCACTTTGTCACTTAATTTTGATTCCCAAACTCATAAATTGGCATGTTGCGAATCTAGAGATTCAAGATCACTCATTGTATAGTAATGATTTTGACCTATTTTGGCAGTCATGACCATCGTGTCAAAGAGATACATATTATTTAATTTGTGAAAGTGATATAATTAAGATTATTTATTTTTAATATTATTAAATATTTTATACTTTCTTATGATGCTTTTACTTTATATGAAATATGTTGGATTAGGATTATAGATAAATCAATATTAATAATTGAAAATATAATAAAATTTTATTTTTACTGACGCTTTAAACTCTATACTGACAGATCATATATCAACAGTAATGTGTAATATACTGACGAAGCGGATCGTCGGTAAAGATACAATAAAACCGTCGCTATACGTTTAGTTACATATTTAACAATTAGACCTATACCAACGGACCTTACCGTCGGTATAGACAAAAATAAAATTAGCTAACACAACAGAGTCTATACCGACGATGGTACCATTAGTGACACCTACAACTGTCGGTATAGACTATATACCCTATTCCGACGGTCGTTTTTTCGTCCGTATAGGTCTATACCGACGAGGGTTTTAGCGACGCTTAAATTTTTGTCGGAATAGCTATTTTGACCGTCGGTATAGGGTTTTTGGACTTATAGCGACGGATTTTTTGAGTTTTACCAACGATTTTTGGACCGTCAGTATATGGCAATTTTTTTGTAGTGTTGATAATTGAAATAATTTAAAAGAAAAAAAAATCTAATAGATAAAGGAAAATTCCGGCTATGATTCCAAAGACAGAAAATGTTGACAATTTGAATAAATGCTTTGGCTTCGGCTTCTTTTAGGGTTTTTGGGATATGATAGTTAAGTACTTGGTGCATGCACATATTACATATACATATAGTTTCTTGTGTAAATCGGAAGAAGTTTATGTGGACCAACTTGAAAGTTTCTCAGTAGAAGGAAAAGGTCATATGATGTGTAAGCTTAAGAAATCAATATATGGATTTAAACAAGCTTCCCGACAATGGTATATCAAGTTTAATGATACTATAATATCTTTTGGATTTAATGAAAACACTTTTGACTGGTGTATATACCAAAAGATCAGTTGGAGCAAGTTTATTTTCTTAGTTTTATACGTTGATGACATTTTACTTGCTACTAATGATTTAAGCATATTGCGTGAGACGAAAAATTTTCTCTAAAATTTTGAAATGAAAGATATGGGAGAGCAATCCTATGTGACAGGAATTGAAATATTCCATGATAGATCACAAGGACTATTAGGAATGTCTCATAAAGGATATATCGAAAGAATTTTAGAGAGATTTAATATGGATAAATTTAGTCTCATGCAATATCCAAAGAATGATGTAGAACGTAAGGGAATGGAATCAATTCCATATGCTTCTGTTATGGGCAGTTTGATGTATGTATAAACCTGCATAAGATCGGATGTTATCTTTGCAATTGAAATGCTGGGTAGGTATCAAAGTAATCCTGAAATGGATCACTGGAAAAATTGCAAAGAAGGTTCTAAGGTACCTACAAGGAATAAAGAATTGCATGCTCCTGTATAGGAAATCCAACCACCTAGAAGTGATTGGATATTCAGATTCAGATTTTGCTGGATGCCTTGACAACTGAAAGTTCACTTTTCGTTATCTATTTCTATTAGCTGAAGGAACAATACCATGAAAAATTGCTAAGCAATCTGTCATTGCTTCATCCATTATGGAAGCAGAGTTTGTGGCATGTTTTGAAGCCACAATCCATGCATTATCGATGCGAGATTTTATTTCAGGGCTTGGGGTAGTCTACACCATTACCAAACCACTGAAAATTTGTTGTGATAATTCTGTAGTAGTATTCTTCTTCAAAAATGACAATTAAAGTATTTTGTCGTTAAGAAGAAGGTTCAGAAACAAAGAGTGTCTATTGAGCACATTAGAACTGATCTCATGATTGTAGATCCGTTAACTAAGGGTTTACAACCTAAGACATTTAAAGAACATGTACATAGAATGGGTCTTGGTTGTATTGATGAATAATGTGTTTATGATGCTTTTGACACTCTGAGCTCAATGATGTGTTTCTGACATGCATTAATGAATTTTCTATTTCTCATAAGGTGTGCACATAGTTTGTATTTTGAGTTAATAGTGAGACATTACTGTAGACCATGAAAGAATATACATATTTCGCTTATCTACTATGGTAAGTTACAAGTGTAGTGGTATATGGAAGGAAGTATATGACCAAAGTAATGTATGACGCCATAACTCGCACTTAGTGATTTATCATAATATGGTAATTGTTATGAACATTATAGAGAGATTTGTTCTTTTATGCGCGCTATAATGTTTATGCTATTAAATTTTAATGTTATTGGATCATCAAACCATGTGGGAGAATGTAAGATAATGGTCCAATATTAATGTTACTGGTCCGATATTTTCGAGATAATTATTATTTAATTTATTGAATTATAAATTAATATTTATCCTTTAATGGTAAACAAATCTCAACCGTTCATTTGGATACTTGATGGACGTTCCATATTAAAAGATAGAGATATATTAAATTGGTTCTCTCCCTGTCCATTAGGGTTACTCAACTAAAACACGTTCACATTCAGTTTTCATCAGAAAAGCCCTGAGTAACAGAAAGAGGGATCAAGGAGAGAAACCAATTTACTTGTGGAGATCAGGGATTCAATCATGACTTATTCATCAGATCAGGGATTCAATCAGGGTTTCTTCATCTTCCCCAAACAATCAGGTACGCTTTCTAAATATGAGAATTATGTGTTCAAAATCCTAAAGATATTAAGTTTAATTGTCCGAATGCTTGACAATTTTATAAGTCATATTTTACATAAACCAATAAAAATTTTAGAACAATTGACTAAAAAGTCTGGCTTCTTCTACAACAAACTGAATGATACAAGGCTTCTCTTTCTTGATATTTTACTAGAACAAAGAGGCACTTCTTCTCACTAATAATTTCTCTGTAGTTTCTGTTCTTATATCCTTTCTTAATTGACACAAATAATACAAAACAATATGAGGATCATTTTCAATACATACTAGATAGATGCCCGCGCTTTGTTGCAGACATGTTATTGAATTTGAATTGATATTTTATAATAAATTTAAAAGATAAAAAATAAGAGGAGTAAAAATAATTTAGAAAAATTATAACTTCTATACTTATACGACACCTGATATAAAATTGAGAGTTACTTGAATATGGTCAATTATATATGGCAATTACAGACACAACATAATTATACGATACGAACATAACATAACATGAGAAAAATAATTAAATACGACATGACACGAAAAATAACATGAACACGACACAAATACACGAACGTGTCAAAATCTACATAAAACAAATTATTAATATGTCAAATTTATATAAATATATATTACATTGAATACGATTATGATAGAAAAAATAACACGAACATGATGACATGCGACACAAAATTGAGAGTTATTTGAATAGTGTATACTAGACTTGGCAATTTCAGACACAACATGATTATATGACAATAACACAAGATGAAAAAAATAATTAAAACACGACACAAAAATAACATGAACACGACACAAATACACGAATGTGTCAACATTTACATAAAATGAATTATTAACGTGTAAAAATTTATATAAATTTATAATACTTTAAACACATGTTAAAATAACACGAACATGTTACAAACATACAATTTTCTCTAAATTGAATCATTATGACAAATTATGCAAAATATGGGATGAATTGAGACATGACACAAACACACAAAATTTTCTCTAAATTGAAACACCATGACAAACTATGCAAAATATTTGGATGAATCGAAACGCGAAATAATTAAAATACGATATGACACGAAAATAATATGAACACAACACAAATACACGAACGTGTCAAAATCTACATAAAACGAATTATTAACTTATAAATATTTATATAAATTTATAATACTTTGAACACACGAAAGAATAATACGAACACGATACGAAAAATAACATGAACACGACACGAATACACGAACGTGACAAAATCTACATATAATGAATTATTAACGTGTTTCTCTAAATTGAATCACCATGACAAACTATGCAAAATATTTGGATGAATCGAAACATGACATGAACACATGAAAAAAATAATTAAAATACAACACGATACGAAAATAATATGAATATGGCACAATACACGAACGTGTCAAAATCTACATAAAATTAATTTTTAACATGTAAAAAATTTATATAAATTTATAATACTTCACACACGAAAAAATAACATGAACACGACACAAAAAAGAATATGAACATGATACGAATACACGAACGTTCAAAATTTACATAAAATGAGTTATTAACGTGTAAAAATTATATAAATTTATAGTAGTTTGAATACACGAAAAAAAAAATAACGAACACAAATATTTTAGACACGAACAAATAACATGAACACGAACCTTAACAAAATAGGCTAACCCAGCTGTTATTCAATTGGACAAACCAATGAAAAACCGTGAAAACCCAAAAATTAAGTCTGATGATTCGTTTTTTTCCCTCAAATAATCTCAAAGAAAAACTTAATTCCTTATGCAAATCACTAACCCATAAGCAAAACTCATAATTGAAATACCCAAAAAAATACTTAAAATTTTGATAAATGTCTTTGCTGTGTTGTCATTAGAAAATAGATTCAATTTCCTTAATCAAGGCCTTATATTGATTCTAGGGATAGTTTTTATTATTTGTTATAGATTCCCCAAGAATGATAAGAAAGCTTGTAATCAAAAAGGAAAAGAAAAAAAAATCACAATAAGGATGCGTACAAGTACTAATTTAGCAAATCTATGTTATCCAAATTCTTCATTTTTTTTAAAATACTCATGTCCGACACATATTTGGATATGAATACGAGAGTATGATCCTTCAAATATATGAAAAAAATTAGAAAAATTAAATATACTTGTGTTAGACACATACCTATATCGACACTCATCCTAAATTCGGATAACATAGTAGCAAACTTTATGTACCTTCCCCCACAGCTTGCTAGGCCCACTTGATAGATGATCTGGTCAATGCGTTCATAGGGTCAATACATTTCTTAAGAAGTGGATCATCCCGAGGCAAAATATCATGCATATCATCAGAGGCAAGGATAATAGCTATGTTACTTGGATTTGGGTATGAGTATCGGATACGAATATATGTCCGACATAGGTATGTTCAATTTGTTTTCAAAATTTCAATGTATTTGGAGGGTCCTTGGAGGATCATATCCCCATACTCATATCCGGATAAACGTCGGACACAAGTATTTCAAAAAAAAATAAAAAATCGGAGCAACATAGGATAACAGTGTTAACTGCCCTCACCAGGAGAACCTGGAGTGCAATTCTCAGCAGATTTCGTGCCCCTCCCATGTCTTTTCTATTTAAAGCATAAATTGCAGGGTTTATAGCGTGTTCCATGGTTGCTTTATCTGGCAACACAACCTCAAACCCCTACATGCATATATTGAAGTAATAAATAAGAGCTCGGAATTTCCAAATCAGTAGCATGATTGTACTGAAACTTATCTTGTTTCGACTCTTCATTTTTTTAAAAATATTCATGTCTGACGCATATTCGGCATAGGTATGGGGATATGATCCTCCAAGGACCCTTCAAGAATCCTCCAAATACATGAAAAAACTTAGAAAAATTGAACATACCACTGTCGAACACATACCCGTATCCGACACTCACACCCGAGTATGTAACATAACAATGTTGTATTACTAAGAGTCTAGTAATTGTTAGCTATTTTGCTTTACACAAGTTGTTTCAAAACTCTTGCCACCAAAATTTGCAGTATCAACTTATATGCAGCAGCTTGCATCTGCCTTCATAAGAACTTGACTCGCCTTGCTTTGGAACTATGGATTAATTTTATGGTGACATCATAAAGAGAGTCAACGATAAACTAACAGAGCTTGAGGCAGTTCAATTATCTACTCTTTCAGGTCATCCCTCAATTGAGCTAATTGCCCAACAGTCTACCCTCTCTAATGAGCTCCAAAGCCTTCTTGCTGCTGAGGAAAGTTTCTTCAAACAGAAATCCAAAATCCAATGGATCCAAGAGGGAGATCAAAATACAAACTTCTTCCAACGTATGACAGCTGCCAAGCATAGCAAGAACACCATTCGGGCTTTTTCTGATGACCAAGGCAATAAGCTCGACTCATTCCAGGAAATTGCAAATGAAGCAATCTTTTTTTCAAGGACTGCTTGGCTCTTCTGATCCCAATATAACTAACTGCTCCCAGAGTCTGCTTAAAAAGATTCTTCAGTCAACTGTTACCAAGAAGCACAAGACAGGATGACCAAATCAGTAACAAATGAGGAAATCAGGGACACTATGTTTGCTCAGCATAATGATAAGGCCCCTGGCCCAGATGGCTTCACTGCATTGTTCTTCAAAGCTGCTTGGAACATTGTAAGTGAGGATGTAACAATGGCTATTCAGGACAGGGAAAATGCTGCCAGCCTTCAACTCCACCATTATTACCTTGGTCCCAAAGAATCAAAACCCAAATACCATCAGAGACTTCAGGCCTATCTCATGCTGCTCGGTGATTTACAAGTGCATCACTAAAATTCTTGCCAACAGGCTAAAGGGCTGTCTTCCCTGTGTGGTCAGTACCAATCAGAGCGCCTTCATCCTAGGTAGATCCATTGTGGACAATATGCTAATGGCCCAAGAGATGGTGAGAGGTTATGGCCGGAAGTCACTTTCCCCCAGATGTGCCATTAAAATTGATCTTCAAAAGGCCTTTGATACTCTAAGTTGGGACTTTATCCTTGTTGTCTTAGCAGCCTTAGACATTCCTGCTGAATTCATAAGCTGGATCCAGAGTTGTCTCACCTCTCTAACGTTCTCAATATCCATCAATGGTGGCTTGTTGGTTATTTCAAGGGGGCCAAAGGAGTGAGGCAAGGTGATCCTATTTCACCTTACCTCTTTGTCTTGGCTATGGAAGTGCTCTCTAGGCTGCTGGATGCTGCAGGAAGGCATGGAGTCTTTGTACTTCATCCAAAGTGCAATAGAATTAACCTAACCCATTTAAGCTTTGCTGATGACCTTCTCATTTTTGCTAAAGGTTCGTTGGACTCAGTTTCTGGGGTTCAAGAGGTTTTGCATCTATTATACAATATCTCAGGCCTCCAGCTCAATAGTGTGAAGAGTGAGGTTTCTTCTACTGGAACCAGTGCTGAGGAGCTGAAGCTTATTCAGGATTCTACCGGGTTTAAACTAGGTACCCTCCCTGTAAGGTATCTAGGAGATCCCCTGGTGACTAGAAGGCTATCAGAGAAAGACTGTGAGCCTCTAATTGAGAAAATCACTGCCAGGATCAACTGTTGGGCTATCATATTTCTTTCATATGCAAGGAGGTTGCAGCTGATCCAGTTAGTGCTCATCAGCCTCCAAAATTAGCAGACACTTCATCCTCCCAAAGCTCATAATAAGAAAAATCAAACAGCTTTGCTCGAGTTTTTTTTTTTTGGCATGGGAAAGAGGGAACTGCAAGATGAGCTAGAGTTAAATGGCAAACAATCTGTTTACCCAAATCAGATGGGGGTTTGGGAACCAAGGACATCGTGTCTTGGAACCGGGCATCAATTCTCAAAAGCCTTTGGGCCATTCTTACTTCAGCTGGTTCCCTATGGATAGCTTGGCTAAAGGCTTATGTCCTTAAAGATAGGGATTTGTGGCAGGTCCCTATCAAAGCAGGTGATGCACCCAAAAGAGTGTATCTTTATTAAACCTTGCACTTAATATGGTCAATTATAGTAAAGTAGCATGCAAGGGTCGAATCCACAGAGATTGGTTTTTAGTGTATAAATTATTAGTTTAAAACTTAAATTCAAGGACAATAAAAGAAAAGGGGATTTTTGAAAGAGTTTTAAAAATTAAGAAAACAAGAAAAGTAAGAAGCAAATAAATAAGATGAAATCAAATATAAGAGAAATATGGTTAAGGTTCCTTCTCTACCACTAGACATCATTGAGAATCAATTTCAAATCTATCAGCATCAATTAGCTATCAAAATTATCAACCGTAGATAACAACAAGCTCTGTTACCCCAATCTTTCCTTAGTTTGTCGTTAAATAGAACAAGCTCTCTATTTAATCTCTAACCACTAGACAACCTAGAATAAGCTCTCTAGGAAACAAACACATAAGCTCGGATTGTTTGACCTATGTTATGTTCCACTTTGCAATTAGCGAAAACTCTAACATAATCATTAATCACAAATTGCCACTTATGAATAGGAAATCAAGACAATTACACGGATCAAGACTCCTAAACTAGCAATAGAAAATTATCAAAATCTATCTAGTTGATCACCCTAAATAAATCAAGACAACATCATGAACAATTTTTATGGAAGATCATAATCAACTTTGATAGAAAACTAATGATAGATAAATCTGAAAATCAATTACAAAACTTGTCTAGGGCTTTGAAATCACCCTTAGCCAAAAAGAAGTTTAGCCTAGCATAAGCATAGATAATATATACATAAAACTAAAAAGAAAATAAAAGAATGGAGAAGAAGAAGAAAATTAATGATGATCCTTGAGTCTCTTCAAAATATGTATAGTTTGTGGCTCAAAATATGGTATTTATAGAGTTTTAAAATCCTGGAAACAAGTCCTTGCCGCACAAGTAAGTTAGGAGGCACAAAAATCACGTTTTTGGCATTTTTTTCGAGTTTTTGCGGCTTTTGGGCGCCGCGGCGTCGAGCTCTATGTCTTCATTTTTTTGCTGCATCTTCTTTCACTTATTTGGCTGATTTGGATGATCATTTCTTGTCCGATTTGGGCATGTAAATTATTGTTGGAAAGGTATTCACAAGCACTCTATTCTAAAAGCATTCCAACTCGGTTTTCAAGGTGAAAGAAAGAGTCGTACAGGTACATGCGTGGCCGCTAAACTCCTCAAGTGCACTTTTAGGGAGATTTTGAAATACGCTCAACGAAGGCGAGAGGTCTTTAACTGCTCTCTTGATCCCTTTCACATAACCCTCGGATAAGTTTGAGTTCTACGGGTAAAAGCGCTACAGACTCTACTTCATAGGGGTCCCTTCCTTCTGACTCCTATTCCTTATGTCTTGCTTTCAAAGGCCTTCTTGGCTCTATAAAGCAAAAGCATTTTCCTAATTCTAGAGAAAGTTCCCCGGAAGTTTAGCTGAAGTCGTGACGGCTGAATCAATTGCTGTTCTTTGTGCTGTTCTTGCTGACCTCTTAAACTGAGAAGTAGACTGACTCGGAAGAGCTCATTGCATCGAGGTAGCTTCTACCGAAGCGATTTTTCTATATGCCAGCACCTATGTGATTCTACTGCCAACCAAACTCCTAAGAATAATCGGGCGAGGAATTCTTGAACAAGAGATTTGTCTTCGTATTTTGCGAATGAAAGCACTATAAACAAATATGCCCCCCAATCACGCTGCCTATGTGAACAAATTAAAAAACTTTGCATAACCCACTTAATTAAGTAGAAAAACCTAATCGATAGTTATTAGGATGAATCACACATGGGAGAGATATGAAATCTCTGAGCAGACTTAAATCCCTTATTTTGCCATTCTTTCCAAAATAGGATTTTGCTTAATATCATTTGGATGGACTCAGATCCTTTCATGTAGGAGAAAGTCTTTGATGGGCTTTGAATTTTGATAGATCCAGCGGGCCTTATTGCATGGACTTGGGCTTGCTTACTGGCTTCGCTGAGGATGGGATTCCCTACCCGATGAGTTTGGCTAGGCTATTAGGCACCTTTGGTCTAGGCTTTCTCAGGCCTATCCAGAAGTCTGAAGTTCCGTCTACAGAAGGTCTAATTCGGAGTCGAAGCTCTATTTATTACCCTATTCCCTTTCCTGACCAAAGAGGGGTCGTATGGACACTCTACTAAGTAAGTAGCATGGGTCAAGTCCTCCGCAGCCCTTGTGCCAGCGTAGAGCAGAACAATTGAATTTAAAAGGTTAGCAATTGTTAGGCAAGCAGTGGCTATAGGGATCGTTCCAAGCCTGGATATAGGACATTTCCCATTTATTTGATGAATCTTTCTACGGGGCTCCAACCCTTATCACTCGAATTGGAACTGAAACTGGCTCGCTTGTAGAAGGAACTGGCCTTGGACCTGCAACTCCATCGAAGTAAGCTCGTCTGGACCGCTCCCATCCCATCCATAGAGAATATGCCCTACTATCGAGGGACAGAATAACTCTAAGCTTCTGCCTTCTTCAGGGCTTGAAATGCCTGGCCTGTCATGGACAGAAACTAAACCAGGCTCGCTAGATCAAGGGAAGGGCTCACGTAGATAAATTACCTGAACCATGCTTTTCCCAAGCTGAGGTCTAAGACCCTTTTGTTTCGAAAGCAAAACCCAGAGCAAAGAAAGATGGAGGGGACACGGACAGCAGTTAGAACAGACATATAAGAGCACATAGCATCACTTACATCAGAAGTGGGATCACTCACTTCAAACCTTACTATGCTAGCAGGAAATTAGCAACTAGTAAACTGACCCTACTGGATACCTCCCTGGGGAATCCTTAGCCAGTCCTCTATATAGTTAGCTCATTTCTTTAGCCGGCCATTTCGCAATATTGTGCCAATTCCAATTTTAAACTACCGCAGACTTGTTTCATAGCTTTCAACTGAGCGGCAGACCTGACGCGGCTGACAGATAAGCCGACGTTAATAGCAGGTCTAATTCCTCGATAAAAGAGCCCTGTTTTCGAATAGATTTGTCCATTAGTAATGGGGATCACATTGGTAGGAATATAGGCCGATACGTCTCCAGCTTGTGTTTCAATGACGGGTAAGGCAGTCAAGCTACCTGCACCTGTCTGGTTTGATCGTTTAGCAGCTCTTTCTAAAAGATGGAAATGTAAATAGAAAACATCCCAAAAGTCAACAAGGAAGTTTCTTCAAATAAGGATTTTAACATCATGCTTTCCTTGCAACAAGCTCCGAAGGTCAAATCTGCCTTATTGCTTTGCAACCAAAAATTGATCTTTTTTACTCCCGAGTCTTCTTCCATCTTGTGATTATGATTTTGTAAGTTTTTTACCATCATTACTGACATCTTTTGACTTCATTCTCCTTATTGTACCTAAAATTCAAAAACATAATATAAGTAAACAAGATAAAGATCAAAAACATAACAAAAACTAAAGGTAGAAAGGCATAAAATATATATTTTATGAGCTTATCAAATACCCCTACACTTAGCTTTTTGCTAGTCCTCGAGCAAAACAAAATAAAACAAAATTTAAGAAAATCTAATATAATCTACTTTCATAGGAAATCACGGTGGCACTTAGCATGTGACACAAGCCTTTAAACCCTTAGGTGTCCCTAGTGGACAAGTTTAGTCTCGTGAGGGTTTACTAGAACGATACCCACAAACATTGAAAAACTAAAATAAAAATAAACTAACATACACTAAAATAGTTACTCCTAATCCTTTCAATATAAATTAGAGACAATCTTTGAACAAGTCTTATAAACTAATTAATAGCTTAAAAAATTACACAAAAAATCATGCTTGAATGTAAATAGTTTGAGTTAAGCCAATATTAACATAACATATTTCAATCAAAATAGTGCATATTCAAACTTAATCTCAACTTCTCACATGGGATACTCTCATGATTTTCACTCTTTAAAGTAGTGGTAAAGTGTTTACACTCAATCAATCTCATGAAAACAGTTCTACCATATGCTTGCTTGTCCACCTATTCTCCACTACTTAGATCATGCGACTTCATGAATCAAGAGGTCTTTATTCAAGGTTGTAATGGGGCCAAGGGGTTGTAATGTGGTTAAAGAATAAAAGGATAAAGATATCACAAAGGTTCCAAAGATTTTATACAGTTTTAGAGACATAATAAGATCATCAATAAAACTTCTCAAAACTCTTATAAAGCACATAATGACACAAGCTAAATATTCATGTTGAGCCTTTGCTTCATTCTAACCAAAATTTCAAGAGATGATTCATTTTTTTTCATACATGGGAGTGTGTTTTTACAATGCTCCCTTTCTTTTTCTCTTGACTTTTGCCTTTCTCCTCTCTCACACTTGTCTTTTGTTCTAACCCAAATTTTTAATAAGTATCCCTTTGTTTTTGCAATATGTCTCAAACATTTAATCCATCTTTAGAGCAAGGGTAAGAATATAAGTACATTTAGGCTAGGTGTAAGTTGTGGTTACCAAAGAAATAGCTTATTCAATGTAGGCTCAAATTGACTCACTAGTGGGGATGTTCTCTTGGAACATCAATGGGGGATGGTTGTTGGCCATGGTTATAATCCTAATGCCTCTATTATATTCATGTTTTCACATACATCAATATAGTCTCAAAAAGGTTTAAAGCAAGTTCTAGAGAATCATGTAATCATAATAGCACTCAAGAAAGAAATTAGATTGATATGTATAATGCATCAATCATATAGGCTCAAAACTCACAAAGATGATTATACAAGTCAATATTAAGTCTAAACATGATTCTTTCTCAATCAACATATCATATTAACATTGGCTCATGAAAATAGTAATGTCAAGCTTAATTCTCATGAAAATCTTACCACTAATAAACCAGTTTTAGACCTATACAATTCATATCTCATCATTGTATATGAAAGGAACTAAAACACACAAAATAATAATAATAAATATAAATAAATCCTAAATTCTTTCCCCCACACTTAATTCTTACATTATCCTCAATGTAATACTATTATCCCAAATGAAAAAATCATTTGTAAGAGAAAAGAACTAATAAAAAAAAAGAAACAAATAAAAAAATATATTAACAACTCAAAACAAACTAATAAAACCTAAACAAACCTAAAATACTACATAAACAATATAAACAATAAAATAATAAAACAAAAAGAAAGCAAATTTGAATATGGCAGGTTGGTAATTTCTTCATTAATTGGGCTGCCTTCCCAATTAGCACTTGAGTTAGTGTTTTGAACCTAACCAACACCCCTTTTGGCTTTTTAGTATTTTCAGGCTCATACAAGAAACTTCCCGGATTTATGCGTTTTGTAAGGCGGTTTCTTTGCACAATAATGGATGCATTCTCCATTACAAGTATTATTCCATCATCCTTTGTGGTGCATAGCTCATCAAGGAATGGTGCATATTTTGGTAATTGTTGAATGGCATCCACAAAAAAACTGTTTAAGTTTCCGGCATGTGTTGTTCATGTTCCTCCTCCTTGAACTTTGGAAATCTACAAGGAAAAGGTGGAGAAGAAATATTAGTAAAAAGTGGAACCTTAAATGTTACCTCAGGTGCAGAAGTACTCTCCTTTAGAATTGAAGCTTCATTATCTTCCAGAAGTAAATCCATCTCAAGTTCTTTCTTATCCTCAGGTTCCCTTGGACTTTCTGATTCATCCTCAAGTTGTTTGGGACTAGCATTCTCCTCGGGATCAATCATAGTTTGGAAAAAGAATTGTTCATGTAGTTCCTCAGATCCTTTTTCTACCCATAGTGGCTCACCACTAGCCAATTGGCTCGTTTGCGTTTCCAAATCTGGATACTTACTTGAAGATTTGTCCTTGTTTCCTGAATGTTTGCCCATGTTTCCTTATAGCCAAAGTATTGACAAGGTCTTCTAAATAAGTACTTGAACTTTGAGGTGGGGGCTGCAAAGATCTGGTTCTTGAGACCATGATTGATTGAAGCTAGATGGATGAGTGTAATTGACATAAGGATCTATTTCTTGATAATTTCTCAAGTAGCCATAATTAGTATGATTCCACCATCCCTCATTGTAAGTGTTTGGGAAAGCATCATATTGTTGTCCTTGGAACCCTTGATGGCTTTGGTATCCTTCCACATCATAGACTGGTTCAAAATTATCTTTTCGGTAGTATGGCCACCAATTGGTTGGATGATCCATCATGAAGCACAGTCCACACTACCTTGATTGTTGAATCTTACTTATAGCCACTTGTTAAACTATGGAGATGAGATTGACTAGTTGATTCTGAAGAATCTGAAGTTTTGATGTAGCACCTGCCGTCTCCTCTTGCTTGAAATTTGAAAACAAAAACCTGTATGTACGAGAAAAATAAAATTAATTACAACTGAAAATAAGAATAAACCAAGTAACAAATAAACTAAACAAAGCAATCCCCGGCAACCGCGCCGAAAATTTGATGCACCCAAAAGAGTGTATCTTTATTAAACTTTGCACTTAATATGGTCAATTATAGTAAAGTAGCATGCAAGGGTCGAATCCACAGAGATTGGTTTTTAGTTTATAAATTATTAGTTTAAAACTTAAATTCAAGAACAATAAAAGAAAATGGGTTTTTGAAAGAGTTTTAAAAATTAAGAAAACAAGAAAAGTACGAAGCAAATTGATGCACCCAAAAGAGTGTATCTTATTTAACCTTGCACTAAAAAGATAAATTGTAAGTATAGTAGTTAGCAAGGGTCGAGTCCTCAGGGATTGGGTTTTAGTTTATAAGTTAATAGTTTAAAACTTAAATTCAAGAACAATAAAAGAAAAGGGGTTTTTGAAGCCAGATTTAAACTAAAGTAAATAATAAGAATAAGATGCAAGGCGGTATAACCAGCCAATAAAAATATATATACTAAATTAGGCGGTATAACCAGCCAATAAAAATAAAACAAAGTTAATATACAAATTAGGCGGTATAACCAGCCAATAAAAATAAATATAAAAAATAAGCAAACTAAAAGTAAGAAAACAAATAAGTAAGAAGAATCAAATATGAAAAATATGGTTAAGGTTTCATTCTCCACCACTAGACATCATTAAGAATCAATTTCAGATCTATCAATATCAACCAACTATCAAAGTTAACAACCGTAGATAACAACAAGCTCTGTTACCCCAATCTTTCCTTAGTTTGTCGTTAAATAGAACAAGCTCTCTATTTAATCTCTAACCATTAAACAACCTAGAATAAGCTCTCTAAATTCAATTTAATGGCAGCTTTATGATGAGAAAGATAGGTTGATCTAAGCAACAAACACATAAGCTCGGATTGTTCAACTTAGGTTATGTTCCACTTTGCAATTATTGAAAACTTGACCATAATCATTAATCACAAATTGCCACTTATGAATAGGAAATCAAGACAATTACACGGATCAAGACTCCTAAACTAGCAATAGATAATTATCAAGATCTATCTAGTTGTACACCTAAATAAATCTAGACAACATCATGAACAATTCTTGTAGAAGAACATAAGCAACTTTGATAGAAAATTAATGATAGATAGAATCTGAAAATCAATCACAAAACATGTCTAGGGCTTTGAAATCACCCTTAACCAAATAGAAGTTTAGCCTAGCATAGGCATTATAAACATAAACATAAAATTAAAGAAAATCTAAGAAGAAAATAAAAGAAAGAAAGAAGAAGAGGAAGAATATTAATTATCCAACCTCTTGCTCTCTCTAAAGAAAAAGAAAACTAGAGAAAAGAAAGAAAACTAGAGAAAAGAAAGAAGAAGAAAACTAAGAGAATTTTATTAAAATGGCTAATATCCTACCTATGTACAATATGATCCCTTACAATCATCCAAGGCCCTCTATTTATACACATTTTGGAGGGCTAAATGACAAGAGACAAGCTTTACAAATTTCAAAGGTAGGTATATGACGATTTTGATCAGCCAACTTGATGGTCGATTTCGTCAATATTGGAGGCCTGATCGGATCACATGGTCTTCTAGACAAAGGTTCCCCTATCCGTTACGGAACCATAGCCGTTGGAATCAGCTCATTTGCTGATGTGGTTAAGCAGATATGGGCAAAATACGAAAACATGTCAGCACAGACGTCATTGCACATTAGCCAACTTGATGGTCGATTTCGTCAATATTAGAGGCCTGATCTGATCATATGGTCTTCTAGACAAAGGTTCCCGTATCAGTTACGGATCCATAGCCATTGGAATCAGCTCATTTTCTGATGTGGATAAGCAGATATGGGCAAAATACGAAAACAGGTCAGCACAGATGTCATTGCACATCAGCCAACTTGATGGTCGATTTCGCTAGGGAAAACGACTCCGTTTCAAGAAGTATAAAACATGAAAAAGATAGATATGCCTCTTAGCTTTGCACGGCTACAAATTTCAGCCTTATTGCTTCAGTGAAACTCCAGATATAGCTGATATGGCAAAATGTGTCGGAACTGGAACTGAACTGGATTTGCCCTTAATTCTAGTAATCTGAAATCACTCAAAGAAACTTGTGAAAAACACCAAATTACATAAAAATATAAAAGATCATAAACACAATTAGACTAAACAATAATAACTCGTATTTGACACAAAACAATAATAAAACATAACTAAAAACTATATAATTATACGAGTTATCACACCCCCACACTTAGATTGTTGCTAGTCCCTAGCAACGACTCAATAAAAATAAAATAAGAAAATCTAATCTAATCCACTTTCGTAGGAAATCACGGTGGCACTTAGCATGTGACACAAGCCTTTAAACCCCTAGGTGTCCCTAGTGGACGAGTTTAGTCTCGTGAGGGTTTACTAGAACGATACCCACAAACATTGAAAAATTAAAATATAAATAAACTTCATATAAATAAACTACATATACTAAAAATATTTACTCCTAATCCTTTCAATACAAATTAGAGACAATATTTGAACAAGTCTTATAAACTAATCAATAGCTTAAAAAATTTCACAAAAAATCATGCTTGAATGTAAATTGTTTGAGTTAAGCCAATATTAGCATAACATATCTCAATCAAAATAGTGCATGTTCAAATTTAATCTCAACTTCTCACATGGGATACTCTCTTGATTTTCACTCTTTAAAGTAGTGGTAAAGTGTTTACACTCAATCAATCTCATGAAAACACTTCTACCATATGCTTGCTTGTCCACCTATTCTCCACTAAAAGATCATGCAACTTCATAAATCAAGAGGTCTTTAATCAAGGTTGTAATGGGGCCAAGGGGTTTGTAATGTGGTTGAAGAACAAAAGGATAAAGATATCACAAAGGTTCCAAAGAGTTCATAAAGTTTAGAGACATAAAAAGATTATACAAAGAAACTTCTCAAAACTCTTTACAAGTACATAGTCACCTAGGCCGGATATTCATGTTGGGCCTTTTCTTCATTCTAAACAACTTTGTAACATCTTTTTCTTTTTCCACAAATTCAAGAGATGATTCATTTTTTTTTATATAGGAATGTATTTGCCAGTATTCCATTTCTTTTTCTCTTGACTTTTCTTTTCTTTTCCCCCCACACTTATTTCTTGTTTCTAACCAAAAAATATCCCTTGTCTTTGCAACTTGTCTCAAATCATGCTAATTCATCTTTGGAACAAAGGTAAAGATATAAGTATATTTAGGTTAGGGACAAGTTATGGTTACCAAAGAGATAGCTTATTCAATGTAGGCTCAAATTGGTTCACTAAGGGTGTGTTCTCTTGGAACATCAATAAGGGATGGTTGTTTGGCCCTGGCTAAAAATCCTAATGCCTCTATCATATTCATGTTGTCACATGCATCAATATAGTCTCAAACGGTTTAAAGCAAGTTCTAGAGAATCATGTAATCATAAGAGCACTCAAGAAAGAAATTAGATTGATTTGTATAATGCATCAATCATTTTAGGCTCAAAAACTCACAAGAATGATTATACAAGTCATATTAAGTCTAAACATGCTTCTTTCTCAATCAACATATCATATTAACATTGGCTCATAAAAAGGTTGACATCAAGCTCAATTCTCATGAAAATCTTCTCACTAATAAATATGTTTTAGACTTATGCAATTCATATCTCATCATTGTATTAAAAAGGAACTAAAACACACTAAAAAATAATAATAATAATAAAGACTCATAAAAAAAATAGTAGACAAAAATAAAAGAAATCCTAAATCATTCCCCCCACACTTAATTCTTACATTGTCCTCAATGTAAGTCTATTAACCCAAATGAAAGAATCATGTGTAAGAGAAAAGAACTAATAACATAAGAATAGGAATAACTAGACTCAAAACAAAACAAACTCATGCAACCTAAATAATCCTAAAATACTAAACAAAAATTAACAAGTAAACGTAAAAAGATTAAAATCAAACTGACAAGGTATGTCTCAAGTCTCCCTTACTCAGACCTTGTTCAGAATGAATACTTCTAAATTGCTTAAAACACAACAAACTCTTTTTTTTTTTTTTTTGAAAAGAAGAAATCAAACTGACAAGGTATGTCTCAAGTCTCCCTTACTCAGACCTTGTTCAGAATGAATACTTCTAAATTGCTTAAAACACAACAAACTTTTTTTTTTTTTTTTAAGAAGGTAAAATTTAGGAGATATTACCTGTAGAGGTTGCTAACCACTTATTATAACTGAGACACAACAAACAAAATGTTAGATAATGTCACAAAGACAAAGTGCAATCCACTCCTTGCTCGTCCATATCTCTTTTTCTTTTTCCGAGCGTTTGCGAAACAACCGTAGCAGATAAATACTCATAAGCTTGGAGCTTTTTGAGTAAATCTTCAATGGTTGTAGCAGAAATTATGGTTCTCCTTGCCTCTGAAAACATGAATCCATTATCCACAACATTATCTAAATATGAAAGCAAATTACTAAAATAACCATTAATATTAAGCAAACCAATGGGTTTCTTATTTGTGACCAAAGATGACCAAGAAGCCACGCAAGCTATTTCTTCCAATGTACCCAGACCTCCTGGTAAAGCAATGAATGCATCGGCAGAATGGTACATGATTGTTATCCGTTCAGGGATACTCCAGACTTGTATTTCCTTACCCAAGGTAGGTCCACAAAAATCTGTGAATAGTTTTGGCACGATTCCTAGAACTGGACTTCCTCCGGCGTGTGCTGCTGTAGCGACTGCTCCCATTAAACCCGTACTACCGCCTCCATAAATCAACTGGATCTTTTGTTGGACAAGTATTACTCCAACTCTTATGGCTTCATCAGCGAATATGTTATTTTTCCCTGGATAAGCACCTCCAAAAACACAAATTTTTTTAATGCGTTGGGACGAAGTACTTTCCATTTTTTTTTTCTTTTTTTTTTCTTTTTTTCGAGTGCCTGAAAGAGAATGAGTACATGGTGTAATATATAGAGGACTGAGTAGTGAATCAGACAAGAGTAATAATGTCGCCGAAAGTGTATCTGACCTGTCAGAAGAAAATGTTAACCTAACAAAAGATTTTTGCGTGATTTCAGGAAGAAAATCAAAAAGAGAAGAAAAATCAACCGTAAAAGTCAAGAGTAATAATGTCGCCGAAAGTGTATTTGACCTGTCAGAAGAAAATGTTAACCTGATTTCAGGAAGAAAATAAAAAAGAGAAGAAAAATCAATCGTAAAAGACAAATAAAAAAAAAATAAGAATAATTACACAAATCGAATAACACGTAAATTAAACCGAAATAAAGTTATTGCAAATCAAACCAAAAGCTGAGAAGTCATTTATTGTAGTTGTGATTGTGGCTCACATCTTCCTCTGGTTTTACGTCCAGAAACGGCTTAAACGCCTTCTATGAGTCGAGGATATGCTTCCCATCCAGTTTTCTTACAAGCTGGCAAACAGGGTCTTTTAACATCAGATTCCCAAGATGTTGCCATTCCCTTTGGAATTGCGGCCATAAATCAAGAATTTCTCTTTGTACGTCTCCACTAGGATGCGTCTCAAGAGAAAGTTGGATATTACCCAAATTCTCCTTACTCAGTCCATCCTTAATGAATTCAATTTTATCATCTCGATTAGAGGACGGAATCCCAATAGAACGACATTTACCGTTACACGTCCATCGTGCACATTTGTGGCAATTTGAACTCATGCGCTTTGCTCGTCGCTTCTTTGCAAAAGTGCTTCTACCTGTACCTGGTAAATGCAAAACAGGAAGATATTCATCTTCACGTACCTTGGCTTCAATTATCCAACGTATGTCTTCATGAATCCCTTTGTGCATAAGCATTCTTAATCTTTCAAATCGAACTTGGTAAAGCTTCAGTAAAATATTTCGAGGAAAAGGAGGAAATCGTTTCTGCAATCTTGTGAGAATATCATCCATCCTGAAAAAAAAAATTGAAAAAAATTGAAAGAGAAATTGGAAGAGAAATTTATATACAATATCAGTTTTGTGGGTAGCTGATGGAACCGATTTAAATAATCACGGAGTACCGTTATCCGCCATTTAACCGGGGTAAAAAAAATAAAAATTATATTTACATCTAGTTATTTTCAAAACAAGGATCAGAAAGAAAAACAGCATAAAAAGACACATAAACAAAACACTCTAAATAAAATCCTAAATTCTTCCCCCCACACATAATTCTTACATTGTCATTAATGTAATGCTATTATCCCCCAATGCAAGAATTATATGTAAGAGAAAAGAACTATTAAACAAAAGAAACTTATGCAGCCTAAATGAACTTAAAAACTGTAAACACAATTAACAAAGAAACATAAGAAATAAAAATAAAAACAATAAAAATAATAAAAGAAAAAGGAAAAGAAAGAGAAAGCAAATCTGAATATGGAAGGTTGGCAATTTCATCTTTAATTGGGCTGCCTTCCCAATTAACACTTGAGTTAGTGTTTTGAATCTAACCAACACCCCTTCTTGGCTTTTTAGGCTTGTCAGGCTCATACATGAAATTTCCCAAATTTATGCGTTTGCGAGAAAGCTTTCTTTGCACAACAGTGGATGCATTCTCCATTACAAGTATTATTCCATCATCCTTGGTGGTGCATATCTCATCGAGGAATGATGCATCTTTTGGTACTTGTTGAATGACATCCACAAACAAACTGTTTAAGGTTTCCAGCGTGTCTTGTTCATGTTCATCCTCCTTGAACTTTGCGAATCTACTAGGAAAAGGTGGAGAAGAAACATTAGTAAAAATTGGAATCTCAAACGTTACCTCAGGTGCCGAAATACTCTTATTTGGATCATTGGCTTCATTATCCTCAAGAATAGAATTCATCTCTAATTTTGTCTCATCCTCATCTTGTTCCTCATTCCTCAAGGTCACAATAGTAGCATTCTCTTTTAGGTTAATCATCGTTTGGGCAGGGAGTTCTTCAGATCTTTGTGCTACCCATCCCACCATACTACTAGTCAATTGGATCATTTGCTTTTCCAAACTCTGGATGCTTGCCCTTGTTTCCTGTTGAAATTGCAAAGTATCAGTAACAAGAGAATAGACAAGATCTTCTAAAGAAGTACCTGAGTTTTGAGTCATATGTGGTGGTTGAAAAAGATCTGGTTCTTGGGACCATGATTGATTGAAGCTAGATGGATGAGTGTAATTATCATAAGGATCTACTTCTTGGTAATTTTTCGAGTAGCCATAATTAGTATGATCCCACCATCCCTCATGGTAAGTGTTTGAGTAATGATCATACTGTTGGTCTTGGAACACTTGATGGCCTTGACATCCTCCCATGGCCAATTGTTGAACTGGGAAGGTGAGATTGGCTTGTTGATTCTCCATGTTCATGTATGCCACCAACTCTTCAAGTGTTAGATTGCTCAATTCCATCGTTTTTTTTTTTTTTTTTTCAAAATTTGATCAGAAAAACCCGTATGTACAAGAAAATAAAACTCATTAGAACTGAAAATAAGAATAAACCAAGTAACAAATAAACTAAAGAAAACAATCCCCGGCAACGGCGCCAAAAATTTGATGCACCCAAAAGAGTGTATCTTATTTAACCTTGCACTAAAAAGATAAATTGTAAGTATAGTAGTTAGCAAGGGTCGAGTCCTCAGGGATTGGGTTTTAGTTTATAAGTTAATAGTTTAAAACTTAAATTCAAGAACAATAAAAGAAAAGGGGTTTTTGAAGCCAGATTTAAACTAAAGTAAATAATAAGAATAAGATGCAAGGCGGTATAACCAGCCAATAAAAATATATATACTAAATTAGGCGGTATAACCAGCCAATAAAAATAAAACAAAGTTAATATACAAATTAGGCGGTATAACCAGCCAATAAAAATAAATATAAAAAATAAGCAAACTAAAAGTAAGAAAACAAATAAGTAAGAAGAATCAAATATGAAAAATATGGTTAAGGTTTCATTCTCCACCACTAGACATCATTAAGAATCAATTTCAGATCTATCAATATCAACCAACTATCAAAGTTAACAACCGTAGATAACAACAAGCTCTGTTACCCCAATCTTTCCTTAGTTTGTCGTTAAATAGAACAAGCTCTCTATTTAATCTCTAACCATTAAACAACCTAGAATAAGCTCTCTAAATTCAATTTAATGGCAGCTTTATGATGAGAAAGATAGGTTGATCTAAGCAACAAACACATAAGCTCGGATTGTTCAACTTAGGTTATGTTCCACTTTGCAATTATTGAAAACTTGACCATAATCATTAATCACAAATTGCCACTTATGAATAGGAAATCAAGACAATTACACGGATCAAGACTCCTAAACTAGCAATAGATAATTATCAAGATCTATCTAGTTGTACACCTAAATAAATCTAGACAACATCATGAACAATTCTTGTAGAAGAACATAAGCAACTTTGATAGAAAATTAATGATAGATAGAATCTGAAAATCAATCACAAAACATGTCTAGGGCTTTGAAATCACCCTTAACCAAATAGAAGTTTAGCCTAGCATAGGCATTATAAACATAAACATAAAATTAAAGAAAATCTAAGAAGAAAATAAAAGAAAGAAAGAAGAAGAGGAAGAATATTAATTATCCAACCTCTTGCTCTCTCTAAAGAAAAAGAAAACTAGAGAAAAGAAAGAAAACTAGAGAAAAGAAAGAAGAAGAAAACTTAGAGAATTTTATTAAAATGGCTAATATCCTACCTATGTACAATATGATCCCTTACAATCATCCAAGGCCCTCTATTTATACACATTTTGGAGGGCTAAATGACAAGAGACAAGCTTTACAAATTTCAAAGGTAGGTATATGACGATTTTGATCAGCCAACTTGATGGTCGATTTCGTCAATATTGGAGGCCTGATCGGATCACATGGTCTTCTAGACAAAGGTTCCCCTATTCGTTACGGAACCATAGCCGTTGGAATCAGCTCATTTGCTGATGTGGTTAAGCAGATATGGGCAAAATACGAAAACATGTCAGCACAGACGTCATTGCACATCAGCCAACTTGATGGTCGATTTCGTCAATATTAGAGGCCTGATCTGATCATATGGTCTTCTAGACAAAGGTTCCCGTATCAGTTACGGATCCATAGCCATTGGAATCAGCTCATTTTCTGATGTGGATAAGCAGATATGGGCAAAATACGAAAACAGGTCAGCACAGATGTCATTGCACATCAGCCAACTTGATGGTCGATTTCGCTAGGGAAAACGACTCCGTTTCAAGAAGTATAAAACATGAAAAAGATAGATATGCCTCTTAGCTTTGCACGGCTACAAATTTCAGCCTTATTGCTTCAGTGAAACTCCAGATATAGCTGATATGGCAAAATGTGTCGGAACTGGAACTGAACTGGATTTGCCCTTAATTCTAGTAATCTGAAATCACTCAAAGAAACTTGTGAAAAACACCAAATTACATAAAAATATAAAAGATCATAAACACAATTAGACTAAACAATAATAACTCGTATTTGACACAAAACAATAATAAAACATAACTAAAAACTATATAATTATACGAGTTATCACAAATAAATAAGATGAAATCAAATATATGAGAAATATGGTTAAGGTTTCATTCTCCACCACTAGACATAATTGAGAATCAATTTCAGATCTATCAACATCAATTAGCTATAAAAATTATCAACCGTAGATAACAACAAGCTTTGTTACCCCAATCTTTCCTTAGTTCGTCGTTAAATAGAACAAGCTCTCTATTTAATCTCTAACCCTTAGACAACCTAGAATAAGCTCTCTAAATTTAATGTAATGGCAGCTTTATGATGAGAAATATAGGTTGATCTAGGCAACAAACACATAAGCTCGGATTGTTTGACCTATGTTATGTTCCACTTTGCAATTGGAGAAAACTCTAACATAATCATTAATCACAAATTGCCACTTATGAATAGGAAATCAAGACAATTACACGGATCAAGACTCCTAAACTAGCAATAGACAATTATCAAAATATATCTAGTTGATTACCCTAAATAAATCAAGACAACATCATGAACAATTTTTATGGAAGAACATAATCAACTTTGATAGAATACTAATGATAAATAAATCTGAAAATCAATTACAAAACTTGTCTAGGGCTTTGAAATCACCCTTAACCAAAAAGAAGTTTAGCCTAGCATAAGCATAGATAATATATACATTAAACTAAAAAGAAAATAAAATAATGGAGAAGAAGAAGAAAATTAATGATGATCCTTGAGTCTCTTCAAAAGATGTCTAGTTTGTGGCTCAAAAGATGGTATTTATAGAGTTTTAAAACCCTGGGAACAAGTCCTTACCACACAAGTAAGTTAGGAGGCACAAAAATCACGCTTTTGGCATTTTTTGTGGTTTTTAGGCCCCTCGGCGCCGAGCTCTCTGTCTTCATTTTTCAACTGCATCTTTTTTCACTTCGTCGGCTGATTTGGATGACCATTTTTTTTCCGATTTGGGCGTGTAAACTATCATTGGAAATTTATTCAAGTCAGCTTCAAAAGTCAAGAAGAAAGTTTCTTCAAATAAGGATTTAACATCATGTTTTCCTTGCAACAAGTTCCGGAGGTCAGATCTGCCTTCTTGCTTTGCAACCAGAAATTGATCTTTTTGACTCCCGAGTCTTCTTCCATCTTGTGATTATGATTTTGTAAGTTCTTTACCATCATTATTGACATCTTTTGACTTCATTCTCCTTATTGTACCTAAAATTCAAAAACATAATATAAGTAAACTAGATAAAGATCGAAAACATAACAAAAACTAAAGGTAGAAAGGCATAAAATGTATATTTTATGAGCTTATCAGCAGGCAGCAGCTAGTATTGGAGGAAGTTGCTGCAGTTGAGACACAAAGTTCACCAGGTCACCAAACAGGTCAATGGGGTTCTAGTGTGGCCTTTTCTAGGGGAAAAAGTATGTTGTGACAGCTGTTTGACAAGAATTAAGACCTAAGCAGAACAAAGTTAAATGTCATAGGCTGATATGGTCTCAATTCCTCATTCCTAGACATGGGGTCATTTCTTGGTTGGCAGCTCTAAATAGGCTTCCAACAAGAGATAGAATTGCAAGATGGGGAATCCCAGGGGAAGAGCATTGTCTTTTCTGCCTTTAGGAGAAGGAAACAAGGAATCATGTCTTTCTTAGGTGTCATTACTCTTGGGCTTTATGGCAGCAAATCCTGGATCTTTGCAAGATCAATAGGAGAGCAGCAGATTGGGAACATGAACTACGTTGGGCAACAAGGTATCTTAAGGGGAAGTCTTTATTGGCCATCTTACTAAGGATGGCATGGAATGCCTTTATCTATGTTGTTTGGAGAGAAAGGAACAACAAGCTATTCAATCACTCATCAGAGGAGCCTTCCAAACTATTGACTCAAGTAAAGATAGCAGTATCCATGAGGCAAGGAGGTCTTCAACATGTTGCTGCAGACTTAGTAAACACTGATTTGTGTAATGCTTGGGAGCTGAATTCTTCTATTTTTACCTAGCTAAGTTCTTAATAGAATGTACATTGTAGCAGCATTGCTGCTTTCTTTGGATAATAAAAACTCAATTTATCCCAAAAAAAAAACTATGGATTAATTTTCTTACATCCCTTCTAATTGACAAAAAAGCAAATATCATTGTTGGGACATACATATGAATAGATCTTGTGGGAACCATGCTATAAAATTGTCCCATAATTCTTTCTCTGAGAAGACCCCATATTATAAGCATCGTCCCAATGAGGCTCATTCTTCCATTCCTTAAGAGACCTATAAGCTCCTACCACAGACAAGTAGCTTCCTGCGAGAATCTGGTGCAATGCATAAATTGTAATCAGGATTTAAATTAGATTAATCACAATTGTAAACGTAACGAATGCTATAACGGTTATAAAGCACGGACACTTCAGTCAGGGGAATGTCCAAGTGTCGGACACGGCTCCGACACGGTGTATACGTGTCGGACACGTGAGGACATGTCAAAAAAATAAAGTATAATCGAACACAGTTAAAACATGGTCAAGACACGGTTGGACACGCACGGACACACGTTGAATTTTTTTTTTTTTTTTGGTGCATGTTTCTCCTAAATATAGAATCAACAATGAGCAATTTGGTTCTTATGGGTTTTTTAAGGTTCAAGTTTTTAAATTCAAAAATAATTTTAAAAAATTGAAAAACTATTTGCATGTTAATATTTAATTGAGAAGTATTAATTTTACATTTTTATTGTACATTATTATATAAAACATATTTTTTATTATCGTGTCCTGTCGTATTTGTGTCTTAATTTTCTAGAAGTTCTCGTGTCACCATGTCCGTGTCGTGTCGTACCCGTACTAAGTGTCCGTGCTTCCTAGTAAACAATCAATTACGGTGAATATCAACGATGGAGGAAACCGAAATCGTAAAATAACAATCATAATATCACGTTGTTGGAAATGTGAAATCATTGAATAACCAAAATTTCTATCTAATTAGAGATTGATCAAGCAATATACGAGTCCTTTGGCAGTAAAAATTTGAATTAAAACCAACCTCTAGGAGCTGGAGATTAGATGCTGCAGGAGCTTTCCTCAAATTAGTGATATTATATAAGTTAATCAATTTGCTATAGCTAGGAAAAGGCCTGTTCTTGATGACAGCAATGGCAATAGTCCCTGGATAAAAAAGGAACTTAACTACATATGTTGGGAAGAGCTCACTGGCAATCAACTGAGAGGATGTTACCTCAATATGTGTTTTGCATATTCCAAATCTACATGGCACCCTGTAAGTAAGAGTAGAGCAAAACAATATTTTAAGCCTACTTATGTTACTCGGACTGTTTATTTTGTTCTAAAGTATTTGTGTATGACATCTGTGTTTAATATATACTCAGATATGGGTATGAAATATGATCTCCAAATATATAAAAAAAAAAAAAACTTGAAAAATAATAAAGTATACTCATATCAGAGATATACTTATTGTTGGAAACGGCACTCATAATGAGCACCGTTCCAACATTTAACTTCCCTTGGTAAGTTAAAAAAAAAAAAAAAAAAACTGCTATAATGCAGTTTTAGCAACGTTTGAAAGAAAGTGCAACTTCCTTCATGCAATATTGTTCATTTGGCCGAGAGATAAAAAGAAAGAAAGAAAATCATTCTTAAAATTTCGGCCATGGGTAAGAAAACCAGATATAAAAAATAAATAAAAAAAAAAAAGAAGAAAAAACTTCCTTAAAGATCACTAACCATTCGGCTATGAAAGAATGAAAAGATGAATGAACACTATTCATTCGGCTAAAGCCGAGAGGGAAAAAAAAAAAAAGAGAAAACAAGTTTTCTCGAAAGCAATACTCGATCTTTTTGCATTGTCGAAAAATTTAGTACTGTGACAAATAAACAATTTTCAATTACGTGATTTTGTCTTCGATCAGTGAATCAAACCCGATTCCGCATCAAACGATTTTGTAATTATTTAATTCCACATTTAATTTATATATTATTTACATGATAATCTTCACTTATATTTAACACTTACTCCGAGTTCAAATAACATAACAACCTATTATGCTATGAAAAATGGCATTTGAACTAGAAATTAAATTCTACAACATGGAGTCGAGTGGATTCTTGGTGCATTTCTTTTTTTGTCAGATGTTACATTACATCTTTTAAGCACCAAAAAAGAATTTTCTTTTCCCTCATAAACATATATGAGTTATATGAGGCCGGTTGCAATGCAAGAAGAATTATCACAAATATGAACAACAAAAGAAAACCCAGATTAAAAAAGTGAAAAGAAAGTTGAAAAGTTTCAGTTCTGACAGAAATGTTATGCAAGCAAATATGAACCAAACTTTCCCAGATTTTGGCTAAAATAAAATGTGGTAGCCAAAAAAAAAGAGAAAAGCAATAGAAATATTCGGTTTCTGTGAAATAAAAAAAAAAAAAAATCCCAAAGGCATGTGATGTTTATACATTTATTATTTTGGTCAGTTGTTGCTGGGTACAAACTACATCATTGTCAAAAAATTGAAAGTAATAATAATAATAATAATAATAATAATAATAATAATAATAATAAAAAGATTGGAGGGAGTAATGTATTTACCTGAAAAGAGGGATTTTGGAAGATGATAAGAAGGAAATACATAAAAGAAGCAATGGAGGATATGAAGCTTGCCCATTCCCTTGAAGAAGCCATTGGAAAGGAAAACTAAAAAACTAAAAAAGAAATATTGCAGAGAAAGAAAGAAGTTATTGCGGTAAAAACTTGTGAACGATGGAAAGTCATTTTGTTCACACGTTTCCATTTGAATTTTGTCATTCTTATTAGAGAAATATTATCTAGTGCCTAGTGGCAATTGTTAAGGTGATATATATAGAAATAAAAATGAATTTAATGTATTTTTTTTTTTTTTTGAATTTAGTAAATTTAATGTGTTAAATATAAAATACTTTCTTAAAATAATAAAAAAAGTAATTCTTAATTATACACCCTCGATTTACGGGTTAGATTCAGTCTATTATTTTTTAATATATTTATTATTATCATTAATAAATGAAAATTATATGAAACGATTGTTTCATCTCAATATATATCATTTTTATTTAAATTATTTATATTATATCACGTAATTAATTTTTTTGAAAAAAATAATAATTATTTATTACAAAAATTATTATGAAATGTTAAAATAAATATTTATCATTTAATTATTACATGTAATGTGTAATAAATAGTTGATTTTTTTCACAAAACTAATTACATGGCATGATTTAAATGAAAGAGACATATACTCACGTAGAGTAACCATTTTATAGATTTCTTTGTCTATCATTTATATGTGTAGGACATATTTATTAATTGCCTTTAAGACACTTTTTAAGGTTAGTTAATATACTATTTATAGTAAATATATTGTATTAAATATAAAAATTGATAACTTTATTCATTATTTTTAATGCATTGAATGAAGATATTGTTATATATAATAATTTTAAAGAATGTTAGCAAAATCTTTTATTAATTGTAAAAATTATACATATAAATAAGGATTTTGCTAACGACTGTCCTAAAGGTACTTTTTAAGGTTACCATATATAATAATATTTTCAAATGATGAATAAATTTATCAACTACTGCATTTAATACAATGTTATTACTATAAATAACATATTAAATAACCTTAAAGAGAGTGTCCAAAAAACACTCGTTAGCAAAACTCTATAAATAATAATTAAAAAATATTAAAAAATAATTTAAAAAAATAATGAAAGAGAAGCGAAACCTGATTTACGACACTACCTTAATTAGGTTTCTTAATTGACATGTCTTTTTTTTTCATTATTATTTTTATTTTTTGTATAATAGACATGTAGAATCATACAAACTTGTTGTGTCTCAAACTAACCAATGAAGCTTTTTAAGACATACATTTTTGTTTTGATGAGGAGGTTAGAGCAAGTTATCAACAACGAAATTTTTGTACCCAAAAAAAAAAGTTAAACTTGAGTTCAAAATTAAATTATTCTTTTTTAAGAGTATTAAACTATCTATCAATTTGTTGTACCCAATATTAGTTTAGAACGGAAAAATATTTCTTAATTTATAATAAAATATTATATCTGATAATTTTGGATATGAAACGAAAAAAAAAATAATTAAGACACAACACAAAATATGATATGACACAAAAAATAACATGAATACATGAACATATCAAAATCTATATAATACGAATTATTAATGTGTAAAAATTTATATAAATATATAATACTTTAAATATAATTATACATATAAAAATAATACAAATATGATACGAATACACGAATTATTAAATCTATAAAATAGTAATAAATATTTGGTGTTATTTCTGAACATCAAGCTTAAGAAACAAAAGCAGGTTTTTTATGGTGGTTGTAGGGTTGACTGCAGTAATGGGGAGAGCGGAAAGTAAGCAACAATCCATGGAGAAATTTATTAGGCAGCTTGCACTTGCCTGTCACATAGTAATAGGTGTGCCGTTAAAAGATAATTAAAATATGAGTTTTGCTGACCAATAAAATTATTATCTAAGTTATTATTTTTAATTAGAGGGGTTCATGGTCGGGTCGGGATTAAATATGGTATCAACATTATGTATACTTGTCCAAATCCGGCCCGACTTAAAATATGTGTCTCAAATTCTGCTTAAATACATCCATATTTATAAATGGATAATCAAAACCTGTTTAGACCCGTCCATATTTTGTTTAAAAAAAATTAAAAAAATAAGTTATTTTTTATTTTATTTTTTTTATTAAGTTTTAAAACATGAATATCTTAATATACTTTTAAATATTTACATTATAATATTATATCTTTTTATTTTTTATATGATATAAATTATATAATATATATAAATATAAAAATTATATATTATATAAATGAAAAACAGGTCGAGCTCCGACCTTGATTGTTGGAGTCAAGGTCCGGCCTATTTTCTAAACAGGCCTTATTTTTTTACTCAAGCTCATATTTCGAACCTAATATTTTTGTCTGAACCCTTTTAAATATCGAACGGACCTTCGGACTTGGACGGATAGTCAGATCCTTGAACAGATCTATTTTTAATGCATAAAAATTTATTAAAATAATTATTAATTATTGTGTTTAATATAAATAGTAATTTACATAACTTTAATAAATACTTAAAAATATTCGTTAATAAAATTTTTAAAATATTATTTTAATATATTTATAATTAAAAATTAAAAATCACTCTTGGAATAAATATGCATGTGTAATCATTTTTTTTCTTTGCCTAAAACCTCTAATAGCAAAGCATGGATGACTGGATGAGATTTTGGCCGGTGATTTTTTTAATTTTTAAATTAGCGCCACCGGATGTCTAAATTGTTGTATTGGGCTTTAATATGTTTTGGACCAATTATTATTCCATGGGTTTTATTATGTTTTAAGATCCACAAGCTAGAATAAAAAATTATCTCGTTAAATATATATATATATATATATGATAATTAATTAAGAGTTCGTTTTTAATATATTAACGGTGAAATTTTTTTAACTTCACAAGCAGGTTAAAAGATTATCACATGTCTCACTTTTTTTTAATTATTTTTTAATTTTTTATTATTACCTTAAGAGATATGTGTCAATTTGCTACTCTGCTTGTGGAATTTAATAATTCCAGTGTTAATGAATGTTATAATTTCTCATTAGGTAATAATGCAAATATTAGTGAGAAATAACATTAGGTAATATTAATTATCATAAATATTAATTATCATAAATATTCTCATTAGGTAATATTAATTATCATTAGGTAATATTAATTATCACTATAATTTCTCATTAGGTAATATTATTTATCATAAATATTCTCATTAGGTTAAAAGATTTTTCACATTCGTGCTTTTATATATATATATATTAATTATCTATAATCTATATATAAAAGCACGAATGTGAAAAATCTTTTGAACTGACGAAAATAGTCATTGTTGGTCACTATATTTTTAAGTTGACATTATAAATATTTTTATTATTAATAAAATTATCTCATTTATGATTAAGAAATTTAATTTGATTAAAACACTTTTACTAAATGTATTAATTTGACAATAAAAAAAATTTATATGAAATTATTTTATCTTAAAACAAATTTATTTTTCACTAATATTAAAAATTAAATCTATTTATTTGATATGAATAAAAAAAATTAAAATTTACATTGAATTTTTTTATTTGATATTAATGCAAATTTTAGTTAATATACATTTTATTAATTTTATTTATTTTAAAATATACAATTATATAATCAAAATAAATAAATGAACGAGCATTCACGTGCGAACCCATGTGACAACAAATACTAGTTAAAAGAAAACACCACAATCATTTGATATCCTATGTAAAATTTAAAAATTCTATCGTTAATGTATAGAATAACAATTCATATAAATATATATTTATTATTAATTATTTTGTAAATTTCTAACCAATTTGGTCTATAACAATGTGATGGAAGTCAATTAGATTTGATAATTTTGGACACGTCACGAACAAGAAACGAACAAAAAAAAAAAAGAGTTAAAACATAACACAAAACACAACGCAAAACACTACACGAGAAAATAACACGAATACACGAATGTGTCAAAATTTATATAACACGAATTATTAACGTGTCAAATTAATATAAATGTATAATATCTTAGACACAATTATTACACGTGAAAATAACACGAATATACGAATGTGTCAAAATCTATATAACTCGAATTATTAATGTGTCAAAATTAATATAAATATATAATACCTTAAACACAATTATTACACGTGAAAATAACATGACACGAATACACAAATTGTCAGGTTTAAAGTAAACTCAGATTTACACATTAATACAAATAGTAATTGAACTTTTTTAATATGGTTCTTTTACTTATTTCATTAAAATGAATGAAAATTTGATATTACTCTTATGTTGAAATTTCTTTTTCTTCATTCATGAAAATCCAGAAAAAATTAAGATAAAAGAAAGATGCCAAATGTATAAAGTTATTAACACTTTCTTGTTTCAAATATCTAAAAAATATAAATAAATAAAAGTGAAATTACAATTTAATTTATTATGAGGTAATAGAGGATTGAAAATTATTTTACCATATATATGTATATGGACTTTATCTTTTCAAATTTTACATTTTTTTTATATACAAAGAAGATCGTAATTTGGAGATAAGGGAAGGGGTTGAAGATGTTGAGATTTGAACTTCAGATCTACTAGATACCACCTCTTAAGAGTAATTGTATGAATCAACTGGATTAAACCTCAAATTCATAATGTACAAATTTTGTACACCATTTTTTCCAACATAAAAATAATGAGCTAGAAGCACTAATAATTTTTTCCCCAAACCCATAGAATCTAAATCAAAAGCAACTTTCAACAAATCACTCAACCAACTTCCTAATTTCATAGTTATTATGCCATGTAGCTTTTGTAATTATAAAGAACAAAAAAAAAAAAAACTGTCAAGCTAGTTTGTTATCATTATCATTGAGCCCTTTTTGATTATTTGATCGATCATGGCACCACATATCATTAATTTTACTTTTAAAAATGCTTTTTTTAAATAAAAAAGGGTGTTCAATTATATTGCTGTTGATAATGTGATGATGATCAATAATGATAAAATGACTAGGGATTTTGATGAAGTTTTAGACTTCACATTTCACATTAATCAAAATTTCATTGCTTTTTTTATCATGGGTTGCCCACCAAATTTCAACACCCCAATAATGAATCTTAATAAAAAGATGTGGACCATCATTTCTTTTTGCCCTTTTTGCATTTTTATATTGGTGAGGTGACAAATTTCATTTAAATCTTTCATTTTCCAAATTCTTGACTTTGTTGGCGAACAAGAAGGTTATTGCGCCATCATTTGACAAGAAAAATATAATGGAAGTGAAAATGAAAAGAAAAATACATGTTTGACTGTTATTATCAATTATCAACCAGGTGTGACTTTATTTTTCTGCTTTTTCCTATTGGAACTTTTTCACGACACTAACTAAATTCACTGATTAAAGTAATTACTAGATCTAATTTTTTTATGGATCAAATTATTCATTATCTGATCAATATGTTGAGAAATTTTGAATAAAAATTATAAATTTAGAAAACGGGTTTGAAAAAAAAATGAAAGATTGTTTAACATTAGACCTATATCTTCGGTGCTAAAATATTCATGACAATAAATGTATGACTCAATATAGTTGGAAAAAGTTTCGAAATAAAGGATTGTTTTTCTAGATATCTAATGAAACTTGAATTTTTACAATTTACTTATGCTTTGATGAATTGAAAAGGTAAGCAAATAAAAAAGAAAAAAAAAAGTACAATGCTTTTAGCTGATTTTTTTATTAGAATATTGCTAAAAAAAATTAACAAATTACCGATATTTTAAATTTATTTATCAAAATACATTGATTTGTAACGGGTTTTGAAAAAAAAAATACCAAAGAAGTCGTCATATGATATGGCAACTTCCTTTGGCATATTTAAAAAAAAAAAATGAAAATAAAATAAGAGAGGTCACCATATGATATGACTACTTCCCTTCATATTTTAAAAAAAAAAAATTGAAGAATTAAGGTTAGAAGTCGCCATATCATATGACGACTTTTGACCTTATTTTTTCAATTTTTTTTTTTTAAATATGAAGGGAAATCGCCATATCATATGACGACTTCCCTTCTCTTATTTTCAATTTTTTTAAGCAAATACCTTCGTCATTGAAAATCAGCGTATTTTGGTAAATAATTTTAAAATATCGGCAGTTTGAAAATTAATTTTTTTTTAGCCATATTTGAATAAATTTGCCACTTTTAGCTAGGTCTGTTCATGAGTTGGGTCGCGACCCGAATTTTTTATTTTATTTTCTTAGTCAGGCTTGAATTGGCCCGAAAATCTATTTTACTATTCACAAAATGTTAAAATATTATTTTTACATTAATATTTATATATTTTATAATTAAATTGAAATAAAAAATATTTTTTATTTAATGAATAGTAATTCGGGTTAGACCGGCCTAAATTACAAAAATTCTTATCCGGATCTAATCCAATTAAAATTGAATCTATCAAGTCAGACGAATAGCTCGACGACAGATCTACTTTTAGCTAGATGATCAATGTGGGCACATGAATTATGGGTTTCCTTGACCTTGACCATGATGATATTGGCCATGGAAATGCAAATGCAAGTGTTAGACAAAAGGTGAGCAAGTGTGCATATGAACTGGGTGGAGGCATGCAGCACATGGCCCCAAATATTTATTTATGTGTTTTGCTCATCACAACCCTCATATTAATTAGTCAATCTTTCCCACCTCTATTCTTTTGACCTTTTGCAAAAAATTTGGTGATCTAATCTCTAAGTCACATGGACTTTTTTGTTAATTTTAAGCTAAAATCATCGCCCCCAACCTCTATTTCTACTTTGAAAAATATAAATTAGTGTCTAATGACATTGGTTAATATTATATATAAACATATATAATTAATACATTATTTTTTAAATTCAATAAAAATCATGTATTAAATGCGAAAAATTTTCTCAAAATAATAAATAAATAATCTTTAACCGATACTTATAAATACCGATTAAACGGATCCTTCTACTTTATCCACTTTTAATTTTCAATGTCAAAGGTGAAGATGAGGAGGATTGAGTAGTTATAAATGGTGCATATATATAATGTCACGCTAAGAGGACGTTTGGTATGATAAAAAGTGATCACTTTTCATGGAATTTAATTGGTGGGAATGTGATTCTCATGTTTGGTATGCTAAAATAGACTTACTTTCCTAGGAATGTAACTTTCTCTTTGAGTTACTTTCCCACAAGCATTGAAATGTGATTCCCATGAGGAGAGGTAGGAAAGAAACTTTCCCATGTAGTTTGAAAGTTAAAAAAAAAATATTAAGACAAAATTACCCTTCTTCCTATTTGGTTTAAAATTATCAATTAAAATATTATTTTTAAATATTTAGTACAAATATTTGTTAATAATAAATATCATTCAAATTATTTAAATAATATTTAATTTACATGCAGTCTTTTAATTTTTCAACTAAATGAGAATAATTTCGAAATTTTATTATTAATAAATATTTTTTTTATCCTAAAAGTAACTCAAATTACCAATTGAAATATTATTTTTAAATATTTAGTACAAATGTTTGTTAATAATAAATATTATTGAAATATTTAAATAATATTTAATTTGCATACAGCCTTTTAACTTTTCAACTACATGAAAGTAACTCGAAAATTTATTATTAACAAATATTTTTTTATCATAAAAATAACTCAAATTATCAATTAAAATATTATTTTTAAATATTTATTATAAATGTTTGTTAATAATAAATATCATTAAAATATTTAAATAATATTTAATTTGTATCCAGCCTTTTAATTTTTTAACTACGTGAGAGTAATTTCAAAATTTTATTATTAATAAATATTTTTTTATCCTAAAAGTTACTCAAATTATCAATTAAAATATTATTTTTAAAATATTTAGTATAAATATTGGTTAATAATAAATATCATTGAAAATGTTAAAATTAATAAAATTGCATTTTTTTATAAAGGTAATTTCGAAAATTACCATCACATTTTCAAGATTTTAATCAGCAAACGCTGTAAAGTTACATTCTCAGGAATCACATTCTCAGGAGTCACATTCCATAAAATGTGATTCCTGAGAAAGTATCAAATATCCTTTAAGTGTTTTAGAGAAAAGTAGGTATATGCTTTAATTTTAAATCGAAAAAAAAAAAAAAAGTTTTTGAGCGTATAAATATGAGTATTGTACATCTTAATAAACCAATTTTACTATAATAATAAAAAAATTAAAAAAAAAAGTAAAGATTACGTGACAAATAATATCAAAATCAATATTTCATTTGATAAAAAATATATATAGTAGAATACTATTTGTTTGCTTCTTTACAATTCTCATTTCTTTCGTAAATTTCTCTGGTCTCTCTTTTTCTTCCTATTCATATATAATAAAGAAATAACTATTTTTATTATTAACAAAAGCCTCAAGTATAAATTGTTTTACGTGGATGAAAAAGAATCCATACATAGCGTAAAAACTCCACAATTAACATTATTTTTTTCATAAATACAAATTTGACCTTCAAAATATGTAATTTAAATTATTTAAATTTTTATTTTTTTTAGTTAATTTGGGCATCACTCTATTATTTTTGTCGATATCATATAAATTTAACGAAAATTGATAACGTACGAGTATGAGACTAACAATTTCGTTAAATTTAAGCTATTTTTATAAAAAAAATTGATAAAAAAAACCATAAATAAAAAAAATGATCCAAAATTTAATGTTTTCATTAATTTTAAACTAAATTAACTGAAAATAATAACATAAAAATTAAAATAATCCAAATAAAAAATAAATATCAAAATAATTTAAATTACATCAAATTTATTATGTCTTATTTTTTTCAAGAAAATTGAAAAGATACAAAGACATATTTGCAGACTGCAGAGGAAAACAACTATGTTAAGCATTAACAACGTGTCAAAACTTATAAAGACGGGGAGAGAGTTATACGTCAAGTTGGTGTCCAGCTAGCAGATAAGACTTTTGACTATATCTCTTTCAAGAAATTTTTTTTTGAGTTTTGTTTCATTAAAATTAAGTTAATATATTATTTATAGGGTTTTATTAATGAATATCTTAAAGATATTTTTTAAAGTTAATTAACATTTTATTTATGATAATAATATTATATTAAATACAATAATTAATAATTTTATTCATTATTTTTAATATATTGGATAAATATATTATTATATGTAATAACCTTAAAGAATATCCTTAGGGCACTCGTTAGCAAAATCCTTATTTATAATAATAAGATTATATTAATTGTAAAAGTTGATAACTTTATTTATTATTTTAATACATTGAATAAAAATATTACTATATATAGTAACTTTAAAAAGTGCTCTTAGAACACTTGTTAGCAAAATCGATGTTTTTTTTGCCCAAAACAAGTGAAGGTTAGATATGTCGGGTTATCCGCTCAAACTCAAGACTCGTCCGATATTTAAAAGGGTTTGGATAAAAATATTAAACTCAAAATATGGGATTGGGCAAAAAAATAAGACCTGTTTAGAAAATGAATCGGATCTTGACTCCAACAATCAAGGTCCGAACTCGACCTGACCCGTTTATCATTTATATAATATATTATTTTTATATTTATATATATATTATTAATTTATATCATATAAAAATATATATAATATATAATAGTTTAAACATTTAAAAATATATTAAGCTATCTATATTAGAACTTAATAAAAATTTACTAAAAATTAAATAAAAATAACATATTTAAAAAAATTAGAAAAAAAATAATATGGTCCAGCCTAAACGGGCTTGGACTACTCATTTACAAATATGAACGAGTTTGGACAGAATTTGAGACCCATATTTTGGGTTAGACCGAGTTTGGATAAGTATATGTGGTATTGATACTTTACTTGGGTCCATCTCGGCCCATGAACACCTCTAGATAAGATTATATATATGTATATATATATATATATATATATATAAATAAACATAACACAAATTATTAAATATGTTAAAAACTTAAATACAAATATGATACATGTATTAAACGTGTTGTATCATGTTTATTAAATGTATCGTATCTAAAATTGTCAGATGTAATCATGTTCAATTGAATACTCTTGATCAGACTAGAGGTGCTCATGGGCCGGGTCAGGTTCGGGTCGGGCTTAGGTATGGTATCAACACCATATATGCTTGTCCAAGCCTGGCCTTACTCGAAAAATGAGCCTTAAATTCTGTCCAAGCCGGCACATATTTGTAAATGGGTAGTTCAAGCTCGTTTAGACCCGCCCATATATTTTTTTTCTAAAAACATTTAAACAATTTTTTTATTATTATTTAATTTTAGTAATTATATATATTATTAAGTTCTAAAACATGGATAACCTATCATATTTTTAATTACATTATGATATTATAGATATTTATTTTTTATATGATATAAATAATATATTATATAAATGAATAACAGGTCGGACCGGGCTCGGGCCTTGATTGTTGGAGCCAAGGCTTGACCCATTTTCTAAATGGGCCTCATTTTTTTGCCCAAACTCATATTTCGGGCCTAATATTTTTGTCCAAACCCTCAAATATATGGATGAACATTTGAGTTTGGATGGATAATCCGGCCCTTGAGCAGGTCTAAATCAGGACCATGACTTTAATAAGAATATTATCCTTTTGATCATATATATAAATATATATATATATATATTTCCTTCCTTAAAAATAGTTGGAAAAAAAATAAAAAAGAAGCGAAGGGTAAGATATGTTAGGTTGAGATTTAGGTTGAGATTTTTCCAAATTATTCTATATGATCCTGAATTCTAGATTCTATCTAAGAAAATAATAAAAATCTCTCATATGTAGAGTCAATTAAGGACTTAAATTAAGGTAGTATCCTTTTTAGAGTTAACTACCCTTTCAAATATCTCCCCTACATATATATGATTATATATACTTAGGGAGAGACCTAAATTATAAAGATCAATAATTCATGATAATGAAATTACCAACTTAACATTTGAGCTAATTTTCCAAAGTTATTAATGAGTTTTATTAATTAGCCCTAACACTTTACAAAATTAAGAATTCTGTTAACAAATATCCATAAAGTATTCTTTAAGATTATTATATTAGATAAATTATAATTTTAAGGGTTTGCTTAACCGATGTCTATAGAAATTGGTTAAAAATTACTTTTTTATCATTTTAAGAAAGTATTTTATATTTAATATATTATTTTTACTGAATTCAAAAAAAATAATAGGTTAATTACTTTTTCTTTCTATATATATATATATCACCTCAATCAATGTCTAATTTCTTAATTTTAAATACATTAAAAATCATCAAATTAACTATCAATTATTATATTTAATATAAAATTATTACTATAACTAATAACTTAATTAATCTTAACAAATACTTTTAAAATACTCAAAATCCCAAAATTAATTATTAGCATTAAGTGATAATAAATCTGACTTTGCCATTGGTTTTTTTAGAAGGTTTGATGATTAAGGTCAGGTCATCAATGTTTCAAAAATTAATTACTATCTTAATCACAATTTAGATCCACCTATCAAATCTTAATTATACTACATAGTAAAAAGTCAAAATATTAAATAATACTATAATTTTGCATTATTAACGTTATAGTATAAACTTTTACAATTAGATAAATAGTTTAATCATAATTAACCAAATCTCCCTTTTCTCATCAACGATAACGGTTGACAGAAAATAATATTTATGAAAAAAAAAAAAACTTGGAAATATTGATTGAGTTGCCTTTTTATGACTTTTTCTTTACCAAATTCCAAATCTCCAAGATTTCTCGATTCCTCACTCTCTCCCCATATATAAAGGGTTATTTATATATTTGTTCACGAACGGATTTACATGTTCAGTTTAACAGATTCATCCTGAATTAATCGAGTTTGAAATAAATTTTTTATATTTTGAATCAATTTGATTCAATTTGAATCAAATTATTATTTAAAAAATAAAAAAAATTATTTAAATTTAATTATAAATATATAATCGAAATTAATTTTAAACAAATCAATTATTTTATTATTTGAAATTAACTTATCCGACCTATAATCAGATATAATTTTTTTATGATTAGTCTGAAATAAATTTATTTATGAGTCGAGTAGTTCGATACGTATTGAGTCAGGTCTGGATAGCAGTTTTGGTGATTTGGGCCGGCTCGATCCTATCCGGATCACTATTTATTTATTTAAAAAATTAATTTTTTAATTTTTTATTAATTTAATAAATAGTGATCCTAACTTGCGAGCCGGTCCGAGTCCACCCAAAATCGATGAAAAAAAAGTTCGAACTGTAACCCGGGCAAGCCCATAAGCAAGTTTAGTCTGAAATTATAAAAGGAAATATTAGCTTTTAGTTTCATTGATTAAACAGAGGAAAAGAGAAAAAATCCAGCGAGAGTTGCCATCTACCATGGCTGGTTTGCAAAGATCTGAAGTGTCTTTTAGGAGGCAAGGATCTTCAGGGCTTATTTGGGATGACAAGTTTTTGTCGGAGTTAAACCAAGTGAAACAAGAACAACAACAGGAAGGAGAAATGAAGCAGCAGCAGCTACAGCAAGACGAACAAGGGCAGCTACAGCAAGACAAAAACCCAGAAAAAATTGATGTTATTAAGGATGTTAAGCCGACAAGAAACGTTGGTCCAATAAAAACCATTGAAAGAAGCCGATCCAATGGTGAAAGACGAGGTTACCGTACTGGTAAGGTGTCCCCTCCTGCTACTGAGCCGCCTTCTCCAAAGGTTTCAGCTTGTGGTTTTTGCAGTGCTTTTGGGAAACAAGCCAAGAATCATAGGAAAAAGCCCGGTAAGCGTAGATCAAGGTAGGTTTTTGTCTATTCTTTTTCTTGTATTTTCCGGTGACCGGAGGTGGGAATTCCGGTGAAACTTGATGGGTAGTATTGGGTATATTGATTTATGTCTTTTTATAGGTTTTTGTCTATTCTTTTCTTGTATTTTACGGTGACCGGCGGTAGGAATTCCGGTGAACTTAATGGGTAGTTTGGGTATATTGATTTATGTCTTTTTATAGGTTTTTCTCTAGGGAGTTTAAGTTTAAAGTTTAAGTCAATCTCAATGAACTGAGATGTGGGACTTTTAGAGAAACAAAAGGAACAGATTATGGATGTCTTTTTTTGTGTGTGTGTGTGTTTAAAGTTTTGATCTTTTCTTATTCTGTTAATGTTTCTTGTTTCTGTTTTTGTTTCATTTCAGAATTTTGTGGTTTGGGTGGATGTAATTAAATTAATCTGTAAATGTTTCACTTGGTTCTTCTTGAGACAATTTTCACATGTACATAAGGCAAAATCTTGATTCACACTCTTTCTGTTTCTTTTTCATAGTAAGGCATCTTTGGCATCTTTGTTTGATTTAATCAACTTTTGTTTTTAAATTTTTTTTTTGGCCAAAATACTAAAAAAATTTCCTAAACTATATCATTTCATTCAAGTAAACTTTTATATTTTTATTATATCCAAATAATTTTTTATCTTTTATTTTTATTTAAATAAACTCTTATTTTAAATAAAAGATTGATTTATTTTAAAAATTTATTTAAGTATAAATTAAAAGTTAATAATTTATTTGATTACAAATTAAACATTAAAAGTTTATTTGAATACAAATTAAAAATTAAATATTTATTCGAATGCAATAAAAGTATAAAGGCTTCACTAGGTAAAATAATAAAATTTAAAGATTTTTTTGTTATTTTAGTTTTTTTTTACAAATGTTAAATTCTAATTATATTTTTGTCTTTTCTTGAATAAGAACAATTTTTTTTCTTTTTGTTATTCGTTTTCTTTTTGATTCCTTTAAGATACTTGTTCAATGGGAACATGTACAATAGTACTAAAATAGGTTTAAATTTCTGGAGTGTTGGGGATCTCTATCTCAATTTGCTGGAAATGGGTAAGTTTATAAGAGAATCTCTCTCCTGTTCTGCTCTGTTCTGTTATTTTTTGGCAGAAAATTTCAGGAATTCTAGGGATCACCAAACAGGGGGGAGTGGACCCTTTAACAAGGTTGCCCTCAGTTTGTTGATTCTTTTGCTTGCATTAAAGTTATTTTTTATTTTTTTAATAAATTCGAGATTTAATTTAATTAATTAATGTAAAATTATTATTATATTTAATAAATTTAAGATTCGAATTTTAATATTTGTAATTTTTTTTCATATGCCAAACTATCATTTCTTTTGTAAAAAAAAAGTTACTTCTTAATTATATTAATTACCTTGTAATTGAACCAAATTATTAGCATCTCATATATGTCCTTAAAGGCGTGGTTAGGAAGAGGATTATGGTTAGGTTAATCTATGAATTGTTGATTACCTTCTTCGTTCCTTTTTCTTTCTTTCAAAGCTGAAGAAATTGTGAGTTCATTTTTTTTTTTACTAAGGAGTTCTCAACAGTGTTATCGATACCGAATCAGTACAAGTCGATACGTACCGTTTTTAAAATAAATCGAAATGATATCAGTCTTGTTCCTTTCCGGTTTTGGTATCGGCTCGTACCGACCTATACCGACCTGTATCGTTCAGTATTGGTACGTACCGGTCCGTATCGGTTGGTATAAGATTTTGATTTTTTTTATTTTTTTATTTAAAAATTCACTTATTTGAATTTTTAAACCAATTTCAATTTTTTTGTGTCATTTTTATTTTTTTAATTATATTTAAAAATATATATATGTTCATTAAATTAGATTATTGGATATAATTAATAATAATTTACTATATTTTTTTAACATTTTAATATTTATTTTGCCTATTTGATGTTTAAAAATTTTAGATATTAAATATTTAAAATTTATATTTGTATTTGTATAAAAACATATATATGTATGTAATGGATGTATATTTGCATGTGTATATAATATATATTTTATTAAAAAGCTTGAAAATAGGTTATACATATAGATATATGAAAAAATATTTTAAAAATACCGATAAACTAGAAACGGTACGCCGAAACACACCGGTATCAGTACCAGAACAAAAATGGCACGCCCACCGGTACGATACCGACTACCTTGATTCTCAAACAGATCCTCTTACATCTATATGTAATTGCTGGTGGAACCCAACTTAACTACCTAACAAGTTTTAGCATAAAAAAATTCCAATTTCCAATCCTATCATTAACTAAAAATTAGTTAAAGCAATTCATATAGAAGTTCAAGAAAACTCATGAAATCTAAATGAGACATTAGTTTTGTTCACATAGCACATCTTAAAGGGAAAACAATGAATTTTGAATTTTTGATTCTTCTTTTGTCGGAGTTGTTTATAATCTCTAGTGTTCTTAGGTGGAAATTATTACCATATGTTTAATTAAGACATTGATTAAGAGGGTTCAAGTCAAGCATTTAGGGCAAATGGATAAAGAGGCACTATTTTTTTTATTTGTATATATTTTAATTTCTAATGCTTTATTTAAATATGATCACTTAATCTAAAATTATTTAGAATGAACTTAAAGTAATTTTATATGATTTGAACAAGAAATTATTCACTCAAGCCTTAGATGAGCAGGGTTAGATCCAATTCCAATCCATTATTTTTTTATACATTCGTTATTATCATTTATGCGTGTAAATTTAATCATTAATTGTGAAATTATATTTATAAATGGTGATTAAAGATGGACAAAAAAATGTTGAAGGAGAGCCGGACCAGATGAGCAATGTGTTTTTGGACAGTTCCCAAGATGTGTCAGTAGTTATATTAATTGTAAAGTTGAACTATCATTTTTTTTACTTAAAATCTTAAACATGAGTTTGAGATAATATTTGCATTTTTTTTCTATTTATATGCCAATAAATCAAGCTCTATTATAGCAACATTTATAAAATTACTTTGCATTATTTTCATTTTCCCACCTTTCCTAGTGCATGCAATTTTACAACTAGTATCAAGAAGAAATTACAAGCTTTGTTTTAAGAGGAAAAGTTTAAGGAGTTTAATCTCTAGTTATTTAATGGATATTTGCTTCCTCTTTTTTTCCTCTTTGACACGATGTCTATTAATTTTAGGTACGTGATGCATCCAAAAGAGTGTATTTTATTTAATCTTATGCTAAAAATTCAATTGTAAAGTATAGTAATTAGCAAGGGTCGAATCCATAGAGATTGGTTTTTAGTTTATAAATTACTAGTTTAAAACTTAAATTCAAGAACAATAAAAGAAAATGAGGTTTTTGAAATAATTAAAAATAAAGAAAACAAGAAAAGTAAGAAGCAAATAAATAAGATGAAATCAAATAAGATAAATATGGTTAAGGTTCATTCTCCACCACTAGACATCATTAAGAATCAAATTCAGATCTATCAACATCAATTAGCTATCAAAGTTAACAACAGTAGATAACATCCCTTATTACCCAAATCCTTCCTTAGTTCGTCGTTAAGCAGGACGAATGCCACTACTTAATCTCTAACTATCAAATAACCTAAGATAAAACATCTATAGATTCAAAGTGATAGTAGCCTTAAGATGAGAAAGATAGATTGATCTAAGCAATAAACACACAAACATGGATTTATTCAACTTATGTTATGTTCCACTTCATAATTCCTGAAAACCCAACATAATCATGAATTACAAATTTCCAGTTATGAATAGGAAATCAAGACAATTACACGGATCAAGACTCCTAAACTAGCATTAGATAATTATCAAGATCTATCTAGTTTGCAACCTAAATAAATCAAGACAACATCATGAACAATTCTTATAGAAGAACACAAGCAACTTTGATAGAAAACCAATAATAGATAGAATCTAAAAATCAATTACAAAACATGTCTAGGGCTTTGAAATCACTCTTAACCAAAGAGAAGATTAGCCTAGCATAGGCATAGATAATATATACATAAAACTAAAAAGAAAATAAAAAAGAATGGAGAAGAAGAAGAAGAAGATAATGATGATCCTTGAGTCTCCTCAAAAGATAGATAGTTTGTGGCTCAAAAGATGGTATTTATAGAGTTTTAAAACCCTGAGAACAAGTCCTTGCAGCACAAATAAGCCTGGAGGCAAAAAATCACGTTTTTGGGTCTTTTTTTGCGGTTTTTCCCGAATTGTTGGCACCTAGGCGTCGAGCATACTGTTTCCATTTTTCTACTGCACCTTCCTTCATTTTTTTGGGCTGATTTGGATGCTCATTTCTTGTCCGATTTTGGTATGTAAACTATCGTTGGAAAGGTATTCAAGTCAGCTTCAAAAGTTAAGAAGTAAGTTTCTTCAAATAAAGACTTTAACATAATGATTTCCTTAAAACAAGTTTCAGAGGTCAAATCTATCTTCTTGCTTTGCAACCAGAAATTTATCTTTTTGACTCCCGAGTCTTCTTCCATCTTGTGATTATGATTTTGTAAGTTCTTTACCATCATTATTAACATATTTTGACTTCATTATCCTTATTGTACCTAAAATTCAAAAACATAATATAAGTAAACAAAATAAAGATCGAAAACATAACAAAAACTAAAGGTAGAAAGGCATAAAATGTATATTTTACGAGCTTATCAAATACCCCCACACTTAACTTTTTGCTAGTCCTCGAGCAAAACAAAATAAAATAAGAAAATCTAATCTAATCCACTTTCGTATGAAATCACAGTGGCACTTAGCATGTGACACAAGCCTTTAAACCCCTAGGTGTCCCTAGCGGACGAGTTTAGTCTCGTGAGGGTTTACTAGGACGATATCCACAAACATTGAAGACATAAGAAAAACTAAACTAATATCATTGGACAAGTCTTATAAACTAATCAATAGCTTAAAGAATTTCACAAAGAATCATGCTTGAATGTAAATAGTTTGAGTTAAGCCAATATTAACATAACATATTTCAATCAAAATAGTGCATATTCAAACTTAATCTTAACTTCTCACATGGGATACTCTCATGATTTTCACTCTTTAAAGTAGTGGTAAAGTATTTACACTCAATCAATCTCATGAAAACAGTTCTACCATATGCTTGCTTGTCCACCTATTCTCCACTATTTAGATCATACAACTTCATAAATCAAGAGGTCTTTATTCAAGGTTGTAATGGGGCCAAGGGGTAGTAAGGTGGTTAAAGAATAAAAGATATTACAAAGGTTCCAAAGACTTCATAGAATTTAGAGATAAAATAAGATTTTGCAAATAAAACTTTCTCAATATTCCTTGGAAGTACATAATCACATAGGCTGAATATTTTATGTTGAGCCTTTGCTTCACTCTAATCAGCCTTGTAACATCTTTTCTTTAACCAAAAGTTCAAGAGATGATTGATTTTTTTTTTCTTTTACTTGGGGAATGTATTTTGACAATGTTCCCTTTCTTTTTTTTCTCTTGACTTTTGCCTTTCCCGCCTCACACTTATTTCTTGTTTCTAACCTAAATTTTTCAATAGAAATCCTTGTTTTTGTGTCATAACGATTTTTTCGACCGTTACGACGAATTTTATGAAAACACAAAAAATGGAGTCGCCACCAATCTTTTTTGCTAGGTGTGATTGGCCACCTATTAAAACCGGTTTTAGAAAAGTATTTTAAAATTAATTAAAACATTTTGTAAAACCAATTTCGAAGTCCGCGCTTTGAACCAGAGAGAAAAACATAATTGGGTTCGGGAGTCGGTTACGTGCGGGGAAGGATTAGCACCCCCGCAACGCCCGTTTAAAAAACGGTACCACTTGGTCACGTGTTATCTTAAATCTCGGTTTAATGGATTTAACTGGTGTTTAAAACTAATTCTCTTTTATTTTCATTTTTATTTTATTTTAAAAAAACATGTTTATTATTTTTTGAATTTTTTGAACTGTTTTTTATTTTTTTTAAAAATCGAAAGTGAACATAAATTTGTTATCGAAAATACTCATTAAATATTCCCGACACTCTCGGTGGTATTTAACGAGATCTTCTCACCTCAAGACATCTTAGGAATCACAACCGTGATATCCTCCGAATTCCGTCGTCGGCAATTTACATCCATTTTTATTCAAATGCGTATGATGCGAATATTTAAATATCGGATGCATACGGCTTAACATATGACTATAAAATTAAACATGCGAATCGTAATATTAAAAACACGAGCATGGCAAAATATCGAGCGCAATAAACATTCGCTCTTTATTCATTTTTTTTATGGTGATTATTTCCATTTTTTTTTAAAACGAAAACGAGTTTTTGTATCGAGCATGTCGCTAAATACTCCCACCACTCGTGGTGATATTTAACGAAATTCTCGCACCTCAAGATATCTTAGGAATCACTACCGTGACGTCCTTCGAATTCCGTCGTCGGTTATTCGCATTTATTAAAATCTTCTTTTTGAAAAGTAAATTAAAATGCTTTTAATAATTTTTTTAAAACCGAAATTGAATAATAAAAAATACGTCGAATACTGAACAAAAATAAATAAACAAAAATAATAATATGAATAACTAAAAAAATTAAAATCGTACTTGACAAATGCCGAGAATCCGAAAAATCAAAATGCCGGACTTGATCTCCGTAAAATTCTTTGCTCGTCCTCGACCACCTGAAAAAATCAAAACGTCAAAACTGATAATCGTAAATTTTTCTTTAATTAATTAATTTTTTTATTATATTTTTTTCCTCTTTTTTTTTTTATTTTTTTTTTTTGATTTTTTTGATTTTATTTTAATTTAATTTTTAATTTTTTCTTTTTTTTTCTTTTTTTTATATTATTATTTTTTTAAAATTATTATTATTATTATTTTATTTTTAATTTTATTTAATTTTATTTCTTTTTTTTTCTTTTCTTTCTTTTCTTTCATTTTTTTTTTTGGCCCAAAACCAGGCCTGCTGAACCAGGCCTGGTTCTGGCCTGGCCCAACTTTTTCTTTTTTTTTTTTTTAGGCGGGTGGACCCGTGCGGACCCCGGGTCGGATCCAGGTCCAGGCGCGGATCCTCCCCGCGCTAAACGGCACCGTTTCGGCGCCACCAAAACGGCGTCGTTTCGGCGCCATACTTTTTTTTTTTTTTACGCCCGGGTCGGGCGCGCGGACCCCGGGTCGACCCGCGGGTCCATGCGCGGACCCTGGGTGAAACGTCTCCGTTTTGGCGCCGTTTTTAAAAAAAATAATAAAATAATAATCGGGCGACCCGCGCGGACCCCGGGTCGACCCGCGGGTCGACGCGCGGGTCGCCTTGACCCGCTCCAGGGGGCTATATAAGCCCCTGTTTTTTTATTTTTTCCATTTTCTTTTTTTTTTCCTCTTCTCTCTCTCTTCTCCCTTCTCTCTCTCTGCACCAGAACCAAACCAGCCAACCCAGAATCCGACGGCTGGCCACCGCGTCGGCCGCCATCCACCGTCGCCGGTCGCTGCTAGTCGGCGGCCGGCGAACTCCAAATCACCTTCTCTGGAACCGCGTCGATCTCGTCTCTCCGATTCTGGGCTTCGTTTTGCCCGAATCGGAGTCCACCACCCTAGATCTAGAAAAAAAACTTTTCGACTTTTTTTTTTTTCTCTTTTGTGTTTCTGCTTTGTTTTTTTTTTTTGGTGTTTGATTTGTGGTGTTTTTTTTTTGCAGGGTTTTTTTTGGTTTCGGAGGAGGTGGGGGATCGGGGCTTTTTTTTTGTGTGCTTTGAAAAGGACCCAGATCTGGGTTTCGGACCCCAGATCTGGGGTTTTTGGTAAAAGGGGAGGGGGTTCCGATCTCGTGGCCCTGGCTGGCTGAGGGGCGTCTGTTGGTTCGGATTTGGGGGAGCCTCTTGGGAGAGGTCCGAATCAGTGGCCTCTCCTCCTCCTCTTCTGTTGTTTCTCTTCTCGGTTTTATGGTGGGGAAAAAAAAGAGGGGTTGAGTGTGGCAGGTGGGTGGCGTGGGAAGCTGGTTGGCGTGTTGGCAGGGAGGCTGGTGGCGTGTGGCAGGCTGGTGGCAGAGGGTTGTCAGGTTAGAGGAAAAAGGGGAGGCGGCTAGGGTTTCAGGGGTAGAAGATTAGGGTTAGGAAATGGGGAAATGGGCCTGCTGAATAGCAGGCCCTGTTGATTTGGGCATGTTGGGCCTGTTGGTTAGCAGGCCCTGTTGGGTCTGTTGGGCCTGCTGGTTAGCAGGCCCAAACGGGCTTTGGTGTTTACAGATTGGGCCTGCTAAATAGCAGGCCCTTTTGCAACTGGCCCGGGTCGGATTCGAATCCGACCCGGACGAAAATTGGTTATTACAGCTGCCCCTCTTTGCACATTGCTGAGAATCAGGAATAGGGCAAAGACAGTATAACCAATTTTGTCCGGTTATTGAGATTCATTTTTAGCGAGGCTCTATCATTTGGAAAATAAATTGCTCCTCTAATCAGAGGCTCTATCACTTGGAAATAAACTGCTCCTCTCATCAGAGGCTCCATCACTTGAAAAATAAATTGCTCCTCTAATCAGAGGCTCTATCACTTTAAAAAATAAATTGCTCCTCTAATCAGAGGCTCTATCACTTGGAAATAAACTGCTACTCTCATCAGAGGCTCCATCACTTGAAAAATAAATTGCTCCTCTAATCAGAGGCTCTATCACTTTGAAAAATAAATTGCTCCTCTAATCAGAGGCTCCACAACTTTGAAATTAAATTGCTCCTCTCATCAGAGGCTCTATCACTTGGAAAAATAAATTGCTCCTCTAATCAGAGGCTCCACCACTTTGAAAGATAAATTGCTCCTCTCATCAGAGGCTCTATCACTTGGAAAAATAAATTGCTCCTCTAATCAGAGGCTCCACCACTTTGAAAGATAAATTGCTCCTCTCATCAGAGGCTCCATCACTTGAAAAATAAATTGCTCCTCTCATCAGAGGCTCCACCACTTTGAAAGATAAATTGCTCCTCTCATCAGAGGCTCTATCACTTGGAAAAATAAATTGCTCCTCTAATCAGAGGCTCCACCACTTTGAAAATAAATTGCTCCTCTCATCAGAGGCTCTACAACTTTGAAAATAAATTGCTCCTCTAATCAGAGACTCTATCACTTGAAAAATAAATTGCTCCTCTAATCAGAGGCTCTATGACTTGGAAAAATAAACTGCTCCTCTCATCAGAGGCTCCACAACTTTGAAATTTAAATTGCTCCTCTCATCAGAGGCTCCACAACTTTGAAAATAAATACGAACTTCGAATTTTTGACAATGAGTTTGAACACAACTTAGATCATCACCTCACTTACTACCTTAGTCTTACGAAAGTGAAGACTCATTCTGGATATCCCATCTCTTTCTCGTTCAGTTTTGAAATTCCTTGTCAGATTCTTCAGACATCGCCACTTGATTAATCATACTGAGGCTCGACCCTTCTTAAAGTAACGAGTTTGACTTTGCAAAAATTGAAAATGGTACCCGGAGGTTTTGAAAAATGTCATTTTGAAAGATGTTACCCGGAGGTTTTTTGAAAGCACATACTTGGAGGTCTAAAAATGTTACTTCTTTGAAAGTGGTGCCCGGAGGTCTTATTCTTGACTTTGAGAATGATGCCCGGAGGTCTTTATCAATGATTTTTCAGAAAGGTGCCCGGAGGTCTTGAAAACATGATTTTTGAGGATAATGCCCGGAGGTCTTGAAATAGTTGCTCGGAGGTCTTAAAAATGTCTTTTTTCTTGAAAATAATATCCAGAGGTCTTATCGATGATTCTCGAGAATAGTGCCCGGAGGTCTTGAAAACATGACTTCTGAGAATAATGCCCGAAGGTCTTGAAACAGATGCCTGGAGGTCTTTAAAAATGTCTTTTCCTTGAAAATGGCGCCCGAAGGTCTTATCCATGATTTTCGAGAATAGTGCCCGGAGGTCTTGAAACAGGTGCCCGGGGGTCTTTAAAAATGTCTTTTCTTTGAAAATGGCGCCCGGAGGTCTTATCCATGATTTTTTTTTAATAATGCCCGGAGATCTTGAAACATGTGACTTATGAGAAGAATGCCCGGAGGTCTTGAGACAAGTGCCCGGAGGTCTTTAAAAAGGTAACACGGAGGTTTTTAAAACAGATGCCCGGAGGTCTTCTTTTTTTTTTTAATTTTCTATCACTTTTGAAAAATAAATTGCTCCTCTAATCAGAGGCTCCACAACTTTGAAAATAAATTGCTCCTCTCATCAGAGGCTCTAAAACTTTGAAATTTAAATTGCTCCTCTCATCAGAGGCTCTACAACTTTGAAAAAATAAATTGGTTTTCTGTGCCCGGAGGACTTCTTTTTTCTAATTTCCTTTTTCTTTTGCTGTGCCCGGAGGTCTTAAAAATGTAACCCGGAGGTTTTAAAACAGATGCCCGGAGGTCTTTTTTTTTCTATCACTTTGAAAAATAAATTGCTCCTCTAATCAGAGGCTCCACAACTTTGAAAATAAATTGCTCCTCTCATCAGAGGCTCCACAACTTTGAAATTTAAATTGCTCTTGGTGATTATACCTGAAAATCATATCTTTGAAGAAAATCTCACTGAATGTTCGAATTCAAATGTCAAAATTTCAAATAGTCAATGTCATGCATGAAATGAATGTCATGCGATGTCAATGCATATGCTCCTGATGATGTATGTGCAAGTACCCATGAATACTGTACACATTTTACGACACGATGCAGATGCAAAACTTAATAAATATGCAAATGTTCATGAATGATGCGAATGTTCTCGATTGTTTTTTCTTGATCTCGGTTTAGCTTTTCCAAATCATTTTTCCTCTTCGAAACAGAGTGTATCCTGCAACGCTCGTGCCTCGTAAGAGATCAACCTTTTTCTTCACTTTGGAACTATCCCTTTGCCCCGATAGTTTTTCAAGATCAACTGGAATCTGAGTGTTCATTTCTTCTACCTCAATAGTTCCATACCTCTGGGCCAGAAGAACCTTCGTCTTATGCCAACATCGGAAATGGTTTCTTCCAAAAATATTTTCATTTATCTGCTTTTGCTTGCTTTCTTTTTTTTTTGAAAAATGTTTGCTTATTTACTGAAAACTTTTGAGCTGAAAATGTCATCCTCATGTTCTGATATCCAAATCTCTTGAAGATTGATGATCACTGTTAGAAGTTTTTCTGAGTATCCATTCGGCCTTTTCAAATTAAGTCGAAAGGTTTGGTACAACAAGATTTTGATTGATCTAAGGAGGCTTCGCAATAGGAAAAATGCATATCCTTACTAGACTCACAAATAGAACAGATTTTATAGAACATGATTTTTGGACTCAAACAAATTCAACCTTCTTTTAGTTTCCAAATCATGGCGTTTTGACATACGTCAAGGCTAGCTGGGGTGTTCAAACTGGAGAATTAATTCTGGAAAGGAAAACGGTCTCAGTTTTTTTTAAAGTCAAACCTCCAAACGAGAGTTGACAGTTTTGGAATATTTTAGAATTCCCAGATGTTCCTTAACTTCTTCAAAATGACTTCTTCTTTTGTTATGGCCTCGACGATACCATAAGCAACACCGAAATTCTCCCATTTTGCTCTAGACTGCCCATGTCGGGTTTTCACCCTAGAGTCTCCTTCTTTCCATTTTTCATTTTTTTTCTTAAATGTTTCACCATGCATTCAAGAAATCAAGACTTATCCAAAAAAAGATTTTTAACCAGAAAGGAGACCGAAGTCTCATGCATTTCTCTAAGAATAGACTCATCAATTTAAATGACCACGCTTGATCGAAATGGTCTTTTCCAGGTACGTAATGTAGGCCGAGGTTCGAGGTACTGAAAGAAAGATAGATAGGCCCAAACATGTGTTTAAGGTGATCAAATCAAGGATCATTTCATGAGGAGGATTCTCTTCGAAACACTTGTCTTTTCTGAGCTTTTCTCTTTATTCGATGATTTCATCCATTCTTTTCTTCCTTTTCTGTTTTTGCTTTCATCTTTCTTTTTATCTCCTTTTTTTTTTTTGCATCTCTATTTTGACCAGGTGAGCCCGTAGTTGTTTGGAAGCTCAGATTTCTCTTTGATTCACGGTTTTTTTTTCGCATTTGAACCAAGACTTCACTATCTGTGACCTTCGAAGAGATCCTTCCCCGCATTTGCCTCCTAGCGTGGAGGGTGATCCTTGATCGGGGTTGAAAGAACGAAAGTATTCATTAGGCTCAAAAGGGGTAGCAAAAGGATATTTTCTATTTTGTAAAAGGATGATGAAAGATGGCCATTTTTCATCTCGAACACAAGCACGTAAATCGAAAAGTCATTCCTTAAAGGAAAATAATGAAAAGGTTTTTTTCTTTCTTGAAACCGTCTTGAATTTCATAAATGCATGATGTCACACTCATTTTTCATTTTTCTTCTTTTGTTTTCTTTTTTTTTTTTTCATTTTTTTCATTTTTTTGATGCATGCTCCGAAAATTACTCCATCTTTATCCACCACGCGTCTTTCGTATCTACAAATGATGCACCATTTGATTGGTCATACAAATGAGAATTCGTATCATAACGAGGAACACCTCGAGTCTTTTTGCTCTCCGAAGGGACAAGAAAGAATATGGCTCGAAAACAGCTTTTTCTAGGAACACGAGAAAATCAGGTTTAATCATTGTTACCCGAGACGTTAATCATGAAGTGACGTCTGGGCAACTCTTGTTTTGCGGTTACGAAAAGAGATGTGAATGGTTTTGGCATAACCTTGACACACATCAATTTACCATAATCCAGATCCTTGAAAAAAGTTTCACTTGTTTGAGACACCAAAAAGCTCGGATTTTTTTTTTCAAAAAGTTTGTTCCATTGCTCATAACCTAAACTAGGATCTGCATTTTTTTATTGCACTGACTATGGTTTCCGAAATTCAACAATATATTCCTGGAGGCATTGATTGTTTCAAACTCAAAGGATTCAAGCATAGGCAAGTCCGAAAGAGAGGGGGAAGGATGTTGGGTCATTTCTAACATTGATCATCAAAAATCTCAAGATATCTCATCATTTCTTAACGTGAAGAAAGATTTTTTTCTTTTAAGAACACATTCTTCAAAATCAAGAATTTCAAATTATCATTAAAACACAATAAACACAAAGCATTTGAAATTTGAAATTTATTTATTTCATGTGGATGCCAACATAAAACAAGTGCTTTCATGATGAGGCATAGAACTACATGCATATTCCTTGATGCTTGTTGACATGCTTTTAGAGGTAACCATTCTCATCCTCCAAACCCGTGGCGAAGAAACCGATTTATGGCAATGCGGATTTCCACTGTTCGACTAGCTCTGGAGTCAAAAGGCCATTGTGGACAAGACCTTCAATCTTTTCCTTCAGTTTTCTGCATGCTTCAGTTGTCTGCATCTTTCAGTTTTCAAAACTAAACCGACTTCTTTTTTTATTCCTGTCAAGTGTGCTTCATGATGCATGAGCTATGAATGCCGTGAATGTAACACGATGCCCATATGATGCATGTAAAGAATAAACAAATTAATGCATGAGTATATACAATGAGTGACCATGTATGTCACGAATGCATGACCTTATTGTTATGAATGCAATCACGATGTCGATATGATGCATGTAAAGAATAAATAAAATGATATACTGATATATACAGAGAACGATCATGTATGTCACTAATGTATTCTACAATGCATGACCATGCATGTTATGATTGCAATATGATGCGAATTTGATTTGTTCTAAAGAATAAACAAATTAATGTATGAATATATACAGAAAACTATTCATGATTTGGACTGAACTTGATCATTCAACAATTTTATTGCACAAACTTTGCCCCCAAATTCAATCCGCAAAAAAAAAAAAAATTGTTTGTTTTTTTTGTTTTGAAAAATGTTTTTCGTAAAAATCAAAATATTATTTTCACAAACCAATTTCTATCAAAAACTTTTGTGATAGTGGGTCTTATTATGGCACAAATGTCAGAGTATTTATTCAACACTACCGGTTTGCAATTCTCATTTAATCGACAACAAGTGTTTATGCGGTTTATCAAATGAGATTATTATCACCGTGAAATCAAAAAAACAATTATAAATGTAAATGCTTTATTTACAAGTGCCTTAGTGCATGAAATGTATGAGATGTACGAAAAGAAAGAATTTTCATATTTACAAATTGAAAAGAAACATTTGCTCCGACAGTATCAACTTATTTAAGCATCACGGTGCCTTCGGAGCGAAAAACGAAACTTAATGCGGGTAGCACGATGTGCGTTCATCATTACCAGATTTACAGTTTTTGTTCGGAGTGTAAACAAATAGCGAAAGATCACAATGTTCCTTCCTGATTTCGAGGATATCCGATCGGAAATTTGATATGGCTTTACTCAAATTCACTACATGAGGTTGAGTTAGGTTCTAAAAGGCTCCAAATTGCTCCTTACTATCGCCCGTGAAGGCTAGTAAGGCATCCCGATTTAAACGGGTTCAATTTGTTGGAGAGATTTTTCGCTAGCCCGTGCGGAGGTTATTGCCTCTCGAGAGCGTAGGTACTTTTTCTCTCTAAAATTGTTTCGCTAGCCCATGCGGAGGTTATTGCCTCTCGAGAGCGTAGGTACTTTACTTCCACCTAAAAGGATAAAGCCCGGGTACAGAGCTTATGTATGAAATGTACGTGCTCGTGTGTGAGAAGGAACAAGCAAACCTTCGACTATTTGTCTACGACTCTTTATTCTAAACATTCCACGATTTTAAAAAAAATAAACGACATAAAAAAAATGAATCAAGAATTAACAAATATCAAAGTGTAATTGCAAGCAAAATGAAAATAAAGAAAGAAAGAAAATAAAGAGTATTAAAATTAAATACCGATTAGATCCATTAATTCGATATTTTAAAATAACACTTGATCAATTTGTGGCTCGACTCTCAAAGGTTCCCCAGTGGAGTCGCCAAGCTGTCATAACGATTTTTTCGACCGTTACGACGAATTTTATGAAAACACAAAAAATGGAGTCGCCACCAATCTTTTTTGCTAGGTGTGATTGGCCACCTATTAAAACCGGTTTTAGAAAAGTATTTTAAAATTAATTAAAACATTTTGTAAAACCAATTTCGAAGTCCGCGCTTTGAACCAGAGAGAAAAACATAATTGGGTTCGGGAGTCGGTTACGTGCGGGGAAAGATTAGCACCCCCGCAACGCCCGTTTAAAAAACGGTACCACTTGGTCACGTGTTATCTTAAATCTCGGTTTAATGGATTTAACTGGTGTTTAAAACTAATTCTCTTTTATTTTCATTTTTATTTTATTTTAAAAAAACATGTTTATTATTTTTTGAATTTTTTTTGAACTGTTTTTTATTTTTTTTTAAAATCGAAAGTGAACATAAATTTGTTATCGAAAATACTCATTAAATATTCCCGACACTCTCGGTGGTATTTAACGAGATCTTCTCACCTCAAGACATCTTAGGAATCACAACCGTGATATCCTCCGAATTCCGTCGTCGGCAATTTACATCCATTTTTATTCAAATGCGTATGATGCGAATATTTAAATATCGGATGCATACGGCTTAACATATGACTATAAAATTAAACATGCGAATCATAATATTAAAAACACGAGCATGGCAAAATATCGAGCGCAATAAACATTCACTCTTTATTCATTTTTTTTTATGGTGATTATTTCCATTTTTTTTAAAAACGAAAACGAGTTTTTGTATCGAGCATGTCGCTAAATACTCCCACCACTCGTGGTGATATTTAACGAAATTCTCGCACCTCAAGATATCTTAGGAATCACTACCGTGACGTCCTTCGAATTCCGTCGTCGGTTATTCGCATTTATTAAAATCTTCTTTTTGAAAAGTAAATTAAAATGCTTTTAATAATTTTTTTAAAACCGAAATTGAATAATAAAAAATAGGTCGAATACTGAACAAAAATAAATAAACAAAAATAATAATATGAATAACTAAAAAAATTAAAATCGTACTTGACAAATGCCGAGAATCCGAAAAATCAAAATGCCGGACTTGATCTCCGTAAAATTCTTTGCTAGTCCTCGACCACCTGAAAAAATCAAAACGTCAAAACTGATAATCGTAAATTTTTCTTTAATTAATTAATTTTTTTATTATATTTTTTTCCTCTTTTTTTTATTTTTTTGATTTTATTTTCATTTAATTTTTAATTATTTCTTTTTTTTTATATTATTATGTTTTTAAAATTATTATTATTATTATTATATTTAATTTTATTTCTTTTTTCTTTTCTTTCTTTTCTTTCTTTTTTTTTTCTTTTTTTTTTTGGCCCAAAACCAGGCCTGCTGAACCAGGCCTGGTTCTGGCCTGGCCCAACTTTTTCTCTTTTTTTTTTTTTGAGGCGGGTGGACCCGCGCGGATCCCCGGTCGGATCCAGGTCCAGGCGCGGATCCTCACCGCGCTAAACGGCGCCGTTTCGGCGCCACCAAAACGGCGTCGTTTCGGCGCCATACTTTTTTTTTTTTACGCCCGGGTCGGGCGCGCGGACCCCGGGTCGACCCGCGGGTCCACGCGCGGACCCTGGGTGAAACGTCGCCGTTTTGGCGCCGTTTTTAAAAAAAAAATAATAATAATAAGCGGGTGACCCGCGCGGACCCCGGGTCGACCCGCGGGTCGACGCGCGGGTCGCCTTGACCCGCTCCAGGGGGCTATATAAGCCCCTGTTTTTTTATTTTTTCCATTTTTCTTTTTTTTTCCTCTTCTCTCTCTCTTCTCCCTTCTCTCTCTCTGCACCAAAACCAAACCAGCCAACCCAGAATCCGGCGGCTGGCCACCGCGCCGGCCGCCGTCCACCGTCGCCGGTCGCCGCTCGTCGGCGGCCGGCGAACTCCAAATCACCTTCTCTGGAACCGCGTCGGTCTCGTCTCTCCGATTCTGGGCTTCGTTTTGCCCGAATCGGAGTCCACCACCCTAGATCTAGAAAAAAACTTTTCGACTTTTTTTTTTTTTTCTCTTTTGTGTTTCTGCTTTGTTTTTTTTTTTTTGGTGTTTGATTTGTGGTGTTTTTTTTTGCAGGGTTTTTTTTGGTTTCGGAGGAGGTGGGGGATCGGGGCTTTTTTTTGTGTGCTTTGAAAAGGACCCAGATCTGGGTTTCGGACCCCAGATCTGGGGTTTTTGGTAAAAGGGGAGGGGGTTCCGATCTCGTGGCCCTGGCTGGCTGAGGGGCGTCTGTTGGTTCGGATTTGGGGGAGCCTCTTGGGAGAGGTCCGAATCAGTGGCCTCTCCTCCTCCTCTTCTGTTGTTTCTCTTCTCGGTTTTATGGTGGGGAAAAAAAAGAGGGGTTGAGTGTGGCAGGTGGGTGGCGTGGGAAGCTGGTTGGCGTGTTGGCAGGGAGGCTGGTGGCGTGTGGCAGGCTGGTGGCAGAGGGTTGTCAGGTTAGAGGAAAAGGGGGAGGCGGCTAGGGTTTCAGGGGTAGAAGATTAGGGTTAGGAAATGGGGAAATGGGCCTGCTGAATAGCAGGCCCTGTTGATTTGGGCCTGTTGGGCCTGTTGGTTAGCAGGCCTTGTTGGGTCTGTTGGGCCTGCTGGTTAACAGGCCCAAACGGGCTTTGGTGTTTACAGATTGGGCCTGCTAAATAGCAGGCCCTGTTGCAACTGGCCCGGGTCGGATTCGGATCCGACCCGGACGAAAATTGGTTATTACATTTTGCAATATGTCTCAAAACATGTAATCCACCTTTAGAACAAGGGTAATGGTATAAGTATATTTAGGCTAGGTGTAAGATATGGTTACCAAAGAAATAGCTTATTCAATGTAAGCTCAAATTGGCTCACTAATGGGATATTCTCTTGGAACATCAATAATGGATGGCTATTTGGCCCTGGTTATAATCCTAATGCCTCTATCATATCCATGTAGTTACATTCATCAATATAGTATTAAATGGTTTAAAGCAAGTTCTAGAGAAACATGTTATAATGAGAGCACACAAGAAAGAAATTGGATTGATATGTATAATGCATCAATCATATTGGCTCAAAAACTCACAAGGATGATTATACAAGTCAATATCAAGTCTAAACATGCTTCTTTCTCAATCAAAATATCATATTAGCATTGGCTCATAAAAAATGATATCAAGCTTAATTCTCATGAAAATCTTCTCACTAATAACCAGTTTTAGACCTATACAATTCATATCTCATACATTTATATTAAAAGCAACTAAAACACACTAAAAACAAACTAAAAAGACTCAAAACAAAAAAAATTGACAATCTAAAATAAGAAACTAAACTAAGAAATCCTAAATTCTTCCCCCCTACACTTAATTCTTACATTGTCCTCAATGTAATGCTATCACCCCATATGCAAGAATTATATGTAAGAGAAAAGAACTACTAAATAAAAGAAAAAAAATAACTAAAGAACACTATACAAAAATTAAAAGAAAGCAGGAAAAAGAGAAAACAAATCTAGTTTGGCAGGTTGGCAATTTCTTCATTAATTGGGCTGTCTTCCCAATTAGCACTTGAGTGATTGTGTTTAGCCTAGCCAATACCCATTCTTGGCATTTTAAGATCTTCTGTTCTAGGCATGAGACTTTTAGGATTTCTGCGTTTTGTTGAAAGTTGTCTGTGCACAACAGTGGATGCATTCTCCATCACAATTATTATTCCATCATCCTTTATGGTGCATAGCTCATCGAGGAATGATGCATATTTTGGTATTTGTTGAATGACATCCACAAACAAGCTGTTTAAGGTTTCCGGCATGTGTTGTTCATGTTCCTCCTCCTTGAACTTTGCGAATCTATTAGGAATATGTGGAGAAGAAACATTAGTAAAAATTGGAACCTTAAACGTTACCTCAAATGCCGAATTATTCTCCTTTGGAATTGAAGCTTCATTATCTTCAAGAAGTAAATTCATCTCAAGTTCTTTCTCATCCTCGGGTTCCCTTGGATTTTCTGATTCATCCTCAAGTTGTGTGGCACTAACATTCTCCTTTAGATCAATCATAGTTTGGGAAAGGAGTTGTTCATGTAGTTCCTCAAATCCTTCTTCTACCCATCGCGCCACACCACTAGCCAATTGGCTAATTTGCGTTTCCAAATTCTGGATACTTACCTGAAGACTTGTCCTTGTTTCCTGAATGTTTGCCTCTATTTTTTGTTGAAATTGCAAATTATTAGCAGCAAAAGTATTGACAAGGTCTTCTAAAGAAGTACCTGAACTTTGAGGTGGGGGTTGCAAAAAATCTGGTTCTTGAGACCATGATTGATTGAAGCTCGAAGGATAATTGTAGTTGGCATAAGGATCTATTTCTTGATAATTTCTCGAGTATCCATAATTAGTATGATTCCACCATCCCTCATTGTAAGTGTTTGGAAAAGCATCATATTGTTGTCCTTGGAACCCTTGATGGCTTTGGTATCCTCCCACATCATAAGCTGGTTCAAAATTATCTTTTTGATAGTATGGGCACCAATTGGTTGGATGATCCATCATGAAGCACACTTCACATTACCTTGATTGTTGAATCTTACTTACGGCCACTTGTTGAACTATGGAGATGAGATTGTCTAGTTGGTTATGAAGGTTCTGAAGTTTTGATATAGCACCTGCCATCTCTTCTTGCTTGAAATCTGAAAAGAAAAACTTGTATGTACAAGAAGAATAAAATTAATTACAACTGAAAATAAGAATAAACCAAGTAATGAATAAACTAAAGAAAATAATCTCCGGCAACGGCGCCAAAAGCTTGATGCACCCAAAAGAGTGTATCTTTATTTAACCTTGCACTAAAAAGATCAATTGTAAAGTATACTAGTTAGCAAGGGTCGAATCCACAGAGATTGGCACTACAAATAAATTGCCATATACTGACGCTTATCTATACCGACGGTCATAATCTGTCGGTATAAAGTAAATATTTCGACGGATTTTTGTTACCGTCAGAATATGTTTACCAATATCGACACTTTAATTTCTGTTGCTATAGATACCCTGTATACTGACGGTTTTTCATTGACCGTCGGTATAGGTATGATTTTTACTGACGATTTCTCCTTCATCCGCCAGTATATTTGCAACAACAAAAAAACTCGCATTTTTTTTTAAATGGCGGGATTTTTTTTTTTATTTTTTTTTACGTTTTTCTTTATTTTTAATTAAATAAACCTATAGCAACGACTATTTAATTTTTAACCGTGGGTATAGGGTTGGCTTTTTCTATTTTTTTTTTTTTTTAATTTCTAACCTAAGCTAAAACTCTAATATTCCCTCTTCCTTTAACAAAACCCTAAGTTCCCCTTTCGTAAATAAACCTTTCTTTCCTTGTTGGCCACTTCCCTAAATTAGCCATTTCGGTAAATCAATTTCTCCTCCTCAGCCATTTATCCTTCTCTTTCGTAAATCGCATTTCTCCTCCTCAAATTTCGGTCAGAACCTCACGCTTCTTCCCTTCCTATTTCTCCTTCCCTTTCGTAAATAAACTCAGATTTCTATCAGATTCTTCCGAACCTCACATTTTTTGTCAGATTTGGTTGTTTAACAAGAGAATCGGTCAAATTTAGGTCTTTTTCTGTCAGATTTCGGTCTACCATTTCAACTTTTCTTTAATTGTCTGTTTTTTGTTTCCTTTTTAATTGTCAAATTTAGGTCAATTGCTGAATTATTTTTAATCGATTTCTATTTTCTTTAATTGTCAGGTTTGGTTGGTTTCGGGATTTCTTATTGGGTTGGTTTCGGGATTAGGCACTTGGCATTGAAGGTTTGTTCCCATTTCTGATTTTTTTTTTTTTTGTGGTATGTTTCTATTTTCTTTAATTGTCAGTTTGGTTGAGAGCTCTTATTCTTTTCACACTACCTGTCTCTGTCTAATATATTTCAGAATAAATATTTTATATAAAAGAGAAATAGATCCCAAATTTGGGTGCATGTTCACACTCACAAAAAGAATAGGATTGGAGTCAAGTTATTCTTAAAGCATGGGAAATGCCTCGTATCTTTTCCAATATTTAGGCAGTCATGTTCTTGGATATTTGGCCACTGGCATGTTGATTAGGCCTTATGGTCTATCCATAATCCGCCATGTGCATGTAATCAAAGCAATTGCTGAATTTGGAGTTGTTTTCTTGCTATTAATATTGGCCTTGAGGTGGAATCCTTCGTTTAGATCCACAGTTTCAGATTAACATTGTATATCCATCATTATGAGAAGATATTAAACCTCTACTCTGATTTTACCTTTTGCAGCTATCTGTTGAAATATGTTATTGTATTAGGCTTAGCCCAGGCGATTGAGAAAATAAATTTTCTATCATTGTCTTGTGTTTTTATAAGGTCTTTTAACTTGTACTTTTATATATCACTGATACAAGTCTTGGTGACAGCAGTTGCAGTTGGCTGGGTTGCTCATTTTGTTGCAAGGTAGCCCTGGACCAGCTGCAACCCTCTTCAACTACTGTGTCCTGCAGGTAATTAACATACTAAAGCAAAAGATTTGGATGCTTTCTCCTAGTTGAATATGTTTTATATTCATCTGCAGCGTCTTCAAATCTTTGAAAAATTGAAAGATAACTTGAATTCTAATATGACCTGATTGCATCAGAATTTATGATTATCTTTATTATTTTGTTCTTTTACAATAACATACATATATACCTACATACCAGCCAAGATAATGAAAACTAGTGGATCCATTTGATGGATATATAATTGCAGGTATTACAACAGCATGGTGAGAATAGTATACATGGAGCAATGAATATATATTACAAAGTAATTTCATGGTTTTAATTTCATGCTTTAAATTTTAAACACAAGTATGGATTAATTGTTCCCAAAGACCAACTTTTCTATCGAAATATATATTATAATATATATGGGCCGGGCCTGGTCGGTTAATATACATTAGATCAACCCAATCCAAATGGGAAAGTAATTGCTCTTCAAAATTCAATTTGTGTTTACTCGTTTAATAGTTTATTTTTTAAAATTAGTGTTCTAAAAGAATTAGTATATATGTTTTGTTCACACCATGTAGAAATTGGTTTTCATATTTCAACAAAGAAAATAAAAGGGTAAATATTGGAATTTAAGAGTACATTACATTGTCTATATAAACCAACCTAACCTTTCAATAAGTTTTAATATACTTTAGAGTTTACACTTTTGCTATTACGATCATGTGCAATAACTTTAATCGAATCTCGGGCTTGATGACCTAAATTGAAAAGTTTGGAGTTTGTGTTTAACACATATTAGTTGTATTCATTTTGTATCCTGCACTTTTGCTCAAGGACTACCATGTCTATAATCTGCACTCATTTTGGTTTACGTTTAACATGTGGGCTGCAAATTTTGATTTGAAGAGGCTAAACAACAACAGTCTTTCTGGAGCATTTCCTATGTCCTTGGCTAACATGACCAAGCTTGCCTTCCTGTAAGCCTTCTAATTTTTGTTTCATCCCTTCCTTTTTTTCCTCTTTTTAGATCATTGATTTGTATCTTGATTGAAATAGGCTTCTTTATATGGTTTTTTTTATTCTTTTTATTAAAACAAATCTTGTATGTTTCAGTGACTTGCTATATAACAATTTGAGTGGCTTTGCTGCATATATTTACATTTTTTTTTTATGTATACATTGTTAGATGAATGATAATATGGTATCTCTTTCCTATGCTAGCTTGCTTGAGAATCTTAAATCCTTAAGTAATTTAGATCAGATTTTGTAACTGCTTTATTCGAATGAATCTAATTGGTTGTATGAGAAGTTTAATCAATTGTTAAAAAGAAGTTGCAACTTTTTTTTTTAATTGACTGCTCCCTTCTTCCCTTATTCTATTCTTTCAACACTGTGGTAAATGATTGCTGTTTTTTTTTTTTTTTTTTTCTTTCTGAATCTAATTCATTTTCCATTTCAAAATTTTAAAGGTTGGGCATAATTATTTTGGTCAACTGAGTAATGATAAGCATGGTTTACTCTTTCCAGATGGAGATTAGTTGATATATGGAAAGAGGTAAGGCAGTGGTTAGTGGATTCCTTTGAAATTGTCTTATTTGATTATCCTTTCAAGCATTTTTATATTTGAGGATGCTATCCTCCAGATTTTTCAAAAAAGAAAAACGAAGCAGAACAGAATCCAATAGCAACTCTGGAAGTAGCTATGGTGAATCTGAATTTCTACACTCCCTCATATCTAACCGGTAAGTATTAGATGCCTCTTGATGTCTTGTATTACAATTCTGTTTGGGTTTTATTATTTTCTATTTCCTGTGTGCCTCCAAATGGTGTGATCTGATCCTTGTAGTGGACCAGAATGCCTTATGCTTTTGTTGTTTTAAATCTATTGCCTCTAAGCTTAAGTTATCAATGACTATGTAGTGGTGATTATGATGTAATTTTGGATGGGATCCATGAAAATATTTTGCAACTCCAGTATCATGACCCAATGATGCAAAAGAAAGTAAAGCTTACTCACCTTTATGCAGATGCTGCTCCATAAGAATATTTATGAGATTCGGACTGCTTTTTCACTTTATGCATATGGATTGCTTATTTACTTTGTATTTGGACTGCTAATTTTCAATTTTAAGACTGTATTATGACTTTAGCTTGCGACTTCTATTTAGCATGTAAAAGTTAAATAATTAAGACAATTTATTTGTAATTTTATTTTTAATATTATGAAATATTTTGTACTTTCTTGTGATGGTTTTTTTTTATATGAAATATGTTGAATTAAATTATAAATATATCAATATTAGTAATTGAAAATATGATAAAATTTTATTTTTATCGACGCTCCGACCTCTATACTGACAGTTCATATAAAAAAATGTATAGTATACTGACGGAGTAAACCGTCGGTAAATTTACGACAAACCGTCACTATAGGTTAATTATATATTTTACATTTTCATCTAAACCGACGGATGAGGAAAAAAAAAACCGTCGGTATATGTATATCTAAGGTATCTAAACTGACGGATACAAAATTCGTCGGTATTTATCTATACCGACGGACGGAAGAGCCGCCAGTATAGGTAAAAGCAAAAGGGGTTAACCCAACATAGGCTATACCGACGGTAGTAGCATTAGTGACGCCTAAAACTGTCGGTATAGGTTATACATCCTATTCCGATGGTCGCTTTTTCCGTCAGTATAGGTCTATATGACGGGGGTTTTACCGTCGCTTAATTTTTTGTCGGAATAGTCATTTTGACCTTCGGTATAGTGTTTTAGGACTTTTAGCGACGAATTTTTCGATTTTACCAACGTTTTTTGGACCGTCACTATATGACAATTTGTTTGTAGTGTGGTTTTTAGTTTATAAATTAATAGTTTAAAACTTAAATTCAAGAACAATAAAAGAAAATGGAGTTTTTGAAATAATTAAAAGTAAAGAAAATAAGAAAAATAAGAAGCAAATAAATAAGATGAAATCAAATATAAGAGAAATATGATTAAGGCTCATTCTCCACCACTAGACATCATTAAGAATCAAATTCAGATCTATCAACATTTTGCTATCAAAGTTAACAACCGTAGATAACAACATCTCTTGTTACCCCAATCCTTCCTTAGTTTGTCGTTAAACAGGACGAATGCCACTACTTAATCTCTAACTATCGAATAACCTAAGATAAACATCTATATATTCAAAGTGATAGCAGCCTTAAGATGAGAAAGATAGATTGATCTAAGCAATAAACACACAAACATGGATTTATTCAACTTATGCTATGTTCCACTTCATAATTCCTGAAAACCTAACATAATCATGAATTACAAATTGCCACTTATGAATAGGAAATCAAGACAATTACACGGATCAAGACTCCTAAACTAGCATTAGATAATTATCAAGATCTATCTAGTTTGCAACCTAAACAAATCAAGACAACATCATGAACAATTCTTATAGAAGAACACAAGCAACTTTGATAGAAAACCAATAATAGATAGAATCTGAAAATCAATTACAAAACATGTCTAGGGTTTTGAAATCACCCTTAACCAAAGAGAAGCATCTATATATTCAAAGTGATAGCAGCCTTAAGATGAGAAAGATAGATTGATCTAAGCAATAAACACACAAACATGGATTTATTCAACTTATGCTATGTTCCACTTCATAATTCCTGAAAACCTAACATAATCATGAATTACAAATTGCCACTTATGAATAGGAAATCAAGACAATTACACGGATCAAGACTCCTAAACTAGCATTAGATAATTATCAAGATCTATCTAGTTTGCAACCTAAACAAATCAAGACAACATCATGAACAATTCTTATAGAAGAACACAAGCAACTTTGATAGAAAACCAATAATAGATAGAATCTGAAAATCAATTACAAAACATGTCTAGGATTTTGAAATCACCCTTAACCAAAGAGAAGTTTAGCCTAGCATAGGCATAGATAATATATACATAAAACTAAAAAGAAAATAAAAGAATGGAGCAGAAAAAGAAAGAAGAAGAATGATGATCCTTGAGTCTCCTCAAAACATAGATAGTTTGTGGCTCAAAAGATGGTATTTATAGAGTTTTAAAACCCTGGGAACAAGTCCTTGCAGCACAAGTAAGCCTGGAGGCAAAAAATCACGTTTTTGAGCCTTTTTTTGCGGTTTTTCCTGAATTGTTGGCGCCTAGGCGCCGAGCATACTGTTTCCATCTTTTTGCTGCACCTTCCTTCACTTCGTCGACTGATTTGGATGCCCATTTCTTGTCCGATTTTGGTGTGTAAACTATTGTTGAAAAGGTATTCAAGTCAGATTCAAAAGTCAAGAAATAAGTTTCTTCAAATAAAGAATTTAAAATAATAATTTCCTTGAAATAAGCTCTAGAAATCAAATCTGCCTTCTTGCTTTGCAACCAGAAATTTATCTTTTTGACTCCCGAGTCTTCTTCCATCTTGTGATTATGATTTTGTAAGTTCTTTACCATCATTATTGATATCTTTTGACTTCATTCTCCTTATTGTACCTAAAATTCAAAAACATAATATAAGTAAACAAGATAAAGATCGAAAACATAACAAAAACTAAAGGTAGAAAGGCATAAAATGTATATTTTATGAGCTTATTAGGACGACAATGGATAGTTAAAAATTGAATATTCGATATTATTCGATTTGCTTTTTGTGGATTTGTATATTGCGGATTTAGATATTGATTTATTACCCGTAGCAGATTCGGAGTAGATTCGGATATGAACCCTTGGATATCCGTTATCTGAATCCGTTTTGATTTTTGTTTGACTAGTTTCGGATATCCGAATTCATTATTCGAATCTGCTTTATTTATACGGATAACGGATTCGGATATCCGAATCCAATATCTATTTACATATTTAGTTTTTGTTTATTTTTTATTTTTTAAAAATGATTTAATAAATTGGGATATTTAGTGTATTTGGATATTCGACGGATATTACTCTTTAAATCAGATGCGGATTCGGATTCGAATAGTAAACAGATAATAAATGGATTTGAATTTCGGATAAATTAAACAAAATCGAATTTGTATATTTAAATTTTAAAATTTTAAAATTTTACAAATATCCAATTCATCCTTATTCACCTTTAATAATTGAATTGATGAAACAAAAGAAACAACTAGATAAGAGTTGAAGAAAAAGACAATCAAGCCAATCCTACTCTATCCTAAATGTCATAAGTGAGAAACTCTTACCATATATCCCTGTATATGCTAAATGTCAAATGGTGATATCATTGGAGTTTGTTAGTTTTTTCAACATAATTTAATTAATTAAAATATAATATAATATCTCAATTTATTTGTAACAAAAATAACTTTATACCTACTTTTTTTTTTTTTCAATTAAATTCAATAATGACAATGCTGACAGTTAAAAGTTAAAAATAAAAAGGTAAACCTGAATGTATCAGATCGACGTGGGAATGTATTTTTAAATTATCTGGAAAAAAATTAATCAAAAATCATATTATCAAAAAACAATGAAAAAGTGAAAGTAAAGAATGAATTTCAATATATTAAATAGGGAAACAACAAAACATGTTTTCCAAACATGAAAAGTAACAATTTAGATGCAAAATGTAAACCTTTTAGCTAACAATGATTAATGAAGTAGGTTTCATTATTGATATTTTGTTAACGATTTTTCTAAGGACACTTTTAAATGTTATTATATTTAATGAGGAGAAATTCACTTATATTGGTGTAAAATTAAATTAGTTTTACATACTTTCATAATTTTTATACGATTTATATATTAACAAATCGACCGTTGGATTTAATAATATAATTGTACTCGTCGTGCACGTAAAGTTTCAAATCGATCTGATATGATATCTCTATCATATCGATCGAGAATACTGTGTTTTTCAATATATATTTAATGGTTGAATTTTTTTATATCGAAAAAATAGTTAGACATTTTTAATTTACTCGAAACTCTGTGTGCATGATCTAAGTAAATAGAACATGAAATACGACGGTTGGATTAAACAAATATAAATCGTATAAAAAGTTATAAAAATGTGTAAAATTAATTTAATTTTATACTAGTGTAAGTGGATCCCTCCTCATATTTAATAATATCTTTATCTAATACATTAAAAATGATAAATAAAATTATTAATTACTGTATTTAATCTAATATTGTTATTATAAATAATATATTAACTAATCTTAAAATATACCTAAAATCACTAGTTAGCAAAAACCCTTCATTATTCTCTCTTTCATTTTCCTCATTTCTGTTTTGTTCTTTCTTTTGGCTAGATAGATTGGGCACAATAAAGATATACATCACCTACAGTTTGGTTTTGCTCACCTATGTAGTTGGGTCAACAACTGAGGTCTAGAAATGGACGGTCTATAGTGGTTTAGGGTCCCTTTCAATGTCAATCTTCATCAACTCAATAGTTAGCCTCGGCATAGATCTATTCATGGATCGAGCCGAGTCACGATTTAATTTTTTTTACATTTCTATCCAAGTTCGATTCGGATCGATCCGTAAATCCGAATTATTATTTTAAAAAACATTAAAATATTAAAAAATTATGATTTTTTTAACATTTTTTTATCCAAACTTAATCTTTGAACAGATCTACTTGACCCATCGCCAACATGAACTTTTTTTTTTTTAAGTAGTAAAGCCTTGATATAATCATATGGTGATGAGGAGGTTTGTGTTGTCTTGCATGCATGTTGAATGATAGATGATCAACCAAAATTGTAGCCCCAAAATTCTAAATGTAACATCTTTACCAATTGATCATCAAGGTGGAAGGTAGGAGTGTAAATGAGACACCTATGCTCGCAAGCTACTCGAGTTCGGCTCGAAAAAATTATGAATTCAGCTCGGTCATTGTCGAGCCGAGCTCGAGCTCGAGCAACTCGAGCTATCGAGTGAGCCGAGTTCGAGTATCCTAATACCCGATTCGAGTAGCTCGCGAGCCTAATCAAGTTTTTTCATTTAACACTTAAAAACCCTAAAACTTAATTTTAAACCTAATTTTTCTTCCTCTCTCACATGTGCGCCACTTTCTCCCCTCCTCTCTCAGTCCCAAATTCCCAACTCCACCAATTCCTTCTTTCTCTCCCTCTTCCTCTCCCACTGAACCCAATCCCAACCTCCACCTTCGGCTTCTCGACTTCTCCCCAACTCTCACTTGCTGCTTCATTTCTTGCATTTTCATCTCATAGCCTCGTCATCACATCAAGATTTTTCATCTCATAGCCTAGTTATCACATGAAGATTGAGGAGTGAATTTGGGTTTTGCTGCTAATGTAATTTTCGGTATTCTTTTGCTTTATTTATTATTTTTGCTATTTGATTTTTGTCTTTCTAGATCTAGTATGTTAAAATTTGTTTTGCTTTTTAGTAATTTGTTCATTGTATGGTTATTATACTATTGAAGAAATTTCATTATTTATAAATTTAATTAATATAAAAATTTGTAAATGAAAAAATTTAATTCGAGCTCGAATATGAAAATCGAGTCTAATCAAGCGAGCTCGAATAGCTCGATTTTATCTCGAGCCGAGCTCGAGCTTAGAAAATGATACTTGATCGAGTTCGAGCCGAGTATCGAGCCACGAGTTTCGAATCGAGCTCAAGCTTCTCACTGTTCGAGCTCGGCTCGGCTTGATTACAACCCTAGTGGAAGGTATGGGAAGCTCCAAAGCTGATCAACACATATTTGGTTGGGTCTTACTCTCTTATACATAGATGTTTGGTTAGGTTGGGCGAGTCGGGTTTAGATAGTAAAAAAAAAATTGTTTATCCAATGTCTGTTTTGATCTTGTCCGTTAAATTGTCGTTATAAATATTTTTGGTTGGATTTTACTCTATTTTTTTTCATCACTATATTTCTAAATGTTCATTATAAATATTTTTATTATTAATTAGATTTATCTAATTTATAAGTAAAAGGTTTAATTTCATTAAAACACTTTTGTTAAATGATTAGTTTGATAACAAATAAAAATTAAAAATTTATATGAAATTGCTTTTATTTTAAAAGTTTTAGTTTTCAGTAATCTTAAAAAATAAATCAATTTATTTGATATAAACAAAAAAAATTAAAATTTCATCGAATTTTTGTATCTTCGTAATTTATTTTATATTAAGATTAAAAATAATAAACTATCATTATTTGATATAATTTGCACATGAAACAAACTTTACATATTAATATAAATTTTAGTTAATATACTTATTATTATTATTTTTTAAATATACAAGTACATATTAAAAAATGAATAAATCAACGAATATTCACGTACGAACGTATGTGATAACAAATATTAGTATATATAAAAGTATGAATGTAAAATATCTTTTGAACTAACGAAAATAAATATTATTGTTTAATATTTTTGTAAATTGTCATTATAAATATTTTTCATTGTTAATAAAATTTATCTAATTTATAAATAAAAATTTTATTTTTATTAAATAAATTTATTTAATAACATATATTAGTTAAGCTAAAAAGGTCGTGGAATGGCAGATGGGTATAGACATCAATGACAAAGGGCCAATTATATTGAATAAAATATGACCACCAAATCTTAAAATATATGTATCCTAACATGGGCAAAACCTAATATTTAGCCATACCCTATAGTTTAGGGCACCCATATATGGGTGACAGTTGTCATACCCCATAATTTAAACTTAAACATGTGCAATATTAATACGTACTTCACACCACTTTTATTCCAATTATTGGAAAAAATGACATTTTTTTTTTTCAAACAATGAATCTACAAGGCAAAAGATTAGGCAGGTATAGATGCCATGCTCCCCTTTACTTCATGAAAAAAATTTGTATAAAACAATTATTTTATATCAGCATATATCTCTTTTCATTTAAATCATATAATGTAATCAGATTTTTGAAAAAAATCAACTATTTATTTTTCAAAAATCATTAATGAATTACTCAAATAAATATTTATCATTTAATTATTAAACATATTGTGTAATAAATAGTTAACTTTTTTCAAAAATCTAATTACGTAATATGATTTGAATGAAAAAGATATATGGAATAATTATTTCATATATCTCTTGAAACTTCTAATAATCTTATAAAATAATAATAATATAATTATTATATGCAAACGTATGTATATGTGTATTATAATTGTAAATCTATAGAAATGCAAGTTCATATTTTGGCTTTAAATAGCCAACAATGGCGCCTTGAAGGGGCACCTTTCGGCCTCAACCGACCGGGTCCTTTCTTAAGCCGTAATTTTCATTTGAATTGTCTACTCCAATGCGTGTGGGAAAATCATAAGTTAGGCCTTTCTTCAAAGTCAAAAAAGATGGTCGGAGTAGGCAGTAATACTCCCCATTTTTCTTATACCAAACCCTTTACTCGAATTAATCTCTTGTTATATTATCCGAATTTTTCATTTTTTTAAAAGTATTTATGTTCGACACTTGTGTTCGACACATATTCGAAAATAGATATTAAGATATGATCCTTCAAATATATGAATTTTTTTTAAAAAAAATTAAGTATATCCATATTAGACATATATCCGTATTATATCTCTTGTTTAATCAAATTAATTGACATGGAAATATTAGTATCGAAATGAAGAAAGTGCATCATTATTTTTAGCACATATGGAAGATACATACAAGGGGAATTGAGGATTCAAATTGTGGACCTTGATATTGATAACTCTAAAAAATAGAGTTATTTAATCTTATTTTGTGCTTTTAAAATAGCTAAGTCCTTGTAGTTTAAACTATTAATTTACTATTTTTAGCTATTTTTATTTATTTCTTGTTTAGTTTTATTTATTTATTTATTTTATGTTTTATTTTAGTTATTAATTAATGTCTTTTGTAATTTTGTAGAGTCCTAAAGCTAGAAGGAAAAGCTCAACTCATATATGGAAAGTCCAAGCTGGAGGCACTTACTTGACCACTAAGTTTCCCTTCTTCAGGCTTTCAAGACTCTATAAATAGGAACCCTTAGGCTTTATTTTAGCTTCTTAGTCAGTTTTTGTTTTAGTTTTAAAAAGAGGAGAGCAGCCACAACCATCTTGCAAAAAACCAAGAACAGTTTTGGAGACTAGAAGATTGAAGAACTGACAACCTTTAGTTTTTTATTCTTCCTTAATCTTCTCTTATTTTCTTGTAATTTGATGTTGGTGAAACTCCTTTGGTTATTGTTTTCAATGTCAAGCATGAACTAAATTTCTTCTCTAAGATTGCAATGGAACTCAACACATAGCTTGGATTATTTTATTCTCTAATTTGATTTAAAGATATTTGAGTTGTTTATGCATTCTTGTACTTAATGCTTTTAATTGCTTGATCACCAATTAAACTGATTTGTTGACCTAAATACAACTTGGAAAAGGGAGTTTAGTGTTAGACATGGATTGCATAACACATGTTTCATATTAATTTATTAGGATGAATTGATTTGCTTGTCATGTGTAATCATTGTTAGAGCCTAAACTTAATGAGTTCTTCTTTAATTCCTATAACATAGGAATATAGTTAATTGATTTAGAAGGATATTTTTATAAGATCATCGGAAGATCCTTATAAATAGATTAGAACTCTAGGTTAACAACTTAAGATCATTAATCAAATTAAGAGGGTAAAAGACATACAAGCGAAGTGTTGAGGGAATTTGTAATCCTAGGCTTTTCTCCATTGATTTTAATCCAAATTTTATTTGCTTTCTTTGTTTATTATTTTCTTTAATTTAGTTTTAATTTACACACTTTTTTAATTAATTATTTGGATAAGAGTAAGTTGTTTTAAATTTAGTATTTAACAAATTTAATATCAATTCCTTGTGGGTACGACACTCTATTTTCACTATATTACTTGTCTGCGATAGCGTACACTTGCGTATTGAAATCTGATAACAAGTTTTTGGCGCCGTTGTAAGGGAATTATTTTATTATTTTTGTTAATATTAATACCAAGCATACTTAGTCTTAATTCAAATTTTATTCTTCTTATTCCCAAGTACTTTTGGTTGTTGAATGCGGAGATCTAGAAGTTTTGAACTTGTCCCTTTTGATCCAGAACCAGAAAGAACTTTTCATCGATATCGAAGGGATAATTTACAAGTCGCAACTAACAACCATACAATGGCTGAAGCTAATGAGCATAAGACTTTGCGAGAGTATGGGGTTCCTCTCATGCAAGACCTTCAAACTAGCATTTAGAGGCCAGCCATCCAGGCCAATACGTTTCGAGATAAAGACGGCCATCCTTTAGATGATCAATACATCAGTTCAGTTCAGCGGCTTACCGAACGATGATCCTAATGCTCACATCGTAAATTTCCTGGAATTTTGCGCTCTTTTCAAAGAAAATGGTGTTACTGATGATGCCATAAGATTGAGACTCTTCCCTTTCTCACTTCGAGATAAGGCCAAGAGTTGGTTGAATCTCTTCCTGCTGGCTCCATTACCACTTGGGCTGATCTGGCCCAGAAATTTCTTGCCAAATATTTTCTTCCTGCCAAGACAGCTAAGATGCGGAATGATATCACATCTTTTGTGCAGTATGACTCCGAATCATTATATGAAGCTTGGGAAAGGTACAAAGATCTGCTCCGACGATGTCCTCATCATGGGATACCTGACTGGCTTTAGGTAAACACCTTCTACAATGGGTTATTGGGTCATACTAGAAGTTCTATAGATGCTGCAGCAGGTGGATCACTCATGGGGAAAGATATTGACGAGGCTTATAATTTAATTGAGGTGATGGCTTCCAATAATTATCAATGGTCCACTGAGAGAATTTTGCCAAAGAAAGCTCCAGGCAGTTATCAGTTGAATGAGATCAGTGCCTGTAGACACCGGATTTTATCCGGATTTATTTTTATTTTTTAAATAAAGAAAACAAAAAAAAAATCAAAAAAAAAGAAAAAAAAAAGAGATAACTTCGAAAATAAAAAAAAAAAAGAAATTTGGGTTGAAACAAATCTCTTCTTTGGATTAAAAAAGGACTATAAAAGAAAGTGATTGGAACAAAATGTATTTCTTGGTCAGATGAAAATTCTTAATTTGAGTAGAACTTAATTTCCTCCTCTATAAATTGAACCCAATCATCAAGCAAAAGGATCACACATCAGAAAGCATAGGAATTCCGAAATACAAGAGCAAAATGGTGCCAGTATTGCAGAGCTCCCAACCTTGGGTTGAAAAATATCGGCTAAAGCAAGTGAAAAATGTGGCACATCAAGACGAGGTGGTTCGAGTTCTCACCAACACCCTCGAGACTTCCAATTGCCCTCATATGCTTTTTTACGGCCCACCCGGCACTGGGAAAACCACTACCGCACTTGCCATCGCCCATCAACTCTTTGGACTTGAACTCTACAAGTCTAGGGTCTTGGAGCTAAATGCAAGTGATGACCGTGGGATCAATGTTGTTCGTACAAAGATCAAAGATTTTGCTGCTGTTGCTATTGCTATAGGATCCGGTCAGCATCAGGGGGGTTGTCCTTGTCCACCGTTCAAGATCATTATTCTTGATGAAGCAGATTCCATGACAGACGATGCTCAGAATGCTTTGAGACGTATCATGGAGACTTACTCAAAAGTTACACGATTCTTTTTCATCTGTAACTACATAAGCAGGAAGGTGATCAGTTTGTGTGGGAATATCCATTTGCTGTGGCTGGTACATTCATACTCATTCAAATGCAAAATCTTGTTTTGTCTGTTTCAATTTTTATGCGTTTGGTGTTTAATGTTATAGTCATTTAGTGTTTTATATTATTTTATATTATTATTTGTTATTTGATAAGGAATGATGATTAGTTAACATGTGATGATGGGGTGATGATTATGTTTTTTATATTTTTTTTATTATGTGATGATAAATGTTATGAGTATGTAATTATTATATTATTATTATTATTATTATATATATATATGATTATTATGAGATAATTATGTGATAATTATGTGATGATTATTATGATATATATGATTATGATTATTTTTATTTTTATTTTTATTTTTAATTTTTTTTGTTATTCGATTTGTTTTATGATTATATTATTTTGGATGATGATTTTTTTTATATATTGTTATTATTTATGATTTATTTATTTTATATTACTAACATTGTTTTATGTTTCAAGTTTAGGTTGTTTTTTTTATTAATTTATTTATGTAATATTCTATTATTATTATTTATTTTAATTACTAATTATTATTATATTATATTTTATTATTATTAACTATTTATTTATTAATAAGATAAGTTTTTATTTTAATTGAAGATTAGTTATTTTTTAAATTAATAAATTGAGATTTTTTCCAATGATGAAATTCAAAGAAATTACGAATGGTTAATTTCTGAGAAATTTCTAGGTGAGAAATTTCTCTTTAAAATTCTCCAGAATGAATGGAAGGATATTTTAAGAGATTAATTTCAATACCAACAAAAATAAAAAATTTATTCTTTTTTTAAGAATAATTAATTTTCAACATCTTTTTCTCAAAATTGATTTTCCATAATAAATGCTTAATTTAAAATTGAAGAATAAATTAAGATTTTTTCCGATGATGAAATTCAAGAAAGTTGCGAATGGTTGACTTTTAAGAAATTTCTAGGTGAGAAAAATTCTTTTAAAAATTCTCTAGAAAGAATGGAAGAATATTTTAAGGGATAATTTTCGATATTAAATATCAGAATTTATTTTTCAGACAAACATTAATAAAATATGGATTAATTTTGGAAGATTAATTTAAGAGAAATAATTTGGGCTGAATAATTTTAATTTTTCCGATGACAGAGCCTCTTCAATAGAACGAATGGTTTCTTTTGAATACTCTCGAGGTGAGGAAACGTTTTTTAGTAATTTCTCCAGAATGAATGGAAGGAAGACCTAAAAAATATTTTCGAGATTTCTAACTTTAACAATTAAACTGAAATAGGATAGACAAGACCAGTTAATTAAAACTTTTTAAGTATCACAAGACTAATTAGGTACCGTCCTTTGGATGGGCGTCGTGAGGGTGCTAATCCTTCCTCACACGTAACCGTACTCCCGAACCTAGTTCTGACAAGTAGACCAGAACCTATTCTTTTTAAGGTACCTTAGTTAAGCTTAGGATTACTTTAAATAGGATAGATTCATAAAGGTGACTAATCACACCTAGATTAGATGATTAGTGGTGACTCCATTGATTTGTGTCTAGCGTACTGAATTCGTATTTGGCACGTTATGACAGTTTGGCGACTCCACTGGGGACATTAGAGAGTCGAGCCATAAATTAGTCTTGTGATACTTTAGGTTTGAAATATTGGTCTTTAAGTGTTTAATTTTTATGTATTTATTTATTTATTTGTTTATTTATTTTTATTTTTATTTTTATTTTTGACTTTGATTTTGTTATTGGTACTAACAACTTTTGTTTCATTGTATATTTTGTGGGTAAATGAAGGTTTGAATATCTTTTCGCACACACGACACATTGCATATCATAAAGTCCTATACCCGGACTCGTCTCTTTTAGGAGGGGGTAAAGTACCTACGCCTCGAGAGGTGAAAACCTCCGCAACGGCTAGCGAAACATCTTCAGAGTGTAAAGTACCAAAGTCTTTGAGAGGTGATAAACCTCAGCCATAACTTTGGAAAATACTCTCACCCGAATTGAACCCTTCCGTTTGGAGCCTGTAATGGGTGAGGAATGGGGTGCCTTACTCATCCTACATGGATGATGTTAAGGAGCAATTTGGGGACCTTTTTAGCTTGGTCAAGTATCCTAAACCCAGCATATAAACAATACATAAGTGACCAAACTTTAAGATAGAGCCATGTCCAACTTTATATAGAGGAGAACCCAAACTTAGGACACATGAAGGGACACTTCTTACCCTATACATTTTCATTAACATGATGCTTGTTTATCTGACACATTTGTTTTGCTGATATGCTCACCATGATAATGTATTGCTTACACATGTTGTTGTATTTTTGTCCTTTCATAAGTTTGCTGATATGATATCTAACTTCGTGTTTTCTTTCGTTCCTTCTCTTTCTCATTGCATTTGCATCATGCATCATACTAGATATCTTGCTGCATAACAATCTTTGATAAGAAGAATCTTTACTGTCATCCATGGAAATTCTAGTAAGATCCGAGTACGCAAATTTTGAATCCCAGAGTTGTTTGAAGTTAAGGTCTGAAAAGGTTCAGCGAAATAAAGGAGACTATCTACCAGCTGGCTATGTGTCCATACTTCCCGAAGAGGTTCATCTAGACCTTACACAGAATGATCTTGCCGATTTAGTTGACATCTGGGGATCTTGGAACCGGGAAAAACAAAAAATATTCCAGCAAAGATATAGTGACCTTGCGTTACTCCTCCAAGTCACAGTAGACACCAACTTGATTCAGGCGTTGGTACATTTCTGGGACCCTTCTTATAGATGTTTCGTCTTCAATGAGGTAGACATGGTACCCACTATTGAAGAATACTCTTCAATGCTTCGTTTCGACTACCAAGACCCAGATAAAGTCTACTTGAAAATAAAATGGGCTATCCCAGGAAAGTTGCTAGGATGTTGGGGATCAGTCTGTCTGAAGTGGACCATCACGTCGTGGAGAAAGGTGAATATAGTTATATCACATGGGATTTTCTGCGAGATTTCATTAGGGAGCATCTGAACGACGAAGAAGGTATGAAAGCAATAGCACTCGCCCTTTATGGGATGGTTGTCTTTCCCAAAATCTTGGGGCATGTCGAGATGGCTGTGGTAGACTTGGTTGATCAGATTGAGCACCGGTTAAATGTGGCACCAACAATATTGGTAGAAACTATCAGATCGTTGAATCATTGTCGACGATTGGGAAATGGACGCTTTACTGGATGCATACAGTTATTGTACATATGGATGAAAAGCCATTTTCAATGCATTAAGTCATACTTCACCTCTGACGTTCCCATTCAGGAATTCTGTAACAGTGTTTGGCCGAGCTCAAAGACAAAACGCGTTTGGATGTCATTTTTTCGCAAGCTCAGAAGTCGAGAAGTTGTGTGGTTAGCTCATGGGATGAAGTTTGATTCTCTGTTGTATAGTTGTGGAAATCAACCTTGGGTACCTCTTCCAGGGCTATGGGGAGTCGTTAGTTACGCACCTATTTTAGTCCTTAGGCAGGCTGGACATGAACAATTTATTCCTATGACACAAAGGCTCAACCGTGTGGAATTCTCTTATGCGGATGATGGGGCTTCAGAGAAGAAAGAAGATCTCGCCAAAGTCTGGAAACAAACCATCCGGGTTGACCAAGGTTGCATTTCGAGTGGTGTTACTACTGAGTATCTTGTGTGGCAAGCTAGGCGAGACAAAGATGTGGTACTTCCATGGAAGATAAATTCAGATATCCCAGCTCAGCTCACTCAGTCAGACTTAGTACTGGAATTTGAGTTAACCAAAAGGAAATCACGCGAAGAAGAAGATGAAATAGAGCAGGAAAACCAAAGATCGCGAGTGAAGATAAAGAGAATAGAAGATAGTCAATCTGAACAAAAAATTCGTGAATTGGATCATGAATGTAATGTATGGAAGACGGCCTTTGAGCGATTAGATGATTTGTTTTCGCAAAGGGTTTCGGAGCTTGAAGACATGGGAGTAGAAAATGAAGAGATATGTTTGGAATACATGAAAAAGAAAGAGAAATGCCAAGAGTTAACTCAGAAGCTCGAGAGAATGGAAAGAGAATATGGACAAAAGCAGGATTTCCTCAGACATTTATTAGACCAGATTTGTAAAAGCACTCGCAAGGCAGAAGAAATGAACAACAGGATTGAAGGGTTGAAGGCAAATGTGCATCCAAAAGACATGAGAGGTCAACTGGGAGTACAAGTTATTGCTTTAGAGGGAACGATTGAAGAATTTGGACATGATATTCAAGAGATGAAAGAACAGTTTTTGAAGATGGTTGAAAGTATTCCTCGAGAATATCCATCACCTTTGGATCGACCGCATGCGTTCGGTGGCTCGCATGATGAATCAAAACACCTAATTCCCAATACAAAGTCTTCTGATTGGATACCATTTCAAATACCTAAGGAAGAAACACCATGCTTCACATCGTCATCGCAGATTGGTCCGCACGCAGACAAATATCGTGGTGTCACTTCTCGACCAGTTTTTGGGCCTGTTAATCAGAAAAAAACGATGTAGTAATCGGGATAGAACTCCTATTGATCCAATTACAATGACTTACACGGAGTTACTTCCCCAGCTAAGTGAGAATCCTTAGTTTAGTGTGAATCCTTATTTTGGTGAGAATCCTTAGTTTAGTGTGAATCCTTAGCTAAGTGAGAATCCTTTAGCTTAGTGAGAATCTTTATTTTGAGTGAGAATTCTTAGCTTAGTGAGAATCCTTATTTTTGGTGCGAATCCCTTATTTCCTAATTTTGGGTGCAAATCTTTTAACTTAGTGGGAATCTTTATTTTGTATGCGAATCCTTTGGATTGAGAAGAGAAATCGTTAGGTTGAAAACTGAAAGAGACAATAAGATTTGTTCTATCAGCTTGAAGCCAAGTGCAAACAGAGATGAATGATGAGCTTGAGAACCTTTTATCAAGAAATTCAGGGAGTTGATTTACAGAGCATTCATGACATCCATTTGCACGATATGCATCGGTATTCATGGCATTCATGTACTGCATTTATTTGCACACAAGAAAGTTTATTTCAGGTATTCAGTATGATTTGGACATGAGCTCGGAATGCTAATTTGCGAGGTTAGCGATTTCTTTTGGGATTCAAGATAAGATTTTTGAAGTTTACATTTACATTTGAGAATTTTGCAAATTTCTTTATTTTCTTTTAAAGTTGAAGCCTCGGTGGAGGAGTTTTTATTTAAAGTTGAAGCCTCGGTGGAGGAGTATTTTCTTTTAAAGTTGAAGCCTCGGTGGAGGAGTTTTTATTTAAAGTTGAAGCCTCGGTGAATGAGTATTTTCTTTTAAAGTTGAAGCCTCGGTGGAGGAGTTTTTATTTAAAGTTGAAGCCTCGGTGGAGGAGTATTTTCTTTTAAAGTTGAAGCCTCGGTGGATGAGTATTTTCATTTAAAGTTGATGCCTCGGTGGAGGAGTATGTTTTTACGGTAAGTTTATTTAAAGTTTATGCCTCGCTTAGAGTAGCTTTTCTACAATAGGATTTTCTTTAAGTACATAGGACTTAGTAGGGTGTCTACGTCTTAGCACATTGATGGAGACTCAATTAAGAGTTGTAAACCCAAGTGCAGGTTATGTTCAAGTAATAAATTCTCGGGTGTCCGAGGTCGAACCACAGGGAAGCGTATTAGTAAGTATAAGTTTATAAATATATAAGAAAAAGAAATTAAACAAGATATAAAAAACAATAAGAAAAGATGTTGAGGTTAGAGAATCCACTCTTGGTGTTATGCTAAGATTAATCTTGTTTTATTACACAATTGAAATCCACACATAAAGGAGGTTCCAATCGGAAGGTTTAGCAATTCAGTCCAAATTGTCCAACGTCCATAGCATATGATATTATGTTCATTTGGTATCCTCAAAACTCATAAAAAGAGTCCAAGCATTCTTTATGCCAAGGTATATGTCTACAACAAATCAAGGTTATGAAACCAAGCATTTACTGTGCCATTTTCATTGTCAATAATGAATCAAGATCTCTACTTTGCAAGTATGATTTTAAACCAAAAGAAAATATTATCTATACTAGTGTTTATAAATGATGATTCATTTTAGCTCATGTTTAAGAGACTAACCTTAGCATTTACCAAAAGCTTCACCTCATCACCTCAACAATATGATTAGCAATACATACTAGATATGAATAAAATGAAAAGAAATGTAAGAAGCATAAGTAAATAAAGAAAAAGAAAACTAGAGAAAGGAAAGAAAAAGAAAACTTAGAGAATTTTATTACAATGGCTAATATCCTACCAATGTATAATTGTATCCCAATACTCATCCAAGGCCCTCTATTTATACACATTTTGGAGGGCTAAATGACAAGAGACAAGCTTTACAAATTTCAAAGGTAGGTATAATAGGTGGGTGCATTTTTCTAACAATTTTCGTCATATTGTATGACAATTCTGATCAGCCAGCTTGATGGTCGATTTTGTCAATGTTGGAGGCTCGATCTGATAAAATTGTCTTCTAGAAAAATATACCCCTATCAGTTACGGATCCATAGCCGTTAGAATCAGCTCATTTGCTGATGTGGATAAGAAGATATGGGCAAAATACGAAAACAGGTCAGCACAGACGTCATTGCACATCAGCCAACTTGATGGTCGATTTCGCTAGGGAAAACGACTTCGTTTCAAGAAGTGTAAAACATGAAAAAGATAGATATGCATCTTAGCTTTGCACGGCTACAAATTTCAGCCTTATTGCTTCAGCGAAACTCGAGATATAGCTGATATGGCAAACGGTGTCGGAACTGGAACTGAACTGGATTTACCCTTAATTCTAGTAATCTGAAATCACTCAAAGAAACTTGTGAAAAACACCAAATTACATAAAAATATAAAAGATCATAAACACAATTAGACTAAACAATAATAACTCGTATTTGACACAAAACAATAATAAAACATAACTAAAAACTATATAATTATACGAGTTATCACACATCCCCTGTTTCTCAGGGAATGCACAAAGAGGGGCAACTGTAGACACCGGATTTTATCCGGATTTATTTTTATTTTTTAAATAAAGAAAACAAAAAAAAATCAAAAAAAAAAGAAAATAAAAAAAAAGAGATAACTTCGAAAATAAAAAAAAAAGAAAAGAAATTTGGGTTGAAACAAATCTCTTCTTTGGATTAAAAAAGGACTCTAAAAGAAAGTGATTGGAACAAAATGTATTTCTTGGTCAGATGAAAATTCTTAATTTGAGTAGAACTTAATTTCCTCCTCTATAAATTGAACGCAAGCATCAAGCAAAAGGATCACACATCAGAAAGCATAGGAATTCCGAAATACAAGAGCAAAATGGTGCCAGTATTGCAGAGCTCCCAACCTTGGGTTGAAAAATATCGGCTAAACCAAGTGAAAAATGTGGCACATCAAGACGAGGTGGTTCGAGTTCTCACCAACACCCTCGAGACTTCCAATTGCCCTCATATGCTTTTCTACGGCCCACCCGGCACTGGGAAAACCACTACCGCACTTGCCATCGCCCATCAACTCTTTGGACCTGAACTCTACAAGTCTAGGGTCTTGGAGCTAAATGCAAGTGATGACCGTGGGATCAATGTTGTTCGTACAAAGATCAAAGATTTTGCTGCTGTTGCTGTTGCTGTAGGATCCGGTCAGCATCAGGGGGGTTGTCCTTGTCCACCGTTCAAGATCATTATTCTTGATGAAGCAGATTCCATGACAGACGATGCTCAGAATGCTTTGAGACGTATCATGGAGACTTACTCAAAAGTTACACGATTCTTTTTCATCTGTAACTACATAAGCAGGAAGGTGATCAGTTTGTGTGGGAATATCCATTTGCTGTGGCTGGTACATTCATACTCATTCAAATGCAAAATCTTGTTTTGTCTGTTTCAATTTTTATGCGTTTGGTGTTTAATGTTATAGTCATTTAGTGTTTTATATTATTTATTATTATTATTTGTTATTTGATAAGGAATGATGATTAGTTAACATGTGATGATGGGGTGATGATTATGTTTTTTATATTTTTTTTTATTGTGTGATGATAAATGTTATGAGTATGTAATTATATTATTATTATTATTATTATATATATATATATGATTATTATGAGATAATTATGTGATAATTATGTGATGATTATTATGATATATATGATTATGATTTTTTTTTTATTCGATTTGTTTTATGATTATATTATTTTGGATGATGATTTTTTTATATATATTGTTATTATTTATGATTTATTTATTTTATATTACTAACATTGTTTTATGTTTCAGGTTTAGGTTGTTTTTTTTATTAATTTATTTATGTAATATTCTATTATTATTATTTATTTTAATTACTAATTATTATTATATTATATTTTATTATTATTAACTATTTATTTATTAATAAGATAAGTTTTTATTTTAATTGAAGATTAGTTATTTTTTAAATTAATAAATTGAGATTTTTTCCAATGATGAAATTCAAAGAAATTACGAATGGTTAATTTCTGAGAAATTTCTAAGTGAGAAATTTCTCTTAAAAATTCTCCAGAATGAATGGAAGGATATTTTAAGAGATTAATTTCAATACCAACAAAAATAAAAAATTTATTCTTTTTTTAAGAATAATTAATTTTCAACATCTTTTTCTCAAAATTGATTTTCCATAATAAATGCTTAATTTAAAATTGAAGAATAAATTAAGATTTTTTCCGATGATGAAATTCAAGAAAATTGCGAATGGTTGACTTTTAAGAAATTTCTAGGTGAGAAAAATTCTTTTAAAAATTCTCCAGAAAGAATGGAAGAATATTTTAAGGGATAATTTTCGATATTAAATATCAGAATTTATTTTTCAAACAAACATTAATAAAATGTGGATTAATTTTGGAAGATTAATTTAAGAGAAATAATTTGGGCTGAATAATTTTAATTTTTCCGATGACAGAGCCTCTTCAATAGAACGAATGGTTTCTTTTGAATACTCTCGAGGTGAGGAAACGTTTTTTAGTAATTTCTCCAGAATGAATGGAAGGAAGACCTAAAAAATATTTTCGAGATTTCTAACTTTAACAATTAAACTGAAATAGGATAGACAAGACCAGTTAATTAAAATTTTTTAAGTATCACAAGACTAATTAGGTACCGTCCTTTGGATGGGCGTCGTGAGGGTGCTAATCCTTCCTCACACGTAACCGTACTCCCGAACCTAGTTCTGACAAGTAGACCAGAACCTATTCTTTTTAAGGTACCTTAGTTAAGCTTAGGATTACTTTAAATAGGATAGATTCATAAAGGTGACTAATCACACCTAGATTAGATGATTAGTGGCGACTCCATTGATTTATGTCTAGCATACTGAATTCGTATTTGGCACGTTATGACAGTGCCTTATCGGCACAGATGGCTGCTTTGTCCAAGAAAATTGACACTATGTGTATGCATTCAGTCCAGAGCCCATTAGTAACTTGTGAATTATGTGGAGAAGGACACACCAGTGATAGCTGCCCAACCAATCCCAAGTCAGTGCAATATGTTGGAAACTATAATAGATAGCAAAAAAATCCTTATTCCAACAATTACAATTCGGGTTGGAGAAATCACCACTTTTCCTAAAATAACAATCAAGGGTCTTCATCCTTGCTAAACCAGCAAACCCTCATGGTTTTCCATCACAAGCTCGTGCTCCTGTTCCAGAAAAGAAGCCATCAATGGAAGAGATGTTTAAGCAATTCATGGCAAAAACTGATAATCTCATTCAGAATCACTCAGAATCACTTCAGGAGCATAAAACATCACTTAGAAATCTTGAGATACAAATGGGCCAGCTTGCTAATGCACTTAACAATCGTCCTAAGGGATCTTTTCCAAGTGATACTGAAACCAATCCTAGGGGAGATGGAAAAGAACATTGCAAAGCCATTACACTTAAGAATGGAAAGGAGTTAGAAGAGGAAAGCAAGAAGCAAGAACTGCAAACCAAGCCTCTTAAAGAAAAAGATATGGTGGAAAAAGAAGTTGAAAAGGCTCAAGAGAAAAAGAAGAAATGTTATCCACCACCACCCTTTCCTCAGCGCCTTCAAAAGAATAAGCTTGACAAGCAGTTCTAGAAATTTCTTGAGGTATTTAAAAAGCTCCATATTAATATACCTTTTGCTGAAGCTTTGGAAAAATGCCAAAATATGTCAAGTTTATGAAAGAAATATTGTCAAAGAAAATGAAATTGGGTGAATTTGAGACTGTTGCACTTACTGAGGAGTAAAGTGCTATCCTCCAAAAGAAACTTCCACCAAAGCTCAAGGATCCGGGAAGTTTCACAATTCCATGCACAATTGGAAATCAGTTCATTGGTAGAGCTTTATGCGATTTGGGAGCTAGCATTAATCTTATGCCTTTATCAATCTATCAGAAATTGGATTTGGGGGAAGTTAAGCCTACTACAGTCACACTACAATTGGCGGATAGATCTTACACATATCCAAGAGGCATTTTTGAAGATGTATTAGTGAAGGTAGATAAATTTATTTTTCCAGCTGATTTCATTGTATTGGACATGGAGGAGGATCGCGAAATACCAATTATTCTTGGGAGGCCTTTCTTAGCTACCGGTAGAACTCTCATTGATGTGCAAAAAGGCGAACTTACCATGAGAGTTCAAGATCAAGAGGTAACTTTTTAATGTTTTTAAAGCTATGAAATTTCCTAATGAATCTGATGAGTGTTTTGCAGTTAATATGGTGGATAGTGCTACAACTAAGATTTTTAAAAATAGTTATCCTGTTGATCCACTTGAGGCATCCTTGATAAGTACTTCAGAAAGGGATGATGATGATTTTGTTGAATGTGTAAATTTGTTGAATTCTCATCCACGTATTGGAAGATCCATTCATCAATTTGAACCATTGAGACTTAATACAAGCGAAACATCGTCCACCAAGCCATCCGTTGAAGAGCCACCATCCCTGGAGCTTAAGCAGTTACCCTCACATTTGCGGTATGCTTTTCTTGGTGAAAAATCTGAATTACCTGTTATTATCTCATCTTTTCTTAATGTTGAGCAGGAAAATAAACTCCTTAGAGTACTTAGAGAACATAAAAGGGCATTGGGTTGGTCGATTGCCGACATCAAGGGGATTAGTCCTTCAATTTGCATGCATAAAATCCTTCTTGAAGAGAATCACAAGGCTACCATAGAGCATCAACGGAGACTTAATCCCATCATGAAAGAAGTGGTAAAAAAGGAGATTATTAAGTGGTTGGATGCAGGCATCATATATCCTATCTCCGACAGTTCATGGGTAAGTCCAGTTCAATGTGTACCCAAGAAAAGAGGAATGACGATGGTTGCCAATGCTAATAATGAGCTCATTCCAACTAGAACTATGACTCATTGGCGGATTTGAATGGACTATCGAAAGCTTAACAAAGCCACTAGGAAATACCACTTTCCTTTACCATTCATTGATCAAATGCTAGACAGATTGGCTGGTAAGGAGTTTTATTATTTCTTGGATGGATACTCGGGATACAATCAAATTGCTATAGCTCCAAAAGATCAAGAAAAGACTACCTTCACTTGCCCCTATGGAACTTTTGCTTTTTGGAGAATGCCATTCAGACTTTGCAACGCTCCTGCTACCTTTCAGAGATGCATGATGGCCATATTCTCCGACATGGTAGAGCAATGTTTAGAGGTATTTATGGATGACTTTTCAGTTTTTGAAGATTCTTTTGATGAGTGTCTAAATCACCTTGCTAGAGTGCTTAAAAGATGTGAAGAAACAAACTTGGTGTTAAATTGGGAAAAATGCCACTTCATGGTTCAAGAAGGCATTGTTTTAAGACATCAAGTTTCTAGTAGAGGGATGTAGACAAAGCAAAGATTGAAACAATTGAGAGGCTCCCACCTCAATCTCTGTCAAAGGCATTCGGAGTTTCCTTGGTCATGTCGGGTTCTATAGGAGGTTCATTAAAGACTTTTCCAAGATCTCAAAGCCACTTTGCAGTCTCCTTGAAAAAGATGTCCCTTTCAAGTTTGATGATGCATGTCTAACAGCTTTTAAGATATTGAAAGAGATACTAGTTTCAGCACCTATCATTATTGTTCCAAACTGGAACATGCCATTCGAGCTCATGTGCGATGCTAGTGACTTTGCAGTTGACGCAGTCTTAGGCCAACGAAAAGATAAGATATTTCATTCTATCTACTATGCAAGCAAAACTTTAACCGATGCTCAGTTGAATTACACCACCACTGAAAAAGAATTGCTTGCAGTAGTATTTGCTTTTGATAAATTCCGATCTTATCTTGTGGGCACCAAAGTCATTGTCTACACCGATCATTCAGCTATCAAGTACTTGATTGATAAGAAGGATGCAAAACCTCACTTGATCCGTTGGATACTTCTTTTGCAAGAATTTGATTTAGAGATCAGAGACAGAAAAGGAATAGAAAATCAAGTGGCAGATCATCTATCAAGATTGGATAATGGAACACAAGTTGGCGATGCAATCTAAATTAATGAGACTTTTCTTGATGAGCAACTCTTTCTAGTTCATCAACAAGAATCACCATGGTATGCCGACTATGTGAACTATATTGTGAGTAGAATCTTTCCACCTGATTTAAATTCTCAACAAAAGAAGAAGTTCTTACATGATGTCAAGCATTATTACTGGGATGAACTTTTCTTGTTTAAGCAATGCAATGATCAAATTATTAGAAAGTGTGTACCCAAGGAAAAAATTGAAAATATTTTGCAACATTTTCACTCTTCGGACTATGGAAGACATTTTGGAGGAAAACGGACTGCGACAAAAGTGCTACAATCAGGTTTTTATTGGCCCACTCTCTTTAAAGATGCTCACCAGTTTGTTGCTAGATGTGATAGATGTCAAAGAATGGGTAACATCTCAAGAAGAAACGAGATGCCTCTAAACAACATTCTTGAGGTAAAGATTTTTGATGTATGCGGACCATGGGTCCATTTATTTCCTCATACAACAATCTTTACATTCTAGTTGCGGTTGATTATGTATCTAAGTGGGTGGAAGAATAGCCTTGCCAACCAATGATTCCAAGATGGTCTTAAACTTCTTAAAAAAGTATATCTTCACCCGCTTTGGCACTCCAAGAGCAATCATTAGTGATGAGGGGTCTCACTTTTGCAACAAATAATTTGAAGCCCTCCTTGCTAAATATGGGGTCAAGCACAAGATTATCATCGCCTACCATCCTCAAACAAGTGGTCAAGCCGAAGTCTCCAATAGAGAAATCAAGAGGATTTTGGAGAAGACTGTCAGCCCGACTAGAAAAGATTGGTCCAAGAGATTGGATGATGCATTATGGGCATACCGAATTGCTTATAAAACTCCGATTTGGATGTCTCCATACAAATTGGTATTCGAAAAAGCATGTCATCTTCCGGTAGAGTTGGAACACAATGCATATTGGGCCATCAAGAAGTTGAATTTCGATCTTCAAGTAGCAGGAGAGAGGCGTCTATTGCAACTCAATGAGATGGATGAATTCCGTCTTCAAGCCTATGAAAATGCCAAGCTTTACAAAGAAAAGACCAAGAGATGGCATGATAAGAAGATCATTGAGCGACAATTTGAGCCAGGCCAATATGTTTTACTCTACAACTCCCGCTTAAAGCTATTTTCGGGAAAACTCAAGTATTGATGGTCCGAACCTTTCAAAGTCATTAAAGTTTTTCGTCATGGAGCAGTTGAGGTGGTTGAAGAAAGTTCCAATCGAATATTCAAAGTGAATGGACAACGGCTCAAGCATTATTGGGGAGGCCATTTTGAACTCCACAAGTCCTTAATCATCTTAGCCGACCCAGAATAAGCTCGAGATAGTCAAGCCGATGACTATAAATCAAGCACTTTTTGGGAGGCAACCCAAGCTCTTTACTCTTTAATGTTTGCTTTTATTTTATTTTATATGTTTTTCTTTGAATTTTTCTCTTTTAACTAATATATATATTTTTTTACAGGTTTATCTCGAAAAAAAAAAAAGTGGTAGAGAGGTCGGCGCCACGGCGCCCAAAAACGTAAAAAAAAAATCTTTTAAAGTCAGAGAGATTGGCGCCGCGGCTTCGAAACCTGGCTCCGCGACGCCAAACCTCGTAAAAAAAAATTTCAAATTAGAGTCAGTGTAGCTGGCGCCACGGCTTCAGCTCGTAAAAAAAAGAGTTTATTATTTTTAGGGTTTTTAAAAAAAAAAAAACTAACCCCCCAAACCCTTTCATCTTTTCATTTTTTTGGCAGCAACCAAACCCTCTCCCTCTTCTCTCTCAACTTTCAACTCTTTCTTCTTTTTCAAAATCTCTCATTTTCTCTCAACTATCCATCTCCATAAAAACCAACTACACACCTTGATCTCAATTTTCTTCACAAACCCACTACACAACTATAAATTAATCATCTTCAAGAAGGGACTCTTCCATCATCCTCAAGTTCTTCAAGTAAGTCTTTCAAATTCCATAAAGATTACACAAGTTTGAGGGTTTTTGGTTGCTTTTTAGTATTGAAGGTTGTTCTTGCTTCAAATACTCTTGATTGTGGATTGGGTTATTGTGGGTTTTTGAGAATTAGTCCAAATTAGAAAATTATTCTTCGCTTGTTGTGGATTGGGTTGTATTGTTGTGGATTGGGTTGTGTTGAGCATATTTGAGAATTGGAGAATTTACTTTGCTTGTTGTGGATTGGGTTGTGTTGAGCATATTTGAGAATTGGAGAATTTACTTTGCTTGTTGTGGATTGGGTTGTGTTGAGCCTATTTGAGAATTGAAGAATTTGCTAGTAATTCTATCTTAGGTTGTGTGCTTGGTGAAGATAATAGTTGGATTTGGGTTAATTGTTGAACAAGAACTAGAATATGGGACCAAGGAAGAAAACCCGAACTGGCACTAGTGCAACCAATTTTGATAGAAGCAAGTTTGTATCTGATGCAGCGGTTCAACGGCATAACCACTCTCTCCTACATAAAAGCCCTATCCGGAAAGGGGGTTTCATATTGATCCACATGAGCATTTTGAGTTTCAACAAGTCATCAATTCACGTCATTAACAGAAATTCTGTGCTCCGCTGCCATCTTTCGTACTCTCGGTTGTCAGAGAGTTTTATGCCAATGCCTTTGAACTTAGCAATAATACGATTTTTGTCCATGGGTGCCAAGTTCCGTTTGATCCTCAGACCATTAATCGATATTACCAAACCCTGAATATTGAGACTGATGAATATACTCAGTATTTGGATGGGCCAATTGACATGGATGTTGTCACAGAACATTTATGCCCCAATGGGACAAATGGGGAACTTGCTTCATTCAAGGCCAACACTTTAAACCGAGAGATTCGGGTTTGGTAGCATTTTTTAGCTGCCAATATGCTTCCTTGTAAGCATGTTAGTGATGTCACCAAAGATCGAGCTATCTTGCTCTATATTCTCACCACGGGCAAGATAATTGACATTGGCCAGCTAATTTATCAGACTGTGCTGCATAGTGTTCGATCTCCAAAAGAAGGCCTTTGGTTTCCTTCTTTAATCATTCAATTGTGTGACCAGGCAAGGGTCCGAATGGGCAATAGTGAAGAATTGTTACATCCGAAGGGTCCTATAGATGGCACTATTATACATCGCTTGACCTGAGACATGGAGGGTCCACCCTCAAGACCCAGTGCGAGTTCATCACAAGCTCCTCCTCCACTTAGGACTCCTCAACCTCAACAATTGACCATGACGGAATGCATAGCTCGATTGGAAGCTCGTAATGCTCACCATGATGACTGCTTCCAGGCCCTTGAACAAATGTTCCATTTCCTTGGTCATCATATGGGTGCCAACATGCACCAAGCCCCCGCTATGCCACCACCACCACTTTTTGATGATGAGGAAGAAGAAGCGGACGAGGAAGAGAAAGATTAGAGTGCTCTCGGGTTTTCTTCATTGACAGGGGAGTTCTCTCAGTCTAACTTTTTTATTTTTCCAACATTGAGGGCAATGTTTGATTTAAGTTTGGGGGGGTGTTTATTTGTTTTTAGTTTTATTATGTTTTGTGTGTCTTATGCTTTATTTTTAGTTTATTTTACATAGTTATGTTTAGGAGTCATAAATAATAATAAAAAATTAGATATGATGCATTTTGACATGATGAAATCCTTATCCAATGATGAATTTTAGCTATTGATTTTTCTTGATTCTTGGGAACAACATAAGCAAGAGAAGAATTTGTGTTAAATTCTTTTGTTAGTTGCATGTTAGGATGTGATTTTCAACAAATTGAGCACTAAATCTCTTGTTTAGATTTGCATTACTTACTGATTATGTTGTTATGAATTGCAATTATGTCTAGAACCTAGAATTTGTTTGATTCTCTCTCAAGGCGAAATCCTAGACAACACTAAGTTGAGGAAGTGATTTAGGCCATCTTTGGATCGTTTTGAGCCTTTCGAGCCTACCTTTATATATTAATATCCTTAGTTTACCTCTTTGAGCCTAATTGATATATATCTATTTTCTTTGATTGCCACATCTTTTAGCTTAGCCAAATAAGAAAAACCATGATTAACCCTCACTACATAGGCATGTGATAATATTACAGGAAACAATTATGAGCCATGTTGAATTTTGGTGAATTGGTAGTGGAAAAAAAAGTTATGGTTCTTCGAAAACGAAGAACAAAAAACAGAAAAAAAAAAGTGAATAAATTGGTGAAGCAAAAAGGAAGTGTATTCAAAGAAAGAATGAAGACTGTAATTTGAGAAAAAAACTATGGCTATCAAAAATCCTGATAAAAATGTAAAGTGTCTATGGGTGAATTTAACTGAAATTTATCTTTTATCATACCTTGACCCTAGCCTTACATTACAAGCTTAATAAAGACCTACTTGATCCTTGACAAAGTGTTAGTCTACATTAGTGGAGAGAGAGATGCAAAGCAAACATATGAGAATCTAGTATTATAATTCGTATTTTGCATTGACATAAACTTATTCGGATTGCATGCAATGATTTGTCAAGAAATTATTCACACACACTGGAAATCCATTCAAGCATGAAACATACGATTGAATTGAATCATAAAGTTGGATGATGTTTGTGTTTTACTTTGAATTGAGATTTTGAGATAGCTTTTGAGGAAAAATTAAGGAAATCATTGGTTAAGTGCATTCATCTTTAGCTATGCTTTATTTTGTTTTGTTTTGATTAGTTTATCTTGTTTTTGTTTTGCTCGAGGACTACCAAAATCTTAAGTTTGTGAGTGTGATAACTCTATAAAATAGAGTTATTTAATCCTATTTTGTGCTTTTAAAATAGCTAAGTCCTTGTAGTTTAAACTATTAATTTACTATTTTTAGTTATTTTTATTTATTTCTTATTTAGTTTTATTTATTTATTTTATGTTTTATTTTAGTTATTAATTAATGTCTTTTGTAATTTTGTAGAGTCCTAAAGCTAAAAGAAAAAGCTCAACTCATATATGGAAAGTCCAAGCTGGAGGCAGTTACTTGGCCACTAAGTTTTCCTTCTTCAAGCTTTCAAAACTCTATAAATAGGAACCCTTAGGCTTTATTTTAGCTTCTTAGTCAGTTTTTGTTTTAGTTTTAAAAAGAGGAGAGCAGCCACCACCATCTTGCAAGAAACCAAGAATAGTTTTGGAGACTAGAAGACTGAAGAACTGACAACTTTTAGTTTTTTCTTCTTCCTTAATCTTCTCTTATTTTCTTGTAATTTGATGTTGGTGAAAATCCTTTGGTTATTGTTTTCAATGTCAAGCATGAACTAAATTTCTTCTCTAGGATTGCAATGGAACTCAACACATAGTTTGGATTATTTTATTCTCTAATTTGATTTAATGATATTTGAGTTGTTTATGCATTCTTGTACTTAATGCTTTTAATTGCTTGATCACCAATTAAACTGATTTGTTAACCTAAATACAACTTGAAAAAGGGAGTTTAGTGTTAGACATGGATTGCATAACACATGTTTCATATTCATTTATTAGGATGAATTGATCTGCATGTAGGGTAGGAATACACTTACTTGTCATGTGTAATTATTGTTAGAGCCTAAACTTAATGAGTTCTTCTTTAATTCAATTAACATAGGAATACAGTTAATTGGTTAAGAAGAATATGTTTATAAGACCATCGGAATATCCTTATAAATAGATTAGAACTCTAGGTTAACAACTCAAGATCATTAATCAAATTAAGAGGGTAAAAGACATATAAGCGAAGTGTTGAGGGAAGTTGTAATTATAGGCTTTTCTCCATTAATTTTAATCCAAATTTTATTTGCTTTCTTTGTTTATTATTTTCTTTAATTTAGTTTTAATTTACACACTTTTTAATTAATTATTTGGATAAGAGTAAGTTGTTTTAATTTTAGTATTTACAAATTTAATATCAATTCCTTGTGGGTATGACACTCTATTTTTACTATATTACTTGTTTGCGATAGCGTACACTTGCGTATTGAAATCTGACAACAGATATCCATTTGCAGAAGGTAAGAATGTTTAAGTGAAGTCTGAGTTGATGAAAAGCATGACTATTAGGAAGATGTCTTTGCACAAAGTTATAAAAAAAGCATATATACTTTTCACCTTAGCTTAATCCAATTATCCACCCAAAAAGTTTTCTTCCATCTAACTTGAGCTTGTTGATATCTTTCATTTGAAAATTCTAGTAAAATGGGGTCATAACCAATTAAAATAACCCATTTTCTTAACCCGGGCTTAACTCAATTGATTCATTAAATTACTTTTAAAAGATGGCATCTAAAAGTTTGAATTTCAACATCTCCAGCCCATCTCTTATTTTCAAGTTGCGACCTTCTTTATAAAAAAAAAATTTTCATTTTTTATTTGACTTCCACCAAACAAGTTTTCTTCCGTCTAACTTGAGCTTGTTGATTTCTTTCATTTGAAAATTATAGTAAGATGGAATCGCAGCCAATTAAAATAATTCATTTTTTTGAATTTGAGGTTTAATCCAATTGGTTTATGTAATGATCTTTAAAATGTAGCATCCAACAAGTTTAGGATTCGAATTTCAATATTTGAAACCTTTCTCTTATTCTAAGACCGCGGTCTATTTTGTAATGAAAGAAAGCCCATTTTTTATTTGACTTCCAAGCTATAAATATGGGAAACCATCATCTTATCAAGAAAGAGAGTTTTGCAACAAAAACAAAAAAAAAAACTAGCTTACAATTACAATGAAGAACAACTCCATGTCTCATTCAAACCACAATTCCAAAATTCCACAACCAAATGTTCATAACTTGAAAGATAATAAAGCCATGAGGTCCAATGTGACAGAGAAAAAGGCAGCTGCTACTGCAGCCCCAAAACAGCTAGAGAAAAAGCCGTCCGTCGACATAAACGAAAGTGCCGAGTCATTCATCCAGAAATTCAAGCACCAACTTTTGCTCCAGAGGCTTGAATCCATTGAGAATTATGAGCAAATGTTGGCTAGAGGGCTCTGATCAGTTACCCTTCTTTTTTATCTTTAACAGCTTGCCCTGGTATTCTCAGCTAGCTTCTTCCAATTGTTTCATTAATTTTTTTTTTTTTTTTTTAGTTTGTATTTTCTCTATTATAAATGATATGGAGGGTTGAAAAAATGTAAAAGAATAATTCTTCATATATATATATATATATATATATATTACTATATAATTAAATACAAAGCTTTTGTTTTACCTCTGTTTTTCTTGGCTTTCAAATGATAATCTTGAACTTAAGAAAGATATCCATATTTATGCTATTACTCTGGAAGGCCTAAGGAAAATCAAATGTTGTTTAATTAAACTATCCCTCATGAAACCTTTTCTTTTTCTTGCTGGAGGCTCCCTCTTCAAACTTCCTTGTCATGTTTTAACTCGGATTTTCTTTTATTGAAAGTATGGGCGACTATGGATCGATTTGGTTTGATTACCAAATTAATCGATCTGTTTCGGTTTTTTTATTTTTTTTGTTTTAATCAAATAATTATGTTGTTTCGACTCTTCATTTTTCTTGAAGTATTCGTGTCAGATACATATCCGGACATGGGAGATATAATCCTCTATGGACCCTCCAAATACATGAAAATCTTGAAAAAAATTTAACATACCCGTGTCAAACACATATCCGTATCTGACACTCACATCCGAATCCGAATAAGATAGTCAAATAATGCTCAACCCTAATTAAAAGTATTGCAACTATCTTTTATATTTCTCTAAAGACAATTATGAGAAAGAATTTGATAATCAAACAAGCAGTCAATCATTGATTTTAAAACATATATTAAGAATCAATTGTAATCCCTAATTTTTTTCTCATTATTGTTTTCCATATATTATCTACATCCCTCACATAAATAAGGGTTGTATATACTCTTTCATAATTCATAACAATTAAAAATATCAAAAAAATGATATTCTGACATTTCCTTTTAATACTTTATTTACTCATGTTAAAATAGATACGAATAAACTTGCTCATGAGTTAATTAGGTTCGATTGTCAAGTTGGGGAAGGAAGAGTTCTTATTTTTATATGTATTCGTCTTTAATACACTAACGGTAGAGTTTTTTAATTCTACAAACGGGATTAAGAAATTATCTAATATCCCATTTTTTTAAAATTATTTTTTTTTAATAAATCCTAAAAAAAATATATATCATCTTACTAATTTTATTTGTTTATTCGTAAACGTAGGCAACTATTGTCCAATCACGTATGTATTTGTGTTCTTATATTCTTATCCTTATATTATTCTTCTCCATCCACGAATTATTCTTAAAATTATAAATGTCAATTTAGAAGTAAAATGATTGGGGAAAACTAAACTGCATATATAAGGGGCGGAGAATATGGTTGAGAATGGTAAGCAAAGATGATGTAGTACTCATACACAATCATACTTCATTCAGATTCTTATTTTCAATTATTTGCAATTGTTTTTCTTAATATAAAGTTTTCATTTGATAGATGAAAAGTAGTTCTAAAGAATGATTTATATTACAAACGGAATTAGTACGATAATACATATTTTTTAAGATATATATATATATATTAAAAATTTTAAAATTAATTAAAAAAAATAAGTGCGACATGTGATAAATTCTTAATCCGTTTGTAAAATTAAAAAAAAAAAAAAAAAAAATTCAAGTTTCAACTTTTGAGGGAACCAACTTCCGTCCAAATCCTGGACTCAAGATTGGATGTTGATTCAGATTTTATGGGCTTAAGAATCCTATCAACAACTCTCAACTGCGCTTTAAATATAACTCTCGTCTGCCTCCCAAATGAACTAGTATTAGATCAATTATCTAATACTGTCCTTTTAATGCCTTTTCAAACAATTAAAGCTTGAATTAATCTGGAAAGGAGAGATTTAACTTGACTTTTAAGCTAACATATATTTATCATTGAATCAAATATTTGATTTAAAATTTGAATTTAATCAAATATATTAAAGATAATAAAGATTTTTTTTTTATATATAAAAGTGACATAAGATTCGAACTCCAAATGTGTTGAATATCATTTTTAAAAAATAATTGTTTGAATCAATTGAATTAAATTCAGATTCTATAATAGAGATTTTAAACACGATATGATTGATGCCAGCTTAAATTGTAATTCTAGATAGAGACGGAATCTAATACGAGATGAGTGAATTTGGGATCAGCGATGAATATAATCAAAACAAAGCAAAAATCAGGCACCTTCAAAATAGAGTATCATCTTTTTCTCTTGAATGAGAGGTCTTTTACAAGTAAATAACTTGAAAATAACAGAAACATGATTTCCAGTCAGCTATAGGTAAATTACTTGAAAATATCAGAAACATGATATCCATAAAAATAATTGTGGATGATTGTGGACACTGTATATCAAGTATCAACTAAAACCTATATCATCCGGATTCAAAATTCATTTCGAATACGGATATGTGTCTATTTAATTTTTTCAATATATTTAAAAAATCATACTACATATCCGAATATGTATCAAATAAAACTAAAACTAGTTCCAAGTTGTGCATTAAAGTAGTAGATTTTGATACCCAAATCATTCACAACAAGAAAAAGGGACTATATATAAATACTATTTATGATCTAAAAAAAACTTCAGAGAATATTCCATTTTTAATTAATTAAAATAAGCTCACATAATGATCACTTCACTTGGATCACATCTACCTTGTCTTTATTACAAAATAAATAAAAAAAAAAAACTACTAAACCAAGTGGGAAAAAAAAAAAACAAAGTACTTCTGCATGGAATACTTAGACAAAAACAAAGCAAGTGGGGTGCTTAATTTTTCTAATGATTTTTATTAACATGCAGCTAAATCAAATGACTCTGCTGCTGCTGCAGCAGTTGTTCTTACTGCTGGAACCACTTGCTGTATCTGCTGCAGCAGTTGCAAATTGAGTCGAGAGCAAGATCGAACCATCTCACCAGCCAGTGGGATCACTGGGAGGTTATCACAGTTGCATATCTCAATCATGAACCCATCTGGGTCATGGAAGAACAGTTGTTGAACATAGACCCCACCTTCTTCCACAATTGCCCGCACGTATTCCAGTTCCATTTCCTTTAGTTTTTTCTCCACTGTCCCCATGCTCTCACACTAAACATGCATGGGAATATAATTAATTAATAGGTTAGTTAAACTAAAATTTGTAATTAATTCATCTTCTTGTCAATTCTATCATCATAAACAAATTAATAAACGACCGGGCTATATATGCCTACAATGAACTATAGAATCAAGTCTTACTAATTATGTAATGATTACTCTGAAAAAAAAAAAAAAAAAAAAAAAAAGAGATGAGTAATCATTTGGAAATATTGATTCAAATCCCAAAAGATTTGATAAACATTTTTTTGAGATATTTGTGAGATTCGTTAAAATAATGTTCAGTGATATTCAAGTTTATTTGGTGAACAAGTTAACCTTCAAAATTATGAGTGTGAGATGAATTTGTAAAAATATAAAGAAGAGTTGGAGAAAACACCGCATTTAAAAGATAAAGGGTATTCCATGAATTAAAAACTAGAGGGCATGAAAATTAATGGGGCTTAGGATTAATGTAAACTAGAGGGTATTCCATGAATTAAAAACTAGAGGGCATGTAAACAATTAGGACTGAATCACGTTTAAATATTGTCTTTTTATACGTAATTTATTTCGTATTAATCTCCTTATGAAATAAGTTTCTACTTAAAAAATCCTAACACACCACTATTTTTAGAATATGAAATGATCAAATAAGAAAGATATGATTTCATGATTTATTTGAGTTGGTGCTATCAGAATTGAAATCCTTAGCAGTTACATTCACATTACTAAATCTCAAATAAGTAAATTTATTTATTTATATTAATAGGATTCAGATGTGAGTGTCAGATACGAGTATTTGTCCGATACGATTATTCTCAATTTTTTAAAAAAAATTTCATGTATTCGAAGGATCTTTGAAAAATCATATGTGTCAGAAACGGATATCAGACACAAGTATTAAAAAAAAAAGGAACGAAGAGTCGGAATAACATAGAAACCTATTATGAATTTCTGCCAAAACAGAGTATGCAAACTGAAACAAATTTTTCATAAAAAAATATTAAAACCTAATTTTGGACACTCATTCCTTCAGTGAACCTTCAAGAATAATTAAAGTGAAATAGATCATCTTGCCATAATGTCATGCATACATCAAAGACTAACTCAACCAAATGAAGCTTAAAAACTTTCAGTTTCGATCTTCAATTTTGTAAGAAGAGATTGAAATCAAAAAGAAGAATAAAGAAATTAACCTGGAAAGAAATGTGTTTGTCCTTGGGATTGATTTTCTTTTTCTTTGGCATGTTCTCTGGATCTTCTGATTGCAGAAGATGTATCCCAATCCCATATCCAAACAACCTGCAAAACAAAAAATGAAAATCAACCCAAGATTTCTTCCACTTTTCATCATAATATTTCAGAGGAAATTTCTTGAAACAAATTAAGATTACCATGCGCCATTAAAGTCGAATGATCCAGGCCTCCTGATTGGAACAAACCCAAGAATATTCTGATAGAAATCCATGGATTCCTCAACTGATCTACACACAAGGGAGATGTGGTTCAAAGATTTGAGATGAAGAGGGTTTTCCACACTTTCCTTCATCTTCTTATTTTTCCAGGAAAAAAAAAATGTTTGAACCACCTCGAAAGAGAAACACAGCAGGGAAATCTAGATAAAGGTTTCTAATTGAGAGAATATAATTTAGAAAAAAAGATAGATGTGAGAACGAGAAATTTTATTTCTAGGAAACCAAACAAATTAAACAAGGGAGTAGAAACTGAGGAAATGAAGGAGAGAAAGTCACGATACTCCGTCAAGAGAAGCAGAAGCCTTGGGCTTTTATACAAAAAGGGAAAGAGGCAATGGGACCTCTCCATGCAAGCCACGTGTCATATAATAGGGCTTAATTTGACACGTAGACACCACGTGATGACTAGGATTACCACCAAGAATCAAACAAAAAGGAATCATTTCATTTATAATTTTTTTTACTACAATCATGTAATTATCTAATCATCGTAAATACAATTACGTAGAGTTTATAATTAAAATAAATTTGATAATTTCAGACATGATATGATTATATAATATGTATACGATTTGAAAAAAATAATTAAAACGAAATATAAAATACAATATGATACAAAAATGATACGAATATATGAACGTGTCAAAATCTATATAACACGAATTATTAGTGTATCAAATTTTATATAAATATATAATGCCTTATACATGATTATGACACGTAAAAATACACGAACACGATATAGACACACGAACAAAAAGTAAGAATTATTTTTGGAAAAATCTTGAGTTGAAAAAAGTGTGTTTAAAAAGTATGGTGAAAAACTATGGTTTAAAATTTTTTAAGTGTTTGGCATTATTGTAAAAAAATGTTGTGGGGAATTGAAATGTAAAAAAAAAAAATATATATGTTTAAAATAATAAAAATTTAGAGATGTGAGGATAATAAAATCATTTTATCCAAAATCCAACTTTTAAAATCCAAAAGCTATATTTTTTTTGCTTTTTGTTTTGACTTTTAAAATCATGATTTTAACAGTAAAAGTCAATTTTTTTTTACCTGTTTAGTATTGCGTAGGGCTGTAAACGAGATACTTGTATTCGCAAGTTACTCGAGTTTGACTCGAAAAAAATTCGAATTTGGCTCTATCATTGTTCTAGCAGAGTTCGAATATTTTAATACCAAATTCGAGTAGCTCGCGAACCTAATCGAACTTTTTATTTTTAATATATATTTATATTATTTAATTATTAAATTACAATTTTAACCCTTAATATATATACTTAAACAAACCCTAAAATCCTAATTTCATTTTCACATTCCAGCCTGCGCCTCCTTCCTTTCTCTCCCAACAAATTTGCTTTCTCATTTCAATTGTTTCTTCTCTCCCAATCCCATTCAGCAATCAACCTTACTCCCCCCACCAACCAGCTTCACCCCTTTCTCCTCCAGCCAACGACAGCAACAGCAGCAACAAGCTTTTTCAGCGGCATCAGAAACAAGCTCCTTCAGCGGCAACGACAGCAGCATCTCCCTCAACCTCGACAAGGTTTATATGAAATAAACAAGTTCAGTAAAACTGATTTTGATGGATTTTAATGGTGGGTTTTGTTCAAAATTGAACGTTACAGTTCTGCATTGATGTAATAATGTTGTTGTATTTTATTAATTTGATTGAGATTTTTATTTTTTGTGTTTAGAAAATTTTAGATTTGATTGTTGTGTAAGATTTTTTTTTTTTTTAATCATGAATCATCTTGAAATTTTTTTATTATTTATTAATTAATAAAAAAATTTATATATGAAAAAGCTTAATTCGAGTTGGAGTATAAAAATTGAGCCTAATCGAGCGAGCTCGAATAGTTCGATTTTATCTCGAGTTCGAATTTAAAAAATGATACTCGATCAAGCTCAAGCCAAATTTAAAATCGCGAGTTTCGAATCGAGTTCAAATTTCTTACTATTTGAACTTGATTCGATTACAGTCCTAGTATTAGGTTTGCGATGAAAAATAATTTTTACTTCAAAAACGATTCTAAAAATAATGCTAAACAATATCTTAAATGTATTGGTTTCATATAATATTTTAATAAATTTATATAATTCATGATTGATTAATTATATTATATTATAATAATTGTAGATGACATGCTCACGTCAGGAAGATTCTAGTCATAAACACGTAAGAAGTTGAAATTTTTTTAGTTATGGGTTCTTGTCGGACTTGATGGGTAACTTTGTTAATTGTTTTTTCTACAAAATTTCGTGGGGCTTTTTTATATAATTAATATACATTTATTCTTTTGGACCAAATGTATGGAGTATGGACACATTTTTCACATTTTTATGAGTTTTATGAGTTTTAATTTCAGAGAAATTATAATACCTATTGGTTGTAAAATTATTAGATTTTATAAAATAAGATTAGTATAGTAACACATTTTTTAAGATATAATTAAAAAATATATATGATAATTTTTTTAATTCGTTTGTAAAATAAAAAAAAAAAATATTATCGTAAGTGCATAAAAAAAGAGCTATTTATTTTCAAATGAAAATGATGAAGCTGAGAAAAATTTAAAAAAAAAAAAAAAAAAAAAAAAAAGACAACAATTGGAGAGAGTGGAAAGGAGAGGGGTGTTCTAGAGCTTTCATTTGGACTAGTGTGCAACCGCACTTTGTTGTGTGTTTTTATTTTTTTTAAATTATTAAATGATATAATTTGTAATTAATATATAACATAAAACATAGAAAAAGTTTTTTTTTTTTAAAAAAAAAACATAGAAAAAGTGATTGAGTTAAACACTTTACCATACGATAATATATAACATAAAACATAAGAAAAGTGATTAAGATAAATACTTTACCCATATTTCGCAAGTGATGGATTAATTTTTGTAGATAAATAAATTATAAAAGTATAAAATTAAGGATCATAATATAGTTAAATTATAAACATATGTACCCCTTATATGTAAAAAGCATTATGATAGATATCAAAATTTAATTCATTTAGGTTATGTTGATACTTGATATCCATAATTCATATTCATATTAAGAGTTATAAAAAATAGTAAACTATAAATCCAACAATTATCATACGATAATTTATAACATATAACATTATTTAACATCATTTTTTTACCATTTAATCATCATAATATTTTTCTTTTAATTCAATACCTAAACTTTTTTTTTAACAAAATTCACTTACATCAACCCATTCAATATTTTAATTTTTATCAATACATAATTTTTTTATTCAATAATATAAAAATCAAAAGTTAATATCCATCCAACTACAATTTTTATATAATGTATAGATGATAAAAATATGTTTCTTATATTTTAAATATTTAAAAGTTTTAAAAAAAAGTCAGAAGATCTAAAATAAAAATGCCAAATAAAAAATAGAAATTATCCTTTGCAAGTCTCTCGTTTGGGGATAAATAGCAACTGATTAAGAGACTATGTTAGATGATAATTAATTGATAATAATATACCCGCAATTTTTTATGATCCTATTTTTCAAATAAAAAAAATCAATTATTATGTGACACATAATACAAAAATTTAGAGTTTTCTCACTCTCTTCATTTTTTTTTTCTCTTTCTCTTTCTCTTTCCTTTGTTTTTTCCTTTCATTTCTTTTCACTTTAATATATAATATAGATAGATATAGAAGATTTGGATATATTGTCAATGACAATAATATGCTATGCAAAACCCTTACCCATGAGTTATATGACTTATGAGTAAGGTGTTTATTTTTTATATATTTTAAGGATCCATTATTATTAGTCACGGATATGGCTACTAAGATAGCTGAATGATCCAAATGTCAATAAAAAAAATTTGTGTGTAACTCACGGCAATCTTAAAAACAATTAATTGTTCATCTAATAATTAGAATCAAAACAAAAATTAAAATATTTGAGCTTAAGTCAACAAAGTTTTGTCTTAGGTACAAGAAACTATTATATCTCAAGTTTAAATTTGATTTAATTTTATGTTAATTTATTAATTTATTTAATTTATTAATCAATTCTTTCTTTAAAATTATTATTATTTGATTATGATATAATTTTTACTTATGAATGTAATCTCATAAAAAATTTGAGTCTCTAAATCAAGAAAAATACCCACAAAAAAAAAAACTATATAAAAAAAACTTTTTTTTGGCTCTCTTATCAACCAAATAGGTTTAATCACTGGGCATGATAATAAGCCATACATCCTTATGTCATAAATTCATAGTTTCAGCTCCACATTGATTCTCCAATATATCTAAAATGACTGTCCACAAATTTTTTTGAAAAAAGGCAAACAAATTGTCCTAAAAAAAAATCAAATCAAATTAGATCTATTTATTGAACGGATCAAGATTTAAAAAAAAAAAAAAAAATCGACTTCTTTGCAATTTGCAATAAGGTGGTTAAAAAGGACATCCAATAAGAGGGCAAATATTAAACTAGAAATGTTCTTGGGTTTGAGCCGGAGTTAAGTATTATATCAATATTATATATACTTTTTCAAGTCTAACCCAGTCCGAAATATAGATCTTAAATTCTGTTCAAGTCCATACATATTTATAAATGGGTAGTCCAGACCCGTTTAGATCCGTCCATATTATTTTTTTCAAATTTTTTTTAAAAAAAATATGTTTATTTAATTTAATTTTTAATAATTTTATATTTTTTATTAAATTTTAAAACATAAATAACTTAATATTTTTTAATATTTACACTATAATATTATATATATTTATTCTTTATATAATATATAAAAATAATATATTATATAAATAAAAATCGAGCCAAGTCGAACTCTAACTTAAACTAAACTAGATCCATTTTTTAAACTGGTAATCATCAGCTAGTTGTTGCCTGTTGGCAATTAGAAATGTTCAAACTAACATTTTTTTTTTTTTTGAGTATTTAATTTGCATTTTATAAATTGTGGCTGGCCATCTAACTATAATATAAGATTGACTACATAAATTGATAGGGTGTCGACACATGGCATTATTTTTATTTTTTGAAAGGAAAGAAAGAAAAGTAAAGGAAAAAAAAAAGAAAGAAAAAAAGAAAGAAAAGAGAAAAAAGATGAAAAAAATTTATGTGTTTATTTTCATATTATTTTTTCATGTGTTTTAAGTATTATAAAGATTATAATATAAGATTGACTACATAAATTGATAGGGTGCCGACACATGACACTATTTTTTATTTGAAAGGAAAGAAAGAAAAGTAAGAAAAAAAAAAGGAAGAAAGGAAAGAAAAAAAAATGAAAAAAATTTATGTGTTCATGTTCGTGTTTAAGTATTATAAATTTATATAAATTTTTACATGTTAATAATTCGTTTTAAGTATATTTTGACACGTTCGTGTATTCATGTAGTGTTCATGTTATTTTTCGTGTTGTGTTTTAATTATTTTTCTTATGCCGCATTCATGTCGTGTTTCAATTTATTTTATAATTTTCATAGTTTATCATTGCGATTCAATTTAGAAAAAAATTCATGTAGCAATGACATGTTCGTGTTATTTTTTTTCAAAGTATTATAAATTTATATAATTTTTTACACGTTAATAATTCGTTTTATGTAGATTTTGACACGTTCGTGTATTCGTGCCGTGTTCATGTTATTTTTCATTTTATGTCATGTTTTAATTATTTTTCTATGTTGTGTTTGTTTCGTATCTCAATTCATACCATATTTTGTTCGTGTGTTTAAAGTATTATGAATTTATATAATTTTTTACATGTTAATATTCGTTTTATTTATAGTTTGACACGTTTGTGTATTCATGTCATATTCATGTTCATGTTATTTTTCGTGTGTGTTTTAATTATTTTTGGAAAAAAGTATTAAAACCCCCCGAGGTTTGATCATAATTCCAGATACCCCCTGAGGTTTGGATAATACTCTCTTTCCCCCCTGAAAATTAATATCATGCCAAAACTACCCTTCTATGGTAAAGAACATGTCTAGGGTTGGCAAAGTAATCGAAACCGTCGGGTTAGGCAGATAATTTAAAAAAAAATAACGGGTTCGAGTGGGATTCAGGTTAACCATAAACCCGAATTGACCCGCCCAGATTATTTTTTTATTTTTCTTACATTTAATTTTTTATATATGTTAATTCTATATATTATTAGGGGTGAGCATTCAATCGGTTCGGTTCCAAAATTTTAAAAATCGATTAAATCGACTAAACTTATAAAATAGACCGACATTATTCTAAAATCGAAAAAAACGAAACCAACTTAAGTCGGTAGGTTCGGTCGGTTTAATCGATTTTAACTGTTTAAAAAATAATTTATTTTTTATATATTATTATATAATATAAATGATATATTATATATAATTTTAAATTATTATATAAATAATTATATTTAAAATTAAATTAAAAGGGTCGGTTAGTTCAGTCTATTCGGGATGGGATCTAGGGGTCTTTTCGGGATCGATGGCTAAAATTTTAAAAAAAATCAGGTTCGGGGCCGTTTTGAAATGGACCCTTTATAGGGAAAAGTATTAAAAGCCCCCTGAGGTTTGATCATAATTCCAGAAACCCCCTGTAGTTTGGATAATACCCTCTTTCCCCCCTAAAAATTAATATCATGCCAAAACTGCCCTTCTATGACATAGAACATGTCTAGGGTTGGCAAAATAATCCGAACCATCGGGTCAGGCAGGTGATTTAAAAAAATAACGAGTTCGGATCGGGTTCGGTTTTACCATAAACCCGAATTGACCCGCCCCGATTATTTTTTTATTTTTCTTACTTTTTATTTTTTTATATATGTTAATTCTATATATTATTAGGGGTGAGCATTCAGTCGGTTCAGTTTCAGAATTTTAAAAACCGATTAAACCGACTAAACTTATAAACCGATCGAACCGACCGACAAAGATTCTAAAACCAAAAAACCGAAACCTACTTAAGTCGATCGGTTTAATCGGTTTTAACTATTTAAAAAATTATTTATTTATTTATTGTATATTATATATTATTATATAATATAAATGATATATTATATATAATTTTAAATTATTATATAAATAATTATATTTAAAATAAAATTAAAAAGGCCGGTTAGTTCAGTCTATTCAGGATGGGATCGAGGGGGTCTTTTCGGGGTCGGGGTTTGGGGCTAAAATTTTAAATAAAATCGGATTCGGGTCTGAACTGATGGAATTCGATGCAGTTTGGTTTGGTTTGGGTCGGTTCGGTTCGGGTTTTATTTTATTCAATTCGATAGCCGCAAAGTGTTAAAAACCAAAATACTGCACATAACCGTAATTTTTGTCTAAAACCGAACCTAACCAAACTGTTATCACCCCTAATCGTGGGTTATCTCCAAAATCCTTAAAGGATAAAATTATCATTTGATTCTTTTATAGCTTGAATTGGCGGTAAAGTGAAATTTTCAAAACTTTAGGGGGTAAGTGGAATTTTCACTAAACTCTAGGGGGTAAGTGTCTTTTATTCATTATTTTTTTTATGTTGTGTTCTTGTCGTGTCTCAATTCATTTCATATTTTGTATAGTTTGTCATTGTGATTCAATTTAGAGAAAAATTTGTGTGTTCGTGTCTTGTCTTAATTCATGATATATTTTGCATAATTTGTCATAGTGATTCAATTTAGAAAAAAAATTGTGTGTTCGTGACATGTTCGTGTTCGTGTTATTTTTTTATGCTTTCAAAGTATGATAAATTTATATAAATTTTTATGTATTGATAATTCGTTTTATATAAATTTTGACACGTTCGTGTATTCGTGTTATGTTCATGTTATTTTTCGTGTCATGCCGTGTTTTAATTATTTTTTCATGTTGTATTTATGTAGTGTCTCAATTCATCCTATATTTTGCATAATTTATCATAGTGATTCGATTTTAACTTTAAATTCATTTACTTAAAATATTAAAACATAAAAAATTATTTAAATTAGTGAAAATTATTTAATATAATTCAACTTAAATTTATTTGTGATTGTTAATTTAATTAAAAATTTTATAAATATTAAAAAAATTCTTAAGCGAAGCGGGGAAAGAATTCTAGTATTATACAATGTGCTAAACATGCAATAATTTTATATTAGAAAACCAAACTTTAAACTATGACTGGTTCATTAATTTTTAGGCTAAAAAAGATGTCATTAGTTTTTGGCCAACAAAGAAATGATGTAACACTAGGCATTGTAGACTGAAAGTGACTCATTGTGCTAACTTTCTAGAAATCTCATAATTTCTGAGCCTAAAGTCATATCTGTTGGGAAGGAAAAAAATAAAGGAGAAAAAGACAAAAAAATATTGAAGGAGAAACTTGCAAGGATACATGATCTTTATAATAATTGGATAAATGTACATCAAGCAGCTTTCACATTACATGTATAAGAAAGAAGAAGGCATATTTTTTAACCATTTGCTCACATTAGAAATTATATTAATTGGAAATATTTATTCACTTATAGTTATGGATGAACTGCCAAATTATTGGTAGCATATTGTAAATATAATGGTTATTATGTCATGATGAATTCTAGAATAGAAATTAAATTTGGTAATTCGTGTATTTATATTGTATTTGTATTTTTTTTTGTTATAATCGTGTTTAAAATGTTATATTTTTATATAAATTTTGACACGTTAATAATTCATGTTATATAAATTTTGACAAGTTCTTGTATTCGTGTTATGTTCGTATTATTTTTCATATTATATTATGTTTTGTTCATAGGTTAGGTCGCGGTCCAAATTTTTTTTACCCAGGCCCAGGCCAGCCCGAAAGTTCATTTCACTGTTCACAAAAATATTAAAATATTAAAAAAATATTTTTATATTTTATAATTAAAAAATATTTTTTATTCATAAACAGTAATTCGGGTCGGTCCGAATTAAAAAAAAAAAATTATGTCCAGGTCCGACCCAATACAAATTGGGTAAGACGAATACTTCAATCCCTGAATAATCTAAATTTAAGTTAATCATTTTTATTTATAACTTTATCTCTTCTTTTTTTCCTTTTTTTTTTTCCTTCTTCATATCAAATTAATATTAAAAAACCAATTTTTCTTTTTTACAAAAGAGATTGTAGTCTAGAGATAAGGGAAGGGGTTGCAGATGCTGAGATTCGAATTTCAACATCTGTTGAATACTATCTCATAAAATAACTTCATGAACCAATTGAATTAAGCTCCGATTTTATTTTATTTTTTTTCCTTTCCTCATTTTCTTTAATTTCTATCAAACATAGTGGGGTCGATTTTCATGAGAACGATGATTCCATTACATACACTCGTTTATCATGGGAATGATGGTGATTGCAAATAACTATTGCTGTCTGCATTTGCTTACATTACATTATCTCAACTTTTCCACGTTTATCCTTGTCAGCATGCACCATTTAAAAATGCTAAACCCAGCATAGAAAGTAAAGAAAATGATACATTAATTAGGTCACTTGCAGATGAACAATCACTACTTCCATTTATTAATTTAATCCTAACCAACTACTACTAATTAATTAAAGTTTTCAGTGTAAGAAATATTAAAAATTAGGAGAGATACAAAAAGGTTTTGCTAAAGATAATAACATCCATAAACTCGAGTTAACTGAGTTGATTCATATATATCCATCCTTAAAAATGTGACATTCAATAGATTTGAGATTCAAATCTTAGTATCTGTAACTCTTTTCCTTATCTCCAAGCTACGCCTAAACCTGCTTAAGGATCAGGTAACCTGTCCGGCCCGAATCATTGTTTATATAATAAAAAATTATTTTTTATTTAAATTTAATTATAAAAATATAAAAATATTTTTTAAACTTTTTAATATTATTTAAACTGTAAAACGGGTAGGCTCGAATCCATCTAGAGCCGAACTTGAGTCGAACTTGAGTAAGAAAAATAAAAAAATTTTGAACCACGACTCGACTCAGCCCATAAACAAGTCTAGTTACACTTCCTTTATGCCAAAAACAAAATAATAGCTTGCATGATTATTGTGTGCTTAACAAGTGCTTCTTTTATCGACTGTGTCTAGTGTTGGATATCAATGTATTATTTTGGGTATATATATATATATATACCAATACGTAGGTTGTCATAACTACATACACGGTGTATAATTAACATACACAATTGATATCAAAATTGAATGAAAAATTAGTCTCATTAAACACCCATTTGAAAAGGAAGAATGTTGGTTGAAGGTGTGGTTGGTTGTCAATCCCATATAGAACTAAGAATGACTTTAGCTTATAGTATTTATAAGCTATTGTTCCATGTTGGGTTTGGGCTCCAAGGGGCACCCAAGTTTTGTGGTGTGTGAGGACCTACACAACTTAGGCAAGACCACAAGCGTGCGCTGTCGAGCCGAGCTAGGTCGTGGGCTGGACCAAATCGGACCGGACTTGGGCTTGGGTCAGCAATATTCATTTTGCTGCCCAGTCGAACCAACTTGTTTATGTCCGATCTTGGACCGAACCAGTCAGGTCTGCATATTGGTTCTCTTTTCGAAATTAGTCATGCCGGTTCGGTGCTGTGCATGACCGAACCGGTTCACCTCTTAGGATTTGTTTTGACTGAACAGACTCCTTCCAACTAGTGCACATTTTTGAACAGACTTCTGTCCCTTTTATAAATTTAGACTTTTAAAGTCTGTTTTTTTTACACACAAATTTACTGCATAATTATTTTATGATTGAGAGAGAGTCTAGCTTTTTTCGGTTCGTTGAATTGCTTCAAGTGTGCCCTCTAGAGCAACGTTATCGAATAGGCCTGGGAGACAATTGGCAACAAAACTGCAAGCACCTTAGAAGCAGGCAAAATTCGTCTTAAAGTTAAAGATCCAACCTTGACTCGATATTTGATTTTTTCAAATCAATTTCTTTAAGTGTCTATATCTGTTTGAAATATATATATATATCAAGTCTCTATATCTTTTTGAGATATAGTATATAGCAAATATTATCTAACATCAAGTACAAACATGACCTAATTAAGAGGTTCTAAGTTGTATTTGGGATCTGTTCATTAGTCATGAGTCATGACCTTGAATATTTTACAAAGTGATATAAAAACTATGATTTTGTCTATTAATTAGTGGCCTTTAATTCTTACATCCAAACCAAAAAAAAAAACATGTTCCAATAATACCCATAATTTATATTGATCCCTCAAGCCTTTAATGTTAAATGTTAAATAATATTAGAGATTTCATAAATGGGATTGGAATGGGATTAATAAGATGAAACATACCCTTTAAAATATATTTTAAAAACCTAAAAACTATTTTTTTTTTTTTAAATGAGACATAAAATTTCATCAATAATATAAAAAAAATGAATTTTTTTTTTTTTACAAATTAAGAACCATTAACCAAGAATCATCCTCCGTCCATACTGCCTATTCAAAGCATGAGAATATCTGTCCAGAAACCCAAGGAAAAAACCCAAGCAAGCCTATAAAATCTCCATTGTTCCAATCCAATTAGGACAAGGCATTGATTTCAAATTGCTGCAGCTATTTTAGTTCGGAGGAGATTTTCTCCACAGTGAGGCAAGCGAAGGAAGCTTCTTCAGCATCAGTTCTTCTGACTTCTGAAAAAAGGTTTAAAAGGCATGCTAATTATCACGGGGCGCTTTCCATATTTTTAGTTTCTAGCTATGTTTCAGCACTTTGTCTAGAATGACTATTCCATCTAGGGATTTAAATTATGGTCGCAACGTGATATTACAATAATTATTTTACGGTTTCGATTCTCTCCGTCTATTCATCATCGATATTCACCATATTTAACTATGATAACATTTATTACGTCTGCAACTGCGATTAACATAACACGATCTAAAATATGTCCGCGATTGCAATTTGAATCTCGGATTCCATATTTCTTCAAAACCAGATCCTTTCACTCTCTCTTCGGCTCATTCCATAACTTCAAACCTTTCCTCTTCTTCTCTCACCCAACAAGAGCCTACATCTTTCTTTCTTTCTTTCTTTTTTTCTTTTTTTTTTTTTTGTACAAAAGAGTCATGTAATCGTTTTAAGTTAAATAGGACCTAGACTGGCAACACCCATAAATCTCAAGAGCCTACCTCTTATATTGTACATAAGTTGTTACAGCCGAGCTTGTCAAGGCCAAGACCCAAACATTCGAGGATCTCACTTGGTCCACTATAGAAGAAAACAACTTATTAAAACTGTTATTCCACATTAATATATGTTTTTTTTTTCATTTAAATCATATTACTTAATCATATTTTAAAAAAATAAAATTATTTATTATAAAAATCATTAATGAATTTTACCATTTAATTATAACATATAATGTTTAATAAATAGTTGACATTTTTTAAAATTTGATTATATGACATGATTTAAATTTAAGTGAGATATACTAAATTCAAGATTTAGCTCAGTTGATTCATTGAATCATTTTTAAAAAGTGACATCTATCAGGTTTGAAATCGAATCTCAAGATCTACAACCTCTTTATCTATCCCCAAATATGATCTCTTTTGTAAAAAAAAAAAAAAAAATGAAAAAATCAGAAAAAATCATTTATTCAAGTTTTTAATCATTATCTCGAAAACTTCCTTAAAAATATTATACTAATCTTTATTTGAACCCAATCACAATCATAGTATGTGCCCTCATGCCACTTAAAAGAAATAACCCTTCCATCCTCAAAGCAAGCATCTATAATCTCCACCTTCACAAACTCTGGTACATAATTAAGACCAAAATGATAGAAGCAAACTTACCAAAGCCAAATCCTTCCAAAGAATATCAGATTAACTAATGAAGATTGTATCAATTTCACATCTATCAAACCACATTATTGAAAATGAAAATAACTACTAAAAAACATCATCACAGGCAGATGTGTTCACGGGACGGTCTAAGTTAGGTTTGAACAATAATAAAAAATTGCCTATCCAGACTCGACTCGGATCTGGCTCGACTTGAAAGCCCGTTTTACTGTTTGAAATATATAAAATATTAAGATATATATTTTTATATTAATATTTATATATTTTCATAATTAAATTTAAATAAAAAGATATTTTTATTGATTAGATAATAATCTGAGTCGAACTAGTGTCCAGATTATAAAAATCTTACCTTATGCCTGGCCCAATTCACTCAAAGTATGTCAAGTCACTTGTGTCTAGCACATATTCAGATATAGATATGGGATATGATCCTTCAAATATATGAAAAAACTTTTAAAAAAAAAAAAATTAGCATATTCATGTCAGATACATACCTGTATCTAACACTCATCCAAATTCAAATAATATAGATCACAAAAAGCATAAATATTAATAATAACAAAATCAAATTTAGCTTGATCCCATTATCCTTGAACAATCAAAATTCTATACTTTTTTTTTTCGGATAATTCAAAAAATACATTTTTATCCCATACTAGCAATAAGCCTCCAGATCATCCATTGGACGAATAATAACACCAATCATAATTCCTTTTACCCCATCAACCTTGCATGTTCATAAATATTAAAAAATATAAAAATTAAGATTTGGAGTATCAAATTAAAAGTTTTTTCTCATAATTTATATATTACCATTACCATTAGACCTAACAATATTAAACACGACACAATTACATGACATAAACACGGCATAAAAAAATAATTAAAACACTACACGACACGAAAAAAAATACGGACACGATACGAATACTTGAATGTGTCAAAATCTATATAACACAAATTATTAACACGTCAAAATTTATATAAATATAAATTGCTTTAAACATAATTATAATACGAAAAAATATATGAATATAATACGAATACACAAATTATCAGCTTTAATGACCATGTCCTTTGTATACAAGAGGAGATTTGAATCTTGGACTTCAATATTCTTACAAAAGTAACAATCCTTAGATCAAACCTGAATTTTTTTACTTATGCACTTTTTATGGGTTTCCTGTACCGCTTTTTCCCTTTCTTTTATTGCACGCTCATCATTCATCCCAAACTATTCTCATGGAGACAAAAATCACAAAAGTCATTGCCATCACGAAAATTATCACTAAACATGGCCATCCTCGTATTGCATTTTCACCTCTCTCTCTCTCTCTCTCCCGGGTTGGATTCGGGCCGGCCTTAAGTATAGTATTAGTATCATATGTATTTGTCTAAGTTTGGTCCGGCTTGAAATATGAACCGTAAATTTTGCTCAAGCTCATTTATATTTGTAAATAGATAATCTAAACGGCCCCCAAATCCGTCCATATTATTTTTTTATAAAAAACTAAAAGAATATATTTTTTATTTAATTTTTAGTAATTTAATTTTTTTTATTAAATTTTAAAACATGAAGAATTTTACATATTTTTTTAATGTTGCACTATAATATTATATATATTTATTTTTTATATGATATAAATTACATAATATATATTATATAATTAAAAAGAAAGGATCTGATCGGATTCGGGCCTTGAATGTTGGAGTCAAAGTCCGACCTATTTTTTAAACGGACTTTATTTCTTTGCCTAAGCCCATTTTTTTGGGTCTAAAATTTTTGTCTAAACCCTTCCAAATATTGGGAGAGCCTTCGGGTTTGAACGGGTAACTCCGTCCGTGAACAAATCTAACCGTACGTTGATATCATTGTTACCACGCCTTTATTGAATTTCATGATGCTTAGTGCATTAGGCAAATAGAATAGATATATGAGTTAGTTTTTGATACACCGACAATGTAATTTTTAATTACACAAACAAAATTAAAAAACGGTCACATGTCTCTTTTTTAAAATTAATTTTTTTAATATATTTAAAAAATATGTGTCACTCTATTAATCTCGCTTGCAAAATTTTAAAAATTTATTGATAGTAAAAGTTAAATAATTTTTCTAAATATATATAGGATAATTTTAACTTGTCAAAATAGTATCATGTTTCATTTTGAGATGAAGATCATTATATTAGTGATTTCAATTTCTTTCCTCAATGTGAACTAAATTATCATTGTTTATCTTATAAATACAATTTTTAAACATAATATATACATGTTTGTATAAAATTCCTTAATGTCTCCGAAGGAAGTAACTGGAGTTTTAGGTTCTATCCTGACGATATCAAGTTCGAATCTTAAAATAAATAAAATAATGTACAAACGGCCAAAATAAATTTAAAATATTTGGAAAAAAAAACCCATTAATAATATTATTTATGATATTTTAATAGGTGATAGCTATAGCCTATAGGTCATTACTGGATTAGTTGATAATGTATGTCTGGTGCTGTGTGGTGCTGTGTTGATGCCACGAGCACAGAAATAATTAAGCTTTAATTAATTGATCCAATCACGAGTCACGACCCTTTAAATACAATAAGCTAGACTTAATTATTTTGTGCATGATACAATAAGAATATAATACGAAAAATAACTAAAATATAAAGCATTACGAAAATTAACATAAATATGATGTGAATATATGAATATGTTAAAATGTCAAAATGTATATAATACAAATTATTAATATGTTTAAATTTATATAAATATATAACTTTTTAAATATAATTATAACACAAATATAATACAAACACATAAATTATCAAATCTACGACAAGCTACTGAAATTTAATCAATTTATATGTGAAAAGATGAAGATTGCCCATTTCCAAAATCCAAAAATTCTTTTTTTATTATTTTTTGATTTGAATTGTCAAACTATAATTTTAATCGCAAAAACAAAAAATATATCAATTGTGTCAAGAGTGTTTATCTATATTATTATAAAAAAAAAAATGATTGAGTTGGTGTCACTAAGTCAAGTGACACCAACTCAGTTGATAAAAATACAAAAAAAACATTAAGTTTTAAAAAATAAAAAAATAAAATAAGATTATTTATGTATTTTAATATTTTATATAATAATATTTTACAAAAAAAAATACTTATTTACTTTTAAAAAAACTATCCATTTTCTAAAAAACTACCCACTTACAAAAATTACCTATTTTACAAAAATTACCCACGTTTTTTACATTTATTTTTTTTAAACATAATCTATTATTTTTTAAAATATATATTTTCACTCACATGGTGAGTGTATGGAATTCTAGTTTCTTTTAAAATAAAAAGATTATCAATTTTTATGTATTTTATATTTTTTTTTATATACAAAATTTATTAAATACATACCGTGCATCGCACGATTTTAAAATTAGTTTCAGATAAAATTCGGAACAGTATATCCACGTTGTCGCAACCTAAAAAATAATGAGTCTCATCGCAAGACTTTATTATTCATTAAGCGTGACTTAAAAAAAATCGAGGAAAAGTCGACTTAATTCCTCTAGAAAAATGAAGGTTTTTGAAAATGACCTTGAAAAAGACATGGAGTCGCCACCAATCTTTTTTAGCTAGGTGTGATCGGCAACCTATTAAAACCGGTTTTATAAAATATTTTAAAAATTAATTAAAACATTTTTAAAATCAATTTCAAGTCTGCGTTTAAACCAGAGAAATCAAAGAAACGGGTTCGGGACTCGGTTACGTGCGGGGAAGGATTAGCACCCCCACAACGCCCGTATAAAACGGTACCTTATTAATCGTGTGTTATCTCAAGTCTTGGTAAAAAATCGGTTTTAAATTTAGTATTTCAATTTAATTCCCAATTTAAAGAAAAATAATTCTATTTTTAATTGAAAATGATTCGGAATTTATAAATTCAAAATTTTCCTATATTCCCCAACAAACGTGGCAAAATATATAAATTTTTATTAGTTTTGGAAAACTTTCCGAATCATTCTTTTTTTTTTTTGAAAGAAAGATATTCATTTATTAATGATAATTGATGATATTCCCTCCAGCAAACCCGGTAGAGAACTCATGAATTATTTTAACTCAGGAATATCTTTATTTTTTATTGAAAAATCATTATCCTTTTGAAAACATTTTAAAAGATATGAATATGTATATGCATGACATAAATAAAATGACATAGCAAAATCTAAATAATATAATGCTTCCTAAATGATATGATATAATGTAATGCCTTAGCATATTCTAAATGAAATGAAATAAATGCCTTAGCATATTCTAAATGAAATGAAATATCCTAAGTTATATGACATATTATAAATAAAATGAAATGACCTAGGTAACATAGTATATTCTATATGAGATGCAATATCCTAAGTCATATGATATATTCTAAATGAAATAAAATAACCTAAGTAACATAATATATTCTATATGAAATGACATAATTTAAATGACATGGCAAATATGGATGATATGGCATATAATTTAAATGACATAAAATATAAAATAATGCTATCATATAATATGCATGAAAATGAAAATAATAATGCATGAACATAGTATATGCTAAATAATATGACAAAAAGAATAACTAAATAAAAAACATAAGAAAAGATATCCGGCTACCTTAGGAAAATATGTCAAATTAAATATTCTAAAACCAAAATACTTTGTGATTGTTTGAAAACAATTTTGGAAAGCTTTTGAATTAAAAATAAAAACTGGGTTAAATCTTTTTTTTTTAATGGCTCTAATTTCCTAAGTTTAAAAATCCGGACTTGACTACCCTTAACTCGAGACTTGAAAAACCATTTTTAGAGTTTAAAAAGGCTTAGAAACTACCCTAAGTCAATAGCTAACCCTCTTAATCAGCCCACTCTAAGTAACTTAACCAAAACAGAAAATGATTTTTCTTTAAATTCAATTCTGACTCCACTGTCCAGTTTTAAGCCACGTTTTTTTACCCTATTTTTAAAAATTCAAAAAATTCTGAAAAGTACTGGAGATTCAAGACATGTAAAAGTACACGAGAAAAAATCTTCTTAATTTTCTGATTAAAGATGAATGCCCAGAAAAATCGAGAAAGTACAAGTACTGGGTGAAAAAACTACTTTGCCAAAATACATTTTTGCCTTGGATAAAATCATTTAAAAATCAAAGTAAAAATATTTTAGACTCACAAAATGACTCACAAACAGTAGCTAGGACTTTTTGAAAGTTAGATAAAAATTGACTAAGTAAACAAAAAATCACAAAGGTAGAATAATCAATTTGACAAAACTTAATTTTTCACAAGTGTGCTCAAGGGAGCATGACTTTAAACCATTAATTGGCTCAAGTCATTATTCAAGTGGCATGAACATGAAATGCATGAAAAAATACAACAAACATAATGCATGAAATGCATGAGTTTAAACCTAAATGTCATGAAAAAAAGCATGGCATTCATATAGTGACCTAGACCTAAATGAACTTGCATGGCATTTAATGCAACCTAGACCTAAAATGCATGAACATGCATGGCAAATAAACCTAACTTAATAACTAAAATATGCATGGCATTTTCACAAACACAAAGCATGCTTAAACCAAAAACTCAAACAAATATGATGCAAATGCTAACCTATCAATTAACATGGCAAGAATGCACATAAAATGCAAAAATTCCAAGAGTGGCCGAATGGAATAATATAACTAGCAAACATGGCATTTTCACAAACACTTGGTATACTGATAACTCGTATAATTATATAGTTTTTAGTTATGTTTTATTATTGTTTTATGTCAAATACGAGTTATTATTGTTTAGTCTAATTGTGTTTATGATCTTTTATATTTTTATGTAATTTGGTGTTTTTCACAAGTTTCTTTGAGTGATTTCAGATTACTAGAATTAAGGGCAAATCCAGTTCAGTTCCAGTTCCGACACCTTTTGCCATATCAGCTATATCTGGAGTTTCACTGAAGCAATAAGGCTGAAACTTTAACCGTGCAAAGTTAAGAGGCATATCTATCTTTTTCAGGTTTTACACTTCTTGAAACGGAGTCGTTTTCCCTAGCGAAATCAACCATCAAGTTGGCTGATGTGCAATGACGTCTGTCCTGAGCAGTTTTCGCATTTTGACCATATCGTCCGATACACATCAGCAAATGAGCTGATTCTAACGGCTATGGATCACTAACTGATAGGGGAACATTTGTCTAGAAGACCATGTGATCAGATAAAGCCTCCAATATTGAAGAAATCGACCATCAAGTTGGCTGATGTGCAATGACGTCTGTGCTGACCTGTTTTCGTATTTTGCCCATATCTTCTTCTCCACATCAGCAAATGAGCTGATTTCAACGGCTATGAATCAGTAACTCATAGGGGAACATTTTTCTAGAAGACCATGTGATCAGATCAGGCCTCCAAGATTGACAAAATCGACCATCAAGTTGGCTGATCAAAATGGTCATACAATATGACGAAAATTGTTAGAAAAATGCACCCACCTATTATACCTACCTTTGAAATTTGTAAAGCTTGTCTCTTGTCATTTAGCCCTCCAAAATGTGTATAAATAGAGGGCCTTGGATGATTGTAGAGGATCATATTGTACATTGGTAGGATATTAGCCATTGTAATAAAATTCTCTAAGTTTTCTTCTTCTTTCTTTTCTCTAGTTTTCTTTTTATTTAGAAAGAGCAAGAGGTTGGATAATTAATATTCTTCTTCTTCTTCTTCTTCTTTCTTTCTTTTATTTTCTTCTTAGATTCTATTTAATTTTATGTTTATAATGCCTATGCTAGGCTAAACTTCTATTTGGTTAAGGGTGATTTCAAAGCCCTAGACATGTTTTGTGATTGATTTTCAGATTCTATCTATCATTAATTCTCTATCAAAGTTGCTTATGTTCTTCTACAAGAATTGTTCATGATGTTGTCTAGATTTATTTAGGTGTACAACTAGATAGATCTTGATAATTATCTATTGCTAGTTTAGGAGTCTTGATCCGTGTAATTGTCTTGATTTCCTATTCATAAGTGGCAATTTGTGATTAATGATTATGGTCAAGTTTTCAATAATTGCAAAGTGGAACATTACCTAAGTTGAACAATCCGAGCTTATGTGTTTGTTGCTTAGATCAACCTATCTTTCTCATCATAAAGCTGCCATTAAATTGAATTTAGAGACCTTATTCTAGGTTGTTTAATGGTTAGAGATTAAATAGAGAGCTTGTTCTATTTAACGACAAACTAAGGAAAGATTGGGGTAACAGAGCTTGTTGTTATCTACGGTTGTTAACTTTGATAGTTGGTTGATATTGATAGATCTGAAATTGATTCTTAATGATGTCTAGTGGTGGAGAATGAAACCTTAACCATATTTTTCATATTTGATTCTTCTTACTTACTTGTTTTCTTACTTTTCTAGTTTGCTTATTTTTAAAAGTATATTTATTTTTATTGGCTGGTTATACCGCCTAATTTGTATATTAACTTTGTTTTATTTTTATTGGTTGGTTATACCGCCTAATTTAGTATATATATTTTTATTGGCTGGTTATACCGCCTTGCATCTTATTCTTATTATTTACTTTAGTTTAAATCTGATTTCAAAAACCCCTTTTCTTTTATTGTTCTTGAATTTAAGTTTTAAACTATCAACTTATAAACTAAAACCCAATCCCTGAGGACTCGACCCTTGCTAACTACTATACTTACAATTGATCTTTTTAGTGCAAGGTTAAATAAGATACACTCTTTTGGGTGCATCAAGTTTTTGGCGCCGTTGCCGGGGATTGCTTTCTTTAGTTTATTAGTTTATTGGTTTATTCTTATTTTCTGTTCTAATTATTTACTTTCTTATTTTTTTTTTATTAGTGAATGTTCCAAGCTCCCGAAGAAGACTTACGACTTAGGAAAATTCGGGAATTTATAACTTCTCACCAACAACCAATCGAGGAGTTGATCCAAAACATCCAAGAGAAGCAAGGAGAGATGGCAGCAGCTGACAACCGAACTCTCAAGGAGCTAGCCGCTCCGGACTTGGGTCAACAACCATTATGCATTGAATATGCTAATCTTGAGGTAGCTTTTGAATTAAAATCTGGTTTGATTCATCTTCTCCCAACTTTTCATGGTTTTGCAGGAGAGGATCCAAATAAGCACCTCAAGGAATTCCATGTAGTTTGCTCAAGCATGAGACCAACAGGGGTCACGGAAGAGCAAGTTAAGTTGAGAGCCTTCCCATTCTCTCTAGCTGATTCAGCAAAGGAATGGCTCTACTATCTACCATCCGGGACCATCACTACATGGAATGATTTGAAGAAAGCATTCTTGGAAAGGTATTTCCCAGCATCTAAGGCTGCCAACATTAGGAAAGAGATATGTGGGATTCGGCAATACAACGGAGAGTCCTTATATGAATATTGGGAGAGGTTCAAGAAACTTTGTGCATCATGTCCACACCATCAGATAAGTGAACAACTTCTCATCCAATACTTCTATGAAGGTCTCATGCCCATGGAGAGAAGTATGATAGATGCCGCTAGTGGGGGAGCTCTAGTTGATAAGACTCCCAGGGCTACTAGAACATTAATCTCCAACATGGCAGCCAATTCTCAACAGTTCTCAATGAGACAAGATCCACCACCACAACCCAAGAGAGTTAATGAGGTAAGTATATCATCCCTTGAACAAAAATTTGATAAACTGACTTCTCTTGTTCAACAATTGGCTGTAGGTAAAATACAACAAATAAAGGCTTGTGGCATATGTTCAAACATAGGGCACCAAACTGATATGTGTCCAACACTTCAAGAGGATACCAATGAACATGTGAATGCCATGGGTGGATTTCAGAACCAATCAAGGAAATATGATCCCTACTCAAACACTTACAATCCAGGATGGAGGGATCATCCAAACTTCAATTATGGAGGGAACCAATCACAAACTATTCCTCCACCATTTGACCACAGGCCACCGGGTTTTCAGCAAAGAGTGCAACAACCATACCAAACCCGACAACAACTACCACCCACCCAAAATTCAGGTACTTCTCTTGAAGATCTTGTTAAAGCTCTTTCTACTAATACAATTCAATTTCAACAGGAAACAAAGACAAGTATTCGAAATTTGGAGACTCAAATAGGGCAATTGGCAACAACCATGAGTCAAATGCAAGCAAGGGATTCTGGGAAATTACCTTCCCAAACCATAGTGAATCCAAGAGAGAATGCCAATGCTATAAATTTAAGAAGTGGGAAACAGCTAGAGACACCACAAAATGATAGTGCTCAAGGGGAGAACAATACCATGGCATCCTCTTCACATCCCAACGAGCCACTAAAAAAGGTAATTCCTAAACCATCCTTTCCTTCTTATATAACTCCTCCACCTTTTCCTAGCAGGTTAGCAAAGTCCAAGAAGGAGGAGCAAGAGAAGGAAATTTTGGAAACCTTCCGGAAAGTAGAGGTGAACATTCCTTTACTAGATGCTATCAAGCAAGTGCCAAGATATGCCAAGTTCCTAAAAGAGTTGTGCACATCTAAACGAAAGTTGAAATGGAATGAAAAGGTAAGTGTGGGGGAGAATGTGTCAGCTGTTCTTCAAAAGAAACTCCCACCTAAATGCAAGGATCCAGGTATGTTTACCATTCCTTGTAAGATAGGAAACACCAGGTTTGAGCGTGCTATGCTAGATCTAGGGGCATCTATTAATGTCATGCCATATTCAATTTATGCTTCATTGAATCTAGGACCATTAGAGGAAACCGGTGTTATAATACAACTTGCTGACCGTTCTAACACTTATCCAAGAGGAGTTGTAGAAGACGTTCTTGTACAGGTTAATGAATTGGTTTTTCCCGCTGACTTTTATGTTATTGAGATGGAAGATGAGATGTCTTCTAATCCCACACCTATTCTATTAGGGAGACCATTCTTGAAAACAGCAAGAACTAAAATAGATGTACATGATGGCACTTTAACTATGGAATTTGATGGTGAAATAATTCGCTTTAACATTTTTGAGGCCATGAGATATCCTAGTGATGTGCATTCTGTTTTTAATATTGATATAATTGACTCACTAGTGCAGCAAGCTTATGAGCTAGATGGTGAAGATAGTGTAGAAATAGTCCTTAGCAACCATCTCGGAATGGGGAATGCTAAACTAGCCTTGAGTGACCAGGTGGAAGGGGCACTAGAATCTTTACACTCGCTGCAACCTAAAGATGCAAGGTTTGATGTTTCATTTATTGATTTGCCTTTATCTAATGAGAAACTTCTACCTTCCATTTTGCAGGCACCAACTTTAGAGTTGAAACCACTACCGAACCACTTGAAATATGTGTTCTTAGGTAAAAAGGACACACTACCGATCATCATTGCCAAAGAGCTCACACCTTTGCAAGAAGAGCGACTTATCCAGGTGCTTAGAGAGCATAAAACAGCAATTGGTTGGACAATTGCCGATATCAAGGGAATAAGCCCATCCATGTGCATGCACCGGATTTTGTTAGAGGAAGGGTCTAAACCAACAAGAGAAGCACAAAGAAGATTGAACCCTCCTATGATGGAGGTTGTGAAAAAGGAGATACTGAAGCTCCTAGATGTTGGAGTGATCTATCCTATCTCGGATAGCAAATGGGTGAGCCCAGTCCAAGTGGTTCCAAAGAAATCAGGTGTAACGGTGGTAACAAATAATGAGAATGAACTTGTTCCTACTAGGATTCAAACAGGATGGCGAGTTTGTATTGATTATCGTAAACTTAATTCCACAACTCGCAAAGACCACTTTCCTTTACCGTTTATTGATCAAATGCTTGAAAGGTTAGCTGACCATTCTCATTATTGTTTTCTTGATGGTTTTTCAGGTTATAATCAGATAGCCATTGCTCCGGAGGACCAAGAGAAAACAACATTCACATGTCCATTTGGTACTTTTGCATACCGGCGTATGCCATTTGGTCTTTGTAATGCACCAGCTACATTCCAAAGGTGTATGGTTAGCATATTTTCAGATTATGTAGAGAACATCATAGAAGTGTTTATGGATGATTTTAGTATCTATGGTGATTCTTTTGATAGATGTCTAGAGAACCTTACACTTGTACTTGAAAGATGCATGGAAACTAACCTTGTTTTGAATTGGGAAAAATGTCACTTTATGGTAGAACAAGGAATAGTTTTGGGCCATGTTATTTCTTCTAGAGGGATAGAGGTTGATAAGTCTAAAATAGATATTATGCATTCTTTACCACCTCCCACAAATGTGAGAGAGGTTCGTTCTTTTCTTGGACATGCAGGTTTCTATAGGAGATTTATCAAAGACTTCTCAAAGATCACATTACCTCTTTGCAAGCTACTACAAAAAGATGTGGTTTTCCACTTTGATGATAAATGCAAAGAGGCGTTTGAAACATTGAAGGGACTCTTGACATCAGCTCCTATCATCCAACCACCAGATTGGAATGTACCTTTTGAAATCATGTGTGATGCTAGTGACTATGCCATTGGAGCTGTTTTGGGCCAACGGGTTGGCAAAGCCTCACATGCCATTTATTATGCCTCCCGAACTCTTAATGATGCTCAATTGAACTATTCCACTACTGAAAAAGAACTTTTGGCTGTTGTATTTGCTTTAGAAAAATTTCGATCTTATTTAATTGGTACTAAAATAATTGTATATTCTGACCATGCAGCCCTTAAGTACTTACTCACTAAAAAGGAGGCCAAACCAAGGTTGATTAGATGGATACTTCTCTTACAAGAGTTCGATTTGGAGATAAAAGATAAGAGAGGTAGTGACAACCTGGTTGCGGACCATCTTAGCCGTTTAGTTCATGAAGAGGATGCACTACCCTTGAATGAGAACTTTCCGGATGAGCAACTTCTTTTTATAAGTACAACAACTCCTTGGTATGCTGATATTGTTAATTATTTAGTTACCAACAAGTTGCCACAAGAGTTGACACAAGCTCAAAGAAATAAGATCAAGAGTGATGCCAAATACTACATATGGGATGATCCTTACCTTTGGAAGCATTGCTCCGATCAGATTATAAGAAGGTGTGTACTCGAAACTGAATTTCAATCTATTCTCACCTTTTGTCACTCTTATGCATGTGGAGGACACTTTGGATCCAAAAGAACAGCCATGAAAGTTCTTGATTCTGGATTTTATTGGCCTACCATATTCAAAGATGCATACCTCTTTTGCAAGTCATGTGATCGTTGCCAAAGAACAGGTAACTTAGGTCCTAGAAATCAAATGCCTCAAACTCCAATACTTATTGTTGAAATTTTTGATGTATGGGGCATGGATTTCATGGGACCTTTTCCTCCTTCTTTTGGTAATCTTTATATTTTACTTGCCGTTGATTATGTTTCAAAGTGGGTGGAAGCAAAATCCACTAGGACTAATGACTCTAAAGTTGTTTCAGATTTTGTCAAGACTAACATCTTTGCTAGGTTTGGAACGCCAAAGGCCATAATCAGCGATAGAGGTACTCACTTTTGCAATAGGACTATGGAAGCACTTTTGAGGAAGTATAACATCACACACAAGGTCTCCACCTCATATCATCCTCAAACTAGTGGGCAAGCTGAAGTGTCAAACCGAGAAGTTAAGTCCATCCTTGAAAAGACAGTTAATCCAAATAGGAAGGATTGGAGTTCACGACTTGATGATGCACTTTGGGCTTATAGGACAGCATATAAGACACCCATTGGTATGTCTCCTTATCGACTTGTTTATGGTAAGCCTTGTCATCTTCCGGTTGAATTGGAACATAAATCATATTGGGCTATCAAACAATGCAACATGGAGATGGATGAGACAGGAAAGAAAAGAAAACTTGACCTACAAGAATTAGAGGAGATAAGGAATGATGCCTATCAGAATTCTAGGATTTACAAGGAAAAGACTAAGGCATTCCATGACAAGATGATATCAAGAAAGGAATTTGTTGTTGGACAAAAAGTTCTTCTCTTCCATTCACGCCTTAAGTTATATCCAGGTAAGTTACGTTCTCGTTGGGTTGGACCTTTTGTTATTACTAATGTATTTACTCATGGTGCAGTTGAAATCCAAAGCCTAAAAACAGATAAGGCATTCAAAGTGAATGGTCATAGATTGAAGCCTTACTATGAGAACTTTCCAATACAAGATGTGGAGAAGTTTCCACTTTTTGAGCCAAAGTATGTTGAATAATAATGGCATGGGTCTAAGTCAAGCTGAGGACAATAAACCAAGCGCTTCTTGGGAGGCAACCCAAAAGGATGGAGAGCATCTATTATATCAGATTTGCATATTCCTTACTCTCCATCATTCTATCTTTTATTGTTTCTCTTTTGTTTTGTTTAATAGTTCTTTTCTCTTACATATAATTCTTGCATTGGGGGATAATAGCATTACATTGAGGACAATGTAAAAATTATGTGTGGGGGGAAGAATTTAGGATTTTATTTAGAGTGTTTTGTTTTTGAGTCTTTTTATGTTGTTTTTCTTTCTGATCCTGGTTTTGAAAATAACTAGATGTAAATATAATTTTTAATTTTTTACCCCGGTTAAATGGCGGATAACGGTACTCCGTGATTATTTAAATCGGTTCCATCAGCTACCCACAAAACTGATATTGTATATAAATTTCTCTTCCAATTTCTCTTTCATTTTTTTTCATTTTTTTTTCAGGATGGATGATATTCTCACAAGATTGCAGAAACGATTTCCTCCTTTTCCTCGAAATATTTTACTGAAGCTTTACCAAGTTCGATTTGAAAGATTAAGAATGCTTATGCACAAAGGGATTCCTGGAGACATACGTTGGATAATTGAAGCCAAGGTACGTGAAGATGAATATCTTCCTGTTTTGCATTTACCAGGTACAGGTAGAAGCACTTTTGCAAAGAAGCGACGAGCAAAGCGCATGAGTTCAAATTGCCACAAATGTGCACGATGGACGTGTAACGGTAAATGTCGTTCTATTGGGATTCCGTCCTCTAATCGAGATGATAAAATTGAATTCATTAAGGATGGACTGAGTAAGGAGAATTTGGGTAATATCCAACTTTCTCTTGAGACGCATCCTAGTGGAGACGTACAAAGAGAAATTCTTGATTTATGGCCGCAATTCCAAAGGGAATGGCAACATCTTGGGAATCTGATGTTAAAAGACCCTGTTTGCCAGCTTGTAAGAAAACTGGATGGGAAGCATATCCTCGACTCATAGAAGGCGTTTAAGCCGTTTCTGGACGTAAAACCAGAGGAAGATGTGAGCCACAATCACAACTACAATAAATGACTTCTCAGTTTTTGGTTTGATTTGCAATAACTTTATTTTGGTTTAATTTACGTGTTGTTCGATTTGTGTAATTATTCTCATTTTTTTATTTGTCTTTTACGGTTCATTTTTTTCTTCTCTTTTTGATTTTCTTCCTGAAATCACGCAAAAATCTTTTGTTAGGTTAATATTTTCTTCTGACAGGTCAGATACACTTTCGGCGACATTATTACTCTTGTCTGATTCACTACTCAGTCCTTTATATATTACACCATGTACTCATTCTCTTTCAGGCACTCGAAGAAAAAAAAATGGAAAGTACTTCGTCCCAGCGCATTAAAAAAATTTGTGTCTTTGGAGGTGCTTATCCAGGGAAAAATAACATATTCGCTGATGAAGCCATAAGAGTTGGAGTAATACTTGCCCAACAAAAGATCCACTTGATTTATGGAGGCGGTAGTACGGGTTTAATGGGAGCAGTCGCTACAGCGGCACACGCCGGAGGAAGTCCAGTTCTAGGAATCGTGCCAAAACTATTCACAAGTTTTTGTGGACCTACCGTGGGTAAGGAAATACAAGTCTGGAGTATCCCTGAACGGATAACAATCATGTACCATTCTGCCGATGCATTCATTGCTTTACTAGGAGGTCTGGGTACATTGGAAGAAATAGCTTGCGTGGCTTCTTGGTCATCTTTGGTCACAAATAAGAAACCCATTGGTTTGCTTAATATTAATGGTTATTTTAGTAATTTGCTTTCATATTTAGATAATGCTGTGGATAATGGATTCATGTTTTCAGAGGCAAGGAGAACCATAATTTATGCTACAACCATTGAAGATTTACTCAAAAAGCTCCAAGCTTATGAGTATTTATCTGCTACGGTTGTTTCGCAAACGCTCGGAAAAAGAAAAAGAGATATGGACGAGCAAGGAGTGGATTGCACTTTGTCTTTGTGACATTATCTAACATTTTGTTTGTTGTGTCTCAGTTATAATAAGTGGTTAGCAACCTCTGCAGGTAATATCTCCTAAATCCTACCTTTAAAATTTGACATTGGGGACAATGTCATATTTTAGTATGGGGTAAGGGACATATTTTGCTAATTTAAAAAAAAAAAAAATTTTGTTGTGTTTTAAGCCATTTAGAAGTATTCATTCTGAACAAGGTCTGAGTAAGGGAGACTTGAGACATACCTTGTCAGTTTGATTTTAATCTTTTTATGTTTACTTGTTAATTTTTCTTTAGTATTTTAGGATTATTTAGGTTGCATGAGTTTGTTTTGTTTTGTTTTGAGTCTAGTTGTTCCTATTCTTATGTTATTAGTTCTTTTCTCTTACACATGATTCTTTCATTTGGGTTAATAGACTTACATTGAGGACAATGTAAGAATTAAGTGTGGGGGGAATGATTTAGGATTTCTTTTATTTTCGTCTACTATTTTTTTATGAGTCTTTATTATTATTATTTTTAGTGTGTTTTAGTTCCTTTTTAATACAATGATGAGATATGAATTGCATAGGTCTAAACTGGTTACTAGTGAGAAGATTTTCATGAGAATTAAGCTTGATACTAATTTTTATGAGCCAATGTTAATATGATATGTTGATTGAGAAAGAAGCATGTTTAGACTTAAAACTGACTTGTATAATCATCATTGTGAGTTTTTGAGCCTAAAATGATTGATGCATTATACAAATCAATCTAATTTCTTTCTTGAGTGCTCTTATGATTACATGATTCTCTAGAACTTGCTTTAAACCGTTTGAGACTATATTGATACATGTGACAACATGAATATGATAGAGGCATTAGGATTATAACCAGAGCCAAACAGCCATCCCTTATTGATGTTCCAAGAGAACACACCCTTAGTGAACCAATTTGAGCCTACATTGAATAAGCTATCTCTTTGGTAACCATAACTTGTCCCTAACCTAAATATACTTATATCTTTACCTTTGTTCCAAAGATGAATTAGCATGATTTGAGACAAGTTGCAAAGACAAGGGATATTTTTTGGTTAGAAACAAGAAATAAGTGTGGGGGGAAAAGAAAAGAAAAGTCAAGAGAAAAAGAAATGGAATACTGGAAAATACATTCCTATGTAAAAAAAAAAAAAATATGAATCATCTCTTGAATTTGTGGAAAAAGAAAAAGATGTTACAAAGTTGTTTAGAATGAAGAAAAGGCCCAACATGAATATCCGACCTAGGTGACTATGTGCTTGTAAAGAGTTTTGAGAAGTTTCTTTGTATAATTTTTTTATGTCTCTAAACTTTATGAACTCTTTGGAACCTTTGTGATATCTTTATCCTTTTGTTCTTCAACCACATTACAAACCCCTTGGCCCCATTACAACCTTGATTAAAGACCTCTTGATTTATGAAGTTGCATGATCTTTTAGTGGAGATTAGGTGGACAAGCAAGCATATGGTAGAAGTGTTTTCATGAGATTGATTGAGTGTAAACACTTTACCACTACTTTAAAGAGTGAAAATCAAGAGAGTATCCCATGTGAGAAGTTGAGATTAAGTTTGAATATGCACTATTTTGATTGAAATATGTTATGTTAATATTGGCTTAACTCAAACTATTTACATTCAAGCAAGATTTTTTGTGAATTTCTTTAAGCTATTGATTAGTTTTTAAGACTTGTCCAATGATTATCTCAAATTTATATTGGAAGGATTAGTTATAATTATTATTTTTAGTTTTTCTTATGTTTTCAATGTTTGTGGGTATCGTCCTAGTAAACCCTCACGAGACTAAACTCGTCCACTAGGGACACCTAGGGGTTTAAAGGCTTGTGTCACATGCTAAGTGCCACCGTGATTTCCTACGAAAATGGATTAGATTAGATTTTCTTATTTTATTTTTATTGAGTCGTTGCTAGGGACTAGCAACAATCTAAGTGTGGGGGTGTGATAACTCGTATAATTATATAGTTTTTAGTTATGTTTTATTATTGTTTTGTGTCAAATACGAGTTATTATTGTTTAGTCTAATTGTGTTTATGATCTTTTATATTTTTATGTAATTTGGTATTTTTCACAAGTTTCTTTGAGTGATTTCAGATTACTAGAATTAAGGGCAAATCCAGTTCAGTTCCAGTTCCGACACCTTTTGCCATATCAGCTATATCTGGAGTTTCACTGAAGCAATAAGGCTAAAATTTTAACCGTGCAAAGTTAAGAGGCATATCTATCTTTTTCAGGTTTTACACTTCTTGAAACGGAGTCGTTTTCCCTAGCGAAATCAACCATCAAGTTGGCTGATGTGCAATGACGTCTGTCCTGAGCAGTTTTCGCATTTTGACCATATCGTCCGATACACATCAGCAAATGAGCTGATTTCAACGGCTATGGATCACTAACTGATAGGGGAACATTTGTCTAGAAGACCATGTGATCAGATAAAGCCTCCAATATTGAAGAAATCGACCATCAAGTTGGCTGATGTGCAATGACGTCTGTGCTGACCTGTTTTCGTATTTTGCCCATATCTTCTTCTCCACATCAGCAAATGAGCTGATTCCAACGGCTATGAATCAGTAACTCATAGGGGAACATTTTTCTAGAAGACCATGTGATCAGATCAGGCCTCCAAGATTGAAAAAATCTACCATCAAGTTGGCTGATCAAAATGGTCATACAATATGACGAAAATTGTTAAAAAAATGCACCCACCTATTATACCTACCTTTGAAATTTGTAAAGCTTGTCTCTTGTCATTTAGCCCTCCAAAATGTGTATAAATAGAGGGCCTTGGATGATTGTAGAGGATCATATTGTACATTGGTAGGATATTAGCCATTGTAATAAAATTCTCTAAGTTTTCTTCTTCTTTCTTTTCTCTAGTTTTCTTTTTATTTAGAAAGAGCAAGAGGTTGGATAATTAATATTCTTCTTCTTCTTCTTTCTTTCTTTTATTTTCTTCTTAGATTCTATTTAATTTTATGTTTATAATGCCTATGCTAGGCTAAACTTCTATTTGGTTAAGGGTGATTTCAAAGCCCTAGACATGTTTTGTGATTGATTTTCAGATTCTATCTATCATTAATTCTCTATCAAAGTTGCTTATGTTCTTCTACAAGAATTGTTCATGATGTTGTCTAGATTTATTTAGGTGTACAACTAGATAGATCTTGATAATTATCTATTGCTAGTTTAGGAGTCTTGATCCGTGTAATTGTCTTGATTTCCTATTCATAAGTGGCAATTTGTGATTAATGATTATGGTCAAGTTTTCAATAATTGCAAAGTGGAACATAACCTAAGTTGAACAATCCGAGCTTATGTGTTTGTTGCTTAGATCAACCTATCTTTCTCATCATAAAGCTGCCATTAAATTGAATTTAGAGAGCTTATTCTAGGTTGTTTAATGGTTAGAGATTAAATAGAGAGCTTGTTCTATTTAACGACAAACTAAGGAAAGATTGGGGTAACAGAGCTTGTTGTTATCTACGGTTGTTAACTTTGATAGTTGGTTGATATTGATAGATCTGAAATTGATTCTTAATGATGTCTAGTGGTGGAGAATGAAACCTTAACCATATTTTTCATATTTGATTCTTCTTACTTACTTGTTTTCTTACTTTTCTAGTTTGCTTATTTTTAAAAGTATATTTATTTTTATTGGCTGGTTATACCGCCTAATTTGTATATTAACTTTGTTTTATTTTTATTGGTTGGTTATACCGCCTAATTTAGTATATATATTTTTATTGGCTGGTTATACCGCCTTGCATCTTATTCTTATTATTTACTTTAGTTTAAATCTGATTTCAAAAACCCCTTTTCTTTTATTGTTCTTGAATTTAAGTTTTAAACTATCAACTTATAAACTAAAACCCAATCCCTGAGGACTCGACCCTTGCTAACTACTATACTTACAATTGATCTTTTTAGTGCAAGGTTAAATAAGATACACTCTTTTGGGTGCATCATATACTAACATGCTCAACTAAATCAAATGTCATGCAAATTCAAAAACCTACTAACTAACATGGCCAAAATGCAACACACAATGCAAAACACATGGAGTAGCCAAATGGCCTCAAGCTCCAACAAGCATGGCATTTTCACAAACACTTGGTATACTAACATGCTCAACTAAAATATAACACTCAAATCATACAAAAACCACACAAGCATTTTCACAAACACTTAATATACTAAATCTAAAACATGCTCAACTAAGATATAAAACTCAAATCATGCAAAAACCACACAAGCATTTTCACAAACACTTGATATAATAAATCTAAAACATGCTCAAATTTAAACATCATGAAAACAGAAAATTAAAAATGCAAGAACATGGTATTTAAATCATAAATGACAACAAACAAAGCAACCAAATTAAAATATAACTCAAGTATATGAAGTAACATAACATTTAAAACATCAAGATCAAAGAAAATAACATAAACAATATGATAAAATAAACCAAAACAGCAACTTAAATAAATAATGTAGGCCATTCGGCCATGGTGAGTATATTATAAAAAAAAATTGTAAAAAATATATTTAAGAAAGAGATGAAGGAAGAACTTAAGAAGAACAATAAAAAAACATTTATTTAAAATGGAAACTCACCAAATAGTAATCAAAATAGTAAAAATAAGAAGGGAAAATCAAGAAAGTGCAAGAGTTGGTGCTCAAGAGCAACCTCAAGAAGCTATATTTCAAGCTTTATCTCTTCAAACTTTCCTTTCTTTTCTAAATTTTTCTTTTTTGCTTTCAACCAAGAAGAGAAAAACCAAGTAAAAACTAAAAGAACTTAGCAAAATGAAGATGAAAATTGCAAATTCTGAACCCCCCACTATGCTGGCCGAATGGTCCCTTAAAAGAGCAAGGATGTTGTCATTTTTTTGTAACCAATTTTCCATCAAATGGCTAGTAATTCAAGGTGAAAAAATCATGAAATTACCACCTTTAGATTAGCATATCAGCTATCTCAAATTACAGCTGTTCAAGAATAATGTTGACATCTCTCTTGGCCTATGTGACTTAATTACCATGGCTTGATCAAAGAGAATCTCTAACTAACTCTTGATTTTTAGCCATTTGATAGAAAAATCAGAAGCTTCCTCCTTCCTTTGGGCCTTGGCAGGCCAGCACTTCTCTTTTCCAGCCCAACTCTGATTTTTTTGAAAGGCCCAAAGTAGCCCTTTTCGGTTGCTTGGGTGAAATGACCATTTTGCCCCCCAGATGCAAATAAATATCAAATTCAATTTTTCTTTTTTTAATACTTCCAAAATAATAAAACATTGAGTTCTGAATTTCAAAATTATCTGAGTCCGTTTGCTATTTATTTGGATTTTTCTTCCAAAAATGCCTTTTTATGCCCCCACATTTTACCATTTTTTAAACGAGCTCCAAATCAAGATTTTTCTTCACCAATCTCTTCCAAATAATTTAAAAGTGTGATCTGGAAGTTTTCATAATTTTTGGAGCTCATTTGGTATTTTTTTCGGGATTTATCGGCTTGAATTACTACATAGAAGGCCCGGGATTTGGCCATTTTGCAAACGAACTCCGAATCAAGATTTTATTTTTCCAATCTCTTCCAAATAATTTAAAAATGATATTTGCAAAATTTTAGAATTTTTGGAGTCCATTTTCTATTTTTTCGGGATTTATCTTCTTGAATTATTGCATAAGAGGCTAGGGATTTGGCCATTTTGCAAACGAACTCCGAATCAAATTTTATTTTGCCAATATTTTCAAAATAATTTAAAAATGAGATTTGAAAATTTTCAGAAGATTTTGAGCTCATTTGCTATTTTTTCGGGATTTTCCTTTTTGAATTACTGCATAAGAAGCCCAGGATTTGGCCATTTTGCAAACGAACTCCGAATCAAGGTTTTCTTTCGCCAATCTCTTTCAAATGATTTAAGAATGAGATTGACAAATTTTCATAATTTTCGGAGTCCATTTGCTATTTTTCCCAAATTTTCCAATTTTGCCCTTTTGCCTCCGAAACCCGGTTTTGCTCAAAACAAGTCCGATTTTCAGATTTTCTTCAAGCTAAGCCTTGGGCTATCCCTTTTTAACCATTCCTCATCCATTGGGGCTTTGGTCTTACCCAGTCAGGCCATTTCTGTGATTCTTCCTGATTTCACCGAAATCCACTAAAAATCCTAATTCTCGGTTTTCTCCCGGATTGACTTTTCTTTCGATTTTTCTTGCAAGTGGCTTCTCCATTACCCGTAGTCAGTGCTTATCTTTCATTTGGAACCTTCAATTTCGACCAATTTGATCGTTTAAGCACTTTTCCCCAAATTTCTCGAATTAGGGTTTTCTTTCTACTAAATCTCCAAATCCCAACTTCCGAACTCCATATCTGTCAATGTAGACCTCGGATTATCAAAATTCTTTCGCCATTTTTCAATTGAACTTAAAATCTTGATTTTGAAAGTGGGTTGACTTTTTCAGTAGTTGACTTTTTAGGGGTTAACTTTTTCCGAGGTTGACTTTTATCAAGTTTGACTTTTTATGCTCGCCCTCTTAAACTAAGTCTCGGAGTACCACCTGCAGGATGAAAACAGTCTTTTTACACTCGGAAACATCAATTTAGAAAGAAAACATACCTGTTTTAGTGGTCCGGACAAAATTAGGTGTCTACACACGTGGCTTGATCTAAATCCAAATATTGCCTTACAAAGAGGTGAAGACTACAATGGAAACTTCTTTGATGAGAACCAAATGAGAACCCCTTTTTTATTTTGATAAACGTGTAAAAAGTAAATTCAGATTGTTAGTTAAAGAAAATTATAAAAAGGGCCGAATGAATTTATTTATTCATAACAAAGGTAATAATGAAAAGAAATTATGTATTTTTAGATAATGAATTAATAATAACAATAAATATTTAAAAGAAAATAAAAGATTAAAAAATAATTAAATTGGTGATTAGATTTGTTCACGAATTACACTATTTGTCAAGCTTATTAGTATAATCGATTCAACCCATGATATTATTTTATAAATAAATAACTAAATAAATATTTTAATTTAATTTTAATATATCAATATAAAAATATTTTTAATTAAATAAAATTTGAATGAACTATTGAGCCAAATTCGATTTCAAATTTAAATTTTAGAGGTATCGATCGAGTGTGATGCGATTCGATCTATAGACATCTTCAAACAGTTAATGTCTAAATCAAAGTTTTTTTCTTACTTTTTATGTTTGTTAAGCTTGACAACGGTCAAAGTATTTGCCATATCCTTATACTTTAGAGTCTCGTGTAAATTAGTCCCTGTACAAAAATTGTAAGTAATTTGATCCCTTTACACTTAAAAATGAAGCAAATAAGTAAAATTGTTAACACCTATAACCGTTTCTGTTAAAAAGTTGACTAGACAATTTGACATGTTCAAAAATGCTGATGTGTCATAACTAATCTGACGTGACACTAAAAAAATATATTTTTTAAAGCTGACATGGAAATTAATTAAAAATAAAAACATCAATTTTTTCCTATTGGGCAATTTAATTTCACGAAAAATTGAAAGAAAAAAAATGAAATTAATCTTACAATAATGTAGACACCGAATTTTATCCGGGTTTAATTTTATTTTTTAATTTAATTAAATAAATCAGAAAACAAAAAAAAAAAAAAAAGGAAAACAGTGTTCGGCTCAAACCCAAACTCTTTTTGGATCAAGATTAGCTTCTGAAAATGGTGATTAAGATCAGATTTCTAAACCTAAGTCAATCAAAACTCTATCATAATTTTTCTATAAAAAGATGCATTAACAACAGCAAAAAGGGGGGACTCCGAATGTCAGTAAAAAGAACACAATCAAATGCCTTGCTAGTGGGGTCCGAACTGTTTACCATGCATTTAATTATCTGGTTTTTGTTGTTGTAATCAGGATACTAGAGGCGGCAGCTGAAGAAGCACGACTTCGAGAGGAGTTTGAGAGGGAGGGCAGAAGGCTTCCTCCTAAAGAGGAATCACAGCTTTTTGATTCGAATGTTATTACACCTGGCACTCCATTTATGGATGTTCTGTCAATTGCTTTGCAGTACTTTATCCACCTTAGATTAAATTATGACCCTGGATGGAAAAATATCAAGGTTGTTCTATCTGATGCAAATGTTCCTGGTGAAGGAGAACATAAAATTATGTCATATATTCGGCTCCAAAGGAACCTTCCTGATTTTGATCCAAACACACGCCATTGCTTGTATGGTTTGGATGCTGATTTAATTATGTTGGCCTTGGCCACTCATGAAGTTCACTTTTCAATCCTCCGAGAGATTGTCTTCACCCCTGGACAAGATAAATGCTTCCTATGTGGTCAGATGGGCCATATAACGGCAAATTGTGAAGGAAAGGCAAGGCGGAAGGCTGGAGAATTTGATGAGAAAAATGATGGAAAAGCTGTTGATCGAAAGCCATACCAGGTTGACGGCTACCATTATTGCTTGAAGTGCGGTAAGCCTTGCCAAGATGAAGCTCTCAAGTGTTCTAGATGTAATTTATTTATCCACTTCAAATATCGGTTCGATGTCCTGGTTCCTTTTATTTTTTATTTTTTTTGTTTTCGTTTTTGTTTTTTTGTTTATTTGTTTATTTTGTTTATTTGGTTATTTTATTTTTTTTTTATTATTATTTTCTTTATTATTACTAATAGTATTTTAAGTTTTTTTGTTGTTTTTGCAGGATTATTGTTTACTAATTATTTATTATTAAATATTTATTAACCATTATTTTCTATATAAAAAAAATATTATTTATTACTATTATATTATTAACTATTATTATTAATTATTATATTTATTTAGTATTATTAAAAATTTATTTATTTATTGATTTTCTAATTAATTAAGTTTTAATTTTAATTGAAGATTAGTTATTTTTAAATTAATAAATTAAGATTTTTTCAATGATGAAATTCAAAAAAATTACGAATGGTTGATTTCTGAGAAATTTCTAGGTGAGAAATTTCTCTTAAAAATTCTCCAGAATGAATGGAAGGATTTTTTAAGAGATTATTTTCGATACCAATAAAAATCAAAATTTTATTTTTTTAAGAATAATTAATTTTCAACATCTTTTTCTCAAATTGATTTTTCATAATAAATGCTTAATTAAAATCGAATGATAAATTAAGATTTTTTTCGATAATGAAATTCAAGAAAGTTGCGAATGGATGACTTTTAAGAAATTTCTAGGTGAGAAAAATTCTCTTAAAAATTCTCCAGAACGAATGGAAGAATATTCTAAGGGATGATTTTCGATATTAAAGATCAGAATTTATTTTTCGAACAAACATTAATAAAATATGGATTAATTTTGGAAGATTAATTTAAGAGAAATAATTTTGTTAAATAATTTAATTTTTCCGACGACGGAGCCTCTTCAATGGAATGAACGGTTTCTTTTGAATACTCTCGAGGTGAGGAAACATTTTTTAGTAATTTCTTCAGAATGAATAGAAGGAAGACCTAAAAAATAATCCTAGATTTCTAACTTTAACAATTAAAATGAAATAGGATAGACAAGACCATTTAATTAAGACTTTTTTAAGTATCACAAGACTAATTAGGTATTATCTCTTAGATAAACGTTATGAGGGTGCTAATCCTTCCTCACACGTAACCGTACTCCCGAACCTAGTTCTGACAAGTAGACCAGAACTTATTCTTTTTAAGGTGCCTTAGTCAAGCTTAGGATTACTTTAAATAGGATAAATTCGTATAGGTGACTAATCACACCTAGATTAGATGATTAGTGGCGACTCCATTGATTTGTGTCTAGCATGCTGAATTCGTATTTGACACGTTATGACAACTAATACCCATTTGAGTTACTTATTTCTCCTAATTGTATTCCTCTATTATTCCCTCTGTTTCTTCAAGATTCAATTTTTTTTTCATTTTTTTTTCTTTTTAATTTTTCGTGAAATCATATTGTCCAACAGGAAAATTTTGATATTTTTATTTTTAATTAATTTCTATGTCAACTTTAAAAATATATTTTTTTTTAGTGCCATGTCAGATTTGTTATGACACATCAGCATTTTTGAACATGTCAAATTGTCTAGTCAGCTTTTTAACATAAACTATTATAGGTGTTAACAATTTTACTTATTTGCTTCTATTTTAAAAGTAAAGGGATCAAATTACTTACAATTTTGGTACATGGACTAATTTACACCAGACTCTAAAGTATAAGGATCTGACAAGTACTTTGATCGCTTATTAGATATTGTCTTAACAAACATAAAAAGTAATAAAAAAAACTTTGATTTAGACATTGACTGTTTGAAAATGTCTATAAATCGAGTCGCATCACACTCGATCGATACTTCTAAAATTTAAATTTGAAATCGAATTGGCTCAATAGTTCATTCGAATTTTATTTAATTAAAATTATTTTTATATTAATATTTTAAAATTTAAATAAAATATTTATTTATTTAGTTATTTATTTATTTATTTATCTATAAGATAATATTATGGATTGAATCGACTATACTAATAAGCTTGACAAGTAGTGTAATTTATAAACAAATCTAATCACAAATTTAATTATTTTTTAATCTTTTATTTTCTTTTAAATATTTATTATTATTAATTCATCATGTAAAAATACATAATTTCTTTTCATTATTACCTTTGTTATGTTCTTTTTATAATTTTTTTAACTAACAACTTAATTTTACTTTTTACACATTTATTAAAATAAAAAAAAAATTATTTGGTTCTCACGAAAAAAATTACCATTGTAATCTTCACCCTTTAAAGAATGGGCAAATGTCATTGGATCTGCATTTCGCCTTGAAAAGCGTGCGTCAAATTAATAAAGAAATCTTCCTTAAATAGTATAGTAGACTTTTTTCTTCTTTTAGAAAAGCCCCATTATTTTTGCATTTTTCTCTTTTAACACCTTAAATTTTAAAAATATTATTTTGTAAATTGATTACATATTATGTTATTCAGGTTTTTTTTAAAAAAATATTTATATTCGACACTTATGTCCTATATATGTTCAAACATGAGTATAAAAATATGATTTTTCAAATATACTAAAAAACTTAGAAAAAATTTGAATATATCTGTGTAGTACACATATCCATATCAGATACTCAATCCTTGAACCTGAATAACATAGGTTACATATACATATGAGTGATAGGTATAAAAAATATTTTGAATAAAAAGGTTAATTGTTGAAATAATCATTGATAATTAAGGGGTTTTTTTTTATCAAAAAAATATTTATTCAATGTTGAATAAAATTGTTTTGACAACCTTGTAAAATTAGCCCATATAGAAGATATCATTCATCATATTATCACTTTAATAGACTTAAGTATTACAAAGAATACTTAAAAAAAAAAAAAACTATTGCAAAGAGTAAAGTTATTATCAATATTTAAGTTATTAATTCTTTACTAAATTCAATAATTGGAAAAAATATCAATAATTAAAATTTCCAAATATACAAACAATTACTTGTTATATAAATATTTGTAGTACCCGGAACTAATCCTTCACTACTTTTTTTTTTTTTTATAGCAAAATAACACCTTACTCGTTGATCAAATTATTACTCACAACATTTAAGATATATTTTATTTGAAATAATCATATTTTTATAAGAAAATTAGCATCTATTATCCCAAATTTTGATTAAAAAATATAAAATAAGAGCTTCCTATATTATTGAAAGTGCATCTATCTATCATCATTCCCTATTATTCAATTTGATAATTTGCATTGGAGATATTTTCTTCAATTTCTTATAATTGAACCTTTTGATTTTACAAAATACTAGGATATTTTTATTACTATATATGAAGATTTAGTGAATTTTAAACTATCAAGAAATATCCTTTTTTTTTTAATTTCATAAAACATTTTATAATCATATTTAGATTTAACAATTTGTGTATGCGTATCGTATTTTTTTTATTCATTGCTAACTTGTTAAATTCTAGGAAACATCAAACCTATTTCTATAATTACAAAAAATATATATATTATAAATATATAAAAAAAAAATTATCTCCATCAATAGTGAAAATTTTAAATTGTGCATGCGAGATTAGTAAGGTAACACATACTCTTAAGATATATTTTAAAAATAAATAAAATATATGGTAATCTCTTAACTTCATTTAAGATTTAAAAAATTTCACCATCAATGTATCAAAAATAAATTATAATATAAAATATGAATTTATTTTTTATACAATAATCATGAGATTTTTTAATTCCACAAACTTATTAAGAACCTATCACATGTTTTATTTTTTAATATATATTTTAAATGTACGTTATTCTGTTAATCTGGTTATAAAATCTAAAAATTATATGAGATTATTTTTTATAAAATAAATAATAAAATGTAATAAAAATCTTTAAGAGAATTTGAAAAACATGTTGTCCATTAAGAATAATGATTCAATGGTCTAATAATACAAAATAATTTGTAAAAAATATAAAATATTAAAAAATTATTGGTAAGAAAAATGTAAAGACTTAAACACTCTTAACTTATTTTTTTTAGTTTTGGGTTTAATTGCTTTTCTCTATATCGTTTTTATTTACAAAGCCGAGAGACCCTTTTTGATTTGAGCATAATTCAAATATCACTTATTTTTCTGTGAATGTTGTCTTTTGTGCTTCTTTTCTACAAACATGAAAATTTTGAAAGAAAGAGATTTGTTCTATAAGATTGAAAACAAAGAACATAAAAAAAAAAAAAAAATTAGAGCAGAGTAATATACCCAAGAATCAATAAGGAAAGGATCGAAAATTTTGACTGGAATTAGTCAGAGAAATAAGACAAAAGATGTAAACTTTTCCTTGGTTGGAGTAGAGGGGAGGTTAAAAAGAAGGGAAAATAGAGTCAAAATTTCAAAGGATCTGATTTTGGCAATTGAATGGAAAAAAGTCGGAAGGGAAGAAACGTCAACAGGGAAAAAGTTGAGGGAAGAAATAAAAGTTGAGTATAATATTTTTTTATAATTTTGGTTTTATACGTTTCTCTTTTATGAATTATTTTTTATTATTAGAACATTTACAAGTTTTTTGTTAATTGTTAGTTAGATGGCATATTTTTCAAATTTACCCGAAATTTTTTTATAGTCTCTCACTTCCTTTCCTCCACGGGGAAGCTTTCTACGGTCTGTTTTTCCGGATCTCTCTTTCTTTCTGTTTTTTATTTTATATTTTATTTTTTTCTCTTACTCTCTCCTTCAAATTCCCAACTTTCTTTATATACATTTCCACTGCAATACTAAATAGCCTCTGTTTTTCATATATAAATGCAAACCCAGTCAAAATCAAATCAGATCCCATAAAAAAGAAGAAAAAATCTTTACATTGTACTGCTACAAATTCTCTGATCAAGATCTCTTTAGACCAAAGCTGGTATTTTTGAATCTACCCTTTTTCTTTTCTGCATTTCATCATTCTGTTTTTCAAGTCTTCTTTTTTTACATTGATCATCTCTGTTTCCTACTTTTTTGGAGCAATCTTAATATTTTTTTCCTACTTTTTTTGAGTGTTTGATAAGGTGCATGTGTAAATATCTTTATCTGGGTTGACTTAATTTTCTTTTCTTAGGTGAGAAATGGCGCAGATATTGCTTCACGGGACTTTACATGCTACTATCTATGAAGTTGATCAGCTTCACAGTGGTGGAGGTGGTTACTTCTTCCGCAAGGTATATAATTTTTTTTTTTATGCTGGTCAGGATCATCTTTTACTTCTTCTTTGATATTATTGTTTTTGGTACTTTTTTTGGTTGATTGATCAGTTCTTTTGGTTTTTTAAGAGTAACCCATTTTGTGTGTTTTTTTTTTTTTTTTTTTTTTTAAAAAAATTAAACTTAGAAAATCAGTAATGGGTGATTTTGATCTTATGAGTTACAAAAGATAAGATCTTGAAAACATAATAGAAGTTTTTTTTTTTTTTTCCTTTTGGATAATCTGAATTCTGAATGTTTACATTACTCTATAATCTATATATATTTAGATTATGGATCTTTCCAGACGGGACAGGCAATTTTGTACATGACTAAGGAAAAGTAACTAAAACACGATACGACATGATACGAAAATATAACACGACACGAATATACCAATGTGTCAAAATTTATATAAAACGAATTTTTATTTAGTCAAAATTTGTATAAATATATAATACCTTAAACATGATTAAGATACGAAAAAATAATACGAACACGATACGAATACACGGATTGTCAAGTATTAGATGAGATTTAGACCTTGTTTTGTGGGACCCATCAGTGGGGCCCGTCGAATGCTCTAAACATATTCCATTCAGTAATTCCAGTAGTGAAGACTAATAATCCTATTGAAAGTGAGTGCGTTTGGAGATGGTTTCACTGTTGAACAGTTACACAACAGACCTTTCGAAAATATAGGAGACAATTTGGATGATTCTAAAGAAAGAAAATGCTTTAAGAAGCTCGTAGCAAGCATTCTTTTTCAAGACTATTTAGTTTTTTCAGAAAACATGGATGTAGCAATGCCTTCGTTTTTGTTTTTTTCTTTTGGTTGAGTTGTTGTATTAGGATATCCATGAGGTCTGGATAGTTATATGGGGGAAAATGTATGCATCTAGCATCTATATTTGCAGGGCCATTGTTAGTGCAAGTGGCAAAAGAAGGTGCGGATACGATTCCATAAATGTGTGTTTGTCTATGCATGTGTATTTATATGTATATAAGTTGAAGCAAATACTAATTGGATACTCTTATAACCAAATTATTCAAATTCATTTTCTTGATTTTGAAATATATCTGACATATTTCTTGGATTACATATGTCTGGGGCTTATGAAATAACTAAATATTTGTCTTTGAAAATGCATTTTATACCTATTTGTGGTACTTTTACCTTTGCAACAAACATGTCTTAGATAGCTCTTTACCTCTGACCTGGTAGAAATTAGACACTGATCAGTAGTGTTGAGAACTTGGTTCTCACTCTTTTTTGGATTGGGAATCAGCATACTGAATTTCTGCCTTTTTACCTGTGACATTTTTCCTCTGTGGCTCCGACTCTTCATTTTTCTTGAAGTACCCGTTTCCGACCCATATCCGCACATGGACATGGGGATATGATCCTCCAAGTACACTCCAAATACATGGAAATCTTGGAAAAAATTGAAAATACCCGTGTTGGACACATACCCATGTCCGACACTCACACCCGAGTTTGAGTAACATAGCATTTTACCTCTATCTTTAACATTGTTCTCTTATACCTGTATTGATGCTGGCAATATTTTTTACTGTTTTATGCCATTTAAATATGAACTTCTATGCAATGGTTTTTACTCTCCTTCGATATGCTTATAGTTGGCTATATTTCTTGACTATTATAGGAAGATTTATTTATCTTTTTATTAGAATGTTCTGTCTTTTGTTCATTCATGCTGTTGGAACAGATTTTCTCCTTTTCTTTTGGCTCTGTCAATTAGATCTATGTCTTGTTTACTTTTCCTTGTTCTGAAATAAGCCTGTTTCATAAGGTAATATTTTAGAGCTGAATTTTTCCGTTCCTTCATTAAGATGGCGTCTTAATGATGACTTTTTCTGTTTTAACTTGTCTTCCCATTCTTTGAATTGTTAACATATATCACCTCTTTTCTGTTCTTTAAGTATCTTATGGATGAAACTCTTCTTGCAGCTTATGGCAAATGTTGAGGAGACAATTGGTATTGGCCAAGGAGTTCCAAAGATTTACGCAACTATTGATCTTGAAAGGGCTAGAGTTGGAAGAACCAGAACATTAGAAAAAGAAATTTCCAACCCTAGGTGGTATGAGTCTTTTCACATTTACTGTGCCCATACAGCTTCCAATGTAGTATTTACTGTCAAGGATGACAATCCTATTGGAGCCACTCTGATTGGGAGAGCGTATGTACCCGTTGAAGATCTCTTAACAGGAGAAGAAGTGGATAGGTGGGTTGAAATCCTGGATGAAGACAAGAATCCCATAGAAAGTGGTGCTAAAATCCATGTTAAGCTTCAATATTTTGATGTGACAAAGGACCGCAACTGGGATCGTGGTATCATAAGTCGGAAATTTCCTGGAGTTCCATATACATTTTATCCACAGAGACAAGGATGTAAAGTTTCTCTATACCAGGATGCTCATATCCCAGATGGTTTTGTTCCTAAAATTCCTCTTGCTGGAGGCAAGTATTATGAGCCACATAGATGTTGGGAAGATGTTTTTGATGCTATCACCAATGCTAAACACTTGATCTACATTACTGGTTGGTCTGTTTATACCGAGATCACTTTGGTGAGAGACTCGAGAAGGCCGAAGTCAGGGGGAGACATCACTCTTGGTGATCTGCTTAAAAAGAAAGCAAGTGAAGGTGTCAGGGTTAATATGCTTATTTGGGATGACAGAACGTCTGTTGGTTTGCTGAAGAAGGATGGGCTAATGGCCACCCATGATGAGGAAACTGAAAACTTCTTCAAGGATACTGATGTCAACTGTGTCTTATGCCCTCGTAATCCAGATGATGGTGGAAGTTTTGTCCAGGATTTACAAATCTCTACCATGTTCACTCATCACCAGAAGATTGTTGCGGTGGATGCTGCAATGCCTAGTGGAGATACACAGAAAAGGAGAATCGTGAGCTTTGTCGGAGGTATTGATCTTTGTGACGGGAGATATGACACACCTTTCCATTCCCTTTTCAGGACCTTGGACACAGCTCACCATGATGATTTCCATCAGCCAAACTTTACTGATGGTTCAATCACCAAAGGTGGTCCAAGGGAACCTTGGCACGATATCCACTCCCGACTTGAAGGGCCAATTGCATGGGATGTCTTGTTCAATTTTGAGCAAAGATGGAGACAGCAAGGTGGTAAAGATGTGCTTGTTCAGCTGAGGGAACTTGAAGATATCATCATTCCCCCATCTCCAGTTACATTCCCTGATGACCATGAGACTTGGAATGTGCAGTTATTTAGATCAATTGATGGTGGGGCTGCTTTTGGTTTCCCTGAGACACCTGAAGATGCTGCCAGGGCGGGGCTTGTCAGTGGAAAGGACAATATCATCGACCGAAGTATTCAGGATGCATATATTAATGCTATCCGACGAGCAAAGAATTATATCTATATTGAGAATCAGTACTTCCTTGGAAGCTCCTTTGGCTGGACTCCTGATGACATTAAGCCTGAGGATATTAATGCTTTGCATTTGATTCCAAAAGAGCTTTCATTTAAGATTGTTAGCAAAATTGAGGCAGGAGAGAGGTTTAGAGTTTATGTTGTCGTCCCTATGTGGCCAGAAGGAATCCCTGAGAGTGCATCAGTTCAGGCAATATTAGATTGGCAGAAAAGGACAATGGACATGATGTATGCAGATGTCATTCAGGCTCTCAGAGCTAAGGGTATTGAGGAGGATCCCCGAAACTATTTAACATTCTTCTGCCTTGGGAACCGGGAGGTGAAGAAGAGTGGAGAATATGAACCTTCTGAAAAACCGGAGCCTGATACAGATTATGCCAGAGCTCAGGAGGCCCGTCGTTTCATGATCTATGTTCATGCCAAAATGATGATTGGTAGGTGATGAAAACCTTAAAATAACACAATGCACTCACATCACCTGCTACTGCTTATTAAATTTTAGCTTTCATTTGGGTGGGAATATATGTTTCTGGATAATAGATGATGTAGTAGCCTCATATGAGGTCCTTAATTGTTCAAACCTATGTTACTCGGACTTGGGTGTGTCGGACACGGGTATGTTCAATTTTTTTCAAGATTTCCATGTATTTTGAGGGTCTTGGAGGATCATATCCCCATGCCCATGTTCAGATATGCGTCGGACACGGGTCCTTCAAGACGGAGCAACATAGGTTCGACAAAGACACTGAAGTTGAAAATTTCTTTATGAAATAATACAAGCCTTTGCAGGATATATCCACTACGGTTTGGGTCATGAGGAAAACTTCCTTTGAATTAGGGTGGCATAAGGAGCCTATGTTACTCGGACTCGGGTGTGAGTGTTAGATATGGGTATGTGTCTGACACGGGTATGTTCAGTTTTTTCTAAGTTTTTTCATATATTTAGAGGGTCATATCCTCATATCCATGTCCAAATATGTGTCTGACACGAGTGTCGGACATGGATACTTAAAGAAAAATTAAAAGTCGGAGCAACATAGTAAGGAGCTATGATCATGTTACTTGTAGAACATAATGCTGCAGAAAATAATGAAGAAAAAAAGGCCTTTTTATTATGTTTTTCTTTCTTTCCTACATTTCATTTAACTTTGCTTTGCTTTCTGCAGTTGATGATGAATACATAATAATTGGATCAGCCAACATCAACCAACGATCAATGGATGGTGCTAGAGACTCTGAGATAGCCATGGGAGCCTATCAACCATATCATTTATCAGTCAGGCAACCAGCGCGAGGTCAAGTCCATGGTTTCCGTTTGGCGCTGTGGTACGAGCACCTTGGCATGCTCGATGACACCTTCCTTACTCCAGAAAGTGAGGCATGTGTCAGGAAGGTGAACCAGATTGCTGACAAATATTGGGATCTGTTTTCGAGCAAGTCACTTGACCAAGACTTGCCTGGACACCTGCTCCGTTACCCCATCGGCGTTTCTAGTGATGGAACTGTCACTGAACTGCCAGGCTTCGAGTTCTTCCCGGACACTAAGGCTCGTGTTCTTGGTGCGAAATCCGATTATCTCCCTCCTATCCTCACTACTTAGAGGATCTCTGCCTCGGTTCTTAAGTGATAATAGCTTGGTAGTAGCAATAAAATCTTGTTTTATGATCATGTCATAGCCTGCATAGCAGCAGAGTAGCTATTATTTTTCTTTCAGGATGTTCATATCCGAATCCAAATAGCTGTGATGCTATGGTGTGATTTTGTTGCTGATTGGCATTAAACTTAAAGCCCATTTTTATCTGATCTTATGTTTTCTGCGGTTATTTGTTAATTATTAGTATGAGTTGTTCCTACTTTGTGTTTGATGAAGCATTTCTATAGCAGTTTTAGTGAAATTTCTCATAGAAGGTTCTTGTGTAAGACTTTTCATGATCTGCTGATAGATTATGGAAATGGAGCTTAATTAGCTCGCCGGCTGTCTGGTAAAGATGATCATATTTTTACACACATACATATTTTTTAAGAAATTATCTATTCTTAAAAAAATTAATAAAAAACGGTCAAAGTATTTGAGAGGTTTTCTATTATATCATCTAGTGCAAATTAATTTTTTTACTATAAATTGTGTAATTTAGTTTTTATTCTTTTAAAATTGAAGCAAAAAGGTAAAATTATTAACTGGTGAACCGTTAAAAAAAGCTGACATGGCATTTAATCCGTATTTAGTTAATGACGTGGATATCAATATTGAAAATGTCAATTTAAATTGACGTGGACAAAATAAGTAATTAAATTATTGAAAATGTCAATTTAAATGTTGAAAATATATTATTTATTTTATCCATGTCATCTTAAAATAATATATTTTATTGATGTCATGTCAGTATTTGACATCCATGTCATCAACTAAACAGAGGTTAAATGATACGTCAGTTTTTTTAACGGTTCATATTACATCAGTTAATGATTTTATCTTTTTTCCTTCAATTTTAAAAAAATACTAAATTATCCAGTTTTATAGTAAAAAAACAAACTAATTTATAATATAAGGAAGTTCTAAATACTTTGATCAATAAAAAACTATATGTTTAATTTTTTATTTTTTATTTTTGAAAACCCACAAAATAGGTGTACGAAATTCTAGTATTAAAGTAAATATAGTCACAAAGATTCATTGTCAATAATAATCATGTAATTACCCCCAACCATATCAATTTTTTGGGATTTTAATAGATTCGTGGGGTGACGGCTAAAGGACTCAAAGGAAATTTCCTCTCAACCCCATTACCGATTTGGTGACTTTTATTAGTCAAAAACTCAAAATATATATATATATATATGAGAAGAGATCCACTTATATTATTAGTATAAAATTAAAATAATTTTACACATTTTCGTAACTTTTTATTCGATTTATATTTGTTTAATCCGACCGTCCTATTTTATGTTTTATTTACGTAGATCATGCACGTCGAGTTTCGAGTGAATTAAAAAGTCTAACTATTTGTTTTATGTAAAAAACTTTCAACCGTTAAATATATATTGAAAAGACAGTATTCTCGATCGAAATGATAGAGATATCGGATCGATTCGAAACTTTACGTGCATGACGAGTACAATTAAAATCCAACGGTCCGTTTGTTAAAATATAAATCGTATAAAAAGTTACGAAAGTATGTAAAAATATTTTAGTTTTATACTAGTGTAAGTGGATTCCTTATATATATATATATATATATATATATATATATATATATATATATATAAAGGTAAGTAAAAAAGAAAAGAAAAGAAAGAAAAATGAAATTAGTCATGCAAATTGGCATAGCAAAATCTTGTCTGGTACCTAAGTTGCTTACATGATTTAGGTCTTGTTTAGTATTACTTCTAGCACAGCTTTTGAGGTCACAAAAATTATTTTTCACTGCAAACGCAATGATAAATAGATAAAAAAAAAATTGACTTTTGCTGTTGAAATCATTATTTGAAAAGCAAAACCAAAAAATATAGCTTTTGGATAAAATGATTTTATTATCCTCATATCTCTACATTTTTATTATTTTAAATATATCTTTTTTTGACATTTCAATTTCCTACAAATGCTAAACACTTAAAAGCCCAATACTAAATAGATTAAAAAAAAATTAACTTTTGCTGTTGAAACCATGATTTGAAAAGCCAAACCAAAAAGCAAAAAAATATAACTTTTGGACTTTAAAAGCTGGCTTTTGGATAAAATGATTTTATTATTCTCACATCTCTAAACTTTTATTATTTTAAACATATCCTTTTTTGACATTTCAATTTTTTACAACACTTTTTCACGGCAATGCTAAACACTTAAAAGTTTTTAAAACATAGTTTTATACCGCACTTTTTAAACACATTTTTTTCAACTTAAACTTTTTTAAACCCAAGCTTTTTCTAACAGCGATACTAAATTAACCCTTATTTCGATTTATTTGAACCCACAAGATTTTATTATGGTTAAAATAATTATAAAAAAAAAAATTTAAATTTTATCACTTTATTTAAATATATTTTTATATTTTTATTACACTAAATAAAGTATTAACCTTTAATTTACAATCCAATTTCAAATTGACGTAGCAAATCTTACACGATTCATTTCAATTCATTCAAAACTTACAAGATTTTATTGATTTTTTCAAGGTTAAAATAATAAAAAAATTTAAATTTTATTTAAATAAATTTTTATACTTTTATTGGATCAAATAAACTTTTAATCTTTAATTTACACCCAAAAAACTTTTAAATTTTGATTTGTACTAAAATAAATCTTTAATTTAAATCTAAATAAATCTTTAACATAAATCAATTTTTTATTTCAAAATAAAATTTATTTTAACACAAATAAAAAATAAAAATTTATTTGAATATAATAAAAATATAAAAACTTACATAAAAAATAAAATATTTTAGAATTTTTTTAATATTTTAATCATTTATGTTAGGACATTGTGGACCAAACAAAAATAAATGGAGCCAGGGAGGAATCTCTTTTTTCAATTATTGAGAGTCAGAGTTTTATAAGAGAAGAAAAAAATTCAAATCAAACAAGCCCAACTAATTTGACCAACTGCATCATCAAACAAAAATAAATGGCTCTATTATTATTTTGTTTTATAAGACAATCATGGATACTTTTATCTTAATTTATTTTTTTAACGATTTTATATCTTAATTTACTTTTTTTTTTAACGATTTTACTTATAAAAAAATATATATTTTTAGAATACGAAGATCCGCAATGCTTCCACAAAATTGAACCCTAATTAAGAAGGAGCGAAATTCCTCCCTTACAAATTGGATTAAGCGGGACTCTATTGATTATTGATTAGAAATGTTCCCGGGTCAGACCGGGTCAAACCCGATTGACAAGAAAAAATCCTTGTCCAAAGCTCGATTCGCTGGCCTTCAAAGCTCGTTTTCTATTTTTTAATATAAAAAATTAAAATCTTTATATTTTATATTTTTAAATATATTTTAAGATCAAAATTAAATAAAAAAGTATTTTTAATTTACAAAATTAAGTTTTTATATTTTTTTAAGATCTTATTCAATGGCCGAATCAAATCAAACAAATAATTCGATCCTTTAATACGTCTGATTTTATTGAAATTAATTAATTTGAGATGAGAAGATTAATGAAATGGTGGACAAGTGGTTGGTTTGGCTCCAATCAAAGTGTCAAACATTATGGTCATGAAATTAATGTTTTATTTATTTATTTATTTGGATTGGCATCGTCACTCTACTAAGTATCAACATTAAATTGATAACCAACCATAAATTAGTATATTAGGCACATTACTTTTTGGCGTTACTATATTTCCTTTTTATTATATTGCAACTTGATGCCTATTATGCATTCCACTTTCACCTCTTAAATTTATTTAAAAAATTTTATATGAGCAATAATCTCATTTTCTTTCATAGTTGTAATTAATCTAAATGAATTTTTTTTCTTCTTGTTTTTCTAGTTTTTACCTATATTTTCTCTTATTTGAAAGAATGTAAAAAGAAAAAGACATTTTTTTCTCTAGTTTTTACATAACATGGGCCTCTCAAGTTGAGATGGACTCCATAACTTGGTCTAGTATGTTAGGTTTTTTCTTTAGTACTTTATTAAATATTGGCACCCAAACATTTGATTTAGTGGTAAGTATTCATTTTATAAAAAAAAATGAATTTGTATCCATCTTTTCTCGATTAAAAAAAAAAAATCTCTTAAATCTCTTGAAATATGGAATTGTTATAAATTACAATAAAAAAAATAGTGTCAATTGGCTATTAAAAGTTATGTAATTTATTTACATAAATATATAGCATATAAATATACATTGGCATGCATCAAGTTATAGTTTCAAAGTTGCAACCTAGTTGTATGACTTAGAGGGAAAGAAATGAACTTAAGAACCTTATCTTGAATCCAAAAACAATTGCAATGATTTAATCTTTCTTAATACCCTTTTTTGTTGACTTCATCACCTTACTACTTTGGTCTTTAAATTTTACCTCAAAAGTTTGATGATAGTTCTAAGAATATTACATCCTTTTAAGTTTGGAATTTGGATATAGTTAGGCATGCCAATGTTGAAAATTCTCAATACTCTTTCTTTGAAAACTCTTTCTTCAAATGATGTTCTAACAAATATGTTACGATAAATTCTTTTATTCATCACCAGTAGAGTTTTTAGAATTTATAAACTGGGTTAGCAGGATGATACCCTTAAAAGATATTAAAAAAAAAAAAACTAATTAAAAAAAGAATTAAAACATATGATTGATCCTTAACACGGCTTGCAGAGTTAAAAAAATTCACCACCGGTATATCAAAAATAAACTCATATATTAAGTGCATTTCATCTGCCTTTATTTAATGTTGTTAAATTTTCAATAGGTGTATTTTTTTAAAAAAGAAAAAGTGTGTTTTTTAATATTATTAAATGTAATTTTTCTTGATTGTTATTTTTATTACTATACATTTTTTTCTCTTTAAAATTTTAAAATTAATTTATATTTGGTTAAGAATAAAAAAAAAAAAATGAAGATTGGAGAATGATGATTGCATAAATATTAGTAATTTTTGTTATTAGTAAAAGTTAATTTAATTGTAATTTTTGTTCATTGCTTTATACTTTAAAATAAAATGTAATATCCAATACAAGTAGAAAATATTTTTAAAAATAAATATAAAATAATACTATATAAATAACAATCAATTAATATTTTTAATTTAAAAATAGTCTAACAAAAACAAAACATACAAAATTGTATTTCATTTATTTACAGGCATGAGTTGGTGATGGATAAACAAAGGTATATCTATTAACGGATGTTATAACTTTATAGGCATTAGTTAAAAATTATATAATTATTATTTTATATTTATTATATTTTTATTAATATAATAATTATATTTTCTTATAAACAAATTTTAATAACATCACTAAACAAGGTTAACATTTTCGTAAGCCGAATGAGGGTTAAAAGAAACACCTTAGAAAAGCTTAATGTTAAACTCTCAAATCTATTTGGCAAAAAAAAAAAAACTCTCAAATCTATTTAATTTTAGTAATTAGTAGAGTATTTTCTCACTTTTTTCTTTTTCTATCTTTCTTCCTTCAATTTGCCCAAAAAGAAAGAAGATAAAAGATTCATAAGCCAAAAGGCCCAAAACCTCATCTGAAAGGCATAGTCAGGAAAGGGGAACTTTCAATTGCACTGTTTTACAGGTAAATTTGTTTTTTCCTTTTCCCAAGAAAGAATTAATCAATTATATAATTTTTGTTTCTATGTCTCTATTTGATTTTTGTTTCAGTTCCATAAATTTCAATACTTTTTGGTTCCTCAAAGGTTCTCTCTTGATCTTTCATTTCAGGAAATCAGATTCCCATTGATTTGCAGATCTGTTTTTGCTTCTGGTTGTTCTTGTTTTGTATATATGGGGTAAAGTTTTCTGGTTTTTTTCCTCTAATAGTTTTGTTATTTATGGGGCTTTTAGTGAAAAGTTTGGGTTTTTCTTTGGTTGGATATGTTTGTATATTGGAATCCTCTTTGGTTGGTTTAATGTGGTGGGGTTTTAGTGAATGGAACATTTTTTTTTTCCAGTTGCCTGGAAAATAGAGAAAAATAACCTCTTTTTTTTTCACATTTTAAGTCTTGAGTTTACCATTCACTAGTAAACATTTTGGTGAAAGGAAATGAAATCCAATTTGAATATTGTTTTCATCCTTCCCCCTTTTTATTCTTAAGGAATTGACATACTCAGGTCTATAATACTGTGATTGTGTAGGATTTACTATGTTGAATATTAGTTCTTGTTGTAGCTAGTTTCTTTGCAACCACTATGGTTGTGTTTGTAGAAGAAAAAAAAAAGTTGGTTTAGTTTTTGATGGATTTAAGATTCCTCACCTTCAAAATAATCATGATTTCAAGGTACTGGTTTTGGTATATAGCATTTAGTCATGGAGTTTTATGTGCTGCTTATTAGTGTTAGTAAATTGTGAAATTTTCTGATGTTGTGTAGAGTTCTGGTGTAGTGGATAACTTTTTCTTTTATTAAGTGATCCTCGATGATTTTTTGTTCAAGGATTCAGTCATAGATTTGATTAGTTGAGTTTTCAGGTAAAATTACCGGCATACTCCTTTAAAGTGAAGCTGACTTCTTTAGGGGGGCCTTTCTTGGAGGTTTTTATACCTAATTAGCTTTGTTCCAACAAGTTGAAGCTTTGGATTCAAGTGTAAAAATTGCTGCATTTTCATGAATCTACTAGTATAGTGGCTAAAATGGAGAAGTGCTTAGAAGTTGTGCATGCAAAATAGCTCTTAAGCTTAAGGGAAAGTTCTAGAGGACAGCTAGAAAACCTGCACTGCTCTATGATAGCTAGTGTTGGATTCATAAATATTCACATATACAAAAAAAAATTAGCGTGGCTTAGATGAGGATGCTCCAATGGATGTATGGATATGCAAAAACGTTTGTACTAGAAGATGACTGCACTGCAGTAAGAGAGAAGATGGGACTGGTGTCAATTGAGGATAAAATGTGAGACATGTGTAAACTGGTTTGGACATGTGAGAGGAAGGCTTATCAATGCTTTTTCTTGGATTATATGATTTAATGGAGAATGTTCATATTAAAAGGGGGAGACAGAGTCCAAAGAAGATATGGTAGGAAATTATCAGAAAGGACTTTGCTCTCAATGATTTTACTTAGAATATGGTCCTAAACAGAATACAGTGGTGAAATTTAGCGTACCCCATGTAGTTGGAAAAGGCTTTGTTCTTGTTATTGTACTAAGTACTTGTTGGCTATTTAAGGTGGTGGCTTCATTTCCTATGTCCTTGTAGCAAGTTATGTTATTTCGACACAGATGTTTTCTCATGCTGTTTATTGTACTTTACATAACATGTAAAGTATGCTTTCATGTGGCCTTTTGAATTCATGTAATTATCATTTGATATCTTTCTGATGAACTTATTATCAGGATATTAGTCTCAGCTAGATTTTTGGTGGCTGGTACTAATCATTTATATGATTATGTGTGATTTGTAACAGAGCAGTGGTTGTCTAGGATGCTATAAGAGGCCCACTTTCAATCCCTTGGTGAATGAGTCATCAAAAGGATTAAAAGTTCAAGGTCAGACAGTGAGGAAAGGCAGTATATCAGAAGATTTCTGGACCACTAGCACTTGTGATATGGATAACAGTGCAGTGCAGTCACAAGGAAGCATCTCATCGATCAGCGCAAGCAACCAGACACTTGATCCGCATGGCACTGCTGCAAGTGCTAATGCCCCCTCTGAATTTGTAAATCATGGCAAGTTCTCAATTCTTAAGTTACTTTGGTTGGATTAAAATATGCATCCAACAGCTCGATGAACAGTAAAATATAGTCCTCTTTGGACCCCTTTTGGCACTACACAAGATGAGGCTGTATATGCACCATCTTACGACTGTTCTTGGTTGCAGGCCTTCTTCTCTGGAATCAGACTAGGCAGCACTGGGTGGGAATCAGGAAGTCTGAAAACCTGCCGCGACAGGTTCAGGAACCCAAACTAAAGTGAGTTCTCAGAATATATTAAATTAGCATTTTTATTATTCCCATGGTTTTAAGATGTTCAATTACTTCTTCCTATGAACTCTTATCCACCTGCAAAATGATCTGCATCCAGATTTGTTTATTTGCAGTTAAGAAAATAAGATAGAGGGCATTAATTAGTTCCATTTATTTTCTATGTATTGTTTACATTCCAGAAGGCATCTAAGTCAGCATTTTGTCTGGAATTACTAGACATGGATCAAGTTCTACTTAACTAAGTTTAAGCGGTGACCTTTTTGTAATCATGGTTGATTTCTTTTATTGAGGCTATGCAAAGGCACAATAGAAAGAGAACAAATCCTTATTTCTACAAATTGAATTTTCAGCTTCAAATCTTGTGGACAATAGAGCAGATTTATTTGTTCCACTTTTAGCAGACTTTGGCCTTGAAAGGGATGATTTGTGCTACCAAACCTTAAATCTATTTAACGAATAAATACAATAATGACAAGAAGTTTACCTATGTGGGATTGGCTACATGAATCATATAAGCGTGCTTTATTTTCGACCATATCCTCTATAAGCTTAGTAAAGTGAGGTCCCTTTTCTATAGTAGCTATCTATGACTTCTTTGGTCTTTCTCACCACCCCTTGACTTGGCCTTCCTCCATTAAGTCACATCTTTATTCTCTTCGGGTGTTGATTTTTGGTTTCCGGCATTCATTGCTGCAGTCCGTAAGATTTGAAGATTAAAAGAAGAAAAAACAAAAAGGTTAATGTTTGTATTTCAACAAACACAAGAGTGATACCTACAACAATGCATTCTGCCTTGCATCATTTTTCAAAGCCTTAGGTGTTGCGACAAGCTATGTTATTCGGACTCTGGTATGAGTGTCGGACACGGGTATGTATCCGACATGGGTATATTCAATTTTTTCTAAGATTTTCATGTAGTTGGAGGGTTCTTGGAGGATCATATCCCCATACCCATGTCCGGATATGCGTCGGACACAGATACTTCTAGAAAAATGAAGAGTCGGAGCAACATAGGTGTCAAGCATTTAGATTTTAGTAAAATCCAGACGCTTGCCATTATAGAACCTGTATCTTAGGTTAGTAAATTTTGAAATGACATTTTGTGTGAACTGAGGGAAAAACCACTTCTGGACTATGTTACTCGGACTTGGATGTGAGTGTCAGATACGGGTATGTATCCAACACGGGTATATTCAATTTTTCTAAATTTTTTAATGTATTTGGAGGATCCTTGGAGAGTCATATTTCCATACCCATGTCCGGATATGCATCGGACATGGATGTTACACGGGTTTTTCAAGAAAAATGAAGAGTCGTAGCAACATAGCTTCTGGAATATACCCGTTTGATCATTTATGATTTTTTTTCCCCTTTATCTTGTCAGCACTCATTGTCTCTGCATGCATGGTTAAACAATTCTGGCTTTGCAGTTGGAATGCGACTTATGAAAATTTACTTGGAAGCAACAAGCCATTCCCTCAGCCTATTCCTCTTCCTGTAAGTTTCAGCTCCAGCAAAGCTCATATAATCGTAAATTGCGCGGTTACCTGATATGTGTTGTCATGAAAATTGACAGGAAATGATAGATTTTCTCGTCGACATCTGGGAGCAGGAAGGATTGTACGACTGAGCAACAGTACGACGAGTACATTCGAAAGATGGTTAGATATTAATATCCATCTTGTTGTAACATTTTAATAGCTTCAATATGGAAAGGTATTAGAGCATAGCCTGGCATGTATATCAACTGTAACAATTTCAGTCTTGCCTGCTTGCATCTTCCCTTTTTTCTATTTTTTCTTCTCTCCCAACTCAAAGGGCCTTTTAAACATGCCATTGTATTTGCATTGGAACTAATCCATTTTGGCTGCCTCCTTTGTTCAAGGTGGCAATTTTTTTTTTTTTGCAAAATTTCGTGCATAGGTTACTGTTAACCTTACAGCCCATTGCAAAGTATTAGTTTGCTTTCACTAATTTCAGCATTTACTGACAGAATAAAAGTGATGCTACCCATGCGATCTTCTTGTAGGGTAGAATAGGACTTCTCGAGGCTAGAAAACAAGAATAAAAAAAATTGGCCGGGGTTGCGTCTCCGTTCGGTTCATGGACAGGTTTAAGTTAAATAGGATAAGATTTAACATTAGCCAACGAGAGATTAAGGGTTAGTTTAGTATTGTTATCGAAAATAATTTAGATTGAAAAAAGTATGTTTCAAAAGTGTTATAAAAAATTATCCTGAAAAATTATGTTTTTAGAGTTGAGTGTTTGATATTGTTATGTTTTTAGAGTTGAATGTTTGATATTCTTATAAAACAGTGTCGTGAAAAATTAAAATATTTTTAAAAAATATAGTGCAAAAAATAAAAAGGTTAGTTTGATTATTTTATCCAAATATTTGTTTGGAAATCACAGAAACACATATCTAAAAGATTTTGCCTTCGATCTGAAATTTTGGTTTTCAAAATTCATTTTGACCCAAATCATATCTCAAAACTTATATTTTGCATTGTTTTTATGTTGAAAATTTTCTTTTTTCAAAATCAAACACAATGATAAAAGGAGCCTAAGTTAACATAGTAGGATATAGTCACATTTTTCTTAAAATGCCTAGCAATTAATCTATTATATATATATATATATATATATATATATAGATCAACCTAATAAAATTTTCTTTTCATTTCTAATTTCCTTTGAGGGGTATAAATCATGGTGGTTGGTACTGTTTCGATACCAGTGGTATCTGCTGATATGTCCTAGTTTTTAATTAAATTGGTATAGGCAACTTTCAGGTCCGTTTCGGTTTTGGTATCGGCCCGTACCGGTCGGTACCGGTCAATACCGGTCCGTACCGGTTGGTATAAGATTTTGATTTTTTTATTTTTTTTGGAAAAAAATTCACTTATTTGATTTTTTAAATCATTTTCAATATTTTTTGTGTCATGATCATTTTTATTTTGTTTATAATTATATTTAAAAATAAAATATGTTCATTAAATTAGCCTATTGATAATAATTAATAATAATTTACTATATTTTTTAACATTTTAATATTTATTTTATCTATTGGACGTTTAAAAATTTTAGATATTAAATATTTAAAATTTATATTTGCATAAAAACATATATATACATGTAATGGATGTATATTTGCATGTATATGTAATATATATTTTATTAAGAAACTTGAAAATAGATTATACATATAAATATATGAAAAAATATTTGAAAAATACCGGTAAACCCGAAACAGTATACCGAAACACACCGGTAACGATACGTATCAGTACCAAAAAAAACGATACGCCTACCGGTACTGATTACTTTGGTATAAATCACCTTTAGTTGGCAAGAATAGGATATTAGAATGGGATTAATTAAAACTCAGGTTCTCAATTATCAATTTGATCCTTAATTTAATTATTAAAAAAAGTTCGGGGGTGTAGGAGAAATTATTAGCATTGACTAATGTATTGCAAATCTCTGACTTTGAAAACTTTGGATTTTGCCTTCAAATCAACAGTTCCTCAAGTTCTATCTCAAAACAACAAAACAAGTTATGAAGTTACAAATACCGCTTGAGTTATAACCATGGTTATGGATAGACTTATTTATGGGTCGGGTTGAGCCTCGATCAAATTTTTATTATCTAGGTTTGGGTCGGTTTGAAAATCGGTTCCATTGTTTACAATTTTTTTTATATTTTATAATTAAAAAATGTTTTTTTATTCATAAACTGTAATTCGGATCGGGTCAGGCCGATCCGAATTAAAAAACTTATATCCAGGCACGGTTCAATACGGATTGAACGAGTAACTCGATCTTTGGACAGGTCTAGTTATGAGTATCGATATCGACAAATACGTATTAATTTTAAAGAAAATCAATACGATACTATCATTTTACACCTTTGATTTAGTTTTAAGACTTATAATAAGTTTTAAGATTTATTAGCTTTAATATGTCTCACTCTCTCAATTCTCAATTGAATGCTCAAGACATTTTCTATACCAAAATTGAATTTATTTTATTGTTGATTTAGTTTGCAAATTCGATGATTATAGCTAAAATTCAACACAGTATTTTGTAGAAATGAAATAAAAATTAAAGATGGAGGAGATTTGGCCAAAAAAGAAGAAGATAGAGGATATTAAAAATTAAGTTTTATCTTTTAATTTTAGCAATGAAGAGAAGAAAAGTTGAATTGAATTAAAAATATTCAATTCTATAAAGATACATAGGCCCAATTGAGGTCCAAAATTGAGACTAGTAATCCAAGCCCATCACTCTATAAAGATAATATTTTTTAAATTTAATAATTTTGAACATGATTATAAATGAACACGATTTAAAAAATAACTAAAATATAATATGAATACATACATATATACAAATATATATCTTAACCTATCAAATTTTAGGAGTGAGCATTCAGTCGGTTCAGATCTAAAATTCTAAAAATCTAATAAATCGATTGAACTTGAAAAATCGACCGAATCAGTCGATTTTTATACAAAAAACTGAAATAATTGAACTAAAATTAATCGGTTAAGCTCGATCGATTATGTTAGTTTGGGTTTTGTTTTGGACTTATGAAATTGAATAATATGGCTATGGGTTGGATATGATTAATATAAATATAAATAAATAAAAAATATAATTTATTTATTTTTTAATTAAATATCGATTTATTCAATTGGTTCGGTTTGAAAAATAAAAAATCATAAATCGATCGAATAAACTTATTTAAATCGATATATATATAATTTTATTTTATCAAAATCGTTTATACCAAACCAAATGAACCAATTAAAATTAATTTTAATCGGTTCACCTCTATCAAATCTTATATAAATATATACGGAAACAAAACTATAGGAATATACGGATTTCGAAAATCCGAGGAATATACTTTTTCTCAGTTTCTGTAATTTTGGTATAAGAAAGGAATTTGGTGGAATAATAAATGCCAGAAATGGAAATGGCCACCACTTTCTCTGCTTCCTCTCCTTCACACCGCCACAATTTTTTCACTTATTCCAATTCCAAAAGTTTCAATTCAGATTCATGTCAACCGTTCATCTTTCCCCCCTTTCATCCCCACCGCCCGTCCCTCCCTATCCGCCTCCGTTCACGTTGCCTCTCCGCCGGCCCCTGCCCACCTTCCCCGCCTGACTTCGACCCTCCTCACTCCCCAGGTTTCTATCATATTCTCATCTACTTTCTTATTTTTGGCAATTATATTTATGCGTTTTGACTTAGATTGATTTGTTTCTATGAATAATTCTGTAAATTTTAAGCTTTCGATATTTTCAGCTCATTTTTTGTCCTTTGGTTTTAGTTACTGGGTTTGTCCTTTTTAAAAAAAAAAATTCTTAAAATTCCAAATATATCATGTAAATTTAGAGTTTTTTGACAAAGAGAGTGAAAGTTTCTAAAATTTGGAGAAACATTGGCAAAGTGGCATATCTAAGATAGGAACTAGTACGTACTTTCTTTTTTCTGGATTAAGAAACAATAAAAAGAAAAAAATTTAGTTTATCAGTAACATTTCGAGTTCTTCAAAAGTGGTTGAGTATTATTATTGTTATTATTTTTCTCCATGAATCGAAGTCAACTTATGTTAGGCGGACTCCATATTCGATACTTATGTCCGACATATATTCGGACGAATTACGATCCTCCAAATGTATTATCCCGAGTTCGGGTAACATAGAAGTTAACAAAGTAGTGTAATTGTTGAAAAAATAAGCTTTAGTGCATAGTTTTGGACATCATCTGTAAATGCTGAGAGTAAAACTAAAAGCATCTGATAAGAAATTTCTGTTGGGACAGAGTAATGCAATAGAAGGGTATTAAAAGTAGTTGGATTTCTCTCTTTCTTGTTTGCTTGCATTTGAAGTCAAAATTCCCTTTGAAATTGCTTTGAAGGCAGCCTGTTCGTTTTGGTGTCTTATGATCTTTTTCAAGGAACAGGGTTCGCAGGAAAGTTATCTAGATTTCAAGATCGTGCACAGATCTTCTTTGCTTTTCTTTTCTGGATGTCTCTGTTCTTCTGGTCCTCTGCATGGGATGGGAGGAATTCTGGTGGACCAAACAAAGGATCTCGATTTAGAAGATAACCTAGTAACATAGAGTAGTACTAGAAATACATGAAGAAAATTCCAATATAGATAACGAACATGTACTTTATTTTTATTTTTAATTGGTTTAATTATGTTATGAAAACATTTTCATGTAACATTTTAGTGAATCAATCTCAAAATGATTTGTTTAACTTTCTAAGAAGAAGATAACGGTGAGATGGAGTTAAAAATAGATATGGGAGAGAGTGAGTATCATTCGATGCTTTTTGTAGGGTTCATTCTAGTTGTAGACCTATGTTACTCGGACTGAGTGTTGGATATGGGTATGTGGAAACCGACATGAGTATGTTCAATTTTTTTTAAAATTTCTCATATATTTGGAGGGTCCTTAGAGGATCATATTCCCATATCTATGTCCGGATATGCGTCGGACATAAGTATTTCAAAAAAATGAAAAGCTAGAGCAACATAGTTGTAGACTAACAAATATGTTAACTCTTTTTTGTAAAATCAAAATATAGTCACTGATGTATAACTAAGGGCTAGAAAAAAGTTGTATTTTTTTTTTCTTTCTTTTTTGGTTTGGGGCAGAAAGGGGCGAAGTGTTGTTGAGGTGGGCGCTTTGTACTCATTTGCTTACAAAAATGATCTCAGTGATAGTTACTCTTATGTATCTATGCCTAATTAGATATCATAAGAGTAACATGTTAAATGCTTAAACTTAAAAAGGCGTTTGGTATGATGAAAAGTGATCACTTTTTATGAAAAGTAATTAGTTAGAAAGTGATTTTCATGTTTGGTATGCTAAAAACTGCTCACTTTTCTGGGAATGTAACTTTCCTTGGAGAGTTACTTTCTCACAAGTATTGGAATGCGATTCCCATGAGAAGTGGGAAAATAACTTTCCCATGTAGTTGGAAAGTTAAAAAAATGTTAAAGACAAAATTATCCTCTTTCTATTTGATTTAAAATTATCAATTGAAATATTATTTTAAAATATTTCGTACAAATTTATTAATAATAAATAGTATTGAAATATTTAATAATATTTATTTTGCATTCAGCATTTTAATTTTTCAATTATTTGAGAGTAACTTCGAAAGTTTATTATTAACAAACATTTTTTTTATCATAAAAGTAACTCAAATTACCAATTGAAATATTATTTTTAAATATTTAGTACAAATGTTTGTTAATAATAAATATCATTAAAATATTTAAGTAATATTTAATTTGCATATAATCTTTTAATTTTTTAACTACATGAGAGTAATTTTGAAATTTATTATTAACAAATATTTATTATCATAAAAATAACTCAAATTACCAATTAAAATATTATTTTTAAATATTTAGTACAAATATTTGTTAATAATAAATATCATTAAAATATTTAAATAATATTTAATTTACATCCAGCATTTTAATTTTTCAACTACATGAGAGTAATTTCAAAAATTTATTATTAATAAATATTTTTTATCCTAAAAGTAATTCAAATTATCAATTAAAATATTATTTTTAAATATTTAGTACAAATATTTGTTAATAATAAATATCATTGAAAAATTTTAAAATTAATAAAATTTACATTTTTTGATAAGGGTAATTTCGAAAATTACCATCACATTCTCAGGATTTTAATCAGCACTTTCTCATGTATACCAAATGCTGGAAAGTTACATTCCCAAAAATCACATTCTCAAGAATCACATTCCCATGAATCACATTCCATGGAATGTGATTCATAGGAAGGTATCAAACATCCCCTTATAGTGCACTGCCCTTTTTCAGAATATGATATATTCTTTTGTTACTGCCGTGCATTATATGTAGGAATCTATGTTACTCGGATTTGGGTGTGAGTGTCATATACGGATATGTGTCTGATAAGAGTATGTTAAAATTTTCTAAGCTTTTTCATGTATTTCGAGGGTTCTTGGAGGGCCGTATCCCAATTCCTATGTCCGAATATGTATCGGACATGAATACTATAAAAAAAAAAAAGAGTTGGAGTAACATAGATAGGAATTGCATGTTTATCATGCTTATTGTTTCCTCAAATGCATGTGTAGAGGCTAACTGATTACATTAGATTATGATATTAATAAATTGTTTCCTATATGTTGGATATTTGACCACTGGGATCATGAGTGATGATATAAGGGCATTTCATGACAAGATAGTTCTCTTTTTGATGATGAAGAGGAATAATCTATGTTTTGCATTGATTTTGTATTTTGAATATCTGTAATCCTCAAGAAAATTGTATTTTATTTATTATTATTTTTTTTTGTAATGCTTGTACTTTGTCTGAATATGTTGGCCTTAATAGAGTACTAGCAATCAAGGTCATGAACCATGACATTTGAGCCTTTTATGATTGGGTAAATGAGAATCTTGTTCCCTTGTGTAGCGCAGTGGGACTATGTTTGGTAGTATAAATTGGGGATAGATTGTGTATATAAACCTATGTTACATGGACTCGGATTCGGATATCCGACACGGGTATGTATCTAAAGATCAGATTCGTCACTCTTCATTTGTTCAAAATTTTGGATACGCGGATTCGTCTTAGAAGTGTCCAAAAATAAGATAGGATACGGGGATACGTTATGTAAAAATATCGTAAAAATATATTAATATAATATCTTCTATAAATAAATTTTTTTAATATCCTTTTCAAAAATCACTAATTTTTTTAATTACTTAAATTCAAATTTTTAGAATTAATATTAATTTTAAATATTTTATTTTAGTAATCTTAAATCTTACAAATTTTGATATTGAATTTTATAAGAATATGCAAGAGTCCAATAAATAAAAAGCTTAAAACCACTTTTGTCTTCTATAGGTCGGACTAAGATTTTTTTTCTTCTTCTCTCGTACCCTCCCTCTCTCTTCTCTTTAAACTCTCTCTTTACAAATTCAACCTACAGAAACCAAAAAAACCCAGAATCCAACATCAAACCCATATTCTGACGGTGATCCGTCACACCTGCCGTCAATTACCATCGTTCGCCGCCTTTGACCAGTGTCAGATTTTCACCAAATTTTATCCCAGATTTTTCATTGTCTCCTATTTCTGTTTATCCAACTAGATTTTTGAAAAAAAAAAAAAAAACCTCCAAAAAACCTAGATCTAGAATCAAAATCCGTGAAAACAACTCTCAAAAACACCCATTATGCTGCTCCAAACAACCTGATTTTTTAATATGTTCTTTCTCATAACTTGTTCTTTCTTCTCACTGCTTTTAAAACCCCAAAACATCCCTTGCCATCGTGAGCCACCACTGTCGACATCGTTGGTTGCCACATCCAAATACACAACAACGAGTCTGACACATATTTTTGTCGTGTCGACACGGGTACGACACCCTAAAGTGCCGAGTCCATGTAACTGAGATATAAACCTTGGGTAGCCCCCAATTATGTTACTTGAATTTTGGTATGAGTGTCGGATACGGGTATGTGTCTGACATCAGCGACACGGGTATGTTCAAATTTTTAAAAGTTTTTCTATGTATTTGGAAGGTTCTTGGAGGATCATATCCCCATACCATGTTCAAATATGCATCGAACACAAATATTTCAAGAAAAATGAAGAGTCGGAGAAATATAGGCTCCCAGAGATGATAGTGTATTAAGGTTGAATGTCTGACTCAGTGACAGATATGTAGATTGGGTATAGGTAGGGAAATGCAGTATATGTCTAAAAGTTGGAAATGAGTTTGTGGAGGCTAAAATCTGAAACTCCAAATTAAAGCTTTGAAATAGCAGCAATGAGAGGTTGATACTTGATAGGCCTATTCAATAAAATTTTTAACTGAACAAAACATACTCATTGTGGCACTGATTAAGTGGCACTTATTAAGATGATATATATATATGGGATAATGTCATGAATGATTCTTGAACTTTATTAAATTTGTTAATGTAGTATCTGTATTTTAAAAATGTCTATTTTGATACTTAAAGTGTACACTCCGTGTGCTATTGTAGTACCTGTTAGTAACACCGTTAAAAATTGATGATGTGGCTTTTGTATCCAATGAAAACTTGACACGTGGCACTATATAACGATGCCACGTGTACTAACTAAAAAATTATTATTTTAATTTTAATTTTAAAAATAAAAATAATATTGTTTTAAAAATATAATGACGACACGTGGCATCATATAATGATGCCACATGTATTAACTTAAAAAAATTAAAAAATTTTAAAAATTTTAAAAAATTAAAAAAATAAAAAAATTAATTTCATATTTAATTTTTGTAATTTTTTAATAAATATTTTTTTCAAAGAATTAAAATAATTTCATAATTTAATTTTTGTAATTTTCAAAAATAACTTTTTTTTATAAATATTTTTAAAAAAAGAATTAGATATTATAAATGATTTAATATTTAATTTTAAAATATTTTATATTTTAAAAATAATTTTAGTTAAATATTTTAATTTTGTTATTTTTTTAAATTTTGAATTTAAAAAATAAAATTTAATTTAAAAAAATAGAATTTTAAAATTTATTATTATTTTAATATAATTTTTTAAGTTTTTTAAAAATTAGATATTAATTTTTAAAATATATATTCTTTTAAATATTTTTTATTTTTATTTTTACAAAAATTCAGATATTAATTTCTAAAAATCAGGTGCTGCCACGTGTCATCACCTGATTAGTCAATGTCACATCATCATCTATATTTAACGGTGTTAAGTCAAAGTACCACATTGATACACGGTTTGATAGTACAGGTACCACATTGAACATTTTTAAAGTACAGGTATCACATTGACAAATTTGATAAACTTCAAGGGCTATTCATGACATTATCCCTATATATATACATATAAAATATAATTTATATATTACTTTTTTTTAATTAAGTAAAAATAATATATTAAACGCAAAATTTTTTTTAAATGGTAATTAAATAATTTTTAGTTGGTGCGGCGGACCCATTAAAAAAAGGAAATGTTAAGTTGTTAACTAGGCACTGGTTAGGTGATATATATAGAAAAAAATATATAATTAATGCATTACTTTTTTTTTTTTAATTTAGTAAAAATAATGTATTAAATACAAAATTTTTTCTTAAAATTATAATTAAATAATCCGTAATTAGTGTCTATAGACATCAGTTAAGCGGATCTTATTAGAAAATAATATATTGATGGACAGCAAATAGTATATTCCTACTTATACAGTATTGGCAATCAAAATCTGTATTGATGGACAGCAATACAGATTTGGAGGCAAGGAGTAGAAAAAAAAAAAAACAGGGTTCTGACTTTTGAACAAACTCATAATTTCTGTAAATACAAGCTGCTAAGCACCAAGTTTGCTAGCTAGTATCCTAAAAATTGTGCAAAGATTGGATGCCTATCAAAAACTAAAGACTTTGCTCAAGCTAAAAGAAAATATAGTTAAAAATAAGAAAACTAATGCACAAATTTATAAATAAAAAAATGAAAAAATGAAAAGATTCTTTGGGTTTTTGGCTAGATATCCCACAAGATGGAAGTGTAATAGAGGAAAATGGGTTTGTTGGAGGGGTGTAATCGAGCTCAAGCAATAAGAAGCTTGAGTTCGAGTTTGACTCGAAATTCGAGATTCGAAGTTTGTTCGAGTTCGATTGAGTTTCATTTTTGAAACTCGAGCTTGATTCGAGATAAAAATCGAACTGTTTGATTAGGCTCAATTAACTCAATTCCTATGCTCGACTTCAAACTCGATTATTTGTGTTCGAGTTCGAATTGAGATTTTTTCAATACTAATTAAAAATAATAAAATTATATATTAAAAACAAAAAGTTCGATTAGACTCGTAAGCTACTCGAATAAAGTATTAGGATACTCGAATTCGGCTCGTTTGATAGTTCGAGCTCAACTCGACAATAACTGAGCTGAATTCGAGTATTTTTTGAGTCGAACCCCGGTAGCTTGCGAGCGTGAGTGTCTCGTTTATCCCTTAGTTTGTTGCCTAGTTATAGCAGGAATCTTTTTCATCTAAAATTTTGAAAACAGATATAACAAAATTCGAAGAGAAAATAAGCTAAACTAGTAAACTGTTTAAATACAAAATCAGTCCAATTTACAAGCTTGATGTGTGACAATTCAATTCAGTAGAAAATAAAAAGGCAAGGAAAAAAAAGCGTACGGATACACAACAAACTCTCTAATGATGTAAGTAAAGCAAAAGGCAAAGATAAAACTATGCTAACATTCTGGAAATAAAAGAAAATGAAAGAGCATTCCAAGTCATCAAATGGTGGGTTTTCACTGTATTAACAACTTATAAAGCATAGTTAAAAATTCATAAGAAATATACTTAGGGTTTGTTTGTTTTACGAAAAATAATTTTCGAAAAATGGTTTTTGGAAAATAAATTTATTTTTTGTTGTTTGAATGATTTTGTGTAATTTTTTTTTTCTTTGTTTGATATTTTTACGAAAAATATGCATTGATATAAAAATGATCGATCTTTATATTTAAGAGATCGATTTTTTTTTTTTGCTTTAGCTTCTATTCTTAGAGGATCGATTCTATTTTGTTTTAATTCAAGAAAGGTTCGATCCCTAAACTTTTATAGATTGATCGTTTTTGCTTTGCTTCAGTTTTCAAAAAATATTTTACCTTTTTCAAAAGTGTAAGACATTTTTTGAGAAAAAATGGATTAATTTTTTGTTGACCCGAAATTAATTTTTCGTTAACAAAATTATTTTTACGAAATAAAACACTCGAAAATACAAAAAAAAATTCGCAAAATAAACTTTTATTTGAAAAACCTTATTGCACATTGTTTACTAGGAGTGTGCAAAACTCGGTTAAAACCGAGTTAACAGAGAGACCCGACGTCTTTTGGTTAAATCGGGTCGGTTAACTCGGGTTCGGTTAGACTCTGTTATTCTTATCGATTTTTAGGTTAAATTTGTCGGTTTGCGGTTAGTGATTTGAATAACCTAACCGACCGAATGAATCGACTTTAAATATTATATTTATAATATATTTTTATATATATTATCCAAACCCAACCCAAATACCAATAACCCAATAAATTTAATAAACCCAATAACCTATTACCCAACCCATTAGTTACCCAAACCCATCCCAAATATCCAATTAATTAAAACCAACACACTTAAGCGGTTTAGGCTTTTAGGGTTTTTCCCACTTTGACTTGCCTCTTTCACAATTTCACTCTTTCAATTTCAAGTTTCATCTTTGCTCTATGCCTCCATCTCTTTCGACCAAGTAAAAAACCCTAAAAAGTACCCAATTCCTCAAATTAGTGGCTCTCTAGCCTCTGCCTCCCTCTCACTCTTTCATTTTTGTGGCTCTCGGCTCTCGCTGCTCTCTACCTCCCTCGAGTGATGGTTTTGGTTGATTGGGTTTGATACCGTTTGTTGTCTTATTCTTGGTTTTCTTGTTGATTATTAGTTGGGGTGGAGTCCTTGCATCATTCTCTACATTGCCTAAGTTCTGTTTATGATCCTAAGGTGTTTGATGGAATGCTTCAGTGATGGTTCTTGTTGCTCCTTGTATTTGTTTGCCCTTTCTTGGCTTAGGATGATTTACAAAGAAAGGAGTGAATCGAGTGGTGAATTTGGTTGATTGGGTTTGATACTAGATGTGTTCTGTTTCTTTGTTTTTATTAACTACTTGCGTTATGTTACTTTGGTTTTTTCACCGAAGTAACCGACAAAACCGACTGGTTCTTTCGATTATACAGTAAAGTTCGATCGGTTTATCGATTTTTTTTTTTTAAATTTGATTAAATTGAATTTTAATTTTTTTAATGATGGGATCTTATTGCTTTGGGCCAAATTACAAGGGGAAGAATCAGTAACAAAAGTGTATCCATAAAATGGTTACTCATCATGCTCCAGGGCCCAAAGCATCTTTCTGGAAAGGGTCGGGCCTAGTATTTAAAATCTATATTATTATAAAATAAATGATTAAATTGATGTCACGTCAAGTGAAATCAACTATAAAATTATAAAAATGTTAAATTAATTATTATATCAAATAATAAAATAAAGAGTGTTATGTATTTTTAACTTTTTATATAATTTTTAGTTTCCAAAAAATTTACCAATTTTTTTTTTTTTAAAAACTACCAAATTCTTAAAAATAACTACTCACTTGTCAATTTATTTTTAACATAATTTTTACTAATTTTTTTCTCATTCACCCACATAGTGGGTTGGTCATATTCTAGTATATAAAAAATGAATTACATACGTACTTTAGAAATTAACAACTTGTCATTCTTTTTAGGAAGTAGGAAAAAAAAAAAGAATAAGAGAAAGAAAAAAAAAGAAAGTAAGGAAAAGAAAGGAAAGAAAAATAAAATTATGTGTATGTGTTCGTGTTCATAGTATTTTTTGCGTGTTTAAAGTATTATAATTTATATAAAATTTTATATGTTAATAATTTATTTTATGTATATTTTTACACTTTCGTGTATTCGTATAGTATTCATGTTATTTTTTGTGTTGTTTTTAATTATTTTTTTATGTTATGTTCGTGTCGTGTCTCAATTTATCTTATATTTTGTATAATTTGTCATTGTGATTCAATTTAAATTTTTTTGTGTATTCGTGTCATGTCTCAATTCATGACATATTTTGTATAATTTGTCATAATAATTCAATTTAGAGAAAAATTTGTGTCCGTGACGTGTACGTGTTATTTTGTGTGTGTTTCAAAGTATTATAAATTTATATAAATTTTTACGCGTTAATAATTCATTTTATGTATATTTTGACATGTTCGTTTATTCATGTCGTGTTCATGTTATTTTTTTTGTTGTGTTCTAATTATTTTCCTATGTAGTGTTTGTGTCGTGTCTCAATTCATCTCATATTTTGTATAGTTTGTTATTGTTATTCATCCTATGTAGTGTTTGTGTCGTGTCTCAATTCATCTCATATTTTGTATAGTTTGTTATTGTTATTCAATTTAGAAAAAAAAATGTGTGTTCGTGTCGTGTCTCAATTTATGACATATTTTGCATAATTTGTCATAGTAATTCAATTTAGAATTTTTTTTATGTATTTGTGACGTGTTCGTGTTATTTTTTGTGTGTTCAAAGTATTATAAATTTATATAAAATTTTACACGTTATTAATTCGTTTTATATAAATTTTGACAGGTTCGTGTATTCATATCATGTTCATGTTATTTTTTATGTCGTGTCGTGTTTTAATTATTTTCTTATGTTGTGTTTATGACGTGTCTCAATTCATTTCATATTTTGTATGATTTGTCATAACGATTCGATTTTAATTTTAAATTAATTTACTTAAGATATTATAAAACATAAAAAATATTTAAATAAATGATAATTATTTAATATTATTCAACTAAAATTTATTTATGATTGTTAGTTTAATTAAAATTTTATAAATATCAAACAAATCTCCCAGCGAAGCGGGAAAAATATTCTAGTTTGTGTAGAATTTTGATTTTTGGACTGACACGTGGAGAGGTTCGGCTTTCATTAAACTATAGATGTTTATTTTCTAATATTTTGTTTTGTATTTAGGGATGACAACGGATTGGATATTTGTAATTTTTTAAAATATTTGAATTTAAATTCATTTAATTTATCCAAAATTCGAACCCGTTTATTATTCGCTTACTATCCAAATATTATTATTTGAATCCGCATTCGATTTAAAAAAAAAAATCTTTTGGATATCCGAATTCGCTAAACATCCGAATTTATTAAATCAATTTTTAAAATAAAAATAAAAAATAAAATTAAACAAGAATTAAATATGTAAATGAATATCGAATTCAGATATCTGAATTCGTTATCCGTATAAATAAAGTAGATTCGGATAATAGATTCAGATATTCGACATTATTCGAAAAAAATCAAAACAGATTCGGATAACGGATATTTAAAAATTCATATCCGAATCCGCTTTAAATTTATTCTAGATAATAAATCTAATATCCGAATCTATAATATTCAAATTAAAAAAAACGAACCGAATAACGTGAGATATCTAATTTTTTACAGTCCATTCTCATCCCTGTAATCTACCAAATGAATTACAAAATTAATTAATAAAACGGAGACAGTCCTTTTCTTTTCACTAAAATCACTAACATTATTATAAAATAAAAATATATAAAATAATAATATTTCTCAAGGTCAACGTACAATCCACGCGCTATGTTATGGCGTGAATCAAATTGACAAATCCGGATGCACGGGAACCGAACAGTACTCAGTGGATTTTCTTTAGGAAAAATATGAAAACCATGCAGTGCAAGTAGAATTATTGTGAAATGGTATAATGAATAAAAGTTATTTGAAAAAGAGAAATGAATAATTAGAAATTGTAAAAAGGATATTGTAAAGACAAAATTATCATTGATAAAAAAATTTTCTTTTTTCTTTTTCTTTTATTTTTTAATTTATTTTTTAATTAAAAAATAAATATTCTGAAAATAAAAACTTTTTAATTTTAAAAAATAAATTTTTAAATTTTTTATTTACTTTTTTTAATTAAAAATTAAAAAAAAATAAAAATAATATGTCTAAAATTAATTTTTCTTTATTTTTTTAAAATTTTTAAAAAATATATATTTAAATATTTTATTTTTTAAATTTATTTTCAATTAAAATTTTAAAAAATAATATTTCCTTAATGAAAAAAAAAAGGAAAAATAAGTTTTTTCATAAAGGGTAATTTTGTCTTTACAATATTTTTTATAATAATTTTTAATTATTCATTTCTCTTTTTCAAATAACTTTTATTCATTATACCATTTCACAATAATTCCACTGTGCACTGCATGTTTTTCATATTTTCCCTTATTCAGTGGATATTTTGAAACCCCGAATCCAACTTCGAGAGCAAGACGCGTGTCAACCTCAACTCACACGTAAAATTTTAAAGCCACTCAGCAGAATCGAAACGAGGCAAAATTTGCTTTAAAGGACCATGTGGCACCTTCTCATTGGATACTATTTCGAATCTCCACTTAACTCTCCGTACCTCGAACTGTAACTTTATCACTTCCTCATTGGATTTTGCAAAGAAAAAAAAACATAATCCTCCCAAACTCTCAACGGTTTTTAAGCCTCTCTTCTTACCAGTTACCACACAAACGCATAAATTTCAGAAAGAGAGACGGAGAAGTGTTGTTGGGTTTTTTTTTTTTTGTTAATTAGAGAGAAAATTTTGTTGTTTTTGCAGGTGAAAAAAATGAAGAGTAACGAGGAAGTTATTTCTGTTGAGCTTCCGGCACCTGCTTCTTGGAAGAAAATGGTACTTTTTTTTCTTTAAAGTTTTAAATAGTTATTAATTTGGTTGTGTGTGTGTATGTATGTATTAATTTGCTTGTTCCTTTGAATTTTGTATCTTGCTTTAGTAGTTTATATCTGTTTTTTTTTTTTTTTTTTTTTGTCTTGGAAATTTTGGGCTATTTTTGGTGTTAATTTGGGAACTTACTGATTATTTTGTGTTTTATAGGTATTGTGCTGTAATTTTGTTTGTTCATGGTGGAAATTTTTATCATTGGGGTTACTTTTGAAGGTTTTACCTTTGTGTTGATGGTGATAGTTGAAGTTAGGGTTTTGTGCTCCTTTTGTGGAAGTTTTAATCTTTTCAACTATGTTTAAGTTTAGTTCTGACATGGTGAGTAACTTTTCCAAAACAGAACCAGGAAAAGAAAATTTTGCTTGACATTGTTTTCTCAAAAATTTTTTCCCTTCAAAGAAAGGGGGAGTCCTATTTTGCATTATATTATGAACTTCAGGAGAGTTTCACTGGCAATTGTGCAGCTGAACTCTGCTGCATTCTCTTTTGTGGTACTTTAGACCTAACACTGTCTTTTTAAGTAGTGGTTGAGAAAACTCAAGGGAGAAAGCTCTAAAATTTGAAACAAATTGATGTTGTATAGGAATCTTGTTTCAATTGGATTTGACAGTGGTTATTTGGTTACACTGTGCTTCGTATGCAAAATCTGTTCTGTGAGTCGAGATGTGGTATAGTTAGGTGATAGATATAGTCATAAGCAAGAAAAGGCTTCTCATCATGTTACTCGGGGTTAAATGTTAGCTTTTGATGATTGAATATTCAATCTACCAAAACTTGTTCTCTTGTTCTATCTCAGTGGGAAGCATGCACCGAGTTCTCCTACTGTAGTTGAATGCCAGAGATAACCATGAGTCCTTATGAGAATGTGATGAATTGCTGTTTCATGGGTTAGAGGTCTTGAGTTTAAGTGGTGAAACCTATGTTGCTTCGACTCTTCATTGTTCTTGAAGTACCCGTGTCCAAGATCCGTATCCGACACATATCCGGATATAGGTATGGGGATATGATCCTCCAAGGACCCTCCAAATACATGGAAATCTTAGAAAAAATTGAACATACCCGAGTCCAACACTTACACCCGAGTCCGAGTAACATAGGGTGAAACAGCTTTTATTTATGAATTGAACTTTTAATCATGTTTGTACAAAGAGGATTGTGGCTGTATCTGGGCTTTCAAGTGGTTGATTGTTTTCTCTATAATCTGATGTGTGTTTCATGTATTACTGGTCCCATGAAAAAGAATGTTCATTGATTAATGAAGAAGTAGTTAGAGATTTCTGTTAGCAAATTCATGGGGTTTCTTTATAATATATGTCATCTGTGCCATCATGTATTCAAATTTACTGAAATTAGAGTCCACCTAGTGGCCCCTGCTACGACCTTCTTTACTTGCATTAATGGCTGATTGTAATTTTCTATATTGCTCTGACTCTTCATTTTTCTTGAAGTACCCGTGTCCGACACTCGTATATGACGCATATCCGGACATGGGTATGGGGATATGACCCTCCAAGGACCCTCCAAATACATGTAAAAACTTAGAAAAAATTGAACATACCCGTGTCGGACACATAGCCGTATCCGATACTCACACCCGAGTCCGAGTAACATAGGTAATTTTTAAATATTTTTAAATGGAAATAATTATGTCTAGTGCTGATGCATCTCTCGTTACTTGCTTCAAAACATTTCTTTAAAAAATTAGGCTTTGATGACACATTGATAGACTATAACCTTATGCTACTAAATTTTTGCCTTCCACTTGCTCCATATGATTTGAAACACAGATGGCTTATGACCTATGTTGCTCCGACTTTTCATTTTTCTTGAAGTACCGTGTCCGACACATATTCGGATATGGGTATGGGATATGATCCTCCAAGGACCCTCCAAATACATGGAAAAACTTGGATTAAATCAAACATACCTGTGTTAGACACATACACGTGTCCAACACTCGCATCCGAGTCCGAGTAACATAGTTTATGACACATTTTGATAATATTTCAACGTTCAGGTTACTGTGCTTCTTATCTTGATTTGATGGTTTTAGTGCTACTTGTATAACATGTCTTTCCTGTTCATTGTTACAGTTTTTTCCGAAGAAAGTTGGTTCACCAAGGAAGACTGAGATCATGTACATTGCACCAACTGGGGAGGAGATTAATAACAGAAAACAATTGGAGCAGTATCTAAAATCGCACCCTGGTAATCCTCCAATAACAGAGTTTGATTGGGGTATCGGTGAGACCCCTAGAAGATCAGCGAGGATCGGTGAAAAGGCCAAGGCTACTCCAACACCAGAGAAGGAACCCCCAAAGAAGCGAGGCCGAAAATCATTGAGTGCAAAGAAGGAAGACAAGGAAACAGAGGCTGTTCCTGAAAAATCGGAGGGTGAGAAAGAGAGTAAAAAGGAAGATGCACAAGCCACTGCAGAAGGTGAAAAAGAAAAAGATACTTCCATTGAAAATCAGGTTGAGAATGGAGGTAAAACACTAGCAGCTGATCAGACTGAAAACACGGATGCCCAGATCGAGGAAGCTGGTAAAGATTTTAAGATATCAGAAACCGCAGAGGATGACAAAAAAGAAGAGGCTGCTGGTGCCGAAGAAACCCCAACTCGAATGGAAGTTCAAGAGAAACCTGCAGAAGCTAGTTGCACTGATGCAACTCAAACTGAAAAAGAAAAGGAGGAAGCCCCTATTGTAAAGGTGCCACAAACTCAGGCAGAGCAAGAGAATTGTAAGTGTGAGAAACAATCAGAAAAGCTCGAAACTGCGACATTGGAAGCCAATGGGGGAGTAGAGAAAGAGAATCCAAATGGAGCAATCTCCGTATCCGAGGGAGAGGCCAAAGTGAAAGGTGTACAGGAGGCTGCCGGAAAGTGTAATGTTCAGGTAGAGGAGAAAGGCAAGGCAGTAGATCCGGAGGTGATTGAAAACGGTAAGGTTAAACCAAGTGGGCAAACCGATACCCCACAACCTCCTGGATCCGCTCCTGTAAGCTGCTAAATATATCAACTATATCCTATGTTACCCGGACTCGGGGTGAGTGTCGGATACGGGTATGTTCAATTTTTTTCAAGTTTTTTTCATATATTTGGAGGATCAAACCCTCATACTCATTTCTGAATATGTGTCGGACACAGGTGTCGGACACTGATACTTTAGAGAAAATGAAGAGTCCGGGTAACATAATAGACTATATCCTAGCTATCCTGTGGTACTGTCTTTTTTGTATTTGCCACTGTAACCTCTATAATTCCTGGATGACTAACATTTATGCTGTTAATGCTAGACTTGATTGTAAGTAGGGAAATCAACTTGTATCCCTGTAAGAAGTAGGTTTTGAACATTGCAGCTTTTGTTACATTGTGCAGAAGTTAGATTGTAGGAACCTGGAACTCATGACTTATAGTTAGTGGCTCAAGTTTCAAATTGGACATTACATGTTATGTGGCATAGATTAACTGCATTGTGTGTTCTTTAATATTGATGTTTAGGCAATGCATATATTTGGTTTGCAGAGTTTAGTATATGATTACTATGAAGAATGGAGAAAGCTGGGTAGAAAGAAGGTAACGTCGTCTTTCGCTGCGAGGACTTGTAGGAATCATTTCATCATTCCTGGTGTGTCAAATCGTATCTCCTGCACATGTTTTAACATTCAGCTTTGAAACCTCCTGTTAAAGCATGTAGGTTTATATCCTAAATCTCTTCTTTAGGGTCAATATGAGACTTATTGTTCTCAGGATCTTTTTATGTACTGATTATTTTGAGTTCAAAAATGACGTTGATAACCCCTTGATACTGAGCATCTTCCATCTTTGGTTGAAGTGATTGCAATTTTTTCCAAAATTAGTCCCTATACAGTTTATTGATCAGATTTCTGAAGTGCAATCCATAGTGTACGTTCCTGCTTAATAAAGCACTTTAAAGAAATAATCAAGGTGTTTAGCCGATGATTTATTCCAATGATTAAAAAACCGGACCGATTCGTCGGATCGGTTGAATCGAAAATCGGTAGTCTGTCCGGTCTGACGGTTTAATTTGGGATTTTAAATTTTGAGACTAAAGTTGGTGTTCGAATTTAAAGTTGAATTTTTATGAAATCAATTTATATTCTCAATTTTTAACTTTAATACACTTATTGGACTTTTAAATTGATTAACGGGTCTTGATTGTTTTCGGCTTCAAATTGCTTTTGAATGATTATTAAGTTTCAATTTATTAAATGGGCCTTGATGGGTTATTGGACTTTGACCCAATTTGAACTAGTCCGGACTTGTTTTTCATTTTCATTTTTATTTTTTTTTTATTTTCTTTAATTTTTAGAAAAAAAAAAGAATAAAAAAAAAAATTCAGAAAGCAAAAATTGAAAAATCTGGAAATCTTGAAGTAGAAAAGAAAATGTTGAAGTGAAAGTGGAAATTTTGGGGATCAAGGTACCAAATCAACCAAAGGAAAAAGAATCAAATCTGAAAAAAAAATAGAAAGAAATTAAGGCAGATCCGATCTTCATCAATGAAAACTTTTATTCTTTTGATTTGAAACCCTTATTTAAGTAGACAAAGATTAGCAGCAAAGGGGACGACAAGAAAAACTTAGAATCATCAACTAAACAAACAAAAGTTTTTTTTTTTTTTTCTTTTCTAGAATACTCGAATTTCAAGTATAAACGTATTCACACTAATATCAACATGAAATAAATCATAAACACAAGAGACAATATTTTACGTGGTTCGATCCTAATGGCCTACTTCCATGGATGAGAGAGAAAAATTCAGTATAAACATAAAGATTACAAAGACTACAAAACACCCAATAAACAAACACTAAACCCGAGCCATGAAACAAACCTAGTTTCCATGCTCCATAGTGTTTAAATACATGGAATATCCTTAGTCCCATTAACCCGATGTCTTCTCCAACTCTTTCTTACATTCCTACTAACTTATCTCCCACATAGAGTTACATTTCTCTCATAATTCTAAAGGTCAAGACCCACTCTAAATTTATAGAGCTTATTACTTGATCACCAAGAATTCAATAAGAATTCTTACCTATTAAGAATATTTACTTATTAACTAAACTTAACTACCAAGTAATTCTCCAAACAATAAAATTTCACCAGAATCTAAATTGATTCCTAATTTGAATTTGAGTAAAATATCTAACAATCTGCAACTTGAAACAAATTTCGCCAAAAAGTTGGCCTTCAAGTAATCCCGACTACACATAACCGAATCAGTCCTGACAGCTTTTGATTCACATAACACATCCAATACCCATGTGCAGCCAAATCAACTTCACATAGTTGAATTAAGAGAGGAACCTCGATATAACCTCTCTCAATAAGAATTGTCTTTCATTATCGTGTGCCTCCAGAGACCATTAGCCGACACCATCGAGATCTTTTCTTCTTACCAATCTCCACAAATGAAATAACACTCTTCTTATCGTCAAGAACCTTACTATGTGTGATTTCCTTGACAAACCAATATTATACTCCACATATTTTTAGGACACGTCACACCATTCAAAAATTGTGTACCACTCACCAAGAGTAAACATATAATATCACAAGAAAAGTGTCAATATCTCTAGAGTAGTGAGAACATCTCTAAAGTATTCGATGTGCTCTATTCCAATAACCCAAAATCTGCACCTACTGCCTTCAGATCTTCAACAACATCAATTCTCACTTAGATCTAGAAATTCGTTGGAGCACTGCTGGATCAATTAAGAATTACTCCACCTGCAACTAACACCTTGTTGTAACAAATCTCCTCTTGCATGTCTTCGATCTTACGAACACAATCCGTAGCAACAAATCTCCTGAAACTGAACAATCATCTCTATGTCACTACTCATGATCGAAACATAACTCTTATACCATTTGTTGGGATTTTGAAGCATGAACGTATTCACACTGAGATCAACATGAAATAAATCATACACACAAGAAATAATATTTAACGTGGTTTGACTCCAATTACTTACATCTACGGATGAGAGAGAAAAATTCAATATAAACATAGAGATTTACAAAGAGTACAAAACAGTCAATAAACAAACACTAAACCTGAGCCCCGAAACAAATTTAGTTTTAATATGCTCCCTAGTGTTTAAATATATGAAATATCCTTCATCTCATTAACTCGATGTTTTCTGTGACTCTTTCTTACATCCCTACAAACCTATCTCCCACATAAAGTTACATCTCTTTCATAATTCTAAAAATCAAGACGATCACCAAAAATTTACTAAGATTTCTTACCTATTAACAATATTTACTTATTAAATAAACTTAATTACCAAGTAATTCTCCAACCAATAAAATTTCACCAAAATCCAAACTGATTTCCAATTAAAATGAGTTCAAATATCTAACAAACCAATAAAATTTCACCAAAATCCAAACTGATTTCCAATTAAAATGAGTCAAATATCTAACAAATAGTGGTAATATAAATAGCACTTGTAAGAGACAACATATCAAAACAGACAATCTGAGCAAGTCAGTAAATATATCTCACATTAATTCTCAAAAGTTTCACAATAGTTGATGACAAATTAAAGGAGAGCAAAGCAAATAGAAGTAGAATTAGCAAAAGTTGAAAATAGTGAACTAATTGAAAGTACTACTTTCCAAAATATATATATATATATATCATACCTTTGATCATGTCTTTATGATGATTCTCTTCATATTTCACCATCAAAGAGGTTCAAAAAAAGGTAGAAAAGCATTTTGAGTGGCTTTATCCTTCCATTCTAGCCTTTCCCACCACTCTTTCTCTCCTTGAATGCAGATTTGATTTCCCTTAGCACTGTCGGAGTTAACTGGGAGGTCCCTCAGTTTCGGGCATTCTCTTACAAAGATTTCTGTCAAACATGGGAAAGGTAGGACATCCCAGTATATACTCTTCAGTTCTGGTAGAAACTGTAGGCTAAGGTTTTGGAGCATAGAAAATGGACTTGGTTTCAGGTTTTTAACCATGTCTGCAACTGCAACTTCGCTCATTATTTCTTCGATCTTGGCGCAATTAACTACCCAAAGAAACCTTAGATTTGGAACAAGAATGATCCATGTCATGTCCCTCAAGTTGCTGCACTCAAATATGGTCACCTCGCGAAGTGTGGGAAACAGTGAGGTTTGTAACATTCTTCTTCTTCTTCTTCCTCCTTCCCCTAATTCTTCGGTCACGATCTTCATCTCTTCCAAGTTTCCACATTCGCTAACATCCAGCCTCTCTAGACGCTCCATATTTGCTAGAGATGAAACGTTTAACAGCTTTGTCTCTTTAAGAACACAAAGAGATAGTTCTTGAGTGCAGCCCTGTAAGTTTGGGAAGCTCAAAAATCTTTCTAGATGCAAGGCGCTTCTTATGTGAATACTCAGCATATTCAAATATTGCAAGCACCCCAATTCCTCTATTAGATTTAGACCTTCATTGCCCTCATTCAGGACATTGTCTCCATCTGTTTCGTATGGATTACGAAAGCCATTCAAATGCTGCACTTGCAAGCACCCCAATTCCACTATTACATCTTCATTATCATCCATTTCGTTTGGATAATAATCACCAGTCCCACATCGAAACATTCTGAATATTTGCAGTTTCGAAAAGCTGGATATCAGTTTTCGTGGAATTCTCGTAAGAATCTCCGTATATCTCAAGTCCAGGTATTTTAGATTTGCCAAACTCTTCAGCTTAGTTGGCAACTCTCTTATGCCTGTCCGTGATAGATTAAGACATTCCAGTGAAACCAATTCTGAGATTCCCTCAGGCAAGTCTCTTAAACCCCTGTTTCCTGCCAAGTTCAAGACTCTTAAATTAGGCATAGATTTGAAGAAGCCATTGCTGATGACCTGCAACTCATTATAGTTGAGTAACAATGTTTGAAGGTTAGGGCATGAAGGTGTTGCAGTGAGATCTTTAATTTTATTTCCTATCAGTGAGATTCTTCTTACATTTTCCCATTTCCCAACATCTGGTGTTTCAATTAATTGGAGCCCAGCTTGCACAAAAAAGCTCTTCTCAGCAGCTGCTTCAGACTCGCAGGCGATCCACAAAGTCATGTCACGAATCACATCATGCATCTTAACATAGTATTCTCCATCTTCTTCTAATAAACAAGCATTAAGAAGAGAATCAATGATACTATATCCCTGCAATCGAGCTCTACTTATGCAGTCAAATTCATCCAAAAGCCCCTCGCAGAACCAATATTCTATGAGCTCAGATTTCAAAATAAGAACATCTTCAGGATACAAACAGCAGTATAAGAGACAAGATCGAATTGTGTCAGAATGCAAGCTATCATAACTGAATTTTAAAAGAGGATAAACATCTTGCCCCATTCGTGCCAGCTTATGGGCAGATTTCTTCAACGTCTCAACTGCGTATTCCCATGCTTGGGGTGTTTTCTTGCTAGCCATGGCTCGGCCAATTGTGATCAGTGCCAGAGGCAATCCACCACACTTTTCGGACACCCTTTTCGCTAACTCTGGAATATCCGAATGGCTATTGAGTGTCTCTTCTCCAACTTTCTCTTTGAACAGTTTCCAAGCTTCATTTGCTCTCAAACACTCTACTTTGATTTCTTGAGCTTCCATTTCATTACAAATCTCCAAAAAACGAGTAGTAAAAACTACTTTAGAACCATTTTCTTGGCTCGGCAAAGGCACCCCTATTTGGGTTAAATGCACACGTTCCCATACATCATCCAACAGCAAAACAAATTTTTTTTTGCTCAAAATTCTGAAGATATCTACAGCTTTCTCATCACAACTTTTATTCTCCAACTCGTTTAAAAGGCCTATCCTTTTTCCAATATTTTCCTGAACATTTTCAACCCTGTGATCTTTAGACACAACTACCCAAATTACAACATCAAAATCAAATTCAGCACTACTCAACCAGTTGTTAATTTGGGTCAAGAGTGTTGTCTTCCCAACTCCTCCCAGTCCATATAAACCAATCATTCCGAATTGTTTGCCTTTGAGTAAGCTCGACACCTTAGCCATTGTTGATTCCAAGCCCACTGTGGGCTCAGTCGGTCTTACATGCACTGGAGCTGTGGGTTCGTTCTCAGCTACCTTTCCAAAAACTCCTTTACTCTTTAGCTCAACTATTTCTTTAATTTTTTTAGTCACTTTTCGACCAAACTTGTAACTAGATCTGCAATTCTTGGAAAAGTAACCTGCGAGACATAATTTCTGGGTTTCTTTAGAGCTATCCTTTATCAATTCCTCAGCTTCCTTCATCATAGTTTCTGCTCTTGAAAGCCAAAATTGAACTTGGCTAAGCCGCTTGATCATATGTTGTTGTTCAGCACAATCAACCCTTCGATGAACGTCATCCTTGAGCGCTTTCAATTCCTCCAATGCAACACTTAGAGCTCTGACATTTTTTTCAAGCTTACAAGTGTAATTTGCATGTCGAACAATGCAACCCAAACAACAAGAGGTTGCGTCCTCTGTTGAGATTTCGATTGAGCACAAATTACCCATGTTGTGATAGAATCTTAATTTTGATTGATAAACAAATTAAGAAGGATTATAAACTACAAGTATACTGAAATGGTGAAATTGAAGTTTCAGACTTCCAGTTACTATCTCTCTGGAATGTATGTGTGGGCACAAAAATGGATCTCACAACAAAAGTCTCTAGTCTTCTTCCCCTATTTCGGGTTTTGGCCCACCTTTTGTTTTATTATTTTTTTATTTAAAATGTTAAAATTAACAATATTTATTGTTAGGTATTGTGTACCAATAAATACAAAAATAATTATTTCTTATATTTAATTTATTTATAAATTATGCTTTTTTTTTTTATCTAATGAGTACCATATCATATCTGTACGATAAAAATTGAAAATTATGGAGCTCAAAGAAATTATCCACGTGTCACTGTAACCGTACTTTCCAATTTTTTTTCCTTGTTCTTTTCTTCCTTTGACCTATGACTAACACCGTTTTTTTTTTTTTTTTTTTTTTTTTTTTTTTTTTACTTTTGCCAAAATACAACCCTTTTTGCTTTTTTATTTGAAAAAAAAAAACCAAGTGAAACGGGATAAAGACGAAGGAATGAGTGGGAAAAAATGATGAGATTTTGAGCCAAAAAATAAATAAAAAGGGATTGGATAGAAAGCTTTTCTCATTTTGAAAAAAAAATGAACCGAGACAAGGATGAAGGAATGCGTGGAAAAAATTGATAAGGAAAAAAAGAGTTTGTAGAAAAATCGATAGAAAAAAAAAATGAGAGGGATTGGAATTGGTAGGCAAATTTATCTGAATATTGTTAATTTTTTTTTAATTATTTATATTTTGGAATTATTTATTAAAATATATTAAAAAAATATCAAGAAAAGTCGTCATATGATATGACGATTTTTTTTCATGTTTAAAAAAAAAATTGCAATATATTTTTCAAATTTTTTTTAAAAATTGTTCGGAAGTCGTAATATGATATTGCGACTTTCGAACTTTTTTTTTTTTAATTTTTAAATTTTAACCGTTATTAACGGTAAAAATAAAAAATTAAATTAAATTAAAACTAGTTCGGAAGTCGCCATATCATATGACGATTTTCCTTCATTTATTTTTATTTATAGTTTATAATTTAAAAAAAAAAATTATAAATTATAAATAAAAAATTAACAATTTACAAAAATTGTTAAAATATTGATGATTTATCGTAATATCAATCGGATTCTTTCAACTCGTATTCGTAATGAAATGGACCTCTGGGAAAAAGACCAACCAAAGCGTTGTAGATTATGCAGGAACGAAGGTCATAGCTAGACCTATCCACTGATCGGGTAGCCCGTCCGGATCATATTGGGCTAGGCTTGGACAAGTGTTTTTGTAATTCGGGTCGACCCGGCCTAGCTCGAATTACTATTTATTAAATAAAAAATATTTTCTATTTAAATTTAATTATAAAAAAATATATATAAATATAAAAATGTATTTTTAATATTTTCATATCTTTTGAATAGTGAAACGAGCTTTTGGGTCGGCTCAGTCTCGGCCCGGAATGGGTTTGGACAAGGGAAATAAAAAAATTTCGGGACTCGGCCCAACTCGGCTCATGGACACCTCTAGTTATAGCCGTCGAAAATGTTTTTATCAATTTTGTACGTCGGGTGAGAGATCGCATCAATAATAATATCGTTATACATACAATTATTGTATACATAGCATTAAAAAATATATAAATTATATACATATAGTTACAATTTGTGTATCCGTGTCGTGTTCGTGTATTTTGTCGTGTCATAATCATGTTTAAGGTTATATAAACTTAGATACGTTAATAATTCATATTATATAGATACTGAGAAGTTCGTGTATTCGTGTCGTATTCGTGTTATTTTTTCGTGTCGTGTTTTTAGTTATTTTTTCCTTGTGATTTTCGTGTCGTGTCCAATATTACTAGGTCTATATACAGTTAAAAGAATATATAAATTGTATAAACAAATTTTATATAAAAATTTTATATAATTTTTAAATTTTTTGTAATTATTTTTAAATTTTAATTTAAAATTTATTAAATTTATTTTTTTAAAATTATAAATTATAAATTATATAATTTTTATTTTTTAATTTTATTATTTAATATTTAAAATATATATTATATATATAACATTGTGAATTCACAATGTTGTTGGGAAGTCGTCATATCATATGGCAACTTTCCAACAAGATAAAAAAAAAGGGTAACAAAATGCTTAAATTTCCTTTTTTTTACAATTTGAAGCTCGGAAGTCGTCATATGATACTGCGACTTCCGAGCTTAATATTTTTTAAAAAATAAAATTTATACATGGATTTTAAAATCGACGTATTTTGGTATATAATTAAGAAGATAGGTAATTTGAAAAAAGAAATAGCAATATCCTAAATTCCTAATAAATTTGCCGAATTGGTGACCGAAAGAAAATAAGAAAATAAGGACAAAAAAGAGAAGAAGGATGAGAGAGGGAGAAAAGGACAGGAAATTTTGACGAGATTCCGAGACTTGAAAATATTATATACGACAAAATTACACGATACTAAAAAAATAATTAAAATACGACAAAACACAACACGACAAAAAAAAAAGCACAAACACAACACGGATGTCTCAAAATCTATATAATACGAATTATTAACTTATCAAAAGTTATATAAATATAAAATACCTTAAACACGATTATGATATAATAAAATATATGAACACGACACGAATATACAAATTTTCAGATCTATAATCAGTGACACCAAGCTTAGATTAGCCCTGAAAAGAATTTTTTTTCATATAACTTTGGCTCTTTTTTTTTTTTTTTTTTTGAAAATGTTTAAATGTAATGTTTAACCCAGTTTTTTATTTTTTTTATTTTTTTTCTAGCACAAAGGACATTTTCTTCTTCTAATTCAAAGTTGGCAACTTGACCTGTGAAAATGTATGGAAAAAGAAGAAGAAAGTATTCTCATTTAACTATATAGCATCTCAAAGAACAATATTTAATTAAATAATTGATCATGTATGATCTCTTTATTCAAAATAGTAGGGTTTGAATTTTTTTTTTTTCCAATTCAAAAAGCAATATAATTATATAATATCTCATTGTTATAGTTTAAAATTTCTTTTGAAAGTTTGGCTTTCAAATTTTGAGATGAACCAAATAAAATTTAATCATAGATAAAAACCTCTCATTTTGTAGTCTAATATCTTGAATTTAAAAAACCAAAATAATTATATAAATAAAAAAAATTCTCATACACTGATCGTGGAGTGGAGTTTTCAGATTTTACTGAAAATTTTCTCATACAGGAACTCTGTAAATAATTCAAGGAAAATTTGATAAAATAGTGGACAAAGTATATTACCTAAAGCATAAATTTTCATTGAATTTTCTAATAGATCTGTTTATGGATTGGGCAGGGTCAAGGTTGCGGTTTGAAATTTTTTTTATTTTTTTTATTCAGGCTTGGGTGAGTCAAAGCGAAAATTTATATTATTGTTCGAAATAATATTAATTTTTTTTTAATATTTATAATTAAATTTAAATAATTTTTTTTATTAATGAATAATAATTCAAATCGAATCGATCAAAATTTTTTTTTTTTAAATTCAGATTCGATTCAATATAAACGGGATATGATAACCTATTCTTAAACAGGCTTATTTTCTAAGTAGTCAAACTCGCCATCAATAAGTTAATTATATGGGCCTACATTAATTTCCACGTTGAAACAAAACAAATCACATCCAAAGCAAACAAATGCAATAAGGAAAAAGATACAAGTGGTTGGAAGAGAAATAGGTACTGATATTTCAACATTTGGAAAAGAGAACGGTTATCGTTTAAAACCAAGCCTTTTTCAAGTTGCCACCATGAGAAGAAAAAGTTTCCATCTTTAAAGGCCACTTAATAAAGTTTATTTGTGTGGTCTAGATATTTCCATGAGTCAGACTTGATAGCGATCCAAAATTTTTTATTATTATTTTTTTTATTTAGATAGAATCGAATCAAGTTTTAATGGGTAAATTTGAAAAACACTTATTTATTTGAGAATAATTGTTCAATGGTCTAATGGTTAAAAATAATTTGAAAAAGAGAAATGAAAAAATTAATAATTATTAAAAAGGAACTTGTAAAGACTAATATACCCTTAATAAAATAACTTTATTTCTCTATCATTTTCTTTGATCTTCGCCCGTTCGACTGTTCCCCTCTCAGCTTTACCGCTCCTCTACCCTTAAAAAACAAATTTCTCTTTGCCTTTGACACTTTGCCGCTCATCTCTTTTCAATCCTAGTGCCATTCCTCTTTCAAAAATTGAAGCCATTCTCGTACGGTTTCTCTCCGAAATTATTCGCAACAGCCATCCTTACATTTGAATGTGTTTCTTGATCCAAAACAGACTATGGGTTTAAAGGAGTCCCCATGGGAGAAATGCCAGAAGGTCAAAATCCCATGCCACATACCACCAGGTAAATTTGCTATTAGTGTTTTTTTTAGTTCTTTCTTCTGCTTCCTGTTAACACCCTATTTTAGATGGTAGAGAGTTCCCCTTAAGTAATTTCCACAATTATCACGATGGAAGATTCAATTGCATCTTTGCAACCATGGATGTCTATTTTCTTTCATTCCCGTCCCATTACCCACAATCTTTTTCCTTTTCTACTTTTTTTCTTAATAAGAATAGTTAACAACTTGAAAATTTTATTTTTGGGAATTGATTTTGTTGTATATACATTCACCCCTTTACCTAAAAATATTGGAAGTAAAAAAAAAAAAAAAAAAATTGTTACAAATATCTTTCTTGATATGTGATGATAATTGTACCATCAAGGTGGAAATATCCCGTTGTTAAAAATATTAGGATTCAAATTTACAGAATATATTGATTTTTGGTCTATTGCAAAAATTAGTTTTCTACACGTAATTGTTTTTATTTGATGTGAGCACTAGCATCTGGATGAATTGTATGCCCAAAAAGTTTAGCAGAGAAAATGAAAACCATTTAATATATTCTTTAAAGAATTGCTCAATTGAGTTTGATTGAAGCCTTATGGAGCTTCAAACTTGAATGACCAGTGATTCCAAGATGTAATTATCAGACTGATGGCAATAAGAGATTTTCTTTTATTCTATTAACTTGAGATCTAGATGCTAAGAAAATGAAGTTTCTCTGGATAAAAGTTGTCACACTTGTTTTATGAGCACTTTTGGTTTTAAAATATGTTCAAAGCAAATTTTGGAACCAAATTTTGGAGTATTTTGAAGAGGTATATTTGTATTAGCAAAATTGACCAAAGAGGCTTGATAATCACATATCATACCATAAAACAACAGTAGAAGATTTTTCTTGTGATGAGCTTAAAGCCACTCCATCTTGCATGGACATTCTTTGCTTGTTTCCAGTAAATTCTTGTTGAAATAATAATAATAATAATAATAATAATAATAATAATAATAATAATAACAAGACGCAGGTTTCTTCAATCTGCCTCTAATATTTTTTGTATTTTTAAGCCAGTGTCAGTAACAAAACCATTTTTTATCTGATAATTAGAATCACTCCATTACTATTGAACTATGACCGAATTTCAGCTATAAAAATAAGTTGAAGGTGGCCAATATTTTAGTTGAACTTTTACCTTTTACTTTGTAGCTAATTTTCACTGGTTTATGATATGTGATTTTCAATGTTAAGCAAATTGCAAGGTATGTATTTTAGTACCCGAGTTTCATATTTGCCAATATGGGTGATTGAACATGTACTACAATTTGTTGTTGGACTGCTAACAAAGTTTTCCCCACTGATATAAAAGAAGGCATATGTTTGGGGTAAGTTTTCTATTTGTACATATAGTTAAAATGAATGTACATATAGTTCTGTTAAATGTACATATTGTTATAGTTATATGTACATATAATAGGGATGACAATCCTATTAATAGTGACATTTTTTTCTCATAACAACAAAAGAAAAAGAGAAAATAAATTGAAATCAAACATTAATACTGACATCTATTTAAATGCTTTTTAAATTATAGGAGTATCATGTCATTTTATAATAAGTATAGTATCATATCAAGTTTTAGGATTCCTTATAAGCACTGTTCATCTATTTAATGATATGGAACTAAATGGAGTGAATGGATTGCTCAATTATGTATGGTGTGATCAGTGGCTTTGCTTGTGCAAAGTTTGCAATAAAGTTAAGAATTGGAAACTCATAATCTGTTTCAATTGTTGGCTGGGACCTTGCATGGTTAACCATCTTTGTGATCTTGGCCAAGTTTATAAGTGATTTGACTATTGTAAGCTAAAGAAAATATTGTATATGCACTTAAAAGGTAAAAAAAAAAAAAGTTAATTGAACTTGTTTCTTATTGATCACAGTTGTTGGGTTGGGGAAAATGTGCATTTCTTTGATGAGGTGCATGAGTTTGGCAAAATTCCAATAAATAACCCTGTAAGAAGGACCTACATGTCACAACATATGATTAACAAATACATAATTGCAGGTTTATTATTCTTATTTTTGAGGAAGCACTACTCAAATTTTAAATTTTCAGTTCTCTTCATTATTTCTGTTCTCAAGTCTTATGATACAGAGTTCATTTAACTTAAAAGATATCTTTTATATCTTTCAAATATAGAACTTGTATGGATAATTATATTTTTAGTATCTTGATAATTTTAAGGATGAGGAACATATAAGAGCTTAATTGATTTGGATTTAGGATAAAATTTGTCATAGATATAAAAAAGTACATATAGTTTTGTTGAATGTACATATAGTTATGCTATTTGTACATACTGTTATTCTTCTATGTATATAAGTGGACTTATTCTCTTGAAGTGTTTCTTAGTAAAACTGTTATTTTAGAGTAGTTTTAAATGATTCCGATATTACAGGGAGGGATTATGGTTAGGGGTTTGGGGTCTCTCTATAGTAAGAGTATTAAAAGTTATATATTTATTACTATTACTATTTTGTACGGATGATTATATTTTTACTATCTTAATAATTTTAAGGATGGGAACATATAAGTGCTTAATTGATTAGGATTTAGGTTAAAATTTGTCACATATATAAAAATGTACATATAATTTTGCTGAATGTACATATAGTTATGCTATATGTACATGTTGTTATACTTCTATGCACATACAAGTTGACTTATTTTCTTGAAGTGTTTCTTATAAAACTATTATTTTAAAATAGATTTAAATGATACTTAGATTACAGGGATAGGTTTGGGGTCCCTTTATACTAAGAATATTAAAAGTTTTATATTTTTCCTTATATTATTTTATGTAAGTTTTTGATGGTTGATATATAAACTTTACCTTTGTTTAAAGAAAATGAATCCTTTATCCAAAAACTAACTTCTTGGTGATAACGTCAATGCAGGTTGATGGTAAAAATTGTAAGGAATCCATATATTTTGTTTGGGACTTTGCAAAAAAGCATAGAAGTTATATATATTTTTTGTGCACCTACGTCAACACCAAGGTTCGAGGTACTCTTTTTTTTTTTTCCAACAAAGATCGAGGTGCTCTTTTTTTTTTTCCAACAATGAATCGAAGCAATATTGTTTCAAGGAAGCTAAATCATGCTTCCTTTATGTCAATCATTTGTTAGCAATTTTTTGTTACACTTCTGTACAAACTGAAGAGTCCTACTTGTTTTTGTTAGTTACTAAGACATTTGGGGTATATACAAATCTCATATAGAGTATTGTAAATAACACTTTTTGTATTAAATGCATGTACCTACTTATGTAAACAATTATTGTTACTAAAATTCATCTTTCAAGTGGCTGACTACAAGACAATAAAACTTTATGGAATGTTACTTCATTTGTATAATAAAAATAAAATAAAAAAAACATAGCATTTTCCTCACGAAGTGGTAATTTTCACTCGTAAATGTATATTAGGTTGATTATTAATGTACAAAATAGTTTATAGATATGTAAATGGTAGTAGAATTATATGTACATTTGACTTTTAACATATACCCTTTGAACTATACATCTCCATAGATAAATTGAACTATAAATCCACTTGCATTACGAACAGTGTTATCATAATGAATGCTCAAGTCCTCTGATGCATTCATCAGTTTACAAGACATGTACCCCATCTCAACAAATGCCAAAAGCAAAGTCAAATTCGATCAAATTAAATTAAGTAATAATCAGACCTATGTCTAAAATTGAAAACACACAAAAGCAAAAGAGGCAGGTTTGAAGGAGAAATAGAACATGTTAAATGGTATTTTCACCATGGAATTTTTTACTTTTTCTTTTCATACCTAAAAAAAATACGACAAAAGTAATAAACCACCAAAAGAAAATCTAACTAACTGGAGCTTAGTAAAGTATGAAGTACCTATCTGCAAATGTCATAAAAGATTGATGGAACCTTTTGCTTAGAAAAAGCTTATCCAATGGTTCATTAGGAATGTAACATTGCACAATATGGCAATTAGAGAGAACTATAACTCCAGCCTATATGAACTGATGATAGTGGGACAATGCAATAGGTAACAATTATAATGATTTAATATAAAATAGTAAAAGTAGAAAATATATAACTTTTACTACTTTTGTTATAGAAAGACTCCAAATCCTTAACCATAATCTTCCTTGTACTCCTAGAATCGTCTAAAACTACTATAAAGTTACAACTTTGCTAAGAAACATTTCAAGAAAATAGATCCACTTATATGTAAATAGAAGTATGATTAGAAGAATTATATGTACATTTAGTAAAAGTATATATACATTTTTATATCAGTGACAAATTCTTTAACCTAAAGCCTTTAATCTAAATATTCACATTGTAATAACAAACCTTCAATTTTTCCCTAATCCAACAAATATCAAGTCCTTAAAGACCCATATAGTGGGAACCCCTGAATCTAGAGCCACTTGGAGTTCCAACCCAGTTCCATCCCCATACTAAAATGAAAAACGGAGTATCCTAAACCGGTACTTGTTAATATTCTATGCAATCTACAAGTTCTTTTTTAGCCTGATCAAAAGAACATTCAGTAAAAAATAGGAGTATTTAAAAAGCACAACGATAAATCAAAGAAGTTATCTACCTCGATTTTAGTATTTTCATATCAATGTTTATCACCTACATATACTCATCACCATCACTTGTATATATGCTTTTATATAGTTTATTTGTCCTTAATTTCTTTAAAGATGTTAAGACTGCAATAAACAATGCACAACTGTAGGCAATTAGAAGATATCAATCTTAAATGTGTTTGTTCAATCTGCAGTCATTAACATATGTTTTTTGGTTAGCAAAATTAATCTCCTACAACTACTTTCCAGGAAAAATATAGTACTAACATTTATTATTTGGTTGTTAGGTAATGTTGCATTTATAAAATTTATAAAAGTCATATATAAATTCATTATCCTTTTAGTATTTTAGAATAAGCTTCTGCTATTAAATAAAATAAAAAATCAAAGAAAGGGAATACACATCTGTGTTGCTTTAAGATTCAAGAACACAGACCTGCAAAATCGACTATTAACAACCAACAAGTTCTTTCCTATTTCCATTTTAAGATTCAACAACACAAAAACTTTAATACCCATAAACTATTTTGTTATAAACATGCAAAAATAAAGAAATGTATGAAAGCAAAGCAAACAAACAAACCTGGTATTGTTGTTGAATGACAAAAACTAGTCGTAGTGGAAATTTGTATATTAAAAGAATTATTTGTGAATAAATTTAGAGAAAAGTTATTTGTTAAAAAAAATTGTAAAGACAAAAAAAGGAAGATAGAATGGGGAAAGGGGAAGAGGGAAGAGACGGATGGAGAATGGGAGAAAGGGAAAGGGTTGTTAAGGGTTGTATACTTGTCTTTACAATATTCTTAATAATAATTTTTTATCTTTTCATTTCTCTTTTATAAATTATTTTAAATTATTAGACCATTGAAAAATTAATCTACTATTGGGAAGATGTTTTTCCAATTTTCCCAGTTTTAATTGACTCGAAAATTTATATCATTAACCAGGTCGCTCGATCTCGATTCTTAAATAGATTTAGTGTAATCATTGTTGTAATAGTAATTAGATTTTGGCATTGATATTAATATATAAATCGATTTTGAAGACAAAGTTAACAACAAATTGTAATGAAATAAGGAAAAAAAATTGCTATCAGGCATTAAAAACAAGGCAAATAAAAGTAAAAGTGTCACAACTGTGTAGTTGGGATTGAAGAAGGATCTTAAAGCTCAGGGGATTAGCCCAAACTTTGCTTGTTCTTCCAAATGCTGAAGTTGATAATGTTAGGTGGGCTGTTTTAAAGATTGGCTCTTTTTCGGTTTCAAACACATAGTAACATCTGAGATCAAAGTAGTCTAGGGTACCTTGGCATCATTTGGTATGGTTCTCCCTTAATGTATCGAAATACTCTTTCATCACTTGGCTTGACATCTTGGACAAGCTTAGCACATTGGCAAGGATGCAATCATGGGGACTTGTTCATTCTACAACCTGTTTGCTGTGTCAGGAGTTTGAAGAATGCAGGGATTACTTGTTTTTTTATTGCTCTTTCTCCTCGCAGGTTTGGAAAAAAGCTCTTGCTGTCTCCTCTGTTAATAATAATCTTATACATTGACAATACTTCCTACAGTAGGCTACTTGTCATAACGTGTCAAATACGAATTCAGCATGCTAGACATAAATAAATGGAGTCGCTACTAATCATCTAATCTAGGTGTAATTAGTCACATATACGAATCTATCCTATTTAAAGTAATCCTAAGCTTGACTAAGGCACCTTAAAAAGAATAAGTTCTGGTCTACTTATCAGAACTAGGTTCGGGAGTATGGTTACATGTTAGGAAGGATTAGCACCCTCACAACGTCTATCTAAGTGATAGTACCTAATTAGTCTTGTGATACTTAAAAAGTCTTAATTAAATAGTCTTGTCTATCTTATTTCATTTTAATTGTTAAAGTTAGAAATCTCGGAGATTATTTTTTAGGTCTTCCTTCCATTCATTCCGGAGAAATTATTAAAAAATGTTTTCTCACCTCGAGAGTATTCAAAAGAAACCATTCGTTCTATTAAGAGGCTCCATCATCGGAAAAGTTAGATTGTTCAACAAAATTATTTCTCTTAAATTAATCTTCCATAATTAATCCACATTTTATTAATGTTTGTTTGAAAAATAAATTCTGATATTTAATATCGAAAATCATCCCTTAAAATATTCTTCCATTCGTTCTGGAGAATTTTTAAGAGAATTTTTCTCACCTATTTTTTTTTTTAAAAATCAACCATTCGCGACTCTCTTGAATTTCATCATCGAAAAAAAATCTTAATTTATCTTTCAATTTAAATTAAGCATTTATTATGGAAAATCAATTTGAGAAAAAGATGTTGAAAATTAATTATTCTTAAAAAAAATAAAATTTTGATTTTTATTGGTATTGGTATTGAAAATTATCTCTTAAAAAATCCTTTCATTCATTCTGGAGAATTTTTAAGAGAAATTTCTCACCTAGAAATTTCTCAGAAATCAACCATTCGTAATTTCTTTTAATTTCATCATTGAAAAAATCTCAATTTATTAATTTTAAAAATAACTAATCTTCAATTAAATAAAACATTTTGATCAATAAATAAATAAATGGTTAATAATACTAAATAAATATATAATTAATAATATACAATCAGTTAATAAAATATAAGAATATAAAATATAATATAATATAATAATAGTAATTAAAATAAATAGTAGTTTTTTTTATGAAGAAAATAATAGTTAATAATAATAATAGTAAGCAAATAATAATTAAGTCACAAAATAAAAACCTGCAAAAAAAATTTAAAATCCAATTAGTAATAATAATAAATAAATAATAAATAATAAAACAAATAAACAAAACAAACACACAAAAAATATAAATAAACCAAAAAAAAAAAAAGAAAAGTAAGGAACCAGCTATATGCGGGTAGGGTCGGCGTGCGGTTCGCCTGGCCCGACCCGCCTGTAGTTGTTTAAAACAGCCATTTTTTTTGTCCCCTTTTTTTACCTGTTTTGAAAAAAAATCTATCATTTTCTCTGAATTTTTTTTTTCCAAGAACACTGATGAGTGTTCTTCACAGCCCAGATTTCGATGGGCTACTGCCGCCACTCGCCGCCGACCGCCGTCGCTACCGTCGCCGTCGTCGGTCGAAAAATTCCGAAAAAAATCTCAAAAAATTTCTCTCGATCTCCTCGACTCAAAAACTAAAATAGTTTTTTTCCGAATCTCTCTAGAATTTTCTAGATCTGAAATCAAAGTTCAAAACTTCAGCTCCTCCGATCTACTCCCTTGATCGTCGAATGGCCACCACTTTCTAGCCTTTGCTTCATCTATTTAAAACATATATTTTTCCTTAACAAATACTTTCCGAAACAAAGCCTAGCATCAAAATTTCGAAAATCACTCAAGAAAAAAAATATTTTTTTTACTGATCTTACTCTATATTTCGAAATTCTTGTGTTTTCTGATCTTTGATGTGTCCTTTGATTGTGATGCTTGAGTTCATTATATAGAGAAGAGATTAAGTTATACTCAAATTAGGAATTTTCATCTGACCAAAAAATACATTTTGTTCCAATCACTTTTTTAGAGTCCTTTTTTAATCCAAAGAAGAGATTTGTTTCAACCCAAATTTTTTTTTTCTAATTTTTTTTTATTTTCTAAATTATCTGATTTTTTTTTTAGTTTTTTCTGATTTTCTGTTTTTTTTTTGTTTTCTTTTATTCTTTTATTCTAAAAATAAATAAAATAACACCCAGATAAAATCCGGTGTCTACAATTGCCCCTCTTTGTGCATTCCCTGAGAAACAGGGGATGTGCAAAGACGTAGACACCCTACTAAGTCCTATGTACTAAAAAAAATCCTATCGTAGAAAAGCTCCTCTAAGCGAGGCATAAACTTTAATAAACCCAACGTAAAAACATACTCCTCCACCGAGGCTTCAACTTTAAAAAAAAAACAATACTCTTCCACCGAGGCTTCAACTTTAAAAAGAAAACAATACTGCTCCACCGAGGCTTCAACTTTAAAAAGAAAACAATACTCCTCCACCGAGGCTTCAACTTTAAAAAGAAAACAATACTCCTCCATCGAGACTTTAACTTCAAAAAGAAAACAATACTCCTTCACTGAGGCTTCAACTTTAAAAGAAAACAATACTCCTCCACCGAGGCTTCAACTTTAAAAAGAAAACAATACTCCTCCACCGAGGCTTCAACTTTAAAAAAAACAATACTCCTCTACCGAGGCTTCAACTTTAAAAGAAAACAATACTCCTCCACCGAGGCTTCAACTTTTAAAAGAAAACAATACTCCTCCACCGAGGCATCAAATTTAAATAAATTTAACGAAATTTGCAAATTCTCAAACGTAAATGTAAACTTCAAAAATCTTACCTTGAATCCCAAAAGAAATCGCTAACCTCGCAAATTAGCATTCCAAATTAAAATTCACGTCTAAATCATACTGCATACCTGAAATAATCTTTCTTGGGTGCAAATACATAAATGCAATGCAGTACATGAATGCCATGAATACCGATGCATATCGTGCAATGGATGTCATGAATGCTCTATAATAAACAATATCAACTCCCCGAATCAAAGTAAAAGGTTCTCAAGCTCATTATTCATCTCTGTTCGTACTTGGCTTCAAACTGGTAGAACGAATCTTACCATCTCTTTCCTTTTTCAAAATCTTCTAATATGAACAAATTTATTCCCTCGAAAGTTTCAAAACACCAATCATTCTATTTCTCATCTTATGCCAGCTCAACTGAGCTTAACATTCCATCATGAAAATTCTCATCTTCAAGCATTCTCACTTTTAAAAAAAAAAAAAATCAGATCTCATCTCATTTCATCTCCTGACTTTTATGTTCAATTATCCATAGATTTCTCATAAAAATAAATGCAGGGATCTCCTAAGATTATATTCCAATTTATCAATCATTATTCTAATTTCATAGCAAACGCAATGCATGATGCATTCCCTCTATTCAATGCAAAGGTATAAAATTGAGAATAACAAATGGAAGGCAAAAATAGGCTGGAAAGAAAGATCTTTATTAACAAAATAAGGAATAGAATTCATCTCAAAGAATAAAAGAGCATCTCAAAAGGTTTATCACAAAGGTGTTAGGATAACAAAACCAGTATCCAAACCATGAATACTTAGACAATCTTAACAGTTCATCCAAAATTCTCATCTAAGAACCAATCCCAATCGATGTCTTCAATCCTTCAGAGTTCATCAAACTAGACATTGTCCCCATCTTCATGAAATTTTCTGAATGACGCTGATCCTCCTCATATCTAAACCGTCCTTTCGGGTTTTCAACTTAGACAACCCCCATTGACCCAAACCGTCTTTTTCGGGTTTCAAGTTGAGTCCTCATTTTTCTTTTTTTCTTTTTTCTTCTTTTTTTTTTTTCTTTTAAGCAAAATATTTCTTCACAGCATCCGAATTAATTGGCTTTGGCAAAACATCCCCATCCATCTCAGTCAAAATCGAAGCTCCACCTGAAAAAGCTTTTTTCACCACATAAGGACCTTCCCAATTCAGCGTCCACTTCTCTCGATGATCATGCTGATATGGAAGAATCTTTTTCAAGATTAACTCTCCTCCCCTAAAATGTCTGGGACGGACTTTCTTATCATGCTCTCGCATCATTCGCTTCTGGTGCAACTGACCATGGCACAACGCTGCAAGTCTCTTTTCCTCAATGAGATTCAACTGCTCAAAACGATCTGGTACCCACTCTGCTTCTTCCAGATCAACTTTTTTCAGTACCCTTAAAGAAGGGATTTCTACCTCGACTGGTAACACAACCTCCATTCCATATACCAACGAAAACGGGGTTGCCCCTGTGGATGTGCGAACCGAAGTTCTATAAGCATGCAAGGCAAAAGGTAACTTTTCATGCCAATCTTTGTAGGCGTCCGTCATTTTCTCTACAATCTTTTTGATGTTCTTATTGGCTGCTTCCACTGCTCCGTTCATATTCGGACGATACGACGCTGAATTGTGATGATTGATCTTGAACTGTTCACAAACTTCTTTCAACATCTTGCTATTCAGATTACGAGCATTATCAGAAATGATTCTCTCTGGTAGTCCATATCGATAAATTATCTCTTTCTTTATGAACTTACAGACCACTGCCCGTGTTACACTCGCATATGAGGCCGCCTCTACCCACTTTGTGAAATAATCGATCATCACGAAAATGAACCGATGCCCATTCGTCGCCTTTGGGGTGATAGGTCCAATCACATCCATGCCCCACATTGAGAAAGGCCATAGAGGTGCTAAAACATGCAACTCATTCGGAGGAGCATTGATCTTATCCGCACATATCTAGCATTTATGACATTTTCGAGCGTAGTCAATACAGTCTTTCTCCATCGTTAGCCAATAATAACCCGCCTCATTATCTGCCTAACCATCATGTGACCATTCGCATGTGCCCCACAGATTCCATCATGCATTTCTTCCAATATCCTCTTTGCTTCTACGACGTCAACACATCTTAAAAGCACCATATCTCGGCCCCTCTTATACAATATTTCTCCGTCAAGGAAAAAACCCATAGCTAATCTTCGGATGAGTCGTTTATCGTTATCTGAGGCGTATTCAGAGTATCGCTAATATTTGACGTATTGCATGATGTCAAAATACCAAGGCTGACCATCAATTTCTTCTTCAACATCCAAACAATGTGCTGGAGATCTTTTCACATCCAACTTGATTGGTTGAATCTCAGCTTTTGCATCCAGCTTAAACATCGCAGCTAAAGTAGGTAAAGCATCAGCCATCTGATTTTCCTCCCGGGGCAAGTGTTGAAACTGAATCTTCTCAAAATGCTTGATTAATTCAATTGTGTATTTCTGGTATAGGATCAACTTCGAATCCCTTGTTTCCCATTCTCCTTTCAACTGATAAATAACCAAAGCTGAATCACCATATACCTCCAACACATCAATCTTTCTTTCAATCGTTGCTTGCAAGCCCATGACGCATGCCTCATATTCAGCCATATTGTTGATGCAATTAAAATCCAATCGTGCAGTAATCGGATAATATTGACCATCTGGGGATATCAAGACTACTCAAATTCCATGCCCAAAAGCATTATAAGCCCCATCAAAGAACATCTTCCAGGGTTTTTCTTCACATTCTTCATCATCTCCTCTTGAAATAGCCATCAAATCCTCATCTGAAAATCAAATTGCATTGGCTCATATTCTTTAGAAGCCCGATCTGCCAAGAATTCGGCTATCACACTTCCTTTTATTGCTTTCTGAGTCACATAAACAATGTCGTACTCGGATAAATTGACTTGCCATCTTGCAATTCTTTCTGATAACGACGGCTTCTCAAAAATGTACTTCAGAGGATCCAACCTTGCTATGAGCCACGTTGTGTTGTACAACATGTACTGTCTGAGTCTATGGGCTGTCCATGCTAGAGCGCAACACATCTTTTCTAGCCATGAGTATCTAGATTCATAGTCAGTAAACTTTTTACTCAGATAGTAGATGGCATGCTCTTTCTTTCCCGTCTCATCTCGTTGCCCCAAAATGCATCCCATGGATTTCTCGAACACCGTGGCTTTCCCGGAATCGAAGGAACTAACACCGGTGGATTCGACAGGTACTCTTTAACTTTATCAAAAGCTTCCTGACATTCTTTAGTCCATTCACCGGTATCCTATTTACGAAGACGCTTGAAGATAGGATCACACTTGAGGGTGAGCTGGGAGATAAAGCGTGATATGTAATTCAGCCTTCCCAAGAAACCTTTCACTTCTTTTTGCGTACGAGGGGGAGACAGATTCTGAATAGCCTTTATTTTATCTAGATCCAATTCAATTCCTCTATCACTAACCACAAAACCCAACAACTTGCCAGATTTGACACCGAACGTACACTTAGCAGGATTCAATCTCAGCTGAAACTTTCTCAATCTTTCAAACAACTTCCTGAGGTTGACCAAATGATCTTCATCTTCACGGGATTTTGCTATCATGTCATCCACATATACTTCAATCTCTTTATGCATCATGTCATGAAACAGAGTTACCATTGCCTTTTGGTAAGTAGCTCCGGCATTTTTCAACCCAAAAGGCATGACCTTATAACAGAAGGTCCCCCACATTGTAATAAATGTGGTTTTCTCCATATCCTTCGAAGTATTCTTGATCTGGTTATACCTTGAAAAACCGTCCATGAACGAAAACGTGGAATGTCTAGCAGTGTTATCTACGAGAGTGTCAATATGAGGCAAAGGAAAATTATCCTTTGGACTTGCTTTGTTCAGATCTCGGTAATCAACACACATTCTCACCTTCCCATCTTTCTTAGGAACTGGGACTATGTTGGCCACCCACTCCGGATACTTAGCTACCTCCAGAAAGCCTGCATCAAACTGATTTTTTACTTTTTCTTTAATCTTTAACAGCATCTCCGGCTTCATACGTCTTAATTTTTGCTGCACCGGCTTGCGTTCTGGCTGCAAAGGCAATTTGTGCTCCACAATATCTATATCCAAACCCGGCATGCCTCTGTATGACCATGCGAATACATCCACAAAATTCTCTGAGCAAATCTTCTAATCTCTTCTTTTGAGCAAGTGGCAATGACGCGCCAATTTTTACTTCTTTCTTATTTTCCTCATCTCCCAAATTGATCAACTCAGTAACCTCTTGATGTGGTTCAATTGATAAGTGCTTAATTTCATACATTTTTCTATTTAATTTTCTTATATTTTGTGCTTTGATTCTTACTTCCTTGACATTTTACTAGGTTTTTTATGCTTTGTAGGTATTTTGGAGGAGATGAAGTCAAAACATGTCAATTAGGATGTTAAAGAGCTTACAAAATCACAATCACAAGATGGAAAAAGAGTTGTGAGTCAAAAAGATCAAATTTTTTATTGCAAAGCAAGAAAATAGATTTGACCTCCGGAGCTTGTTGCTAAGAAAACATGATGTTAAACTCTTTATTCAAAGAAACTTCCTTCTTGACTTTTGATGATCACTTGATTATCTTTCCAACGGTTGGTCATAGACCTAAATCAGATAAGAAATGGTCATCCAAATCGGCATTGGAGTATCTCTCTAAAAACCCTAGTGGCAGAAAAAACCCTAGCCGCAAATCACATCTTTTTCTTAATACCCTAGCTGACATTTATGTTTATCCTTGCCAAAGAAGGATTAGTGGCTGTCAACTTGCATTAATTGCATTAATTGCAAGTATCTTTCCTTAAAGTTAATCCTAGTCAAAGTAGGAGAATTAAATCAGCCAAGACTTTTCTTCCTTACACTTACTTTGGCTGCAAGTTTGTAATCTCTCCACATTAAAGAGTGCTTTGACTAAAACTTTCCTACTTTATTCAAACTTGGCTACCAAGGCTTATATCTTTCCTTAAAACATAAAAGTCAGCCACTTTTCCTTAACTTTAGCCACAAGTTAGCATTTATTGAAGGGAGAGAGCTGAAATTCACTTGTTTGATGCCCTAGCTATTGCCTATAAATAGAGATCAAGGGGACATACGAAATTTACACTTCTCCAAGCATCAAAGTTCAGATTTCTTCTTTGTTTTAGAGTTTTTGAGAGAACAAGAGACTGGATAATTAATATTCTTCTTCTTTCTTTCTTTCTTTCTTTTATTTTCTTCTTAGATTCTCTTTAATTTTATGTTTATGTTTACAATGCCTATGCTAGGCTAAACTTTTATTTGGTTAAAGGTGATTTCAAAGCCCTAGACATGTTATATAATTAATTTTCAGAATCTATCTATCATTAGTTTTCTATCAAAGTTGATTATGTTCTTCCATTAAAATTGTTCAAGATGATGTTTTGATTTGTTTAGGTGGCCAACCAGATAAATCTTGATAATTATCTAATGCTACTTTAGGAGTCTTGATCCGTGTAATTGTCTTGATTTCCTATTCATAAGTAGCAATTTGCGATTAACGATTATGGTCAAGTTTTCAATAATTGCAAAGTGGAACATAACCTAAGTTGAACAATCCGAGCTTATGTATTTGTTGCTTAGATCAACCTATCTTTCTCATCATAAAGCTGCTATTAAATTGAACTTAGAGAGCTTATTCTAGGTTGTTTGATAGTTAGAGATTAGATAGAGAGCTTGTTCTATTTAACAACGAATTAAGGAAAGATTGAGGTAACAGAGCTTGTTGTTATCTACGATTGTTAACTTTGATAGCTAATTAATGTTGATAGATATGAAATTGATTCTTAATTAAGTATATCATCAATCGGTTTCTTTTCCTGTTCCATTAATCTCAACAAATCTGGAGACAAACTATAATCATCTGATTCCTCTTCATTATCAACTTCATCAACATGAACTGTGTTTTCAAAATCGAATCCCAAATTATTATTAAGATTGTCTTTGTATTCATTACTTGGAATCCTGAAATTGAATGGAATTGAAAGAATCTATATTGGTATACGAAGAAAAAGAATGGCAACAACGAAAGAAAAGAAAAATGACAACCATGAATGAAAGAGGGAATGAAAATGCATCTTGTTCCTAATTTATTAAAATAATAAGAAATAAACTAGCCCATACATAAAAGACCATCGCTAATGCCCTTGGGCATGAGCAACTAGGGACTTGACTCACTGCATTACATTTTATGAGATTCAAGGATAACCTGCAGCTCCGTCACTTTCCAATTACCCAGCTCCATTTCAGGTGAGCACGGGTACACCAACAACTCTTCCTCAACATCAGATTTCATCCCTGCTTTCTCCATAATTTGAATAGAAAGCTCAGACAACGCTGCTTCTAGATTTGGTGGAGGTGCATCGGGATAAATACATCCCTCCAAACGAAAAATGGAATAAAGATAAGGAAATACCATCTTCCTCGGCTCCCACTCGTACCCTTTCACACGAGCCAATCTTTTCTTCTTTTTCTCAAACTCGACCATCTCCCAATCCCTCCTGGTTGGCCTGTAGCCTAACCCAAATCTTTCTCTGTTTTCTTGTATCTCCGGCATCTCCCTGATCCCTTGAAGATGCTTCCCCAATCCAGAACCAACTCGCCAACCCATCCCAATAGTCTGCTTGAACAACATGCTAACAGTTCAAGAAAAACGTGGAGCAAGCACTTTTGACCCTTCACCAACATATGTTGCATTGATGAATTCAAACGATCTGAAAGAACATTCCAATGCTTCATCAGCTGCCTCGAGGCATGGTTGGGGACTAGGTTACCAACAAATCTTCTTCCCCATTAACATATACCAGATAATCCTCCATAACAAACTTGATTTTCTGGTGTAATGATGACGGAACTGCTCCCGCCATGTGAATCCATGGCCTTCCCAACAGACAACTGTAAGATGGTGAAATCTCCATAACCTGAAACTTTATTTTGAAAGTGCAAGGCCCAATCTGCAGAGGTATTTCAATATCTCTCAAAACCGCCCGACGGGTCCCATCAAAGGCTCTCACAATCATGTGACTAGGTTGAATGTGAGACACATCTATTGGAAGCTTAGATAATGTAGTCATCGGTATAAAATTAATGGAAGAACCATTATCAATAAGTACTTTAGCCATAACATAACTTTTGCACTTGACCGTGATATGGAGGGCCTTAGTACTGCCCTGCCTTCCGACGGAATCTCATCATCATTAAAGGTTATAAAATTGGTAGCCACCAGATTTCCTGCAATATGACTCACATTCTCCACAGAAATATTATGAGGCACATGTGCCTTGTTTAGGACTTTCAGCAAAGCTTCTCTGTGAGGCTCGGAGTTCAACAACAGTGACAACAACGAAATTCGAGTTGGCATTTTATTCAACTGTTCAACCACTCTGTATTCACTATGTTTGATCAGCTTCAAAAATTCACAAGCTTCCCTCTCAGTCACGGGCTTCTTATACTCCATATCCCGAACCACCAATGGGTTCGTCTTGCTTTCTAGCTCTTCATTCTTTTCCTCTTTCGTTGCTTTTCCTTTCTTGTCCCTATCAAGTATTTCAGGCGAATAACAACACCCACTCCGAGTCACTCCCCCTACTCTAGTTAAATTGGCAGCTTCAGAATTAATCACGACTGAACTACCAAGCGTTTCTCGGGTTATGACGTCGCACCCATATCTCCACGGTACTACCTTATCACTTTGATATGGAAATGGACTTGGAACACTGATCATAATAACGGGATTTTTGATCCCCACTGGCTTCTCATCCTCGAACTGGCTCGTCTTTTTCTCATAAAAGAATGTGATCGGTTTCACAACAGGCACCGAAGATTCTCCAATTACCACATTAATTTCATCTGTCCCAAACTCTGTGTAAAACTCAATCCGGGAGAGATTCATTAATTTCTGTAACTCTTGCCAGAATTCAACACAACCTTGCACCGAATGGCCAACTATGCCTTGGTGATATTTGCAAATCTTGCTTGGATCATATTCACCAAGATAGCTATCTAAATTAGCCTGCATAGGACTAATCATGCTAGCTTTGACCAGGACATCGAAAATGTAATCCATTGATGTCATAACCTCATCCACTTTCTGCTTGATTACGATAATCTTCTTGTCTCTCAAAGCATTTACCGCTGGTCTTGCATGGTTTGGTAAAGGATTACCGTTGACGTTTGGGCCACCATTCTCTTCAATATTTATCAACCCAGCCTTAATCAAGCTTTGCATCTTGTACTTCAAAGCTGTGCAGTTTTCGATGGAGTGCCCAACGTTTCCCGAATGGTAATCATATCGGGCATAAGGATCATACCACTTAGGGTATGGAGGTTTCAAGGGTTCCAAGTGTACCGGTACGACCAGATGGTTCTTGATAAGATTTGGAAGCAAATCTGCATAAGCCATGGGAATCGAATCAAAAGACATTCTTTCCTGGCTGGCTCGTGGTCCCCTTGGATTAATTGGGGGTTGATTGGCTTGTACGGGTGGCCCAACTGGAGGAGCCAATGGTTTGGGGTGAAAATTAGGTTAGAACACCTATGGTGGTGCGGGTGAATAAGCATATGAACCCGGATTGATGGCATTAGTATTCGGGTAGTATGGCTGGTACACGGATTGTGGGAAATGCGGGACGTAACCTCCCGTTTGTTGCCCTCCATATGCAACAGTCTGGACATCAGCTTCCTTCTTTTTTGTCGCGCTATTCCTCTTTACAACAGATTCTCCTCCTTTAATCTTACCTTTGTTGATGGCATTTTCTATGATTTCACCGAAAATCACCATATCAGCAAAGTTCTTTGTGGCGTTCCCAATCATCCTGTCGTAGTACGGAGCCTTAAAAGTACTAACGAACAGCACCTAGTCTCTTTCTCAGTTAGAGGCGGCTGGATCTGGGCAGTAATATCTCTCCATCTCTGGGCATAGTCCTTAAAACTTTCGGTGGACTTCTTCTCCATATTTTGTAGAGACAAACGGTCCGGAGCCATATCAACAATGTGCTTATACTGGCTGATGAATGCCTTGACAAATTCTTTCCACGTACGAACCCGATTCCTGTCGAGTTGAACATACCACCTAGCAGCGGACCCTGTAAGACTGTCTTGAAAGACATGGACAAGCAGCTTGTCATCTCTGGTGTAGGCGACCATTTTTCGACAGTACATGGTGATATGGGATATGGGACACTTCGACCCATCAAACTTTTCAAAGTCAGGAGTCTTGAACTTAGGCGGGATTACTACATCTGGCACTAAACAAAGCCCCTCAGCATCCATAGAACCATAGCAGTCTAACCCCTCAACAGCTTGAAGCCTTTCTTCGATTATCTTTATTTTTCGAGACTCAATCTCTTCTGCCACTTTCAGCTTCTCTAACTCTTTGGGATCGTCTAAATCTGGAACTTGGACTGGGTCTATCTTTGTCCCAGGAACAGGAAAAGTGAACCCAAAGATTTGAGGTTGGCCGTGTGGATAAGTGAATCCTTCCATGTAGGACACCTGCTGTAATTGTTCATGTTGCACTTGAGATCGAAAGTCGGGCGGACATAAAGATTCGCCCACATTTTGCTCTTTCCCCTGAGAACCAGATTCATCTTCCTTATTCTTCCCTTTCAGACTTTTCATCATTTCCAAAAAAGAACTTAATTACTCTCTAATCTCATCCTGAGCTTGTTCTACCTTATCTATCCTTGAGGATTTCTCTTCGGCCATTTCTCTAACTCTTGATCTGGTGTTGTAAGAGTGACGAGAAGACTGTCTCGAAGATTCTGACTGTCGAGCTATCCTTGAACCTTTAGCAAAATTTCTTAAATCAGGATGATATGTTTAAAATTTAAAACTAAATTGATGATGTTTATGCACATATGGATGAAATGTTATGAAAGAACACCAGCCACATAACAAATGTAGATAAAAAGAATTTTATAAAATTACCAAATGCATAGAAATCCTAGAAAAATAAAACTTCAACTGGTCCTAAAGTATGAAAAAAATGAAAATATTTACAAAAGATCCTAAAAACATAATTCTAAAATCCTAACATCTCCAAAGGAACTTGACAATCTGATGGTAGTGAAACTGAGCTTCATCCAAAAGTTCGTATATGAGCTGGCCGTTTTCATGGAACGGATGTACTTTTGCCTTAACCTCCATGATTCTATCATACATGTCTTCTGCCTTGCGGGATGCCACATCGAAATGGTCAAACATATTCTCCAAAAGATTCTGCTTTTTAGAGTCCGCATCTTGGAGTTGGGAGCATTCTTCTTTCAAGTTCATTAATTCGATAACCAATTCTTGGCAATCAGCTGCTTTACTTTCTTGATCAAACAACAATTCCCCGTTTTCTTCCTTTAGGCGTTCGATCTCAGTAGTCAAAAACGAATATTTCTTTTCCATACATGTCAAGGATTCTTTCAAAGTGTCGGCATCTTCGGTAAGTTTCTGAACAATGCCATCTCTTTCCACTAAACCGTTCCCCAACTTTCGAACTTTTAATCGAAGCTTTTTGGCCTTGCTTTTTTCTTTGTTCAAGCCCTTTTCTAACTCTTCTACCCTTGATTGCAGTTTCTGGTTTTCTTCTCCCAATTCATCTTTTTCTTCTTGCAGCTTTCTTTTAGCCTTTTCTATCCTCAGCATAGGATCCGAGGCTATAACCTTAGCTGAACCATCTGGACCTTTTTTGCAAGGGATCACAACATCTTTTGCTCTCCTGGCCTGCCACACAGAGTATTCAGGAGTATTATTCCATGAGATACTACCCCCTTCAACTTTAACCGTTAATTTCCAGGCCTTTGTGAGTTCCTCTATCCTGTTGATAACCCCTTTGTCTGAATAAGAGAAATCCACCTGGTTAAGTCCGTGAGTCATTGGTATGAACTACTTATACCCTGTCTGTCTCCATACCATGATAGGAGAGTAGCTAATGACACCCCAAAGTCCCAAGAGAGGAACCCAAGGTTGATCGCCACAACTAAATAACATAAGTCCATTAGGCATCCATGGTGCTTTCCAAATCACTTTTCGGCTCGTAAGCTCTCGCAACATCATCACCCAGTCTTCTTTTGACCTTGATTTAGGCCATGTGCTTTCACATAATTCCTTGACAAGGATACTAGTGGTGAAGTATGGCTTTCGAAACTTTGACTCTTGGCATTCAAAATGGCTTTTCATCCAGATGTAGAGCAACTGTAAACATCCGATGAAACGCCCTTTTTCCATTTCTCCTGCAGTGATTCAGTGACCTGATACTCTCGGCTAATATAGCTGGAGCCGTATTAATCTAGTGTTGAACTTGGTCCATGAAATTCACCACAGTTGTTTCAATATGTCCCAATATCTTCGGGAAAATCACAAGTCCGTAGATAGCCAAAGCCATCACCTCCAAACCTTTATCATCATCTGGGTGTTTGACAATGAAGTTTCAGAGAACATTCCATGGAATACCAGTGCTTTTACCCTTTGTCTTCACAATTTTGTCAACTTCTACCAGGCTGATTCCCATGATCTTTGCTAGCTTCTTCCGATAACCTGTCTTGTTCTTCCAGTAAACTTTGTCCGGATTAGGAGGGTCCAAACGAAGTAATGCTAAATACTCTTCTATAGTTGGAACCATATCTACTTCATTGAACACGAAGCACCTGTACAATGGGTCCCAAAACTGCATCATGGCTCTTACCAAGTTATTATCGACTTCGACAGATAGGAGCAAAGCCAGATCCCCATACTTTCGTCTAAATGTTTCTTGTCGAGTTTCATCCCAAGAATGCCAAATGCTGATCAGACCTTCAAGGTTGTTCTGTGCTAGATCCATGTGAACTTTCTCGGGGAAGAGTAGAGACATACCCGACTGGAAGGCAATCTCCTGTACTTTGCTAGATTGCTTCAGACCTAAACTTCAAACTACTGGCAGACTCACGCTTGGCGACTCTCAGGTTTTCCATGGATTTAGTAGACATTATTTTTATCTAGACCGTTATGTGGCAAGATGACTTTATGAAGATGCATGATGTGTGAAAAGAAAGAAACAAACAGTTAGATATTATATCAACAAACTTATGAAAAGATAAAAATACAACAACATGTGTAAGCACTACATCATCATGGTGAGCATATCAGCAAAACAAGCATCATGTTAATGAAAAGTATAGGGTAAGAAGTGTCCCTTCATGTGTCCTAAGTTTGGGTTCTTCTCTATATAAGGGTGGACATGGCTCGATCTTAAAGTTTGGCCACTTAAGTATTGTTTATATGCTAGGTTTAGGATACTTGACCAAGCTAAAAAAGGTCCCCAAATTGCTCCTTAACATCATCCATGTAGAATGAGTAAGGCACCCCATTCCTCACCCATTACAAGCTCCAACCGGAAGGGTTTAATTCGGGTGAGAGTATTTTCCAAAGTTATGGCGGAGGTTATCACCTCTCAAAAACTTTGGTACTTTACACTCTGAAGGTGTTTCGCTAGCCATTAAAGAGGTTTTCACCTCTCGAAGGCGTAGGTACTTTACCCCCTTCTAAAAGGGACAAGCCCGAGTATAGGGCTTTATGATATGTAATGTGTCGTGTGTGCGAAGGGACATTCAAACTTTCCTTTACCCACAAATGTACCAGAAACAAAAGTTGTTAGTACAAATAACAAAATCAAAATAAAAATAAAAAATAAAAAATAAATAAATACATAAATACATAAAAATTAAACACTTAAAGACCAATATTTAAAACCTAAGGTATCACAAGACTAATTTATGGCTCGACTCTCTAATGTCCCCAGTGGAGTCCAAACTGTCATAACGTGCCAAATACGAATTCAGCATGCTAGACACAAATCAATGGAGTCGCCACTAATCATCTAATCTAGGTGTGATTAGTCACCTATACGAATCTATCCTATTTAAAGTAATCCTAAGCTTGACTAAGGCACCTTACAAAGAATAGAATCTGGTCTACTTATCAGAACTAGGTTCGGGAGTACGGTTACATGTGAGAAATGATTAGCATCCTCACAACGCCTATCTAAGAGATAGTACCTAATTAGTCTTGTGATACTTAAAAAGTCTTAATTAAATGGTCTTGTCTATCCTATTTCATTTTAATTGTTAAAGTTAGAAATCTCGGAGATTATTTTTTAGGTCTTCCTTCCATTCATTATGGAGCAATTACTAAAAAATGTTTCCTCACCTCGAGAGTATTCAAAAGAAACCATTCGTTCTATTGAAGAGGCTCCGTCATCGGAAAAGTTAGATTGTTCAACAAAATTATTTCTCTTAAATTAATCTTTCAAAATTAATCCACAGTTTATTAATGTTTGTTTGAAAAATAAATTCTGATTTTTAATATCGAAAATCATCCCTTAAAATATTCTTCCATTCGTTCTGGAGAGTTTTTAAGAGAATTTTTCTCACCTAGAAATTTTTTAAAAGTCAACCATTCGCGACTCTCTTGAATTTCATCATCGGAAAAAATCTTAATTTATCCTTCAATTTAAATTAAGCATTTATTATGGAAAATCAATTTGAGAAAAGATGTTGAAAATTAATTATTCTTAAAAAAATAAATTTTTTAATTTTATTGGTATTGAAAATTATTTTTTAAAAAATCCTTCCATTCATTCTGGAGAATTTTTAAGAGAAATTTCTCACCTAGAAATTTCTTAGAAATCAACCATTCGTAATTTCTTTGAATTTCATCATTGGAAAAATCTCAATTTATTAATTTTAAAAATAACTAATCTTCAATTAAATAAAACATTTTTATCAATAAATAAATAAATGGTTAATAATACTATATAAATATAATAATTAATAATATACAATCAATTAATAAAATATAAGAATATAATATATAATATAATAATAGTAATTAAAATAAATAGTAGTTTTTTTTATGAAGAAAATAATAGTTAATAATATATTTAATAATAATAATAGTAAGCAAATAATAATTAAGTCACAAAATAAAAACCTGCAAAAAAACTTAAAATCCAATTAGTAATAATAATAAATAAATAATAAAACAAATAAACAAAACAAACACAAAAAAAATATAAAAAAAACCAACAAAAACAAAAAAGTAAGGAACCAGCTACATGCGAGTCGGGTCGGCGCGCGGGTCGCCTGGCCCGACCCGCCTGTAGTTGTTTAAAACAGCCAAATTTTTTTGTCCCTTATTTTTACCTATTTTGAAAAAAAATCTCTCATTTTCTCTGAAAAAAAAAATTCCCAAGAACACTGATGAGTGTTCTTCACAGCCCAGATTCCGGTAGGCTGTTGCCGCCACTCGTCGCAGACAACGGCCACTACCGCCACCGCAGGTGGTCGAAAAATTGCGAAAAATATCTCAAAAAATTCCTCTCGATCTCCTCGACTCAAAAACCAATATAGTTTTTTTCGAATCTCTCTAGAATTTCCTAGATCTGAAATCAAAGTTCGAAACTTCAGCTCCTCCGATCTACTCCGTTGACAGTCGAATTGCCACCACTTTCTAGCCTTTGCTTCGTCTATTTAAAACCTATATTTTTCCTTAACAAATACTTTTCGAAACAAAGCCTAGCATCAAAATTTCGAAAATCACTCACGATTTTTTTTTTTTTTTTACTGATCTTACTCTATATTTCGAAATTCTTGTGTTTTCTGATCTGTGATGTGTCCTTTGATTGTGATGCTTGAGTTCATTATATAGAGAAGAGATTAAATTCTACTAAATTAGAAATTTTAATCTGACCAAGAAATACATTTTGTTTCAATCACTTTTTTAGAGTCATTTTTTAATCCAAAAAAGAGATTTGTTTCAACCCAAATTTGTTTTTTTTTTCTTTTTTATTTTATTTTCGAAATTATCTGATTTTTTTCAGTTTTTTCTGATTTTCTTTTTGTTTTCTTTTATTCTAAAAAAAATAAAATAACACTCGGATAAAATTCGGTATCTACACTACTCAAAACCTCAAGGGTAAAACATTTAAATCCTTGCTGCTAAGGTTTGTATGGACAACCACTACTTATTACATCTGGTGGGAAAGGAACTCTCAGAAACACTCTAACAAGAGAAGAGCCCTGGAGAATTGTTCAAGCTGATAGCAAGTGCTGTTAAAGCTAGATTTTGTGTTGTACAACATATCCCAAATACTGTTGTTAATGCTTCTCTTTGTAGTCAATGGGGAATTAGCCATCATAGTTAAATTGTAAGGCTTTCCCTAATGTTTTTAATGTAGCAGGTTAATCCTGCTTCTTTTTGGAGTTGGAATGAAATTTCAATTATCCAAAGAAAATAAATAAATATTCAGAAAATCACATAGTTGACTAGTTGTAAACAAGGAAGTAAATGAGTAATGAGATTATTTTTCTTTTAAGTGGCTTCCTCAAGATGTACGGATTAACTAAAATATATAATTATTAATTAATTTGGAATAATGTCATATTTTACTCTTGTATTTTAGAAAAAATATCCAATGTAGTATTTGAACAAAAAAAAAAATGCAATGTCAATCACCAGTCGAGTTTTGGGTATAAATTTTTATAATTCAAATCGATCCGATTCAAATTAATATTTATTAATAAAAATATAAAAATATTTTTTAACAATGAAATGTACCTCCTAATTAGGTTTGAGTAAGGAGTTTCAAAAAAGATTGGAGCAGGCTGGCCACCTCTATCTTGGACGTTGCATTTGTATCCTATAACAGAATAAAGTACGCGACATTTATTACTGATCATTCAGTCCTAAAGGTTTAGGTACTTATCATTTAAACTTTAAGAGCAAAGGTTCGAGAGCTGGTAAACGAAATAAGCCAATAATTAATAATATCTACACAAATAAGGTATTTTAAAATACCTTTTTTTTTCCCTTCTTATAAGATGCATAAATATATATATATATATATATATAATTAAGAGAAGGAATCCACTTATATTAGTATAAAATTAAATTAGTTTTTTATACTTTTACAATTTTTTATACGATTAATATTTTAACAAACTGTAGATTTAAAAAATATAATTGTACTCATCGTGTAAGTAAAATTTCGAATCGATCTGATATCTTTTTCATATCGATTGAGAATACTGTATTTTTTAATATATATATATATATATATATTTATGGAATCATTTAATTAGCTCAACACATAGTATTATGCACACAAAATCATTCAATTCAAATCAGATATTTTCTACTCTTTTATTTGTAACAGATATTTCAATAGATTTGTTTACAAATCGGATTTGGGATAGAATTTTTGTAATTCGGCTCATCCGGATTACTATTTAATCAATAAAAATTATTTTTATTTAAATTTAATCATCAAAATATTAATATTAATATAAAAATTATTTTTTAATATTTTAATATATTTCAAACAGTAAAACAGACTTTTGAATCTGATAGATCAAGCCCGAGTCGAGTCTAGGAAAGCAATTTTTTTTTGTTCAGACCTGACCTAACCCATAAACACCTCTACATCTCAATAGTTATTAGAAATTTAAAAACTAATTGGGAGGTTTTAAATTTAAATCTTATAATGAGTGGAATGAAATTTTATGGATAAGAGAAAACTACTTGTTTTTTATATAACTCAAAATCATATGTACAAATTTTGTTTTCTTCTATTTTACCGCAAGAGCTGTTTTCATTAGTTTAGGTTCAAAATTTTAGGATTTAGTAAATCACATTTTTCTCTAATAAAGCAAAATCTACTTTTAGACTAATGTTTATTTCATTTATTTATCTCATCCTTAATTAAAAGTGTTCATAAGTTGAGTCGAGTTGAATTAAGCTCGATTGACATTTTTAAAGCTTTGCTCAAAATATGATCTGTCTTATTTGCCGATTCTCATTTTCGATTTACATTTTAAGAAAGCTTTGCATGATCTTCATTTATTTTTAAATTTTTTTCCAAATTAAGATCTGCAAAATAATCCTTTAGGCTAGATATATGAAAGACCTATATTTATATTTTTACATAGAAAATAGTTGTTTGAAAATTTTTCTCTTCAACTTCTACATCTATGTAACCTTGGTGCTTAATTTTTACTTATTCTCTAAACATTTCCCTTTCTATTATAAGAAAATATTCCTCAAATTTGGAATTAACATCTTTTTCCGACTTGTTCATGAAACATAATTTACAATTTTATTAGGGCAACACCAGCCATGCTTTGGGCCAGGCCATCAACATCTACACCTTTCAAGACAGAAATTGGGAAAGAGGGAGAGAGAGAGATGGAATTGGCCTAAAAACATTAAAACATGCAGCCCAAAAAGCTGGAGAATGGGCAGCAAAAATTCCTAGCTTTACTAACATTTATTACAGGCCATAAATCAAACTTTACTTCTTTGGATGAGGGAAGTGATCGACTAATCAGGAGGAAACAATTTAAAAGTCCATTCATGATTAAATTACGTGGATTTTGGTATATCCACATTACACAGGGCTAAGGCCTAACACAAAATCAAGTCGAAGAAGCCTATTAGTTTGGGATCACCAACTATATTTTCAAAGGGAATGACACTTATCCTTAAATAACTTAGTTACACGAGATATATGTGGGTAGACAGTTACCATAGCGGACAGGTAGGCAGACCTGGCGGGCAGCCCTAGATTCTCCATGATCTCAGATATAAAAAGTGTGAGGTAAGCCAAAAAAAACTCTTTACGTTCTACTTTGCTTATCTTCTTTATGGCTATTTTGCTCTCTGCTTTATTCTCCTTAAAATCTTTGCTGACTTAAGTATTGAAATATGTCTCAGAGTTCTAACTCCGCCTCTTCTGACCTCTGTTTCCATTTCAGATCTTGCTCTATAGTCTTCCAGTTTTCCTTCCATCAGGAAGCCACTCACCAACCTAAAACACCACCAACAAATTTCATTTTCTTTTCTCATTTAATAATTGTTAATTAATCACTATTCCACAAGAATACATTACATATATACATATATATGTAATATAGTAGAAATATTCATGGATCAGGTTGGATCAGATCCGAATAACAAAAAAAATGTTTGTGCAGGCTCGGCTTGAAAGATCATTTTACTTTTTGAAATATATTAAAAAATTATTTTTATATTAATATTTTTATATTTTTATAATTAAATTTAAATAATTTTTTTTATTAACTTAAATAGTAATCTGAGTCGAACTGACCCAAATTAAAAAAATAATTATTCAAGCCTGACCTAATTCAAATCAGATCTGTCTGATCCGTGGACAGGTTTATAATATATAGTTACATAACTCAATTGGCAAAAAAAAAAACTCAATTGTAGATTTTGAAGTAATTTAATGATTGAAGTGATGATCGGCTATAATTAAATACTAACAACCTCTTAGTGAAATCTAAACCTATACGTGATTGTTTGAATTGTCGAGGTTCCTTTTTGCCTTTTACTATTTGTATCTTATTTTTAATTTTTTTTTTGTTTTTTATTTTTATTAAAAAAACAAATAATAAATAATAAAAGTATAACAAAACTTAAGAGATCATTCATTTGAGAATTTATATTACAAAAGAAGGTAATTTAACTTTCTTTCTTTTCGTTTATTTGCTAATAAAATGGCAGCATCTTTCCTTTTTCTCACAAGAACGTGATAAAAGCATCTAAAAGAAATTGAGATTAGACCTATTTAAGGATCGGGTTATTCGTTCGGTTTGACAAATCTGATTCATATTGGACCAGTTCTAAATATGCATTTTGTCAATTCAGACTTATAGACCGAGCTTGAATAAAGATTGTAAAAAAAAAAAATTGAATCACAATCAGACCCATGAATACCTCTAATTGAGATTTTTTATATAGCTTTTTTATAAATAATTTAGGATGATTATCGTGTACACTGCAAGCGGGATTAAAAAACTATCACATGTTCTTAGGCTATATTTAAAACAATAAAAAATAAATAAATAGAACATGTGGCAGTTTTTTAATTTCGCTTGTGAAATTAAAATAATCCACTACCGATGTACATGATCTTTCAAATATACATATTCATATCGGATACATATTCATATACAACACACCCGAATTCGAGTTTCGATCCGAAATTTGAATTAAAATCTAATTACTGGTCAAAATTGACAGGTAATGTAATTAGATTGAGACATCAAAAGTTTGTGTCTATAATCAGACATCATTTGGACTAACAAAATCGGATTAAAAAAGCATTTTCTGATTTTTCGAACCAGTCTCAACTTTAAAGGCTACTTGTCAGATTCTGTTTGAATATCAGCAGCAAGTAAGTCGATGACAAGATTTTAGATTGCCATGTTTTGTAATTTTGATTCTCAAAGGGGAAAAAGAAAAGGTAAAAGGCAGTCGACTACTTAATATAGCGCTACTCGCTTGATTCCTATAACCTCAGCGGTCGAATAGTCTAATCGTTTTGATCCAATATAAGCACTTGAAGTTGGCTTTCCTTTTTCTTGTTTTCAGTTTGGTATATTTGAATTTGGACGACATTTTTTTATGGAAAAATTCAGGATCTCGATGACTACGTTTGCAAGAACTAAAAACGTAGTTTAAATCCTCGATGTTAAGAGCTGATTACGAATGCCTGCGGCTAGCTGGGAATGGTTATATAGTTGTCATTTGACAATTCAAAGCAGTATAAAAGTGACAGAGAGGCACTGAGTTTCGCCATTAAAGCTGAGAGATTTTTCAAACCAGATATCAGAATATCAGCTGCCAACTTTCCCACTACAATTCATTTGCATTCAAAAGTTACAACCGAAGCAGCACATTAAGGCCTCGTTTAGTATTGCTTCTGGCACAATTTTTGAAGTCAAAAGCTGCTTTTCACCACAAACGCAATGCTAAACAGATAAAAAAAAATTGGCTGCGGTTGAAACCATGGTTTGAAAAGCTAAACCAAAAAGCCAAAAAATATAGCTTTTGGGCTTTAAAAGCTGACTTTTAGATAAAATGACTTTATTATCCTCACATCTCTATATTTTTATTATTTTAAACATATCTTTTTTTGACATTTCAATTTCCTACAACACTTTTTCACAGCAATGCTAAACACTTAAAAGTTTTTAAACCACAATTTTTCACCACACTTTATAAACACACTTTTTTCAACTCGAGCTTTTTCTAACCCAAACTTTTTCCAATAGCAATGCTAAACTAACCCTAAAATAAAGAAAGAATGAATGACAAAGGTTGCAGTGGCAACTGGAAACAACCCTTTTTATTTTACTTTTTTTCCCATTTTTCCTCTACAAATAGTACAAAGTCCTGCTTTATGATTTACTTGGTTTTTAGCAAAAAACTGAAACAAAAAAGTTGCCCAAGAACTCCCCCCATTTTATGGCATTAAATATATTTTTTGGCTTTAGTTCAGCATTGGGTATCTAACTCCGGCTGCTAGTGATCTCTGCTGCTCTATCTGAATCATTTGCCATAGAAAATGGTAGTCATAAATTGTTAGTACTTAAAACCTGATACATTGCTTTTTCTTCTACATTATGATGAAGAAAAAAAGGTTTTATAGATGGGAAAAATTGCAGAAAATCATGAAAATTTACCTGGAAAAGCTCTTGCAATTTATTCTTGAGGAAACAATACTCATGTTCTAAGATCTCCAAAGCTCTCAGGCACCTGCATTTGAAAAATGCCAATTAATGTGGGTAATGGGAATTGTTTTCTGCCGAAAAATCTAAAAAAAATGAAGCCAAAAAGTAAACTTGAAAGTTTGGTGTGAATTATCATCTTCTAGGATATAGTAGTATATAAGTGATTTAAATAAAGGTGACGTTGCGATGTTACCATTGTTATTTTACGATTTTAATTTTTTTCGCTTTTAATATTGATATCGATAGTATATAAATACGATGAAATCGAAAATACATCCACCGTCCGTAATTTAAATCCTTACTATAAATATTGTACTACATTGAAAAAATCAACGAGAGGGGCGTTGAAGCACAAAAGAAGAGGAAGAAAAGGGGGGCCGTGGGGGACATGCATACCCAGCACGGTTGTTCTGCTCAGAAGCGGCACGAAAGGCAACGCAAACGTTTCTGACTCTTTTGGCACCTATGCTAGAGCTGCTTCCCATAAACTGATTCAAATGGATTCCCATTTTGTTGTAGTCCGAGAACTCTCTATCCATCCTGTCCCATCAGTACTCCATATATACATTAAAAAGTTACTAACAAAAACTGAGAAAGAAAGAAAGAAAGAGAGACTCAGACACCAGCCGCATTATTGCACTGTCCCACGGAAGTGAGCGGAAAATAGGAAATAATTCCCATTGATTGAGAGAAATCAATCAAGTTAAAATCAAAAGACAAAAAAAATATTAATTTGCAGGGAGATTTTGATTAATTACAGTAATGATCTGAGGTTCCTCAAAAGCTTCTCGGATTCATGGAAGTAGATGTTGACAACTTCAGATACAAAGTTCGGAGAGCTCTCATCTTGAAGTTGTTGAAGTTGCAAGAATTGCTCGTCTAGTATCCCCTGAACAATCAACCAAACCAAACACCTTAATTTTTTTAATACTAAAAACAGCAAATTATCCAAATAACTTATCAACTAAGTCATCAAACTGATAATTAATTACTAGCAAGCATTGTTTCCTTTTCTGATACTTAGAACAAGAAAAATATATAGCCTGGAAATTTAAGGGTGGCAGTGGCAGAATTTACCTGGTGGAAGAGGAATGCGAGTAAACGGTTCATGTCGGCTCGCAACCGATCGGCATCCAATCCCAACATCCACAAAGGCAGACCCGTCTTGGCTACTGGATTGTTGAATCCGCACAAACACAAATGACTAAAATTTGACAAAAGAAATGGGGTTTTAAGTGATCTCCTTATGACTTGCTACTACTACGAGTTAATAACTTTCTTTTCTTTTGTTGGTTTCACTCATTCCAGGGTTTAGGGTTTTGTGTTCTTTCTCTTTCAAGCGGGAATTTCACACTTAAAATGCCTCAGCTTCCACAACTATTTAAAGTGTGAGAGTTAGCTTCGACCCCACCATGCTCCTAAACGGTAAATTATTAATAAAAGAGAAACATTACTAAAATATTTACTCCCAAAGATAGCGCGTGAAAATACCCGTTGTCCTATATGTGAGCCCATAATTTATGTATACGCCTCATGTTTTGTGTTTTTTTATCAACATTATAAATATAAATATAACACGAATTATTAAATGTATCAATTTTAAATAAAATATAATGCATGTATTAAATATAATATATTAATCATGTTTAAATATATCGTATCATATTTATTATATTATTTTCGTATTTATTAAAAGTATCGTATCAATATATTTTTTTCATGTTTAAAATTATCAATTTTAATATGTGTTTACTTTGATGGAGATATTATAAGAAAGAAATGTCACCGGTCAAGGTAAAACAAGTTGGCAAACTTATTACTCATTCATTAATGTTGATGTTAGTTAAATTATTTATTTTTAGAATGTTTTTATATTAAATATAATACTTTATAATTAATTTGATGAAATTTAATACATGGAAAGAATGCGTTACTTAATATATATTTGAAAGACGAGAGTGTGAGTGTCGATGGCGAAATGAAATGAAGTAATATTCTTTTGAGATTAGCATTACTAATGTCTGAATTCTAATAAGAAAATTTATTATTGTGTCGTATTTAAAATTGTTCGGTCTAATTCAAGCATGAATAAAAATTCTCTGTCTTTATCCGTACCCTCATTCTCGTAACGAGTCGAAGGCCTTTTTTTCAGTGTCGCTTTCTTCCTTTTTGTTTTCAACTGTTTAATGGAAGCTACAAAATACAAATACAATCGATTAATATTTTACCGGTGATCGAATAGGTGAATTTTACTACACTATTTTTTTTATTTGTAACGTCTTTGTATCCGTATTTTTTTTTATTTTTTTCAAACGAAATCGATTTTTTTATTAAATAAAAAATCAAATTAAATATTAAAAAAATATATATAAAATAAAAATGAACGCGCGATTTGTTATGAATAGAGGCACGGAAATAGAGGATTTGGATTCTTCAAACATAGCCTTTGTTAAAGAGAGTGAACTTCACATGCCGGAAAAGAGAGTGAGTAAAGGTAGAGGGCGTGCCATTCAAAGTGGGTCCAAATCGAGGTGAATGTGGGGTATCAAGCTGACCAGCGCACAAATATTACAGACTAATACTCGACAATAAAGAGTGAGGTTAACCTGCTGCCCCCGTACCCAGTCACCTCGCGTGCTGTCTGTTTTGCCAGGTTAGTGCGGCGTTGATCCTCACTTCCACCCGACAACTGCATGCAGCCGGTAACTTGTCAGTCACCTCTCCACCTTTTAACCCAAAAAATTTAAACAAACCAAAAACAAAAGAAAAGAACATGAATATGAATATTAACTTTTTACAAATACATATAATTTTGGACATAATATAATTATATTAAATGAATAAAATATAAAAAATAATAAAAATATAATATAACACAAAAAATAATATAAATATAACACGAAAATATAAATATATCAAAATTTATATAAATATATGATTATAATATAAAAAAATAACACAACACGAATTTGTAGTTTTCTTTTCACCTATAAAACAAACAAATTTATTTAGGGTTAGTTTAACATATTGTTGAAAAAATTTGGGTTAAAAAAGTTTGGATTGAAAAAAATATGGTAAAAAAAATATGATTTAAGAATTTTAAAATGTTTAGTATTGTTGTAAAAAAGTGTGATGAGGAATTAAAATATCAAAAAAAATATATGTTTAAATAATAAAAATTTAGAAATGCAAGAAAAAATTATTTCATTTAAAAGTCAATTTTCAAATCGCAAAAATTTTATTTTTTTAATTTTTTTTATTTGAATAGTCAAACCATAATTTTAATTGTAAAAATCAAAAATTTTTAACTCATTTAATAACGCATTTATAATAAAAACATAATTTTAATCTCAAAAATTACATCAACAATAATACTAAACAGGATTTACTCTCTTCCTTTTTCACACATGCTGCTGGCAAAACAAACACACATCCTATGACTATCCTGGTGACTCTTTTTTATTCTACATAGTTTTTTTCTCTCTCTTTCTCGAGAAAATTGTTGAGCTTTACAGTCGGCTCACAGCCTGCATCGAAGTATGGGGAGAGAGGAGAAAGAAAAAGAAGCGGAAAAATTCTAACATACGTTTCTTACCGTAAGCTTCCCATCAGCTTAGATGAATTGTATCCGTCAGATTAAACATGTAAGATCTGAACCGTTGAAATAAAAAAATAAAAAAAAAAACGGGGAAACCGGTTTACCCCTTCACTTGGAAAAAACCCTTCCCCCTAAAACATCCTCCCCCGAAAATCCCTTCCCCCCCTCTGATACAAAAAAATACGAAGAACCCTAAAATTTGTTCTCCTTTTGTGTTTCGAAAATTTGCTTCTTCCTTTGTAATCTGATTCGAAAAATTGGTTCCCCCTTTGTAATCAGTTTGTTTTCCCTTTGTATGGTGTTTCGGAAACCCCTTCCCCCTCTGATACAAAAAATTCTGTAGAACCCTAAAATTTATTCCCCTGTTGTGTTTCGAAAATTTGGTTCCCCCTTTCTAATCAGTTCGTTTTCCCTTTCTATGGTGTTTCGAAAATATTGTTAGAACCCTAAATTTTCTTCTCCCTTGTCTGTTTCGAGATTTCCTTATCCCATTTTTTTTTTCGAAATTTGGCTTGTCCCATTGTAATCAGTTTCGAAATTTCCCTTGTGTTTCGAAAATTCCCTTGTGTTTAGAACCCTAAATCAGTTTCGAAAACCCTAACCCTTGTGTTTTTGCACAACCGAAACCCAGATAAAAAAACCCTAACCCTTGTGTTTTTGCACAACCGAAACCCCAAATATCAAACCCAACTCTCTTCCTCTGAAAATCATCGAACCCAGACATATTTTTGTTTGGTCATCTGGTATTTTGTTTCTTTGTTGGTATTTCAGCAATTTTTTTATATTTTTTGTGGATGATTCTAATTAATTTTGGTTTGGGGTTGTTTTTTTGTTTTTTTTGGCAGAAATATCAGCATAAATTTTGGGTGGCTGCAAGAAGAAAATTGGTAAGTTCTTGAATCAGCTTGGAAACATGTTTGCTTTGTTTGGTTGTTGGACAGGAAAAAAAGGAAGGATAAGTGGATGTGTTTTGGTTTCTCTTGAGTTTAATTGAGCCAGTGTCGGTTTCGCTATAATGTGTATTTGTTTCGTCCTAATTAGATGCATGGAAGTGGAAAACATGTCATGATGCTTAAAAATTATGCCTATTATGATTCTGCTATCGAGCATTTGATATGCCTATATTGTTTAAGCTTTTTTCGCTCTCATGGCTCCAAACCACAACCCTGACAATTACTTTGATTGGCATGGCATCTATTACTGCATAATCTTTCATCTGATTTTTGTAAACTGTTAATTTGGTAATTTGGTTTTTGTTTTGTTGAGAGACTGAGATATTTTGGAATTGGGTTTTTGTTGCTTGAATGCATAAACTTGTGGTAAACTTGTCACTTTTTAGGGTGTTGTGCTCTCCCTGTTGGTTCGTAATATTGTCAAAATTCAATATTGATTGTCATCTGGATTTATATTTTGTGATTTTAGCATGCTTAGTTTTTGGAAATTCTTCACTTTGTCTCTGGTTTAGTAAGATTGTTCTTATAAAATAGTGTTAGTACATGATTTTCTGAATGGAACAGTGTTTGAGTCGTTGTGATTTTGTCTTGAACCGTTTGAAAAGTTATGATTTCACTTGTGGTTTTGTCTGGTATATATGTAACTTATGGTGTTGCTGCTGCATTCTTGTAATAACAGTGAGATAACATTTACTATAATATTTTGTTGACAATTTTATCAAATTTTATATATAAAATAGTATCTTGACTATGGGGTTTGGAATTTTATATATATCCAAAGGTTTAAAATTTAAATCATCCCACCGATAGTAATAAAAAAATAGAGAAAATGAATATACTGTAATTAACCGTATGTGCATAAGTAGAGTAGAAATTAAACAATTACAATAGAAAATGTTATTATTAATTGGTAGTTACCTTTTAGGCCAAATAAATGGTACTTTCCTTGAAAAATCAATGCAAAATTTGTAGTATATAGTTTTTACGTACCTTAGGTTTAAACAAATATATTTTATGTATATATATACTTTTTAAGATAATTGAATATGAACTTTTAATCAATAATATTGTCATACACATTCTTTAGAAAATTTTAATTTTTTTTTTCCTAATGCAATCTTGATGTAGTAATAGTTTTAACTCCTTTCTTATTTTGGTTTTAAATAGTCATGTCATTTTTAAATTTTGTCTTTTTAAGATAATTGAATATGAACTTTTAATGAATATGAACTTTTAATACGGATAAGATTATGCCTCTAGGCAGAGAAAATTTTATTAACTTTTTATGCAGAATTAGTTATCCTGATGTACTTGTTTTGTATTATAAATTATAATTTATTGTATGTCTAAAGTTGAGAAATTTGCAAACGTTTGTTTGATTTTATTAAAGATTCAAAGAGATGGACAAAGTTGATGAAAATGTGCAGCTTCAGCAGACTGAATCCAGCATGAAGGTTGTAAAACCGAGGGGTGCATTTTTGAATTACTAGTAAGTAACTATACCTGGTGGTTTTAAGTTGAATTCATTAGACATTGTATGTTGTTATATTTGGATTTAAAGAGTGCGAGTTACATATTTTATGTTAATCGCTTTATACAGCATAAATGAATGCAAAGGAGATGTAGAAGACAAAGGGAAAATGTCATTGAAGGTGAGTAATATTTTATGTATCGTTTGTGTGGACACTAAGTTATAAAGTGTTACTAAAATCATGGTTTTTTGATGTGTATGTGAATTAATTGGAATTGTTTTTTTCATAGGTTCGTAAGCTGGCAGCAAAATGGAAAGTGCTGCCTACACAGGAGAAGCTGCCGTTTATAGAGCAGACTGTTGCACAACAAGAGCAGTACAAAAATGAAGTGCAACAGTTAAAAAGACAGAAATTAGATGATGAAAAAAAGAAGGTAATAATTAAATAAAAAAATGTTATATTGAATAAATAATAGTTACAACTGAAGTATGATGTTATATTGCTATGTATTTTTAATGAATGTACTTTATGTGTAGGGCTTTGTTGCGACACGCTGTAGCCCATTTAATTTGTGCAAGCTCTTTAAGCAATTGAAGGAAAAACATATTGAAGGTGCAGTGGAAAGCATAGGGTTCGGTCCCTTGCTACTGTTGAAAGATGGAAAGCTTCCAAGAGAGCTGTGTGAAAATTTGGTTCAGAACTTTAATGTTGCAACCAGCTCCATGGAAGTGGATGGCGAAAGTATCTCTTTCACAGTGGAGGATGTGGAAGGTATTCTAGGTTTAGCAAACGAGGGAGTAGAGGTTTCAACTGTAATGGAAAGAGAAGACGCTGAAGTCTTGTGTAATAAGTTTAATATTCCAACTCATCGAAAGATGAGTTTTGTTAGGCTAGAGCAAGAAATTTTGGAGTTCGAGGCCGACTGTGAAGAGCTAAAGGCCAGGCTCCTCTTATATATCGTTGGACGGTTTTTGTGTCCAACGACTGAAGGGGGGCCATCGAAAGAGTATTATTATTGTTTGACGGAGGATGGCCTGAATGGAAAATTGAACTGGGCAAAACATGTTCATGAGAAGCTTCTTCTTGGTATTAGAAGTTTTCATGCTAGGAAGATGAAATCATCCAAAGTGTACTTAACCGGTTGCCTGCTCTTATTGGTGGTAAGTATAATATTTTAAATCTTCGTTTTTCCTAATGCAATCTTGATTTGAATTAATTTGGAATGGAATTAAATTAGAAGTATAAGTTATATTGACTAAATTGTAATAATTTGAGTAGATAAGGTTCTATGACCATATTTCCGGAGTTCGGAGTACGAAAGAGGCAACGTCCACTTTTGTTCCTCGCATTAGTGCATGGGGAACGGATGAGGTCGTCTCTTCAATTTCCCATTCAAGAGACTTCCGTGTTGGCTTCAAATCCAAGGTGACATTAGTTATCTAAGTTGTATTAATTTATTGTTAGTGACTAAAACTTATATATGAATTATGTAGTTTGATTAATTTATGATTTCATGAAAATAAGGGTATTCATATCACCGAAGAACATCAGAGTGAGCGGCCGATAGAAGAGGAGCAGAATCGGTATCATACTGACTTACAGGTAAGTCGGTTAATTAGATCTTCATGTCTAATTCATAGAGATTGCAAGAAATCTATAAATTATGTATATACTTCACGAATTGCATTAAGTGTATGTACTATGTTTATTTTTAATTATTTTCCAGGCTTTAAGAGAGTCCATGAAAAGTCTGGAAGCCAGTGTGACAGAACAACTGAATAGAATGTCGGAAGACATGAAGTCGATGCAGGAAAAAATTAATGCTCTTTTATCGAGATCTGTTGAGGTGAAAACTGGCGGTGAAACCAGTTTGCAAAAAAAGGATGAGGAAGGAGGCATCGTTGAGGTCGGTGGGCAGAGCACGGAGTTGAAAACACCAGGTGGTGAGTTGGAGTCCTCCATCGAGATCATTGAGCGCAAAGCGGAAGAGGGAGATGGAGATTTAACTACACCAGTGAGAACTGATATCAACAATCCAAGCTCAAGTTGTCCTGCCCCACGGAAAAAGAAGGTATATATATTAACTTATTTATAATTCAATAATACTTAGATATGCTATAAAATAACTAATTTGTTTATGGCATTTTATATGATTACATATTATAGGGTCAATCTGGCAAGAAAAACCAAATTGTTAGGTCAAGGTCAACATTTGCTTCTGGTGTTATATTTCATATGCAATCGCGTATCATCATCAGTGCTATATTTCATATAAAAACCAATATCCAATTCCTTCTTCATTTCAAAGTAAGAAATAACAGCATTCACATCGCCATCCGCTATTTCAGCTTTACTGCAGGCATGTAGCGCGTTGTATAGGTCTTTTGCAACAAAACCAACATTTTCGAATCCACCAGCTTCTTGAACAAGGTAGTTCATGATCTGTGATGTACAGACCCCAACAGATTTCATAGCTTTAGCTTCAGCTAAATCTGAATCTTTAATTTCTCGATGTGACGGAATAAAATGTTTATGCGATGAATCACACATATCATGATTATGAACGTCCTCACAGTATGTGATTACCCACTTCCCAAAACACTGCATGTTGACACGTACACTAGCCTTACATCCGGTTCTAGACAACGGTCTAGCATTTCTTTTACGATTGCAGTGTTCTATTTTGTCAATCTTGAATCCTTCTTTTGTACAACAAAATTGTTGACCTACAAGATCACCAGTATCATTACGTCTTGTACTTCCCCGACGAACACCAAAACCCTTCTGAAAAGCGTATGCCTTGTAAAATTCCCATGCAGCATCCAATGAATCAAAACTCATACCTATCATATCTTCTCTACATAATGTACTGAAATCCTTATTATTATGAGAAATTGAACCTTCACATTCAACAGCATTAGGAGATTCTGAATTCGAAGGACATTCCTCATGAAATTCTTGTGTTCTAGAATCCATTATAATTCTGAAGAAAAATAAAAACAAAAAAACATATATCATTCTTCGGCAATACATTAAATTGTACCACGTACAAAATTTAGATATTGCCTAAAGAAGTAAAATTAACATGTAAATGCTATAACTTAAACATTGTATTAAGTAACCCATCAAAATCACTACCCATGAAAATATGCAATTATGAATATTAAATAATTTATAACCACTATAATAACCGGTTTCATGAGAATTGTATTAGTTAAACATTCTATTCACTAACATTTGAAAATATTTTTTAATATTACACATTTTATAAGAAGTAACAAAGCTGATTCCATGAAAATTATATAACTTCAACATTGTATACTAACCTTTTGTATGGAATATTTGGTTGAATAATGTGCTTCAATAAAGCGGGGCTGATGCGCTTTTGTAGAACAGAAACCACGTCTGTTGAACAATGTAGAAGCCTAAACCTGTCTCAGCAAATAAGAAAACAAAACGAATATCTCAGCAACTAAAGTAGGTGAGTAAACAAAACCAATATCTCAGCAACTAAAGTAGGTGAGTAATAAGGAATGCATTTAATATAGAGATGTAGTAATTTAAACAATGTCATTAATTATGTTGACCTACCATATGTAATTCTCTGTTAACAATTTAAAGAAGTGGGTGAAGCAATATTATCCAATTAAATATGTCTATGTAAGTTAAAATAATGTTATTTTATCTGTAACTAAATCAATAATTATTTTTATTAATGTTAAGTGATAAAAAAATAATTTCTAAACATATAAATTTTTATTTTTATTTTTAATGTAATTTATTATATTTATATTTTATTTAGCACGTTTATATGTTAAGTAATCAAATTTGTAATGATTTGTTATATTTAGATGTAATTTTTTATATTTATATGTAATTCGGGAATTTTTCAAGTTCATACGTAATTTATCAAGTCTATATGTACTTCTCCAAGTTCATATGTAATTTTCCATGTTCATATGTAATTCGGGAATTTTCCAAGTTCATATGTAATTTATCAAGTCCATATGTAATTCTCCAAGTGCATATGTAATTTTCCATGTCCATATGTAATTCGGGATTTTTCCATGTTCATACGTAATTTATCAAGTCCATATGTAATTCTCCAAGTGCATATGTAATTTTCCATGTCCATATGTAATTCGGGATTTTTCCATGTTCATACGTAATTTATCAAGTCCATATGTAATTCTCCAAGTGCATATGTAATTTTCCATGTCCATATGTAATTCGGGATTTTTCCATGTTCATACGTAATTTTTCAAGTCCATATGTAATTCTCCAAGTGCATATGTAATTTTCCATGTCCATATGTAATTCGGGATTTTTCCATGTTCATACGTAATTTATCAAGTCCATATGTAATTCTCCAAGTTCATATGTAATTTTCCATGTTCATATGTAATTCGGGAATTTTCCAAGTTCATACGTAATTTATCAAGTCCATATGTAATTCTCCAAGTGCATATGTAATTTTCCATGTCCATATGTAATTCGGGATTTTTCCATGTTCATACGTAATTTATCAAGTCCATATGTAATTCTCCAAGTGCATATGTAATTTTCCATGTCCATATGTAATTCGGGATTTTTCCAAGTTCATACGTAATTTATCAAGTCCATATGTAATTCTCCAAGTGCATATGTAATTTTCATGTCCATATGTAATTCAGGATTTTTCCATGTTCATACGTAATTTATCAAGTCCATATGTAATTCTCCAAGTTCATATGTAATTTTCCATGTTCATATGTAATTCGGGAATTTTCCAAGTTCATATGTAATTTATCAAGTCCATATGTAATTCTCCAAGTTCATATGTAATTTTCCATGTCCATATGTAATTCGGGAATTTTCCAAGTTCATATGTAATTTATCAAGTCCATATGTAATTCTCCAAGTGCATATGTAATTTTCCATGTCCATATGTAATTCTCCAAGTGCATATGTAATTCTCCAAGTTCATATGTAATTTTCCATGTCCATATGTAATTCGGGATTTTTCCATGTTCATACGTAATTTATCAAGTCCATATGTAATTCTCCAAGTGCATATGTAATTTTCCATGTCCATATGTAATTCGGGATTTTTCCATGTTCATACGTAATTTATCAAGTCCATATGTAATTCTCCAAGTGCATATGTAATTTTCCATGTCCATATGTAATTCGGGATTTTTCCATGTTCATACGTAATTTATCAAGTCCATATGTAATTCTCCAAGTTCATATGTAATTTTCCATGTCCATATGTAATTCGGGATTTTTCCATGTTCATACGTAATTTATCAAGTCCATATGTAATTCTCCAAGTGCATATGTAATTTTCCATGTCCATATGTAATTCGGGATTTTTCCATGTTCATACGTAATTTATCAAGTCCATATGTAATTCTCCAAGTGCATATGTAATTTTCCATGTCCATATGTAATTCGGGATTTTTCCATGTTCATACGTAATTTATCAAGTCCATATGTAATTCTCCAAGTGCATATGTAATTTTCCATGTCCATATGTAATTCGGGATTTTTCCATGTTCATACGTAATTTATCAAGTCCATATGTAATTCTCCAAGTGCATATGTAATTTTCCATGTCCATATGTAATTCGGGATTTTTCCATGTTCATACGTAATTTATCAAGTCCATATGTAATTCTCCAAGTGCATATGTAATTTTCCATGTCCATATGTAATTCGGGATTTTTCCATGTTCATACGTAATTTTTCAAGTCCATATGTAATTCTCCAAGTTCATATGTAATTTTCCATGTTCATATGTAATTCGGGAATTTTCCAAGTTCATATGTAATTTATCAAGTCCATATGTAATTCTCCAAGTTCATATGTAATTTTCCATGTCCATATGTAATTCGGGATTTTTCCATGTTCATACGTAATTTATCAAGTCCATATGTAATTCTCCAAGTGCATATGTAATTTTCCATGTCCATATGTAATTCGGGATTTTTCCATGTTCATACGTAATTTATCAAGTCCATATGTAATTCTCCAAGTGCATATGTAATTTTCCATGTCCATATGTAATTCGGGATTTTTCCATGTTCATACGTAATTTATCAAGTCCATATGTAATTCTCCAAGTGCATATGTAATTTTCCATGTCCATATGTAATTCGGGATTTTTCCATGTTCATACGTAATTTATCAAGTCCATATGTAATTTTCCAAGTGCATATGTAATTTTCCATGTCCATATGTAATTCGGGATTTTTCCATGTTCATACGTAATTTATCAAGTCCATATGTAATTCTCCAAGTGCATATGTAATTTTCCATGTCCATATGTAATTCGGGAATTTTCCATGTTCATACGTAATTTCTCAAGTCTATATGTAACTCTCCAAGTGCATATGTAATTTTCCATGTCCATATGTAATTCGGGATTTTTCCATGTTCATACGTAATTTATCAAGTCCATATGTAATTCTCCAAGTTCATATGTAATTTTCCATGTCCATATGTAATTCGGGAATTTTCCAAGTTCATATGTAATTTATCAAGTCCATATGTAATTCTCCAAGTTCATATGTAATTTTCCATGTCCATATGTAATTCGGGATTTTTCCAAGTTCATACGTAATTTATCAAGTCCATATGTAATTCTCCAAGTGCATATGTAATTTTCCATGTCCATATGTAATTCGGGAATTTTCCATGTTCATACGTAATTTATCAAGTCCATATGTAATTCTCCAAGTGCATATGTAATTTTCCATGTCCATATGTAATTCGGGATTTTTCCAAGTTCATACGTAATTTATCAAGTCCATATGTAATTCTCCAAGTGCATATGTAATTTTCCATGTCCATATGTAATTCGGGATTTTTCCATGTTCATACGTAATTTATCAAGTCCATATGTAATTCTCCAAGTGCATATGTAATTTTCCATGTCCATATGTAATTCGGGATTTTTCCATGTTCATACGTAATTTATCAAGTCCATATGTAATTCGCCAAGTTCATATGTAATTGTCCATGTCCATATGTAATTCTTCATATGTAATTTTTCAAGTTCATATGTAATTTATCAAGTCCATATGTAATTTTTCAACTTCTCAAGTTGATATGTAATTTTTCATGTTTGATATGTAATTCGTCCAAGTTGATATGTAATTTATCAAGTGCATATGTAAAAATATGTGACCTGGTAACCTGCTACACAGGTTTCCCATTTTGGAGCTTACCACAACCTTACCGTAAGAAACTTACGGTAGAACTCCCCAAAGAAGCGCCCGGTAAACAAGGCTAAACTGTGACAAGGTCGAAGATGAGGTGACAAGTAGAAGAGGGTTGTAATGACACGTGGCAAAAAGGGCAGTGCTTGATTTGTCTTTTTGTTGGTTTTTTGATGTATGATGAAAATGGTACTAAAAAGTAAGGAAGTTTATATATGATGATGGTGATGAGACTTTTCAAATAGTATGGTAATAAGTTATGACTCAATTATGAAAGCTCAAAAATATAGGTGTTGATTTTTTCACTTCACTTTGCATTATGAGACTATCAATCTCAGATCAGTAGCTTTCAATGGCAAAAAAAAAAAAAAAAAAAAAAAAAAAAAAAAACAAAATCTCAGTTGCTTTCACTATGATTTTTTATGATCAAGAATTTCTCTGGTAGAAAAGTTAGTTTCTTGTATTCCCTTTTCTTGCCAAGTTCTGAAACTTCATGTTGTTGTTCATTAGGTAAACTATATGCCATCGGAAACTTCCATTATAGGAAAAATTTTGGGATTAGAAGGGAAAATACTCACTCACGAACTTAGGGTTTAATTTAATAGAATGTGATTATTTTTAAAAAGTGACATTCAATAAATCGGTGATTTGAATTCTAACATCTATAACTTCTTTCTCTATTTTCAAATTACGATTTTTGTGTGTAAGAAAATGGGTAAATTTGCCTAGTAATTAAAGAAATTGTGGGAACAAAACAAACACATTAACATTGGAGAAGATGAATTGTGTTATTATGCCAGCTATTAGATCGGTAATATGTGTTTACGTATCATGTTTTGTGTTTTTTCGTATCAATCATGTAAATATAAACACAACATAACTTATTAAATGTGACAAAATTTTAAACAAGAATACAATACATGTATTAAACATGTTGTGTTAATCGTGTTTAAACATTTCATATCATATTTATTATATTGATTTTATATTTATTAAACGAGTTCACTTAATGAGTGCCTATAGACACTCTTTAAAGTTATTATATATAATAATATCTTCATCCAATACATTGAAAATGATAAATAAAATTAATAACTTTTGCATTTAATACAATGTTTATAATATATTAACTAACCTTAAAAGGTATCCTAAAGACACTCGTTAGTAAAACCTTTATTTATTTTTCATTTTAAGAAATTTTTTTTTGCATTTAATACATTACTTTTATTGAATTTGGAGTTTAACTGAGTTGGTTCATGCAGCCACCCTTAAGAGGTGGTATCTAGTAAGTCTGGGGTTCGAGTCTCAGCATCTGCAACTCTTTTCCTATATCTAGACTGCGACTTCCTTTGTAAAAAAAAAAAAAAATACATTACTTTTACTGATTTTTTTTTTTTTTTTAAAAATAATGCATTAATTATATTTTTATTTTTATATATATCACCTTAACCAATACCATTAAACATTAATTAATATTTCACTTATTAAACATGTCATATTCTTATCGTATTTTTATATCATATCTAAAATTTTCGATTCTACTTGTTATAAAATTCTTAAAATATACACTACAGGAAGAAGCATCAGCAGGGCCGGGGCATGCACAAAATACTCAGGCCGATGATGGGTTGAAGCATTATTTTAGTTGAATTTGTTTACAGAAACCTCGACATACTCACTTGAAAAGCATGCTTTCCCTTGACGTAAGCAAAAACCTTCCCCTCTCTTGTATTATGCTTTTGTTTTGTCAGATTAATTGCATTTTTATATATTAGTGTATTTGTATATATATCCCTAGCAAGTGAGGACATTCTTAGCAACATCAACAATTAATCATTTGAAAATTTTGAATTTATTCAAAGGGTTTTCGTAGACAAGCTCATGGTTGAGCTACCCACTCGGCTCGATAGGTCCGGTTTGAATTATGTCGGATCTAGATAAGAATTTTGATAATTTGGATTGGTCAGATTCAAATTACTATTAATTAAATAAATAAAAATTTATTTAAATTTAATTATAATATATAAAAATATTAATATAGAAATAATATTTTAATATTTTTTAACAAAGAAACGGGCTTTCGGGTCGACTCGGGCCCTATCAGAAACGAGCTTGGATAAGGGAAAAAAAATTTCGAGCCCCGACCCGGCCCGGCCCATGAACCGACCTACTAATATATTATTTATAATAATAATAATTTTGTATTAAACATAATAATTGATATGAAGTAATATAATGAATTCCAATATGAACCCAAACTTGCTCAACTTGAATTCGAAATTACTTGAATTAATTTAGAGATAGATTAATAATATTATATATATTAATTTTAATTATTAAATATAATAATCTTATATTATATATAAGTATTAAGATTAATTGTATTAAACAAATAAACTTCTTAATTCTTTATGAGCAAAATTTAAAAAGATTATACAGTATAATTTGTACTTATACAATTATACTTATATTGTTATACATAAAATTAACACTCAAAATCAAATGTTATGACTTAAAAATTAAAAGTTAAAACCAAGTCATGCCAATAGGCAATAAGCAATATGTCAATCTTCATTTTTCATTGTACTATTTGTTATTCAAATGATCAATTATTGAAATTAAATTAACAATATATGTCAAGTAATTTTGAATTTTAATTCTTTTTAAAGTATTAAGATTAGATCCTTAGACAATTAGGCCAATTAAATACTCAATATCAATAATATTCTTTTTACATTATCTTACTCTTTTTAGGGGTGGGTATTCTTGAAATTATCTAATTATTTATCCATTTTCAATTCATTACTAATGAATAACATGGATGAGTACTATTGTATGAAATCTCAATATGAATCACTAAAAATAATTAATGCATGAAATATTGAAAATAAATCTTAAATATCACTCAATAAAAAATTATTTAATAATTTTTATTATGAAAATGTTAATCTTATATTTAACGTAACATAATTTCATATTAGCAAATGACTTTTAATAATTTAATTTTGATATTTTGATTTTTATATAATTTAATTATATTTATTTGATTTTAGAAGTTAACAAATTGAACTTGAATTACTTGAGTGTTAAATCCAAATGATCTGAAAGTTAAACTCAAATAACTCAAAACTAAAATGATCTTACTAAAATAATCTAAACCTGAATTGATTTGGAACCCAAAACGATCCGAACTTAAATTTATTCGAACCCGAATTAATTTGAAATCCAAAACGACTTGAATTTTATGAATCAAATTTTCTTCAACTCGAAATGGTTTAATCCAAAATGATTCAATCTGACTTGCTCGTTCCAATCTTTACATGCGAAGATTGACATTTGTATTATTTCTGATAAAAATAGAGAATTTTTTTTTTTTACCATTAGGTATTTTCAAATGAGAGAAAAAGTAGAGAGAAAGCATGCTTTGGATTGATATAAGAAGAATATTGAATAATGAACCCAAAAACCTTTGTTTCAAGGAGACACTTTTGAGGGCGATTATACCAATATTTAAGATAAGTAGTACTTACTATATTTAACATAGACTTCATAATCATGCTTTAAGCTCCCGTGCTTATTTACTATAGCCATTACCTATTGAAAAGAAACCATTCTTTTTTTTTTTTTTTTTCTCTATTATTAATATTATTATGATTATTTTTTTATTATCTTCTTTTGCTTAGAAATTCCAAATGTTGGGGAATGGGGTCCTAAAGTTGAAATCATGTTTCTTATTATTCCATTGGGTTCAGTTTTCAATTCGTTTGAAAAGCCATGAGGTCATTAGAGGAATAAGGTCTTTTTTTAATAATTTAAATGACTCATTGCTCGAGATATATAATTCTTTCCTTGGTCCATTTCTACTGTTAGTTTAGTTTGTTGCCGAAAAAAAGTTTGAGTTAAAAAAAGTATGATAAAAATATAATTATTTTTAAATGTTTGGTATTATTGTGAAAAAATGCTTTGATAAATTAAAATATCAAAAAAAATATGTTTAAAATAATAAAAGTTTAAAATATGAAATTAATAAAATCAGATTATCCAAAAGTCAGCTTCTAAAATTCAAAATCTCTATTTTTAGCTTTTTTATTTGGGCTCTCAAACTATAGTTTCAACTGCAAAAGTCAAATTTTGTTATCCATTTAACATTACGTTTGTGATAAAACATAACTTTTAACCTTAAAAATTGTATAACAGCAATGCTAAACCTAAACGAGGGCTTAAACTGGCTCAAAGTCATAGGATATGGTGTTAAATGAAATTCGAAATTAATTTTGTAAAACATTTGCATTCGAGTATACAATTAGAGATTCAATTCGAAGCCCAACTCCGTCAGTCAACAAAGGCTTTCCGGAAGCTAACCAAGAGCCGACCATTGCTGGGTTCGTTGGGCTAAAGGTTTTAAATAGATTTTTTTATTTATCATAATATAGCTAAAAAAAAATTATTTATCAAAATATTGATATTTCAAATTAATTCTCAAAATCCGCTCTTTTTAAAATCAGCTGAGAAATCGCCATCCCCCATAGCGATTTCCCAGCGTAAAATTTAAAAAAAATTCAAAAAACCCCAAGAAAAATCATCATGGGGTGACGATTTCTCTTGATGGTATATTTTTTTAAAAAAATTTTTTTACTTAAATTTAAAAGTCCAACAGTTAAAAAAAATTGCAAATTTGTTTTTAAAATTTGTATTTTAATTTTAAAAATTGCAAATTAAATAAAAAAAATTATCTTGGTTTGTTTTTTATTTTTTTAAAATATATATTAAAATTTTTTAATTTTCTAAAAAATAAAATTTAATTTATTATTAAAATTTTATAAAAATAAAATTTTATTTCTTATTAAAATTTAAAAAAGAAAATTATATTTCTTATTAAATTTTTATATAAAAAATTTTATTTCTTATTTAAATTTTATATAAATAAAAATTTTGATTTCTTATTTAAATTTTATATGTGAGATCTGTAACAAATAGGTATAAAAAAAAATTATCTTGGTTTGTTTTTATTTTTTTAAATATATATACTAAAACTTTATAATTTATTTAATTTTTTAATTTTATAAAAAATTTAATTTAATTTTTATTGAAATTTTATAAAAAATAAAATTTATTATTTTAATTTTATAAAAATTAAAATTTTATTTCTTATTAAAATTAAAAAAATATATATTTCTTATTAAAATTTTATATAAATTTTTTTATTTCTTATTTCAATTTTATATAAAATACAATTTTATTTCTTATTAAAATTTTATTTCAAAAAAATGTATTTCTTATTTAAATGTTATATAAATTAAAATTTTATTTGTTAATTAAATTTTATATAAATTAAATTTTGATTTGTTATTTAAATTTTATATAAAAATTAAATTAATTTCTTATTTGAATTTTATATAAAATTAAATTTTATTTATTATTTTAATTTTATGCTGCAGAAAATAATTGAATTGGATTCCTTCTGCAATGGATGAGACTAATGATTTAGGGTTAGAGTTAGGGTTTCAGCTATCTTTCAGTGAATCAAATCTTGCAAAAAAAATATTGGAATTGGATTCCTTCTGCAATGGATGGGACTATTGACTAGATTTAGGGTTAGGGTTTCAGCTATTTTCCAGTCAATAAAATGCTGCAGAAAATATTGGAATTGGATTCCTTCTGCAATGGATGGGACTAATGGTTTAGGGTTAGGGATGGGTTTCAACTATTTTTCAATCAATCAAATGTTGCAGAAAATATTGGAATTGGATTCCTTCTTCAATGGATGGGACTATTGGACAGTCCGGTACAAAGGATGTGATTTATCATCAGTTTTTACATTGAATGAGTTATCAGTTTTTCAGTCAATTAACCCTAGCCAGAAAATGGGAATCAGATTCCATCCTGTACAAAGGATGGATTTGTCATCCGGTACAACATAATGAACCATTATAAATTCATAATACTGATGAAGGTTTAAAATACTCCCTACAGTAGTTTTTCAATCAGATTTTTTCTGAGTGCTAATACCTCCTCATTCTCATCCTTCTTTATTTCTTCTTTCTTTTGCCGAGTGATAATACCTCCATTCTCATCCTTTTTAGTTTCATTACTACACAACATGAGCAATAGAGTGATCGCATTGGTCTACTATAATGGCCAAATTCATAATACTGACGAAGGTGCTACTTTTGATTGTGAACGTCCTAAAAGTTTTCGTGTTAATGAAGACATTACATTAGAGGAACTGAAGCTGCAAATTCATACAAAAATTAAAGCTGGAAATAGAAAAAGAGTTTAAGAGATTAAGTATAGGCATCCTCTTTCTATTCGTGAAGGATGTGTCCGATATAGAACATTTCCACTTGAAGATGATGATGATGTCAGATGCATGTTTTATGCTCATGAAACATTTGAAAATGTTGGTGTACTTGAGTTATATGCTGACATAGAGGATATTCACGATGATTGTGGGCCTTCAAATGTTCGCACTACAGAAAACTTTCCCACAGAAGATGATGATTTTGGGTCGTTCTATGTTCACACTACATACGACGTTCCTACAGAAGAAGTCGTTCCGCTATCTCAAGCTACAATGTTTCATAATTCATTAGTCTCACAAACAATTCCTACTGCCCTCGAAGATGAGCAGTGGTGTTGATCCTGTTCCGCCATGTGGAGTCCATGGTGAATATGTTGGTGACTTAAGTGAGCAGGAAGAGGATGCTGAATTCGCAAGTGATGACAAGAGTGATTCTGACCCAGACGTCGTCCCTGCTGAGATCAACACTCATGGAGATCTTCCTCCATATGAGGCTGCATCCCATATGCACACCCTGGATCTGGAGGCAATGCAAGTGCTAGAATTTCCTGAGTATGCTCATACATTAGCTACGCCTCTGACATTTGATCCATCTGCAGTTGATCTGTGTGTTGGGTTACAATTTCCAACGAAAGAGGTTGTGCTTTCAGCTATTAAGCACTATAACATCAAAAACTCTGTAGATTACAGAGTAATTCAATCTGAACGGACCAGATATTATGCCAAATGTCTAATGTGTGGGAAAGGGTGCAATTGGAGAATAAGGGCAACTTTTATGAAAAAGAAACAGGCATGGGATATTAGACAATATGAAGGGCCTCATACTTGCACATCGGGAAGGATTTCACAAGATCATTGCAAGTTAGATTCTAACATGATCTGTTCATGCATTCTGTCATTGGTCCAAGCAAATTCGGAGATCTCCATTTCAGTTTTGATAGCTGAGATGCGAATTCGGTATGGATACATCACCTCCTATAAGAAAGCGTGGAAAGCAAAGCAAAAGGTAATTGTTCGAGTTTTTGGCGATTGGGATAGATCGTACAATGAGCTACCTAAATGGTTTGATGCAATGCAACATTTTGTGCCTGGTACAATTTTGGAATGGCAAACGGTACCTACATATCACGGTGATCGACTGGTCCAGGATAAGAGAATATTCCATCGACTCTTTTGGACATTTAAGTCGTGCATTGAAGGGTATCCGTATTGTAAACCTATTGTGAAAATAGACGGTACTTTCTTATATGGAAAATACAAAAGAACATTATTGTTAGCTATTGCACAAGATGACAACCGAAACATACTGCCAATTGTCTTTGCCATTGTGGAGGGTGAGACAATAGAGGCTTGGTCATTCTTTCTCACTAATTTGTGTAAACATGTGACAAAACATCCTGGCATATGCTTGATGTCTGATCGACATGAAGCCATCAAAGCTGCGATTAGACGCGATGGTTTTGGATGGAATCCTCCACATGCATATTCAGTGTACTGCATTCGACACATTGCAGCTAACTTTATGAAGAAGTTTAACAATAAGGAATTGTGTTGACACATTGTTAACATGGGTATGGAATCGAATCATAGTTATTTTATCTCTTATATTTCCTTTAGTATATAAAATAATACTGAAATTCACAAGTCTTTTGTTTTTAATTTTATTAGGATACAAGTTGAGGCGACCGAATTTTCATTTCATGTATGAGAATTTTCGTGGAGAAAATGCAAAGGCGGCTAATTGGCTTGATAGGATCTCCAAGGAAAGATGGGCCCAATCATATGATCAAGGAAGACGTTTTGACCATAAGACAACTAACCTAGCTGAATCTATCAATTCGGTGTTGAAGGGAACGCGTCATCTTCTCATTACTGCTTTAGTGCATCAACATATTATAGGTTGACTGCACTTTTTGTTAAGACAGGGAACAAGCAAATTGCAATGATGGAGGGAGGGCACACATACTGTGAAACAGTCACACAGACTATGCAAGAAAATCGCAGGAAGGCTAACTCCCACTTTGTTCGTAATTTTACGCGAGCAAATCAATCTTTTCTGATTGAAGAGTTAGTTGATCCACAAGAGGGTGTTTCTGCAATGAAGTACAAAGTCAAGCTTAGTGACATGTGGTATGACTGTGGGAAGTTTCAAGCATAAAGGTTCTCTTGTTCACATGTAGTTGCTGCTTGTGCACATGTCCATGTAGATTGCATGCAATATGTGGACAATGTCTATAGACTGGAAACTATATTAAGTGTTTATAGACATGAGTTCGGAGCAGTTGGAAATTAAGGTTATTAGCCTCAATATGATGGTCCAGAAGTGTGACCCAATCAAGAAATGCGGAGAAATCCACATGGTCGGCTAAAATCAAGTCGTATTCGTAATGAACTGGACCTCAGGGAGAAAGGCCAACCAAAACGTTGTGGATTATGCAGAAATGAAGGTCATAGCCGTCAAAAATGTCCGCATCAATCTAGCACATCGGGGGAGAGTTCGCATCAACAATAAAAGAATTACATGTTTTCATAACCTGTAATATTTACATATTTTGTCATTAAGGAAAAATGTTATGCAAATTTTTTTCTACTTATCATGTAATTTGGATTTTTATTTTATATAAAATTAAGAAATTTTATAAAAATATATTGAATAATATATTTTATTACATTTTTATAAATTAAATAACAACATTAACATTTTAGTTAGATATGCTGAATAAAAAAAATTAAAAATAACAATTAATTTCCCAACAAATTTAAAATAAATAACATGAAATGCAAAACATATAAATTTATATATTAAAAATTTAATATACATTATTCTCGTTATATTAATAAAAGTACATTTATTCTAATTATTGCGTGGTGTAGAGCAACAGTGTCGAGCTCTCCTAGTGCGTGGTGGTTGGACCCGTCGTTCAACCTCGTCAGTGGCATGTATTCACGGTCGACCACGACCTCTTGCTGTAACCTCCACTGGTTCCGATTGTATGTCATCCGCCATTTCTTCTGTATCAAAAATTTGAAACCAACTGCTGGAGGAGCCAACACCTAGTTCACCCATAAAGGGAACCTGACTACTAGATGGACCCAAAAATGATGTACCATCAAATGCTGACGCAGGGTTCCAAACTGATACATTGATGTTAGATACGCTGAACTTGGACTTAGGATGGGGAGCTGGTCATCTAACCTCGTCATTGGCGGTGATGGTCGATAAAACTCATCAACGTCATATCCGGGGTGACTAACGGAATAACGATAACTGGATGGTACTCCATGATCTTTTTCAGGTTCAGGATGATTAAATGACATCCTCGGTGCAGTGAACTCCGATGAGGCCGGTTGACGCGTCTACCCACGTTGTCGGTAGGTCTAGGAGCTTCCATATCCTGTGTAAGAGGGACTAGAGTTGAAGTTCGTCTGGTAAATAACATACTCCTAACATCTTCATACACCGACGGTGGACAAACAAAAGGCCGACCTTCATTTTTATACCATCCTATGTATTCATCAGATGAGTTGAAATTATTACCAACAATTGGATAACCTATCGAAATTCGTTGACAACGTATATTCCACCAATGGATCCAATGTTCATGCTTCGCAGGCCAGAATTCCTCATGACTGCCACGCATGTCGATCTTGTGAAGCTTATCAAGGTTCACCGGTGCTTGCGGAATTGGTTGTTACATCCCAAATTGTCGCAACACCCTGTCAGTTTGGTGCCACTCTACATATGAAAAGCATATCAATGTTGCGTTTGCTTTCCATATATTACAATTATTGTAGGCATCCGATGGGAGGCATGACATAATTTCACTTGAGGAATATGGCATCCACAGAAACTGCGAATAATTATTACAAATTATTAGTTTCATATGGATTAAATACAAAAATACTTGAATGTAACAATCGAAACATTTACCTTATCATATCCTACTTGATCTAGTCGCAATCTTATACTTGCAAGGTCGATCAGAGTCTCGGTAAAATCTCTACTCCTACTCCTACTCTACCTGTTAAAATGCATATAAAATCTTAATAGACCTATAAGAATACAAGTTCGTACAAAATTAATAAAATAGTAAAGATTATTACCTGTTTGCAAGAGGGTATACAGCTAAAACATCCACACGCGGAGCAAGAAATGGCAGCCGATACCAAGCCCATGATTGTAGAAGCACTAAACATCCACCTATGTCATGGTTTTTTGGAACTGTAGCCCGGCACAGTTATCTAAACAAAACCCCCAAACACGCAGAACCCCAACTATAATTTGTCGCATGCTCTAAATCACGTAGTAATGGAAGATACATTAAATGCACCCAACTGCTCGATTTGTCAAGCATTAGTAATCCTCCAGTCAAACCTAAAATGTATGCTCTAGCAGCATATTGTATCTGTTCTTCAGTTGCGTGTGATGGAAGATTTTGAAAGGATTTCATTTAATTTAGTCTCACCATTGAGCCAGATACATACTCATCTGGAGGTACCACGCCCAATAGATTTTGACACTCTCCATTCTAATCTAGCAAGCTTCCGCCTGTAACTGCATCGTCATGGACCGGAAGTCCAAGTTGAAGCGCAACATTTTCTAGAGTTACCGTGCATTCACCAAATGGAAAATGAAAAGTGTGTCTCGGGTCTCCATCGTTCAATCAACGCACTGATTAAATCGGGTTGTATCAAAAATCATCGAATTTGAGTTGCGTGATAAAATCCGACTCTTCTTAAGTGGTCGATAATAGATGGATGCGGGTCCTCCAATATAAATTTCCTCAAACGTAACACGCGATGAGTATCCTGTTGATAATTAATTAAATTAAATTAAATAATTATAAAAATTAATATATTAAAAAACTATAATAATTAAAAAATTAAACAATATAAAAATTATAAAATTATAAAATAAAATAACAAAACAATAATAATATAAAATTTTAAAATTATTTATATAATCATTAAATATTTAAATCATATAAAAAATAAAAAACTATAAAATGAAAAAACTATAATAATAAAAAAACTATAGTAATAAAAAATAATATAATATAAAAAATAATCTAATATAATATCAAACTATAAAATGAAAAAACTATAATAATTAAAAAATTAAAAAACTATAATAATAAAAAATTAAACAATATAAAAAATAAATAATTATAAAACTATAAAATGAAAAAACAGTGATAATTAAAAAAAATGATAAAACTATAATAATTAAAACATTAAAAATATAAAAATTATAAATTTATTAAACTATAAAATTACAAAATTACAAAATAATAATAATTAAAAATTTACTAAAAGTTGATAATGTAATACAAATAATATTTCAACAATTTACTTACCTATTTAAATATAACCGAGGATATGTGATTTTCTTGCAAACTCAACAGTGATGATGAAGCCATTTTTAAATATTGTTGGTAGAAAAAAAAATTGATTGTAGAAAGAAGAAAGAAAATAAAAGTAAGTTGTAGAAAATGAGGGGGGTATTTATAGAAAAGTGGTGTATGTGTGTGTGGGGAGGAGGATTTTTGAAGGCAACGGTCAAGTTACCATTGCCTTCAAAAAGTTTTTAATTTTTTTTTAAAAATTTTGTATTTATTATTATTTTTTTTGTTTCAAAAGGTTATATAATAAAATTAAACTAAAAAATTTATTAAAAAAAATTCATAAAATTTAAATAAGAATTAAATTTTTTATATAAAAATTTAATAAGAAATATAATTTTCTTTTTTAAATTTTAATAAGAAATAAAATTTTTAATTTTTATAAAATTTTTAATAATAAATTAAATTTTATTTTTTATAAAATTAAAAAATTAAAAAAATTTAATATATATTTAAAAAGATAAAAAAACAAACCAAGATAATTTTTTTTATTTAATTTTTAAAATTAAAATACAAATTTTAAAAATAAATTTGTAATGTTTTTTAACCATTGGACTTTTAAATTTAAGTAAAAAAATTTATAAAAAAAATACCACCAAGGGAAATCGCCACCCCCATGGGGATTTCCCTTGGTGAAATTGAAAAAAATTTCAATTTACACCAAGGTAAATCGCCAAGGGGGTGGCGATTTCCCTTGGTGTTTTTTGAATATTTTATGCTGGGAAATCGTTATGGAGGATGGCGATTTCCCAGCTGGTTTTAAAAAAAGCGTATTTTGGAAATTAATCTAAAAATAACGGTATTTTGATAAATAAATTTTTTTCGCTATATTGTGATTAAAAAAACCTTTAAAACATGCTGTAAATTGATTTTTTGTGCTTGGGAAATTACTATGCTTCATTCTTAAATTGAAAGGAAAATAAGAAAAAAGGGTGTTTTAATTGGTTTAAAGTTTTTTTGGTTCTACAAAACTATTTTCACATGTCATGAACTTAAAGGGTGTGTTTGGATGAGGGATTTCAAAAAGAAAATTCATTTGTAGAGAGACTTTTAAAATTCTAAAATGAAATTACTTTGTTTGGTAAAATAAAAATTCGAATTGTCAAAATTCGAGGAATTTGAAAGAGAAATTTTAAAAGGCTCAAATTCCCTTTTCAAATTCCACCTCTAGAGGTGGAATTTGTGAAATTCTTTAGTTTTTTAATAAGATATTAACATTTATTATGTTTTCTTTTTTTACGCAATTTTTATTTTTTTCAATTCTAACTACGAAAACTCATTTCAATTTCATTTTTTTTATGTTATTAGTAATATCTAATATTTTTACAAATCTAATGACACTCATATTGCATATTTTTCTCAATATTTTTCTTATTTTATCTATAATATTATTTTTTTCCCTCATCAAATCCAATATTTAAAATTTCTTTGTAAAAAGCTTTTATCCAAACAATACAATTATAAATGTTAGCATTTCAAAATTCTTCAAAATTTTAAAATTCTAAGGGTGTTTTTGGACGAGGAATTTTAAAATTTTGAAGAATTTTAAAATGCTAGTATTTTAAAATGCATCAATTCAAAATATTAGCATTTGTAATTGTATTGTTTGGATAAAAATTGTTTAGAAAGAAATTTTGAATATTGGAATTTGATAACATAAAAAACAATTATAATAGAGAAAGAATAATATTAGAGATAAAATAAGAAAAATATTTAGAAAAATATGCAATATGAGTGTCATTAGATCTGTAAAAATGTATAGATATTACTAATAACATGAAAAATAAAAAAATAAATTTTGAAATGAGTTTTTGTAGTTAAAATTAAAAAAAATAAAAATTACGTAAAAAAAGAAACATAATAAATGTTAATATCTTATTAAAGTATCAAAAAAATTCACAAATTGCACGGGTGGAATTTGAAAAGAAAATTTGAACCCTCTAAAATTCTTTTTTCAAATTTAAAGAATTTTGACAATTTTTATTTTTATTTTTTCAAACAAGATAATTTTATTTTAAAATTTTGAAAATCTTTCTACAAATGAATTCACTCCTTGAAATCCCTCATCCAAACACACCATTAGGCTATGTCACCTAGATTCGTAGAATGTGTATGATACGGGTATACTCAATTTTTTAAAAATTATTTTCATATATTTGAAGAATCATACCCCATATCCATATCGAATAAGAGTACTTAAAAAAAAAAAAATGAAGAATTCCTAAGTTTCCTAATTCCTATAATTGGTATTTGGTTGACAATGCCTTGCACCCGGTTTCAACATACATACCAGCGAAATATCGTTGAGTGTCAAGGCTTAAGGGTGGTGTCACCTAAATAAGACGATATTATAATTTGTATATGCGTGTGGTATTTTTTTTTTTTTTCGTATTAATCGTGTAAACTTAAACATAATAAAAATTATTAAATGTGTAAAAAAATCTAAACACGAATACAGTACGTGTATTAAACATGTCATATTAATCGTGTTTATTACATTATTTTTATATTTATTGGACGTTTCGTATCCAAAATTATTAGAGTCTATAAATGAGTATCTCATCATCATCGTTAAGCAAAAACCTTTAAATCAAGGCCTAAAGATTACATTAGTTTCCAATATATATGCACCTCAGTTATTGAAAGCCATCCTTTGCTTCTGAACTTCAGTTGCCAGTTCAATTACTTGAAGTTTGATCATTTACTATATCTGTTTTATAGGCTGGGTCGTAAGCCTTTTTTAATCAAGCCCATTTCGGGTCGAGTCCGGACCGGCACGGAAATCCGTTTCATTGTTCAAAAAATATATATATTAAACATCATTTTTATTTTAATATTTATATATTTTCATAATTAAATTTAAATAAAAAATTATTTAGTGAATAGTAATTCGGGTCGGACCGAACTGATCCGAATTACCAAAAAAAATTATTTAAGTCCGACTCAATTCAGGCCGAACTGAAAACTGGACCTTTGGATAAGTCTATTACATAACTAGTCATATCCAATTGCAACCATTCCAGACCATGTCGAGCTGAGAATTCGAAAGCATGGTGCGGTTATTGTGCCAACCTTCTCCAAATGCAAGCAATGCCCACCTGAAAACTTGCTGACTTTTTATCAGTAACTTGTTAACAAATCTATTGACAAGAACTAGATGTATATTAGTGAGGGAAGTTAATATAGTACCAGCTGTTCCTGGACAGATCACCATTCTTTCATGCTTGCTTCCTTAAGACATGACAAGCTATGTTACCCGTACTTGGATGAATTTCAGATACAGTACGAATAGATTCAATTTTTTAAGTTTTTTCATATATATATATATATATTTGAAAGATCATACTTCGTATTCATATCCGAATATGTGTAAAAATACTATTAAAAAAAATAAAGAATCTGGATAACATATTACGAAAGCCAAGCTGAATTTACCGGCCAAGCAATGTTATAGCCATACTGATAACTCGTATAATTATATAGTTTTTAGTTATGTTTTATTATTGTTTTGTGTCAAATACGAGTTATTATTGTTTAGTCTAATTGTGTTTATGATCTTTTATATTTTTATGTAATTTGGTGTTTTTCACAAGTTTCTTTGAGTGATTTCAGATTACTAGAATTAAGGGCAAATCCAGTTCAGTTCCAGTTCCGACACCTTTTGTCATATCAGCTATATCTGGAGTTTCACTGAAGCAATAAGGCTGAAATTTTAACCGTGCAAAGTTAAGAGGCATATCTATCTTTTTCATGTTTTATACTTCTTGAAACGGAGTCGTTTTCCCTAGCGAAATCAACCATCAAGTTGGCTGATGTGCAATGACGTCTGTCCTGAGCAGTTTTCGCATTTTGACCATATCGTCCGATACACATCATCAAATGAGCTGATTCCAACGGGTATGGATCACTAACGGGGAACATTTGTCTAGAAGACCATGGGATCAGATAAAGCCTCCAATATTGAAGAAATCGACCATCAAGTTGGCTGATGTGCAATGACATCTGTGCTGACCTGTTTTCGTATTTTGCCCATATCTTCTTCTCCACATCAGCAAATGAGCTGATTCCAACGGCTATGAATCAGTAACTCATAGGGGAACATTTTTCTAGAAGACCATGTGATCAGATCAGGCCTCCAAGATTGACAAAATCGACCATCAAGTTGGCTGATCAAAATGGTCATACAATATGACGAAAATTGTTAGAAAAATGCACCCACCTATTATACCTACCTTTGAAATTTGTAAAGCTTGTCTCTTGTCATTTAGCCCTCCAAAATGTGTATAAATAGAGGGCCTTGGATGATTGTAGAGAATCATATTGTACATAGGTAGGATATTAGCCATTTTAATAAAATTCTCTAAGTTTTCTTCTTCTTTCTTTTCTCTAGTTTTCTTTCTTTTCTCTAGTTTTCTTTTTCTTTAGAGAGAGCAAGAGGTTGGATAATTAATATTCTTCCTCTTCTTCTTTCTTTCTTTTATTTTCTTCTTAGATTTTCTTTAATTTTATGTTTATGTTTACAATGCCTATGCTAGGCTAAACTTGTATTTGGTTAAGGGTGATTTCAAAGCTCTAGACATGTTTTATAATTGATTTTCAGATTCTATCTATCATTAATTTTCTATCAAAGTTGCTTATGTTCTTCTACAAGAATTGTTCATGATGTTGTCTTGATTTGTTTAGGTGTACAACTAGATAGATCTTGATAATTATCTATTGCTAGTTTAGGAGTCTTGATCCGTGTAATTGTCTTGATTTCCTATTCATAAGTGGCAATTTGTGATTAATGATTATGGTCAAGTTTTCAATAATTGCAAAGTGGAACATAACCTAAGTTGAACAATCCGATCTTATGTGTTTGTTGCTTAGATCAACCTATCTTTCTCATCATAAAGCTGCCATTAAATTGAATCTAGAGAGCTTATTCTAGGTTGTTTGATGGTTGATGCACCCAAAAGAGTGTATCTTATTTAACCTTGCACTAAAAAGATCAATTGTAAGTATAGTAGTTAGCAAGGGTCGAGTCCTCAGGGATTGGGTTTTAGTTTATAAGTTGATAGTTTAAAACTTAAATTCAAGAACAATAAAAGAAAATGGGTTTTTGAAATCAGATTTAAACTAAAGTAAATAATAAGAATAAGATGCAAGGCGGTATAACCAGCCAATAAAAATATATATACTAAATTAGGCGGTATAACCAGCCAATAAAAATAAAACAAAGTTAATATACAAATTAGGCGGTATAACCAGCCAATAAAAATAAATATACTTTTAAAAATAAGCAAACTAGAAAAGTAAGAAAACAAGTAAGTAAGAAGAATCAAATATGAAAAATATGGTTAAGGTTTCATTCTCCACCACTAGACATCATTAAGAATCAATTTCAGATCTATCAATTTCAACCAACTATCAAAGTTAACAACCGTAGATAACAACAAGCTCTGTTATCCCAATCTTTCCTTAGTTTGTCGTTAAATAGAACAAGCTCTCTATTTAATCTCTAACCATTAAACAACCTAGAATAAGCTCTCTAAATTCAATTTAATGGCAGCTTTATGATGAGAAAGATAGGTTGATCTAAGCAACAAACACATAAGCTCGGATTGTTCAACTTAGGTTATGTTCCACTTTGCAATTATTGAAAACTTGACCATAATCATTAATCACAAATTGCCACTTCTGAATAGGAAATCAAGACAATTACACGGATCAAGACTCCTAGACTAGCAATAGATAATTATCAAGATCTATCTAGTTGTACACCTAAATAAATCAAGACAACATCATGAACAATTCTTGTAGAAGAACATAAGCAACTTTGATAGAAAATTAATGATAGATAGAATCTGAAAATCAATCACAAAACATGTCTAGGGCTTTGAAATCACCCTTAACCAAATAGAAGTTTAGCCTAGCATAGGCATTGTAAACATAAACATAAAATTAAAGAAAATCTAAGAAGAAAATAAAAGAAAGAAAGAAGAAGAGGAAGAATATTAATTATCCAACCTCTTGCTCTTTCTAAAGAAAAAGAAAACTAGAGAAAAGAAAGAAGAAGAAAACTTAGAGAATTTTGTTAAAATGGCTAATATCCTACCAATCTCCAATATGATCCCTTACAATCACCCAAGGCCCTCTATTTATACACATTTTGGAGGGCTAAATGACAAGAGACAAGCTTTACAAATTTCAAAGGTAGGTATAATAGGTGGGTGCATTTTCTAACAATTTTCGTCATACATGACGATTTTGATCAGCCAACTTGATGGTCGATTTTGTCAATTTTGCAGGCCTTATCTGATCACATGGTCTTCTAGACAAATGTTACCCTATCAGTTACTGATCCATAGCCGTTGGAATCAGCTCATTTGCTGATGTGGATAAGAAGATATGGGCATAATACGAAAACATGTCAGCACAGACGTCATTGCACATCAGCCAACTTGATGGTCGATTTCGCTAGGGAAAACGACTCCGTTTCAAGAAGTGTAAAACATCAAAAAGATAGATATGCCTCTTAGCTTTGCATGGCCACAAATTTCAGCCTTATTGCTTCAGTGAAACTCGAGATATAGCTGATATGGCAAAAGTTGTCGGAACTGGAACTGAACTGGATTTGCCCTTAATTCTAGTAATCTGAAATCACTCAAAGAAACTTGTGAAAAACACCAAAATACATAAAAATGTAAAAGATCATAAACACAATTAGACTAAACAATAATAACTCGTATTTGACACAAAACAATAATAAAACATAACTAAAAACTATATAATTATACGAGTTATCACACCCCCACACTTAGATTGTTGCTAGTCCCTAGCAACGACTCAATAAAAATAAAATAAGAAAATCTAATCTAATCCATTTTCGTAGGAAATCACGGTGGCACTTAGCATGTGACACAAGCCTTTAAACCCCTAGGTGTCCCTAGTGGACGAGTTTAGTCTCGTGAGGGTTTACTAGAACGATACCCACAAACATTGAAAAACTAAAATATAAATAAACTACATATACTAAAAATATTTATTCCTAATCCTTTCAATACAAATTAGAGACAATCTTTGAACAAGTCTTATAAACTAATCAATAGCTTAAATAATTTCACAAAAAATCATGCTTGAATGTAAATTGTTTGAGTTAAGCCAATATTAACATAACATATCTCAATCAAAATAGTGCAAGTTCAAATTTAATCTCAACTTCTCACATGGGATACCCTCATGATTTTCACTCTTTAAAGTAGTGGTGAAGTGTTTACACTCAATCAATCTCATGAAAACAGTTCTACCATATTCTTGCTTGTCCACCTATTCTCCACTATTTAGATCATACAACTTCATGAATCAAGAGGTCTTTAATCAAGGTTGTAATGGGGCCAAGGGTTTTGTAATGTGGTTGAAGAACAAAAGGATAACGATATCACAAAGGTTCCAAAGAGTTCATAAAGTTTAGAGACATAATAAGATCATACAAAGAAACTTATCAAAACTCTTTACAAGTACATAGTCACCTAGGCCGGATATTCATGTTGGGCCTTTTCTTCATTCTAAACAACTTTGTAACATCCTTTTCCTTTTCCACAAATTCAAGAGATGATTCATATATATATATATATATATTTTTTACATAGGAATGTATTTGCCAGTATTCCATTTCTTTTTCTCTTGACTTTTCTTTTCTTTTCCCCCCACACTTATTTCTTGTTTCTAACCCAAATTTTCAACTAAAAATATCCCTTGTTTTTTGCAATATGTCTCAAAATATATAATCCATCTTTAGAACAAGGGTAAGGATATAAGTATATTTAGGCTAGGTGTAAGTTGTGGTTACCAATAAAACAGCATATTTAATGTAGGCTCAAATTGGCTCACTAGTGGGGATGTTCTCTTAGAACATTAATAATGGATGGCTGTTTGGCTCTGGTTATAATCCTAATGCCTCTATCATATTCATGTTGTCACATGTATCAATATAGTCTCAAACGGTTCAAAGCAAGTTCTAGAGAATCATGTAATCATAAGAGCACTCAAGAAAGAAATTAGATTGATTTGTATAATGCATAAATCATTATAGGCTCAAAAACTCACAAGGATGATTATACAAGTCAGATTAAGTCTAAACATGCTTCTTTCTCAATCAACATATCATATTAACATTGGCTCATAAAAAAAATTGACATCAAGCTCAATTCTCATGAAAATCTTCTCACTAATAAATCTGTTTTAGACTTATGCAATTCATATCTCATCATTGTATTAAAAAGGAACTAAAACTCAAAAAAAAAAAAAAAATAATAATAATAATAAAGACTAAAAAAAAAAAAAAAAAATAGACAAAATAAAAGAAATCCTAAATCATTCCCCCCACACTTAATTCTTACATTGTCCTCAATGTAAGTCTATTAACCCAAATGAAAGAATTATGTGTAAGAGAAAAGAACTAATAACATAAGAATAGGAACAACTAAGACTCAAAACAAAACAAAACCATGCAACCTAAATAATCCTAAAATACTAAACAAAAATTAACAAGTAAACATAAAAAGATTAAAATCAAACTGACAAGGTATGTCTCAAGTCTCCCTTACTCAGACCTTGTTCAGAATGAATACTTCTAAATTGCTTAAAACAAAACAAACTCTTTTTTTTTTTTTTTTTTTTTTGGAAAAGAAGAAATCAAACTGACAAGGTATGTCTCAAGTCTCCCTTACTCAGACCTTGTTCAGAATGAATACTTCTTAATTTTTTTTTTTTTTTTTTTTAAATTAGCAAAATATGTCCCTTACCCCCTACTAAAATATGACATTGTCCCCAATGTCAAATTTTAAAAGTAGAATTTAGGAGATATTACCTGCAGAGGTTGCTAACCACTTATTATAACTGAGACACAACAAGCAAAATGTTAGATAATGTCACAAAGACAAAGTGCAATCCACTCCTTGCTCGTCCATATCTCTTTTTCTTTTTCCGAGCGTTTGCGAAACAACCGTAGCAGATAAACACTCATAAGCTTGGAGCTTTTTAAGTAAATCTTCAATGGTTGTAGCAGAAATTATGGTTCTCCTTGCCTCTGAAAACATGAATCCATTATCCACAGCATTATCTAAATATAAAAGCAAATTACTAAAATAACCATTAATATTAAGCAAACCAATGGGTTTCTTATTTGTGACCAAAGATGACCAAGAAGCCACGCAAGCTATTTCTTCCAATGTACCCAGACCTCCTGGTAAAGCAATGAATGCATCGGCAGAATGGTACATGATTGTTATCCGTTCAGGGACACTCCAGACTTGTATTTCCTTACCCACGGTAGGTCCACAAAAACTTGTGAATAGTTTTGGCACGATTCCTAGAACTGGACTTCCTCCGGCGTGTGCTGCTGTAGCGACTGCTCCCATTAAACCCGTACTACCGCCTCCATAAATCAAGTGGATCTTTTGTTGGGCAAGTATTACTCCAACTCTTATGGCTTCATCAGCGAATATGTTATTTTTCCCTGGATAAGCACCTCCAAAGACACAAATTTTTTTAATGCGCTGGGATGAAGTACTTTCCATTTTTTTTTTCTTCGAGTGCCTGAAAGAGAATGAGTACATGGTGTAATATATAGAGGACTGAGTAGTGAATCAGACAAGAGTAATAATGTCGCCGAAAGTGTATCTGACCTGTCAGAAGAAAATGTTAACCTAACAAAAGATTTTTGCGTGATTTCAGGAAGAAAATCAAAAAGAGAAGAAAAAATCAACCGTAAAAGACAAATAAAAAAATGAGAATAATTACACAAATCGAACAACACGTAAATTAAAACAAAATAAAGTTATTGCAAATCAAACCAAAAGCTGAGAAGTCATTTATTGTAGTTGTGATTGTGGCTCACATCTTCCTCTGGTTTTACGTCCAGAAACGGCTTAAACGCCTTCTATGAGTCGAGGATATGCTTCCCATCCAGTTTTCTTACAAGCTGGCAAACAGGGTCTTTTAACATCAGATTCCCAAGATGTTGCCATTCCCTTTGGAATTGCGGCCATAAATCAAGAATTTCTCTTTGTACGTCTCCACTAGGATGCGTCTCAAGAGAAAGTTGGATATTACCCAAATTCTCCTTACTCAGTCCATCCTTAATGAATTCAATTTTATCATCTCGATTAGAGGACGGAATCCCAATAGAACGACATTTACCGTTACACGTCCATCGTGCACATTTGTGGCAGTTTGAACCCATGCGCTTTGCTCGTCGCTTCTTTGCAAAAGTGCTTCTACCTGTACCTGGTAAATGCAAAACAGGAAGATATTCATCTTCACGTACCTTGGCTTCAATTATCCAACGTATGTCGTCAGGAATCCCTTTGTGCATAAGCATTCTTAATCTTTCAAGTCGAACTTGGTAAAGCTTCAGTAAAATATTTCGAGGAAAAGGAGGAAATCGTTTCTGCAATCTTGTGAGAATATCATCCATCCTGAAAAAAAAGAATGAAAAAAAATGAAAGAGAAATTGGAAGAGAAATTTATATACAATATCAGTTTTGTGGGTAGCTGATGGAACCGATTTAAATAATCACGGAGTACCGTTATCCGCCATTTAACCGGGGTTAAAAAAATAAATTAAAAATTATATTTACATCTTGTAAGAGAAAAGAACTATTAAACAAAAGAAAAGAAAAACAATAAAAGATAGAATGATGGAGAGTAAGGAATATGCAAATCTGATATAATAGATGCTCTCCATCCTTTTGGGTTGCCTCCCAAGAAGCGCTTGGTTTATTGTCCTCAGCCTAACTTAGACCCATGCCATTATTATTCAACATACTTTGGCTCAAAAAGTGGAAACTCCTCCACATCTTGTATTGGAAAGTTCTCATAGTAAGGCTTCAATCTATGACCATTCACTTTGAATGCCTTATCTGTTTTTGGGCTTTGGATTTCAACTGCACCATGAGTAAATACATTAGTAATAACAAAAGGTCCAACCCAACGAGAACGTAACTTACCTGGATATAACTTAAGGCGTGAATGGAAGAGAAGAACTTTTTGTCCAACAACAAATTCTTTTCTTGATATCATCTTGTCATGGAATGCCTTAGTCTTTTCCTTGTAAATCCTAGAATTCTGATAGGCATCATTCCTTATCTCCTCTAATTCTTGTAGGTCAAGTTTTCTTTTCTTTCCTATCTCATCCATCTCCATGTTGCATTGTTTGATAGCCCAATATGATTTATGTTCCAGTTCAACCGGAAGATGACAAGGCTTACCATAAACAAGTCGATAAGGAGACATACCAATGGGTGTCTTATATGCTGTCCTATAAGCCCAAAGTGCATCATCAAGTCGTGAACTCCAATCCTTCCTATTTGGATTAACTGTCTTTTCAAGGATGGACTTAACTTCTCGGTTTGACACTTCAGCTTGCCCACTAGTTTGAGGATGATATGAGGTGGAGACCTTGTGTGTGATGTTATACTTCCTCAAAAGTGCTTCCATAGTCCTATTGCAAAAGTGAGTACCTCTATCGCTGATTATGGCCTTTGGCGTTCCAAACCTAGCAAAGATGTTAGTCTTGACAAAATCTGAAACAACTTTAGAGTCATTAGTCCTAGTGGATTTTGCTTCCACCCACTTTGAAACATAATCAACGGCAAGTAAAATATAAAGATTACCAAAAGAAGGAGGAAAAGGTCCCATGAAATCCATGCCCCATACATCAAAAATTTCAACAATAAGTATTGGAGTTTGAGGCATTTGATTTCTAGCACCTAAGTTACCAGTTCTTTGGCAACGATCACATGACTTGCAAAAGAGGTATGCATCTTTGAATATGGTAGGCCAATAAAATCCAGAATCAAGAACTTTCATGGCTGTTCTTTTGGATCCAAAGTGTCCTCCACATGCATAAGAGTGACAAAAGGTGAGAATAGATTGAAATTCAGTTTCGAGTACACACCTTCTTATAATCTGATCGGAGCAATGCTTCCAAAGGTAAGGATCATCCCATATGTAGTATTTGGCATCACTCTTGATCTTATTTCTTTGAGCTTGTGTCAACTCTTGTGGCAACTTCTTGGTAACTAAGTAATTAACAATATCAGCATACCAAGGAGTTGTTCTTATAAAAAGAAGTTGCTCATCCGGAAAGTTCTCATTCAAGGGTAGTGCATCATCTTCATGAACTAAACGGCTAAGATGGTCCGCAACCAGGTTGTCACTACCTCTCTTATCTTTTATCTCCAAATCAAACTCTTGTAAGAGAAGTATCCATCTAATCAACCTTGGTTTGGCCTCCTTTTTAGTGAGTAAGTACTTAAGGGCTGCATGGTCAGAAAATACAATTACTTTAGTACCAATTAAATAAGATCGAAATTTTTCTAAAGCAAATACAACAGCCAAAAGTTCTTTTTCAGTAGTGGAATAGTTCAATTGAGCATCATTAAGAGTTCTTGAGGCATAATAAATGGCATGTGAGGCTTTGCCAACCCGTTGGCCCAAAACAGCTCCAATGGCATAGTCACTAGCATCACACATGATTTCAAAAGGTACATTCCAATCTGGTGGTTGGATGATAGGAGCTGATGTCAAGAGTCCCTTCAATGTTTCAAACGCCTCTTTGCATTTATCATCAAAGTGGAAAACCACATCTTTTTGTAGTAGCTTGCAAAGAGGTAATGTGATCTTTGAGAAGTCTTTGATAAATCTCCTATAGAAACCTGCATGTCCAAGAAAAGAACGAACCTCTCTCACATTTGTGGGAGGTGGTAAAGAATGCATAATATCTATTTTAGACTTATCAACCTCTATTCCTCTAGAAGAAATAACATGGCCCAAAACTATTCCTTGTTCTACCATAAAGTGGCATTTTTCCCAATTCAAAACAAGGTTAGTTTCCATGCATCTTTCAAGTACAAGTGTAAGGTTCTCTAGACATCTATCAAAAGAATCACCATAGACACTAAAATCATCCATAAATACTTCTATGATGTTCTCTACATAATCTGAAAATATGCTAACCATACACCTTTGGAATGTAGCTGGTGCATTACAAAGACCAAATGGCATACGCCGGTATGCAAAAGTACCAAATGGACATGTGAATGTTGTTTTCTCTTGGTCCTCCGGAGCAATGGCTATCTGATTATAACCTGAAAAACCATCAAGAAAACAATAATGAGAATGGCCAGCTAACCTTTCAAGCATTTGATCAATAAAAGGTAAAGGAAAGTGGTCTTTGCGAGTTGTGGAATTAAGTTTACGATAATCAATACAAACTCGCCATCCTGTTTGAATCCTAGTAGGAACAAGTTCATTCTCATTATTTGTTACCACCGTTACACCTGATTTCTTTGGAACCACTTGGACTGGGCTCACCCATTTGCTATCCGAGATAGGATAGATCACTCCAACATCTAGGAGCTTCAGTATCTCCTTTTTCACAACCTCCATCATAGGAGGGTTCAATCTTCTTTGTGCTTCTCTTGTTGGTTTAGACCCTTCCTCTAACAAAATCCGGTGCATGCACATGGATGGGCTTATTCCCTTGATATCGGCAATTGTCCAACCAATTGCTGTTTTATGCTCTCTAAGCACCCGGATAAGTCGCTCTTCTTGCAAAGGTGTGAGCTCTTTGGCAATGATGACAGGTAGTGTGTCCTTTTCCCCTAAGAACAAATATTTCAAGTGGTTCGGTAGTGGTTTCAACTCTAAAGTTGGTGCCTGCAAAATGGAAGGTAGAAGTTTCTCATTAGATAAAGGCAAATCAATAAATGAAACATCAAACCTTGCATCTTTAGGTTGCAGCGAGTGTAAAGATTCTAGTGCCCCTTCCACCTGGTCACTCAAGGCTAGTTTAGCATTCCCCATTCCGAGATGGTTGCTAATGACTATTTCTACACTATCTTCACCATCTAGCTCATAAGCTTGCTGCACTAGTGAGTCAATTATATCAATATTAAAAACAGAATGCACATCACTAGGATATCTCATGGCCTCAAAAATGTTAAAGCGAATTATTTCACCATCAAATTCCATAGTTAAAGTGCCATCATGTACATCTATTTTAGTTCTTGCTGTTTTCAAGAATGGTCTCCCTAATAGAATAGGTGTGGGATTAGAAGACATCTCATCTTCCATCTCAATAACATAAAAGTCAACGGGAAAAACCAATTCATTAACCTGTACAAGAACGTCTTCTACAACTCCTCTTGGATAAGTGTTAGAACGGTCAGCAAGTTGTATTATAACACCGGTTTCCTCTAATGGTCCTAGATTCAATGAAGCATAAATTGAATATGGCATGACATTAATAGATGCCCCTAGATCTAGCATAGCACGCTCAAACCTGGTGTTGCCTATCTTACAAGGAATGGTAAACATACCTGGATCCTTGCATTTAGGTGGGAGTTTCTTTTGAAGAACAGCTGACACATTCTCCCCCACACTTACCTTTTCATTCCATTTCAACTTTCGTTTAGATGTGCACAACTCTTTTAGGAACTTGGCATATCTTGGCACTTGCTTGATAGCATCTAGTAAAGGAATGTTCACCTCTACTTTCCGGAAGGTTTCCAAAATTTCCTTCTCTTGCTCCTCCTTCTTGGACTTTGCTAACCTGCTAGGAAAAGGTGGAGGAGTTATATAAGAAGGAAAGGATGGTTTAGGAATTACCTTTTTTAGTGGCTCGTTGGGATGTGAAGAGGATGCCATGGTATTGTTCTCCCCTTGAGCACTATCATTTTGTGGTGTCTCTAGCTGTTTCCCACTTCTTAAATTTATAGCATTGGCATTCTCTCTTGGATTCACTATGGTTTGGGAAGGTAATTTCCCAGAATCCCTTGCTTGCATTTGACTCATGGTTGTTGCCAATTGCCCTATTTGAGTCTCCAAATTTCGAATACTTGTCTTTGTTTCCTGTTGAAATTGAATTGTATTAGTAGAAAGAGCTTTAACAAGATCTTCAAGAGAAGTACCTGATTTTGGGTGGGTGGTAGTTGTTGTCGGGTTTGGTATGGTTGTTGCATTCTTTGCTGAAAACCCGGTGGCCTGTGGTCAAATGGTGGAGGAATAGTTTGTGATTGGTTCCCTCCATAATTGAAGTTTGGATGATCCCTCCATCCTGGATTGTATGTGTTTGAGTAGGGATCATATTTCCTTGATTGGTTCTGAAATCCACCCATGGCATTCACATGTTCATTGGTATCCTCTTGAAGTGTTGGACACATATCAGTTTGGTGCCCTATGTTTGAACATATGCCACAAGCCTTTATTTGTTGTATTTTACCTACAGCCAATTGTTGAACAAGAGAAGTCAGTTTATCAAATTTTTGTTCAAGGGATGATATACTTACCTCATTAACTCTCTTGGATTGTGGTGGTGGATCTTGTCTCATTGAGAACTGTTGAGAATTGGCTGCCATGTTGGAGATTAATGTTCTAGCAGCCCTGGGAGTCTTATCAACTAGAGCTCCCCCACTAGCGGCATCTATCATACTTCTCTCCATGGGCATGAGACCTTCATAGAAGTATTGGATGAGAAGTTGTTCACTTATTTGATGGTGTGGACATGATGCACAAAGTTTCTTGAACCTCTCCCAATATTCATATAAGGACTCTCCGTTGTATTGCCGAATCCCACATATCTCTTTCCTAATGTTGGCAGCCTTAGATGCTGGGAAATACCTTTCCAAGAATGCTTTCTTCAAATCATTCCATGTAGTGATGGTCCCGGATGGTAGATAGTAGAGCCATTCCTTTGCTGAATCAGCTAGAGAGAATGGGAAGGCTCTCAACTTAACTTGCTCTTCCGTGACCCCTGTTGGTCTCATGCTTGAGCAAACTACATGGAATTCCTTGAGGTGCTTATTTGGATCCTCTCCTGCAAAACCATGAAAAGTTGGGAGAAGATGAATCAAACCAGATTTTAATTCAAAAGCTACCTCAAGATTAGCATATTCAATGCATAATGGTTGTTGACCCAAGTCCGGAGCGGCTAGCTCCTTGAGAGTTCGGTTGTCAGCTGCTGCCATCTCTCCTTGCTCCTCTTGGATGTTTTGGATCAACTCCTCGATTGGTTGTTGGTGTGAAGTTATAAATTCCCGAATTTTCCTAAGTCGTAAGTCTTCTTCGGGAGCTTGGAACATTCACTAATAAAAAAAATAAGAAAGTAAATAATTAGAACAGAAAATAAGAATAAACCAATAAACTAATAAACTAAAGAAAGCAATCCCCGGCAACGGCGCCAAAAATTTGATGCACCCAAAAGAGTGTATCTTATTTAACCTTGCACTAAAAAGATCAATTGTAAGTATAGTAGTTAGCAAGGGTCGAGTCCTCAGGGATTGGGTTTTAGTTTATAAGTTGATAGTTTAAAACTTAAATTCAAGAACAATAAAAGAAAATGGGTTTTTGAAATCAGATTTAAACTAAAGTAAATAATAAGAATAAGATGCAAGGCGGTATAACCAGCCAATAAAAATATATATACTAAATTAGGCGGTATAACCAGCCAATAAAAATAAAACAAAGTTAATATACAAATTAGGCGGTATAACCAGCCAATAAAAATAAATATACTTTTAAAAATAAGCAAACTAGAAAAGTAAGAAAACAAGTAAGTAAGAAGAATCAAATATGAAAAATATGGTTAAGGTTTCATTCTCCACCACTAGACATCATTAAGAATCAATTTCAGATCTATCAATTTCAACCAACTATCAAAGTTAACAACCGTAGATAACAACAAGCTCTGTTATCCCAATCTTTCCTTAGTTTGTCGTTAAATAGAACAAGCTCTCTATTTAATCTCTAACCATTAAACAACCTAGAATAAGCTCTCTAAATTCAATTTAATGGCAGCTTTATGATGAGAAAGATAGGTTGATCTAAGCAACAAACACATAAGCTCGGATTGTTCAACTTAGGTTATGTTCCACTTTGCAATTATTGAAAACTTGACCATAATCATTAATCACAAATTGCCACTTCTGAATAGGAAATCAAGACAATTACACGGATCAAGACTCCTAGACTAGCAATAGATAATTATCAAGATCTATCTAGTTGTACACCTAAATAAATCAAGACAACATCATGAACAATTCTTGTAGAAGAACATAAGCAACTTTGATAGAAAATTAATGATAGATAGAATCTGAAAATCAATCACAAAACATGTCTAGGGCTTTGAAATCACCCTTAACCAAATAGAAGTTTAGCCTAGCATAGGCATTGTAAACATAAACATAAAATTAAAGAAAATCTAAGAAGAAAATAAAAGAAAGAAAGAAGAAGAGGAAGAATATTAATTATCCAACCTCTTGCTCTTTCTAAAGAAAAAGAAAACTAGAGAAAAGAAAGAAGAAGAAAACTTAGAGAATTTTGTTAAAATGGCTAATATCCTACCAATCTCCAATATGATCCCTTACAATCACCCAAGGCCCTCTATTTATACACATTTTGGAGGGCTAAATGACAAGAGACAAGCTTTACAAATTTCAAAGGTAGGTATAATAGGTGGGTGCATTTTCTAACAATTTTCGTCATACATGACGATTTTGATCAGCCAACTTGATGGTCGATTTTGTCAATTTTGCAGGCCTTATCTGATCACATGGTCTTCTAGACAAATGTTACCCTATCAGTTACTGATCCATAGCCGTTGGAATCAGCTCATTTGCTGATGTGGATAAGAAGATATGGGCATAATACGAAAACATGTCAGCACAGACGTCATTGCACATCAGCCAACTTGATGGTCGATTTCGCTAGGGAAAACGACTCCGTTTCAAGAAGTGTAAAACATCAAAAAGATAGATATGCCTCTTAGCTTTGCATGGCCACAAATTTCAGCCTTATTGCTTCAGTGAAACTCGAGATATAGCTGATATGGCAAAAGGTGTCGGAACTGGAACTGAACTGGATTTGCCCTTAATTCTAGTAATCTGAAATCACTCAAAGAAACTTGTGAAAAACACCAAAATACATAAAAATGTAAAAGATCATAAACACAATTAGACTAAACAATAATAACTCGTATTTGACACAAAACAATAATAAAACATAACTAAAAACTATATAATTATACGAGTTATCAATGGTTAGAGATTAAATAGAGAGCTTGTTCTATTTAACGACAAACTAAGGAAAGATTGGGATAACAGAGCTTGTTGTTATCTACGGTTGTTAACTTTGATAGTTGGTTGATATTGATAGATCTGAAATTGATTCTTAATGATGTCTAGTGGTGGAGAATGAAACCTTAACCATATTTTTCATATTTGATTCTTCTTACTTACTTGTTTTCTTACTTTTCTAGTTTGCTTATTTTTAAAAGTATATTTGTAGACACCTAATTTTGTCCGGACCACTAAACAGGTATGTTTTCTTCCCATATTGATGTTCCCAAGTGTAAAAAGACTGTTTTCATCCTGCAGGTGGTACTCCGAGACTTAGTTTAAGAGGGCGAGCACAAAAAGTCAAACTTGAAAAAAAGTCAACCCAAAAAAAGTCAACCCCGAAAAAGTCAACCCCAGAAAGTCAACTACTGAAAAAGTCAACCCACTTTCAAAATCAAGATTTTAAGTTCAATTGAAAAATGGAAAAAGAATTTTGATAATCCGAGGTCTACATTGAAAGATATGGAGTTCGGAAGTTGGGATTTGGAGATTCAGTAGAAAAGAAACCCTAATTCGAGAAATTTGGGGAAAAGTGCTTAAACGATCAAACTGGTCGGAATTGAAGGTTCCAAATGAAAGATAAGCACTGACTACGGGTAATGGAGAAGTCACTTGCAAGAAAAACCGAAAGAAAAGTCAATCCGGGAGAAAACCGAGAATTAGGGTTTTTAGTGGATTTCGGTGAAATCGGGAAGAATCACAGAAATGGCCCGACTTGTTAAGACCAAAGCCCCCAATGGATGAAGAATGGTTAAAAAGGATGGCCCAAGGCTCAGATTGAAGAAAATCTGAAAATCGGATTTGTTTTGAGCAAAACCGGGTTTCGGAGGTAAAAGGGCAAAATTGGAAAAATTTGGGAAAAATAGCAAATGGACTCCGAAAATTATGGAAAATTTGTCAATCTCATTCTTAAATCATTTGAAGGAGATTGGCGAAAGAAAATCTTGATTCCGAGTTCGTTTGCAAAATGGCCAAATCCCGGGCTTCTTATGCAGTAATTCAAAAAGGAAAATCCCGGAAAAATAGCAAATGGACTCCAAAAATTCTGAAATTTGGCAAATCTCATTTTTAAATTATTTGGAAGATATTGGCGAAAGAAAATCTTGATTCCGAGTTCGTTTGCAAAATGGCCAAATCCCGGGCCTCCTATGCAGTAATTCAAGCCGATAAATCCCGAAAAAATACCAAATGAGCTCCAAAAATTATGAAAACTTCCAGATCACACTTTTTAATTATTTTGAAGAGATTGGTGAAGAAAAATCTTGATTTGGAGCTCGTTTAAAAAATGGTAAAATGTAGGGGCATAAAAGGGCATTTTTGGGAAGAAAAAATCCAAATAAATAGCAAACGGACTCGGATAATTTTGAAAACTTCCAGAACTCAATATTTTATTATTTTGGAAGTATTAAAAAAAGAAAAATTGAATTTGGAGTCCGTTTGATATTTACTTGCATCCGGGGGGCAAAATGGTCATTTCACCCAAGCAACCGAAAAGGGATTTTTTTGGCCCTTCAAAAAATCAGAGTTGGGCTGGAAAAGAGATGTGCTGGCATACCCAAGCCCAAAGAAAGGAGGAAGCTTCTAATTTTTTTTTTTAATCAAGTGGTTAAAAATCAAGAGTTAGTTAACCATTCTCTTTGATCAAGCCATGGTGATTAAACCACATAGGTTAAGAAAGATGTCAACATTATTTTTGCATAGCTGTAATTTGAGAGGGCTGAGATGCTAATCTAAAGGTGGTAATTTCATGACTTTTCATCTTGAATTATTGGCCATTTGATGGAAATTAGGTTACACAAAAATGACAACATCTTGGAGGCTATATAACCATGCATTAAGGCTAGCCCTAAGGGGGGGGAGGCAGATTTTGGTTTCTTCTTTTCCATTTTGGCTGATTTCTCTTAGTTTTTCTTAGTTTTTATCTTCTTGGTTGAGAGCAAAAAAAGAAAAGTTTAGAAAAAAGGAAAGTTTGAAGAGAAAAGCTTGAAATATTAGCTTCTTGAGGTTGCTCTTGAGCACCAACTCTTGCACTTTCATTTTCTATTCTTGTTTTTTGCTATTTTAATCTCTACTTGGTGAGTTTTCATTTTAAAATAATGTTTCTTGTTCTTCCTTCATTTCCTTTCTTAAGTATATTTTTTTTTACATTTTGTTTTTACAATAAACTCACCATGGCCAAATGGCCTACATTATTTATTTTAAGTTGTTGTTTCAATTCATTTTACCATATTGTTTATGCTATTTTCTTTGTTTTTGATGTTTTAAGTGTTATGTTATTTCATGTTCTTAAGTTATATTTAATTTGGTTGCTTTGTTTGTTGTCATTTATGTCTTAGATATCATGTTTTTGCATTTTTAATTTTCTGTTTTCATGTTGTTTAAATTTGAGCATGTTTTAGAGTTAGCATATTAAGTGTTTGTGAAAATGCTTGTGTGATTCTTTGCATGATTCTTGTTTTATATCTTAGTGAGCATGTTTTAGATTTGGTATATTAGGTGTTTGTGAAAATGCTTGTGTGATTTTTGTGTTATGACTTAGTTTTTCATGCTAGCATACCAAGTGTTTGTGAAAATGCCATGCTTGTTGGAGCTTGGGGCCATTTGGCTACTCCATGTGTTTTGCATTGTGTGTTGTATTTTTTGTCATGCTAGTTGTTAGGTTTTTGCATTTGCATGATATTTGGTTGGATTTTTGAATTAAGCATGCCTTGTGTTTGTGAAAATGCCATGCATGTCTTAGGTCTAGGTTACATTAAATGCCATGCAAGTTCATGTTAGGTCTAGGCCATATTATTTATGTCATGCATTTTCCTTACATTTAGGTTTAGATCCATGCATTTCATGCATTATGTTTGCTGCATTGTTTCATGCATGTCATGTTCATGCCACTTGAATAATGACTTGAGCCAATTAATGGTTCAAAGTCATGCTCTCTTGAGCACACTTGTGGAAAATTAAGTTTGTCAAATTGATTATTCTACCTTTGTGATTTTTTTTACTTAGCCAATTTTTATCTAACTTTCAAAAAGTCCTAGCTACTGCTTTCAAGTCATTTTATGAGTTTCAAATATTTTTATTTTTATTTTTAAATGATTTTATCAAAGACAAAAAAAATGTGTTGACAAAGCAGTTTTTTTTTCCACCCAAAACTCGTACATCTCCGATTTTTCTGGGAATTCATCTTTGATCAGAAAATTAAGCCAATTTTTTCTCATGTAGTTTTATATGTCCTGAGTCTCCAGTATTTTCTTTAGAATTTTTGGAATTTTTAAAAATAGGGTAAAAAATCGTGGATTAAAACTGGACAGTGGAGTCAGGATTGAATTTAAAGAAAAACAAAGCAGTTTTTTCTCCTCCAAAAACTCGTACATCTCTGATTTTTCTGGGAATTCATCTTTGATCAAAAAATTAAGCCGATTTTTTCTCGTGTAGTTTTAAATGTCATGAGTCTCCAGTATTGTTTTCAGAATTTTTGGAATTTTTTAAAGTAGGGTAAAAAATCGTGGATTAAAACTGGACAGTGGAGTCAGAATTGAATTTAAAGAAAAACAAAGCAGTTTTTTCTCCTCCAAAAACTCGTACATCTCTGATTTTTCTGGGAATTCATCTTTGATTCGAAAATTAAGCCGATTTTTTTTCGTGTAGTTTTACATGTTCTGAGTTTCCAGTATTTTTTTTAGAATTTTTGGAATTTTTAAAAATAGGATAAAAATTCGTGGATTAAAACTGGACAGTGGAGTCAGAATTGAATTTAAAAAAAAAACAATTTTCTGTTTTGGTTAATTTACTTAGAGTGGGCTGATTAGAAGGGTTAGCTACTGACTTAGGGTAATTTCTAAGCCTTTTCAAACTCTAAAAATGGTTTTTCAAGTCCCGGGTTAAGGGTAGTCAAGTCCGGATTTTTTAAACTTAGGAAATTAGAGCCATTTTAAAGAAATTAGCCCAGTTTTTATTTTTAATTCAAGCTTTTCAAAATTGTTTTCAAACAATCACAAAGTATTTTGGTTTTAGAATATTTAATTTGACATATTCTCCTAAGGTAGCCGGATATCTTTTTAGATATACGGATTTCCTTAATTAAAGGAAAAAAATACATTTCATGCATTGCATTTTTATATTCATGCATTTTATATAATATGTGATTCTTGCTATAATAATTTCTATGATATTGTTGTTATTTTGATTTATATTTTTTGATGTTACATGGTTTATTATATGGTTTCGAATATTTCATGATATCCTATGCTTTTATTTAGTTATCTTTATTTAGCATATACGTATTCATTTATTTTAAATGTTTTCAAAAAGATAATGGTTTTCAATAAAAAATATAAAGATATTCCCGAGTTAAAATAATTCATGAGTTCTCTACCGGGTTTGCTGGAGGGAATATCATCAATTATCATTAATAAAGGAATATCTTTCTTTCAAAAAAGAGAATGATTCGGAAAGTTTTCCAAAACTAATAAAAATTTCTATATTTTGCCACGTTTGTTGGGGAATATAGGAAAATTTTGAATTTATAAATTCCGGATCATTTTCAATAAAAAATGGAATTATTTTTAAATTGGGAATTAACTCGAAATACTAAATTTAAAACCAACTTTTACCGAGACTTGAGATAACACACGATTAATAAGGTACCGATTTATACGGGCGTTGTGGGGGTGCTAATCCTTCCCCACACGTAACCGACTCCCGAACCTGCTTTTTTGATTTCTCTGGTTTAAAACGCAGACTTGAAATTGGTTTTTAAAATGTTTTAATTAATTTTTAAAATATTTTATAAAACCGGTTTTAATAGGTGGCCGATCACACCTAGCTAAAAAAAGATTGGTGGCGACTCCATGTCTTTTTTAAGGTCATTTTCAAAACCTTCATTTTTAGAGGAATTAAGTCGACTTTTCCTCGTTTTTTTTTTTAAATGTCACGCTTAACGAATAATAAAGTCTTGCGATGAGACTCGTCGTTATGTTATTTTTTAGGTTGCGACAGCTTGGCGACTCCACTGGGGACTATTAGAGAGTCAGGCCTAGAATTAGTCGTGTGTTATCAAAGTTTCGGTTTTGTTGGTTTAATCGGTATTTAATTTTAATTCCCGTATTTTTTTCAATAAGGAGAATTTTGAAAATAATAAAATGTTTTTAAATATGTTCATTCTCATGTGCATGCATTTTATTATTGATTTTCTAGTTATTTAGGTTGTATATTATAATTTCTTGTTGGTTAATGCGTTACACTATTCTTGAATGTTCTAAGTGCTAGGGCATTTAGAATAAGGTTTGTAGAATAGGTAGTGAAAGGTTTGTTATTCCTCCACACACACTACACGTACATTTGCATAACATGAATCCTCTACCCGGGTTCCGTCCTTTTAAGTGGAAGTAAAGTAACTAAGCCTTCGTGATTGATCCTCCGTATGGGCTAGTGAAACACTTTCGGAGTATAAAGTACCTAATGCCTTCGTGATGATCCTCCGCATGGGCATAGGAAAATATACTCTAATGAATTGAACCCGCTTTTATCGGGGTGTCTTACTAGCCTTCACCGGCGACAGTGAGGAACAATTCGGGGCCTTAGAACCGATTCACCCTCATATAGTGAACCTAGGCAAAGCCATGCCGAATTTCCGTTAGACATACCGAAAATAGGAACACATGGAGGGACATTTCTAAACTTTTTGTTACCTATTTTACACTCCGAATAAGTGTGGTAGATCGGGCAACGATGTACGTACATCGCCCGTAATAAATGTGATACTCCGCCTCGATGGCATCGTGATGCCTAAATAAGCAGATATTGCTGGGGCAGATGTTAATTAGCTTTTTTTTAAAAAAAAAAAATCTTTTTTCAAGCATTTTGCATGTTGCACATTTCATGCATGTGTGAATAGAGCATGTACATTTTTGGTTGTGTTATTGATCTCATTCTTTGCAATAAACAGTTGGTAATTTCATTTGATGATTTCATAAAACCGGCAGTGTCACATGAACATTTGCATATGGTACCATAGTGGGATCCACCCTGAAATTCTTTTGAAAATAATGTGATTGGTTTTTCATAAATAAAAAAAAAAACACAAAAAAAAGCATGTAAAAAAAAAATCATAAATTTGGAGGCAATCTTGCATAATGAGATTTTTTTTAGGTCCCACCAATTTCGTGTAATCATTGATTTCTTTGTATATACCTTTGTGTTAATTCATTTATTTTTTGCATATATCATTTTGACATCATGTTATAGTCATAGCATGCATGGTCATTTATTGTAAGATACGTTTATGACATGCATGGTCATTATTTGTATATACTTATGTATCAATTTATTCTTTCTTTACATGCATCATGTTGGCATCAAGTTGCATTCATGCATTCATAGTCAGCATGATTTTTCTGTATATATCCATATATCAATTTATTCTTTCTTTACATGCATCATGTTGGCATCAGGTTGCATTCATGGCATACGTACACATCATGATATGCTCATGCATTAATTTGTCATATTGGCATCAAGTTGCATTCATGACATACAAGGTCAGCATGATTTTCTTTGTATATACTCTGTGTCAATCATTTATTCTTCACATGCATCATAATTGACATTGTGTGGCATTGATAGTGTATATGATCATTCATTGAGAAATGCATTTAGAACATACATGGTCATTCATTGTATATATCCATGCATTAATTTGCTTATTTTTTACATGCATCATGTTGGCATCAGGGTGCATTCATGGCATACACAGTCATCATGATATGCTCATGCATTAATTTGTCATATTGGCATCAGGTCGCATTCATGACACACATGGTTAGCATGATTTTCTTTGTATATACTCTATATCAATCATTCATTGTTTGCATGTATCATAATTGACACCGTGTTGCATTCATAGTGTATGTGATCATTCATTGGGAAACATGCTAAAATACATGATCAGTCATTGCATATATCCATGTGTTGATTTGTTTATTCTTTGTTTGCAACATGTTGGCATTGTGATTGCATTTATCACATATATGGTCAGCATGTTTCCATTGTACATATCCATACATCATATTGTTTAGGCTTCACATGCATCAAATTGCATTCATGGCTCATTCATCATGACATACATTTGGGGGAAATAAAATAGAAGTTGGCTTGGCTTTAGGAGTCTTTGAAAGAATTTCCATTTCAAATCAGAAGAAGTACTGAGTACACTTTTAATACAGGCTGGTGCTATGGAGGATGAACAAGTTGCCCGAATGGAAAAAATGGAAAGGGAACAGAGAGAATTGCGAGAACAGCTAGCAAAATCTCAAGCAGAATCTAAGGATCAGATGACTAAACTGATGGAGCTAATGTCTGCTGTAATCAAGGGAAAAGGATACACCGAAAACTTTGTCGCCGGAGAAGGGTTAGAGGTACAAAAGGGCCAAGATGAGGTCGCAATAAGTGATGCCCAGAACACTGTTAACCCCGTCAATATCCTAAACTCAGATGATCCAGCTGAACAGGCAAAGTTGAAAAGGGTTGCAGTAAATGAGGTTGAGTTGGCAGATTCCCAAGGGAAATATCAGTTGTTAGATGAAAGGCTCCGGGCAGTAGAAAATGCAGACGTATTAGGGAGTGTGGAGGCGAAAGAACGATGCTTGGTCTTCGATTTAGTCATTCCTCCTAAGTTCAAGATCCCTGACTTTGTGAAATATGACGGGACGACTGATCCATCAGCCCACATCACTATGTTCTGCCGGAAGATGACAAGTCATATAGATAATGATAAGCTTTTGATTCACTGCTTTCAAGATAGCCTCAGCGGATCCGCAATTAGGTGGTATAGTCAGTTAGGCAAGGATCAGATTCACTCTTGGAATGACCTGGCTAGGGTTTTTCTAAACCAGTACAAGCATATGACTGACACGGCGCCTGACCGTCTCACCTTGCAAAATATGAAGAAAAGAGCTACTGAGAGCTTCAAAGAATATGTGCAACGGTGGATGAGCCTGGCCGTCCAAGTACAACCGCCCTTAACTCAGAAGGAAACCACTGTCCTTTTTGTGAATACACTGCAGGCTCCGTACTATGATATACTTGTTGGCAACATCACAAATAATTTTTCAGACATGGTAATTTCAGGGGAGATGATTGAGGATGCTATCAAGGATGGGAAAATTGAAGGAGAAAGAACATCCAATACCAAGAACAGGGCATCTGAAAATAAAAAGGAAGATACCCAAGTCGTGGAAGACTTTGCCCCATCTCCCCAATTCTCCTCGTATCATCCATTTAACTCTACCCTGAACAATGTCTCTCAAGGTTTTTATCCCTACCAACCAATGACTGCAACTACACCAGAATTTACATCTGTCTATCAATCGAACATCCTCGGGAATAATCGAAGGGGGCATAAAAAGCGAAAAATAAATCAGGTTGACCCGATTCCTGTGACATACAGTGAGCTACTACCTCAACTCATCCAGAATCACCTTGTGACACCCATGCAAATAGCGCCTCTGAAGCCCCCTTATCCGAGCTGGTATGATGCTAATGAGTGTTGTGGGTACCATTCTGGCAATCAAGGTCACTCAACAGAGAACTGCCCCGCTTTGAAGTACAAGGTCAGAGATCTCATCAAGGCTGGTTCGATAAGTTTTGAAGATGGGGAAGCCAAGTGTCATAAGAAACATTGTGCATGATCATATTAGGTTTTTGACGCATGTAGTTCTATACACTGTGATGATAAAAGCACTTGTCTCATGTTAACATCTACATGAATTAAATGAATTTTGAATTTTAAATGCTTTGTGTTTGTTGTGTTTCAACAATAACTTGAATTTGCAAAAACAAGCATTAAGGAATTTTTAGTGATGGATAGTCTCAAGAAGATTGATGATCAGTGTTACAAATGACCCAATACCTTCTCCATTCTCTTTAGGTTTTCCTAAGCCTAAATCTTTTAAACCAAGAGCACTTGAAAGACCTAATGCTTCAAGGGATATGAATGACTTGACTTCATAGAAGTATTGTCATTGCAGAATAAGCAAGGATGTAAATCCTAGTCTAGGCTATGAACAAAGGAACGAACTTTTTGAAATTTTTCGAATTCCTTGAAAATCAAACAAATGAGACATTCTTTCAAGAGTCTAGATTTTGATAATTTGGTGTGTGTCAAGATTGTGCTAAAACCATTCATGACCTTTCCCAATAACCACAAAACACTAATTGCCCAAACATCACTTCATGATTGACATCCTGGGGCACAATGATTAAACTAGATTATCCCTTGTCCCAGAGAAAACCCGTTTTTGGGTCATATTTTCCTTATCTCTTCAAAAAAAAACTCAGATTGGAAACTCAGCCTTTTCAAAATAGACCTAGACTTGCCATGTTCCTCGTTGATACAAATTCTCATTGATTAATCAAATTGGGGCATCATATGTGGAAATGATGGATACATGGTGAATAAGGATGGACTAAACGCATGAATCATTGGGGCATGCGACGAAAAAACAAAAAGAAAAAAAAGAAAAAAAAGAAAAAAGAAAAAAGAAAAAAAAAAAAGAAAAATTGTGATATCATGCATATGAGAATTCGGATGATTCCAAAGTGCAAAATGAAATTTTGAATATCTATTTCCCCTGGGGATTGCTTTTCAATGTAAATATTCGTGCTTGACATGAGAAATGGCCATCTTTCATATCGCTTTCGCACAGAAAGAAATTATCCATAGTCACCCCTTTTGAGCCAAAAGAATTTTTTTTTTCTTCTTTGAACCCTAATCAAGGGCCACCCTCTACACTGGGGGGCAAATGCGAGGAAAGATCTTTTTAAAGATCATTGTGAAATGAGTCCTAGCTCAAGGACAGACACAAAGCAAATGGAGCCCCGAATAAATACGGGCTTACTCTGTCAAAGAAAAAGAAGAGAAAAAGATGGTGAAATGAAAGCCAAGAAAAACAAAAGAAAAACACAATAGAAAAGAAAACAAAATGTGTGAAAGACATGGCAAATGGAAAGCCAAAAGCAAGGAAGAAAAAGAACAAAGTCAAAAGGAAAGAAATGTCCGAGAAGGGACAAATGCTTCAAAGAGAATCCTCCTCAAGAAATGATCCTTGATCTGATTACCCTCAAACACATATTTTGGGCCTATTTATCCTTTCTTTCTAAACCCTGAGCTATGGCCTACATTATATGCTTTAAAAGTCCATTTTGATCAAGCATGAATATTTAATTTGAAAGGTTTTTCCTCAGATTTTATCCCATTTCATCGAATTATCATTTCACTAAGGAAGAACTTAGAATTCTCAAGTGCATGGTAAAACAATGAAAAAAAATTGGAAAGAATGGGACTCTAGGGCGAAAACCCAAAAATGGGCGGTCTAGAGTAAATTTGGAAATTTTCGATGCCATCTATGATAGTGCCGATACCCCAAAAGAAAAGATCTTATTAAAAGAGTGGTCATCGAGGAACATCTAGGAATTCCTGAACCCCCCAAATTGTCAGTTCTCATTCAGAGGATTGTCTTCAAAAACTGAAACTTTTTTCCTCCAAAATCAACTTTCCAGTTTAAACATCCTGGCCAATCTTGACGCTTGTCAAAATGCCTTGATATGGAAACTAAAGGAATGTTGAATTTGTTTGGTTCTCAATGAATTCATGATTTATAAAAACTATTCCATTTGTGAGCCTAGAAGGGATATACATTTTTGTCATGAAGTTTTCCTAGAAAAGCCAGAATCTTGTTATACCAAGCCTTGCCAATCCCAGTTGAAAAAAAAAACCAGATTGATACTTAGGGAATTTTCTAACAGTGATCATCAGTCATCAAAAGATTTGTACATCATACACTGTGGAGTTAAAATTTTTGGCTTAGAAGTTTTCCTTAAATAAGCAAAATTGTTTTTCAAAAAAAAAAAAAAAAAAAATTTGAAATACCCATTTTTGATGATGACATGTGACAAGGATTTTTCTAACTCAAAGGTATAGAACTGCCAGGATAGGTCCTGACTTCCAGATATGAGAAGAAGATATCGAACCCAGTTCAGATCTCTGTTGATGAAAGTTTGAAAACTGTTGGGGCAAAGAGAATAGCCGAAATGAATTGAAGATATACTCTGATTTGAAGAGGAAAAATGAATTTGAAAGGCTAAACCAAAGTCTAGAAAAACAACCGGGGGCATTTGCATCACTCATGAGCACTCATCTCTTTATCGAGCTTTTGCATCTGCACAGTGTCGGCAAGCATTTGCATCATTCATGGGTATTTGCATTGGCATTATTCCATAAGCATCTGTATTTTACCTTTACATTTACATTCTTCATGGAATTCGCATTTGTGTCATCTCAAGCAATTGCATCATTTCTAGAATCATTGCATTTTCATTATTGTGTGGTAATTGTAGTTATACCATTCATAAACCAGTTACATGAACACAATTAGTAGGGGCATCTGCATCATGAAACATGGGCATCAATCCAGGCCATTTGCATTTGCACTAAGAAATATTTTACATTTGCACCATGAAGCATGAGCACCTTGTTAAAAGACATGTGCATCTGCATCATTTCTCAAAGCTTCTGGTGGGGATATCCAGAATTTTACAGTTTTTAAAAAGTGAACAAGTCTTCGGTGGTGATAGCTGAAGCCTCTGGTGGAGATATCCAGAGTTTTATAATTTTGAAAAATGAGAAATTTTCTTCTGGTGGGGATATCCAGAATTTTACAATGAGCAAGTCTTTGGTGGTGATAGCCAAAGCTTCTGGTGGGGATATCCAGAATTTTACAGTTTTAAAAGTGAACAAGTCTTCGGTGGTGATAGCTGAAGCCTCTGGTGGAGATATCCAGGGTTTTATAATTTTGAAAACATGAGAAATTTTATTCTGAAGGAGTTACCCAGAATTTTACAATGAGCAAGTCTTTGGTGGTGATAGCCAAAGCTTCTGGTGGTGATATCCAGAATTTTGCAGTTTTAAAAGTGAACAAGTCTTCAGTGGTGATAGCTGAAGCCTCTGGTGGAGATATCCAGGGTTTTATAATTTTGAAAAATGAGAAATTTTATTCTGAAGGAGTTACCCAGAATTTTACAATGAGCAAGTTTTGGTGGTGATAGCCAAAGCTTCTAGTGGGGATATCCAGAATCTTACAGTTTTAAAAGTGAACAAGCCTTCGGTGGTGATAGCTGAAGCCTCTGGTGGAGATATCCAGGGTTTTATAATTTTGAAAAATGAGAAATTTTATTCTGAAGGAGTTACCCAGAATTTTACAATGACCAAGTCTTTGGTGGTGATAGCCAAAGCTTCTGGTGGTGATATCCAGAATTTTGCAGTTTTAAAAGTGAATAAGTCTTCGGTGGTGATAGCTGAAGCCTCTGGTGGAGATATCCAGGGTTTTATAATTTTGAAACATGAGAAATCTTCTTCTAGATGAGTTATCTAGAATTTTATATTGAGCAAGTCTTTGGTGGTGATAGCCAAAGCTTCTAGTGGGGATATCCAAAATTTTACAGTTTTAAAAATGAAGAAGTCTTCGGTGGTGATAGCTGAAGCCTCTGGTGGAGATATCCAGGGTTTTATAATTTTGAAAAATGAGGAATCTTCTTTTGGAGGAGTTATCCAAAATTTTATTCAACATGTGCATCTACATCAAGAAGCATTTGCATCAATCTAAGTTAGTTGAATCTGCATCAAGAAAGTTTGCATCAAATCAAGTCATTTACATTTGCATCAAAGACATTTGCACCAATCTAAGTCATTTGCATCTACATCAAGAAGCGTTTGCATCAACAAAAGACATTTGCATTTGCATCATGAAGCATTTGCATCATCTCTTAAAGCTTTCAGGTATAATCGATTTCGTTTCCTTAAGGCGAGTCGAGCCCCGAAATCATCGTCGAAGTACTTTTTTTATTTATGAACAAGTCTTCGGTGGTGATAGCTGAAGCCTCTGGTGGAGATATCCAGAGTTTTTTTTAAAGTCCTTTGAAAAGGTAGAGAGTCTTCGGTGGTGATAGCTGAAGCTTCTGGAGATGATACCCAGAATTTTACAGTTTTAAAAATGAGCAAGACTTCGGTGGTGATAGCTGAAGCCTCTGGTGGAGATATCCAGAGTTTTAAAATCCTTTGAAAAGGTAAAAAGTCTTCGGTGGTGATAGCTGAAGTTTCTGGAGGTGATACCCAGAATTTTTACATTTTAAAAAAATGAGCAAGACTTTGGTGGTGATAGCCGAAGCTTCTGGAGGAGATATCCAGAATTTTAAACACAGCTGAGAACAAGAAAGGTTAAGGCCCCGAGAACATCGTCGAGGTCGTTTCCTTTCTTGCAAATCGAATTTGTTTCCTTAAGACGAATCGAGCCTTGATTAGTCAGGGAATTCAATTTAAGGACAAATCTTCAATTTACTGTTTTCAAAAACAAAACAAAACAAAAAAAAATAAAAATAAAAAAAAAAAGAAAGAGAAAAAATGAGAAAAAATGAAAAAAATAGAAAATAAAAAAAGAAAATAAAAAATGAAAATGAAAAAGAAAAAAAAAAGAACCCCTTTTCCTTTCCTTCACATGTGATGTCACTGACCGTACAAAATTAGTGTCGGTTTATCTTTGCCTGATTCCTGATTCTCAGCAATAGCCAAAGAGGGGCAGCTGTAGACACCTAATTTTGTCCGGACCACTAAACAGGTATGTTTTCTTCCCATATTGATGTTCCCAAGTGTAAAAAGACTGTTTTCATCCTGCAGGTGGTACTCCGAGACTTAGTTTAAGAGGGCGAGCACAAAAAGTCAAACTTGAAAAAAAGTCAACCCAAAAAAAGTCAACCCCGAAAAAGTCAACCCCAGAAAGTCAACTACTGAAAAAGTCAACCCACTTTCAAAATCAAGATTTTAAGTTCAATTGAAAAATGGAAAAAGAATTTTGATAATCCGAGGTCTACATTGAAAGATATGGAGTTCGGAAGTTGGGATTTGGAGATTCAGTAGAAAAGAAACCCTAATTCGAGAAATTTGGGGAAAAGTGCTTAAACGATCAAACTGGTCGGAATTGAAGGTTCCAAATGAAAGATAAGCACTGACTACGGGTAATGGAGAAGTCACTTGCAAGAAAAACCGAAAGAAAAGTCAATCCGGGAGAAAACCGAGAATTAGGGTTTTTAGTGGATTTCGGTGAAATCGGGAAGAATCACAGAAATGGCCCGACTTGTTAAGACCAAAGCCCCCAATGGATGAAGAATGGTTAAAAAGGATGGCCCAAGGCTCAGATTGAAGAAAATCTGAAAATCGGATTTGTTTTGAGCAAAACCGGGTTTCGGAGGTAAAAGGGCAAAATTGGAAAAATTTGGGAAAAATAGCAAATGGACTCCGAAAATTATGGAAAATTTGTCAATCTCATTCTTAAATCATTTGAAGGAGATTGGCGAAAGAAAATCTTGATTCCGAGTTCGTTTGCAAAATGGCCAAATCCCGGGCTTCTTATGCAGTAATTCAAAAAGGAAAATCCCGGAAAAATAGCAAATGGACTCCAAAAATTCTGAAATTTGGCAAATCTCATTTTTAAATTATTTGGAAGATATTGGCGAAAGAAAATCTTGATTCCGAGTTCGTTTGCAAAATGGCCAAATCCCGGGCCTCCTATGCAGTAATTCAAGCCGATAAATCCCGAAAAAATACCAAATGAGCTCCAAAAATTATGAAAACTTCCAGATCACACTTTTTAATTATTTTGAAGAGATTGGTGAAGAAAAATCTTGATTTGGAGCTCGTTTAAAAAATGGTAAAATGTAGGGGCATAAAAGGGCATTTTTGGGAAGAAAAAATCCAAATAAATAGCAAACGGACTCGGATAATTTTGAAAACTTCCAGAACTCAATATTTTATTATTTTGGAAGTATTAAAAAAAGAAAAATTGAATTTGGAGTCCGTTTGATATTTACTTGCATCCGGGGGGCAAAATGGTCATTTCACCCAAGCAACCGAAAAGGGCTTTTTTTGGCCCTTCAAAAAATCAGAGTTGGGCTGGAAAAGAGATGTGCTGGCATACCCAAGCCCAAAGAAAGGAGGAAGCTTCTAATTTTTTTTTTTTAATCAAGTGGTTAAAAATCAAGAGTTAGTTAACCATTCTCTTTGATCAAGCCATGGTGATTAAACCACATAGGTTAAGAAAGATGTCAACATTATTTTTGCATAGCTGTAATTTGAGAGGGCTGAGATGCTAATCTAAAGGTGGTAATTTCATGACTTTTCATCTTGAATTATTGGCCATTTGATGGAAATTAGGTTACACAAAAATGACAACATCTTGGAGGCTATATAACCATGCATTAAGGCTAGCCCTAAGGGGGGGGAGGCAGATTTTGGTTTCTTCTTTTCCATTTTGGCTGATTTCTCTTAGTTTTTCTTAGTTTTTATCTTCTTGGTTGAGAGCAAAAAAAGAAAAGTTTAGAAAAAAGGAAAGTTTGAAGAGAAAAGCTTGAAATATTAGCTTCTTGAGGTTGCTCTTGAGCACCAACTCTTGCACTTTCATTTTCTATTCTTGTTTTTTGCTATTTTAATCTCTACTTGGTGAGTTTTCATTTTAAAATAATGTTTCTTGTTCTTCCTTCATTTCCTTTCTTAAGTATATTTTTTTTTACATTTTGTTTTTACAATAAACTCACCATGGCCAAATGGCCTACATTATTTATTTTAAGTTGTTGTTTCAATTCATTTTACCATATTGTTTATGCTATTTTCTTTGTTTTTGATGTTTTAAGTGTTATGTTATTTCATGTTCTTAAGTTATATTTAATTTGGTTGCTTTGTTTGTTGTCATTTATGTCTTAGATATCATGTTTTTGCATTTTTAATTTTCTGTTTTCATGTTGTTTAAATTTGAGCATGTTTTAGAGTTAGCATATTAAGTGTTTGTGAAAATGCTTGTGTGATTCTTTGCATGATTCTTGTTTTATATCTTAGTGAGCATGTTTTAGATTTGGTATATTAGGTGTTTGTGAAAATGCTTGTGTGATTTTTGTGTTATGACTTAGTTTTTCATGCTAGCATACCAAGTGTTTGTGAAAATGCCATGCTTGTTGGAGCTTGGGGCCATTTGGCTACTCCATGTGTTTTGCATTGTGTGTTGTATTTTTTGTCATGCTAGTTGTTAGGTTTTTGCATTTGCATGATATTTGGTTGGATTTTTGAATTAAGCATGCCTTGTGTTTGTGAAAATGCCATGCATGTCTTAGGTCTAGGTTACATTAAATGCCATGCAAGTTCATGTTAGGTCTAGGCCATATTATTTATGTCATGCATTTTCCTTACATTTAGGTTTAGATCCATGCATTTCATGCATTATGTTTGCTGCATTGTTTCATGCATGTCATGTTCATGCCACTTGAATAATGACTTGAGCCAATTAATGGTTCAAAGTCATGCTCTCTTGAGCACACTTGTGGAAAATTAAGTTTGTCAAATTGATTATTCTACCTTTGTGATTTTTTTTACTTAGCCAATTTTTATCTAACTTTCAAAAAGTCCTAGCTACTGCTTTCAAGTCATTTTATGAGTTTCAAATATTTTTATTTTTATTTTTAAATGATTTTATCAAAGACAAAAAAAATGTGTTGACAAAGCAGTTTTTTTTTCCACCCAAAACTCGTACATCTCCGATTTTTCTGGGAATTCATCTTTGATCAGAAAATTAAGCCAATTTTTTCTCATGTAGTTTTATATGTCCTGAGTCTCCAGTATTTTCTTTAGAATTTTTGGAATTTTTAAAAATAGGGTAAAAAATCGTGGATTAAAACTGGACAGTGGAGTCAGGATTGAATTTAAAGAAAAACAAAGCAGTTTTTTCTCCTCCAAAAACTCGTACATCTCTGATTTTTCTGGGAATTCATCTTTGATCAAAAAATTAAGCCGATTTTTTCTCGTGTAGTTTTAAATGTCATGAGTCTCCAGTATTGTTTTCAGAATTTTTGGAATTTTTTAAAGTAGGGTAAAAAATCGTGGATTAAAACTGGACAGTGGAGTCAGAATTGAATTTAAAGAAAAACAAAGCAGTTTTTTCTCCTCCAAAAACTCGTACATCTCTGATTTTTCTGGGAATTCATCTTTGATTCGAAAATTAAGCCGATTTTTTTTCGTGTAGTTTTACATGTTCTGAGTTTCCAGTATTTTTTTTAGAATTTTTGGAATTTTTAAAAATAGGATAAAAATTCGTGGATTAAAACTGGACAGTGGAGTCAGAATTGAATTTAAAAAAAAACAATTTTCTGTTTTGGTTAATTTACTTAGAGTGGGCTGATTAGAAGGGTTAGCTACTGACTTAGGGTAATTTCTAAGCCTTTTCAAACTCTAAAAATGGTTTTTCAAGTCCCGGGTTAAGGGTAGTCAAGTCCGGATTTTTTAAACTTAGGAAATTAGAGCCATTTTAAAGAAATTAGCCCAGTTTTTATTTTTAATTCAAGCTTTTCAAAATTGTTTTCAAACAATCACAAAGTATTTTGGTTTTAGAATATTTAATTTGACATATTCTCCTAAGGTAGCCGGATATCTTTTTAGATATACGGATTTCCTTAATTAAAGGAAAAAAATACATTTCATGCATTGCATTTTTATATTCATGCATTTTATATAATATGTGATTCTTGCTATAATAATTTCTATGATATTGTTGTTATTTTGATTTATATTTTTTGATGTTACATGGTTTATTATATGGTTTCGAATATTTCATGATATCCTATGCTTTTATTTAGTTATCTTTATTTAGCATATACGTATTCATTTATTTTAAATGTTTTCAAAAAGATAATGGTTTTCAATAAAAAATATAAAGATATTCCCGAGTTAAAATAATTCATGAGTTCTCTACCGGGTTTGCTGGAGGGAATATCATCAATTATCATTAATAAAGGAATATCTTTCTTTCAAAAAAGAGAATGATTCGGAAAGTTTTCCAAAACTAATAAAAATTTCTATATTTTGCCACGTTTGTTGGGGAATATAGGAAAATTTTGAATTTATAAATTCCGGATCATTTTCAATAAAAAATGGAATTATTTTTAAATTGGGAATTAACTCGAAATACTAAATTTAAAACCAACTTTTACCGAGACTTGAGATAACACACGATTAATAAGGTACCGATTTATACGGGCGTTGTGGGGGTGCTAATCCTTCCCCACACGTAACCGACTCCCGAACCTGCTTTTTTGATTTCTCTGGTTTAAAACGCAGACTTGAAATTGGTTTTTAAAATGTTTTAATTAATTTTTAAAATATTTTATAAAACCGGTTTTAATAGGTGGCCGATCACACCTAGCTAAAAAAAGATTGGTGGCGACTCCATGTCTTTTTTAAGGTCATTTTCAAAACCTTCATTTTTAGAGGAATTAAGTCGACTTTTCCTCGTTTTTTTTTTAAATGTCACGCTTAACGAATAATAAAGTCTTGCGATGAGACTCGTCGTTATGTTATTTTTTAGGTTGCGACAATATTTATTTTTATTGGCTGGTTATACCGCCTAATTTGTATATTAACTTTGTTTTATTTTTATTGGCTGGTTATACCGCCTAATTTAGTATATATATTTTTATTGGCTGGTTATACCGCCTAATTTAGTATATATATTTTTATTGGCTGGTTATACCGCCTTGCATCTTATTCTTATTATTTACTTTAGTTTAAATCTGGCTTCAAAAACCCCTTTTCTTTTATTGTTTTCTTTGAATGTAAGTTTTAAACTATTAACTTATAAACTAAAACCCAATCCCTGAGGACTCGACCCTTGCTAACTACTATACTTACAATTTATCTTTTTAGTGCAAGGTTAAATGAGATACACTCTTTTGGGTGCATCAAAATTTTTGGCGCCGTTGTCGGGGATTGTTTTCTTTAGTTTATTTGTTACTTGGTTTATTCTTATTTTCAGTTCTAATTAGTATTATTTTCTTGTACATACATGTTTTTCTTTTCAAATTTTGAAAGAAAAAAAAAAGATGGAATTAAGCAATCTAACACTTGAAGAGTTGGTGGCATACATAAACATGGAGAATCAACAAGCCAATCTCACTTCCTCAGTTCAACAATTGGCCATGGGAGGATGTCAAGGCCATCAATGGTTCCAAGACCAACCGCATGATCATTACTCCAACACTTACCATGAGGGATGGTGGGATCATACTAATTATGGCTACTCAAAAAATTACCAAGAAGTAGATCCTTATGCCAATTACACTCATCCATCTAGCTTCAATCAATCATGGTCTCAAGAACCAGATCTTTTTCAACCACCACATATGACTCAAAACTCAGGTACTTCTTTAGAAGATCTTGTACATTCTCTTGTTACTGATACTTTGCAATTTCAACAGGAAACAAGGGCAAGCATCCAGAGTTTGGAAAGGCAAATGAGCCTATTGGCTAGTAGTATGGTGGAATTAGTAGCAGAAAAATCTCTAGCACTCCCTTCCCAAACGGTGATTAACCCAGAGGAGAATGCTACTATTGTGACCTTGAGAAATGAGGAACAAGATGAGGATGAGACAAAACCAAAGATGGATTCACTTCTTGAGGATAATGAAGCCACCATTCAAATTGAGAGTACTTTGACACCTCAGGTAGCTTTTAAGGTTCTTATTTCTACTAATGTTCCTTCTCCACTTTTTCCTAGCAGATTTGCAAAGTTCAAGAAGGAGGAACATGAACAACAATTTTTGGAAACCTTAAACAGCTTGCTTGTGGATGCCATTAGACAAGTACCAAGATATGCACAATTCCTCAAAGAGCTATACCCCACCAAGAATGATGAAATAATACGTGTGGGGGAGAATGCATTGGCTGTTTTGCAAAGAAAACTTCCTCCAAAACGCAAAAATTCGAGAAGTTTCATGTCTAAGCCAAAAGATCCTAAAAAGCCAAGAAGGGGAATTGGTTAGGCTGAAAACAATCAATCAAGTGCTAATTGGGGGAGGCAGCCTAATTAGTGAAAGCATTGCCAACCTTCCATATTCAGATTTGCTTTCTCTTTCTTTTTCTTTTATTATTTTTATTGTTTTTATTTTTATTTTTATGTTTCTTTGTTAATTGTGTTTACTGTTTTTAAGTTCATTTAGGCTGCATAAGTTTCTTTTGTTTAATAGTTCTTTTCTCTTACATATAATTCTTGCATTAGGGGATAATAGCATTACATTAATGACAATGTAAGAATTAAGTGTGGGGGGAAGAATTTAGGATTTTATTTAGAGTGTTTTGTTTTTGAGTCTTTTTATGTTGTTTTTCTTTCTGATCCTTGTTTTGAAAATAACTAGATATAAATATAATTTTTTTTAACCCCGGTTAAATGGCGGATAACGGTACTCCGTGATTATTTAAGTCGGTTCCATCAGCTACCCACAAAACTGATATTGTATATAAATTTCTCTTCCAATTTCTCTTTCAATTTTTTTCATTTTTTTTCAGGATGGATGATATTCTCACAAGATTGCAGAAACGATTTCCTCCTTTTCCTCGAAATATTTTACTGAAGCTTTACCAAGTTCGATTTGAAAGATTAAGAATGCTTATGCACAAAGGGATTCCTGACGACATACGTTGGATAATTGAAGCCAAGGTACGTGAAGATGAATATCTTCCTGTTTTGCATTTACCAGGTACAGGTAGAAGCACTTTTGCAAAGAAGCGACGAGCAAAGCGCATGAGTTCAAATTGCCACAAATGTGCACGATGGACGTGTAACGGTAAATGTCGTTCTATTGGGATTCCGTCCTCTAATCGAGATGATAAAATTGAATTCATTAAGGATGGACTGAGTAAGGAGAATTTGGGTAATATCCAACTTTCTCTTGAGACGCATCCTAGTGGAGACGTACAAAGAGAAATTCTTGATTTATGGCCGCAATTCCAAAGGGAATGGCAACATCTTGGGAATCTGATGTTAAAAGACCCTGTTTGCCAGCTTGTAAGAAAACTGGATGGGAAGCATATCCTCGACTCATAGAAGGCGTTTAAGCCGTTTCTGGACGTAAAACCAGAGGAAGATGTGAGCCACAATCACAACTACAATAAATAACTTCTCAGCTTTTGGTTTGATTTGCAATAACTTTATTTTGGTTTAATTTAAGTGTTGTTCGATTTGTGTAATTATTCTCATTTTTTTATTTGTCTTTTACGGTTGATTTTTCTTCTCTTTTTGATTTTCTTCCTGAAATCACGCAAAAATCTTTTGTTAGGTTAACATTTTCTTCTGACAGGTCAAATACACTTTCGGCGACATTATTACTCTTGACTTTTACGGTCGATTTTTCTTCTCTTTTTGATTTTCTTCCTGAAATCACGCAAAAATCTTTTGTTAGGTTAACATTTTCTTCTGACAGATCAGATACACTTTCGGCGACATTATTACTATTGTCTGATTCACTACTCAGTCCTCTATATATTACACCATGTACTCATTCTCTTTCAGGCACTCGAAAAAAAAAAAAGAAAAAAAAATGGAAAGTACTTCGTCCCAACGCATTAAAAAAATTTGTGTCTTTGGAGGTGCTTATCCAGGGAAAAATAACATATTCGCTGATGAAGCCATAAGAGTTGGAGTAATACTTGCCCAACAAAAGATCCAGTTGATTTATGGAGGCGGTAGTACGGGTTTAATGGGAGCAGTCGCTACAGCAGCACACGCCGGAGGAAGTCCAGTTCTAGGAATCGTGCCAAAACTATTCACAAGTTTTTGTGGACCTACCGTGGGTAAGGAAATACAAGTCTGGAGTATCCCTGAACGGATAACAATCATGTACCATTCTGCCGATGCATTCATTGCTTTACCAGGAGGTCTGGGTACATTGGAAGAAATAGCTTGCGTGACTTCTTGGTCATCTTTGGTCACAAATAAGAAACCCATTGGTTTGCTTAATATTAATGGTTATTTTAGTAATTTGCTTTCATATTTAGATAATGCTGTGGATAATGGATTCATGTTTTCAGAGGCAAGGAGAACCATAATTTCTGCTACAACCATTGAAGATTTACTCAAAAAGCTCCAAGCTTATGAGTATTTATCTGCTACGGTTGTTTCGCAAACGCTCGGAAAAAGAAAAAGAGATATGGACGAGCAAGGAGTGGATTGCACTTTGTCTTTGTGACATTATCTAACATTTTGTTTGTTGTGTCTCAGTTATAATAAGTGGTTAGCAACCTCTGCAGGTAATATCTCCTAAATCCTACCTTTAAAATTTGACATTGGGGACAATGTCATATTTTAGTATGGGGTAAGGGACATATTTTGCTAATTTAAAAAAAAAATTGTGTCGTTTTAAGCCATTTAGAAGTATTCATTCTGAACAAGGTCTGAGTAAGGGAGACTTGAGACATACCTTGTCAGTTTGATTTCTTCTTTTAAAAAAAAAAAAAAAAAAGTTTGTTGTGTTTTAAGCAATTTAGAAGTATTCATTCTGAACAAGGTCTGAGTAAGGGAGACTTGAGACATACCTTGTCAGTTTGATTTTAATTTTTTATGTTTACTTGTTAATTTTTCTTTAGTATTTTAGGATTATTTAGGTTGCATGAGTTTGTTTTGTTTTGTTTTGAGTCTAGTTGTTCCTATTCTTATGTTATTAGTTCTTTTCTCTTACACATGATTCTTTCATTTGGGTTAATAGACTTACATTGAGGACAATGTAAGAATTAAGTGTGGGGGGAATGATTTAGGATTTCTTTTATTTTCGTCTACTATTTTTTTTTATGAGTCTTTATTATTATTATTTTTAGTGTGTTTTAGTTCCTTTTTAATACAATGATGAGATATGAATTGCATAGGTCTAAACTGGTTACTAGTGAGAAGATTTTCATGAGAATTAAGCTTGATACTAATTTTTATGAGCCAATGTTAATATGATATGTTGATTGAGAAAGAAGCATGTTTAGACTTAAAACTGACTTGTATAATCATCATTGTGAGTTTTTGAGCCTAAAATGATTGATGCATTATACAAATCAATCTAATTTCTTTCTTGAGTGCTCTTATGATTACATGATTCTCTAGAACTTGCTTTAAACCGTTTGAGACTATATTGATACATGTGACAACATGAATATGATAGAGGCATTAGGATTATAACCAGAGCCAAACAGCCATCCCTTATTGATGTTCCAAGAGAACACACCCTTAGTGAACCAGTTTGAGCCTACATTGAATAAGCTATCTCTTTGGTAACCATAACTTGTCCCTAACCTAAATATACTTATATCTTTACCTTTGTTCCAAAGATGAATTAGCATGATTTGAGACCAGTTGCAAAGACAAGGGATTTTTTTTGGTTAGAAATAAGAAATAAGTGTGGGGGGAAAAGAAAAGAAAAGTCAAGAGAAAAAGAAATGGAATACTGGAAAATACATTCCTATGTAAAAAAATATATATATGAATCATTTCTTGAATTTGTGGAAAAAGAAAAAGATGTTACAAAGTTGTTTAGAATGAAGAAAAGGCCCAACATGAATATCCGGCCTAGGTGACTATGTACTTGTAAAGAGTTTTGAGAAGTTTCTTTGTATGATCTTATTATGTCTCTAAACTTTATGAACTCTTTGGAACCTTTGTGATATCTTTATCCTTTTGTTCTTCAACCACATTACAAACCTCTTGGCCCCATTACAACCTTGATTAAAGACCTCTTGATTTATGAAGTTGCATGATCTTTTAGTGGAGAATAGGTGGACAAGCAAGCATATGGTAGAAGTGTTTTCATGAGATTGATTGAGTGTAAACACTTTACCACTACTTTAAAGAGTGAAAATCAAGAGAGTATCCCATGTGAGAAGTTGAGATTAAGTTTGAATATGCATTATTTTGATTGAAATATGTTATGTTAATATTGGCTTAACTCAAACTATTTACATTCAAGCAAGATTTTTTGTGAATTTCTTTAAGCTATTGTTTAGTTTTTAAGACTTGTCCAATGATTATCTCAAATTTATATTGGAAGGATTAGTTATAATTATTATTTTTAGTTTTTCTTATGTTTTCAATGTTTGTGGGTATCGTCCTAGTAAACCCTCACGAGACTAAACTCGTCCACTAGGGACACCTAGGGGTTTAAAGGCTTGTGTCACATGCTAAGTTCCACCGTGATTTCCTACGAAAATGGATTAGATTAGATTTTCTTATTTTATTTTTATTGAGTCGTTGCTAGGGACTAGCAACAATCTAAGTGTGGGGGTGTGATAACTCGTATAATTATATAGTTTTTAGTTATGTTTTATTATTGTTTTGTGTCAAATACGAGTTATTATTGTTTAGTCTAATTGTGTTTATGATCTTTTATATTTTTATGTAATTTGGTGTTTTTCACAAGTTTCTTTGAGTGATTTCAGATTACTAGAATTAAGGGCAAATCCAGTTCAGTTCCAGTTCCGACACCTTTTGTCATATCAGCTATATCTGGAGTTTCACTGAAGCAATAAGGCTGAAATTTTAACCGTGCAAAGTTAAGAGGCATATCTATCTTTTTCATGTTTTATACTTCTTGAAACGGAGTCGTTTTCCCTAGCGAAATCAACCATCAAGTTGGCTGATGTGCAATGACGTCTGTCCTGAGCAGTTTTCGCATTTTGACCATATCGTCCGATACACATCATCAAATGAGCTGATTCCAACGGCTATGGATCACTAACTGATAGGGGAACATTTGTTTAGAAGACCATGGGATCAGATAAAGCCTCCAATATTGAAGAAATCGACCATCAAGTTGGCTGATGTGCAATGACATCTGTGCTGACCTGTTTTCGTATTTTGCCCATATCTTCTTTTCCACATCAGAAAATGAGCTGATTCCAACGGCTATGAATCAGTAACTCATAGGGGAACATTTTTCTAGAAGACCATGTGATCAGATCAGGCCTCCAAGATTGACAAAATCGACCATCAAGTTGGCTGATCAAAATGGTCATACAATATGACGAAAATTGTTAGAAAAATGCACCCACCTATAATACCTACCTTTGAAATTTGTAAAGCTTGTCTCTTGTCATTTAGCCCTCCAAAATGTGTATAAATAGAGGGCCTTGGATGATTGTAGAGAATCATATTGTACATAGGTAGGATATTAGCCATTTTAATAAAATTCTCTAAGTTTTCTTCTTCTTTCTTTTCTCTAGTTTTCTTTCTTTTCTCTAGTTTTCTTTTTCTTTAGAGAGAGCAAGAGGTTGGATAATTAATATTCTTCCTCTTCTTCTTTCTTTCTTTTATTTTCTTCTTAGATTTTCTTTAATTTTATGTTTATGTTTACAATGCCTATGCTAGGCTAAACTTGTATTTGGTTAAGGGTGATTTCAAAGCTCTAGACATGTTTTATAATTGATTTTCAGATTCTATCTATCATTAATTTTCTATCAAAGTTGCTTATGTTCTTCTACAAGAATTGTTCATGATGTTGTCTTGATTTGTTTAGGTGTACAACTAGATAGATCTTGATAATTATCTATTGCTAGTTTAGGAGTCTTGATCCGTGTAATTGTCTTGATTTCCTATTCATAAGTGGCAATTTGTGATTAATGATTATGGTCAAGTTTTCAATAATTGCAAAGTGGAACATAACCTAAGTTGAACAATCCGATCTTATGTGTTTGTTGCTTAATCAACCTATCTTTCTCATCATAAAGCTGCCATTAAATTGAATCTAGAGAGCTTATTCTAGGTTGTTTGATGGTTAGAGATTAAATAGAGAGCTTGTTCTATTTAACGACAAACTAAGGAAAGATTGGGATAACAGAGCTTGTTGTTATCTACGGTTGTTAACTTTGATAGTTGGTTGATATTGATAGATCTGAAATTGATTCTTAATGATGTCTAGTGGTGGAGAATGAAACCTTAACCATATTTTTCATATTTGATTCTTCTTACTTACTTGTTTTCTTACTTTTCTAGTTTGCTTATTTTTAAAAGTATATTTATTTTTATTGGCTGGTTATACCGCCTAATTTGTATATTAACTTTGTTTTATTTTTATTGGCTGGTTATACCGCCTAATTTAGTATATATATTTTTATTGGCTGGTTATACCGCCTAATTTAGTATATATATTTTTATTGGCTGGTTATACCGCCTTGCATCTTATTCTTATTATTTACTTTAGTTTAAATCTGGCTTCAAAAACCCCTTTTCTTTTATTGTTTTCTTTGAATGTAAGTTTTAAACTATTAACTTATAAACTAAAACCCAATCCGTGAGGACTCGACCCTTGCTAACTACTATACTTACAATTTATCTTTTTAGTGCAAGGTTAAATGAGATACACTCTTTTGGGTGCATCACATACAATCCTCACACCTTGCAATGGTAGCACGTTAATGCCTAAGCTATGCAAACTCCTTATAGCAGATGAACTTATTTCTCTTCATTAAGTGATGAAAATGGAGTGATTGGCGGATATTGCAATATCCACTTTCATCCTACTTTTGGAATATCTTACTCCGTCTACTGCCCTACTTTACATCGGATGTTTAAATATCAATAACATTCCACCTTCATGGATGTGGTTACATCCATGATCACCCAACTATGTTATGTTTCTATTAATTTTTTTTAAATAATAATATTATAATTTAATTATAAACTCTATTCTTTTAAAAATAAATTATAAAAAAATACAAAAAAATTATTTAACTCTTGTATTATGCTTTTTCTTTCATTCTTTCTCTTGTATCCCCTGTTTTAATTTTTCCAATTTCTAGTTCCTTTGGTTTTTAAAATAAGAATTTTGTTAATGAGTGTCATAAAATTACTCTTTAAAATTATTAAATATAGTAATATCTTTACTAATGCATTGAAAATGATTAAAAAAGTTATCAATTTTTATATTTAATACAATATTATTATTATAAATAGTATATTAATTAATTTAAAAATAATTTGTCCTAAAACAATTGATGAGTCTCATCCATTAACCATTAAAGGCCCCATAAATGAGTTGTATAGGCGTTTATAAGTTGGATCTAGTCGGGCTAGAGGTGAAAGCTAATTAATAACATATATTAATTCTTTATATAATATAAATATAAAATTAATGTATTATATAAATAAAAAACGAAACGGATTAAATTCGAACTTTAATTAGAATTAAGATTCAATTCATTTTTAAATAATTTTTTTTTTTTAAATTCATATTTTGAATCTAATATTTTTATACAAATTCTCCTTCATATGACTTTCGAACTTAAAAGAAATAACTTAGACCCTTAAGATGTCTATTCTTAATTCTAAAAAGCATTTATTATTTTATTATATAAAGAAAACACTTGTTCCACAAAAGTTGTAAAACAGGCACAACAAGATTCTAAGATGTTACAGTACTGTCAGGCTCTCTCATCAACAAGAAGTATGAGATTACATAGCGTCAATCTTTGACAACAGCGAAACCCTAAGGACTCGAACTAAATCGGTGAGAGAAACGAGGCCAACAAGTAAACCTTGTTGATCCACCACCCACACTCGGTGTACATGTTTACAGACAACCTTGTCGATCACTTCTGAGAGGGGCGAGTCAGGTTGGCAAGCAACGAGTTCCTTCGGTGAGAGCCCCTCCCGAGCTGCAAATAAAGGGCTAGTTGAGACTAGCTCAGTGAATTCTTGTGCCCTTAAAGGCAACCATGTTTGCACTGCAGAAAAATGGCAACCCCTCAAATCTGTTGCAGAAAATGTACCTATCAGCTTCCTCCCTTTGCCCTGAGATCATCAAAACAAAGAAAAATCAGGAAAACCGGGTGGCCTGGAAACATTAAGCATTGTATTGACAGGCACAACATGCATAATAAAATAAAGGAATGATCCGAGATAAACAATCTGGTCACTTTGTTAGATCAATCTCAATTTTACTTCGGTTCCAAAAATAAGTTGTTATCCGAACTTAATTTCAATTTTTTTTAAAATATCCGTTTCTCGGTTGTCAAGGGCACAATATATATATATATATATATAAAATAAACCTAAAATATATAATTATAATAATAACTCTAAAGAGGGTTCAGTTTATCTACAAAATATGCAAAAAAAATTTGCCCAATATGCATGCTTTTTTTATGATCCCATATCTGTTATTGAATACTCAAATATTGAAAAATAAAGAATTTAATACTATCCTCTTTTTTATTAGTAATGATACATCTAATTAAAAAAATTAAAGATAACATAGAAAATAAAGTCGGGTTAACATAGAAAATAAGTACAGAGTCCACAGCCTCATGGACTTTACAACTTGAAAAAAAAGATTAGCGATGGATCAAATAAGCAGAGTTCACTTCAGTGACAAAATCAAATAATTATGCTGATTTTACTGGACACGTTTCCTGAAACGGGCTTAATATGATTTTTACCTATGATCCAGACTTTTTATTTTTGTTGAAATATCCGTGTCCAACGCATATCCGGACATGGGTATGAGGATATGAACCTTCAAAAACTTTCCAAATACATGGACATATAATCTTGAAAAAATTGAATATACCTGTGTCCGACACTCACACCAAAATCCGAGTAACATAAGTTTCTACCACAATTAATACTAAATGTCGAGCTGCTCAAGTAATAAGTTCGAAATTAACTTGTGGAGGAGATCAGAGGGACTTACATTTATAAGCCGTCTGTGATCTTCTTCAATATCATTAGAGGACTGAACTATAGGAACAGCATTAAGCAAAGCAGTCTTCAAGCATTTAATGGCTTCAATAACTTTGGTGCGATCATTTATGGCATAAACATTCTCATTTATGGCACCTGTTTCCTTTACACTGCTTGATAAGATACCCCCCAATTCAGGGGCATGGTCCTTGAGGAATTTCAGTAAGTCCATTTGTGTAAGCATCCTATAGCTTGATGCAGACTCAACAAGTTCAACTCCTTGGGTATTCTCCATTTGGCTGTTCATTGGGACCAAGGCTCGGTGGATTCCCTTGCTAAACAGTTCCATACACTCTAATATGCTTCACAATGAGACAAATTGGATAATAAAGATAGACCACAAATTCAATGGCCATAAATAAACCTTACCGGTAGGGATTTAAATATCTGATGCAACGCGATGCTACGATCGTTATTTTACGATTTAGGCTCCTTCCACCATCAATATTTATCGTAATTGGTCGCGGTAACATTCATTATATCCGCAACCACGATAAACGCGGTGTAACCGAAAACACGTCCGCAACCGTAATTTAAATCTTTACTAACAGTATACCAGAGTTTGCTATGCACTTGAAACAAATCTTTTAGGATCAATTACTAATTACAACAATTAGTGTGAAACATAATTATGCAGGAAGACTTCATTTATCTTTCATTTTTTTTACCCTTTAAGACACTACTTTTTCACCTTCCAAATTAATTCAATACACTAACCACTTTTAGAGGTGTGCATAATTCGGTTAAAATCGAATTAATTTCGATTAATTAATAAAATTTTCGATCAATTATCAATTTAATTTAAAAAAATTTTGATTATTGATTAATTATATTTGGAAAATTCGAAAATAACCAAATTATCCAAAATATATATTTTTTAATTTTTGTTAGATATTTTAAGTTTTACATTGTTGAAGTTTTTGACTTATATGTATGTACCTCTTACTTATGTTTAAAATTTGAATATTTATTGGATGATTATGCTTATTTAAATTATAAAAATTTAACATTTTAAAATATAATTTTAAAATTTTAATCGTAGAACAATTGGAATTAATTCAATTAACTGTCCTAGTTAACCGAAATATTTTCAATGGATTAAGACTAAATTTTATATAATTTTATTCGATTAACTATAGAAAAAATGATAATTCAATTAATTCGATTAACCGAATTAACTGAAGCCACTTTGGCCCGAATTCAGATGTCTGTTACTCTGACGTATTATTTTATTATTATTATTTTTTTTTTGTAATAATTGATCACTTTAAAAAAAAAAATTATTATATCTTTGCAATTGTATATCTATGTTGACGCTTTTAATTTTAAAAAGTATAAATAAATGAAAACCTAAAATTGAAAAAATAATGTACAAAAATAAACATCAGTTTAAAACATAACAAAACAATAATAAAACTTTTTCCAATAAACTAACTTCATGCAAAAACCATGGATTTAAATAACTATCACAACGCGATGCTATGATCGTTATTTTACGATTTTGGTTTTCTCTATCATTGATATTTAGAATCAATATTTATCGTAATTGATCACGATAGCTTTCATTACGTCCGTAAATTACGAATAAATGTGACACGACCGAAAACACGTGATCATAATTTAAATCCCTCGTAAAAAGTAAACCAAAATACTTAAGTTGTAAGTTGTACCTTGTGCTTGGGTTTAGAGTCCACAAGCTAAGTCCCTCAAGACAGTGTCCTATAATCGACGATACCGGCACCGCCATCTTCCTCTCAAGATCAGCAACCCCATCAACACCGTCCATCATTTGATCATGATGATGATTATCATCAGCAATGTGTGCCACAATATCAAGCATGGTAACCATCCCTATATAGTGCTTTCTCACAACCCCAGTCTGTTTATCGGATTCCATAATCATTGAGCCACCAGCCCCAATCCATTTCCCTGGAGGTGCAGCCACCGGCACCGCCACCACACTGTTAGCCACCAATGTGTTCATGGTGTCACCCAGCGTCGCCGTGTATGGTACCTCCACTAGTCTCCTCTGGTTCACCACTACATCTTTCACCGTCTTCTCTATTAGCTTTAGGGCGGCGGTGGCGTCTTGCTCATCCCTTCTTTGCTGCATTTTTTTTTTTTTTTTTTTTTTGCTGTAATGGAGAATGAATTTTCTGTTTCGGATTTTGTAGAATTTTATGCGAGTATTGTAGGTATATTTACATGCACGTGTCAAAGTAAAATTTTGCCTCGTTTGCATGGCTAAAGTAGAGATGCCACGTGCCTTCTGCTGAAAGAGGAAAAGCCCTTAAGTAACACGCGGCGGAAGTCGTTATTGGGGGTAATGGGCTAATAGCTCAAGCCTACATGTTGTGGTTAATTGAATTTTAACCTCAATATCAAAATCTTATGAAGTCCTAGTTCCCCCCCCCCCCCCCAAAAAAAAAATCAGTTCTAATAATGAACTGTATATTTTGTTATACATGATATGGTAGATTAATGTATGTGATGGATGGCTAAATTTGGATGAATGCATATAGTGAATGAATTAGATTAATGCATGTGATGGATGGCTAAATTTGGATATGTACATAATAATTATGGTACATTGTATTGAGAAATGTATTCTCCTCTCTTTAATGATACTTGGAGTCCTATATAAAGATAGGTTTATATCCAAGAAGAAGTAATAGAAAAAAACTTAGTGACATAACTAGTTCCTGTAGAACTAGACTTTAAAAGTTCATATTTTCTTTGTCTTGATCTCTCTTTATTTACTCCTTTTATTTTATTTATAACACGTTATCAGCATAATCAAGTCTCTAACGATAGTAAAGTCTTTCAAGTTTCCTTTCATTAAATCAAGGTAAGAATTTTGCTTTCTCTAACATGTGTTATCTAAAAATCTAGTATATATTATTTGCAAAAATATATATCTTTACATGTTCTATAATATGATATATGTGAGATGAGTAATTTTTTAAATTCTTAATGTCCACCTGACTTTGGACTTTTTATTTATTATATCAAGTATCTTTACAATGACAAAGCTTACGAAATTTGAATTCGTTGCTCTTGATATTTCTGAAAAAAAAATTATTTGTCATAATGTTGAGATTCATCTTAAAGCTATGAATCTTGGAATACTATTGAAGAAGGAAACTTAGCATCCCTGTAGGATCGCACAAAAGTAATATTTTTCCTTCGATGCCATTTACACGAAGAATTGAAAATTGAGTACCTTACTATTAAAGACCCATTAGCCCTTTGGAATAACTTAATGGAAATATATGAACACCAAAAACGGTGATTCTTCCAAAAGCTCGATATGAGTGGATACACTTACGGCTACAAGATTTCAAAATCGTAAGTGAATATAATTCAACCTTGTTTAAGATTAGCTCTCAATTGAAATTATGTGGATAGAATATTATTGATGAAGATATGTTGGAAAAAACATATTCAATTTTTCATACCTCGAATGTGCTTCTGCAGCAGCAAGTAGATTCACAAAATATTCTGAGCTAATTTGTTGTTTACTTGTGGCTGAACAAAACAATGAGTTTTTGATGAAAAATCATCAATCTCATCCTATTGGCTCAACACTATTCCCTGAAGTGAATGTGGCATTTTTACAAGGTCATGGACGAGGCCGTAGTGGTAAAAGAGGTTGTGGTAGAAAAATTATTGGACCCGTGATAATCATCATTCAAGTCATTAAAGCAAAGGTGCTAAATAGAATCAATAGAAGTGGGTCAAAAGTGAGGAAATTTCGGAAAAGATTAATAAAGTGCAAAACAATTTGCTATAGGTGTGGAACAAAAGGACATTCTTTAAATATTATAAATGTCATTAGTCTCAAATATTTCGAACCTGTTGATCCTACTTATGATAATGAATCTTCTCTAAATATTGATTTTGATGTTTCTGATGGCAAAATTGGTCATTTAATTAGGGATGAAAATGTCTACTAATGAGATATATTTATGTTTATGTTATTTTAAAAGGTTATCATACGTTTAGTGGATAGTGGTACAACTCACACAATTTTTCGTGATAGAAAATATTTCTTGCAATTAACATTAGCTGCAAATGAAATAAATGGCTCTGGAAGAGTCCACATTATGTTCCCAAATGGAACAAATATTATATATTGTTGTTGCGTTATATTCTAGTAGATCTCGAAGAAATCTACTAAGTTTCTAAGATATACATCGCAATGGGTATCATGTTGAAACAAAAATGAGGGAGATGTGGAATATCTTTATACTACCTCTACAATTTCGAACCAGAAGTTCATATTAAAAAAACTTTCAAGTTTCTCATTTGGCTTATATTTCACAAAAATAAGGATGGTTGAATCAAAAGTTATGCACCGGAAGTACTCAGATCCTAAAACTTTTATACTTTAGCATGATCGTCTTAGCCATCCAGGTTCAGGCATGATGCGACGTGTTGCAACCTAAAAAAAATAACAAGTCTCATCGCGAGTCTTTATTATTCGTTAAGCGCTACATTGAAAAAACAGAGGAAAAGACGATTTAATTCCTCTTGAAAAATGAAGATTTTGAAAATGACCTTGAAAAAGACATGGAGTCGCCACCAATCTTTTTTAGCTAAGTGTGATCGGCCACCTATTAAAACCGGTTTTGTAAAACATTTTAAAATTAATTAAAACATTTTTAAAATCAATTTCAAGTCTGATTTATAAACCAGAGAAAATTGATGAATCGCGTTCAGGACTTGGTTACGTGCAGGGAAGGATTAGCATCCCCACAACGCCCGTATAAAACGGTACCTTATTAATCATGTGTTATCTCAAGTCTCGGTCAAAAGTCGATTTTGAATTTGATATATCAAATTAATTCCCAATTTTTAAGAAAAATAATTCCATTTTAATTCAAAATGATCCGGAATTTATTAATTCAAAATTTTCTTATATTTCCAAATAAACGTGGCAAAATATAGAAAATTTTATTAATTTGGAAAAAATTTCGAATCATTCTCGTTTTAAAGAAGATATTCCGTTATTAATGGTAATTGATGATATCCTCCCCAGCAAACCCGGCAAAGAACTCATGAATTATTTTAACTCGGGAATATCTTTATTTTAATGAAAATCATCATTTTTTTTCAAAAAACATTTTTCAAAAAAATATGAATATGTGTGACATAAATAAAATGACATAGCAAAGCCTAGATAATATAATACAACCTAAATGATATGATATAATTTAAATGGCATAGCATATTCTAAATGAAATGAAATATCCTAAGTCACATGATATATTCTAAATGAAATGAAATATCCTAAGTAACATGATATATTCTAAATGAAATGAAATATCCTAAGTAACATGATATGTTCTAAATGAAATGAAATGATTTAAATGACATGGAAAATGTAAATGATATGGCATATTTTAAATAATATAATCTAAATGACCTGGAATATAATCTAAGTGACATGAAATGATATGAAATATAAAATAATGCTATCATGATATATGCATGAAAATAAAAATAAAAATAAAATTATAATGCATGAACATAGTATATGCTAAATAATGTGACAAAAATAAATAACTAAATAAAAAGCATAGAATAGCATGAAATATTCAAAACCATATAACAAACAACATAACACCATAAAATAAATCAAAACAATAACAATATCATAACAATTATCATAGCAAAAATCACATATTATATAGTATGCATGAATATGGAAAATGGAATGCATGAAAGTGTATTTTTTCCTTTAATTAAGGAAGTCCGTATATCTAAAAAGATATCTGGCTACCTTAGGAAAATATATCAAATTAAATTTTCTAAAATAAAAATACTTTATGATTGTTTGAAAAGAATTTTGAAAAGCTTGAATGAAGATTAAGACCCTAGCCAAACCCTTTTAAAAATGGCTTTAATTTTCTAAGTTTAAAATCTCGGACTTGATCAACTTTGACCCAAACTCTATAAAAATCATTTTTTAAGTTTAAAATGGCCTAGAAACCACCCTAAGGCAGTAGCTGAATTTCCTAATCAGCCCCCTCTAAGTAACTAAGCCAAAACAGAAAAATGATTTTCCTTCAAATTCAAATCTGACTCCACTTTCTAGTTTTAGGACACGATTTTTTAACCTATTTTTAAAAAATAAAAAAAAATAAAACAAATACTGGAGACCCAGAACACGTAAAACTACACGGGAAAAAATGGCTTAATTTTCTGATTAAAGATAACTTCCCAATCGGGAAAGTTCCAAAACTGGGTGAAAAACATATTTCTTTTTTTTTCCCTTTGATAAAATCATTTAAAAATCAAAGTAAAAAATGTTGGAGACTCTCCTAAAAACCTACAAACAGTAGCTAAAACATTTAAAAACCTTGGACATAAATTGGCTAAGTAAAAAAAAAATCTCAAAGCTAGAATAATCAATTTGATTACCCTTTAATTTTCCTCAAGTATGCTCAAGTGAGCATGACTTTGAACCATTAATTGGCCTAAGTCATAAATCATGTGGCATGATATGAAATGCATGAACTAAATGACATGGAATATACATGACCTCGTGTCCAAAATGACATGGCAAAATGAATGACACGGCAATATGAATGACATGGCATAATCAACAAAATGGCACCATCACAAAATATTCATAATCACGTCATGCTTACATGCACACATCATTATTTGAAATGAATTATTCATGTGAGGAATCACATAAATAGCATATGTCGAAAAATATTATCGTGATTCCCGGCAAACCCTGCAAAGCTTGGAAAATAATTCTTTCATATGATACTTACATGATTCCAAGTAAAATGAAAACCATACGTTTCGATTCTATAAACACGTGCATTGAACAATTCCCTAACCTTCCCGACAAACCCGGCAAAGATTGGAAACTAATTCTCTCCAAATGTTTAATAAAACGAAAAGTACGTTTTTATGACAAATTAAGTAAAAACATTTTGAAAATGCAATGCATGGAGATGTATTTCTTCCTTGAAGTAAGGACATCTGTATGCCTAAAATGGTATCCGACTACCTTAGGAAGATACTTAAATCGGATTTAGCAAAAACGGACCCGGAGTTTTTTTTTTTTAAAATGGCACCCGGAGGTTTTAAAAAAACACAATGCCCAGAGGATTTGAAGAATTGTAACCCGGAGGTTTTGAAAACAAATGCCCGAAGGTCTAAAAAAAGTTTTTACTTCGAAAAATAGTATTGAAAAATTGTTTTTGGATTTTTAAGTGTTTTCGAAAAATAAAGGGTGGTTGAAAACTTGAGCCCGTAATAATGTGATTCAAAAAAATTGATATCCCCGGTATATCATGAGAATAAAAACAAACTTGGTGGCGAACTATTAATTAATCCGAACCAAGAATCCCTAGGGGGTTTTTGAAAAAAAATGTTTTTGGGTGACAAAGTGGTTGGCTCAAAATTGGCCTCGTGGATTGTTAATCCGACTCAACTATCACCTAAAACCGAAACGGCAAAGGATCATCAAGCTCATAACCATCTTTGTCTCAAGCAAAGCTAACATAGACATCAAGCATGCACCACAATAAACCATAGCCAAGGCAAGCAACATTAGACATATAAGAGAAAAATCATCAAACACCAAATATGTATCACAATATACTATAGACAAGGCATGCAACTTGAAGGAAAGTTCTTGAATCCAAGCGGACAAGTGGCGCACGAAAGACTTTGTACAGTTTCTTGCTACAAAGAAAGAAGAGATGCGTATGGCTAGAATGCATAACTTTGAGTTTGGGAAATAATGATTTGACTATGTCTAAGCAAAGTGTCAGGGTGGCAAGACAACAAGGTGTCAACATGCATGGCAACAAGATTTAACATGGCATGAGACTTGGAAGAAAAAATTCTTTGTTTAAAAATAAGCACCTCTAAAATCTCCCATTAGTAAAAGATACTACTTTGATTATGGAAATGGATCTTTCTCTCCTACAATTGCCCAAAAACCGTAACCTTTTTCTTCTCAAAATGCCGTGACCTAGCTAACCTACCTTTTAAAAAATGTGAGCCCTCAAAAATAAAATCCACCATTATTAATAAAGGCAAAACACTAAGCTACTGCTACCTATGGCCCCTGCTTCAAACATTGTTAGCAGTCAACCCCCAGTTCAAACTATCGTATTTTATATTCAAAGATAACATGACCAAACAACCATGAATTTTAAATATAAAACAGTCTCAACAAATTATCATCACTAACAGTCGACTAACTAGAGTTTCAACTCATCACCAAAAGCCACTCGACATAAAAGACAATGGAATAAGTAAAATAAAAAGAACACAAAACGGATATCATTTGGAACCCAAAACAGGAGCATTACCTTCTCTTACCCACGATAAAACAACATAGACCCGAACAGAGGTATCACATAGTAGAGACCTTCTCCAAAACTCAAAATATGGGCATTCAAATCAGGTTTTCTTAGACGCTCCCTTTCTTTTTAACGAGCTCCCTCTCTCAATCCAGGAGATTCTCCCATCGAGCTAAAAAGCCTTCTCTTTTCTCCCCAAAGCCAAATGCCTAGAATGCTCTATTTCTTCCTTTTTCTTCTTTTTTAATTCCTTCCCCCTTTTTGTTTTTTAGCCGCCAACTTTATCCCAATATCATCGCCCCCTATAGCCAGCTCTCTTCTTGTGTTTTAGCCAGCTTTCTTTCTTTTTTATTATTTTTATTCTTCTTTCATTTCTTTCTAGCCGCCAACTCCTTCCCCCTAAAGTTCTCCATTCTCACTTTTATTTTTTTAAAACCCCACCTGTAGCTCCTTTACCACCTTAACCGCCAGCCTTCCCATGAAACTCTCATTCTTTCTTTTTTCTTTTTCCTCCTGTGAGCCTCCCTTTTCTTTTTTATTCATTTTTTCTATCCAGCCATCACCTCCTCTTTCAAAATACCGGCCTCCTCTTTCATCCCTCCAGTAACCCATTTTTTAACTCATACTCTAACCTAAATAAAATATGGGTAATGTCTAAGTTACCCTTCCTTTACCTTTTTCAAGTCTTTTTTTATTCTTTCAAATATTTTCAATTCAAAAACTTTTATTTTGAAAATCTATTAAAGCTCAAGATTAAACTTTTTCACCTCGGGTTTAGATTGAATTTTAAAATTGGTAATTTTACGGTCCGATTTTATTTGAACAATTAAAGCTAAAAAGGATATATAATTTAGACATTTTAAAAATCTAAAATCGCGATCGTGATTTTTACAAAAATATTAAACCCGAGAGGGGGACAAATCGAAATTGGTTTTAAAAGGCCCGAACAAAATTATGTGTCTACAGCTGCCCCTCTTTGGCTATTGCTGAGAATCAGGAATCAGACAAAGATAAAATAGACAACAATTTTGTCCTGTCAGTGAAATCACATTTGAAGAGAAGGAAAAGAGATTTTCATTCATCATTTTTCCATTCATTCTTTTTTATTATTATTATTGAAAAAGCTGTAAATAGAAGATTTTGTCCTTAAATTGAGTTCCTTGACTAATCAAGGCTCGACCCGTCTTAAGGAACTGAGTTCGATTTTCAAAGTGAAAATTATGCTCGAAGGTCTTAAGAATGGTGCCTGAAGGCCTTACCCGTGATTTAAAAAAAATGCGCTATATGGGACTTTAAAATGATGCCCAGAGGTCTTAAGAATGGTGCCCGGAGGCCTTACCCGTGATTTAAAGAGGAAAACCCGTGATTTAAAGGGGAAAAACTATGCCCGAAGGTCTTAAGAATGGTGCACGAAGGTCTTATCCATGATGAAAATACCTTGACGACGGTCTCAGGGCTCGATTCATTTGATAAACAGAATGAATTCGATTTTAAAACAAAAGGAAATAACTCGACGATCATCTCGAGGCTTGAGTCATTTGATAAACAGAATGAATTCAATTTAAAACAACAGGAAATACCTCGACGATGGTCTCGGGGCTCGACTCATTTGATAAAACAGAATGATTTCGATTTAAAACTAAAGAAAATTCCTCGACGATGGTCTCGGGGCTCGACCTCTTTGATAAAACAGAATGAATTTGATTTAAAGAAAAAGGAAATATCTCGACGATGGTCTCGGGGCTTGACTCATTTGATAAAATAGAATTAATTCGATTTAAAGCAAAAAGAAGTACCTCGACGATGGTCTCGGGGCTTGATTCATTTGATAAAACAGAATGAATTCGATTTAAAACAAAAGGAAATACCTCGACGGTGGTCTCGAGGATCGACTCATTTGATAAAACAGAATGAATTCGATTTAAAACAAAAAGAAATACCTCGACGGTGATCTCGAGGCTCGACTCATTTGATAAAACAGACTGAATTCGATTTAAAGCAAAAGAAAATACCTCGACGGTGGTCTCAAGGCTCGACTCATTTGATAAAACAGAATGAATTCGACTTAAAACATAGGAAAATACCTCGACGGTGGTCTCGAGGCTTGATTCATTTGATAAAACAGAATGAATTCGATTTAAAACAAAAAGAAATACCTTGATGGTGGTCTCGAGGTTCGACTCATTTGATAAAACAAAATAAATTAGATTTAAAGCAAAAGGAAATACCTCGACGGTGGTCTCGAGGCTAGACTCATTTGATAAAACAGAATGAATTCGACTTAAAACAAAAAGAAATACCTCGACGGTGGTCTCGAGGCTCGACTCATTTGATAAAACAGAATGAATTCGACTTAAAACATAAGGAAATACCTCGACGGTGGTCTCAAGGCTCGACTCATTTGAGAAGCAGGACGAGTTCAATTTGAGGAAGCCAAAGTTTTCCTGATTCCTGCAATGTTAGCTAAATGCAATGATGAAAATGACATGCTTTGCAAATGCTTGTATGTTTCCTAAGAATGAATGCAATCAAATGATTGTGTCATGATTTCTAACCCATGAATTCTTTGAAGTTCATGGACTATTTGACTTCATGACGGAGTCTTCAACTTTTCCTTGATGCCCCACTTGTGGAACCTTCAATCTAGATAAATTGTCAAACAATCTTTCTTGATGTAGATGTCTTGGATTGATGCAAATGCTTCTTGGAATGATGCAAAATAAAATGCAAATGCTTTATGGTGCAAATGTAAATGTCTTCAATTGATGCAACTACTTCTTAACGCAGATGTAGATATTAAGTAAGATGCAAATTCTTCATGGTGCAAATGCAAATGTCTTGAATTGATACACATGCTTCTTGATGCAGATGCAGATGTCTTGGATTGATGCAAATGCTTCTAAATGCAGATGCAGATATTGAATAAGATACAAATGCTTCATACTGCAAATGCAAAGATTAGTAATGTGCAAGATGCTTCTAATTGATGCAAATGTGAAGATCAATAATGATACAAATGCTTCATGAAAAGATGTAGATGCCTCTACGAATCGTGTTCATGTAAGTAGTTCAAGAATGGTGTAATTGCAACTAAAATGAAGATGCAATGATACTAGAAATGATGCAATTTCTTGAGATGATGCGAATATAAATATCTATGAAGGATGTAATTGTAAAGGTAGAATGCAGATGCTCATGGAATAGTGCAAATACAAATAGTTCATGAATGATATAAATGCTTGCTGACACGGTGCAGATGCAAAGCTTAATAAATAAATGAGTGCTCATGAGTGATGCAAATGCCCCTGATCGTTTTTCTATACTTTGGCTTAGCATTTCCCATTCATTTTTCCTTTTCAAATCAGAGTATATCTTCAACTCCTTTTCAATCTTTGGTTATTCTCTTGCCCCAATAGTTTTCAAACTCTTATCAACAGAAATCTGCTTGCTGAGTTCTATTTCTTCTTCAGATATTTGGAAGTCAAGGTTAACCCTAGTAGTTCCACACCTTTGGTTTAGAAGAACCCTTATCTCATGACAACATCAAAAATGGGTAATTCAAAAATATTTATATTTTCCCTTTTTTGAAAAACAATTTTACTTACTTAATGAAAATTCTTGAGCCAAAAATTTTTACCCCATAGTGTGTGATGTACAAATCTTTTGAAGACTGATGATCACTGTTTAGAAATTTCCCTAAGTGTCAATTTGGTTTTTTCAATTTGAATTGACAAGGCTTGGTACAATATGATTTTGGTTTTTCCAGGCAAACTTCTCAACAAAAAATGTATGTCCCTTCTAGGCACAAATCGAACAGATTTTATAAATCATAAATTCATTGAGAACCAAACAAATTCAATATTCTTTTAGTCTCCATATCAAGGTATTTTGACAAGCGTCAAGATTGGTCGGGATGTTTAAACCGAAAAGTTTAACTTTGGAGAAAGAAAATTTCAATTTTTGAAGACAATCCTCTAAATGAGAGCTGACAATTTGGGAAGTTTAGGAATTTTTAGATGTTCCTCGATGACCACTTCTTTCATTTCACTCTAGACCGTCCATTTTTGGGTTTTTACCCTAGAGTCCCATTCTTTCCATTTTTTTTATTTTTTTTTTGTTCTACCATGCACTTGAGAATTCTAAATTCTTCCTCAGTGAAATGATAATTCGATGAGATGGGATAAAATCTAAGGAAAACCCTTTCAAGTTAAATATTCATGCTTGATCAAAACGGACTTTTAAAGCACGTAATGTAGGACATGGCTCGGGGTTCAAAAACAAAGGATAAATTGGCCCAAAATATGTGTTTGAGGGTAATCAGATCAAGGATCATTTCTTGAGGAGGATTCCATTTGAAGCATTTGTCCCATTTGGACTTTTCTTTCCTTTTTTTTTTTTTTTTTTGAATTTTGCTCTTTTTCTTCTTTGTTTTTGGCTTCCATTTCGCCATCTTTTCCTTTTTCTTTGACAAAGTGAGCCCATATTCATTTAGGAGCTCAATTTGCTTTGTATCTATCTTTGAAATTATTATTCAATGATCTTTGAAAAGATCTTTTCTCATATTTTCCCCCCAGTGTAGAGGGTGATCCTTGATCAGGGTTCAAAAAAGAATGAATTTCTTCGACTCAAAAGGGGTGACTATGGATAATTTCTTTTTTGATATGAAAGATGGCCATTTCTCATATCAACCACAAATATTCTTATTGAAAAGCAATCCTCAGGGGAAATAGATAATCAATCATTTAGACTTTGGAATCATCCAAATTCTCATATGCATGATGTCACAAATTTTTTTTTTTGCATGCACCCCAATGATTTAGGCATTAGTCCATCCTTATTCACCATGTATCCATCATTCCTACATATGATGCCCCAATTTGATTAACCATGAGGATTTGTATCATTGCGAGGAACATCACAGGTCTAGGTTTACAATGAAAAGAATAAGTTTCAATCTTGGGTTTGTTTGAAGTGACAAGGAAAATATGACCCAGAAACGGGTTTTCTCTCGGATATGGGATAATCTAGTTTAATCATTGTGCCCTATGGTGTCAATCGTGAAGTGATGTTTGGGCAATTCGTGTTTTTTTGGTTTGTTGGAAATGACATGAATGGTTTTGACACAACCTTGACACATACCAAATTACCAATGATTTAAACTCTTGATTGAATTTCAAGGAGTTCAGAAAAATTTCAAAGTTTGTTCCTTTGTTCATAGCCTAGACTAGGATTTACACCTTTGCTTATTCTGCAACGACAATGGTTTATGAAGTTTAATCAATCATATTCCTTGAAGCACTAGGTTTTTCCAGTAGTCTTGATTCAAGGGATTTAGGCATAAGAAAGCCTTAAAGAGAGAGGGAAAATGTTGAGTCATTTCTAACAATGATCATCAATATTCTCGAGACTGTCCATTATTTCATGTGAAAACCCTTTATTATTGTTTACCACAAATTTTCATGAAGTTTCATTGTTTTTTTTTTTTTTTTTTTGCAAATTCAAATGAGTGCTAAAATATAATGAACATAAAACATTTAAAATTAAAATTTATTTATGTAGATGTCAATATGAGACAAGTGCTTTCATCATCACAGTGTATAGAACTACATGCATCGAAAATCCTAATATGATTATGCACCATGTTTCTTATGACACTTGGTTTTCCCATCTTCAAAACTTATCGAACCAGCCTTGATGAGATCCCTGACCTTGTATTTCAAAGCGGGACAGTTCTCTGTTGAGTGACCTTGATTGCCAGAATAATAACCACAACACTCATTAGCATCATACCAACTCGGATAAGGGAGCTTCAGAGACTCTAATTGCATGGGTGTCACACGGTGATTTTGGATGAGTTGAGGTAGTAGCTCACTGTATGTCACAGGAATCGAGTCAACCTGATTTCTTTTTCGCTTTTTATGTCCCCTTCGATTATTCCCAAGGGTGTTAGATTGATAGACAGATGTTAATTCTGGTGTGGTTGCAGGCATTGGTTGGTAAGGATAAGAACCTTGAGGGACATTGTTCAGGGTAGAGTAAAATGGCTGATACGAGGAGAATTGGAGAGGTGGGGCAAAGCCTTCCACGACTTGGGTGTCTTCTTTTTCTTTTCAGATGCCCCATTTCTCCCGGCATTGGATGTTTATTCTCCTTCAATTTTCCCATCCTTGATAGCATTCTCAATCATCTCCCCTAAAATTACCATGTCCGAAAAATTCTTTGTGGTGTTACCGACAAGTAAATCATAGTACGGGGCCTGCAGTGTATTCACAAAAAGGACAGTGGTTTCTTTCTGAGTTAAGGGCGGTTGTACTTGGACGGCCATGCTCATCCAATGTTACGCATATTCTTTGAAGCTCTCAGTAGCTCTTTTCTTCATATTTTGCAAGGTGAGACGGTCAGGCGCCATGTCGGTCATATGCTTGTACTGGTTTAGAAAAGCCCTAGCCAGGTCGTTCCAAGAGCGAATCTGATCCTTGCTCAACTGACTATACCACCTAATTGCGGACCCGCTGAGGCTTTCCTGAAAGCGGTGAATCAAAAGCTTATCATTATCTATATGACTCGTCATCTTCCAGCAGAACATAGTGATGTGGGCTGACGGATCGGTCGTCCCGTCATATTTCACAAAGTGAGGGATCTTGAATTTAGGAGGAATGACTAAATCGAGGACCAAGCATCGTTCTTTCGCATCCACACTCTCGAATACCTCTTTATTTTCTACTACCCGGAGCCTTTCATCTAACAACTGATATTTCTCTTGGGAATATGCTAACTCAACCTCATTTACTGCAACCATTTTTAACTTTTCTTGTTCAACTGGGTCGTATAATTTTAGGGTGTTGCTGGGGTTAACTATGTTCTGGCCATCCAACATAATGACCTCACTCTGACCCTTTTGTGCCTCTAACCCTTCTTTGGCGGCCAAGTTTTCAGTGTATCCCTTGATTACGGTGGACATTAGCTCCATCAATTTAGTCATCTGATCTTTAGATTTTGCTTGAGACTTTGCCAACTGTTCTCGCAATTCTTCCTGTACACTTTCCAATCTTTCCATTCATGCAACTTGTTTATTCTCCATAGCACTAGCCTGTATTAAAAGGGTACTAAATACTTCTTATACTTCTGATTTGAAATGGAAATTCTTTCAAAGACTCTTAAAGCCAAGCCAACTTCTGTTTTATTTCTCCAAATATATGTCATGATGAAGGAGCCATGAATGCAATTTGATGCACGTGAAGCCTAAACAATATGATGTATGGACATGTACAGTATAAACATGCTAACTATATATGTAATAAATGCAATCACGATGCCAACATGCTGCAAGCAAAGAATAAACAAATTAACGCATGGATATATGCAATGAATGACCATATATATTTTAGCATATTTCCCAATGAATGATCATATACACTATGAATGCAACACGATATCAAATATGATGCATGTAAACAATGAATGATTGACATAGATTATATACAAAGAAACTCATGCTGACCATGTGTATTATGAATGTGACCTAATTCTAACATGATGTATGTAATAAGCCAATTAGTGCATGAACATATACAGAAAAATTATGCTAACTATGACTGTATTCTACAATGAATAAGCATACATGCTTATGACTGTAACATGATGTCAAGATGATACATGCAAAGAATAAATGAATTAGCACCATGGTATATACAAAGAAATCAATGGCTACACAAAAATGGTAGGACCAAATTTTTTGATTATTCAAAAATCTCACTATGCAAAATTTGCCTCCAAATTTAATCTACAATTTTTTTGGAACATGTTTTCTCTATGAAAAACCAAACATTATTTTCAAAAGAATTTCGGCGTAGTGGATCCTACTATGGTACAATATGCAAATGTTCATGTAACACTACCAGTTTATGAAATCACCAAATGAGATTATTATCACCATCCGTTTATTACAAGAAATGAGATCAAAAATACAACCATGAATGTACATGATCTACTCACACATGTATGAAATATGCATAATGCAAAAATGTTTGAAAAAAAATCTTTTGATATTTTCAATTTTAAAAAGCTAGTGAACACTTGCCCCAATATTATCGACTCATCTAGGCATCACGATGCCTTCATGAAGGGATATTAAACTTATTACGGGCGATGTACGTACATCGTTGCCCGATCTACAACCCTTATTCAGAGTGCAAAATAAGTAACAAAAGGTTTAGAAATGGCCCCCCATGTGTTCCTATCTTAAGTGTATCTAATGAAAATCCGGCATGGCTTCGTCTAGGTTCACTATATGAGGGTGAATCGGTTCTAAAAGCCCCGAATTGCTCCTCACTGTCATCGGTGAAGGCTAGTAAGGCATCCCGATAAAAGCGGGTTCAATTCGTTAGAGTATATTTTCCTAAGCCCATACAGAGGATTATCACGAAGGCATTAGGTACTTTATACTCCGAAAGTGTTTCACTAGCCCATACGGAGGATCATCACGAAGACGTAGTTACTTTACTCCCACTTAAAAGGACGGAACCCAGGTTCATGTTATGCAAATGCAGATATAGTATGTGCGGAGGAACAAAACAAACCTGTCAACACCTATTCTACACCTTTTATCCTAAATACCCCAACAATTATTAAAATAAAGATCAAGAATAGTGTAACGCATTAACCAACAAGAAATTATAATATACAACATTAAATAACAGAGAAAAATAATGAAATGCATGCACATGAGTATGACCATATTCAAAAACATTTTATTATTTTCAAAATTCTCCTTTATTTTAAAAAATGTGGGAATTAAAATTAAATACCAATTAAACCAACAAAATCGAGACTTTGATAACACATGATTAATTCTAGGCCTGACTCTCTAATATCCCCCAGTGGAGTCGCCAAGCTGTCGCAACCTAAAAAAAAATAACAAGTCTTATCGCGAGTCTTTATTATTCGTTAAGCGTGACATTGAAAAAAAAACAATAGAGGAAAAGACGACTTAATTCCTCTTGAAAAATGAAGGTTTTGAAAATGACCTTGAAAAATATATGGAGTCGCCACCAATCTTTTTTAGCTAGGTGTGATCGGCAACCTATTAAAATCGGTTTTGTAAAACATCTTAAAATTAATTAAAACATTTTTAAAAACAATTTCACGTCTGCGTTATAAACCAGAGAAAATCAAAAAATCGGGTTTGGGACTCGGTTACGTGCGGGGAAGGATTAGCACCCCCACAATGCCCGTATAAAACGGTACCTTATTAATCATGTGTTATCTCAAGTCTTTGTAAAAAATCGGTTTTAAATTTGGTATATCAAATTAATTCCCAATTTTTAAGAAAAATAATTCCATTTTAATTGAAAATGACCCGGAATTTATTAATTCAAAATTTTTTTATATTCCCCAACAAACGTGGCAAAATATAGAAATTTATATTAATTTGGAAATTTTTCCGAATCATTCTCGTTTTAAAGAATATATTCCATTATTAATGATAATTGGTGATATCCTCCCCAGCAAACCCGGCAAAGAACTCATGAATTATTTTAACTCTGGAATATCTTTATTTTATTGAAAATCATCATTTTTTTCAAAAAATATATATTTTTTAAAATATGAATATGAATATGTGTGACATAAATAAAATGACATAGCAAAGTCTAGATAATATAATACAACCTAAATGATATGATATAATTTAAATGGCATAGCATATTCTAAATGAAATGAAATATCCTAAGTCACATGATATATTCTAAATGAAATGAAATATCCTAAGTAACATGATATATTCTAAATGAAATGAAATATCCTAAGTAACATGATATGTTCTAAATGAAATGAAATGATTTAAATGACATGGAAAATGTAAATGATATGGCATATTTTAAATAATATAATCTAAATGACCTGGAATATAATCTAAGTGACATGAAATGATATGAAATATAAAATAATGCTATCATGATATATGCATGAAAATAAAAATAAAAATAAAATTATAATGCATGAACATAGTATATGCTAAATAATGTGACAAAAATAAATAACTAAATAAAAAGCATAGAATAGCATGAAATATTCAAAACCATATAACAAACAACATAACACCATAAAATAAATCAAAACAATAACAATATCATAGCAATTATCATAGCAAAAATCACATATTATATAGTATGCACGAATATGGAAAATGGAATGCATGAAAGTGTATTTTTTCCTTTAATTAAGGAAGTCCGTATATCTAAAAAGATATCTGGCTATCTTAGGAAAATATATCAAATTAAATTTTTCTAAAATAAAAATACTTTATGATTGTTTGAAAAGAATTTTGAAAAGCTTGAATGAAGATTAAGACCCTAGCCAAACCCTTTTAAAAATGGCTTTAATTTTCTAAGTTTAAAATCTCGGACTTGATCAACTTTGACCCAAACTCTATAAAAATCATTTTTTAAGTTTAAAATGGCCTAGAAACCACCCTAAGGCAGTAGCTGAATTTCCTAATCAGCCCCCTCTAAATAACTAAGCCAAAACAGAAAAATGATTTTCCTTCAAATTCAAATCTGACTCCACTTTCTAGTTTTAGGACACGATTTTTTAACCTATTTTTAAAAAATCAAAAAACAAATAAAACAAATACTGGAGACCTTGAACACGTAAAACTACACGAGAAAAAATTTGCTTAATTTTCTGATTAATTCCCAAAAAAATCGGGAAAGTTCTAGAACTGGGTGAAAAACTTTTTTGCCAAAACACATTTTTTTGCCTTTGATAAAATTATTTAAAAATCAAAGTAAAAATATTGGAGATTCTCCTAAAAACCTACAAACAGTAGCTAAAACATTTAAAAACCTTGGACATAAATTGGCTAAGTAAAAAAAAGAAAATCACAAAGCTAGAATAATCAATTTGATGACCCTTTAATTTTTCACAGGTATGCTCAAGTGAGCATGACTTTGAACCGTTGATTGGCCTAAGTCATAAATCATGTGGCATGATATGAAATGCATGAACTAAATGACATGGAATATGCATGACCTAGTGTCTAAAATGACATGGCAAAATGAATGACACGACAACATGAATGACATGGCATAATCAACAAAATGGCACCATCACAAAATATTCATAATCACATCATGATCACATGCACACATCATTATTTGAAATGAATTATTCATGTGAGGAATCACATAAATAGCATATGTCGGAAAATATTATCGTGCTTTCCGACAAACCCTGCAAAGCTTGGAAAATAATTCTTTCATATGATACTTACATGATTCCAAGTAAAATGAAAACCATACGTTTCGATTCTATAAACACGTGCATTGAACAATTCCCTAATCTCCCCGTCAAACCCGGCAAAGATCGGGAACTAATTCTATAAACACGTGCATTGAACAAATTAAGTAAAAACATTTTGAAAATGCAGTGCATGGAGATGTATTTCTTCCTTGAAGTAAGGACATCCGTATACCTAAAAAGGTATCCGACTACCTTAGGAAGATACTTAAATCGGATTTAGCAAAAAGGGACCCGAAAGTTTTGTTTTTAAAAATAGCAGCTGGAGGTTTTAAAAAAACACAATGCCCAGAGGATTTGAAGAATTGTAACCCGGAGGTTTTGAAAACAAATGCCCGAAGGTCTAAAATAAGTTTTTACTTCGAAAAATAGTCTTGAAAATTTGTTTTTGGATTTTTAAGTGTTTTCGAAAAATAAAGGGTGGTTGGAAACTTGAGCCCGTAATAACGTGATTCAAAAAAATTGATATACCCCGGTATATCATGAGAATAAAAACAAACTTGGTAGCGAACTATTAATTAATCCGAACCAAGAATCCCCGAGGGGTTTTGAAAAAAAAATGTTTTTGGGTGACAAAGTGGTTGGCTCAAAATTGGCCTCGTGGATTGTTAATCCGGCTCAACTATCACCTAAAATCGAAACTGCCAAGGATCATCAAGCTCATAACCATTTTTGTCTCAAGCAAAGCTAACATAGACATCAAGCATGCGCCACAATAGACCATAGCCAAGGCAAGCAACATTAGACATATAAGAGAAAAATCATCAAACACCAAATATGCATCACAATATACTATAGACAAGGCATGCAACTTGAAGGAAAATTCTTGAATCCAAGCAGACAAGTGGCGCATGAAAGACTTTGTACAGTTTCTTGCTACAAAGAAAGAAGACATGCGTATGGCTAGAATGCATAACTTTGAGTTTGGGAAATAATGATTTGACTGTCTAAGCAAAGTGTCATGGTGGCAAGACAACAAGGTGTCAACATGCATGCAACAAGATTTAACATGGCATGAGACTTAGAAGAATAAATTCTTTGTTTAAAAATAAGCACCTCTAAAATCTCCCATTAGTAAAAGATACTACTTTGATTATGGAAATAGATCTCTCTCTCCTACAATTGTCCAAAAACCGTAACCTTTTTCTTCTCAAAATGCCGTGACCTAGCTAACCTCCCTTTTCAAAAACGTGAGCCCTCAAAAATAAAATCCACCATTATTAATAAAGGCAAAACACTAAGCTACTGCTACCTATGGCCCCTTCTTCAAACATTGTTAGCAGTCAACCCCCAGTTCAAAGTATCGTATTTTATACCGAAAGATAACATGACCAATCAACCATGAATTTTAAATATAAAATAGACTCAACAAATTATCATCACTAACAGTCGATTAACTAGAGTTTCAACTCATCACCAAAAGCCACTCGACATAAAAGATAATGGAATAAATAAAACAAAAAGAACACAAAATGGAGATCATCTGAAACCCAAAACAGGAGCATTACCTTCTCTTACCCACGATAAAACAACATAGACCCGAACAGAGGTATCACATAGCAAAGACCTTCTCCAAAACTCAAAATATGGGCATTCAAATCAGGTTTTCTTAGACGCTCCCTTTCTTTTTAACGAGCTCCCTCTCTTAACCCAGGAGATCTTCCTAAAATGCCTATTCTCCCATCGAGCTAAAAAGCCTTATGTCCTTTGCTTTTCTCCCCAAAGCCAAATGCCTAGAATGCTCTATTTCTTCCTTTTTCTTCTTTTTTAATTCCTTCCCCCTTTTTGTTTTTTAGCCGCCAACTTTATCCCAATATCATCGCCCCCTATAGCCAGCTCTCTTCTTGTGTTTTAGCCAGCTTTCTTTCTTTTTTATTATTTTTATTCTTCTTTCATTTCTTTCTAGCCGCCAACTCCTTCCCCCTAAAGTTCTCCATTCTCACTTTTATTTTTTTAAAACCCCACCTGTAGCTCCTTTACCACCTTAACCGCCAGCCTTCCCATGAAACTCTCATTCTTTCTTTTTTCTTTTTCCTCCTGTGAGCCTCCCTTTTCTTTTTTATTCATTTTTTCTATCCAGCCGTCAGCTCCTCTTTCAAAATACCGGCCTCCTCTTTTCATCCCTCCAATAACCTTTTTATAACTCATACTCTAACCTAAATAAAAGATGGGTAATGTCTAAGTTATCCTTCCTTTATCTTTTCAAGTCTTTTTTTTATTCTTTCAAATATTTTCAATTCAAAAAAATTTATTTTAAAAATCTATTAAAGCTCAAGATTAAACTTTTTCACCTCGGGTTTAAATTGAATTTTAAAATTGGTAATTTTACGGTCCGATTTTATTTGAACAATTAAAGCTAAAAGGGATATATAATTTAGAACATTTTAAAAATCTAAAATTGCGACCGTGATTTTTACAAAAATATTAAACCCGAGAAGGGGACAAATCGAAATTGGTTTTAAAAGGCCCGGACAAAATTAGGTGCTACACGACGTATAATTGAAAATACACATGGACACCCATTAAAGGATCAGAAAATCTTTTTGCCTTATGATTATTTTTTTTCTTCTTGTGTTCAAGGTAAATTAATTGTTAGACCTTCTCCATCTAAATTATCTTTTGAGTCTCCCACTTTTCTACAAAGAATACAATGAGATATTTGTGCCCCAATTCATCCATCTTGCAGACCATTCTGGTATTTCATGGTTTTAATCGATGCTTTCTCACGATGGTCACATGTTTGTTTGCTTTTAACTTGTACTATTGTTTTTGCTAAATTCCTTACTCAAAGTATAAAGTTAAGATCAAGTTTTCCTAACCATTCTATTAAGATAGATCTTTTAGATAATGCAGGAGATTTTAGTTCAAAAACTTTTTATGATTATTGCATGTCTATTGGAATTAGTGTTGAACATTCCCTTGCACATGTTCATACTCAAAATGATTTAATAGAATCCTTCATTAAATGTTTACAATTGATTGTTTTTCCTGTGTTTATGAGATCAAAACTTCTTGTATTTGTTCGGGGACATGCTATAGCACATGTTGCATATGACATGTTGTATCTTAAAGTTTTTGGTTGTGCTGTATATGTCCCTATTGCACTATCATTGGAATTTATGTTGGTTTTGACTCTCCATCTATCATTAGATATCTTGAACCTTTAATAGGTGATCTTTTTAGAGCAAGATTTTTAGATTGTCAATTTGATGAATCAGTTTTCCCATCATTAGGGGAAGAAAAAGGTAAAGAATCTAAAGCACAAGAAATTTGTTGGAATACACCAACATTGTCCAATCTTGATACACGCACAAATCAATGTGAACTTGAAGTTCAAAGAATAATTCATTTGCAGAATGTTGCAAATCAATTACCAAATATTTTTACTGACACCCAACAGGTCACTAAATCACATGTACCGGCTGCAAATATTCCTACACATTTGATTTTCCCTGCAGGACATCTTGTGGGTATGGCAGCCAATGAATCTAATGTACGCCAGAAGCGTTGTAGACTTTTTGGTGCAAAGGATTTTGTTCCTCAAAAGAAAAAAGAAATGAAAACACTTCAAAATGACTCTCCAGAAGAGGTCAAAAATAATATAGATCAACAATATCATATTTCTAGACAAGCAACCCTAGAAGTGGTTCTAATACCGGTAAATTATGAGATCTCATTAAAATCTGGAAATATTTGAGAAAGAAATGAAGTTGTTGTTGATAATATGTTTGCATATATAATTGCTTCTAATATTTATTGGCCAAAATGAAAAGAAGCAATAAAGGTTGAGCTAGACTCATTAACCAAACGTAAAGTATTTGGACTAGTAGTCCAGACACCTGAAGATTTCAAACCCGTTGGATATAAATAAGTCTTTGTACGAGTTAAATGAAATTGCGAGATACAAGGCACGTCTTGTAGCACAAGGTTTTTCGCAAAAACCTGCTATAGATTATTAAGAGACATATTCTCTTGTTATGGATGCAATTACTTTTAGATTTCTGATTAATTTGGTAGTCTCTAAAGGACTTGACATACATCTAATGGACATAGTAACAGCTTACTTATATGGGTCATTAGATCATGACATATACATGAACATCCCTGAAGGATTTAAGATGTCTGAAGCATATAATTCAAAACCTCGATAAATGTACTCTGTTAAACTACAAAGATCCTTGTATGGATTAAAGCAGTCTGGACGCATGTGGTACAATCGTCTAAGTGAATATTTATTGAAAAATGGATATGAAAATAATGCCATTTGTCTTTGTATTTTCATCAAGAAAATAAATTCTGGATTTGCTATAGTCACAGTGCATATTGACAAATTAAACACTGTAAGGACTCCAGAAGAGATCTCAAAGACTGCTGATTACCTAAATAATGAATTTGAAATAAAGATCTTGAGAAGACAAAATTTTATCTTAGATTTCAAGTTGAACATTTGACAAGTGGAATTCTTATTCATCAATCATCTTATATAAAAAAGATTTTGAAACAATTTCATATGGATAAATCTTATCCATTAAACTCTCCAATGATTGTTCATCTACTTGCTGTAAAATGAGATCTTTTTTGTCCACGAGAAGATGATGAAGAAATTTTTGATCCTGAAGTACCATATCTTAGTGCAATATGAGCACTTTTGTATCTGACAAATTGCACTAGAATAGACATAACTTTTGCAGTAAATTTACTTGCAAGATTTAGTTCTGCACCAACACGAAGATATTGGAATGGAGTGAAACATATTTTTCGTTATCTTTGTGGCATGACTGACATGGGTTTGTTTTATCCAAATAGAGTAAAATCAGAATTAATGGGATATGCTGATGCTAGATATCTTTCTGATCCTCACAAAGCTCGATCAAAAACAGGTTATGTCTTCACATGTGGTGATACTGTTATCTCATGGCGGTCTGTAAAACAAACAATCACCGCTACCTCATAAACCCATTCAGAAATATTGGCTATTCATGAAGTAAGTTGTGAGTGCGTGTGGTTAAGAACTATGATTCAACATATTAAAAGAGCATGTGGATTATTCGTGGAAAATGACAAGCCAACAATATCGCATGATGATAATGCAGCATGCAATACACAAATCTAAGGTGGCTACATAAAGGTTCATAGAACTAAACATATTTCACCAAAGTTCTTTTACACACATGAACTCTTGAAGAAAGGTGATGTTGATATTTGCAAAATTCGCTCAAGTGACAATCCAGCAGATCTATTCACAAAGGCATTGCCAATTTCAATTTTCAAGAAGCACGTTCATAACATTGGAATGAGTCGGCTTAAGGACATTAAATAATTAATTTTATTTTTGAGGGGAAGTAAGTTTCCTATGAATATTGTACTCTTTTTCATTTGCTAAGTTTTTTTTTTCACTAGGTTTTTCTTAGCAAGGTTTTAACGAGGCATATTCATAGTGAATAGTCATCCAAGGGGAAGTGTTATACATGTATATGGTAAATTAATGCATGTGGTGGATGACTAGATTTGGATGAATGCTTGTGGTGAATGAATTAGATTAATTATTATGTACATAATAATTATGGTACATTATATTGAGAAATGTATTCTCCTCTTTCTAATGATTCTTGGAGTCCTATATAAAGATGAGTTTATATCCAAAAAGAAGTAATAGAAAAAGACTTAGTGACATAGCTAGTTCCTGAAATACTAGACTTTGAAAGTTCATTTTTTTTTTTTTTGTCTTGATCTCTCTTTATTTTCTCCTTTTATTTTATTTATAACATATTTTTCATTATTAGTAATTCTTTTTCTTATTCTCATTTCATATCATGTTTATTTATTTTTTTGTCAGTCGAGTAAACATAAATATAATATAAGTTATTAAATATATCAAATCCAAAATATGAATATAAATCGTGTGTTAAACATATTGTATCAAATTTATTACACTATTTTATTATCTATTAAACTTATTATTTTCGTGTTGTATTTTTATGTCGTGTCTAAAGTTATCCAATTTAAATTTTCTTGCCCTTAAAGCAATTCTTAGGTCCAAGCTAGACCTACTCATGGCTAGACCGCGAATCAAAATTTTTCTAATTTTCTTACTCAGGCCTGGCTTGATTTATTGTTTGAAAAATATTTAAAAAAATTTAAAAAAATTTATTAAAATTTATATATATTTATAATTAAATTTAAATAAAAATATATTTTTTATTATATAAATAATGATTCAAGTTGGATCGAACCGGCTAAAAAAAAAAACTTTACACTTGACGAACTACCCGACCCATGAGCAGGTCTAATCCAAGCATTACCTAAATTAACCTTCATTTGTCACAAGTTGGACTATATATATAGAGGAGAGATCCACTTACACTAGTGTAAAACTAAAATAATTTTACACACTTCCGTAACTTTTTATTCGATTTATATTTGTTTAATCCAACCGTCCTATTTCATGTTTTATTCACGTAGATCATGCACGTCGAGTTTCGAGTGAATTAAAAATGTCTAACTATTTGTTTTATATAAAAAAATTCAACCGTTAAATATATATTGAAAAAGACAGCATTCTCGATCAATATGATAGAGATATCGGATCGATTCAAACTTTACGTGCACGACAAATACAATTATATTGTTAAATCCAACGATCGGTTTGTTAAAATATAAATAGTATAAAAAGTTAAGAAAGTGTATAAAACTAATCTAATTTTATACTAATGTAAGTGAATCCTTTCTCATATATATATATATATATATATATATATATATATATATATATATATATATATATATATATATATATATATATATATATATATATATATATATGGTTCAAGCCGGGCCTTAAATTTTCATTCAGGCCTCACTCAACAATGTTTGGTCAAAACACGAAGCAAAATCCAATACTCGGCTGGGATCAGAATAAAGTTCATTCAGGCCTCACTCAACAATGTTTGGTCAAAACACGAAGCAAAATCCAATACTCGGCTGGGATCAGAATAAAGTGTCTTATAATTGGCAAACATAACTTGGTAATTGATCAAGAAATGCTCCCGTTCCCGGTGATTCTAACCAAGGTTTAAAAAAATCGAACCGAAATCGAATTGATCAGATTTTCTATTTTCGATCCAATCAATTTAATTGATTAGATTGGTCGATTTGATCAAAATACTTTTAAATATATAAAATATAATTTTAATATTAAATAAATAATAAATAATAAATATAGAAAGTATTTAATAAAAATATGTATTTGACTTAGTTGTAGTCTTTAATATAAAACTAAGAGGTTAAGAGTTCATATCTCATCACTTATTAAAAAAAATTAAAAAATAAAAAACGATTTTTTACCGATTTTATCCAGTTTTTTATCAGTTAAACCGGTTGTCCACTGGTTCAAAAGAAACTCGATTTTATATATAGTACCGGACTGGACAAGCTACCGGTTCCCCATTCAACCGACCAGCCGGTCCAGTTCTATTTTTTAATCACTGATTCTAACCTGAGAAAACATAACCATTTCCATCTTTGAGCCATAAAATTTTTTGAGGAAGAGATTATAGAGAACAGATTAGATTGTAAGCTGAGTTACAAGATTCTAATTACAAAAACAATGATCAGATAATTTCCCTGTTACATGAGACCAGAACATGAAGAAACCCTAAATCATCACAGTAAGTAAACTATTCTGTGAAATATTAGAGAAGCAAACTTCGAAAAACTCAGTGCTAATGACTAATTTCCTCCCCTCCTAACTATTTTTTTATTACTATATTATAGTCAACATTTCTGTACCTATTTTGCTGCTATTTACGGAGACCTATCATTCTAATGCATATATGTGTATCTAAAGCTAGAAATCTAAAACCCACTGCTCCCCCTAAAGTGAAAAATGGGGCCAAAATTGGGACGCAGTGTCATCAGTTATTATAACCATGAAAAACAGTTGCTACCTTGGCTGTTGATCGGATCCGGCTGTAGACGAGATGGTAGGTGCAGCATCATTTTCGAGTGTAAGCAAGGAACCCCAGTTTCCCTCTTCTGGTGGCTCCAAAACAAGCACTCCGCCGTCACTTAGTCCAAGTGCAAACTGATTAGGTTCAGATGGATGTGCTGCAACTACTACTGGATATACCCTACCACTGCCAAACCCATAATGTTAGTAACAAGGCAAAAAAATGAACTACAAGAATGTTATGTCTGATGTTAGTAAGAGCAGGGTAGACCTGGCAATCCGTGTATTCATGTCGTGTTTGTGTTTTTTTTTTTTTTATATCGTGTCGTGTTTTAGTCTATGTTGCTCCGACTCTTCATTTTTCTTGAAGTACTCGTGTCCAACAACCATGTCCGACACATATCTGGATATGAGTACGAGGATATGATCCTCCAAGGACCTTTCAAATATATGGAAATCTTGGAAAAAATTGAACATACCCGTATCCAACACTCACACTCGAGTCCGAGTAACATAGGTTTTAGTTATTTTTTCAATATCGTGTTCGTGTTAGTGTCCAAAATTGTCAAGTCTAGAGCAAAGCATACCTACGATTTGAAGGTAGATATGCACCGGGATTAATTCGACACCTGAGTTGGAAGGTTGCGGAAGTAAGAATACACACACTTGCATCTCCATTGCTTACATAGATTGACTGACTATCACATGAAAACACAGCATCTGTAATTGAGCCACTTGATGCTCTAGGAATCCACTGTCACAAGAATCAAAATACATAAATAAATTAATAACAATTTGTCATTACAAAAATGAAAACTAGCTATTTCTGAAGCATGAGTAATTACCTATGTTACTAGGACTCGAGTGTGAGTGTCGGATACGGGTATATGTCCAACACAGGTATGTTCAATTTTTTCTAAGTTTTTTCATGTATTTGGAGGGTTCTTGGAGGATCATATCCCCATACCCATATTCGAATATGTGTCAAACACAAGTGTCGAACACGGATACTTCAAAAAAAGTGAAGAGTCGGAGCAACATAGGTAATTACTATAGTTTCAAGAGACTAAACTAATGGCAGATTGTGTGATTAAATAACTAAACAAGAGTTATGATTTTTTCGTCTACTAAAATTTTGTTGCAAGGATGACATGATATAATTAGGACAAAGTAGGAGATAAAAGTGGTTTAACAAGAGAGAGATAAAAGGGAGCATGGGATGGTCAGGTACCAAATAGGATAACACTTGATCTCATTTAAACATTTAAAAGATATATATACCTAGTGTGTGACACCGACTCAGCTAGTCAACTACATATTACTCTAAACGATCTCCGAAATGACCTTATTCACCTTTAATAAGAGAAAATTTTGCGAGTATAGAAACATAAAGCCTAAAACATGAAAGCACGATGTATCTACCTGCTTAAGGCACTCTAATTTTGGAGCTTCATATATGGCTATATGTGTTCCATGGACAGCAAGTACATGTATCTGGTCTTGATGAAACTGAACTCGGGTCTGTCCGGGAGGGAACGACACATAACGACCAGGAATCCGCAAGAATTCACTAGCCTGCTTTTCCCATCCATCCATGCTCCACAAACATAGCTGGAAACAACAGAAGATCTTAAACTTCCAGAATCCTACAAGTTCACATTAGTGGTAAAACAAAGATGCTAAAAGAAAAGACTAGCAATCTGCATACAGCCTGTTTCTGCCTCCAACACGTCTCAATACTGGAAACAATAAAAGATCTGTTACCATTTCAATAATTCTACTAGTCTATGTTACTCGGACTCGGGTGTGAGTGTCAGATATGGGTACGTGTCCGACACGGGTATGTTCAATTTTCTCTAAGTTTTTCCATGTATTTGAAAGGTTTTTGGAGGGTCATATCCTCATACCCATGTCCAGATATGTGTCGGACACGAATACTTCAAGAAAAATGAAGAATCGGAGCAACATAGCTACTAGTCACATATAACATACCTGTGCATCTGCTCCAGACGATACCAAAACACTTAAAACATTTGAAAATGCAAGACCAGTAACTCTCTTCTGATGACCTCTCAGCTCTGTTTTGGCCTGTACAGAGTAATTTAAGTTTACAAATATGCTTTTGTTATTTACTTGAAATATTCAATTCTATGCTTAAAAACAAGTACCTGATCCTGGACATTGTAGATTTGAATTGAAGAGTCATCCATGCCTATGGCAATAACGTTGTTGTCCTGGGGGTGGAAGGCAATAGAAGTTGCAGCAGGTGGTGGAGCCATGAATGTTGTCGTTGTCTGCCAAAGAAATAAGCTCATATAAGAAAAATACCCGCAGCATGTATTACATCTACACTAAGTTAGTCGGACTCGAGTGTGAGTGTCGGACTCTGGTATGTTAAATTTTTTTAAAATTTCCATGTATTTGGAGGGTCTTTTGAAGATCATATCTCCGTACCCATGTCCGGATATACGTCGGACACGAGTATTTCAAGAAAAATGAAAAATCGCAGCAACATAGCATCTACATGTCAAGCAAAAGGACAAAAATATAAAATGACTCCATCAAATGTTAAATACCTTGAAGGTCGTCATGATAAATATGGAAAGTTTCCCCCCTGATGCTGAAATGACATAAGAATTATTCTCAGAGAGAGCAAAGCACGGAACAGCATCTTCTCGGTTTGTCTCGCATATATCATTGGTCATCAATATTCCTCTAGAATGTTGGCATAACTGTGGTGGTAAAGCACTAGTTGCCTAGAGGAAAGAAAGCATTAGAAAATAGGAGGTCCAAAAATAACTAGATGATAGACAATGAAATTTTTTAATAGGTATAAATACCTTTCCTGTAAGGTTATGCTCATTCTTCGGCCATTTCCACAATTTGTGTACAGCATTATCTGTCAATGCTAGTATGGCATCTCCTGTATGTGTATATATCATTCTAACAACCTGTATTGACATCGAAAAAATAGTTAGCAGCAGGAGGTAAAAGATACAACTCAGAATTTAAGCATATGCTTCACATCCAACCTTTCTCTTAAAAAAAAGTTCAGCATATTTGTTTTTAAAAGTTTTCACACTTACTAACTATGTTACTCGGACTCGGATGTGAGTTCCGGACACGGGTATATTCAATTATTTTCAAGATTTCCATGTATTTGGAGGATCCTTGAAGGATCATATCCAATACCCATATCCGGATATGAATCGGATACGAGTGCCGACTACACGAATACTTTAAAAAAAAGGAAGAGTTGAAACAACATAGCTTCGTAGGTCAAATTGTGGAGAACTGACGACTTCTAAAACTTTCAGAATAGGGATGAAGAAAAGAAAATACAAGTTCAATGAGAGAAGCCAATTCCTTATTCCAATCTTAACAGCTTTTAACCCCCCACCACCAGGTCCACCACCCCCGCAAAAAAAATAAAATAAATAAATAACACACACACCACAAACAGATCCACTCTTTTACTTTAGAATTTAATATTTTGGGATATCAATAGTATTATTTCGATCAAAATACTACCAACAATCAAACAGTCAATGATGACTCATTGAATAAAAATAAAACGATGATTCGGCAGGTCCATGAGCCTATATAAAAAAAGTATACACTTTAAACCTTTAGATCCTCATTTCAGACAGAGCAGACCAGATCATAAAGTGTTTTTCAAATTTTAGCAACAAAAAAAAAAAAAAAGAAACCCATAGTAATAAGTTTTGTGTTGGAATAAACAAAAGCTAAAGTTAAATCACCTCCAAAAAATCTAGGTGCAGTTCTTAAACTCTTACTCAGGAATCAGGCTAAGAGGGTTTCTTTAGGTCATTAACTAAAAGAAAAAGAAAAAAAAATGAAAATGAAAAAACATAAACTCATGAAGAGCTATGCCAAATTTGATTCAAGATGGGACCTCAAAATATCCTCAACCAGCTTCAATGCATAACATAATGTGGAAATGACAGATACATCAACATCAAATAACAGGAGACTTGGCACAGAGCAATATATACCTTAATTGGCATCAAGCTGTCAGGAAGACGCAAGGAACGAAGCTGAGATGGTTCATTCATCTCAGTCAGCTTCCAGCTCTTAGATTTCTCCAACTTATCAGCCACTCTTGGTTTCGCATGTGGCAAAGTACGAGTGTCCCCATTCTGCAAGAAAAGCAAGTTAATAAGTCGAAAGAACTGCAATTTAGGCCATTGAGAATCACAAACATATCCACAGGTTCAGGACACAAAGTTGTTCTGCTCTATGAACAGCTTAACATAAAAACCAGACAGATCTCTTCATAGAAGAATCATGGTAATAAAAAACAGGTATCAATGCTTACCAATCTAACAATTGCTGTCAATGGTGCACTTCTATCTATAATACTGATAACTCTGTGAAATAGAGTTATTTTACCATATTTTGTGCTTTTAAATTAGCTAAGTCCTTAGTTTAAACTATTAATTAATTGTTTTTATTTATTTTAGATTATTTTTATTTATTTATTTTATGTTTAATATAGTTACTAATTTAATATCTTTTATATTTTTGTAAAGTTCTAAAGCAAGAAGGAGTGAATCAGCTCATATATGAAAAGTCCAAGCTGGAAGCAATTACTTGGCCACAAAGTTTTCCTTCTTCAGGCTTTTGGAGTTCTATAAATAAGAACCATTTAGGACTTTATAAAAGACTTCTCTACCTTCAGAACTTTTTAGCTTGTAAATAAGCTAATTTTCTTAACAGGAGAGCCGCCACCAAAGATTTGCAAGGAGCTAAAAAGATTTTGGGATATTGAAGATTGAAGATCTGACAACCCTTAGTTTTTTTCTTTTCCCTTAATCTTCTTTATCTTTCTTGTATTATTTATGATGATGAAACTCTTTTATTTTATATTTTTATTATTTAGCATGAACTAATTTATTTTTTTAGGATTGCAATGGAACTCAACATGTAGTTTGGATTATTTTACTTTATTGCTTGATATAATGATATTTGACTTTGTTTATTAAATCTTGTTCTTAATGCTTTTAATTGCTTAGTTACCAATTAGATTGATTTGGTAACCTAAATACAACTAGACATAGGGAGTTTAGTGTTAGACATGGATTGAATAACATATGTTTCATATTCATTTATTATGATGAATTGATCTACATGTAGGGTAGAAATATACTTACGTATCATGTGTAACCAATTTTAGAGCCTAAGCTTAATGAGTTTCTTTAATTCAATTATGATAGTCATATAGTTAATTGATTAGAGAGATATTTTTATAAGACCATCGAAAGTTATTTATAAATAGATTAGAACTCGTTAACAACTCAAGATCATTAATCAAGTTAAGAGGGTAGGAGAGGTTCATACGAAGTGTTGAGAGAAATTGTAATCCTAGGCTTTTCTTCATTGATTTAATTATTATTTTCTTTTATTTAGTTTTTAATTTACATTCTTTAACTAATTGTTTGAATAAGATTGAGTTGTTTGAATTTTAGTATTTAACGAATTTGGTAACAATTCTTCGTGGGTTCGATACTCTACTCTTCATTTTATTACTTGTTAACGATACGTGCACTTGAGTGATTAAAACCAACAACAAATACCAATGCTTGTTCCGATAGTTGAACTTGAAGAACCGAAGGTGCTAGTTATGGGTCCCTGAAAGAGATAGTGCATTCAAAATCGTGTTCTATTCAGATATTGGGCCTCTGAAAAGTATCTAAAATATCATTTTACCTTTGAACCCATGATATCAGCCACTCTTGGTTTCACATTGGGCAAAGTACGAGTGTCCTCATTCTGCAAGAAAAGCAAGTACGAGTGTCCTCATTCTGCAAGTACGAGTGTCCAAAGAACTGCAATTTAGTCCACCGAGAATCACAAACATATCCACAGGTTCAGGACACAAAGTTGTTCTGCTCTATGAACAGCTTAACATAAAAACCAGAAGATCTCTTCATAGAAGAATCATGGTAATCCACATAACAGGTATCAATGTTTACCAATCCAACAATTGCTGTCATTGGTGGACTTCTATATGCAATACCAATACTTGTTCCGGTAGCTGAACTTGAAGCACCGAAGGTGCTAGTTATGGGTCCCTGAAAGAAATAGTGCATTCAAAATTGTGTTCTATTCAGATATTGGGCCTCTGAAAAGTATCTAAAATATCATTTTACCTTTGAACCCATGATATCAGCCACTCTTGGTTCAATATTGGGCAAAGTACAAGTGTCCTCATTCTGCAAGAAAAGCAAGTTAATAAGTCGAAAGAACTGCAATTTAGTCCACCGAGCATCACAAACATATCCACAGGTTCAGGACACAAAGTTGTTCTGCTCTATGAACAGCTTAACATAAAAACCAGACAGATCTCTTCATAGAAGCATCATGGTAATCCACATAACAGGTATCAATGCTTACCAATCCAACAATTGCTGTCATTGGTGGACTTCTATATGCAATACCAATACTTGTTCCGGTAGTTGAACTTGAAGCACCGAATGTGCTAGTTATGGGTCCCTGAAAGAAATAGTGCATTCAAAATTGTGTTCTATTCAGATATTGGGCCTCTGAAAAGTATCTAAAATATTATTTTTACCTTTGCAACAGCCACAGAAGCAGCTCTAGAGACATCAAGAGCCCGTTCAAGATCCAGATAAAGTGCACGATTTTCAATGGAGTGCAACAGCCGAGTACCAACGGCATTTGCAAGTATTTTGATTCCATTATCATTTGTTGAGACAGCAAGCAGACTTCCTTCTTTATTAAAGCGTAGGCATGGTGAAGCCTGAAAAATATGTCATACTTGCGAAATTAAAAGAGATACTTCTTTAGGAGAATAACAACTAGTTAACAAGAGACGCATTACCGGCAATTCACCATCAGCATTAGTGGCTGTCAAGAGGTTAACATTGTCCATGTCCCAAAATTTTATTTGGAACTCATCACCAACAGCCAAGAATCGATTTCTGGTTGTATCGAACTGCACAACCCCCACTGACCGCTTTTCAAGACCATGATATGTCTGTTTGACAGCACCCTCATTTTCATTCCATTCAACAATGTGTGACTCTCCCTCTTTATTAGTCCCACATGAGAATAACCTACAATGAACATATAAATATAAGACCAAAAATAAAATATGAGAATATAAGATGAAAATGTACAGAATCTAATTACAAAATAGTAAGAACACTAAAGTAACCATATTCAGGCCACTGAAAAGAAAGAAAAAGAAAACCATACCTGTTTCCATCAGCACTATAAGCCATTGTTGTGCAGGAACGACCTGGTGCATCATAATCAACTCTTGAACCCATGTTATCATACAACCAAGCTTTTATTTTTCCATCAATGGCTGTGGAAAAGATGAACTAGAGGAGGGAAATTCATCAGTTAGCAGATCTAAAATTAAAAATTAAAAAAAAAAAATACGTAGAGACACATTCTAATGACCCAATGGACAAGCCCATCAGTATTCTTATTTGCAGACAAAAAAATAAAAAACAAATATGGGACTTTTTGAAGCTTTAACATGAAAGGGTAAAAGTTGCAAAACCAGAGACAATAAGATTTTAATTCCATGTTTTTTTGATGAATTTTGTTATCATCAACACCTGAGGCGGAGGCATAAGGACTGAACACATTTCATTTTGGTAAAACTAAGGAGATTTTGATATCCATCACACCCCCCCCCCCCCCTCTTTTTTAAAGGTTGAAAAGAAGAAAAAAAAAAAAAAAGCAAAATTTGATACCTGAATGCTCTTATGATGTGGGCACACGGAGAAAACAGGGGCTTCATGACCCTCAAAAGTGTACTGCTTATTACCAGTAACAGCATCCCACACCTGCACAACATTGAACTCTTAAAATAGTAGCCAAGGGGCTTACTGTTTTTCTAATGACTGGAAAATTTCTGAACAAAGCAAACCTTAATTGTCTTGTCCTCTCCGCAAGTTATGATACACAACTGTTTGTTTGGTTCAGAGAAAGCAAGATCACTAACATTACCAACATGAGCATCAATCTGGAGAATTACATAAATTGAAAAGCAATCATCTGTCAATAAAATAAAAAATAAGAAACTTAATCACTGGTTAACCTTCTTGAAGCAAGAGGAAAACTCTATCTAGAAAGCAAAAAGAAAAGAAAAGAATCTAAACCCCCAATTAATAGCTTCCAGTAATGACATCAAAAAAAATTATTATGGGGAACAAATGAAATTCTGCAGCAACAATATTAACCTGAGCCCATCCATCCCCCAGTATTGTCATAGTGCCATCCAATTGTTACGACCGTAACACCTCTTTCATGTGGGCATCCTTCATTTAACAGAAGATTGAACAGCAGGGCAATTTTTAGTCTAACAACAGTGCGCTTTGGGTGGCTGGACCAAATTATCACTAATCTATTTGGTATTCTGTGTGTTAAATGATATACATGATTATTTTGTAGATGACTTTCTCTTTATTTATTTTTTTTCTAGTATAGATACTTGATTTTGGATATTAATATATTATCTCTTTTCGAAAGAAATAAAATTATTTTACAAAAAATTATACTTCCGCGTACAATAACAAAAGTATTTCAGAATAAGTAATAAGGTTCCTTCACTGGAAGTTCCTTCACTGGAAGTTCTTTCACTGGAACAGTTCTGTTCAAAACAACTCTTGTTCGGAACAGCTCATGTTCGGAACAATTGTTGTTCGGAACAACTCCTGTTCGGAGCAGCTCTTATTCAGAACAGCTCTTATTTGGAATAACTTTTGTTCAGAACAGTTTTTGTTCAAAACAGCTCCTGTTCGGAATAGCTGATGGTCGGAAATAACACCTTCATGGAACAAATCATTTAAAGAACAACACTCTCATGGAAAAGGACCTCCTCGAGAAGTATTCTACCGAAGACGTTCCACCTGATACTACCTCACCGAAGCAAAAGAAATGAGAATAACTCAGGAATATGGCAGGGTTCTTGAGTTAATTTGACTATTGGGGTGTTCCAGAGAGCTTGACTTGGTGGATCAGATATGGAGATAGTTAAGAGGTCTCCTTTTAACATTTTCCTGAAATATGAGTGTTTCTTCCTTCTTTTTAAAAACATATAGTGAACTATTGTTCACTATTTACTATTACCAACAACAACCTAAACTCTCAATTTTCCCGATTATACCTATTAAATACTCATATTTTGAACTCCTATTCTGACACCTATAAATAGGAGTTCCCACAACTCTAGAGACTTTTGGCATTTTAAGCAAACTTTCACTCTAAAATTCTCTCTGCAATTCTTTCTTCTCTAATTCTCTCCTCGACCTTACTCTGCCATCTCCTTACTTCCTCCACCTTACTCACCATCACCTGTCGTTGCGCTCAGTACTTCAGGGTCTGCTCCAGTCTTACTTTTTGCCGTCTCCCGGTAATATCTCTTTTCACTTGTTTACAACGCTTCCTCTCCTTATCAAAGAATCCTCTACACCTAAATAGATAGATAGATAAATCGCAACACCACCCCACTTCTGCTACACATGAAATCACTGTCATCCACTTTCTAATCTCGACTTCTGTTGTACCTGCTAGAAAGGCTTAAATAGCACTCAACATAGGTAGAACTCGTTTTATAGAAGATCTGCCAAATTATGTCAAATTATCATTAATTTACTTGATGTTTATATGATTAAAAGGCACATAAAATTGATTTATGGATAACTTCTTTCTCCTATTAATATATGATGGATGGATATATCATAAAGTGAAACATATAATTGATCTACAAAGATAATCTAGGTTTTAAGATAAGATGATACAAAAAAGTGCCAAAAATATGATTGACCTATGAAGAATGTTACACATACCTCCAGATGATTCCGTAAATCATCACTGCCATGATAAGAATATATATGCACGATATGCTTGGAATAAGCAACACCTGAACCAAAAATAGTAAATTAAGATATCATCACAAGAAGATGCCAAACTGTTGATTAAAAGCTTAAATACATTTTCATCCACCCAACAAGTAGCATAAACGGATGCTGTACTCTTTAAAGGGTAATTTTGAAGCTGAAATAGATACTTGTTTTAAGCACTTTAAAATAGATTGTCCAATATTTAATGAATAGCACGCAACAAATAGTAGGCTAGATGTCAACATCTATATCCACTGGAACATACCCAAAAGGGCACCATCTGAACTCCAGATAACCCGATTCACTGCAGCAGTACACCTAATAGCCAAGGATGCCTATAAAGCAGACATTGGACTGAGATCAGTATCAAAATAAATCCTAAGAACCTTGTGCATATAATCTATGTTGCTCCGACTCTTTATTTTTCTTGAAGTACTCGTGTCCGACGCATATTCGGATATGGGTATGAGGATATGACCCTCTAAGGACTCTCCAAATACATGAAAAAACTTAGAAAAAACTGAACATACCCGTGTTGGACATATACCCGTATAAGAAACTCACACCCGATTCCGAGTAACATAGCATATAATCCAACTAGAATTTCTGACAGATGAATTACCTGTAAGATCATTGAGCATACACCAAGATCCCAAACCTTGAAGTTTCTAGAAACAACCCTCTCTCGAGTCCCTGCCTCCCAGATTGTAATATCACCAATGTTTGTTCCAACTAAAATTTGAGGAGGAAAAACATAAATATAGACATGTCGATCAAATTTCATTTAAAAATGTCAATTAGACAATGACAAGAGTAACCAAAATCAAAGAAACAAAATTATGACCAAGTACTAACCAAGAAGCAAAGTCTGCTGCACAGGATGGAAATCCATACTCTTAACAGTTGAACTCTGATTTAAATTTGAGAAGACATTCTTGGGCAAATCTTCAGAAGAGTATGATGAATGGGCAGGGCTCTGGCCAGGGTATGTGACTGGTAGATTGTTCATCTGCATGGAAAAATAAGCCAGGTCAAACTAAATGAGTTCAATATAATAGAAGTGTGAAAGGAAAAAAAAAAAGAACAAGAAAAGATGTAAGATGCAAGGTATAAGCAGCTTTTGGCTACCATAAAATGGGAGCAAAATATAAAAATTGCTATAAAAAGGACTAAACAATTTCAAGATAGCAAGCAATGGCATACTTCAGATCTTTAACCTAATAAAACCTGAGAGAATGAAAGGGGGAAGATATAATAGCACCTCTTCAGATATTCCAAAGGGTCTTGGTCTCTTCAGTACATTCTCAAAATCTGCAGTTTGATAGTCCATTGACAGGTTGTTAGTTGGAGTCCTAGGCGCTTTACCATAGACACTATCAAAACCAAAATATACAAACAGAAAGGAAAAGAAAAGATGACAAGACCTAATTGAAAATGAAAAAGTAGAATGCAGAAAGAAAATAAGATAACGAATAATCCTAAAGGTGTATCAAGCAGATCCGGGTGAGCAAAATAAAAATAATAATCAAACAGGTGTAATTAGTAAATGAGCAAGCACAGTCAAGCTAAATGTGCATGACCATCAATAAAGTAAAAAAAAAAAATCTTAAAACCAAAAGACAGAAAAGATACAAAGAAATGCATATGCAACAGTCTTAGAAGTTAGAACATAGTATTACCTCTAAAAGTCAACATAAAAGTAAAAAAAAAAAAACCAAAGAAGATAGTTAATAAAGAATCAAGCACCTAAAACACAGGAAGAAAAAATTTCTCCAGCATCTTGTAAAATAACCAGTACAACTGCAGAGTAATTAGTTTTCATATTTAATCTACCCCTCAAGTCCTCAACTTTAACATAATATAATTCTGTCAAGAACACACTGGCAATTCTAAGCATCATTGTTACATTTACTAGAATCAAGTTCTCTATATGATAATTCCAGTTATCCAGCAGGATAGTCACTCTTAAAAGGGGAAGAGAGTCATAATCAAGGATTACATTCTCAAATGATGAAAAACTGAAAATAGTCTCTCCATAAGAAGTCAGAGATCTACTTTAGTGAAAGGAATTTTGCTTTGGATGTCCCAATAATGTATGCTCATTACATTTTTTAAAAAAGCATGTATCAACTCTATTAATAAAGATCACCTGCAGACTTCATTATCTGTTAATTAATAGTTTCTCGTAAAAGTAAGAAATTCTTTATATCCATTCTCTTTCTTGAAATATAATCATTGTGACAAGATTATCAAGTTTAAAGAGACACAAATGTGTCTAAAACTTATAAAACACTAGAGTATAGCAGGAGTAATAACCCAACAGAATTAAATTACACCTTATAATTATTACCTGCATTACTAGATGCAGGTAGACCAATAGGGCCAGCTGAAAGTGTTTGATGTGCCACAGAAGATGGATTAGCCATCCCTCCTGCAAGAGATGCCGTAACTGGTGCTGGGGCTGGAGCTGCTGCAGGTTGAAAGGACTGAATAAAAAGTAAAGGGATACATAAATAAACAGAAAAGACAATGAACAGAAAACAGAATATCTTTAACCCCCAACAACAAAGAGTAGTCTGGTCGCATATAGACTTACACCATGAGCACCTTTTGGAGGAAAACTGCCCACTTTAGGGTGAAGGAGCATATAGACCCCATTAAAGGATTGGTTACAGACTACTTACAGGTGAAGGAGCATGAGCATCATTTGGTGGATTCTTGCAATGTTGGTGCCGCAAATTTAAACTGCAAATCAACAAACAAGTGTGAAAGCATAAACAATCCCATCCAACATATAATTTCAAGTCAATAACTAATACTACAACACAACTTTGTTCAAATTACCCCTGATCGATTAGTGTCCTCAACCTAGGTTTCTTTATAGTTGGGAATTGAAGCTTATCACGGAAAAGTGGATTTGCCTGAATCAATTTTTTGAGCTCAACAAGCATTATAGCCCTAGCCGACTTGGTATCTCCATAGTTAGATAGCTGCTCATTCTCCCTGAAAATTATTCATAAAGGAACAATGAAACTTCTAAGAAACACTTCTCACAACTAGGTATAATTTTGTTTATTCAGCATAAATAACTGCAAGGAAGTAGACACAGTTCATATCACTCCGCTGGGGGCAGAGTTTACTATATTCTAGTGATTTTCGGTAAGTAATTATCTGTCACAAAAAGAAAGAAAAAAATCTCTTCAATTTTTCTTTTTTTTTTCCCCTCATTTGCAAACCAATTACAAGTTTTCTTCATAAAAGCACATGGGTAGAAATCTATACTTTAACCCTTCTTTAGCTAAGAGGACACGCCACCATGATAGACATTTGAGAACCCAACCAAAAGACCGTTCGTAAAACCTTGTACGTATTAGAAAAATTTTAAGCACTTAACTAACATTTAGACAGAGAGAATCAGCATCTTTTTTTTTTTTTCATTAATATCTTAAAAAATGTCTTGTGACCTCTCTAAAACTGACCCTCCATGGGATAGAGAGTTCAAATGTTTGATAATGGGATTAAAGTAAAATTTGCTACTATGATTCAATATTGCCACAATAATTCCATTTTTTGAATTTTGCTACTGTAATATTAATTTCATTGATTTTTAGACAAAAAAATAACTGAATTGAAATATTTCATGTAACATTCTCTTAATGCAAATCGCAAGTTTTGCCATTACACCTTCAATTTTGCTGGTCTTCAGACAGGTAACGAAATTGAAATATTACATGAAATATTTTGTTAGTGCAAATGAAACATTTTCATCAATTTTGTTATTTAAAAATCAATAAAGTTGAAAGTATAATAAGAAAATTCAATGAAATTGAAGTATAATGACAAAATTTAATATTGACTAACAAATTTGACCTTAATCTCATCGATAATAAACCAGACTCAGCACGGTTACTGCTAACAATTTGTAGGTAATCATGAATTTTCTGAAAACATTCAGAAAAAATGTTTTATTTTTCAATGAATTTCCATACTGAAATTTTATACTTTAATATTACAAAATCAATACCAATAACCTACAATCAAATCCCAAAATAACAAAAAAAAAAAAAAACATAAACACCCTTTTTATCTGAATCACAGAATAGTACTTCTTAATAAAAAAGAAAGGACATTCGATTTTAGCACTCAAAACTGAGTGTTCTGTTTATCTATTATATAAAAAGATTAAAACAGAAAATAGAATTTCAAGGAGAAAAATCATTGGAAGGAGAAAAGCCAATAATACAGATTCTACTAAGCTGATAATTTGTTTATTTATTTATTTTTATTATTTAGCTAATAATATAGTTTTTACTAGATTTGGTAATTTGTATATTCGTATCGTGTTCATGTATTTTTACAGGTCATAATCGTGTTTAAGATATTATAAATTTATATAAATTTTGATACGTTAATAATTCGTGTTATATAAATTTTGACACATTCATATATTCGTATCGTGTTTTATATTGTATTTTAATTATTATTTTTTATCATGTCTGAAATTATCATATTTAATTTCTACTTAGACTATGGACAAATTTAGCACTCAATTATGTATTTTCCAGCAGTAAAACACTTACATTTCCAAATCATCAAAATTAAGCTTCTTAGCGCAAATAGTAGTCCAACGTGCTTCAAAATAACATGCGCATTAATAAGGATACTATACGCAACAAAAACATTTTTACGTACCTAAAGTTTGCCAAAGTCAATAGCAATGCAATTTCCTTAAAAAGCTCTTTATCAGAAGTCGAAAACACTTTCAAATCTTTCACAAGAATCTCCACAGCTCTATTATTATCACGCCTGGCATAAAAGAACGACAGGAATAATTATAAGAGAGAAATGTTAACCGGTAAACATTGTTTAAGGTGTTATATAATATAAAAAGAAAAACATAATTAATATTTTTTTTTAATTCAGTAAAAATAATATATTAAGTATAAAAAAATTTTAAAATAATAAATAAATAATTTTTATAAGCACCGATTAAGCATCCATTTTTTCGGATCCATTATAAAAATAAAAAACTGCATTAACAAAAAAATAAAACATTTCTCCAATACTTATAGTTCAATTAATGAACTTACTTGTCGAGGGCTTCAAGGTACTTTTGCTTTCGAATCTCGAAGAAAATCTTCTTAGATGAAAGATTATCATCAAATTTGGTGTATCCAGACAGGTACTTCTCGACTTCGTCCCATTCGCCATTGGTTACACAATCCTCAAAATATTGCATATTGAAGAAAAGTCCTGACTCTTTCTCCAATCTTTTTTTAACCGTCAAAACAAACACATAAAATATAGTCAAAAAGTAATAATCATCGAAGTAAAATTTCGAACACTTCAAGATCAAGGCTGAAAGCCTGAAACTAATAACAATTATAGAGTATTCAAGAAATTTGAAACTCAAACTAATATACGAAATATCTTTGCATTTTCAATTTTTTTCTCCAACTTTTCAAGAAAGCCAAGTAAAATCAAATTGAAGGAAAAAAAATTAAGAAAATTAAGCTTACTTGTGAACGGTTTCTTTGAATATCTTTTCTTCATCAAGAAACTGAAGTATGAGAAATACCAGTTCTCTACTCGACTTTGACATTTCTTCCTTCTTCTTTTTTCCTTTCTTTTTATCTCTCCCTTCCATCTAAACAAAAAAAAAAAGGAAAAAAAAGCAAAAAAACATAACAGATCGATTCAAAAACAAATTCAATAAATAAAAAAAACACAAGAATTAGGGCTGATTTCACCGATTTAAACTAAAAACAGTTTGGCGCTTTTGGATTGAATTTAAGAAAGAAAAAGAGGGAAAAAGAGAAACCGCGAGATCGAGACTAAGAAAGTTGTGAATAACGACAAGAAAGTGAGGCGTTTATTGTTTGGCTTTTTTTTCTTTCTCTGCATAACTAAATCCGGTAGAAGAAAAAAGCGGAAATGGAGATTAGTATTTATAGGCAAGGGGTAGTACTGGAAGTGGGAGTAAATGATACGGTGTGCTACCAACAACGTTGGGATTAATGAACTTGCATTTATTTATGTCATTTCAATTATACTATGTATAGTCATTGTATCGTGTTTTTTTTTTTTATATATATATAATTATATTTAAGATGTTATATATTTATATAAGTTTTGATATATTAATAATTTATGTTATATAAATTTTGACAAATTCGTATATTTGTGTCATGATTATGTTATTTTTTTTGTGTTTTATCATATTTTATATCGTATTTTAATTATTTTTCATATTGTATATGTATTATATAATCATATCATGTTCATATCATGTAATTTATGTGTCAATAGTCATCAAATTCTTAATTATTTTCTTTCTTTATTTGCCTTGATTCAATCACTATACATGAACACTCATGGACAGATCTAACTAATGTTAATAAACACATGTTAATCAGATTTTTTTTAATATAATGTACCATATTTGTTATTGTCAAAAAATAAATTAAATATAAAAAAATTAAAAGTATAAGATGTTCAGAAAAAAATCGTTTTGGGACTTAAAAAAAATGGACAAAGAAAATCAGAGGGAATAATCTATATTATTATAATAGGAATTGCTAAGTTAGTTTCACGAATCAAGTGATACCAACTCAATTGAGAAAATTATTAAAAAAACTAAATTGAGTATATGATATGAAGCAAAATTAAGGATGTTTATTTAATTTATTTTTAAAAAAAAAAAATTTACCTCACATGATCTCATTAGATAACTTTTTTATTTAAAAAAAACCCATGACATCATCAAATAAATTTTTTATTTAAAAAAAACCTACATTTTATATTATTAAATTATTTATTTCAAAATGTATTTTTTTAATTCATTATTTTTTAATTTTTCACCCACATTGTGGTTGTGCAATATCTAATATTTACTAATATTTCTCAACTTTTTTTTTAATAGTTTTTTTCGAATTTTAATTTTAATTTAATGATCGAAAAAAGTTGCTTTGAATTTTGATTGAGGCACAGACATTTATTTTCTTTGTTTTGCTTTCAAACATAAAAATTAAAAAGAAAATCATAACTATTTTACTAAAATACCTTTCATCTAGATCTGATAATATTGGATACGACACGATTATACTATACGAAAAAAATAACTAAAACAGGATATGAAACACGACACGACACGAAAAAAAATACAGACATGACACGAATATACGAACATATCAAAATCTATATAACACAAATTATTAACACGTCAAAATTTATACAAATATAAAATATTTTAAACACGATTATAATATAAATTATATATATACAAATACTACACAAATACATAAATTATAAAATCTACTTTCATCTCCTAAACCATGATCCATGTCAAAATTTTTATTTTATTGGTAATTTGGTATCAATAATTTTGCCTTCAATGAAAACAAAATAGATATGGTAATTTGCTCTCATTCTTTGGATCTTGTTTGATGGTTCAAGATTAAAAATAGTCCACTAATCGATGTCTAGAGCATGAAATTTCAATGATCCGCAGCGCACTATATTTCTCTCTTTCAAAACATTTACTAGCTTGTTATATTCTTTTCAAACTTTACGTAGGCGTCTTAGCGCGTGCCAAAATTGATAAGGACCTGGCCTCTCGAGCGGTGAAAAGATGATCTGCTTATTAAAAACGGAATTTTGATTGGTGATAAGTTCATTTAATTATCATCGACAAGAATTGTGTTGCTAATTACTAAAGATCCAATTATATTAGTGTAAAATTAAATTAATTTTACATATTTTTATAATTGTTTTTACGATAAATCGACTGTTAGATTTAATAATATAATTGTATTCATCGTGCACATAAAATTTTGAATTGATCCGATATTTCTATAATATCGATCGAGAATACTATTTTTTTTAATATATATCTCTAAAAGTTTGTTCGATATTCAAAAAGATTTTAAAAAAATATTAAATTTAAAAAAGCTTGAACAAAAATATCAATGTTTAAAGCCCAAATCCGACTCAACTCAATAGGACAATTATATTATATATATTCTTTTTATATTTATATATTATGTGATATTTTATATTATATAAGATAAATATATATAATATTATAGTGTAAACATTAAAAAAATATATTAAAATATTTGTGTTGTGAACTTTAATAAAAGAAAAGGAAAAGTATTAAAGATTAAAAATAAAATATCATATTTTTATTTAAATTATTTATACGAGTTTAAATTGTATCATTTATTAATTAAGCGAGTTTGGATAAAATTTGAGATTCGAATTATCAAATTAGATAGCTTGAATTGAGATGTTACACCCCAAACCATATTTAAACTTGGTCCAACCTAATTCATTAATACCTTTAATCTCAGTTTCCATGATACAAATAGCTATAGACTAAAACAATTGGCAAGAAGAGACCAATTAAAAGGTAAACTATTTATAGCAAATTGTCAGTTTTTAAAGTATGGAAAAATGGGAATGAGTTCAATTTTGGAATATAAAATAAAAACAAATTCGGATAACGAATATTCAAAAGTTCATATCCGAATTTACTGTAGATAGTAAATTAAATATCTGAATCTACAATATTTGAATTCACAAAAAATAAATCGAATAACATCGAATATTTAATTTTTTATTATCTCTATTTGCTTTTAAAAAAATGTCTTAAACAAAAAATGGTCGGACACCACCCGGGCAAGGGCTAAGGAAAGATATTAGGGAGTTGGTCACTCAAGGGCTCTTTTTGGGGAAGTTCTACCGTAAGTTTGTTACGGTAAGGTTTTGGTAAGCTCCAAATTAGAAAACCTGAGTAGCAGGTTACCAGGTCACCATTTTTTACATATGAACATGACAAATTACATATCAACTTGACGAATTATATATCAAACATGACAAATTACATATAAACTTGACAAATTGAAAAATTACATATGAACATGACAAATTACATATCAACTTGATGAATTACATATAAACATGACAAATTACATATAAACTTGACAAATTGAAAAATTACATATGAACATGACAAATTACATATCAACTTGACAAATTACATATGAACAATTACATATGAACATGACAAATTACATATGAACTTGACGAATTACATATCAACTTGACAAATTACATATGAACTTGACAAATTCACGAATTACATATGAACATGATAAATTACATATGAACTTGACGAATTACATATCAACTTGACAAATTACATATGAACTTGACAAACTCAGGAATTACATATGAACATGACAAATTACATATGAACTTGACAAATTACATATGAACTTGACAAATTCACGAATTACATATGAACATGACAAATTACATATGAACTTGACGAATTACATATAAACATGAGAAATTACATATGAACTTGACAAATTCACGAATTACATATGAACATGACAAATTACATATGAACTTGACGAATTACATATCAACTTGACAAATTACATATGAACTTGACAAATTCACGAATTACATATGAACATGACAAATTACATATGAACTTGACGAATTACATATCAACTTGACAAATTACATATGAACTTGACAAATTCACGAATTACATATGAACATGACAAATTACATATAAACTTGACGAATTACATATAAACATGAGAAATTACATATGAACTTGACAAATTCACGAATTACATATGAACATGACAAATTACATATGAACTTGACGAATTACATATCAACTTGACAAATTACATATGAACTTGACAAATTCACGAATTACATATGAACATGACAAATTACATATGAACTTGACGAATTACATATCAACTTGACAAATTACATATGAACTTGACAAATTCACGAATTACATATGAACATGAAAAATTACATATGAACTTGACGAATTACATATCAACTTGACAAATTACATATGAACTTGACAAATTCACGAATTACATATGAACATGACAAATTACATATGAACTTGACGAATTACATATAAACATGAGAAATTACATATGAACTTGACAAATTCACGAATTACATATGAACATGACAAATTACATATGAACTTGACGAATTACATATCAACTTGACAAATTACATATGAACTTGACAAATTCACGAATACATATGAACATGACAAATTACATATGAACTTGACGAATTACATATCAACTTGACAAATTCACGAATTACATATGAACATGACAATTTACATATCAACTTGACAAATTACATATAAACTTGACAAATTCACGAATTACATATGAACATGACAATTTACATATCAACTTGACGAGTTACATATAAACATGACAAATTACTTATCAACATGACAAATTCACGAATTACATATAAACATGATAAATTACATATCAACTTGACGAATTACATATAAACATGACAAATTACATATAAACTTGACAAATTGAAAAATTACATATGAACATGACAAATTACATATCAACTTGACGAATTACATATAAACATGACAAATTACATATCAACTTGACAAATTTATTTTTTTCTAAAAAAATTATTTTTTTATAAAAAATTAAATAATTTATAAATATAAAATGTTTATTTGTATTCATTAAATTAAAATTTTACATTTTTTTATGTAGACTCCAATGCTGAAGTCATTTCGGACATGGATATAGAGTATGATCCTCCAAGTATATGAAAAAACTTAAAAAAAAATAAGTACACCCATGTCAAACACATATTCATATCCGACATTCATCCCGAATTCGGGTAACATTAAAATTTTCAATATCTTTGGACAATCGCTTCATCGTCCTCTAAATTACATATAAACATGACAAATTAAATATAAACATGACAAATTACAAATTACATATAAACATGACAAATTTGTAATTTTCAATCTGTTGTAAAAATTAAATTAGAAAAGAAATACATATTTAATTAATATAATGCATGCATCAATTAATTTAGATATTGGGTTAATAAAAATTTCATATAGACTATCATTTTTTTTACATCTAAGGGAAGTTAATTAGAAAACACTCACATATAAAATTTTGCAAATGATGCATTGAGAAGTTTACTTTTCTAGTCCTTTACTTTGGATATTGGGATAATAAGAATTTCATATAAGTATTATTTTCTTTACTTTGGTGATAAAAACAATATAAAACATCCATGCTAGAAAAGCAGTTGTTTTGGAGTGTATAGATTCGTAATTCAACATGCATTTTATCTTCATGCATGTACAAAATAACAATAATCTTTAATTTATGACAAATAATTCATCCGTATATATTTGCCTTCAATTGAAAAAAGGAAACCAAATGACCGAAATGCACTTTAATTTGACACAATTTTCCTTTAAATCAATTATTATACCCAAATTCATTAACTTATAATACATTTTAATTTTCCTAACTTTTATGAGAAAATCTAGTCTTGGACTACAAATATCCATGATTCTAGAAAATGCTTTATTTATTTATTGACTATTAGTGTTCATAATGGAAGTGTAGCAAGGACCACATATAAAAAAAAAAAATTGACTATTCTTTTTGTCAATTGATAAACATAGGAGGAAGATGGGAGCAAGAAAAAATGATTATTGCATTAATTAATTAATAGCCATTTAATTAGTTTTGCTACATTTTTTACATTTATATACTTAGTTTTAACCTTTAAACAACACATTTTTCATATTTAATTTAACAAAACAATAACAATATGAGCATTTCTTGTTACCAGGATGGCTAAAGAAACTAGCAGACACTTTGATGTAATGATGGAAAGCTTACATGTCAAATATTATATAACTAGTTTCAAACAAGCTCATTCAAGAGACACTAGATACCTTATCGCCCATTAAAACTCCAACAACATAGCCAGTTGAACGAGGAGGCAGCTATGAAGAAGATAAAGTCTAAAAACGAACCATGATATAAAATTAGGTTATCATGCAAAATAGTATATATATGATTTGCAGTTCAAGCCATATTGGCATTGGCAAAGCACATCCACCCACAATAGGTATATAATTACAAGCAAACTTTGTTGAGCCAAAACCATCCTGTTTCATATCTCACCAACTTTACAATTTATGGTTTAAAACTAGTTACAATCCTTTAATTTTATCACTACTTCCTCATAATGATAAATGGTAAATGTAAGGAGCTGCTCAACAAACATTTACAAACCCTTGACCTGAAATGCAGCACACCCTGCAAGTTCTAAAAATTTTAGATGTACTAGTGTATATGCATCCCCCCAAAATATGTACCCACACTATTAAAAGCCATCTCTCTAATTAATTAATAATCTACAAGCATTTCAAGCCATCTAAGCTTACACGGTTTAGTTCAACAGTATACCGGTATACTAGAAACTTAAATTGAGTAGTTCTCTTATATCCTTTTTGTCAAATGGCATCAGGAATGGATCTCTGACACTGAGGCCAGCAACAACAGTCATTATGGGATCTAAACAGTTGAAAATAGCCTCCAATATCAGCATTTTCCCAAGTTTAGGCTCAACCGGAAGCATTGACAAGTTGCGTCCTGCAAGGTCACAACCATGATTTATAGTTCCTCATTTGTCAAAGAAATTCATATCTATATTTGAAAAGCTATGGTCATTTATAAATAACTAATTCCGAAATTACATAGCACTGTTAACTTCTTATTCTCATCTAAAGCTCCAATAATCTTCAGATATTCAACAGCATTTTGTACCTATAAAGAAACAAAATGCATAAAACCAATATGTACAATATCATATGGATAATGCCAACAGTAGAGGCAAACTCAAAATTGCAAATTACCGAGAGAAGTTCTGGAGGCTATAATGCCCTAGAATGGAACTCTGTGATGCCTCCAAGCTCTAGACTTTTGATATGCAAACATAAAGACTATAATGGTGTCCTTAAAAGCTCTAGAAGCTTAGAACTAATCAGTATAATCTAATCAACCAGTATAGACTCAATGGATTACAACGCATAAGCTTCAACAAATAGTCACTGTAAAAGATAAGGAAACACAGGAGGGGTCGGGGAGGAGACTTACTCGTAAATGGCCTTCTTTGTGCTTTCTATAGACTGCTTTAGCTATGTCATTGGACACCACATAACCAGGGCCATGTGCCCAAGGAGGGTAAGTCTTTCCAGGATATTCCTTCACATAGCAAAACAGAAAGAGCAGTTAGAGACACAAAAATAAAAGTCAATTAGCCAAACAGTGAAAAACATTCATGCACATCCTAAAGCTATGAGCCCCATCCCAAAGCTTTTCTAATTTGTGTTCATCTAATTGAGCTTTCTTCATCCCTTCACACCCATTTGAACAAAATAAAATAGATTTTGTATTACCTCAGGACTGATATACCATTTACTGTTAGCGTTACGATGAGGCTGAGCATCATAGTTTATAAGACCATAAAGCAGCTCATGGCTCACATGTTCTTTACTTAGAGAAGCTAACACTTCATCCACACGAACAAAGGCATCATCGTCCGTCTTCATGACATACTTGGCTGAAACAGCCTCTGTCTGTTAAAACACACAAATTAAGACAAGAAGGTAAAAGTAAAACTATTAGAAAAGAGGGTAAGACTCAAGAACTTACCCCAAAAATGCAGATTGCTACAGTCTTCCAAGTAATAAGACCATAATAATCAACAAAAGGCATCAATTGAATGTCTCCATATGTCTTTATCTCACTCCAGAGTTCCTCATTCACTATCTGGTTCTTATGCTGCAGTGTATAGAGCAAGCATTTAGTATACATTTCCAGTTAAAAGCAAGAATTTGATAACTCATAAAGTATATTACCATTTACATTAAGGGCCAGAATCAACTTCAACATTATACAGTAGATTCCATGAAAGAAAAATATTTCCACCAAATGATAATCAAATTAAAGTATGGAACTTACCAGACCAACAAAAAAGCGAACCGCAACAGCTGCTGACTTTACTGTTGGGTACTGCATCCATGTCTTGCGAACGGCCATCCTACGCTTGAAGTTGTTTGCTGTAGAAAAGACACCAATAAATAGGTCTAATAGCTGGTTTGGTGGGAGAGGAACCACTCTCAAAGCATCCAAATCATTAATGTGCTCTAAGTCCTCAGATGTAGGCAAACCACTGGCCACAATTCATACCCAATTTAAAATAAGCAACACCAAGTTGAGAAAAGAAAAAAGAGATAAAGAGGGAGAAGAAAAAAAAGGGTTCAAGACTCACTTCTGAAGTTTATCAAGAATTAATTCCAATGTCTTCTTATCAAGTAATGAAACCCCTGATGGAGGATTGGATGGAGTCCCTAATCAAAACCAAAAAAGTTCAACCAAAATCCACATCAAATTTCCACATTCTTAAACCAAAAGGAGAAACGCTGAATACACAAACCCCAGCACTCAACTTTACAAAAAAAAGCTCCAGAAACAAAGCAAAAATTGAAAACCCATTAAATTAATCAAAAACAAACTTGGAACTGAGTCCTGCCCTTTGGATTCCCCTTTTCTCCCTCTCATCTGTCAAAAACCAAAATACCAACAAAACTCCTAAACTTCAGAACATCCAAAACCTTAAAAAGCATAAATCATCAAACATAAAAGTTTACACTCAAAACAGAACCCAACTATAAAATCCTCAAGCTGCAAAGTACATATAATGGGGTTAGGTTGTTCAAAAACAGAAGGGTGAGGGTTTTTTAATTTTGGGGGTTTCGATTTTTTAGAAGAAAATGTAGGGGAGGCGATGGTGATTAAAAAATTTAGGGTTCTTAGAAATTGATTAGAAAATGAGAAGTGGGTTGGTATTAATCTTCTCGTCACCAGGTAAACCGGTTGTAAAATTTTTTTTTTTTTTTGGTTTCAACGGTTCAGATCATTCATTTATCATAAGCTTACGGTAAAATTTTTTTTTTTAAATTTTCCCTCTTTTTGTAAGAATTTATGAGTCACATGACAGATCTATGATGACATATGGCTGTTATAGATTAGTTAAGGAACTTCCACAAAGTCCAAACTTGTCTTTATAGAACCGAGCCAACACCCTTTTAAAGATTTAGCCGTCTGCCCCCGACAGTGTACTGTGTTTAGCTTTTCAGCCAAACCAATGCTCTGCGGCTTGGATTACGAGGTTGCACCACTGAGCTCGAGCAATCCTTCGACAACATGAAACTTTTTTTATATTGTATTAAGTTGTTTGCAAATTTCGACGTGGGATATAATATATTAATATAAAATATTTTTGTTAACAAATACTTTTAAGTGATCAGTTAATATATTAAATATAAAAATTGATATTTTTATTTATTATTTTTAATATATTAATTGAAGATAATATTATATATAGTAATCTTAAAAAGTGACTTTAGGGCACTCATTAGCAAAATCTTAATATAAAATTAACTACAAAAAGTAATTTGGTGTCGAACACGTGTTACTGTTCTAGTGTTGACACGTATCATTCTTTTTAAGGAAAGAAAGAAAAGGAAAAAAAAAAAAAAAAAAAAGAAAGAAAGAAAGGAAAGAGAAAAATAATTAGAAAAATTTGTGTGTTTGTGTTATTTTTTCGTGTGTTTAAAGTATTATAAATTTATATAAATTTTTACATGTTAATAATTTATTTTATGTATATTTTAACATGTTCGTATATTCGTATATTGATCATGTTATTTTTCGAGTTGTATTTTAATTATTTTTTTATGTTATGTTCGTGTCTCAATTCATTTCATATTTTGTATAGTTTGTCATTGTAATTCAATTTAGAGAAAATTTTGTGTGTTCGTGCTGTGTCGTGTCTCAATTCATAACATATTTTGCATAATTTTTCGTAATGATTCAATTTAGAAAATTTTTTGTGTTCATGACGTGTTCGTGTTATTTTTTTGTGTGTTCAAAGTATTATAAATTTATATAAATTTTTACACGTTAATAATTCGTTTTATATAGATTTTGACACATTCATGTATTCTTGTCGTGCTCATGTTATTTTTCGTGTTGTATTTTAATTATTTTCTCATGTTGTGTTTGTGTCATGTCTCAATTCATCCCATATTTTATTCGTGTTATTTTTTCGTGTGTTTAAAGTATTATAAATTAATATAAATTTTTACATGTTAATAATTCGTTTAATTTATATTTTGACACATTCGTGTATTCGTGTCGTGTTCATGTTATTTTTTGTGTTGTGCTTTAATTATTTTTCTTATGTTATGTTATGTTCATGTCGTGTCTCAATTCATTTCATATTTTGTATAGTTTGTCATTGTGATTCAATTTAGAGAAAATTTTGTGTGTTCGTGTCGTGTCTCAATTCATGAAATATTTTGCATAATTTGTCATAATAATTCAATTTAAAGGAAAATTTGTATGTTTGTGACTTGTTCGTGTTATTTATTGGTGTGTTCAAAATATTATAAATTTATATAAATTTTTACGCGTTAATAATTCATTTTATATATTTTTTGACACGTTCACGTATTCGTGTTGTGTTCATGTTATTTTTCGTGTCGTTTGGTGTTTTAATTATTTTTTTCATGTAGTGTTTGTGTCATGTTTCAATTTATCCCATATTTGTATAATTTGTTATACTGATTCAATTTTAACTCTAAATTCATTTACCTAAAATATTAAAATATAAAAAATCATTTAAATAAATAATAACAATTTATTATAATTCAACTGAAATTTATTTGTGATTGTTAATTTAAATTAAAAATTTATAAATATTAAAAAAATTTGACCTGTACATGACATGAAAAAAAAATACAGACACGACACGAATACACAAACATGTCAATCTATATAACACAAATTATTAACACATTAAAATTTATATAAATATAAAATACCTTAAACACGATTATGATATAAAAATACACGAATATGATATGAATATACAAATTATTAGATCAAGTTTAGCGAAGCGGAAGAAGAATTCTAATTTTATTAAAGGTCTTGTCCATACGAAGCCTTGTTTTAGCCATTTTATGCAGCACAAGTTATCAATATGGGATTTTAAACAGGGTTAAAAGTTAAAGCAGAAAGCAAGAAGTGAAATTATTATAAGGTTTAAAAATTACAGCATATACATTTCATGAGGCCCATGAATCTTTGGGGCAATAGGCTTCTTCCTCTGCAATTTCTCATTCATCAATTTCTTTGATCCTTCACATTTTTTTTTTGGGTTGTTTTTGTAATAAAAAAATTTATTGTTGTTTTTTATTTTATTAATTATGTTATAGTAATACAAAAGAAAAGGAAAAAATATATATGTAATCATATTTGGTTGAAAACAAAAAATAACTAACAAAAACAAATTCAGATACAATATACAATAGTTTAGTACATAAGCCAAAATATGTCTTTCAAATTCACTAGTCTAAACTTTTAATTCTTGCATTCAAATACTTTAATTAGTAACATAGAACATGTTTAAATTACATTGAATGATTTAGTCATGACATAAAAAGGCCAACAGACTCATAATCCACTAAGTTCTGGGAGTAGATTCATAAAATACAAACTGAAACAAGTTTTCCTGCTTGTAAAACTTTTCTTTTCTCCCTACTTTGCTTTCTTCCTAGTTTGTTACTGAAAACTTATAACCTATGTTATCCGGACTTGGAAGTGAATGTCTACTATGGATATGTGTCTGACACAGATATACTCAATTTTTTCTAAGTTTTTTTATATATTTAAAAAATCATACCTCTATACCTATGTCTGAATATGTGTCGAATATAAGTGTCGGACACGGATATTTTAGGAAAAATGAAGAGTTCGATAACATAGCCTATAGCTTCACTTGGTTCACAGCTATCCCGATAGGAAAAAAATTGGACGGAGAAAGAGATTAAATGCATTGATGAAAAAATCGGACCAGATCGACCGGTTGAATCGGAAACCGACGACTTGTCCGGTCCAGTGCATATAAAAACAGAATATATAGTGAACCGGTAGAAAACCGGTAAAAACCCGGAGTAAACCTATAAAAACCCTTTTTATTCTTATTTTTTATTAAAAAATTATTTGTAAATGATGAGATTTGAACCTTTAATCTCTTAATTATATAATAAAGACTTCATCATTAAATTGAACAATCCGGTTGAACCGGTAACCCGAAAATCACACCGGTTTAACTCCGGTCCAATTTTTTCAACATTGATTAAATGAACCAGTTAACCTTTAATCACCATAGAAGGAACTCAACAATAAACAAGCTAATTCACCACAAAGGAAAGACCAAATGAATCTTTAAGAAGTGGCTGGTACCTGCAGTAATTTCGAATATATTTGCAAGCGGATTTGAGTTCTTCAAGTATCACTCTATCTACAGCTCAACTTCAATCACAAACTTCAGAAATTCATTAGCAACTGAACTGATTAAATGTTAATTGAAGTTCTCTAGAGCCAACAGAATACACAAAGGAACTATACACAGCTCTCTGGCTTCATTGCTTAACACGACTTTGCTTGATCAACAAGAAAACAGCAATAATAACTGGTGTTGATATCATGAGCAAAGCCTGTAAGATGTTTGGTCTGGTAATCTCAGGAAAAAGCATGCTTCCGTACTTTATTATAGCTGCACCAACAGCAGAACCAGCTCCTAATTTCCAAAGATAACTCAAATCTTCCTGTTTGCACCAAAGATATGCAGAAACAATTAGCTAAATCGACATGTGCATTGCATTAAAATATCAGAAGATATGATGAATATTCGTCGAGCCCTTCAAAGATTTGTCTACTTGCTTAGGTGATTAGAAAATCATCAGTGCTTTAAGGTCTGTAGTGCTATGTTACTCAGACTCGGATGTGAGTGTCGAACACAGGCATGTGTCAGACACGGGTATGTTCAATTTTCAAGATTTCCATGTATTTGGAGGGTCCTTGGAGGATCATATCCCCATGCCTATGTCCGGATATGCGTCGGACACGGCTACTTCAAGAAACATGAAGAGTCGGAGCAACATAGCTGTAGTGATCAGCTCAGCCATAATTCACTCTAGTTCTGTTTGATCTATGTTTGATTTAAACAAATACCATGAGCCTTTAAGCAAACCATGGTTCTATTATATTAAATATTCATTTAGACATACAACATTAACCCTCCTATCAGACTTAATTTGCTGTAAACAAACGAGGAGATTAATCATTAAAAGAGTTCATCCTCTTCTGTAAAATGCAACACAGTGTGATTTGAAGGTCACTACATCAGTGCATACCTAGTGGAAATCAGATACGTCTGTCTCATAAAAATCCTTGTCCATATATTTCTTTGATAAAACCTAGGTTACTTGGATTCGGGTGTGAGTGTCGGATATGGATATGTGTCCGACACGGGTACGTTCAATTTTTTCTAAGTTTTTCCATGTATTTGGAGGGTCATATCCTCATACCCATGTCTGGATATGTGTAGGACACGGGTACTTAAAGAAAAATGAAGAATCGGAGCAACATAGGATAAAACTGATTGCAAGCAATACGAGGGCACAGAATCATGACAATGCAAACTAGGGAAAAAGAGAGTGTTATTCATATTGAATGGAACTTGATTAGTGATAGCACCTCACACAAATTACTTGGAGCTGCATGGTTCTTTTATCCCCTCCCTCCCCTTTTTTTTACCCTATGAAGTCACAACTTCAACCACCAAGTCTACTCTCCCCTCAAATCATGCCGCTTTCAACATTCCTCTTTCTTCTCTTAGCAATAACTTCAACAAGAAGCAGTCAGCCAATCGTCAATTGTCATTAAATCACCTTTGTAGAATTTCCTTTAATTCTCATGAATTCATTTTTTGCAAATGCATCCATTTAGTAGTAACAACATCTTATCTCAGTTCACAATAAAGATAACATATCTTCTAAGTCCCAAAAATTTTCTATAAGAAACAGATCGTTAATTAAAGAAACAAGAAGAAGACATAATTTGCTTTCAAAAGCTACAATCTAGTGCCAAATTATTGAATATCATGACTTTGTTTGATGGATAATGACCCTTTTGTTACCCAAAGCATCAACCATGGCTTGGAAAGAACAAGAGAGTAATTGAAGACCAGAAAAGAAAGGAAAAAAAAGCATGCCATTTTTTGATAATGACCCTCTATGTTAATCCGACTCTTCATTTTCCCTGAAGTATTAGTGTCCGACACCCGTATCTGACACATATTCGGACATGGGTATGGGGATATGATCTTCCAAATATATGAAAAAATTTAGAAAAAGTTGAGCATACCCGTGTCGGACACATATCCGTATCCGACACTCACCCCCCGAGTCCGAGTAACTTAGATGACCCTTTTGTTACCTGAAGCATCAACAATTAAAGGTGACTTGGCACAAAGTCATTTGGTTTCAAAACCACATCCCAAGACACTTTGTTATTGCTTGGATGGAAATATTGGACAGATTACCTACCCTTCAGAGAATTAGCTCTTGGAAAAATTCTTCAATTTCTGATATCAATTGTCTGTTTTGTTGTTTGTTTCCAGAATGTAGAGATCATATATTTTTCTCATGTTCCTTTTCTCATCAGGTGTAGGCTGCTATTTTGCATCTTTCTCAGATAACTATGCCAGTTGGTGATTGGCATTCTGAGCTTCAATGGGCTACTATGTAGCTACGACTCTTCATTGTTCTTGAAGTACCCGTGTCCGACGCATATCCAGACATGGGTATGGGGATATGATCCTCCAAGGACCCTCCAAATACATGAAAATCTTAGAAAAAATTGAACATACCCGTGTCCAACACTCACGCCTGAGTCCGAGTAACATAGGCTACTACTAATCTCAAGGGGAAGTCTTTAGCTGTTACTATTCTTAAGCTTGCCTGATCAGCTCATCTATATTTTATTTGGAATGGGAGAAACAATAGTAAGTTTGGAAGAACTCCTAAACCTGTCGATCATATTGTTGCTTGCATCGAGGAAACTATTCAACTCAAGCTCTGAAATATTCAGTTTGCAAATATCTTGCAGAATTGTACTATTTGTCAGCATTGGGGTCTAAAGAAGTCGTCTGATTAGTCTCATTTTTTTCATATATATTTGTAAAAGTTCTTCATTTTGTGTGCTGCTTTCTAGCAGGCTGCTTTGAAAGAATAAAATTTGCATTTATCCCCCCAAAAAATGTCATTTTCGAAACATTCTACAGTGTAAAATTCAATCAAGTTTCATTTTTTTCCTAACATTTCTTCTTCACATGTCAATCAACAGCAAGATAGCAAGAAGACAAATGACTTTTTTTTTTTTTTTTTTACAGAATTCAACTGAATTACATTAAAGTACATTAAATTTAGGATTTTTCAAGAATATCCATATTTCATCAGACAATACAAAACAAAAAAATATAGAGAAACTGACCTGAGGGATGAAAGAAGCATTGGGTTCATCCAAGCTTGGATTTTCTTCTTCAGTTTGGGAGTCAACAGCGCGAATGGGAAATGAGCGTTGAAATGAGGTAGTTGAGGAGCGGTTGTTGGCGTCGATGAGAAACTTTACGGAGCCCTTGAGCTTTGAAGCGGGATCCAGTCGGCGGTGATTTGCGGTGGAGCAACAGAGCTTCGGGGTTCCGCTTACCGTGGCTGAAGCTGCCATTTTTTACGCTTTTTTTTCCCTTTCGTTTAACAGCACTTGGATGTGGCGGAAAGGATTACAGTTGGCTTGCTCTCCTTTGCTTCCCTTTCTTTCTTTCCTTCTTTCTTACAATTTATTTTTTTCATTTATCTTAAATATTTGGTTTTCAAGGGGAAAAAAATGGCTTTTTTATTACAATATAGCCAAAAAAAAAAATTTACCAAATTACCGTTGCTTTTTGATTATTTCCTAAAATACGGATCTTTTTTTTTTTAGCTGGGAAATCGCCATCCCCATGGCGATTTCCCAGCGTGTTTTTTTGCAAATTTGCAAAAAAATACCAAGGGAAATCGCCACCCCCCATGGCGATTTCCCTTGGTAATTTTAGCAAAATTTGCTAAAACCATGAAGGGAAATCGCCATGGGGGCTGGCGATTTCCCTTCATGTATATATATATATTTTTTTAATTAATAAACAAAAATTATATTAAAACAAAATTTTATTTTAATTTGATAAATTTATTTTTAAAAATTATAAATTAAATTAAAATATTTTTTTATAGGTTTGGTTATTTATTTTTTTTAAATATATATTAAAAATGTAATTTAATTTATTATTACAATTTTATAAAAAATAAAAATATATTTCTTATAAAAATTTAAAAAGAAGATTATATTTTTTATTAAATTTTTATATCAAAAATTTATTTTTTATAATTTTGTAATATTATAAAAAAGAAAATTTAATTTATATCAAAAATAATTTGATGATGTAAAATGTAAATAAATTTTTTTTAAAGAAATTTATCGAGTCACTTTTTTAAATAAAAAAGTTATTTTTAAGTTGGTATCGTAAAATAATTTTTTTAATTTGATTAGTTTTTTTGAGTTGGTATTCGATTAACTCGTGACATTAATTTAATCATTGTTTTTAATAATAATATAGATTGTTACAGTTTAAAACTGGATATTTGATAATAAAAAATTTAATTTAATTTCTGATTAAATGTTTTTTTCTTATTAAAATTTAAAAAGAAAATTAAATTAAAATGAAAAAAAGAAAAGCAACTTATCATGTAATTTGGATTATTATATTAAAATTAAATAACAACATTAAGATATAAATTAAAATAAAATATAACAATTAATTTCCGAACAAATTACATGAAATGCAAAACATATAAATTTATATTAGAAATTTAAAACACATTACAATTATTCTAATTATTGCGTGGTGTAGAGCAACAGTGTCGAGTTCTTCTAGTGCGTGGTGGTTGCACCCGTCGTTCAACCTCGTCAGTGGCACGTATTCGCGGTCCACCACGACCTCTTGCTATAACCGCCACTGGTTCCGGTTGTATGTCATCAGTCGTTTCATCCGTATCAAAAATTTGAAACCCACTGCTGGATGAGCCAACACCTAGTTCACCCATAACGGGAACCTGACTACTAGATGCACCCATAAATGATGTAGCATCAAATGCTGACGAAGGGGTTCCAAACTGATACATGGATGTTAAATATGCTGAACTTGGACTTAGGACGGGGAGCTGGTCATCTAACCTCGTTCTTGACGGTGATGGTCGGTAACACTCATCAACGTCATATCCGGGGTGACTTACGGAATAACGATGGCTGGATGGTACTCCATGATCCCGTTCAGGTTCAGGATGATCAAATGACATCCTCGGTGCTGTGAACTCCGATGAGGTCGGTTGACGCCTTCGCCCACGTTGTCGGCGAGGTCTAGGAGCATCCATATCCTGTGTAGGAGGGACTGGAGCTGAAGTTTGTCCGGTAAATGGCATACTCCTAACATCCTCGTGCATCGACGGTGGACAAACGAAAGGCCGACCTTCATTTCTATACCATCTTATGTAATCAGCAGATGGGTTGAAATTATTACCAACAATCGGATAACCTGTCGGAATTCGTTAAAAACGTATGTTCCACCATTGGATCCAATGTTCATGCTTCGCAGGCCAGAATTCATCATTACGACCACACATGTCGACCTTGTGAAGCTTATCAAGGTTCATCGGGGCTGCAGGAATTGGTTGTTGCATCCCAAATTGTCGCAACACCCGGTCAGTTTGGTGCCACTCTACATATGAAAAGCATATCAATGCTGTGTTTGCTTTCCATATATTGAAATTATTGTAGGCATCCGATGGGAGGCATGCCATAATTTCACTCGAGGAATATGGCATCCACAGAAACTGCGAATAATTATTACAAATTATTAGTTTCATATGGATTAAATAAAAAAAAAAACTTCAATGTAACAATCGAAATATTTACCTTATCATATCCTAGTCGATCTAGTCGTAGTCTTATACTTGCAAGATCGCTCGGAGTCTCTGTAAAATCTCTACCCGTACTCCTACTCCACCTATTAAAATTCATATAATATCTTAATGACCTATAAAAATACAATTTCGTACAAAATTAATAAAATAGTAAAGATTATTACCTGCTTGCAAGGGGGTATACAGCCGAAATATCCACGCGCGGAGCAAGAAATGGTAGCCGATACCAAGCCCATGATTGTAGAAGCACTAGACATCCACCTATGTCATGGTTTTTTGGAACTGTAGCTCGGCAAAGTTCTCTATACAAAACTGCCAAACACGCAGAACCCCAACTATAATTTGCTGCTTCCTCTAAATCACGTAGCAATGGAAGATACATTAAATGTACCCGACTGCTCGATTTGTCAGGCATTAGTAATCCTCCAATCAAACGTAAAATATATGCTCTAGCAGCATATTGTATTTGTTGTTCGGTTGCATGTAATGGCAGATTTTGAAACGTTTTCAACCAAGTCAGTCTCACCGTTGAGCCAGATACGACGTCTTCTGGAGGTACCTCACCCAATAGATCTTCACACAGTTCATTCCAATCTAGCAGGCTTCCGCCTGTAACTGCATCGCCATGGATCGGAAGTCCAAGTTGCAGCGCAACATCTTCGAGACTGACCGTGCATTCACCACATGGAAAATGAAAAGTGTGCGTCTCGGGTCTCCATCGTTCGACCAACGCAGAGATTAAATCGGGTTGTATCACAAGTCGTCGAATTTGACTTGCGTGATAAAATCCGGCTCTTCTTAAGTGGTCGATAATATAAGGATGCGGGTCCTCCAATGTAAATTTCCTCGAACGTAATACGCGACGAGTTTCCTGTTATAATAATAACAATTAATATATTATAAAACTATAACAATTAAAAAGTAATAAATAAAACTATAAAACTATAAAATAACAAAATAATAATATAATATAATATAAACAATAATAATATAATATAATATAAAACAATAATAATATAATATAATATAATATAATATAAACAATAATAATATAATATAATATAAAACAATAATAATATAATATAATATAATATAAACAATAATAATATAATATAAAACAATAATTTCGTATAAAAAAACAATAATAATATAATATAAAAAAAACAATAATAATATAATATAATATAATATAATATAAAGAATAATAATATAATAAATATAAAACTATAATAATATAAAAAACTATAATAATATAATATAAAACAATAATAATATAAAAAACAATAATAATATAATATAAAACAATAATAATATAAAAAACAATAATAATATAATATAATATAAAACAATAATAATATAAAAAACAATAATAATATAATATAAAACAATAATAATATAATATAATATAAAACAATAATAATATATAAAACAATAATAATATAATATAATATAAAACAATAATAATAATATAAAAAACAATAATAATATAAACAATAATAATATAATATAATATAACACAATAATAATATACAAAATAATAATAATATAAAAAACAATAATAATATAATAATATAAAAAACAATAATAATATAAAAAACAATAATAATATAAAAAATAATTATATTATTTAAAAACAATAATAATATAACAATTTACTTACCTCGTTAAATATAAACTCCGAGATGTGATTTTCTTGTAACCTCAATAGTGAAGCCATTTCAAAATATTGTTGTAGAAAAAAAATTTTGTAGAAAGAAATTTTTTTTGGTAGAAAAATGAAAAAATTTTGAAAGAAAATGAAAATTTGAATGAGAGGAATGAAAATTTGAAGGAGAGGAGGGAGGTATTTATAGATAAAATGAGTGGGGTGGGGGGTGTGGGGGGGAGGGGGGATTTGGGGGATGGGGGCAACGGTCATATGACCGTTGCCCCCTTTCAAATTTTTTTTTTTTTTCTAATTTGTTTTTTTTTCATTTCAAATTTAAAATTTTAAAAAAAAATTCAAAATATTAAATTATAAAAAAACCTAAAATATATTTTACGAATTTTTAAATTTTTTTAAATTATAAAAAAATATTTTAATTTAATTTATAATTTTTAAAAATAAATTTATCAAATTAAAATAAAATTTTGTTTTAATATAATTTTTGTTTATTAATTAAAAAATATATATATATATACATGAAGGGAAATCGCCACCCCCCATGGCGATTTCCCTTCATGGTTTTAGCAAATTTTGCTAAAATTACCAAGGGAAATCGCCATGGGGGGTGGCGATTTCCCTTGGTATTTTTTTACAAATTTGCAAAAAAATACGCTGGGAAATCGCCATGGGGGATGGCGATTTCCCAGCTGAAAAAAAAAGATCCGTATTTTGGGAAATAATCAAAAAGCAACGGTAATTTGGTAAATTTTTTTTTGGCTATATTGTAATAAAAAAGCCGGGAAAAAAATAGTATTTCTTATTTTATATTCTTATGTCATTTGTCAAATATTAAACAGAGAAAAAAATTATCTTTTATTTTATTATTATGTTTATATTTGATGTATATATTTATATATTTTTAATGAATTAAATGATATCAATTCATTAAGAAAATTTAAAAATACAAATAATTTTATTTTTAATAAGGTGATATTATCTGATTCATTAACAGTATATAAATTTATCAAATATTAATCTTTTATTATTACTGTTTTTTCTTTACCTTTTTTGTTTTAGATTAAAAACCTTTTTATCATTATAACGGTGAGATTAATTTTGATAAAATTAAAAATATAATATGATAAAATTAATTATGTTACGATGAAATTGAACACTGTAACAATAAAATTATTTTAAATATATTTTAATGATTGCAGCAGATGCATTTTTAATGCAGCCACGATGTAATTGCCCCTAAAAAGGGAAATAAAGGGACATATGAACCCTAAGAGGCAGTCATTAAAAAACAATCAGCGGTAACAAAAAATTTCTAATTGTTACTACTAATTGAAAACAAATAATATTAAAAATTGTATCTAATTAGTGGACAGTAGAGATATTCACGAGTTGGGTCTAAATATGATATCAACAGTATATATTTATCTAAATCCTATCTGATCCAAAATATAGGTATCAAGTTCTATCCAAATTCGTCCATATTTATAAATGGATAGTCCAAACCTGTTTAAACCTGCTCATATTATTTTTTTTCTAAAAAAATTTAAACAAATATATTATTTTTTTATTTAATTTTTATTAATTTTATCTTCTTTTTATTAAGTTTTAAAACATGGATAACTTAATACATTTTTAAATTTTTATACTATAATATTATATATTTATTTTTATATGATATAGATTATATATATATAAATATTATATATTATATAAATGAAAAACGAGTCGGACCAAGTCGGACCTCGATTGTTAGAGTCAAGGTCTAGCTCATTTTTTAAATGGGTCTCAATTTTTCGTCCAAATTTATTTTGAGGCCTAATATTTTTATCAAAAATTCTCAAATATCGGATCTTTGAACTTGAGCAAATAGTTCAGTCCTTGAACAAACAGTAAATTGCTAATTTTGCTTCTGAATGACAAATTAAAAATAAGGTGATTGAATTATATCTTTTAGTTACAAGAAAATATTAATACCAGTTGTTATTGATAAATACTTTTATCAACAAATTTTCTTGATTTTTGTTATTACTTTGACACTAAATCAATTTTCTTGTAGAGGTTTATGCATTAAAGCCGTTTGAAGAACCTTAATTAAACCAAATAACAAATTATAATGTTTTATAAAATACCCGAGGAAAACACAAGAGGTTTGCACGTCATTGTTGTTTTTTTTCTTTTTCGAATTTTCACGTCTTCATTTCGAGCTTTACTCTGGCTGATATATAAATTATTAGGGGTATAATCAAGTCGAGCTGAGTTCAAAGAGTAAGAAATTCGAGCTCGACTCAAGTTTGATCAAGTTTTATTTTTAAAGCTCGAGTTTGATTCGAGATAAAAATTAAACTATTCGATTAGGCTCATTTACCTAGTAAAAAAAACGAGTTCGATTCCCGTACTCGACTTCAAACTCGATTATTCATGTTCAAGCTTGAACTCGAATTGAGTTTTTTCAATACTAATTAAAAATAATAAAAATATTTATTAAAAATAAAAATGCTCGATTAAGTTCACAAATTACTCGAGTCAGACATTAAAATATTCGAATTCGACTCGCTCGATAACTTGAGTTGCTTGAGCTTGACTCAACAATAAACTAACCGAATTCAAATTATTTTTGAACCAAACTCGAATAACTTTCTAATACAGATATCTCGTCCACACACCTGTAAACTATTGACTTCTTCTTTTTTACCTAAAGTTATGTGACGATCTTCTCTTCTAATATCGTTGGTGAAAACTAAAAATACATCTCCATTTCAAGCTCCACCGGCTGACAAATAAACTATTGACTTCTTTTTTTTACCTAAAGTCATGTAACAACCTTCTAATCCCGTTGATAAAATTAAAAAACTACATCGACAGTATATGAAATTTTTATATAAAAAAAAATGATACTCATAACTAAAACTATTCAAAGACCAAACTATCTGTCCGACCTAACAAGTCCGACTCGAATTACTATTTATAAATAAAAAAAATATTTTTTTATTTATAAAAATATATAAATATTAATATAAAAATAATTTTTTTAATATTTTTGTAAATAGCTAAATGGACTTTCAAATCGACCCGAACTTAGATTAAAAAAAAAATCGAATTGTAACCCAACCCGACTCATGGACAGATCTACTCATAACTAATAAATGAATAACAGAGCAATATGGCAAATATGGTGTATTACCATAGCAATGAGAAAAGTATATTCCTTGAATTCAGAAACAAACATGAATATACATTTGTCATCAATCATCATCCACATAGTTATTATAATATTTACAAGAATTTGCTCAAAACAGTTTTTCTCAAAGAGGTCTCCTCTTCCTCTTTCTCATCATCTGTATCTTCATCTTCATCAGACTTCACATATGTATTGAGAGCACAACGTATTACTGAGTTCACCTGCTTCCTTAATCTTGCATTATCAACAAAAACATCTGTTAGCATCTTCCTTAACTCATCACTTCTTCTATCACTGCCTTTCATGTCGCGACTTTCATCCGATCTAGCCTCCGAATTTTCTGCATCTTGAGCAAGGAGCTGTGCCTGTTCATGCGTAACCAAGTCGGCAATAAAATACGGTATGATTTCAAAGAATTCGAGGAAGCAGTTGCAGAGAAGAATATGCATGTCAACATGCAAACCAATTCATGAAGGAATTCATACAAGTATAAATAATCAGTGTAAACTTAGCTGGTGAGAGGATCACACTAGACAGTTGATGAAACATAGTGATTGTACCAGTTTCGAAAAGAGAGAGATAGGGAGAAGAAAAAGATAGTGATTGCACCACAAAAAGACGCAAAAGCATTACTATTTGAATTTGATAGAAAACACTCAAAACTGACACATCCCCATAGTTATGGTGATAGACTATGTTACTCAGACTCGTGTGTGAGTGTCAGATATGAATATGTATCCGACATGGGTATTTTCAATTTTTTCTAAATTTTTCCATGTATTTGGAGAATCCTTGAAGGGTCATATCCCAATACCCATGTCCGGATATGCATCAGACACGAATACTTCAAGAAAAATGAAAAGTCAGAGCATCATAGGTGATAGATAAGAGTGCAATCCCAATCCCCCACCCACTTTATGAAATATCATTCCACCACACCTTAGGATCAGATCCCATTCAAAACAAGCCAAACTTTTTGTAGCTTGAAAGTTAAATGGCTCCTTTAAGCCCTAATTCCACACCTGTAACCCGGAAATTCTTTTGTTCTATTTAACTGTGGCTATATTTTATAAAAGCAAGAATTCACAACAATAAAAAGGGCTAGCTACTAGTTTAATTGCTTCAAACAATGCATTTGGTGTACCAACATATACATCACTACTTTAATACAGTAGACATACAGATATAAAGAAATGCGCATTCGCAGACACATACATTCATGCCGGTTGAAAGCAATTTTGTAACTATCATAATAAGGGATAATTTTCAAAACCTTAAATAAACAGTCACTCCAAATGCCAAAACTTTCTGAGAGAAAGGGTCTCAAGAGTATGTTAATACAAAGAGTTCATAAAACTGAATCTGGGTGCGAATGATACCTCAGCAAGAAGGAGACTGATTCGGTTATCAGATGTTGTCAAGAGATCTAAAGCATCAGATGGGGATGAAGTATCAACAATCAATTTGTCCTCCTCCTCACTAAGGAAATTAACACTACATTCTTGAAGCCGATCACGAAGAAGGTTACATTCGTGAAGCAGTTTTGTGTTTGCAGCATTGGTATGCTCCATCCTTTGCTTTTCCTTCAGCAGAACCCTCTGAAAAATGCACATTGAACAACAGATGAGAATTTATACCCGTTAAAATAAATCAAACCTACAAAAGGAGTTTTCTTTTGAAGAGGAAAGTCATGTAAGAATGTAACACCCTAGCAACAGCTTTGGAAATCACCTTTTTTTTTTTAATCTACCTTTTGATACTCCTCCATTTTATATAACATATTCAACATAGCAAGATTTTGAAAATGATTCAAATTCTATAGCGAATGATCACATTCCTAACAGAATTCTCCAAGTCTCTGCAATGTCTTTAACATAAGGAATTAAGAACTTCAAATTTGTCTGAAGTAGAAGAAAATACAAAAGCGCAATTATTAACTCATTGACTTTCAGATGGTCATGTAGTCTAACATTTTTTTATGCAGTCTTCAACATCTAAAAATAGAAATTTTGGCACTTATGAAGGTTCTACTTCCAAAAAGAGAACAAAAAACTTAATGTGCATAGGTGGTCATCACCATGACAATTCAGTCACTATCTGAAATGTTTCTTACTTTACATGCCTTTACCATAAGGCTCTGAAGTCGTCGAACAAAACTGGAATAAAGCTTGATATATGCTGCACTATGAATCCTTTGAAGTCAGTTGATTCAATAGATTATAGAAATGTTAAACATCAAACCTAAAACCAATTGGCAATAGATGGAGAGGCCCAACTTGAATATAAAGCCACACGAAACCCAAGACTTAATAGATGTGAGATAACACCACTTAACACTCCCCATCACGTGTAGCTCAACAAGAGCCTATACGTGGACAGCCTCACAAGGGATGTCAACCTCATATGGGATTAGGCAGGAACAACAGAACAGAATTTAGACTCTAACATCATGTTAATCATCCAACCTAAAACCAATTGACAATAGGTGAAGAGACTCAATTTGAATATAAGACCACAGAAAACTCAAGACTTAATAGATGTGCGATAACACTACTTAACAAGAAAGAAAAAAAAAAAGCTCCTTTCATGTACTTTTCTCCACAAGAGAAAAAAAGAAAAAAGGCAAAAAGACAAACAGATATAGTATTATAATTTCGTGAAGGAAGAAATGATGAATTACCTCCAATTCTAGTTTTTCTTTCATCACACGGCTAAGCTCTTGCTTCAATTCAGATTGAGAACTTCGAAGAGATTTCACCTCCTTAACAAGGAGCTTTACATCTGCTTTTGATTTCACCTCTAACTCCTCATGATGTTTATGCAAGTCCGCAAGCTGTTCTCTAGCAACATCTAACTCTTCCAGCAACATTTTGCTCTCCTTCATGATTAACAACTTTGCTGACTCAACATGTGCCTTTTCATCCTGGAATATTTTAGCACTTATTAGTTAAAGCTTATCACTAATTGAATTAAAATTTTATAATAAGGAAATGTTAAGAATACAAAACCTGTTCAGTCTTTAATTTCAATTCCATCTCCAAACACTGCTTTCGAAGTTCCTCCATATCCCACTGCATTTGAGTAAATCTTTCTCTTTCAAGCAAAACAGCTTGCTGCATGTTTTCATCACAATTCTCTCTAGTGGTTTCAAGTTCCACTTCCAAATCCTTGACCTGCAAGAGAAAATCCTATCAAGTCAGTCATATTGATGATGCTAATCAAATTATTATTATGCTTGATTAAGTATGTTAAGATAGCCCTTTTTTCTACATACAAAAAGTATGACCCTTATATAAGCAGAATGGAGGAAAAACATACATGTACAAACCTAGACCTGGCAATATTGGACACGACACGAACATGACACGGAAAAAATAACTAAAACACGACACGAATCACGACAAAAAAAATGGACACAACACGAATACACGAATGTATCAAAATCTCTATAACACAAATATTAACACGTCAAAATTTATATAAATATAAAACACCTTAAACACGATTATGACACGAGAAAATACACGAACACAACAAGATACAAGAATTGCCAGGTCTATACAAACCTAACTGGCTTTAGATTAAGGCTTAGTTGAGTTGAGTGGAGTTCAGTTTCCACACAATTAATGCCATTATCATATAACCATAAACCAGAGCATCCCAGTTCCCAATGACATTGAAGCTGTAAAGAAAGGTTTTCCTGTAACCATTTCTCAGTCTTAAAAGTGTGTGAACTATTAAACTGCATTACTAAGTCCGTAAATCTGACAAATAAATTTTAGCATAGTGTTTGGTTTAAAAGGAATCCAATTTGAAATCTTCTAATCCTCTCCAATCATAAAATATAATCTCAGTCTATTTACACACAGCAGATAGTTTTCTGGCCTTAAACACCCAATCTTAGTTGTAATGATTGCCCATACCGAGCTTCAACAATTAGTCTTGTACAGTTTATCTAGTGAAATTATTTTCCGTGCCAGAAATGGCCCACATTTCAGACAAGTTTTATTCAGGTTAACTCAATGGTAATAACACTGTCGAAGCCTAATTTAACTACCCAGGAGCAAATGTTCACTGAATTAGCTGCCCCTTCCAAGTAAGCAATTATTCTTTGGACAATGCCAAAATATCCGCTATATTATGTTTTGAAATCGCAAAAGAATGTTCTTCACATGCCCGTCCTTGCAAAAAATAAATGATGTAAATAATTAAGTCATTTTTGGCTAGTAGGAAATTGACTAGTAGAACAAGTGATGTTCTGCAAAAGGTAATCTAATGAGACCCTAAATTTTTAGCATTTCCAGACCACACGTTCTCTCAAGAAATTTATCAATTTAAACACAAGCTAGATTGAAAGTTTGAGCACAATATCCATTTTCCAAAGATCAAAAACATAAAAGATAAGCCTCACCAGCTAATCACCAAACAATGTCAAGATCACAGATCATAAAAGCTACCATCTATTTCTTTCATATATTTTGTGGACTAACATCATAGACTCCAAAAGAAAATTTATTTCAGCATCTTGAGAAGGTAAAGATCAGATTGCCACGTATTTAAACCAAGAAAATCCAAGTTCAAAGCAATAAGAAGAAATTTGAGGATCCCTAGCTTCTGATACCATAGGTCAGCCTTTAGGCATTTGAGAGGAATAAAATTAATATCAATGAGTGCTTTAAAGATTCTCAGGCAATGTAAGATCTACAAAGTAAAACAACACAATTGAATAACTACTATCATGGACATTGGCAGATCAGAAATGAAATAAGTTGGAATAAAGTTAAAAAGCCAGAAAAAAAAAAAGCAAATATACCAAAGAGCATGGAAAAAAGAATGAGTAATACACATTTCTTCATCAACACAATCAGGGAAATAGAAATTGCATTCAAAGGGCTTCTACATTCTAATTATAGTTGAAAATACCTTTGTTGCCAGGAACTGCCTAACTGCAACTTCTTGATTCAACCTTGCTATAAGATCTTCCATGTCTGTTTTGGCTGTAGCTAGTCTCCTCTGCAGCATATTAAGAACCCTTTTTAATTTGTGGCGCTCATCTGATAGAAAAAGGACCAGAAAATCTCTATGGAATTGTAAATCTGAGCTAAGAGAATTCAAGGTTCCAGGAGCTTCAGCATTTTCAGGCAGGTCAAGTAACCCATCACCAAACAAACTAGTTATCGCAGAGTTTGATATTTCATTAGCTCTCATGGAACTTAAGTCACTTCCAATGCTTTCTGTTGACAATCTTCGAACATGGGCATCCTTCTTGCAATACTCTAGTTCAGGTAAATGGTCTGCTCCATCTCCACGAAGAAATCTACTGTCAATAGTATTTTTGGTAAGTTTATCTCCAGCAATGTCGCTTTCTCTTCCAGAATTCCTTTTTTGCTTGGAAAACTTGTCTAGGTTTTCCAGAATAAAGCTCTTGTTAAATGTGCCATACTTCATACTTTTTTCTAAGGGTTCAATCAAATTTGGTTCAGAAGTTGAAGGTTCCATGGAAGGATCAGTAGAATTATCTTTTCCTCGCCTTGGGGTTCCAAGCTCAGATATGTCCTCAGAAGAAGCATTATCATGATCAGATGCAATTGAACTACCAATAATCAGGGAAACATCTGAGTTCATCTTGGACAGAAATGAAGGAACCACACCACTGACAGAAGAAACAGCATCTGATTGATTTATATTGTCAAAGGCTGTAACAAGACAAACACATTTAGATCATCAAGCATAAACTTAATGTGAATTTATAGTCTAATCCTAACTATAAAGAGAGGCTGCAGTTAAAGGTGTAAAAACATATTCATCCATTTACAAGAGGCATCAAGGAAACACCTACAAGACCTCACAGCAGCTTCTAGCTCAAGAAATGTTGCCACTGTGGCACTTCTGGAAATATCAATATCTGATAAAAGTTTTTCCATCCAATCCTCCAAAGAGCACCTTCTCTGCAATAAACTAACCATTTTGAGAATATTATTATTAAAAATGTTGTATTATTCCTAAAAATATATGGAAATAAATGAAGCTCATTTCAAGCATTACCAAAAGGAGAATGCACACCATCTAATGTCAACAAAATAACACAAGTGCATGATCAGTTTTCAGATTGCCAATAAATAATGAGAAAAGGGTTAAAGCTGGACATAATACACAATTCAACATTCACCCAGTTCATCAGCATGACCAATAGTTGCTTTTTGCCCGGATTGTTATCCGCTGACCCATGTATGCATAGAACAAGTGAGATAAACTTTTTAACTTTTTTTTTGGTTGTCTAACGTAATTAATTTCTTTTGCTGTACCAGTTCAGGAAAACACATAGGAACCTATTATTATAAAGATTCATATTGTTGCCATGGAAAATAAGCAAACATATTTTAGCTTACCTCCTCCAACAGTGTTCTGTTTTTCATCCTCAAAATCCTCTTTGGAGGAGCTGGAGGCAGATTTTTCTTGGGAAATATCTTCCTAAGCTGCCAAACAGAAGAAGAAAACAAGAATGCATTAAATCATTTTAAGCAAATGAGACCGAAAATGGCATGCTTTTCCAGCTCAGAAAATAGACAAATATTTGACCCCCAAAAAAATGAAAAACACATCTGTGCAAGTGTAAGGCATATGAGAATATAATGGCCAACGGAGCATAAGAGATACAAAGAAGATAATACACTTTCTCAGGTGATAAAAATGAAGTACCATAACTTACTTCAGATAGTAGCTTTAAGAAATCACTAAATCTTCGTAATATTCCCCAGGTGGTAGTGACACCTTCTGGTGATTGAATGCCAACTTGAACCCTGTAAAACTGTCCTCAATGAATGTTAAAAACAAAATAGTTGAAGCAAACTATTCCTTAACAACCACATCGAATAAGGAGAAAAGTCACCAATACAGTGGGGAAAAAATTCCTACAGGGAATACATCTCTCTTATCATTTTTATCATTATTAGATAATACAGTAACATGCCAAAAAAAACACATAGATAATAACATCATGTAAGTAATGCAGATGACCAAGATTTAAACCATATATATAATAACCAATATACCAAGAGAATTCTCTAACATATTTTTTTTATTTTTCTTTTTTCAGTTTCTTTTTGGTTGGTTGGGAGGAAGAGGGGGGGGGGGGGGGGTTTGTCCCAACTCCTAAAGTGCCTCCATTACTAATTGGATTCCTATTGGCTAGTGACCCAGTGAGCACCACCTAGTGCCTCTGAATACATAATGTTCCTACATATATATTTCATAAACCTAACCTCAATCCTACTCAAATCCTCTCTAGATTGCTTCACTCTCATCTTAAATATGCCTCCCTTGTTTTTTCCAAGCTAATTCTTCCCAGAATCACAAAACCCCCAAAAATTTGCCATCTCAGAATATTTTTAAAGAAGTAAGCTGTGGGTAACAAAAATAATGACACAATGTTGCTAGTGACTAAAAAAAACATGACAATCAGGTCATATTGTGCATTCCCTTCCATCCCAATTTATGTATAATTAAACTTCTTTACAGTCTACCATGAATACTAAAACATATAGCAATATGGCTACATGGAAAGAACAACTATCACATCGAAACGACAACTGTTATCTAATTTGAAAGAGCTAAATACTCCCAAGAAAAAAAAGTTAGTACCGCAACAGAGTCTGAACCTCGGGATGCTGGTAGAAGAATACAAGAAGGAACTGTAACACAGTAACTCCACCCTGTATGAGGGTCGTGAGGCCAAACAGTGTCCCGCCCATCCTACATTGAAGCTCAAATTAAAGGATGTTATCAGTGAACATGAATCAAATTTCTAAAAAAAAATGTTCTACAAAAAATAGAACATTTCATCAACTAATCCTATGTTATTGACATGCTACACTGCAACCAAATGGCTGGTTGCACACCTAATCAATGCTAACTGTACAATGAATTGGAAAAGACTACGTGTAGATGTAGGAGAAATTTTTGGACCAATTACAAATTGCCACATATCAATTCAAATTTCTTTTAATTAAGGAATTTTAAATTATGCATCATCATGTGAAACTGATGACATCATAATTAATTAATTTTATAATTAATTAAATATGTACACATGGCTTGACCAATCAAATTGCAAGGATTCATGGGTCATCCAATCAAATTTCACCAATAGGTCATTATTATTTTATCTCTAATTACATTAAATTAATTTAGAGATAAATAAAAAAGATAAGTTCTTTTAGAACTCTTTCATAAAGAGACTACTGAAAAGAAAAAGAAAATTTTGAAGACCCAAAGTCTCCGGAAGAAAGCTCTGAAGAGTTGAAGAATTGAATTTTTTTTTAAGAACACCATGCTTGGTTTTTTTTTTAAGAATTCTCAAGAAGTTGCTCTTCGATCTTATTTCATCACAAGGAAGGAGATCCATTCCGTTTATTCAAGATCAAGTCTTGAAGACATTTGAAGCAGATTTCGTTGATTCAAGATCAAGTCAAAGAACCTTGAATCAAACTTTTGCTGAATAAAAAAAAAAAAAAAAAATCAAAGAATTTTCAGAGATTGTAACTTTCACATTTGATAAATAAAATTTTTATTTGTCTCCAAATTTTCTCTAAGTTATTTTCGACACGAAATTTGTGTGTATAGTGGATAATATGCATTGTTATGTGGAAGCACATATTGAACAGAAAGAACATCATTTTCTTAACCATTCACCCATGCTAGTATGATTCACTTCGTTCTCTGGAACTTAACAATCAATTGTCAAAGAAAAGCTTATATGACAATCAGCAAAACAAAGAGAAAAATCATCTCTTGCGCATCAATCTTCCATATTCATGAATCAAAGAATAAAAAATAGCAGTTCCTATAGCACGCAGCTCGATGTTGTTAATTCTCCCTCTTTAAGTAATATAAGCAATTCATAGAGACGGCCATCTAAGGTAACCTCTTGCAATGATTCAAATTTGAACTTTTAACTCTAAAACTATCCTCCATTTGCAGGAAATAATTTATTTAGCTCAAATTAAGTCAAAACTAAACCTTTAAAACAAAAGGGGAAAGGTATTAAGAAAAAATAAAACTTTGCGTTGAGAACATCAAAATTCACGTGAAATGAGAGGTGAAATAGAGAAAAGAAGAAATACCCATTTCCGAGGAGGTGTAGACCAGTCCATCCCCAAAGGCAACGGCGAGGTCCCGTCGTGGCGGTGCTTTGGTGGGCTCCTACGATTGGCCATCGAAGCTCTTTTATTTCCATCATCATCAGCATAACCATAATCACTGCCATTAGAATCATTGTGAGGTCTGATTAAGGAATCGGACGATGATTGGTGATCGATTATTGGATTATCAAAGTTGGCGAAATCAAATAAAGACAGATCGTGCGCGTATAGATTCATCTTTTTTGGGGGGTTTAGGGTTCTTAGTTTCTAAAAAGGGAATTGGGATTCCTCTGCTTTTATTTTCCCTCTTTTGCTATACCTTTACGTTTATGGGTTCGGGACAGATCGAAATTTTGCATCCTTGTTTTGGAGTTTCAACTTTTTTTTTTCTTTCTGTTTGAGTGTGAAAGTCTTCCTAATTGTCAAGTCTCAACTAATTGTCTCGGGGCCAAAATGGAAACGGCTGATTTCTTTTTTCTTTTCTTTTTTAATGCTTCCTTTGCCAAATGGATGCTCGCTAACGGATACGGATGAATATTCGGATTTAGGGACAGCTGATCATATATTTATAATCTTTTTAAATATTTAAATTCGATTAATTTATATGATATTTAAATTTATTTATTATTCGTTTATTATTAGAGTTAGATAATAATATTCATTAAATATTCGAATGCATTAAATTTTTGAATTTTTTATAATAAGAGTTTACTTATCAAGTTTCGAATCTCTATATAAGAATAAATTTTTCTATATTTCATAAATATATAAACATATATCTGATTCGAATATCCTCCAATATCCGTATAAGTATAGCAAATTCGGATAACGAATTTGGTATCTGATACTATCTAAATCAAAATTAAAGCAAAGTCGGATATCGGATATCCAAGGGTTCCTGTCCATATCTATTCCGAATCTGTCACGGATAGTAAATCTAATATCTGAATCTGTAATATCTGAATCCGAAAAATTAAATCAGATCATATCAGATATCTGATATTTTTTACTATCCATGGTCATCTCTATTCGGATTTTTATCCGAATAAAAAATGTATGAATATCAAATTTTGGGAAAGAGAACGAAAATGAGTATGATTTTGATATCTAAAACAGATGATATAACACACATATTGTTATATTTAATAAAATTAAAATATATATTTTTTAATTTTTAGCTATCCGTATAAGTAAATTAGATTTGGCTAAAGAATTTGGATATCTGATACTATTCGAATCAAAATTAAAGCGAATTCGAATATTGGGTATCCAAGGATTCCTATCCATATATATTCTGACTCTGTCACGGATAGTAAATATAATATCCGAATCCGTAATATCTGAATCCGCAAAAATCAAATCAGATAATGTTGGATATCTGATTTTTTTTTTACTATTCATTGTCATCTCTATTCAGATTTTTATCCGAATAAAAAATGTATGAATATCAATTTTTGAGAAAAAGAATGAAAATGAGTATGATTTTGACATATTTGTCTTAAACAAATGATAAAACACACATATTTGTCTTAAATTTAATTAATTATAAATTTAATTTTGGATTAGATTATGTTGGGTTGGATAATGTTAGATTATTAATTGGGTTTGGATATGTTTAAAACAAATAATATAACTTATTTAATTAGATATCAATTTGCTCAGTTGATTCGGTTTAGAAATAAAAAATCGTAAACTGATCGAATAAACACATTCAAATCAAATTATGTAACCGACATAAATCAAAATTCAATAAACCGAATTCGATTGGTTTCGGTCAGTTTGTTTGGAAAACCAAAATTTTGTTTACGATTATTATTGTTCTTCTTCTCCACTTATCAACAAGCATTATGGTAGAATAGTACCCTGCCACGGTACAGACCCAGGTTCGATTCCCGGCTGGTGCATTCTTGGAGCCGTGATGATACTTGCGCTTTCGTGATGGTAGGGTCCATCACATCCTTCTGATCTCCAGATAGATGGCAACAGCGCTCCTGAGCTCCCACTACTTTTTTGGTGCAACTCTAATGCCAATTTCAAGAACCCATTTTTGTCTAAACACTAGAAATCTTTTTCAAATATCACCCCTCTGAAATTTGGAGAATTATACTTCAAAAGCTAGTTATTGAGGTGAGAGAGCCTAAATCCATATAAATCTCACAAGGAAGTCTTATTCTTTCAATGTGGGATCGTAACAAACCATCACACCTGGAAGACCAACATCCTCGTTGGTCACGACTGACACCCTTTTTTCCTTTTTTTGGATCCAGGCCACCACTCCGAGTGCTGGCCCCACCAGGAGTGGGATTGGCTAGACCTTTGGAGAACCACATCCCAAAAGCTAGTTATTGAGGTGGGAAAGCCTAGATCCATATAAACCCCTCAAGAAGGTCATTTATTTTCCAATGTGGGATCGTAGCAAACCACCACGCTTGGAAGGACCAACGTCCTCGTTGGTCACGACTGGCACCCTTTTTTCTCTTTTTGGGTCCAGGTCACCACTCCACAGGCCACCACTCCGTGAGCCACCACTCCGAGTGCTGGCTCCACCAAGGTGAGGCTGGCTCTGATACCAATTGGTTTCTAGATAAACCTGTCTATGGTTCGAACCGAATCATGACCTGATTTTTTTATCTAGGTTTAGGTCCGAGACGATCCGAAAAACCTATTTTACTATTCACAAAATATTAAAATATTAAAAAAATATATTTTTATATTAATATTTTTATGATTTAAAAAATATTTTTTTATTTATAAACAATTATTCAGGGCAAATTGAATCGATCCGAATTAAAAAAATCTATATCCAAACCAAAATCGAATCTATCGGACCGGACAAATAACTCAATCCTTGAACAGGTGTACCTCTACATTGCTTACCGACTCATCACCTTCGCCCATCCTACTCTCTTATAGAAACCTGTAAATCTATGGACTAACTCAAACAAATCCACTGCTGGACCATAAAAACATGCCTAACAAAACAACCCATTTTCCAATACAAAATTATTTCCTTTTGTAGCATCAATGAATCAGGTGACATGGACCATGCACTTAAACCGTTCTATCAAATTACTGAACCAAAAAGTGTCTTCCTTTGGAACACAATGATCAAAGGTTATATTCTAAGATAGATTGTCCAAAACATGAGATTTCAATGTATTTTAAACATGTTAAAACGGAATGATAATAAGCCTGATAATTAAACATTCCCTTTAATGTTCAAGGGTTTTAACAGAAAATTTGGGTAATTTGGTTCTAATGTTTTTGTGCAAAATGCTTTGGTCCATATGTACTATGTGTGAACTAATGAAAAAAATCATGTGTTCATTGGAAGCCCATATTTTTTTTATTGTTCCATTGAAAATAAAATAGACATGTCTATGGATAGAGTTGGATTGTATTCGAAAAATATATTAATGAATTTTATGACTGTTCGGATCTAACCTACTATGGATAGAATTTTACGTCTAAATCCAACCCGACTATGCAAAAGCACTATTCAATCCTGCACAGATCTGTCCAATTTGAAGAAACTTCCTTCTTGACTTTTGAACTTGAATACATTTCCAACGATAGTTTATACGCCCAAATTGGATAATAAATGGTCATCCAAATTAGCTGAGGAAGTGCGAGAACGTGCATCAAAAAATCAACGACCAGCGCCATGGCATCGAAGTCTGGCGCCGCAACGCCCAAAATAGTTCGAAAGTCAGCGCTACAACGCTAACCGAGAAGCCCAAAATCCAAAAAATCCGCAAAAATCCGAAAAATTGCTAAAATTGCACCTTTTTACCTCCTAGCTTCCTTGATCAACAAGAAAGAGTTTTCAAGGTCAAAAAGCTCTATAAATACCATCTTTTGAGCCACAAACTAGGACATGCTTTTGATTATTTATCAATCTTCTTCTTCTTCTCTAATCTCTTTGTTTTTATTTTATTTTCCCTTTTAGTTTCCTTTGAATATTCATGTTTATGTTAACTATGCCTATGCAAGGCTAAACTTTTCTTTGGTTAAGGGTGATTTCAAAGCCCTAGACATGTTTTGTAATTGATTTTTATATTCTATCTGTCATTAATTTTCCATTAAAGTTTCTTATGTTCTTCCATAAGAATTGTTTATGATTTTTGTCTTGATTTGTTTAGGTGCGCAACTAGATAGATCTTGATAATTGTCTAATGCTAGTTTAGGAGTCTTGATTCGTGTAATTGTCTTGATTTTCTATTCATAAGTGGCAATTTGTGATTAATGATTATGGTCAAGTTTTCGCTAATTGCAAAGTGGAACATAACCTAAGTTAAACAATTCATGTTCATGCTTTTGTTGCTTAGATCAACCTATCTTTCTTATCATAAAGCTGCAGTCAAATTAAATTTAGAGATGTTTATCCTAGGTTGTTTGATAGTTAAAGATTAAGTAGTGGCGTTCGTCCTGCTTAACGACGAACTAAAGAAGGATTTTGGTAACACGGGATGTTGTTATCTACGGTTGTTAACTTTGATAGCTAATTGATGTTGATAGATTTGAATTTAATTCTTAATGGTGTCTAGTGGTGGAGAATGAACCTTTAGCCATATTTCTCAATATTTGATTTCATCTTATTTTATTGCTTCTTACTTTTCTTGTTTTCTTAGTTTTTAAAACTCTTTTAAAAACCCTATTTTCTTTTATTGTTTTTGAATTTAAGTTCTAAACTAGTAATTTATAAACTAAAAATCAATCTCTGTAGATTCGACCCTTGCATGCTACTTTACTATAATTGATCATATTAATTGTAAGGTTTAATAAAGATACACTTTTTTGGGTGCATCACTATCCTTACTCAAAAGATAAATAAAAAAAAAAAAAAACACCATTTAGCTAACTTTAATTATACCACTAAGATTTCAATTAAGTCAAATTTATAAATCAACCATCCTAATTCTTTATTCTTTTTTTACAATCAACTACATATAAATCCTAGTCTTAAAAAAGAAGAAAAAAAAAACTATTTAAATCCTTATTATTGTATTTTTGATGAAATAAATCCTTATTTAATTGAATAATGAATTTAGGAATGCAAAATATATTTGAATGTTTTTCATCATACAAAAATCAATTTAACCTTTTTGAACTTGTATGCAATGTAATTTATTTTCACACTATGCTATTGTATTAGAATATACAACATATTATATAATTTATTACTTCCTTTTAATATCTTTAATGAACTAAATTCATGTATAAATGTTTTGTTGTTCATAGAAGAAAAAGAAGAAGATAATGTATTTTGAATATTTTGTGAAAATTGAATAAATGTAATGGAAGTAGACCTGTTCAAAAATCGAGTAGCTCGTTTTGATCTCCAGATGTCAACAGCGCTCTTGAGCTCCCACTACTTTTTTGGTGCAATCTCTTATGCCAAATTCTTTTTGTCTAAACACTCGAAATATTCTTCAAATATCACCCCTCTTCAATCCTTAGCAAAAGAATTATCTCCACCATGGTTTCTACATAGACCTGTCTATGGGACGAACCGAGCCACAATCCTATTTTTTTTTATCTAGGTTCAGGTCCGAAGCAATTCGAAAACCTGTTTCACTATTAATAAAATATTAAAATATTAAAAAAATTATATTTATATTTATATTTTTATATTTTTTATAATTTAAAAAAATATTTTTTTTATTTATACAATAATTCGGGCCGAATTGAACCGATCCGAATTAAAAAAATTTATGTCCAAATTTAAATCGAAACTATCGGACCGAACAAATAACTCAATCCTTAGACAGATTTACCTCTGCATAGCTTACCCACTCATCAACTTCGCCTATCCTACTCCCTGCAAATCTATGGACCAACTCAAACAAATCCACTACCGGACCATAAAAACAGGCCTAACAAAACAACCCATTTTCCAAAACAAAAGTATTTCCTTTTGTAGCATCAATGAATCAGGTGACATGGACCATGCACTTAAAATGTTCTATCAAATTACTGAACCAAAAAAGTGTCTTCCTTTGGAACACAATGATCAAAGGTTATATTCTAGGATAGATTGTCCAAAACATGGGATTTCAATGTATTTTAAACATGTTAAAACGGAATGATAATAAGCCTAATAATTACACGTCCCCTTTAATGTTCAAGGGTTTTAACAGAAAATTTGGGTAATTTGATTCTAATGTTTTTGTGCAAAATGCTTTGATCCATATATACTCTATGTGAACAAATGAAAAAAATCACGTGTTCATTGGAAGCCCATATTTTTTTATATTGTTCCATTGAAAATAAAATAGACATGTCTATAGATGGAGTTGGATTGTATTCGAAAAATATAATAATGAACTTTATGACTGTTCGAATCTAACCTACTATGGATAGAATTTTACGTCTAAATCCAACCCGACTATGCAAAAGCACTATTCAATCCTGCACAGATCTGTCCAATTTTTTATAAATGCTTTATATTATTTCCCTTCGTTTCTCAAGATTGTTAAGAGACAAAGCTAGATTGCATACGAAGAACTTGGGTGCGTACAAACATGCACGGAAGAGATTTAGAGATGCTACAAAGAAATTATGTACGTTATTATCGATTGTTAACTATACATGCTTGTTTGCTACAAGTCGAACTTTATTCAGAGATTCTTTAAATGCTTGCCATGCAACCATATAATGATCTTGGGATATCATCCCTTCTTCGACAACTTGCATCGAACGTCTGTACAAATGATCGAACCACTGAACTGGGTTGCTAATATCAACATTATTCGATCCAAGATCTGGTATGTATAGGCGCTTAAAATCTTTCCTCCATCGCGACAAGATATACGGAAAAGGAATTTCCTCCACACCATTGTAGTTTAGGACACACAAACCATGTCGGCAGAGGTACCCGTTGAAGTTGAAGCAGCTGCATATGCAACGAATATCCGTTCCAGCTTTATCGTACATAACTTCGAAGTTCCTGACATCCCTTCGATCTCCTTCACCCTCTCGTTCTTTGATCATGTAGGTTACAACCGGTCCGTTAGCATGAACTTGTGTTATGCTAAAACAAGGCATCATCACAACCTCATCTTGGAACCTCCTGAAAATTTCGTTTGTATACAACTTTGAGAGCTGTAATTCATAGAAGCATCTTGTTTTCAACATGGGACTTGAATCTGATTCAAGATCATTGACTGCTTCTTTTTTATGCTTCTTTTGCAAAACTAATTCATACATGTTAAAAAATTCTTTCAAAGAAGTTTGCTTATGCACATAACCGTCGAAAAATGAACTCATGGACTCACCATTCCGGAAAGTGCACATTCCGGCAAAAAATGTATCTTTGAGGTAAACCGGAGCCCATCGCTCTCTTTCCTCATACAGAGTACAAAGCCATGCATGGTCTGCAATTCCAAACCGCCGAATCATATCATCCCAGCCCATTTCAAATTCATCCACCTTTACAGTCTCATAGACTATCCGATTTAATATCATTTCAAAGACACCAGATTCCTGCAACTCTCCCAAATTCTCAAGAATGCTTTGCATGACATGCGACAAATGCAGTCGATGGTGAGCCCTAGGAAACACCTCGGAAATTGCACCTTGCATGGCCCTGCACTGGTCTGTGATTATGGTTTGCGGAGGGCGACCTGACATACAAGTAAGCCATGCCCTAAATAGCCAAACATATGTTTCAAATGTGTCGTCAGCAAGCAAACCACAGCCCAACAAGATAGACTGCCCATGATGATTTACTCCAACAAATGCCACAAGAGGAATCTCATATTTGTTTGACAAGCAAGTTGTATCAACGGCAACCACATCACCAAAGTAACCATATGCAGCCCTAGACCTAGAATCTATCCAAAAAACATTCCTTAAATACCCTTCATCATTGAGATCCATCAAGTAAACAAAATTTGAATTAGTAAGCTGAATGCGGCTAAAATAATTATATAAAATCTGGGAATCTCCTTTTTTAAGCTTCAAGCGCTTAGAACGATCAACATTCTCACTAATTTCTCCTTCAAGTGAGTTCGAGCTTCCATAACCCACTGGATCGACCACAGATGTACGGTATAACTTGATTGTCCGTACTTCTACATCCACAGTCGGCTCCACCTTCCTTTTGGCCACAGCATCCATCTTCTTGTGTGACTTACAATTTTGTGCTCTTTCATGGTCGAAGAGGTGATTGTGTTCCAGTTTGACTTCATCCACCCTCCATCTATTAGATTCCACTAACCTCAACCTTATCATTGCAAGACAGCCTGTTCTTGTTTCCTTCCTACGACTGTTTGCTTCTTTGATTGTTTTGAAGCCCTCACAGTTACAACAGAGCACAGCTCCACGTTTCTCTTTGCTGTTACGCTTTGTCCATGAAGATTTCACCCTGATTGCAAATCCTAGCTCCTTGGCATAGCAGTTATAATAATTATAAGCATCATCATATGATTCAAACTCCATCCCCACAACCGGTGGTGGATAATTTTTTCCTTGAGATATGCCATTTTCAATAGCAACTGAAGTTGCGTCATCCCCATTGCTTTCATGATCGTCTTCAATCTCAAGCATTCGGTCACAATCATTTTGAAGGCTGTTGCTTTCAATGTCAAGGCCATTGCTCTCAATATCAACGTCATTCCCTTCAATTTCAAGGTCATTTCCTTCCATTTCAAGCTCATTGCCATCATCCTCAAAGAGCTGCTCACTGTTTTGAAAACCCTCTTCAATCTGAAATGGAAACCCCATCGATTAATATAAATGGATGACTGAAATTTAAAGAACATACAAACAGGATACCTGAGGAAGTAACTCGTAAACAAAGCTAATACATGATCTCTGCAATTTCAATTCTTTCCTACATATGTCCTTTTAAGAACTGTTACAATAAAAATTTAAGAAAGCAATACACAATAAAATGCAACACTTGAAGCAAGCTAGAATACACTCTCTACTCTGCAAAAGAATGTAGAAAATTATCATCTTTTTCCTGGTTACTCCTGTTGCGCCTTAAGCTAAAAACATGTTCCAAGAGTAGTGAGCAGTATACCAATCTATGTTACTAGGACTCGGGTGTGAGTGTCGGATACGGATATGTGTCCGACATGGGTATGTTCAATTTTTTTCTAAGTTTTTCCATGTATTTGGAGGGTCATATCCCCATATCCATGTCTGAATATGAATCGAACACGGGTGTCGGACATGGGTACTTCAAGAAAAATGAAGAGTCGGAACAACATAGATGCCAATATTACTGCTTAGAACATCAAATTTGATAGTAATCCCCTAATCCGATCTAATCGTTCACAAAGAAAACAGGTCCATAAGGTCAAAGTGAATGAAAAATGATTGCCGGAGGAATATTTTTATTCATACTTTCTGTCATCAGGCAAGACATCAGACATTCTCTTCCTATCATGATGGATTCAACTCTTTCGCCTAACAGTCGGTCATAATTCTCAAAACTCCTTCCCCCCCCCCCCCCTTCAACAACTGTTTTAACAATCTTATAGTCAAACATGAAAAAAAATTATATTATAAAAAGAAGATTTAATAAAGTTAATTATGCCCTCCATCCCAAATTCATTATTTTTTCGGCCTGGTTTCATAATTAACCATTGTAATTAATTACATATATCTACTAACACTGAAATTTAGAAAATTTTATCCAATATTTGAATTTTAATGCTTTAAATATCAAGTAAAAACTGGAACTGTAATGGCATAGTAAAAAAACAAAAACAATAATCTCTACTCTTAAAACTAAAAATAATTTGAGCATTTCCAAATAAAATGAAGGGGGAACCAAGTTGCTCCTTGAAATTTAGTTGCCAAAAAGAACTGATATTAACAACATAATTTCTTCACAAAAAATCAAAATACAGATTAATTAAATAATTAAAAAGTTCATTAAAAATTCAGGAACTAAAACCCTAGGGGAATATGGGAATTGGAAACGACAAAGGAGGAATTAGAGTGGAGAAGGCAAGGGGAAACGTACCGTGATGTGGAGGTTGGGAGACGGAGACAAAGCCTGGTGGTCGCCGGGAGAAAACGCGGGATCCCCGGCCATGGTTGGGGTGAGGGTGAGGGAGCCTTGCGTCAAAGTATGAGAGGTTAGTTTTACCCTAAGGCTATCTCTTTATTCCACTTTGGTCCTTTGTTTTTCTTGTATTTGCTTGCTAAGATGATGAATTAAAAAAGAACAGTGCTTTGTTTATAAATATTGAAAACTTTAGGGGCTTATTCTTGTAATATTTCATTTTTGAAGTGAATCCTTTCTTTTTGGTGGAGCTAAGGATTCCGTGGTTATGTTGTGGATATGTTAGATTCTGAGATGAATGATAATTCCACGCGCTGGTTTCAACGTGATCATCACACTCTTAATTTTCAACATTTAAAGAAAAAAAAATAAAATTTTCTTTCCAAAAAATAAAATGATAATTTTCAACAACTTTTCTTGCAAATTTAAAACATAATTAACAATTTTTTTTAATAATTAATCTACTTTCTTTAATCATAATCATTAAATTTTCTGTTTTTTATTCTAAATTAGAACACACCTATCTTTGTTTAAAATTTGTTTAATCAAAATTTATTACGTAAAAGAATTAATAATATACAAATCAAAATTGAACCAAATCATCTTACTATAAAACAGACCTAGTAATTTTAAAAAGATATAAAAATATAATACAAACATGACACGTTTAATAAATACAAAATAGTATAATAAATATGATAAAATATGTTTAAATACGATTAATATAATATATTTAATACATGTATTATATTCGTATATAAAATTTTGACACATTTAATCATTTTTGTTTTGTTTATCTTTCTATAAAACAGACTTGATAATTTTAAAAACGATACGAAAATATAATACAAACACAATACGTTTAATAAACACAAAATAGTGTAATAAACACAATAAAATATGTTTAAATACGATTAACACGATACATTTAATACAAGTATCATATTCGTATTTAAAATTTTGACACGTTTAATCATTTTTGCTTTATTTATCTTTACACAACTAATACAAAAATCACAAAACATAATTCGCATATACGAAAAATTATTTCATAGGTCCTTCTCACCACGTCAGTCATGGTCTAAGCTAATAAAATTACACTACATCAGATTTCTCTTCCATGTCATACTTATTATTATTATTTTTTGCTTTATTCTGTTTTTTTTCTAAGAAAGAAAAAGAAAAAGAGAACACAATATTTTTTCATTTTTTGTTTTTTCTTAAAAGAAATAACTCGTGTCTTATGTCGGAGGATAAGTATGACGTGGAATAAAATCTAATTTGTTTTAATTTTATTGGTCGGAATTAGGACTGACATTGTGGGAAGGATTATAGAATAATTTTCCGCATATATGGATTATTGAATCTACTATATAAATAATATTCAATGGCGTTGCAGTACAAAAAAAATTATAGCGCGTGGGAGTGTGGCAAACTGGCAATATCACCTTTTTTTTTCTTTGTTTTTCTGGTCCATGATTTATGAACAAAAACTAAACTTTATTTTATTTTGTCAATTTTTTTTATAAAAAAATACAGAGAAAAATGGTGGAGGACGTTTAGTTAGTTAAAAGCAGAGGCAACCAAGCAAAGAGCAACAGCAAAATAAATAAATAAATAAAGAGAATGGCGTGGACTCTTCTGCTCTCTCCTCAGCCTCCGATACTTTCAAAATTCTCAGTTTCCACCAAAAAAGTACCGATCAACAGCCAAAGAGCGACGAGATTCGTCACCAGAGCAAGTGATACAGAGAAGAACAACGACAAAAGCAAAGACGACGACAAAGGCTTCACTCCGTTTGGTTTCGTCACCGATAATCCTTCCAGCCGCAGCGCCATTCAACTCCCCGAATCTCCCGCCGAGGATGGCAATGTTGGCCAAATGCTTTATGTGAGTAATTTATAGCCTAATTGACCTTATTTTCCACGCAAACTTTGACTTCTTCGATGCAATTTACAGTCTTTTGTCGCCTATACACTTAAATTGAGGATTAATTTTATCTGCTTACATTATGAATACGTTAAAATAGGGTAACCCTATCTCATTTTATTTATAGAAGTGATGATATCTCACATTAGTTAAATCTTGAATTGCCCGTTGTCTTAAATTCAAGTTAGGTCATTTCACATATTACCAATTGGTTTTAGGTTGAACGCTTAATATGGTATCAGAACTAAGGTTATGTTATATTGTTTCTGCCTGTTACCATTTCGAGTTTGTCACGTGATAGGCTCTTCTATCATCGCTACACGTGATGGGATCTGTTAAAATGATGTTATCCATATGAGTTAAATCTTGAATTGACTGTGGTCTTATATTCAAGTTAAGTCTCTTCACCTATTGTTAATTGGTTTTAGATTTGAATTTTTTTTGGGTCAAATGCAGAGGATAGAAGACAAGGGAAAGGAGTATGGCTCATATATTAAGTCTGGAAAGCTTAGATGGTTTGTTAGAGAAACTGGTAAAGTTTCACACTTTCACTATATTGAATATCCTTCATTGCTTGGGCTGCATAGTTCATGCTTTTGCTATTATTTTTACTCTATTTTGCACAAAAAAAAAGAAAAAAGAAAGAAAGAAAAGAAAAGCATCAACCAAATAGATTCTTATTGTTTCAAAGTAATCTTGTTGATTAATATTTGTAGGGTCGCCTCAAAGCCGACGTGGGACAGTTGTCTTCCTACATGGGGCTCCAACACAGTCTTATAGCTATCGAGTTGTAATGTCTCAGGTTGTCTAACTCACTATTTTCTCGTGTTTTTTTTCTTTCTTTCTTTTTTTTCATATAATTTGGAGATATCTAAATATATCTATGTTATTGTCTTGAAGTTACATTCATAATCAAGGATTTGAGAATATACGAAATTAAGGATATAGTCTATGTTGTTCAGACTCTTTATTTTCTTTAAAGTATTCGTATTCGATACTTATATTCGACACATATTGAGACATGGGTATGAGATTATGATCATATATATTTCCAAATATATGAAAAAACTTGAAAAAAATTGAGTATACCCGTGTTGGACACATATCTATAACCGACGCCCTCGAATCCGGGTAACATAAGATATAGTATTATCTAATAAGGTTTCTTTTTTCCTTATGGGGGACTAGGAGTAATTAATCTGGAAAATGATTCTATATTGTATATTATCAGATCAGTCAAGGTTGCCAGGCATCATTGAGGATTGTCTTATAAGAAAAATCTATGTTATTGGGATTTGGGTGTAAATGTCGGATACGGGTATGTATTCGATATGGGTATGTTCAGTTTTATCTAAGTTTTTCCATGTATTTGGAGGATCATATCCTCGTACCCATGATCGAATATAAGTCGAACACGAATACTTCAAGAAAAATGAAAAATCAGAGCAACATAGAGAAAAATAACGGTTTCATTCATACTCGTTGTAAGCATATCTTCAGCCATAATAATAGCTTTTGGTATAGGTGATTACTTGTATTGTATTCCTCATTGGCTGCCTTTTTATATCACAAACAAGAAGTGTAAATTAGTTTATCCAGGAAATAGACTAACTGAATAAGTAATATTGTATGTCCAAAGAAAGAACTGTCTTCCTTTGTTTATTTAGGTGATTGAACAGTTGCAACTTTGCGTAGGATCATTCTGTAAACAATGACCCTGCCGCCTAATTCAGCTTTCCCTTTTCTTTTGCATAGATGTCAGATGCTGGTTTCCACTGCTTTGCACCTGATTGGATAGGATTTGGTTTCAGTGACAAACCACAGCCTGGATATGGCTTTGATTACACAGGTTTTTGGACATATAAAACTATGTTGCTCCGACTCTTTATTTTTTATTTTTGAAGTAGTTGTGTTTGACACTCGTGTTTGACGCATATCCGGACATGGGTATGGGGATACGATCCTCCAAAGACCCTCCAAATATATGGAAATCTTAGAAAAGAATTGAATATACCCGTGTCCGACACTCACACTCGAGTCCGAGTAACATAGATTAAAGTACTATTATCTTATAATTACCCTATAAGAATATTTTTCTTGATCTATGAGATCATTTTCTGAAAAATGCCAAATATTATTATTAATGTTACAGAGAAGGAGTTTCATGAGGAACTTGATAAGTTACTGGATGTCCTGGGGGTCGAGTCTCCTTTCTTTCTGGTGGTTCAGGTTTGAACAAATTTGCATAAAACATGCTATGCAGTGCTATTATAATAAATCTGTATGTAGCAGCAGTCTATGAAACTGGTGTCACCATGCTTGCAATCTGCTATGAACATTCTAAATTCAGTGTTGAAAAATCGGATCGGACTGGTCGGTCGGATCGGTTGAATTGGGAACAGGTGGCCTGTCTGGTCCGGTGCATATCATAAAATCGAGAATTCTTTGAACCTGTAAAAAACCTGTTTTAAACTTTTTAAAAAAAAATTTATTATATGTGATGAGATTTCAACCTTTAACCCCTTGAATCTATATTAAAAGATCACCCATTTAGCTAAATACATATTTTTATTAAATATTTACTATATTTACTACTTATTTAATATTAAAATTACTTCTTTAATCTTTAAATTCTTTTTTTAATGCAATCGGCCGGTTCAACTGGTCCAACCGGTCAAACTAAGTCCGGTTTTTTAAACATTGCCTAAATTTCTAGTTGTACATGTTAACCATAAAAAGCTTGCATCATTTAACAAAAATAATACCTAGATCTAAGTTTTTGGTAGTTTACAGTACATATACATACCTAATGCACTTCTTGTATTTCCTTGAAGGGCTTTCTTGTAGGTTCATATGGATTGACATGGGCATTGAAAAATCCCAGCAAGATATCGAAACTAGCAATTCTGAATACTCCTTTAACAGTTTCATCTCCTATTCCTGGACTATTCCAACAGCTAAGGTTTGGATCTCATCATATGATTCATTATATTACTCACCTTATTTAGAGCTATGTTACTCGGATTCGAGTGTGAGTGTCGATATGGGTATGTTCAATTTTTTCTAAGATTTTCATGTATTTTGGAGGGTTCTTGGAGGATCATATCTCCATACCCATGTCCGGATATACATCGGACACGAATACTTTAAAAAAAATGAAGAATCGGAGCAATATAAATTTAGACAGTACTGAAATTAACATCTTTTGGTCTGTCCATAATGCCATTGCTAATGTATGTGGAGAGGCAAATCCTTTTAAGAAACACATGATTGCTTATTTTTACAGTTAATTGAAGGAAATTAAGTGTCAATTCTCGATTTCTCATCTGGCCAAAAAGTCTAGTAGCTTAACATTTACAAGAAAAAAAATGATTTAGCTTGGAATGAAATCCTAGAGGTGCCCCTATGTAAGTGGTGAAAACCTATAAGAATGGTTTTTGAATTAGAAGAAGCATAGAAACAGTCTTATATTTTTTCATTGTTAAATTAGATTATCAATTATCTTAAAAGTTTAAATTTATAGGAAAGGTTCAACTATTATATTTAAGTTTCAACTTTCAACACACCTCCTTACGTACAAACCAGATAAATGATTAATGAGTTTGCACGTGAACCCAGGTATAGAAAAAATATGGAAGTTGAAGGGCAACAAGACATTGGGTGAAAAAATATTAAAGGGGAAAGCAGTTGTCAGGATTCGAACTCGAGAACTCTGATACCATGTTAAATTGAGTGATCAATCATTTCAAAAGCTTAAATCGATAGGAAATGACCTAACTATTATATTTAAGTTTCAACATCCATGATGAATAAGATATTTCTCGGACAATCCTCAGGTGGATGAAAGTTTGCCACAATTCTTGATACAAATAAAATCTAGCTGCTGTTATGGTACTTATCTATGTTGCTCTGACTCTTCATTTTTCTTGAAGTATCCGTATCTAACACCTGTGTCCAACACATATTCGGACATGGGTATGACAATATGACCCTCCAAATACATGAAAAAATTTAGAAAAAATTGAATATACCCGTATCGGACACAAACCCGTATCTAACACTTACACCCAAATCCGAGTAACATAGGTACTTATTTCTACTTACTAGTTATTACTTAGAAATACCAGATTAACCTCAGTTCATCACGTTGAGTATGATTGTGTCTTGTAGTGTATACACTGCAATATTTATCTAGTATTCTTTTTTTTTTTCTTTTTCAAATTGGTACGTTATCCAGGATAAGATTATTACTGTCTTCAATTGAAGTCTGTCTTTCCTCTTTTTGAACTCATGACCAAGGTTAAAAAAATCGGATCGAAAGTCAAACCAGTGTGACTTTCGGTTCCCGATCCAACCGATTCAATCGGTTGGACATCACTTCAAAAAATATTTTAAAAAAATAAAAATAAAACGGTTTTTTTACCATTTGGAGCGGTTTTAGACCGGTTCAAGTGATTTTCGGTTCTCTATCTAGCACCGGATCGGACAGGCTTTCGATTTCCGGTTGAATCGATCTGTCTGACCTATCCGATCCGATTTTTTCAACCATGCTCATGTAAAAGTGTTTTTGTTTTTCCCATATAGTCACTTGTTACTTCAGTGGGTGAGACATTGAAATGCTCTTTTGTGGCTTTTACAATTTCTTTCTGAACTTTTATTTTTAGCTTCTATTCTGATTAATCAGTCATATACCTTCTGATACCAGTTAATTGTAACATAAACACTATTACCTCAAGTTAAAAATGTAGAGATGGTAGTCCGTTTGCCATATCTTCCGAGTTCCAAACCAAACAAGTTCCCATATGTTTTGCAACTTGTTTAAGCTGGTTACTTCTGTCTGTTCAAATTTCCTTCCTCCGTAACTTTTAACCTATGTTATCCAAACTCATCATTTTCCCCAAAGTATTCGTGTTCGACACCTGTGTCCGACTCATATTTGGATATGAGTATGAAAGTATGATCTTCCAAATATATGAAAAAACTTAAAAAAAATTAAACATATCTGTATTGAACATACCCGTATCCGACACTCATCTGGATTCGAGTAACATAGCTTTTAACATTGTGATGACACTTTAGTTCTTTTTTTTTATTTTATTTTATTTTAAATTTTATAGATTTCTTCATTTCTTATTTTCCTTTTTATTTTTTACTTATGTTTGTCATCTTAGTTACCCCATTCTTTGTTTCTGGCAGAATACCACTTTATGGAGAATTTACCTCTCAGAATGCTGTCATGGCAGAACGCTTTATTGAAGCAGGTAGCCCGTATGTATCCAATATATATCTGGTATTTTAAGAATATTTCTACTCTAGATAAGAGCTTTACATTTCCTGTAAAATCATCCTATCTGAACTTTGAGTAATAAAATTGCAAGAATTACCCCAGTAAGTAAGAATAGTCTAGAGCTCAAACTTAAGTTTTTAGCAGCTAAATTATCTGTTGGCTTCAAAAATTAGTACTTACAAACTAAGAATAGTACTCTCTATATTTCTCATATCATGATTATAACTCACTTGTGCATGCTGCTACCTTTGATAATCAAAATTTGATAAACTATCAAGCATTAGTGAAAATTTGTGTTATAAAAACATTTTGATTCAAGGTTAAAAAAACTGGACCAGAGGTTAAACCGGTTAGATCTCCTGTTCCCGATTCAACCGGTTGGATCGGCCGGTTTGATCAAAATGCTTTTAAATATATAAAAATAATAATTTTAATATTAAATAAGTAATAAATACAATAAATAATTAATAAGAATATGTATTTGATTTAGTGGTATAGTCTTTAATATAAAACAAGAGGACAGAGGTTAAGGGTTCAATTCTCATCATTTACAAAAAAAAAAAAAAAAAAAAATCGGTTTTTCACCGGTTCAAAAAGAAACCCGATTTTATATATAGTACCAGACCGGACAAATTAACATTTTCCGATTCAATCGATCCGATCAGCCGATCTAGTTCGGTTTTTTATTCATGCTTGGATCATTGAAAAGTGAAGAAATCTTTTATAGTTTTACTTGTTTATTGGTAGTTTTATTGTAACATCAAGTGCTACAGTTAACACAGAAGATGAATGAGGTGATCTAATGTGTGATGGAACATTTATTTCCTCTATAAAAAAACTTGAAACAAAGAGAAAAGAGTAAACTGTTTTATGAAATCGCTGTCGCAGTTCATTATGATGACAATTTGAGTGAGTTTCATATTCATAGAACAAAAAATGTTACTTAGCAGAAGATCTTGTCGTAATGCATTATGGATGCATGTGAATCTTATTAAAAAGGCATTCTTCAAAGATGTCTTTGGAGATGACAAAATCTAATGTTGCAAATCTTGAGAACCATACAGCTACCCTATGTTGCTCCGACTCTTCGTTTTTCTTAAAGTATTCGTATTCGACACCTATGTCTGACGCATGTTCGGACATGGGTATGGGGATATGACCCTCCAAGAATCCTCCAAATACATGGAAAAACTTTTAAAAAATTGAACATACCCAACAGACACATACCCACATCTGACACTCACACCCGAATCCTAGTAATATAACAGCTGCCAATTAAGTTATATGGAATCATAATTTGTTCTTCACTTAACAGTGGAAAGTTTGCAAATAACAACTTCCAAAGGGATTCACACTGACTTGAGTGGTTTAAACCTATATTATTCAGATTCGGGTGTGAGTGTGAGTGTCGAATACGGATATATGTTTGACACGAGTATGTTCAATTTTTTCTAAGTTTTTTCATGTATTTGGAAGGTCATATCCCCATACCCATGTCCGGATATACGTCGGACAGGGATACTTCAAGAAAATTAAAGAGTCGGAGCATCATAGGTTTAAACATTATATTCTGTCTCTTCTTACTTCATGTTGACTTAACTTGAACAAAAGTTACTCTTTGTCACTGCTAGAGCCATGCATTCATTTCAAAATGATTCAACAACTCAGGGTTCATTTTTATCATCTTCTCCCACTTGCATCTACTTAAATTTTTTCTCTTGATTATTTCTGTGGCAAGTTACAAGATTCAAATATGTGTATAACTATCTTGCAGCAGAAATTGTTTTTTAATTTCTACTGACGAAATAGCAAATGTCTTTGACAGATATGTGCTGAAGCTGGAAAAGGCTGATGTGTATCGATTACCATATTTGGCAAGCAGTGGACCTGGTTTTGGTTTGTATTTCATCCTTATATTAATGGACTTGTAGACATTAATGAAATATTACTGATAGGAAGTACTAGTACCTTTTTCATAGGCAATTTTATCAATGCACTTGCTTTTGACCAAAGCTTAAGATAAACAGATCACTTCAATTTTGATATGCTAGGAGGCGCCTGTTAAGAGATGCATAGTCTAGTCACTCTTAATGTGTGTCAAACTGATACCATCTTAGGGCTATGACCCGAACCCGAATAATTTAAGTGTCAAATCCGAAATGATTCAAACTCGAAATGATCCGAACCCGAAGTAATCTGAACCTGAAATGATCTGAACCCGAAAAATGATCAAAAAAATTTAAGATCCAAATTGATCCAATCCGAAACCAATCCGACCTGCCCAATTAACTAGTCTACTTAGGACCCAAGTCTCATAGACATGGTAATCCGTGTATTCGTGTCGTGTTCCTGTATTTTCATATGTCATAATTGTGTTTAAAGTATTAGCATTGCTATTATAAAAAGCTTGGTTTGGAAAAAAAATGTGTTTAAAAAGTGCAGTGAAAAAATGTGGTTTAAGAACTTTTAAGTGTATGACATTATTGTGAAAAAATACTGCAAAGTATTGAAATGTCAAAAAAAGATATGTTTAAAATAATAAAAGTTTAGAAATGTGAAGATAATAAAGTTATTTTATCCAAAAGCTAGCTTTTAAAGCCCAAAAGCTTTATTTTATTCTTTATTTTATTTTTTTATTTTTTTATTTTTTTTGGGTTGCCAAACCATAATTTCAACTGCAAAAGCCAATTTTTTTTTTTTACTTGTTTAACATTGCGTTTGCGGTAAAACCTAGTTTTTGAACTCAAAAGTTGTGCCAATAGTAATGCTAAATGGGATCTTAATGAAAGAGGGTTTTTTCATGGGATTTCTTTAATAGTAGAAAGTTGGTCTTATTCAAAAGACATTCCAATAACGCAAATGCTTTGAGATATGGTTGCTTCTTGCATGAACAACGATGTATAAGACTAGAACTTAGCCCTCTTAACTGTAAAGTTTCGATACCTATTTTGGTGTTTCAGCAATACTTGAAGCTGCAAGAAAAATTAATTTCAGAGACATCTCAAGTCAAATAGCTGATGGATTTGCATCTGGAAGGTAGACTTTCCTGGATTATCTTTAGCATTTTATTATTCCTGATCGATTCATGTTCATAATGCAGAAAACTGATAATATTTTGTGACAATTTGAGCTTGTATCTGATTTCCTTTTGGATAAAATGGCTGCTGGATCATATAAATTATCAGTTCCAGGATAGTTCTGGATTAATTTAATAGCTCATATGCTACTTGTTGTTCTGCAATGGTCCGGGATAGTCGGTAGCATCTTTCTCCAGGTTCCTGTATCTTCCATCCGCTGCTTTTCGATTATGTTACTCGGATTCGGGTGTGAGTGTCGGATATGGGTATATGTCCGACACGGGTATGTTCAATTTTTTCTAAGTTTTTCCATGTATTTGGAGGATCCTTGGAGGATCATATCCCTATACTCATATCCGGATATGCGTCGGACACGGAAACTTCAAGAAAAATAAAGAATCGGAGCAACATAGCTTTTTCGATATAGGATACTGCATCTTTTATATAAAATCTTAAGTTATATTTCTCTTGTTAAATGTTGTGGTACCCATAATTTGAGTGGATGAAAGTTTCATTTAAAAGAGAATAAATGAATCCTTCATCTTGGAATTTTTTTTTTCTTTTTCTTTTTTTCCTCGGGGGTGTTAAGTCATTTCAGGATATCTGCTTCTGCAGATAAGTATGCAATTAGGTGCATCATAACTTTGCAAGGGCTAGACCAGTTAATCTCGGGCTTAACTAGAACTGAATAGGTTGCCCTTCCTACAACCAAAAACATACTTAAATCCTATGTTACTCGGATTTGGGTGTGAGTGTCGGATAGGGTATGTATCCGACACGGGTATATTCAATTTATTCTAAGTTTTTCCATGTATTTGGAGAGTTCTTGGAGGATCATATCCCCATACCCATGTCCGGATATGCGTCGGACAGGAGTGTCGAACACGAGTATTTCAAACAAAATAAAAAGTCGAAGCAACATAGCTTAAATCGTTTTAGTTTGGAAGAAATATTGTTTATATTAGTTATTAACATTTCTCTGTTGTTACTCAGAGTTGAGATTGTTCTCGTATTCTGATTTCAATTCATTCAATCTTCCTGTTAGTACTATGATTATTTCACTATCTTTCAAGGCTTACAGATTGATGAGTTGTCAACTTCAGATGGGATAAACCAGTTCTGATTGCTTGGGGTATAGCAGACAAATATCTGCCTCAATCTGTAGCAGAAGAATTTAAGAAAGGAAACCCGAACTCGGTTAAGCTTAAGTTGATAGAAGGTGCTGGCCATATGCCACAGGAGGACTGGTAAGTAACTACCTTCATTACATTAACCATCTTCATTTCTTTTCTACTTCATTTTTATCATGGTTAAAAAAAATTGGACTGAAAGTTGAACCGGTCAGATCTTCGGTTTTCGGTCTAACTAGTTCAATCGATTGAGTAGGTTTGATGATTTTTTTTTATTTTATATTTAAATACTAAGTTTAATGTTAAGTAAATATTAAATATAGTTATAAATTAACAAAAATATGCATTTAGCTTAATGATATGATTTTTAATATAATACTAAGAAATTAAAGGTTCAAATCTGATTAATTACAAATAAAATTTTGAATATATATATAAAACCGATTTTTTACCCATTCAATCTGGTTTTTAACCGGTTTTGTCCCGATTTAATTAATGACCGGTTTAAATATACTATCCGACCGGACAGGTCACCGGTTCAACCGGTTCGATCGGTCGGTCCGATTTTTTAATCAGTGATTTTTATTCTTTTTCTCAGTCAATAAACATTTTGCTGTTTATCAAATTAACAGGCCTGAGAAAGTTGTTGGTGCTTTAAGAGTATTCTTCTAATTCCTGAGTCAATTGATTATCAAGTTTGGCAATTGCCTTTCCTTTTGTTTGAAGGTAAGTAAGATTCAATGCCTAAGCCCAATTTCTTGCAAATCTTTTGAATGGTTTCAATAGTAAGTTATGTTACTCGGACTCGGAGGTGAGTGTCAGATACGAGTATGTGTCCGAAACGGGTATGCTCAATTAAAAAAAAAATTTCCATATATTTGGAGGATCGTACCCCAATACCCATGTCCGAGTATGCGTCGGATACGGATGTCGAACACAGGTATTTCAAAAAAGATGAAGGGTCGGAGTAACATAGATAGTAAGTACTCACTGCTTAATGAATTCCACTTTTTCCAACTAAAAGTTGAAGAGGTTAAAGATTTTCTTGTGTCAGTATGATATCTTAAACTACTCATTTTTGATTTCCTGCAGGTTTTTCACAAAATATAGGAGCAATGTAATTTTCGGATAAACGCCCACCCAATTGGCATAAACTGAAACTATTGTATAGATTTCGAGTTTAGATGTTGAGTTTTTATATGTGGACATTCTTGTAGAGCTTTCATCTGCAAAAAAATTCACATGACAGACATTTTTAAACTCACTGACTTGCATAAAACCTCATGTTAATGGCCATGAATGTAATTAAAGACCTATCTGTGGATATCTTTTCCTTTCCTGAGGTGCTTACATATTAGTCCTTACTCTCAAGAAGCTTAAGAGAGTTATTTGTGGGCTAGCAATCAACTAATCATGTAAATTTTCACTTCTTTTCTGTAGTGATTTGGGAAAAAAAACATCGAGAAAAAACCTAAGCAAAACCTATGTTACTCGGAGTCGGGTGTGAGTGTTGTAGAGCTTTCATCTGCAAAAAAAAAAATTCACGTGACAGACATTTTTAAACTCACTGACATGCATAAAACCTCATATTAATGGCCATGAATGTAAAGACCTATCTATGATATATTTTCCTTTCCTGAGGTGCTTACGTATTGGTCCTTGCTCTCAAGAAGCTTAACAGAGTTATTTGTAGGCTAGTAATCAACTAGTCATGTAAATTTTCACTTCTTTTTCTGTAGTGATTCGGGAAAAAACATCTAGAAAAAACCTAAACAAAATTTATGTTACTCGGATTCGGGTGTGAGTGTCGGATACGAGTATGTGTCTGATACGGATATGTTCAATTTTTTTTCAAGTTTTCCATGTAATTGGAGGGTCCTTGGAGGATCATATCCTCATACTCATGTCCGAATATATGTCAGACATGGATAATTCAAGAAAAATGAAAAATCGGAGCAACATAGAACAAAACTAATTCTAATTACATAGAAATGTGTCTCCGATCTCTACCTTGCTCTACTTCTTCCACTCATTGAACATGTCTAAGATCTCCCACCAAGGGAACTTCAAAGTATGATAGATCAAACTTCATTCTATCCCCGAGTTTATAGTATTTTTTAGCAAAGCTTAATCCAATTAGTTCATGCCCTTAAGTGATGGCATCCAACAAATTTGGAGTTCGAATTCCAGCATTTGCAATTTTTTTCTCTATCCCAAACTACGATCTCGTACTAAGGAAAAAAAAAGTTACTTGATTCTAAACTCATTAAGGGCGTTCTTTACCGATGCTGTTGGAGAAAATGGATTCCATCAGGTCTAAGATTACATTTACATTTGAAAAAATGACAAATAAATAATTTCAAATTTGAACTCAAATTTTTCACCTACCCGACATTCTTCAAAAATGCTAATTCTTTAGCTAAGGAAACAAAACAATGGATGAGGAGGAGCTGCAACTAAGCTAAGCGTAGAATTTTTATTGCTTTAGAACTTAAATACAACTAGAAAATGAAATCCCATTCTTCAAAGTACCAAGCAGCTGTAAAGGGAGATCATACACAATCAAAACACATTAATAACTGTCAACCAACATATCAGGCCACAAGGAATCCCAACAAATCTGAATCTTCAAGCTAGCAAGATCCTCTACCAAATCTGATACTAACAGCATTGTAAAATCAGGATTAGATATCATTTAAAGTTTAAATTTGTAATTGAGTCCAAATTATCTTGGACAGTACATACTGTATATATTGAACTAATCAGTGAATAAAAAGATAAGCTTGTTACAACAAAATTTCTAGCCTTTACATGTTATCAGCTACCTACTGCTTAACAGCATCGATCCTTACTTGATTCAATGGCCGCCAACAATGCCCACCCACATATTGCAACCTCAAACACTGCTAGAACAGATCCAATCTCCATCAATGCTGCTGCTCAGCTTCCTTTAAAATTAAACTCTTCCAACTTTCCCTCATGGCAACTCCAACTTCACTCCTTTCTTGATGGCCATGATCTAACTGGATATTTAAATGGAACTGTTCCATGTCCAGACCCGACAGTAATCATTAATGGCACCCCAAACCAAAATCCAAATCACTCTCTCTAGCGTCGACATGACAAATTCATCTTGCATGCCATAGTGGCATTTGGGTCTGAATCAATCATACCAATCATTGCAACAGTCAAAACTTCACAAGAAGCCTGGAACAAACTGTCAACAACCTTTGCCAGTAAAACACGATCCAGATGTCCCTAAAGAAGAAGCTCACCGTAACAACTCAAGAAGGACTTTCCATTGCTGAATACTTAAATCTCATGAAATACAATGCAGACGAATTGGCACTGGCCCAAGCACCTATTTTTGATGATGATTTGGTTCTGTTCATTCTCAATGGACTTGGAAGTGAGTTCAAAGAATTGGCCACAGCAGTTCGAGCTCATGAGACCCCTATCTCCTTTGAAGAGTTACATGATAAGCTCATAGACTATGCCACCAATCTCAGACAAGAAGACTCCTATAATATGCCACCAGTCACTGCCCATTTTGCTAGAAAAACGAGAGGAAGCTCATACTACAAAGGAAGAGGACATTACTTTAATACTTCTGCAACTGCAAATCGCAACAATCCTTCATTTCAAAGAAGGAGATTTTAACCAAATACAAGTCTGTCATCGCCCAAGTTAGTTTGCCAGCTATGTGACAAACCAGGGCATAGTGCAATATTTTGCAGAAGCTCAACCCAATTCAACAAAGAACCAGTGGCACACCATGTCACCACCTCTCAGCAAAAGGGTCCATCAAACTGGATTGTTGACATAGGAGCCTCACATCACGTTACAACCGACCTAAACAACCTCTCATTGTATTTAGAGTATGGAGGGCCAGATGAAATTTTAGTTGGAGATGGAACAGGTTTGAAAATCACTAATATTGGTTCTTCTGTAATCTCTACTCCTCATAAACCTTTGCATTTAACAGATATCCTGCATGTTCCAACCAAGAAAAGCAATCTGCTGTCAGTCTCTAAACTATGTCAAACTAACAAAGTTTCTATTGAATTTTTTTATTCTTATTTTCTGGTGAAGGATCTAGCTACAGGGGCACCATTTATGAGAGGACTGAGTAAAGGTGACATCTACAAACTGCCAAGCTCCATTCAATCTCCCTCCATCTCAGCCCAAGCCATGATGAATGTCAAAGCTTCCACTGCATTGTGGCATAACAGACTTGGTCACCCATCTGGAAAAATACTTAATCATATGCTTAGCACTTTTAGTTTGTCACTTAAGTCTGCAAATAAACAACTCATTTGTGATGCCTGTCAGTGCAATAAAAGTAAACAGTTACCATTTGCTCAGTCAACACTTACCAGTTCAAAACCACTAGAACTCATATACACTGATGTCTGGGGACCTGCACACACAATCTCCACATATGGTTTTCGTTACTATATCATATTTATAGATCACTTCACAAAATACATTTGGCTGTTCCCCATAAAAAGTAAGTTTGATGTTTACTCACTGTTTGCATCCTTCAAAGCCCTTGTTGAAAAGATGTTCAACACACCTATTGTCACCATGTACTCTGACAATGGAGGTGACTATAAAAAACTGTCACAGTTCTTTGCAATTCATGGCATCTCACATCTCACCACCCCACCACACACACCTCAGCACAATAGCACTGCAGAAAGAAGGCACATACATATTGTTGTAACAGGTTTAGCACTACTCCATCATGCATCCATGTCTCTTAAGTTTTGGTCCCACACATTTCAAGCAGCAGTCTATCTAATAAACAGACTTTCCACACCAATACTCAACTTGAAATCTCTAATTGAAGCTCTAGTCCATCGAACACCCAATTATAAGAAGTTAAAATTGTTCGATTGCCTCTGCTACCCTTGGCTCAAACCTTATAACACTCACAAACTACAACCAAAATCCACAAAATGCATATTTCTTGGCTACTCGCCAACACAAAGTGCATACAAATGCTTTGACCCCAAATCACAAAAAGTATTTGTCTCACGACATGTTTTATTTCATGAGCACACATTTCCTTTCAGCAAATCTGCTCCAAGCACAGAGACAACTAGCCAGCTAATATCTCCTGCAGCACTTGATCCACCACAATTTTACTCTCCCTCAACATCATGTCTGCAGAACGTAGCATGCTCTCCAAGTCAAACTCAGCCTCCTCTCCCAACACGTGCACCTGCAGCATCCTCATCAGGTAATACACCTTCGACTGTAAGTCTCATCACACCCCAAACTACAACTTCAACCACACATCCTACCACTAGAACCCATTCCATGACCACCCGAGCCAAGAATAACATCCATAAACCTAAACTTATAAACACAGTATCTAGACACCCCATGCCTCCCTCCATTGAGCCAACCTCTGCCAAGCAAGCCTTAACTGACCCCACATGGTGAAAAACAATGACAGAAGAATTCAATGCCTTAGTGAAAAACCAAACTTGGGACTTAGTTTCTCCATCCCTCATCCAAAATGTTGTAGGTTGCAAATGGGTCTTTATATCAAAAGGAAACCAGATGGCTCTATTGAGAAACACAAAGCCAGGCTGGTTGCCAAGGGATTTCATCAAAGACCAGGCCTGGATTTCAAAGAAACCTTCAGTCCAGTTATCAAACTTGCAACAATTCGAATTGTACTTTGCATTTCTCTTGCAAACAGCTGGCCAGTCCACCAAATGGACGTAAACAATGCTTTTCTTCAAGGTACCTTAACAGATGAAGTTTTCATGGCTCAACCAACTGGCTTCGGTGACCCTGACAAGCCCAACTATGTCTGCAAACTGAAGAAAGCCATCTATGGCTTGAAACAGGCCCCTCGTGCCTGGTATCAGGAACTCAATAAGTTTCTACTCTCCTATGGTTTCTGCAGATCAGTCTCTGATGCTTCTCTTTTTGTCTATACCAAGGACAAGACTCTACTATATTTTCTAGTCTATGTCCATGATCTCCTACTTACTGGCAATGACAAAACAACACTACAACACTTTCAACAACACCTTGCTCAAAGATTCTCTCTCAAAGATCTTGGTGGACTTAACTATTTTCTTGGAGTGAAAGTTGTCTCTACTCCTACTGGACTATTCCTGTCCCAGCACAAATACATATGTGATATTCTTCAAAAATTTGACATGGACAACGCCAAATCCACAATGACTCCACTAGCTACATCCACGAAACTCCAACTTAAAGATGGATCAGGACCAGCAGATGCCTCTGAGTACATGAAGCTTGTCGGCTCTCTTCAGTATCTCTCCCTCACAAGACCAGATATTGCTCATTCCATCAACAAACTCTCTCAGTTTATGCACTCTCCTTCTCAAACATACTGGACAAGCTTGAAGAGGGTTCTACGCTACCTAAAAGGCACTCCTCACCATGGTCTCTTCCTCAAGAAATCTTCTAAACTACACATCTCTGCCTTCAGTGATTCAGACTGGGCTGAAAATCTGGATGACAGGTCTTCTACAACAGGTTACATAATCTATCTTGGTGGTAATCCAATCTCATGGAAATCAACCAAGCAACGAACAGTGGCCAGGTCTTCTACTGAAGCAGAGTATAGAGCTATTGCTAACACAACAGCAGAGCTCATCTGGATCGAAAACCTACTATCTGAACTACACAACTCACCAACCAGCTCTCCCACTCTCTACTCTGACAACATTGGTGCCACATACCTCACTACTAGTCTTGTCTTTCACACTCGTATGAAGTATCTGGCACTTGACTATCATTTTGTACGCCAACATGTTCAAGCAGGCCAAATAAAAGTCTCTTACGTCTCCACCACTGACCAGCTAGCTGATGGTCTCACCAAGCCACTTGCCAGACAAAGATTTTTGTTTCTTAGAGCCAAGAATGGTGTAGCTATGGCTCCACCATCTTGCGGGAGCATGTAAATGGAGATCATACACAATCAAAACACATCAGTAACTGTCAACTGATGCACCCAAAAGAGTGTATCTTATTTAACCTTGCACTAAAAAGATCAATTGTAAGTATAATGATTAGCAAGGGTCGAGTCCTCAGGGATTGGGTTTTAATCTATGAGTTATTAGTTTATAACTTACGTTCAAAGAAAACAATAAAAGAAAAGGGGTTTTTGAAGCCAGATTTAAGCTAAAGTAAATAATAAGAATAAGATGCAAGACGGTATAACCAGCCAATAAAAATATATATACTAAATTAGGCGGTATAACCAGCCAATAAAAATATATATACTAAATTAGGCGGTATAACCAGCCAATAAAAATAAAACAAAGTTAATATACAAATTAGGCGGTATAACCAGCCAATAAAAATAAATATACTTTTAAAAATAAGCAAACTAGAAAAGTAAGAAAACAAGTAAGTAAGAAGAATCAAATATGAAAAATATGGTTAAGGTTTCATTCTCCACCACTAGACATCATTAAGAATCAATTTCAAATCTATCAATATCAACCAACTATCAAAGTTAACAACCGTAGATAACAACAAGCTCTATTATCCCAATCTTTCCTTAGTTTGTCGTTAAATAGAACAAGCTCTCTATTTAATCTCTAACCATTAAACAACCTAGAATAAGCTCTCTAAATTCAATTTAATGGCAGCTTTATGATGAGAAAGATAGGTTGATCTAAGCAACAAACACATAAGCTCGGATTGTTCAACTTAGGTTATATTCCACTTTGCAATTATTGAAAACTTGACCATAATCATTAATCACAAATTGCCACTTATGAATAGGAAATCAAGACAATTACACGGATCAAGACTCCTAGACTAGCAATAGATAATTATCAAGATCTATCTAGTTGTACACCTAAATAAATCAAGACAACATCATGAACAATTCTTGTAGAAGAACATAAGCAACTTTGATAGAAAATTAATGATAGATAGAATCTGAAAATCAATCACAAAACATGTCTAGGGCTTTGAAATCACCCTTAACCAAATAGAAGTTTAGCCTAGCATAGGCATTGTAAACATAAACATAAAATTAAAGAGAATCTAAGAAGGAAATAAAAGAAAGAAAGAAGAAGAAGAAGAAAATAAAGAAAAAGAAAACTAGAGAAAAGAAAGAAGAAGAAAACTTAGAGAATTTTATTACAATGGCTAATATCCTACCAATGTACAATATGATCCTCTACAATCATCCAAGGCCCTCTATTTATACACATTTTGGAGGGCTAAATGACAAGAGACAAGCTTTACAAATTTCAAAGGTAGGTATAATAGGTGGGTGCATTTTTCTAACAATTTTCGTCATATTGTATGACAATTTTGATCAGCCAACTTGATGGTCGATTTTGTCAATATTGGAGGCCTGATCTGATCACATGGTCTTCTAGAAAAATGTTCCCCTATCAGTTACTGATCCATAGCCGTTGGAATCAGCTCATTTTCTGATGTGGATAAGAAGATATGGGCAAATTACGAAAACAGGTCAGCACAGACGTCATTGCACATCAGCCAACTTGATGGTCGATTTCGCTAGGGAAAACGACTCCGTTTCAAGAAGTGTAAAACATGAAAAAGATAGATATGCCTCTTAAATTTGCACGGTTAAAATTTCAGCCTTATTGCTTTAGTGAAACTCCAGATATAGCTGATATGGCAAAAGGTGTCGGAACTGGAACTGAACTGGATTTGCCCTTAATTCTAGTAATCTGAAATCACTCAAAGAAACTTGTGAAAAACACCAAATTATATAAAAATATAAAAGATCATAAACACAATTAGACTAAACAATAATAACTCGTATTTGACACAAAACAATAATAAAACATAACTAAAAACTATATAATTATACGAGTTATCACACCCCCACACTTAGATTGTTGCTAGTCCCTAGCAACGACTCAATAAAAATAAAATAAGAAAATCTAATCTAATCCACTTTCGTAGGAAATCACGGTGGCACTTAGCATGTGACACAAGCCTTTAAACCCCTAGGTGTCCCTAGTGGACGAGTTTAGTCTCGTGAGGGTTTACTAGAACGATACCCACAAACATTGAAAAACTAAAATATAAATAAACTACATATACTAAAAATATTTACTCCTAATCCTTTCAATACACATTAGAGACAATCTTTGAACAAGTCTTATAAACTAATCAATAGCTTAAAGAATTTCACAAAAAATCATGCTTGAATGTAAATTGTTTGAGTTAAGCCAATATTAACATAACATATTTCAATCAAAATAGTGCATATTCAAACTTAATCTCAACTACTCACATGGGATACTCTCATGATTTTCACTCTTTAAAGTAGTGGTGAAGTGTTTACACTCAATCAATCTCATGAAAACAGTTCTACCATATTCTTGCTTGTCCACCTATTCTCCACTATTTAGATCATACAACTTCATGAATCAAGAGGTCTTTAATCAAGGTTGTAATGGGGCCAAGGGGTTTGTAATGTGGTTGAAGAACAAAAGGATAAAGATATCACAAAGGTTCCAAAGAGTTCATAAAGTTTAGAGACATAAAAAGATCATACAAATAAAACTTCTCAAAACTCTTATAAAGCACATAATAACATAGGCTAAATATTCATGTTGAGCCTTTGCATCATTCTAACCAACTTTGTAACATCTTTTTCTTTACTTTAACTAGAAGTTCAAGAGAAGATTTTTTTTTTTTTTAATATGGAAATGTATTTGACAATGATCCCTTTCTTTTTCTCTTGACTTTTTTCTTTCTTTTCCCCCCACACTTATTTCTTGTTTCTAACCCAAAATTTCAATAAATCTTCCTTGTCTTTGCAACTTGTCTCAAAACATGCTAATTCATCTTTGGAACAAAGGTAAAGATATAAGTATATTTAGGTTAGGGACAAGTTATGGTTACCAAAGAGATAGCTTATTCAATGTAGGCTCAAATTGGCTCACTAGGGGTGTGTTCTCTTGGAACATCAATAAGGGATGGCTGTTTGGCCCTGGCTAAAAATCCTAATGCCTCTATCATATTCATGTTGTCACATGCATCAATATAGTCTCAACAAGGTCTAAAGCAAGTTCTAGAGAATCATGTAATCATAAGAGCACTCAAGAAAGAAATTAGATTGATTTATATAATGCATCAATCATTATAGGCTCAAAAACTCACAAGGATGATTATACAAGTCAGATTAAGTCTAAACATGCTTCTTTCTCAATCAACATATCATATTAACATTGGCTCATAAAAATTAGTATCAAGCTTAATTCTCATGAAAATTTTCTCACTAATAAATCTGTTTTAGACTTATGCAATTCATATCTCATCATAGTATTGAAAAGGAACTAAAACTCACAAAAAAATAATAATAATAATAATAAAGACTCATAAAAAAAAATAGTAGACAAAATAAAAGAAATCCTAAATCATTCCCCCCACACTTAATTCTTACATTGTCCTCAATGTAAGTCTATTAACTCAAATGAAAGAATCATGTGTAAGAGAAAAGAACTAATAACATAAGAATAGGAACAACTAAGACTCAAAACAAAACAAAACCATGCAACCTAAATAATCCTAAAATACTAAACAAAAATTAACAAGTAAACATAAAAAGATTAAAATCAAACTGACAAGGTATGTCTCAAGTCTCCCTTACTCAGACCTTGTTCAGAATGAATACTTTTAAATGGCTTAAAACACAAATTTCTTTTTTTTTTTTTTTTTTTTGTTTTTTTTTTGAAGGTAAAATTTAGGAGATATTACCTGTAGAGGTTGCTAACCACTTATTATAACTGAGACACAACAAACAAAATGTTAGATAATGTCACAAAGACAAAGTGCAATCCACTCCTTGCTCGTCCATATCTCTTTTTCTTTTTCCGAGCGTTTGCGAAACAACCGTAGCAGATAAACACTCATAAGCTTGGAGCTTTTTGAGTAAATCTTCAATGGTTGTAGCAGAAATTATGGTTCTCCTTGCCTCTGAAAACATGAATCCATTATCCACAGCATTATCTAAATATGAAAGCAAATTATTAAAATAACCTTTAATATTAAGCAAACCAATGGGTTTCTTATTTGTGACCAAAGATGACCAAGAAGCCACGCAAGCTATTTCTTCCAATGTACCCAGACCTCCTGGTAAAGCAATGAATGCATCGGCAGAATGGTACATGATTGTTATCCGTTTAGGGATACTCCAGACTTGTATTTCCTTACCCAAGGTAGGTCCACAAAAATCTGTGAATAGTTTTGGCACGACTCCTAGAACTGGACTTCCTCCGGCGTGTGCTGCTGTAGCGACTGCTCCCATTAAACCCGTACTACCGCCTCCATAAATCAACTGGATCTTTTGTTGGGCAAGTATTACTCAAACTCTTATGGCTTCATCAGCAAATATGTTATTTTTCCCTGGATAAGCACCTCCAAAGACACAAATTTTTTTAATGCGCTGGGACGAAGTACTTTCCATTTTTTTTCGAGTGCCTGAAAGAGAATGAGTACATGGTGTAATATATAGAGGACTGAGTAGTGAATCAGACAAGAGTAATAATGTCGCCGAAAGTGTATCTGACCTGTCAGAAGAAAATGTTAACCTAACAAAAGATTTTTGCGTGATTTCAGGAAGAAAATCAAAAAGAGAAGAAAAATCAACCGTAAAAGTCAAGAGTAATAATGTCGCCGAAAGTGTATTTGACCTGTCAGAAGAAAATGTTAACCTAACAAAAGATTTTTGCGTGATTTCAGGAAGAAAATCAAAAAGAGAAGAAAAATCAACCGTAAAAGACAAATAAAAAAAATGAGAATAATTACACAAATCGAATAACACGTAAATTAAACTGAAATAAAGTTATTGCAAATCAAACCAAAAGCTGAGAAGTCATTTATTGTAGTTGTGATTGTGGCTCACATCTTCCTCTGGTTTTACGTCCAGAAACGGCTTAAACGCCTTCTATGAGTTGAGGATATGCTTCCCATCCAGTTTTCTTACAAGCTGGCAAACAGGGTCTTTTAACATCAGATTCCCAAGATGTTGCCATTCCCTTTGGAATTGCGGCCATAAATCAAGAATTTCTCTTTGTACGTCTCCACTAGGATGCGTCTCAAGAGAAAGTTGGATATTACCCAAATTCTCCTTACTCAGTCCATCATTAATGAATTCAATTTTATCATCTCGATTAGAGGACGGAATCCCAATAGAACGACATTTACCGTTACACGTCCATCGTGCACATTTGTGGCAATTTGAACTCATGCGCTTTGCTCGTCGCTTCTTTGCAAAAGTGCTTCTACCTGTACCTGGTAAATGCAAAACAGGAAGATATTCATCTTCACGTACCTTGGCTTCAATTATCCAACGTATGTCTTCAGGAATCCCTTTGTGCATAAGCATTCTTAATCTTTCAAATCGAACTTGGTAAAGCTTCGGTAAAATATTTCGAGGAAAAGGAGGAAATCGTTTCTGCAATCTTGTGAGAATATCATCCATCCTGAAAAAAAAATTGAAAAAAATTGAAAGAGAAATTTATATACAATATCAGTTTTGTGGGTAGCTGATGGAACCGATTTAAATAATCACGGAGTACCGTTATCCGCCATTTAACCGGGGTTAAAAAAATAAAAATTATATTTACATTTAGTTATTTTCAAAACAAGGATCAGAAAGAAAAACAGCATAAAAAAAAAAAAACTCAAAAACAAAACACTCTAAATAAAATCCTAAATTCTTCCCCCCACACATAATTCTTACATTGTCATTAATGTAATGCTATTAATCCCAAATGAAAGAATCATGTGTAAGTGAAAAGAACTAATAAACAAAATAAACTTATGCAGCCTAAATGAACTTAGAAACACTAAACACAATTAACAAAGAAACATAAGAAAAAGATAAAGAAAAGGAGAGCAAATCTGAGGATGGCAGTTTGGCAATGCTTTCACTAATTAGGCTGCCTCCCCCAATTAGCACTTGATTGATTGTTTTCAGCCTAGCCAATTCCCCTTCTTGGCTTTTTAGGATCTTTTGGCTTAGACATGAAACTTCTCGGATTTTTGCGTTTTGGAGGAAGTTTTCTTTGCAAAACAGCCAATGCCTTCTCCCCCACACGTATTATTTCATCATTCTTGGTGGGGTATAGCTCTTTGAGGAATTGTGCATATCTTGGTACTTGTCTAATGGCATCCACAAGCAAGCTGTTTAAGGTTTCCAAAAATTGTTGTTCATGTTCCTCCTTCTTGGACTTTGCAAATCTGCTAGGAAAAAGTGGAGAAGAAACATTAGTAGAAATAAGAACCTTAAAAGCTACCTGAGGTGTCAAAGTACTCTCAATTTGAATGGTGGCTTCATTATCCTCAAGAAGTGAATCCATCTTTGGTTTTGTCTCATCCTCATCTTGTTCCTCATTTCTCAAGGTCACAATAGTAGCATTCTCCTTTGGGTTAATCACCGTTTGGGAAGGGAGTGCTAGAGATCTTTCTGCTACTAATTCCACCATACTACTAGCCAATAGGCTCATTTGCTTTTCCAAACTCTGGATGCTTGCCCTTGTTTCCTGTTGAAATTGCAAAGTATTAGTAACAAGAGAATCGACAAGATCTTCTAAAGAAGTACCTGAGTTTTGAGTCATATGTGGTGGTTGAAGAAGATCTGGTTCTTGAGACCATGATTGATTGAAGCTAGATGGATGAGTGTAATTGGCATAAGGATCTACTTCTTGGTAATTTTTCGAGTAGCCATAATTAGTATGATCCCACCATCCCTCATGGTAAGTGTTTGAGTAATGATCATACTGTTGGTCTTGGAACACTTGATGGCCTTGACATCCTCCCATGGCCAATTGTTGAACTGGGGAGGTGAGCTTGGCTTGTTGATTCTCCATGTTCATGTATGCCACCAACTCTTCAAGTGTTAGATTGCTCAATTCCGTCGTTTTTTTTTCCCTTTTTTTTTTCAAAATTTGATAAGAAAAACCCGTATGTACAAGAAAATAAAACTCATTAGAACTGAAAATAAGAATAAACCAAATAACAAATAAACTAAAGAAAACAATCCCCGGCAACGGCGCCAAAAATTTGATGCACCCAAAAGAGTGTATCTTATTTAACCTTGCACTAAAAAGATCAATTGTAAGTATAATGATTAGCAAGGGTCGAGTCCTCAGGGATTGGGTTTTAATCTATGAGTTATTAGTTTATAACTTACGTTCAAAGAAAACAATAAAAGAAAAGGGGTTTTTGAAGCCAGATTTAAACTAAAGTAAATAATAAGAATAAGATGCAAGGCGGTATAACCAGCCAATAAAAATATATATACTAAATTAGGCGGTATAACCAGCCAATAAAAATATATATACTAAATTAGGCGGTATAACCAGCCAATAAAAATAAAACAAAGTTAATATACAAATTAGGCGGTATAACCAGCCAATAAAAATAAATATACTTTTAAAAATAAGCAAACTAGAAAAGTAAGAAAACAAGTAAGTAAGAAGAATCAAATATGAAAAATATGGTTAAGGTTTCATTCTCCACCACTAGACATCATTAAGAATCAATTTCAAATCTATCAATATCAACCAACTATCAAAGTTAACAACCGTAGATAACAACAAGCTCTGTTATCCCAATCTTTCCTTAGTTTGTCGTTAAATAGAACAAGCTCTCTATTTAATCTCTAACCATTAAACAACCTAGAATAAGCTCTCTAAATTCAATTTAATGGCAGCTTTATGATGAGAAAGATAGGTTGATCTAAGCAACAAACACATAAGCTCGGATTGTTCAACTTAGGTTATGTTCCACTTTGCAATTATTGAAAACTTGACCATAATCATTAATCACAAATTGCCACTTATGAATAGGAAATCAAGACAATTACACGGATCAAGACTCCTAGACTAGCAATAGATAATTATCAAGATCTATCTAGTTGTACACCTAAATAAATCAAGACAACATCATGAACAATTCTTGTAGAAGAACATAAGCAACTTTGATAGAAAATTAATGATAGATAGAATCTGAAAATCAATCACAAAACATGTCTAGGGCTTTGAAATCACCCTTAACCAAATAGAAGTTTAGCCTAGCATAGGCATTGTAAACATAAACATAAAATTAAAGAGAATCTAAGAAGGAAATAAAAGAAAGAAAGAAGAAGAAGAAAATAAAGAAAAAGAAAACTAGAGAAAAGAAAGAAGAAGAAAACTTAGAGAATTTTATTACAATGGCTAATATCCTACCAATGTACAATATGATCCTCTACAATCATCCAAGGCCCTCTATTTATACACATTTTGGAGGGCTAAATGACAAGAGACAAGCTTTACAAATTTCAAAGGTAGGTATAATAGGTGGGTGCATTTTTCTAACAATTTTCGTCATATTGTATGACAATTTTGATCAGTCAACTTGATGGTCGATTTTGTCAATATTGGAGGCCTGATCTGATCACATGGTCTTCTAGAAAAATGTTCCCCTATCAGTTACTGATCCATAGCCGTTGGCATCAGCTCATTTGCTGATGTGGATAAGAAGATATGGGCAAAATACGAAAACAGGTCAGCACAGACGTCATTGCACATCAGCCAACTTGATGGTCGATTTCGCTAGGGAAAACGACTCCGTTTCAAGAAGTGTAAAACATGAAAAAGATAGATATGCCTCTTAACTTTGCACGGTTAAAATTTCAGTCTTATTGCTTCAGTGAAACTCCAGATATAGCTGATATGGCAAAAGGTGTCGGAACTGGAACTGAACTGGATTTGCCCTTAATTCTAGTAATCTGAAATCACTCAAAGAAACTTGTGAAAAACACCAAATTACATAAAAATATAAAAGATCATAAACACAATTAGACTAAACAATAATAACTCGTATTTGACACAAAACAATAATAAAACATAACTAAAAACTATATAATTATACGAGTTATCATCAACCAACATATCAGGCCACAAGGAATCCCATCAAATCTAAATCTTCAAGCTAGCAAGATCCTCTACCAAATCTGATACTAACAGCATTATAAAATCAGGATTAGATATCATTTAAAGTTTAAATTTGTAACTGAGTCCAAATTATCTTGGACATTACATACTGTATATATTGAACTAATCAGTGAATAAAAAGATAAGCTTGTTACAACAAAATTTCTAGCCTTTACAGCAGCAATCCCAGGAATTCAAAATTTACCCCAGTCAGTGTTGTTACCAAAACAGGGTTGGACCAAAAATACTATATAAAACCAGTGTTGTAACATCATATATATAAATATAAAGAGGGATCCACTTACACTAGTATAAAATCAGATTAGCTTTACACATTTTCATAACTTTTTATACGATTTATATTTGTTTAATCCGACCGTCGTAATTCATGTTCTATTCACGTAGATCATGCACATCGAGTTTCAAGTAAATTAAAAATGTCTAACTATTTGTTCGATATAAAAAATTTCAACCATTAAGTATATATTGAAAAAGACAGTTTTATCGATTGATATGATAGAGATATCGGATCGATTCGAAACTTACTTGCATGAGGAGTACAATTATATTGTTAAATCCAATGGTTAGTTTGTTAAAAACTAAATTGTATAAAAGTTACGAAAGTGTGTAAAACTGAATTAGTTTTACACTAGTGTAAATAGATTTTTCTCTCTCTATATATATTGTTTGTCCTTGTCTAAATCAAATTGAATAGACCGTGAAACTAATAATTTGTTATAATAAAAGTACAGTTGTTTGAGACTTAAAAATTCAATATTGTATCGGTAGGCTAATTCTTTTCTTCTAATATTAATATGTATTGATATCGATATGTTTTGGCATATATATATATATATATATACTTTCATTACATTCATTTAAATGTTTATATGTAAATATATATTTTAAATATTATAAAATTTTAATATTCAAAATTTTCAAATCTTAAATAAATAAAATAAATATATAATAAATTAATTTTCAATAGCCTTATTTAATAATTATATATTATTTTTAGATAAAATTATGAAAAAATAAAATTAATCATGACTAAAAGCATTAAAAATTGTTTAAAAAAATAAAATAAGTACAAATATTAAAAGAAAAGTACCAAAAAAAAAATTATACCAATTAGTACGATTGGTACAAAGTAATACGAGTGATACAGTCGTTATAAATTGATACAAATCAGTATGGTCAGTACAGATCGATATCCAAATCGAAACGACACTTAAAATTGATTATACTAATTTAAAACAAAATCGATATGTACATGCCGATACATCCCGTACGGTTAGTAAACGGACATACGTATAACAAAAAATAGTAAATAATTTGCTTCATGTTTCTTGGATGTTCACCTTTTATCCGTCATTCATTCACTCACTCACTCACCCACTTTTTTTTTTTTTCCTTCCAAGTTTGTTGATTACCGTAAATTCTAAAATAACCCATTAGGCTAATAATAGTAAAACAAAGACTTAAATAAAAAATTGTCCCCTGAACTATACCCTCTTTCCTACTTTGGTACCTAAAGAATTTTTGGTCCCAATCAGGTATCTATACTATAATTCCGTCAAACAGATTGGTACCTGACACTATCACCGTTAAATAAATGCTGACATGGCAAATAGCACCTAATGAGATCGTGACACATGGCACAAATGCAATGTCGGCCCTAATTATATGATGCCACGTCATCATTGAAATAAAAAAATATTAAAAATTCAAATAAAATAGAAAAAATTATAAAAAAATAAATTTTTTAAATTATAAAAAAAATAAATTTTTTAAAAAGAAAATTCACAATTTTTTTAAAAAATTCAGAATATTGGAAAAAAATACAAAAATTTTAAAAATTCAAAAAATAAAAAAAATAATAAAATTAAAAAAAAATCATATATATTTTTAAAAAATCAAAAAATTCAAAAAAAAAAAATTCACACTTATATTTTTTTTAAAAAAGAATTATAAAAAAATGGAAAAAATAAAAAAAAATTCTAAATTTTTCAGATTTTTAACATAAAAAACAGAAAAAAATTCAAAAAATAGAAAAAATTCAAAAAATTCAAAAACAATTATAAAAAACAAAAAAAGTTAAAAATAAAAAAGTGATATTTATTTTTTTTTTAAATCTGGAAATTTAAAAAAAAAAAAAATAGAGAGAGGGAAAGAGGGAGGCACCGGTCGGCCTCCCCTTGCTCTTTTCTCTCTCTCTCTCCCGATTCGCCCTCTCTCCTTCTCTCTCTTCGGCCTGAGGCCGATTGGCGGCCGACCGACCCCCCCTCGCCGCCCCTCCCTTTCCTCTCTCTTCTTCCTTTCCCTTCTTCCTTTCCTTTCCTTTCCTTTCCTTTCCTTTCATTTCCTTTCCTTTCCTTTCTCTTTCTCTTCCTTTTTTTTTTCTTTCCAGTTTTCTTTTTTTATTTTTAATTTTATTTTGTACAAAATTTTAAAAAAATATATAAATATTCAATTTTTTTTAATTTTTCATTTTTTTAATATATTTTTAAAATTTTCAAGTTTTTTTTTTAATTTCTTTTCGAATTTTTTGATTTGTTTAAAAAAAATGTGATTTTTTTTTTAAAAAAATTTAATTATATTTTTAATTTTCATAATTTGTTTTTGAATTTTATGGTTTTTTATAAAAAAAAAATATGAATTTTTAATTTTGTTTTGAATTTTTTTTATAATTTATTTTTGAATTTTTAACTTTTTTATGTTATTGATGATGTGCATCATAAAATTAGTGTTGACATAGGGTTTTTGCCACATGTCAAGTTCTTATTGGTTTCTATTTTCCATGTTAGCATTTATTTAACGGTATTAGTGTCAGGTACCAACCTGTTTGACAGAATTATAATAGGTACCGGATTGAGACCAAAATAATTTTAGGTACCAAAATGAGAAAGAAGATATATTTCAGGGGCCAATTTTTTATTTAAACTTAAAACAAAAAACAGAACTAATAAAATAAAATAAAATAAAAAAGACAACACAATTAGCTTCAATTGCCATGAAGTTGAACATGTAATATATAGTATAAGAAATTGTTTTAACATATACTGAAAGCTAAATCAAGAACAAATTAAGTAAGCCAGGATGGCGACGGCCGCCATAGCCAAGTATACGTAGCTGAGCTTGGAAGTATAAGGAGATGGAGCAACAGTATTAGCTGGAGACCGAGGAATTGGAGCAAGGCTTGGAGGAGAAGCTGCTACCGATGAGCCTGCTGAGTTAACAGGGATATGAAGTTTCTGATCAGCTTGGCAATGGCCTGGAAACCCACACAAAAAATAGTACTCGCCTGAGCTTTTAAGGGCGATAGCGTCGGTGCCGTTCCCGTATTTGGCAATGGGAGACTCGGGGTTGCATGACTTGAAATCTTCCATTTTCACTTGCGTCACGTCGTGGAATTGGTTGTTGTACTTGAAAACTACAAGCAAAGAATCATTAATCACATCATTATAGGTAGACCTGCTTAAGAGTAGAGTAATTCGCCCGCTCGATCCAGATCGGGTTTGGATAAAAATATTTGTAATTCGAATCGATCCGAATTATTATTTAATAATTAAAAATTATTTTTATTTAAATTTAATTATAAATAAATATTAATATAAAAATGATTTTTTTTAATATTTTAATAATTTATGAATAGTAAATTCAGTTTACGAACCAGTCCGAGTCAAAACTTAAGCGAGCTGGGCAAGGCGAGTGCACCACCTGATCCATGAGCACCTCTAATTATAGGATCAAAAATAATAATAAAATGATGAATCAAAACTTTGATACTAAACTAGTACTAGTTTACGAAAAATTATCTGATCATTGTCAATTAGTTTAAAAACTCAAATTTAATGATACATATTCTTGTAAAGTATAATAAAAAAATATTAAAAAAATTAATTTAATAAAAAAATTTATCAATTTTTAATCTGATTGTGAAATTTAAAAATTTCAACGACAATAGAGCATGATCATAAAATATACCAATATTTTCTAATGCCCAGGATGAAGGAATCATTAGAATTTAAATGGAACCTAAACAACTTGCGATTTGACTTCAAGACATTGTTAAGGGTTTGAAAAAAAAAAAAAAAAGTGGGATTTTAGTAAGAAAAGTATAGCATATATAATTAATTGATTAAATTATTTTGATATTTGTTGTTGTAGTTTATTGATCTTAATAAAGATTAAAGAGGCAATTGATAGAAACTTTCAATTTTAATAATTTTGATTTATGTTATCCGAATTCATCATTTTTTTAAAGTATTTATATCCGACATCTATGTGATATGGATATAAAACCCTTAAAACATATAATATACTCAGTGTTCTACACATACATGTATTTGACATTTATTCTCAAATCCTGGATAACCTATCCCTAAAATCTTAAGTGTTTCTCAAAAGTATATTTAAAAAAAAAGGAAAAAAAAATACTACGGATGTTCTGTTTTAACAAACCCTAAAATATTTTTGAAGAAGGAAGAAGACAATTAATGCATGCTTAAACATTAAGCAGATGAGGAAGGGAAAAAATGGAGGCTGACCAAGGGTATCACCGACAAAGAACTTCTTGGTCGCAGCCCAGTCCTGATAACGAAGGCCACCGCCCAAGATTGTCCAACCAACTGAGTCTCCAACATTGTAGACGGCTGCCATTGATAAACCACAAAGACCCACCATTATCATCATGAAAAGCATTGCCCTCTTAGCCAAATCCATATTTTCCTAACACAGACAGAAACTGCTAGAGAAACTCCAACTAATATATATATATATATATATATATATATATATATATTAAGGAAATAATAATTAATTGGAGTAAGTTTGAGAATTAGGGTTAATATTTAACCCTACTTATAATTATGATGGCATACTATAAATCCTAGTTCAGGAAAGAGGATTTCCTATTAATAGTTTTTTCTTAAAAGCGACTCAAAAATAATGCTTGAACTTGACTTGATGGTAAAGGAAACTTTTAAAATTTAAGTAATCTTGCAATGAGACTTCTCCAATATCAAGACCTTTCTTTTTTTTTTATTTGGTAAAAAATCAATAAATAATATTCTCCTCCCTCACAAATAAAAATAATAAGATATGACAGTTTAAATTCGGACCCATCCAATTCGATTTGAATTAGTATTCAATAAAAATTATTTTTTAATTAAATTAAATTAAATTTAATTATAAGTATATATATATTAATATAAAATATTTTAATATATTTTCGGGCTTGAGAAGTTGGGTCGAGTCTAGGACAAACAAATTTTTACTATCTGAATCTGGCCTGATTCGACCTAATCGATGGACAGTTCTAGTGTTGTGGCCAAAGAAAAATGTTAAAATTCTTATGGATCATTTTTTTATGGATTAATATTTGATACACTGTCAATGTATGGGCTATATACTGTCAGTGCATCTTACGCTGCCACCTATCGAGTTAGGAGTTAGTGGTTAGGGTTAAAAATTAGCTTTTTAATGAGGTATTAGAGTAGGAACGAACTCTATTTTTATTATGAAGATATACTAGTTATTAACTAATAAATTACTTTGTGTTTATCCGAGAAATTAGGATAATTTTACTATCATCACGCGATATTTATTAAAGGAGGAGTTATTTATAATCTATAAAGGATAATATTAAGTTTTTGAATTTAAAAAAACATATAAATAAATCATTGATCTTATATTGTATATAATTAAGATTATAACTTTTTATTTAAATGGGTTAATAATGTTGAAATTCTCAGTGTAATTTTGTTTATTTTTTGTTAAAATATTGTTTGTTTTTATCTTAATATTGGTAAGTATTTTTTATCAGTCATATTAAATTTTATCAATCTTCTAATCAAAATTAAGGGGGAAAAAAAGTGAAAAACGTGTTAAATCATGTCCATTGCACATGGCAATAAATAATAGTCTTTACTCTCTAATTATTAAAAGTGAAAGGAAAAGCAAGCCAGTTCCCAATCAAAGACAACCCTATGATGAAATCCGAACATTTATTAAATCAATGATAAATGTGCTTATCCTTATTCTCAAAGAGCTTAGGCACAAATAGGGAAGGTAATAGAGCGGGATGAGCCGAAAATTATCTTATTTATTTTTTATGAGTATTGAAAACATTTGTCTTCATAGATATCGATCATTCATAATCGCTTCACACTGTTCCAAGTTGCTTCATCCTATTTTTTTATTAATTATTTTTAATTTAATATTTTAAGAAAATATATTATAATTTATTCATGAACATAATTGTTGTCGATTTTAATCACGCAAGTGTACGTATCGTTGACAAGTAATATAATGAAAAGTAGAGTGTCGAAATTGTTACTAATTTTGCTAAGTACTAAAATTAACACAACTCAATCTTTGTGCATTGAATCCAATACATCTTTCACTTGAAAACACATGCTTTCAAGCACTGCACGAGCAATATGAGCCTTGCTTGTAAACCTTGTGATTCCAATGAAAACCCCACGAGCATCATCTCGCCACCATGGAGCAAACAATCCATTAAAAGCAGGAACAAAGTAAACCCCTCCTGTGGAATCAACCTGTAATGCCAAACACCAAGCTTGAATGCAAGTGTGCTTAGGAGCCCGTGATTTGACTGAACTATCTCATCACCTGTGTTGAGAAGGATAAAGGCACCGGTTCCATAAGTGCTTTTGGCCTCACCCTTTCGTCAAGCTTGCCCAACCATTGCAGCATGTTGATCACCAAGACATCCTGCAATTGGAACACCAGGAATAGGCCATCTTTTGCCAATTTTACCAATGAACTCAGAGTTACTTATAATCTTGGGCAGAATTTCAGCTGGTATTCCTAGAGTTTCTAATGTGGTTTTATCCCAATCAAGGGTTTTGAGATTCATGAGCATCGTCCTTGATGCATTAGAAACATCAGTGACATGTAATCCGCCATTGACGCCTCCAGTTAAATTCCAGATTAACCATGTGTCTATAGTTCCAAACAAGGCATCCCCTTCTTAATAGCAGCTTGAACAGCATCCACGTTCTCAATTAACCGTAGAAGCTTCACTGCGCTGAAATAAGTGCTTATGGGGAATCCACATGTTTCCACAAATGTGTTCTGCCTCCTGCCAATTCTTTCTCCAATTCTCTAATGGAAAAATCACCTCAAACATCAAAATATCATAACAGAACAGCAATTTCTCAGCATAATGATAAAACAAATCCTCACTCATTTATTGGTATCAATTCAACCCTTCTCTTCATCTTTCTTCTCTGTTTCATCTGATTCTGATTCTAGCCCTTTCATATTTTTTAATATTTTTTCGAACTGAAGCTATAATTTCTCGATTGAGGAACCCATGGAAACCCAGATGACATGATTGAGATCTTTGTGGATGGATACTAGCGAGAATCCCATGGGCATAACCAATATTATCTAGGTTTCCGATCGAGTTCGTCGAAGCTGAGATTTCAGGTTTTGCTATATCACTCACTGTTGAGATTGTGAAAACCTTGGGTAGTCGTTGTTAGGTACCAGAGTGACGGAATAGTGTCTCACAACTAAAATAAGAGATGAGAAAATAGGAACTGAACACACAAAATTTAACGTGGAAAACCCTCAATGAATAAAGGGAAAAACCACGGGGCAAGACTAGAAGAATTTCACTATGAGAAAATATTACAACACCTCTCTCTAAATACTAGGAGAGAACAACCTCACAAAGAATATAAGAAAGTATACAAGAGAGGAAGAGATAATTCTTGGGATGGTTTTAATACTTCTCCTTAAGGCTCTTTATATAGCCTTCAAGGAGGAACTCCTTCGTTACTCCCACCGATGTGGGATAAGTTCTAACAATTCTCCCACTTGAAGATTTGATTAAACCAATCATATCTTCACACCACTCTTTCTGTCTTGCCATTCCATGTTGCTTACGTTTCTGATAGACCATAGGAGGATCGACACCAAATAAACTTGTCAGTGTTGATTGGCTTTGTCAGAACATCTGCTAGGTTGTCTTTGGTGTGAATCTTTTGCATATCCACACTTCCTTCTTCTACTACTTCTCGAACAAAGTGATACTGTATACCTATATGCTTTGTCCTGGAATGAAAGGCTGGATTCCTTGCAATGTGCAAGGCACTCTGACTGTCACAATACACAATAATCTTCTGCTGCTTGTGCCCGAGTTCTTCCATTAACCTTTGTATCCATATTGCTTCCTTGCATGCTTGGGTAGCTGCCATGTACTCAGCTTCTGTAGTAGACAAAGCTACAACAGTCTGTAACTTAGATAACCAGCTTACCGCTCCTCCTGCAAGTGTGAACACATAGCCAGTAGTGGATTTCCTTTTATTAAGATCACCTGCAAAATCTGAATCAACATAACCCCTGACAACAAGTTCTGATCCTCCAAAACATAATGCAACATCTGAGGTTCCTTTAATGTATCTAAGGATCCTCTTAACAACATTCCAATGCTCTCTACCAGGATCTGCCATAAATCGACTGACCGCTCCCACTGCTTGTGCAATGTCTGGTCTTGTACATATCATAGCATACATAAGGCTTCCCACCGCTGATGCATACGGTACTCGAGACATTTCCATCCTCTCTGCTTCATTTCTAGGACTCATACCTGAGGATAATTTACAATTGACAGGAAGTGGGGTAGATATTGGCTTACAGTCTTGCATGTTGAAGCGTCGCAAGACCTTCCTCAGATAATTCTTTTGAGAAAGCCAAATTTTCCTGTCTTTTCTGTCTCGGTGAATTTGCATCCCTAAAATCTTGTTTGCGGGTCCCAAGTCCTTCATATCGAACTCCCTAGCCAACTGTGCCTTCAAATCTTGGATTCGATCTTTGTTGGGGCCTACCACCAACATGTCATCCACATACAACAGCAAAATAATGAAATCATTATCATCAAACCTCTTGTAGTACGTACAATGGTCTGAACTCAGTCTGTTGTATTCAAGGCTAATTATGAAAGAATCAAATCTCTTGTACCAACATCTGGGCGCCTGCTTTAGACCGTACAGAGATTTGGTCAACCTGCAAACCAAGTTCTCTTTGCCTGTTTCAACAAAACCTTCTGGTTGGAGCATATAAATTTCTTCTTCAAGCTCTCCATGTAGAAAAGCCGTCTTTACATCTAGTTGTTCAAGATGTAAATCAAATGCAGCACACATAGCCAACACTACTCTGATAGTAGTAAGTCTGACAACTGGAGAAAATATCTCGTTGAAGTCAATACCTTCTTTCTGAGCATATCCTTTTACAACCAATCTAGCACGATATCGTTCTACTTGATCATTGCTATCCCGCTTGATCTTGTAGACCCATTTGTTACCAATGGCTTTTCTGCCACGTGGTAATTCCACCAGTTCCCATGTCTCGTTCTTGTGAAGAGCTTCAATTTCTTCCTGCATTGCTGTCATCCACAGAGAAGCATCTGGGCTACTAGTAGCTTCATGAAAAGTTGATGGCTCTCCATCCTCTGTTAAAAGACAGTATGCAACATTGCTCTCCGTAACATACTCCGTGTGCCAATTTGGAGGCCTTCTCTCACGAGTTGACCGTCGAACTTCTACAGCCTCGGACTCAACTGGTTCTGGTACCTCATGCTCTGGTTCTGCTTCAGAAGAATCATCTTCTTGAGAATTTCTATCCATCTGCACTGTAGCAGTCTCTTTTGAAGTGTTGTCATTTGTTTGCTCACTTTGCAGTTCATTTTCTACAAAAACTACATCTCTGCTGACAACAACCTTGCGGGCAGTGGGATCCCACAGGCGATACCCCTTAACACCGTCAGCATAACCCAAGAATATACATTTTCTGGATTTTGGATCCAGCTTTGTTCTTTCTTGGGAGTTGTACATCACGTACACAGGACATCCAAACACATGTAGAGAAGAATAATCAGCTGGCTTTCCTTTCCACATCTCCATAGGCGTCTTCAAACCAATCGCCGTTGATGGTGATCGATTTATCACATAACAGGTGGTTTTGACTGCTTCTGCCCAGAAAGATTTGGCCAATCCCACTGTTCTCAGCATGGCTCTTGTTCTATCTAGGAGAGTTCTGTTCATCCGCTCTGCTACACCATTCTGTTGAGGCGTATGTGCAACCGTGAATTGTCTCATAATACCCTCTTTCTTACAGAATGCTAGAAAGTTACCGTCTACATATTCTCCTCCATTGTCTGTCCTCAAGCACTTGATTCTTTTCCCAGTTTCAAGCTCTACTTGTGCTTTGAACTCCTTGAATACTGGAAACACATCTGACTTCTTCTTGATTGGGTACACCCATAATCTCCTGGAATAGTCATCAATGAATGATACAAAATACTTTGCTCCACCCAGGGATATTTCTGGTGACTCCCACACATCAGAATGGATTAAGTCCAGTATGTGTTTGCTTCTTGTAGTTACTTTAGCAAACTTCAATCTATGCTGCTTGCTTATCACACAGTGCTCACAGAAAGGTAAATTGACCATCTTGAGCCCGGGCAGGAGATTGCGTTCTGCAAGGACTTTCAAGCCTCGCTCTGACATATGGCCTAATCTGCGATGCCACATCATCGTCGTTTCTTCTTGGCTGGCTGCTGCAACTGATGCATCTGCCTCTTGCAACGTCTCTCCCAAAAGCATGTATAGATTGCTTGTGATCTTCTCTGCTTTCATCACCACAAGGTTTCCTTTCACTACTTTCAATATTCCACATTCAGTGTGGATCTTGCACCCGAGGTCATCCAATTGTCCAATTGACAATAAGTTCTTCTTTAAGCCCTTCACATGTCGTACCCCTTGAATTTTGCGAACAGTACCATCATGCATTTTTAATCTGACGGTACCGACTCCAGCAATATCTAAGGCGTGATCATTTCCCATGAACACAGATCCTTCCGAAATAGGTTCATAAGTGCAAAACCAATCTCGGTGTGGAGTCATGTGCCATGTCGCACCTGAATCCATTATCCAGACATCATTGAGTTTCTTTCCGCCTTTAGAACTAGTCGCTGCTTCACTATACAAGATTTCTCCATCATCTGAGGTACTTGCAACACAACCTTGGGAGGTTGATGTTTCAGAATTCTTTTCTCCACCCTTCTTATTATGCCAACACTCCTTCTTCGAGTGCCCTCTCATGCCACAATTGTAGCATTTAAGATTCTTCCTTCTTCGAGATTTTGATCTACCATGATTCTGACTCCCACTGGAGCCACGTTCTGTTGATCTGCCTCTCATCACCGTTAAAGCCTCTGCTTGCTTTGAATTTTCTGACCTTTCCTCCTTATTCTTGCGCCTGGATTCTTCTTCAAGAATAGCACCGGCAACATCATCAAAGTGAAGAGAGTCACTAACATTGTTATTTGTGATGTTGATGATGAGTTGATCATACGAATCTGGTAAACTCTGAAGTAGAAGTTCCGCACGTTCATTTTCCGCTATTTTGAAATCTGATGCTGTGAGTTGAGCAAATAGCGTATTCAGAGTGTTGATGTGATCCGTTACCGACGTGGATTCACTCATTCGAAGAGTGTAGAGTTTCCTCTTCAAGAATATTCTGGTGTGAAGTGACTTCACCTCGTACAATTTGTTTAGAACATCCCAAATCTCCTTTGCAGTCTTCTTCTCTGCAACACTTGACAAAACTGAATCCGCCATTGCTAGGTGCAGATTGGCAACAGCATTGTCATCCTTCTCTTTCCACTTTTCATCAGTCATTTCTGTGGGTCTACTTTCAATTGCTTCTAGACAATTATCCTTCCTCAAAATTGCTCTTATCTTCAATTTCCACAAGGAGAAATTTCTCCCACTGAACTTCTCTATCTCGAATTTTGCTGCCATGGTTGTACACGAACTGAAGCGAGTTACACTATTTCACCGTGAATAGTACCGTATACGTGAACAGTATTGTACGTATGTCGTACACTAGAACAAATCCAGTATACGTTAACAATTACTGCAAAAGTATACAACCACACGTATGAATAATAACCGTATCTGTGAATAGTACAGTACAATTGAATAGCCCGTATACTGGAACAGTGACCGTAGCCCGTGAATAGTGCACCAGGTAGGTTCCCAGGAAAGAGAGGTGGGTCACTGATAGACACACTTAAATACCAAGTCTTTCCTAGCCAGAACTTCCCTAGACACTTTCACACTACCACACTTTATTTCCAGCAACAAGAATAATTCTTTTCTGATGTGGAAGATCAGACAATACTGCAACCACAGAGCATACTAAGAACCAACACTTTCACTGCAGCGGAATAAGGACCACGAACCAATGGCTCTGATACCACTGTTAGGTACCAGAGTGACGGAATAGTGTCTCACAACTAAAATAAGAGATGAGAAAATAGGAACTGAACACACAAAATTTAACGTGGAAAACCCTCAATGAATAAAGGGAAAAACCACGGGGCAAGACTAGAAGAATTTCACTATGAGAAAATATTACAACACCTCTCTCTAAATACTAGGAGAGAACAACCTCACAAAGAATATAAGAAAGTATACAAGAGAGGAAGAGATAATTCTTGGGATGGTTTTAATACTTCTCCTTAAGGCTCTTTATATAGCCTTCAAGGAGGAACTCCTTCGTTACTCCCACCGATGTGGGATAAGTTCTAACAGTCGTTGGATTACATCTTCCATGTACTTTTTTTCCTGTTACCTATTCGTTTATTTAGATTTTAATTTTCGATTTCTTTCGAACTAATTATGAAATTTTCAGCAGTTGATTGATGACAAATTCGTAGTTTAATTAATGATTGTGGTTAGGATTATGAAATTTAACCCTATAAGATTCTTTTTGGGTTAATTAATCACTGATTATATGATTCATGTTGCTGGAGATTTGGGCTTTGTAACCCCAGAAATTAGGGTTTTTTTTGTGTGTTTAGGTGTTAGGGTTCATTGTCAATAATAAAGAAATCAATCTTTGATGATAAAGTTGAGTTGAAGATTGTGAAATAGAATTTTGGTGGCACCGTTTTTAAAATTAAAAATTGTTTTCTTGTAAATATAATATTAAACGGTTAATTTTTTTTATTTTTTGTTGTTAAAATTATAATTTATCAATCTAAATAAAAAAATCAAAATAACGAAGCTTTGTAGTTTGAAAACTTATTTGACTATTGATAGAAAAACTAAAAGTATCAAGCCAATAACATAATTCATAATTACAAAAATCGAGGAATCGGTTCAATTAATTCTGATTCAATTAAAATAAATTAAAATATAAATAAATATAATATTAAATATAATAAATACTTAATAAAAATATATATTTAATTAAATTGTATAATTTTTAATATAAAATTAAAAATTCAAATCTTATCACTTATTAAAAAAATTAAAATAGAATGTTAAAGGCCTTTGGTTTTTGCTTCCTAGTGCAGAAAAGAAAGCCATCGAGAGCTGCTTCTGGCAATTGCTCACTCAGGCACTAAATATTTGACCACCATACAATTCCTTGACTCTATTGAAAGAAAAAATGGAGAACGAAACTCTCTCTCGGGAAGAAGAAGCAGAACTGCAGCGGAGCAACAAGAGAGTTAAGGAAACCCAAGCATCTTCACAGAAAGAGCAGGTAGATAATCGCTCACCTGAAAGAAAGGTTATTTCCTACAAGGACTCCCTTTTGGGACCAGACTATGGTTTGTATGAACAAAGCTTCCTGGAAACCGAGGATGAAGAGATGGAAGCAGATTCGGAGGAAGGAGAAAAGGAAGAACAAGAGATGGGAGAGAAATCTGAGGATATCTACATTAAGCTGACTAAGGAGGAGAAGAAAAGAATACGGGAGAGATGGGCAAAGTCACTCATAGTTAAAGTCTTTGGAAAAACAGTGGGATATCAGCACCTAGTCTTCAAGCTTAATCAACTTTGGAAACCCAAAGGCAGATTGCTCCTTATTGACCTGGGTTACGATTATTTTCTTGTTAAGTTCCAGTCCTCAGAAGATTATAATACAGTTATACAAGGGGGTCCATGGTTTGTGGGGGGAAGATTCTTAACTATAAGGAAATGGGTGCCAAATTTTAGAGCTTCTGAAGCTTCTTTTAACTCAGTAGCTGTCTGGGTACGTCTTCTGGAACTACCCATCGAATAGTATGATACAGACATCCTTACAAAGATAGGTAGAAGATTGGGGGGCCTCCTCAGAGTGGATAACTTCACCCTAGCCGAAGAAAGAGGGAAATTTGCAAGACTATGTATCCAAGTTAACTTGGATAAACCACTGCGCAGGTTTGTAATGGTTGAAGGAAGGAAGCAAGCCATAGTATATGAAGGTGTCGAATTATTGTGCTTCTACTGTGGCAAGGTAGGCCACCGAAAGGATGTCTGCATGGATTCTCCTAAACCAGTCCACGTAAACACGAGCCCGGAGACAGGAAACAGGAGGGAACAAACCATGAACATGGAAGATAGTGTGGAAGAAAGTAGGGTTACAAAGGAGGAGGAAGGGTACGGACCTTGGATGTTGGTTCAAAGAAGACGACAAAAAACAAAGCCAAATATTAGAGATATTGATATTTCACAAAAAGGAGCTTTTGGTTCAAACAGTAGAAAAAACAAGGGTCAGAGGTCAACCGATCAGGTTTCTACTTTGTTGCAGGGGGCTGCTGGTCAGTTCGGTCAGACGGGATAGGAGTACGGCAGGCGAGGTGGGACATAATAGTGATAAACAATTTGATAAACTGCAAATGCCAATTTCTCAGCTAAAGGGAACCACGACAGCAGACAAGGTGGGTTTAGGGATATCTGCAAGCAATAGTACAAAGCTGTCGGCACCCTTGAGACAGGACAAAACTATGATACCTGGTGAGACACGAATTTGTGTAAAAGATGACAGAAACAAGGAAGAAGCAGGGACGGGCAGTAGCTTTCCTCGTATCTGGCAGGATTCATTACCTGGGAAAGTTGGTGTATTGGGGACCACCACCATGCAAACCAGCTTGAATCTACTCAAAGACAAAATACTAAACCCGAATCTTCCCACTATTTTTCCCTCCACAAACCGTCCCTCCACAAAACCCATTTCACCAAAACAACCGCAGCTGACCCAAAAACCTAAAAACCATGACCACTCCCTGGACCCATTGAAGACTCAACAGACCCGAGTTCAGGGGTCTCAATGCAAGCCAACGCATGCGGCTGTGTATCAACCATCGGATGCGAAGGCAGCGTGCCCACCTGATTCAAGAACGGAGAGAAAGAGTGGCTTCAAACTCACCACTAGGCCAGCTGGGTCACACCCAAGATCCCCTCAGGAGCGCCCTGAACGAGGCAGGAGTGGTGGCAGATTTCACCGATCCATCTCGCCAAGAGATAGAGGCCAACAGCGCCACAAGGGAGCCACGACTAACACCAACTATTGCCCTCTGGAATCGACCACCAATGCTGATCTTACCACCACCTGCGCTGCCATTTCCAACACAAAGCTCATCAACATCCTGCATGATGAACCGGTTTTTCACTGCTCCAGAGGAAGCCCAACAGTGGATAATGGAGATCCCGACGTCTCCATTGAGGGACAGAGCGCTCGAGGTCCACATGAGGAACCCACAGTTCACTGCTCTGAAAATAATGGTGGACACATGTGTGAACCATTTTCGGCTGTTTGTCAGTTCATTAGTGATCCAGGGAATCGAATCACTACTCCACAAGGTGGAGCTGATACCAAGAGTGGAGCTACAACCAGTGTGGAGGAGGGAGGATTTCGAGACCTTCCCACAAACCCCCCATATCATAAGCCGATGTCTGTCCTCGTATGGAATTGTAGAGGGGCGAGACACCCTGCCTTTATAAGGACTGTGAGAGACATGGTTAACCAGCACAATCCTCAAATTATGATTATTACAGAAACTCGAGCAAGAGGGGAGGACGTGCGTCATATTATTGACAGATTGCCTTTTGATGCATGGAAGGACACAAATACCATAGGTTACCAGGGAGGTCTGTGGATGCTGTGGTGCTCCGACATGATCACAGTGGAGGCTCTATGCAACACGGAACAGAAGATCCATGCACTTGTCAAGGTACACATTACAAACTTTTCCTGGATTTTCTCTGCTATCTATGCTAGTCCTAGGCTTAGAGAAAGGAGATTTCTTTGGGAAAATTTAAAAACTATTGCTACTACTCATAATCTACCATGGCTTATGGCGGGAGATTTCAATGAGGTTTTGTCTGCGGAAGATAAAAAAGGAGGACTCCCAGTCTCTTTTAACCGTCTTAAAGAGTTTCATGAGTGCTTGAGCTCATGTCAAATGATGGACCTGGGTTTCAAGGGTCCGAGATACACATGGTCAAACCTGCGTGAGACTCACCAACTCATCCAAGAACGAATCGACTACGGCTTAGCAAACCCCCAGTGGAGGTTGTTATATCCGGAGGCTTCCATCACTCATCTTCCGCGAACCAGATCGGACCACTGCCCCATCCTCATCTCTCTCTCGGGGTCCCAAGTCCGTGGCACTGTTAAACCGTTCCGGTTTCAGAAAATGTGGCTCGATCACCCTGATTTCCTGCCAATCCTGCATAATCACTGGCACATAGGTAATCAATCCCTGGTCCAGACTATTACCAATTTTACCCAGGACCTGCAGAAATGGAACCGAGACACTTTTGGTAATGTTTTCTTCAAGAAAAGACGATTATTAGCTAGGCTAAGGGGGATCGAAAAAGCTTTAGAGACCAACCCAAATGACTTCCTTCTTAATCTGCAAGAAACACTCATGAAAGACTACCAAATTATCCTAAAGCAGGAGGAGGATCTATGGGTGATGAAATCAAGGGTGAATTGGCTCATTGAGGGCGAAAGGAACACAAAGTTCTTCCATTTATCCACGGTAGTCAGAAGGAAACATAACAGGATTGAAGGGCTTCATGACAGCATGGGAAATTGGGTGTCCGAGAAGACTGGTGTTGAAGACATTATCAGAAATTATTTCTTAACACTGTTCTCCTCTTCCAAATCACATGAGGAGAGGACTGTTAGCCCTTCCACTCTCAGATGGGTTGCACTCACTACGAATGACATGGAAAGCCTGCTTACCCCGATCTCGGATGAAGATATCGCAAAGGCAATATGGTCGTTCAACCCTTTCAAGGCCCCGGGCCCGGATGGCCTACACCTCATTTTCTTCCAAAGATGCTGGGTTCATATTAAGGACACAGTGGAGGACTCAGTTAAAGCAACCTTCAGAAATGCGAAGCTCCCCGAGGGCATCAACGATACTCTGATCTCCCTAATCCCGAAAACACAGTCCCCTACTTCAATCTCACAATTTAAACCTATAAGTCTCTGCAACACCACGTACAAGGTGGTTACCAAGATTCTTGTTCATAGGCTTCATCCGTTTCTTAACAAATTGGTTTCCCCTCTCCAAGGGAGTTTTATACCAGGGCGCCAGATTACGGACAATGCCATCATTGTCCAAGAAGTGATCCATTCTATGAGAAGAAAAACGGGGAGAGTGGGTTCAATGGTGTTAAAGCTGGATTTGGAGAAGGCTTATGATCGACTCGAATGGGGCTTCCTCAGGAAAGTCCTCCATTACTTTAATTTCCCTGAGTTGTGGATTAAACTAATTATGGATTGTGTGACATCCTCTTCCCTTTCAATTTTGGTGAATGGAGGGAAGCTTGAGAGTTTCCAGCCATCGAGAGGAATTAGACAAGGAGATCCTCTATCTCCTTATCTCTTCATCCTCTGTATGGAATTCCTGAACCTCCAGATTATGGAGGCTTGTGATTTGAAGAGATGGCAGCCAATCCGGACCTCCAGACAAGGACCAAAACTCTCCCATTTATTCTTTGCAGATGATATTATACTCTTCTCAAAAACGGATAAGAAGTCCACTTCCACGATCAAGAAGGTCTTGGATAATTTCATGACGGAATCTGGGCTAAAGATTAGCTCAGATAAATCAAGGATACTCTTCTCACCTAACACAAGTAGCGTCCAAAGGGAGTGGGTCACAAGCGCTCTAAGCATCCGAGCCACGGAGGATTTGGGAAGGTATCTGGGTTTTCCTATCCACACTAGGAGAGTGAGTAAGAGGGACTACAACTTCATAGTGGAAAAAGTCTGATCTAAGCTTTCCGGGTGGAAGGCAAGTCTGCTGTCACCAGCGGGTCGGCTTATTTTAATCAAAGCATTTACTGCTGCAATCCCGACATACTACATGCAATGCCGTACTTTACCTGTGGGGAATTGTGATGAGTTGGATAGAATTAATAGGAATTTCCTGTGGGGGGTAATGAATCCTCAAGAAAACTGCACCGCATGTGTTGGGCGAAAGTCACCAAATCGAAAGAGGAAGGAGGGTTGGGACTAAGGAAGGCAAGAGTCAGGAACCAAGCGCAAATTGTGAAACTGGGTTGGAGAATACTCCATGAACCAACGAAACTCTGGGTTCGGGTGTTGATATCAAAATATGTGGAAGGAAGGCATACCACTAAGCCCGTAACCGTTGCTTCTCCTACATGGAGAGCCTTGCGTGGAGTTAGTTGTTGGTTGGAAAAAAGGGCTGAAATGGATCATACAGGACGGAGAAAGGGTAAGTTTTTGGAAGGACAATTGGACTGGTAAGGGACCCCCCCGACTCCATTTACAAGGTCCTTTGCTTCAACTAGAAGAACAAATCACGTTGAAACAGGTGAAGAAACAGTGGGAGGAGCAAGGGTAGCTACCATTATCCATGGAGATCCCTCTGGACCTACTTATCCAATTTCTTAGCATTCCTTTCTCCTTGAATGAAGGAGGGAGAGATAGTTTATGTTGGAACTTCTCTAAGTCTGGAGAATTCACCCTGGACAGCGCCTATAATCTAATTGACAAAGAAGGTCTGGCAACGCAGGGAAGTAATCTTGTAGATCTGAATTGGGTTTGGAAACAAAGGCTCCCCCCAAGATCAGCTTTTTCCTCTGGGAATGTGTTCACCAGATTCTACCAACCAAAGAGTTTTTAAACCGTCGAGGAATGCATATTCCAAATGTCTGCCCCTTTTGCAGCAATCATGAAGAGAATATTGAACACTTACTAAGGAATTGCTTAGTGGTGAGAAGTTGGTGGGATAAACTGTACCCTCATATTGATACACTGCAACAGAGGGACCTTGGCTGGATAGAATGGATAAAGATGAACGTGAGATCACGATTGTGGCTACCTAATCACAAAATCCCATGGAAAATTGTTTTCAGTTTCTTTCTATGGGAAGTATGGTTGACTAGGAATGCAATGGTGTTTCGAGGGAAAGTGGATGAAAGCAGAATGGTTACAAGAGTAGTGGAGAAAGCAGGGGAATTTTTTGCTCTATCACAACCTCTGAAGAGAGTCCCCCTACCTTCAATCATTGGTATCACATGGAAAGCACCACCTTTACATTGGTTTAAACTTAATACTGATGGGTCCTCTATTGGGAACCCCGGTAAAGCAGGGGCATGAGCGATCATCAGAGACCATGATGGGAAGTGGATTGTAGGATCATTCAGACACATACCGCAGGCCACCAGCGTTGAAGCCGAACTGTGGGCACTGAGGGATGGACTTCACTTAGCTAAAAAGGCTAAGATTAGGAACTTGGAGATTGAAGTGGATGCCACAACTGTCATTAGTCTTATCACCAACCAGGGAGCTACAAATTTCTTTCTTAATACCCTTGTTTGTGATTGCAGGACTCTCCTTTCTGAGCTTGACCAGAGAAAGATAAAGCACATTTTTCGGGAGGGGAACAGATGTGCTGACGCCCTAGCTCGTAGAGGGAGCAATTTTCATAACCCCCCATTAGCAGATGTTTTTAATATTAATGATCTCTTTGTTGTTTGTAATGTACCACCTGTGTTTTTATCCCCGATTTTATCGGCTGAGGCCAATGGGGAAGTGGTGTATCGGACTATCGGTTAATTTATGAAAGCTCCTTTTAATGACCAAAAAAAAAAAAAATTTTAAATGAAAAAAATAAAATCGATTTAATCTATTTTTTAACCGATTCAAATATTTTTTTTATTGGCTCACAAACAAAATAGCTCATTTTAAAATATATATCAGACCGGACAGTTATCCGATTCTCGATTGAACTGAGTTGATTGATAAATTCGATCTGATTTTCTCAAGACTAATTTTAACACCCAATTCAAGATAAACAATCAGACAAAAAAAGTGATGATCAACGTTAAGGAAAAATCCAGATAAACATATGACCATTATGTTTATTTATAAATAAAAAAAGAAAAAGCAAAGGAAATGGAGAAAAAAAAATGAAATACCTGCAAATAGAGCTGGTACGAGCATCCATCCAAACAATGGCGGGATAGAGAGGAGAACCAATAGATTTGCTCCAAACAAGAGTTGTCTCTCTTTGATTGGTCAACCCACTCTCCATATTGTAACCATCAGCCGTTGCCTTTTCTACTGCCTTTGTTATTCACAATCTCTCCACCCACCTACCACCGCAAGTTTCCGATCATTTTTTTTAATACAAAAATCAAAGAAAATAAGAAAAGGAGAGTGGGTTTTGAAGGAGTACCCGGCTTCAGGGTAGAACTGAGTAAACTCAACCTGGTGGGATCCGATTGGGCTAGCAGATTTTTCGTAGATGATGAACCGAGTGCTGGTGGTGCCTTGGTCGATGGCCCCGATGAAAACTCTTTCCTTTGACATTTTCTTCTTTGTTCTTCTTCTTCTTTTTGGATGTTGGTCAACTTTGTTGCAGAGATTAAACAGAGGAAAACAGAGTGAAGAGGGGATGCCTTTTGTATTGGGATGATGGTCCGTAGATCTGCTAGTTTTGGATTCGAATTGAAAACAGGATATAAATACGATATCTTTAATAAATAATAAAATTATATATATATATGATATGTTTAAATATGAGTAACATGAGACGTATTATAGATATCTTCATGGGATATGAGTTGGATTTGGTTATGATCCGAATTTTTTTTATATCTCTTACCAAACTCAATTCAGTAGATCCAAAAATTCGTTTTACTGTTTATAAAAATATTAAAATATTTTTATAATTAACAAATAAATTTTTATTCATAAATAGTAATTCAGGTCGAATCGGTCTGAATTAAAAAAAAAACCTTATCCAGCAAGGTCCAATACAGGTCGTCCTGTTGGGCCGGCGGTAGACCTGACAGTATTGGACACGACACGGAAAAAATAACTAAAACACGAACACGACACGAATACACGAACATGTCAAAATCTATACAACACAAATTATTAACACGACAAAATTTATACAAATATAAAACATTTTAAACACGATTATAACACGAAAAAAATACATGAACACGACATGAATACACGAATTATCAAATCTAAACAACGGATAACCCGATCATTAAACAGATCTCAAGTATCATATTCGTATTGAAAATTTTAACATATTTAATAATTTATGTTAAAGTAAGATTACTTTAATTATATTTATTACTTTAACAATTTATATGTATTTATATTTACACAATCAACATAAAAAAAAAAATACCATACACAATATACATTTACGAATTACCAGCTCTAGAGGTTGATTTATTTCCATGGAAAATTTTCCTTTTTTTCTTTTTTTTTTGAAAGAAATTAAGATTTATTAGATATTAATGGCATCAGTCATTACAACTTGATGTATAATAGAAGGGTAATCTTCTATCCAAAATAAATCTTCAGTGATTTGTAAACTAAATCTGGCTAAAACATGTGCTACTGCATTTCCTTCTCTTCTGATGTGTTGGGCTTTGCATTCATCGAAATTGTTCATCATCAATCTTCCTTCCTCCATAAAAGGACCTATACTTGACAGGTCATCCTCCTCCATTTGCAATTTTTTAATGACCACAAGTGCATCTCCTTCAACAATTACTCGTTTGAATCCCATTTGGTGAGCAACTTCCATTGCCTTTAAAGCTGCCATGGCTTCTAATATACAAGCTTCAGTACACTGCTTGATTTTAACTGCTGCCGCTCCCATCACAAATCCTTCGAAGTCCCGGATAACTACTCCTATTCCACATTGTTTAAGATTTGCATCAAAAGCTCCATCAAAATTAACTTTGAGGACAGCCATTGGTGGAGGTTGCCAATGAATCTAACACCTTACTTGTGAATTGGGATTGTTTCGCACTTGAGCTTGTTTGTATTCGTGTACATAGCATCTGATGTGTTCTGCTATTCTCTTTCCATCTGGTTTTTGTCCTCCTTTAGACTCTATATTTCTTGCATACATAAGTCCCATAGAGTCACTAGAAAGCTATCGAACTCCTCTGCATTGAGCTGTATTGCAGCATTCTCCAGCCATTCCACTATGCTGTCCACTGGGATATTTACCAGTGTTTGAGGAAGATGGATCAGATCAAAGACTTCCCTCGGCAATACACATTCCCGCAAAGCATGTAGATCAGTTTCTACTCTAGTCTCGCATCTAAAACACATGGGATTCAATTCTTTGAGTCTGGAAGCGAGGTTAGACTTTGTTGGAATGATACTATGACAAAGGCGCCAACCAAATAATTTGATCTTGTATGGTACATTGGCAGACCATAAAGTTTTCCAGATAAATCTTGGTGGTCCATGAACAGCTTGCTTCTGTGCTAAGACTTTATAACCACTTTTCACAGTGTATTTCCCATCCTTTGTGTAGTGCCATACCATCCTATCTTGTGGTCGAATAGAGGTATATTACATATAGCCGTAGCTTCCTCTTGAGAAAATGGCCACTCTTATGATATCTTATTTCCATGTCATGGTCCTTTCATCAATAAGCATATCTACTGTTCTTATTCGTGTCACAGTATTCGATGTTGAGAGTACATGGAGATAACCATTAACATCTAGCCATTTCTCATCCCAAATGTTGATAGACTTTCCATCACTAACTCGCCATCTAACACCATCCATTAACACCTCTTTTGCATTCCAAATGCTTCTCCAAATATAGGAGGGATTGGATCCCAGACTGGACTTCAGCAAAGTGCCTTGTGGGAAATACTTTGCTTTGAATATTTTGAAACATAAGGAGGATGTATTATGAATCAGACGTCATCCTTGTTTGCCCAGCAGTGCCTTGTTGAAAATCTGTAAATTCCTAAAACCCAATCCACCCATGTTTTTAGGCATACAAACCTTGTCCCACTGAAGCCAGTGTATTCCTTCACCCCCAGGTTTACTAGACCACCAATAATTTCTAATAATGTTGATGAGTTCATCGCACAGAGTCTTGGGCAGCAAGAAGCAGTTCATAGCATAAGTTGGTAAAGATTGAAGAATGGCTTTAATGAAAATTTCCTTACCACCAAATGATAACAGTCTTTTGCTCCAGGTATTGATTCTGGTCTGTACTTTGTTGGTGATTTCCTTGAAAGCTTTTTTTTTCCCTTCCCTATCATTGTTGGTAGCCCAAGATATTTGTCCGGCTTGGTTGCCACATGAATTCCAAACAACTATTGAAGGTCATCTCTTTGTCTAGTAGTAGTGTTTGGGCTGAAGAAAAGAACCGACTTCTCAAAATTAATCTTTTGTCCTGAGCTTTCCTCGTATAGCTTTAGCATGTGCTTCAGTCTTTCTCCATTGTTTCTATTTGCTCTTGCAAACAGCAAACTGTCATCTGCGAAGAAAAAGTGATTAACTCGAGGACCAAATCTGCTTGCTTGAACACCAAGTAGTTCTCCATCTTTTTGTGATCGTGATAACATGGCCGACAAACCTTCTGTACAGAGCAAAAATAAGAATGGTGATAGAGGGTCTCCTTGTCGAAGCCCTCTACTCGGTTTAAAAGCATCAGTAATTTTTCCATTAATAATGATTGAATAGGAAACTGTAGATACACACTGCATAATGTGTGAAACCCATCTATCCTCAAAACCCATCCTAATCATAATTGACTTCAGGAAAGACCACTCTACCCTATCGTATGCTTTGCTCATATCCAATTTGAGAGCAAAAAAACTTCTTCCCCCATGTTTCTTATTTTTCAAAGCATGTACAAGTTCATAAGCAACCATAATATTGCCAGTTATCAACCTCCCTGGAGTAAACGCACTTTGATTCTCACTAATGCATGTAGGAAGAATAAGCTTCAATCTATTCACAATGACTTTGGCAATAAGCTTGTAAATCACATTGCACAGACTTATAGGCCTAAAGTGTGACATAGTTTTTGGATTTTTATTTTTTGGAATTAGCACAATATGTGTGTGATTATAGGCAGACAAATCAGATTTACCATTAAGAACATCAAGAGAAAGGGTTATGATATCTTTACCAACAATATGCCAATATTTTTGAAAGAAAAGTGCAGGCATACCATCGGGTCCAGGAGCTTTTGTTGGGTGCATTTGTTTGAGTGCTTTAACCACTTCCTCAGCTTGGAAATCTGAAAGGAGAAAATTGTTCATCTCATTTTTAACTCGACGATCAACTGTCTCAAGAATGTTCTCAGTATTTGGTGATCCATGGGATTCAAATAGTGATTGGAAATAATCCAAGACTATCCGATGCAAGTCTGCCTCCTTGTCACTAACTAGTCTATTTTCATCCTCCAAAGCTAGAATGGAATTTTTCCTCCTTCTCGCATTAGCTTGTGCATGGAAATAGGCAGTGTTTCTATCTCCTTCCCTTAGCCATTGAATCCGTGATCTTTGCTTCCAGTAAACCTCCTCTTTTTCCAACAGTTCATCTAGCTGTCTTTTTGCATCTTGCTCCCTCCTTAGTGTATCATCATCAGTATGGAGCTATTGTAGTCTTCTAATATGTTCATGAAGCTCTTGGATTCGTAACTTGATTGCTCCAATATTAGCAGAATGCCATTTTGACAATTTACTACCCGTCTCCTGTAAGCGAGACATTACCTCTCTATTTCCTGTTTTCTTCCACACCTCAGCTACAACATCTTCACAAGCTTTTTCTGTGGCCCATAATGCTTCAAAGTGAAATCTTTTCTTTCTGCCTTTTGTAGACTCGACATATGTACTTCCCATTGTATCCAAAAGTATCGGACAATGATCTGAACGGGAATTTATGAGGTGCTCAACTAAGTATTCAGGAAACATATCACACCAGCTTTTGGTAGCTAAGACCCTGTCAACCTTTCACGTACAAGATCTGCTTTCCTTCGATTGTTAGTCCATGTGTACCAAGTCCCACGAAAACCAGCATCCAACAGGTTACTTTCTTCAATGGCGTCTCTAAAGGGTCTTTCATTTCTCAAGCAATTTCCACTCTTCTCACCACCATGTGCAATTTCATTAAAATCTCCAAAGCATGTCCATGGTAAATTGGATTGACCAGCTAATCTCTTTAACAGCTCCCACGAACTCTCCCTCCTGCTTGAATCTATTCACCATAAAAACCAGTCACTCTTTGATAAGCTTGGTTATTTTCCATCAACTCCATGTCAATGTGATTCTTCGAAAAGCTTTTCAACCGTAAGTCCACATCGCTTCTCCACATCATTGCCAATCCCCCACTTCTACCAGCACTGTCCACCACTACACAATTGTCCATATCGCACGTCCTCCGTATTCTGTCAAACTCACTTGAAAAAAGCTTTGTTTCACATAAGAACACCGCCTCGGGAGCTTTGTGTTGAATGAGCTTTTTCAAAGCTCGAACTGTCCGTGGATTCCCAAGCCCACGGCAGTTCCAACTTATAAGCTTCATGGCGAACGGCGGAGCTGGTATCCAGACTCCGCCAAATGTTTGGTTTCCTGTTCCTTCCCTTTGTTGTTACATTTGAGTTTCTTGTTAACCTTGTCCAAATCCATTTGTACTACTTCCTCTGCTATATCTCTGCATTTCCTTTTCCCTACTTCCATCTCAACGGTAGAGCTGCTGTTCCCAGATTGTCTTGCCAATTTCTTCCACTTGCCTTGGATTATGCCATCTTTGTATGATTCATTCCCATTTACTTTTTCCTTTTCCTTATTCATTTTTGCCATTTTTCCAGATTCTTGTTGATTGGATGGAGCTCTATTATTGGTAACAATAATTCCACCTGTTTCGCCATTTTGATTCTGGTCTTGATTTCTTTCCTTTCTGCTTGCTTTTGACATATCCTGATCTTTTGGTACTGGACCCCCAATGGATGCCGCAAACTGTGCCTCTGATTTAGTTTGGTCAATCCTGGAATTAAGGCCATTGATATTGCTTTCCAGAATTTGTCTTCTTTCCATACCTTTGTATTTCCTTCCTCCAACCTTCCGTGTATCGGCCGTCATCGGATCACCGTTCATGGCCATTGCAGATTTGAAACTCAAACCAGGTTGATCTCCTTCCATCGATCTCCTTGCCCCTGTTCTTTTTATTGGCGAAGCTCGTAGCCAATCTCCATATTGTTTGAACTGAACATCCTGGTTTTGGTTTTTACTGCCATCGTCATTTTGCTTCAAATCACAATCAAAATCTATATGTCCCAGTATCCCACAGTCATAGCAAAAACTAGGAAGCCTCTCAAATTTTAATCTGCCCCATTGATTTCCTCCTTCAGCCGATCTTATCAATAAGATAGTTCTCCTTAGTGGTTTAGTTATGTCCACCTCCACTCTTACTCTTAAAAATCTACCCCATCCCCCATCTTGACAATTCATATCCACATCAATTAAGTGACCAATTTTACCACCTATTCGTATAGCCATGTCTTTGTGTAACCATCCTATTGGTAGATCATAGATCCTTACCCAGAACAGAGTAGTGTTGAATTGGTAATCCTTGGGGACGCAAACTGGCTTTGTATGGTTGTAGGAGCAACAGGTGTTTGTCAAAATTCCACGGACTTCCATCGATGATTCTGTCTTTATCTCTTGCTGATGAGAATTTGAAGAGAAAAAGATTTGTATCCAGTACACATATAGTAACATCTTTGGCTGTTCTCCATACCAACTTGAAAGTAGTGATCATAGCATCTTTGTTGAAATGTCTTCTCGTCAACAGCTTCCCAACGAGCCATGGCTTTGAATCTCCGTCATCCAACAACCCTTGTATGTCTTCAGTGTCAACCGAATCGTTTTCTTCCTCTGTGAGATTGAGTTTACTCCACAGACCCTCCAAATCTTCTGCCATAGATCTAACTGCGATAGAAACCCTCTAATATTTCCCTAAGAATACTATTTGAATCCCAAGGACACACAAGAGAAGTCCTGAGAAAGTAACGCCTCGTATCAAACAAGAATCACTTTTCCTCCCACAGAGAAGCTAGGGAGACTTTTAGCATCCAACATTTTTTAGGTGCAGTAGAATAATTTTCCTTTTTTTTCTTGGGATGTGGAAAGAGTTTATTAAAACATTTTTAAAATATGGAAATTTTTTTAAAACAAGAAATGTGATTTATTATTTTGAATAATTTGGTTAGGATTGTGACAATTATGAATGTTAATTTAATATCTTCCTCCTTTTAGAAATTTAATAATAATCGTTGCTATCAAATATGGAAAAACCAAAACTAAAGATTTGTTGGCATTGATTTTGCCTTAACAGATGCTACTTTTATTACATCAATATTTGGAGAATTATCTTAGATTTTATCAAAATTAAGTAAGGACTCTAAAGTATCATATCATGAATAAGTAAATAATTAAAAAAAAAAATCATCCCCTAAACCTAAATATATTTTGAATAAACAAATTTTGTTTCACACTTGTAAAAAAAAAAAAAAGTGCACCAATTTACTAATTAGACCGGCTTAAGGATCAGGCAATCCGCCTGGCCCGACCCATATTTGGTCGGTTTGGGTAGAGATTTTTTTATTTCGGATCAGTCCGATCCGAATTATTGTTTATATAATAAAAAATTATTTTTATTTAAATATAATTATAAAAATATATAAATATTAATATAAAAATAAAAATAATTTTCTTAATTTTTTAATATTATTTAAACAATTAAACGAGCTTGCGGGCAGACTCGAACTCATCCAAGATCGAACTTGGATAAGGAAAAAAAATTTAGGTCGCGGTCCGGCACAACCCATAAGCAAGTCTATTACTAATCAATTTTGTGTTTTTTACTTTTAAATTGTCGCAATTAATATTAATAATCTAATAAAAAGGAGCATTTAGACCAAATATTTACTTATGCTATTTTTTTTTTTTATTTACTTATGCTAATTGAAGCGTACAGATCTAAATGAAATAAAAAATTCTTATTTATAATAATTTTTGGTTTGCTCTTTTATTTTTCCAATTTACAGTGTACATGATTCATCATTTTTGAAAAATATAAATGAAAAAATATTTATACATGACAGTTAAATTACTAAATTCTATAAATGGTTTTACAAGATTGTTATATGTCCATTAGATTTAATAAATTTAACATAATTGACAAATAAATACGTGTTAATTCTATAACCATTTTAAAAATTTTACTTGTCACTTTGTAAAATTATATATAATCCCATTGAATAAAATAAAGAAAAAGAGAGGAAAACATAAACTGAAACTAGAATGGTAGTAAAGTGAAATTAAAATCAAATGTGGGTTTGAATTGAAAAAAATGAAGAAAATAGGTTTGAATTGATGACTTTGACTACTATTTTGGAGGATTGATTGAAATAATTCATTAGTTTTTAGCATTAATCAATTACACCCACATATCACTCATTACTAGACTTGCTCAAGGATAAAGCAGTCCGTCCGGCTCGACAGACCCTGACAATATTGGGTCGGACTTAAGCAAAATATTTTTCAATTCGGGCCAGTCCGAATCAGCCCGAATCATTGTTTAAATAATAAAAAATTATTTTTTATTTAAATTTAATTATAAAAATATTAATATTAATATAAAAATAATTTTTTTAATTTTTTAATTTTATTTAAATTGTAACCTGAGCCGACGGGTCGAGCCTCAGTAAGAGAAACGACAAATTTTCGGATCACGGCCGACCCATGAGCAAATCTACTCATGACTAGCTGATTTTATTGAATCGAGTGGCTTTTCAACTTCATCATCCTCTGCTTTTCTTTTTCCTTACAAAATTTTAACTAGAAAAGGATGGTTTAAGATGTACATGGTTGTTTGTCAAAACAAAATTGTCCACCCAAAGTTTTTATCAGATTTAAGTGAATCAAAGCAAAGCAAACCAAACCAATAAACTTTAATCCTAAAATATTTGAGGTCATTTATAAAAATTAAGATATAAAATAAAATAAAATAAAATTTATGTCGAATCACGTACATGAATCCTCCTCCAATCATTTATATCAACCATCGTCCTCCCTTCAAGTTTTAATAATTTCATATCATTTTTTTATAACCTGCACTTATGTCTTTTTTGGTCTTACTTTCAAGTTTTTATCCTGTGCAACATCAATTTGTTCTATCCTTCTAACAGGTGCATCCCTCGATCTGCTGGCTAAATCATCGTAAACTGTTTTCTCTCAACTTATCCTCTATAAAAGCTATCCCAACTTGGAGATGAATAAACTCATTTCTAACATTGTTCTTCCTAGTCTTACCATACATCCATCTTAACATTAGCATCATAGCTACACTCATCTTTTGTATATGTTGCTTCTTGTTAGCCCAACCTCCATACCATATATCAAACTAAGCCTAACACTCGTCCTATAGAACTTCTTCTTTCAAACTTAAAGGTATATTGCGATCACACAAAACTTTTTTCGCACTCCTCAATTAAGTCATCCAACCTTGACTTTATGGTTAACATCTCTATCAATCTCCCCATATTTTTGAATTATCGATCGTAAGTACTTAAAGCACTCCTCTACTAGTATCACTTGATCACCAAGTGTGATCATGTTTTGATCGTTATTCATTTTTTTACTAAACGTACACTCCATATACTCAATTTTTATCTGCTCAATCCAAACCCCTAGCTTCTAATGTTTGTCTTCACAATTCTAATTCTGTATTAACCCATTCTTTACTCTCATCAACTAATACAATATTATCTGCGCATAGCATACACCAAGATATTTCATCTTGAATGCATTTCATTAACTCATTCATTACCATGGCAAAGAGAAAAGACTCAAAGTTGATCCTTTGTGCACCTTTATTATGATCGAAAACTCATTCGTTAGTCCACAAGTTCTTACGTTTGTAACTACTCCCTTATACATATCCAATATTATATTAACTATCATAACGATCTCACGACCGCTAAATGACGCAGGGGTTGAAAAAGATAATATGTCATCGTAAATAATATGGGGTTTTGAAAAATGGATAATGACCCTAATAGCCCCTGAAGTTTATCTATTTTTAAAATTAAAATAATAATTTTTTAGTTAGTACACGTGGCATCGTTATATGGTGCCACGTGTCAAGTTTTCATTGGATACAAAAGTTACGTCATCAATTTTTAACGGTGTTACTGACAGGTACTATAATAGCATACGGAGTGTAAACTTTAAGTACCAAAATAGACATTTTTAAAGTACAGGTACTACATTGACAAATTTGATAAACTTCAGGGGCCATTCATGACATTATCCCTTTGTTGTTAAATAGGATGAACGCCACTACTTAATCTTTAACCATCAAATAACCTAAGACAAACATCATTAGATTCACAGTGATAGTAGCTTTATGATAAGAAAGATAGGTTGATCTAAGCAACAAACACATAAACATGGATTCATTCAACTTAGGTTATGTTTCACTTTGCAATTAGCGAAAACTTGACCATAATCATTAATCACAAATTGCTACAATTGAATAGGAAATCTAGACAATTACATATCAAGTCTCCTAAACTAGCATTAGATAATTATCAAGATATATCTAGTTGGCCACCTAAACAAATCAAGACAACATCATGAACAATTTTAATGGAAGAACATAAGCAACTTTGATAGTAAACCAATGATAGATAGATTTTGAAAATTAATTACAAAACATGTCTAAGGCTTTGAAATCACCCTTAACCAAATAAAAATTTAGCCTAGCATAGGCATTGTAAACATAAACATAAAATTAAAGAAAAAATAAGAAGAAAACTAAAAAAAAAAAAAGAAGAAGAAGAATATTGACTATTCAACCTCTTGCTTTCTCAAACTCTCTAAAAAAAAGAAGAAATCAGAATACTAAAACTTGTAGAAGTGATTTGCAGCTCCCTATCTTCTCTCTATTTATAGGCAATACCTAGGGCACATTCTCTTGTGATTTGTGATTCCCCAGGGTTTTGTAGGCTGACTTGCGGCTAGGTTAGGATATGTAAGGAAATGAGGCAGCAGCTTAGGTTTAAGAAAAGAAAGATATTTGACTTGTAGCCAAGGTTTACTCATCTAAGGAAAGGTAGGGTGACTTGCGGCCAAAACATGTTGAAACAAGGAAAGTCTTGGCTGATTTAGTTCTCCTACTTTGACAAGGATTAGCTTTAAGGAAAGATTCTTGCAATTAATGCAAGGTTGAAAAGTTGACATCCACTAATCCTACTTTGACAAGGAGAAACAACATTTCAGCTAGGTCATTCAACAAGGAAATAATTAAAGCAGCCCATGGTATTTAAATAAAGGGTGACAGCTGGCTTTGTAATGGTTTAAAAATATCTTGCCGCTAGCCATCATTTTGGTGTGGGAGTGAGTTTTCCAACTAGGGTTTTTAGGGATAAAGAGTATATGATAAGCCACTAGTTTATTTATGAAAGGTTTAGGTTAGGTTTAGCCACATAGTGTCTCCTTGATAGGTAGTCAGCTTTCCTTTGTGCTTGAAGCTTCATTTTTTGTCCAAATTCACTCCTTTCAACTCCATAGCAATCCTTATCTTTCAAAACACCTACAAAACACAAAATCATAGTAAACTATCAAGGATTTCAAGGAACTAAGCATAAAATATAAGGAATTGATATATGAAAATATATAAATTTAAGCACTTATCAAATACTCCCACATTTAGTCTTTTGCTAGTCCTCGAGCAAAATCGAAGAGAGACAAAGTAAAAAAACTGAATCTAGTTCACTTTCAATAACAATTAGAGACAATCATTGGACAAGTCTTATAAACTAATCAATAGCTTAAGGAGTTCATAAAAATCATGCTTGAATGTAAAAAAAAAAATTGAGTTAAGCCAATATTAACATAACATATCTCAATCAAAATAATGCATGTTCAACTTAATATCAACTTCTCACATGGGACACTCTCATGATTTTCACTCAATATAGTAGTGGTAAGGTGTTTACACTCAATCATTCTCATGAAAACAGTCCTACCATATGCTTGCTTGTCCACCTATTCTCCACTATTTAGATCATACAACTTCATGAATCAAGAGGTCTTTAACCAAGGTTGTAATGAGGCCAAGTGGTAGTAATATGGTTAAAGAATAAAAAGGAAAGGATATTACAAAGGTTCCAAAGATTTCATAGAGTTTAGAGACATAATAAGATTATACAAAGAAAACTTCTCAAAACTCTCATGAAACACATAATCACATAGGCTGAATATTTCATGTTGAGCCTTTGCTTCATTCTAATCAACTTTGTAACATCTTTTCTTTTTTTACCCAAAAGTTCAAGAGATAGTATTTTTTTTATGGGAATGTATTTTCACAATGTTCCCTTTTCTTTTTCTCTTGACTATTGCCTTTCTCCCCCCATACTTATTTCTTGTTCTAACCAAAATTTTCAATAGATCTCCCTTGTTTTTGCACTATGTCTCAAAACATTCTAATTCATCTTTAGAAAAAGGGTAAGGATATAAGTACATTTAGGCTAGGTAAAAGATGTGGTTACCAATAAAACAACTTATTCAATGTAGTCTCAAATTGGCTCACTAAGGGGGATGTTCTCTTGGAACATCAATATGGGATGGCTGATTTGGCCTCGGTAAAAATCCTAATGCCTCTATCATATCCATGTTGTCATATGTATTAATATAGTCTCAAATGGTTTAAAGCAAGTTGATGGGATCCAAGATGGACCAAGTTTTATTATTCAACCTGAATCTTGGCTTTCTTGGGTTAGGATATTTAAATTGTTAGTGGGTTCAAAGGATTTCAATCCTAAGGGTTCACATCACAAGTTTTAGAGAAACATGTTATCATAAGAGCACACAAGAAAGAAATTGGATTGATATGTATAATGCATCAATCATATAGGCTCAAAACTCACAAGGATGTTTATACAAGTCAATATTAAGTCTAAACATGTTTTTTTCTCAATCAACATATCATTTTCACATTGGCTCATAAAAAATATATATCAAGCTCAATTCTCATAAAAATCTTTTCACCAATAAATTAGTTTTAGACCTATTCAATTCAATTCATAGCTTAGCATAGTATTGAAAGTAACTAAAACACACTAAAAAGAAACTAAAAATACTCAAAACAAAACAAACTAACTAAAGGAAATCCTAAATTCTCCCCCTACACTTAATTCTTACATTGTCCTCAATGTAATACTATCATCCCAAATGAAAGAATCATGTGTAAGAGACAAGAACTAATAAACAAAACAAACTAAAGAAAAACAATAAAAGATAGAATGATAGAGAGTAGGAAATAGCAAATCTGGTTATAATGTATGTTCTTCATCCTTTTGGGTTGCCTCCGAAGAAGCGCTTAGTTTATTGTCCTCAGCCTGACTTGGACTCATGCTATCATCCACACTATATCCTTGAGTAATTCAAATGATCTGGAGGTGGTTCTAAGTCCAATGTTGGTGCCTGCAAAAGAGAAGGTAGAAGTTTCTCATTAGATAAAGGAAGATTAATAACTGAAACATCAAACCTTTTATTACAAGGTGGCAACACTTGCAAAGATGTCAATGCTTCCTCCACATGTTCACTTAAAACGGGTTCATCTTTAGAGGTTCCCAGGCCAAGGTGTTTGTTAATGTCTATGTCTTTGTCACTTAACTTAAAAGCTGGCTGCACTAAAGAGTCAAATGTATCAATTGAATAAACATAATGTACATCACTAGGGTACCTCATGGCTTCAAAGATATTGAAATGGATCACATTACCATCAAATTCCATAGTGAGTGTGCCATCATGAACATTAATTATTGTCTTGGCTGTTTCTAAGAATGGTCTTCCTAATAAAATAGGTGTTGGATTGGAAGACATCCTATCCTCTATGTCAAGCACATAAAAGTCAGCTGAAAAGACCAATTCATTAGCTTGCACAAGAACATTCTCTACAACTCCTTTTAGATAAGTAATAGAACGATCAACGAGTTGTAAAATAACACCGATTTCTTTTAATGGTCCTAGTTTCGAAGAAGCATAAATTAAATATGGCATAACATTGATAGATGCTCCTAAGTCTAGCATAGCATGTGCAAACCTGGTGTTACCTATCTTACAAGGAATGATGAACACACCTGGATCCTTGCATTTAGGTGGGAGTTTCTTTTGAAGAACAGCTGAGACATTCTCTCCCATACTTATCTTCTCATTACCTTTGAGCTTCCGTTTAGATGTGCACAATTTTTTCAAGAACTTTGCATAATAGGGCACTTGCTTTATGGCATCTAGTAGATGAATGTTTAGCTCTACCTTCCGGAAGGTTTCCAAAATTTTCTTCTCTTGCTCCTGTTTTTTGGACTTTGCTAACCTGCTTGGAAAAAGTGGAGGAGTTATATAAGATGGAAAATATGGCTTAGGGTTTACCTTTTCAAGTGGCTCATTGGGATGTGAAGATGATGCAATGGTGTTGTCTTCCCTTTGAGCACTATCTTTTTGTGGTGTCTCAAGCTGTTTCCCACTTCTTAGAGTTATGGCATTCACATGTTCTCTAGGATTCACTATAGTTTGATAATTTCTCGGAATCCCTTGCTTGCATTTGACTCAATATTGTTGTTATTTGCCCCATTTAAGTCTCCAAATTTTGGATACTTGTCTTTGTTTCCTGTTGATTTGCCATTGTTTCTTGTTGAAATTGAATTGCATTAGTAGTAAGGGATTTGACAAGATCTTCAAGAGACTCACCTGAATTCTTTGGTGGTGACACTTGTTGTCGGGTTTGGTATGGTTGTTGCACTCTTTGCTGAAAACCCGGTGGTCTATTTTCAAATAGTGGAGGAGCAGCTTGTGATTGGTTTCCTCCATAATTGAAGTTTAGATGATCCCTCCATCCTGGATTGTAAGTGTTTGAGTAGGGATCATATTTTCGTTGTTGATTCTAAAATCCACCTATGGCATTCATATGTTCATTGGTATCTTCTTGAAATGTTGGACACATATCAGTTTGATGTCTCATGGTATAACATATGCCACAAGCCTTAACTTGATGTATATTACCTACAGCCAGTTGTTGCACAAGAGAAGTAAGTTGAGAAATTTTTTGTTCAAGGGATGATGTACTTACCTCATTGACTTTCTTGGGTGGTGGTTGTTCATGTCTCATTGAGAATTGTTGGGAGTTGGCTGCCATGTTGGAGATGAGAAGTCTAGCAGCTTCGGGAGTCTTATCAACGAGAGCTCCCCCACTTGCGGCATCTATCATACTTCTCTCCATTGGCATGAGACCTTCATAGAAATATTGGATGAAAATTTGTTCACTTATCTGATGGTGTAGACATGATGCACAAAGTTTCTTGAACCTCTCCCAATATTCATACAAGGACTCTCCGTTGTATTGTCGAATCCCACATATCTCTTTTCTAATATTGGCAGCCTTATATGTTGGGAAATATCTTTTCAAGAATGTTTTCGTCATCCCATTCCATGTAGTGATGGTCTCGGATGGTAGATAGTAGAGTCATTCCTTTACCGAATCAGCTAGAGAGAATGGGAAGGCTCTCAACTTAATTTGCTCCTCCGTGACCCCAGTTGGTTTCATGCTTGAGCAAACTACATGGAATTCCTTGAAGTACTTATTTGGATCCTCTCCTGCAAAAACATGAAAAGTTAGGAGAAGATGAATCAAACCAGATTTTAATTCAAAAGCTACCTCAAGATTAGCATATTAAATGCATAATGGTTGTTGATCCAAATCCGGAGCGGATAGCTCCTTAAAAGTTCGGGTGTTAGTTTCCATCTCTCATTGATCAACTTGGATTGTTTGGATCAACTCCTCGTTTGATCTATTTTTTGAAGATACAAATTCCAAGATCCTTCTAAGTCTTAAATGATTTTCGTCTTCTTCGGGAGCTTGGAACATTCACTGAAAAAGAACAACAAGAAAATAACTAATTAGAACTAAAAAGTAAGAATAAACCAAATAACAAATAAACTAAAGAAAGCAATCCCCGGCAACGACGCCAAAAACTTGATGCACTCAAAATAGTAAACCTTGCACTTAATAGATCAATTATAGTAAAGTAGTATACAAGGGTCGAATCCACAGAGATCGCTTTTAATTTATAAGTTGGTTGGTTCAAAACTTTAGTTCTAAGACAAGAAAAGAAAAGAAAAGAAAAGAAAAGAAAAATGGAGTTTTTAAAATAAGTGAAAGTAGAACAAATCAGAATAATAAGAGTGCAAGTAATTCAATAGAAAAAGTCAAATATGAGAAAAGTATGATTAAGGTTTCATTCTCCACCACTAGACATCAATGAGAATCAATTTCATATATATCAACATCAATTAGCTGTCAAAGTTATCAACCGTAGATAACAACCTCTCGTTTTACCCCAATCCTTCCTTTGTTTGTTGTTAAATAGGACGAACGTCACTACTTAATCTCTAACCATCAAATAACCTAAGACAAACATCATTAGATTCAAAGTGATAGCAGCTTTATGATAAGAAAGGTTGATCTAAGTAACAAACACATAAACATGGATTCATTCAACTTAGGTTATGTTCTACTTTGCAATTAGCGAAAACTTGACTTTAATCATTAATCAGAACTTGCTACTATTGAATAGAAAATCTAGACAATTACATATCAAGTCTCTTAAACTAGCATCAGATAATTATCAAGATATATCTAATTGGCCACCTAAACAAATCAAGACAACATCATGAACAATTTTAATGGAAGAACATAAGCAACTTTGATAGTAAACCAATGATAGATAGATTCTGAAAATTAATTACAAAACATGTCTAAGGCTTTGAAATCACCCTTAACCAAATAGAAATTTAGCCTAGCATAGGCATTGTAAACATAAACATAAGATAAATAGAAAATAAGAAGAAAACTAAAAGAATGAAGAAGAAGAAGAATATTGACTATTCAACCTCTTGCTCTCTCAAACTCTCTAAAACAAAGAAGAAATCAGAATACTAAAACTTGTAGAAGTGATTTGCGGCTCCCTCTCTTCTCTATATTTATAAGCAATAGCTAGGGCATCTTCTCTTGTGATTTGCGATTCCCCAGGGTTTTGTAGGCTGACTTGCGGCTAGGTTAGGATATGTAAGGAAATGAGCAGCTTAGGTTTAAGAAAAGAAAGATATTTGACTTGCAGCCAAGGTTTACTCACCTAAGGAAAAGTAGGGTGACTTGCGGCCAAAGCATGTTGAAACAAGGAAAGTCTTGGTTGATTTAGTTCTCCTACTTTGATAAGGATTAGCTTTAAGGAAAGATTCTTGCAATTAATGCAAGGTTGAAAAGTTGACAGCCACTAATCCTACTTTGACAAGGAGAAACAATATTTTAGCTAGGTCATTCAACAAGGAAATAATTAAAGCAGCCCATGGTATTTAAATAAAGGGTGGCGGCTGACTTTTTAATGGTTTAAAAATATCTTGCCGCTAGCCATCATTTTGGTGTGGAAGTGGGTTTTTCAACTAGGGTTTTTAGGGATAAAGAGCATATGATAAGCCACTAGTTTATTTATGAAAGGTTTAGGTTATGTTTAGCCACATAGTGTATCCTTGATGGGCAGTCAGCTTTCCTTTGTGCTTGAAGCTTTTCTTGTCCAAATTCACTCTTTTTAACTCCATAGCAATCCTTATCTTTCAAAACACCTATAAAACACAAAACCATAGTAAACCTATCAAAGATTTCAAGGAACTAAGCATAAAATATAAGGAATTGATATATGAAAATATATGAATTTAAGTACTTATCAACGCCCATGCATGTCAATATTGTGAACCTTATCAAGGTTCACCGGTGGTTGCGGAATTGGTGGTTGCATTCCAAATTGTCGAATCACCCTGTCGATATGGTGGCACTCCATATACGCAAAGCATATCAATGCTGTATTTGCTTTCCATATATGACCATTATTGTAGGCATCTGATGGGAGGCATGCCATAATTTCATTTGAAGAATATGGCATCCACACAAGCTGCGAATAATTATTATAAATTATTAGTGTTCATATGAATTAAATACACAGATACTTGAATGTAACAATCGAAACATTTACCTTATCATATCCTAGTCGATCTAGTAGTAATCTTATACTTGCAAGGTCGACCGGAATATCGGTATGATTTTTATGATGGCTCCACCTGTTAAAATGCATATAAAATCTTAATAGACCTATAAAAAATACAAGTTCGTACAAAATTAATAAAATAGTCAAGATTATTACCTACTTGAAAAGGGGTATACAAGCGAAACCTTCACACGCGGAGCAAGAAATGGTAGTCGATACCATGCCCATGACTGTAGAAGCACTAAACATCCACCTATGTCATGGGCCTCATGGCTTTTTAGAACTGTAGCCTGCCAAAGTTCTCTATACAAAAACCCCAAACACGCAGAACCCCAACTATAATTTGCTACATGCTCTAAATCACGAAGTAATGGAAGATACATTAAATGTACCCGATTGCTCGATTTATCGGGCATTAGCATTCCTCCAATCAAACGTAAAATATATGCTCTAGCAGCATATTTTACCTCTTCTTCACTTGCGTGTTAGGGGAGATTTTGAAAGGACTGCAACCAAGTTAGTTTCACCGTTATTAGCCCCTGACATACTCTTCTGGAGGTACAGCGCCCAATAAATTTCGACATTCTTCATTCCAATCTAGAAAACTTGCGCCTGTAACTGCCATGCCTTCCACTGGAAGTCCAAGTTGAAGCGCAACATCTTCTAGAGTGATCGTGCATTCACCATACAAAAAATAAAAAGTGTATGTTTCGGGTCTCCATCGTTCAATCAACGCACTTATTAACTCGGGAAAAAAAATTGCCGAACTTGAGCTACATAAGAAAATCTGGCTCTCTTTAAGTGATCAATAATATATGGATGCGGGTTGTCAAAAGAAATTTTCTTCGAACGTAAGACGCAACGAGTATCCTATTGATAATTAATTTAATTAAATAATTATAAAATTATAAAAAATTAATAATGTAATACAGATAATATTAAAAAAATTTACTTACCTCTTGAAATACAATTGAAGATATGTGATTCTCTTGCAACCTCAACAATGATGATGAAGCTATTTTTAAATCAACAAAACGTAGAGAAAATTTTCACTTTCAAAGCTAAGAGATTTTGTATGAACAATGAAGAACTTCAAAGAGATTTTGATTTTTTTGGTATGAAATAAGAGGAGATTGAAGAGATTTTAATTTTTTTTGTATGAAATAAGAGGGAAAAATTGAATTTATGAAATAAATTGGAAGAAAGAATGAAGGAAATGGGGGTTTATATAGAGATGGGGTTGGGGAAGTAATGTTGCCTTCATTTTTTTTTTTTAAATTATAATCGTTGGAAAGTAAAGGTCATAAAAAAAAATTAATTTTTTTTTGTAAGTATGGTAGCTGCCCTCATGGAGGGCGGCTTCCATTTTTTTTTCATTTGGTTTAATTATGTATGGAAGCCGCCCTCGTCGAGGGTGGCTTTCATACATTTATTTGAAAAAAATGAAAAATTTGTGAAGAAAAATCATCCTCGACCATGGAGATTTTTCAATATTTTTGAAACTGGCGAGTTTTGATTAATAAAACAAAATATCGATAATTTAAAATAAAAAATTATCAATATTATTATAAAAAAAAGCCTCAAATATGCATGTATAAGTCTTTTTTTTTTTAGTTTTAGGAAAGAAATGTGAGTTAAAGGTTGCACATTTTTATTATTTTTCAACATTTAATTATAAAATCATATAATTTTCAATTTTTTTCTCTTACATTTCAATTCCATTAAACAATGGATGAAAACAATAATTTTCTTTTCATCCTACTCAAGCTTACTAAAGAAAATGAAAAAAAAAAATTTATTTTATTTCTTTCACTTTTCTACACTCTTAACTTTCCATCGCAAAGGTCTGACCCAAAAATAATTCGGGCATAGTTGACTTGGACCAAAATTATTTAGGTAAAAGGTTTTAAATTTTAGGGCCCAAAATGGATGGTTTCTCCAAAATTAAGATGGGATCCATGGACCATAGCCTTGGGTTTGGAGTTTGGACCCACATATTTGTGTCCCAATTCCGAAACTCCCCAAAGAATATCATTAAGTAGAAATCATATTCAAGTTAACATCATAATTAGACTTATCCAAGAGCCCGATCCCGACAGGTTCGACTCGAATTAGATCGAATTTGAATAAAAATTTTAAAAATCCGAGCTGATTCGATTCGATCTGAATTGTTATTCATTAAATAATTTTTTTATTTAAATTTAATTATAAAATATATAATATTAATATAAAATAAAATAAAATAATTTTTTAATATTTTAATGAATAGTAAAATAGGCTTTCGGGTTCATCTGACCTAGACTTGGATAAATAAATAAAAAAATTTCTTGATCGCTACCCGACCCGTCCCATTGACAAATCAAATCATAACTAGTCCTCGTACTGTTTTTTTAGGTTGGGGGAGGGGGCAAGATTCCTGGTACTGTTTACTAGGGTTAAAAGTTTGATAGTTTTAACATTTGGTTAGTAACTAAGTAGTAAGATGGGCTGAATATCACTCTTGATTATGTTATCCAATTTGGGGTGAGTATCGGATACAAATATGTGTCAGACATATTGTATATTCAATTTTTTAAGTTTTTGTAGATATTTGGAAGATCATATACCTTATACTCATTACGAATATGTGTCAAATACGAATATTTAAAAAAAATTAAAATCCAAATAACATAGGTTACGATCTGGAATAAAAATAAGAACAAGCATCTGAAAGTTGTATATTCAATTTTTTAAGTTTTTGCAGATATTTGGAAGATCATATACCCTATACCTATACTCATTACGAATATTTATGTCAAATACGAATATTTAAGAAAAAAATTTAATCCAATTAACATAGGTTACGATCTGGAATGAAAATAAGAACAAGCATCTGAAAGTTGAATGGCACAAACTTAATTAGTTTTCATTTTTTTATATTCCCAAGCATCTTAAAGTTGAATTGCACAGATTTATTTGGATCACTTATTTTTCATTTGTGTTAATAATAAGTTATGTTGCCTTGACTCTTCATTTTTTTTGTAGTACCTGTGTTCGACACCCGTGTCTGACGCATATCTGGACATAAGTATGAGGATATGACCCTCCAAGAACCCCAAATACATGGAAAAACTTTAAAAAATAATGAACATACCAGTATCAGACACATACTTGTAGACACCTAATTTTGTCCAGACCACTAAAACAGGTATGTTTTCTTCCTAAACTGATTTTTCAGAATGTAAAAAGACTTTTTTCATCCTGCAGGTGGTACTCTGAGACTTAGTCGAAGATGGCGAGCATAAAAAGTCAAACTTGAAAAGGTCAACCCCGAAAAGTTAACTACTAAAAAAGTCAACCCACTTTCACAATCAAAATTTGAAGTTCAATTGAAAATGGCTAAAGAAATTTGATAATCCGAGGTCTACACTGAAAGATATGGAGTTCGGAAGTTGGGTTACGGAGATTCAGTAGAAAAGAAACCCTAGTTCGAGAAATTTAGGAAAAAATGCTTAAACGATCAAATTGGTCAAAATTGAAGGTTCCAAATGAAAGATAAGCACTGACTATGGGTAATGGAGAAGCTACTTGGAAGAAAAATTGAAAGAAAAGTCAACCCGGAAGAAAATCGAGAATCAGGGTTTTTGATGGATTTTGACGAAATTGAGAAAAATTGCAGAAATAGCCCGATTCGGTAAGACTAAAGCCCCTAATCGATGAGGAGTGAGTAAACAAGGATAGCCCAAAGCTCAATTTGAAGAAAATCTAAAAATCGGACTTGTTTTGAGCAAAATCGGGTTTCGGAGGCAAAAGGGCAAAATTGGAAATTTTGGAAAAAATAGCAAATGAACTCCAAAAATTCTGAAAATTTGTAGATCTCATTCTTAAATCATTTCAAAGAGATTGGAGAAAGAAAATCCGGATTCAAAGTTCGTTTGCAAAATGGCCAAATCCCGGGTCCCCTATGCAGAAATTCAAGAAGATAAATCTCGAAAAAATAGCAAATGAACTCCAAAAATTCTGAAAATTTGCATATCTCATTCTTAAATTATTTGGAAGATATTGGTGAAAGAAAATCCAGATTCGGAGTTCGTTTGCAAAATGGCCAAATCCGGGGCCCACTATTCAATAATTCAAGCAGATAAATCCCGAAAAAATACCAAATGAGTTCCAAAAATTATGAAAACTTTCAGATCATACTCTTAAATTATTTGGAAGAGATTGATGAAGAAAAATCTGGATTTAGAGCTCTTTTAAAAAATGGTAAAGTTATTTTTAAAAAATATTTTCTGATTTTTAATCAAAATATAACATCAAAACATCAAGCCTTTGTAATTGAGCCACATGGACTAATGCATGAAGAGGGAGAATGTCAACATAATGACTTAAGATTCTTGAACAGCTATAATTGTGGATAGCTGATTACCTAATCTAAGGGTGATAATTTCACATTTTAAGTATCTTGGATTAATAGCCTTTGGATCAAAATTGGTTGGAAAAAAAATGACAACATGCTAGCCATTTAGAAGGCCATTCAGCCAATACAAGGAAGAGGGGGGGTCTATCTTTCATTTTGAGATTATTCACTCTTGGTTTGGCTGATTTCTCTCCATTGTTGAAAGGCAAAAAGAAAAGAAAGTTAAAAGATAAAAAGCTTGCAATATAGCTTCTAGAGGTTGCTTTAAGCACCATACTCTTACACTTTCCTTGATTTTCTATTCTTGATTTGCTGTTTTTGTTGATATTTGGTGAGTTTCTTTTGATTTCAATTTTAAAATAAGTATTTTAAAGCTTTCTATTCAAGTTCTTCTTTTATACTTTCTTGAAAACATTTTGAAAAACAAAATTTTCTCCATGTTTTTGGAAGTGGCCGAATGGCCTAGTTTTTTTTATGGTTGATGTTTGCTTTATTTTCATGTTGCTTGTAATGCTTAACATGTTTTGATGTTATATTTCTTTCTAAAGATAACTAAAGCATGGATTTTGTTTTGATCTTTCTACTTTTCTTTAATGAGTTCATCTTGTATTCATGTTTGTTTTCTTTGTTTACATTTTTTAATTTTCTGTCAAAATGTTTGAGTTTGTTCATGAGTTGCATTTTACTATTTTATGTGTTTGTGAAAATGCTTAGTTGTACGCATGCCTTTACTTCATATTTTGCATGTTTTTAGCATGTTTCCATTTAGCCTTGCATTTTAGTATGTCATGTGTTTGTGAAAATGCCATGTGAAAATACCATCTTCATGAGCTAGGGACCATTCGGCAACTTCAATTTTTTTACTTTGCATGTGCATTTTCATCTTGTTTGTTGACTTGTTTGCATTTTCATGCTATGTTTTGTGTATTTTGGTTTAGAATGCCATGTGTTTGAGTTATTTCCATGCATTCTTTAGGTCTAGGTTTTGCTTGTATTGCCATGCATTTCATGCATTTTAGACCTAGATTTTATTTATTGCCATGCAAGTTCATAATAGGTCTAGGCTATATTATTCATGCCATGCATTTTTCATGTCATTTAGGTTTTAAATCATGCATTTCATGCATCATATTTGCTGTATTTTCATGCATTTCATGTCATTTCCACATGATTTATGATTTAGACCAATCAGTGGTTCAAAGTCATGCTCATTTTGAGCATACTTGTGAAAAATTAAAGAGTTGTCAAATTGATTATTCTACCTTTGTGATTTTTTTTACTTTGCCAATTTTTGTCTAACTTTTGAAAAGTGTTAGCTACTGTTTGTGAGTCTTTAAGAGAGTCTCTAACATTTTTAATTTGATTTTTAAATGATTTTATCAAAGGCAAAAAAAATATGTTTTGGCAAAACAGTTTTTTCACCCAGTACTCATACTTTCCCGATTTTTCTGGGTAGTCATCTTTAATAAAAAAATTGAGCTAATTTTTTTCCATGTAGTTTTACATGTCTTGAGTCTCCAGTATTTGTTTTAGATTTTTTTGAATTTTTAAAAATATGGTAACAAATCGTGCTTTAAAACTGGACAGTATAGGCAGAATTGAATTTGAAGGAAAATCATTTTTCTATTTTGGTTAAGTTACTTAGAGTGGGCTGATTAGGAAGTTTAGCTACTGACTTAGGGTAGTTTCTAAGCTTTTTTAAACTCTAAAAATGATTTTTTAAATCTCGGGTTAAGGGTGGTCAAGTCCGGGATTTTAAACTTAGGAATTTATAGCCATTTAAAAAAGGTTTAGCTAAGTTTTTTTATTTTTAATCTAAGCTTTTCAAAATTGTTTTCAAACAATCACAAAGTATTTTGGTTTTAGAATATTTAATTTGATATATTTTCCTAAGATAGCCGGATATCTGTTTAGATATACGGATTTTCTTAATTAAAGGAAAAAATACATTATCATGCATTGCATTTTCCATATTCATGCATACTATATAATGTGATTTTTGCTATGTTAATTTTCATGATGGTATGTTCATGCATTATTATTTTTATTTCTATTTTCATGCATATTATATGTTGGCATTATTTTATGTTTCATGTCATTTCATATCATTTAGATTATATGCCATATCATTTATATTTGTCATGTCATTTAATTCATTTTATTCCATTTAGAATATATCATGTGACTTAGGATATTTCATTTCATATAGAATATATTATGTTACCTAGGTCATTTTTCATGTAGAATATATTATGTTACCTAGGTCATTTCATTTCATTTAGAATATATTATGTCACTTAGGATATTTTATTTCATTTAGAATATATCATATGACTTAGGATATTACATTTCATATAGAATATATCATGTTACCTAGGTCATTTCATTTCATTCAGAATATATCATATAACTTAGGATATTTCATTTCATTTAGAATATGCTAAGACATTTAAATTATATCACCATTTCGGTTGCATTATATTAACTAGACTTTGCTATGTCATTTTATTTATGTCACACATATTCATATTCATATATTTTTTAAATGTTTTGGAAAAGGTAATGATTTTCAATAAAATAAAGATATTTCCGAGTTAAAATAATTCATGAGTTCCCTGCCGGGTTTGCTGAGGAGGATATCATCAATTATCATTAATAACGGAATATCTTCTTTAAAACGAGAATGGTTCGGAAAATTTTCCAAAATAATAAAAAATTTTATATTTTGCCATGCTTGTTGGGAAATATAGGAAAATTTTGAATTAATAAATTCCGGATCATTTTCAATTAAAAAATGATTTTTTTTTTAAATTGGGAATTAACTTAAAATACTAAATTAAAAATCGACTTTTTACCGAGACTTGAGATAACACATGATTAATAAGGTACCGTTTTATACGGGCGTTATGGGGGTGCTAATCCTTCCCCACACGTAACCGAGTCCTGAACCCACTTCTTTGGTTTCTCTGGTTTAAAATGCAGACTTGAAATTGGTTTTAAAAAAATATTTTAATTAATTTTAAAATGTTTTATAAAACCGGTTTTAATAGGTGGCCGATCACACCTAATCAAAAAAGATTGGTGATGACTCCATGTCTTTTTCAAGGTTATTTTCAAAACCTTCGTTTTTCTAGAGGAATTAAGTCGATTTTTCCTCATTTTTTTTAATGTCACGCTTAACGAATAATAAAGTTTTGCGATGAGACTTGTTATTTTTTAAGTTGCGACAATACCTGTACCGGACACTCACCCAAATCTAAGTAACATAGATAATAAGCACATTTGGAAGCAAGTCCTGCATTTTTGTGTAACATTCATTAATAGTGAGGTTGGGGTTGCTGATTGACTGTTGAGTTAAGAACTGGGCATTTTGCGTATTGCTTTCAATCATTTTGCGTATTGCTTGGAATGCTTTCATCTACCAGTTCGGAGGGAGAGGAGCAAGAAACCTTATATGCAAGCTTCAGCTCCTAACTCACAGATTTTATGTCACATTAAATATGCTGTTAGACTGCGTCTTCATGGAATGGCTTGCGAACCATTTCTAATGATTTTGTAAACAGAGATTTATGTAATTCCTAGGGCTAAATAATTCAAAATTTGTATAGTTTGATGACTGCTTGCAGTTTTTACTCCTTTCTTTGGGAATACAAATAGTATCCATAAAACAAAACAAAAAAAAAATTCGAAATTTGGTAACTAAATGTAAAAGGGTTCTTTAGTAATAAGAGAAAGTGTTGCAAACAAGTGAATTGGAGTGTGCCGGGAGATGATAGAGAAAAAGATTGGAGTAAACTCTGAAACAATGAAGTACGGACACGGACATACAATACGAGTATGACACAGACATGACGACACGAGAATTTCTAAAAAATTAAGACTCGAGTATGACAGGAACATCAATAAAAATATTTTATATATAATAATATACAATAAAAATGTAAAATTGATACTTTTCAATTAAATATTAACATGCAAATAACTTTTCAATTTTTTAAAATTATTTTTGAATGTAAAAACTTGAACCTTATAATACACATTAGAACAAAATAGCTTAAACTCAAAGGCCGAAAGGTCCTAAATTATCATATCTAAATTACTCAACAAGATAATTCTTTTCATACTTGTCTCATTTTGTACCTCATCTGTCTTCTTTCTCTCTTGTTCTCAATCCTTGTAACATATTTACGTTGATACTTTTCTTTCTACTCCTACTCTTTCTAACATTTAAATCTTCGTTCTTGTTGTTTCTCTCTCTCTCTCTGTTTTTTTTTTTTAATGAATTTCAAGCATTTGACTTCCTTAGGATATGAGTTTTTGCTCATTGTTGATTCCATATTTTGGGAGAAAAATGCAACAACAAAAAAAACCTTCATCGCGTGTCCGGGCGTGTCCGGACGTATCCAGTCATGTCTTGACCATGTTTTGACTGTGTTCGATTTTATTTTTATTTTTTGGTGTGTCCTCGCTTGTTCGACACATATTCCGCCGTGTCGGAGTCGTGTCCAACACCTGGACACTCCCCTGACAGAAGTGTTCGTGCTTCATAGTCCTGAAATATTGAGTGCAGCGATAGATAGTGATAGGGAAGGTGAAAGAAGTAGAGAGTTGGTGGAGTAAGACTGAGTATGGCGGAGAATAAGACTGAGAGAAGAGATTGCAGAGAGAGTTTGCCAAATGCCCCCAAAATCTCCTAAATGAGTTGTGAAAGCTCTTATTTATAGGTGTCAAGAATATGAGTTAATAGAAATTGTTAGTTACTAAGGTATTAATGTTTTTTTTCATGGGAGTTTAGATTATTAGTAATAGTGAATAGTGAATAAGAGTCCACTATATGTTCTGAAAGAAAAGAAGAAACATTCATACTTTAGGGAAAGGTTAAAAGCAGATCTCTTAACTATCTCCATATCTAATCCATCAAACCAAGCTCTCCAGAATATTCCAACAGTAAAATAAATCCAAGAACTCTACCATATTCCGGGATTATTCACTTCTTCTGCTTCGGTGAAGTAGCATTAGGTGAAGGAGTTTTTTGTAGAATAATTCCCAGTGAAGGTGCTTTTCATGAAGGTGTTGTTTTGTGAATGTGTATTCCGTAAAGGTGTTGTTCCGTGAATATGAACTATTCTGAACAGTTTTTAAGTGAAAGAATTTTTTGTGAAACAACCTTCAGTGAAGCGATCTTATTACTTGTTCTAAATTATTTTTGCTATTGTACGTGATAAAACAACTGTATTGATATATATATATATATATTAATAGTCAAAATCAAATATATACACTAAATATATATATATATATATATATATGAAGTTTACAAGCTATGTCTTTGTGTCTATCCGTTTACTTTCGACCTTCAAATTTAGACTCGTTTAGCATTTCTTTTGCCGTTCCAGAAGCTTTTGTCATTGGAATAAAAATTTAGGCTTTAAGATATAGGTGGAGAATATGCACTTAAGTGATATAGGTTTGGACATGATAATTTATGTATTTGTGTCGTGTTTATGTTATTTTTGTATGTTATAATCATTTTAAGATATTATATATTTATATATATTTGACACATTAATAATTTATATTATATAAATTTTGATACATTCATATATTTATATCGTATTTCGTATTTTTTATATCATATTTTATTTTATATTATTTTTTTTTCCGTATCATATTTATATTATATATTATATGATCCTATGAAATCTAATATGGTCAAATCCTTATAAATCCTCTTGGTAACAGATTGTAAGTGGAGTGGTAGTAAGTAGACTTGTTCAAGGGCCAAACAATCTCTCTGACCCGTATTGAGTCTGGCCTAAATAAAGATTTTTTTAATTTAGGTTAGCCCGATCCGAATTACTGTTTATGTAATAAAAAATTAATTTTTATTTAAATTTAATTATAAAATATATAAAAATTATATAAAAAAATTATTTTTTAATATTATTTAAATAATAAAACAAGTTTACAAACCGATTCGAGCCTACCCAAAACCAAACTTAAATAATAAAAAAAAAAATTCGAACCGTATGATCCATTAGAAGCTCAAGTAATAAGGTAGCGGTGGCGGGCACGTCCAAGTTATGTTAAAAAATGCCAACAACCTTCATTTGCTGTCCACACCGTTTTTGCAATTCCCTCCTCACTCCTCATTTCCTTTACTTCAAGATAAAGCAAACAAAGTCCACTATTTGCTATCTTCCAAATTACTATACTTATATACTATCATTGTATCTAATGAGATTTAAATATAATATTTGAATATAACATAAATATTTAAATAATTCGTAATATTTCAACATTAAATTTATAAAAAAAAAAATTGTAAAATTTTAGATAAATTATAAATATTTAAGTAATTCAAAAAATAAATGAGCAAGTTTAACATGAGTCATAAATGTTGTTGATTGAATCAATTTAAATATATAATTATCACATCATTTTAAACGATTGTTTACTCCAAACATTTTACAGTTGCCTAAGGTTTCGATTAATATTATTGTTGTCACAGTTTTTTTAGAGTAAAAGTTACGTTTTACCGTAATCTCAATAATAAAAACAAGTAAAAAATTTTAATTTTTGCAGTTAAAATCATGGTTTGACAATTCAAAATAAAAAAATTGAGTTTTTGCGATTTAAAAGCTGGTTTTGGATAAAATGACTTTATTATCCTTATATCTCTAAATTTTTATTATTTTAAACATATTTTTTTTACATTTTAATTTCTCACAGTATTTTTTCAAACAATACGAAACACTTAAAAAATTCTTAAATCATATTTTTTTCACTATATTTTTTAAACAAATTTTTTTACCTTAAGAAAGCTTTGTTGCGGTTGTTGTAGATCAAAATGACTTGTCAAAACTGTCCTGCTGAATTGTGAAGAGTGAATTCTGTCTTTATCTTTGGCATAAAGACTAGTACAAAAGGAATTATGGAGAAGCTTTGAATGGAGGAAGCTTTAATAAATTTCGTTGTTTCTTGGAAAGAATTAACAAAATATAGAGTGAGCCGTGGCTTACCAGTAAGCATGGTTGTTGTTAAACCTCTTCAACGATCGGGTAATTTGTTTGATTTGGTAGGTTCGACTCGTATTGAATTGGATTTAGGTAAATTTTTTTAGTGATTCAGATCGGTCCGATCACTATTTAAATAATAATAATAAATTTTATTTAAATTTAATTATTATAAAAATATATAAATATTAGTATAAAAAATAATTTTTTTATTTTTAATATTACTTGAACAATAATACAGGCCATCCAAAACTGGATCTGAGTAAAATGAAAAAAATCCGAACCGTGGCCCGGCTTTGAGCAGTTCTAGTTGTTGTACACTTGATGCTCTCATGTTCTGTATGAATAACGAATTTTGACAATGTGTAATATTCTGGTTCGTTTTGCTTTTTTTATGTTAATGAGAAATAATTTCAAATGTAGAATTAGTTTTTTTTCTTCTTAATTTTCAAATTTTTTATTGTCGAGAAATAATCTTCTTAGAGATAGGAGTTATGAATAGCAAATAAAGGCATCGGCTTTGACCCGAACCACAAAAAATTAAAACAAAATCAAACAAACGAAGAAAAAGAGAAGTTAAAGAAGACTTGAATATAACAAGCACAAGACATGAAAAAGTATATATTAATTAAAATTTGTAATAACATGTAAATGTGTAAATTATATTAAATTAATATAAAATTTATCATTTTCAATATTAATATAAATTTAAAATTACAAAAATAAAGAAATTCAAAATAAACTTTAACTCTTTTTATTTATAATTATAATAAAATCATTTATGTTTTAAGATTAATGAAAAATTAGAATTATGAAAATAAAGTAATTCAATATAAAATTTATTTCTTTAATGTATTATTAAATAAATTCATTTAATGAAATTAAAGTTTTTATTAGTAAAATTAATAAATCTTATTAATAAAAATATTTAAAATGATAATTTAGTACAGTTATGAACAACAATGATCAATTTCATCAATTTAAAAAAATTAAAAAAAAATTATATTCGTATATATATATATATTTTCTATATATATAAATTAAGAAGAAAAACTAAACATGGTATAAAAACATATAGATCGAATAGGATAAAGGAGATTTGTTTTTGGGAGATGTTGGCAAATTTATCAGAATATTGAGAGAAATATAGTACCAAAGGATGGTTATGGATTATGAAAATCTCTAAGGCATGGAATACTAGAAAGGAATTTGATAAGGACATGATTATGGAGTTGAGTTATGGAGAAATTGATTATGGAAATGATATTAAATTAAGGATATGTTGTTTTGAGTATGAGAAATTAGTATATGGGGTAGATTAATGGGACTTAAGTTGCATTCAAAATTGTGTAATGCTTTGAGCATGTATAGATACTAATTATTGTTAATCTCTAGGCCACGTAGATCCGACGTCACCTGTGGATCCCGAAGTTTCAGGTCGAAGTGTACAGTGAGATCATCTCAAGGATTGTGAGTAGACGACAACTATAGTTATTTGAAATCTCTTTAATTATAATTATATATAAATATATATTTTTAGCACGATATTTATTTTACGTATTAAATGTATATATGATATATAATCATATGAATTGATTTGTTATTAAAGTACATTTATTTCAAGAAATATTATATCGAGTAAGTTGGTTGATTTATGAAATATGATTATACATAGAATTTGACGTACATGGTTTTGGCTCCACCTGACTTAATGTATGAGATTATTTCCTTGACCGGAATACGGGAGCTGCGTGCTACGCCTTTGTGGCGGGAGCCACCTCCAGAGTCCCAATTCCGTGATATTGGACTGGGGTATGGGAGCTGCGTGCTACGCCTTTGTGGTGGGAGCCACCTCCAGAGTCCCTATCCCGTTATATTTGCCTTTTGGGGGCACATCATAGTGACACATATGCCTTTGGGGCGTCCTATGGTGGTATTGGCCTTTGGGGCCGGCTACTAGTATGTCTACATGGATATTGCCTGGTTATTTCATGGATGTATTCTTATGCATGACAGTAAGTTGGAGCCCAGCTATATGTAACTTGATTTACTTTACATATTTTATATATTGATTTAATATTATAATATTGTTATACATTTGAAAACTTTGCTACATCTTTGAATTACTCATTATGGTTTTATTATTATTTATTTTGAAAATGTCAATTATGCTTTACAGATTACCATTATAGTTTTCACACGCTTTAAATGTTGTCTACTCATTGAGATATTCATATATCTCACCTCTTTTTATTTCTCATTTTCAGGACACAGTTAGGTGTCGGGATTGCTGCCTTCCTCTACTCTCTGCTTCAAGAGTATATTGACGTGGTGGGCATCATATCTAAATTTCTAGAAGATTTGGTCTTTTGATGTTTTTTTATCTAGTAAACCTTGCTGAGATAGGTTTATTTCTGGATATATTGTATATATTTGAAGATATGAGACAATAGATCAATATGTTTTGATTTGAGCATAAATTGATCATGAATAATTTTTGAATATGCATGGATATATGTGGTAATAGTATTGAGAAATATTGCTGGTTGAGGATATGAATTGAGTGTTATTTGCAGGAGGGTTATAGTTGAGATAGAAAGGAAACTCTGCCGGATTTTAGGTAGATTATCCGGACAGGGTGTTACATGCACACTAGATAGATCTTGATAATTATCTAATGCTAGTTTAGGAGTCTTGATCCGTGTAATTGTCTTGATTTCCTATTCATAAATGGCAATTTGTGATTAATGATTATGTTAGAGTTTTCGCTAATTGCAAAGTGGAACATAACATAGGTTAAACAATCCGAGCTTATGTGTTTGTTGCCTAGATCAACCTATCTTTCTCATCATAAATCTGCCATTACATTAAACCTAGAGAGCTTATTCTAGGTTGTCTAGTGGTTAGAGATTAAATAGAGAGCTTGTTCTATTTAACGACGAACTAAGGAAAGATTGAGATAACAGAGCTTGTTGTTATCTACGGTTGATAATTTTGATAGTTAATTGATGTTGATAGATCTGATTATTGATTCTCAATGATGTCTAGTGGTGGAGAATGAAACTTTAACCATACTTTTCTCATATCTGATTACTTCTTATTTACTTGCTTTCTTACTTTTATTGTTTGCTTTAGTTTAAACTGATTTAAAAAAACCCATTTTCTTTTATTGTTCTTGAATTTAAGTTTTAAACTAGTAATTTATAAACTAAAAACCAATCTTTGTGGATTCGATCCTTGCATGCTATTTTACTATAATTGATCATATTAATTGCAAGGTTTAATAAAGATACACTCTTTTGAGTGCATCAAATTTTTGGCGCCGTTGCCGGGGATTGCTTTATTTAGTTTTTTAGTTATTTGATTTATTCTTATTTTCAGTTGTAATTAATTTTATTTTTCTTGTACGTATAGGTTTTTCTCTTCAAATTTTGAGCAAAACACGATGGACTTGAGCAATTTAACACTTGAGGAATTGGTAGCATACATGAACATTGAGAAACAACGAGCCAATCTCACCTCCCCAGTTCAACAATTGGCCATGGGTAATGTGCAACAATCAAGGCAGTGTGGAGTGTGCTTCATGATGGATCTTCCAACCAATTGGTGCCTATACTACCGAAAAGATAATTTTGAACCAGCCTATGATGTGGAAGGATACCAAAGCCAACAAGGTTTCCACCAACAACAGTGTGATCTTTTCCCAAACACTTACAATGAGGGATGGTGGGACCATCCTAATTATGGCTACTCGAGAAATTATCAAGAAATAGATCCTTATGCAAACTACAATCATCCAGCGAGCTTCAATCAATCATGGTTTCGTGAACAAGATCTTTTTCAACCCCCACCTCAAAACTCAGGTAAATCTTTAGAAGACCTTGTCAATACTATTGTTGCTAATACTTTGGAAATTCAACAGGAAACAATGGCATTGCAACAGGAAACAAAGGCATATCAACAGGAAACAAGGGCAAGTATCCTGAGTTTGGAAAATCAAATGAACCAATTGGCTAGTGGTATGGCGCGATGGGTAGAACAAAGATCTGAAGAACTACATGAACATGATCCAAAGGAGAATACTAGTTTAAAACAACTTGGGGATAAAGCAGAAAGTCCAAGAGAACTCAAGGAGGAGAAAAAATTAGAAATGGATTCTATTCTTGAGGATAATGAAGCCACAAATCCAAATAAGAGTACTTCGGCACCTGAGGTAACATTTAAGGTTCCAATTTTTACTAATGTTTCTTCTCCACCATTTCCTAGTAGATTCGCAAAGTTCAAGGAGGAGGAACATGGACAAGACATGCTAGAAACCTTAAACAGTTTGTTTGTGGATGCCATTCAACAAGTACCAAAAGATGCACCATTCCTTGATGAGCTATGCACCACAAAGGATGATGGAATAATACTTGTAATGGAGAATGCATCCACTATTGTTCAAAGAAACCGCCCTACAAAACGCATAAATTCGGGAAGTTTCTTGTATGAGCCTGCAAATCCCAAAAAGCCAAGAAGGGGTGTTGGTTAGGTTGAAAACACTAATTCAAGTGCTAATTGGGAAGGTAGCCCAATTAATGAAGAAATTGTCAACATGCCATTTCATATTTGCTTTCTTTTCCTTTTTCTTTTATTATTTTTATTGTTTATGTAGTGTTTTAGGTTTGTTAGGTTTTATTAATTTGTTGTGTTTTGAATTGTTAATATATATTATTATTTATGTTTTTTTTTAGTTCTTGTCTCTTACACATGATTCTTTCATGTGAGGTGACAGTATTATATTGAGGACAATGTAAGAATTAAGTGTGGGGGGAGAATTTAGGATTTCTTTTTTTTTTTTAGGTTATTTTGTTTGTTTTGTTTTGTTTTGAGTCTTTATTTTTTACTGTGTTGATGCACCCAAAAAAATGTATTTTTATTAAACCTTGCAATTAATATGATCAATTATAGTAAAACAGCATGCATGGGTCGAATCCACAGAGATTGGTTTTTAGTTTATAAGTTACTAGTTTAAAACTTAAATTCAAGAACAATAAAATAAAAGGGGGTTTTGAAATAATTAAAAGTAAAAGAAAACAAGATAAGTAAAAAGAAAATAAATAAGATGAAATCAAATATATAAGAGAAGTATGGTTAAGGTTTCATTCTCCACCACTAAACATCATTGAGAATCAATTTCAGATCTATCAACATCAATTAGCTATCAAATTATCAACCGTAGATAACAATAAGCTCTGCTACTCCAATCTTTCCTTAGTTTGTCGTTAAATACAATAAGCTCTCTATTTAATCTCTAATTATCAAACAATCTAGAATAAGCTCTATAAATTCAATTTGATAACAGCTTTATGATGAGAAAGATAGGTTGATCTAAGCAACAAACACGTAAAAATAGGTAGAATCATGTAATCATAAGAGCACTCAAGAAGAAATTATATTGATATGTATAATGCATCAATCATATAGGCTCAAAACTCACAAGGATGATTATACAAGTCAATATTAAGTCTAAACATGCTTCTTTCTCAATCAACATATCATATTAACATTGGCTCATGAAAAATAGTATTCAAGCTCAATTCTCATGAAAATTTTCTCACTGATAACCAGTTTTAGACCTATACAATTCATATCTCATCATTATATTAAAAAGGAACTAAAACACACTAAAAATAATAATATTAAAGACTCATAAAAAAAAATAACAGCCAAAAATAAAAGAAATCCTAAATCCTTCCCCCCACACTTAATTCTTACATTGTCCTCAATGTAATGCTATTAACCCAAATGAAAGAATCATGTGTAATAGAAAAGAACTAATAACATAAGAATAGAAATAACTAAGACTCAAAACAAAACAAACTCATGAAACCTAAATATTCCTAAAATACTAAACAAACAATTAACAAATAAACATAAAAAAAACAATAAAAATAATAAAAGGAAAAAGGAAAAGAAAGCAAATCTGAGTATGGCAGGTTGGTAATTTCTTCATTAATTGGGTTGTCTTCCCAATTAGTACTTGAGTCAAGTTGTCCAACCTAACCAACACCTCTTCTTGACTTTTTAGGCTTGTCAGGCTCATATATGAAACTTCCCAAATTTGTGCGTTTGATAGGAAGCTTTTTTTGCACAAAAGTGGATGCATTCTCCATTACAAGTATTATCCCATCATCCTTTGTAGTGCACTGCTCATCGAGGAATATAGCATATTTTGGTACTTGTTGAATGATATCCACAAACAAGTTGTTTAAGGTTTCCGGCATGTGTTGTTCATGTTCCTCCTCCTTTAACTTTGCGAATCTACTAGGAAAAGATGGAGAAGAAACATTAGTAAAAAGTGGAACCTTAAATGTTACCTCAGGTGCCGAAGTACTCTTCTTTGAAATTGAAGCTTCATTATCTTCCAAAAGTAAATCCATCTCTAGTTCTTTCTTATTCTCGAGTTCCCTTGGATTTTTTTATTCATCCTCAAGTTGTGTGGCACTAACATTCTCCTTTGGATCATGTTCATGTAATTCTTCAAATCTTTGTTCTACCCATCGCGCCATACCACTAGCCAATTGGCTCAATTGCGTTTCCAAATTCAGGATACTTGCCATTGTTTCCTATTGATATGCCTTTGTTTCCTATTGAATTGCCCTTGTTTCCTGTTGCATTTGCAATTGGTTAGTAGTAAGGGTATTGACAAGGTCTTCTAAAGAAGTACCTGAGTCTTGAGTCATATGTGGTGGCTCAAAAAGATCTTGTTGTTGTGTCCATGGTTGATTGAAGCTCGATGGATGATTGTAGTTGGCATAAGGATCTATTTCTTGATAATTTCTCGAGTAGCCATAATTATATGATCCCACCATTCCTCATTGTAAGTGTTTGAGTAAGGATCATACTGTTGTTCTTAGAACCCTTGATGGCTTTGGCATCCTCCCACATCATAGGCTGGTTCAACATTATCTTTTCGATAGTATGGGCACAAATTGGTTGGATGATCCATCATGAAGCACACTCCACATTGCCTTGATTGTTGAATCTTACTTATGGCCACTTGTTGAACTACGAAGATGAAATCGGATAGTTGGTTCTGAAGGTTTGATGTAGCACCTGCCATATCTTTTTGCTTGAATACTAAAAGGAAAAACATGTATGTACAAGAAAAATAAAATTAATTACAACTGAAAATAAGAATAAACCAAGTAACGAATAAACTAAAAAAAGTAATCCCCGGCAACGGCGCCAAAAACTTGATGCACCCAAAAGAGTGTATCGTTATTAAACCTTGCAATTAATATGATCAATTATAGTAAAGTAGCATGCAAGGGTCGAATCCACAAAGATTGGTTTTTAGTTTATAAATTACTAGTTTAAAACTTAAATTCAAAGAACAATAAAATAAAAGGGGGTTTTGAAATAATTAAAAGTATAGAAAACAAGATAAGTAAAAAGAAAATAAATAAGATGAAATCAAATATATAAGAGAAGTATGGTTAAGGTTTCATTCTCCACCACTAGACATCATTGAGAATCAATTTCAGATCTATCAACATCAATTAGCTATCAAAATTATCAACCGTAGATAACAATAAGCTCTACTACCCCGATCTTTCCTTAGTTTGTCGTTAAATAGAATAAGCTCTCTATTTAATCTCTAATTATCAAACAACCTAGAATAAGCTCTCTAAATTCAATTTGATAACAGCTTTATGATGAGAAAGATAGGTTGATCTAAGCAACAAATACGTAAGCTCGGATTGTCCAACTTATGTTATGTTCCACATTGTAATTCCTGAAAACCCAACATAATCATGAATTACAAATTGCCACTTATGAATAGAAAATCAAGACAATTACACGGATCAAGACTCTTAAACTAGCATTAGATAATTATCAAGATCTATCTAGTGGGCCACCTAAACAAATAAGACAACATCATGAACAATTTTTATAGAAGAACACAATCAACTTTGATAGAAAACTAATGATAGATAAATCTGAAAATCAATTACAAAATTTGTCTAGGACTTTGAAATAACCCTTAACCAAATAAGAGTTTAGCCTAGCATAGGCATAGATAATATATACATAAAACTAAAAAGAAAATAAAATAAAAGAATGGAGAAGAATAAGAATAATTAATGATGATCCTTTGAGTCTCCTCAAAAGATAATGATAGTTTGTGGCTCAAAAGATGGTATTTATAGAGCTTTTTGGCCTTGGAAACCCTTTCTTGCTGATCAAGGAAGCTAGAAGGCAAAGGAGTTCAGTTTTTGGCACTTTTGCAGTTTTCCCGGATTTGAAGACAGTAGGGTTGGCGCCGCGGCGCCACTTTCCGGTGTCGCGGCGCCGAGTGGGCTGACTTGTGGTTTTTGCTTGCTGACTTCGGTTTCGCGACTAATGCACTGTCTCGCACTTCGTCAGCTGATTTGGATGACCATCCGTTGTCCGATTTAGGCGTGTAAACTATCTTTGGAAAGGTATTCAAGTCAGACTCAAAAGTCAAGAAGGAAGTTTTCTCAAATAAAGATTTTAACATAATGATTTTTAAGCAACAAGCTCCGGAGGTCAAATCTGCCTGATCACTTAGCACTAAAAAATTGATCTTTTTGACTCCCAAATCCTCTTCCATCTTGTGATTATGATTTTGTAAGATCTTTACCATCATTATTGACATCTTTTGACTTCATTCTCTTAAATATACCTATAATTCAAAAATATAATATAAGTAAACAAGATAAAAATCGAAAACATAACAAAAACTAAAGGTTTCGCATAAAATGTATATTTTATGAGCTTACCTTGTGTTTTAATTCCTTTCAATACAATGATGAGATATGAAGTGTGTAGGTCTAAAACTAGTTATTAGTGATAATATTTTCATGAGAATTGAGCTTGAATACTATTTTTCATGAGCCAATGATAATAAGATATGTTGATTGAGAAAGAAGCATGTTTAGACTTAATCTTGACTTGTATAATCATCCTTGTGAGTTTTAAGCCTATATGATTGATGCATTATACATATCAATCTAATATCTTTCTTGAGTGCTCTTACGATTACATGATTCTCTAGAACTTGCTTTAAACCTTTTTGAGACTATATTGATGTATGTGACAACATGAATATGATAGAGGCATTAGGATTAAACCAGAGCCAATTTGAGCCTACATTGAATAAGCTGTTTTATTGATAACCACATCTTTTACCTAGCCTAAATGTACTTATATCCTTACCCTTGTTCCAAAGATGAATTAGATTGTTTTGAGACATATTGCATAAAGCAAGGGAGATCGATTGACTATTTGGGTTAGCAACAAGAAATAAGTGTGGGGGGGAAGAATTACAAAAGTCAAGAGAAAAAGAAAAGGGAACATTGAAAAAAAGAAAAAAAAAATACATTCTCATATTGAAAGAAAAAAAAAATCATCTCTTGAACTTTTGGTTAAAGAAAAGATGTTACAAAGTTGGTTAGAATGAAGCAAAGCTCAACATGAATATTTAGCCTATGTTATTATGTGCTTTATAAGAGTTTTGAGAAGTTTTATTTGTATGATCTTATGATGTCTCTAAACTCTATGAAATCTTTGGAACCTTTGTGATATCTTTATCCTTTTATTCTTTAACCACATTATAACCCCTTGGCCCCATTACAACCTTGAATAAAGACCTCTTGATTTATGAAGTTGCATGATCTAAATAGTGGAGAATAGGTGGACAAGCAAGCATATGGTAGAACTGTTTTCATGAGATTGATTGAGTGTAAACACTTTACCACTATTTTAAAGAGTGAAAATCATGAGAGTATCCTATGTGAGAAGTTGAGGTTAAGTTTGAATATGCACTATTTTGATTGAAATATGTTATGTTAATATTGGCTTAATTCAAACTATTTACATTCAAGCATGAATTTTTGTGAAATTGTTTAAGCTATTGATTAGTTTATAAGATCTATACATTGATTTTCTCTAATTTATATTGAAAGGATTGGTGTTAATTATTAATTTCATTTATTTATTATTATTATTTTTATGTTTCCAATGTTTGTGGGTATCGTCCTAGTAAAGCCTCACGAGACTAAACTCGTCCACTAGGGACACCTAAGGGTTTAAAGGCTTGTGTCACATGCTGAGTGCCACCGTGATTTCCTACGAAAGTGGATTAGATTAGATTTTATTATTTTATTTTTATTTTGTTTTGTTTTGCTCGAGGACTAGCAAAAAGCTAAGTGTAGAGGTATTTGATAAGTCATAAAATACACATTTTATGCCCTTTCTATTCTTAGTTTTAGTTATGTCTTATATCTTTATTTTGTTTACTTATATTATGTTTTTGAATTTTAGGTACAAAAAGGAGAATGAAGTCAAAAGATGTCAATAATGATGGTAAAGAGCTTACAAAATCATAATCACAATATGGAAGAAGACTTGGGAGTCAAAAAGATCAATTTCTGGTTGCAAAGCAAGAAGGCAGATTTGACCTCCGAAGCTTGTTGCAAGGAAAACATGATGTTAAAGTCCTTATTTGAAGAAACTTCCTCTTGAATTTTGAATATGACTTGAATACCTTTCCAACGGTAGTTTAAACGCCCAAATCGGACAAGAAATGGTCATCCAAATCAGTCAAAGAAGTGCAAAATGATGCAGCAAAAAAAATAGGAGATAGAATGCCCGGCGCCGCGGCGCCCAAAAATCGGTAAAAACAGTGAAAAAAAGAAAAAACATGATTTTTCTGCCTCCAAGCTTACTTGTGCGGCAAAGACTTGTTCTCAGGATTTTAAAACTCTATAAATACCATCTTTTGAGTCACAAACTAGACATCTTTTGAGGAGACTCAAGGGATCATCATTATTCTTCTTCTTCTCCATTCTTTTATTTTCTTTTTAGTTTTATGTATATATTATCTATGCCTATGTTAGGCTAAACTTCTTTTTGGTTAAGGATGATTTTAAAGCCCTAGACATGTTTTTGTAATTGATTTTCAGATTCTATCTATCATTAATTTTCTATCAAAGTTGCTTATGTTCTTCCATAAAAATTGTTCATGATTTTGTCTTGATTTGTTTAGGGTGCACATTAGATAGATCTTGATAATTATTTAATGCTAGTTTAGGAGTCTTGATCCGTGTAATTGTCTTGATTTCCTATTCATAAGTGACAATTTGTGATTAATGATTATGTTAGAGTTTTCGCTAATTGCAAAGTGGAACATAACATAGGTTAAACAATCCGAACTTATGTGTTTGTTGCCTAGATCAACATATCTTTCTCGTCATAAAGCTGCCATTACATTCAACCTAGAGAGCTTATTCTATGTTGTCTAGTGGTTAGAGATTAAATAGAGAGCTTGTTCTTTTTAACGACGAACTAAGGAAAGATTGAGGTAATAGAGCTTGTTGTTATCTACGGTTAATAATTTTGATAGTTAATTGATATTGATAGATTTGATTATTGATTCTCAATGATGTCTAGTGGTGAAGAATGAAACCTTAACCATACCTTTCTCATATCTGATTACTTCTTATTTACTTGCTTTTTTACTTTTATTGTTTGCTTTAGTTTAAATTGATTTAAAAAACCCCATTTTTTTTTTATTGTTCTTGAATTTAAGTTTTAAACTAGTAATTTATAAATTAAAAATCAATTTCTGTGGATTCGACCTTGCATGCTACTTTACTATAATTGATCATATTAATTGCAAGGTTTAATAAAGATACATTCTTTTTGGTGCATTATTATTTTATATCTATACTTTATTTTTGTCATAAGTTGAGATATTTTGCATAGTTTATCATAATAATTAAATTTTAACTCTAAATTAATGTTATTTTTTATGTTTTATAATTGTATTCAATGTATTATTAATGACAATAAAATTGAACTAACACGAGAATTCAAATATTAATTTATTTATGTTAAAGTTAGGTATATATATCAAAATAATTAATATGCTGAATAGATTGGAGAGGATTGATTGATGGAAACATATATGGGATTTAAGAGTCGATTTGAGAGGGAATAAACTGGAATTTGTGAATGAAAGGGTTTTTTTTTTTTCCATTAAGGTCCAAAGACTGATTTAGAGACGAAATAGAGACCACAAAAATGTTAGAAAGATGATAATAACGATGATAATAAAAAATAAAAATAAAAAATGGATTAGTGGAGGGCAAGAAGATAAAGATTGAGTGGATGTAGGGAGGATTTTATAATAAAAAATAAATGTAGTACTAATATTATATAGTTATCCACAAACTACGTGGCGCATCGAATCTATTCCCCCGAAAATTAAGAAAAAATAAAATGGATTCCGACATTGATGCGTCGAAACTACGCGCTATCACTCACCGGTTATCATCTGCAGATAAAATAATCGTAAATCCCCCGGTTGAAAACAAAAGCTTTAAAATAATATAATAGATTCGTTTGCAGGGAATTCCTATCTCCTAACATAAAAAAATATTCCACGTTTCTTGTTATAATAAAAGATTATTATCCTGTCAATGAATTTTTTTAATTTCATAAATTATGTTTATATATTTTCATAATTTTTTATATGATTTATATTTTTTAAAATTAACCGTCGTATTTCATGTTTTATTCATGTAGATCGTGCACGTCGAAATTCGAGTAAATTAAAAATGTTTAATTATTTGTTTCGATGTAAAAAACCTTCAATCGTTATATATATATATATATATATATATATATTGAAAAAAAAAATATTCTCGACCAATATGATAGTGATATCGGATCGATTAAAAATTTTACGTATACAATAATACGATTATATTATTAAATTTAATTATTAATTTATGTAAATATAAATCGTATGAAAAAATATCTGTATAAATATCGCTAAAAAAACAATGACGTACAGGATAATAATTCTATGATAAATTCACAAAAAAGCGTTTCACTCCTCCCTCCAACTCGCTTCACTTGTCTCTCTCTGTTTATTTATTTTTTATTATATCTCAAACTCTTCTCTTTTGCGGTGGCCTGAGGATTGTAGCTGTTGGCGGCGATGGGGGCGGCAGTGTTGTCGGATTTGGCGACGGAGATCGTGGTGCCAGTGTGCGCTGTGATTGGAATAGCTTTCTCGTTGGTGCAGTGGGTGATGGTGTCGCGCGTGAAGCTCACCTCCGAGCGGCATGCGTCGGGTGGGTCGGCGAACAGTAACAAGAAAGGATACGGTGATTACTTGATTGAGGAAGAGGAAGGGATCAATGACCATAGCGTTGTCGCCAAGTGCGCTGAAATTCAAAACGCTATCTCTGAAGGTGAGATCTTTGGATTTTGATGTTAGAACTGAGTTTTTTGTGTTTGAATTTTTTTTTGTTTTCGTATTTATTTTTAGTGATGATTTCACGGACTTGAGTAGTAAGAATTATCACGTAACCTTGACGTAGTATCATTAATAATTACATCATGGAAATGAAATTTAGTAATTTTATTGCTCAACTTCATTTCTTCTGTTTAAATTTTAAATCTTTAATTTTGTTAAAGTATCTTTCCATTTTGCAACTTTGGAAGGAGGTAATCTAGAGGTTTGAATTTAAAAATTTTAATTTGGAGGTTTTCGCTTTTGTTACAATTAAATTATAGAATTTGTCTCTGATTATGTAGCTCAAACAATGTGTTTTTAAAAAAATGAAAAAGAAAAACTAATGAGTTTCCATGTAGGAAAAAAAATTTATATTCACCAATTGAATTCTCTTGCTTTTGCTATTTGATTTAATGGTAAAAACATTAAGCATTTAAATTGTTGTGGACGTATTTTTGGTCGAGTTTATCTTAGTTGCAGATTAACGAATGCTAAACCGTAAAATAACAGTCATAACGTCGCATTGTGGTCGCTATTTAAATCCTTATTATTTTCATCTCAAAGTTATTGAAATTTGAATTCCTTCCGCAAAAGTTATATTCTATCAAAAAATTCTTTCCTTTTCTTATATATATTTTAATTTTTTGTTGCATCAGAAATATCTTTTAGGGGACATTTTAGGGTTTTTGTTAGTACAAATGAGTTCTGGGTCTTCTATTAGATCTGCTTTCCATCATTCACATTTAATTAATTTTTTTAATTGGATCTAAGATTAGACTTAGATTTAGTTCGGTGATTGGTATGGGTTATAACTGGGACAGGCTTCATCTTTGGTGGTGGTGTTGTCATTACTGGCAGTTATGATATATTGTCTTATCTAAGTAAAGATTATTTGGCTTCATGGATGTTATTATCATAAGCCTCCCTTGCACGTGGCCCATTTTCCATATCTTCTTTTTTTCTTTTTAAAAGTTCGTTTTTTGATACACTGATAGTGTAATTTTTTAATTCCACAAGCGGAATTAAGATACTGTCACATATTCTATTTCTTTTTTAATTAGTTTCTTTTTATTCTTTAATATACTTGAAGGGGTACATGTTATTTCGCTAATCTTACTTGTGGAGTCTAAAAATTTAACTAACGGTATATGTGATCATTTCTCTTTTTAAAATAATAATTATTGAGAATATAATAACTGCATAGTAGTTGGTGCCTTTTTTGAAAATTGATACTTATTCCTTGCTCCAACTTCTGTAAATAAAAAAAAGATAATAATGTAATGAAGATATTTTATATTTTATTGCTTAGGGCTTTGTTTTAGGTTTGGAAATCTGTCTTATGAACTTATTATATGCAGCTCTTATTTTATCATTATTATTGGGAAGGGTTAAATTTTTTATATCAGTTTTGTATTTGAAATTTTCCAACTATTTCAGCATCAGTAATTAAATAATATGATAATAGAAATAAAAAATATATATTATTATTTTTTAACAATAATAAAACAAAATAATATAATATGAGTACTATATTCTGTAATTAATATATCTAAAAATAACAATAAAATTTAAAATTATATTATATTATATTATATTGTCTTGTATTGCAATTACATTAATATATTTCAATAATGATAATAACAACTACAAAAATAATATGTTATAAATCTAGGAGTAATATATTAAGCAATAATTATTATATTCTATTGATTTAATAATAACCTATCTATTGCTTTCAATAATAAAAGTATGAAAATTTTGAGGAATGCTTAACTTGATACATTTTAAGTATGTATATATATATGATGATGATGCTTTTGTTGCATTTTTGTATGTGAAAATTTTCAATTTCTTGAACTATTTGAGAGGTGCATTATTTAACATTTCTAGTACTAAAGAGTAAAATCCTAAGCCTTGTTGCTCTAGGCCAAGTTTTATAGTTAGTTTCATGCAAAAGTTAGCTCTTTAGTTTGTGGTTATACGTTTTTTTGTCTGCATTTGGACTGATTATGAGATTTAGTTTATGATGATTACCCCTTGTTTATTCTCTTTTTATATATCGTTAATATAATCTCTTCTCCTAAACTAAATCCTGATGTATCAATGATGTTAAAAGTTGTTGTGTTCTATTGGTGGCACCTTTTCAGTTTTCTAGGTAAATGAACTTGAGATATATTTATTGTTCCTTAAGATTGTGAATGTTATGCTCTTTTTGAATGTGTAGTCTATAACACTTTAATTTATATAATAAACTATTGATAGTCCCTTGTTTATGATCTATGATTATCTATGTCAGTTAATCTGTTGGTGTATGGGTGTAACAGGTGCAACATCCTTTCTTTTTACTGAATATCAGTATGTTGGCATCTTCATGATTGCTTTTGCTATCCTGATTTTCCTCTTCCTGGGCTCTGTTGAGGGCTTCAGCACAAAGAGCCAGCCTTGCACCTATGATAAGGAGAAGACGTGCAAACCAGCTCTTGCCACTGCTATCTTCAGTACTGTATCCTTCTTGCTCGGTGCTATCACTTCAGTTCTTTCCGGGTTCCTTGGGATGAAAATTGCTACCTATGCCAATGCAAGAACAACCTTAGAAGCAAGAAAGGGTGTTGGAAAGGCTTTTATTGTTGCATTTAGATCTGGTGCAGTAATGGGTTTTCTCCTTGCAGCAAATGGTTTGTTGGTGCTTTACATTGCCATCAATCTATTCATGCTGTACTACGGTGATGACTGGGAAGGCCTTTTTGAGGCTATTACTGGTTATGGTCTTGGGGGATCCTCTATGGCGCTCTTTGGAAGAGTTGCTGGTGGTATCTATACAAAGGCTGCAGATGTTGGTGCTGATCTTGTAGGAAAGGTTGAAAGGAACATTCCGGAAGATGACCCAAGAAACCCAGCTGTAAGCCAAATTATTCTTTTGGAATATAGTTATTGCATGTTAATTATAGGATTGTCGATCATCTTTCCAGAAGTAATTATTTTCTCACGTAGAACCCCTAAATGATTTAATTTTATTTTTACCAATCAGGTCATTGCTGATAATGTTGGTGATAATGTTGGGGACATTGCCGGTATGGGTTCTGATCTATTTGGCTCATATGCTGAATCTTCCTGTGCTGCTCTTGTTGTAGCTTCTATATCCTCCTTTGGAGTAAACCACGAGTTCACTCCCATGTTGTATCCTCTGCTCATTAGTTCTGTCGGGATTCTTGTCTGTTTGATCACAACCCTTTTCGCTACTGATTTCTTTGAAATCAAGGCTGTCAAGGAAATCGAACCAGCTTTGAAGAAGCAGCTTATTATCTCCACTGTTCTTATGACTGTGGGAATTGCAATTGTTACTTGGATTGGTGTGCCTTCTTCCTTCACTATTTACAATTTTGGGGTTCAGAAAGTTGTTAAGAACTGGTAAGATTACATGATTCTTATATATAGCAAGCAGTTATAAAAGTAGCGTTCTTGGAATTTCCAGCTAGATGCATACTATAACACAACTATGCTCCTAATTTTGTGAGATTAGGAAAGATTAAGACCTTTTACTCCCTGAATTCTTATTCCCTATTATCTTTGGTGAGTTACCACTTAGTTGAGCTTGGGCTAATTAGTTTCTTAAGATGAGCATAGCTTGAGAAAATTGACTTGATATGGTTGTACCCTACCAACATGAATATTATTATAAACTTCTGTAGAAATCTGGAATTGAAAGAGTAGAAATCTGGAATTGAAAGAAGTATTTCTCAATTTATAGGTAAAAAGACTTATATAGAGAAACTTGGCAACAAGTATGCCAATCTTTCTCTTTAATTACAGAAAATAAGAATTCCTCAAATTAAAGTGCAATGCCTTAAATGAAGTAAAGAAAATATTTAGAGAGATAATAGGAAATAATTTCCCATATAACATCCTAATAGAATACAAATCCCTAGAAAATAGGAAACAGTAACTTTGTCAACAACTTCATAAAGACCTGAAGCAGGTGGCATGCCGCATGTTTTGCCTAGCATCCTGTTTCTCATTTCGTTGCTTTTCTTATTCTTAGGATACCTGCAACCACTAAAATGATTTTGATTTGCAGGCAACTATTTTTGTGCGTGGGTGTTGGTCTCTGGGCTGGACTTATTATTGGTTTTGTTACTGAGTACTACACCAGCAATGCTTACAGGTACTGGAAACAGTGCTTTGACTAGTTATCTGTAGCAGTGTTACTTCAAATTTTCTATCTTGATCATTCATTTCCTGTATTTGCAGCCCTGTGCAGGATGTTGCTGATTCTTGCAGGACAGGAGCGGCGACCAACGTTATATTTGGCCTTGCTTTAGGATACAAATCTGTGATCATCCCAATTTTTGCCATTGCAATCAGCATTTTTGTTAGTTTTAGCTTTGCTGCCATGTATGGGATTGCAGTTGCTGCCCTTGGAATGTTGAGCACCATTGCAACTGGGTTGGCCATTGATGCTTATGGTCCCATCAGTGACAATGCTGGAGGCATTGCTGAGATGGCTGGTATGAGCCATCGCATTCGTGAGAGAACTGATGCTCTTGATGCTGCTGGAAACACCACCGCTGCCATTGGAAAGGTACTGCATTCAATTCTTTTCCTAGAGACTGTTCTTATGAGAGTGATTTTAACTTCAGACAATAGTTGCTTAAATCATAGTATAGCATAATGATGCATAGTTGAAGCCATTTCTACTGTGTTTACAGTTTCTAGCAAACATGTTTGTTAACAATTTGATCTCTTTCATGAGTTCTTGAACCCCAAATGGACTTGAGAGTCTTTTAATTCTATTCTATAATCAATCTAAACCCACTTTGTGGTACTCTCCACTCATACTGAGTTAAGATTCTCTATGTACGTCCTTTTTTTTTTCCAAGTTAAATTAATGTCTCTTTTAACCATGGAATAAAAAACTGGACCGGCCGGGAACCAGTGGTCCAGTCCGGTACTATACATAAAACCGGACTTTCTTGAACCGATGAAAAATCAGTTTAACTGGTAAAAAACCAGATAAAACCGGTAAAACATTTTTTTTAATTTTTTAGTAAGTGGTGAGATTTGAACCCTTAACCTCTTGGTTTTATAATAAAGGTCATACCACTAAGCCAAATACATATTCTTATTAATTATTTATTATATTTATTACTTATTTAACATTAAAACTATTTTTATATATATTTAAAATCATTTTTATTAATCGGCCGGTCCAACCAGTTGGACCGGAAATCGAAGGTCTGACGGTTCGACCTCCGGTCCAGTTTTTTCAACATTGCGCCAAACTACTATTTTTTTTCTGGCTCAATATTCTCAACTACTGGTCATGCATATTTGATGTACTATGCTTACATATTTCCAGGGATTTGCCATTGGGTCAGCAGCGTTGGTGTCATTGGCTCTATTTGGTGCCTTTGTGAGCCGTGCAGCTATCTCAACCGTTGATGTCTTGACCCCAAAGGTTTTCATTGGTTTACTAGTTGGTGCCATGCTTCCCTACTGGTTCTCTGCAATGACCATGAAGAGTGTGGGAAGTGCAGCTTTAAAGATGGTCGAGGAGGTTCGCAGACAGTTCAACACCATTCCTGGTCTCATGGAGGGTCTTGCCAAGCCTGATTATGCTACCTGTGTCAAAATCTCAACTGATGCCTCTATCAAGGAGATGATCGCTCCAGGTGCCCTTGTTATGCTTACTCCCCTCATTGTTGGAACTTTCTTTGGTGTCGAGACTCTTGCTGGTGTCCTTGCTGGTGCTCTTGTTTCTGGTGTTCAGGTAAAGTTGGAACTGGAGATTTTTTTTTTTTTTTTGGTTTATTTGTCAATGGTAATTATGCAAACTATAAGAATTTAATTGTAAAATGTAAACTACTCTTAAAAGCTTGATGGGTTTTTGTTAAAAGTGGGTACATTTTAAAATTAGGGATGAGCATTCGGTCAGTTCGGTTCTAAAATCTCGAAAACCGATTAAACCAAATTAATCACTAAAACCGACCGAACCGAAATACATCTTAAAACCGAACTAACCGAACCAAACTTAATCGGTTCGATTCGATAGGTTTTTTCAGTTTAGTTGTTTCGATTATGGGTTGTTGGGTTGGGTTAGGTTATTTTGGGTTGGGTTGGGTTGAGTTGGATAATGTTAAATTGTTAATTTGGTTTGGATATATTTAAATAAAATAATATTATTTACTTATTTTTTAATTAATTGTCGGTTTGTTCGGTCGGTTCGGTTTGGAAATAAAAAACCGCAAACCGATCGAATAAATCAAATTAAATAACCGAACAAACCGAAAACCGAACAAACCGAACCGAATTCGGTCAGTTTCGGCCGGTTTTTTCGGTTCACCTGAAAATTTGCACACCCCTATTTAAAATCATTGGTTATAGTTACTCGACTTTGTTCTTTAACAGATTGCAATTTCTGCTTCTAACACTGGTGGGGCATGGGACAATGCCAAGAAGTACATTGAGGTACATATTTCAGTGAGAAATTCAAGATGACCTTTTTCTAACTTTTTTACTGGCTTCTGTACTTTCATTTTATGTTGCTCTGACTTTTTATTTTTGTACCCGTGTCTGACGCATATCTGGACATGGATACGGAGATATGATTCTCAAGGACCCTCCAAATACATGAAAATTTTGGAAAAAATTGAACATATCTGTGTCCGACACTTACACCCGAGTCCGAGTAACATAGCTTTCGTTGTGTCCTTTATATCATTGAGTGATTTATATGTTTTCATTGTCAGGCTGGTGCGTCGGAGCACGCAAGGACCCTCGGTCCGAAAGGATCTGATCCTCACAAGGCAGCTGTCATTGGTGACACTGTTGGAGATCCTCTCAAGGATACCTCCGGCCCTTCACTTAACATCCTTATCAAGCTTATGGCAGTTGAGTCACTTGTGTTTGCTCCCTTCTTCGCCACTCATGGTGGCCTACTCTTCAAGATCTTTTAGCGAGGGGATGGCAGGAAATACGCCGGGGAGGCGGGGGCTTATTACCACAGCTTAGCATCCCTGTGTAAGAGTGTTCTTCCTATTCACTCATTATTTTTAGTTCTTGTATGATTGTATCCATCCACACTGCCTGTTATGGGGTTTTTTCTTCCAAGTTAGTTTGCTTAGTTCTGGTCATTACTATTTTTGATGGGCTGATAATGATGATAATCTATATTATTCGGATTCAGGTGTGAGTGTTGGACACGGGTATGCGTCCGATACGAGTATGTTCAATTTTTTTTCAAGATTTTCATGTATTTGGAGGATCCTTAGAGGATCATATCCCAATACTCATGTCCGGATTTACGTCGGATACGGGTACTTCAAGAAAAATGAAGAATCGGAACAAGATAGAATTGATAACTAAGATGGGTTAGGACGATGGCAGAAAATGGTCATTGTTATCGGAGAAGAGTGAAGGTGGCATGTCTTATTTTCCCTGGTCTTAGAACAGCTTATAATTTTGAAAATTTGTAATCTCAAATCTTTTTCACCATTTAACCTAAGGGCATTCTGGAGTCTGGACTAAAGATATTGTTGATTTGTTGTTGCATTCCGGTTGTCAGAGATTGGAAAATGTTCTAGAGTCTGTAAAACACCTGCTATTTGCACCATTTCTATTAGTATTTTTTTCTTTTTGGTACAAAAAAAGTTTGAGAATAAGAGAAGGGGTTGGGGATTTGAAATCCAATGTTATTTTTTAAAAGTAATTGCATAAACTAATTGGGTTAAGTACGAGTTCAATAATTGTAATATACTAGGCTGAATGATATGAAATTTATTTACTTATATAAGAAATAATTAGAGGTCGTTTACAAATTTGTTTCTAGTTGTTAGCACTTTGAGTGTTGAAGAAGGAATTGTAGTGAAAACTTAAAAAGCTCTCTAGATTATTGTAATTAATTAAGAAATAAAATCACTCCTTCTTGCATAGTATTGAACTATTTGTCTATCTTAATAAGTCTTCCTTTGTTAGTATTAAGATGGAAGAGTAAAATATAATAAAACAAAAGGTGGAACCAAATAATTGTAGAAGTGAGCTAATTAGGATGGATGGTAGACTAGTGGTAATTCTAATGCACGAGCTCCTTCCGACTACATACAAGGAAAGTATAAGGGAGTGAAAGTTTGAGATTTTGAAGAAATTTGGTATGGTATCATTATTGTATTGTTTTTGTTTTTGTGTCGACCGTATCAATCAATACAAAATTTTGATTTTTTAAAAATTTAACTTATTTGATTCTTTTAACCAACTCTTAATATTTTTTTTGGTGATCATTTGTACTTTTTTATAAATCTTTTAGTAATGCAAGAAGAGCAAGTCAATCTTTGTCTTTGATTAATTTAGATATTTGTAGACTTATGAATGTGAAGGCACGTCATGGAGTATATTATTTGTTTCACTTCGGTATGAGATCAAGAATAGTAATGATTATGTAAAAAATAAGTAGGCATTTGACGATTCTTAATACTTTTAAACAAAATTGAAGTAATATAGTGGAGGAATTGTACATATGTCTAAGACATGGTGAAATTTTTTATAACAAAATTAGTCTGCAATTTAGTTTTTGAAATCTGTTTTTTCAACTCCTTATGAACTACGAAAATGTAAAAAAGAGTTTGAAACATTGAGGTTCAGTTGAGTATGTGAGAATGAAATAAAATCTCTGGATTTCCTAAAAGAGGATTTTCTTGTCTTGATGAAGTTAAAATGGATCTTGAACTATATTAGTTGCAAGAACTTAAATACCTAATTCCTAAGGGAGCACTCAGCGAGCGAATATTTAAAATTTTATCCAATAAATACTTGTAATAATGGAAGTGATCATATAGTAAATCTACTATAATGAAATTTGAGTCTTGAGAACTCCAGTTGATATTTTTTAAAAAAATTAAAAATTATTCGGTTGCGGGGCAAAAAGGTATTTAAAAAAAAATTGTTTTATTTGGATGTGGAGGAAAAATGTAATTTAAGTTAAATGATTTGGAAAAAAAAAAAAAAAGTTAATACGCAGATTGGTCTCTGTATTATATTTTTTTTTTACAATTTGGTATCTAAAGAAAAAAATACGATTAAGTAATTAAATTTTAATTCGTCACACACGTTAGTTTAATGCCTAACAGCATACTAGCATGTGCATTTTTACCTAATAAAAATTTTGACATGACAACTTTGACATGTTAACAATGACACGTCAGCATTTCAGAAATTTATATTTTTTAAATTTATTTTTAATTTTTAATTAAAAAATAACAAAAAACCAAAAATAATATTTCTTGAAACTAAAATTTTTTATATTTAAAAAAATTAAATTTTGTATTATTTAATTTTGTTTTTAATTTATTTTTTTAATTAAAAAAGTTTTAAAAATAAAGATAATATTTCCTGAAATTAAAAATTATAATTTTTTGCTGAATTTAAAATATATATATTTGTAATTTACTTGTTTTAATTAAAAAAAATTTAAAAATTCAAAATTATATTTCCAAAAATTAAAGTTTTTAATAAAAATTTTTAAAAAAAATTATTTTATAAATTTTGTTTTTAAATTTATTTTACTTTTTAATTAAAAATTTTTAAAAATAATAAAAATAATATTTTCAGAAATTAAAAATTTTAAAAAAATTAAATTTAAAAAAAATAATTAAAATAATTTTTTTTAAAATGCTAACGGGGCAGATGTGTCAAAGTTGCCACATATCACATTTTTATTGGTAAAAAATGAAATGTTATCAAACCGTTTTGATACCTAATGTGGATGAGGGAAGTAAAGTTTGGATACCTAATCGTAAATTTTTTTTTTTTTTTAAGTACCAAATCATGAAAATGGGTATATTTCGAGGGCCAATTTGTGCATTAACCCAAAAAAGAAAGAAAGAGAGGTGTTGTGTCGAAAGAAAGAGAAGAGAGGAGAGGAGAGGAGAGAGAAGAAGAAGAATATAAAGATGGTAGAGGGGAGATAGGAAGGGTGACTAGCCAGCAGGGGTAGCTGGCCGGAGAGGAGAAAATGGTGGAAGAGAAGGAGAAAATAGAGGAGAGAAAAGGGAGGAGGAGATCGAGCGGGGCGACATGGCTGCCTCGACGTGGCAGGTGACGACTCAGGTAGCCGGTGGCAGGAGTAGGAAGAAGAAGAAGAAGAAGAAGAAGAAGAAGAAGAAGAAGAAGAAGAAGAGGAAGAAAAAAAGAAAAAAAAATAATTGTAGTTTTATTTTTTTATTAATGTTGTTTTAATTTTTATAGTCAAGAAGAATAAAGGAAAAAGAAAATTAAAAAAAATAGTTGCAATTTATTATTATTATTATTATTATTGTTGTTTTAATTTTTGATAATTTATTATTTTTATAAAAAAAAACATATATTTAGTAAAAAAAATTACATAATTTATATTTTTATGTATTTAAAAATTATTAATATTTTTTATTAATACTTTTTCAATTTTTTTGAGGAAAATATATTTTAAAATAATTATAGTAGTTTATTTATCACTTTGTATTTATCAAATTAAATTTAAAAATATTAAAAAAAATATAAAGGTATAATAGGAAAAAAGAAAATTTAAAAAAATATTAAATATTTTATTTTACTTTATTTCCATTCATTTTATATTTTTTAAAATAATTTAATAAAATTACTATGTATATTTTAAAATATATATAACTCTCGCAGAATCTCACGGGTAAAATTACTAGTGAATTTAATTTTGGAGTTTGTAAGAGTATTTCTGTTGAGGAATTTCAAAATCCATGAAAAAAAAAAATAAATAAGTGTGAAACATTCCATCGATATTATTTTGAGATTGAAGGGAGAAATTTTCTATGTATGCTTTTGGATTCCTAATGCATTAGTTTCCAATAAGGAAGCTGTCACTTCATCAACTTTTAAAATTTGGATGAATGCAATAAAAGACGAGATAAGCTAAATGTCCCAAATGGAAGAATAAAAGAAATGAATGATTACTAATTTCTTATGCAATTTAGATATTCATTAAAGTAAACTATGATGTATACTAAACCAAACATTTGTTTTCTGGCCAAAAAAAAAAAAACCAAAAATTTGTTTTGCTAATGGAATTGTTATTAAATATTATAGTAATTTTGGACATGCTTATTGGACTACTGTCAAAAGAATTTTTATATCTTACCTTATATTATGATTGGAGTCAACATTGCATAATGAAACAAATTATTCATAGTTATAAATATATGGTTGCTTAAACATAAAGGTGTTCATGGGTCAGGCCGGGTTCGGGCCGGGCTCATATATGGTATCAACACTATATTTGTTTGTCCAAGTTCGGCCCGACCGAAACATGGGCCTCAAATTTTGTCTAAGCCCGCTCATATTTATAAATGGATAACCCAAGCCCGTTTAGGTCTGTCCATAATTTTTTTCTAATTTATTATTATTATTATTATTTATTCTTTAGTAATTTTATATATATTTTTTATTAAGTTCTTAAACATGGACAACTTAACATATTTTTTAATGTTTACATTATAATATTATATATATTTAATTTTTATATGACATAAATTACATAATATATATATAAATATAAATAATATATTATTTAATTAGAAAATGGACCGGGTCGGGCCGAGCTCGAGCCTTAAATGTTGGAGTCAAGGCCTGGCCTATATTTTAAACGGGCCTTATTTTTTTGCCCAAGCCAATTTTAGGGGCCCAATATTTTTGTCCAAGCCCTTCCAAATATGGGCTAGCCTTCAGGCTTGGGCGGGTGACCCGGTCCTTGGACAAGTCTACTTAAACATGTTGGGACTTAATTTTATATAGGTTTTGGATAAAACGTAACATAGAATTGACTAGACCTGCTCATGGGCCGGGCCGGGTTGCGGCCCAATTTGTTTTCAAAATCTTTACCCAGGCCCGACATTGGGTCGGCCCGGGTCGGCCCGGCAGGCCCGAATTCACTGTTCATAATATTAAAAAATATTTTTTTATATTTTTATAATTAAAATTAAATAAAATAATATTATTATAATTAAAAAAAATACTATTTCGGATCGGACCTACCCAAATTAAAAATATCTTATGCGAGCCTGTCGGACCGGACGAACTATCCGACCATGAGCAGGTCTAGAATTGACACTCTCCACTAGCAAAAAGATGTGGACTTTTTTTCTAGACAATCATTTAGAGGGTAATTGGGTTTGGGCCTACATCTGAATGCAGAAACCAGAATAATTAACTCTACTTTTTTCTTTTGTTTTTTTAAGAGAAAGCAACTTAAAATTAAAGGCTTTATCATTTTGAGAAAAAATATATTAAGCAAAACTCATTATTTTGATATTAGTAAACATATGATAAATTTTTTGGTTTATGAACCATATATCTATATTATTAATAAAAAGATTGATTGGATTTGATGTCACCAAATCTAACAATACCAACTCAATTGTGTAGAATATATAAATATATATATATAATAAAAAAAAAAACTAAATCATAATATCAAATAATAATATAAGGATTTTTGGTTTTTTTAAACTTTTTTACATAATATATTTTTAAAACTAAATTTTTTATTTTTTCTTGAAAAACTACTTATTTCTTAAAAATTATCATAAAACTACACTTATTAAAAACTATCATTTCTTTCAAAATATTTTATTTTTTTATATAATTTTTATCTTCTATCGATAACGTGAGTGTACATAATTCTAATATATATTTATATATATGTTAATTTACTTTTTAAATGGTTCATACTTCATATCAATTAGATTAGATCCAAAAATGAATAAAAATAAAATGAAATTCTAATACAATCATTTTGAAATAGTGATAAGTAATAAAATCTTTGCATATCATCCAACCTAAATTCATGTGTGATTATAAGTATCAATTTCAAACTAGATTAAGCCCTTCTATCCCAAAAAAGAAAAAGAAAATATTAAACCCTATAATAAATGGAAAAAAATTGGTAAAAAAAATTCTTCCAAAAATCAAATTTAATGTGAAAAGATCAAATCAGAATAAATCCATCAATAAAAAAAATTAAGACTTACTTATTTTTAAATTGGATATTTAATAAATAAATAAATAAAAATGTCAAAAGAATAGAGAGAAAACAAAAGAATAGATGAAATCAATGGCGGATGATGCGGGCCCAAAACAGAAGATAAATCCCTTTTGGAATTGTACAAAGTACAAACTTTATTAGGAGTTTCGATGTTGACGAGGCCTTTTGCTTACTCTCTCTATTTCTACTTCCCTAATCCATCTTCCCTTCTAAACCATCCTCCAACTTTAGCTTTCTCTTTTTCTTTTGTCAGGTAACTCATTTGGCTTCTTTTCCATTATTTTCTCACCTCTTTTTTTGTTTTGTTTGGGTTTTCTGTTTGGTTGCTGAGAAAACATCATAAGGGTATTCATTCTTTTGTTCAGCGCTGGATTGTTTTTACAGAAAAGAATTTTCACTTTAAGTTGGGCCAAAGCTCTGTTGCATGAGCATCTTGGCTGCAGAATTTTGATTTTCTTCTAGTTTCCTACTGTTTCTCTGGAACCAAACAGTGCAAGGGTTTGTTCTTATTTCAATTCATTGAAAACTGGATTTTTTTAAAGGTGATTGAGGTTCTCATGATGGGTGTTGGTTATTTTGGACTAATTATTGATAGTTTCGCTTTTGTTTGTCTGAAAGTAGTATATTTTATAGTGGGAATTACCTAGTCGAAGTTAGCCAAATTAGTACCATTATTAAGCCTAATTTATTACATGGGCATCTTGAGTTCAACCTTTTGGTTTCTTTGTACCCATTAAAGTTAAAGCTTTTTCTTAACGTAATATGTATTCTGATTGATTGGCGTTGGTTATTTTGTGATAATGATTAGTTGGTTCTTTTTTGTTTGATTGAAAATTTGTAGATTTTATTAGTGAGACGCAATGGGGAATTCTTCTTCAATGCTAACTCAATATGATATTGAAGAAGTTCAAGAGCACTGCCATAAATTATGTAGGTTGTCTGTATGCTTGCTTGCTTGCTTTCTCCTACTGGTTCTTTGATTTGGTTGTTCTATTATCTAAATTTTGATGTGTTCTGGTTGTGGGAATGCAGTCTCTCAGCAGGAAATTGTTTCATTGTACCAAAGGTTTTGCCAGTTAGATCGAAATGCAAAGGGATTTATATCTGCTGATGAGTTCTTATCAGTTCCAGAGTTTGCAATGAATCCGCTCTCTCAGGTAGTCTCTCGAGTTGACTTTATTGTAGTAATTAATTGCTATGTTACTCAAATTCAAGTATGAGTGTCGAACACGTGTATGTGTTTGACACGGGTATGTTTGATTTATTCTAAGTTTTTCCATGTATTTGGAGGGTCTTTGGGGGATCATATCCCCGTACCCATGTCCGGATATGTGTCGGACATGGGTACTTCAAGAAAAATGAAGAGTCGGAGCAATATAGATTAATTGAATTTTGGGATGTGAATATAAATACATGGTCCAATAGTAGTGTTTGCGTGCTGTGTTAGAGTTTTATGTAAGAGTTTGAGTTTGTTGTGTTGATGTCTTGAATTTGTTGCATTTACAGAGGCTGCTTAAGATGGTGGATGGTTTGAACTTTAAGGACTTTGTAGCCTTCTTGTCAACGTTTAGTGCTAAAGCAAGTGTACAGCAGAAAATTAAACGTGAGTCTTCACTGTATTTTCTGTAGAGTGATCAACTTTGTTGGTTTAGTTACAATCTAATTTTGAATCAATGGTCACAAAGTAAAAGTGTTACAGACGATTACTTTTTGGTTGCCTTTTTATTGCCTCTTGCTCATTGAAGTTGTAAAAATGTTTCAAAGTTAGTTAATGTTATTAATTTTCTCTATCTCAGTTATCTTCAAAGTGTATGATTCTGACGGTAATGGAAAGGTGTCTTTCAATGACATACTAGACGTGTTACGTGATTTGTCTGGTTCATTTATTTCCGATGACCAAAGAGAGGTAAAACCTAGGATTTCTGCCTTTTTTTTTTTCCTTTTATCATTATATCATATAATTTTTTTTAAAAAAAAAAAAGAGCAAGGGAGGTGCAGATGATTACTTGTATTCTGACCATAATATCCTTTTTCATGGGTCTAATATGCATAAATTGACCTATTTGATTTGCTGATACTATCCATGGTGGGATAATCCAGTTCACTCTTGCTGTTAGCATACTAAAAGACAATGAAATCATCTTTTATCATGAATGAATTTAGTTCACATATCTTATTAGCAAAATCTGATTGTAATGGAAAATATAAATGAAATACCTGTTGTGGAATCAGCTGCAATCAAAGGAGAATCATTGTACAGAAATGCAAATCAATTTTTCTGTAATGAATATGTTTACTTTTTTATTTTATTTTTTTGCATCTGATTTCATATAACTTAGAAGGTGAGAAAGAAATATATTGTTAATTTTCTACAATCTTTTTCTATCTCAAGTGAATCTCATTGTAGGATTTGAACCCAGTTAACTTTTTAACTGTCTACCAAAAAATGGAAAAAGAACTAATGGATCACTATGACTACCTAATAGACTAAAAAGGAGCAAACTGATCTTGTAGGGTCCCTTAAAATTTCTTTATTTTCTTTCTGAAGCAGATAATTTTCATTTTCTGTGAATAGCCAGGTATTAAGGAATCTTCGTAAAGGCATTTACGTGATTGGTTTGATTTTCACATTCAGTCACTCTATTTTGGATAGAGAAAGGATTCAAAAGAAGCTTTTTAGTTGTTCATTTTCTTTTCATCTGATCAATATATGCCATGAGCACCTTCATTATTAGTTTAACTCAGATGACCCTAAACTAATGAGAAGATCCTTTTTAATGGGCTAGATTTCGTACTTGAATGGCTTTCTTTGACGATTTCATTAAAAGTCCCCATAAGATTAATTATATTGCAAAAGTTGAGTGGTTGAACATTTGAAAGAAATAATTTAATTTTGTTGGGCTCAAAATAGAATTGAGGTTCTTGATGAATTTCTACTTTAGTTTATGATCCTCGCTAAATCTCTCATGGCAATTAGTAAACTCCAATTAGATCAAGATGTCTCAAGTAGGTTGTTTGTTGCTGAAAAGTATGCATCAGAGTGGGTAAGTGGCTAGTTGAAATGCCCCTAGGCAAATCCCACATCGATAGGTCACGGGTGAGGGACTTGGGCTATAAGGAGTGGCACACCTTCCACTAGTGCGGCGTGCTTTTGGGGACAAAACCGTGAGGATCTTCGGAGCCAAAACGAATAATACCGCTTGACGTGAAAGTGTGGGGCCATGACAGGTGGTATCAGAGCCGCCTCCTCGTGCTCGTTGAGCGGTGGTGGGACAAACCTCAGCGAGGACGCTGAGTCCCGTAGGGGGTAAGTGAAATGCTCCTAGGCAAATCCCACATCGACAGGACACGGGTGAGGGACCCGCACTTGGGACAAAACCGTGAGACTTTGTGGAGCCAAAGCGGACAATACCACATGACGTGGAAGTGTGGGGCCATAACACTAATATCTAAGGACTAGTGATTTAGTGGTTTGCGTCATATGACACTCTGGCTGGTGCCTTTGACTATAGCATTCTTAAGATTTTCTTTAAATTACAGAATAAGATTTTCAATGTTCGACATCATTATGTAATTTATAGAAGTAAATATTTCCATTTCATTTTAAGTCTCATAACTTTGGGTATAAGATTACTTTAAATGAGATAGATTGTTTTGTGATTTCTCTATTAAGGATAGCATCATGTAAGATTACTTAGATGTGAGTGGTGTATGATAAAACATCTTACTCTTTTGTTCTTTCTCTTGCAGCAAGTCTTGACCCAACTTTTGAAAGAAGCAGGTTACTCGAGGGACTCTTACCTAATGTTGGATGACTTCATTAAGGTGCTTTCCATTCTTTTTTATATTTATTACAACTTTTCAATTTTCTATCAATTTATGTTTTCTGCATAAGTACAGTTTAATTTATAAGGCTGGTAAAAAGAAATAAGTGACAGGGAGAGATCAATATAGTTAAATTTAGAGGTTAGGACCTAAGATAGATCTGGCAATTCGTGTATCCCTATCGTGTTCGTGTATTTTGTCGTGTCATAATTGTGTTTAAGATTTTATATATATATATATAAATTTTGATACGTTAATAATTCATATTATATAGATTTTGAGACATTCGTGTATTTGTGTCGTGTTCGTGTTATTTTTTCGTGTCGTGTCGTGTTTTAGTTATTTTTTCCGTGTCGTGTCTAATATTGCCGGATCTAACCTAGGGTTAATGATATAACTTTTCTTTTCTCATTCCAATGGTGTCACCAAAGAGAAGAATTTATTAAAAAAAAAAAAAGAGAGACAAAAATGTTCTTGGACTAGATGTTAGTATGATGATAGGATGCAGGATGATATCAGAAGGTAGCCCAGTGAGGATAGTACTTTATGCAGATGATGATACAGTAGCCCCTTCTGATATCTAAAGTAACCTTAGCATTCATACATCCTGATCTCTAAAGTATGATATCAGAAGATAGCACGAGCAGGAATTTTGATAATCCAGGCCGGTCCGGCTCGGATAACTGTTTAACCATTAAAAAAATATTTTTTTTGAAAATTTAATTATAAAAATTTATAAATATTAATATAAAAATAATTTTTTTATTTTTTATTAATATTATGAACAGTAACCTGGCGGGTCGGGCCTGGGCAAGGGAAAAAAAATTCCCCGGCCCATGAGCAGGTCTAGCTTAGTTGAATTTTCAGACATGTTTCATTTGGTACTATGCTTTTGCTTAAATAATGTTCTGTGTTTGGAGACAATCCATATATTTTATCATCATTGCTTTGTATTTGGCACAGGTTTTGGGCAGCTCTGGCCTAAAAATGGAGGTTGAAGTTCCGGTTGATTAAGCTAATTTATGCCAGTCTTTCCCCCTGAATAATTGGAGAGGAGCTAACAGCATGCATCACATGAGAGAAACACATTTTAGAAGCATACATAATACACCTATACTGTTGCCCTTTCATGTTTCCATCAATACTTGGCAAGATATGTATCAAAATAAGCTTCAGATCTCTGTAAATGGTTCTATTTATCTTCATAATTTTCAAGTCTGAGAAATGTAATTTTGCTGTTCAAGATTCTTGTTTCCTTGCCCTGTTTCTCTACCTATTTAGACCTCGATCCGAATTAGGTTGGATCTACATAAAGATTTTTTTGTAATCCGATTTGGATTACTATTCATTTAATAGATATTTTTTAAACAGTAATATGGCATTTCGGCGGATCGGGTTTGGACAAGCAAAATGAAAAAATTTCAGGCTGTGGCTTGTCTCGATCCATGGATAGGTTTACACCAAGTTGAGTGATAGCATTTTCTTAGACCATATCGGAACTGTATAGTTAAACAGTATGAAGACATTCATGGTTTTAGACTGGACCTGATGTGATAAATCAATAGCTTGTATCATATGGCAAGTCATGGTAATAGATACCATCTGATGGCTTAAAAATGCTCAGTGAGTTGGACTTCGGATGGTTTGCAATGGAAGCTTAGGGGAGAAGTAGGGGTAATTTACCCAAGGTTCTATTAACGTAAGAGCGAAAACACGATACACAAAAATGACACGAACACGCACGAATATATGAACGTGTTAAAATTTATATAACACGAATTATTAATATATCAATTTATATAAATATATAATATCTAAAACACGATTATAACACGAAAAATAATACGAATATACATTGTCAGGTAACTTCCTGTTAAATGAAGCCGACTTTGCTCAATTCTGAGTGTGACACTCTCCTTGAAAGTGCTTGGTAATTTCTCGTTAACTTCTCTCCCACTCTTTCTCAAAACTCATTCCGTTATCCAGAACCAGTTCTAATGATTTTTTCCTTTATACTTTATGTTGCCTTTCAGAATTGCTTAACTATATGCTTGCCAATTTCATAGAAATTCGTGTTTTTTTCCCTCTTAGAACTGATACACCAAGGTCGAGCTTCCAACATATTTGAAACCCAAAATTTGGATTCCATGCAACTTCTTCAAGAAATTCAACTTAGGAAGAACGAACTTGCTTGATCTGAGATGGAATTAGATTCCTTGAGAAAGTTTTCAGAGTTCATGAATTTCAAGGCAGCAAGAAGTAACCAGTCAAGATTAAAGACTGATGTCTCAGCAGATTCTATTGTGAAACAAAAAAACTTGTTTTCCAAGTTTTGGAATAAAGGGAGTGATAATAAGGGCTAGTTTAGCATTGTTGTTGGAAAAAGCTTGGGTTGGAAAAAGTTCAAGTTGGAAAAAGTGTGTTTATAAAGTGTGGTGAAAAAGTGTGGTTTAAAAACTTTTAAGTGTTTAGCATTGCTGTGAAAAAGTGTTGTAGGAAATTGAAATGTCAAAAAAAGATATGTTTAAAATAATAAAAGTGTAGAGATGTGAGGATAATAAAGTCATTTATCCAAAAGCCAGTTTTTAAAGCCCAAAAGCTATATTTTTTGGCTTTTTGGTTTGGCTTTTCAAACCATGGTTTCAACAGCAGAAGCCAAATTTTTTTATCTGTTTAGCATTGCGTTTGCGGTGAAAAGCAGCTTTTGACCTCAAAAGCTGTGCCAAAAGCAATACTAAACGAGGCCTAAGTCATCCAAGAAATGAGGTTTGCATAAGTTTTCGTAAAGGTAAGGTGGTTTTCAAGGTTGGTGAAACTGAACAACTGAATACACGATTCAAGACTGGAATTTAAATTGCGATCGTGAACGCGTTTTTGGCTGCGTCGCATTTATAGTAGTTGCGAACGGACGTAATGAATATTACCGTAAATATCGATCGTCGGTGGCAAAGAGAGCTAAAATCACAAAATAGAGGCAGAAGAAAATGAAATTTTGAAGCAAGCATTCTTAGAGACAGTGGTGGAAAGCAAAAAACTAGTTTAATGACTGCGCTACAGCCTCCACCCTAAGGATCAAGAAGATGGACGCAGATCCAGCTATGGATCTTTAATCATAAAACGTGTGTTCACCGAATTTCAAGTCGCGAGTTTCGATTCAAATTCGAGTTTCTTACGTCTTGAACTTGATTTCTTGGAATAGGTGCTTCAAACGAAGCAGGGTTGTCTCAGTCTGATTCTTGTTCATAAATGTGGTTGCAATTCCTGTTTTACCACATCTTCCAATTCGTCCCTATTTCTATGGACATAGTTTTCAATTTATGCAGGCATATCATAATTGAATCAGGAAAATCCAAACCCTTTTGATGCAACATCAATTGGTTTATGTTATTAGAATTCGGGTCTGAGTATCAGATACGGATATGCATCCGATACAAGTATGTTCAATATTTTCTAAGATTTTTATGTATTTGGAAGGTTTTTTGAGGATAATATTTTATACCCATATTCAGATATGCGTCGAACATAGATATCGAACACGAATACTTCAAAAAAAATAAAAAATCGAAGCAACACATCAGTTGCAACTCATACATCCTTCTTGCTAGCTTTAAAGGATGAAATGGCATTCTCTCTCTCATCTTGGTCCTTGTCTCCTTGAATAGCCACAGCTTCAACTCCTTTCAAGAGGAGATATTCATGAATGTCACCTTATTCTCACAAAATATTAAAGTAGGAGAAGGGTTTTTTTTAGGCATTCAAGGAGGTAAACAATCTTCACCCCTTGCTTCACTTAGACTTTATTTAGCATTGCTTTTGATACAGTTTTTGAGGTCAAAAGTTGCTTTTCACGCAAAAGCAATGCTAAAAAGGTAAAAAAAAATTGACTTTTGCTGTTGAAATCATGGTTTGAAAAACCAACCCAAAAAGGAAAAAAATATAGCTTTTAGGCTTCAAAAGCTGATTTTTGGATAAAATGACTTTATTATCCTCACATCTCTACACTTTTATTATTTTAAACATATCTTTTTTTGACATTTCAATTCTCCACAACATTTTTTCACAGCAATACCAAACACTTAAAAGTTTCTAAACCATATTTTTTCACCACACTTTTTAAACACACTTTTTTCAATCCAAGCTTTTTTCAACCCAAGTTTTTTCAACAGCAATGCTAAACTAGCCTTTACTCGACCTCCTAAATGACATCAAGCTTTGCAGCTTCTGCTCTTCCAACATTAACAGTAACTGGCTTTACTAAAGCACTTCCGGTCTATATTACTCGGATTCAGGGTGAGTGTCAGATATGGGTATGTGTTTGACACGAATATACTCAAAATTTTTAATTTTATTTTATGTTTTTTCATATATTTAGAGGGTCGTATCTTCATACTCATGTCAGAATATATGTCGGACACAAGTACCGATCCTGCCAAACATGAATACTTCAAAAATAAATGAAAACCGGAAGTAATATAGCTTTTGGCAAAGTTCTGAATTTTGGTAGGCATGGTTGCAAACCAATTGCTTGAGTTGAGTATCATTATCTATCTATTGGGAAAAAGTTTAACTTAAAAGGCATACATATAATCTATGTTTTGGGGGTAAAAAAGCCAGTTGTAACAGATTCAACACATTTACTAACTTTCAAATTAAGTAGAAGTAAGGGTGTAAATGAACAGAATATTTGATGAATAATTCGTGAATAGTTCGATTTTTGTTCGTTTATCAAGTTAAATAAACGATTATAAATATGATTTTAAGGTCCGTTTAATAAACGAACCGAATACGAACAAAGTCTGTTCAGTTCATTTATATTCACGAACAAGCTCGTTTATGGATCGTTTAAAATTCGTTTAATAAATTGTTTAAAACTCGTTTATTGTTCAATTATAATATAATTAATAATATTATTATTTGTATTTGTATTTGTATTTTATTTACTTATAATATAATTAATATTATTTAATAACTTAAATTTAATAATTTAATAATAATTTAAATTTAATAATATTTGTATTTTATTATTTTATATTTAATAATAATTTAAAATTGACTTATTTTTTTATTTGTTTGTTTTGTTAAAATTGTTTAGATTTGTTTTATTTATTGTTTATGAACATATTTTTAATTGTTTGCGAAGAAATTCATTTAATTTAAATGAACTAATACGAACACACTTAATTTTAAAAGAATCGAACTTGAACACAATTTTAAAATTCTTAACGAACACAAATTGAACATAAACAAACTTTAAATATAAATAAATAAACATGAACAGAAACATATTCATTCAAGTCCGATTCATTTACAACCCTAAATATTAAGTACTAAGTATTAAAAAAATTTCATAAAAGCGTTTATTTACAATCCTAAGTACTAAGTATTAAAAAAAAGCTGCATAAAGGCTAAAGTATATAAGAGATATCTAAACAAAATTAATAACAAACAAAACCAAAAGGAAGTACAAAGCCTTTTCCCAAGAAATGCAATACCAAGAAATTAACAAACAAACCAAAATTAAGCCGGCTGTGATAGATTTAACACCATACAATAATTATCTTTGAAAGTAAATGCAAGAAAAATTGCAAAACAAAGTAGAAGGAACACTACATATTTTCACCCTACATAGAGAGATATATTTAAATAAGTGAGAACAAATTTGATGAGATGATGAAACGTTGTAAACCAGTAAAATGAGATATCGCAAAGAGATGGTGGAGAGCAAAATTGGCGTTGATCCTGAAAAACAAGTGTAGTTGATAACTCGTATAATTATATAGTTCTTAGTTATGTTTTATTATTGTTTTGTGTCAAATACGAGTTATTATTGCTTAGTCTAATTGTGTTTATGATATTTTATATTTTTATGTAATTTGGTGTTTTTTACGAGTTTCTTTGAGTGATTTCAGATTACTAGGTTAAATCAACAATTAAGGGCAAATCCAGTTCAGTTCCAGTTCTGACACCTTTTGCCATATCCGCTATATCTGGAGTTTCACTGAAGCAATAAGGCTGAAGTTTTTACAGTGCAAAGTTAAGAGGCATATCTATCTTTTTCATGTTTTACACTTTTTGAAACAGAGTCGTTTTCCCTAGCGAAATCGACCATCAAGTTGGCTGATGTGCAATGACATCTGTGCTAACCTGTTTTGGTATTTTGACCATATCTTCCGATCCACATGAGAAAATGATCTGATTCCAACGGCTATGGATCCGTAACTGATAGGGGTATATTTTTCTAGAAGACCATTTGATCAGATCGAGCCTCCAACATTGACAAAATCGACCATCAAGCTGGCTGATCAGAATTGTCATACAATATGACGAAAATTGTTAGAAAAATGCACCCACCTATTATACCTACCTTTGAAATTTATAAAGCTTGTCTCTTGTCATTTAGCTCTCCAAAATGTGTATAAATAGAGGGCCTTGGATGAGCATTATTGTAGATTGGGAGGATATTAGCCATTGTAATAAAATTCTCTAAGTTTTCTTCTTCTTTCCTTTCTCTAGTTTTCTTTTTTTATTTACTTATGCTTCTTACATTTCTTTTCATTTTATTCATATCTAGTATGAGTTGCTAATCATATTGTTGAGGTGATGAGGTGAAGCTTTTGGTAAATGCTAAGGTTAGTCTCTTAAACATGAGCTAAAATGAATCATCATTTATAAACACTAGTATAGATAATATTTTCTTTTGGTTTAAAATCATACTTGCAAAGTAGGGATCTTGATTCATTATTGACAATGAAAATGGCACAGTAAATGCTTGGTTTCATAACCTTGATTTGTTGTAGACATATACCTTGGCATAAGGAATGCTTGGACTCTTTTTGTGAGTTTTGAGGACACCAAATGAACATAATATCATATGCTATGGACGTTGGACAATTTGGACTGAATTGCTAAACCTTCCGATTGGAATCTCCCTTATGTGTGAATTTCAATTGTGTAATAAAACAAGATTAATCTTAGCATAACACCAAGAGTGGATTCTCTAACCTCAACATCTTTTCTTATTGTTTTTATATCTTGTTTAATTTCTTTTATTTTATTTTGTTTATTTTGTTCTCTAATATCTTGTTTATCTTGTTTTGTTGTTGATTCCCTAATATCTTGTTTACTTTATTTTTCTTATATATTTATAAACTTATACTTACTAATACGCTTCCCTGTGGTTCGACCTCGGACACCCGAGAATTTATTACTTGAACATAACCTGCACTTGGGTTTACAACTCTTAATTGAGTCACCATCAAGTTTTTGGCGCCGTTGCCGGGGAGGCAATACTAAGTATATAAGTTTATAAGTATATTTATTTTTATTGGCTGGTTATACCGCCTAATTTTCTATATATTTATATTGTATATTAACTTTGTTTTATTTTTATTGGCTGGTTATACCGCCTAATCTGTATATTAACTTTGTTTTATGCTTGTTTGGCGACGTGATTTTAGATCTCGTCGTTTAGTTAGATTTTATTGTGAAACTTTTTCAGGTAATCTTTCTAATACAACTCCTACCATGGCTGACAATGAAAGTGTTCATGCTGAAGATGAGAACAGACAAGTACGCACCATGCGTGACTACTTGCAACCAACTCGAAGCTCATCACCCTCTTGTTTTATTTTTCCTCTCAATGCAAACAACTTTCGTTTTAAACCAGGTATGATAGCTTTGCTTCCAAATTTCCATGGGTTAGAATCGGAAAGTGCTTACTCGTTTCTAAAAGACTTTGAAGATGTATGTGTCACCTTTAATGACCAACAATGTACAAATGAAATTGTCAAGCTAAAATTATTTCCTTTTTCTTTAAAAGATAAAGCAAAAATTGGGCTTCATAATTTAAAACCAAGGTCAATTGGCACATGGCAAGAATTACAAACTGAGTTTCTAAAGAAATTTTTCCCAGCACATAAAACTACTGCTTTGAAAAGACAGATTCAAAATTTCAATCAAAATCAAAATGAAGCATTTTTTCAGTGCTGGGAGCGTTTTAAAGATTTGTTAAGTTCTTGTCCACATCATGGTTTTGAAAAATGGCGTCTTATTAGTTTCTTTTATGAAAGTTTAACTCCCGAAACTAAACAATTTGTTGAAACAATGTGTAACGGTGAATTTCTAGAAAAAGAACCTGAAGAAGCCTTTGACTACCTAGACCATTTGGCAGATAACTCTCAAGCCTGGCACACATATAATTCCTCTGAAAGTTCCAATAGATCTAATCTTTTTTCTAACAGAGGTAAATATCATTTTAGTCAAGAAGATGAGATAAAAGCTAAAGTAGCTAATTTGGCTAGAAAGATTGAAGCCATGGAACTTAGAGAAGTAAAAGAAGTCAAAACGGTTAAAAATGAAGAAAATTGTGGAATTTGTGAAATCATGGGACACCCCACTTCTGAATGTCCAAACATTCCCATTCTTAAAGAAGCGTTGCATGATCAAGTAAATTCCATAAACACATTTAAAAAGCCTTTTCCTTCTCCTTACTCTGAAACGTATAACCCTGAATGGAGAAACCATCCCAACTTCAGTTGGCGGAATAATAATCATGTTCAGGTACCACAATCTCAAAAGCCGGGCAACACTTTTTCCTATCAACCTTCACGTGTACAAACCTTGGAAGAGACATTGCAAGCATTCATGCAAACACAAGCAAATGTGAATAACCAAACTTCACAGGACATCAATGAGATCAAAAACATCTTGTCTACATTGACAGCTTCATTACGCACTCAAGAAAAAGGTAAGTTTCCTGCTCAACCTCAGCCTAACCCTTCTACTCAATGTTTTGTTTCTTGCTCCAATGAAACTCAACAGGAAAATGCCAGTTCTATCACAACTCTTCGAAGTGGAAAGGCAATTGACAAAAACATTCCATCAAAAGACCAAGATCCTCCTTCCCCTCCGAAAAGTAACGGTAAGGATGATGGTAAGTCTGAACTTCTTGAAAATTTGGACAAAGAAAAAGGTATGCATCCTGCTCCTTTTCCTCAAAGGTTGCAAACAATAAAGAATTTGAATCAAAGTGCAGAAATATATGAACTTTTCAAACAAGTTAAGATTAACATTCCTTTATTGGATGCAATCAAACAAGTTCCATCTTATGCTAAATTTTTGAAGGACATGTGCACAGTTAAAAGGAAACATAATGTACAAAAGAAAGCATTTTTGACGGAAAGTGTGAGCTCAATCATTCAGCACCTTACTCCACCAAAATTCAAAGATCCTGGATGTCTAACAATCTCATGCATCATTGGAAACACTAGAATAGAACGTGCATTGCTTGATCTTGGTGCTAGTGTTAATCTTTTGCCTTTTTCTGTTTATCAACAGTTAGGTTTAGGTGAACTCAAGGAAACACCTGTTACACTTCAACTAGCTGATCGTTCTGTAAAAATTCCTCGAGGGATAGTTGAAGATGTTTTGGTTCAAATTGAAAATTTTTACTTCCCTGTTGATTTTATTGTTTTGGACACACATCCTGTTTCAAATCCAAATGTTCAAATTCCTGTTATATTAGGCCGTCCATTTCTTGCAACTTCTAATGATCTGATAAATTGCAGGAATGGTATTTTGAACATTTCTTTTGAAAATATGACTTTAGAATTAAATGTGTTCAACATTTGCAAGCAACCTGGTGATGATTCAGAAGTACATGAAGTGGATTTCATTGAAGAACTTGTTCATGAACATCTCACCACTACCACATTCCATGATCCTTTAGAAGCTTATTTAATTGAATGTGAGTTTGATAATGCTTCAGAAATTTCACTAACTGATTCTTTCTTAAATTCTTTTCAGGATAAGCATCGTTGGAAACAAAAGTTTGAGGAACTCCCATCACTCACAAATGTCACTGTACCATCAACTATTGAACCGCCCAAGCTGGATTTAAAAAAATTGCCATCCGAGCTAAAATATTCCTTTTTGGGAAAAATTCCTTCTCAATGGAGCCCCCAAGATAAAAGGAAGTTTTTGAATGAGGTAAAGAAGTTCTACTGGGATGACCCTTACTTGTTCAAATATTGTCCTGATCAGATTTTTCGAAGATGCATTCCTGACAATGAGGTAAGTAGTGTAATTAAGTTTTGTCATTCCGAGGCATGTGGTGGTCATTCTTCATCAAAGAAAACTGCTGCAAAAATTTTACAGTGTGGATTTTACTGGCCAACTTTACCCCGGTTAAATGGCGGATAACGGTACTCCGTGATTATTTAAGTCGGTCCCATCAGCTACCCACAAAAATGATATTGTATATAAATTTCTCTTTCAATTTCTCTTTCATTTTATATTTTTTTTTTCTTCAGGATGGATGATATTCTCACAAGATTGCAGAAACGATTTCCTCCTTTTCCTCGAAAGATTTTACTGAAGCTTTACCAAGTTCGATTTGAAAGATTAAGAATGCTTATGCACAAAGGGATTCCTGAAGACATACGTTGGATAATTGAAGCCAAGGTACATGAAGATGAATATCTTCCTGTTTTGCATTTACCAGGTACAGGTAGAAGCACTTTTGCAAAGAAGCGACGAGCAAAGCGCATGAGTTCAAATTGCCACAAATGTGCACGATGGACGTGTAACGGTAAATGTCGTTCTATTGGGATTCCATCCTCTAATCGAGATAATAAAATTGAATTCATTAAGGATGGACCGAGTAAGGAGAATTTGGGTAATATCCAACTTTCTCTTGAGACGCATCCTAGTGGAGACGTACAAAGAGAAATTCTTGATTTATGGCCGCAATTCCAAAGGGAATGGCAACATCTTGGGAATCTGATGTTAAAAGACCCTGTTTGCCAGCTTGTAAGAAAACTGGATGGGAAGCATATCCTCGACTCATAGAAGGCGTTTAAGCCGTTTCTGGACGTAAAACCAGAGGAAGATGTGAGCCACAATCACAACTACAATAAATGACTTCTCAACTTTTGGTTTGATTTGCAATAACTTCATTTCGGTTTAATTTACGTGTTGTTAGATTTGTGTAATTATTCTCGTTTTTTTTGCATTGGTCTTTTACGGTTGATTTTTCTTCTCTTTTTGATTTTCTTCCTGAAATCACGCAAAAATCTTTTGTTAGGTTAACATTTTCTTCTGACAGGTCAAATACACTTTCGGCGACATTATTACTCTTGTCTGATTCATTACTCAGTCCTCTATATATTACACCATGTACTCATTCTCTTTCAGGCACTTGAAAAAAAAATGGAAAGTACTTCGTCCCAGTGCATTAAAAAAATTTGTCTTTGGAGGTGCTTATCCAGGGAAAAATAACATATTCGCTGATGAAGCCATAAGAGTTGGAGTAATACTTGCCCAACAAAAGATCCAGTTGATTTATGGAGGCGGTAGTTCGGGTTTAATGGGAGCAGTCGCTACAGCAGCACATGCCGGAGGAAGTCCAGTTCTAGGAATCGTGCCAAAACTATTCACAAGTTTTTGTGGACCTACCTTGGGTACGGAAATACAAGTCTGGAGTATCCATGAACGGATAACAATCATGTACCATTCTGCCGATGCATTCATTGCTTTACCAGGAGGTCTGGGTACATTGGAAGAAATAGCTTGCGTGGCTTCTTGGTCATCTTTGGTCACAAATAAGAAACCCATTGGTTTGCTTAATATTAATGGTTATTTTAGTAATTTGCTTCATATTTAGATAATGCTGTGGATAATGGATTCATGTTTTCAGAGGCAAGGAGAACCATAATTTCTGCTACAACCATTGAAGATTTACTCAAAAAGCTCCAAGCTTATGAGTATTTATCTGCTACGGTTGTTTCGCAAACGCTCGGAAAAAGAAAAAGAGATATGGACGAGCAAGGAGTGGATTGCACTCTGTCTTTGTGACATTATCTAACATTTTGTTTGTTGTGTCTCAGTTATAATAAGTGGTTAGCAACCTCTGCAGGTAATATCTCCTAAATTCTACCTTTAGTAGGGGGTAAGGGACATATTTTGCTAATTTGTAAAAAAAAAAAAAAAAAAATTGATGTGTTTTAAGCCATTTAGAAGTATTCATTCTGAACAAGGTTTGAGTAAGGGAGACTTGAGACATACCTTGTCAGTTTGATTTCTTCTTTCAAAAAAAAAAAAAAAAGTTTGTTGTGTTTTAAGCAATTTAGAAGTATTCATTCTGAACAAGGTCTGAGTAAGGGAGACTTGAGACATACCTTGTCAGTTTGATTTTAATCTTTTTATGTTTACTTGTTAATTTTTGTTTAGTATTTTAGGATTAATTAGGTTGCATGAGTTTGTTTTGTTTTGAGTCTTAGTTATTCCTATTCTTATGTTATTAGTTCTTTTCTCTTACACATGATTCTTTCATTTGGGTTAATAGACTTACATTGAGGACAATGTAAGAATTAAGTGTGGGGGGAACGATTTAGGATTTCTTTTATTTTTGTCTACTATTTTTTTTATGAGTCTTTATGATTATTATTATTTTTTTAATGTGTTCTAGTTCCTTTTTAATACAATGATGAGATATGAATTGCATAAGTCTAAAACAGATTTATTAGTGAGAAGATTTTCATGAGAATTGAGCTTGATGTCAACCTTTTTATGAGCCAATGTTAATATGATATGTTGATTGAGAAAGAAGCATGTTTAGACTTAATCTGACTTGTATAATCATCCTTGTGAGTTTTTGAGCCTATAATGATTGATGCATTATACAAATCAATCTAATTTTTTTCTTGAGTGCTCTTATGATTACATGATTCTCTAGAACTTGCTTTAAACCGTTTGAGACTATATTGATACATGTGACAACATGAATATGATAGAGGCATTAGGATTATAACCAGAGCCAAACAGCCATCCATTATTAATGTTCTAAGAGAACATCCCCACTAGTGAGCCAATTTGAGCCTACATTAAATATGCTATTTTATTGGTAACCAGAACTTACACCTAGCCTAAATATACTTATATCCTTACCCTTGTTCTAAAGATGGATTATATATTTTGAGACATATTGCAAAAACAAGGGATACTTTTTGAAAATTTGGGTTAGAACGAAAGATAAGTGTGGGGGAGGAGAGAGGCAAAAGTCAAGAGAAAAAGAAAGGGATCATTGTCAAATACATTCCCATATTAAAAAAAAAAAAAAAAATCTTCTCTTGAACTTCTAGTTAAAGTAAAGAAAAAGATGTTACAAAGTTGGTTAGAATGAAGCAAAGGCTCAACATGAATATTTAGCCTATGTTATTATGTGCTTTATAAGAGTTTTGAGAAGTTTTATTCGTATGATATTATTATGTCTCTAAACTCTATGAACTCTTTGGAACCTTTGTGATATCTTTATCCTTTTGTTCTTTAACCACATTATAACCCTTTGGCCCCATTACAACCTTGAAAAAAGACCTCTTGATTTATGAAGTTGTATGATCTAAATAGTGGAGAATAAGTGGACAAGCAAGCATATGGTAGAACTGTTTTCATGAGATTGATTGAGTGTAAACACTTTACCACTACTTTAAAGAGTGAAAATCATGAGAGTATAGTGAGAAGTTGAGATTAAGTTGAATATGCACTATTTTGATTGAAATATGTTATGTTAATATTGGCTTAACTCATTTATTTACATTCAAGCATGAATTTTTGTGAAATTCTTTGAGCTATTGATTAGTTTATAAGACTTGTTCAAAGATTGTCTCTAATTTATATTGAAAGGATTAGGAGTAAATATTTTTAGTGTATGTAGTTTACTTATATTTTAGTTTTTCAATGTTTGTGGGTATCGTTCTAGCAAACCCTCACGAGACTAAACTCGTCCACTAGGGACACCTAGGGGTTTAAAGGCTTGTGTCACATGCTAAGTGCCACCGTGATTTCCAACGAAAATGGATTATATTAGATTTTCTTATTTTATTTTTATTGAGTCGTTGCTAGGGACTAGCAACAATCTAAGTGTGGGGGTGTGATAACTCGTATAATTATATAGTTCTTAGTTATGTTTTATTATTGTTTTGTGTCAAATACGAGTTATTATTGCTTAGTCTAATTGTGTTTATGATATTTTATATTTTTATGTAATTTAGTATTTTTTACGAGTTTCTTTGAGTGATTTCAGATTACTAGGTTAAATCAACAATTAAGGGCAAATCCAGTTCAGTTCCAGTTCTGACACCTTTTGCCATATCCGCTATATCTGGAGTTTCACTGAAGTAATAAGGCTGCATTTTTTACAGTGCAAAGTTAAGAGGCATATCTATCTTTTTCATGTTTTACACTTCTTGAAACGGAGTCGTTTTCCCTAGCGAAATCGACCATCAAGTTGGCTGATGTGCAATGACGTCTGTGCTGACCTGTTTTGGTATTTTGACCATATCTTCCGATCCACATGAGCAAATGATCTGATTCTAACGGCTATGGATCCGTAACTGATAGGGGTATATTTTTCTAGAATACCATTTGATCAGATCGAGCCTCCAACATTGACAAAATCGACCATCAAGCTGGCTGATCAGAATTGTCATACAATATGACGAAAATTGTTAGAAAAATGCACCCACCTATTATACCTACCTTTGAAATTTATAAAGCTTGTCTCTTGTCATTTAGCTCTCCAAAATGTGTATAAATAGAGGGCCTTGGATGAGCATTATTGTAGATTGGGAGGATATTAGCCATTGTAATAAAATTCTCTAAGTTTTCTTCTTCTTTCCTTTCTCTAGTTTTCTTTTTTTATTTACTTATGCTTCTTACATTTCTTTTCATTTTATTCATATCTAGTATGTGTTGCTAATCATATTGTTGAGGTGATGAGGTGAAGCTTTTGGTAAATGCTAAGGTTAGTCTCTTAAACATGAGCTAAAATGAATCATCATTTATAAACACTAGTATAGATAATATTTTCTTTTGGTTTAAAATCATACTTGCAAAGTAGGGATCTTGATTCATTATTGACAATGAAAATGGCACAGTAAATGCTTGGTTTCATAACCTTGATTTGTTGTAGACATATACCTTGGCATAAGGAATGCTTGGACTCTTTTTGTGAGTTTTGAGGACACCAAATGAACATAATATCATATGCTATGGACGTTGGACAATTTGGACTGAATTGCTAAACCTTCCGATTGGAATCTCCCTTATGTGTGAATTTCAATTGTGTAATAAAACAAGATTAATCTTAGCATAACACCAAGAGTGGATTCTCTAACCTCAACATCTTTTCTTATTGTTTTTATATCTTGTTTAATTTCTTTTATTTTATTTTGTTTATTTTGTTCTCTAATATCTTGTTTATCTTGTTTTGTTGTTGATTCCCTGATATCTTGTTTACTTTATTTTTCTTATATATTTATAAACTTATACTTACTAATACGCTTCCCTGTGGTTCGACCTCGGACACCCGAGAATTTATTACTTGAACATAACCTGCACTTGGGTTTACAACTCTTAATTGAGTCACCATCAGTAGTGAAAAGTGATAAGTAATGAAGGCTGTTGGTGGTTGAGGATGATAAAAGTTGCTGTAGTAATTGCAGAGAATTTGCAATAGTCAAGAGTTTGTCTGCCAAAAGATTCTAAATAAAACTCTGAGACCATTATTTATAGCAAATCCAAAGAAGTTACAAAGAGAGTGAAAAGTTAACAGGAGATCACTCACATAAAAGTGGCACCAATCATGGGTAGTGCGAAAATTAGTGAGTGATGTGAAAGTTGTGGAAGGTTACTCATGATGAGTGTTTTGTTTACATAACACACTTAAGGGTGCGTTACCTGAAAGAGAAACACTTGTGTTGTCGCAACCTAAAAAATAACGACGTCTCATCGCAAGACTTTATTATTCGTTAAGCGTGACATTAAAAAAAACGAGGAAAAGTCGACTTAATTCCTCTAGAAAAATGAAGGTTTTGAAAATGACCTTAAAAAAGACATGGAGTCGCCACCAATCTTTTTTAGCTAGGTGTGATCGGCCACCTATTAAAACCGGTTTTATAAAATATTTTAAAAATTAATTAAAATATTTTAAAAACCAATTTCAAGTCTGCGTTTAAAACCAGAGAAATCAAAGAAGCGGGTTCGGGAGTCGGTTACGTGTGGGGAAGGATTAGCACCCCCACAACGCCCGTATAAATCGGTACCTTATTAATCGTGTGTTATCTCAAGTCTCGGTAAAAATTGGTTTTAAATTTAGTATTTCAAATTAATTCCCAATTTAAAGAAAAATAATTTTATTTTTTATTGAAAATGATCCGGAATTTATAAATTCAAAATTTTCCTATGATAACTCGTATAATTATATAGTTTTTAGTTATGTTTTATTATTGTTTTGTGTCAAATACGAGTTATTATTGTTTAGTCTAATTGTGTTTATGATCTTTTATATTTTTATGTAATTTGGTGTTTTTCACAAGTTTCTTTGAGTGATTTCAGATTACTAGAATTAAGGGCAAATCCAGTTCAGTTCCAGTTCCGATACCTTTTGCCATATCAGCTATATCTGGAGTTTCACTGAAGCAATAAGGCTGAAATTTGTAGCCATGCAAAGCTAAGAGGCATATCTATCTTTTTCATGTTTTATACTTCTTGAAACGGAGTCGTTTTCCCTAGCGAAATCGACCATCAAGTTGGCTGATGTGCAATGACGTCTGTGCTGACCTGTTTTCGTATTTTGCCCATATCTTCTTATCCACATCAGCAAATGAGCTGATTCCAACGGCTATGGATCCGTAACGGATAGGGGTATATTTTTCTAGAAGACCATTTTATCAGATCGAGCCTCCAACATTGACAAAATCGACCATCAAGCTGGCTGATCAGAATTGTCATACAGTATGACGAAAATTGTTAGAAAAATGCACCCACCTATTATACCTACCTTTGAAATTTGTAAAGCTTGTCTCTTGTCATTTAGCCCTCCAAAATGTGTATAAATAGAGGGCCTTGGATGAGTATTGGGATCATATTGTACATAGGTAGGATATTAGCCATTTTAATAAAATTTTCTAAGTTTTCTTCTTCTTTCTTTTCTCTAGTTTTCTTTTTCTTTATTTTCTTCTTCTTCTTTCTTTCTTTTATTTCCCTCTTAGATTCTCTTTAATTTTATGTTTATGTTTACAATGCCTATGCTAGGCTAAACTTCTATTTGGTTAAGGGTGATTTCAAAGCCCTAGACATGTTTTGTGATTGATTTTCAGATTCTATCTATCATTAATTTTCTATCAAAGTTGCTTATGTTCTTCTACAAGAATTGTTCATGATGTTGTCTTGATTTATTTAGGTGTACAACTAGATAGATCTTGATAATTATCTATTGCTAGTTTAGGAGTCTTGATCCGTGTAATTGTCTTGATTTCCTATTCATAAGTGGCAATTTGTGATTAATGATTATGGTCAAGTTTTCAATAATTGCAAAGTGGAACATAACCTAAGTTGAACAATCCGAGCTTATGTGTTTGTTGCTTAGATCAACCTATCTTTCTCATCATAAAGCTGCCATTAAATTGAATTTAGAGAGCTTATTCTAGGTTGTTTAATGGTTAGAGATTAAATAGAGAGCTTGTTCTATTTAACGACAAACTAAGGAAAGATTGGGATAACAGAGCTTGTTGTTATCTACGGTTGTTAACTTTGATAGTTGGTTGATATTGATAGATCTGAAATTGATTCTTAATGATGTCTAGTGGTGGAGAATGAAACCTTAACCATATTTTTCATATTTGATTCTTCTTACTTACTTGTTTTCTTACTTTTCTAGTTTACTTATTTTTAAAAGTATATTTATTTTTATTGGCTGGTTATACCGCCTAATTTGTATATTAACTTTGTTTTATTTTTATTGGCTGGTTATACCGCCTAATTTAGTATATATATTTTTATTGGCTGGTTATACCGCCTAATTTAGTATATATATTTTTATTGGCTGGTTATACCGCCTTGCATCTTATTCTTATTATTTACTTTAGTTTAAATCTGATTTCAAAAACCCCTTTTCTTTTATTGTTCTTGAATTTAAGTTTTAAACTATCAACTTATAAACTAAAACCCAATCCCTGAGGACTCGACCCTTGCTAACTACTATACTTACAATTGATCTTTTTAGTGCAAGGTTAAATAAGATACACTTTTTGGGTGCATCAAATTTTTGGCGCCGTTGCCGGGGATTGCTTTCTTTAGTTTATTAGTTCATTGGTTTATTCTTATTTTCAGTTGTAATTAATTTTATTTTTCTTGTACATACAAGTTTTTCTTATCAAATTTTGAAAAAAAAAAAAAAAGAAAAACGATGGAATTGAGCAATCTAACACTTGAAGAGTTGGTGGCATACATGAACATGGAAAATCAACAAGCCAATCTCACCTACCCAGTTCAACAATTGGCCATGGGAGGATGTCAAGGCCATCAAGTGTTCCAAGACCAACTGTATGATCATTACTCAAACACTTACCATGAGGGATGGTGGGATCATACTAATTATGGCTACTCAGAAAATTACCAAGAAGTAGATCCTTATGCTAATTACACTCATCCATCTAACTTCAATCAATCATGGTCTCAAGAACCAGATCTTTTTCAACCACCACATATGACTCAAAACTCAGGTACTTCTTTAGAAGATCTTGTCTATTCTCTTGTTACTGATTCTTTGCAATTTCAACAGGAAACAAGGGCAAGCATCCAGAGTTTGGAAAAGCAAATGAGCCAATTGGCTAGTAGTATGGTGGGATGGGTAGCACAAAGATATGAACAACTCCCAGCCCAAACGATGATTAACCCAAAGGAGAATGCTACTATTGTGACCTTGAAGAATGAGGAACAAGATGAGGATGAGACAAAATTAGAGATGGATTCTATTCTTGAGGATAATGAAGCCACAAATCCAAATAAGAGTATTTCGGCACCTGAGGTAACGTTTAAGGTTCCACTTTTTACTAATGTTTCTTCTCCACCTTTTCCTAGTAGATTTGCAAAGTTCAAGGAGGAAGAACATGAACAACACATGCCGGAAACCTTAAACAGCTTGTTTGTGGATGCCATTAAAACAATACCAAAATATGCTCCATTCCTCGATGAGATATGCACCACAAAGGATGATGGAATAATACTTGTAATGGAGAATGCATCCACTGTTGTGCAAAGAAAGCTTCCTCTCAAACGCATAAATTTGGGAAATTTCATGTATGAGCCTGACAAGCCTAAAATGCCAAGAAGGGGTGTTGGTTAGATTCAAAATACTAACTCAAGTGTTAATTGGGACGGCAGCCCAATTAATGAAGAAATTACCACCTGCCATACTCAGATTTGCTTTCTTTTCCTTTTTCTTTTATTATTTTTATTGTTTTTATGTTTATTTGTTAATTATTTGTTTAGTATTTTAGGATTATTTAGGTTGCATGAGTTTGTTTTGTTTTGAGTCTTAGTTATTTCTATTCTTATGTTATTAGTTCTTTTCTCTTACACATGATTCTTTAATATGGGTTAATAGACTTACATTGAGGACAATGTAAGAATTAAGTGTGGGGGGAATGATTTAGGATTTCTTTTATTTTTGTCTACTATTTTTTTTTTCTTTATTATTATTATTATTTTTTTTTTGTGAGTTTTAGTTTTTTTTTTTAATACAATGATGAGATATGAATTGCATAAGTCTAAAACAGATTTATTAGTGAGAAGATTTTCATGAGAATTGAGCTTGATGTCAACCTTTTTATGAGCCAATGTTAATATGATATGTTGATTGAGAAAGAAGCATGTTTAGACTTAATCTGACTTGTATAATCATCCTTGTGAGTTTTTGAGCCTATAATGATTGATGCATTATACAAATCAATCTAATTTCTTTCTTGAGTGCTCTTATGATTACATGATTCTCTAGAACTTGCTTTAAACCGTTTGAGACTATATTGATACATGTGACAACATGAATATGATAGAGGCATTAGGATTATAACCAGAGCCAAACAGCCATCCATTATTAATGTTCCAAGAGAACACACCCTTAGTGAACCAATTTGAGCCTACATTGAATAAGCTATCTCTTTGGTAACCATAACTTGTCCCTAACCTAAATATACTTATATCTTTACCTTTGTTCCAAAGATGAATTAGCATGTTTTGAGACAAGTTGCAAAGACAAGGAAGATTTATTGAAAATTTGGGTTAGAAACAAGAAATAAGTGTGGGAGGAAAAGAAAGAAAAAAGTCAAGAGAAAAAGAAAGGGATCATTGTCAAATACATTCCCATATTAAAAAAAATCTTCTCTTGAACTTCTAGTTAAAGTAAAGAAAAAGATGTTACAAAGTTGGTTAGAATGATGCAAAGGCTCAACATGAATATTTAGCCTAGGTGACTATGTACTTGTAAAGAGTTTTGAGAAGTTTCTTTGTATGATCTTTTTATGTCTCTAAACTTTATGAACTCTTTGGAACCTTTGTGATATCTTTATCCTTTTGTTCTTCAACCACATTACAAACCCCTTGGCCCCATTACAACATTGATTAAAGACCTCTTGATTCATGAAGTTGTATGATCTAAATAGTGGAGAATAGGTGGACAAGCAAGAATATGGTAGAACTGTTTTCATGAGATTGATTGAGTGTAAACACTTCACCACTACTTTAAAGAGTGAAAATCATGAGGGTATCCCATGTGAGAACTTGAGATTAAATTTGAACATGCACTATTTTGATTGAGATATGTTATGCTAATATTGGCTTAACTCAAACAATTTACATTCAAGCATGATTTTTTGTGAAATTTTTTAAGCTATTGATTAGTTAGTTTATAAGACTTGTTCAAAGATTGTCTCTAATTTGTATTGAAAGGATTAGGAGTAAATATTTTTAGTATATGTAGTTTATTTATATTTTAGTTTTTCAATGTTTGTGGGTATCGTTCTAGTAAACCCTCACGAGACTAAACTCGTCCACTAGGGACACCTAGGGGTTTAAAGGCTTGTGTCACATGCTAAGTGCCACCGTGATTTCCTACGAAAATGGATTAGATTAGATTTTCTTATTTTATTTTTATTGAGTCGTTGCTAGGGACTAGCAACAATCTAAGTGTGGGGGTGTGATAACTCGTATAATTATATAGTTTTTAGTTATGTTTTATTATTGTTTTGTGTCAAATACGAGTTATTATTGTTTAGTCTAATTGTGTTTATGATCTTTTATATTTTTATGTAATTTGGTGTTTTTCACAAGTTTCTTTGAGTGATTTCAGATTACTAGAATTAAGGGCAAATCCAGTTCAGTTCCAGTTCCGATACCTTTTGCCATATCAGCTATATCTGGAGTTTCACTGAAGCAATAAGGCTGAAATTTGTAGCCATGCAAAGCTAAGAGGCATATCTATCTTTTTCATGTTTTACACTTCTTGAAACGGAGTCGTTTTCCCTAGCGAAATCGACCATCAAGTTGGCTGATGTGCAATGACGTCTGTGCTGACCTGTTTTCGTATTTTGCCCATATCTTCTTATCCACATCAGAAAATGAGCTGATTCCAACGGCTATGGATCCGTAACGGATAGGGGTATATTTTTCTAGAAGACCATTTTATCAGATCGAGCCTCCAACATTGACAAAATCGACCATCAAGCTGGCTGATCAGAATTGTCATACAATATGACGAAAATTGTTAGAAAAATGCACCCACCTATTATACCTACCTTTGAAATTTGTAAAGCTTGTCTCTTGTCATTTAGCCCTCCAAAATGTGTATAAATAGAGGGCCTTGGATGAGTATTGGGATCATATTGTACATAGGTAGGATATTAGCCATTTTAATAAAATTCTCTAAGTTTTCTTCTTCTTTCTTTTCTCTAGTTTTCTTTTTCTTTATTTTCTTCTTCTTCTTTCTTTCTTTTATTTCCCTCTTAGATTCTCTTTAATTTTATGTTTATGTTTACAATGCCTATGCTAGGCTAAACTTCTATTTGGTTAAGGGTGATTTCAAAGCCCTAGACATGTTTTGTGATTGATTTTCAGATTCTATCTATCATTAATTTTCTATCAAAGTTGCTTATGTTCTTCTACAAGAATTGTTCATGATGTTGTCTTGATTTATTTAGGTGTACAACTAGATAGATCTTGATAATTATCTATTGCTAGTTTAGGAGTCTTGATCCGTGTAATTGTCTTGATTTCCTATTCATAAGTGGCAATTTGTGATTAATGATTATGGTCAAGTTTTCAATAATTGCAAAGTGGAACATAACCTAAGTTGAACAATCCGAGCTTATGTGTTTGTTGCTTAGATCAACCTATCTTTCTCATCATAAAGCTGCCATTAAATTGAATTTAGAGAGCTTATTCTAGGTTGTTTAATGGTTAGAGATTAAATAGAGAGCTTGTTCTATTTAACGACAAACTAAGGAAAGATTGGGATAACAGAGCTTGTTGTTATCTACGGTTGTTAACTTTGATAGTTGGTTGATATTGATAGATCTGAAATTGATTCTTAATGATGTCTAGTGGTGGAGAATGAAACCTTAACCATATTTTTCATATTTGATTCTTCTTACTTACTTGTTTTCTTACTTTTCTAGTTTACTTATTTTTAAAAGTATATTTATTTTTATTGGCTGGTTATACCGCCTAATTTGTATATTAACTTTGTTTTATTTTTATTGGCTGGTTATACCGCCTAATTTAGTATATATATTTTTATTGGCTGGTTATACCGCCTAATTTAGTATATATATTTTTATTGGCTGGTTATACCGCCTTGCATCTTATTCTTATTATTTACTTTAGTTTAAATCTGATTTCAAAAACCCCTTTTCTTTTATTGTTCTTGAATTTAAGTTTTAAACTATCAACTTATAAACTAAAACCCAATCCCTGAGGACTCGACCCTTGCTAACTACTATACTTACAATTGATCTTTTTAGTGCAAGGTTAAATAAGATACACTCTTTTGGGTGCATCATCCTATATTCCCCAACAAACGTGGCAAAATATAGAAATTTTTATTAGTTTTGAAAAAACTTTCCGAATCATTCTCTTTTTTGAAAGAACGATATTCCTTTATTAATGATAATTGATGAAATTCCCTCCAGCAAACCCGGTAGAGAACTCATGAATTATTTTAACTCGGGAATATCTTTATTTTTATTGAAAACCATTATCTTTTTGAAAACATTTAAAATAAATGAATATATATATATGCATGACATAAATAAAATGACATGGTACAGTCTAAATAATATAATGCAACCTAAATGACATGACAAATATGAATGGTATGGCATATAATTTAAATGACATGGAATAAAATGATGCTATCATATAATATGCATGAAAATAATAATGCATGAACATAGTATATACCAAATAAAAATAACTAAATAAAAGCATAGGATATCATGAAATATTCAAAACCATATAATAAACCATGTAACATCAAAAATATAAATCAAAATAACAACAATATCATAGAAATTATTATGGCAAGAATCACATATTATATAAAATGCATGAATATAAAAATGCAATGCATGAAATGTATTTTTTCCTTTAATTAAGGAAATCCGTATATCTAATCAAGATATTCGGCTACCTTAGGAAAATATGTCAAATTAAATATTCTAAAACCAAAATACTTTGTGATTGTTTGAAAACAATTTTGAGAAGTTTGAATAAAAAATAAAAACTGGGCTAAAATTTTTTTAAATGGCTCTAATTTCTTAAGTTTAAAAAATCCGGACTTGGCTACCCTTAACCCAGGACTTGAAAAAACATTTTTAGAGTTTAAAAAGGCTTAGAAATCACCCTAAGTCAGTAGCTAACCCTCCTAATCAGCCCACTCTAAGTAAATTAACCAAAACAGAAAAATGATTTTTCTTTAAATTCAATTCTGACTCCACTGTCCAGTTTTAATCCACGATTTTTTTACCCTATTTTTTAAAATTCCAAAAATTATAAAAAAAATACTGGAGACTCAGGACATGTAAAACTACATGAAAAAAAATTGGCTTAATTTTCTGATCAAAGATGAATTCCCAAAAAAATCAGAGATCTACGAGTTTTTGGAGGAGAAAAAACTGCTTTGTTTTTCTTTAAATTCAATTCTGACTCCACTGTCCAGTTTTAATCCACGATTTTTTTCACCCTATTTTAAAAATTCCAAAAATTCTAAAAATAATACTGGAGACTCAGGACATATAAAACTACATGAGAAAAAATTGGCTTAATTTTCTGATCAAAGATGAATTCCCAGAAAAATCAGAGATCTACGAGTTTTTGGAGGAGAAAAAACTGCTTTGTTTTTCTTTAAATTCAATTCTGACTCCACTGTCCAGTTTTAATCCACGATTTTTTCACCCTATTTTAAAATTTCCAAAAATTCTAAAAATAATACTGGAGACTCAGGACATATAAAACTATATGAGAAAAAATTGGCTTAATTTTCTGATCAAAGATGAATTCCCAGAAAAATCAGAGATGTACGAGTTTCGGAGGAGAAAAAAAAACTGCTTTGCCAACACATTTTTTTTTTTTGCCTTTGATAAAATCGTTTAAAAACCAAAGTAAAAATATTTGAAACTCATAAAATGACTTGAAAGCAGTAGCTAGGACTTTTTGAAGGTTAGATAAAAATTGGCTAAGTAAAAAAAATCACAAAGGTAGAATAATCAATTTGACAAACTTAATTTTCCACGAGTGTGCTCAAGAGAGCATGACCTTGAACCATTAATTGGCTCAAGTCATTATTCAAGTGGCATGAACATGAAATGCATGAAATAATGCATCAAACATAATGCATGAAATGCATGGATTTAAACCTAAATGTCATGAAAAAAATGCATGGCATTCATAAAGTAACCTAGACCTAAATGAACTTGCATGGCATTTAATGTAACCTAGACCTAAAATATGCATGGCATTTTCACAAACACAAGGCATGCTTAATTCAAAAATCCAACCAAATATCATGCAAATGCAAAAACCTAACAACTAGCATGACAAAAAAAATGCAACACACAATGCAAAACACATGGAGTAGCCAAGTGGCCTCAAGCTCCAACAAGCATGGCATTTTCACAAACACTTGGCATACTAGCATGAAAAACTAAGTCATAACACTTAAATCATGCAAAAATCACACAAGCATTTTCACAAACACTTAATATACTAGATCTAAAACATGCTCAACTAGGATATAAAACAAGAATCATGCAAAAAATCACACAAGCATTTTCACAAACACCTAATATGCTAACTCTAAAACATGCTCAAATTTAAACAACATGAAAACAGAAAATTAAAATGCAAAAACATGATATCTAAGACATAAATGGAAACAAACAAAGTAACCAAATTAAAATATAACTCAAGAACATGAAATAACATAACATTTAAAACAAAACAAAAAAAAAGAAAGAAAATAGCATAAACAATATGGTAAAATGAATCAACACAACAACTTAAAATAAATAATGTAGGCCATTTGGCCATGGTGAGTTTATTGTAAAAACAAAATGTAAATAAAATATACTTAAGAAAGGAAATGAAGGAAGAACAAAAAAACATTATTCTAAAATGAAAACTCACCAAGTAGAGATTAAAATAGCAAAAACAAGAATAGAAAATGAAAGTGCAAGAGTTGGTGCTCAAGAGCAACCTCAAGAAGCTAATATTTCAAGCTTTTCTCTTCAAACTTTCCTTTTTTTTCTAAACTTTTCTTTTTTGCTCTCAACCAAGAAGATAAAGACTAAGAAAAACTAAGAGAAATCAGCCAAAATGGAAAAGAAAAAATCAAAATCTGCTTGTGTTCTAGGGCTGGCAGAAAATGGGGTATATATGGACTCCAAGATGTTGTCATTTTTGTGTAACCTAATTTCCATCAAATGGCCAATAATTCAAGATGAAAAGTCATGAAATTACCACCCTTAGATTAGCATCTCAGCCCTCTCAAATTACAGCTATCCAAGAAAAATGTTGACATCTTTCTTAACCTATGTGGTTTAATCACCATGGTTTGATCAAAGAGAATGGTTAACTAACTCTTGATTTTTAACCACTTGATTGAAAAAAAAAAAAAATTAGAAGCTTCCTCCTTTCTTTGGGCTTGGGCATGCCAGCACTTCTCTTTTCCATCCCAACTCTGATTTTTTGAAGGTCCAAAAAAAGCCCTTTTCGGTTGCTTGGGTGAAATGACCATTTTGCCCCCCGGATGCAAGTAAATATCAAACGGACTCCAAATTCAAATTTTCTTTTTTTAATACTTCCAAAATAATAAAATATTGAGTTCTGGAAGTTTTCAAAATTATCCGAGTCCGTTTGCTATTTATTTGGATTTTTTCTTCCCAAAAATGCCCTTTTATGCCCCTACATTTTACCATTTTTTAAACGAGCTCCAAATCAAGATTTTTCTTCACCAATCTCTTCAAAATAATTAAAAAGTGTGATCTGGAAGTTTTCATAATTTTTGGAGCTCATTTGGTATTTTTTAGGGATTTATCGGCTTGAATTACTGCATAGGAGGCCCGGGATTTGGCCATTTTGCAAACGAACTCGGAATCAAGATTTTCTTTCGCCAATCTCCTTCAAATGATTTAAGAATGAGATTGACAAATTTTCCATAATTTTCGGAGTCCATTTGCTATTTTTCCCAAATTTTTCCAATTTTGCCTTTTTACCTCTGAAACCCGGTTTTGCTCAAAACAAATCCGATTTTCAGATTTTCTTCAATCTGAGCCTTGGGCCATCCTTTTTAACCATTCTTCATCCATTGGGGGCTTTGGTCTTACCAAGTCGGGCCATTTCTGTGATTCTTCCCGATTTCACTGAAATCCACTAAAACCCCTAATTCTCGGTTTTCTCCCGGATTGACTTTTCTTTCGGTTTTTCTTGCAAGTGACTTCTCCATTACCCGTAGTCAGTGCTTATCTTTCATTTGGAACCTTCAATTTCGACCAATTTGATCGTTTAAGCACTTGTTCCCAAATTTCTCGGATTCGGGTTTCTTTTCTACTGAATCTCCAAATCCCAACTTCCGAACTCCATATCTTTCAATGTAGAACTCGGATTATCAAAATTCTTTCGCCATTTTTCAATTGAACTTAAAATCTTGATTTTGAAAGTGGGTTGACTTTTTCAGTAGTTGACTTTTTGGGGTTGACTTTTTCGGGGTTGACTTTTTTCGAGGTTGACTTTTTTTCAAGTTTGACTTTTTGTGCTCGCCCTCTTAAAATAAGTCTCGGAGTATCACCTGCAGGATGAAAAGAGTCTTTTTACACTCGGAAACATCAATATAGGAAGAAAACATACCTGTTTAGTGGTCCGGACAAAATTATGTGTCTACAGCTGCCCCTCTTTGGCTATTGCTGAGAATCAGGAATCAGGCAAAGATAAACCAACACTAATTTTGTACGGTCAGTGATATCACATGTGAAAGAAAGGGAAAGGGGTTTTCTTTTTCATTCTTCTATCATTTTTTCATTTTCCATTTTTTTTTTTTTGATAATAAGCTGTAAATTGAAGATTTGTCCTTAAATTGAATTCCCTGACTAATCAAGGCTCGATCCGTCTTAAGAAAACGAATTCGATTTTCAAAAGAAAAATGGTGCCCGGAGGTCTTTAAAACTAGCGAAAATATATTGATGACAGTCTCAGGGTTCGACTCATTTGATAAAATAGAATGAATTCGATTTAAAACAAAGAAAATACCTCGACTATGGTCTCAAGGCTCGACTCATTTGATAAAACAGAATGAATTCGATTTAAAACAATAGGAAATACCTCGACGGTGGTCTCAAGGCTCGACTCATTTGATAAAACAGAATGAATTCGATTTAAAACAAAGAAAATACCTCGACGGTGGTCTCAAGGCTCGACTCACAGAATGAATTCGATTTAAAACAAAGAAAATACCTCGACGATGGTCTCAAGGCTCGACTCATTTGATAAAACAGAATGAACTCGATTTAAAACAAAGAAAATACCTCGACGATGGTCTCAAGGCTCGACTCATTTGATAAAACAGAATGAATTCGATTTAAAACAATAGGAAATACCTCGACGATGGTCTCAAGGCTCGACTCATTTGATAAAACAGAATGAATTCGATTCAAAACAAAGAAAATACCTCGACGATGGTCTCAAGGCTCGACTCATTTGATAAAACAGAATGAATTCGATTTAAAACAAAGAAAATACCTCGACGATGGTCTCAAGGCTCGACTCATTTGATAAAACAGAATGAATTCGATTTAAAACAATAGGAAATACCTCGACGGTGGTCTCAAGGCTCGACTCATTTGATAAAACAGAATGAATTCGATTTAAAACAAAGAAAATACCTCGACGGTGGTCTCAAGGCTCGACTCACAGAATGAATTCGATTTAAAACAAAGAAAATACCTCGACGATGGTCTCAAGGCTCGACTCATTTGATAAAACAGAATGAATTCGATTTAAAACAAAGAAAATACCTCGACGATGGTCTCAAGGCTCGACTCATTTGATAAAACAGAATGAATTCGATTTAAAACAATAGGAAATACCTCGACGGTGGTCTCAAGGCTCGATTCATTTGATAAAACAGAATGAATTCGATTTAAAACAAAGAAAATACCTCGACGGTGGTCGCAAGGCTCGACTCACAGAATGAATTCGATTTAAAACAAAGAAAATACCTCGACGATGGTCTCAAGGCTCGACTCATTTGATAAAACAGAATGAATTCGATTTAAAACAAAGAAAATACCTCGACGATGGTCTCAAGGCTCGACTCATTTGATAAAACAGAATGAATTCGATTTAAAACAATAGGAAATACCTCGACGGTGGTCTCAAGGCTCGATTCATTTGATAAAATAGAATGAATTCGATTTAAAACAAAGAAAATACCTCGACGGTGGTCTCAAGGCTCGACTCACAGAATGAATTCGATTTAAAACAAAGAAAATACCTCGACGATGGTCTCAAGGCTCGACTCATTTGATAAAACAGAATGAATTCGATTTAAAACAAAGAAAATACCTCGACGATGGTCTCAAGGCTCGACTCATTTGATAAAACAGAATGAATTCGATTTAAAACAATAGGAAATACCTCGACGGTGGTCTCAAGGCTCGACTCATTTGATAAAACAGAATGAATTCGATTTAAAACAAAGAAAATACCTCGACGGTGGTCTCAAGCTCTGAATCTTTTGAGAAACAAAACGAGTTTCTCCTTGGGGAAGTCCAAGCTTGCCTGATATCTGCACTGTTAACTAAATGCAATGATGAGAATGTTATGCTTTTGCAAAATGCTCGTATGCTTCTTAATAAATGCAATCAAATGATTGTGCCATAATTTCTAATCCATGGTTTTTTTTTTTTTTAGGTTCACAGATTATATGACTTCAGGACAGAGTCTTCAACTGTTCATTGATGCCCCACTTGAGGGATCCTTCACTCAAGATATCTTGTCAAATAATTTCAGCTTTTCTCTCTCGCTGAAGTTCACAGATTTTCTGACTACGCGACGGAGTCTCCACCACGTTCACTGTTTTCTTTTCTTGGTGAACTTTCCAAACCTTCCCAAGATTTAAAATCTATTCCTTAGTAATACTTTGAAATCCCATCATTCAATTTAATAACAACCATAATGCATCTTAAAAGTATATGAAAAAGAATATGAATCAATCAAAAATTGTCATGAAAAGGATGACAAGAATTTATTGCAAGAAATGTTTTAAAATGGTAAAAATAAATGTCCATGATATAAGAAACAAATATAAGGTTATAGGCTGTAGATGCCCCGGATGCGGAATATCTTGGACCCCTCCTTTTTCAAACCATCTGAAATTTCTTTTGAACGAGCAATTCACTTGGGTAATCTCTTAACCTCTGTAGTTACATCAGACTGCATTGTTCCCCTTTTCTCTGACTGTCAGATGCTTTCTTCCCCATTACACGGAGCATTGATTAAAACTTTGATTAGTACTTGAGCTGCCTTTTACAGGTTTTCAACTCAAGTTTCCTCCATTCGGTATTAAGTCGCCCTTTGGGGTTTTCGGCTTAAACCTCTCCCTTTTTTTTTTGCCATGCATTTGAGAATTCTAAATGCTTCCACAGTAAAAATATCAATTCAAAAGATGGGATGGATTCTGAGAATAACCTTTCAAATTAAATATCCATGCTTGATCAAAATGGGCTTTCAAAGCATGTAATGTAGGCCAAGGTTTAGTTTTAGAAAGGAAGGATAAATAGGCCCAAAATGTGTTTAAGGGTGATTGGATCAAGGATCACTTCATAAGGAGAACTCATTCTGGAAACATCTGTCCCTTTTTTTTTCGATGGCTTTCTTTTTGCCATGATTTTTTATTATCTTTCCTCGCATTTGCCCTCCAGTGTAGAGGGTGATCCTTGATCAAGGTTCAAAGAAAGAAATAATTCTTAAGGCTCAAAGGGGTGACTAAGGATAATTTCTTCTTAGTGGAAGGAATATGAAAAACGGCCATTCATCATATCAAGCATAAATATTTTCTTTGAAAAGCAATTCTCAGGGGAAATAGGTATATAGAATTTCTATTTTTACACTTGGAATCATTCGAATTTTCATGTGCACAGCATCACAAATTTTTTTTTTTTCAAGCATAATACTTCTTCAATTCATCAGCATTTACGGGATGTCTAAAATCATCTCCGTCCATCCGAGTTAGAATCAATGCTCCTCCAGAAAAAGCTCTCTTTACCACATAAGGTCCTTCCCAATTTGGAGCCCATTTTCCTCTTGGATCCTTCACTATAGGGAGAATTTTCCTCAATACCAACTCCCCCTCTCGGAACTGTCTGGGACGAACTTTCTTGTTGTGGGCTCGAATCATCCTTCTCTGATACAACTGCCTGTGACAAATTGCTTTCAATCTTTTCTCCTCGATGAGATTCAACTGTTCATAACGAGCTTTAACCCATTCTGCTTCCTCTAGGCCAACTTCCATCAAAACCCGAAGTGAAGGGATCTCAACTTCAATAGGTAGCACTGCTTCCATCCCGTATACCAAAGAAAACGGTGTTGCCCCTGTAGATGTGCAGACCGAAGTACGATATGCATGAAGAGCAAAAGGCAGGATCTCATGCCAATCTTTGTACACATTGGTCATCTTCTCAACGATCTTCTTGATGTTCTTATTAGCTGCTTCTACTGCGCCGTTCATCTTCGGACGGTAAGGTGCCGAATTATGATGTGTGATCTTGAATTGAGTACACACTTCTCTCATCATCTTATTGTTCAAATTGAGAGCATTATCCGAAATAATTCTTGTTGGCAACCCATAACGGCATATAATTTCTTTCTTGACAAATCTGCATACCACCGACTTCGTTACATTTGCATAAGACGCAGCTTCTACCCACTTTGTGAAATAATCTATGGCCACCAAGATGAAACGATGTCCATTTGAAGCTTTTGGGGTAATAGGCCCGATCATATCCATTCCCCACATTGAAAAAGGCCATGGTGCAGTCATGACATGTAAAGGTGATGGCGACACATGAATCTTATCTGCATAAATCTGGCATTTATGACACTTCCGGGAATAACTGATACAATCACCTTCCATGGTCAGCCAATAGTACCCTGCTCTCATAATCTGTTTAGCAAGCATGTGACCATTAGCGTGGGTGCCACATATCCCTTCATGGACCTCTTCTATGATTCTTCGAGCTTCAGCAGACCCGACACACCTCAACAAGACTTGATCTTTCCCTTTCTTGTAGAGAATCTCGCCATCTAGAACAAAACCCATTGCTAACCTTCTTAGAGTCCTCTTGTCATTCTCTGTCGCTTGTTTTGGATACTGTTGACTCTTGATGTACTGCAAGATGTCGTTATACCAAGGGAGACCATCTGCTTCTTCTTCGATACTCAAGCAGTGGGCAGGAGACTCGTATATGCTCATCTTGATCGGCACAACTTCTGCCCCTTCATTCACTTTAAACATTGATGACAAAGTAGCCAGAGCATCCGCCATTCGATTTTCTTCTCGAGGAAAGTAATTGAAATTCACTTCTTCGAACTCCTCTAATAAACTCAGTATGAGTTCTCGGTATCGGATTAGCTTTGTATCTCGGGTTTCCCATTCTCCTCGTAACTGGTAAATTACCAAGGCTGAGTCTCCATAAACATCCAATACTTTGATCTTTCTGTCCACCGCGGCACGAAGGCCCATAGTACATGCTTCATACTCAGCAGTATTGTTTGTACAATCAATATCCAATCTAGCAGTGAAGGATAACAGTCTTCTTCTGGGGATATAAGCACTGCCCCGATTCCATGCCCCATGGCATTAGATGCGCCATCGAAGTACATTTTCCACACTTTCTTCTTTAGGGGAATCTCATCTGCTTGCGACACATACATCAAATCCTCATCTGGGAAGTCAAAGTTCAATGGCTCATAATCTTCCACTGCCCGACTTGCTAAGAATTCTGCCACTGCACTGCCCTTGATAGCTTTTTGACTTACATTTACAATGTCGTACTCTGACAATAAAACCTGCCATCTTGCCGTCCTCCCTGACAGAGAAGGTGCTTCCAACATGTACTTGATTGGATCTAGTTTGGCAATCAACCATGTGGTGTGGTACAACATATAGTGTCTGAGTCTTCGAGCAGTCCAAGCTAAGGCGCAGCATAACTTTTCTACCGACGAATATTTCAACTCATAATCTGTGAACTTTTTACTGAGATAGTAAACTGCCTGTTCTTTCTTTCCCGTTTCATCAAGCTGCCCCAAAACACAAACCATGGAACTTTTAAATACTGATAAATACAGTATCATTGGTTTATCCGGGATCGGCGGCATTAATACCGGTGGGTTCGATAAATAATGCTTAACCTTTTCAAAAGCAATCTGACACCCTTCATCCCATTCTCCTGGATCACGCTTTCGAAGTAACTTAAATATTGGATCACATTTGTCGGTCAACTGTGAAATAAACCGAGCAATGTAATTCAATCTCCCTAGAAAGCCTCTTACTTCCTTTTGAGTGCGAGGTGGTGGCAAATTCTGAATGGCATTCACTTTATCTGGGTCAATCTCAATTCCTCTTTTGCTGACAACAAAACCCAACAACTTTCCCGAGGTGACTCCAAAAGTGCATTTTGCCGGATTTAGCTTGAGTCTAAATTTCCTTAATCGTTCAAAGAGCTTCTTAAGATTCGCAATATGCTCCTCTTCTCCTTGTGACTTTGCGATCATATCATCAACGTAGACCTCAATTCCCTTATGCATCATATCATGAAACAAGGTCACCATGGCTCTCTGGTATGTTGCCCCAGCATTCTTCAATCCAAATGGCATTACTTTGTAGCAGAAAGTGCCCCACATTGTAACAAATGTGGTTTTCTCCATATCTTCCAGTGCCATCTTGATTTGATTGTATCCTGAGAATCCGTCCATAAAAGAAAATAAAGAACTCTTTGCTGTATTATCCACCAGAGTATCAATATGGGGCAAAGGGAAATTATCTTTAGGGCTGGCCTTGTTCAAATCTCGATAATCAACACACATCCGCACCTTGCCATCCTTCTTCGGTACTGGAACAATATTTGCCACCCATTCTGGATATTTTGCCACCTCTAGGAATCCAGCATCAAATTGTTTCTTCACTTCCTCTTTTATCTTTAACAGCATATCAGGCCTCATTCTTCTCAACTTTTGCTGAATCGGCTTGCACTCTGGCCTTAAAGGGAGCTTATGAACCACAATATCCGGATCTAACCCTGGCATATCTTGGTATGACCATGCAAATACATCCACATGCTCCAGGAGCAAAGCTATCAATTCACTTTTTATTAATGGTGACAATGAAGTTCCAATTCTGATTTCTTTTATCTCTTCATCATTTCCCAAATTTATTGTTTCCAATAATTCCTTATGAGGAAGTACTTGCTTCTCTTCTTGTTCTATTTTTCTCAATAGATCCGGAGGTAGACCATAATCTTCAGTATCTTTATTAGCCTCAAAATCACCCGTGCAAATGGGTCTTTCAAAATCAATTTCAGAATTACTGACAGGAGGGTCCTCATATTCCGCATCCGTACACCTGTAAATAGGTGGAGAAAAACAATATAGGAAAATATATATAGAAAACAAAATGAATAAAATGAAAGAATATGGACACATCAATATGGATAATGCATTGTGCTTGTTATTTATTGAATGAAAATGTTTAAAAAGCCCATTACAGAAAAAACTTAATATCTCTGGGTAAAGATAATTAAGATTGCTTTTTAAAAGTATTACTTTGGAATAGACTTAAAGACTATGGGCAACTCAGTCGCACTCCAATTGGTTAGTCTATATCTTGGTGGACAAGGTCGCACCATCCAGCTAGCACTTTCTCTTTCAATTCTGTCTTTCCCAGTCATGCAGATCTCCACATCATTCATCTGTTCATCACCATTCACCTGGAATTTCTTGAAGGCTTTCTCTATCATCACAAGTACATCATCAGAATTCTTTTCTCCGAACAGAGAACCGGCTGAGCGGAAGTTGTGAAGGATAGGTGGGAATGTCATAGGCTCCCACTCAATATCCATACCCGCAAAACGGGCCATCCTCCTTTGTCGATTCTTTTCAACCTGTCTTCTTTTCTCATGGGCCTTTGGAAGATATCCTAAGCCAAATCGGTCATTTTTTCCTTTTACCTCTATGGCTCGAGCCATCCCCTGAAGATATTTCCCGAGACCCTTTCCTGCCCTGCAGCCTTTTCCTACGGTGGTTTTTACTCCCAACCTTGTGTTCTTGGACAGCTTTGGTTTTGGAATTTTTTGTCCTTCAGCGACAAAAACTGCATTTACAAATTCCAGAGACCGGAAAGAACACTCCACGGCCTCTTCATTCGGCTCCACATAAGGAGATTCAGTGGATGCGGAGGCTATTATGTCTTCCTCTCCTGATACCGTAATCAACCGGCCCTCCATCACAAATTTTAGTTTCTGGTGAAGAGACGAGGGTACAGCCCCAGCTGAATGTATCCATGGCCTTCCCAACAAACAGTTATAAGATGGATTGATATCCATAACCTGGAAGTTCACTGTATATGTGCACGGGCCTATTTCCAAAGGAACTTCAATGGTTCCCATAACCTCCCTTCTGGTTCCGTCAAAAGCTCTGACCACCGTGCAACTTGGTATCATATAGGATAAATCCACTGGTAACTTGGATAAAGTTGCTAAAGGCATCACATTTAGTGAAGAACCGTTGTCCAGAAGGACCCTCGGTAATATGTGCCCCTTACAAGTAGTGGTTATATGGAGAGCTTTTGTTGATCCAATACCATTGGGTGGTATTTCCTCATAGCTGAAGAATATGAAGTCATCAGCTGCGATGTTTCCCACCAACCTATCCAGCTTTTCCACTGATATATTATTGGCCACGTACGCTTGATTTAATACTCTCAATAAAGCCTTTCTGTGTGGTTCTGAATTTAAAAGCAAAGATAAGATTGAAATCCTAGCTGGTTGACGTTGCAGTTGTTCAACCACGCTATATTCACTATACTTTATAAATTTCAAGAACTCACAAGCTTCTTTTTCACATACTGGCTCTTTGATTCTATTAACCGGGGCTGATCCCCTCTCTGTTTCCTCTGGCAAATCCATCTCAATGTGGATTGGCTCGACGACCTTTTTCCCTTTGTCAATTCCTCTGTCTTTCCCTGCTACCCCTTGTTCAACAGCCTCTGGAGCATAACACCTCCCACTTCGGGTTAAATGCCCCACACCTGTAATATCCTGTTGGCCTGAAGACCCGGGCATAACCATACTGCAGTCATATTTCCATGGTGTAGCCTTGTTTTCCTTGTATGAAAAGGAAACAGGTAAATCAATGATTAATTTGGGCGCATTTTCTTCCATGGCTGGCATAACTTTTTCCTCCGGTTCATCATAGTAGATGATTAGGGGTCTTCCTATCCCATAGCCACTTGTATTTTCAATAACTTCTATTTCCCCTTCTATCTCCTCATAGAATTGGACTACCCCACTATCCATCATTCTTTGGACTTTAACCCGGAAGTCCCCACAGTTTTGTATGTCATGGCTTTCACTCTTATGGAACGGGCACCAATCATGCACCCCTCCTGCAACCATCTTCAGATCTTCCGTACCTTCCACCAATTCTGCCTTGACCATTTCAGCCCATACTGTCATCATTGGAGTCTTAACCTCCTCAATATCCCTTTTTAATTTTCTGTCCCCTCCGGTCAATATTGCATTTACTTGATTCCCAGCATGATTGGGCAACGGATTTCCAGCTACGTTCGGCCCATTTTTTGATCCAAACTTCACTACCCCTGAATTAATCAAGCTTTGGACTTTCCTTTTGAAGGCTAGGCAATCTTCAATTGAATGTCCTTGGATTCCCGCATGGTATGCACAGTTGGTGTTTGTATTGTACCATCTTGGATATGGAGGTGTCAAAGGTTTTAGGTAAACAGGTGCAACAAGTTGACCCTGTAACAGTTTTGGATATAGATCACCGTAAGTAGTGGGAATCGGATCAAATTGGGTTCTTTGATCGTTCCTTGGTGAACGTTGGTCATTACGCGCAGGCCCTTGTGTGTTAGGAACAGTATTTCTAGGAAGGGTGATTTGAGGGGATATGCCAGATGGGAATGGCTGTTGTGGTATATTGGTGTAAGGGAACGGGTTTTAGGTAAGGTGGTTGATATTAGGGTAATAAGGATTATACCCCGGACATGGTGTGTATGGTGTAGGAGGTGCATAAGGTGTGGTAGGGGTATAAGGCCTCGGTGGTGTGTATGGTGTTGGAGGTGTGTAAGGATATTGGTTGAAGCTTACTGCATGGGTTTCCTTCTTTTTCTTTGTAGGAAAAGCTCTTTTTGGGGTAGCAGACTCACCCCCTTCCATCTTTCCACTCTTAATGGCTGACTCAATCATTTCTCCAGATATTACCATATCCGCAAAATCTTTGGTAGCATTTCCCACCAATCTGTCATAATAAGGTGCCTTCAATGTGTTGATGAAAAGCACCGTGGTTTCTTTGTTGGTTAAAGGGGGTTCCACTTGTGTTGCCAAGTCCCTCCACCTCTGTGAATACTCCTTGAAGGTCTCATTGGACCTCTTTTCCATGTTCTGTAATGACAGCCTGTCTGGTACCATATCAGAAACGTGCTTATAATACTCCATAAAAGCCCTGGCCAGATCCGTCCATGAACGAATCTTGGTACGACTGAGTTGGTTGTACCATCGGGTGGCTGACCCTGTTAAGCTATCCTGGAAGCAATGAATAAGCAATTTTTCATTATCCTCATGCCCTGTCATCCTTCTACAGTACATAGTCAGATGAGCGGATGGGTTGGTGGTCCCATTATACTTTTCAAAATCTGGTACTTTGAACTTTGGTGGAATTATTAGATCATGTACCAGGCTCATCTCTTTGGCATCTAGGCTACCAAACAATTCTGCTCCTTCCACTACTCTTAGCCTTTCTTCCAACAACTGATATTTCTTCTCAGATTCAGCAGTTTCGACCCTCTTCAGTTCGATCATTTTGGCCTTTTCCTTCTCTGCCATTTCTTCGAAGTCTGGAACCTCAACCTCAATTGGATCAGCTCTGATGTTACCCCTTTTTGGACCAAAATTCTGTGGTTCGGCCACCGGCTGGATGTAGATGTAGGATACTGCCCCAGTTGGAATTTCATTTCCCATAGGTTGGGATGTCTGGCCATTTCTCTGTACCACTTCTGGTCTATCCTCCTGATTTACTGCCCCCATTCCAGCAGCTGAATTCTCTCCAGGCCACTTCTGCTTCATCATATTGCTCATCATCTCCATGAGCTTTGTCATCTGTTCTCGTGTCTCTTCTTGAGACTTAGTCAACTGTTCTTGTAGTTCTTTCTGGATTCTTTCCGTTCTCCCAATTCTGGCAAGCTGATCATTTTCCATGGCTTTTGTTCGAGACCGAGTATTGTAAGAGTGTTGGAAATCTGGTTCTTTCTGAGTGCGACCAATTGTACCTTTATTTTATTTTTATTTTTAAAAAAAAAAAAACCATGGATTAGAAATTATTGACACAATTTTTTATTTTATAAAAAATGAATAAATGAATGAATGAATATGAACAAAGTGAGTATTGGCCCCAGGATAATTCCAACCAAACGGTCTTTCATTGATTTCCTAGAACAAAAGATCATGATAATCTGTCTCTCCTAAAAACTATTACAAGATACTAGTCCTATAATAACTCCCTCGGATCCTAGACCTTCTTCAATGTCCTCCTTTAACTGCCTTGCTCTTCCATCTGATCCCTACTTGTTCACGGCCCTTAGACGTGTTAGCAGAAACATCACTCTGTAAGCTCTCCCTAGCTTGCTTCTCAAGTTGATTTGCTCGGGCTTCCTCGTGTTTCGCCTTTTCTACCCAATAATTCTTCTCCTTTTTGAGGTTTTTGACTTCTTGTTCCCATTCCCCGGAAGTCTTGAGAGTCCCCTCAAACCTGAGCTCAAAGCGATACCTCTTGTTCTCCAAATGTAATTCTCGAAGGTCGTCCTTAACGGTGTCCCTTTCTCTCTTAATCTGTTTCTTCTCTTTTTCCCGAGCTGATTCCCTATTTTTCATGTCTCCAAGCTCTTTTTGCAGTCGGGCAATTTCTTTACTCATACGGGCCTTTTCTTTTTCAAATTCCGCTCTTGTAATTTCTAACTCTGATGGCATTTCCCTCGGTGGCAAATTTATGAACTGGATCTCCTCCCCATCTGATGTCAATAGTCTATCATTAACCCTTAATTTCCTCCATACCAAATAATCAGGTGTGACGGTGTCGGCATATCTGGCCACTTTTATCCGTTGAGTTTTCTTCCATGCTTCGATCGCTGCCCGCACTTTTCCAGAATATCCATCTTCCCCATAAGTGAACTCTGATGATCCTAAATTATGAGTCATGGGTGTGAATTGTCGAGACTCAACCTGTCTTTGCACCAACAGGGGCGCATAACTCACAGACCCCCAAATTCCGAGCAGTGGAACTCCCGGGTTGTCCCCACATTTGTACATAATCGGCACAGGAACCATCCATGGAGCTCTCCAAGTCACCATCTCCCCTTTTAGATTTCGGAACATGTTGACCCATTTCTCTTCATTCCCTTCCTTAGGCCAATCATTTTGAAGGAATTCCCTAATCGGAACTAAAGTCTTCATGTATGGTTTGAAGGAAACATTTTCTATCTTCCAAAAGTGACTTTGAATCCAAATATAAAGGAGTTGTACACACCCCTTTGATCCTCCCGTGTCCGGCCCTTTTACAAAAATTCAAGGATCGGATAGTTTCAGCTATGATGGCCGGAGATGGGTTGATCTTTTGTTCCAACTTTTCAAAGAAATCAAACACGGCTATATCCACATGACCCAATATCTTCGGGAATATGATTAACCCGTAGATAGCTAGAGCGAAGATGTCCCTGGCTTTTGCTTTGTCAGAACAACCCAATATCAACAGTCGGAGAGTTTCCCACGGAATACACCCATTTTTCTGCTTCGTGTCCACATGACTCTCAACCCATGTTGTATCCATTCCCGTGATCCTAGCCACTTTCTTCTTAAGACCTGAAGGTTTCATTTCCTTCAAATATATCCGATCAGGATTAGGACATTCAATACGTAACAGTGTCGAATATTCTTCGATCAGTGGTGTCATATCCTCCTCGTTAAAAGTGAAACATCTATAAACAGGATTCCAGAACTGTACCATAGCCTGAATCAACCCACTATTGACCTGAATCGGAATTAAGAGTGCTATGTCTCCATACTTCTGAGTGAAGGCTTCTTTCTCTGATACATTCCACTGGTTCCAAATGTCGGCTAACCCTCGGAGATTATTCTGTCTAGGATCCACTTTGACCCTTTCCGGCAATATTGACACATAACCCTTCTTGAGGCAATCTCCATCCTCCCTCTGATTTTTTTCTGACTGTGCCCTGACTACTGCATGATCTTCTATCACTGAAATAACCTCGTCCTCCATGAAAGTCCTTTGGGTTGATAACTATCCCGAGGCCAATAAACTTCGAGTGTATGATGATGTCTATGATGCATGCCAAAGAAAAGAAAACAGAAAGAAATAGATTAGTAAGGAAATGAATTCACAAATATAACATAAATAAAAACATGCTTAAAAAAAAGTCCCAAAATTTAAACAGAGCTACGGCATTACAACGCCTTTGGGACAAAATAATAAAAAATACGAGTGGTATGATGTTCGTTCATCATCACCCAATTTGTATCTAACATATAGAAAGATGGTAAAAGGTTGGAAATATTCCTCCATGTGTCTTAAACTTCGGGTATCTAACAGAAATCTGGCATGGCTTCGCCTAGGTTCACTATATGAAGGTGAATTGGTTCTAAGGCTCCGAATTGTTCCTCACTGTCGCCGGTGAAGGCTAGTAAGGCACCCCGATAAAAGCGGGTTCAATTCGTTAGAGTATATTTTCCTATGCCCGTACGGAGGATTATCACGAAGGCATTAGGTACTTTATACTCCGAAAGTGTTTCACTAGCCCATACGGAGGATCATCACGAAGGCGTAGTTACTTTACTCCCACTTAAAAGGACGGAACCCGGGTAGAGGATTCATGTTATGCAAATGCACGTGTAGTGTGTGTGGAGGAACAAAACAAACCTGTCACCACCTATTCTACAACCCTTATTCTAAATACCCCACTAAACTTAAACAATGTAAAGCATCACTCAAACAAACATATAAATATACGCAACAAAATTAACAGGGAACAACTAATAATATGAATGCACATGAATATGGACATATTAAAACATTTTTTTATTTTCAAAATTCTCTCTTTTTTTTATTTTCAAAGAAATATGGGAATAAAAATTAAATACCAATTAAACCAACAAAACCGAGACTTTGATAACACACGACTAACTCTAAGCCTGACTCTCTAAAATTCCCCAGTGGAGTCGCCAAGCTGTCGCAACCTAAAAAATAACGACGTCTCATCGCAAGAGTTTATTATTCGTTAAGCGTGACATTAAAAAAAACGAGGAAAAGTCGACTTAATTCCTCTAGAAAAATGAAGGTTTTGAAAATGACCTTAAAAAAGACATGGAGTCGCCACCAATCTTTTTTAGCTAGATGTGATCGGCCACCTATTAAAACCGGTTTTATAAAATATTTTAAAAATTAATTAAAATATTTTAAAAACCAATTTCAAGTCTGCGTTTAAAACCAGAGAAATCAAAGAAGCGGGTTCGGGAGTCGGTTACGTGTGGGGAAGGATTAGCACCCCCACAACGCCCGTATAAATCGGTACCTTATTAATCGTGTGTTATCTCAAGTCTCGGTAAAAATTGGTTTTAAATTTAGTATTTCAAATTAATTCCCAATTTAAAGAAAAATAATTTTATTTTTTATTGAAAATGATCCGGAATTTATAAATTCAAAATTTTCCTATATTCCCCAACAAACGTGGCAAAATATAGAAATTTTTATTAGTTTTGAAAAAACTTTCCGAATCATTCTCTTTTTTGAAAGAAAGATATTCCTCTATTAATGATAATTGATGAAATTCCCTCCAGCAAACCCGGTAGAGAACTCATGAATTATTTTAACTCGGGAATATCTTTATTTTTATTGAAAACCATTATCTTTTTGAAAACATTTAAAATAAATGAATATATATATATGCATGACATAAATAAAATGACATGGTACAGTCTAAATAATATAATGCAACCTAAATGACATGACAAATATGAATGGTATGGCATATAATTTAAATGACATGGAATAAAATGATGCTATCATATAAAATGCATGAAAATAATAATGCATGAACATAGTATATACCAAATAAAAATAACTAAATAAAAGCATAGGATATCATGAAATATTCAAAACCATATAATAAACCATGTAACATCAAAAAATATAAATCAAAATAACAACAATATCATAGAAATTATTATGGCAAGAATCACATATTATATAAAATGCATGAATATAAAAATGCAATGCATGAAATGTATTTTTTCCTTTAATTAAGGAAATCCGTATATCTAATCAAGATATTCGGCTACCTTAGGAAAATATGTCAAATTAAATATTCTAAAACCAAAATACTTTGTGATTGTTTGAAAACAATTTTGAGAAGTTTGAATAAAAAATAAAAACTGGGCTAAAATTTTTTTAAATGGCTCTAATTTCTTAAGTTTAAAAAATCCGGACTTGGCTACCCTTAACCCAGGACTTGAAAAAACATTTTTAGAGTTTAAAAAGGCTTAGAAATCACCCTAAGTCAGTAGCTAACCCTCCTAATCAGCCCACTCTAAGTAAATTAACCAAAACAGAAAAATGATTTTTCTTTAAATTCAATTCTGACTCCACTGTCCAGTTTTAATCCACGATTTTTTTACCCTATTTTTTAAAATTCCAAAAATTCTAAAAAAAATACTGGAGACTCAGGACATGTAAAACTACATGAAAAAAAATTGGCTTAATTTTCTGATCAAAGATGAATTCCCAGAAAAATCAGAGATCTACGAGTTTTTGGAGGAGAAAAAACTGCTTTGTTTTTCTTTAAATTCAATTCTGACTCCACTATCCAGTTTTAATCCACGATTTTTTTCACCCTATTTTAAAAATTCCAAAAATTCTAAAAATAATACTGGAGACTCAGGTTATATAAAACTACATGAGAAAAAATTGGCTTAATTTTCTGATCAAAGATGAATTCCCAGAAAAATCAGAGATCTACGAGTTTTTGGAGGAGAAAAAACTGCTTTGTTTTTCTTTAAATTCAATTCTGACTCCACTGTCCAGTTTTAATCCACGATTTTTTCACCCTATTTTAAAAATTCCAAAAATTCTAAAAATAATACTGGAGACTCAGGACATATAAAACTACATGAGAAAAAATTGGCTTAATTTTCTGATCAAAGATGAATTCCCAGAAAAATCAGAGATGTACGAGTTTTGGAGGAGAAAAAAAAAACTGCTTTGCCAACACATTTTTTTTTTTTTGCCTTTGATAAAATCGTTTAAAAACCAAAGTAAAAATATTTGAAACTCATAAAATGACTTGAAAGCAGTAGCTAGGACTTTTTGAAGGTTAGATAAAAATTGGCTAAGTAAAAAAAATCACAAAGGTAGAATAATCAATTTGACAAACTTAATTTTCCACTAGTGTGCTCAAGAGAGCATGACCTTGAACCATTAATTGGCTCAAGTCATTATTCAAGTGGCATGAACATGAAATGCATGAAATAATGCAGCAAACATAATGCATGAAATGCATGGATTTAAACCTAAATGTCATGAAAAAAATGCATGGCATTCATAAAGTAACCTAGACCTAAATGAACTTGCATGGCATTTAATGTAACCTAGACCTAAAATATGCATGGCATTTTCACAAACACAAGGCATGCTTAATTCAAAAATCCAACCAAATATCATGCAAATGCAAAAACCTAACAACTAGCATGACAAAAAAAATGCAACACACAATGCAAAACACATGGAGTAGCCAAGTGGCCTCAAGCTCCAACAAGCATGGCATTTTCACAAACACTTGGCATACTAGCATGAAAAACTAAGTCATAACACTTAAATCATGCAAAAATCACACAAGCATTTTCACAAACACTTAATATACTAGATCTAAAACATGCTCAACTAGGATATAAAACAAGAATCATGCAAAAAATCACACAAGCATTTTCACAAACACCTAATATGCTAACTCTAAAACATGCTCAAATTTAAACAACATGAAAACAGAAAATTAAAATGCAAAAACATGATATCTAAGACATAAATGGAAACAAACAAAGCAACCAAATTAAAATATAACTCAAGAACATGAAATAACATAACATTTAAAACAAAACAAAAAAAAAAAAGAAAATAGCATAAACAATATGGTAAAATGAATCAACACAACAACTTAAAATAAATAATGTAGGCCATTTGGCCATGGTGAGTTTATTGTAAAAACAAAATGTAAATAAAATATACTTAAGAAAGGAAATGAAGGAAGAACAAAAAAACATTATTCTAAAATGAAAACTCACCAAGTAGAGATTAAAATAGCAAAAACAAGAATAGAAAATGAAAGTGCAAGAGTTGGTGCTCAAGAGCAACCTCAAGAAGCTAATATTTCAAGCTTTTCTCTTCAAACTTTCCTTTTTTTTCTAAACTTTTCTTTTTTGCTCTCAACCAAGAAGATAAAGACTAAGAAAAACTAAGAGAAATCAGCCAAAATGGAAAAGAAAAAATCAAAATCTGCTTGTGTTCTAGGGCTGGCAGAAAATGGGGTATATATGGACTCCAAGATGTTGTCATTTTTGTGTAACCTAATTTCCATCAAATGGCCAATAATTCAAGATGAAAAGTCATGAAATTACCACCCTTAGATTAGCATCTCAGCCCTCTCAAATTACAGCTATCCAAGAAAAATGTTGACATCTTTCTTAACCTATGTGGTTTAATCACCATGGTTTGATCAAAGAGAATGGTTAACTAACTCTTGATTTTTAACCACTTGATTGAAAAAAAAAAAATTAGAAGCTTCCTCCTTTCTTTGGGCTTGGGCATGCCAGCACTTCTCTTTTCCAGCCCAACTCTGATTTTTTGAAGGGCCAAAAAAAGCCCTTTTCGATTGCTTGGGTGAAATGACCATTTTGCCCCCCAGATGCAAGTAAATATCAAACGGACTCCAAATTCAATTTTTCTTTTTTTAATACTTCCAAAATAATAAAATATTGAGTTCTGAAAGTTTTCAAAATTATCCGAGTCCGTTTGCTATTTATTTGGATTTTTTCTTCCCAAAAATGCCCTTTTATGCCCCTACATTTTACCATTTTTTAAACGAGCTCCAAATCAAGATTTTTCTTCACCAATCTCTTCAAAATAATTAAAAAGTGTGATCTGGAAGTTTTCATAATTTTTGGAGCTCATTTGGTATTTTTTAGGGATTTATCGGCTTGAATTACTGCATAGGAGGCCCGGGATTTGGCCATTTTGCAAACGAACTCGGAATCAAGATTTTCTTTCGCCAATCTCCTTCAAATGATTTAAGAATGAGATTGACAAATTTTCCATAATTTTTGGAGTCCATTTGCTATTTTTCCCAAATTTTTCCAATTTTGCCCTTTTACCTCCGAAACCCGGTTTTGCTCAAAACAAATCCGATTTTCAGATTTTCTTCAATCTGAGCCTTGGGCCATCCTTTTTAACCATTCTTCATCCATTGGGGGCTTTGGTCTTACCAAGTCGGGCCATTTCTGTGATTCTTCCCGATTTCACCGAAATCCACTAAAACCCCTAATTCTCGGTTTTCTCCCGGATTGACTTTTCTTTCGGTTTTTCTTGCAAGTGACTTCTCCATTACTCGTAGTCAGTGCTTATATTTCATTTGGAACCTTCAATTTCGACCAGTTTGATCGTTTAAGCACTTTTCCCCAAATTTCTCGGATTCGGGTTTCTTTTCTACTGAATCTCCAAATCCCAACTTCCGAACTCCATATCTTTCAATGTAGAACTCGGATTATCAAAATTCTTTCGCCATTTTTCAATTGAACTTAAAATCTTGATTTTGAAAGTGGGTTGACTTTTTCAGTAGTTGACTTTTTGGGGTTGACTTTTTCAGGGTTGACTTTTTTCGAGGTTGACTTTTTTTCAAGTTTGACTTTTTGTGCTCGCCCTCTTAAAATAAGTCTCGGAGTATCACCTGCAGGATGAAAAGAGTCTTTTTACACTCGGAAACATCAATATAGGAAGAAAACATACCTGTTTAGTGGTCCGGACAAAATTAGGTGTCTACATGTGTTTTAGGAGAAGGTTAAGAAGTTAACTTTTTAACACTCTTCATATCTGAGTCTCCAAGCTATACTTTTCAGGATATCCCAAAAATAAAACAAACCCAAAAATCATGTCAACCTTTCGAAATTAGCTCCACAATCTTCACATAACTATAGATCTTGCTAGTTGCTTTGCAAATTATATTTGTCGCATGTTACACAAGCGACAAGAGAGTCTTTAAGGACAGGAGCACTGGAGCGTTGAAAGAGTGGAGTATCGAGGCGTTAGAGGAATAAAACGTTGGAGTAATGGTGCACTAAAGAACTGAAGTGTCAGAGCGTTGCGCTCAAGAAACTCTGGAGTGTTGGAACATTACTGTTAGGTAGTGTTTGGTATCATTTTTAATATCACCATGGTAATTTAATCATCGAGGTGGTCTCATAATTAGGGTGATCTTATCACTTGTCATTTGTGATCACTTTGTTTGGTTAATAATCATTAAGTTTTGAAAATTAAAGATCATTGTGTTTGGTGTTACTAAAAATAAAATATTATTTTGTTTAAAAGTATCAAAATAATCATGCATATTGTAATCATTACACAAGTTAATGACTTTAATGTTATTCAAAAATAATAATTTATAAAATATTAGTAATCTTTTATTTACTTCATAATCAGATATAATTAAATTATAAAATTAACAAATATATTTATTGATAAATAAACTAATATTTATAATATAAATTATGTAAAATAATATTTGAATTAAAAAATAACACTTATATCTATTAAAATCATAATTAAAAAAGATTAATTATATAAATTAAACATTTTAAAAAAAAGTTAAAGAAATTAACACTAAATCTAGTTTTTGAACTTGGTAAAATGAATATTTGTTAGAAAATACAAAAATTTATAATATAAAATAAATATAATTTTGACAGAAAGTAAATTTTTAATTCACATATTAAATGGATAATATTGATTATAGTTAATTTTACATATCACTTCACCATGTTGATAAACGTTTTTCACCCTTTTAGATGAGAATTAGATCACCCTCCAAGACAGTAGTCTGATCACTTTCAGTGATCCAAAATTATTACCACATAGAATCACTGAATACTTACCATATATAGTGATCTATTCACTATGTGTAGATTACCATAATTTTAAAGTGATAACCCCGTATCAAACACCAACTTAGAAAAAACATCAAAGAGTGTTGTTGCCAAAAAAAAAAAAAAACGTTGTCGCTATGCAATTTAAAGTTTTCATTTCATTCTAATTTTCATTTCTAATCAAACTTTTGTTACCACTAAATTATAACATACCCAATAAATTTATTTAAAAACTTAAATAAAAATTATGGTCTAATTTTATATTTTTAAAAAGGAAAAAGTACACTTACTCCGTTGAGATTTGCTAAAAAATATACTTACTCCTATAGTTTGAAAACTACCCACTTACCTCCCGAAATTTGATGAAAAACACACTAACCCCCCTAACCCTAAACCCTAAGTAAATTTTAAATTAAAAACAATTATACCCTTGTTAATTATTAATCATATATTTTTTTATTTATTTTATTCATTTTACTCATTTTTTAATTATAAAATAATGAGAATTTAATTAATTTTAAACTTATCTTTAATTACTATAAAATTAATTTCTAATTAAATTATATTTTAATTCAAATAAATATTAAATATTTTAAACTTATCTTTAATTCAATTATATATTAATTTTGAGGTGAATTCATTAAATTATTTTTATTTTAAATAAATAAATTATCATTGTTTAAAAAAAGTTTAATGGTAAAAAAATTGATTAAAATAAAAAGAGAGAAATAAAGGAGAAGAAAAAAATGAAAATATAACTATCAGTATCATCCATGAGATTTTTTTGAAATTAAACTTATCTCTATTAGTTTGAAAAACCACATTTTATCTCTCTAGAAAATAATTAATGTTAGGATTTCATTAATCAAACTAATATTTATTCAAATTTTACTTTAAATATTAAAAATGCCCTCATTTTATTTATTTTTCCTTATTTTTATTTTTTGTTTTAATTATTTTTTTATCATTAAACTTTTTAAAATAATTTTAATTTATTTATTTTAAATAAAAATAATTTAATGAATTCATCTCAAAGTTAATATATAATTGAATTAAAGATAAGTTTAAAATATTTAACATGTACTTGCATAAAAATTGATTAAAAAAGAAATAAAGAAGAAACAAAAAGAAAATATAATTAGCATCTATGATATTTTATTAAAAATAAACTTACATATATTAACTTGAAAAGTACATTTTATCTCTCTAAAAAAGTAACTAATGTTAGGATTTCATTAATAAATTTTATATTTGTTTAAATTTGACTTTAAATATTAAGACCCTAATTTTATGTATTTTTCTTATTTTTATGCCTTTTTTTAAATCAATTTCTTTATCACTAAACTTTTTTAAATGATTTTATTAATTTAATTCATATAAAAAAAAGTAATACATTCATCTCAAAGTTATTGAATTAAAGATAATTTTAAAATTAATTAAATTTTTATTATTTTGTAATTAAAAAAAATGAATAAAATAAATAAAAATATATATGATTAATAATTAACAAGGGTATAATTATCTTTTTCATTTAAAATTTACTTAGGGTTTAGGGTTGAGGGGGGTTAGTGTGTATTTCATCAAGCCTTAGAGAATAAGTGGGTAATTTTCAAACTATAGGGGATAAATGTATTTTTTAATAAATCTTGTACTTTTTCCTTTTAAAAATTACTCACTAACTTAAAAACTATTCATTTCTACCTAATAAACTATCTACTTAATTTTTATTTTTTTCTTTCATCCACGGTTCTAATTAGTGGGTAATCATATATATATATATTATAAAACAGGGCACATGCTGATTGGGTTAATATTTGCTGACATGGACAGCTCTATTGAATGACACATAGGATTGTATTTATTGTATATTAATAATTAGATAAATCTATTAAATAAATTATTTAAATTTAAGATTTAAATCTATTCAATTTTAAATTTAATTTCTGTAACCAAGTAGTCGTATCTACTTACTCATTTTTTTCACATTTAGTAAATCTATTAAATAATTTTGGAATTTGAAATTAAACATAATCCTATCCATTAATTTTATTGCTTTTTAACTATTTCATAAATCCTATGTATCTATCCAAAATTTTAAATTTAATTTATGTAACCAAGTAATCATATCTACTTACTAAATTTTTTCACATTTAGTAAATCTCTATTAAATAATTTTGGAATTTGAAATTAAACATAATCCTATCTATTAATTTTATTGCTTTTTAACTATTTCATAAATCCTATGTATCTATCCAAAATGTTAAATTTAATTTGTGTAACCAAGTAATCGTATCTACTTACTAAATTTTTTCACATTTAGTAAATCTCTATTAAATAACTTAGGAATTTGAAATTAAACATAATCCTATCTATTAATTTATTACAATTTAACTATTTCAAAAATCCTATGTATCTATCCAAAATTTTAAATTTAATTTGTGTAACCAAGTAATCGTATCTACTTACTATTAAATAATTTAGGAAATTGAAATTAAACATAATCCTATCTATTAATTAATTACAATTTAACTATTTCAAAAATCCTATCTATTAACTTATCAAATAGCATTTAAAAACTATTAAAATACTTATCTTAAATTTTAAAATTTATCAAATCTATTAAATTTTAACTCTTATATTTTAACTTATCTCAAATATATACTTACGTTAAGAAATGAATTCCATCATTTTTTAATTTTTTTCAGCTTAAATCTTTTTGTTATTTTTTATTTATTTCTAATCAACATCGTAGGTTTCAAGTCTCAGCCTAAATATTTTCGTTCTTCTTTCTTTCTTTATTATTTATTTTTTTTATTTTTTACAAATTATCCTTATGCAAGGTGACTTCTTTTTCCCATTTAAGTATATATATGAGCATCCAGTTGCAAATGATTGTCTGAATAAAGCAACATAAAAATTGGTTTCTTTAAGATTCCATCCAACTATAAATACTGCTTCATGAAAGAAACATGTTTCTAAAGCCTATGCCAACCATATCAATTTAGCTAATTTATCTAACAAATCCCTACTTGCATCACTAGCAGTAAAGAACATTTTCTCTGCATTTAGCTAATTCCTGTGCTAAATTCATAAAACTGAGAATTTTACAAGCTTGCCTGTGTATGTCATTCATAAAACTGATGAATAGAAATCGACCAATCACATGAATAAATCATACAAAGACAAATATAATTAAAATATACATATTTTCAAATAATATATATGTTAGTAATCAATACTCATATTCGTAAACTAACTTCATTCATATTTTTAATTTAATATCAATCAATAAATTCAATGCCTTTTTTAATACAATTATGTTTCTATCAATTGTTCATTATATTGTGATACATCATTTTTTAAACCTGTTCAATTTTATTTATTAATATATATTATTTTTTTCACATTTAAATAGATTAAAAACGTAGTTTAAGTCATGATATATTAGTATATTGTGCTTTCATTTTCACAATATATTTCTAATTACATATGAATATCATATGAATATCATGATTATCTAATTAAATTTTTACAATACTTCCTTGCAGGAAGATGGAGATGCCAAAGTGGAAAGAAAATTTGAAGAATTAATAGGTCATATATCTTTGAAGTAAAACTTAAAGATTTTAATTGTGTTCGTGTAAGTTTAAAATCGACAGTTACGCGTGTTCATAAGATATGTTATAAAGACGAAAATCAGTATTTACTTAGCAAAATTGAAAAGGTAAATATTTTACTATATTTCATTAAAAACTTTTGTCTATTTTTAAAAAAAATTAATTTCTACAGTTAATACAATTATTAACTCAAAAATTAAAATGATTCTATTTCAGTGCTTACAGGAACGCAATTCTGCATTACCTATCAAACTCAAAAATTTTGAAAAGGATAAAGGTTTAACAAACCATATAGATCCTTAAGACGAAGATGTTTTTGGAACTCCCGAAAAAAGAATATGTACACGCAAGTAAGCTATCACATACGTTATTAAATATTTAAAATTATCAATACTAATCAATAATTCAAATTTAACTTAGATTTATATAAACATGCATGTGTATAAAAATGAGTGCAGAAGATGGAGATAATGCAGATTGAGAAAATCAATTTCAAATTAATGAAGATTTTTAGTTTATATTTTAAAATTATGTTGATGTGCTCAATAATACTATTTATATTATCTTTGGGATATTTCTATTCTTTTTCAAATATTATTGATAATATTTTCAGAATTTTTATATTTTTTTATTGAAATTAAGGTGTTTATTAAAATAATATATTTTGATTTAATATATTTATTAAATTATATGTATTATATTTATCTTCAATATAAAAATAGTTACACAAATTTTTGTCTATTATTTATAAAAAAAATAAAACTAATCCGTGTTATTATAAAGACATAATTTTATTTAATTTAATTTTATATACGGATCACAAGTTAGTTTTCTTAAAATAAAAAAGACATAATTATATTTAATTTTATATAATTATTAATATTTTTAAGTTTTTAAATAAATTAATATATGATTAATTCGTTGCATCAATTCGTAGATTTTTTCGATTGACATTTTACCAAAACCATGTTCAATCAGCCATAAAAGTCAAAAACCAACCAAAACAGCCAAAAATAAATGTGGGGCCTACTCTCCTACGGGACCCACCAAAGTTTATCTCTTTCTTTTCTTTTCTTTTCTTTTCTTTCTTTTCTTTCTTTTCTTTCCACTTTTTTTTTTTTTTTCTTCTTATCTCACCATCCTCTTCAATGGTCAAAGTACCTTAAATTTTTTTTACTATATTATTTAGTTTAAATTAATTTTTATATTATTAAATTAAATAATTTAATTTTTATATTATTAAAATTAAAATAAAAAGTTAAAATTATAATTAATATAACGAAAATTATTAAAAAAATTGATGTGGTATATCACTAATTAATATAACGAAAATTATTAAAAAAATTAATGTGGTATATCACTAATTAATATAACGAAAATGATTGAAAAAACTGACGTAATATTTAGTTTTATATTTATTTGATGATGCAAATGTTAAATGTTGATGTGATATCAATAAAATATATTATTTTAAACTGATGTGTATAAAATAACAATCTAAATTTTCTAAAAAATGTCACATCAAATTATTTTTTATCAATTTAATTTATTATTTTATCTACGTCAATTTAAAATAATATATTTTATTGATTTTACATCATCAAATAAACACAAAATTAAATATCATATCAGTTTTTTTAATAATTTAATTTTTATTATATTAGTTAATAATTTTAATTATTTTATTTTAATTTTAAAAGAACAAAATTAAATTATTTAATTTTATAATAAAAGAATTAATTTATATCAGATGATATAATAGTACTTTGACCCCTCTTCAATGTACCTAATTCCGACCCAACCTGATTCCACACTAACGTGTCACTCATCAGTTGGTCTGGACCTTGCTTCGGATAGTACCCACGTCGCTTCTCTTTGCTAATTAATCTCTGCTTTTTTTTTTTTCTTTCTTTTACACTCTTCTCTTTTAACTTCAGTTTTCTTTCTCTCAGTTTTTTATTTTATTTTTTATCACTGATTAAAACTTTTCGGTTTAATTTTTTTTTTCTCTGCAGAAAATCGATTCAAGCCTTTGATCATGATAAGGTACTGATGGAGATTACTTTTCTTGTTTTTCTTTTTTTTTTTTTAATTATTTTTCGCTATTCGTTTCTTTTTGTTTTTGAGGAAAATGAACGTTATCGGCAGAAAGTGTACAATTTATTAGGCTTTTTATCGTTAAAATCGATGCATAACTGTGATTTTTGGAGCTTTATAGCATTTCCTTTAAATCATTTTTGTTAGATTATAGTAATAAGAACCTTCTCTTTCGTTATTCTCGAAAGAAAACGGAACTTTGTATTTTTTTTTTCGCAGGAAATTTTTTTGCTGGAAACGTTTTCCTGATAATCGAAGTATGTAGTTGACATTCATAGCATAGCCCCCGCTCCATATTTTCTTTTTTATTTATTTAACTTCTCTATTTAATTAATGTTTTTAATAATAAATATTTGGCTTTTTTTTCTTTCTTTCTTTTGAGTTAAAAGTAGTATATGATTTATTTTTTTTTAAAGGTATTTTATTTTATTTTTTCTGTTTTGATTACTTTTTACCTGATTTTAAACTGTAACATTTTGGAGTTTAGTTTTTTAGTTAGAAAATGTGTGAAATAAAGAAGTCGAAAATATTTTAATTTTAAAAAACGAGGTTAAAGTGAACTTCAAATATGGTTTTTGCTTATTTTATTTTAAGAAGTCTTATTTTTTTTGCTTAATAATTTTTTTTTTATTATATCTGGTAACTTAGGGTTTTTGCCCTTTCTTTTCATCTAAAAAAAAGAATCCAACTTTTAGTTAAATTTACCAGTTTTGTTTTGCATTAATCATATTGAGTTGATTGTGTCTGTGAAAGGTGGGATCAAATATACAGAATCTCTTGTTCAACTTTTATGGTCAATAAGAATCTAACTTTTGGTTATATGACATATCTGGTAATAATCATATTGATTTTTATTGTTGGCATAGTTTCATAGAATTCAGTGGATTAACAGTGACCGATTGTTACATGATTGTCGGATGAATAACCTCTCAGTTCCTTAAGTATGGTGCATTATTTGTTGCATGTTTAACAAAGCTCACGATAATGTTTTGCATTTGATGATTTTAAAGTGATTATAATGAACTCAATTTGGCTGCTGACGTCTTCCATATGATTTACAAACTACATTTTCTGGTGTTAAAATTGGTTTTCCTGTTGTTAAAAGAATAGATTTTTGTCTCATAAATGTTGTGTTCTTATAGCCAAAACATTGTTGAGAATTGTTATGCATGAGAATTTTTTTTATTGATGATCATGTCAGCTGAATACTTATTCTTCTGCACTCTTTCCTTTTTACAGGGTGAAATGAAGTGAATCTTTTCATTTTTGGTAATTGAATGGATTAGTGTTATGATACAGTTTTTATGACATATTTTGATCACAAGGCATTTCTTCAATGGGGGGAGCTTGTTCTACGAAAAGAGACCAAGTGGACAGTGAAGATGTTTTACAAAGAGGGGTTTCTGGAAGATATTGCAAAAGTGGGAGTTCAAAGTGGTTGGCAACAACTTTTACTAGACCTATTGTAGAAATTCAAAGGGATAAAGGAAAATGCCCATCACTTATGGAATTATGCACTTATAAAATACGGGAGGTATAGCTTGCTTATACCTTGCTTGTGTCAAATCTTTAATTCCTGTGTCTGAACTGATCTTCTAAGCTTGGTTCATGAGCAGGATATAGATAATTATGGTTCATTTTTTATGCTCCCAAGAGATCTAAGTCAGCAGATCTTTAATGAACTAGTGAATTCCCAACGTCTGACTGATGTTTCTCTTGAAGCTTTTCGAGATTGTGCTCTTCAGGTAACTAGTGACAAGTTGGATTTCAAAATCTTTGTCAATGATTTACTTAGTTATTGATCACTGTAGTTGAACTGTGAAGTCTTGTCTTCTTTGCAATAGGACCTTTACCTGGGAGACTACCCCGGGGTTAATGACAATTGGATGGATTTCATTTCTTCACAAGGGTCATCTTTGCTTTCGGTGGACCTCTCTGGTTCTGATATCACTGATTCTGGGTTGATATATCTCAAATATTGTGCTAACCTTCAAGCTTTAAACTTAAATTACTGTGACCAGATTTCTGACCATGGGCTACAAAACATCAGTGGTAACCTTTTAATGCTCTACAATTCTGGTGTAGTCAAATGCCAATTTCCATAATAGGCAAAAATGATTAAATAGCAAATATTGTAATTGCAACCTGTGATGCGACATAACCAGGCAAGTCTGGCCTAAGGTTTTGCCAAATCGAATTTTATTATTCTCAACTGCTTTTCTGTTCACATTCTGCCATCCTACCTGGTTTCGCTTCGTCTATTGTTTCTTTCTCATTTTTGTTTTCTTGAATTTTTCTTCCTCTCAACTATTTTGTTTAATTAGCATTCAACCATTTTGCATTTCTTGCTAATTTTCTGTGGGCCAGCATGTGACATAAAATCTTTCAGGTCTCTCAAATTTGACCAGTCTGAGTTTTCGGAGAAACGGTGCGATTACTGCACAAGGAATGGCTGCCTTCTCTGGCCTAGTAAACTTGTTGAAGTTGGACCTGGAAAAATGTCCTTGGATTCATGGGGGGCTTGTTCATATTAAAGGTAATTTTCTCCTCTGAAGGTAGTATATCCTTACGACTTGTATGATTGTCCTTGTCTTTTAGTTTTTGGTTTTCTTAAACATGAATTTGCATTCCATCTCTTTCTCACACTGCCTGAGGCAGAAAATCTATGAGGAACATATTTTAGAAGGGTAGCATTGTGGGCAGTCTGCACCGGTTCCTCTCCTCCCTCTCTTTCTCTGTGTGTGTAGAGGGTACATGGTGGCAGAATAGATTTGAGTTTTGATCAGTTGTTAGTTTCTCACAATGTTTCTCTTTAGTAGTGGATATGTTTGAAGAGATGAATTCTTGATGGGTCTGGCTGGCCTTTCCCTTAACTAGTTAGCGTAGCATATAGTGAGATGCATTTCTATGGACATTTATGTTTGCATGTTAATTATGGATGTTGTGTCAACAATTATTTAATATTTGGCTGATGAACACTGTTTATCAATTTACAGGTTTGACAAAGTTAGAGTCTCTTAATATTAAATGGTGTAATTGCATAACAGATGCTGATATGAAGACTCTCTCAGGTGATTCTTACGTTGCAATTTCCATTTGGTAGATTTTTCCATAACATTCATATTTTTCGCATAACTCTCTTTCTCTTTGTCTTTATCCCATGAATATTTCATATTTTTCTCATAACTCTCTTTCTCTTTGTCTTTATCCCATTAATATAGTTGTATAATAACAGTGCTTTTTCATATCAATAAAGTCTTTTTTTATCTTCTTTCAAAAAAAACTTGTGTAATCTTTGACCTACAGTTGGTTTATATATATATATATATATTTCAAATAATCGACTGCATTCTTTATTATAGGACCTACAAACTACTCAAACCTATGTAAACCTCTTCAACGCCATCTCTGTTAGATAGAAATCTTTTGTTTCTAGTTGGCTATATATGTTTCCCAGTGACTCAACTGTGCTACCTTTGTCATAGGATCTAACTGTTCAAACCTTTATGTATCAATTTAGGAACATCTCTATTTGATAGATCACTGCATTTAACTTTCGATAGGCAATCAAAGATATCTAAACTTGTTGAAAGCTTTTTCTCTCTTTTGATTATCCTTAATCCTTATGTTTTCTTTGCGTGGGTCACTTGATTACTATAATGAATCACATTTAGAATAAGGACACTTCAAATTGACTAAACTTTACTTTTATTTTTGCTTATGCTTTAATATGCTGAGTAATATGAATTACTTATTCAATTATGTATCAGGGCTAACTATTCTTATCATCTTTTAGGGCTTACAAACTTGAAAAGCTTACAGATTTCCTGCAGTAAGGTCACTGATTTTGGCATCACTTATTTAAAAGGTACTTCGTTACTATTTCATTTGCTGTCATGCATTACATTGTGGTATTAGGATTTAGGATGATAAATTATTTGTCATCTAAGACAGATAATTTGCTGATGTTGGGCTATTGTGATTGTGGGAGGTTTTATCTTTTATGTGTGTACTGCATGGTTTGGAATGTTATGCTGAAGTTGTGCAACCATTCAACGACGAATATACATCCTGCCAACAAACCCTTGCCCCAATGGCTTCATTCTGAACTAGAGGGGACTGGTATTAGAGAAAGAAGGTTTATATGCATGTACAATGCTGTGTAGAATTCCATTCTATTGATCAAAGAAAGTCAAAAAACTTAAACCTTTGAACTAGATAGGTTTTATGAACCAGAATGAATGTCTTTTTTTTTTTTTTAATTCATTCTTTTTTCTCCTTTTCTTGCTGGGAATCGTTGATATATTTTCTTTTAATCTTTTAGACTATCATGTAAGCTGTGGTATATTGAATTTGTCTTATGACAACTGGATTTGTGGAAATTTTATTTTATGTACTTTTAATTGTCTTCACCATGATTTGATTGTGGTTTCTTGTGTATACCATGGCCTGTTCAATTTGATAGGTAAGGCCTGAGCTTTCTTCTACTTATTAGCAGATTATAGGAATTCTGGAATTGGCTGTTACTAATTATTGAACTTCTATTTCCTTGAAATTGTTTATATTTTTAAATCTGTTTCAGGTCTGCAAAAGCTTTCTATTTTGAACTTGGAGGGCTGCCCAGTTACAGCTTCATGCTTGGATTCTCTTTCAGGTATATATTCTTGGCATCCATGCTGCTAACCATTTTCTTCTTTAGATGGTTCCATCCGGAGCTGCAAATTGCTATTTTGCATTTGCTGTTAAGAGTTAATATTTCATTTAAAACATCTTTGCTCTTCCCTTTTCCCATTTTAGTATTTTGATGCTCATGACAGTAACTCATGCATTTTTGTTTTAGAAATCAGTTTGGTAATCTCCTGGTGGTGTTTTCTTTTATGATTCTCTTTCAATTTCAACTTTTATTATGTCATTCTGAGGAAATATTCAAAATAATTGATTGATTGTATAAACTTTAGTACATATTATTTTGTTTACTTTTACATTAAACATGATATTGACTTGGCCGTTTTTGCACAGCTCTTGCATCTCTATTGTGTTTGAATCTTAGCAGATGCAATTTATCTGATGATGGATGTGAGAAGTTTTCGAGTAAGTTGGTTTCATGCTTTCTCATTCCATGTTTGTGGAGTTAAAAATTTTTGAGATGGCCTTTGACTTATTGCATATTTATTTGACAGAGCTTGGTAAGCTGAAGGTATTAAACTTAGGTTTCAATGACATCAGTGATGCATGTTTGATACATCTGAAAGGTGCTCTCTCTCTTCTCTTTTTTTTTTTTTTTTTGTTTGATAGAATAATAAACTATATATCTTTGCTTCATATATGTGGTCTCCTATGTTGCTCCGACTCTTCACTTTTCTTGAAGTACCCATGTCCGATGCATATTCGGACATGGGTATGGGGATATGATCCTCCAAGGACCCTTCAAATACATGGAAATCTTGAAAAAAATTGAACATACCTGTGTCAGACGCATACCCGTGTCTGACACTCACACCCGAGTCCGAGTAACATAGGTGGTCTCCACTATCTTGGAGGTCTGATAATGAAGAGGATATCAATAGAACAGATATTGTTTATCTAAGTAACAAGAGACTATTCTTTGCAAAACATATTATAGGATCTTGTGATATTGTTTTTTTTTTTTTTTGGGAAAATTTCTTTTATTATTTTTATTGAAGGTAGTTACAGTCCATAATTTTATTTTTTACTTTGATCCAGGTTTGACAAATTTGGAGAGCTTGAACTTGGATTCATGTAGAATTGGTGATGATGGGCTGGTTCATTTGACAGGTTTTGCTCAAACTGCTATCATCTTTGGTTATAATTTCTGTTTTGTCCTTCTGATCTATGGCGACATCTGTTTTCAGCCAATGGAGGATCATAGAAACATGCAGATATGAACACTTAAAAAAAGAACATAAGAGATAAAGCATAAAGTTGTTGGAATTGCCATCACAAGATATTGGAAATTATTTTGCTAGCTAGTGGAATTAGTTTATAAGTTTTCTTAAGGAATAAAAAGGCTAGAATGAGTTAATTGGAATATTTTAGTTTTACTTTTGGGATTTCTTTCATCAGATTGCCTTGTAAGTGAGGTTATCTTTGCATTTGATATATGCGTGAGGATGCTGCCAATTTTAGTTGATGTGACCAGTATTTCCATTAATCATACTCAATATATGGTTATGAAAAAAATAAGTGCTTTGAAAGTTCAAAATTGCTTCATTTTTGAAGTAGAAATAATTTAACTAAATGTTCCTACCTTCCTTTGCTTGTTGTTCTTCTGTTGGTATTGGGAGGACATTGGCATCATCTGTTTCTTCTCACTATATTCATTTCATTAAACCATCCAATTACCCCAGCTCTTAATAATGCTGCCGTCTTATCCACAAAAAAAAAATGCTGATGTTTGAAAATAATTGCTTTTGTTTGTTTAGGTCTTCGACATTTGAAATGTTTGGAGTTGTCTGATACTGAAGTTGGAAGCAATGGCCTTCGCCATCTTTCTGGTTAGATGTCCACATTTTTCATATTATGACATCATCTATTGTTTGCAGTTACATTCTGTTACTATCTTTTTCCAGTTTTGTTGGTAAAATGTCTTATAACACTCTGGTGTCGCCATCTTTTGAGTTGATTCTTTGTTGCCATTGCCCCCATTTGCTATCCTTCTTTGGAAGCCTTCTTGAAGCTCAGATGATTTTCCTTTCTGATATAGGTTATTTCGTGTAGGGAACTTTTAGAAATTAAGAACCTTTAAGGATGCGAGTATGGTAGGATCCTAAAGGTTCTTGCAGTGATGAAAATCATATTAAAAATCTGGCGGTACAAGTATTTCAGGGCTATTATAGGCAGTGGTTCTCATGCGACGGTGATAGTTTTAACAGATTTACTGGAATATACTTCTTACTCTGGTTTTTGCTATCAAGTTACTGATTTTTTTGTTAAAAAGTGAAAAAAAAAAAGGAGTAAGAGGTGTATCTAGTTCTCTTTTGACACCATTGCATGTGATTTAATGCTTCAGAGAGAAACCTTTGAAGTTAGATAAACGAAGAGGATTTTAAGTTGTGAGAGAGCAGTCACCTTATTCATTTAGTAGAGCAGTCACCTTATTCATTTAGTAGTCTAAGGCATTGTTACTCGGACTCGAGTGTGAATGTCGGATACAGGTATGTGTCTGACACGGGTATGTTCAAATTTTCTAAGTTTTTCCATGTATTTGGAGGGTCCTTGGAGGGTTATATCCTCATACCCATGTCCGAATATGTGTCGGACACGGGTACTTCAAGAAAAATGAAGAGTTGGAGCAACATAGTCTAAGGAACTTTAATAATTTAATATGCATATTGAGAATGATACCTCCTTGAACAATCTAATGGTTCTTATACATGATCATCCAGTTTTTTATTGGTTTACTTCTTGTAGGTTTGTGTAATCTGGAGAGTATAAACCTGTCATTCACCGCAGTTACTGATGGTGGTTTAAGAAAACTGTCTGGACTGTTATCTCTTAAATCGCTTAACCTGGATGTTCATCAAATCACAGATGCTGGACTCGCAGCTCTTACAAGTAAGACTGTACAAAAGGAGGATTAAGAAGGCAAATTTTGAATAAATTTGTTCCAAGTGCTTCTTTCAATTCTTTGAATAGGCCTTCTTATTTGTCTAATATGATTGATTATGAAGTAATATGTTCATGTTTCTGGTCAACAAGATATAATTGTCTAAAAACCTGACAACAAGAAACATATTTTTCTATTGGTTGTATAGCTCTAAAAATGCAGCGAAGCATGTAATTATCTCTTGTTTGAGCTTTAGCAAGCACTTTAGGATGCTGTACCTTGGATCGTGTTCATGTGCATATTAATAAATATATTCAGTCTTGTAGATTTATTTAACTACTTGTATTTTCTTCTCTTCTCGAGACAGGTTTGACTGGACTTACTCATCTTGATCTTTTTGGAGCTCGTATCACTGATTCTGGGACAAATTACTTGCGAAGTATGATATATGACACAATATTTTTAATTTTCTTTTGAAAAGAAGAATATTCTACTTGTCTTTTTGAATGGTTAAGAACCACCAAATTGATAATTTTAGCCCATGTTACGTGGACTTGGCATGGGGTCTTAAGAGACGGGTATTTGTCCAACATGGAATACATTATGTTTTTGGCAATTTCTGTACATTAATTTTGAGAATCCAATCGTTATACCCGTGCATTAAGGTAAAGTGAAGAGTCCTTCTAACCTATGTTGTTTCGATTCTTCATTTCTCTTGAAGTACCGTGTCCGACATATATTCGGACATGGGTATGAGAATATGACCCTCCAAGGATCTTTCATATACATGGAAAAACTTTTTAAAAAATTGAACATACCTATGTCGCACATATACCCGTATCCGACATTCACATCGAATCCAAGTAACATAGCTTCTAACATAGTTTTGAACCCCTTCTATTTCCATGTAAGAGATGCATCCTCTGCCTCCTGATATCACTATTTACTTTGGCCTTGTGGGGGTTGTTAATCAGCTTTTGTACTCTCATGGTGACCTCAATGCTTTTGGACTAACTTTACACTTGATATATTTTCCTTCTAAGAATTAATTGTTTGTTTGTTTAATAGACTTCAAGAACTTGCGCTCCTTGGAAATATGTGGTGGAGGATTGACTGATGCTGGACTGAAGAATATTAAAGATCTTTCATCCCTGTCGCTGCTAAATCTGTCGCAGAACTGTAACCTAACGGATAAGACATTGGAGATGATCTCTGGTATTGCTGCGACTTCACACATTTTTTTTAAAATTTTGTTTTATTGAATGGAGGGTGGGAGTAGGGGTGTAAACGAGACACTTGTGCTCGCAAGCTATTCGGGTTTGGCTCGAAAAAAACTCGAATTCGGTTCGGTCATTGTCGAGCTCGAGCAGCTTGAGCTATCGAGTGAGCCGAATTCGAGTATCCTGATGCTTGACTCGAGTAACTCGCGAGCCTAATTGAGTTTTTTTTTATTATTTATAATTAGTATTAAAAAATCTTAATTTAAGCTCGAGTTCGATCACAAATAATCGAGTTTGAAGTCGAGTATGAGAATTGAGCTCATTTTTTACTAGATAATCGAGCGAGCTCGAACAATTCGATTTTTATCTCAAATCGAGTTCGAGCTTTAAAAGTGAAACCCGATTGAGCTCGAATCGAGTTTCGAGTCAAGCTTGAGTTTCTTACAGCTTGAGCTCGGCTCGATTACATCCCTAGGTGGGAGGTGGGGATGAATGATGAATGAAAAGCTCATAATTGTGGACTATGTATAGGCTAGTTGAAACCAAGTTATGGAGGTCTGACACATCCTAGTGCATTTTCATTTAAATTTGCAGGGTTGACAGGATTGGTCTCTTTGAACGTTTCAAATTCTAGTATAACAAGTGCAGGATTGCAACATTTAAAGCCGCTGAAGAATTTAAGATCTCTGAACTTGGAGTCTTGCAAGGTCACAGCAAATGACATTAAGAAGCTTCAGTCAGCTAACCTCCCTAATCTGGTGAACTTCCGCCCCGAGTAATTCCGATGGCGGCGTCGATATATCCTGTAAATAGCTTTTTTATTAGAAGGGAGGATTACTATCTATGTTTACAAGGTTAAGAAGATATTTGATGTATGTGTACATATGGGTGATTGGAAGGGTGATTCAACCAACCTAGATGTCTTCGGGAGGGTTGAAAATGGGTGTCCCTTCAGGAGCTGCTGTAAATAGATGGTAAGAGTGGTGTAAATATCCTTTCCTTTGGATGATTTTATCAACAGTTTGTGATGTACTAATACTGCATGCACTTCTCTATCGTTTTACTGATTCATGAATTCATGCTAAAATACTAGTAAACACGAAAATATTATAATAAATATGAAATAATACGTTTAAGATGAAATAATAAGATCTATTCAAGAGTCGGGTAATTTGTTTGACTTGACAGGTTCGGTTTGTGTTGGGACAGGTTCGGTTTATATTAGGTTTGGATAAGGTTTTTTTTTTCAGGTCAATCCGATTTGGAATTATTGTTTATATAATATAAAAAAAAATTATTTAAATTTAATTATAAAAATATTAATATAATTTTTTTTTTAATGTTTTGAAAATTATTTAAAAAGTGAAACGGGTCGACGGGTTGGGTAGCTGGGTTTGGGTAAAGGAGGAAGCAAAATTTTAGGTCGTGTCTCAACTTGGTTCGATCCGATTCATAAACATATTTAGTTTAAATACGATTAATATAACACATTTACAGCAGTTGACTTTCTTTTTCTCTATTTCGTTTGCCTGCGTTGCTAGGAAGGGTTTTTATTTTTTATTTTAGAGAAAGATTCATTTATATCAGTGTAAAATAAATTAGTTTTACACGTTTTTATAATTTTTTATATTATCTATATTTGTTTAATTCGAGCGTCATATTTCATGTCTTATTTATGTAGATTATGCACGTCGAGTTTTGAATAAATTAAAAATGTGTAACTATTTGTTCGATATAAAAAAATTTCAACCTTTAAATATATATTGAAAAAATTATATTTCTAACCATTTATGTAGATCATGCACGTCGAGCTTTAAATAAATTAAAAATGTCTAATTATTTGTTCGATGTAAAAAAATTTCAACCGTTAAATATATATTAAAAAAACAGTATTCTCGATCGATATGATAGAGATATCGGATCGATTCAAAATTTAACGTGCACGACGAGTACAATTATATTGCTAAATCTAATGATCGATTTGTTAAAATATTAATCGTATAAAAAATTATGAAAATATATAAAATATATATATAATATTTCACATTAAACGGATGTAGCCAAAATATTGAAGAGTTACTTAGGACTGCACAACCATTCATCTAATAAACAATGAAACTTAAGAGGAAAAAGAAAATATTAAAGGGCAGAAAAATAAGCCCTATTTTTGTTTCACTTAAAAAGTTTAATTGTTTAGGCTAAAATAATAATAATAAAAAAATCTGAACTTTATCACTTTATTTAAATAAACTCTTATATTTTTATTATATCCAAATAAGTTTTAACTTTTAATTTGTACTTAACTAAGCCCTTAACCTTTAAAATGTACCCAAATAAGCCCCTAACGTTTAATTTAAACCCTTAACAGAAATTAGACCTGCTCATGGGCCGGGTTGCGGTTCGAATTTTTTTCTATCTTAAAAAAATAATTTTTATAATTTAATTTAAATAAAAATTTTAATTTTTTAATGCATGAACAGTTAGCTGGGTCGGGCTGACCAGACTCGGATCACCAAAAATAATATCTAGTCCCGGTCCAATACAAGCAGGGTGGGCTGTCCAATCCATAAGCAAGTCTAACATAAATCAACATTTCATTTGAAATAAAAGTTTATTTAAGTGCAAATCAAAAAGATAAAAAACTTATTTAAGTACAATAAAAATATAAAAGTTTATTTAAAAAAATGTCATAATTCATTAGTTTTTTAGTATTTTAACCAATTGTTTATTATTACGTTGTATGGTTGGGAAATCCAAACTCTTTCTTTTGACATTAACGAATGTAAGGGTTGGTTTGAAATTGCTTTGTGATCAAAGTTGCCTGTTTTTGAAAGGGCTTTGTTGGTTTATCTGAGAACGAGAAATGTATGAGAGCCGCCTCTTTCGGGGGGGGCAGACTTCTTGTTTAAACCGCCATGGAGTTTTGATTAATCACTTCCATTTCCAAATTAGAATCCAAGAACCAGGCCTTATTAATTAACCAATTATATTTAAGGTCTGAACTGAAATGAGACTTTCATCAATTTTCCAACCCATGTTTGAGATTTCTGGTAAAGGAAAACTAATGAAGAAAGAAACTCTCAATTTAGAATTCTAGAGATTCTGTTCCGGTCTGAACACTATTGGCATCAGTACCAGCCGATACGTACCGTTTTTAATGTAAATCAAAACGATATCAATCTCGTACCGTTTCGATTTTTGTACAGGCCGTACCGATCGTACCGACCTGTATCGGCCTGTCAATACCGGTACGTACCGGCCCCTACAAAATTTTGATTTTTTAAATCAATTTCAATATTTTTTGTTTCATAATCAATTTTTTTTTTCATAATTATATTTAAAAATAATATATGTTTATTAAATTAAATTATTAAACATAATTAATAATAATTTATTATATTTTTAAATATTTAAATATTTATTTTATTTATTTGATATTTAAAAAATTTAGATATTAAATATTTAAAATTTATATTTGCATAAAAACGTATATATGTATATAATGAATATATATTTATACGTGTATATAATATATATTTTATTAAAAAACTTGAAAATAAACTACTCATACTCCACATACCATAATTCGGCTCAAATCGCTCAAAGTTCAAATCCCTCGAACCCAAGGCTTAGTTTAGTTGATTTATGCAATCATCTTTAAAATGTGACAACCAGTAAGTATGGGATTTGAATTTCAATATCTACAACCCCTTCCTTTATTTTTAAACTGCGATTTCTTTTATATAATTTTTTTTTTTTGAATCCCTCTTCCTCGAATTCTTGGACTATAAAAGGATTTGAAAGTAATTAGGTGCATCAGCTAAATTTGATGACAACAAAGAGACAACGCTGGTTTCTGAAAAATGTAAATCTGATACATAAAAGAACATTATTATTTTATGAAAATGGTAAGTAAAAAGGGGTAATATAAAAACTCAATCCAGTTCATGAAATCACCTCTAAGAAATAATATCCAACAAGTTTGAAATTCGAAACTTAATATTTGCAACTAAGGCTGAGAAAAAAATCGAAAAAACTGAAAACCTATTCAAACAATAGTGTTCGATTCGGTTTTGTTTTTCATTTAATTCGATTCAAATTCGATTAAAATAATAATTAAGTTTATTCAATTCGGTTCAATTTTCGATTCATAAGTTAACACAATTATCCGAACCAAATCGAATTCTATTTTTATTTACTTTTTTATTTTTTATAATATAAAAATAAATATTTTATTTTTAAATTAGTGAAAAAACTTTAAAATGCTATAAAAAAAAAAATTTAAAAAATTTTAAGAACCGATGAAATTCGATTTGGATCGATTTTATTTTTTTATGCTATTCGATTCGGTTCGATTTTTATAAATTAAAAAAAAAATATGATTAATGTGTATTTTAGTTTTTTAAAAATCGAAATCACCCCTACTTGCAACTTCTCCTATTCCCATGTTACAACCTCATTTATATAAATAAAAAAAAAAAAAAAAAAAAGGGGGCATAATATAAGAAGATAAAACAACTACAATAGGTCAGAAAGTTATTCCTTTTTAAGAATTTTGCCCTCCAAAAAGGGCACAAGAAAACACATTAAGTATCAAATACTAACAATGCCATTTACCTTTGATTGTGTCTGATAAAATATGTTTAAATCTACATCGTTGCATATTGTTCTCAGATCACATATCTTGATTGTCAAACTGCAAATTTTAAAGGGAAAAAAAAGGGGGTTGGGTAAATGAGGAAAAAGCAGCAAGGAAACAACTGGCAAATCAAATTTTTTATCAAGGTCCAAGGATAGACTGATATGTTCTAGAGAATGGAGCCAAGCTATGTTGCTCCGATTCTTCATTTTTCTTGAAGTGCTCATGTCAAACATCTGTGTCCGACACTCACACACGAGTCCGAGTAACATAGGAGCCAAGAGATTTATAGGAGGTGGGTGGTTTAACTAGGTAAAATTCCCAACTCATAATTGTTTTGACAAAATCAAACCACAATATAACTTCAAAGAGATTTGTAAACTGGCATTATCAATTGGGCACTGCTGCCTTTCAGCTGAGCAACCAGGCAAACCAAATGGGTTTTATACTGTTCCTGCTGCTCTAACAAGCACCATCAAATGTTACAATAATGACCTGAATTCAGTTGTAGTTCAAAACGGTGAACGACCCAAGTACCGGATCAACTAGTTCGGCATGTCTGTCGTTTCATCGATACTGTTCTTAACAAATTAGACACTGGGAAAACATACCTAAATTAGGGATGGACCTGCAAGCCAAGCATATTAAAAGAACTTGTGCTGTGTCAGCCATTTTCATCATCTCTGGGCTTGTTCGGATCCTGGAGCTCCAACTGAAGGTGTTGCTGCCATACTGCTGGCTGACCCGTTTTCCACTGGCGGAGGCACACCCCATCTGTTTTCGGATTCAAGGGGCTCGAAGACATGAACCGCACCATCTGAGAGTCCCAATGCAAATTCATTTGGCTCCGATGGATGTGCAGCAATTACAAGTGGGTGAACATTGGAACTGCAACATAGAGGAAAAGACCTTTTTGAATAAAGACTACTAATTATCCCAGATGGGTAGTGTAGTGGCCAGCCATTCTAAATTCAAATGAGATGCAAATAAAATTGCACATGAATTACAATCAGAATTGACTTATTATTTGCTTATGTTGCTCCGACTCTTCATTTTTCTTGAAGTATCCGTGTCTGACACCCGTTTCCAACACATACCTGGACATAGATATGGGGATATGATCCCCAAAGATCCTTCAAATACATGAAAAAACTTGGAATAAATCGAACATACCCGTGTCGGACACATACCCATGTCCGACACTCACACCCGAATCCGAGTAACATAGTTATTTGTCATTTACTATATCAATAATACCAAAGAGAGAGAGAACAAAAGACATTAAGATAATCTAATAGAATGGAGGTTGTACCTAGAACATGTATTCATACTCCTCTTCCAACAATATGTTTTTGGTAATTTAAAACTACGATGCGCAAAATTCCAGCACATCAAAGTGTGCGCATGTCATTGAATAGTTGTACACAAATTTGTGCTTGAACCCAAGTTATCCCATCTAGCTGGGTGAAATCCGAAATACCCGAGTCAAGAAGATAGGGAAAATACCTGACACTAGCAGGAAGATAAGCAGAAGGATTTATACGACAACGTAGTCTGAGGTTCGCGGCAGTAAACACGCAAACAGTTGCATCTAAAAAGCTCGCATATATCAGTTGGCTATCACATGAGAATGTCGAATGAGTTATTGGAGCGGAAGATTCAAGTGGGACCCACTAAACCAAAGAAGAATTAATATTAGAACATCACAAGAGAATGTTGTTCCCACAACAAATCAACCCTACGATAAAGAGGTACCTGCTTCACACATTCTAACTTTGTTGTTTCATAAATGGCAAGCTGAGTCTCATGTACAACAAGAAAATGTTTCTGGTCTTGATGAAATTGTACGCGCGTGTCTGACTGTGTCTTTGGCGTTCTCCCAGCTGGAACCTGCAAGAATCTAGTCTTCTGCTTTTCCCATCCATCGGTGTTCCATACACAAAGCTGGAGAAAGATGGTAATGTGATCAATAAACCAAAAGCAAAGTTTTTCATTGACGATAATACTTCAACTTCTGAGATTGATTGATTAATTAGCTAAAAAATCCAGAAGCAAACTAAATTCTTCCTATGGAGAAAGCAGATGAGACTTTGTTATCCTGAGATTATTTGTAAAAGCTCAGAAATTTTGCGAACAATTTGCAGCGTTAGACAATGACCGAGTTGTTACTGAGCAGATCAAAGAAAGGCAAAACTAAGAAGATTTATTGCAAGAAACAAATCAAGTAAACTAGCTAATACTCTCAGAGGAAGCTTATTCATCGTAGCATGCATGTAAAATAGAAAAAGGAATACCTGAGAATCCGCTCCTGATGAGACGAGCACATTCAGTACATGAGAGAAGGCAAGGCCAGTTATTCTTTTGGAGTGGCCTTTAAGTTTACTCTTCACCTGGATGATGAAAATGGTAAATAAATAACGAGCGGTACTTTTTTAAACACGAGGTACATAAATAATTCTCCACGAGATGCATCATACCTCATCCACACGGACATTATATATCTGAATTGTTGAATCGTCCATGCCGATTGCAATAATATTATTATCTTGCGGGTGGAATGCAAGAAAAGTCGCTGCTGGTGGTGGCGGCATGAAAGTTGCCATTGTCTGCATTTGTCCATAAAAATATTATATGCTTATTCAAATCATTGACAAATGGAGAGAGACAAGGCGAGAGAGAGGAAGATCTTTCTTGCTCCAACTCTAAATGGGACGGAAAAAAATAGAAAAAGAAAAAGGTATTTGGCATTCATGGGTTACCTTAAATGTCATCATATTAAACAAGGAAATCTTTCCTCCAGATGCCGACATTACATAAGAATCGTTCTTGGATAAAGCAAAACAGGGTACAGCCTCTTCAGGATTTGTATCGGCAACATCATTTGTCATAAGAATGCCACTTGATGGTTGCCACAACTGAGGTGGAACACTGGCAGTTGCCTACAGAATGAAGCAACAATAAAAAAAAATTACAGTACAAGTCATTACAAAGTATTCTTTTATGAAGAAAAAAAATTCGCAAATGATGAGTGGGAAACCATTTCGATATCCTTGTACCTTGCCATTTGAATTACGATCACTTCGCTGCCACTTCCAAAGCAAGTGAATAGCATTTGATGCTAATGCCAAAATAGCATTACCTGAATTTGTGAAGATTAACCTTGATATCTGTAATAATCAGAGAAACTGATAAGATAGGGCCCAAATAAAGGAGATGAATCAAGATGGTGTCCAATTTCAGGAATTGAGTTCCTCTTTATCAAAGTGAATGCGACAAGATAGGCAAATACATTCATGTCCCCAAGCATTATCAAAATACAAGGCTAGTTTTGAATTTATGAACTTGAATCTTAAAAAACTCATTAGACCCAAATAACTCAAACTCAAAGACCCGAATATCCTAAAGCATCATACCCTAAATTATTCAACAAAAAATTCTTTTCATTCTTGTATCGTTTTGTGTCGCCTCAGTCTTCTTCCTCTCTCGTTCTCAGTCTCTGTGAGACTGTAACATATTTACATTGATACTTTTCTTTCTACTCTCATTCTTTCCAGCATTTAACTCTCTGTTCTTGTAGTTTATCTCTCTGTTTTCTTGCTTTTCTTTATGTATTTCAAACATCCGACTTCTTTACGATTTGAGATTTTGTTCATTGTTGATTCTCGATTTGGAGGGAAAATGCAAACAAAAAAAAAACCTTCATCTCGTGTCCAAACGTGTCTTGACCATGATTTGAGCGTGCCCAATTTTATTTTTATTTTTATTTTTTTGACGTGTCCGACATGTATTCCGCCATGTCAGAGTCGGACACAGACATGTGTCCAACACTGGTACGCGCCCTTGCACGGAGTGTTCGTGCTTCACTGCCTTAGAGACTAACTTAAGCGTAAATAACAATCCTACAAAGTTTAATTTAGTGGAGAAACAATTCAGAGCATGAAACTCCTCAGCTAAGCAATGATATCTTAAAATAGCCAAATTCTTAGATTCAACAAAAGATAGACGCGAAAAGACTTACATATATTTTTTTTTCTTGATATGCAAGATAGTTTGAAAATGGTAACTAGTAGATAATATGGGCAAATTTATCAAACTATAAATATTATAGGCATTTTTCTGAGGATGGTAATTAACTGAAATCCATAATTGAGAACTAATTGATATTGCCCTCTGAATTAAAAGGTTTTGCTTAAGTTTATTTATAATTCAATTGGAACCTGCTGACAACTGGATGCAAGAAAGAGAAAAGTAGAATCATGAAAATACCACCAAATTGGCCAAAGCTATGTTACTCAGACTCGGGTGTGAGTGTCGGACACGGGTATGTGTCCGACATGGATATGTTCAATTTTTTTCAAGGTTTCCATGTATTTGGAGGGTCCTTGGAGAATCGTATCCCCATACCCATGTCCAGATATGCGTCGGACACGGGTGTCGGACACGGATACTTCAAGGAGAATAAAGAGTCGGAGCAACATAGGGCCAAAGAACAAGGTATCAATTAAATAGCCAAAAATACAGAAAAACCAAAAAAAAAAAAAAATTTACTTGGCAAGACGACAAATATGGTCAAGTAGTCAGCCTACCCTATGTTACTCGGACTCGGGTGTGAGTGTTGGACACGGGTATGATTTATTCTAAGTTTTTTCATGTAATTGGAGGGTCCTTTGGGGATCCTATCCCCATACCCATGTCCAAATATGCGTCGGACACAGGTACTTGAAAAAAAATGAAAAGTCGGAGCAACATAGAGCCTACCGGCATGTTAGAAAATCTATGAAACGCAAAGGTATGTGAAAATTTCTATACCTTGTTCACCCTCAAGTTTTCAGGAAGCCTCAAGGATCGACACTGAGAAGGTTCACTGATTTCAGTGAGCTTCCAAATCTTTGATTTATCACTGGATTCTTCTGTTATTCTGGGTTTCACATCCCCAAAACTCCTGGCATCCCCATTCTGAAAAAAGGACATAACACACGAACCACAAAGTCATGCATCCAAGCTCCACTACTCAAACAAGAAAAATGATAACATAATCATAGCACAAAATGGCTATGTTACTCGGACTCGGGTGTGAGTGTCGGACACGGGTATGTTCAATTTTTTCCAAAGATTTCCATGTATTTCCTCGTCCTTGGAGGATCATATCCCCATACTCATGTCAGGATATGCGTCGGACACAGGTACTTCAAGAAAAATGAAGAGTCGGAGCAACATATCAAAATGGTTTTGAAGTGCTGGTGGTATAAAACTTTTGATGTTGAAAAAAAATAAGAACTTCCTGTCTAACGGACCATTCCAGAAATAGCAACCACAGAGGCACTTCTGTCTGCAAGTCCAGCACTAGTAGCAGCAGCGGCAGCTGCTGCTGCAGCTGAGATTGGATTTATTGTAGGCTGAAGAAAACAACACATTATAAAAGAAGATTTAATTAAGATATGGACCCAGTATAGCAAATTTTAATCCAGTACTAATGAAATTAAATGAGGTAATAGTACTACCTTTGGGGCTTCAGGTGTTCTTGAGGTATCATAAGAAAGATTCTCCAAAGTGCGCAGCAACCGCATACCATCTGAATTGGCCAAAATCTTAATCCCATTATCATTGGCGGAAACAGCCAAGAGAGAGCCATCCTTGTTAAAGCGGATGCGTGGGCTTGCCTAGGAATTAGGGAAGGACAGATGTAAGTAGCTACTTTCTTCAAATTGGTATAAAACTTAATGGAATATAATGAACTTACTGGAAGGCCTCCATCAGCATTTAAACTGGTCAAAGGTTGAACATTGTCCATATCCCAGAATTTTATAGAGAAATCATCACCAGCAGCCAAATACCTATTCTTAGTTGTGTCAAATTGCACAACACCTAAAGAACGTTTGCGGAATCCTTGATAGGTCCTCTTCACAGCCCCTTCACTTTCATTCCATTCTACGATAAATGACTCCCCGTCTTTACTGGTGCCACAGGAAAAGAGCCTACAATATCCAGCCGCCAAACCAAAAAAGCCCAGTAGAAAAATGAAACAAAACTACCCTTATCCTGATAATTCTTGACAATTAGCCAAAGATAAATATGAGTTATGGTGCAAGCAAACTAACCGTGTACCATCAGCACTGTAGGCCATGGTTGTGCACCACCGACCAGGAGCTTCATAGTCAACCCGTGATCCCATATTATCATACAACCATGCCTTTATCTTTCCATCTACTGCTGTTGAAAAGATAAACTGAGGCAGAGAAAGTCAAAAGGAGGCACATCAGGACGAAGAGTGGACATAGGCATATGCCCATAGTACAAGTGTGAAGAGCGTAAGACATCTAACACAATCTCCTTACCTGAATGTTTTCTTTATAGTGAGGGCAGACGGAATAAACAGGAGCCTCATGACCTTCAAAGGTATACTGCTTTGTACCATTGGTAGCATCCCACACCTAAAATTACAACATGAAATTAGCAAGGACAAGCAATTTTTCTCCTAGAATAATAACCAACCACGTAAAATGATAAACAACCTTAATTGTCTTATCATCACCACAAGTTATTACACAAAGTTGCTTATTTGGATGAGAGAACGCAAGATCGTTTACTCCACCAACATGAGCATCAATCTAGATCAGAAATTTCAAAATATCAATTTTAGTTAGGCAACTCAAACTTAACAAGAGGACTAAAAAAATATCCAAGATAACTAGCTCTAATATATACCTCCAGATGCTGCCGAACCTCATCACCACGATGATAAGAATATATTTGCACAATGTGCCTTGAGTAAGCAACTCCTGTTTTCCGAAAAGGTATGACATGTCAATCAATGTTCCCACACTACCTATAAATATACACATAGGTTCTAGCAGATTAAACATAAACTAATTCTAATGGATTCAATCTCACCAAATAAAGAACCATCAGGACTCCAAATTACACGATTTACAGAGACAGCAGGATCTTTGACTAGAGCAGCCTGAATTCAAGCAGATAAATTAGTATGTCTAAATAGCAAGTACACTAAACAACACTTGAAGGCACAAACCTGAAGAGGCATTGAACAAGCACTAAGATCCCAAACTTTAAAGTTCTTTGAAACCAGCCGCTCCCGAGAGCCAACTTCCCACAATGCTATATCTCCAACATTGGTACCAACTGGTTCATTGTATTCAGAATACTCAGAATTCCATTACCCAAGATAGAACCACCAGCCAGCCAAAAACAGAAAGCCAAATGCAACTATAAATAATAAAAGGCAGAAGTATAGCAGACCTAGAAGTAGAGTCTGTTGAACAGGATGGAAATCCATGCTCATAGGAGATGAACCCTGATTTAGAGTTCTTGCAACAGCCTTCGGCAGATCATCGGGTGCATTGAAAGTTTGACTGTGACCATGGCCAGGAAATGTTACCTGCAGCACATTAACAGGAAGATTTACCTGCACAAAGTGAGCAAAGATCAGTAAAATAACCTAGGCAGAAAGAAACACGGCCATAATCACCAGACACCCAAGCCAACAGCCAGAATACATATCAATTAAATTAATTAAAGTAAAAAACCAGAGTACCTCATCAGAAATCCCCATGGGCCTTGCCCTTTTGGAAACATGATCAGAGTCCCCAGATGGGTAGTCTACAGATGGATTAGTAGGAGGAGTCCTTGGATGCTTCAATGCAGCTATAAATCAACAACAAAACATGCCTAAAGTTAAAATAAAATAAAATAAAAGAAAAAAAAAAAAAGAACTAGAAGAAGGAAATGATATCAGCATTATGCTAAAAATAAATCTTAGAGAGAAAGTGACAACAGAAGGAAAAAATAAAAAGAGGAAGAATACACTACCTGGTATTGAAGAAGCACCAAGACCAATAGCTCCACCAGAAACTGCTGAATGAGTTACAGTTGAAGGATTTGACATCCAACCTGCAAGGGGTGCTGGAACTGCTGCTGGTGTAGGTTGAAAAGGCTGAAGATGTAAATCGAGAACATTAAGAAAAGGATATCGATAATGAAATTTTATACTACTATCTAAGCAGTATACCCACCCCATGAGCACCTAGGGGAGGAAAACCTCCAGCTTTTGGTAAGGATCCAAGAAGTGGATTGTTGGCAGGTGATGGTGCTCGTGCACCATTTGGCTGTCCACATGAGTGATCCACAAAGAGAGTTTTTATATCTGGATTTGGCCTGGGGTTTTTACAAAGTTGATGCTGCCAATTCAAGCTGTAATTGCACAAGAAATCAGTTGTCCCCCTAAAGCCACAACTAGAATAACTTGAATTTATTAAAAACATCAGTGCCGATAGAACTCAAGAAGAGCAGCAATAAAAGTTCAGGCAACAGAAAACTAATTTAAATGCCATGGCATGTGTGAATTCATTGCATAAATAAAATGTAAATTGCAAATGTGTGAGTTCATTGCATAAATAAAATGTACATTGAAAAATAGAAGCCCCCCCTCCCGGCTCCCAATCTCTTCAAAGCAACTAACACATTGATGATAAAGATATACAACTGAAGAAAAATTACCTCTGATTAATGAGGGTGCGTAACCTCGAATTTTTAAGATTAGGGAACTGCAATTTGTCACGGAATAAAGGATTTGCTTCGATAAGCTTCTTGAGTTCAACTAACATGATTGCTCTAGCAGACTTTGTATCTCCATATTTTGACAACTGTTCATTCTCTCTGTTATGAAAGTAATCATTCTTCAGCACATTCACTGTTTATTTATTTTACATCAAGACTTGTACAATTAACCACAAGCCGCATACCTGAAATTCTCCAACGTCAAAAGCTGAGTGATTTCCTTAAAAAGTTCCTCATTAAATGTAGCAAAAACTTTCAAATCCTTTACTAAAATCTCTACTGCCTTGGACCGATCATGCCTAAATAAAGTTTAAACATTCCAATTGTCACAGAATTCTACCAAGGAAGTTTTCAGTGAAACATTACAAACTTTCAATGATTAATAAAACAAATCAAAAATTGAAAAGTATGCAACAACTTACTTATCCAATGCCTCAAGATACTTCTGCTTTCTTATCTCGAAAAAGATTTTCATGGAATACCGATTATCATCTACCTTGGTGAAACCAGAGAGATATTTCTCAACCTCATCCCAATTTCCATTATGCACCTCATCCTCAAAATATTTCATATTAAAGAAAAACCCAGATTCCTGTTCAAGCCTATTTAAGTTCAAATAATAAAACCCATTAATAAGCTGAAATCATTACATTTCAAATTATCAGTTAACAACAAATACTAAATATCATTTAACCTTTAAAAGTTACTAAAAGTCTAAAACTAATATTCCATTTAATTTAAAAAAAAAAAAAAACCTTACTTGTGAACAGTCTCTTTAAACTTTTCCTCATCTAGAAACTGTAAGATCAAGAACACAAGCTCTCTACTGAGAGACGACATCGTAGCCCCGTTTTCAATTCCCAACGATGAAACAAAAATCACCAAATATAAACACTAGATCTGCAAAAGAATTCCAAAAAATACAAAAAAAGGGTCAGCCCAAAATACCTTTAAAATCCCATAAAATCCAAAATAAAACCCAAAAGTTAAAAATTTTACATGAACTTTGATCATTCAATCATCTTCAACCCCTCCTAAAAGAACACTCTTTTCTGACATAATCAAGAAAAAAGGGGTAAATTCTAGGGTTTTTTGGGATCAAAGAGGCAACAACAAAAGACAACTCTATACCATCTAGAAACCCAAGATGCAATTTTCCCATAAATAAAAAAAATGAAGCAAAAAAACCCAAAAAAAAAATACATGTAAAGCAAAACAGGAGACAAAAAAAAAAAAAAAAGAGAGAGAGAAGCTAAATATTTTAAAGTAACAGATTCTATAAACACAAAGACAGGAACAAAAGTAAAGAGATTTGTTAGAATTTACCTTGTTCTGTGAAGAGATCGATTTTCACAAAGAGAGAGAAAGAAAGAAGAAGCTTAAGGTTAGAAGAAAGAAAAAAAAAAGCTTTCTCTAGAAGAAAAAAAAAAACCCAAGGCAGGCAGAGATTGTCTCTTTCTCTGTCTAGAAAACTATAATCCTTTTATTTAATAACCCAACCTACAGCCTTGCAGAAATGGCGATTTTTATAGGAAAGAGGAGGCAAATAAAGAAGATGATAAGTACAGTTGCTTATCAATTGATAGCTTATTGAAAATGGATAAGTTCTTTGGATAAGGAATGGGTTCATTCAGAAGTACAGTGAAAAGTATGGGCCCCACTTAGCCGGCTACTCTTTGTCGAGTTTATCGGCGCGGAAGCTCTAGCTGACAGCTATTCCACTTCAAGAGATAATTAGATGTAGTAAGGTATATTCTAGGTTTCATTTTTAACCGTCGATTTGTACTATGTTTTTCTACTATTTTGATCGAACGGTTATGAATAGATATTAAGGTAAGGGTGAGGAGTAGGGGGAAAGAGCCAGGAAAGCGATATTCTCAGATCCCCCAAAGAAACGAAAGGTTTTTCTCGGCGGAGAGACCCAGGAAGTTTGACCCTGGATTTTGCTGAATATTACAGAACCTGCCGGGAAGCATGGAAAAACAAAAAATTCGTTACTTATCATATCACGTGAAAGTTGAAAACACTGATTTTTTTATCATGTCAATCATGAAATTATCGTGAGATATTGTAGCGAGAAGTTGCTTTTGGCTTTGAAAGCAAGCAATAATAATTAATGCATTGAATGGAACGTTATATAATTCAAAATAGAATTTTGCTAGAACATTTTTTTTTAATTATTATATGTGATAATATTTTTATTTAATGTATTAAAAATAATAAATAAAATTATCAATTTTTATAATTAATATAATATTATTATTATTATAAATAATATATTAATTAACCTTAATGAATGTTTTTAGTGTTTTAAGGTTATTATAAATTGTATTAATTTTTACAATTAATACAATACAAAACCCTTTAAAATAACGAATAAAGTTATAATTTTTAAAATTAATATAATATTATTATTATAAATAATATATTAATTAATTTTAAAAAATATCATAAAAATATTTGTTAACAAAATCTTTAATTTTTATTTTGTTTTACTTTTCTTTGTTTTTGTTGTGGGGACAAAGGAGGTTAGGTTGGTGTCATAATCTGAGTGGTGCCCATGATTGATTTTAACATGAAAATATATATATATATATATATATATAACTATAAAGTAAATTTATAATTTTAGATATAACAAGATTATACGATACGAATATAACATAAAAATAATTAAAATACGAAAAAATATGAAAAAAATAATATAAATATGATACAAATAAATAATATATATAACACAAATTATTAACGAATCAAAACATATATAAATATATAATATTTTAAACACGATTATAATAAAAAAATAATAAAAAATATATGAATGCAGTGATTGTTATGACTTTAGTTTATTTATGGTAAAAATTCATTATTCCACCAATAGAATTCAATCCAATGTCTATTTGCCGTTGGAATTCCAAAACCTTTTTTTTTACTATATTTCTCTTGTATTTGTAAACAATACTTCCTTTTTATGGAAAATTATCCAAGCTTTGGATATAAATTTTCAAGTTCGGACTCTAAAAATATTTTATTATAAATAATTATTTTTTATTTGATTTTAATTTAAATATTGAAGTGACAATATTTTTAATAAATTTTAATGTGTCAACTGGACAAATACATAGACAAACATTTTGAGATGTTAATAGAATCTAATCCAGTTCCATTCATGGACAGCTCTAACATGAGTATTTTGAATACAATTGTTAAGATATTATATATATTTATATATTTATATATATATATATATTATATTATATGTTTGTATAAAATATAAGAGTTGATAGTTTTTATAATTATTTTCAGGAAAATTATTTGATATAGTATTAGTGGAGTTTAAAGTGACACATGTTTTTATAAGATATAATCAAAAGAAGTTTTAAAAATTAATATAACAAAAAATACATGTTCATTTTTTAACATCTCTTATAAAATTTAAAAATTTCACTAACGGTGTTTAAAAAAACAAACCCTTGTTTTCAATACATTAATTAAAGATATAACTTACTATAATAATATTTTAAGAACCTGAGAGTCTTTCTTCTTTTAATGCCCACATATCCTAAGCATTTTTATGACATTTGTAAACAAAATATACTTAAATAAAAAATATTGTTTATTTGTTATATTCGTCTCACCATAGTCACCAGAGCTAATGGATGGTATATGTTAAAATATTGTTAACATATATTTGGATTTTTTTTTTGAAGCACATATATTTGGATATGTAGTCTAATGATAATTATTGTATGTATTTTTAGCACACACCTTAAATTTTTTGTCCTTAAAAAATCATTTGATGAAAGACATAATGCTATGTTTGGAAACATAAATTTGCGAATTCAAATTTGAATTTCATTTGCTATATAAATTGTGATAATGAAATGCATACATTAATTAAAATTCAACATGATTGTATATTTTAAAGGTATAAAAACATGAATTTCAAATTCACAAATACTTATAGGTATTTCAAATTCACTACTACATAGACATCCAACAAATTCATAAATTTAAAAAATAATCATGAATGTTATATTTACATGTGTTTTACTACAGAATTATACTATTTTTGAAATCAAAATCCATAATTTAAAATTTAAGTTCTCAAATACAACCTAAAAGGATTTCAAAATTAATTTCTTAACAACTTATTAATGTCATAAAAGCAAGCACAAGCATTTGTTAAAGTTATTCTCTGAAAAAAAATACTTTCCTTTCAATGAAGATAAGTCAAATAAAAGTCTCCAAACAAAAAAATATAAAAAAGAAAAGGACATGCATGAGTTGATAAAGTCAAAAGTACTCAACTAAAGGAATATTAGGATTTCTTTTTTTTTTTTTTTTTTTGGATAAGGAATATTAGGATTTCTCAAAATGTTTAGCTTGTTAGCTACATGATTCATTTGATTGTTAAAGTTACCTATCCACCAAATATTATTATTATTATTATATATATATATAAATCTGTTAAAATTCGAAGTTTAATTCGATTAATTCATATAATTTAAAAAATAACATTTAATAAGGTTTTAATTTCAACGTCTACAATTTCTTCTTTTATCCCTAAATTTGCAACCTTCTTCATTAAAAAAAAATTTGTGATATATCCAATTCAACTAACACTTAGGGGCTCAAGTGTGATGACCGAAACTCTCATCAATTTAATTATCTATCCGAATTTTTATTCATTGATGTTGGCTAGTTTAGAATACCTTATTTAAGAAAATAAGATTAAAAATACCCTATTAAGATCTAAAAGCTTTGATTGGAACTTGTTCTTATCACCAACTTTAATAATGCCACTCTTTTCAATGATTTAGACAACCAACCTAACTAGGAACTGTCAAAAGATAGATCGCATTGTGACCCCGGAAAGCTCCAAATATTCCACATTCCTATATTGAATAAAACTTATTAATGAACAATAATTAGTTGTTTATAAATACATTCGTTTTAGCTTAATTTTAAATTAAAATTTTGTTAATGATGGTTTTAAAAGTACTTTTTAAAATTATTATATCAAATAAATATATTTATTTAATATATTAAAAATCATCAAATTAATTTTCAATCGCAATATTTGATATTACAATATTATTATAAATAAAGAAATTGAAACACATTCGAAATGGTCAAAGTACTTGAGAAGTCCATGTACTATACCATCTAATGCAAATTAGTCTCTCTACTACAAAACTGAGTAATTTAGTCCCTGTACTTTTAAAATTGAAGCAAAAAGGTAAAATCACTAACTAGTGTAACGAAAACTATTAAAAAAAACTGATGTGGTTTAAGCTGACGTTGACAAAATAACAAACTAAGTTGGCAAAAAATAATTTGATGTGCCATTTTTGCCAACTTAGTTTTTTATTTTGTCCACGTCAACTTAAAATAATATATTTTATTAGTGTCACGTCAGCATTTGACATCCACGTCATCAAATAAACACAAGGTTAAATACCACGTCATCTTTTTTAACAGTTTCTGTTACACAAATCAGTTATTTTACCTTTTTGCTTCAATTTTAAAAGTACATGGACTAAATTACCTAGTTTTATAATAGAGAGACTAATTTGCACTAGATGGTATAGTATAGAAACTTCCTAAATATTTTGACCCATTCGAAACCTTAATATTCAATTTGGTTTAAGTCGATTTTTAATTTCTTATTCGGTTCATATTCGGATCGGATATTAAATGTTCTAGTTCAGTTCAGATCGGTTTTTGAACCATGAAATGAAAAAATTGAAAATATTCAAACCAAGTTATAAATTAATTTTTATATAACTTTTAAGTTTTATAAAATACAATAATTATTTTTATATCTAAATCTATTTAAATATATTAAAATAATAATAAAGAATTTTCAAAAATTTAATTTTCAAAAATTGATGAACCAAATCGATAGGTTCGAATCGGATCGATTCGATTCGATTTAAAAGGAAATTTGATTTGGATCAATTTTTAAAAATTCTAAATACTATGTATTAACTGAAATAATCGAACCAAATCCGAACCAATCCGATTAGCTATCACCCTTAAAGTATTTTCTTTTCACATTTGAAATGATTGAATTTGAAGAAAAAAGAAAAATACAATTTTTTTCCCCTTTTCTTCTTTTTATTTTCGTCTTATCAGACAAAAAAAAAAATTCACACTTTTCTTTACTCTTTTCATCCAACAAAACATAATGTTAGTCAAATTCTTTAGTAGACTTGTTTAAAGATTAGGCTACTAGTCCGGCTCATATTGAGCCGAGTTTGAACATATATTTTTTTAATTTGGGTCGGTATAAATTACTGTTCATCAATAAAAAATATATTTTTTTAAAATTTAATTATAAATATTAATATAAATTATTATTTTAAATAATGTTATGGGTTTTAAGACCGATTTAAATCCGAATCTGAATAAAAAAATATTTTAAAAAAAAATATCAGGTCATGACCCGATTTGACCCGACCCATAAACAGGCCTATTCTTTGGTTGCATTCTTATCATTAGTCAAATTATGAAATTATAGATTTCCCATATGTTGAGGCAAAAATATGATATAGACTCAAGATCAGCAGAACCTAATGCTGAATAAATCATACTTCAATTTGAACGCCATTTTCTCATTTTCTTTTGTAATACAATAACTTATAATTTGCTCCTCTAAATTATTTATCCATTTTCTTGAGAGTTGAGATATAAAACAAGAAATTCTAATCAAGTAGGAATAACTATAATAATACTAAAAGAGTACGTACACAAAAAGCCCTAAATCATCGAAATATATATTATTTAAAAGAAATTATTTCATATATTATGATGAAATTTTTAAATTTCATAAATAAAATTAAAGAATTAATAATAAGATATATATAAATTTAATTAATTATAAAATAAACATATGACAATAATTTAATTTCAGTTGTAAAATATATACAGATTGTCGGCATATATCTACATTCGTAACTGATGTTTAATATAATACATGATTGTAGACTTATTCAATGATTGAATGATTCTCTAAGCTTACAAACCTGACTCGATTTGAATTAAATTTTGAACATGATTTTTCAAATTGGAATTTGATCCGTGAAAATATTTTTATTTAATTTTAACTTTAAGTATTAAAATATTATAATATAACAAAATTTTAATAGATATTTCATATTAAATTTAAATTAATGAATTTAAATGAGTTTTATTTGACAAGTCCGGCCATACTTTAAACAAGACATTAAAAGTATCAATCTAGTTTGACCGATCTAGTCCAACTTATGAATACTTTAATTGAATAACATTATAGTATGACTGATTGTTTATTAGAGATGCTCATAGGTCGGGCCGCGATCCGAATTTTTTTGAGATTTTTTACCCAAGTTTGCCTAAGGTCGATTCGAAAATCTGTTTCACTGTTAAAAAAATATAAAAATATTTATTTTTATATTAATATTATATATTTATAATTAAAAAAATTTATTAATAAATAATAATTCGAGTCAGATCGATTAAAATTAAAAAAAAAAATTATGTTCAAACTCGATCCAATACGAATCGAACTTGTCAGATTCGTTGGGCTCTTGAAAAGATCTATTGTTGATCAACAATCATAATTAATTTGTCCATCTACTACAATTTTCCCTTGTATATATACAAATTAATATAGTATTTGATTGATGATGACACGTTCAAATTATTTGATAATTATTTGATAATGACATCTTAAGATCAAGAAAAAGAAAGGTGTCGATAAAGCCAGATTTATAGGATCGTTGATCAAACAGAGAGCTTTCAACGATAACTCAACTTGAAAGGGACCATGCAACCTTTGAGTATATCTCAAACTTTGTTGAATTAATTTATTACCAAAGAGAATTGTGTATTGGGTAACAAACATAAATAGATATTGTTTAGTTCCGCAAGTCAAACATACGTAAACTTGATAATTTTGGATATGACATGATATAAAAAAAATAATTAAAACATAATATAAAATAAGATATAAAAAAATAACACGAATATATGAACGTGTCAAAGTTTTATAAAACAAATTATTAACGTGTCAAAATTTATATAAATATATAATATCTTAAACACAATTAATATACGAGAAACATGATACAAAAACACAAATTACCAGATCTAAACGCATGGATGTGCCTAAGCCCATATCTAGATATGGCAATTCGTGTATCCGTATCGTGTTCGTGTATTTTATCGTGTCATAATCATATTTAAGGTGTTTTATATTTGTATAAATTTTAACGTGTTATAATTTGTGTTATATAGATTTTGACATGTTCGTATATTCGTATCGTATCTGTATTTTTTTTTATGTCGTGTTTTGATTTTTTTTTGTATCGTGTCCAATATTACTAGATCTACCTATAACCTACAAAAACATAAACATTTAAAAAACTAATATCAATAAAGGGTTGCTAATAAAATTTGAACTCGAAATCATTTATATATTATTGTTCGATATTAACGATTCAATTGAGCCAACTACTAGTTGAAATAATCAAATAAAAACACTTTTTCAATTTTTATTTTTCAAACCCTAAATGAAAAGTAGAGATTAGTACTTTCCCAAATAAATTAAAAACAAAAAAGTAGAAATGAGATGGAAGAGAACAATGTCATTTTCAATTGGTCGAACCCATATGTCTATCTTTAAAATGTTGTAAATGTAACATATGGATGGCTTATATTTGAAGTTATTCTATTATCATATGTGGTCAAATTTCCCCCACCTTCTATCTTTCAAATAAGGGTTAATTTGTAATTTATCTCTTGAACTATATATTTTTTTGTCAATTTGATATTTAAAAAATAAAATTTACAATCATGTACTTGAACTTTTATTTCGTTTGAGTTTCGGCACATTGCTTCATTAACTAACATCATTAACATTAAGTTGATGTGGCTTTAAAACAACCAATAAAATCTTGACATGTGACCAAAAATACCATGTTATATTTTTAAAATTTTTTATTTTTGAAAAAAATAAAATTTTAGAAATTAAAAAAAAAAATTTAAAAAGAAAAAAAGAAGAAGAGGGAATCGAGAAGAGAGGAGGAAAGAGAAAAGAGGGGAAAGAAGGGGGAGATGGAAGGCGGAAGATTGGCTAGTGGCTAACTCGATCGACCTAAAGTAGGTCAAGCCGATGTGCCTCGGGGCCAATCAATGGCCCCTCCCCCTCCCCATTTCCCTCCTCAACCACTTTTCTTCTTTTTTTTAAAAAAAAAAATCTTTTTTTATTTTCCAAATTTTGTATTTTTAAAATTTAAAAATAAAAATTTTAAGAAAAAAAGATTTTTGGTTCTTTCAAAAATAAATATTTTAACACAAAACAAAAAGATTTAAAAAATTTTAAAATAAAAATTTAACAAAAAATAGATTTTTTTAATTTATGAATTTTTTTTAATTCTAAAAATATTTTTATTTTTTAATTTAAAATTAATTTTTGAATTAAAATAAAATGACATATAGCACTATTTTATTGATTAATTTAGGCCACATCATCATTTTTGACTAATGGTGTTAATCAATGGGGAATATACTAGACGCAATTGAAGTTCGAAAACTTAATTATGAATTTTTATTCTTTGGATACCAAATCGACAAAAGATATATAGTTCAAAAAGCAAATTACAAATTAACCCTTCAAATAATTGTGATACCATGCTAACCCTAGATTTTTATTTATTTATCTATCATTTCCATTTTCATTCACTAAGTTAAGATATCTCTAACCCTTTTATGTTTCTCTAAAATCTAAATGCATTTTTAGAGGTTCGACTCCTCTTGATTATTTTTTCAGTCCATTATTTTTTAATACATTTTAATTACGATTTGCAAATATGACTTTTATAATTAATGAGTGAGTCATAAATATGTAAATGATAATAATGAATCTATTAAAAAATAATGGATTGAATTCTAACTTTATTTTTAGAGCTTTTTATTATTATTATTATTTCATTAAAAACGATTACTTTTTTTTCTTTATGAAAAGGATAAAACTTAAAAGTTACTAATATCCATACCAAATATATATGTCCTGCCAGTGTACAGCTAAGCTAAAAGCAGTGATTGTCTATACTTTATTTAGGCCGAAAAAGATGTTCAAACTTTATGAAGCACGTGGATCCACGCGCCATTTGGCTGGAGTATCTCTGTATATTCATTAATTTATGCTTGATAATTCGTATATTTTTATCATATTTATGTTATTTTTTTATCATAATCATATTTAAAATGTTATATATTTATAAAAAATTTAACACATTCATTTTATTTTTATATAAATCATATTTTAATTCTTTTTTATATCATAATCGTGTCTTTTAATCTTATAGTATTCAAAATTAACAAATTTATTTTAATCCAACTTTTGATATGTCCCTTTCTGCACATATAATTTTATTTACAATATTTTATAAAATTAATTAATTCAATTTATCCCAAAAGCTTAGTTTCTAGGTGGGTCACCAGATCCAGAGATATTGAAGAAACTAATTTCTCGAAGTAAAATATCGTGAGATGATACGAAATTTTGGTTGCTTTTTCCTTGGCATAAAATTGTTTTGTATTTTTGGAACCAGACCCATTCACATTCTTATTATTTGTAATGGTGCAGCAATTTGTACTACATTGTTATAATTTAAAAAGGTCTGGTTTAAATTAGGTAAAAATTTTAATAATTTGAATTATTTCGATTCAAATTATTATTTATTAAATAAAAATATTTTTTATTTAAATTTAATTATAAAATATAAAAATATTTTTTTAATAGTTTAATATTTTATGAACAGTAAAATGAATTTTCATACCTATCTGAACCCGACCAGGCTTGGATAAGGAAAAAAAAATTGGGTTGCGGCCTGATCCAGCCCATGAACAGATCTACAATAACAATCGTGTGGTTAATTATGATAGAATGCTAAACTTTCAATATGGTTTAAAAAATCAGACTGAATTGATTAATCGATCCGATTCAATTAGAATTCAAAAGTCTATATGGTTGAATATGAAATCTAAAATCAAGAATGAACATGTAAAAAAATGATTGAATTGATAAAAAAAATTGAATTAAATCGATAAAAATTTGATTTTAAATTTATTTTGTTATTTTTTCTCAAAATTTTGTTAAGTGATGAGATTTGAACTTTTAATCTCTTAATTTTATAGTAAAAACTATATCATTAAATTAAATACATATTTTTATTAATTATTTATTTAATATTTAATTTTTTTAATTAATATTTTTTAATTTAATTTTTGATCCATTTTTTTTAATTTCAATTTATATATAACAACTTATATATCTAAAAAAAATTATTATTTTATACACTGACATATCATAATTTTTTTCATTTATAAAATTAAAAAACTTCAAATTTGGCGTCCGCTTTAAAGAGGAAAGAGGTCAGCGAGTTGCCGTGTGGTGGCAGATGATATTTACTATTTAGTAAGCATCATGCTATGTCATGGAACGTGGAATCCACGCGCATTCACGTTGTGGGAGATTGGCATTTTGGAGCACTACACAAAAGAACATTTTTTTTCTTGTTTATGACAAATACTATTTATCATAGAGTATAGTATAGTAGTAGTATAAAAGAATAAGATTCTAATTCTTTAGATGTCCTTCCTTTCTAATTAAAGATTTGTCCTTTTTACTTTTTATGTAAAATAATAAAATATTATTTCTTTTGAAGTTTGAAGTAAAATAATAAAATATTATTTCTTTTGAAGTTTGAAGTATATCTGTCTTAAAAATCGAATTATTTGTTTGAATTAGATCGAATATAAATAAAAATTTTAATAATTGGGTTAGTTTGGTTAGGTCAGAATTATTATTTATTAAATAAAAATTATAAAATACAAAAATAATTTTTTAATATTTTATAAATAGTAAATATAGATTTTTAAATCGATTTGAATCCGACTAGATCCGAACTTAGATAAAAAAATAAAATAAAATTCGAACCACAACTCCACTTTTCCCATATACAAATATAGCTTGGAGCGAGTAAAAGGATTATGATTACAACTTATCTCTCATAAGTCTTAACTTTGAGTAAGTGTTTTGCAATTACTAGATAAATGCCCGTGTTTCACTGCCAGCATATTATTGGATTTAAATTGATATTTTATAATAAATTTGAAGAGTTAATAGCACCAATGGTCCCTAACTTATAGGGCATATTTTATATTGGTCTTTAAACTTCAAAACGTATCAATTTTGTCCTTGATTACAAGTATCATAACAAGTTAGTCCCTTCCGTTAGCTTTTTCGTTACCTTTACCGTTAACAAACAGCTAGTGACACGTGTCACCAGCTGATTGCTAACATATACCTCTTCATTTTTCTCTAAATTGAATCACCATGATAAACTATGCAAAAATATTTGGATGAATTGAAACATGACACGAACACACGAAAAAAATAATTAAAATATGACACGACACGAAAATAACATGAATACAACACAAATACACGAACGTGTCAAAATCCACATAAAATGAATTATTTATATGTAAAAATTTATATAAATTTATAATACTTTGAACATACGAAAAAATAACACGAACACTACACAAAAAATAATATGAACACGAACAAATATCTGAACGTGTCAAAATCTACATAAAACTAATTATTAATGTGTACAAATTGTATAAATTTATAATATTTTGAACACATAAAAAATAACACGGACACAAAAAGACACGAACACACAATTTTTCTCTATTTTTTCTTTCTTTCTTTCTTTCTTTCTTTCTTTCTTTTCTTTCTTTCATTCTTAAAAAAAAAATGCCCAAACTAACCCCCAACCCTCTTAATAGTAACCTAAGAATATTGGACACGACATGAAAAAAATAACTAAAAACACGACACGAAAAAAATAGCAAGAAAACGACACGAATACACAAATGTCTCAAAGCTATATAATACGAATTATTAACGTATCAAAGTTTATATAAATATAAAATACCTTAAACACGATTATGACAAGATAAAATACACAAATTATCAGGTCCACTTAATACCGCTCCAAAATTCTCAATTTTCTTCTCTCATTCATTCTGGGATATAGTTTTTAATATTAGTAATAGATGACATAGCATATGATTATTATTATTATAGAAAATTATCTCATACCGTAAAATTTTTAATATGTAGTTAAAAAAATAAAAAAAAAATAATATAAAAAAAATGATAACGTTTTAATATTATTTGTGAAAATTTGAAAATTACATTAACCATGTATGATAGAATCATATTATTATTTACATAAATTTAAAGATTGGGTTTATTTATCAATCCTTTAATGAATTTACAAATGAAATTAATAAATTTATGTTTATTTATTCAAAAATCGAGTTATTCAGGATCCCTTTGAGTTGAGTTTAGGCTAAATTTTTAAGTTTAAAAATCCCAACAACCAAAATGTATGGATCAAGTAAGTCAGCAGAAGCAAAAAGGATAAACTATATATATATCATTGTCATTAGGCTTGGTTTGACAACAATTTGGCAAGGTAATTTTTTTATAATCCAATTATATTTAGTACAAAATCATGTTCTAATGAATCCCTTTCACCCATTCGTTTACTTTTTCTGGTCAAATTCCTATGTTATCTGGTTTTCAATATGCATGAACGAGGATTGCTACTAGACTATGACATTGACATTATAATATATTAAAAAATCACACTGAATTGATTAATCGGATCGCTTCAATTAAAATTCAAAAGTTTATACGGTTCGATATGAAAAATCAAGAATGAACATGTAAAAAATTAATTGAATCGATAAAAAATTGAATTAAATCAATAAAAGTTTGATTTTAAATTTATTTTCTTATTTTTTCTTAATTTTTTTTAATTGATGAGGTTTGAACTTTTAACCTCTTAATTTTATAGTAAAAACTATATCATTAAATTAAATACATATTTTTATTAATTTAATTTTTAATTTTTTTAATTAAAAAATTTCATTTAATTTTTGATCCAAATTTTTTAATCTCAACTTATATGTAATAACTTTAAATATATATAGATTGATATTATGATAATTTTTTAATTTCATTTATAAAATTAAAGAAACTTTTTATCTAAATATAGCTAAAAAAATATTTTTTTTATCAAAATACCGTTCTTTTCAGATTAATTCCCAAAATCCGCTTTACTTAAATCAGTTGGGAAATCGCCATGGCCCATGGCGATTTCCCAACTGAAATTTTTAATTTTTTTAAAAATACCAATTGGGAAATCGCCATGGCCCATGGCGATTTCCCAACTAAAAATTTTCAATTTTTTTTTTCCCATTGGGAAATCGCCACCCATGGTGGCGATTTCCCAAGGGTTTTACTTTTTTTTTTAATTCTTTTAATAAATAATAAAAATTATATAATTTTAAATTTTAAAAAATAAAGATTTAATAATTTTAATATATAATTTTTATCCATGGTGGTAGAAGTGTTCATGGGCCGGGCCGGGCTCATGTATGGTATCAACACCACATTTGCTTGCCCGAGCCACGGTGGCAATTTTTCAACATTTATTTATTTTTTAATTTTATAAAATTATAAAAATTATATAATTTTTAATTTTAAAAAATAAAAATATAACAATTTACCAAAAATTAAAAAATTATATTCGTAATTAGGCCTGCTCATGGGCCGGGCCGCGACCCGAAATTTTTCAATTTCCTTGCCAAGGCCCGGCTCGCTGGCCTGAATTTAATTATTTTAATATATAAATAGTGATCCGGGCCTGGTCGGACGGGCTGCCCAGCCCATGAGCAGGTCTATCCGTAATGTCAATCGAATTCTTTCAACTTGTATTTGTAATAAATGGACCTCCGGGAGAAAGGCCAACCAGAGTGTCGTATTAGCCGGGGCTTGGACAAGTGTTTTTGTAATTTTATTAAATAATAAATAATAAATTTTAAATAAAAATTATATAATTTTTAATTTAAAAAAATTTAAATAACAAAATTCAAAAAATTATAAAATATATAAAAATATATTTTTAATAGTGAAATGGGCTTTCGGGTCGGCACGACTCGAAATGGGCTTGGGCAAGAGAAAAAATTTCGGGTCGCGGCCCGGCCCATGAACAGGTCTAATACGAATATAATTTTTTAATTTTTGGTAAATTGTTATATTTTTATTTTTTAAAATTAAAAATTATATAATTTTTATAATTTTATAAAATTAAAAAATAAATAAATGTTGAAAAATTGCCACCGTGGCTCGGGCAAGCAAATGTGGTGTTGATACCATACATGAGCCCGGCCCGGTCCATGAACACTTCTACCACCATGGATAAAAATTATATATTAAAATTATTAAATCTTTATTTTTTAAAATTTAAAATTATATAATTTTTATATAATTTTTATTATTTATTAAAAAAATAAAAAAAAAAAGTAAAACCCTTGGGAAATTCACAAATTTGTGAATTTCCCAATGGAAAAAAAAATTGAAAATTTTTAGTTGGGAAATCGCCATGCGCCACAACTGATTTAAAAATAACGAATTTTGAAAATTAATCTGAAAAAAACGATATTTTGGTAAATAATTTTTTTTTTTCTATATTAGAATAAAAAGACCAAGGTTATCCTTAGTAAAATTTGGCGCGTCCGTTTTAAAGAGGAGAGAGGTCAGCGAGTTGCCGTGTTTTGGCAGATGATATTTACTATTTAGTAAGCATCATGCTATGTCATGGAACGTGGAATCCACGCGCATTCACGTTGTGGGAGATTGGCATTTTGGAGCACTACACAAAAGAACATTTTTTTTTCTTGTTCATGACAAATACTATTTATCATAGAGTATAGTATAGTAGTAGTAGTATAAAAGAATATGATTCTTTAGATGTCCTTCCTTTCTAATTAAAGATTTGTCTTTTTTACTTTTTATGTAAAATAATAAAATACTATTTCTTTTGAAGCTTGGAGCAAGTAAAAGTATTATGTTTACAACTTATCTATCATAAGTCTTAATTTTGTCTCATTTTTTTTTTTGCAATTATGACATAGCATATGATTATTATTATAGAAAATTATCTCCTACATAATCAGTAAATTTTTTAATATATATTTAAAAAATAAAAAATAAATATAATAAAAATATAATATTTTAATATTACTTGTGAAATTTAAAAACTATACTACAATGTATGAAGTAAACCTGTTCATGAACTGGGTCAGGTCGCGTCTCGAAATTTTTTTTTTTTCTTTACTCAAGCTCGGGTCGGACCGAGCCCAGATCGACCCGAAAACCCACACCGCTGTTCAAAATAATATTTTTATATTAATATTTATAATAAATTTAAATAAAAATATTTTTTATTGATGAACAGTAATTCAGGTTGGGCCGGGCTTATCCGAATTAAAAAAATTCTTGTTCAGAATCGGTCCAATACAGACCGAGCCTGCCCGTCCGACTTTCTGAATAGGTCTATTATGAAGGAATCCTATTATTATTTACATAAACTTAAAGATTTGATTTATTTATCAATCCTTTAATGAATTTACAAATTCATAAATGAAAATTAATAAATTTATGTACATTTATTCAAAGATCGAGTTATTCACGAATTCGACCCCTTGAATTGAGTTTAGGGCTAAAATTTTTAAATTTAAAATTCCCAACAACCAAAATGTGTATTGATCAATAAGTCAGCAGCAGCAAAAAAAGGATAAACTCTATATATCATTGTCATTATGCTTGGTTTGACAACAATTTGGCAAGGTATTTTTTTTATAATCCAATTATATTTAGTACAAAATCATGTTCTAAGGAGTCCCTTTCACCCATTTTTTTTTTCTTTTTCTGGTCAAATTCCTATGTTATCTGGTTTTCAATATGCATGAATGAGAATTGCTCAAGTTATAATAGCATTTTATTTAATTCGTTTTTAATTACAAAATTAAAAGATTCAATTCGATTTCATCTATTTATTTAAGTTAATTTATTATTAAAATATTAAACAAATTATATTAATATTTTTTAATATATTTTAAATTTAGATTTCAATTAAAATATATTATTTATGAATATAATTATTGAAATATATTATTATTATTATGAATAATAATTTTAATTAAAAAATCATATAGTCATAATATTATTATAAATATATAATATAATATATTAAATAATGTTCAATATTTTATCTAAATTAGGTTAAATTTATAACTTAAAAATAATTAAATTCATGAACATTTCTATTGATTTTATTAATTGAATCATATATCAACTGTCCATGAGCTATGAGCTGAGCTGCAACCCAATTTTTTTTGACATTCCTTACTTAAGACTGGGTCGAGTCAGCCCGAAATCTCATATTATTATTTAAAAAATATTAAAATTTATTATATTAAAATTTATATATATTTTTAATTTAATTTAATTTAAATAAAAAATATCATTTTATTAATAAATAATAATTCAGGTCTGAGTTAAAACTTTTTTTTTTATCTAGATTTTTTTTTTAATACGAATCAAATCTACCAATACGAATAAATAATCCGATCCTAGGACAATTCTAATCAACATGCATGAACTGAGCTGAGTTGAGGTCCATTTTGAGAGTGACGTATCCGTAACCCCATACCCAGCAACAAAAAGGTCCCATTCTCCACGTCCTCTCATTTATTGCTTATATTTGCCTTTGCCTCCAGACAATATTAAACACTATATAATATAAAAAATAATTAAAATACATTAAAAAAAATAACATAAACATGATACGAGTACACGAATATTTTAAAATTTATATAATATGAATTATTAACGTATTAAAATTTATATAAAAATAAAATAACTTAAATACGATTATGATACTATAAAATATACGAATACGATATAAATTTACAAATTACCAGATTTACCTCCCCTCCCTCCCTCTCTTTCTTTCTTTCTTTCTTTGTCTCCTAATTCTCCTTTCTTCTATTCCTTCAACTAACCAAAACTCTCTCTCTTCTCTTTCTATTCCCACGACCACGAGTCATGACTTGAAACACTCATTTTAAAGATAAGATATCTTATTCTTATATATCTTGGGGATAAAAAAAACATTGCGTGTTAGACTAAGTCTTGATGTGAGGTTTAGGGATATTTATGAGTCAAATCGAATTTAAATAAAAAAAAATATTTATTTAAAAATTAAAAAAAATTATTAAAAAATAAAATATATGTTAATATTTTAATTTTATTTATAACATTAAAAATTTTATTGTCAGATATATTAAAAATAAATTATATATATTAAAAAATTTAAATTTATTGAAAATCAACCATTTAAACGAGTGGGTGAACTGATTGATTTAAGCTCCATGTTCTAAATTAATTATTATTTGTTTTTCATGTATTTTTTTTTAATTATAATTAAGGAAGTTTAAGAGAAAAGAAAGAGACTAAAATTAAACCTTAAATTTTTTAATAAAGGATCATATAAACAATATATTCATTGTTGTTTTTAATATATATATATATATTTAAAATAGATTCTTGTAAAGTTGGTATCTTCTTGCATTCAAAAAGGTTGTTCAACATCCAATATAAAAAATTATAATTTACGTATAATCTCTTTACACATTTTAATTGAAATGTTATAATTTTAAAGATATATTAAGCCATAAATTTTTTGAAAGAAATGCCTTCCTCTACTTTTTCTCTTTACTTTTACTTTGGAAACAAGGAGACGCCATTCTCACGCGCTTAACAATGAGTTTATTTTGCCAACTGAGTGATCAGTTAATTAGATAAGGTATGAGGTTATGAATAAATTAGGATTAAAAAAAGAAAAGAAAACCAATGAGTTTATTTTAAGTGGGACCTAATGCTGTAGTGGCTGGTAGTCCAAGAAAAAAAAAAGGAAAGTGAAACCGTTGTGATTTTCGGATTATAGGTTCAACTGATTAGATTAATTGAATTATTTAATTAAAAAATAAATTAAATATTAAATATTAAATATGTGATTTTGATATTAAATAAGTATTAAATATAGTAATTAATTAATAAAAATATATATTTCTCTTAATGATATGGTCCTTAATATATGTTTAAGAGATTAAAGATTCAAATCTCATCACTTACAAAAATAATTTTAATAAAAAAAACAATACAAATATCAAAAACTCAGTTTTTTATCGGTTGAACCGATTTTCTACCGGTTGAACGAATTTTCTACCGTTTTATTGTTTCCCCAATTTTTTGATGTGTGCTGGATCGGATAGGTCATCGATTTTCGATTGAATCAGTCCGATCGACCAATCCGGTTTGATTTTTTCAACACTACTGGTAGTGGTGAGACACTGAGACCAGTTGCCACAAGATGTTTGAAGATTATAAAAACTAGAATTCTCGACATTCACTTGTGAGTGAAAATATATTTTAAAAATAAATAAATAAATAAATTGTGTTTAAAAAAATTAAATATAAAAAAATGAGTAATACTTTTAAGTGGGTAGTTTTTAAAAAAGGTGAGTAAAAATGTGAATTTTTTTAAGTGGGTAGTTTTTAGAAGATTAGATGATTTTTTTTAAAAGTAATTAGATATTTTTTATTAAAAATATTATATAAAATATTAAAAAAATAATTATTCTTATTTTATTTTTTTATTTTATAATTTTATTTGGTTGTTTTGTATTTTCACCAACTGAATTGATGTCACTTGACTCGTGACACCAACTCAATCACTCCTTTTATAATAGTATAAATAATTAAAATATGGTATAAAATATGATATGATATGAAGAATTAACACGAACACGATATATTCATACAAACGTGTCAAAATCTATATAACATGAATTATTAACGTGCCAAATCTATATATATATATATATAATATTTTGAATATGATTATGATATAAAAAAATGATACGAATACGATATAAATATACAAATTATTAGATCTATTTCTTGTTTTTCTTTGAATGATACGAATACGATATAAATATACAAATTATTAGATCTATTTCTTGTTTTTCTTTGAATTTCTATTATAAGAAAAAAGTAATTAACTTGAATTCTTTTCCCATTTAACTTTTTTTATAAAATAATTAAAATATTTTCGAGTTTTATTTGAATTTAATATTTTTTGAATGATTTTAAAAACATATTTTTATACAATTTGATACATTTGAGATTTTATTTTAGAAATACTTTTCTTAAAAATTATCATAAAAATTGAATATTGATTGATAAAAGAAGAAAGTTTATTTTTACGCATGGAAGTACCTCTTATAGGTTCTTTTCCTTTTAATTTTTTGTTTGTGGCTCTGTACTTGTATTTTTTTTTTTTTAAATTTCATTATTATAAAGAAAAGTTGATAAAAAGTAAAAAAATTATACTCCTTGATTCCAAATTGACCATATTTTTTTGGATTATCTCAATATTATGTCAAGTTTCTTTTTTTGATCTTTTTATGTTTCATATTGTAATTTTTTTTTTTTTTTTTTTTTATATTTGGCATTAAAAATGGATAGTTAATCAAAGTTATAACTTTTTTTTTTTTGTTTTTTTTTGTTTTTGTAAATAAACAATATAAAAAATTGAAGTAAAAGTACTTTTCTTAATTTCCATATCAAATCAAATATGAATATTCAATTTGAAAGAAAGGAGTATCAAAATGCAAATAATATAAAATTCAATCAAAATATAATCATTTTAAAATTGAGATTATATTCTTTGTTATTCATGAAAGTAAATAAATATAAGTTTTTTATTTTTTTAAAAAAATATCTTATATTTTTTCCAAAAATGTAAAAGGTGACATATAATTTGTTCTAATGTGTTAGGTTAGAAATTGAAAGGGATAGAGCAACCAAATTGTTGTTTTACATGAAAATTAAATAAGTAATTTACATAATAATCATATGAATATTTTATTTCTCTATAAAATAGGATAAAATCCAAAATCTAAATTGTTTTTCATTTTATAAACTTTTTTTTCTCTCTTTTTATACTAATATTAAAAAGAGTGGTTGAGTTAGTGTCATGAGTTAACAAGACACCAACTCAGTTAATAAATTTACTAAAAAAATTAAAAATAAACTTATAATTAAAATGTAATTAAGGATGTTTATGTATTTCACTTTAAAAAAACTACTAGAGTGTGACATTATCAGATAATTTTTTAAAAAAATAATAATTACATTTTACATCATTAGATAAATTTATTCTAATATATAATTATTTTTAGCTTACTTTTTATTTTATTTTCATCCACTATGCAATATATAGTATATGTAATTTAAAAACATTTCTTTCTCTACTTCTGCCTTTGGAAAGTTTCTGGGCTCTTATAGATGGGTTCGGCCTAAATGAATCAAAGTTGATTTGGGCTTTGACTAGTCTTAAAATGCACCTTCTCATAGCCTTTCGGTTAGTCCAGAAACGCTTAGGTCGTGTTTTGTGTCTTCCCTCCTAATGATTTTAATAGAATCTGATCGGTGGGAATTAAAATTTTGTAAAGATAATTTTATAGTGTTTGATATATAAGAAAAAGTGCTGATCAAAATTAGAGGTGGTTATTAGGGATGATAAAATTCGATTCGATCGATGGATTTCGCATCCATTCGTTTCAAATAAAGAGAATTTTTTTTTTGAAAAGTGGGGACGGGTAGAGCGGGATGGTTTTGATAAATGCTTGCTCCGCTCTGCCCCATCCCGACTTCTGAAATTATTATCCTACCCTTTAAAATATTTTACATTTTTAGTATATATATATTAGGTATATATACTAAAATCATATATATATTAATATTATATATATACTTTTAGTATATATATGTATATTAAAGAATTTTATATACTAAAATTATGTTAATGAATAAATTATAATATAATTTTTTTACAATATTAAATTAAAAATAATTAATAAAAATTGGGATGTAACGGAGTGGAATACCGTAGAGCAGTTATGGATATAACCGACATCCATGGAGGTAACCGACATCCATGGAGGTGGAGGTTTCCAACATCCATGCAAGAGTAGGGCGGAGGTGGATAAGGCAATCTCTACCCTCGCTCCGCTCCATTGCCATCCCTAGTGTTCATGGATTGGATCAGACTTAAGTATGGTATCAACATCATATATACTTGTTCAAGCCCGGTCCGACCCGAAATAAGGGTCTCCAATTCTGTCCAGATCCATCCATATTTGTAAATGGGTAGCCCAGACCCGTCTATGTCCGCCTATTTTTTTTTTAATATGTTATTTTTTAATCTTTAGTAATTTATTTATTTTATTAAGTTTTAAAATATGAACAACTTAACATATTTTTAATGTTTACACTATAATATTATATATATATATATATTTTATATAATATAAATTACATAATATGGCAAATTTATTAAGATATTGCTAAAAAAATAAAAAATTCAAGCTACCTACATTTTCAAATTATATACCAAAATAAGCTGATTTTAAAATCAGTTGGGAAGCCGCCATATGAAATGGCGACTTACCAACTTTTAAATTTTATTTTAAGAAAATTTTTTTTGCTCGTATGACGACTTCCAAGCTTTAAATTGTTTAAAAAAATAAAATTGCACTTGGATATGGTGACTTCCAAGTGCATTTTGTGAATTTTTTTATTTTTATTTTTTATCGTGTTGGGAAGTCGCCATATGATATGGCAACTTTCCAACACGATTTTTTTTTTTAAAAATTTTAGAAATTTATATTTTGTAATTAAAGTGTTTTTTTTTTAAATTTTAAAAATTAACATAATTAAAGTATTTTTTAAAAAATTATTTTAAAAGCCTAAATAATATTTTTTTTATATAATTAATTACTATAATAAAATATATATATAAAGATAAATAATATTTTTAAATTATGTCACTGTTTTAAAACGATAAAAAAAATAACTTTTATATTTAATTTTACAAAATTAAAATTTTAAATAATAAATTAAAAAACTAATTTTACAAAACTAAAAACATAAAAAAAAATTATACAGTTTTCCAAACTATTTTTTAATAAATTTAAAAATTAATAATAAAATTTAAATAACAAAATTAATAAATAATAATTTAAAATTTTAAAATAAATAATTTTTACATTTAATGAAAGAAAAATGCAAAAAGTATATGATTATTATACAAAAAGTACATTATTAAAAAAAGTATACAAAAAATACATGATTATTATACAAAAAGTACGTTTATTCTAATTATTTACGGAGGAGCATTCGTATCTCGTGGTGTTGAGCAACAATGTTGAGCTCTCCTATTGCGCGTTTGTTGCACCCGTCGTTCAACCTCGTTAGTGGCATGTATTCATTGTCGACCTCGTCTCGTCCTCGACCTACCGCCATTGGTTTTCGTTGTATGTATCCGCATGCTCACCCCATCAGTCGATGGGAACGCACTACTAGAGGGACTCATATGCTCTGTATCAAAAAATGAAAACCCACTGCTTGAGGAGTCAGCACCTAGTCCACCCATAAAGGGAACCTGACTACTAGATGGATCCATAAATGATGTAGTACCAAATGCTGACGTAGGGGTTCTAAACTGATACATTGTAGTTAGATATGCTGAACTTGGACTGGGGTGAGGAGCTGGTCATCTAACCTCATCATTGGCGGTGATGGTCGGTAACACTCATCAACATCAAATCCGGGGTGACTGACGGAATGACTGGATGCTATGCCATGTTCTGGTTGAGGTTCAGGATGACTAAATGACATCCTCGGTGTAGTGAACTCCGCCGCATGTGATGAGATCGGTTGACGCGTTCGCCCACGTTGTCGGCTAGGTTTAGGAACTTCCATTTCGTGTGTAGGACGGACTGGATTTGAAGTATGTCCGAAAAATGACATACTCCTAACATCCTCAAACTCCGACGGTGGACAAACAAAAGGCCGACCTTCATTTTTAAACCATCTTATGTAATCAGCAGATGGGTTGAAATTATTACAAATAATGGGTATACCTGTCGGAATTTGTTCAGAACGTAGATTCCACAACTGGATCCATTGTCGATGCTTCGTAGGCCAAAATACTTCATGGCGCCCACGCATATCAATCTTGTGAAAACCTTATCAAGGTTCACCGGTGGTTGTGGAATTGGTTGTTGCATCCCAAATTGTCGCAACACCATGTCAGTAGCGTGCCACTCTACATATGCAAAGCATATCAATGCTGTGTTTGCTATCCATATATTACAATTATTAGTTGTATCCGATGGAAGACATGCCATAATTTAATTTGAAGAATATGACATCCACACAAACTGCGAATAATTATTACAAATTATTAGTTTCATATGGATTAAATACAAAAATACTTGAATGTAACAATCGAAACGTTTATCTTATGATATCTGTAACACCCTGTCCAGATAATCTACCTAAAATCCGACAGAGTTTCCTTTCTATCTCAACTATAACTCTCCTGCAAATAAAACTCAATTCATATCCTCAACCAGCAATATTCCTCAATACTATTATCACATATATCCATACATATTCAAAAATTATCCATGATCAATTTATGTTCAAGTCAAAACATATTGATCTATTGTCTTATATCTTCGAATATATACAATATATCCAAAAGTAAACCTATCTCAGCAAGGTTTACTAGATAAAAACATCAAAAGATCAAGACTTCAATAAATTTTTAATATGATGCCCACCACGTCAAAATACTATTTGAAGCAGAGAATAGAGTAAGGTTGCAATCCCGACACCTAACTATCACCTGAAAATGAGAATATGAAAAAGTGAGATATATGAATATCTCAGTGAGTAAACAACTTTTAAAGCGTGTGAAAACTATAATGGTAGTCTGTAGAGCATAATTTACATTTTCAAAATAAATAATAGTAAAACCATAATAACTAATTCAAAGGCGTAGCAAAGTTTTCAAATGTATAACAATATTATAATATTAAATCAATGTATTAAATCTGTGAAGTAAATCAAGTTACGTATAATTGGGCTCCAACTTACTGTCATGAATAAGAATACATCCATGAAATAACCAGGCAATATCCATGTAGGCATACTAGTAGCCGGCCCCAAAGGCCAATACCACCATAGGACGCCCCAAAGGCATATGTGTCGCTATGATGTGCCCCCAAAAGGCAAATATGACGGGATAGGGACTCTGGAGGTGGCTCCCACCACAAAGGCGTAGCACGCAGCTCCCATACCCCAGTCTAATATCACGGAATGGGGACTCTGGAGGTGGCTCCCGCCACAAAGGCGTAGCACGCAGCTCCCGTATTCCGGTCTAATATCACAGAATGGGGACTCTGGAGGTTGCTCCCGTCACAAAGGCGTAGCACGCAGCTCCCGTATTCCGGTCAAGGAAATAATCTCATACATTAAGTCAGGTGGAGCCAAAACCATGTACGTCAAATTCTATGTAAAATCATATTTCATAAATCAACCAACTTACTCGATATAATATTTCTTGAAATAAAAATACTTTAATAACAAATCAATTCATATGATTAAATATCGTATATACCTTTAATACGTAAAATAAATATTACGCTAAAAATATATATATATATAAATATATATAATTATATTTAAATAAATTTCAAATAACTATAGTTGTCGTCTACTCACAATCCTTGAGATGATCTCACTGTACACCTCGACCTGAAACCTCGGGATCCACAGGTGACGTCGGATCTACGTGGCCTAGAGATTAACAATAATTAGTATCTATACATGCTCAAAGCATTACACAATTTTGAATGCAACTTAAGTCCCATTAATCTACCCCATATACTAATTTCTCATACTCAAAACAACATATCCTTAATTTTTAATATCATTTCCATAATCATTTTCTCCATAATTCAACTCCATAATCATGTCCTTATCAAATTCGTTTCTAGTATTCCATGCCTTAAAGATTTTCATAATCCATAACCATCCTTTGGTATTATATTTCTCTTAAGCAATAAATTCCTTAATATCAAGTTAGATTAGAAAATCATAACTTGAGTTTAGTAAGGAATTTGGAAGTGATTCCAATTGGTTTATTTCAACCAATATGTCTAATTTATGAATAAAATAACTAACTTATACAACTAGAACAAAATTTTGATCAAATTTGATAAATCCCGAAACCATGCTGAAACAGGGGTCAACACTGAACAGCCAACTTCACCGAATTTTATCTTTTTAACCGCTTATCGGTTTTGGGTGATTCAAAAACCAAAATTCTCATATTGAAGTCTAGTTTCTAGGAAAAATATCAAAAAAATACAAACCCTAATTTTCCGAACCCAGAAAATCCGAACAGTAAGCATGCTCAACTTCCCCTGATTTGCTTTTTCTTCCCATTTTCTTGTTCATGCTTTCAAATCCTTTTAATTCTTACCAAGTTGAGTAAAATTCATACTTAATAGATGGATTTCAGACCTTAACATGTTTATGGAGCTAAGATCTTAGCATGCTCAAGTAGAATATCTAAAGAAAATGAAGAATTTATCAAGAAACTAACCTTGGATGTGATTGTTGATGAGATTTTGGTGGAGTTCTTGAAGAGAAATGTTGGAGGAGATGAAGAAATTTGAGAGGGGAGGCTGCCGGCTGCCACTTGAAGAAAGCATGAAAATTTTCTAGTGTTTTCGGGAGATAAAAGGAAGATAAGAGATATTTTTCTTGTTTTTGGGATAATTGTATATTAGTCCCTCAACTCTTTATAAATAACCATGAAGCCCCTAAACTTTTTTTAATATGTTCATTTTGATCCTTTCTTCTTTTATTTCCTTCACTTATAACTTCTTACCAATTTCCAAGTTTGTCCTTAAAATTTTCGGAATTTAACTTTACATGATTATACGTAACCTCAGTTGTTACAATATCCTTCTCGATCTAGTTGTGATCTTATAGTTCGAAGATCGAGCGGAATATCGCTACAATCATTAGGATGACTCCACCTGTTAAAAATCATATAAAATCTTAATAGACTTAATAAAAATACAAGTTCGTACAAAATTAATAAAATATTCAAGATTATTACCTACCTGCAAGGGGGTATACAGACGAAAAATTCCCGCGCGAAGTAATAAATGGCAATCGATGCCAAGCCCATTATGCAGAAGCATTAAACATCCACCTATGTCATGGCAGTTGGAAACTGTAGCCCGGCACAGTTCTCTATACAAAACCGCCAAACACGCAGAACCCCAACTATAATTTGTTGCATGCTCTAAATCACGAAGCAATGGAAGATATATTAAATGTACCCAACTGCTCGATTTGTCGTGCATTAGCATTCCTCAAATCAAACGTAAAATATATGCTCTAGTAGCAATTTTTACCTCTTCTTCACTTGCGTGTTCGGGGAGATTTTGCAATGACTGTAGCCATGTTTTTGTCACCATTGAGCCTTTGAGACACTCTTCTGGAAGTACAGCGTCCAATAAATTTTGGCACTCTTCATTCCAATCTAGAAGACTTGTGCCTGTAACTGGCATGCCATCCACTGGTAGTCCAAGTTGGAGCGCAACATCTTCTAAAGTGATCGTTCATTCACCACACGAAAAATGAAAAGTGTGCGTCTCGGGTCTCCATCGTTCAACCAACGCACTAATTAAGTCCGATAGAAGCATACATTGTCGAATTTGACTTGCATAATAAATTCGGCACTCTTTAAGTGGTCGATAATAGATGGATGCGGATCTTCAAAAAAAAAAATTCCTTGATCGTAAGACGCGAACATGGTCCTGTTCATAATTAATTAATTTAAATAATTATAAAATCAAAAAAATTAATAATGCAATCTCTTTGATAGAATTAATTGTAAAATTATTATTATAAATAATAATTTTATAAATTTATAAAAATTAATAACAAAATGAATACAAAATTAATAAAAAATTAATAACAATTATAATGATAATTAATAAAATTATAAAAAATTATAAAAATATGATAAAAATTTTACTAACCTCTTGATATATAACCGCGGATATGTGATTATCTTGCAATCTCAATAACGATGAATCCATTTTGAAATCAACACTAAGAGAAAATTTTAGATTTTTTTTGTATGAACTAAGAGGAAGAGAAGAGAATTTGTATGAAAAAAAATGAATGTAAGAGGGGTATTTATAGGTGAATTGTGGAGGGGTGAGTGGGGGTGGGAATGGCAACGACCACTTGACCATTGCCTTTCAATTTTCAAACTTTTTTTTTTTTTTTTTTTTTTTTTTTTTTTTTTTTTACAGTTTAAAAGCGTTACAATTTTAAAATTTTAAAAAAAATTTATATTTCATTTTTAAAAAAAAAAAATAATTAAGAAGGGAAATCTCCATATGATATGGCGACTTCCCTTCTTAATTTTTTAATTTTTTTAAAAATTAACCATGGGAAGTCGCCATATGATATGACAACTTCCCATCGTATTTTTTAAAGGCATATTTTGGTATATAATTTGAAAATATAGGTAGTTTGATAATTTTTTTTAGCAATATTTGAATAAATTTGCCTACACAATATATTATATAATTGAAAAACGGGTCGGGCCGGACTTGAGCCTTGAATGTTGGAGCCAAGACCCAACCTGTTTTTTAAACTAGCCTCAATTTTTTATCCAAACCCATTTTTCAGGGCTAATATTTTTGTCTAAGCTCTCCCAAATGTCAGACGAGCCTTTCAAACTTGGACGGGTAGTCCGGCCGTGGACAAGTCTAATCAAAATCTTGAGAAAGTTATATTTACATGTTTGATTAATTAAGCACTTTACTGAGAATGTGATAGTAATTTCAAAAACTATCCTTATCAAGTAAAATAAAAATTATATTAATTTTAATATTTTTAATATTTTTAATAATAAATTATTAACAAATATTTGTACTAAATATTTAAAAGCATAATTTTCATAAGCATTATTAGTAATTTATAAAATTATGCTTCTCAAAATGCAAGTAAAATATATTTTATATTTAAGAAACAGCAAATAATATTTTTTATATCCAAAAAAAAAAACATATATATTTTTTATATTTAAGAAACAACCAACAAATTTTCATACTTAAAAACAATATTTAAGTACTATAATAAAGTTATAATATTATAACTTAATACTTATTTATGCCAAAGTTTGGATAGAATACATACCAAAGTTCCCATATTCTTCCAATAATACTAGATAACAAAGTTCTAATAAGCAAAGAACCACAAAAGCCATAGAGTGTTAGTTAATAGCAAACCACATAATTGACCAACCTAAAAATCCAAATTGCTATACATAGATCCATTAAGCAAACGCTTAACATAAATATTTTTTAGATTATCTGGAATTGAGAAAAGGTAGCTAGTCTTCCCAACATCAATGAAGATAATGGCTCCAACCTAACAACATCTTCATCATTAAGCCCTTCAATGCTAGATATGATCTCATAAACTTGTATTTTTCTTTATGCATCATCAGCAAAATGTTGAAAATAGTTAGCCAACCTACCAATTTCCTGCTTTGCACCTTCACAGATTTCTCTCAACTTTTTCATATTGCTTATAAATGCATTTTTTAGCTTCAGAAACTTTTCCCTTCCACCGCTTTTCTTTGTCTTTGATCTTTTTCGAGCAACCTGTCTTTCCTTGCACTGCATTCCTCTTAGTTGTATTAGTGGAAGATTCACTGTTGATAGCTTGGCTAAAAGACTTAGTAATATTGGACACGCACACGATACAATTACACGATACGAAAAAAATAACTAAAAAAACAACACAAACACGGCAAAAAAAAATAACATGAACACGACATGAATACACGAATGTCACAAAATCTATATAATACAAATTATTAACGTATCACAATTTAAATAAATATAAAATACCTTAAACACAATTATGACATGACAAATTACACGAATACGATACGGATACACGAATGTCTCAAAATATATATAATATAAATTATTAACGTATCACAATTAAATAAATATAAAATACCTTAAACACAATTATGACACGATAAAATACACGAATATAATACGAATACACGAATTATCAGGTCTAACTGAAAACTCTACTCCTTCTATCTTTCCCAAAATAATGGTCAATTGGTCAAAGTACACCAATGTTGTAAGCTTTCTCATATTTATAATGGTCAATTGTTCAAAGTACACCAAAGTTGTAAGCTTTCTCATATTTACAATGGTCAATTGGTCAAAGTCTCCAATCAAATTTTTGCTTATATTCTTCGTTATACGAAACTTAATTTGAAAACAAAGTTTCTTAAAATTTTGAAAAATCTCCATGCCCTCTGTCATTGTTAAAAAAATAAAAGACTGAGTGATAAAAGTACACAAATGTTATAAGCTTTCTTATATTTATATATATATAAAAAAAGAAAAAGTCAGCGAGTAGATAGGTCATTTGAATTTTATAAAAAAAATGTCATAATATTTTTTAAATCCCCTAATTAACGTAATTACTAGAAAAAAGCCCTGCTTTGTCGGGGTATTTTAAATTTTTTTTATAAATTTTTAATTAATTAATAATAATAAATTAATTTTAGTTTCTATTTTATTAAATAATATAATTATTTTTTTAATTATGAAAATTATTTATTTATAAATTATATGATACAAATATATTTTCAAATGTTATTTATATGTAATTTTGAAAAATATTTAAATTTTATTGTACAATGTATATTTTTATTTATAGGAGGTAAAACATAATAAATAAGAAAATAAAATTATGGTTTGTATTTTATTCTCTCGTATGACCGATTTTCTCACATAGGTTAACAGTAAGTTCGTTTTTTCCTTATTTTTCTTTTCTTTCCAAACGGGTCAGGTACGGATTTTAAATTGACTTGTGAGTCAATGTATTGACAAATCCCTTTAAATACATCATTAAAATTAAAAAAAATAATTAATAAAATAAATTTATTTATTTACTTTTTCTCGAGCGGATCGGGTTAGAGATCCTAAATCGACCCGTGAATTAACGTGCATACCAACTCCTTTAAATATATCATTTAAAATTAAAAGAAAAATATTAATAAAATAATATATATTTACTTTTTTCCCCGAGCGAATCGGGTACGGATCCTAAATCGACCCGTGAGTCAACATGCGGACCAACCCCTTCTAATACATCATTTAAAATAAAAATAAAAATAATTTAATAAAATAAATTTCTTTTTTTAATTTTTTCTCGAGAGGTCGGGTACGGATCCTGAATTGACATGCGAGTCAACGTGCGGACCAATCTCTTTAAATACATCATTTAAAAATAAAATAAAAAGCTAAAAATAATTGTTAAAATAATTTTTTATTTTATTTTTTTCCGAGCGGGTCGCGTAAGGATCTTAAATCGACCCGCGAGTCAATGTGTGGATCAACTCTTTTAAATACATCATTTAAAATAATAATTAAAAAAAGTTAACTTTTTTTTGTACCGATCGAGTACGGATCCTAAATTGACCCGCGAATTAACGTGCGGACCAATCTATTTAAATACATGATTTAAAAATAAAAAAAACTAAATAATTTAAATAATTAATAAAATAAATTTAATTTAATTTTTTTCTCTAAACGGATTGAGTACGGATCCTAAATCGATCTGTGAGTCAACGTTCGAACCAACCCTTTTAAATAAATCATTTACAAATAAAATAAAAAATAAAAATCTAAAAACTTAAAAAAAAAAACCTCTATTATTTTTGTGTGTGTTATATAGCATAACGAAATTATCTTTAATCTATTTCAAATATTCCCTAGTAGATTTCATTTTAAAATGTTATTAAATTTTGAAATGCAAAAGATATTATTAAATTTTTAATGTCATTACATTTTGAAATAGAAAGAAGCTAAAGTTAATTTAATGGTCAAGGTTTGGTAATTTTTATCAATTTAATGTCAAGGGTCAACATTTCTTTACAAATATTTATTTGACTTCGATGATGGTACATTGGTTTTAATTTCATGCATACAAAAATAGAGAAATTTAGTTTATTGTAATTGAGTTTTTATCTGATAAACCAAAATTGATTTGAAAATTTACTTTTTGTCAAAAAAATAATATATAAAATCTAAATATTCACATGCTATATTCATTCTTATTGTTTATATATAAAAAAAAAAACAATGGACATCTTAGCTACTTTTAAATAATGAAGTTGATCTTTATTCTTAATTACAAAGGAATCCAAGAATGATTGAAATATTTTATAATCAATTTTATAGCCACCATGTGATGCATAGTACATTTTTTAAATATTTTTTTTGATAATAGGATTAGTTTTTTTTTTTTTTTTTGAAACTTTCTAAAACTTACAATATAAGGAATATAAGGAAACAATAAAATCAATATATATATATATATATATATATATATATATATAATATGAAGAGATCCATTTACATTAGCGTAAAATTAAATTAGTTTTACACGTTTTCGTAATTTTTTATACGATTTATATTTATTTAATCCGACCGTCGCATTTCATATTCTATTCACGTAGATCATGCACGTTGAGTTTCGAGTAAATTAAAAATGTCTAACTATTTGTTCGACGTAAAAAACTTTCAACCGTCAAATATATATATTGAAAAAGATAATATTCTCGATCGATATGATAGAGATATTGGATCGATTCGAAACTTTACGTGCACGAATAGTACAATTATATTGTTAAATCCGACGGTCGATTTGTTAAAATATAAATCGTATAAAAAATTACAAAAGTATGTAAAACTAATCTAGTTTTACACTAGTGTAAGTGGATCCCTCCTTTTATATATATATATATATATTTTCTATTATTTATTATCAATAGTGCATATTCCTTTATATTATTGAAATAGTATAATATTGATATCAATTTGAAATTTATAAATTCTAACCAAAATATTTCATGAAATAAAGTTATTAATAGGCTTTGTATCTTTTCCAATTAATTTTTAATGCTTATTTTTTAGGGTGTGAAATGAATCTTTTATGAAAAAAAAATAAAGGAGTATTTAATAATGAATTATTTTTAAAATATTTAAATGTATTAGATATAATTACAATTTTTGTTGTCCATGCTTTTTTGTATTGCAATTGTAATATGATATTCTCCATTAGCATTGATAGTTGTTTTGTAAAATGATTCCCCTGATCCGTGCTTTCTTATAATATTGGAAGAAGTTGTTTAAAATCGATAGAATGTATGTTCGTCCTGTAGGATTACAAAAATAAACAATCATATTAAAAGCATTATTTTAATATAATTTAAAGAAAAAAAAAACCTTAAATATAAAGTCATTTAACATAATAAAAAAGCAAGAAAAACAAAGAATGCATATAAAATATTAGTATTAATATAAATAAACAAATAAAATGGTCCATATAAAATCGCATTTAAAACTTGAAAAAGTCTTAAACTATAATAAAAACAATCACATAACTCAACCAAAAGAATTATTTTTACTAATTGATGTAAATCATTGTAAAAACAAATGGAACTTGATGGTAGACTTGTCCATGGGCCGGGCCCATACAGGATACTAATGTTTTTTATGTCTGCACAGGCCCGGTCCGGCCCGAAATATGAACAACATCATGTGACCAGTCTCGGCCCGAATTGTCAAAGAGATACCCAGGCCCGACTCGGCCCGTCCAATTTGGGCCCCTTCTTGTTGAAGACTAAAAGGGGAAGAGAGTTCGGAAGACGGTCGAAGTGATCGATTGGCTCCAGGTGGATTCTGTGGATCAGATCTGAACGAACTGAAGACATTGTTTTTCCCTTGTTTTCTTTTTGAGATTAAGTTTCTATCTAACGGAATTTTTAAAATTATCTGTTTGGGAGAGGGAAAGGGAGTGGTTAGTTGGGATAGATCTGTGGAGGGAAAGCTAGTATTTAAGGGAAGAGAAATGAGACGGATTTGGATACGAAATTTGATATGCGACGCGAGAGAGAGAGAGAATACAGTGATGTCGTTGTTTGTAGGTGGGAGGGATGGAAATGTTGGGATGAGAAGATAAAAGTATTATATTTCCAAATAGAGGAGGGGATGGAAATGGTGAAGATCTACACTTTTTGTCTTTAAAGAGAGAGGAGAGAGAGAGGAGAGAGAGAGAGAGAGAGAGAGAGAGAGAGGAAGGATATGTAAAAAAAAAAAATTATCTCTGAAAATTTATTTGAGAGGAAGGATATGTACTAATACTATTTGGGCCGGGTCCGGGCTTAAAATTCTTTGCTCAAGGCCCGGCCAGTTTAGAAAACGGGCTCTTCATTTTGCCCAAGCTCATTTTTCGGGCCTAACATTTTTGTCCATGCCCTTCTAAATATCGGACGAGTTTTCAAGTTTGGACGAATAACCTAGCGCTTGGACAAATCTACTTGATGGGTATGGAGTAATAAAAAAAAGGCACAAAAGAGAGAGTTATGCATAAAAAAAATTGAAATTAGAAGAAAATTAGCTTTGTAATAACCAATTTTCGCCCGGGTTGGATCCGAATCCGACCCGAGCCATTTGCAAACAGGGCCTGCTATTTAGCAGGCCCAATCTGCAAACCCAACCCAACCAGCAGGCCCAACACTCAGGCCCAAGCCCAGCAGGCCCAATCCGGCCCAACCTAACCCTAACCAGAAACCCTACCCCAACCTAACCCTAACCAGAAACCCTGCAACCACCTACCCTGCAACCACCTCCCCTGCCGTACACGCCACCCCTTTACCTACCTGTACACGCCACCCACCTGCACTGCCCAACCCCTAGCCCTCTGCACACACACCACCCTCCATAAAGACCCACCCCCTCACCAAAAAGAAGGGAGAGAGATCGCCGAGGCCCCTCAGCCAGAGAGGACCCCTCACTCACAGCCACGGACCCCCCAATACAGAACCTCCCTGCAAAAAAAAAAAAAAAAACACACAAACACCACAAAAAAAGGGGGAAGACAAGTTTCGATTTCGGATCTAAGGGTTTTAAAGTGATTCGAATCGCTCGCACGCGGAAGAGGGCTAGCAGACATCATCGGTGGTGTTTCGGTCTCGGTCCGGTGGTTATTCACGGCGGTTTTGAAGTTGGCAGCCGAGGAGTTTTTCCTAGATCTACGGATTTTGGCTGGGGCTCAGGCAAAGGGGAGGCCGAAATCGGAAAGGGGAGATTGAGACGGTTCAAAAGAAGGTGATTTGGGTTCCATCGACCGCCGACGAGCGGCGACTGACGACGGTGGTCGGCGCGGTGGTTGATCGTCGGTTTCTGGGTTTGGGGGGTGGCTGGTTCGAGCAGAGAGAGAAGAGAGGAAAGAGAGAGAGAGAGAAAAGAAGAAAAAAAGAAGAAGAAATGAATTAAAAAAAAGAGGGCTTATATAGCACCCTGGAGCGGGTCGAGGTGACCCGCGGGTCGAACCGGGGTCCGCGCGGGTCACCCGTTTCTTTTAAAATATATATATACGGCGCCAAAACGACGTCGTTTCGCCCAGGGTCCACGCGTGGACCCAGACCCGACCCGGGGTCCGCGTGCCCGACCCGGGTTCAAAAAAAAATGATGCGGCGCCAAAACGACGCTGTTTCGCCCAGGGAGGGTCCGCGCGTGGACCCGGACCCGACCCGGGGTCCGCGCGCCAGACCCGGGGCATAAAAAAAAAGGATCAGGCCCAAACCGGATCCGGCCCAGGCCTTGGGCCCAACAGGCCAGGCGTTGTTGGGCCAGGGAAGAAAAAGAAAGAAAAAGAAAAAAAAGAGCAAAAAAAAGAAAAAAATAAAAATAAAATTAAATAAAAAAAGAGAAGGGAAATTAAAAAAAAAGAAAAGAAAAAAATAAGTAAAATATAAAAAAAATATATAAAAAATATAAAAAAATTAAAAAAAGGAAAAATTAAAAAAATAATAATAATTAATAATGACACAAAAGAAAAAAAAAGGGAAAAATTAAATAAAAAAATAAAAAAAATTTCACGATTATCGATTTTGAAGTTTTGATTTTTTTGGATTTTTGACATTTTTCAGGTGGTAGAGAAAGAACAAAGAATTTTTACGAAGATCAAGTCTGGCATTTTAATTTTCGGATTCTAGACATTTTTCAAGTATGATTTTAATTTTCTTATTTATTTTTGTTTATTTATTCTTGTTCAGTATTCGACGTATTTTTATTGTTCTGTTTCGGTTTTAAAATTATAAAAATAATTTTTTCTAATTAATACATGTCTTTTAAAATTATTTTCGGTAAATAAAATTTTCTAAAAACGGATTTCTCTCTCGGGATGGTCGGAACATCAATCGTTCTTTGAAATGGTCCGAGTAAGAATAATAATCGAAACATTATCGAAAATAGCGGAGTGATTCGAGAATTATTCTTACATAGATAATTTCGTTTATTTCGGAAATAATTATTAAAATTATTTTAATTTACACTTTAAAAAAAAAGAGATTTTTAATAAATGCGAATTGCAGACGACGAAAATCGAAGGACGTCACGGTTGTGATTCCTAAGATATCCCGAGGTGAGAGAATTTCGCTAAATATCACCACGAGTAGTGGGAGTATTTAGCGATATGCTCAATACAAAAATTCGTTTTCATTTATGAGAATCATCAAAATAAAAAAAAAAGAACGAATAAAGAATAAATATTTACGCATTTGATATCCTGCTATACTCGTGTTTTTTTAATTTTCATGTTTAATCTTATAGTTGTCGCAACCTAAAAAATAATAAAGACGAGTCTCATCGCAAGACTTTATTATTCGTTAAGCGTGACATTAAAAAAAACCGAGGAAAAGTCGACTTAATTCCTCTAGAAAAATGAAGGTTTTGAAAATGACCTTAAAAAAGACATGGAGTCGCCACCAATCTTTTTTAGCTAGGTGTGATCGGCCACCTATTAAAACCGGTTTTATAAAATATTTTAAAAATTAATTAAAACATTTTAAAAACCAATTTCAAGTCTGCGTTTTAAACCAGAGAAATCAAAGAAGCGGGTTCGGGAGTCGATTACGTGTGGGGAAGGATTAGCACCTCCACAACGCCCGTATAAATCGGTACCTTATTAATCGTGTGTTATCTCAAGTCTCGGTAAAAAGTTGGTTTTAAATTTAGTATTTCAAGTTAATTCCCAATTTAAAAATAATTCCATTTTTTATTGAAAATGATCCGGAATTTATAAATTCAAAATTTTCCTATATTCCCCAACAAACGTGGCAAAATATAGAAATTTTTATTAGTTTTGGAAAACTTTCCGAATCATTCTCTTTTTTTGAAAGAAAGATATTCCTTTATTAATGATAATTGATGATATTCCCTCCAGCAAACCCAGTAGAGAACTCATGAATTATTTTAACTCGGGAATATCTTTATTTTTATTGAAAACCATTATCTTTTGCAAACATTTAAAATAAATGAATATGTATATGCATGACATAAATAAAATAACATAGTAAAGTCTAAATAATATAATGCAACCTAAATGACATGAAAAATATGAATGGTATGGCATATAATTTAAATGACATGGAATAAAATAATGCTATCATATAATATGCACGAAAATAAAAATGCAATGCATGAAATGTATTTTTTTCCTTTAATTAAGGAAATCCGTATATCTAAAAGATATCCGGCTACCTTAGGAAAATATGTCAAATTAAATATTCTAAAACCAAAATACTTTGTGATTGTTTGAAAACAATTTTGAAAAGCTTGAATTAACAATAAAAACTGGGCTAAAATTTTTTAAATGGTTCTAATTTCCTAAGTTTAAAAAATCCGGACTTGACTACCCTTAACCCGGGATTTGAAAAACCATTTTTAGAGTTTAAAAGGCTTAGAAATCACCCTAAGTCAGTAGCTAACCCTCTTAATCAGCCCACTCTAAGTAAATTAACCAAAACAGAAAAATGGTTTTTCTTTAAATTCAAGAAAAAATCGGCTTAATTTTTTGATCAAAGATGAATTCCCAGAAAAACCAGAGATGTACGAGTTTTTGGAGGAGAAAAAAAAACTTCTTTGTTTTTCTTTAAATTCAATTCAGACTCCACTGTCCAGTTTTAATCCACGATTTTTTATCCTATTTTGAAAAATTCCAAAAATTCTAAAAAAAATACTGGAGATTCAGGACATGTAAAACTATACGATAAAAAATCGGCTTAATTTTTTGATCAAAGATGAATTCCCAGAAAAACCAGAGATGTACGAGTTTTTGGAGGAGAAAAAAACTGCTTTGTTTTTCTTTAAATTCAATTCTGACTCCACTGTCCAGTTTTAATCCACGATTTTTTATCCTATTTTTAAAAATTCCAAAAATTCTAAAAAAAATACTGGAGACTCAGGACATGTAAAACTACACGAGGAAAAATTTTCTTAATTTTGTGATCAAAGATGAATTCCCAGAAAAATCAGAGATGTACGAGTTTTTTTGAAAAAAACTGAAAAAAACTGCTTTGCCAACACATTTTTTTTCTTGATAAAATCATTTAAAAATCAAAATAAAAATATTTGAAACTCATAAAATGACTTGAAAGCAGTAGCTAGGACTTTTTGAAAGTTAGATAAAAATTGGCTAAGTAAAAAAATCACAAAGGTAGAATAATCAATTTGACAAAATCAATTTTCCACAAGTGTGCTCAAGAGAGCATGACCTTGAACCATTAATTGGCTCAAGTCATTATTCAAGTGGCATGAACATGAAATGCATGAAACAATGCAGCAAACATAATGCATGAAATGCATGGATCTAAACCTAAATGTAAGGAAAATGCATGACACAAATAATATGGCCTAGACCTAACATGAACTTGCATGACATTTAATGTAACCTAGACCTAAGACATGCATGGCATTTTCACAAACACAAGGCATGCTTAATTCAAAAATCCAACCAAATATCATGCAAATGCAAAAACCTAACAACTAGCATGACAAAAATACAACACACAATGCAAAACACATGGAGTAGCCAAATGGCCCCAAGCTTCAACAAGCATGGCATTTTCACAAACACTTGGTATGCTAGCATGAAAAACTAAGTCATAACACAAAAATCACACAAGCATTTTCACAAACACCTAATATACCAAATCTAAAACATGCTCACTAAGATATAAAACAAGAATCATGCAAAGAATCACACAAGCATTTTCACAAACACTTAATATGCTAACTCTAAAACATGCTCAAATTTAAACAACATGAAAACAGAAAATTAAAAATGCAAAAACATGATATCTAAGACATAAATGGCAACAAACAAAGCAACCAAATTAAATATAACTTAAGAACATGAAATAACATAATATTTAAAACATCAAAAATAAAGAAAATAGCATAAACAATATGGTAAAATGAATCAAAAACAACAACTTAAAATAAATAATGTAGGCCATTTGGCCATGGTGAGTTTATTGTAAAAACAAAATGTAAAAAAAAAAAAAATACTTAAGAAAGGAAATGAAGGAAGAACAAGAAACATTATTTTAAAATGAAAACTCACCAAGTAGAGATTAAAATAGCAAAAAATAAGAATAGAAAATGAAAGTGCAAGAGTTGGTGCTCAAGAGCAACCTCAAGAAGCTAATATTTCAAGCTTTTCTCTTCAAACTTTCCTTTTTTTCTAAACTTTTCTTTTTTTGCTCTCAACCAAGAAGATAAAAACTAAGAAAAACTAAAAGAAATCAGCCAAAATGGAAAAGAAAAAACAAAATCTGCCTCCTCCCTCTAGGGTTGGCCTAAATGATGCTTATATAGCCTCAAAGATGTTGTCATTTTTGTGTAACCTATTTTCCATCAAATTGCCAATAATTCAAGATGAAAAGTCATGAAATTACCACCTTTAGATTAGCATCTCAGCCCTCTCAAATTACAGCTATGCAAAAATAATGTTGACATCTTTCTTAACCTATGTGGTTTAATCACCATGGCTTGATCAACGAGAATGGTTAACTAACTCTTGATTTTTAACCACTTGATTGAAGAAAAAAAAATCAAGCTTCCTCCTTCCTTTGGGCTTGGGCAGGCCAGCACTTCTCTTTTCCAGCCCAGCTCTGATTTTTGAAAGGCCCAAAAAAGCCCTTTTCGGTTGCTTGGGTGAAATGACCATTTTGCCCCCCGGATGCAAGTAAATATCAAACGGACTCCAAATTCAATTTTTATTTTTTTAATACTTCCAAAATAATAAAATATTGAGTTCTGGAAGTTTTCAAAATTATCCGAGTCCGTTTGCTATTTATTTGGATTTTTTCTTCCCAAAATGTCCTTTTATGCCCCTACTTTTTAGCATTTTTTAAACGAGCTCCAAATCAAGATTTTTCTTCACCAATCTCTTCAAAATAATTAAAAAGTGTGATCTGGAAGTTTTCATAATTTTTGGAGCTCATTTGGTATTTTTTCGGGATTTATCGGCTTGAATTACTGCATAGGAGGCCCGGGATTTGGCCATTTTGCAAACGAACTCGGAATCAAGATTTTCTTTCGCCAATATCTTCCAAATAATTTAAAAATGAGATTTGCCAAATTTCAGAATTTTTGGAGTCCATTTGCTATTTTTCCGGGATTTATCTTTTTTTGCCCTTTAACCTCCGAAACCCGGTTTTGCTCAAAACAAGTCCGATTTTCAGATTTTCTTCAATCTGAGCCTTGGGCCATCCTTTTTAATCATTCCTCATCCATTGGGGGCTTTGGTCTTACCAAGTCGGGCCATTTCTGTGATTCTTCCCGATTTCACTGAAATCCACTAAAAATCCTAATTCTCGGTTTTCTCCCGGATTGACTTTTCTTTCGGTTTTTCTTGCAAGTGACTTCTCCATTACCCGTAGTCAGTGCTTATCTTTCATTTGGAACCTTCAATTTCGACCAGTTTGATCGTTTAAGCACTTTTCCCCAAATTTCTCGAATTAGGGTTTCTTTTCTACTGAATCTCCAAATCCCAACTTCCGAACTCCATATCTTTCAATGTAGACCTCGGATTATCAAAATTCTTTCGCCATTTTTCAATTGAACTTAAAATATTGATTTTGAAAGTGGGTTGACTTTTTCAGTAGTTGACTTTTTTGGGTTGACTTTTTCGGGGTTGACTTTTTCGGATTGACTTTTTTTCAAGTTTGTCTTTTTGTGCTCGCCCTCTTAAACTAAATCTCGGAGTACCACCTTCAGGATGAAAACAGTCTTTTTATACTCGGAAATATCAATATGGGAAGAAAACATACCTGTTTAGTGGTCCGGACAAAATTAGGTGTCTACAGCTGCCCCTCTTTGGCTATTGCTGAGAATCAGGAATCAGGCAAAGATAAACCAACACTAATTTTGTACGGTCAGTGAAATAACATGTGAAGGAAAGGGAAAGGGGTTTCTTTTTCATTTTCATTTTTCATTTTTTTTCATTTTTTTTTCATTTTCTATATTTTTTTTTATTTTTTTCATTTTTCATTTTTCATTTTCTACTTTTTTTTTTCTATTTTTTTCTCTTTTTCAATTTTTCAATTTAATTTTTTTTTGATTTTTTTTTTTTAACAATAAATTGAAGATTTTGTCCTTAAATTGAATTCCCTGCCTAAACAAGGCTCGATTCGTCTTAAGAAAACGAATTCGATTTTCAAAAGAAAAATTTATGCCCGAAGGTCTTTAAAATTGGTGCCCGGAGGTCTTAAAAAACTGGTGCCCGGAGGTCTTACCAATTGGTGCCCGGCGGCCTTACCCCTGAAAAAAGTTATGCCCGGAGGTCTTAAAGATGTTGCCCGGAGGTCTTACCTGTGATTTGAAAAATTATGCCCGAAGGTCTTAAAAATGGTGCCCATAGGCCTTACCCCTGAAAAAAGAGTTATGCCCGGAGGTTTTAAAGATGTTGCCCGGAGGTCTTACCTGTGATTTGAAAAATTATGCCCGGAGGTCTTAAAAATGGTGCCCATAGGCCTTACCCCTGAAAAAAAAAGTTATGCCCGGAGGTCTTAAAGATGTTGCCCGGAGGTCTTACCTGTGATTTGAAAAAAATACGCTTTATGCGACTTTAACAATGATGCCCAAAGGTCTTAAAAATGGTGCCCGGAGGTCTTACCCATAATTTGGAAGAAATGCGCTGTATGCGACTTTAAAAATGATGCCCGGAGGTCTTAAGAATGGTGCCCGGAGGCCTTACCCGTGATTTGGAAAAAATGCGCTGTATACGACTTTAAACATGATGCCCGGAGGTCTTAAGAATGGTGCCCGGAGGCCTTACCCATAATTTGGAAGAAATGCGCTGTATACGATTTTAAAAATGATGCCCGGAGGTCTTAAGAATGGTGCCCGGAGGCCTTACCCATAATTTGGAAGAAATTCGCTGTATGCGACTTTAAAAATGATGCCCGGAGGTCTTAAGAATGGTGCCCGGAGGCCTTACCCGTGATTTGGAAGAAATGCGCTGTATGCGACTTTAAAAATGATGCCCGGAGGTCTTAAGAATGGTGCCCGGAGGCCTTACCCATAATTTGGAAGAAATGCGCTGTATGCGACTTTAAAAATGATGCCCGAAGGTCTTAAGAATGGTGCCCGGAGGCCTTACCCGTGATTTGAAAAAAATGCGTTGTATGCGACTTTAAAAATGATGCCCGGAGGTCTTAAGAATGGTGCCCGGAGGCCTTACCCATAATTTGGAAGAAATGCGCTGTATGCGACTTTAAAAATGATGCCCGGAGGTCTTAAGAATGGTGCCCGGAGGCCTTACCCATAATTTGGAAGAAATGCGCTGTATGCGACTTTAAAAATGATGCCCGGAGGTCTTAAGAATGGTGCCCGGAGGCCTTACCCATAATTTGGAAAAAATGCGCTGTATGCGACTTTAAAAATGATGCCCGGAGGTCTTAAGAATAGTGCCCGGAGGCCTTACCCCTGAAAAAAGTTATGCCCGGAGGTCTTAAAGATGTTGCCCGGAGGTCTTACCTATGAATTATGCCCGGAGGTCTTAAAAATGGTGCTGAAGAATTGTTGAAAATTAACCTAAAGATTTTGAGAAGATGCGAATGCTTTTTGATGCAAATGCATATGTTGAATAAGATACGAAATGACTTAAACTGGTGCAAATGTCTTTAATGCAAATGTAAATGACTTGGATTGATGCCCATGTTTCATGATGCAGATGCCCCTACTAATTGTGTTCATGTAACTGGTTTATGAATGGTGTAACTACAATTACCACACATTAACGAAAATGCAATGATTCTAGAAATGATGCAATTGTTTGAGATGACACAAATACGAATTCCATGAAGAATGTAAATGTAAAGGTAAAACACAGATGCTTATGGAATAATGCCAATGCAAATACCCATGAATGATGCAAATGCTTGCCGACACTGTGTAGATGCAAAAGCTCGATAAAGAGATGAGTGCTCATGAGTGATGCAAGTGCCCCCGGCTGTTTTTCTAGACTTTGGCTTAGCCTTTCAAATTCATTTTTCCTCTTCAAATCAGAGTATATCTTCAATTCATTTTGGCTATTCTCTTTGCCCCAACAATTTTCAAACTTTCATCAACAGAGATCTGAACCGGGTTCTATTTCTTCTTCTCATATCTGGAAGTCAAGACCTATCCTGGCAGTTCTACACCTTTGAGTTAGAAAAATCCTTGTCTCATGCCAACATCAAAATGGGTATTTCAAAAATATTTTTATTTTCCCTTTTTGAAAAACAATTTTGCTTATTTAAGGAAAACTTCTAAGCCAAAATTTTTAACTCCACAGTGTATGATGTACAAATCTTTTGATGACTGATGATCACTGTTAGAAAATCCCCTAAGTATTAATTTGGGTTTTTCAATTTGAATTGACAAGGCTTGATACAACAAGATTTTGGTTTTTTCAGGAAAACTTCACAACAAAAATGTATGTCCCTTCTAGGCTCACAAATGGAACAGGTTTTATAAATCATGAATTCATTGAGAACCAAGCAAATTCAACATTCTTTTAGTTTCCATATCAAGGCTTTTTGACAAGCGTCAAGATTGGCCGGGATATTTAAATCGGAAAGTTTGATCTTGGAGGAAAAAAAGATTCAATTTTTGAAGACAATCCTCCGAATGAGAGCTGACAATTTGGGGGGTTCAGGAATTCCTAGATGTTCCTCGATGACCACTTTTTTTTAAATGACCTTCTTTTTTTTTTTTTGGTATTGGCACGGATGGCATTGAAAATTTCCAAATTTACTCTAGACCGCCCGTTTTTGGGTTTTCGCCCTAGAGTCCCATTCTTTCCTTTTTTTTTACCACACACTTGAGAATTCTAAATTCTTCCTTAGTGAAATGATAATTCGATGAGATGGGATAAAATCCGAGGAAAAACCCTTCAAATTAAATATTCATGCTTGATCAAAATGGACTTTTAAAGCATATAATGTAGGCCATGGCTCAGGGTTCAGAAAGAAAGGATAAATAGGCCCAAAATATGTGTTTGAGGGTAATCAGATCAAGGATCATTTCTTGAGGAGGATTCCCTTTGAAGCATTTGTCCCTTATTGGACATTTCTTTCCTTTTGACTTTGCTCTTTTTCTTCCTTGCTCTTGGCTTTCAATTTGCCATGTCTTTCACACACATTTTCTTTTTCATTGTGTTTTTCTTTTTTTTTTCTTGGCTTTCATTTCACCATCTTTTTCTCTTCTTTTTCTTTGACAGAGTGAGCCCGTATTTATTCGGGGCTCCATTTGCTTTGTGTCTGTCCTTTAGCTATCACTCATTTCTCAATGATCTTTGAAAAGATCTTTCCTCGCATTTGCCCCCCAGTGTAGAGGGTAATCCTTGATCAGGGTTCAAAGAAGAAAGAATTTTTTTGGCTCAAAAGGGGTGACTATGGATAATTTCTTTTTGTGTGAAAGGGATATGAAAGATGGCCATTTCTCATGTCAAGCACAAATATTCACATTGAAAAGCAATCCCTAGGGGAAATAGATATTCAGAATTTCATTTTGCACTTTGGAATCATCCGAATTCTCATATGCATGATATCACAATTTTTTTTTTTTGTTTTTTTTTTCGTTGCATGCCCCCAATAGTTCATGCATTAGCCCATCCTTCTTCACTATGTATCCATCATTTCCACATATGATGCCCCAATTTGATTAGCCATGCGAATTTGTATCAACGAGAAACATGGCAAGTCTAGGTCTGTTTTGAAAAGGCTGAGTTTCCAATCTGAGTTCTTTGAAGAGACAAGGAAAACATGACCCAAAAGCAGGTTTTCTCTGGGACAAGGGATAATCTAGTTTAATCATTGTGCCCCAAGGTGTCAATCATGAAGTGATGTCTGGGCAATTAGTGTTTTGTGGTCATTGGGAAAGGTCATGAATGGTTTTAGCACAATCCTGACACACACCAAATTATCAAAATCTGGATTCTTGAAAGAATGTCTCATTTGTTTGATTTTCAAGGAATTTGAAAATTTTCAAAAAGTTCGTTCCTTTGTTCATAGCCTAGACTAAGATCTAAGTCTTTGCTTATTCTGTGATGACAATGGTTTTATGAAGTCAAATCATTCATATTCCTTGAAGCATTAGGTCTTTCAAGTGGTCTCGGTTCAAAGGATTTAGGCTTAGGAAAGCCTAAAAGAGAAGGCTGAAGGTATTGGGTCATTTCTAACAATGATCATCAATATTCTCAAGATTGTTCATTATTTCATGTGAAAACCACTTATTTATTGTGTACCACAAATTTTCTCAAAGTTTCATTTTTTTTTTTTTTACAATTTCAAATTTATTGCTAAAATAAAATGAACACAAAATATTAAAATTCAAAATTTATTTATTTCATGTAGATGTCATCATGAGACAAGAGCTTTCATCATCAAAGTGTATAGAAAAATATGCATCAGAATGCTCCTATTGACATGCTTTCAAAGATAACAAATCTTATCCTCAAAATTCTTCAAGAGGAAATCAATCTATGGTAAAACAGATTTCCAATGTTCGATAAGCTCTGGAATCCAAATGCCATTGTGGACAAGACCCTCAATTCTTTCCTTCAGTTTTCTGCATTTTTAGTCGAATGCCCAATTGCCCCAATATGATACTCGCACTTGCTGTTGGGGTCATAGCTTTTAGCTGACGAAGAAAACTCTTCAAAGCTAAGCCAATTTCTATTTCATCTTATTAATGTGTTTCATGATGAATGAGCTATGAATGTCATGAGTGCAATTTGATGCATGTGAAGGATAAACAAAGTTATGTGTGGTCATATACAGTGGAAACATGTTGACCATGTATGTTATAAATGCAACACGATGCCAACATGATGCATTTAAAGAATAAGAAAAACCAATGCATGGATATATGCAATGAATGACCATGTATGTTCCAAATGCATTTCTCAATGAATGATCATATACACTATGAATGCCACACAATGTCAATTATGATGCATGTGAAGAATAAATGATTGACACAGAGTATATACAAAGAAAGTCATGCTGGCCGTGTATGTCATGAACGCAACCTGATGCCAATATGACAAATTAATGCATGAGCATATCATGATGACTATGTATGCCATGAATGCACCCTGATGCTAACATGATGCATGTAAAGAAAGAATAAATTGATATATGAATAGATACAGAAAAATCATGCTGACTATGAATGCATGAATGCAACTTGATGCTACCATGATGCATATGGAGAAAGAATAAATTGATAATGGATATATACAGAAAAATCATGCTGACTATGAATGCATGAATGCAACTGGATGCCAACATGATGCATGTAAAGAAAGAATAAATTGATATATGGATATATACAAAAAAAATCATGCTGACTATGAATGCATGAATGCAACTTGATGCCAACATGATGCATATGAAGAAAGAATAAATTGATACATAAGTATATACAAATAATGACCATGCATGTCATAAACGTATCTTACAATGAATGACCATGCATGCTATGACTATAACATGATGTCAAAATGATACATGCAAAAATAAATGAATTAACACAAAGGTATATACAAAGAAATCAATGATTACACGAAATTGGTGGGACCTAAATCTTGGTTATTCAAAAATCTCATTATGCAAGATTTGCCTCCAATTTTTTTTTTTGATAAACCAATCACATCATTTTCAAAAGAATTTCAGGGTGGATCTTACTATGGTACAATATGCAAATGTTCATGTGACACTACCGGTTTTATGAAATCATCAAATTAAATTACCAACTGTTTATTGCAAAGAATGAGATCAATAATACAACCAAAAATGTATATGCCCCATTCACACATGCATGAAATGTGCAACATGCAAAAATGCTTGAAAAAAGATTTTTTTTTTTTTTTTTTTTAAAAACAGCTAATGAACATCTGCCCCAGCAATATCTGCTTATTTAGGCATCACGATGCCATCGAGGCAGAGTATCACATTTATTACGGGCGATGTACGTACATCGTTGCCCGATCTACCACACTTATTCGGAGTGTAAAATAGGTAACAAAAAGTTTAGAAATGTCCCTCCATGTGTTCCTATTTTCGGTATGTCTAACGGAAATTCGGCATGGCTTCGCCTAGGTTCACTATATGAGGGTGAATCGGTTCTAAGGCCCCGAATTGTTCCTCACTGTCGCCGGTGAAGGCTAGTAAGGCACCCCGATAAAAGCGGGTTCAATTCGTTAGAGTATATTTTCCTATGCCCATGCGGAGGATCATCACGAAGGCATTAGGTACTTTATACTCCGAAAGTGTTTCACTAGCCCATACGGAGGATCAATCACGAAGGCTTAGTTACTTTACTTCCACTTAAAAGGACGGAACCCGGGTAGAGGATTCATGTTATGCAAATGCACGTGTAGTGTGTGTGGAGGAATAACAAACCTTTCACTACCTATTTTACAAACCTTATTCTAAATGCCCTAGCAATTAAAACATTCAAGAATAGTGTAACGCATTAACCAACAAGCAATTATAATATACAACCTAAATAACTAGAGAACAATAATAAAATGCATGCACATGAGAATGAACATTTTTAAAAACATTTTATTATTTTCAAAATTCTCTTTATTAGAAAAATGTGGGAATTAAAATTAAATACCAATTAAACCAACCAAAACTGAGACTTTGATAAGACACGACTATTTCTAGGCCTGACTCTCTAATAGTCCCCAGTGGAGTCGCCAAGCTGTCGCAACCTAAAAAATAATAAAGACGAGTCTCATCGCAAGACTTTATTATTCGTTAAGCGTGACATTAAAAAAAACCGAGGAAAAGTCGACTTAATTCCTCTAGAAAAATGAAGGTTTTGAAAATGACCTTAAAAAAGACATGGAGTCGCCACCAATCTTTTTTAGCTAGGTGTGATCGGCCACCTATTAAAACCGGTTTTATAAAATATTTTAAAAATTAATTAAAACATTTTAAAAACCAATTTCAAGTCTGCGTTTTAAAAAAGAGAAATCAAAGAAGCGGGTTCGGGAGTCGGTTACGTGTGGGGAAGGATTAGCACCCCCACAACGCCCGTATAAATCGGTACCTTATTAATCGTGTGTTATCTCAAGTCTCGGTAAAAAGTTGGTTTTAAATTTAGTATTTCAAGTTAATTCCCAATTTAAAAATAATTCCATTTTTTATTGAAAATGATCCGGAATTTATAAATTCAAAATTTTTCTATATTCCCCAACAAACGTGGCAAAATATAGAAATTTTTATTAGTTTTGGAAAACTTTCCGAATCATTCTCTTTTTTTGAAAGAAAGATATTCCTTTATTAATGATAATTGATGATATTCCCTCCAGCAAACCCAGTAGAGAACTCATGAATTATTTTAACTCGGGAATATCTTTATTTTTATTGAAAACCATTATCTTTTGCAAACATTTAAAATAAATGAATATGTATATGCATGACATAAATAAAATAACATAGTAAAGTCTAAATAATATAATGCAACCTAAATGACATGACAAATATGAATGGTATGGCATATAATTTAAATGACATGGAATAAAATAATGCTATCATATAATATGCACGAAAATAAAAATGCAATGCATGAAATGTATTTTTTTCCTTTAATTAAGGAAATCCGTATATCTAAAAAGATATCCGGCTACCTTAGGAAAATATGTCAAATTAAATATTCTAAAACCAAAATACTTTGTGATTGTTTGAAAACAATTTTGAAAAGCTTGAATTAACAATAAAAACTGGGCTAAAAATTTTTAAATGGTTCTAATTTCCTAAGTTTAAAAAATCCGGACTTGACTACCCTTAACCCGGGATTTGAAAAACCATTTTTAGAGTTTAAAAGGCTTAGAAATCACCCTAAGTCAGTAGCTAACCCTCCTAATCAGCCCACTCTAAGTAAATTAACCAAAACAGAAAAATGATTTTTCTTTAAATTCAATTCTGACTCCACTGTCCAGTTTTAATCCACGATTTTTTACCCTATTTTTAAAAATTCCAAAAATTCTAAAAAAAATACTGGAGACTCAGGACATGTAAAACTATACGAGAAAAAATCGGCTTAATTTTTTGATCAAAGATGAATTCCCAGAAAAACCAGAGATGTACGAGTTTTTGGAGGAGAAAAAAAAACTGCTTTGTTTTTCTTTAAATTCAATTCTGACTCCACTGTCCAGTTTTAATCCACGATTTTTTATCCTATTTTGAAAAATTCCAAAAATTCTAAAAAAAAATACTGGAGACTCAGGACATGTAAAACTATACGAGAAAAAATCGGCTTAATTTTTTTATCAAAGATGAATTCCCAGAAAAACCAGAGATGTACGAGTTTTTGGAGGAGAAAAAAACTGCTTTGTTTTTCTTTAAATTCAATTCTGACTCCACTGTCCAGTTTTAATCCACGATTTTTTATCCTATTTTAAAAATTCCAAAAATTCTAAAAAAAATACTGGAGACTCAGGACATGTAAAACTACACGAGGAAAAATTTTCTTAATTTTGTGATCAAAGATGAATTCCCAGAAAAATCAGAGATGTACGAGTTTTTTTGAAAAAAACTGAAAAAAACTGCTTTGCCAACACATTTTTTTTCTTGATAAAATCATTTAAAAATCAAAATAAAAATATTTGAAACTCATAAAATGACTTGAAAGCAGTAGCTAGGACTTTTTGAAAGTTAGATAAAAATTGGCTAAGTAAAAAAATCACAAAGGTAGAATAATCAATTTGACAAAATCAATTTTCCACAAGTGTGCTCAAGAGAGCATGACCTTGAACCATTAATTGGCTCAAGTCATTATTCAAGTGGCATGAACATGAAATGCATGAAACAATGCAGCAAACATAATGCATGAAATGCATGGATCTAAACCTAAATGTAAGGAAAATGCATGACACAAATAATATGGCCTAGACCTAACATGAACTTGCATGACATTTAATGTAACCTAGACCTAAGACATGCATGGCATTTTCACAAACACAAGGCATGCTTAATTCAAAAATCCAACCAAATATCATGCAAATGCAAAAACCTAACAACTAGCATGACAAAAATACAACACACAATGCAAAACACATGGAGTAGCCAAATGGCCCCAAGCTTCAACAAGCATGGCATTTTCACAAACACTTGGTATGCTAGCATGAAAAACTAAGTCATAACACAAAAATCACACAAGCATTTTCACAAACACCTAATATACCAAATCTAAAACATGCTCACTAAGATATAAAACAAGAATCATGCAAAGAATCACACAAGCATTTTCACAAACACTTAATATGCTAACTCTAAAACATGCTCAAATTTAAACAACATGAAAACAGAAAATTAAAAATGCAAAAACATGATATCTAAGACATAAATGGCAACAAACAAAGCAACCAAATTAAATATAACTTAAGAACATGAAATAACATAATATTTAAAACATCAAAAATAAAGAAAATAGCATAAACAATATGGTAAAATGAATCAAAAACAACAACTTAAAATAAATAATGTAGGCCATTTGGCCATGGTGAGTTTATTGTAAAAACAAAATGTAAAAAAAAAAAAAATACTTAAGAAAGGAAATGAAGGAAGAACAAGAAACATTATTTTAAAATGAAAACTCACCAAGTAGAGATTAAAATAGCAAAAAATAAGAATAGAAAATGAAAGTGCAAGAGTTGGTGCTCAAGAGCAACCTCAAGAAGCTAATATTTCAAGCTTTTCTCTTCAAACTTTCCTTTTTTTCTAAACTTTTCTTTTTTTGCTCTCAACCAAGAAGATAAAAACTAAGAAAAACTAAAAGAAATCAGCCAAAATGGAAAAGAAAAAACAAAATCTGCCTCCTCCCTCTAGGGTTGGCCTAAATGATGCTTATATAGCCTCAAAGATGTTGTCATTTTTGTGTAACCTATTTTCCATCAAATTGCCAATAATTCAAGATGAAAAGTCATGAAATTACCACCTTTAGATTAGCATCTCAGCCCTCTCAAATTACAGCTATGCAAAAATAATGTTGACATCTTTCTTAACCTATGTGGTTTAATCACCATGGCTTGATCAAAGAGAATGGTTAACTAACTCTTGATTTTTAACCACTTGATTGAAGAAAAAAAAATCAAGCTTCCTCCTTCCTTTGGGCTTGGGCAGGCCAGCACTTCTCTTTTCCAGCCCAGCTCTGATTTTTGAAAGGCCCAAAAAAGCCCTTTTCGGTTGCTTGGGTGAAATGACCATTTTGCCCCCCGGATGCAAGTAAATATCAAACGGACTCCAAATTCAATTTTTCTTTTTTTAATACTTCCAAAATAATAAAATATTGAGTTCTGGAAGTTTTCAAAATTATCCGAGTCCGTTTGCTATTTATTTGGATTTTTTCTTCCCAAAATGTCCTTTTATGCCCCTACTTTTTAGCATTTTTTAAACGAGCTCCAAATCAAGATTTTTCTTCACCAATCTCTTCAAAATAATTAAAAAGTGTGATCTGGAAGTTTTCATAATTTTTGGAGCTCATTTGGTATTTTTCCGGGATTTATCGGCTTGAATTACTGCATAGGAGGCCCGGGATTTGGCCATTTTGCAAACGAACTCGGAATCAAGATTTTCTTTCGCCAATATCTTCCAAATAATTTAAAAATGAGATTTGCCAAATTTCAGAATTTTTGGAGTCCATTTGCTATTTTTCCGGGATTTATCTTTTTTTGCCCTTTAACCTCCGAAACCCGGTTTTGCTCAAAACAAGTCCGATTTTCAGATTTTCTTCAATCTGAGCCTTGGGCCATCCTTTTTAATCATTCCTCATCCATTGGGGGCTTTGGTCTTACCAAGTCGGGCCATTTCTGTGATTCTTCCCGATTTCACCGAAATCCACTAAAAATCCTAATTCTCGGTTTTCTCCCGGATTGACTTTTCTTTCGGTTTTTCTTGCAAGTGACTTCTCCATTACCCGTAGTCAGTGCTTATCTTTCATTTGGAACCTTCAATTTCGACCAGTTTGATCGTTTAAGCACTTTTCCCCAAATTTCTCGAATTAGGGTTTCTTTTCTACTGAATCTCCAAATCCCAACTTCCGAACTCCATATCTTTCAATGTAGACCTCGGATTATCAAAATTCTTTCGCCATTTTTCAATTGGACTTAAAATCTTGATTTTGAAAATGGGTTGACTTTTTCAGTAGTTGACTTTTTAGGGTTGACTTTTTCGGGGTTGACTTTTTCGGGTTGACTTTTTTTCAAGTTTGTCTTTTTGTGCTCGCCCTCTTAAACTAAGTCTCGGAGTACCACCTACAGGATGAAAACAGTCTTTTTATACTCGGAAACATCAATATGGGAAGAAAACATACCTGTTTAGTGGTCCGGACAAAATTAGGTGTCTACAATAGTTATGTATTTAATCATATGTCTGATATGCTAAGTCGTATGTATCCGATATCTAAATATTCGCATCATACGCATTTAAATAAAAATGGATGTAAATTGCCGACGACGGAATTCGAAGGATATCACGGTTGTGATTCCTAAGATATCTCGAGGTGAGAAGATCTCGTTAAATACCACCAAGAGTGTTGGGAATATTTAATGAGTATTGTCGATAACAAATTTATGTTCACTTTCGTTTTTGGAAAAAATAATAACAGTTCAAAAAATTCAAAAAATAATAAACATGTTTTTTTTTAAAAAATAAAATAAAATAAAATAAAAGAGAATTATTTTTAAATAGTGATGTCAAGTCCATTAAGTCGAGATTTAAGATAACACGTGATTAAATGGTACCGTTTTCTAAACGGGCGTTGCGGGGGTGCTAATCCTTCCCCGCACGTAACCGACTCCCGAACCCAATTTTGTTTTTCACTCTGGTTCAAAGCGCGGACTTCGAAATTGGTTTTACAAAAAATGTTTTAATTAATTTTAAAATATTTTACTAAAACCGGTTTTAATAGGTGGCCAATCACACCTAGCAAAAAAGATTAGTGGCGACTCCATATTGTGTTTTCAAATTCGTCTTAGCGGTCGAAAAAACCGTTATGACAGCTTGGCGACTCCACTGGGGACGCTTTGAGAGTCGAGCCACAAATTGATCATGTGTTATTTTAAAATCTCGATTGATGGATTTAATCGGTATTTAATTTTAATTATCTTTATTTTCTTTCTTTCTTTCTTTTTATTTTGCTTTCATTTACATCTTGATATTTGTTAATTCTTTATTCATATTTTTTGTGTCGTTTATTTTTTTTTTTTAATAATTATGGAATGTTTAGAATAAAGGGTCGTAGACAAATAGTCGAGAGTTTGTTTGTTCCTTCTCACACACGAGCACGTGCATTTCATACATAAGCTCTATACCCGAGCTTTATCCCTTTAGGTGGAAGTAAAGTACCTACGCTCTCGTGAGGTAATAACCTCCGCATGGGCTAGCGAAACACACTCGGAGTAATAAAGTACCTACGCTTTCGTGAGGTGATAATCTTCGCATAAGCCCGGGAAATATACTCCAACAAATTGAATCCGTTTCAATCGGGAGGCTTTACTAGCCTTCACGGGCGACAGTGAGGAGCAATTTGGAGCCTTTTAGAACCTAACTCAACCTCATGTAGTGAACTTGGGTAAAGCCATATCGAATTTTCGATCGGATATCCTCGAAATTAGGAAGGGACATTTGTGATCTTTCGCTATTTGTTTACATTTCGAACAAACACTGTAAATCGGGTAATGATGAACGTACATCGTGCTACCCGCAATAAGTTTCATTTTTCGCTCCGAAGGCACCGTGATGCTTAAATAAGTTGATACTGTCGGGGCAAATGTTCGTTAACTTTTTGAGTTTGTAAATATGAAATTTTTTTCTTTTCGTACATCTCGTACATTTCATGCATTGATGCACTTGTAAATAAAGCATTTACATTTATAATTGTATTTTTGATTTCACGGTGACAATAATCTCATTTGATAAATTGCATAAACACTTGTTGTTGATTAAATGAGAATTGCAAACCGATAGTGTTGAATAAATATTTGGACATCTGTGCCATAATAAGATCCAGTACCCCAAAAGTTTTTGATGGAAATTGGTTTTTGAAAATAATATTTTGGTTTTTGCGGGAAAAATATGTTTTAAAAAATTTTTTGCGGATTGAATTTGGGGGGGGCAAGTTTTGTGCAATAAAATTGTTGAATAATTAAGTTCAGTCAATCATGTTAATCTAATTATTGAATAGTTTTCTGTATATATTCGTGCATTAATTTGTTTATTCTTTAGACAAACCAAATTAGCATCATTTTGCAATCATAACATGCACGGTCATTCATTGTAGAATACATTAGTGACATACATGATCATTCTCCGTGTATACTAGAATATCAATTTATTTATTCTTTACATGCATCATATCGACATCGTGATTGCATTCATAGCAATAAGGTCATGCATTCGTGACATACATGGTCACTCATTGTACATGCTCATGCATTAATTTGTTTATTCTTTACATGCATCATATGGGCATCGTGTTACATTCACGGCATTCATAGTTCATGCATCATGAAACACATTCGGAGAATAAAAAAGAAGTCGGCTTAGCTTTGAAAACTTTGAAAGGATTTCTCTTCCAAATCAGAGGTATAAGAATCACTGCATACCTCTATGACACAGGCCGGAACCATGGAGGATGAACAAAATAGACTGGATAGAGCACAGAGAGAATTACAAGAACAGTTAGCCAGATCTCAGCAAGAAACACGAGAACAAATAACAAAATCTCAAGAGGAGTCACGCGAGCAAATAGACAAGATGGTTGAGATGATGACTAGGCTGACCCGAGGAAAATGGGTTGCTGAAGGATCGATCATAAGGGGAGAACCTCGACCTCAAGTAAACAACAACGAAGATCCGATTTACTCACCAAGTCAACAAGGCCGAGGACAATTTCAATTGAACTCGGAATTTCACCCCTCAGACCCAGTTATTATTCCAAGCCAAGATGGTTCACTAGAACAAGAAAAGCTAAAAAAACGTGTGGCAAAGCAAGTGGAAGACACAGAAGTGCAACAGAAGTATGATCTGTTTGAAGAGAGACTCAAAGCCATAGAAGGAATAGACGTTTTTGGGAATACGGATCCGAATGAGCTCAGCTTGGTCCCAGATTTGGTGATTCCGCTAAAATTCAAGGTCCCTGAATTTGAAAAGTATGACGGATCGAAATGTCCATCAATCCACATCATGATGTTTTGTCGAAAAATGGCTGGCTACACCAACAATGACAAGCTGTTAATCCACTGCTTCCAAGACAGTCTAACAGGGTCAGCTGCAAGATGGTATAATCAGTTGGATCGAGACTATATCCGTTCTTGGAAAGATCTGGCAAAAGCTTTCAAGACTCAGTATAAACACATGATCGACATGGCACCAGATAGGTTAACATTGCAGAATATGGGAAAGAAGCATACGGAAGGTTTTAAGGAATATGCCCAACGATGGAGAGATATGGCAACACAGGTGCAACCACCACTCACTGAGAGAGAAAATACTGTGCTGTTCATCGGTACATTAACGGCACCTTATTATGACAGGATGGTTGGCAATGCCTCAAGAAATTTCGCTGATATGGTTATTTCTGGTGAGATGATCGGGAATGCTATCAAGAACGGAAAAATCGAAGGAGATAAGACATCCAATGCCGAGAGAAACGAGGCACCTAAAAGTAAGGAGGAACATGTCCAGGCTATGAGAGAATTCACTCCATATCCCCGAGTCTCTACATATCAATCATGTTACTCTACCAATGTCTCTCAAGTCATTATCCTTACCTTCCAAATATTCAAACACCTAATCCTATGTCAGCCCCTGCAACTAGGCCGGCTTCCCAGAAACGTCCGCGGGGCAACCAAGAGAAATTTTCAATCCCAATCTCCGACCTGTTGCAATTACTAATGAGGAACCAATACCTCACCCCTGTGCCTTTGAAAACAGCTCCAAACCCATCAGCAAGGAGTTATGACCCGAACAGCAAGTGCGAGTATCACATGGGGGCAATTGGACATTCAACTGAAAAATGCAGACAACTGAAGGAAAAGATTGAAGGTCTTGTCCACGATGGCATTTTGACTCCAGAGCTAGTCGAACAGTGGAAATCCGCATTGCCATAAATCGGTTTTCTTCGCCACGGGTTTTGAGGATAAGAATGGTTACCTTTAAAAGCATGTCAACAAGCATTGAGGAATATGCATGTAGTTCTATGCCTCATCATGAAAGCACTTGTCTTATGTTGGCATCCACATGAAATAAATAAATTTTGAATTTCAAATGCTTTGTGCTTACTGTGTTTTAATAATAATTTGAATTTGCAAAAATAAGCATCAAGGAAATTCTTGATTTTGAAGAGCGCGTTCTTAAAAGAAAAAAAATCTTTCTTCACGTTAAGAAATGATGAAATATCTTGAGATTATTGATGATCAATGTTAGAAATGACCCAACACCCTTTCCCCTCTCTTTCGGACTTGCCTATGCTTGAATCCTTTGAGTTTGAAACAGTCAATGCTTCCAGGAATATATTGTTGAATTTCAGAAACCATAGTCAGTGCAATAAGAAAAATGCAGATCCTAGTTTAGGTTATGAGCAATGGAACAAACTTTAATCCGAGCTTTTTGGTGTCTCAAACAAGTGAAACCTTTTTCAAGAATCCAGATTATGGTAAATTGATGTTTGTCAAGGTTATGCCAAAACCATTCACATCCCTTTCCGTAACCACAAAACAAGAGTTGCCCAGACATCACTTCATGATTAACGTCTCAGGTAACAATGACTAAACCTGATTTTCTCATATTCCTAGAAAAAAAGCTATTTTTGAGCCATATTCTTTCTTGTCCCCTCGGAAAGCCAAAAAGACTTGAGGTGTTCCTCGTTATGATACGAATTCTCATTTGTATGACCAATCAAATGGCGCATCATTTGTAGATACGGAGGACACGTGGCGAATAAAGATGAAGTAATTTTCGGAGCATGCATAAAAAAAAATGAAAAAAAAAGAAAAGAAAGAAAATGAAAAACAAGTGTGACATCATGCATTTATGAAATTCAATATGGTTTCAAGAAAGAAAAAACCTTTTCATTATTTTCCTCTAGGGAATAACTCTTCGATGTACGTGCTTGTGTTCGAGATGAAAAATGGCCATCTTTCATCATCCTTTCACAAATTATAAAATATCCTTTTGCTACCCCTTTTGAGCCTAGTGAATACTTTTGTTCTTTCAACCCCGATCAAGGATTACCCCCCACACTAGGGGGCAAATGCGAGGAAGGATCTTTTCAAATGTCACAGATAATGAAGTCTTAGTTCAAAGACGAAAAAAAGAATACCGTGAATCAAAGAGAAATTTGAGCTTTCAAATAACTACGGGCTCACCTTGTCAAAATAGAAATGCAAAAAAAAAAAGGGAGATAAAAAGAAAAATGAAAGCAAAAAAATAGAAAAAGAAGAAAAGAACGGATGAAAATCATCGAATAAAGAGAAAGCTCAGAAAAGACAAATGTTTCGAAGAGAATCCTCCTCATGAAATGATCCTTGATTTGATCACCTTAAACACATGTTTGGGCCTATTTATCTTTTTTTTTTTTTCAGAACCTCGAACCTTGGCCTACATTACGTATCTTGAAAAGACCATTTTGATCGAGCATGGCCATTTAAATTGATGAGTCTATTCTTAGAGAAATGCATGAGACTTCGGTCTCCTTTCTGGTTAAAAAACCTTTTTGGATAAGTCTTGATTTCTTGAATGCATGGTGAAACATTTAATGCAAAAAATGAAAAAATGGAAAGAAGGAGACTCTAGGGTGAAAACCCAACACGGGCAGTCTAGAGTAAAATGGGAGAATTTCGGTGCCGTTTATGGTATTGTCAAGGCCATAACCAAAGAAGAGATCATTTTGAAGAAATCAAGGAACATCTGAGAATTCCAAAATATCCCAAAACTGTCAACTCTCGTTTGGAGGGTTGACTTTAAAAAATCGAGACCGTTTTCCTTTTCAGAATTAACTTTCCAGTTTGAACATCCCAGCTAGTCTTGACGTTTGTCAAAACGCCATAATTTGGAAGCTAAAAGAAGGTTGAATTTGTTTGAGTCCAAGAAATCATGTTCTATAAAATCTGTTCCATTTGTGAGTCTAGAAAGGATATGCATTTTTCTTGTTGTGAAGTCTCCTTGGATCAATCAAAATCTTGTTGTACCAAGCCTTTCGATTTAATTTGAAAAAAGCCGAATGAACACTCAGAAAAACTTCTAACAGTGATCATCAATTTTTAAGAGGTTTGGATATCAGATGATGACATTTTCAGCTCAAAAGTTTTCAGTGAATGAGCAAATATTTTTCAAAAAAAAAAGAGCAAGCAAAAGCAGATAAATAAAAATATTTTTGGAAGAAACCATGTTCGATGTTGGCATAAGGCAAAGGTTCTTCTGGCCCAGAGGTATGGAACTATTGAGGTAGAAGAAATGAACACTCGGACTCCAGTTGATAAAATTTTGAAAAACTATCGGGGCAAAGAGATAGTTCCAAAGTGAAGAAAAGGTTGATCTCTTACGAGGCACGAGCGTTTCAGGATACACTCTGTTTCGGAGAGGAAAAACAATTGAAAAAGCTAAACCAAGATTCGCATCATTCATGAACATTCGCATATTTATTAAGTTTTGCATCTGCATCGTGTCGTAAAATGTGTACATTGTTCGTGGGTACTTGAACATGCATCATCAGGGGCATATGCATTGACTCCGTATGACATTCACATTTCATGCATGACATTGACTATTTGAAATTTTGATATTTGAATTCGAATATTCAGTGAGATTTTCTTCCAAGATGTGATTGTGAAAGATATTCAGGTATGATCACCAAGACCTCCGGGCACCTCTTTAAAAAAAAAAAAACCTCCGGGTTACCTCTCTTAAGTCCTCCGGGCACAGGAAAAGAAAAAAAAATAAAAAAAAAATAGAAGACCTCCGGGCATCTGTTTTAAAACCTTCGGGTTACTTTTTTAAGACCTCCGGGCACAGCAAAAAAGAGAAAAAAGAAAAAAAAAACCTCCGGGCACCTGTTCTAAGACCTCCGGGCACCGTTTTTAAAACCTCTGGGTTACCTTTTTCAGACCTCCGGGCATTGTTTTCAAAGAAAAGACATTTTCAAAAAGACCTCTGGGCACCTGTTTCAAGACCTTCGGGCATTATTCTCAAAAATATGGATAAGACCTCCGGGCGCCATTTTCAAGGAAAAGACATTTTTAAAGACCTCCGGGCACCTGTTTCAAGACCTCCGGGCATTATTCTCAAAAATCATGGATAAGACCTTCGGGCGCCATCTTCAAGGAAAAGACATTTTTAAAGACCTCCGGGCACCTGTTTCAAGACCTCCGGGCGTTATTCTCAAAAATCATGGATAAGACCTCTGGGCGCCATTTTCAAGGAAAAGACATTTAAAGACCTTCGGGCACCTGTTTCAAGATCTCCGAGCATTATTCTCAAAAGTTATGTTCTCAAGACCTCTGGGCACTATTCTAAAAAATCATTGACAAAGACCTTTGGGCATGATCCTCAAAGTCAATAATAAGACCTCCGGGCACCACTTTCAAAGAAGTAACATTTTTAGACCTCCAAGTATCTGCTTTCAAAAACCTCCGGGTAACATCTTTCAAAATAACATTTTTCAAAACCTCCGGGTACCATTTTCAATTCTTGCGAAGTCAAACTCGTTACTTTAAGAAAGGTCGAGCCTCGGTATGATTAGTCAAGTGGAGATATCTGAAGAATCTGACAAGGAATTTCAAAACTAAACGAGAAAGAGATGGGGATATCCAGAATGAGTCTTCACTTTCGTAAGACTAAGGTAGTAAGTGAGGTGATGATCTAAGTTGTGTTCAAACTCATTGTCAAAAATTCGAAGTTCGTTTTTAAATTCAAAGTCGTGGAGCCTCTAATGAGAGGAGCAATTTATTTTCCAAGTGATGGAGCCTCTGATGAGAGGAGCAATTTATTTTCAAAGTCGTGGAGCCTCTGATGAGAGGAGCAATTTATTTTCCAAGTGATGGAGCCTCTGATGAGAGGAGCAATTTATTTTCAAAGTTGTGGAGCCTCTGATGAGAGGAGCAATTTATTTTCAAAGTTGAAGTTGTGGAGCCTCTGATGAGAGGAGCAATTTATTTTCAAAGTTGTGGAGCCTCTGATGAGAGGAGCAATTTATTTTCAAAGTTGTGGAGCCTCTGATGAGAGGAGCAATTTATTTTCAAAGTTGTGGAGCCTCTGATGAGATGAGCAATTTCTTTTCAAAGTTGTGGAGCCTCTGATGAGAGGAGCAATTTATTTTTCCAAGTGGTAGAGCCTCTGATGAGAGGAGCATTTTAAATTTCAAAGTTGTGGAGCCTCTGATGAGAGGAGCAATTTATTTTTCAAGTGATAGAGCCTCTGATGAGAGGAGCAATTTATTTTTCAAGTGATAGAGCCTCTGATTAGAGGAGCAATTTATTTCCCAAATGATAGAGCCTCGCTAAAAATGGATCTCTACAACCGGACAAAATTGGCTATATCGTCTTTGCCCTATTCCTGATTCTCAGCAATGTGCAAAGAGGGGCAGCTGTAATAACCAATTTTCGCCCGGGTCGGATCTGAATCCGACCCGGGCCATTTGCAAACAGGGCCTGCTATTTAGCAGGCCCAATCTGCAAACCCAACCCAACCAACAGGCCCAAGCCCAGCAGGCCCAATCCGGCCCAACCTAACCCTAACCAGAAACCATACCCCAACCAGAAACCCTGCAACCACTTACCCTGCAACCACCTCCCCTGCCGTACACGCCACCCCTTTACCCACCTGCACACGCCACCCACCTGCACTACCCAACCCCTAGCCCTCTGCCCACACGCCACCCTCCATAAAGACCCACCCCTCACCAAAAAGAAGGGAGAGAGATCGCCGAGGCCCCTCAGCTAGAGAGGACCCCTCATTCACAGCCACGGACCCCCCCATTCAGAACCTCCCTGCAAAAAAAAAAAAAAACACACAAACACCATAAAGAAAGGGGGAAGACAAGTTTCGGTTTCGAATTTAAGGGTTTTAAAGCGATTCGAATCGCTTGCACGCGGAAGAGGGCTAGCAGACATCATCGGTAGTGTTTCAATCTCGGTCCGGTGGTTATTCACGGCGGTTCTGAAGTTGGCAGCCGAGGAGTTTTTCCTAGATCTACGGATTTTGGCTGGGGCTCAGGCAAATGGGAGGCCGGAATCGGAAAGGGGAGATTGAGACGGTTCAAAAGAAGGTGATTTGGGTTCCATCGGCCGCTGGCGAGCGACGACCGACGACGATGGACGACGGCCGACGCGGTGGCCGATCGCCGGTTTTTGGGTTTAGGGGGGTGGCTGGTTCGAGCAGAGAGAGAAGAGAGGAAAGAGAGAGAGAGAGAAAAGAAGAAAAAAAAAGAAGAAATGAATTAAAAAAAAAAGGGCTTATATAGCCCCCTGGAGCGGGTCGACACGGGGTCCGCGCGGGTCACCCGTTTCTTTTATAAAATATATATGGCGCCAAAACGGCGCCGTTTCGCCCAGGATCCGCGCGTGGACCCGGACCCGACCCGGGGTCCGCGCGCCCGACCCGGGTTCAAAAAAAAAATGATGCGGCGCCAAAACGTCGCCGTTTCGCCCAGGGAGGGTCCGCGCGTGGACCCGGATCCGACCCGGGGTTTGCGCGCCCGATCCGGGGCATAAAAAAAAGGATCAGGCCCAAACCGGATCCGGCCCAAGCCTTGGGCCCAACAGGCCAGGCGTTGTTGGGCCAGGGAAGAAAAAGAAAGAAAAAGAAAAAAAGGAGGAAAAAAAAAAGAAAAAAGTAAAATTAAAATTTAAAAAAAATTATAAAATTAAAATTAAATAAAAAAAAGAAGGGAAAATAAAAAAAAAATAAAAAAAATAAAAGAAAAAAATAAGTAAAATAAAAAAATATATTAAAATTAAAAAAAATAATAATAATTAATAATGACACAAAAGAAAAAAAAAGGGAAAAATTAAAAAAAAATTCACGATTATCGATTTTGAAGTTTTGATTTTTTTGGATTTTTGACATTTTTCAGGTGGTCGAGAAAGAACAAAGAATTTTTACAAAGATCAAGTCTGGCATTTTAATTTTCGGATTCTCGACATTTTTCAAGTATGATTTTAATTTTCTTATTTATTTTTGTTTATTTATTCTTGTTCAGTATTCGACGTATTTTTATTATTCTGTTTCGGTTTTAAAATTATAAAAATAATTTTTTCTAATTAATACATGTCTTTTAAAATTATTTTCGGTAAATAAAATTTTCTAAAAACGGATTTCTCTCTCGGGATGGTCGGAACATCAATCCTTCTTTGAAATGGTCCGAGTAAGAATAATAATCGAAACATTATCGAAAATAGCGGAGTGATTCGAGAATTATTCTTACATAGATAATTTCGTTTATTTCGGAAATAATTATTAAAAGTATTTTAATTTACACTTAAGAAAAAAAAGAGATTTTTAATAAATGCGAATTGCAGACGACGGAAATCGAAGGACGTCACGGTTGTGATTCCTAAGATATCCCGAGGTGAGAGAATTTCGCTAAATATCACCACGAGTAGTGGGAGTATTTAGCGATATGCTCAATACAAAAATTCGTTTTCATTTATGAGAATCATCAAAAAAAAAAAAAAAAGAACGAATAAAGAATAAATATTTACGCATTTGATATCCTGCTATACTCGTGTTTTTTTAATTTTCATGTTTAATCTTATAGTTATGTATTTAATCATATGTCTTATATGCTAAGTCGTATGCATCCGATATCTAAATATTCGCATCATACGCATTTACATAAAAATGGATGTAAATTGCCGACGACGGAATTCGAAGGATATCACGGTTGTGATTCCTAAGATATCTCGAGGTGAGAAGATCTCGTTAAATACCACCAAGAGTGTTGGGAATATTTAATGAGTATTTTCGATAACAAATTTATGTTCACTTTCGTTTTTGGAAAAAATAATAACAGTTCAAAAAATTCAAAAAATAATAAACATGTTTTTTAAATAAAATAAAATAAAATAAAAATAAAATAGAATAGAATTATTTTTAAATAGTGATGTCAAGTCCATTAAATCGAGATTTAAGATAACACGTGATTAAATGGCACCGTTTTCTAAACGGGCGTTGCGGGGGTGCTAATCCTTCCCCGCACGTAACCGACTCCCGAACCCAATTTTGTTTTTCACTCTGGTTCAAAGCGCGGACTTCGAAATTGGTTTTACAAAAAATATTTTAATTAATTTTAAAATATTTTACTAAAACCGGTTTTAATAGGTGGCCAATCACACCTATCAAAAAAGATTGGTGGCGACTCCATTTTGTGTTTTCAAATTCGTCTTAACGGTCGAAAAAACCGTTATGACAAGCTTAGTGAAAAAGGATTTGCATAAAACTTAAATTTGCCAACTATTTACAGACTCTAAAGGTTGAAATGAAGCTATCAACAAAAAAAAATAAAAAAATGTAACTTCCATGAAAATTAAAAACCACAATATGTAACTTCCAAACAAATAAAAATAATTTTAAAACACGATTAATTAAATTAAATGCAACAACAAAATTATTAAGAGCAAATAGTCATTACTTGATTATAATACCTCTCAAACTATCCAAATTACCTTATTTAATTCAAATAGGAAATAGAAATTACAATAATATATATATATATATTTATATATGCTGAGACTGAGACTAATTATTCTTTGAACCAACAATGAACAATGTTTGGATTTTGGTTAGACTTGTCCAAAGACGAGTTTGAATTGAATCAAGTCTGAAGTAAAATATTTGCGATCCGGGCTAGTTCGGATCGATTTAGATTATTATTTAATAAATAATTTTTTATTTAAATTTAATTATGAAAATATGTAAATATTAATATAAAAATATTTTTTAATATTTTAATATATTTTAAATAATAAAAAAAAAATTCAGACTCGACGAAATAAGTCGAGTTTGGACAAATAAATTTGTTACTATCCAAATTTGACCTAACCCGATCCAATCCATAAACATTTCTAATTTTGGTCTACCAAAAAATAATATTTGATTGACCTTAATTACAAATGACAAATGATAAATGACAGTTGTAAAATAGATCTATTCAATGATAAAAAAATTGGACCGGATCGATCGATTCAACCAGTTTAGTCGAGAATCGGTAGGTCCGACGGTTCAATGATATTCATATGATCGGGAAAATGGAGAACCGGATAAAAAGGGGAATCGAAAAACTGCTAAAAATCCAATAAAATCGAAAATAATATATATATTTTTATTGTTTTTAGGCTTTTTTAACCCAATTGATTACAAATTAAAAGACCCAAAAATTCGGCTAATAGTCTAATACCCAGATTCAGGACTTACTCCCTAAGCCCTTAGCCTTAGGGCATTTTAACTGAAATATCAAATTGATTTTTTTCCCTTCAATTCATTCGATCGGTTCCTCCTTCTCCAGGCACATAGCTCACACTGATTCGGGCGGCATCGTGACAGCCGCAACTCTTTTTTTTCCTTAAGTACCTGCAAAATATGAAAACAAGGAAACCTCTAAACCATCATATTTTTTTTAGTACAAAGGAAGCTGCAGCCTGAGAATAAGGGAAGGGATTGCAGATGTTGGGATTTGAACCTTAAAATCTGCTGCATGCCATTTCTTAAAGTGATTGCATGAACCAACTGGACTAAACCCTGAATTCCTAAACCATCATATTTACTTTGATAGAATGTAACCAATTTTTTTTTTTTTTTTTTACTTGTTCAATCATCTAAACACAACATTTATCTGAAAAGAAGTGGAAATTAATGTGCCTTAAGTCATGTAATGATTGAGTATTTTGTTGAGAACAATGCAAATTGCTTACTTCAGCATAAAAGACATTATTACCTGCTGATTGTGCAGCATATAAAGTCTGTCCCTCACGATGTAATCGAGCTTGACGAAGTTTGTCTCTAATAGAACAAAGCTTGGTAACAATATCACTCATGTCGATTCGCTCACTTGGTGATTCAGCAGAACAAGTTACTCCAATTTTAAGTATAGAGTTTAAGTATTGAAGATGTCTGTCGACATTTTCCAGGCTGTTTTCATTGAGAGTGATGTTCGCCATTGTTCCTCGCCTGACTCTGATCTCTTGCAGAAGAATGGGATCTATAATCTCAATCACACGTTCTGGAAAAGCTGCCACAACAAAGTTGTGAAGGCTGAAACCTTCTTTGAACATTTCATTAGTCGGCCTTTTTCCTGTAAACATCTCTAGCAAGAGGATGCCATAACTATACACATCACCTTTTGTTGACAACTCGCTTCCCATGCCATATTCTACAATTAATATTTCATCACAAATTATATATAGTAATAATTGCAGAGGAGATCCCTTGAAAAATATAAGAAAGATAGTCTCTCACATTCAAGCTCTAAACATACGAAATTACATTCTAATGTGAAGTAAAGTCTTTTCTTAAGCAAAAACTGCTTCTAGTTTATATGTTTTGCTCTAGGAAGCATGGACATGGACACAAAATACGGACAGGGCAATACAAATTTTTTTAGAAAGTTAGGACACAGGTATGACAGGATATGACAATAAAAATTATTTTTATACAATAATATATAATAAAAATATAAAATGATACTTTTCAATCAAATATTAGCATGCAAATAGCTTTTTAATTTTTTAAAATTTATTTTTGAATTTAAAAACTAGAACCTTAAAAAAACCCATTAGAACCAAATTGTTCATTGTTGATTTCATATTGAGAGAAAAATGCAAAAAATAAAAACTTTCATCGCGTGTCCGAGCATGTAGTCGTATCTTGACCATGTTTTGACCGTGTCTAATTTTATTTTTATTTTTTTGACATATCTGATACGTATTCAACTGTGTCGGAGCCGTGTTTGTGTCGAACACGTGTCCGACACTTGGACACTCCCTGATAGAAGTGTCCGTGATTCATAGGTTTTGCTTTTAAATTGTGTTGTGCTAAGAGAAAAATATTAAAATTAAAGAAATGAATAAAGTGTAGTTACCTGGTGGAGCATAACCAATAGTTCCTCTTAATCCAAAGGAGCTTGATTGATTAGTAGAATAGTTAAGCCTGTCAGCAGAAAGGATTTTTGCTAAGCCAAAGTCACTTATATGGCTAACCATTTCCTCATCAAGTAAAATATTGCTTGGCTTGAGGTCGCAATGAATAATTGATGTTTCGCAATGATGGTGGAGATACTCCATTGCCTGAGCAACATCTACAGCCACATTTACTCTTTGGAAGAAATTCAGGTTTCTCATGATCTCCTGTTCATTCATGTCATCAGATGGATGCAACCAATCTTCCAAGCTTCCATTAACCATGTACTCATAAACCAATGCTTTAAAGTCATTGCCTCGATAATCGACACTCGAAATTGCTGTTAATACCTTGACAAGATTTCGATGTCTAATGTTCTTCAAGGCCTCACATTCAGCCAAGAAACTCTTAGAAGCTCCACGAGTTAGAAGATTAAGCACCTTAACAGCAATAACTACTCCACTCTCTTCAAGAATTCCTTTGTATACAGAACCAAAGCTACCTGAACCAACCAAATTTTGCAAGGAGAATCCATCAGTAGCCTTTAGGATGCTTTGGTATGATAACCTGAAAAGTGAATTTTCTGCACAAGTTGCTGTTGGCTCCTCTTTCTTCTTTCTAAACCACAAAATAAGGAGAAAAGAGAATACCAAAATCACTCCTAAAATCACAAAAACAATCACAATTTTTAATTTAAGAGAAGTGTTCGGTCTTTTGATGGATTTTTTTGAGTTACATATGGACAAGTGTAACTCAGGGATGCCTCCACAAAGCTTACTGTTTCCCTCAACGAATGTAGCAGTTGCATTCTTAAAAGCTCCTTCAATTGGTATCATACCCTCAAAATCATTGAAAGACATATTTAAATACTGTAATGACCCAAAGCTCTCAAGAAATTCTGGAACCCCACCGGAAAGATTATTGTCAGATATGTCTAATGCCATAAGACCTCTCAATGAACTGAAAGATGAAGGAATGGGCCCCTCGAACAAATTGCCATCCAAGAACAGCTTCTCCAGTCTTACACAGCTACCAAGATTGTTTGGAAGCAAACCAGACAACTTGTTTTGAGAAACATACAATTCACCTAGATTTTTCAGATTTTCTACTTCAACAGGAAGCACACCAACTAAATAGTTCCATGACAAGTCTAGGACAATGGACAAGGATGAGAGTCTAACTACTTCAAGTGGTATTGATCCACTAAGATTGTTATTAGCAAGATACAAAGCAACCAAATTCTCGCACTTACCTAGACTAGGAGGAATGTTGCCTTGAAGATTGTTGCTATTTAAATTAAGTTCGATTAACATTGTCAAGTTTCCAATAGAAGGGGGAATAGCCCCTGAGAGAAAATAATTATGATCGGCATCAAATAACTTAAGCTTTTGAAGCCTCCCAATACCAAGGGGAATGGAACCTGACAGCTGATTTTTTGCTACCTCTAGCAACTCCAAATTGATGAGATTTTCAATCCCAGCTGGAATTCTTCCCAATATTTTGTTCTGAAAGATTACAAAATACGAAATAGTTGTAGACAAATTGCTAATGCACCCGGGCAATACGCCTCCAAAATTATTTTGGCTTATATCTAGACCTTTTAGTTTGGTAGCATTGGTTAAAGAACAAAGAAAGTTTAAGTCACTTGCTACCCCATTTCCGAAATGGTTTTCGTATATCACAAATTGTGATAGTTTATCCAGCTTTTCAAATGAAGGCAAGTTCCCACTAAGTTTGTTTGTTGAAACATCAAAACCCAGGAGATTTGAGGAATTGGATATTGAAACTGGCAATTGTCCAGTGATATGGTTTTGGCCGATGGAAAAGGTTTCAATATATGGCATGGTGATTCCTAAGTTAGAAGGAAGAGTCCCTTGAATCTTGTTTTCACGAATATCAAAATATCTAATATGGGAGAGATTGAAAATTGAGAGAGGAACATTACCAGAAATTGCATTTATTGCTACTGATAAAAATGAAAGCTTTTTCAGTTGCCCAAGAGCTTCAGGTAGAGCCCCACTTAGTCCATTGATAGCCAAAGAAAGTTTCTCCAGAGACGATAAGTTCCCCAAGGAAGGTGGGATACTCCCTCTTAAACTATTGTTGCCTAAACTTAACAATTTCAGGTTTGACATGAGACCAACCAAACCAGGTATTTCTCCGGTTAGCTGGTTGCCTCTCATTCGAACTAAAGTAAGCTTAGAACAACCAGATAAATTGGAAGGAATTTCACCACTGATGGAGTTATTGGCCAGTTGTAATATTTCCAATCTTCTTAAACGACCAATTTCTTGAGGAATTGCGTTGTTGAAGCTGTTGCCTTCAAGATTCAACACCCTGAGAAAGCTCAAATTTCCAATGTATGGTGATACAGACCCCGCGAGTTTCAGGAATTGCAGTTCCAAACTGGTGACTCTCTGATGTCTGCGACCGCACGTAACACCATACCACTGACAGAAGTGAATGGAACTATTCCAGGAATCCATAACCCTGAGCTGATCACCAATTATCTTGGCTTTGATCTTGAATAAAGCCTGTTGATCTGTGTCATTTCCACTAACTAAAGGGGTTGCAAAACCGAGCAAGTTAAGACCCTGAAGGTTGAAGCATGAGAGAAGAATTATAACTTCAACATAAACAAGGAAAAAGGAGATGGACATTTTTAAATGCTTGCTCGATAGCTCCATCATCCCGATTCAATTTCTTAATTGATGAGATTGGTTTGTATTTTGAGAATTGAGAGTGCTTGGTTGAGTGCAATATAAGAAGTTTTGGAACTCTGATATTATATACTGCTTTGTCTCCCTTCCATTGATTTAAGTTTTCTTACTTCGAAAGTCTTCTGGCCAGGTTTAGCATGGGCCCCTGCATGGTAAGCTTGTTGGAAAAAGTTTGGGTTGAAAAAAACTCGAGTTGAAAAAAGTGTGTTTATAAAGTATGGTTTAAAAACTTTTAAGTGTTTAGCATTGCTGTGAAAAAGTATTGTAGGAAATTGAAATGTCAAAAAAAGATATGTTTAAAATAATAAAAGTGTAGAGATGTGAGGATAATAAAGTCATTTTATTCAAAAGCCAGCTTTTAAAGCCCAAAAGCTATATTTTTTGGCTTTTTGGTTTGGCTTTTAAAGCCCAACAGCAGAAGCCAATTTTTTTTTATCTGTTTAGCATTGCATTTACGATGAAAAACAACTTTTGACCTCAAAAGCTGTGTCAAAAACAATGCTAAACGAGGCTTTATTGGAAGAACCATCTTCATGGGGTTGGCTTTCATCCTTTAGTTTGACCATAACTGAGCCATATACTAATTACTTTTATCATGGAATTAAACTGGCAAAGAGGCCCTAGACCACTCCACCCTCTTTAAGTTTTGTGATACTAATTAGGATTAATATGTAAATTGATCTTCGAATTATACATTTTTTAATAATTTTGCAAATAAAGAAAAAAAAAATTTATAATTAGATATTTGAATTTTATTTTCGTCAAACAAATTAATAAACTAACGTCATTACATAAAATACTAACATAATTTAATTGATCAATATTAAATCGTGACGTGTTATTACCCTCTTTTCTCCGTCATCCAAGCAATCAAAGACCTCCTTAACACTAGTTGGTCTTGAAGGCTGACTCATATCCCACTAAAAAAAAAAAAAAAAAATTTATAGCTGATTGGATGGCTAACATATAAGTCTATCTTAAGCAGCTGGAATTCAAATTCATCATAAAGCTCTTGAACACTTGAAATCTCACTTGCTAACAGATATATAGTGGGAGTAAGATATTAATTGTTTCCTCAGGGCCGTTGTCTTCCTTTATACCAAAAAAATTTTCCTCCACTTTTATTATTGTTGCCTGTTGGAGTTGGCTGAAGCCTCGTAAGTCAACCACCCAACCACCCCAAAGGCATCCGATTGATTGGTGGCTGTGGAAGTTTACAAATTGGAAGATGGGTTGATAATGGGCTGGCAATTCGTTTATTTTATTGTGTTATATTCGTGTTTAAAATATTTTAAATTTATATAAATTTTGATACGTTAATAATTCGTATTATATAGATTTTGAAACATTCGTGTTACTTTTTCGTGTCGTGTCGTATTTTATATCGTATTTTAATTATTTTTTTAATGTAATATAATCGTCTCGTGTCTAATATTGTAATGGCAATCAAACTCTTGCAAACATTGGTGCTTGGTTATGCGTAGTGGGAAACACATGGAACTTTAATTAAGTGATTTTTCGGGAAATTTCGGTGTGAGTTTACTCATTGCAATCTTCATTTTTTTATATAGTGAATTTATTTTTTATTATATCAATAAAAATAAAAAAATATATTCTTGAATAATGTATATTGTTGGATTCTCTTTTAATGATTTCTTTTTCATGTTTCAAATTCTTAATTGATTAGTGCTTCGAATAGATCAATCTAATTTTGAAGTTGATTACTTGATTAGCTTTCATTGTAATTACGTGATTTAATTGGATATTTAAGATTCAAATCACAATAATTTTTGATTTTTTTTTTCATTTTAATATTCTTTGAAATATGAATATTAACAAGTACGATGCATTGACAATGTATAAGATTTATACATTGTTAATATATCAATTATAAATATATTTTTTGATAAAAATGGGTAATATTTGATTTGATTTAATTATATTTAATTTTCTAATTGTAAATAAATAGTATATGTACTCTCCTAAAAGAATAAACCTATAAAGAAAACAAAAATATGAAGAAAATTATTGCTTTAGTAAAATAAAATGAAAACTTGCTTCCCTTACGGGTTTACTTTCATTGTTAGTATTAATTGAAAGTCTTTATCGGAGCTCGATCAACTATTCAATCAAATGATATTGAGCATGTTTCCATCTCTTTTTGAAAGATAAGTGGGTTATTTTTTGCAAAATTATGCTCAATTTCATATGTGGTAATTCCACCATAATCTCTTCGTTAATTGGAGGAAGGATTCGCACAAATCGAAATTTTTTTAAGAACATATCAAGAGAGAATTGAATTTGGTTAGACATGGATCGATTTTTTAGTCAAAGGAACAAAAAATTGAGGAATCTGACCTGAAAAATGACAATGAAAAATAGAAAATGAAGAAGTGGGAAACTCGACCAACTCAAACAACATAAGACTATCAATTTCAACAACATAAGTCCAAACTTATTCAATAAAAAGAAAACTTATACTAAAAATTTACATCTAAGTTACTCCAACTATCTGCCATACTAGATTTCGATTGATAAATAGATACACATATTTCAATTTATGTATAATTGTTATACTTTTGAACGTATATATATATATATATATATATTATACCTATTTTTTATGTTTTTTTCTCTAATTCATGTTACATTTTTTTGAGTATTTTTCAGGAATTCTGATATGGAAATGAAAACTAGACTGGTCACTATTAATTTGAAGAGTTAATTAATGTATGTAGTCATAAAAAAAGGATTCATGAAGCTCAATGATCCGATTTTTTTTTACCTTGAATTTAAGTTAGGGATGACAACGGGTCGGATATCTATTTTTTTTGTAATATCCGAGTCCGAATCCGCATAACTGTTTTAATATCTGAATCCGTTTATTATCCGCATTAAATCCGAATATTACTATTCAAATCCGAATTAAATAATATTATCCGTCGGATATCCAAATTCAATAAGTCAAAATTTTTTTTTTTAATAAAAATATAAAATCAAATAAAAATTAATTTTAAATTCAAACTCACTCATAATTAACAACAAACAAATTCTAAAATTTATACCTAAAACACACACACACATATATATATTATATATATATATACATAAATATTTATGTCATATTAGAATAAGTACGTAACTTTATTACAAGTCATTTTTGTAAAAAATAAAATAAATCTTGTCATTATAGTGATTTAACTAATTAAGCTAATTAAGTTATCAAATATTATTTTATAAAAGTATCATGCATCTTTAAAATTTAAAGGTATTTAGCATAATTAATTAATTAATTTAATTTTATAATTAATTTATTATTATATTTTATTTTGAAAAAACATTTTTTAGATTATTATTATATTTCATTATACTTGATATAATTTAATTTTAGTAACATATTATTTTAAAATTCAAGATTAACTCATTTTGTAAAGTGTTTAGTAATAAACCTTGTAAGTCAAAGTTCAACTATTTCCATGAGTATAAATTTTATCATTTTATTAAATGGATAATGGATTTGGATATTCGATTTCGATCTACAAAAGTAATGCGGATTCGAATAATAGATATCCAAAGTTTCATATCCACATTCGCTGTGGATAATAATTATAATATCCGAATCCAAAAAAAAAAAAAAAAAAAATTACGTATATTCAAATTCGCACTATCCATTATCATTCGTAATTTAAACAATGTTGACCCGTGAAGATCAATGGTCTGGACGGGTCAATCTACGGGTCGGGTTTAATAAAGGTAATAAAAAGGAAAAAAAAAAACAATGGAGGAAGCTAAACCCTACTCTAAACAGTAGCCTCCATTTTTACCTCCAAATCCAAATTGCAGTTCCTCTCTGAATCATCAATTCATTGATTCAATTATCAACAATCATTCAATCTTTCTCTCCCAAACCCAACCTTTTTCATTATTCTCCTACGAAACCAAGTTCTTCTGTTTTTCATTTTTTTTTTGTTCTTAAATTCTTTGCCTTTGCTGTATAAACCCAAAACCCAATAGAAAAAGATCAAAGCTTTAGCAGAACAGAATCAAAAACTAAAAAATGGGTTCTCTCCAGCTTTTTCACTGCTTTTCAGTTTCAGTTTCGCCGGCGACCAATCTCCGCCATCCGTTGAACAAAAGGAGATTGAATGCATGTCTAAACGTGGACGTGGAAGCACCGAATCCGTTGAAATTGAAGTCAAATGGAAGCAAGGAAGTGATAGAGGAAGAAGGGAAGGTTCTTGTTAGGACTTATGCAAGGGCTCCGGTGGTGCTGTCCAGTGGCAAGGGCTGTAAATTGTATGATCTTGAAGGGCGAGAATTTCTTGATTGTGCAGCTGGGATTGCTGTCAATGCGCTTGGTCATGGGGATCCTGATTGGTTCAGGGCGGTTACAGAGCAAGCTAATGTTCTTACTCACGTTAGTAATGCCTACTATTCCATTCCTCAGGTGAGAGTTTTCTTATTCTATTTGGATTTTTTTTTAGGTTTTTGATTTATGGATAATTTTTGTTTTTTGTTTTTATTGAAAGGGTAAATCTTTCTTTCTTTTTTTTATTTATTTATTGAATTTAGTTTCGATATTCGTTGTTTTATGATAAAATTACATTTTCTTTTTCATTCTTCATTTTGCTTTTTGGTAGCTAAAGCAATTATCAAAACTGTATTGAAATATATAGAAATCATTGATTTCCTTTATATTGGTGAAGCAAGTACAGAATTTGCATATTCTGTTTATTAGGAAATGAAAGAACAGATTGCCTTTTCTTTGTTAATTAGAAATTCCTTTCTTTCTCTTGAATGGCTAATAAATGATTGGTTTAATTCTATGTTACTCCAACTCTTCATTATTTTCCCTACACATATTATGAGTACGGAGATACTATCCTCCAAACATAAGGAAAAACTTAGAAAAAATTGAGCATACTCGTGTTGGACACATGCCCGTATCCGAAACTCATCCCGAGTCCGAATAACATAGGTTTAATTTGCATGACAGGTTTACCAAATTTAGCTAATGTTTTTTGTTTTTTTTGTTTTTACCTGTTTATCAGATGGGATATATTTTGTTGTTGTAGGTGGAGCTTGCAAAACGTCTTGTGGCAAATTCTTTTGCTGATCGTGTATTTTTCTCAAACTCCGGAACAGAAGCAAATGAAGCTGCTATTAAGTTTTCCAGGAAGTTTCAAAGATTTACACATCCTGATGATGACAAACACCCTGCCACAGGTTTCATCTCCTTTACTAATAGCTTCCATGGTAGGACCATGGGAGCCCTTGCTTTGACAAGTAAAGAGCATTATCGTTCACCATTTGAGCCTGTTATGCCTGGAGTTACTTTCCTGGAGTATGGCAACATACAAGCTGCAAAAGATCTTATCCAGCATCGAAAAATCGCTGCTGTATTTGTTGAACCCATTCAGGGCGAAGGTGGAATATACAGTGCAACAAAAGAATTTCTGCAAGCTTTGCGTAAGGCATGCGATGATGCTGGATCCCTCTTGGTTTTTGATGAGGTACACAGCTTCCCCTCTCTTAGAAATAAGTTCAATTTGGATATTAGATCATATCATCTGAATGTCTTGATCGGATTTAATTTGGCGGTTGATCTCTTGCTACCTTATCTCCCTCCTTTTGTATTTTTCCCACCCAAGGTATGGATTAGTGTAAATAAGAAAACTATATAAGCAAAACAAGTTTTATACATATTTGTTACACATTATGAGGATAAAGTGTCTTAATTGCCATACTAATTGAAAGTCCTCTTGCAATATTATAATGGATCGATGTAACTGTGATTAATCATGATTTAAATTAATAAGAAATAAAACCTCTTACAATCTGCTTGAAACGAAATTGTAAAAGACATTCTCCGATTACATTAAAGTCATAAATTTATTAAAATAGGACAAGGTCCAATTTTCTCACAAGGATCATGATTGACTTTACGAGTAAACTTTAACTTGATAGTAATGTGTTATAGTAGATAAGTAGAAGTAGTTAATTATATTTTCTTCTTTATAGGTAACAGAGAAATCACCATTACACTAGTTCCAATTTAAAAGCATATGAATACTTTTCAGATAATCCTTTAGTGGCTTTTTTTTTCTTTCTTTTTTTAATTTCTTAAGAGACTTTGGTGGCTTTCTTTGATATACATATAAAAGGTAATGATGTGAACCCGTGGTGTTAAACCTTTTGAACCCACTAACAAATTGGAATATCCTAACCCCAAGAAAGCCAAGATTCAGGCAATGGAACTTAAACCCGTAGAAATCTTGGATCAAAGAACCTAGATTAACTAAGCTAACTAAACCCCAAGAACACTTGTTTCTAGAACCTAAGTTTGATAGGAAGAACGCCACAAAGAAAGGATTTCTTTGATAAGTTCACTAGTTCTATCAAGAACTAAAAAGAGTGAAACACTCACTTGAATAAAATCAACTCAATAGATTAATAATGGTAGCTGAAGTAGATGGCTAAACAAGGGTATTTATAGCCTCCCTACTAACCCTAATTCAACTAGCCTAAGAACTCCTAGTACAAATGAAACTCCTTGGCAGGCAAGGACTTCTAACCTAATAACAATATGATTTAGTCAAACCTACTTACATAATTAAAAGAAAGCTTAACTATGGGTTGAACATGTTCAAGCTCAATCCTAATAAATTAAAAGATGTCCACCTAATGAAGACAGACCCCACAAGCCTAATGGACATAATACATAAATCAGGCCCAAAAGTCTAAGTAATTATAAGACCCAACTAAAGCTTCTAATTTAGGCGCTACATCATTAATGAATTGGTCCCCACTTCATATTAAATAATGAACTAAAAACAAGCCCACTAATTCATTAATTTTGCCGCCCTCTTGAATTCCTCTATAGCCCATCATGTGAAGCTTGGATCACATGGACCAATTCTTGTTCTTCCTCATTCAAGCAGTCCAACTTGAATGGCTTGACATTGCTTAAAAGACTTGTAAATTCTTCCCAAGTCCTTTGCACCAATCCTTGCATAGCTTCCTTGAGCTTCTTAGATCTTGACCTTGTAATAGGCCCAATTGGAACATGCAATGGATCTTGAAGTCCAATACCAGCTTGGTTCTCATCAGGTAAAGCTTTTCAGTAGGTAAAACTAATAAGATACTTTTCTTTGGTGCTAAAGGGATGTATAAAGAAGTATTTCTGGCATAAAATCTGTAGGTTAACTTAAGATGGAAATTATGCTGATCTATGTTATCCGGACTTTTCATTTTTTTTTAAAATATCTGTGTCCAGCACATATTCGGATCGAGTATGATCTTCAAATATATGAAAAAACTTGAAAAAATTGAGCATACCTGTATCTGACATTCACCCCCGAGTTCAGGTACCATAGATGCTGATTATGAGAGGCAGAATGGTAGCTCTGTTTTGTTTCATTTATTCCTAAATTCATCTTGTGCCAGAAAGGATTCTAACATTTGTTATCATTGTTATACTCTCATATCCTACTAGGTTCAATGCGGATTGGGTCGAACTGGTTATCTCTGGGCACATGAAGCATACGGCGTATTCCCAGATATAATGACACTTGCCAAGCCTCTTGCAGGAGGTCTTCCAATAGGTGCTACTTTAGTAACCGAAAGAGTTGCATCTGCTATCGGCCATGGCGACCATGGAAGTACTTTTGCTGGTTCACCTCTTGTTTGCAGTGCTGCTATTGCTGTTCTAGATAAAATCGCAAACCCTAGTTTCTTGTCCGGCGTCTCAAAGAAAGGTCATTACTTCAAAGAATTGTTGATCCAAAAGCTTGGAGGAAATCGACACGTGAAAGAAGTACGAGGTTCGGGTCTTATAATCGGAATAGAGCTGGATGTGTCTGCTTCACCCCTTGTAGATGCTTGTCGAAATTCCGGTCTTATAGTTTTAACTGCAGGAAAAGGAAATGTTGTGAGACTGGTGCCACCATTGATCATCTCAGAGAAAGAATTGGAGCATGCAACTGAGGTTCTACATGAATGTTTACCAGCACTTGATAGCAGTAACTGAGGTTAGGAGAATTGATTAACATTTGGTTCCAAATGAGACATTTAGAATGTTTAATCTAGTAAGTATGTGATATTTGCAGCTGTAATGTTAAACAAATAAAACAATCAAAATCCCATTTTATTCTAATTAGTCATGCTGTCATTTTGTGCGTTAATTGCCCCCCACAATTATATTAGTATCTAGTATTTTTAGTATTCACTAGAGTAAAGGTGTTTATAGGCCGGATTGGGTTATTGTTCAATTTTTTTTTTTGATATTTCTTATTAAAGTTCGGTTCAGGCCGGATTTGAGTTGGTTTGGAAGTTCGTTTCACTATTTAAAAAATATTAAAATATTTATTTTTATAATTAAAAAAATATTTTTTATTGCTAACCAATAATTCAAGTCGAGCCGAATTAGAAAAATCTATGATCAAGACTAACTTTAATCGACTTTTGAACAGGTCTATTGAAGAGGTTTTTTTTTTTAATAATCAATCAATGGCGTGGGCATGTATTTTTTCTTCTCAAAAGCGAGTTCTAATATTTCTTTTCCAAAATAATAATAATAATAAAAAAGCCAAAGTAATGAAATTTTGAATAACAAATAATATAAATGTAATAAATTCATAAACATTTAACTTTTATGAATAGTTCAAATTAGAATGAAATTGAGTTGAGTCGAGTCAATGCACTGTTTGACTCAAGTACGGCTTGATTCGAAAATTTGAGATTCAAAACTTGACTTAAACTCGATCAAGTTTTTATTTTTTGTGCTCAAACTCGCTCCTAATTTACTTCAACCACTTGAGCTCTACTTTATAGACTCGATAAAATTATAAATATGAACATTAGATATTGTATTTTCGTCATTTACTTATATATGCATATTAAATATATTTAAAAAGAATAAAAATTCGATTAAGTTCACAAACCTTTCAAGTCGAATATTAAAAGTACTTGAATTCTGTTCAATTTATTATTCAAATAGTTTGAACTCGACTCGATAATAAACAAATCAACCTCAAGTGTTCACCCAATAAAATCCGAATAACTCACAAATATCTCGACTCGTTTACACATAAATTCAAACAATTAGTAGCAGTAGTATATATCAATCAGTATGTCTAGTTAAAACAGTAGTAGATGAATAATGGAGAAAATCTAGAATGATTTTTTGTAGAAGCGCAACCTACGCGATTCTCATCTGACTTTAGAGGGCATCCTTAATCCTTACAAAGATTTTTCCAGGCCGGTGGGGGCCTCTTGTTTCGTTACTTCTTTCCTGCATCTGCTTGTCTGTCTCAATTCCTCTTTGTAGTCTCATCATTAGGCCTATGCTAATCGCACGTATATAGCAAGCAGGCCTGGTTGAGTCATGCTAGTGAGTAGTGACTCGCCAGTAACCATATGTTGGAAAATAAATTAAACATAATATTCAATAAATCTGACAATTCTAATATTTATATCATTTGTATACTCATATTCATATATTCATATCATATTTTGTATTAAATATGGTATGAAAGATAAGAACGCGATATGAATTATTAAACATATAAATTTTAAACATAAACTCGATATGTTTAATATATATATATATATATATGATTAACATTACATAACTAACATGTTTCACTAATACGACACGACAAAAATAAACACGAAGCAAACCCAGATATTTAAGATTTTCTTTGATCTTCATCACTTCTTAAATGGCAAACAGAATAAAGGTCAAAGACACAAAGTATCATAGCAGGGTTTCATTCGTTCGAGTAGGGATGGCAATGAAACAGAACGAGAACGAAAATTGTCTTATCCATCTTTATTTTACTCTTGCATGGATAGCGGTTACATCCATAACCGTTTCACATTGTTTCACCCCATTTTTTTACTAATTATTTTTAATTTAAAATATTTTTTAATTTACATAATATATATAAAATATAAATAATATTAGTATATATGATTTTAGTATATATACCTAATATATATTAAAAATACAAAAGAATATATAAAATATTTTATGGGATGAAATAGTAATCTTAAAAAAAGCCAAAAGAGAGCAACCATTTATCAAAACCGTTCCGCTTCACCTGCTTCACTTTTCAAAAAAAAAAAAAAAACTCCTCATTTAAAGCAAATTGGTGCGAAATCCGTAGAATGGATCGTGTTTTGTCATACTTACGTCCTAAGAACATAGGTTTAAGCATCTAAATAGTCCTTCTACTATAGTTAAAATTGCATTCTAATCTTTCTATTATAGAAGTGAGTAATTTAATTCTTATACTTTTGAAATCGGTGCAAAGAAGTGAAATTGGTACTGTGTTAATGAAAAACCATCTAAATGCTGACGTGGACATGTGAAACTGATAAAATAGATGATTTGAAAAAGAAAATGATGATGTGCCGAATTTTTTTGCTCAGGTGAAATTTAGAAACTGATAGAACAGATGACTTCGAAAAAAATGATACATGTTTTTGCGGGTAAGGGAGGGATTTGGGTAAAAAAAAATTATGTTTTTCTAAATTTCACCTGAGTAAAAAAATTTGACACGTCATCATTTTTTTCGAAGTCATCTTTTTTTTCAAGTCATATTTTTTGTCAGTTTTATATGTCCATATCAGCATTTAGATGATTTTCCGTTAATACTGTTATCAATTTTACTTTTTTGCACAAATTTTAAACGTACAAAGATTAAATTACTCACTTCTATAATACAAAAATTAAAATACACTTTTAACTATAATACAAAGATTGTTTAAATACTTGAACCAAAAACATATCAAGACAATATCATATAAACTTAAGTCAACAATGAAAGATTTTTCAAGCATGTAAGCTGAAATTGCTGAAGAAAGCCAAAGGAAATGAAAATTACCATAACAAATTTCCGGAAAGGGCTTCAGGAGAAGGACATCCAAAAAGATCATATATATATATATATATATATATATATATTTAGAGATTCACTTATAAAATTAAATTAGTTTTATACGCTTTCATAATTTTTTTACAATTTATATTTGTTTAATTCGACTGTCTTATTTCATGTTCTATTCATGTAGATCATGCACGTCAAGTTTCGAGAAAATTAAAAAAGTCTAACTATTTGTTCAACGTAAAAAACTTTCAACCGTTAAATATATATGAAAAAAGAAAGTATTCTCGATCGATATGATAGAGATATCGGACCGATTCGAAATTTTACGTTCACGACGAGTACAATTATATTATTAAATCTAACAGTCGGTTTGTACAAATATAAATCGTATAAAAAATTATGAAAGTATAAAACAACTTTAATTTTACATTAATATAAGTGAATCCCTCATCTAGTATATATATATATATATATATATATATATATATATATATAGTGTCTTCTTGACGAGGTTGAAGTTGAACAGTTTCAATCACAACTACAAGATCGGGATGCTGAGATCTCCTTCTTGAGACAAGAGATCACCGGGAGCGGCGGTGGTAGGGTGAGATGAGGAAGGAAGGAGTGGCGGCGGTGTCGGTGAGTATGAGGAAGGAAGGAGCGGTGGTGTTTGCGAGTGAGAGGAAGGAGGTACATATAATATCATAATTAAAAAATTAAAATTATATTTATATATTTATATTAAATAAAATACGTGATTAAAATTTAAACGTAAGAGAATAAAAAAAGACTTCTTTCTTTTTTATTGTACAACGAATAATTTTAAAAATCATATGATTATATATATTTTTTTGTTGTTGTATTCATGAAAACTATTTATAAAATTTTATTCATGAAAATTATCTATAAAATAGTTTCGACCAATAGATTTCCTCTGCCTCTATTTGGTGTCTCTTTTGATGTCTCTCCAATGTTTATTTGACACGTATTCAAAGTTAAAAAAATTATCATTTAAGTGTTTATGAATAACAGATAACTTTAAACCTATATTAAACAAATATTGGAGGGGCACCAAAAGAAACACCAAATGAGGGCAGAGAAAATCTGTTCAGTTTCGACCTTCTCACTTGATAATGAGAGGACGAAATCCAGATAAATACAAATTAATAAAAAGATCAAAACAAATAACTCTCATGATCCAGAATTAAAAAAAAAAAAAAAATTAGAACTTGAAGCATTAAATAACTTGTATTCATAGAACACTTGACGTGATATAGATAATGAATAAATAGGAGTTAGTATCATTCCAATTATCATTACGAAAGTAATTAATATTTTTGACATTAAAAAATATTTTTGGTTGGATAATGCAAGAGAAGCTATTGATAAGATACTAAACATCGTTAATGGTTTTGGAATCGAAATAGTCATTAATATTCCGTCCATTTTGTTGAGATAAACAAAACATATTCTATCATAACTCATTCCTGCAAAAAAAAAAAAAAGTGCAGCACCGATAAACCCATGATATATTATTTGTAAAATCACCCTGTTGAGTTCCGTATCAATTATAGAACCAATTTTTATAATTATGAAACCCATATGAGATATGAAGGAATAGGCTATACTTTTTTTAAAAAAAATTGTATCAATTATAGAACCAATTTTTATAATTATGAAACCCATATGATATATGAAGGAATAGGCTATACTTTTTTTTAAAAAAAATTCTGTTGATCAAGAGATGTTGTAGCTGCATAAATTATTTGCATTGTACCCACTATTATCAACTAGGCAGAAAATATAGATAAAATACTTGATTAACGTGTCAAACATGTTTTTGCATGTTTTATGTGTACTCTTATTTCTCATATCTTATACATGTGCTCGTGTTTTACGTGTTTTGTACGTTTACTCGTGTGACATGGTTCAATTAAACATATTTTTTGTATTTTAATTTTAATATGATATATATATATATATAGGAGAACCCAGTTAATTAATTGTGATCCATTATAATATGGGCTTTGTACATTTTATTGGACCAGTGCGATATAACGTTTGTGCAGAGTTGAACTTTTTATTAGAGGCTATTAGGATTTTACTATAAAAATAAATTGCTAAATCCCTTTTTTACTTTTAACACACTGTATCTATCAATTGAGAGCCACAGATAAAAAGATGAGCGAAATGGAAGACTAGCTTGTCCAGAATAAATAAATTGCTTCGGCTTTTAACAATGTCTGTCCAAATAGAAATGTCATTTATTTTGTGTAATTATGATGTTTTAATTATCATGTATAATTTATGGAATTATGCTTAGAGTTTTGGCTTAGGAACTAAACAATATCTCTCAATTTTCTTTATTAAAAAAAACGAGTACCTGTTATTTTATTCGCATTTTTAATTTTATTCCAAAAAAAAGTTTGATTTGAATACTCACAATAATAATGGATGCAAACAGATCTTTAAAGGACATTTATTGATTGAGAGGATTGAAAACACTGTTTGACCAAAAAAATTTGTTTCAAAAACATTTCTTTAACAAATTTTTCGGTAAATATTTTTTTCCTATTCTAACAAGATTATCAAAAAAATAAATAAAGCAATGGCAACTTAATAGCTTAATTAGGGGTGATAACAGTTCGATTTAGTTTTGAAAAAAAATTAATGATTAATGTGTAGTATTCTGATTTTTTAAGATCGAATCGAATAGTATCAAAAATCGAATCGATCCGAATCAAATTCTACCGGTTTGATTCATCGATTTTTAAATTTTAAAAAAATTATCTTTTTTATAGTATTTTTAATTTTTTCCACTAATTTAGAAATAAAATATTTATTTTTATATTATAAAAAATTAAAAAATAGAATTCGATTCGAATAATTACGAATTTTTAATTTATGAATCGAAAATCAAACCAAACCGAATAAACTTAATTATTACCCGAACCGAATTCAATAAAAATCAAATTAAAATTGAACCAAAAACTACAATTCAAATCAATTTTCGATTTTCTCAATTTTTATCTCAACCCTAAGCTTTAACATCTTCAGAACTAGGCGTACTCCTTATTCCTGAACTAGAACCGGCATTAGTTACATAGGCCAAGCCCAGCATTCACTTCTAGGCTCAAGACCGACGAGACCAGGTTTTGGAGGCAAAATTTGGGTTTTTTACTACAATATAGCAAAAAAAAAAAAAAAATCCTAAATTATCGTTGGTTTCGGATTAATTCCCAAAATACGGCTGTTTTTTTTCAAGCTGGTTCCCAGCGTTAAAATTCCGGTCTGCTTCACCCCTTGTAGATGCTTGTCGAAATTCCGGTCTTATAGTTTTAACTGCAGGAAAAGGAAATGTTGTGAGACTGGTGCCACCATTGATCATCTCAGAGAAAGAATTGGAGCATGCAACTGAGATTCTACATGAATGTTTACCTGCACTTGATAGCAGTAACTGAGGTTAGGAGAATTGATTAACATTTGGTTCCAAATGAGACATTTAGAATGTTTAATCTAGTAAGTATGTGATATTTGCAGCTGTAATGTTAAACAAATAAAACAATCAAAATCCCATTTTATTCTAATTAGTCATGCTGTCATTTTGTGCGTTAATTGCCCCCCACAATTATATTAGTATCTAGTATTTTTAGTATTCACAAGAGTAAAGGTGTTTATAGGCCGGATTGGGTTACTGTTTAATTTTTTTTTTTTTTTTGAGATTTCTTATTAAAGTTCGGTTCAGGCCGGATTTGAGTTGGTTTGGAAGCTCGTTTCACTATTTAAAAAATATTAAAATATTTATTTTTATAATTAAAAAAATATTTTTTATTACTAACCAATAATTCAAGTCGGGTCGAATTAGAAAAATCTATGATCAAGACTAACTTTAATCGACTCTTGAATAGGTCTATTGAAGATGGTTTTTTTTTAATAATCAATCAATGGCGTGGGCATGTATTTTTTTTCTCAAAAGCGAGTTCTAATATTTCTTTTCCAAAATAATAATAATAAAAAAAAAAACAAAAGCCAAAGTAATGAAATTTTGAATAACAAATAATATAAATGTAATAAATTCATAAACATTTAACTTTTATGAATAGTTCAAATTAGGATGTAATTGAGTTGAGTCGAGTCAATGCACTGTTTGACTCAAGTACGGCTTGATTCGAAAAATTGAGACTCAAAACTTGACTTAAACTCGATCAAGTTTTTATTTTTTGTGCTCAAACTCGCTCCTAATTTACTTCAACCACTTGAGCTCTACTTGATAGACTCGATAAAATTATAAATATGAACATTAGATATTGTATTTTCGTCATTTACTTATATATGCATATTAAATATATTTAAAAAGAATAAAAATTCGATTAAGTTCACAAACCTTTCAAGTCGAATATTAAAAGTACTTGAATTCTGTTCAATTTATTATTCAAATAGTTTGAACTCGACTTGATAATAAACAAATCAACCTCAAGTGTTCACCCAATAAAATCCGAATAACTCACAAATATCTCGACTCGTTTACACATAAATTCAAACAATTAGATTAGGAGACTTTAAGAATTGTCTTAGAAGTTAGAAGTTGGAGGGAACAGAAAGTGCAAAGCATGTTCCTCTGTGTAATTTGGGTACAAAATATATAGTGTTTGAAACAAGGAAATGAAGTAGCAGTAGTATATATCAATCAGTATGTCTAGTTAAAACAGTAGTAGATGAATAATGGAGAAAATCTAGAATGATTTTTTGTAGAAGCGCAACCTACGCGATTCTCATCTGACTTTAGAGGGCATCCTTAATCCTTACAAAGATTTTTCCAGGCCGGTGGGGGCCTCTTGTTTCGTTACTTCTTTCCTGCATCTGCTTGTCTGTCTCAATTCCTCTTTGTAGTCTCATCATTAGGCCTATGCTAATCGCACGTATATAGCAAGCAGGCCTGGTTGAGTCATGCTAGTGAGTAGGGCTGTAATCGAGCCGAGCCGAGCTCGAATACTGAGAAGCTCGAGCTCGAGCTCGATTCGAAATTCGAGACTCGAAGCTCGGTTCGAGCTCGATCGAGTATCAGTTTTTAAGCTCGAGCTCGGCTCGAGATAAAATCGAACTATTCGAGCTCGACTCGATTAGGCTCGTTTATATACTCGAGCTCGAGCTCGAATTAAGGGTTTTTAAGTATGTATATATATTAAGGGTAAAATAGTAAATTAATAATAAAAATATTATTAAAAAAAAAAGCTCGATTAGGCTCGCGAGCTGCTCGAATCGGGTATTAAGATACTCGAACTCGGCTCGCTCGATAGCTCGAGCTGCTCGAGCTCGAGCTCGGCTCGATAATAACCGAATCGAATTCGAGTTTTTTTCGAGTCGAACTCGAGTAGCTTGTGAGTATAAGTGTCTCGTTTACACCCCTACTAGTGAGTAGTGACTCGCCAGTAACCATATGTTGGAAAATAAATTAAACATAATATTCAATAAATCTGACAATTCTAATATTTATATCATTTGTATACTCATATTCATATATTCATATCATATTTTGTATTAAATATGGTATGAAAGATAAGAACACGATATGAATTATTAAACATATTTAAATTTTAAACATAAACTCGATATGTTTAATATATATATATATATATATATATATGATTAACATTACATAACTAACATGTTTCACTAATACGACACGACAAAAATAAACACGAAGCAAAGCCAGATATTTAAGATTTTCTTTGATCTTCATCACTTCTTAAATGGCAAACAGAATAAAGGTCAAAGACACAAAGTATCATAGCAGGATTTCATTCGTTCGAGTAGGGATGGCAATGAAACAGAACGAGAACGAAAATTGTCTTATCCATCTTTATTTTACTCTTGCATGGATAGCGGTTACATCCATAACCGTTTCACATTGTTTCACCCCATTTTTTTACTAATTATTTTTAATTTAAAATATTTTTTAATTTACATAATATATATAAAATATAAATAATATTAGTATATATGATTTTAGTATATATACCTAATATATATTAAAAATATAAAAAGAATATATAAAATATTTTATGGGATGAAATAGTAATCTTAAAAAAAAGCCAAAAGAGAGCAAACATTTATCAAAACCGTTCCGCTTCACCTGCTTCACTTTTCAAAAAAAAAAAAAAACTCCTCATTCAAAGCAAATCGGTGCGAAATCCGTAGAATGGATCGTGTTTTGTCATACTTACGTCCTAAGAACATAGGTTTAAGCATCTAAATAGTCCTTCTACTATAGTTAAAATTGCATTCTAATCTTTCTATTATAGAAGTGAGTAATTTAATTCTTATACTTTTGAAATCGGTGCAAAAAAGTGAAATTGGTACTGTGTTAATGAAAAACCATCTAAATGCTGACGTGAACATGTGAAACTGACAAAATAGATGACTTGAAAAAGAAAATGATGATGTGTCGAATTTTTTTGCTCAGGTGAAATTTAGAAACTGATAGAACAGATGACTTCGAAAAAAATGATACATGTTTTTGCGGGTAAGGGAGGGATTTGGGTAAAAAATTTTATGTTTTTCTAAATTTCACCTGAATAAAAAAATTTGACACATCATCATTTTTTTCGAAGTCATCTTTTTTTTCAAGTCATATTTTTTGTCAGTTTCATATGTCCATATCAGCATTTTGATGATTTTCCGTTAATACTGTTATCAATTTTACTTCTTTGCACAAATTTTAAACGTACAAAAATTAAATTACTCACTTCTATAATACAAAAATTAAAATACACTTTTAACTATAATACAAAGATTGTTTAAATACTTTAACCAAGAACATATCAAGACAATATCATATAAACTTAAGTCAACAATGAAAGATTTTTCAAGCATGTAAGCTGAAATTGCTGAAGAAAGCCAAAGGAAATGAAAATTACCATAACAAATTTCCGGAAAGGGCTTCAGGAGAAGGACATCCAAAAAGATCATATATATATATATATATATATATATATATATATATATATATATATATATATTAGAGATTCACTTATAAAATTAAATTAGTTTTATACGCTTTCATAATTTTTTTACAATTTATATTTGTTTAATTCGACCGTCTTATTTCATGTTCTATTCATGTAGATCATGCACGTCAAGTTTCGAGAAAATTAAAAAAGTCTAACTATTTGTTCAACGTAAAAAACTTTCAACCGTTAAATATATATGAAAAAAGAAAGTATTCTCGATCGATATGATAGAGATATCGGACCGATTCGAAATTTTACGTTCACGACGAGTACAATTATATTATTAAATCTAACAGTCGGTTTGTACAAATATAAATCGTATAAAAAATTATGAAAGTATAAAACAACTTTAATTTTACATTAATATAAGTGAATCCCTCATCTAGTATATATATATATATATATATATATATATATATATATATAGTGTCTTCTTGACGAGGTTGAAGTTGAACAGTTTCAATCACAACTACAAGATCGGGATGCTGAGATCTCCTTCTTGAGACAAGAGATCACCGGGAGCGGCGGTGGTAGGGTGAGATGAGGAAGGAAGGAGTGGCGGCGGTGTCGGTGAGTATGAGGAAGGAAGGAGCGGTGGTGTTTGCGAGTGAGAGGAAGGAGGTACATATAATATCATAATTAAAAAATTAAAATTATATTTATATATTTATATTAAATAAAATACGTGATTAAAATTTAAACGTAAGAGAATAAAAAAAGACTTCTTTCTTTTTTATTGTACAACGAATAATTTTAAAAATCATATGATTATATATATTTTTTTGTTGTTGTATTCATGAAAACTATTTATAAAATTTTATTCATGAAAATTATCTATAAAATAGTTTCGACCAATAGATTTCCTCTGCCTCTATTTGGTGTCTCTTTTGATGTCTCTCCAATGTTTATTTGACACGTATTCAAAGTTAAAAAAATTATCATTTAAGTGTTTATGAATAACAGATAACTTTAAACCTATATTAAACAAATATTGGAGGGGCACCAAAAGAAACACCAAATGAGGGCAGAGAAAATCTGTTCAGTTTCGACCTTCTCACTTGATAATGAGAGGACGAAATCCAGATAAATACAAATTAATAAAAAGATTAAAACAAATAACTCTCATGATCCAGAATTTAAAAAAAAAAAATTAGAACTTGAAGCATTAAATAACTTGTATTCATAGAACACTTGACGTGATATAGATAATGAATAAATAGGAGTTAGTATCATTCCAATTATCATTACGAAAGTAATTAATATTTTTGACATTAAAAAATATTTTTGGTTGGATAATGCAAGAGAAGCTATTGATAAGATACTAAACATCGTTAATGGTTTTGGAATCGAAATAGTCATTAATATTCCGTCCATTTTGTTGAGATAAACAAAACATATTCTATCATAACTCATTCCTGCAAAAAAAAAAAGTGCAGCACCGATAAACCCATGATATATTATTTGTAAAATCACCCTGTTGAGTTCCGTATCAATTATAGAACCAATTTTTATAATTATGAAACCCATATGAGATATGAAGGAATAGGCTATACTTTTTTTTAAAAAAATTGTATCAATTATAGAACCAATTTTTATAATTATGAAACCCATATGATATATGAAGGAATAGGCTATACTTTTTTTTAAAAAAAATTCTGTTGATCAAGAGATGTTGTAGCTGCATAAATTATTTGCATTGTACCCACTATTATCAACTAGGCAGAAAATATAGATAAAATACTTGATTAACGTGTCAAACATGTTTTTGCATGTTTTATGTGTACTCTTATTTCTCATATCTTATACATGTGCTCGTGTTTTACGTGTTTTGTACGTTTACTCGTGTGACATGGTTCAATTAAACATATTTTTTGTATTTTAATTTTAATTTTAATATGATATATATATATATATAGGAGAACCCAGTTAATTAATTGTGATCCATTATAATATGGGCTTTGTACATTTTATTGGATCAGTGCGATATAACGTTTGTGCAGAGTTGAACTTTTTATTAGAGGCTATTAGGATTTTACTATAAAAATAAATTGCTAAATCCCTTTTTTACTTTTAACACACTGTATCTATCAATTGAGAGCCACAGATAAAAAGATGAGCGAAATGGAAGACTAGCTTGTCCAGAATAAATAAATTGCTTCGGCTTTTAACAATGTCTGTCCAAATAGAAATGTCATTTATTTTGTGTAATTATGATGTTTTAATTATCAGATATAATTTATGGAATTATGCTTAGAGTTTTGGCTTAGGAACTAAACAATATCTCTCAATTTTCTTTATTAAAAAAAACGAGTACCTGTTATTTTATTCGCATTTTTAATTTTATTCCAAAAAAAAGTTTGATTTGAATACTCACAATAATAATGGATGCAAACAGATCTTTAAAGGACATTTATTGATTGAGAGGATTGAAAACACTGTTTGACCAAAAAAATTTGTTTCAAAAACATTTCTTTAACAAATTTTTCGGTAAATATTTTTTTCCTACTCTAACAAGATTATCAAAAAAATAAATAAAGCAATGGCAACTTAATAGCTTAATTAGGGGTGATAACAGTTCGATTTAGTTTTGAAAAAAAATTAATGATTAATGTGTAGTATTCTGATTTTTTAAGATCGAATCGAATAGTATCAAAAATCGAATCGATCCGAATCAAATTCTACCGGTTTGATTCATCGATTTTTAAATTTTAAAAAAATTATCTTTTTTATAGTATTTTTAATTTTTTCCACTAATTTAGAAATAAAATATTTATTTTTATATTATAAAAAATTAAAAAATAGAATTCGATTCGAATAATTACGAATTTTTAATTTATGAATCGAAAATCAAACCAAACCGAATAAACTTAATTATTACCCGAACCGAATTCAATAAAAATCAAATTAAAATTGAACCAAAAACTACAATTCAAATCAATTTTCGATTTTCTCAATTTTTATCTCAACCCTAAGCTTTAACATCTTCAGAACTAGGCGTACTCCTTATTCCTGAACTAGAACCGGCATTAGTTACATAGGCCAAGCCCAGCATTCACTTCTAGGCTCAAGACCGACGAGACCAGGTTTTGGAGGCAAAATTTGGGTTTTTTACTACAATATAGCAAAAAAAAAAAAAAATCCTAAATTATCGTTGGTTTCGGATTAATTCCCAAAATACGGCTGTTTTTTTTCAAGCTGGTTCCCAGCGTTAAAATTCCGGTCTGCTTCACCCCTTGTAGATGCTTGTCGAAATTCCGGTCTTATAGTTTTAACTGCAGGAAAAGGAAATGTTGTGAGACTGGTGCCACCATTGATCATCTCAGAGAAAGAATTGGAGCATGCAACTGAGATTCTACATGAATGTTTACCTGCACTTGATAGCAGTAACTGAGGTTAGGAGAATTGATTAACATTTGGTTCCAAATGAGACATTTAGAATGTTTAATCTAGTAAGTATGTGATATTTGCAGCTGTAATGTTAAACAAATAAAACAATCAAAATCCCATTTTATTCTAATTAGTCATGCTGTCATTTTGTGCGTTAATTGCCCCCCACAATTATATTAGTATCTAGTATTTTTAGTATTCACAAGAGTAAAGGTGTTTATAGGCCGGATTGGGTTACTGTTTAATTTTTTTTTTTTTGAGATTTCTTATTAAAGTTCGGTTCAGGCCGGATTTGAGTTGGTTTGGAAGCTCGTTTCACTATTTAAAAAATATTAAAATATTTATTTTTATAATTAAAAAAATATTTTTTATCACTAACCAATAATTCAAGTCGGGCCGAATTAGAAAAATCTATGATCAAGACTAACTTTAATCGACTCTTGAATAGGTCTATTGAAGAGGGTTTTTTTTTAATAATCAATCAATGGCGTGGGCATGTATTTTTTTTCTCAAAAGCGAGTTCTAATATTTCTTTTCCAAAATAATAATAATAAAAAAAAAAAACAAAAGCCAAAGCCAAAGTAATGAAATTTTGAATAACAAATAATATAAATGTAATAAATTCATAAACATTTAACTTTTATGAATAGTTCAAATTAGGATGTAATTGAGTTGAGTCGAGTCAATGCACTGTTTGACTCAAGTACGACTTGATTCGTAAACTTGAGACTCAAAACTTGACTTAAACTCGATCAAGTTTTTATTTTTTGTGCTCAAACTCGCTCCTAATTTACTTCAACCACTTGAGCTCTACTTGATAGACTCGATAAAATTATAAATATGAACATTAGATATTGTATTTTCGTCATTTACTTATATATGCATATTAAATATATTTAAAAAGAATAAAAATTCGATTAAGTTCACAAACCTTTCAAGTCGAATATTAAAAGTACTTGAATTCTGTTCAATTTATTATTCAAATAGTTTGAACTCGACTCGATAATAAACAAATCAACCTCAAGTGTTCACCCAATAAAATCCGAATAACTCACAAATATCTCGACTCGTTTACACATAAATTCAAACAATTAGATTAGGAGACTTTAAGAATTGTCTTAGAAGTTAGAAGTTGGAGGGAACAGAAAGTGCAAAGCATGTTCCTCTGTGTAATTCGGGTACAAAATATATAGTGTTTGAAACAAGGAAATGAAGTAGCAGTAGTATATATCAATCAGTATGTCTAGTTAAAACAGTAGTAGATGAATAATGGAGAAAATCTAGAATGATTTTTTGTAGAAGCGCAACCTACGCGATTCTCATCTTACTTTAGAGGGCATCCTTAATCCTTACAAAGATTTTTCCAGGCCGGTGGGGGCCTCTTGTTTCGTTACTTCTTTCCTGCATCTGTTTGTCTGTCTCAATTCCTCTTTGTAGTCTCATCATTAGGCCTATGCTAATCGCACGTATATAGCAAGCAGGCCTGGTTGAGTCATGCTAGTGAGTAGTGACTCGCCAGTAACCATATGTTGGAAAATAAATTAAACATAATATTCAATAAATCTGACAATTCTAATATTTATATCATTTGTATACTCATATTCATATATTCATATCATATTTTGTATTAAATATACGACACGACAAAAATAAACACGAAGCAAAGCCAGATATTTAAGATTTTCTTTGATCTTCATCACTTCTTAAATGGCAAACAGAATAAAGGTTAAAGACACAAAGTATCATAGCAGGGTTTCATTCGTTCGAGTAGGGATGACAATGAAACAGAACGAGAACGAAAATTGTCTTATCCATTTTTATTTTACTCTTGCATGGATAGCGGTTACATCCATAACCGTTTCACATTGTTTCACCCCATTTTTTTACTAATTATTTTTAATTTAAAATATTTTTTAATTTACATAATATATATAAAATATAAATAATATTAGTATATATGATTTTAGTATATATACCTAATATATATTAAAAATACAAAAGAATATATAAAATATTTTATGGGATGAAATAGTAATCTTAAAAAAAGCCAAAAGAGAGCAACCATTTATCAAAACCGTTCCGCTTCACCTGCTTCACTTTTCAAAAAAAAAAAAAAAACTCCTCATTTAAAGCAAATTGGTGCGAAATCCGTAGAATGGATCGTGTTTTGTCATACTTACGTCCTAAGAACATAGGTTTAAGCATCTAAATAGTCCTTCTACTATAGTTAAAATTGCATTCTAATCTTTCTATTATAGAAGTGAGTAATTTAATTCTTATACTTTTGAAATCGGTGCAAAGAAGTGAAATTGGTATTGTGTTAATGAAAAACCATCTAAATGCTGACGTGGACATGTGAAACTGATAAAATAGATGATTTGAAAAAGAAAATGATGATGTGCCGAATTTTTTTGCTCAGGTGAAATTTAGAAACTGATAGAACAGATGACTTCGAAAAAAATGATACATGTTTTTGCGGGTAAGGGAGGGATTTGGGTAAAAAAAAATTATGTTTTTCTAAATTTCACCTGAGTAAAAAAATTTGACACGTCATCATTTTTTTCGAAGTCATCTTTTTTTTCAAGTCATATTTTTTGTCAGTTTTATATGTCCATATCAGCATTTAGATGATTTTCCGTTAATACTGTTATCAATTTTACTTTTTTGCACAAATTTTAAACGTACAAAGATTAAATTACTCACTTCTATAATACAAAAATTAAAATACACTTTTAACTATAATACAAAGATTGTTTAAATACTTGAACCAAGAACATATCAAGACAATATCATATAAACTTAAGTCAACAATGAAAGATTTTTCAAGCATGTAAGCTGAAATTGCTGAAGAAAGCCAAAGGAAATGAAAATTACCATAACAAATTTCCGGAAAGGGCTTCAGGAGAAGGACATCCAAAAAGATCATATATATATATATATATATATATATATATTTTAGAGATTCACTTATAAAATTAAATTAGTTTTATACGCTTTCATAATTTTTTTACAATTTATATTTGTTTAATTCGACTGTCTTATTTCATGTTCTATTCATGTAGATCATGCACATCAAGTTTCGAGAAAATTAAAAAAGTCTAACTATTTGTTCAACGTAAAAAACTTTCAACCGTTAAATATATATGAAAAAAGAAAGTATTCTCGATCGATATGATAGAGATATCAGACCGATTCGAAATTTTACGTTCACGACGAGTACAATTATATTATTAAATCTAACAGTCGGTTTGTACAAATATAAATCGTATAAAAAATTATGAAAGTATAAAACAACTTTAATTTTACATTAATATAAGTGAATCCCTCATCTAGTATATATATATATATATATATATATATATATATATATATATATATATATATATATATAGTGTCTTCTTGACGAGGTTGAAGTTGAACAGTTTCAATCACAACTACAAGATCGGGATGCTGAGATCTCCTTCTTGAGACAAGAGATCACCGGGAGCGGCGGTGGTAGGGTGAGATGAGGAAGGAAGGAGTGGCGGCGGTGTCGGTGAGTATGAGGAAGGAAGGAGCGGTGGTGTTTGCGAGTGAGAGGAAGGAGGTATCATATAATATCATAATTAAAAAATTAAAATTATATTTATATATTTATATTAAATAAAATACGTGATTAAAATTTAAACGTAAGAGAATAAAAAAAGACTTCTTTCTTTTTTATTGTACAACGAATAATTTTAAAAATCATATGATTATATATATTTTTTTTGTTGTTGTATTCATGAAAACAATTTATAAAATTTTATTCATGAAAATTATCTATAAAATAGTTTCGACCAATAGATTTCCTCTGTCTCTATTTGGTGTCTCTTTTGATGTCTCTCCAATGTTTATTTGACACGTATTCAAAGTTAAAAAGATTATCATTTAAGTGTTTATGAATAACAGATAACTTTAAACCTATATTAAACAAATATTGGAGGGGCACCAAAAGAAACACCAAATGAGGGCAGAGAAAATCTGTTCAGTTTCGACCTTCTCACTTGATAATGAGAGGACGAAATCCAGATAAATACAAATTAATAAAAAGATCAAAACAAATAACTCTCATGATCCAGAATTTAAAAAAAAAAAAAAATTAGAACTTGAAGCATTAAATAACTTGTATTCATAGAACACTTGACGTGATATAGATAATGAATAAATAGGAGTTAGTATCATTCCAATTATCATTACGAAAGTAATTAATATTTTTGACATTAAAAAATATTTTTGGTTGGATAATGCAAGAGAAGCTATTGATAAGATACTAAACATCGTTAATGGTTTTGGAATCGAAATAGTCATTAATATTCCGTCCATTTTGTTGAGATAAACAAAACATATTCTATCATAACTCATTCCTGCAAAAAAAAAAAAAGTGCAGCACCGATAAACCCATGATATATTATTTGTAAAATCACCCTGTTGAGTTCCGTATCAATTATAGAACCAATTTTTATAATTATGAAACCCATATGAGATATGAAGGAATAGGCTATACTTTTTTTAAAAAAAATTGTATCAATTATAGAACCAATTTTTATAATTATGAAACCCATATGATATATGAAGGAATAGGCTATACTTTTTTTTAAAAAAAATTCTGTTGATCAAGAGATGTTGTAGCTGCATAAATTATTTGCATTGTGTAGAAGGAGAAATTTTTTTGACCAATTACAAATTGCCACGTGTTAATTGAAATATCTTTTAATTAAGAAATTTTTAATTAAATTATGCATTATCATATCATAATTAATTATTTTATAATTAATTAAATATGTACACATGGCTTGACCAATCAAATTGCAAGGATTCATGGGTCACCCAATTAAACTTCACCAATGTGTCATAATTACTTCATCTCTAATTAAATTAAATTAATTAAGAGATAAATAATGAAGTTTTATCTCTAATTAAATTAATTAAGAGATAAATAAATATTTTATCTCTAATTTAATTAATTAAGAGATACATAAATATTTTATCTCTAATTTAATTAATTAAGAGATAAATAATGAAGTTTTATCTCTAATTAAATTAAATTAATTAAGAGATAAATAAGGAAGACAAGTTCTTTTAGAACTCTTTTTCACCTGGCTGGCTACCACTATAAATAGAGACCTCCCCTTAACACAAATTCACAATTCAGAAGCCTGAAGAGAAGAAGAAAGATTTGGAAGAGTTAAATCCTCTCCAAAGTCTTAAGAAGAGATAGATTTGGAAGAGTTAAATCTCTCCAAAGTCTCAAGAAGAAAAAGATTTGGAAGAGTTAAATCCTCTCCAAAGTCTTAAGAAGAAATAGATTTGGAAGAGTTAAATCTCTCCAAAGTCTCAAGAAGAAAAAGATTTGGAAGAGTTAAATCCTCTCCAAAATCTCAAAAAGAAATCTCTGCAGAATTGAAGCAAGAAATTCTTAAGAACACCATCGTGTCTGTTCTTAAAGATTTCTCAAGAAGTTGCTCTTCGATCTTGTGTTGATCCAAGAAAGAAGATAAATCTTGTTTGCTCAAGATCAAGTCTCGAAGACCCTTGAAGCAAACAACGTGTGTTCAAGATCAAGTCTCAAAGACCCTTGAAGCCAATTTCAAGATCAAGTCGTGAAGACCCTTGAATTAAAATTTTGCTGAAGAAAAGAATCAAAAGATTTCTTTATTTTAAGAATTCTCAGAGACTGTAACTCTCAATGTTTGATAAATAAAATTCTTTATTTGACTCCAAATTTTACTTGTCATATTTTTGACGCGAAATTTGTGTGTACAAATTTTGGCACGCCCAGTGGGACAATCTCTGCCTTTCATCTCTTTTCTTCAAAACTCAAGTTATCAAGTTGCAATGGCTCCCAAGAAGAACCTTGCTAACAAACCAACTCTCAAGCCTGCTCGAGCTAACCCTGCAGTCTACCCCACTTCATCATCAAGCGTTGATATCCCCGCTCATCTTTAAGGCACTAGGAGGAAGACCAAAGTTCTTGCTGAATTGTATGAGCAAACTTTTCCGGTGCTCAATCAAAACCCTCTCTATGACACTTCTTCTCCAATTCAAGACTTAGAAGAAGTTTCCGCTGAACAAGTTGATTCTCCTCGAGGATCAAGTGCAAGTCGCCAGTTAACATACAAAGAACAAGATAGCTACTCAAGCAACAAGCCTATTCCATCATCTGCTCCAAAATCAAGTTCTGCAGTAATGGCTGTCATGACAATAGGCACCACATCATTGGAAGAACAAGTTGCACTTCTGGCAAAATCTGTTGAAATTCTTTCAGCAAGTATCAAAGAGAAGGATAACCAGATCGCTTCCATGATGGACAAGATCGTCGGTCTCACTGGAAAAAGGAACGAAGCTTCAAACCAGAATTGGCAATCAATCTTTCAAGATGATGGTGAGAACTCTGGCAAGGAAGTTGCCAAGGATTCTGAAGAAAAGATCAATGAACTCGTCACTACCAGTCAGCTCAAGGATCTTATCAAAGAGGCTATCAAAGATCAAGTTGAAAGCATCACTCAACCTTCATATACATATGCAAAACCATATTCTCAAAGGATCGATCATCTGAGGATGCCTGGGAACTATCAACCCCCAAAGTTTCAGCAGTTCGATGGAAAAGGAAATCCACGCCAACATGTTGCACATTTCGTGGAAACTTGCAATAATGATGGTACCTATGGGGATCTCATGGTGAAGCAGTTCGTTCGCTCCTTAAAAAGCAACGCCTTTGATTGGTATACTGATCTTGAGCCTGGGACGATTGACAGCTGGGAACAACTTGAGCGTGAATTCCTTAATCGATTCTACAGCACTCGTCGCTTAGTCAGCATGATCGAACTCACAAGCTCACGTCAATGGAAGGATGAGCCAGTCATTGATTACATTCACAGATGGAGAAATCTGAGCCTTAACTGCAAAGAAAGACTGTCTGAGTCTTCTGCCCTTGACATGTGCATCCAAGGCATGAATTGGGGCTTGCGTTACATTCTTCAAGGCATCAAGCCTAAGACCTTTGAAGAATTAGCCACTCGTGCTCATGATATGGAGTTGAGTATGACAGCTGCTGGAAATCAAGAACCTCCGGTGCAAGAGCCAAAGAAAGCCAAGGAAAAACAAGATACCCGCAAAGGGGGCAAAACCTTTACCAACAAGGGAGAAAGCAAACAGTCCATGGCTGTGACTACCAAGCCACTCATGATATCTCCCAAGTCAAAACAATCTCAAGAGACGAAATCTTCTCCTATCCAAGACAAAGGTAAAGGCAAGATCACTTTGAAGGAGAGACAAGAAAAGAAGTATCCTTTTCCTGATTCTGATGTTTCAAGCATTCTTGAAGAACTTTTAAAGACTAAGCTGATTCAGTTGCCAGAAATGAAGCGACCTGAAGAAGCTGATAAAATAGAAGACCCCAATTATTGCAAGTATCATCGCTTGATTAGCCATCCTCTGGAGAAGTGCTTTATTTTGAAGGATAGAATCATGCGACTCTATGAAGAGGGGAAAATCGAGTTTGAAGAAGAAATGATGTCGTCAAATTTGGCATCAGTCGATATGGTTCCTCAATCCAATTCGCTGGATAGAACCATAAAATTTGGCTCTTTTGATCCTATCATACTGGCTCCAAGTACAAGTACGATGGCAGATCTTCAAGGAAGTGGGGGCAACTATTTGCTTCAAAGACAAAATCAAGATCACGATGGTTGGACTCTAGTCACACGCCGAAGAAGCAAAAGGAAGAATCTTCCAAAAGTTGTGAAAGTGCCTACAAGAGCTAAGATGATCAAACAACCATCTAAATCTCCAAAGTCCAATGTGCCTCAAGAAACAAAAATGCCATCTCAGGGTAAAAATTCAGTAGTGAGAAAGTCAAGGAGGCCGATCACTTTAAACGAATTTATGCCAATCCAGCTTAGAGATGAAGATTTGGTTTTCATGACTTGTTACCATAACGGTGGCAATGAAGATAATGAAAACAACATTGACTCAGTAGCATTCGAAGTTGATGATCATTCTTGTGCTACGAAAATTAACTTTTCTGATGAAGATCTGTTGCTGGGGTCAACCCCTCATAATCGGCCGTTGTTCGTCGTAGGATATACTCGGGAACAGAAAATCAATAGAATCTTGATCGACGATGGTTCTGCTGTCAACATACTCCCGTTGATGACAATGAAAGAATTGGGAGTTCCTTCAGATGAATTGATGCAAAGCCGCTTGATGATCCAAGGATTCAACCAAGGGGGACAAAGAGCTCTTGGAAAACTTAGACTTCAACTTTTCATTGGAGATATGGAGTCAAATCCACTTTTCCATGTGATTGATGCCAAAACGACATACAACATGTTGTTAGGACGACCGTGGATACATCAAAATGGTGTAGTCTCCTCAACTCTACACCAGTGTCTCAAGTATTGCAGAAACGGTCAAGTCAAGACGATCCTTGCTGACGCTAAGCCATTTACTATAGCAGAAGCACATTTCGCAGACGCAAAGTTTTATCTCAAAGATACATTTATTGAAGAAGTAATGTCCAACCCGATGCAAGAATTAAAGCAAAAGGGAAAGAATTTGGCTTCTTCCACAATTGGAGAAGATGAAATTGCTCAAGGTTTAAAAGATCTGACTCTTCCCCTCACTAACTTGGAAGAATCAAGAGGCCTTATACCTCCACTGCAAGGATTTGTTAGGCCAGTAGAAGAACCTCTTTGTGAACATCAAGATCTTCCTACTCATCGAGCTAAAGATTTTGATCCTAACGCTTATAGGTTGCTTGTCAAAGCTGGGTATAAACAAGAAGATGTTGCAAAATTGGCTCACGAGACAAAAGAGCCTAGCAAAGAAAAACCGCAAAGTTCATTCAAGATCCGACAGGTCTGGCAAAAGAAGATCGATCACATTGGAACTTCTAGAGAGGGGCTTGGATATTCTCCATTAAAATTGAAGATTCATAAACAAACTTCGAGATACATAAATGTGGAGGAAGTTCCCGAGGAGCCAGAAGATGCAGTGAAGTCACCAGGACTTTCAGTATTTGATCGCTTGGGAGCACGCTCAACACGATGTTCAGTGTTTGATCGTTTGAGCATTCAATCATCACGAAGGTCAGTTTTTGAACGAATGGGAGAAAAATGCAGTAAAGTTTTTGTAAGTAAATCAATTTCCATTCAGTCAAGGCTTGGAAGTCTGTACTCTGAAGAAGTTAACTGTGGCCGAAAAATAAAGTCTTCCACTTTAAAGGAATCAAGAGATTTTCACAGCAAAATTCCTTCTCGAATGAAAAGGCAAAGCGAATGGAAGGTAACTACTGGTGAAGTTTTAAAGGCTAGAAAGCACACAGTGGTTATAACCAAATCAGTCTCATCCTCAGAGGAAGAAGAACTTGAAGAAACAGAAATCTTTACTGCTAACCATGTATCTGTAAAAGAAACTGGTGAAAAATCTCAAGAAGAAGAAGCCCAAGAAGCCCCTTCGTCTTTTGAAGAAGGAAATCAAGCTACTATTGATGAGCTAAAGGAGGTTAACATCAGCACTAGTGAAGATCCACGACCGATCTTTATTAATGCTTGCTTACCACCAGAAGAGGAAAAAGCCTATCTTGATCTTTTGATAGAGTATCGAGATATCTTTGCTTGGACTTACAAAGAAATGCCGGGACTTGATCCAAAAGTAGCTATGCATCATTTGGCTGTCAAGAAAAGTGTCCGACCTATCAAACAAGCTCAACGACGTTTCCATCCTGACTTGATCCCCCAAATTGAAGCTGAGGTCAATAAGCTCATCAAAGCTGGCTTTATTAGAGAAGTCAAGTATCCCACTTGGATCTCAAACATTGTTCCAGTGAGAAAGAAAAATGGTCAACTTCGAGTTTGTGTAGATTTTCGAGATTTGAACAATGCTTGTCCAAAAGACGACTTTCCCCTCCCTATAACAGAAATAATGGTTGATGCTACAACTGGCCATGAAGCTTTGTCATTTATGGATGGATCGTCTGGTTATAATCAAATTCGTATGGCTCCAAGAGATGAAGAACTTACCGCATTTCGAACTCCAAAAGGAATATACTGTTACAAAGTTATGCCGTTTGGGTTAAAGAATGCAGGGGCTACTTATCAAAGAGCAATGCAAAAGATCTTTGATGATATGCTTCACAAAAATGTCGAATGTTATGTTGATGACTTGGTAGTAAAGTCAAAGGAAAAATCCAATCATCTTGCTGATCTTCGCCAAGTGTTTGACAGATTGCGTAGATACCAATTGAAGATGAATCCGCTCAAGTGTGCGTTTGGAGTATCCTCGGGCAAGTTTTTGGGGTTCATCGTACGACATTATGGGATTGAGATTGATCAATCAAAAATAGATGCAATCATGAAAATGCCTGAACCGCGCAATCTGCATGAACTTAAAAGTCTCCAAGGAAGATTGGCATATATCCGACGTTTTATCTCAAACTTGGCTGGTCGATGTCAACCTTTTAGCCGGCTAATGAAGAAGGATGTCCCTTTTGTCTGGGATGAAGCCTGTAGTAATGCTTTTAAGAGCATTAAGACCTTTTTGTTACAACCACCTATTCTGAAGGCACCTATACCAGGACAGCCGTTAATCCTTTATATTGCTGCACAAGAACGTTCCTTAGGAGCATTATTGGCACAAGAGAATGATGAAGGAAAAGAAACCGCACTCTACTATCTTAGTAGAACTCTTAATGGTGCTGAATTAAATTATTCTCCTATTGAAAAGACTTGCTTGTCACTGATGTTTGCAGTTAAAAAGCTGAGGCATTATTTGCAAGCTCATTCTGTTCGTTTGATTTCGCGAGCAGATCCCCTCAAATATCTCATGTCCAAGTCTGTGCTCAGTGGAAGATTAGCAAAATGGGCTCTTTTGCTACAAGAGTTCGATATTACTTATATTCCACAAAAGGCCGTTAAAGGGCAAGCACTTGCCGATTTCCTTGCAAACCATCCGATTCCAGATGATTGGGAATTCTCTGAAGATCTCCCAGATGAAGATGCTCTTTTCATCGAAATTCCCAGGCCATGGAAACTATTTTTCGATGGGGCTGCCCGTCAAGATGGAGCTGGAGCAGGTGTTGTCTTTGTCACTTCAGAAGGAGATGTATTGCCTTATGCATTTACTCTCACTGAAAATTGTTCCAACAATGTAGCAGAATACCAAGCTCTGATCATTGGATTGGAAATGGCAGTGGATATGAAGATCACTCAACTTAAAGTGTTTGGGGATTCCAAATTGGTCATCAACCAACTTCTTTCACTTTATGAAGTTAAGAAGCCTGACCTCTTACCATATGTCGACTATGCGAAGAAAATTTTGGAATGGTTTGACAATGTAAGCTTGGAACATGTACCAAGAAGAGAGAACAAGCAAGCAGATTCTCTTACTAATCTAGCATCAGCTCTCGCCATGCCAAGTGTAGAAGTAAAAGTCCCTCTTTGCAAACGATGGATTTTACCTCCAGTTGATTTTAAAGATGACAACCAGGAATCCAATGTTGTTTCAGTTTGCGAAGTTGAAAAAGAAGATTGGAGACAGCCATTGATTGATTATTTGGAGCATGGGAAGCTACCCAATGATCCAAGGCATAAAACAGAAGTGAAACGTCGAGCTCCTCGATTTATTGACTTTAAGGGTACGCTCTATCGCCGCTCTTTTGATGGTGTCTTCCTTCGATGTTTAGGAGAAGATGAAGTATCCAAAACCTTACAAGAAGCTCATTCAGGAATTTGTGGTGCGCATCAGTCTGGAGCTAAATTGCACTTTCAAATTAAAAGAATGGGATATTACTGGCCAACAATGGTAAAAGATAGCATGGACTACTCCAAGAAATGTCAAGCTTGTCAGTTTCATGCAAACTTCATCCATCAACCTCCTGAACCATTACATCCGACAGTCACATCTTGGCCCTTCGATGCTTGGGGACTTGATTTGGTAGGACCATTACCTAAGAGTTCACTAGGGCATATGTACATACTTGCCGCTACAGATTATTTTTCAAAGTGGGCAGAAGTAGCACCTTACAGGGAAGTAAAAAAAGAAACTGTTGCAACTTTTATCAGAACAAACATCATTTATCGGTATGGTGTACCTCGTCACATCATAACCGATAATGGGAAGCAGTTTGACATGAGCAAATTATGTGCACAGTTTGACTTCAAGCAGCACAAGTCTTCAATGTACCATGCTCCAGCAAATGGATTAGCAGAAGCTTTTAACAAAACTTTGTGCAATCTTCTCAAGAAAGTTATTAACCGTTCAAAGAAAGATTGGCATGAAAGGATAGGAGAAGCTCTGTGGGCTTATCGAACTACATATCGCACACCAACTCAAGCCACTCCATATGCACTTGTTTATGGTGTAGAAGCTGTTCTGCCACTTGAGCGACAAATTCCATCACTAAGGATTGCAATCCAGGAAGATCTTTCTAGTGAAGACAATGTGCGCTTACGTTTGGAAGAATTAGAAGCACTGGATGAAAAAAGGTTGGAAGCCCAACAACGCTTGGAGTGCTATCAAGCTCGACTATCCAAAGCTTTTAATAAGAAAGTCAAGCAACGATCTTTCCAAGTTGGAGATTTAGTCCTTGCTATAAGAAGACCCATAAATACTTCACATCGTATTGGCAACAAGTTCCTTTCAAAATGGGATGGACCATACGTTGTTCGAGAAGTTTATACCAATGGTGCATACAAGATCGTTGATCAAGATGGTGTCAAAGTTGGACCGATCAATGGAAAGTTTTTGAAGCGTTACTATGCTTAAAGAAGATACTGCTCCTAAGCAAGAGCTTAAACTGTTGTATGTTGCTCCTAAGCACGAGCTAAAACTGCACCCAAAAAAAAAAAAAAGCCCGCTATGTTGAAAATCCTTTCTAGGACAACTTAGGCAAAAGTTAGGGCACAAAAAATTGATGAACTACGTTATGACTTGATCCTTCAAATTCGAGGGTACGTAGGCAGCTTGGTTTCGTTGCCAAGTTCAGTCCAAAAAAAAAAAAAGAAATTGTTTGATTCAAATATTATCTTTTGTTCACTTGAAAGTATCATGATAATTCTCCATTCAAATTTCATGATTCAATTTGTCTTTCAAGTAAAACAAATCTTTTACAAATTAAAGATCTTTGGGAATTTAATTTGTATTCCATACATGACGCAAAAATGCTTCAGAAAATGCAAAAGAAAGATGATATATGGAGAAAAAGAAATTTAACTTCATTTCAAACTTGAGAAGAACCTACAATTAAAAAAAAAAAAAATCCTGAGAACTAATACAAATTTCAAAAAAAAAAAAGTTACATAAAAAAGGATTCAGGGCTTCCATTTGAAATTCTTCAAGTCTTCTCGAGAGGCTTCCAACATATTTCGCAACAAATCTAAGTTTTTGGCTTCATTCTCAGTAAGGGTAGTAAAAGACTCAACAGAATTCATCTCCTTACGAATCTTAGAGGTGTCAATTCTTCTTCTTTTCAATTCATCTTCAGTTTCTTGGAGCGAAGATTCAAGTCTATGTTTTTTGCGTTGCAAAGTAATGAACTCTTGCTCTATATCTGCCAAGTTCGACTGCAGGGTGTTAAGGTTCTCAACAGTTTTATGTTCAAGTAGCATTGAATCTTTAAGTCGAATTTCAAGTGCTTGAAGTCTTTCAATTCCATCCTTGGATGAAGAGATGGAAGATTCAAGCTCATTAAACTTTTGGACTTGTGTAAAGTAGTCTTCCACCATGCCTTTCAATAAGGATGAATCAACGGACTTAATTGCTTCTATTGCATCAAAAATCTTGTGGACATCACTAATAAGTGAAGAAACCCGATCAAAAGAAGCGCGAATAATCTTTGGTTGAATGCTTTCCCACAAAGTAGTTGCAAGCTTCAACTGACTATCGGATATCATTTTTTCAGCACTAAACTTAGAAAATTCTGGAAGGGCGAGATGACTAGCTTCAACATGAGGGCCTATGGAAGTCTTCACTATAGGGGAAGTATTATTAACAATCATGTTGGGACAAGCATCTTCTTGGTTGGAAACGGTACTTGAAACATTATTTTTGATCTCAGCTACAAGTTTGTTGAAACTCATGCGAACTAGAAACTGAAGCTTCACTTTTGGCAGGGGATATATCACCATGAAAGGATTCCCTTGGCCTGATTCGCTTCCAATGTCTTTCATGATCACTCTCATCAATTGAATCTTCAAGGATCGCATTATGCTTCCCTTCGATGACTTTCGATAAAACCCTTTGTCCTTCATCAACTAATGACACTGATCGAGTAACTTCTTGTGAAGCCTTCACATGCTCCTCTGTTAAATCTATAGTGGACGAGACTTTGGCTTTATTGGATTTGTCTTGCGAAATCTCTAAAGACTTTTTCTTAACATCCTTTGAAGGTTTTCTTCTCTTTGATGGTGATGTACGGATGCTTGAAATCAAAATATCAATAGAATGCTCAAGATATGGCTCATGAAGTTTGGACCACCATTCCATGTATCTTTCGGTTGCATGATCATTAGGATTTAGGGAATGAGCTGGAGAGATCAATCTGGACTTTGTATGAGAACGTGTGCAAATTCTCCAAAACCTACATAGATCATCCACAGATCCAGAACGAATGTCTTCCTTAAGAGCTCCGGGAATATCTTGACAAAACCCAAATTGTCTCCCAAATCGATGAGGACTGTAAAGTTCTATAATGATGGCTTGGTTACATTGGGCGGGCAAATAGCTCGAACGAACATTAACAAGGTAGCCATGATTGATATTACTAAGAGCGTCATCATCAACAATCACTTCATCTATATTTCTGGGACATAAGTTAGCATTCCACACTATGCCAGTATGAATCAACTTGCGGGCATCATAATCCTCAAAGTATTTGGCTCCACCTTCTCCTGAAAAAACTTGCTCATCAAAGGCCCATATACATCATCTGGATTTTGAAAGTGAGTCCGAAAGTAATAACTTAGCCACCCATAAACATAGTGAATGGGAAAACACGCATCTGAAGAGCCCGCTTGAGTAGAAAGTGTGATTCGGTTTAGTCCATGGTAAATATTGGCTAACACCGAGATCACGAGATTAACAGTTCTTCCACTTCGGCCATGTTTTATATAAACTTTAGTTTTTACCAATTGCTATATTTATTCAGAAGCATGCCTATCCATACTTCTCTTAAGTGGGTTGTCCTTCTATGTGGGCCAATGTTGGTTCTTTGCCCATTTTGATTAAAAACCTTTTGGAATCAAGACAATACAAAGGTGCAAATAAATTTTGACTTCAAAAGCAAAGTAAATTTCAAGATTTGTTCACTTTCTACACTCAACAAAAATCGTGTGCGTGACCAAGTCTTGAGGGGGCATTTGTAGAAGGAGAAATTTTTTTGACCAATTACAAATTGCCACGTGTTAATTGAAATATCTTTTAATTAAGAAATTTTTAATTAAATTATGCATTATCATATCATAATTAATTATTTTATAATTAATTAAATATGTACACATGGCTTGACCAATCAAATTGCAAGGATTCATGGGTCACCCAATTAAACTTCACCAATGTGTCATAATTACTTCATCTCTAATTAAATTAAATTAATTAAGAGATAAATAATGAAGTTTTATCTCTAATTAAATTAATTAAGAGATAAATAAATATTTTATCTCTAATTTAATTAATTAAGAGATACATAAATATTTTATCTCTAATTTAATTAATTAAGAGATAAATAATGAAGTTTTATCTCTAATTAAATTAAATTAATTAAGAGATAAATAAGGAAGACAAGTTCTTTTAGAACTCTTTTTCACCTGGCTGGCTACCACTATAAATAGAGACCTCCCCTTAACACAAATTCACAATTCAGAAGCCTGAAGAGAAGAAGAAAGATTTGGAAGAGTTAAATCCTCTCCAAAGTCTTAAGAAGAGATAGATTTGGAAGAGTTAAATCTCTCCAAAGTCTCAAGAAGAAAAAGATTTGGAAGAGTTAAATCCTCTCCAAAGTCTTAAGAAGAAATAGATTTGGAAGAGTTAAATCTCTCCAAAGTCTCAAGAAGAAAAAGATTTGGAAGAGTTAAATCCTCTCCAAAATCTCAAAAAGAAATCTCTGCAGAATTGAAGCAAGAAATTCTTAAGAACACCATCGTGTCTGTTCTTAAAGATTTCTCAAGAAGTTGCTCTTCGATCTTGTGTTGATCCAAGAAAGAAGATAAATCTTGTTTGCTCAAGATCAAGTCTCGAAGACCCTTGAAGCAAACAACGTGTGTTCAAGATCAAGTCTCAAAGACCCTTGAAGCCAATTTCAAGATCAAGTCGTGAAGACCCTTGAATTAAAATTTTGCTGAAGAAAAGAATCAAAAGATTTCTTTATTTTAAGAATTCTCAGAGACTATAACTCTCAATGTTTGATAAATAAAATTCTTTATTTGACTCCAAATTTTACTTGTCATATTTTTGACGCGAAATTTGTGTGTACACATTGTACCCACTATTATCAACTAGGCAGAAAATATAGATAAAATACTTGATTAACGTGTCAAACATGTTTTTGCATGTTTTATGTGTACTCTTATTTCTCATATCTTATACATGTGCTCGTGTTTTACGTGTTTTGTACGTTTACTCGTGTGACATGGTTCAATTAAACATATTTTTTGTATTTTAATTTTAATATGATATATATATATAGGAGAACCCAGTTAATTAATTGTGATCCATTATAATATGGGCTTTGTACATTTTATTGGATCAGTGCCCATTGACAAGGGGAAAAGAGGTAAGGCAGTTTTACCTGCCTCTGGAGTGACCCCCCCTCAACTTTCATGAATTTTATAGTGTGGAATACTAGGGGGCTAAACAACCCTCAAAAGCAGAAAAGTATTATACAGAGAATAAACTGCCTGAAGGCAGACCTTGTTTGCTTACTGGAAACAAGAGTGAAACAACAAAACATGCCAGCTATAGTAGATAGGCTCTTTCAGGGATGGAAGCTACATCACAACTACTTAGAAGCTTATAATGGGAGAATATGGTTTCTATGGAGAAATCAAATGCAGGTTGATCTTATTGCAACATCTGATCAGAGCATTACATGCTGCACCACTTATAATGCTACCAGGTTCTACATTACAGCAATTTATGGAAGCAATGAAGGCATAAGTAGAAGAAGGCTTTGGCACCATCTTCAGGACATTCAAGGCAGAATTGATGGCTCTCCTTGGCTTTTGGCTGGAGATTTCAATGTTATAGCAAGACCACAGGAAAGCTCAGATTTCAATGGCTCCTACATGCTTACCTCTGATATGAAGGATTTTCAGGACTGCTTGACACAGCTATCAGTGTTTGATCATACCAGTACTGGACCAGCATTCACTTGGTCCAACCACCAAACTGATGCTTACTTGGCTAAAAAGCTTGATAGGGTTTTGGTGAATGATTGCTGGCATACACAGTTTGCTCACTCATTTGTTGAGTTTTTGGCTCCAATGGTTTCTGATCACTGCCTAGCATACATAAAGATGAACTTGACTGCTTATTCTCCCCCAAAGCCATTTAGGTTTTTTAATTTCTGGACTAGGAATCCAGAGTTCCTGAACATTGTGGAAAACTCTTGGCAAGATCCTTTCATTGGCAATCCTATGACCACTCTATTCCACAAATTGAAGAGATTAAAGGCAGTACTGAGGGCATTTAACCTGGCCATATATGGCAACATTTCAGGGAAGGTTCAAGATAAAAGGCAAGAATTGGAGAGCATGCAGATGATCAATCTGCATCAAAGGCCATCTAATACTCTTGTTGAAACAGAAAGAAGACTCTATGCAGAATTGATGGAACTCCAAAAGGCTGAGGAAAGTTATTACAGGCAGAAATCAAGGATAAAATGGCTGCAGGAGGGGGATCAGAACACTCATTATTTCCATAAAATGGTGTCAGCAAAGCATAGCAAGCAATCCATCAGAGTCCTCTATGATGATGAGGGAAGGAAGTTGGAAGATTTTGGCCAAATTTCAAAGGAGGCAGTAAGGTTCTTTCAGAAGTTGATTGGGACTGAGGACAAACAGGTCACAGACTGCCCTAGGGAGCTTCTTACTGAACTTATTCAGCCTGCCTTGCCTGCTGAAGCTAAGGACAATTTAGCTAAGGCTGTTACAAAAGAGGAGGTGAAAAGAGCCATGTTTGAGCAGAATGGTGACAAAGCCCCAGGGCCAGATGGATACACTGCACAGTTTTTTAAAACTGCTTGGCCTATTGTGGAAGAGGATGTCACTGCAGCAATCTTATCCTTCTTTCAATCAGGGAGCAGGATATCAGTCTTTAACTCTACATGTATTGCTCTTGTCCCAAAATTCCAGAATCCTAATCATATGAAGGACTTCAGGCCTATTTCATGCTGCTCTGTCATTTATAAATGTATTACCAGGATCATCACTGCCAGGCTCACTCCACTCCTTCCTACTATGATCTCCAGCAATCAGAGTGCCTTCATACCAGGGAGAAGCATCTCAGATAATATTCTCATGGCTCAGGAACTGGTCAAAGGGTATGGAAGAGCAACCTTATCCCCCCGTTTTGCAATGAAGATTGATCTCCAAAAAGCTTTTGATTCATTAAATTGGGACTTCATTCTCACTGTTTTATCAGTTTATGGATTGCCTGATAAGTTCATAGGATGGATCAAGGCATGCATCACTTCCCCAAAGTTCTCAATTTCTCTTAATGGAGGATTAGTAGGGTACTTTGAAGGAGCAAAGGGGTTAAGGCAGGGAGACCCTCTCTCTCCTTATCTTTTTGTCATTGCTATGAATGTTTTATCCAGACTTCTGGATGCAGGGGCTCTTCATGGAGTTTACAGCTACCATCCTAAATGTCACAGAATCAAGCTTACTCACCTGTGCTTTGCAGATGATCTGCTGATTTTTGCAAAGGGTAACTTGGATTCTGTTGTGGGCATACAGGGTATTCTCCATTACTTTTATACCATCTCTGGTTTGCAATTAAACCCTTCCAAGAGTGAAGTCTTCTCCTCTGGTGTTAGTAGGACCACTCTACTTGAGATGCAAGAGTTGACAGGGTTTAAACTTGGCAAACTACCTGTTAGGTACCTTGGGGTCCCTTTGGTCACAAGAAGACTCTCTGAAAAGGATTGTTCTCCTTTGATCGATAGAATTACTCAGAGAATCAATGGCTGGGCAGCACGCATGTTATCCTATGCAGGAAGGCTTCAGCTCATTCAATCTGTTCTTTTTAATGTGTCCAATTTCTGGTGCAGGCACTTTGTATTGCCTAAGGCTGTTCTTAAAAGAATTAATCAATTATGCAACAGGTTCTTCTGGAAAGGAAGAGATGACTCAGCTAAGGGAGCAAGAGTCAAATGGAGTTCCATTTGCTGTCCAAAGTCAGAGGGGGGTCTTGGATTAAAAGACTTGGGAATATGGAATAAGGCTTGCATTATTCAGCACCTATGGGCACTTCTCTCTCAGGCAGGTTCATTGTGGATTGCCTGGCTTCATGCCTATGTGCTGAAAGGAAGAACAGTGTGGCAGGTTCAACCTTCCCCAGGAAGCAGCTGGACATGGCGTAAAATGCTTCAGCTAAGGGCTTTGGCTTTGAGGTTCACCTCCAACCAGAATGGTGCTCTAACTTGGAAGTTCCCTGGGAACAGATTTATGGTGGCTAAAGTCTGGAATGATCTCAGGCCTAGGCAGGACAAGGTGGAGTGGGATAAACTGATCTGGTTTCCATTTCATATTCCTAAACATGCACTGGTAGCTTGGATGGCTATATTGGACAAACTGCCTACAAAGAACAGATTGATGTCATGGGGCATGGAGGTGGATGGCAAATGTGAGCTATGTCAAACTGAGCAAGAAACCCGGAATCATATATTTTTTGAATGTGACTATTCAAAGGAAATCTGGGGGCATATACTATGCTTATGTCAACTTCATAGAAGCATAAGGAGCTGGCAAGCAGAGCTGCAATGGGCAGTAAACAGAATCAGAGGAAAAACTCTCATTTCTGTTATTTTGCGTTTATCATGGAGTGCCTTTCTTTACTCGATCTGGAGGGAGAGAAATAATAGGTGTTTTAATCGCCTTCAATCCACACAAGGAGCCATCATTGAGCAGATAAAAGAGATCATCAGAATGCGATTGTTGGGGCTCAAGAACATTAGTCCTGATGAAGTGAACCGAAGATTGGATGCAGATTGGGGACTGTCACTTTTTTCCTAGGATCTTTGTCCATTCTGGAATAGCTTTAAGTATTGCTGAAGTATGTTGCTATTGTTCCCTGATTGATTAGTGGTCTTAAGTTTTGTTCAAGTATTGTTTAAGTATGTATAGCTTTAAGTACATGTTGCACATGATGTTGGATGTAGCAGTTTAACTGCTTTCTGGATAAATAAAACACTTACTTATCCAAAAAAAAACTTTTTATTAGAGGCTATTAGGATTTTACTATAAAAATAAATTGCTAAATCCCTTTTTTACTTTTAACACACTGTATCTATCAATTGAGAGCCACAGATAAAAAGATGAGCGAAATGGAAGACTAGCTTGTCCAGAATAAATAAATTGTTAGGTACCAGAGTGACGGAATAGTGTCTCACAACTAAAATAAGAGATGAGAAAATAGGAACTGAACACACAAAATTTAACGTGGAAAACCCTCAATGAATAAAGGGAAAAACCACGGGGCAAGACTAGAAGAATTTCACTATGAGAAAATATTACAACACCTCTCTCTAAATACTAGGAGAGAACAACCTCACAAAGAATATAAGAAAGTATACAAGAGAGGAAGAGATAATTCTTGGGATGGTTTTAATACTTCTCCTTAAGGCTCTTTATATAGCCTTCAAGGAGGAACTCTAACAATTCTCCCACCGATGTGGGATTCTAACAATTCTCCCACTTGAAGATTTGATTAAACCAATCATATCTTCACACCACTCTTTCTGTCTTGCCATTCCATGTTGCTTACGTTTCTGATAGACCATAGGAGGATCGACACCAAATAAACTTGTCAGTGTTGATTGGCTTTGTCATAACATCTGCTAGGTTGTCTTTGGTGTGAATCTTTTGCATATCCACACTTCCTTCTTCTACTACTTCTCGAACAAAGTGATACTGTATACCTATATGCTTTGTCCTGGAATGAAAGGCTGGATTCCTTGCAATGTGCAAGGCACTCTGACTGTCACAATACACAATAATCTTCTGTTGCTTGTGCCCGAGTTCTTCCATTAACCTTTGTATCCATATTGCTTCCTTGCATGCTTGGGTAGCTGCCATGTACTCAGCTTCTGTAGTAGACAAAGCTACAACAGTCTGTAACTTAGATAACCAGCTTACCGCTCCTCCTGCAAGTGTGAACACATAGCCAGTAGTGGATTTCCTTTTATTAAGATCACCTGCAAAATCTGAATCAACATAACCCCTGACAACAAGTTCTGATCCTCCAAAACATAATGCAACATCTGAGGTTCCTTTAATGTATCTAAGGATCCTCTTAACAACATTCCAATGCTCTCTACCAGGATCTGCCATAAATCGACTGACCGCTCCCACTGCTTGTGCAATGTCTGGTCTTGTACATATCATAGCATACATAAGGCTTCCCACCGCTGATGCATACGGTACTCGAGACATTTCCATCCTCTCTGCTTCATTGCTAGGACTCATACCTGAGGATAATTTACAATTGACAGGAAGTGGGGTAGATATTGGCTTACAGTCTTGCATGTTGAAGCGTCGCAAGACCTTCCTCAGATAATTCTTTTGAGAAAGCCAAATTTTCCTGTCTTTTCTGTCTCGGTGAATTTGCATCCCTAAAATCTTGTTTGCGGGTCCCAAGTCCTTCATATCGAACTCCCTAGCCAACTGTGCCTTCAAATCTTGGATTCGATCTTTGTTGGGGCCTACCACCAACATGTCATCCACATACAACAGCAAAATAATGAAATCATTATCATCAAACCTCTTGTAGTACGTACAATGGTCTGAACTCAGTCTGTTGTATTCAAGGCTAATTATGAAAGAATCAAATCTCTTGTACCAACATCTGGGCGCCTGCTTTAGACCGTACAGAGATTTGGTCAACCTGCAAACCAAGTTCTCTTTGCCTGTTTCAACAAAACCTTCTGGTTGGAGCATATAAATTTCTTCTTCAAGCTCTCCATGTAGAAAAGCCGTCTTTACATCTAGTTGTTCAAGATGTAAATCAAATGCAGCACACATAGCCAACACTACTCTGATAGTAGTAAGTCTGACAACTGGAGAAAATATCTCGTTGAAGTCAATACCTTCTTTCTGAGCATATCCTTTTACAACCAATCTAGCACGATATCGTTCTACTTGATCATTGCTATCCCGCTTGATCTTGTAGACCCATTTGTTACCAATGGCTTTTCTGCCACGTGGTAATTCCACCAGTTCCCATGTCTCGTTCTTGTGAAGAGCTTCAATTTCTTCCTGCATTGCTGTCATCCACAGAGAAGCATCTGGGCTACTAGTAGCTTCATGAAAAGTTGATGGCTCTCCATCCTCTGTTAAAAGACAGTATGCAACATTGCTCTCCGTAACATACTCCGTGTGCCAATTTGGAGGCCTTCTCTCACGAGTTGACCGTCGAACTTCTACAGCCTCGGACTCAACTGGTTCTGGTACCTCATGCTCTGGTTCTGCTTCAGAAGAATCATCTTCTTGAGAATTTCTATCCATCTGCACTGTAGCAGTCTCTTTTGAAGTGTTGTCATTTGTTTGCTCACTTTGCAGTTCATTTTCTGCAAAAACTACATCTCTGCTGACAACAACCTTGCGGGCAGTGGGATCCCACAGGCGATACCCCTTAACACCGTCAGCATAACCCAAGAATATACATTTTCTGGATTTTGGATCCAGCTTTGTTCTTTCTTGGGAGTTGTACATCACGTACACAGGACATCCAAACACATGTAGAGAAGAATAATCAGCTGGCTTTCCTTTCCACATCTCCATAGGCGTCTTCAAACCAATCGCCGTTGATGGTGATCGATTTATCACATAACAGGTGGTTTTGACTGCTTCTGCCCAGAAAGATTTGGCCAATCCCGCTGTTCTCAGCATGGCTCTTGTTCTATCTAGGAGAGTTCTGTTCATCCGCTCTGCTACACCATTCTGTTGAGGCGTATGTGCAACCGTGAATTGTCTCATAATACCCTCTTTCTTACAGAATGCTAGAAAGTTACCGTCTACATATTCTCCTCCATTGTCTGTCCTCAAGCACTTGATTCTTTTCCCAGTTTCAAGCTCTACTTGTGCTTTGAACTCCTTGAATACTGGAAACACATCTGACTTCTTCTTGATTGGGTACACCCATAATCTCCTGGAATAGTCATCAATGAATGATACAAAATACTTTGCTCCACCCAGGGATATTTCTGGTGACTCCCACACATCAGAATGGATTAAGTCCAGTATGTGTTTGCTTCTTGTAGTTACTTTAGCAAACTTCAATCTATGCTGCTTGCTTATCACACAGTGCTCACAGAAAGGTAAATTGACCATCTTGAGCCCGGGCAGGAGATTGCGTTCTGCAAGGACTTTCAAGCCTCGCTCTGACATATGGCCTAATCTGCGATGCCACATCATCGTCGTTTCTTCTTGGCTGGCTGCTGCAACTGATGCATCTGCCTCTTGCAACGTCTCTCCCAAAAGCATGTATAGATTGCTTGTGATCTTCTCTGCTTTCATCACCACAAGGTTTCCTTTCACTACTTTCAATATTCCACATTCAGTGTGGATCTTGCACCCGAGGTCATCCAATTGTCCAATTGACAATAAGTTCTTCTTTAAGCCCTTCACATGTCGTACCCCTTGAATTTTGCGAACAGTACCATCATGCATTTTTAATCTGACGGTACCGACTCCAGCAATATCTAAGGCGTGATCATTTCCCATGAACACAGATCCTTCCGAAATAGGTTCATAAGTGCAAAACCAATCTCGGTGTGGAGTCATGTGCCATGTCGCACCTGAATCCATTATCCAGACATCATTGAGTTTCTTTCCGCCTTTAGAACTAGTCGCTGCTTCACTATACAAGATTTCTCCATCATCTGAGGTACTTGCAACACAACCTTGGGAGGTTGATGTTTCAGAATTCTTTTCTCCACCCTTCTTATTATGCCAACACTCCTTCTTCGAGTGCCCTCTCATGCCACAATTGTAGCATTTAAGATTCTTCCTTCTTCGAGATTTTGATCTACCATGATTCTGACTCCCACTGGAGCCACGTTCTGTTGATCTGCCTCTCATCACCGTTAAAGCCTCTGCTTGCTTTGAATTTTCTGACCTTTCCTCCTTATTCTTGCGCCTGGATTCTTCTTCAAGAATAGCACCGGCAACATCATCAAAGTGAAGAGAGTCACTAACATTGTTATTTGTGATGTTGATGATGAGTTGATCATACGAATCTGGTAAACTCTGAAGTAGAAGTTCCGCACGTTCATTTTCCGCTATTTTGAAATCTGATGCTGTGAGTTGAGCAAATAGCGTATTCAGAGTGTTGATGTGATCCGTTACCGACGTGGATTCACTCATTCGAAGAGTGTAGAGTTTCCTCTTCAAGAATATTCTGGTGTGAAGTGACTTCACCTCGTACAATTTGTTTAGAACATCCCAAATCTCCTTTGCAGTCTTCTTCTCTGCAACACTTGACAAAACTGAATCCGCCATTGCTAGGTGCAGATTGGCAACAGCATTGTCATCCTTTTCTTTCCACTTTTCATCAGTCATTTCTGTGGGTCTACTTTCAATTGCTTCTAGACAATTATCCTTCCTCAAAATTGCTCTTATCTTCAATTTCCACAAGGAGAAATTTCTCCCACTGAACTTCTCTATCTCGAATTTTGCTGCCATGGTTGTACACGAACTGAAGCGAGTTACACTATTTCACCGTGAATAGTACCGTATACGTGAACAGTATTGTACGTATGTCGTACACTAGAACAAATCCAGTATACGTTAACAATTACTGCAAAAGTATACAACCACACGTATGAATAGTAACCGTATCTGTGAACAGTGACCGTATACTGGACAGTGACCGTATACTGGAACAGTGACCGTAGCCCATGAATAGTGCACCAGGTAGGTTCCCAGGAAAGAGAGGTGGGTCACTGATAGACACACTTAAATACCAAGTCTTTCCTAGCCAGAACTTCCCTAGACACTTTCACACTACCACACTTTATTTCCAGCAACAAGAATAATTCTTTTCTGATGTGGAAGATCAGACAATACTGCAACCACAGAGCATACTAAGAACCAACACTTTCACTGCAGCGGAATAAGGACCACGAACCAATGGCTCTGATACCACTGTTAGGTACCAGAGTGACGGAATAGTGTCTCACAACTAAAATAAGAGATGAGAAAATAGGAACTGAACACACAAAATTTAACGTGGAAAACCCTCAATGAATAAAGGGAAAAACCACGGGGCAAGACTAGAAGAATTTCACTATGAGAAAATATTACAACACCTCTCTCTAAATACTAGGAGAGAACAACCTCACAAAGAATATAAGAAAGTATACAAGAGAGGAAGAGATAATTCTTGGGATGGTTTTAATACTTCTCCTTAAGGCTCTTTATATAGCCTTCAAGGAGGAACTCTAACAATTCTCCCACCGATGTGGGATTCTAACATAAATTGCTTCGGCTTTTAACAATGTCTGTCCAAATAGAAATGTCATTTATTTTGTGTAATTATGATGTTTTAATTATCAGATATAATTTATGGAATTATGCTTAGAGTTTTGGCTTAGGAACTAAACAATATCTCTCAATTTTCTTTATTAAAAAAAACGAGTACCTGTTATTTTATTCGCATTTTTAATTTTATTCCAAAAAAAAGTTTGATTTGAATACTCACAATAATAATGGATGCAAACAGATCTTTAAAGGACATTTATTGATTGAGAGGATTGAAAACACTGTTTGACCAAAAAAATTTGTTTCAAAAACATTTCTTTAACAAATTTTTCGGTAAATATTTTTTTCCTACTCTAACAAGATTATCAAAAAAATAAATAAAGAAATGGCAACTTAATAGCTTAATTAGGGGTGATAACAGTTCGATTTAATTTTGAAAAAAAATTAATGATTAATGTGTAGTATTCTGATTTTTTAAGATCGAATCGAATAGTATCAAAAATCGAATCGATCCGAATCAAATTCTACCGGTTTGATTCATCGATTTTTAAATTTTAAAAAAATTATCTTTTTTATAGTATTTTTAATTTTTTCCACTAATTTAGAAATAAAATATTTATTTTTATATTATAAAAAATTAAAAAATAGAATTCGATTCGAATAATTACGAATTTTTAATTTATGAATCGAAAATCAAACCAAACCGAATAAACTTAATTATTACCCGAACCGAATTCAATAAAAATCAAATTAAAATTGAACCAAAAACTACAACTCAAATCAATTTTCGATTTTCTCAATTTTTATCTCAACCCTAAGCTTTAACATCTTCAGAACTAGGCGTACTCCTTATTCCTGAACTAGAACCGGCATTAGTTACATAGGCCAAGCCCAGCATTCACTTCTAGGCTCAAGACCGACGAGACCAGGTTTTGGAGGCAAAATTTAGATATAATAATTTATGTATTCATGTTATTCATATTATTTTTTAATATTATAATCGTATTTAAGATATTATATATTTTATATAAATTTTGATATGTTAATAATTATTTTTATATAATTTTTGACATATTCATATATTTATATCGTGTTTAATTATATTACTTTTTTCGTATCAAATTTTAACTATTATTTTTACCTCGTATAATCATATGTTTTTCAAAATTACAACCAACGAAGCAAATTACTATTCTTGTGAAAAGTGAACATGGGCAATGGAAGAATATTCAGAAGTGGCTTACTATATAATTTGACTCAAAAGAGGAAATTACAAAAGTTTGTAGCTATAAGCATCTGATCTGACCAAACTCTCTGCATTTCCCCCACACAAGCAAAAAAAAAAAAAAATGGAATTATCACCTCATAAACAGAGATCGTAGAGCTTTAAACTTAACACAAAAATACACGGTATCCAAGTACAAGATTCATAAAGATATCATCATAGCATACTTTCTTTCTCTTCTTTTCTTCTTGGGATTTTCTCATACACTTATCTCTTTCTTTCTTTCCTTCTCGAAACCCTAAATTTTAATGTTAAACTTTGTCCCCATTGCAAGTGAAGAACTCTCAGTCCAACGAGTGTTCTGACTCTTCACTTTTTTCTTGATGTATTTGTATTCTACACTTATATCCGATGTATATTCGAATATGAATATGAGAATATGATTTTCAAAAAACTTTTTAAATACATGGAAATTTTTTTAAAAAATTAAACATACTCGTATCGAACATATATCCGTATCCGACACTCACACACGAATCCAAGTAACATAAGTTGAAACAAACCCCAGGCCATCGCGTGCATGCTTCACTATCAGTACCCACTTTGTCTTGGGAACAACAACATCGATCCCTGGCCTTTCTTCAATATGTCTTCATAGATCATAGAGTGGTTTAGAGACTTATAGACCGACATTCTTTTTTGTTCCTAGCGAATGTTTCTTCAAATATCAAAGTGAGACCTTGAAAAAACTGCCCAAAACAAAGCCAACAACCCTAATATGTGTACGTATTCTCTTGCATGTGTTAGTGTTTCAGAGAAAGAGAGATATTAAAGTGTTTTTTTTAATGAGTTTTTGCATCGACTATTTGCCAAACTAATGCAAACAATTGACTTCAAAGTTTCAGCAGGATCGATGTCCTTGATGGACCACTGATCATTAGTTTGTGCTTTGCTACATATAGATACACAGTTTCTATTTTGTTTCTCTTAGTCAAGCCAACTAAACTAATTAGACAGCAAAAGTTGCATTGATTTGCTTCAACTTTGAAATTTTCAATATTACCTCGGTTTACTTATTGTCTCAGACATTGTTTTTGCACGAAGATAAGGAAAAATCTTGAATCATATATAGAATCCGTTATATTATATATGTAAATAAGATTTGAACCATTCTTACGAGAAGCCTCTTATAATAAAATCATAAGATTTTCAGATTGAAACGTATAATATCTCGTAAATGTTTAAAAGAACAATTATAAATTGATTTTACTTTTACCAAAGAGGAATCTGGTATATATATAGAATGCAACTTTTTAGTATTGAAAAAAATCAGACAGATCGATCGGTTAGATCGGTTTAATCGAAAATCAGTGGTTTGTCCGATCCAAAACATATCAAAGAGTCGAGAATTTAATGAATCTGTAGAAAATCGGTTCAACTGGTACAAAACAAGTTTTTAGTTATTTTATTAAAATTATTTTTGTAAGTAATTAGATTTGAATCTTTAAACTCTTAATCATATATTAAAGACCATACCATTAAAAAGAATACATATTTTTATTAATTAATTACTATATTTAATACTTATTTAATATCAAAATCACATATATAATATTTAATTTATTTTTTAATTGAATAATCTGGTTCAACCAGCCGGTCCAGTTTGATTTTTTACATTCATTGCAAATTTCAACACATTAAAATTTGGTTAAGAAGAAGGGAAGCATGCATGGATGCACTACCACATGATTATGCTACAAGTTGGAATAGATTAACCAAAAACAATATTGTTTTATTATTATTATTATTATTATTATTATTATGCAAGTTATTGTCTCATTTCAACATATGTAGCTTTTGCATGCGGTGAGTTGTTGGTCTTCCATCTTCGGACTTGAAAAAATAAATGTATATATGTTGATCCTCGAAAGAATATAGCTGCTTGGGGTCGGGTATAATAAATACTGTTTGTCTTTGTCTTATTGCTTTTAATATTGATATCGGGATACATATGGAGGTCTGAAATAGATTTAATAATTCGTATAAACGTGTTGGGTTTTGTACGTTTTTTTATTATATTAATTATGTAAATATATATAAATATAATATATATTATTAAATATGTCAAAATTATATATTAAAAAAATTATACGTGTATTAAATTTATTGTGTTAATCATATTTAAATATGTCGTATCGTATCATATTTATTATATTATTTTAATTAAACGTATCGTATTCATATCATATTTTTATATTGTGTTCAAAATTATCAATATCTAACTTGAAAACATGCAAATATGTTATTGGAATCTTTCTCTTTAAATAAAAAATTGTAATTATTAATATATACTTAGAATATTACTATTAACAGTTTAACAAAATATTGGCATTATCTTTGATATGTAGGGCTCGAAATGTTAGGTATTAGATGTTCCCATTTTTATTTTTATTTTCATTTCATCATATACCACAATATCCATGAAATTATCGAAGTTTCATGCAAATTCACATATTTATCAAATTTTATATTGAGGAAATATTGCCCCAAAAAATCCAATAAATTCTGCAAGCTTTTAACAATTTCACCAATATATATAATGGTCCTGTTTCAGAAAAGAAAAAAAATTGAGAAATTTAATTATGAATTTATATTTGATGTATTGACGGTGTATAAATTTATATACTGTCAATAAATCAAATAATATCATCTCATTAAAAATAAAATTATCTGTATTTATTTTTAAATTTTTTTAATAAGATGACATTATCTCGTTCACTGACAGTATATAAATATATACATTGTCAGTATATCAAATACAAACCCTTTAATTATTAACTATAACCCATGTTGTATCCTTATTAGTGGAACAACCGATTAAAGTAAATCAATATGACAAAATCTAAATTTGTCAACAAAAAAAAAAAGTCAAACACACAATAAAAAATGCTAACCAAAACGCATCTCACAAGGTCACAAATAGACCTGCTCAAGGGCCGGGCAGTCCGTCCGGCCCGAAACAGTAATTTTTATTATAATAATATTATTTTATTTAATTTTAATTATAAAAAAATAAAAAAATATATTTTTTTATTTCAATGAACAGTGTTTCGGGCCTAAACGGCGCGGACCGAGCCTGGGCAGAGAAAATAAAAAAAAAAACGGGTCGCGACCCATGAGCAGCTCTAGTCACAAACTATGAAACACGAGAGTTATTTCTCTGCCTATGGAGGCAAGGCTCCCTTCTTCCTCAGCTCATCCGAGACAAAGGTTGGTTTTTTTTTTTTAATATTTGTATTCGACATCTATATCCGACACATGTTTGGATATGAGTGTATGATTTTTCAAATATATGAAAATTTTTTTAAAAAATTGAATATACCCATATTGGATATATACTTATATCCGACACTCATCCGAGTTCGGGTAACATAGATGCCAAGCACAACTTGCCAAGCCAACCTATTTCGCCAATGGAATTTTAATAAGCTTCATGGCCATGGCTCTGAAGGCTTCAGCTCTTTGTACCATAGCTCTTATGCAAATCTTCTTCTCTCCATCTATTGCTAGCTTTTCTACCTTAGTGTTTTAACTCAGAATCCATTTACAAGTACATCCAACATGCAGATTTCTGTAAATTCATTTCACCCTCCAACAAGTACTTTACCACCCTATTCGACTATGGAAGGATTTCAGCCCTTCAATCATTATTAGATGCTCAAAATTTTCTTGGTTTTTGGTTTTGGTTGTTTAGGTAATTATGGTGGTAATAGCTTGGTGGGTTAGGGTGATGGAGAATCGGAGATGCTTGAAACATTTTTGGTATTTTTTTATAAAAGATATTGCAATTAGATCTTTCCAAAAACCGGGTTATCCATCCAACTCGATAGGTTTGGTCCAAATTGGATTGGGTCTGAACAAAGATTTTAGTAATTCGGATCAGTCTGACCCGAATTATTATTCATTAAATAAAAAAAGATTTTTTTATTTAAATTTAAACATAATATATGTAAATATTAATATAAAATAATATTTTAATATTTAATAAACAGTAAAATAGACTTTTGAATCGGTCCGAGCTTGAGTATAAGGAAGGAAAAAAAATAGGACCGCGACTCGACTCGGTTCATGGACAGTCTAACTACAACTTAAGAATAGAAAAATGAATTGCAAAAGATGATGAGATATGAATTCGAATCTACTAAATATATATATATATATATTTTAAAGATTGCATCAACCTATTGAATTAAATTCGTGATTCAATTTTCTGGTAGTTTCCACAAAGAATGAAAAAAATGGAGTGTTAACGGCTGTGAAACGAGGTTAAGTGCTTTTAAGTTTGTAACAAGTGTCTAATTTTTATTGGGCAACCGGAGGAAAAGGACCTAAGCTACCGTATCTAAGTTCTTCCCCTAAAATATGCTTGTTAATTTATTAATTAGTACTACCTTGATATGAGTTTTATTAACAAAATGAAGAACTAGCAAAGGTAAATACCGCATTTATTTTCTACTATATACAACAAAATTATATGGTGAAAATAAATTATTAACGTTTCAGATAAATGCTTTTACTTTTTATTATAAGATCTTTGGGAAGGTTTTAATGCTTTTGGGTATTGGTTCGGTTTTTTCTCCATTACTTATTTTTTAATACATTTTTAGTCTTTATAAATACGATTTCATAATAAATAAATCTTACACATATAAATAATAATGATGAATGTATTAAAAATTAACGGATCAGATCCTAACTGATTCACACATTATATGAATCTTTTGTTGCTGATTTTCTTATTGTTTGGCGTTACAGTAGAATTATGTTTTTTTTTTTTTGCTAACTTGTTTTAGCTTTGTACCGTTTTAGTTATTTAATAAAATTTATTTAACTTAGAAAAAATATATATATTTAGGCAACGAATTGATATTAAATTAACAAGTAGTGTATGTACAAAAGAAAATTAATTTAAACTAATAGTTTTATAAATATTATTACCGGAGGCTTGGTAGTAGTTTCAAAGTTTCATTGATTGTTTTGGTGTATGAGTTAGCCTACTTGAGCTTCCCAACTTCCAAAAAAAAAAAAGTATAAAATTAGAATATCTTTCCTCTTTACTAATAAAAAAAGTTTCAAATTAGTTTAATTTCATTTTTATCTATTTGAGATGATGATTCAACCATCTTTAAGGCAAGCATTTCAAAATTATTGTACTCGAAATTCTAATTTTGTATTTCTTACTAAAATATAAATAAACTCATGAAATATTCAATTTCTCAAAAAATTAATTTTTTATTTATATTCAACTAATTTTTTAATTTTATAATTTTTATTCACATAAACTTTAATGTTGATGAAATATAGCTCAACAACAATTAAACTCGTCATTAATTGGTATCTTCACATTTAGATCCGAGAATTTATTTATCATTTCATGTTTGGTATTTTTTCATATAAATTTTATAAATATAAAATATAATATAAATTATTAAATGTATCAAAATTTTAAACATGAATACGATACGGGTATTAAACGAGTTATATCGTATTTATTATATTATTTTTATATTTATTAAATATATTGTATTTATATTATATTTTTACATCGTATTTAAAATTACCAGATCTATTCACACTCATAACAGCTAATATTGCTTTTATAATGTGACTAAATTAATTGATTAGAATTACCATATTTTAGGTGAATTTTTTTCACTCAACCAATTTCACTTTATAAAAAGAGAACCACAATAACGTCTACATGTATAAAAATACAAAGGGATTATTTTCTTGATGGTGAGTAAAGATTATATGATACCAGGTAGTCGGTACCGTATCGATACCGATTGTATCGGTCAATACATACCGATTTTAAAGTAAAATGAAATGGTGTCAGTAGTGTATCGTTTCGTTTTTGTATCGATCGTACCAGCTTGTACCGATCTGTACCGATCAATACCGATTAGTATTGACACGTAATAGTTCATACTGGTTGATACAAGATTTTAATTTTTTAATTTTTGAAATTTTTTTCATTTATTTGATTGTTTTAAATAAATTTTAATGTTTTCTCTATCATGATCATTTTTTTTTTCATAATTACATTTAAAAATAAATATATTTATTAAATTAATCTATTGAACTTAATTAATAATAATTTATTATATATTTTTATATTTATTTTATTTATTTGATGTTTGAAAATTTTGATATTAAATATTTAAAATTTTATATTTACATATAAATATATATTTTATCTAGATAATTGAGGTATATTTGCATATGTATATGATATATATTTTATTATGAAACTTAAAAATAGGTTTTATATATATGAAAAATATTTAAAAAATATCGGTAAATCTAAAACGGTACGTCAAAATATGCTGATATCGATACGTACCAATATCACCACAAAAATGGTACAATATTCGATACGATATTGACTACATTGTATGATACACGTAAATTTTTTATATAAAAAATATATATATAAATATATATATATTTGAATACAAATAATAGGATATAAATTTATTTAAATACAATAAAAAATTTATTTAACATTTTAAATTTCTTTGTTTCTTCGATTCCAATAGATTTTGGCCTAAGTAAATCCCAAAGAAAGGGAAAAAGATTAAAAGCAAGAAATGGTGTGATTGACATGATCAGGACCTTTCATGTGTCAACATACGCCAAATGACTCAACCCTACCATCATCATCAAGAAGATCATACGGTCCTCCATTTACATATCGGTTCTTCAACTGTGTCCACACGGTTACTCCCCTGCACCTCTCTAACACCCAATCCATTCTCAGAAATAACCGAGCAATAAAAAATTAAAATTAAAATAAAACAAACATCATCATCAACATCTATCTCTAGTCAAAGCGTCAAACAATCTAATCCATTGATACCAACCTTACGTCACGCAATCAGACGGCTATTAACCCATCAAGCACCCTCGAGATTACGCACTATTAATACCTATAATACTCCTATCATTTCACACCCCCGCCCCATCAAGTTCTGGATTGCCCATCATCTTTATCTTATTTACAATCACGTCCCTCTTCTGATTAGTTCCGACTAGAATCTAGAGATTCCAATAAGGTAGGGTTATTTCTGTCCTTGTAAGTCCTTAATCTCCCCCCCATCAAATCACCATGTTTACGCTACCAGTTTAATGACATTCTTATCCCTTTAATAAGCTCACTTGAATTTTAATACTAGGGGTGTTTCCGTATTTTTATACCTATATCCCAGTTTCTTTGCCATAGGACGTTTTCGTCCTCGCCTTGAAAGAATATTTCAGTTATAATTTGTTGTAAATTAGAACAAAATGTAAGGGTAAAATAGGTAATCTAGCAAGGGATATCCCACTGCTACTTGTACTGGCAATGTAAATATTACGGATTACGGTGTCATCGAAATCGACAGGAATATCTTCAAATTATAAATAAAATCTTTTTTGTTAAAATAGACTATTTATTAATTAATAATAATTTTTAATTAAATATTTTATTTTTCTCTATAAATATCTATCAAACTCTAAAAATTGCTCCGTCTTCCCCATTCAATAATCCAAGCTCTTAGCAATGCGAAGCCCTGCCATTACTAATTACCTTCCTTTACAAACCGTTTCGTCCTTCTATAGGCCAGAAACGTCGGAAACAACTGAAACGCCTTGCCTTTACAAGCCTCCTTCTTCTTGTTCCTCAATGACAGCCCCTACCCAGTTTTTCGGGCGAAATTATCTACCCATTTACACTGAATTTTCGGATGTTTTTTCATTGAATGGCTTTGATAAGGATCCTGGAAATGAACTTGAAACTGTTATCGAAACTCGTCCGGAAACGCCTGCTGTTCTTGATGGGATAGCCGCTGTGGTTGGCCAACACGTTCTCTTTGGTAACAAATCCAACCCTACACCAAATAACTTCAGCGACGGTGTGATTCTATCCGATGCTAGCGCTAGCAAGGTAGAGACGCCAGGTTTCGTTTCGGTGTCGGAACGTTTCGGGTCTAACAAGAGAAACGTCAGTACTCCTGCTGTTTCGGTGCAGAAAAGCTACAGAGGTGTAAGAAAGAGGCCGTGGGGGAGGTGGTCAGCGGAGATACGCGACCGTATCGGGCGGTGCCGACACTGGCTAGGCACGTTCGACACGGCTGAGGACGCTGCGCGTGCGTATGACACGGCGGCGAGGCGGCTGAGAGGGTCAAAAGCCAAGACCAACTTTGAAATTCCATCGGTCTTGCCTCTCTCATCACCCTGTACTTCATCTTCATCTACAGAAGCAAAGAAGAAGGTGAAAGGTAAAGCTAAAACCGAGAGGAAATGCGCGGTGGTTACATCCATGGCTCATTTGTTCAGTTCCAGTAGTAGCTTTGGTGGAAATGAAGGGAAAGGGAATGTGGGGCTGGAGTTGAAGCTGGGTGTGGGACTTGATAACAAAGTTTCTGCATCAAATAATGCTGGTTTAGTGAAACAGTTAATTCCTCTCAATTAGTATATCAGCTTCTACTTCTTTTTCGAGGCTTCTAGTAACTAAAATGAATCCTGATGCATGGGAAGTAACTTTTTGTTATGCATGTATTTGCATTGGAGCAAAGGAAGAGAGCTTTCCTGGGTTGTAAATAGTCTAAATCTAGTAAGATATATATATATATATATATATATATATATATATATATATAAACAGTATTGTAGTAAATTAATCTTCTCTGTCTGTTTATATGTGACTCATAGTTTTAAATCCATTTTATCCGTTACACGAAGGTAGTTATATTATCAAATTTTTTAAAACATTAATAATACTATATCGCAATAGTTCATAAATGTAATACCGCAATCAACATTCATAATACTATATCGCAATAGTTCATAAATGTAATACCGCAATCGTATATACGGCGAAATTCGCAATTATGATTTAGAAGTATGATATGATTCTATTTCTTTGTTATTGGATTGTTTGTGTTGAACGACGAAATTCATAATCGTTATTTAGAAATATGATATGATTTTATTTCTTTGGTTATTGGGTTGCGTGTATTGAATTGAGACTCGCGCAGTCTGAAGAGAATTCTTTTCATCAAGTTTGGTGGGTCTTTTTTTTTTTTTGGGTCCTTCTTGAATATATTCTCATCAATGTTCAATCAGATGGTTGCTTGTTGCATGAAGAAATGAGTTTTTTACTTGAGTTTATTTATTCTTCTCTTAATCTGATTGTCTGTGTTTGCACTTTCAATATTAGTTGTAGTTAATTATATCTAGTTTCTTTTTAAAGCAAATTTGATGTTACAGTGTTTTAGTAAACAATGCACATTTTAAGTTAGTCATCTGCAGCACTCAAAACCCATGGAGAGAAGGAGAAGGAGGAGGGGATTTTAATAATTTCTTCTTCGTATGTCTTTGCCTTGTAATTGATCTGAGTGCTAAGATAAAAATAAATTGTACTGCTCCTGCTCCAAAATGCATGCAAGAAGTCATAATTGATGAACAAGCAAACAAAATCTAAGACACTGCTAACCCTTTTCTCTGACGTACGCTGAGTGGAGGGGAGGGAAGGGGTGGTGTAGGGCTGTAATAGTATCGAAAAGTTTGAGTTCAAATTCGATTTCAAACTCGTTATTAATCTTATTTGAAATTTGGTTTGATTGACTTTTATTTTTAAAATTGAATATTCGAGTTCGATTAAATTTATTTTATTTAGTTAAAAGGCGAGTTTGATTTTTATGTTCGATTTCAAAATCAATTATTTTTACTTTAATTCGAATTAAGATTTTTTTAAATATTAATTAAAAATAATAAAAATATATATTAAAATTTTTAAAAAAAATTAATTAAGCTTGTGAACTATTCGAGTCGAGTATTAGTAAACTCGAATTCGATTTGTTTAATAGCTCAAATTCGAATTCGATTTGCTTAATAATTAAGTCAAATTCGAATAATTTATGAGTATAACTATCCCGTTGTTTTAACCTAAAAGGTGACATTTTTCAACTTGATTTCATCATGCAAGTAGCTATTTTGCCATTTTTCAACCTGATTTCATCATGCAAATAGTAGCTAGACTATATAAACCTAGTTTCAACAACAAATAACTACATAAAGGTGAAAGGTGGAAAAGAAAATCAGGAAATCAGCATCATTATTAATCAAGTACCCATTACAAATCTAGCTTACAAAGCATAGTGGGAAAAAGGCTATTTATTCCTTTTCAAAGCTGAGTTAATATAAACAAAAAATGGGGTTTTTTCTAGCTAGGGTTTTCAGAAGTCGCCCCGGAAAGCCGCGGGTGAAAATTGAAGAGTTGAGTAAGAGTCAGATTTAACATGATATAAGTTGCTGGATTCAGCTTTTACTTCACTGCCTGTCTAATGGGGCAGAAGTTGAAGACTTGCAATTGATTGCGAGAGGGATAGGATTGCAGAGTTTTGAGAGTACAGTACGCCAACCCTGACCTGACTCACTCAAGATTACAGCTAGAAAAACACACTTCAATTTGCTTCTCTCTCTAATTAATATTATGACTCACTTAATCTTTCTAAAGAAAATTATTTTATCTGTTTATGAATCGGATTAGATCAGAGAACGATTCAAAAAGGTTTTTTTATCCAAGTTCATTTCAGTCAGGTCAACTTCGAGTTGATCTGAAAATTCGTTTTATTATTCAAAAATTATTAAAATACTTATTTTTAGATTATTATTTATATATTTTTATAATTAAATTTAAATAAAAATATTTTTATTTAATGAATATTAATTCAGGAAAAGTTTAGTTGCTAATTCAAAAACTAATTAATTAATGAATCAATATTTAGTTTAATTTATTCACGTAATCATTTTTAAAAGTGGTATTTAACAGTTTTGAAATTCGAATTTTAACATTTATAAATTTTTTTTTTCAAATTACGATTTTTTTATCAAAAAAAAATTAATTGATTATGACATTTTTTTTTGTGAAATTAATTGATTCGTTACTAATAAAAAAAGCTATATATAGTGCCATGTTAGGAAAAAAAAAGTTTGTTTAATTAATCATTTTATAGATTTGATAATTTGTGTACGTGTTTCATTTTTTTTCGTGTCAGCATTGTAAATATAAATATAATATAAATTATCAAATATGTCAAATTTTAACATAAATATGATACGTGTATTAAATATATCGTGTGTAAAAGATAAAGATATTAGTTTATCCTATCTATAAGAGATAAAAAAATTAATTACAAAGATTAACTTTATCTAATCTATAATTAGTTTTTTTTATCTCTTATAGATGTGATAAACTAATATCTTTATCTCTTGCATAGATGAGATAAGATAATCTCTTATCATTTACATAGATGAGATAAACTAATCTTTATCTCTTATATCTTGTACACTATATATATTCATTTATGGTTAATAAATTTCTCAAGTTCAAACACCAAACATTTATCTCTCTTACATCGTGTTAGTCGTATTTAAATTTATCGTGTCTGTTTATTAAACTATTTTTTATATTTATTAAATGTGTTATATTTTTGTATTATGTTCAAAATTATTAGATCTATTTTTTTTTTTTTAATACGATCATAAGTATGTGATTTTAAGAGTGTACTATTTTACATCGACCGGATATATTTAAGATTTTACTGTTAGAGTATTTCCTACAAGAATTACCTGAATAAACAAAGAAAATATATATTTTTTCTTCGCCACTCAACTAACTCATTATGGATATTTAATTAACCATTTTTGTTTTATGAAAAGTGAGATCTTATTTATTAACAAAAGTCATAGGATATATATATATATATATATATATATATATATATGAGAAGGGATTCATTTATATTAGTGTAAAATTAAGTTAGTTTTACATGCTTTCATAAATTTTTATGCGATTTACAATTTAACAAATCGACCGTTGGATTTAACAGTACAATTGTACACGTCGTGTATGTATAGTTTCGAATCGATCCGATATCTCAATCATACCGATCGAAAATACTGTCTTTTTCAATATATATTTAACGATTGAAAGTCTTTTACATCGAACAAATAGTTAGACATTTTTAATTTACTCGAAACTTGACGTGCATGATTTACGTGAATAGACGGTCGGATTTAACAAATATAAATCATATAAAAAGTTATGAAAGTGTGTAAAACAACTTTAGTTTTACACTAGTGTAAGTGGATCCCTCCTCTCTCTCTCTCTCTATATATATATATATATCGGGTTTATATTTGATGCAATGACAATATATATATATCTATACACTATTAGTAAATCAGATGATATCAATTTCATTAAAAGATTTAAAAATAATTTTTAAAAAATAAATATAGATAACTTTATTTTTAGTAAGTTGATATTATATGATTCACTGATATTGTATAAATATATACATTGTCAGTATATATATATATATATATATATATATATATATATATATATATATATATATATATATATATATATGCAAATGATAGAATAACTAATTCTCCAAAAGGAAACAGAAATACTTAATTAACATGTGTTAATAGACAACTTTTTTATAAGGGTTAAATATTCAATTGACCTCTTACTTTACATTTTTTATCCGTTTGGTACCTAAAGAATAAAATTTATCATTTTGGTACTCGAACTTTCATCCGATCATTGACATTGGTCATTTGCCCTAACATCGTTAGTTAATGGATCCACTTACATTAGTGTAAAATTAAGTTAGTTTTACACGCTTCCATAAATTTTTATGCGATTTACATTTTAACAAATCGACCGTTGGATTTAATAGTATAATTGTTCTCGTCGTGTATGTATAGTTTCAAATCGATCCGATATTTCAATCATACCGATCGAGAATACTGTCTTTTTCAATATATATTTAATGATTGAAAGTCTTTTACAATTAACAAATAGTTAGACGTTTTCAATTTACTCGAAACTTGACGTGAATGATTTACGTGAATAGGCGGTCGGATTAAACAAATATAAATCGTATAAAAAGTTATGGAAGTGTGTAAAACAACTTTAGTTTTATACTAGTGTAAGTGGATCCCTCCTCTCTCTCTCTCTCTATATATATATAGGGTTTATATTTGATGCAATGACAATATATATATATATATATCTATACACTATTAGTAAATCAGATGATATCAATTCATTAAAAGTTTTTAAAAATAAATTTTTAAAAATAAATATAGATAACTTTATTTTTAGTGAGTTGATATTATATGATTCACTGACAGTGTATAAATATATACATTGTCAGTACATAAATATATATATATATATGCAAATGATAGAGTAACTAATTATCCAAAAGGAAACAGAAATACTTAATTAACATGTGTTAATAGACAACTTTTTATAAGGGTTAAATATTCAATTGACCCCTTACTTTACATCTTTTATCCGTTTGGTACCTGAAGAATAAAATTTGTCACTTTGGTACTCGAACTTTCATCCCGTCATTGACATTGGTCATTTGCCCTAACACCGTTAGTTAATGGATCCACTTACATTAGTGCAAAATTAAGTTAGTTTTACACGCTTCCATAAATTTTTATGCGATTTACATTTTAACAAATCGACCGTTAGATTTAACAGTATAATTGTACTCGTCGTGTATGTATAGTTTCGAATCGATCCGATATCTCAATCATACCGGTCGAGAATACTGTCTTTTTCAATATATATTTAACAATTTAAAGTCTTTTACATCGAACAAATAGTTTGACATTTTTAATTTACTCGAAACTTGACGTACATGATTTACGTGAATAGACGGTCGGATTAAACAAATATAAATCGTATAAAAAGTTATGAAAGTGTGTAAAACAACTTTAGTTTTAAACTAGTATAAGTGGATCCATCCTATATATATATGTATATATATATATATAGTTTATATTTGATGCAATGACAATATATATATATATATATATCTATACACTATTAGTAAATCAGATGATATCAATTCATTAAAAGTTTTTAAAAATAAATATAGATAATTTTATTTTTAGTAAGTTGATATTATATGATTCACTGACAGTATATAAATATATATATTGTCAATACATATATATATATATATATATATATATACAAATGATAGAATAACTAATTCTCCAAAAGGAAACAGAAATACTTAATTAATATGTGTTAATAGACAACTTTTTTATAAGGGTTAAATATTCAATTGACCCCTTACTTTACACCTTTTATCCTTTTTGATAGGATCCAAGATGACCCAATCCCATGGCAATTTTTATATGGGCCAAGATCCAAGAAGATCTAGGAAACATGGCAAGAATGGATGGAATTCACTTGGGCCATGTTGCAAGTTATTCAAGAAAGGCTTCAACATGCAAGATGGGCTTGCATCCAAGTTTGGTCCATGTGATTCAAGAACACAAGGTGGCACATTAAGAGGGCTTATTTGGGCTTATTTTAATTCTTATAATTACTTAGGCATTTGGACCTATATTAGGTAACATGGACATCTTTTAATTATTTAGGTTTGGGTTTGAGTATGTTCAGCCCATATTTTACATATTATTGCTTAGTAGATTAGGGTTATTGTAGGGAGGCTATAAATATATGTCTTAGCCGCCTACTTTAATTATCTTTTGATCAATTAAGTTTGAATTTATTCAAAGTGAGTGTTTCACTCTTTTTAGTTCTTGAAAGAACTTAGGAACTTATCAAAGAATTCTTTCTTTGTGGCGTTCAACCTATCAAACTTAGGTTCTTGAAACGAGAGTTCTTAGGGTTTAGATTACATGCTTAATCTAGGTTCTTTGAAACAGGCTTTTAAGGGTTTAAGTTTTCTTTGCCTGAATCTTGGCTTTCTTGGGGTTAGGGTATTTCAATTTGTTAGTGGGTTCAAAAGGTTTAACCCTTAGGGTTCACATCAGTTGGTATCAGAGCTTAGGGACCAATCAGGTCAAATATTTTTATCTTCTTTACCATAGGGTATTGGAGTTTTTCTCAACTTTTTTGTTTTGGGGTTTCAGACATACTTGTCATAGGGGTTATAGCTTTAGGCTTTCTTTGTCTAATAGTTATAGTTTTTAGGCAGTTTAGTTTGGGGTTTCATTCTGAGAGTTGGTTTAAATCAAGATTTCATTTCTTAAATTCTTGATTTATTAAAATTTCTTCTTATTGATTCTTGATCCGAATCTTGAAAAAAAAAATTCAAGAATTTAGAGGGGCATTCGAACAGTCCCAAGAAAGAAAAAAGAAGTTCATCCGAGATTTCAAGAAAATCAAGAAGTCTCGTTCTTGAAAAAAAAAAAAAGAGTGTTCGAATAGGCAGAAAAAGAAAGAAAGATTCGAAAAAGATTGAAAAGAAGAAGAAAGAATCGACATTCTTTTTTTTTTTTTTTTACTAACCAAATTTGTTTTGCAGCAACTTTAAGATGTCTCTCACATTATGCGACGAAGTAAAGCAGGCTCTACAAGAGATGAAAGAGATCACCTTATCGTTTGAGAGGTTTATGCAACAAGAGGAAGAAAGATGGAGAAGAAAAAAAAGAGAAAAAGAGAGAAGAAAAAAAGAAAAAGAAAGTGAGGTGGCTGCAAATAAAGAAAAGCAAGAGAAAACGGAGAGTAAAAAAGAAAGTGAAAAAGAAATAGAGGTGGTTGAAATTAAAGAAGTAAGAGAGGAGCCACTAGTAGAAAATGAGACAATTCCTGCCAAGAAAAACAAAGAATTTGCGAATTTTTCTGATGAAAATGAGAGTGAGGTTCTTATTCTTGATGCTCCTAACCAATCTCTACCTATTTTGCCTGTTTCTTTGTTGAAGGATTGTGAGAATTTACTTTCGAAAGAGTTGCAAGATGGGTTGTCACCCATAAGCGGCATTGTGCATCACCATGATTTAGTTCCTAGCGCTGTCATTCTCACACACAAGGCTAAGATTCGAGGGCGAATCTTTTCGAGGAAAGGGGGAATGATAGGATCCAAGATGACCCAATCCCATGGCAATTTTTATATGGGCCAAGATCCAAGAAGATCTAGGAAACATGGCAAGAATGGATGGAATTCACTTGGGCCATGTTGCAAGTTATTCAAGAAAGGCTTCAACATGCAAGATGGGCTTGCATCCAAGTTTGGTCCATGTGATTCAAGAACACAAGGTGGCACATTAAGAGGGCTTATTTGGGCTTATTTTAATTCTTATAATTACTTAGGCATTTGGACCTATATTAGGTAACATGGACATCTTTTAATTATTTAGGTTTGGGTTTGAGTATGTTCAGCCCATATTTTACATATTATTGCTTAGTAGATTAGGGTTATTGTAGGGAGGCTATAAATATATGTCTTAGCCGCCTACTTCAATTATCTTTTGATCAATTAAGTTTGAATTTATTCAAAGTGAGTGTTTCACTCTTTTTAGTTCTTGAAAGAACTTAGGAACTTATCAAAGAATTCTTTCTTTGTGGCGTTCAACCTATCAAACTTAGGTTCTTGAAACGAGAGTTCTTAGGGTTTAGATTACATGCTTAATCTAGGTTTTTTGAAACAGGCTTTTAAGGGTTTAAGTTTTCTTTGCCTGAATCTTGGCTTTCTTGGGGTTAGGGTATTTCAATTTGTTAGTGGGTTCAAAAGGTTTAACCCTTAGGGTTCACATCACATATATTTATAGCCTCCCTACAATAACCTTAATCTACTAAGCAATAATATGTAAAATATGGGCTGAACATACTCAAACCCAAACCTAAATAATTAAAAGATGTCCATGTTACCTAATATAGGTCCAAATGCCTAAGTAATTATAAGAATTAAAATAAGCCCAAATAAGCCCTCTTAATGTGCCACCTTGTGTTCTTGAATCACATGGACCAAACTTGGATGCAAGCCCATCTTGCATGTTGAAGCCTTTCTTGAATAACTTGCAACATGACCCAAGTGAATTCCATCCATTCTTGCCATGTTTCCTAGATCTTCTTGGATCTTGGCCCATATAAAAATTGCCATGGGATTGGGTCATCTTGGATCCTATCAATATGTCTTAACCGCCTACTTCAATTATCTTTTGATCAATTAAGTTTGAATTTATTCAAAGTGAGTGTTTCACTCTTTTTAGTTCTTGAAAGAACTTAGGAACTTATCAAAGAATTCTTTCTTTGTGGCGTTCAACCTATCAAACTTAGGTTCTTGAAACGAGAGTTCTTAGGGTTTAGATTACATGCTTAATATAGGTTCTTTGAAACAGGCTTTTAAGGGTTTAAGTTTTCTTTGCCTGAATCTTGGCTTTCTTGGGGTTAGGGTATTTCAATTTGTTAGTGGGTTCAAAAGGTTTAACCCTTAGGGTTCACATCAGTTGGTATCAGAGCTTCGCTTCAACATGCAAGATGGGCTTGCATCCAAGTTTGGTCCATGTGAATTCCATCCATTCTTGCCATGTTTCCTAGATCTTCTTGGATCTTGGCCCATATAAAAATTGCCATGGGATTGGGTCATCTTGGATCCTATCACTTTTGGTACTTGAAGAATAAAATTTGTCACTTTGGTACTCGAACTTTCATCTCGTCATTGACATTGGTCATTTGCCCTAACACCGTTAGTTAATGGATGACGTGGCACAAAAAAAAAAACCAATCAAAGCATGACACGTGGCAAAAATGCCACATCATTTGTGCCGCCTCATCATGAAAGAAAAAAATTCAAAAAAATATAAAAATCAAAATTAAAAATTTGAAAATCTCATTTTTTTTAAAAAAAATTATAAAAATCAAAATCCAAAATAAATTATAAAAAACTAAAAATTATATATATACATTTAAAAATCTATTAAAAAAAATTAAAAGTTTAAATTTAAATGAAAGAAAAATAAATTTGAATATTTTTAATAAAAATTAATAAAGAAAAATCGAAAGGAAACGGGGAGAGAGAAGGGGAAGGGAAAGGGAGGGGGAGAGAGGAGAAGGGGGAGGCGCCCGGCGTCGATCCGCCTGAACCCAGGCGAGTCGGCACCGATTCCCCTTGCCCCTTCCTCCCTCTCCCTTTCCCCTTCCCCTTCCCCTTCTCTCTCCCTATTTTTCACCAGTTTCTTTGTTTTTTTTTTTTATTATTTTTAAATTTCCAGTTTTTTTTTAATTTCAAATTTTCATATATATATATATATTTAATTTAAAATTTCTATATTTTAAAAAAGTATTTTTAATTTTTAGTTTTGAATTTTGAATTTTCAAATTTTTTTTTTTATATAAATTATTTTGTAATTTTTTTTTAATTTATAGAATTTTAAATTTTGATTTTTTTTTTGTACTATCTAGATCAAAAAACTATCTAGATCAAAATGAAAGACCCATTTTTTGTACTATCATAAGATCAATTATAACAAATCACACGAAAAGATTTTGTGTTTTTAACTAGCACCGTGAGATTTTAAATTTAGAATCAGGACGAGAACCATATTGAGAGTAAGATTTTACCCATAAATTAACAACATTCTTCAATGTTGCTAATAGTTTTTTTGAGGTCGCAGTTCGGGAATAAGATAAAAAGTTGTAAATGTTGAGATTCGAACTCTAAATCTATTATTATATACCATCTTTTAAAAATAATTGTATAAACCAATTAGACTAAACTTTGATTTCAAACGGCTTTTATTAATTTGTTGCATGGGAAGAAGTTCTTTAATTAACACTATTTTTTGTTTTTTGGTATTAATTTGACCTTTAAAACAACGAATTTAGGTGAGTGCGTTAATTTCAAACCTAACTCAACCTTTGCGCCGTGGAAAGCCCTAAGGCCAGCCGTAAGTCCCACCTATTTTTACATTATAAATTCAAATACAATACATTAATTGAAATATAAATATAAGGACGGAATTCATTTACATTAGTACTTTTACATATTTTTGTAATTTTTACATAATTTGTATTTGTTTAATTTGAATGTTATATTTCATGCTCTATTCATATAAATCGTGCACGTCGAATTTCGAGTAAATTAAAAATATTTAACTATTTATTCGATTTAAAAAAAAATTAAACTATTAAATATATATAAAAATTAATATTCTCGATCAAAATGATATAGATATCGGATCGATTCAAAACTTTATGTACACGACGAATGCGATTTTATTACTAAATCCAACAGTTGATTTGTTAAAATATCAATAGTACATGAAGTTACAAAAGTGTGTAAACTAATAAGTTTTACACCAATATAAATTGATCCCTCCTTTATATATATATATATATATATATATATATATATATATATATATATAAAGTTCTGAAATGATTGCTCAAGTTCTCACTGTATATGGGTCAGACAGGGTCATATTCGGATAGCAAAAAATTGATCGTCAAGATCTAACCCAGTTTATTGGACTCAAAAACTCTATTTTATTATTTAAAATATATTAAAATATTATTTTTTATATAAATATTTATATAATTATAATCAAAATTTAAAAATAATTTTTATTGATTAATAGTAATTTGGAACGAAACGAGCTTAAAATATCATGTCCTAAATTTAGCCTGATTTAAATTGAATTTACCGGATCAAATGGATAACCTAACTCTTAAACAGATTTACTTTAAAAAAAAAAAAAATTGAGACGGAAAGAGTAGTATGTAATTGATCATTAAAATGCAGAGCGCTTCGTAAGGGATTTTTGTTTCGAATAAAACTTAGATAAAGTTTAATAAGGAAATGAAAACTAAAACTGAATTTTTTTCTTCTTTCACATTTTTGGGCAACTTTCACGAGGTTTCCCTATCTATATATTCTGCAAAATAAAAAAAAGAATAAAAAAAAAAACCCAATTGAAGTTTACTTCCATCCTGATTTCTTTTTTTTTTTTTTTTATAATAAAAGTGCATTTTTAAAATAATAATAAAAAAAAACCCCAGCTTCAAGTTTGGTTGGATTTATATAGGTGTGGCTGTTGTTGTTTCAGGATTAAATTATTGTCCAAAATCCAAATTCCAAAAACAAAGCTAAGCAGCTGGGCTAAACCAAACTACATAATCACTGAGCTGTTGCTTCTGAAATTCACCTTTGAATTTAGTAATTTTAAATAAGATATACGAATATCACATATTTAATAAATATAGAAACAATATAATAAATATAATATGACATATTTAAACACGATTACTATGATATGTTCAAGACACATATAATATTCGTATTTAAAATTTTGATACATTTAATAATTTGTGTCGTATTCACATTATACAATTAATATGAAAAAGTATGAACAAAATATGCATACATGAATGATCAGATCTAATTATACGATCAAAGTGGCCCCACAAGTATCTTTAAATTTATTTTAACTATCTGATCTCCCCACCCCCAAGATTAAAATATCAATTAAAGTATTTAAACAATCCTTGTACTATAGTTAAAAGTATATTTTAATCCCTATATTATAAAAATGAGTAATTTAATCCTTATACTTTTGAAATTAGTATAAAGAAGTAAAATTGGTAATGGTGTTAATGGAAAACCGTCTAAATGCTGATTTGAACATGTGAAACTGACAGAATAGATGACTTAAAAAAAAATTATGACGTGTCAATTTTTTTTGCTCAGGTGCAATTTAAAAACTGACAAAATAAATGACTTGAAAAAAAATGATATGCTTTTACGGGTAAGAGAGGGACTTGAGGTAAAAAAAATATATATATTTTTAAATTTTACTTGAGTAAAAAAATTCGACATGTTATCATTTTTTTAAGTCATATTTTCTGTCAATTTCACATGTCTATATCAGCATTTAGACGGTTTTTCATTAACACCGTTATCAATTTTACTTATTTACATCAATTTCAAACGTATAAAGATTAATTTATTCACTTATATATTATAAGGACTAAAATACACTTTTAATTATAATACAAAGACTACTTAGACAATTTAACCTTAAAATGTCCAATGAAAAACAAAAAGATTGAAGATTGAAATCTATTAAGTGAATATGTTTCCCAAGTGAGTATTATTTGGTTTACAATTGATGGTTGAGCCCTCTTCTATTATTTTTTCAAATATATTTTGACATGTAATATCCACTCATAAGTTTTAAAAATCATAATTAAAAATTATGGAAGGATGCTGAACCCCATTAATATATACTAAAATTCTTCCCCGTTCCATTGAGGGATTTTTAAATATTTATAAAATTTTAATTAAATTAACAATAAAAAATAAATTTAAATTAAATCATATTAAATAATTATCATTTATTTAAATAATTTTTATGTTTTAAAATCGTAAGTAAATGAATTAAGAGTTAAAATTGAATCACTATGACAAATTGTACAAAATATGAGATGAATTGAGACACGACATAAATACAACATGAGAAAATAATTAAAACACGACATGACATGAAAAATAATATGAATAAGACACGAATACACGAACGCGTCAAAATCTATATAAAACGAATTATTAACGTGTAAAAATTTATATAATTTTATAACATTTTGAACACAAAAAAATAACATGAATACGTTACGAACACATAAATTTTTCTCTAAATTGAATCACTATAACAAATTATGCAAAATATATTATAAATTGAGACACGATACAAATATAGCATAAGAAATTAAAACACAACACGAAAAATAACATGAATATTACACGAATATACGAGCATGTTAAAATATGAAAATATACATAAAATGAATTATTAACATGTAAAAATTTATATAAATTTATAATACTTTAAACGCACGAAAAAATAAAATGAATACAAACACACAAATTTTTTTCATTATTTTTTCTCTTTTCTTTTCTTTTTCTTTTATTTTATTTCCTTTATTTTTTTTTTCTTTCCTTCTAGAAAAAAAATACCACCTGTGAAAATTAAAAAACTTTGTGTATTCCGTATTATATATATATACTAAAAATTTATCCCCCGTTTCGTTGGAGAATTTTTTTAATATTTATAAAATTTTAATTAAATTAACAATTATAAATAAATATAAGTTGAATCATATTAAATAATTATATTATTTATTTAAATTTTTTTATATTTGATATCGTAAGTAAATGAATTTAGAGTTAAAATCAAATTACTATGACAAATTATGCAAAATATGAGATGAATTGAGATACGACACAAACATAATATGAGAAAATAATTAAAATATGATACGACACGAAAAATAACATAAACACGACATGAATACACGAACATGTCAAAATCTATATAAAACGAATTATCAACGTGTAAAAATTTATATAAATTTATAATATTTTAAACATAAAAAATAATACGAACACATAACTTTTTTTTAAAATTGAATCACTATAACAAATTATGCAAAATATGTTATGAATTGAGATACGACACAAACACACAATTTGTTTTTCTAAATTAAATCATTGTGACAAACTATACAAAATATAAAATGAATTGAGACACGATACGAACACAGCATAAAAAAAATTAAAACACAATACGAAAAATAACATGAATACTATATGAATATACAAACGTGTCAAAATATACATAAAATAAATTATTAATGTGTAAAAATTTATATTACTTTAAACATACAAAAAAACATAAATTTTTAAAATATTTTTTCCTTTCTTTTTTTTTTTCTTTCCACCTAAACTAAAAAAAAAAATCAAGTGTCGATTTGTGGACTGTTTGTATAGTTAAAAATATATGTAAAATATATTTTTTTTCTTTCTTCTTTTTTCTTTCCACCTAAACCAAAACAAAAAATCAAGTGTCAATTTGTGTAATTAAAAATATATATATATATATTAGATATATATGTTCTAAGAGTCAATTCCATAAATTTTATTTATCTACTTTTCTTTTAAAATAATTACAAGAAGACATGCAGGTCAGCTAGAGAAATGAAAAAAAAAAAAAAAAAAGTATATAACAAAATTTGTGGATAGAGAAGAAAGATAGATCCAAAAGTTGAGATAGACAGAGGGCAACTTTTTTGACAACGAAACTACCATTTTGCTTGCTCTGTCTGACTGGGGGAGTTCTAAGGTAAGTTTCTTACGGTAAGGTTGTGGTAAGCTTCAAATTGGGAAACCTGTGTAGCAGGTTACCAGGTCACAAATTTTTACATATGCACTTGATAAATTACATATCAACTTGGACGAATTACATATCAAACATGAAAAATTACATATCAACTTGAGAAGTTGAAAAATTACATATGGACTTGATAAATTACATATGAACTTGGAAAATTACATATGAAGAATTACATATGGACATGGACAATTACATATGAACTTGGAGAATTACATATGGACTTGATAAATTACGTATGAACATGGAAAAATCCCGAATTACATATGGACATGGAAAATTACATATGCACTTGGAGAATTACATATGGACTTGATAAATTACGTATGAACATGGAAAAATCCCGAATTACATATGGACATGGAAAATTACATATGCACTTGGAGAATTACATATGGACTTGAAAAATTACGTATGAACATGGAAAAATCCCGAATTACATATGGACATGGAAAATTACATATGCACTTGGAGAATTACATATGGACTTGATAAATTACGTATGAACATGGAAAAATCCCGAATTACATATGGACATGGAAAATTACATATGCACTTGGAGAATTACATATGGACTTGATAAATTACGTATGAACTTGGAAAATTCCCGAATTACATATGGACATGGAAAATTACATATGAACTTGGAGAATTACATATGGACTTGATAAATTACGTATGAACATGGAAAAATCCCGAATTACATATGGACATGGAAAATTACATATGCACTTGGAGAATTACATATGGACTTGATAAATTACGTATGAACATGGAAAAATCCCGAATTACATATGGACATGGAAAATTACATATGCACTTGGAGAATTACATATGGACTTGATAAATTACGTATGAACATGGAAAAATCCCGAATTACATATGGACATGGAAAATTACATATGCACTTGGAGAATTACATATGGACTTGATAAATTACGTATGAACATGGAAAAATCCCGAATTACATATGGACATGGAAAATTACATATGAACTTGGAGAATTACATATGGACTTGATAAATTACGTATGAACATGGAAAAATCCCGAATTACATATGGACATGGAAAATTACATATGCACGAGAATTACATATGGACTTGATAAATTACGTATGAACATGGAAAAATCCCGAATTACATATGGGACATGGAAAAATTACATATGCACTTGGAGAATTACATATGGACTTGATAAATTACATATGAACTTGGAAAATTCCCGAAATTACATATGAACATGGAAAATTACATATGAACTTGGAGAATTACATATGGACTTGATAAATTACGTATGAACATGGAAAAAATCCCGAATTACATATGGACATGGAAAATTACATATGCACTTGGAGAATTACATATGGACTTGATAAATTACGTATGAACTTGGAAAAATCCCGAATTACATATGGAACATGGAATATTACATATGAACTTGGAGAATTACATATGGACTTGATAAATTACGTATGAACATGGAAAAATCCCGAATTACATATGGACATGGAAAATTACATATGCACTTGGAGAATTACATATGGACTTGATAATTTACATATGAACTTGGAAAATTCCCGAATTACATATGAACATGGAAAATTACATATGAACTTGGAGAATTACATATGGACTTGATAAATTACGTATGAACATGGAAAAATCCCGAATTACATATGGACATGGAAAATTACATATGCACTTGGAGAATTACATATGGACTTGATAAATTACATATGAACTTGAAAAATTCCCGAATTACATATGAACATGGAAAATTACATATGAACTTGGAGAATTACATATGGACTTGATAAATTACATATGAACTTGAAAAATTCCGAATTACATATGAACATGGAAAATTACATATGAACTTGGAGAATTACATATGGACTTGATAAATTACATATGAACTTGAAAAATTCCGAATTACATATGGACATGGCAAATTACATATGAACTTGGAGAATTACATATGGACTTGATAAATTACATATGAACTTGAAAAATTCTCGAATTACATATGGATATGGAAAATTACATATTTAATTAATATAATGCATGCATCAATTAATTTAGGTATTGGGTTAATAAAAATTTCATATAGACTATCATTTTTTTTTACATCTAATGGAAGTTAATTAGAAAACACTCACATATAAAATTTTGCAAATGATGCATTGAGAAGTTAACTTTTCTAGTCCTTTACTTTGGATATTGGGATAATAAGAATTTCATATAAGTATTATTTTTCTTTACTTTGGTGATAAAAACAATATAAAACATCTATGCTAGAAAAGCAGTTGTTTTGGAGTGTATAGATTCGTAATTCAACATGCATTTTATCTTCATGCATGTACAAAATAACAATAATCTTTAATTTATGGCAAATAATTCATCCGTATATATTTGCCTTCAATTGAATTACATTTTAATTTTCCTAACTTTTCTGAGAAAATCTAGTCTTGGACTACAAATATCCATGATTCTAGAAAATATTTTATTTATTTATTGACTATTAATGTTTATAATGGAAGTGTAGCAAGGACCACATATAAAAAAAAAACTCACTATTGTTTTTGTCAATTGATAAACATAGGAGGAAGATGGGAGCAAGAAAAATTGATTATTGCATTATCAAATTAAAATCACTAGTTTATGTTCTCAGAAGCCTTGCAATCTCCTATGGTGTATGACTGGATTTATTCCTAGTATTATCTACAATTGCATCAACTGTAAGTTCGTAACATCGAATGACCAGGTGGAATATATTTCTGGAAATTTAGCATGCTAAATGTATTTTAGACAACAAATGTCAAGGCATATTTTCATTTATCTTTCAAACTCCTTAGAATTTTCATGCTGCTACTCTTTCTGCATTGTGGTTTTAATGGATTATTATACTTTATTTAGATTGATTGTCTGCTCCTAAATTGTTCTAGATACACCCTAAATGATTGCTATCACTATGAGGTATCTAATCTTAGTTATGTCATTTAATTGCCTTTGATGGTCTTCAACTCTTCATTGCCAATTCCTTTAAAAACTATAATAACCAATCAATGATATAATATATATTATATATATATATATATATATATATATATATATATATATATAGCAATGGCCAAGCTCAGTGCAACTTTAGGCAGTGCTTGGTGTTAATAAAATTGTGCTGATCTTTCAAGATCTAACAAGAAATTCCATAAACTTATGTCCAACATGAGTTATTACAATGTAAATCAATATACAATACTATTAAAATATCCAAAATAGATCGATGCAGCACATCACCAAAAAGCACAGTTAACTTCAATTTCTGTAGAATTGAAGTTCATATTTGGTAAAAGAAGTGGAAAGCATGAGCATGTGATTAATGGTTGTAGCCCATGTCTTGTAAAGCTGGTAATCATCTACCATGTCCGAGCTTAATCGTCCCCCAAATTTGTCGTCAAGACGATTAGGTAACATGTATCAGTCGTCTCATCAGCTTCAGGATCTCTATACAACTCAGCATGCAGGTCCAGTACAATGCCTGAATTAATGAATCCAGATTTTGATCAAATTCCATGTGATTTTTAATCTTTAAAAAGATTCTTTAGTTAAAAAATAATGGAGTACTAAATGAAAAGAAAATGGGGAGAAATGATGAAATTGTGAGGCTCACGTTCTTTCTTGCTTTTCCACAAGCTGTTTTACCAACTCCACTTTCACCAAGAAGAATAGGGTTATTCTTGGTCCTGCGACAAAGTATCTGAACAATTCTTTGAACCTCAGTCTCTCTGCCAATAACAGGATCAATGAGTCTTTCACCTTGCACGAGCTGTAAGATCCACACAGAATTGGGCCAAAGCACTTTCCCCTAACAATCACATATGAGGTACAAAGCATTACCCTCTATTATTCTAAAAAGAAATATAAAGAAAGAGAAGGAACAGATCAAATTTCTACCTCTTACCTTGTCAGGGGGATCTCAAAACATCAGCATTACCAGAAAGAGATTTTTCACGCATCTTTTTTGATGACACTGAAGGTTCCCTACCATCTTTTGCAAGCTGAGAAGGAGTTTGAGGAAATTTGTTACAAACAAAGGAATCAAAGAATCAACAAGAAATATTAGACTAGAATGTCAATATAGCATATATATTGATATATGCCTCAATCTGATCCACACCTCCTTGAAATCAAACAGAAATAAGACATGCAAACAAACATTTACTGTTTAGTAAAAGCACGAGGCTGACACCAATAATCAATAGCTGCCTTTTCCCTAATGACTTTCATTCATGAAGCTAATATATGAATTTAGTAAACATCGGGATCTTTCGCAAGAATCCACTTAGTTCAACTCTGCAGAGCAAAAGAACGCAGAGATGGGACATGCCAAAAGAATCACAAGGCAATTACACTTGCTAGTAACCTATACCTGGGCCTTGACAACATCTAATAACAAAAGGATTCCTGTTGCATCTTAGCCACTAACCACCATCTTTCCTTTCTGTTGGTGGAGGTGGACTCGAAGTAGGGTTCTTTGATGAATATTATTTTCTATTTAGATGTTATCAAAGAACAAGCCCACTTATGGTTTTTTAGTGAAAGAAAGAGTTTGTTGCAGTAACATTATTCATTAATTCAGTTTTAATGGGACAATAGAGTTTGCACTGAAGCTCTAATACAAGCAATAACTCCTAACAACTACCAAATATCCATGTCTAACCCTTCAGAACTTCGAGAATATACGGCTTTTAAGGCTATTTTGTTTTGAATCAATAATCAACCACTTCATGCATCTGTGATCAGTCAATTATTCAGGAAGTCCACCATGATAATAGTATTACTATTCCTTGTACCACATTCATAATTCACCTAAACAACCTAGGTTTAGGCTACCCAATATGGGCAATTGGCAGTTAGAGAGAAAGCTTTTCTCAGTAACACTGTGAACTACCATTCTTTCTCGTACTATCAATAACTCCTAACAACTACCAAATATCCTTGTCTAACCCTTCAGAACTTTGAGAAAATATAGTCTTTCAAGGTAATCAGTTTTGAATCAATAATCATCCACTTCATGCATCTGTAATCAGTCCATTATTTGGGAATTCCACCACCATAATTGCTTCCTATTCTTTGTACCACCGCATTCCCATTTCACCTAAACAGCCTAGTTGTGCCCACCCAAGAAGGGCAACTGCCGGTTGGAGAGAAAGATTTCTTCAGTAACACTTTGAACTACCATTCTTTCCTTCTCTATTATCCAATAACATGAAGAGAACAAAATGCTTAAGTTTGAATAAAGGAAATGTATTTTAATTAGTTGCATCAAGACGCCTTTCAAGCAACCAAGAAAAATAAACAATTACATTAACAATTTAAGATTTTAATCCATATTATAATTCAGGTTTTGAATGCAGAAAAGTGGAAAAGAAAATTCACAAAAATCGTCACTATAATGATATTTTGTTTTCTTGGGCAGAGACCAAGAGTTAGTTACCTTCATTCATGAAATGGAATTATTAAACTGTCAAGAAGCAATTATAAATTAAAAATCACCAATGAAAATTTCAAAAAAAAAAAAAAAAAACCTTACCAGCATCAATAACAGCATCCCAGTCAGTGCTTCCATGTCTCTGAAACTGTTTCAAGTCCCAAGTTCCTCCAATCCACCTAGGATCCTCAAACATGCTCAAAACCTCAACTTCTGCGGTCGTAGCCGCCCCGTTAGGTCCAGCAGACCCCTCCACGGCCTTTTCAAAAACAGGGTCTTTCGGCTTGGATTTTGGGTCTTCAACAGCAGCAACTGAAGCTGAAACCCCAGCTCCATTGTCTGGTAAAGACTTGGGAGTGGAAAGTAGAAGAAAGGGTCTCTTGAGAGAGAGAGAAAGGAGTGGATTAAGAGGCTCTTTGCTTGACTGCGCCATCTCTTTGTTTTTTAGCTAATTTCTCCCCTAAAGAAAAATTTTGCTTTGAAATTAGGAAGATCTTGACAAAAAGAAAAGAAAAGAGGAAGATGAGTAAGGGACGGCAAAATTATTAGATAGGAAAGAAGAAACAGAGAGAAAAATAAAAGGAGAGAAGTGATTTTAGGTTTTATCTTACCCGGTTAACCGGTTATGTGTTTTTTTTTTTTTTTTTTTTTTTCAATGGATCAGATGAATCAATATGAATCCAAGGGTTACAATTTATTGAAGCTTATGAGAAGCGTATGTTAAAAAACTTTTCCTTAGAATTTTCCGTCTGACTGACTCACTGAGTCAGTCACTGAGATGCCATCAGTGTATCTCCAATCTTTTCTTTTTTCACTCAGAAACCTGACTCTGAGTCTGACTGACAGTAAGTTCTGAAATATTTACACTGAGTTTCCCTTCACCTCCTCTCCCAGTCCCCGTTGAAAGGAGAAGAAAGCCCTTAGCTGAGACCCTCAATCTGAATCCTTTTTTTTTTTGTTCAGACAATCTGAATCCTGATGTAAGAAAACAAATTTAAGTGGATGTTTTGTGTTGTGTTGTAATGTAATGTAATGTAATGTATAGTTTGACACATCAGGTCTTGTCTGAAGATACTCTTTGCACCATGCAATCTTAACTTTACAACTTACCCATTTACTACAAATCCTTCACTTGCCACTTGTAAATTATACAACTACTTTGGGAATTTAATAAATGTTCCTTTTATTCAATTTTTTTTTTTAAAGATGAATTCGTTTAAGATACTGATTAAAAATTATTTAATTATAATTTTTTTTTTTAAATTATTTAATGTATTAATTTTACTGATTTAAAAAATAATTTATTAATTATATATATATTAAATATTATCTTAATCAGTATCATTAGATATTAATTAACATTTTTCTTCTAAGATAATCATCTAAAGTATTTTTTGTCCGTATGTACACTCAATCCCCACTACCCATCATACGCACATTATTTATTTATTTATATATATATATAATTTTGGTAACAATGTTTTAAGAATATTTTTTTAATATTATTATATATAATAATATATTCACTCAATGCATTAAGAATGATAAATAAAATTATCAATTATTACATTTAATATATTGTTATTACTATAAATAATATATTAACTAATTTTAAAAATATTCTAATGACAATGTTCCCAAAACCCACATATATATTCAATTAGGAATATTTTCGCGCGATGCGCGGATCAACTTTAAAGTAATTAAAAATTTATTACATTTTGAATAGAATTTAATTTAGTGTTTTTAGTACTATATTTATATATTTTTAATTATATTTGAATTAATGTTATATATTTGATTAAATTTTTATTAGCGCTGATAGTTGTTTCATAAGATATGATGCATTGGTGCTCTAAATCTGTGCTAAATATAATAAAAATATAAGTAAATATATAGTAATACTAAATAGAATAGACTAATAGAATTTATATAACATATAATATAATAAAAAATTAAAATCTATATATATATAATATAGATAAATAATAATTAAACAATATAATGACTATGCAAATCAAGTTTTAAAATTACAGAACATACTAAATTTTATTAAAATTATTAGCAATTCTAAGCCAAAAAAACAATAAAAGCAATGACAAAACTGTAATTCCAATAGAACTTAATTACCCATCCTAATCTTTTTCTTCAAAATTACTACCTTATCAATCACTTCCATCAACTCCATGATATAATTTTCTTGATTTTGAAAAAATATCTTTGGAATATTGAAATATTTTATAATAATTAATTTTTGTAAAAAATTGGTACCATAAACAATACAATAATCTATAGTAATCAAGCAATTAAATGCAACTTTTATAACAGATTGCATCGCATGTTCATCAGAGATATATAGTTGTCTGCAGTAATGCACCAATATTGATAACCTTGTTTTTTTTATGAAATTAACCAATTGAACAATAAACAACCCAATGACCATCATCTTATTGGAGAGGAATCGAAGTACAAACAAATTATTCGATAATGAAGCTTTTCACAAATATTGATAAAATCAATCAACGCTGTTTTAATACTTGTGATGCACCTAACAACCCATCTACCAGTTTATCTTGAACATCCAGTGAATTTTTAAAATTTAAACTCATAAAAAAAACAAATTTGATTAGAATAGGGCGGGACAGCCAAACTTGAGTAGAATAGGGCGCGAAAAGAAATGCTCTCAACTCAAGCTAACTCGATTAACCTGAGCTGAAGATTTCTTCCCATTTTCTCACCAATCTTCATCAAATTTCTTGCGAATTCACTCACTGATCTCGAATTCACATCCATCTGTTCTTCTGATCACCTTCGACTCTCAATGGATTCACAACGAACTCTTTCGAAGCTCAACTTCGATCGGGATATGTCGAAAACATTGATTATATCAGATTTGCAGGGGTCTGATCAGCATGGCTCTGAGTCTCTGAGAATGACATTCAAGCAAGTCGTTAATGGAGAGTCTTCCTCTCATTCCGGAACTGCCATTGTTATCGGGAGTGAAGGGGGGGCACGGAAGAAAGCAGTTACAACTACTCTCAATGACGTGGCATCTGCTGATTGGAGGAAGCTTTTTGCTGTTACAGAGACCCAATCAATGCAGTTCTTCCCTCCTCAGAATCTCGAGGGGAAAATCACAGTAAAACCGCCTCATGAGGTCTTCGATGAGGGCATCCAACAATGGCAAAACTCTTTGGTTGCACAATTCATTGGCAGGCCACCTAATTTCAGTTTGTTCCAAAGGATGGTCAACCAACTCTGGGGGAAGGAAGGAAAGATCGAAGTCAAGCCAGCAGGAACAAACCTCTTCATCATTCAATTTTCTACACCAGAGACAATGGAGTGGGTCCTAGAGCATGGACCATGGCATATCCAAAACATGCCTATTATTCTCAGGAAATGGGAGCCTGGGATGCAATCGCTTGCATTTAACATGGGTAAGCTTCCCATTTGGGTTCATTTGGGCAATATTCCTCTTGAGCTGTACACAGCAAAGGGACTGAGTTACATTGCAAGTGCCTTGGGCTCACCTCTTTACATGGACAAGATTACGGCAAGTAGGCAAAGACTTGCGTATGCCAAAGTCTGTGTTGAGATGGAAGCCAAGCTGGAATTACCACGGTCCATAGAGGTTGAGCTGCGTGATGGATCTCTGGTTCAAATCTCAGTGGAAGCCCCTTGGACCCCACCCAAGTGCCATGCCTGTAGCATATTTGGGCACATGGACAGGAACTGCCCACGATTAACTAAGGTGACAACTAAAATGTGGGTGCCAAAGCAGACTCAAAAGGAAGATAATTTGGCTGGTACAGACTCTGATGGACCAGTCATGGAGGAAGAAAGGTCAATTGTAAGCAAGCCATTAGTAGCTATGGAAACTCTGCCTTCAGCTAACAGGTTTGCAGTGCTAGAGAATGCCTCTGAGAGTGAGAATGGTACTGTTACAAAAGACTCTGAGCCACAAGAGCACAATGAAGTGGTTGAATGCAACTCCCCAAGGAAGCCTAGAGCTGCGGCTGCTGGAGTTGCAGATCTGATGCGCCATATAAAGAGCAGGAAGAAAGGGCCCTATGACAAAGGAAAACCTACAGTGAAGATGAGCTCTAATGCTTTGAGTGGTCAGGTACATGGCCCCTCACACTCATGAACATCTTAGCTTGGAATGTTCGAGGACTTAACTGTCCTCTTAAACAAAAGCAGGTTGTAAATAGGATCAAAAGCCTGCATATAGATATAGCATGTATAGTTGAAACCAGGATTAAAATTTATAAGATGCAGTCCACTTTGGACAAATTCTTTGGCGGCTGGAGGCTGCTTCACAACTATTCAGAAGCAATAAATGGCAGAATCTGGCTCCTTTACAAGGAGCATCTGACTGTTGACAAGGTGACCCTCTCTGATCAGTCCATCACTTGTTCTGTCTCCTTTGACTCTCAACCGTTTTACTTAACAGCAGTTTATGGATCGAATGATGGAGCTAGCAGGAGAAGACTATGGTCTCACTTGAGTCACCTCAAGGGATCGATTAATGGTCAAGCATGGATCCTGGCTGGGGACTATAATGTCATAGCCAACCTCTCTGAAAGCTCACGTCCCTGTGGTTCTCATCTAGACATTCAAGACTTTCAACAGTTTCTTGAACAGAACCTGTTACATGATCATGCTTTTGTTGGACCTTTATTCACCTGGTCCAACCACCAAAATGATCATCTGGCAAGGAAGCTTGACAGAGTGCTCATCAATGACAATTGGCCTCTTTCCTTTCCCCACTCTCATGTAGAGTTCATAGCACCTGAAGTATCTGACCATTGTGCTGCAATGATCAAATCTGCTTTGCCGCCTCACTCCCCTCCCAAGCCATTTAAGTTCTTTAATTTCTGGACAAGGAACAGTGAGTTCAAGCATGTTGTTGTGAACTTATGGAATATGCCTGCAGCTGGAAGCCCCATGTCTATTCTACATCTGAAATTGAAGAGGCTCAAACATGTGCTGAAACAGTTCAATCAGGTGAAGTTTGGATCTGTCTCTGCAAGAGTCCAGGGAAAGCGCAAGGAACTTGAAGATGTGCAACTCTCCCTTCTGAGGGATCCCAATGAGGAATCTTTGGTCACAGCTCAAACCTTACTGGCACAGGAATTTCATGAGCTGCTGAAAGCTGAGGAGAGCTTCCTCAGGCAAAAGTCTAGAATTACCTGGTTACCAAAGGTGACCAAAACACGGGGTACTTCCACAGGATGGTAAGTGCAAAGCAAAGCAGAAACACCATCAAGGTGCTTTATGATGATGCTGGGAACAGATTAGAATCCTTCTCAGACATCTCTGCAGCAGCAGTCTCTTATTTTCAGAAGCTCCTTGGCTCTCCTGACCCTAACCTTTCCCCCTGCTCTCAAGAGCTCTTAGTGGAGCTGCTTCAGACATCTATTCCAGGGGAAGCAATGTCTGCCATGACCATGCCAGTTAAGGGAGAAGAAATCAAAACTGCAATGTTTGTGCAAAACAGTGACAAAGCACCTGGCCCTGATGGATACACAGCACATTTCTTCAAAACCACTTGGGACATTGTTGGCAAGGATGTGATTGAGGCAGCTCAAGAATTCTTCAGGACAGGAGTTATGCATCCAGCTTTCAACTCCACTTGTGTTGCTCTTGTCCCAAAATGTCAAAATCCTTCTACCCTCAATGATTTCAGGCCAATCTCCTGCTGCACTGTTTTCTATAAATGCATCACCAGAGTCATTGTTAACAGGCTTAAAGGTTACCTCCCAGCTATTGTTAGTAGCAATCAGAGTGCCTTTGTTCCTGGTCGTTGCATCACTGACAATGTCCTGCTGGCTCAAGAACTGGTCAGGGGATATGGAAGGTCCACCATGTCACCTAGGTGTGCTATCAAAATTGATTTGCAGAAGGCTTTCGACTCCCTGAGCTGGGACTTCATCTTGGCTGTGCTTGCAGCATTGGGGTTTCCCAGTCAGATCATATCCTGGATTGAAGGGTGCCTCACAACTCCCAGATACTCAATTAGCATCAATGGCGGTTTGATGGGCTTCTTCAAGGGGGCTAGAGGTGTCAGGCAAGGGGATCCCCTCTCTCCATACCTCTTTGTCCTTGCCATGAATGTTTTGTCCAAATTGCTGGACACTGCAGCAAGGTCTGGAGTATTTCAGCACCACCCAAAATGTAAGAAGATCAACCTTATGCACCTCAGTTTTGCTGATGATTTACTGATTTTTGCTAGAGGCAAAGTTGATTCAGTCAAAGGCATACAGCTGGTCTTGAGCCACTTTTACAGTTGGTCTGGTTTACAGCTAAACAATGCCAAGTGTGAATTCTTCTCATCTGGCATGAGTAATGAAGAGCTGCAGGCAGTTCAAATGTTCTCTGGGTTCCAAATTGGCAAGCTCCCTGTTAGGTACTTGGGGGTACCCCTGGTCACCAGAAGACTTACTGAGAGGGACTGTGAGCCTCTGATAGCCAAGGTTCGTGCTAGAGTGAATGGCTGGGCTACAAGGCTTTTGTCCTATGCTGGGAGGCTTCAGCTGATCCAGTCTGTCCTGTTCAATTTGCAGAACTTCTGGTGCAGGCAGTTCATCCTTCCTAAGCATTGTCTTAGGAAGCTCACTCAGATATGTTCGAGCTTCCTATGGAAGGGAAAGGATGGGTCGGCCCGAGAGTTAATGTAAGAATCCACTATTATTAAATGTCAATTTCACGTAATATTTTAATGGATTCTACATAATTTTTAATGCTGATTTTTTTTTTTATAATTATAATGCAATTAAAAATGAGCATTCGATCAGTTTCGCTTTAAACTTTTAAAAATCGAATAAATCGATCAAACTTAAAAAATCGATTGAACTCTATACAAGAAACTGAAATAATCGAACCAAAACTAATTGATTCAGTTCAATCAATTATGTCAATTTGGATTTTGTTTGAGACTTATGAAATTAAATAATATGATTATGAGTTGAATAAAATAATTAGATTGGATATACTTATATAAATAAAAATATATGATTTATTTATTTTTAATTAGATGTCGATTTATTCGATCCGTCCAATTTGAAAAACAAAAAACTGCAAATCAATTGATTAAACTTATTTAAATCGATTTTTCTAACCGAATTTTACCGAAAACAATTAAATCAAATCGAATGAACCGATTAAAATTGATTTCCGATTTAATCAGTTGACTCAACTAGTGCTCACCTCTAAATGTAATTATTGTAAGTGATATGTTCACCACTGTGATGCCAAGAATTGGGTACAACAGCAACCATTAAGCCAATGAAACAGTAGCAATATCCACCGCCGTCGAATTATATATATATATATATATATATATAAGTATTAATGAAAAGAAAGAGTAACAATCCACATATATAGCTTGATGAATCAGTTTTCATAACAATCGAGTTAAGAGGAGACATCGTCATCATATAAAAGTTATATTGTTCCGACTCTTCATTTTTTTTATAAGTACTGTGCCGACATATATCCAGACATAAGTATGAAGATATGATCTTTCAAGAACCCTCAAAATACATGAAAATCTTTTTAAAAAATTGAACATACCCGTACTATATCCAACACTCACACCCGAATTCGAATAACATAATATAAAAAACCATTAAATTAGATTAACTAAGTACCCAAGTATGCAATCATCTATAGAATAATTACAATTAATTATCAGTTAAAACATTACCTGAAAACTATAAAAAAAAAAAAAAAAAAAGTGAAGAGACAGGATGAGGGTTAGCCCCAAAGAATTTTGCACAAAGGTAGAAACCTGCAAAGAAAACAATCTGACTATATCTCAATGTGTTAGGCTCTCTATACTGCCCTCAATACCTCCATTAGTGAAAATAGGCATCCTCATCAAGGCCAAGAATTGGTGAAAGAATTGATTTCATTTCAGTACTTGCGAGAAATGTCGATTCGGCGGTTACGACTGTTAAGTATTATTAACCATAAATTCCGCCGGCGATCTTTTAACTCCGCTTAATATTGAAGGGAAAAAGAATATCGATATACATTCTTCTCAGCTAATTCCATGAAGAACTTCACAACCTGAATCATCCTCAATAGGAAGATTCAGATCTGGCAGCATAAAGGAAGTCTCACAACTTGCGACATCCTGTAATTTAGAAGATTCATTTGGCATAAAAGGGTCATTTTCGTTGCACCCGAGACTTGCGGGATGACAAGCTACTACTTCTCTTTGCTGGGATAGGTCTGAGATAGCATTCTTTGGTTCAACAAGAGCCATAGCTGTTTCCGTTGCCTGATTTGATTGATAGTCAAGCTGTAGAGAGAAATGAGAGTAACAGTTAGATCTTATTCAGCATCTGGCTTCCATATTTAGCTACTTACAAACAGAAAAAAAAAAAAAAAAACTGAAAGATGGAGATACTACAGGTTCAGTTTTTGACTACTTATCATCTACTATGTTACTTGGACTCGGATATGAGCGTCGGATACGGATATGTATCCGACACGGATATGTTCATTTTTTTTTTTTAAGTTTTTCCATGTATTTGAAAAGTCCTTGGAGGATTATATCCTCATACCTATGTCCAAATACACATCAGATACGGGTGTCGGACACGGGTACTTCAAGAAAAACTATGTTGCTCCGACTCTTCAATTTCTTGAAGTACCCATGTCCGACACCCATGTACGACGCATATCCATACATGAAAATCTTTTTAAAAAATGAATATACCCGTATCGTTACATACCCGTGTCCGACCCATATCTAGTTATGGGTATAGGGATATGATCCTCTAAGAACCCTCCAAATATATGAAAATCTTAGAAAAAATTGAACATACCTGTGTCGGTCACATACCTATGTCCGAAACTCACACCCGAATCCGAGTAACACAGCTTATCAATCATTACACCAAAATTTTAACTACCTGTGTCCTCATCAACATTGTACAGCTAGGACCAGTATATGAATTTTCAATTATCAAAATATTTGAGCATATAATTGGTGAACAAGAAAAAAAAAAATTGTGTAGAACTACAATTTAAGGAAAATAAATGAAAAAAAAATAAATTATAATGATAACCAATGTCTAGGCAGCTGCTTAAGAAGCTAACACCTGCCCACTTGACACCAAAGTTACCGGTGAGTATGGATGAACTCATAGTTTGAAGCACGAGCAGAAATGCTGCTTAAACTTAGCAGCCCAAAAATTTGATCAACAATTCTCCAGATAGAAGTATAATAGCAGTAAAATAGACCGACTAGCTGTCTTGAAGAGCCAACATAAAAGAGCATGCATAGCACACACCAGAACAGACAATTAAGAAATTGAATGCAAAACTCAAAAACATACACAACAAAATACAAAATGAGTTTGACAAATAGTTTCCTTGGAGATATTGCCATCTAAGTTGCTCTGACTCTTCATTTTTCTTAAAGTACTCGTATCCGACGCATATCCGGATATGGGTATAGGATATGATCCTCCAAAAACCTTCCAAATATATGAAAATCTTGAAAAATTTGAACATACCCGTATCGGACACATACCCGTGTCCGACACTCACACAACCCGAGTCCAAGTAACGTAGATTGCCATAACTCATGAAATGCAAATAAATATCAGAAAAATGCATCCAAATCATAATCAAAAGCATTTTTCAGATATTGCATCAAAATTCCATTCAAAAGTGCCACTCCATGATCATTAGACTCAGTTGACAAATTAACACCTGTGACAGATCATAAAAGTCTCCCTTCATTCCTGTAAGGACAATAAATATTCGAGGGAACAAAATTCACTGGCAGACAGTTGCAATCTGTCTACCAAAATTCTCTACAATAGCTGCTCATGCCATACCATTAAAACAGCTATAATTTGGATTATTATTGCCAAATTTCAAAGAGCCATAATAATCCAAACAAAGTTAAGTACAATATTCCACTATCCTATAAATATAATATGAGCTTAACAGCACAGAGAAGCCATATGTCCAAAACAAAAAAGCATCCATGCAAAATTGCACATGCACTAGCAGGCACACTTGTTGAAATAAGGAGAGAACTCTTCACCTTCATTCTCTTAGAGCTTTCATTTGTGGCGCTCTCTTTCTCAAATTTGAGCTTTTTGCTCAAAGTTTCGTTTGCGGTTCTCAGATTCTCAAATTTGAGTTTGACCATTTCCAATTCCTGCTCAATGAGCATAATGGAAAACATAAAAAAGAAAATTAGAAATTCCAAAATAGAAGTATCTAGATATAAAGGGGGCAGAGAAAACTTCCATAAGAAGTTAAAAAACCTACATTATTCAAACTCTTATTTTCCTTTAAGTGTGAACTCATCTCCTCTTTAAGTTCAGCTAATGTCTGCATACAACCAGAGAAATTAAACCACTATCAGAAATAAATATAGCAATAGAATCACTTACAGGAAGGGATAAAAAAAAGAAAAGAAGATTCTGAAACCTTAAGAGAATTTGTTCTCTTTGTTAATTTTTCCTTACATATAGTTTCAACTACATTAATCCATTTTCAAGCCATTAGATTAGAACTATGGTCAAATTACTGCTATTGCCTTCAAGGGAAACATCAAAATCAAATATGGCAATTTCAATTCGGAAAGCATTTAATACTAGAAATGCCATGATAAGACCCTAAACATGCCACATTTGTCACATTCATTACCTCAATTTTTCTTTAACAGTCTGAGCAGGACAAATCTATTATTCAGTCAATTATGTCCATAGAACAGAGGGTTAGAAGTACAATTAGACAATGTAGCTAAGATCCCAAGCCTATTGTTCTATACATGTCTTCATAGACCAGGTAATAATATTGAAAAGTTTTTACCTTTTTCCTTCTAGACCTCATGGGAGGAGTTGTCCCGTTTGTAGCCACAACCTGAATAAATCACACATGGGGGAGCATATAGTAGTCAGTAATCTTATTCCTTGGTAACTTAATTAATAAGATAAATTCGGGAAGGGGAAAACTCCTGTCAAAAGCAGGGAACAAATTGGACCTTCTCCAAAATAATCATAGTAGCACACAAGTTAGAAAACATATTTCTATTATTGTATTTGAGCGAGACCAGGAATAGGAGAAGGAGTTGCAAATGCTAAGATTCGAACCAGAAAAGTCATTCGAAAGCACTTGAATCACATTGCAGCATGCATGACTAGAGTTCCAAAAATCAAAGTCATTTTCAGAAAGAGAAGCCAAAAACTTTGGCAAAGATGCAGGAAATATACCAGAAAAGGAACATTCCTAAGAAAGTTCGCCACCCTCCAAAACTAAATTCGTTTGTCAAAAAAAAAAAAGCAAGTGGCATGCGTTTACATTTATCCAAATAGCAGCTTGCCACTTGTGGCCACTTCAATACCCTAAAAAGAGTCACATGGGATGCTCGTGACCTGACTTGCCCCTCTGGCCTTTAACACGTGCATTCAAAACCATAACACACAATTCAAATGTATAAAACCCTCAAATCCCAAGGTCACAACCCTAATTTTTTTTTTTTTTGTTGAGAAAAGGTCACAAACCTAAACTTTGGTCCTTCTTTATCCACACCTTTTTCTTTTCTTCTTTTCAAAGGAAAAAAAAAAAAAGGAAATGCTTTTAGGGTTTGGTAAAACCAATAACCAACAACTCAGCCTATGCAATAAATTTGGTGACAAAGTAGTCCTTAGTCCTCACAGTTTGCACCTAAAAAAGGTCTTTGTCTTCATTTTGCTACATGAAACATTAATTTGACAAGGAATTTCACCTTTTTGGACCCCCCAACCCAAAGCTCCAACGACAGGCTGTCACTCATTGGAAATCACTGCCCAATCAAGAAATGATTTTTTTCTTTGTTTTTGCGGATCAAAGCTGTCATGCAGAGCTAAGAGAAAGACTCTGTGTGCCACCACATTGAATCATTCCCCTTTAATGAAAACACCCAAAAAGAACCCATAAAAAACAAGTGCATAGCCACCACTAACAACACTACACCAAACTACACGCAGACCTATTTTGCCACGAAAACACGCCATCGGGTAATTCAGGCCACCATATTATTTTTTTTTTGACCATGTTGCCCCTCCGGACCTCCAAGGGGTTTGACTATTGTTGAAGAGAATTTCGTCATTTCAACGGAACTATTGAACTTTGAAGGTATTTGACTCCGACAAGCGACTTCGATTTTGGGACACTGAGAAACAGGCAGCTGATAGAGAGGGATAACTGGAAGATAGAGATAATGACGGAAATGCCCATTAAGGGAAGGGTGTTCTAGACATTTTTAGAAGTAGATATGACAAGCGGAGCATTGAGTGATGAAAGTGAAGGGAGAAATAAAACGTGACTCTCTATGCGTTGAATGGAAGTCATCAAAATTTCTCTTCGAAGAATAAAAGAAATTATTATTTATGAAAAAAAGAAAAGGGAAAGTCATAAGTATATAAGGGAAGGGCATTTCAGTCAACGCAGTTTGAAGACAAAATTCCGTCCGGTGGTCGGAGAGTATGCTCGATCTGAAGGCAGAGTGACGTTAACGAGAAATCCCCATGCAAGAAGGGCATAATCGTCCTTTTAAAAATTTAGCTGACAAGCGCCTAAACGAGACTCACCTAAACCAACGAAATTTCGCGCTTTTTTAAGGGCTATTCCGTCAAAAAAAAACGGCGAGAGCAAGAAAAACCACCAAATTGAAAAACCGAGTCAACCACTCGACTCACTGAATCGAAGAAAAACAGATAACACGTAAACGAACCTTAGATCTAGCGTTGTCAATCGGCTTCGAAGGAGGAAAGCTAGACTCCTCGGAGCCGTCAGCACCACCGCCGCCGCTAACAGATGTGCCACCGCTCCACGAAAGCGGCGTTGTGGGACTGGCTCGTGCCGGCTCGCCTTTCTTCCTAAGCGCTTGCTTGGACCGACGTTGACGGACACTCCACTCGAGTTGCAAAGGCGGCGAAGCACTGTTGTTCTTCGCTGACTGCTCCGGATGCGGTGGCGGTGACTCCGCTTGGACGAGGCTCAGTAACACCTCTGCCACCAACATGGCATCAGTCATCGCTTCTTTGACCCACTCTTCTTCACCCATACTCCAACTTCGTTGATTTTCCAAAAAATAAACAAACAAAAAAATTGAAAGCTTTGCAAAGAAAGAAAGATGGTGGCGAAAAAGAGAAAATGAAAATAAATAAGGGGTTTTATATTTATATCTCTACTAATATTAAAACTCTATATTGAGTTGTTGCTAATTAAGTAACATAAATTCAGTTAAAAAAAAGTATTTAAAATTTTAAATAAAAATAATATTACGATTATTTATTTTCCTTTTGGGGGAGTTGGGGGTTGGTCGTGTGAATATATGCGGATTGGTTTTTTCTCAGGTTCTTTTTTTCATATTTTTCTGTCTATTTTATCAACAAAAAAAAAAAATTGAGGCGGGGGCAGTATGACACGTGGCAATAAAACTCAAATGCTTCAATGGTGGTCCCGATTGCACGCGATTCGAGGCGCGTGAAATGTGTCAGACCGCGCCCATTCTTTTTTTATATATATATATATATATATATATATAAAAGATTAATTTTCATTCTAAATTAAAATTCATCAGCATAAATTAGTTATATAGCAGAAGAAGGGTCTTTATTGATTGATTCGTTATTAGTTTGCAATTAAATTTGCACTTTGGACTATAGTTAGTATACTCGGTAACTACCAAAAATACTCTAGATTTATTAGTACTAGAAAATTTACTTAAATAAAAACAAAACAAACCTATTCTTTAATCTTTATGAATTAATATATGGAAAACTCTTTATGAGTTTTAAAAAATTAACATATAAATCTTTGCTAGCTTATTTTATTGAAATATTTCATGAAAAAATTGACTTTTAATGAGATTTCAGGGTTTTAAGACATGAAATGAAAAAAATTAGGTTGGAGAAAAGGATCTAAAACTTCATTTGGATTTCATCGCGTCATAAGATTTGTGGGGGAAAAATCCCCCCCACTGATCACATCCTCACCGGGAGTGCATTTTGATGCACCCCGGTGAGGGTTTAAATCCCATTGACCCCTCCAGTTAAATCGGAGGGGTAAAGGTCCAGTGGATTCACTGAACCCAGTAGAGGGGTAAATACCCCTTTTACTCTTCCATTGTTTTTTTAATTGTAAATTAATTATTTTAAATTATTTTTTCTTTTTTTATATAAATATAGTTTTAATAATTTTTAATTATTATTTAACATAAATATAATTTTAATATATATTTTATTTTATCCCTTTATTGTTTTTTATTTTTAATTATAAATTAATTATTTTAAATTATTATATTTTTATTTTTTTAATATAAATATAGTTTTAATAATTATTATTTAACATAAATATAAATTTAATGTATATTTTATTATTTAATATAAATTTAATTTTAATAAATTTTAATTATTTAGTATATATATACACATTTTAATTTAATGTCATTAATGGTCATTTTAATTTCTCACTATACTTCACCTCACTGTCACCGTTACGTTTAAATCCAAACACATATCTCATCACTGATTTTATTCTTATCGCTACAATACTCAATCTCACTATCACCGCTATTTTTAATCTCACCGGAGTCAATCTCACTGCTCATCCAAATGGAGCCTAAAGCTTAGTTTAAGCTTCTGAGAACTAAAAATGGTGTTTTTTTAGGGGAGGAGTAGCAAGTAGAGGTGCACAATTCGAGATTTTATTTTTCCTTTGCCCAAGTTCATTTTGGGTCGGGTCGACCCGAAAGCCATTTTACTATTTATAAAAAATTTAAAAAATATTTTTATATATTTATAATTAAATTTAAATTAAAAAAAAATATTTTAATAGATAAATAGTGATTCGGGCCGAGCCTCTTGGATCGGACGGGTTACCTAGCTTATGAACTAAATTTAGTTGCGAGCTTCATGATCATATCTAGAATTTTCTAATTAGTTTTTGAAAAAAATAATAATTTGATAGGGTTGAAAAAGAACATCTAGATAAATTTTGATGAAATTTCGACATCAATGAGCAGCGACGATCACCTACCGAATTTTGGATGGAGATGGCATTGGCAACTTGTATGAAGAAAGATGAACTAGAGACTATTGAAATTTGGATGGAGATGGCAGCTTATTCGAAGAAAGATGAACGAGAAAGAGAGGAGGAGAATTTAGAGAAAGAGAATCCAAATTTTTTCTTTATCCGCACTTGTTTATTTTTTCAATTACCTAAAAAATTATAAAATATATTTGGATTTTTTAATTTTAAAAATAGTTTTTATTTTATAAAATAAATATTTCACATCATCCATTTCGTACGTGCTAATGGACGTATTTGTGATACCTATGATGTTCACATTGGTCTCTTGGATTAGCACTTATAACACGTTTGGTTCGTTTGGAATGAAATAGAAAGAGAATAAAATAGAGAGGGAATGAAATAGAGCTGTAATAAGTATTATATAATTTGGTTGATTGAATGGAATAAAGTAGAAATCCTATTACTTTGTTTGGTTGGTTAAAATGATGTTAAGGAATATATAAAAAAAAGACTATTTTATTCTTAACATAAATAATAATATTTTCATTTAATAAAAAACAAATTAATTTATTGATCTCTTAAAATTATATTAAATATAAAATATTTTAATAATAATATTTCATAATATATTAAAATATTTTAATAATAATATTTAATAGTATATTAAAATATTTTAATAATAATATTTAATAATATATTAAAATATAATAATAATAATTTTTAATATTGATAATATATAATATTAATATTTAAGAATATATTAAAAATACTTTAATAATAATATTTATTAATATATTAAAATATTTTAATAATAATATCTAATAATATATAAAAGTATTTTAATAAAAATATTTAATAATATATTTATATATTTAATAATATATCAAATAATATTTAATATATTTTAATAATAATATTTACTAAAATATAAATATTTTAATAATAATATTTAATATATTTATTAATAACATTTAATAAATATATTAAAATATTTTAATAAATATTTAATAATATATTAAAATATATTAAAATATTTTAATAATAATTTTTAATATATTTTTATAATATTTAATAATATGTAATATATTTTTATAGTATTTAATAATATGTAATATATTTTTATAATATTTAATAATATGTAATATATTGTAATAATAATATTTAATAAATATATTTTAAATTATGAATATTTTAATAATATTTAAAAATATATTTGAAAATTATAATATTTTAATTATATATTTTAAAATATAAATATTTTAATAATATTTAGTAATATGTTTAAAATAGTAATATTTTAATAGTATATTTGAAAATATAAATATTTTAATAAAATTAAATATTTTTTAATTTATTTAAAAATAATATTTTTCACTCTTAATAGCTGAATATATTTGGAATTTTCAAAAATATGCAAGGGCAAATCTGGTATAAAAATAATGATCCTATTCCATGAAGTGAGGAATAGAGAAATAATAGGCTATTCCTTAGTGTAGGTCAAAAATAGCTATTAAAACATGATAAATAATAAGGATGTAATAGTTGAAAACAATGAACCAAACTACTATTCAGTGAAGAATAACGAGGGAATAGCATTCTTTTTCCCCCAACTAAACATAGTGTTAATGGTTGACATGACAATAAATACTTAATCAGAGCATGATACATGACAAAAATGCCATATCAATGTCATATTATTGGTGTCACTTCATCATGAAAAAAATTCAAAAAATTCAAAAATTCAAAAAATATATATATAAAAAAATCAAAATAAAAAACTGTTTTTTAAAAAAAAAAAATCAAATTTTAAAATTTTGAAAATTTTGAAATCTCAATTTTTTAAAAATATTCTGAAAATTAAAAAATTAAAAATGACACAAAATTATTAATAAATAAATAAAAAAGTAAATCTGAAAATTCAAAATAAAAAAGAAAAATTAAAAAGAGTTTCATGTGTAGGTTTTAAAACATGGGTTTCATTGAAATTTGTTCTTGTCCAACTCCCTCATCATTGTTTATGTAAGAGCTGGTTATTTATTGTCTGCGCGAAAAGTGTTCGACGAAATGCATGAGAGGAATCCGGTTATATGGACTTGCTTGATTTCAGGGTATAACCAAAATGGGATGCCTAATGAGGCGTGTGGGGTTTTTAAAGAAATGATTTTTACAGGTTTTTGGCCTACTCATTATGTATAAATTTGGTAGTGTTCTTCGAGCCTGTCAGGAGCTCGGATCCTGTGGGCTTCAATTTGGTTTGCAAATTCATGGGTTGATTTCGAAATTTTGAATATTCGTTTGATGTTGTTTGTAATGTGTTTATATCAATGTATGGGAGTTGTTTGGGGTGCATTGCTGAAGCTCGTCGAGTTTTTGATGATATACAAGTTAAAAATTCAATGTCTTGGAACAGTGTTATATCAGTTTATTCACAAACTGGGAATCCAGTGTTTGCTTTTCACATTGACGGATTTTGATATTTAATTTTAAGAGGATTAATTAAAAATTAAAATTATATATATTTCATTTGAAATATGTCATAAATAATTAAGGTAAGTTAATATAATACTATAACAAAAAAATATATCAAATTTTTGACTAATCACAAAAATTTTAATATTACCTATGCATATAACAACAAGATTATATAAACATATATTTTAAAAAATAAAATAACAATTTTAAATTTGATAACTCAAACGGCAAGCACAAGTTACAAACAAAATTGATTGAATTTGGAGTCGAAGAATAAAAAAAAAATTACAAGGGCGTAATGGCAAAGAGTAGTAAAAAGGAAATTTTGATTTTACAATACTTTGTTGAAGTCTTATTAAAGCTAACATTTAAAAAATTAATATAAGTTCACATGATTGTGACTTAATATTTATAGCAAACTAATTAATTTGAAGAGTTTATAAATAATAATCGGTGGGTAAAATAAAAAGATAAATAATAATGTAATTTTAATTTTTTTTAAAATTATAATGCATAAAATTAAATTATAAATAAAAAATAAAAAAATTAAATAAATATAAATTTTATTTTAAGGGGCTAATTTAATTTATAAATATATATACCAAAGAATTTTTAAAATATTTGGGGGCCGTAGCCTCCTCAGGCATATACCACGGCCCGCCACTGGCCTTCAAGCTGTTCTTAAGGATGCAAATTGAGGGTATAGGGTTCAGTTTTCAAGCCTAATGAATATACATTTTGAGAGTTTGACAACTGCTGCAAATGGGGGCAGGTGCCACCGGCGCCGACCTTCCCGGTCAAGATCGGCACCGGTGGCACCTTCCCCTCTCCCCCTTCCTTCCTCCCTTTCGCTTCCCCTTCTCTCTCCCCAAATTTTCACCTCTTTCTCTTCTTTTTTTTTTTTTTTTAATTTTAAATTTCCAGTTTTTTTTGTATTTCGAGTTTTTTTATATATATATTTTTAATTTTTTATATTTTTATATTTTTAAAAAATTATTATTTTTTATATTTTGAATTTTGAATTTTCAGATTTATCTTTTGAATTTTTATAATTTTTTTGTCATTTTTTTAATTTTCAAAATTTCTTTTAAAAAATTGATATTTTCAAATTTTTTTAATTTTAATTTTTTTGTTGTGAAAAATCAGTTTTTTTATTTTATTTTTATAATTATTTTGAATTATTTATTTATTTTTATTTTTTTCATGATGAAGTGACACCAATGATATGACATTTTTGTCACGTGTCATGCTTTGATTGAGTGTTTATTGTCACGTCAATCATTAACTAACGATGTTAGTCAAAAGGGCAAATGTGAATGACAAAATGAAAATTCGAGTACTAAAATGATCGATTTTATTATTTAAATATCAAAGTGACAAAAAATGTATAATATAAAGGTCAATTGAGTATTTAACCCTATCAACAAGTTACATTTTGAAGGTCAGGGACTAAAATGATATTCGAATCTAAAATTTAGGGGCCACATGTAATATTTACTTGATATAAATAAAAAAGTTACTTTATCTTTAGAGTTTTAAGTTTTGTCAATGAATTTATATGATAAATACAAAAGAGTTAAAATTTACATTGAATTTATTTATTTTTATAATTTTAATTTTTCATTAATATTAAAAATAATAAATTTATATTAATTTGTACATGAAAACAAATTTATTTGTTAATATATATTTTATTAATGTTAATAATTTATTTATAAAATATATTATTATATATTAAAAACAAATAAAATAATAAATATTTAGGTGGGATAATAAAAGGTGCCAGATAATAAATACTAGTCTCAACTCTCAATATAAAAAAATTGATCGTTTACGTAATTACTATTTAAAAAAAAATTATATTTAATATATTAATTTTATTGAATTAAAGCAATTCAATAATTGCATTTTTCTTTTTGTAAATATAACTTTAACAAGTGTCATTAAATATTGATTAACATTGCTCATATAAAAAAATGATGAAAACATATATATGGGAGTTGGGAATAATTCTAAGAAGCTGCGCGTTTAATGAAACTGTTGGGGGACGCTATTTTTATTAGATCCGATAAGTCGTATATTTGTTTTATATTCATTTTATTTTTTCGTATTATAATCGTGTTTAAAGTATCATATATTTATATAAGTTTTGACACGTTAATAATTCGTTTCATATAAATTTTGATACATTCATATATTCGTATCGTGTCTTGCATTCGTGTCTAAAGTTGACAGGTCTTGTTTTTATCATCAGTATTATTAATAAAAATGGTTGACTGAGTTTGATGTCATTAAGTCAAGTGATACCAACTTAGTTGGTGAAATGACATAAAAATATAAATTTAATTATAGTAAATTTATATAAAAAAAGAAGATAAAAAGATAATTTAATTTAATATGAAATTAAATTAATTTTATTTTAAAAATATTTACACAAAAAAAAAATTACAACTACTTTAGATAACTTTTTGATGAAAAACATATTGAAACTGTTACAATTTCAATATTGATCATAATGTGATAGCATAGTAAAAGAACTTCTAATATGGCTAAGGTAAATGTCATAAATGGAGGGAGAAGTGATTGAAAGGTGGAGTGAAATAGAACTTGGAGTAGTTAATCCTTGTCCAAGTAGAGAGCATGGAACAAGAATTAAGAATGGAGCAAGAATTAAGAATGGGTGAATCTAGAGTTTGTTCAATTGATTTATGTAATCACCTTTAAAAGATGGTATCCAATAACTTTGAGGTTCGAATTCTAACATTTGCAACACTTTCCTTTATCCCTAAGTTGCGCCTTTTTTGTACCAAAAATAAAAATAAAAATTGGGATTAATAATTAGAACATTAGATATCTAGTAGGTCATGAGTAGAGGTGATCATGGGCCGGGTTGCGGCCCGGTTTTTTTTTTCCTCTGCCCAGGCCCGGCCCTGGGTAGCCCAAGCCCGCCCGTTTAGGCCCGAAACACTGTTCATTGGAATAAAAAAAATAATTTTTTTATTTTTTTATAATTAAAATTAAATAAAATAATATTATTATAATTAAAATCACTGTTTCGGGTCGGACCGGACCGGAACATAAAATATTCTGTCCAGGCCCGGCCCGATACGGGCCGGGCGCCGTGAGCGAGTCTAGTCACGAGGAGATATAGCAAGTATTTGTTATTTTCATTTGATAATACAAATCAATCTCTAGCATTATTATCAAATTTGGACCAGTTTGGTGGTCAAATCAATCGATCCTATTTTTAACTCAAATCGGCTCATTAATCATATCATTTGTGCAATTGATCCAAAAAATTTGATTGACCCGTCCGATTTATGAGAAAATCAGTGACCTGTCGAATTTATTATTGATCTGAGTATTAAAAATGATTTTTCAAAATAATTTAAAAATTATATTTAATTTAGTTTTTGTATACTAACTATTAATTTTTAATCATTTTCACTAAAAAATAAAAAAAAAATTATAAAACACCAAAAAGTAAAAAACAATCTTTGTAAGCTTAGTTTTTTTTTTTTCCTTCTAACCTTTAAATGATAATATATATATATTTTTTTATTTTTATGGCAATATTTTTTGTTTTTATAATTATGTAAAATATTTATATAATTTATAATTTTATTTACAATATCTAACATATTATTATTAACTTAATATTGACCCGAATAATCTAATGATTAAACTAATTAACCCAAAATCTGAATCTTTAAATAGGTTATTATCCGATCCGATTTTGATAATTATACTCTCTAGTGTTATTTATGGAGTGATAGTCATAACAAGTTTGAGCTTTAAAGTCATTTTAGAGGCATAGATATATCATATATGGTAGCAAAAAAGGTAAGTTGAAAATCATTTTAAAGTACTCATGATGTATATGTTTGCCTGTCACCTAGTGATGGAGGATGCATATTACCTACTTCTGAAGGGAATTAATTTTCATTTACCTATTGTTTTATTTGCATTTAAGATTTAGATGTGATCTTGCCCCATGTTATATACTTGTGAAGGTATATCAACCAACCAAAACTTTGATTTGCATACAGTTGTAAAACTCTTTGGTCATGATTTTAAAGGGCATATATCAGATAATTTTGAACAAGACACGAATGTGATATGTGAAAAATACTTAAAATATGATACAAAATACAACACAATATATATATATATATATGAACACAACACAAATACATAAACGTGTTAAATTTTATATATTATAAATTATTAACGTGTTAAAATTTATATAAATATATAACATTTAAACATATTATGACATAAAAAAAAATACAAATAAGACACGAATTAACATTTTGCTCCAATTGCTTTAGCTCATTTTAGTTCAACTACAAAAGTCTTGGACTTTTTTTTAAAAAAAAAAAAGGAATTTCTTCCTTTCTTTCTTACCCATGTAGGCATGTATCTCACTCCATTTTTATTGTTAAAAAATGTCCAACATGATCAATTGTAGATCTTTTGACATGTACTGAAAGAGAATTTATCTAATTTTTTAAATTTGTTCTCATAACTTTTCAAACTTTTAGAATGTTTAGTGTTGTTTAAATGAAATTTTACAATAAATAGAAAAGTTGGTTCATTTGGATATTGTTGAGAAATTAAAATTCTTTGGTGATAATGATACATAATGACTGGAGAGTTTTATTCTTGGCATTGATCTTTACATTTTTATTTGGTATAAAATAGGTCGCAGACTGAGGATTGGGAAAGAAATTGTAAATACTAGAATTTGAATCCAAACTTGTTGAATGTCATATGTCATAACGTGTCAAACGCGAATTTGGCATGCTAGACGCAAACAATTGAGTCGCCACTAATATTTTTTATTTACTAGGTGTGATTAGTCACCTATGAATCTATTCTTTCTAAAATGATCCTGAGCTCGACTAAGGTACCTTAAAAAGAATAGGTTTCGATCTGCGTTCAGAAACTAGGTTCGGGAGTACGGTTACGCGTGAGAAAGGATTAGCACCCCTACGATGCCTATCTAGAGATAGTACCTAATTAGCCTAATGTTATCCTGTAGGTCCAAAAATTTAATGGTATTTAATTCTTAGTTTAATATTTAATTATTGGAAAATTTTCCAAGAAATTCTCCATCATGCTAGTGAAATTCCAAAGAAAATCTCCTCACCTCAAGAGTATTCAAGAGAAACCATTTGCTATCCCGAAGAGGCTACGTCATCGGATTTATTTTAACATTTTATGAAAAGAAAGTTACCTATCTAAATTCTATGAATTGAAGTTTCTAATCACATCAAATGCTTACGAATTATTATCGAAAAAAAGATATCTCGATCCATGATATTGAAATTTTCACTTAAATTTTTCATCGTTCAGGTGAAATTTAAGAAGATTTTTTTATCTAGAAAATTCTTAGAAGTCAATCATTTGCGCTCCTTCTAGTTTCACCATCGGATATATTTTGATTTATTCTCGATTTTTAATCGCATGCACTTAATTCTTAATGACCTTTTTACTATAAATTATTTAATAACCAATAAGATAAATCTTGATTTTGTAATGTTGAAATTTTCAACTAAATTCTCCATCATGCAGGCGGAATTTAGTAAGATTTTTTTTTTTTACCTAGGAAACTCTTAGAAGTTGACCGTTTGAGAATTCTTCGAATTCCATCATTGAAAAAATCTTAATTTATTTCCTTGATTAAAAATTATTTAATTATTTTATATTATTAATTATTAATAACCAATAAAATAAATCTTGATTTATTATGTTGAAATTTTCAATTAAATTCTCTATCGTGTTGGTGAAATTTAAAAGGATTTTTCGCACCTAGAAAATTTTAGAAGTCATCCTTTTACGACTTTCTCGAATTCCATTATCGAAAAAATCTTGATTTATTTTTTTGATTAAAATATTGATTAAAAAATATAAAGAAAACATACTATATAAAAGGCTATTTAATCTTAATTATTCTAATTAAACAGTAATATAATAAATAAAACATATATAATATACTATAAGAATAATAATAATAATAATAATAATAATAATAAGAAAGATAAAATACATATATAATAATCTATAAATAAAATAATTAAATGAGAATAAATAAAACAATTAAATTAAAGAAAAAAATTTATAAAAAAAAAGAGGTCGGTTCCAGTGCGCGACCCGCGCGGGTCGACGAGCGGACCCTGCGTAGGTCGGACTGACCCGACCCGTGTAATATAAAACCAATTTTTTTTTCCTTTTCATTTTTGACCTTTTCAGCCAAAAAAAAAAAACTCTCTCCCTACCAAACCAAGAACACCAAGAACAACCCCCAAAATCCCAGATTCCGGCCACCGTCCCCGTCGTGCACTGCCACTCACCGTCGTCGTCTCTCACTGCCGGCAATAAACCCAGAATTTTCCAATTTGAAGCAAAATGTTCCTCTCGATCTCCTAAACCCCAATACCAACTTAGTTTTCCCAAAATCAACTCGAGAAAACCTAGATGTAGGCTTGAACTTTCGACCTTCCAACCTCTCGATCTCCTCCGACGAGCGTCGGGTGGTCACCGAATCTTCACACGACCCTCCGCTAGTTCTCCTCTCTTGTTCTTTGTCCCTTCCAGGTGATCGAAAAATAAAGAAATAGTTAATATATTCAAGATAATTACGTATTTACAAAATACCATCTCAATTCATCCTATTTCATTAGATCCGGGATGTGATATGGTTCCGAAGGATGAACTGGGAAATTCCAATAAGATTTCATTCTTGAACAAAAATCCATTTTTTGATTTATTTCATCTATTCCATGGCCAGAACAGGGGGGTATACATGTTACACCACGATTTTGAATAAGAAGAGAGATTTCAAGAAATGGCAGATCAATTCACTCTATCAATAACCAAGCCGGATCTGGTGTATCATAAGGGATTTTTCTTTTCTATTGATTACTATGGATTGGATCAAAAATAATTCTTGAATGAGGTATTCAACTCCAGGGATGAATCGAAAAAGAAATCTTTATCGGTTCTACCTCCAAGCGTAGATTTCTTTTTTGTTTTCAATAGTCTTTTTTTTTCCCTATTCTGAATCATGTGTCTTTTTCCTAAGACTGAGAGCGATAAAGTAAATAAAGTAAAAAAAAAATAGATGATAATAATCAAATCGCACCATCTCTGTAATAAGTAAATGCCTCTTTTTCTCCTGAAGTTGTAGGACATAAATTGGGAGAATTCGCACCTACTATAAATTTCCGCGGACATGCAAAAAATGATAATAAATCTCATCGTTAATATTAATATAATAAACAAAATATAGATTAATTAATGAATTCATTAGTGAGAGATAAACCTTATGATAAAGATAAAGAAACAAAATAGGAACCCATATCCAACTACAAACGAAGTATACGCTTTAGGTCAACATATATGTATGTCTGCTCACAAAGCACGAAGAATAATTGATCAGATTCGGGGACGTTCCTACGAAGAAACACTTATGATATTAGAAGTCATGCCTTATCGAGCATGTTATCCCATTTTTAAATTGGTTTATTCTTCAGCAGCAAATACTCGTCACAATAGGGGTTTCAATGAAGCGAGTTTAGTCATTAGTCAAGTCGCAGTAAATGAAGGAACTACTCTGAAAAGACTGAAACCTTGAGCTCGAGGACGGAGTTATCTGATAAAAAGACCCACTTGTCATATAACTATTGCACTGAAAGATATTGAATTTGAACCAATTGACAGATTTATGCTACTCCCAAAAACAAAAAAAAAAAAACACCGAATGGCTAAAAAGGGGATAAATAAGAACACAAATATGACATATCCTAATATATAGTAGTGGAGGATTATGGGACAAAAAATAAATCCACTTGGTTTCAGACTTGGTACAACCCAAAGTCATCATTCTCTTTGGTTTGCACAACCTAAAAATTATTCCAAGGGTCTACAAGAAGATAAAAAAAACAAGAGACTGTATCAAGAATTATGTACAAAAAAATATGAGACTATCTTCCAGTGTCGAGGGAATTGCACGTATAGAGATTCAAAAAAGAATAGATCTAATTCAGGTTATAATCTATATGGGATTTCCTAAATTATTAATTGAAGATAGGCCACGAAAACTCGAAGAACTACAGATGAAGTGCAAAAAGAACTTAATTGTATGAACCGAAAACTCAACATTGCTATTACAAGAATTGCAAATCCTTATGGGCACCCTAACATTCTTGCCGAATTTATAGCCAAAAAATTAAAGAATCGAGTTTCATTTAGAAAAGCAATGAAAAAGGCTCCCTCACTTTCATTACATTGCTGTGGATTGCCTCGCGAAACATCAATAGAGCTTTTCCAGACATTTGTAATTCGCGGTCTAATTAGACAACATCTTGCTCCGATCATAAGAGTTGCTAAGAGTAAAATTCGGGGAAAAGGGTCGATTGTATGGGAAATACTACAATAAGTTATGCAGGGACATCATGTATTGCTGAATAGAGCGCTTACTCTGCATAGATTAGGTATACAGGCATTCCAACCTATTTTAGTGGAAGGACGCACTATTTGTTTACATCCATTAGTTTGTAAGGGATTCAATGCAGACTTTGATGGGGATCAAACGCAAGCAGAGGCTCGTTTACTTATGTTTTCTCATATGAATCTCTTGCCTCCAGCTATTGGGGATCCCATTTCCGTACCGACTCAAGATATGCTTATTGGGCTCTATGTATTAACGAGCGGGAATCGTCGAGGTATTTGTGCGAAAAGGTATAATCCATGGAATCGAAAAAACTATCAAAATGAAAGAATTGACGATAATGGTACCGTACTTCAAGTGGGCGACGACATTGCTCGTATTCATGGTCTTGATGAAGTAATGGCAGGTGAATTAGTAGAATCCCCCTGTAAAAAATGATTTTTTTTTGTTGTTTTCTTTGTATCATTCGGCCTCCTTCCCCGTTGTGATTTTTTGCTTGTGTTTTTATCAAAGAAATCCAATCCTCCAGCCAAATCCGGATGGCCAGATTTTAGGGAAATCAATTCCCTTCCTTTTGGTGGCTTTCAGTGGTGGGAGACAAAATTTTTCTCCCATTTCTGAGTAGAGGCCGAGCATCCTGAGAGGCACACTGGTGGGAGAAAACTGGCAGAAACGGACAAAAGGAAAGAAAAAGAAAAAAAGAAAAAGAAAAAGAAAAAAGAAAAAAAATGATAAATAATATAATTAATTAATTAATAATTAAAAAAAAGTGAAAATGTTCTAATTAATAACCAACCCGAGAATCGGACTATGAGTCCGAGCTATATTTAAAAAACTATCCTGTACACCGACGATAATAAAATTATTACATGTACAACGACGATAGAATTTTTTCACTCTACAAGCTGGGTTAAAAAATTATTACATGTCTTCAAGTTATATTTAAAAAACTAAAAGTAAATAAACAAAATATGTATCAATTTTTTAATCCTGTTTATAAAGTTAAAAAATTTCACCGTATAGGATAAATGCATATATTATTAGATTTACCTTAATCTTAGGTGACTTTATCGGTTTAAATTTAGAAAAAAAAAAAAAAAAACAAGCAAGCGTTTGGCTAGTAATTAAAGAAGCGAGCGTTGGTTAGTTCTGCCCTTTTACAAACCATTTATTTTTGGTGCCACTTGTCTTATTTGCTATCTATCAAGAATTCAAAGATTTGCCAATAAATTTAGGTAGGAGGAAAGAGAGTTCTTGAAATTCTCTCTCTCTCTCTCTCTCTCTTCTGTCAACCGAAAAATGGAGCAGCCAAAAACCAACAGCAAACCTCAAAAATTCCTTATCAATCTCAAGAACCTTCCTCCTATAGATCCTTCAATCATCACCCCTCTCTGCCAGGTAAATAAATTTAAAACCTAACATAAATTAAGCTGTTCAATCAATCAATCTGTCTGAAATTTCTCTTTGATTTGTGTCTTTCCAGGATAAGTATGAGAATCCCAGTTCCAGAAATCAACCTAATGGTGTAGCAAGGCCAAGCTCCAAAGAAGGAACAAAGATGGTAGAATTTGATCAAGTACCCAGAAAAGCTGATATGGCTGACGGAAATTTAAGAAAGAATATGGAGGTTGAGGAAGTTTTTTGTTTATTTTCAACCAAGTTAATAGACCGCAAAAGCACCAAGGGCTTCAACTTCAACAGGGAGAATGAGATTTGCCATAGTAATTTGGCTGTTGAAGGTAAGGATTCTGTTAATTCTGAAATTTCCAGAGAGTCAATATTCTGTTTTTTTTTTTTTTTTTTCTAATCCAAATCTAAAATCTAATTATGAAAGCATTAGGTTATCCGCCAATTAGCTTTACTCATTAAGGGCAACTAAGTAAATGAACTTAAAAGTCTCAACAACAAAAATTGGTTTAATTATTTTGGTTTAATCCATCTCAAGCATGGTGTAACCGTCATTAAGGGTAAACTAGTAAAATCAACTTTACTCTCAACTTGAAACGATAATTATGTACATTTAATTATTATTATTATTATTATTATTATTTAATACCTATCCTTAGAGGTGTCCCAACAGATAATATCTTATTAAGATTGTTTCGATTTTAGATTAATTTTAGATCGAGTTTTTTTTTTTTTTTTTTTTTTTTTTTATTTGAGTTAAAATAAATTGATGATTAAATTTTTAACTGAAAATTCTTAATTTTTAATATTAAGTTCATGCTATTATGGAATTGATCTCGAGTCCAAATTGTTTGGGATTCGAATTATTTCGACCTCAAATATTGTTCACACTGTTGCTTTTTCTCTAATCGGAAAACTAAAAGCAGATTGAATTTTAATTTAGTTGACATGTGCTTTTTTCTCCCTCTTTTATAGTTTATCAATTATATTACTCGGATTCAGATGTGAGTGTCGGACATAGGTATGTGTCCGATAAGAGTATATTCAATTTTTTTTTTCAAGATTTTCATATATTTGGAGGGTTCTTGAAGGATCATATCATTATGTCCGGATATGCATCGGATATGAGTGTCGGATACAAATATTTTATTTTTAAAAAAAATAAAGAATCGAATTAATATAGGTTATCAAAGCAAATTTGGAATTGGTGTATTGAAATTTAATACTAGCTAGGTTCTAATATGATAATGTTTCCTATTAGATGCTCCGAAAAAGGCATCAGCGAAATCACAGTTGCATGAGATATGTGCTGCAAACAATTGGAAATATCCATTGTATGAATGCTGCAAGGAGGAAGGCCCTTCCCACATGAAATTGTAAGTAACATCAGAGCCACTTTCCCTTAATTTTATATATCCTTCTCCCTTATGCTGAAAAAGAAAAAAAGAAGAGGACAAAATTATAATTTCTAATGTAAATTATGACCAGAAAAGCTGTTTTCATGCACCATGAAATTCATAAATCTCAATTAATGAAATTTAATATAATAGTTGTGTCATTTTTTATCAGTTCAAGCTTTTGAGATAATTGATAATTTAATTTAACATGGTATTAAAACTCTCGAGTTTGAATCTTAAAAATCGCTTTTCTTTTTAATATTTTTTTCACCCAGTATCTTATTGTCTATCGGGATCTGCGTTGTTATTCTAATCATTCTTCAGCTTGCATCTTGTTTCTATACTTGTGTCCATGTAAAAACCTATTAATCATTTATCCTATTTGCACGTGAGGGTTCGCGTTGAAACTTAAATATAATAGTTGAGCTCTTTCGTATCAATTTAAGTTTCAACTTACATCTTTTTTTCTACTCTTGAATTCACATGCAAAGCTCTCGAGTTTGAATCCTGACAATTGTTTTCTCTTTTAATATTTTATCATCCAATGTCTTATTTTCTATCGGGATATACGTTGCTATTCTAATTCTTTTTCAACTTGCACATTTTTTGTACACTTATGTCAACGTGCAAGCTCATTAATCATTTATCTGGCTTGCAAGTGAGGGGGCGTATTGAAACTTAAATATAATAGCTGAGCTCTTTCTTATCGGCTTAAGTTTCATCTTATATCTTTTTCTACATTTGGGCCCATGTGCAAATTTATTAATCATTCATCCGGTTTGCACGCGAGAGGCGTGTTGAAACTTAAACATAATAATTGGGTTCTTTCTAATCAGCTTAAAATTTTAAGATAATTGATCATTCAGTTTAATATCAACGGCTCATTTGAGAGCCGCTGACTAGTGTGGTGGGAAGCTATGTTGCTTCGATTCTTCATTTTTCTTGAAATATTTATGTCCGACACTCGTGTCCGACGCATATCCGGACATGGGTATGGGGATATGATCCTTCAAGAACCTTCCAAATACATAGAAAACTTGAAAAAAAATTGAACATATCCGTGTCGGATACATACCCATGTTCGATACTCACTTCCGAATCCGAGTAACATAGGTGGAAAGCTCCTCCCACTACAGTAAATTAACCCGCATTCCCAAACGGCTCACCCTTGTGCAACAAAATCGCGGTTATGTATATGGTGACTAATTCATGTGTTAAACAGATTCAGTTTCAAGGTTGTTGTTGAGATACAAGAAGATGCATCGACTACGATTTTGGAGTGCTTTAGTGATCCTCAGCCGAAGAAGAAAATGGCAGCAGATCATGCAGCTGAAGGGGCATTGTGGTACTTGAGACATGTTGGCTATTTTCCACCCAACAAGCTCTCAAAAGCCTGTTGACTCATAGGATCAGCAAAAACACACCATCGGTAATTGTTTCTTTCCTTTTCTAACACAATGTAATTACATGGAATTTTCAACTTATACTCTATGATACTCTGATTTTTTATTTTTCTTGAAATATTCGTGTTCGACATCTATGTCCGACACATATTCGAATAAAGGTATGGAGGTATGATCCTCCAAATATATGAAAAAACCTAGAAAAAATTGAGTATATCCGCGTCGGACACATATCCGTATCCGACACTCACCCCCGAGTCCGAATAAGATAGCTTGTACCTATTTCTGAAGATCAAGATATCTTGTTATTTCTTCCCTTTTAGTAACAATATATTGCTTAAAGCATGGTAAAATGTATGTAAATCATTATAAATCTTTGGCTTAAATATAAAAAAATCCTGAACTAAAATTAAATAACTATTCAAATTTCTATCGTTTTATTGCAATGAATTGAGCTTCAAATATCTATTTTCGTCCAATTGAACTCTCAAACAGTTACTTTCAACCAATTGAACCTTCGATTTGATGAATATTGGTGATGGTCATTAATCAGTTTTCATTCAATTAAGAACTCAATTGGGTAAAATAGATGTTTGAGGAGGATTTAATTGATTGCAATAAACAATAAGAACTTTGATGATTATTTAATTTTAATGCAAAGATTTTTTTTTTTTTTAATATTTAAGCCTAAATCTTTCATGTAAATAAACAAAAGATCCATGTACATTGTAAAAACCTTCTTGATTCTTGATAATACAAACTTATTAATTTTGTTTTTATTTTTATTTTCATAGCGACCTAATTAGTGAAATAGACCTTTATGAGTTTCTAATTTTCTTTTAGCGTTGGAGAACTTTAATGTTGATGGATGCATGCATCTGAAATTTTTAATGGAATTTATGGATTTCTGCAATTGTTCAAATTGTCACAAATGAAGTTAATGTTCCTAATTTATTATGATATATTTTTATATATATATATATTTAAAGTTGCCAGAGATCATATTTAAAGTTGTTAGAGTTTGATCTCTGATTATTGAAATATTATGATATTCTCATAAGTAATTAGTTATATTATTTTTTATTTTGTAAAAAAATTAAAAAAAATAGGACAGGTTTGTTATCATTGACAAATATTAATAATTGAAAGTCTAGATTGTCATGTTATATTTTGTATTAAAATTTAAGACAATATTTTATTTTAATTTTTAAAAGGTTTTAGGTTGGTTATGAACCAGATTAAATCATAGAACTAATCTCATATATAGAGATAGTAAATGAATGGGTTTGAGTTCAAATTCACATTATTTCGAGTTTTGATCTTCGGTTTGAATTGTTCTCTAACAAGAAGATCTTTGGTTGAATCTAGGAAGGTTAATTCTGATTTTCTGATCCAACAATCAGATTCCATTCAATTTGTTTACAACTTTTTCGCGTCAAAAAGATGGGTAAATCTGATAAAACCAAATTTTTTATCTGGCATTTTTTTTTTTTTTTGGATTGAAAACATCCATCACCCTTTTATGGTGCGGGAAAATCTTTTGTAACCATCTCCAAAGAACGAAAAATTTTAAAGAAAGTTTTTTAAAATGAGTTTTACCTAAGTTTTATTATATATATAATTTATCATGTTTATATGTTATTTGTGTCATATTTATATGTACAAAAAAAAATTACATATAAAAAAAATTACGTATGTAAAAAATTACATAAATACATGACATATTTATCATGTTTATATGTAATTATCATATTTATATGTAATTTGCATGTTTATATGTAAAAATTTTTTTACATAAATATATGATAATTTTATATAATTTATCATATTTATATATAATTTTTTTATATTTATATATAATAAAATCTATTTTAAGTTCATTCTAATGAGTTTACCTAAAACTCCCCCACAAAGAACTTTAGACTGTATATTGTTAATGAAAATAGACAGCCGCCATTACCGAATGAATCTACATGCTTGCTTTATTTGTGTTATTTGGAGTCACTTTTGATGTTTAACAATGACATTAATTGTGTTATTATTGCCATAATTTTATATTAGACCTGACATTTTGCATATACGCATCATTTTGTGTTTTATTTTATCAATAGTATAAATATAAACATAATATAAATTATTAAACGGGTAAAATCTTAAACAAAAATGCAATACGTGTATTAAACGTGTTGTAGTAATCATGTTTAAACATATCATTTCGTGTTTATTATATATATATATATATTTTTATATTTACTAAATGTGTCATGTCGTGTTTTTGTATCGTGTTCAAAATTATCAAAATTATTATATATATATATATATATATATTTGAGGGATCCACTTACGCTTAGACCTACTTAACGGTCGGGTAGCCCGTTCGGCCCGAATTACTATTTAACAATTAAAAATTAATTTTTTTATTTAAATTTAATTATAAAATGTATATAAATATTAATATAAAAATATTTTTTTAATATTTTAATAATATATGAACAGTTAAATGGGCTTACAGGTCAGCCCGAAACGGGCTTGAGCAAAGGAAAAAAAAAAATTTCCGACCCGGCCAACCCATGAGCACCTCTACTTGTACTAGTGTAAAACTAAATTAGTTTTACATACTTTCATAACTTTTTATACGATCTATATTTTAACTAATCGACCGTTGGATTTAACAATATAATTGTACTCGTCGTACACGTAAAGTTTCAAATCAATCTGATATCTTTATCATATCGATAAAAAATACTGTATTTTTTAATATATATTTAACTGTTGCAATTTTTTTACATCGAACAAATAGTTTAACATTTTTAATTTACTCGAAACTCGACGTGCATGATCTACGTGATTAAAACATAAAATACGATGATCGGATTAAATAAATATAAAGCGCATAAAAAGATATGAAAATGTGTAAAACTAATTTAATTTTACACTAATATAAATAAATCCTTTCTCATATATATATATATATATATATATATATATATAAATAAAGTGACTTCCTCTAATCACTCTCATTTTTTAATAGCTAGATCATCAAAATGTTGAGCCGAAGTCAAGCTCCGGTCTCTCTCACTCTTCACAGGTACCACTTCAAAGTCTTCAACACAAAATATTATTGATTCTAGATCAACATTTTACCATAAAAAATTAGCAACAATAATTCATGTCCTAGATCTTTTCAAAAAATTAGCATAAAAGTAAGCCAGATTTATGTTACTTGGTTATGTGTATTACATCTTTTGGTCATATAATTTTCATACTTATCTACAATTACCACCTTTTTTCCTGATAATTTTTTTTTTCCTCTTTTGCTATTTTTTTAATTTTTATTTTTATAAAAGAGATTGCAATATAAAGACATGAGAAAAAATTATAAATATTGAAATTCGAACTCTAAACTTACTTAATATTAGTTTTTAAAAATAATTATATATAATAACTAAATTAAATTTCGGATTCGCTAAATTGTTTCTTTACTTAGTAAATTATATAGTTACAATACATTGCAAGTGGTATATTTCTAGAGTTTTGTACATGATGATGATAAATTCTAAAAGGGAGGGTGTTTGTATTTGTTGTAGTAGTTAGTGGACACATGTAAGATGGCTCACACCACATTAACTATACATAGGAAACCTACCCATATGCCATATTATAAGGCAAGGACAAAGAAACTCACATTTCATATAATTTTCAAGCCCATTCCTTCTATCAAAATATTAAATTTGAGAATTCGTGTATTTTTTTTATTATAATCGTATTTAAAATATTTTATATTAATATAATTTTGACGTGTTAATAATTTGTGTTATATAAATTTTGACATGTTCATGTCGTATCCGTATTTTTTTCGTATCATATCTTATCTTGTTTCATTTTATGTTTTAATTATCGTATTGTATTTTGTATCATGTATAATATATATATATATATTTCTCTTTCATGGTCATGAGTCGTTGACAATAGCTGCAGCAATATTTGACCGTATATTCCTTTGGTGAGCAAGAGCGAGAGGCAATCCATGTACAAAAGAATTACAAGTCGATGTTAATGGCCACCCTTTTGTTCCTTTTTAGTAAAAAGAGTAGATAAGGGTTGAAAACTATGATCTACTTTTTTTTTTATTTTTTATGGATGATTATAGGTGTATATATACACACTTTATAAGAATCAGAATTCCTATAAATAAGACACTAATTAATTGAATGATTAATACTTGATACACTGATAATATATAGGGTTATACATTATCAGTGCATCCTACGATGTCACGTGTTAAAATTAAATTATAATAGTTAGGAGTTATTGGTTAGAGTTAGAGATTAATGATTAGAGTTAGGGGTTAATGATAGGGTTGATTTTTAGTTTTTTATGAGATAACAGTGCATAAAAAAGAACTCTTAATTGAAAGATATTTACAAATTAAAAGAAATTAAATAAAATATATTCTAACTATTATTTCTATTATGCTCCCGCAAGATGGAATTTTGAGAGGAGAATCCAATCTTATCCTTCAGTTGAAAGAAATCTAGTGAGCGATAGAGGTTTGATGAATGCATCTGCTAGTTGATCTTTCAATGAGACATGAGCAGCATGTAGAGCACCAATCTAAACTTGATCTGGAATGAAATGAAAATCAATGGCAACATGTTTCATGCTAGAGTGAAATGTCGGGTTTGAACATAATTGTGTAGCTCCAACATTGTCACAGTAGATAACAAGTGACTGAGGTAGTTGGACATGTAATTCAGTCAAGAGATAACACACCCAAGTAATCTCAGTGGTAATGGCAACAACTAATCTATATTCGACATATGTAGATAACAAGTGACTAGTAGAGGAGAAATCATCCTTGTTGTCAGCATAATCAGTGTCAGAAAAGGCATGGAGATACAGTGGAGAGTCTCGGTAAAGGAAAATGCCATAATTAGAAGTATCACAAAAAGAGCTTAGGAGGCGCTTCACAACAAACCAATGGTCACTGGTTGGACAATGAATGTATTTAGATAGTTTGTTTACCATGGTAGCTATGTTAGTTTTAAATTAATCTCAATTTTGAAATGATAAAATCTTAAGCTTAATTAGTTTGAGAATAAATGTTTTCAATTTAAGTATTTTTCTTTAAATATTTTGAAGATACTCTACCTTTTAAGGTTTAAGTAAAACCTTCCCCATTTTACAAAGGTATTTGGGTAAACAAGAAGAACCTTTAAAAACTAAGTGTTTACAAGGTTTAGCACAACAAATAGAGACAACGGTATTTTTGCAAAGGAATATAAGAAAAATTGAAGGGATTTAGCTTAAAATAAAGAAAACTTTTTGAAAGCTTCAGAGAGATGATTTTTTTTTTTTGATGACAAATGAAATATTTTGCTTTGATCTTTCTCTCTTGATGTGTGATTCTTTCTTTTGGTATTTCTTACTCTTAGAAGTGTTGGAGATACCCATTTATAGCTTAGGAATGATTTATGACCATTTGGAGTTGATTGAGATGGAAAAGAGCCGTTGGAGCTTCAAAAATCGAATTTTAAAAACTACCCAGCACTTAAGGGATCGATCCTTACTGTTCAGGGCTCTCTTAAAATTTGAAAATCTGCCTATTGAGAACCCATAAAGGATCGATCCTCTACTGCCCTGCTAAGTGAAAAAACCATTTTGTTTTGAAGGGATCGATCCTTCACTATTCAGGGATCGATCCTTGCCCAAAGTTTTCACTAGGGGATCTATCCTTTGTCTAAGGGATCGGTCATCTCTTCAAAAAATCTCCAAAAATTGATTTATTTGGCTTTGAAAAGAGGTTAATCTGTTTCAAAAATGTTTTGAACATAGATATACATTTAAGAACATGTATTTTTAAGAAAGCTAAGGAAAGTAGCAATTCAAGATAGTGACTTGGGAACTCTTTGGGAAATAAGGATAAGGCAGAGCACGTAGGCACGAGGTCAAACCTCTATAAATCACCTGTGTTTGATTTTCTTTCATAACTTCGTATACAATTAATACTTTTACAAATCAGCGGTTGGATTTAGTAAGGTAACTGTACTCGTTGTGCGCGTAAAGTTTCGAATCGACCTAATATCTCTATCATATTGATCGAGAATACTGTCTTTTTTAATATATATTTAACAGTTTATTTTTTTTTACATCGAATAAATAATTAGACATTTTTAATTTACTCGAAACTCGACGTGCATGATACGTGAATAGAGCATGAAATATGCGGTTGGATTAAACATATATAAATCATATAAAGAATTATGAAAGCGTGTAAAACTAATTTAGTTTTATACTAGTGTAAGTGGATTCCTTCTCATGCATATATATATATATATATATATATATAAATCTAGTCGCTTAGATGCCCGGTAGAAAGAAAAGGAAAACATATATATAAGAAATTATTTGATCCACTATTAGTGAAATTTTTAGACTTCACAAGCGGGGTTAGGGGGATGACATACATCTCTTAGGATATATTAAATGAGAAATTATTTGATTTACCGTCGGTGGAGTTTTTAGATTCTACAAGCGGGGATTAGTAAGATGACATATATCTCTTATGGTATATTAAAAAATTTTAAAAAATTAATTAAAAAAGAAGTGAGACGTGTAATAACTCTATAAAATAAAGTTATTTTATCCTATTTTTTGCTTTTAAAATAGTTAAGTCCTTGTAGTTTAAACTATTAATTTATTATTTTTATTTATTTTTATTTATTTATTTATTTATTTAATTTTATTTTAGTTTTATTTATTTATTTTAGGTTTAATTTTAGTTATTAATATAATGTCTTTTGTAGTTTTGTAGAGTCCTAAAGCAAGAAGGAGAGACTCAATTCATATATGGAAAGTCGCAGTTACTTGGCCACAAAATTTTCCTTCTTCAGGCTTTGAAGAACTCTATAAATAGGAATAAGACTTTATTTTTTTAGACCTTCTTAGTTTTTTCTTTAATTTTCTGAAGCAGAGAGTTGTACACACCTAATTTTGTCCGGGCCCCCTAAACCAGGCAGATTCTCCTTTTCAACTTTCCAGAACGCAAAGAGACTTTCACCATTCCATAGATGGGTCCCCAAGACTTTGTTTCGGAGGTCAGCACAAAAAATCAACTTGAAAAAGTCAACCACTAAAAAATTCAACTCCCAATCAAAATCAAGATTCGAAGTTGAAATGAACAATGACGAAAGAATTTTGATAATCCGAGATCTACAACGAAAGATATAAAGTTCGAAAGATGGGTTGCGAAAATTCAGTGTAGGGGAATACCTAATCCGGCAAATTTGGGAAAAACTGCAAAAATGCCCGATTCGATGAAATTGAAGCCCCCAATTGATAAAAAATGAATAAACAAAAATAGCCTAAGCCTCAGCTTGAAGTGGATCCCAAGGGAAAGCCGGTTGGAGCAAAAACGAAAAAATGAGAAAATTCCCGATGTTGAAAAGGGGAAAACTAAACCGGAAGGGAATTCGATCGTAAAAATTGGGCGTTTTCGGACCAACTCAAATTCAATATGTGACAAAGGCAGTGGAAAAAGAAAATCCAAAAATCGGACCCGTTTTGAGTAAAATCGAGGTTTCGAAGGTTAAAGAGCAATATTAGAAAATCCGAGAAAAATAAGTCCCAAGCTCAGAAAATTATGAAAACTTTCAGATTTGAATTTTATATCGTATGGAAGGGATCGGTGAAGAAAAATCTGGAACTGAAGCTCAAATGGAAAATAGCAAAGTTCGGGTGCACTAACCCGGAAAATCCCAAAGAAAATTTTGGGAAAAATAGCAAGTGAGCTCGGAAAATTATAAAAACTTTCAGATATCAATTTTCTATTTTATGGAAGGTATTGGAGAAAGAAAATCCGGAATCGGAGCTCAAATAAAAAATGGCAAAGTTCGGGTGCACTAACCGAAAAATCCAAAAGAAAATTCCTGAAAAAATAGGAAACGAACTCGAAAAATTATGAAAACTTCCAGATCTGAGTTTTTTTTTTTTTTGTGAAGAGATTGGTGAAGAAAATTCCGAAATTGGAGCTCAAATGAAAAAGGCTAAACTTGGGAGGCACTAAGCCGAAATTTTAGAGAAAAATCCGAGAAAAATAGAGAACGAGCTCAAAAAAATGTGAAAACCTCCATAACCAAGTTTTATATTGTATGGGATGATTTGGAAAAGACAAATCCAAAATTGGAGTCCATTTACAATTAAATTAAGTTCGGGGGCTAAAAAGTAATTTTACTGAAGAAACCAAAAAGGACCAATTTGCAAAATTAAAAAAATGATGAAAAAATAAAGGAATTTTTGGAATATTCCAGGCCCTTGGCCGGCCAGCTCAGTGGGAGAAGAATGAGATTTGATCAATTTCATCCAATGGTCACTATCAATTGGCAAGATGTCATTTTTATTGTCTTGAAGGTGTCCTTGCTCATCTAATGGCCTAGGTGATTAGTAAAAAGACGAGTACATCCTTCAATGGCCAAGATCAAATTGCAAGATGTCATTTTTATGTCATGAAAATATCTTTGATCCAATGGCTTAGATTGTTGGAGAAAAGATGAGCACATCTTCATCCAAGGGCTAAAAAAATCAAAGCACACACACTCTAATTTAGAGAGGCAGCCAACCATCATGAAAGGGAGGGGGAAGTTCATTTTTTTAAAGGCATTTTCACATTAGAGAGAAAAATAGAGAAGAAAAAGAAAAGTGAAGAGAAAAATTGAGAGCTCTTGATTTGGAAAGCAATAGCTAGGTAGCTATCTCTTCCTTTCTTCTCCTTTAATGTTTTTCTTTGATGTTGTGATTCTTTTTCCTTTTCTTTGTGTTCATGTGATTTGTAAACTTTTTGATGAATAAAAAGGTTTTCAAAAATAAATTTTAAAGGTTTTCTATCCTTTTTCCTTCATTCTTTATCAAGTAACCAAGTTGACAAAATTTCTCTACATGTTTCATGCCACAGCCGAAACCTCTTTGATGATTTTGTGCTTGTTCTTGCTTGATATTTCTTGCTTACTTGGTTGTGTTCATGCTTTTGACTCATGCTTGATCTATTGTCATATGATTGTGGGTTGTAAAATCATGCATTTCATCATATTTCAACTAGGATTTTGGCTAAGATCAACTAATGATCTCAAGCCAAAAATCCTTGGCCTAAGCTAGTTGGAAGAGTGATAATTTAGATTGGTATGTTGACTTTGGGATTTTTTTCTTCACTACTCATCTATGGTCAAAATAAATCAATTTTTTTACCATATGCATTAGTCATTTAGGGGATGCCATGATATTTTTCTCATGATTTTTAGATTTTTTTTATCATGGTTGGAAAAATGGATTTTGACAAAGCAGTTTTTAACTTATTGTCTTGATTTTGGTAAAATTCGGTCAAAGTATCCTTTCTCCAAAAATTAAGCTGATTTTTTCCCATGGAGTTTAACATGTTCTAGGTCTACCCTAATTTTTCATATTTTTCTGAAATTTTTTAGAAGGGAAAAAAATAGATTTTTAAAACTGCCAGTGAGAGTCAGATTTGTTTTTGAGAAATAGTAATTTTTTGTTTTTGTTAGGATACAAAGAGGGGGCTGATTTAGGACATTGGTTATTGTCTTAGGTTAATTTCCATGTCATTTCAATCATAAATTTTGATTTTTATAAAAGTCGGGTCAAGGGTGGTCAACTCGGGTTTTCAAACTAGGAAAATAGAGCCTTTTAAAAGGGGGTTTCGGCCATGAAGCCTTTTTCATCCAAAAAAAATTCCAAATTGTTTTTAATCCGAGCCCAAAGTCTTTTGATTTTGAAAATTCGATTTAAGACTCTTCCTAAGTTAGTCGGATATCTTTCTAGGTATATGGATGTCCTTACTCTAAGGAAGAAATACATCTCCATGCATTGCATTTTAAAAAATGTTTTTACTTAATTTGTCATAGAAACGTATTTTTCGATTTATTAAACATTTGGCGAGAGTTAGTTCTTAATCTTTGCCGATTTTGCCGGGAAGGTTAAAAAATTATTCAACGCACGTGTTTATGGAATCGAAACGTATGGTTTTCGTTTTACTCGGAATCATGTAAATGTCATATGAAAGAATTATTTTCCAAGCTTTGTCGAGGAGTACAGTAATATTTTTCGACATATGCCATCTATGTGATTCCTAACATGAAAAATTAATTCCATGTTCCATGATATTTACATTTGTCATTTTAAACTATGCAATTTCCATGTTCATGCATATCCCATGACATTCAATTTTTGCTATCTTAATCATACAAATCCTATATGTATGAACATTCCATGGTGATGTCATTTTATGATTTAAATTTCATGTTGCTATCTTGATTATGACATGTATGAATATCCTACGATAATGTCATTTTGTCAAGCATGCCATATCATTAATTATTTTGCCATGACATTGTGATTTTTGTTATGTCTTTCATGCCATGTCATTTGTCCATGTCGTGTATGCCATGTTATTTTGTTTGCTATGACATTCATTCTCATTCCATGTCATTCATATGCCTTGTCATTTTGTTTGCCATGTCGATTTCATTCACTTGACATTCATCCTTATGCCATGTCATTTTGTTTGCCATATCGATTTCATTCACATGGCATTCATCCTTATGCCATGTCATTCATATGCCATGTCATTTTGTTTGCCATGTCGATTTTATTTACATGACATTCATCCTTATGCCATGTCATTCATATGCCACGTTATTTTGTTTTCCATGTCGATTTCATTCACTTGACATTCATCCTTATGCCATGTCATTCATATGCCATGTCATTTTGTTTGCCATGTCGATTTCATTCACATGACATTCATACTTATGCCATGCATTCGGCCATTCATATGCCATCACCATGCATTTCGACCTTTAATATGTCATCTACATGCCATTCGGCCACCGTGACATATAATTCATAATCTATGTCATTTATGCCATATCATTCATATAGCATGTCATTTGCCATGTCATTTAGTGTTTGAGCTCATTTTATACCATGATTAAGCATGTCATGCCATTACCATGACCATTCGGCCACCATGATATTTTATTCATGATCTATGTCATTTATGCCATATCATTCATATGCCCTGTCATTTTGTTTGCCATGTCGATTTCACTCACATGACATACATGTCATTTTGTTTGCCATGACGGTTTCATTCACAAAACATTCATCCTTATGCCATGTCATTCATATGCCATGTCATTTTGCATGCCATGTTGATTTCATTCACATGACATTCATTCTTATGCCATATCATTTATATGCCATGTCATTTTGCATAGCATGTCGATTTTATTCACGTGACATACATCCTTCTGCCATGTCATTCATATACCATGTCATTCTGTTTGCCATGACGGTTTCATTCACATGACATTCATCCTTATGCCATGTCATTCATATGCCATGTCATTTTGCATGCCATGTTGATTTCATTCACATGACATTCATCCTTATGCCATATCATTCATATGCCATGTCATTTTGCATACCATGTCGATTTCATTCACATGACATTCATTCTTATGCCATGTTATTCATATGCCATGACATTCTGCTTGCCATGTCGATTTCATTCACATGACATTCATTCTTATGCCATGTCATTCATATACCATGCCATTTTGTTTGCCATGTCGATTTTATTCACATGACATTCATCCTTATGCCATATCATTCATATGCTATGTCATTTTGCATGCCATGTCGATTTCATTCACATGACATTCATCCTTATGCCATGTCATTGATATGTCATGTTATTTTGCATGCCATGTCGATTTCATTCACATGACATTCATCCTTATGCCATGTCATTCATATGTCATGTCATTTTGTTTGCCATGTCGATTTTATTCACATGACATTCATTCTTATGCCACATTCATTTATATGCAATGTCATTCGTTTGCCATATCATTTTCATGCCACGACATTCATTCACATGCCATGTCATTCATATTGCCATGTCATTCATTCACATACCATGTCATTTCATGTGCCATATCATTTAGAGCATGATAAGTCATTCATTGATATGCCATGTCATCCATTTCCTTGTGCCATGTCATTTAGATTTTTGCCATGTCAAGCATGCCATTATTTCTTTTACCATGCCATAATAAAATGCTTACCATGCCATAATAAATACGCATGCTTATTTAATTTTTATCTTAGCGACATTTTGCATACTCATGGTTATTCTCAATAATTTTTTCAAAAATAAATATTTTTTATAAATCAAGATTATTCCGAGTTAAAATAATTCATGAATTCTCTGCTTGGTCTGCAGGGAAGGATATCATCAATTATCATTAACAACGGAATATCTTTTTTTTCTAACAAGGATGATTCGGAGAACTTCAAAATCAAGGAAAAATTTCATGTTTTGCCGAGTCTGTCAGAAAATATGAAAAATTTTATGTCAGTAAATTCCGGATCATTTTCAAAATAAAATATGATTTTTTTATATAGGGAATTATTTTCAAAACACCAAATTTTAAAACTGACTTTTCACTGAGACTCAAGATAACACACGACTAATAAGGTACCATTTTATATGGGCATTGTGAGGTGCTAATCCTTCCCCGTACGTAATCGACTCCCGAACCCGCACTTGTTTTCTCTGGTTCAAAGCGCAGACTACAAAATTGGTTTTAGAAATATTTTAATTAATTTTAAAATATTTTATAAAAATCGGTTTTAATAGGTGGTCGATCACACCTAGCCAAAAAAAGATTGGTGGCGACTCTATTTCTTTTTCAATGTCGTTTTCATACCCTCGACCTTTATTTCAAGAGGAATTAAGTCGTCTTTTCCTCTGCCTGTTTTCCCCCTCACTCGAGCAGGTTCTTTCCCCCCGCGAAGATCACGTATCGACAAGAGTAGCCACCAAAATCTTGCAAAGAGCTAAGAGAGTTTTGGATACTAGAAGACTGAAGATCTGGCAACCTTTAGTTTTTTCTTCTTCCTTAATCTTCTTTTATTCTTTTGTAATTTCATGGTGGTGAAACTCCTTTGCTTATTGTTTTTAATGTTGAGCATGAACTAAATTCCTTTTCTAGGATTGCAATGGAACTCAACACATAGTTTGGATTATTTTACTCTCTAGTTTGATTTAATGATATTTGAGTTGTTTATGCAATATTATGCTTAGCTTTTAATTGCTTGATCACCAATTAAACTAATTTGTTAACCTAAATACAACTTGGAAAAGGGAGTTTAGTGTTAGACATGGATTGCATAACACATGTTTCATATTCATTTATTAGGATGAATTGATCTGCATGTAGGGTAGGAATACACTTACGTGTCATGTGTAATCATTTTTAGAGTCTAAACTTAATGAGTTTTTTCTTTAATTCAATATAGTTAATTGGTTAAGAAGGATATTTTTATAAGACCATCGGAAGATCCTTATAAATAGATTAGAACTCTAGGTTAACAACTCAATATCATTAATCAAGTTAAGAGGGTAAGAGACGTTCAAGCGAAGTGTTGAGGTAAATTGTAATCATAGGCTTTTCTCTATTAAATTAAATCCAATTTTTATTTGCTTTCTTTCTTTTATTTGCTTTCTTTAATTTAGTTTCAATTCATAAATTTTTAATTAATTATTTGGATAAGATTAAGCTATTTTAATTTTAGTATTTAACCAAATTAATACAATTCCTCATGGGTTCGACACTCTACTTCCACTCTATTACTTGTTTGCGATAACGTGCACTTACGTATTAAAATCTAACAACAAGTTTTTGGCGCCGTTGCCGAGGAATTGTTATATTATTTTTGTTAATATTAATACCAAGCATTCTTAGTCTTAATCCAAATTTTCTTTTTTCTTATTTTCAGGTACTCTTGGTTGTTGAATGCGGAGATCTAGAAGTTTCGAACTTGTCTCTTTTGATACGGAACCGGAAAGAACTTTTCATCGACATCAAAGGGATAATTTACAAGTCGCAACTAACAACCATACAATGGCTGAAGAAAACGATACAAGAACCTTGCGCGATTTTGCAGTCCCTCTCGTGCAAGGATTACATTCAAGCATTCAAAGACCTACAATTCAAGCTAATAATTTTTAGATCAAGCTAGCCATCATACAGATGATTCGACATTCAGTACAATTGGAGGGATTGCCTAATGATGATCCGAATACTCACATCAGGAATTTCCTGGAAATTTGTGATACTTTCAAACATAACGGAGTTTCGGACGACACCATCAGACTGAGACTCTTCCCTTTCTCACTTCGAGATAAGGCCAAGAGTTGGTTGAATTCACTCCCAGCTGGCTCTATTAATACATGGGATGACTTGGCTCAAAAGTTTCTAGCCAAATACTTTCCTCCGGCCAAGACTGCAAATATGCGTAATGATATCACATCATTTATGCAATTTGATTCTGAATCACTATATGAAGCTTGGGAGAGATTCAAGGATTTACTTCAAAGATATTCTCACCATGGGTTACCTAAATAGCTTCAGGTGCAAACATTCTATAGTGGATTGTTAGGATCAATTAGAACCTCTATTGATGCTGCTGCAGGTGGAGCGTTAATGGGAAAATTGCCTAATGAGGCCTATGATTTGCTTGAAGAGATGGCATCTAATAATTATCAATGGCCATCAGAAAGACTTGTACCAAGGAAAGCTGTGGGGATTAATGATTTCGATGCAATGAGTACCATAAGTGCCCAGATAGCTATATTAGCTAAGAAATTTGATACTGTAAGTGTTCATGTCGTCCAAAGCCCATTTGTAGCTTGTGAATTATGTGGAGAAGGACACACCAGTGATAGTTGCCCAACCAAATCCGAATCAGTGCAATATGTTGGAAACTATAATAGACAGCAAAACAATCCTTATTCCAACAATTACAATCTGGGTTGGAGAAATCACCCAAACTTTTCGTGGAATAACAATCAGGGGCCTTCATCTTCTGCTAAAACCAGCATTCCCTCTTGGATTTCCATCACAAGCCCGTGTTCCTGTTCAGAAAAGAAGATATCATTGGAAGATATGTTTACCAATTCATGGCTCGTCAAGAAGTGACAAATCAGACTCATGCATTGACATTTTAGAGTCAAGCGACAGCACTTAGAAATCTTGAGACACAAGTGGGCCAGCTTGCTAATGCAATTAACAATCGTCCTAGGGGATCTTTTCCAAGTGATACTGAAATCAATCCTATGGGAGATGGAAAAGAACATTGCAAAGCCATCACACTTAGGAATGGAAAGGAGATAGAAGAGGAAAACAATAAGCCAGAATCGCCAACCAAGCCTCTTAAAGAAAAAGATATGGTGGAACAAGAAGTTGAAAAGACTCAAAAAGAAAAGAAGTAATGTTATCCACCACCACCCTTTCCTCAGCGCCTTCAAAAGCACAAACTTGACAAGCAGTTTCAGAAGTTTCTTGAGGTATTTAAAAAATTCCATATTAATATACCTTTTGCTGAAGCGTCGGAACAAATGCCAAAATATGTCAAGTTTATGAAAGACATATTGTCCAAGAAAAGGAAATTGGGTGAATTTGAGACTGTTGCACTTACTGAAGAGTGCAGTGCTATCCTTCAAAAGAAACTTCCACCAAAGCTCAAGGATCCGGGAAGTTTCACCATTTCATGCACAATTGGAAATCAGTTCATTGGTAGAGCCTTATGTGATTTGGGAGCAAGCATAAATCTTATGCCTTTATCAATATATCAGAGACTGGGTTTGGGGGAAGTTAAGCCTACAACAGTCACACTACAATTAGCGGATAGATCTTACACATATCCAAGAGGCATTGTTGAAGATGTATTAGTGAAGGTAGAGAAATTTATCTTCGTAGCTGATTTCATTGTATTGGATATGGAGGAGGATCGTGAAATACCCATTATTCTTGGGAGACCTTTCTTAGCTACCGCCAGAACTCTCATCGATGTGCAAAAAGGCGAACTTACCATGAGAGTTCAAGACCAAGAGGTAACTTTTAATGTTTTTAAAGCTATGAAATTTCCTAATGAATCTGATGAGTGTTTTGCAGTTAATGTGGTGGATAATGCTACAACTAAGGTTTTCAAAAATAGTTATCCTGTTGATCCACTTGAGGCAACTTTGATGATTACTTCAGAAAGGGATGATGATGATTTTATTGAATGCTCATCCATGTTTTAGAAGATCCATTCATCAGTTTGAACCATTAGGACTTATGACAAGTGAAACATCATCCACCACGCCTTCTATTGAAGAGCCACCATCCCTAGAGCTTAAGCAGTTACCATCACAATTGCGATATGCTTTTCTTGGTGAAAAATCTGAATTACCTATTATTATCTCATCTTTTCTTAATGTTGAGCAAGAAGATAAACTCCTTAGGTTACTTATAGAACACAAGAGGGCATTGGGTTGGTCGATTGCCAACATCAAGGGGATTAGTCCTTCAATTTGTATGCATAAAATCCTTCTCGAAGACAATCATAAGGCCACCATAGAGCATCAACGGAGACTTAATCCCATCATGAAAGAAGTGGTAAAAAAAGGAGATTATTAAGTGGTTGGATGCAAGTATCATATATCCTATCTCCGGCAGTTCATGGGTAAATCCAATTCAATGTGTGCCCAAGAAAGGAGGAATGACGGTAGTTGCCAACGCTAATAATGAGCTCATTCCAACTAGAGCGGTGACTGGTTGGCACATTTGCATGGACTATCGAAAGCTTAACAAAGCTACTAGGAAATACCATTTTCCTTTGCCATTCATTGATCAGATGCTAGAAAAATTGGCTGGTAAGGAGTTTTATTATTTCTAGGATGGATATTCGGGATACAATCAAATTGCAATAGCTCCTGAAGATCAAGAAAAGACTACCTTTACTTGCCCTTATGGAACTTTTTCTTTTCGAAAAATGTCATTCGGACTTTGCAACGTTCTTGCGACTTTTCAGAGATGCATGATGGCCATATTTTTCGACATGGTGGAGCAATGTTTAGAGGTATTTATGGATGACTTTTCAGTTTTTGGTGACTCTTTTGATGATTGTCTACATCACCTAGCTAGAGTGCAATAATGATATGAAGAAACAAACTTGGTGTTAAATTGGGAAAAATGCCACTTCATGGTTCAAGAAGGCATTGTTTTAGGACATCAAGTTTCTAGTAGAGGGATAGAAGTAGATAAAGCAAAGATTGAAACAATTGAGAAGCTCCCACCTCCAATCTCTGTAAAAGGCATTCGGAGTTTTCTTGGTCATGCCGAGTTCTATAGGAGGTTCATTAAAGACTTTTCCAAGATCTCTAAGCCACTTTGCAATCTCCTTGAAAAAGATGTCCCTTTCAAGTTTGATGATGCATGTCTAACAGCTTTTATGAAATTGAAAGAGAGATTGGTCTTTGTACTTATCATTATTGTTCTGGATTGGAATCTGTCATTCGAGCTCATGTGTGATGCTAGTGACTTTGCAGTTGGTGCAGTCTTAGGCCAACGAAAATAGAAGATATTTCATTCCATCTACTATGCAAGCAAGACTTTGACCGATGCTCAATTGAATTACACCACCACCGAAAAAGAGTTGCTTGCAGTGGTATTTGCTTTTGATAAATTCCGATCTTATCTTGTGGGCACCAAAGTCATTGTCTACACCGATCATTTGGCTATCAAGTACTCGATTGAAAAGAATGATGCAAAACCTCGCTTGATCCGTTGGATACTTCTTTTGCAAGAATTTGATTTAGAGATCCGAGATAGAAAGGGGACAGAAAATCAAGTGGCATATCATCTATCAAGATTGGATAATGAGGCACAAGTTGGTAATGCAATCCAAATAAATGAGACTTTTCCTGATTAACAACTCTTCCAAGTTCATCACCAGGAATCACCATGGTATGCCGACTATGTGAATTATATTGTGAGTAGAATCTTTCCACTTTATTTAAATTCTCTACAAAAGAAAAAAATTCTTGCATGATGTGAAGTACTATTACTGGGATGAACCTTTCTTGTTTAAGCAATGCAAGGATTAGATTCTTAGAAAGTGTGTGCCCAAACAAGAAGTTGAAAACTTTTTGCAACATTGTCACTCTTCGGATTATGGAGGGCACTTTGGAGGAGAACGAACTGCAGCAAAAGTGCTCCAATCAGGTTTCTATTGGCCAACTCTCTTTAAAGATGCTCATAAGTTTGTTACAAGGTGTGATAGATGTCAAAGAGTGGGCAACATCTCAAGCAGAAACGAGATGCCTCTCAACAACATTCTAGAAGTATAGATTTTTGATGTATGAAAAATTGATTTCATGGGTCTATTTATTTCCTCCTACAACAATCTTTACATTTTAGTTGCGGTTGTTAATGTATCTAAACGGGTGGAAGCAACAGCCTTGCCAACTAATGATTCTAAGGCGGTTCTAAACTTCTTGAAAAAGAACATCTTCACTCGTTTTGGCACTCCAAGAGCAATTATTAGTGATGATGGGTCTCACTTTTGCAATAAACATTTTGAAGCCCTCTTTGCTAAATACGGGGTCAAGCACAAGATTGCCACCGCCTACCATTCACAAACAAGTGGTCAAGCCGAAGTCTCTAATAGAGAAATCAAGAGGATTTTGGAGAAGACTGTCAGCCCAACTAGAAAAGATTGGTCCAAGAGATTGGATGATGCATTATGGGCATACTGAACTGCTTACAAAACTCCGATTGGGATGTCTCCATACAAATTGGTATTCGGGAAAGCATGTCATCTTTCGGTGGAATCGGAGCATAATGCATAATGGGCCATCAAAAACTTGAATTTCGATCTTCATGCAGCAGGTGAGAGACGTCTCTTGCAACTTAATGAGATGGTTGAATTTCGTCTTCAAGCTTACGAAAGTGCCATGCTTTAAAAAGAAAAAACGAAAAGATGACATGATAAGAAAATCATTGAGAGACATTTTGAACCAGGCCAGTATGTTTTACTCTACAACTCTCGCCTAAAGCTATTTCTGGGAAAACTCAAGTCTCGATGGTCGGGACCTTTCAAAGTTACTAAAGTTTTTCCTCATGGAGCAATTGAGGTGGTTGAAGAGAGTTCCAATTCAAAGTGAATGGCCAACGGCTCAAGCATTACCGGGGAGGCGATTTTGAACTCCAAGAGTCCTCAATCATCTTAGCCGACCCGGAATGAGATTGAGAAAGTCAAGCCAATGACTATAAATCAAGCGCTTTTTGGGAGGCAACCCAAGCTCTTTACTCTTTAAATGCTTATTTTTATTTTTCTATTTGATTTGATTTTTTAATTTTTATTAATAAATTTTTTATTTATTTTGCAGGTATTTAAAATGAAATATAAAAAAAATAAAAATTTAAGCCTGGTGTCGCGTACAAAAATGGCCGAAAGGTTGGCGCCGCGGCATCGAAAGAAAAAAAATAATAATAAGAGGGCGCCGCGGCGCCTCGAAATGAATTTTTTTTTTAAGACTCGAGAGGTCGGCGCCGCGGCGCCGACTTGTAAATTTTTAAAAAAATTACTTTTCTGTTTTTAAGGGTTTTGAAAACCTAACACCCATTCACTCTTTCTCTTTTGTTGGCAGCCAAACCTCCTCTTCCAACTTTCACCCTTTTTCTCTCCCAATCTCTCATCTCTCCCAACTCTCTCCCAACATATTCACCCATTATTATACACCAACACATTCACCCAATCTCTCATCTCTCCCAATTTTCTCCACCCTTCATATAACCCATTATTATTATATACCAACCTATCTTGTTATTCTTTTTTCATCTATTATTATACACCAACCCATCTCCATAACCCAACAACCATCACACAACTAAACCCAAACCACTCTCCATCATCTTCAAGCAAGGAATTTCTCACCCAATCTTCAAGTTCTTCAAGTAAGTCTCTATTTTATTATTGTTCAAGTTTGGTTGATTATTGATTGATTTTTGGTGTTGAAGTTTGTTCTTGCATCACATAGTCTTGATTTGGGATTGGGTTGATTGTTGATTGTTGGAGTTTGTTAAGCACTATTCAAAATTGGAGGATATTTTTGATTGGTTTATTTTTTAGTATAATGGAAATTGTGAAGCATTATTCAAAATTGTGAAGTGGTTTGTGTTTAATTGAGGATTGGAGAAATTGCTAGTGATTATATCTTGGGTTTTGTTTTTGGTGGTGATTAGTCTAGATTGATAATTTGGTTGAGTGGATAATTTTGGTGGGAAGATTTGGAAAAGTTTTGCTCTTGCTTTAGAAGTGTTAGCTTTGTTTAAGATAATTGTTGGACTTAGAACTAGTATCATGGCACCTAAGAAGATAATCAAAGCTAGCATTAGTACTCCTACTTTTGATAATAGCAAGTTCATATCCGAGGCGGCAGTTTTACGACATACCCAATCGCTTCTCTATAAAAGTCCTATTTCGGAGTGGGGGTTTCATATTGATCCATCTCGTCACTTTTAGTTTCAACAAGTAATTAATTCAAGACATTGGCAGAAATTTTGTGCTCCACCGCAATCCTCCGTGCTACTGATGGTTAGAGACTTTTATGCCAATGCCTCCGAACCAAGCCCCATGGATGTCAAATACCGTTTGATCCCAAGACAATTAATCAGTATTACCAAACATCGAATATTGAGAGTGATGACTTTAATCGGTATTTGAATAGGCATATTGACATGAATGTCGTAATGGCACATTTATGCCCACAGGGGACTACTTGAAAAATGTCAAAGGGGGAACTTGTGTCGTTCAAGGCCAACACATTAGATAAAGAGATTAAGGTGTGGATGCATTTTTTTGCGGCCAATATGCTTCCATGTAAGCATATTAGTAATGTCACCAAAGATAGAGCAATCTTGCTCTATGCTATTACTATGGGCAAAACGATTGACATCGACCAGCTCATCTACATGACCGTGATTCATAGTGTTAGAACACCACGAGAAGGCCTTTGGTTCCCCTCCTTAATCACTCGACTGTTTGACCAAGCTGGTGTCCGATGGGGTGATGGTGAAGAGTTGCTACATCCTAAGGGTCCTATTGATGGAACCATTATTCATCGTTTGACCCGAGAAATGGAAAGTCACCCATCCAGACTTGGTGAGAGTTCATCCTCAGCCCCACCACCGATTCCACCGCAAGAGTTAACCATCGCAGAGCGCATGGCCCAACCTGAGCTTTAAAATGCTCAACACCTTGCATATCATGCCCATCAGATTGAATGCTTCAAAGCTGTTGAGCAAATGATCCATTTTTGTGCTCGTCATATGGGTGTCGACATGACCCAATTTTCCACTATGCCACCACCACCAACACTTTTGGATACCCAGTAAGCGGGAGAAGAAGAGGAAGATTAGAGCTCTCCCGGGTTTTCTAGTTTATTTTGCATGTGTGTCTTTTTATTTTTTTGGTTTATTATGCTTTGTGTTTTTAAGTTTATTTTGCATGTTTATGTTTAGGAGTTTTATATATATATATATATATGCTTGAGATATATTGCACTTTATCATGATGAATCCTTATCCAATGATGAAATTTTAGTTATTGATTTATCTTGATTCTTGGGAACAACATAAGCATGATTTGTTTTATGTTAAATTATTTTGTTAGTTTCATTGTTAGGATGTGATTTTCAACAATTTGAGCATGTTATCTCTTGCTTAGATTTGTATTGCTTATTTAAAAACTGATTATGTTGATGTGAATTGTGGTTATGTCTAGAGCCTAGAATTTGTTTGATTCTCTCTCGAGGCGAAGTCCTAGACAACACTAAGTTGAGGAGATGATTTAGGCCATCTTTGGATCATTTGAGCCTTTCGAGCCTACCTATATATTATCCTTAGTCTACCTCATTGTGCCTAATTGATATATCATATTTTCTTTGATTGCCACATCTTTTAGCCTAGCAAAATAAGAAAAACCATGAAAAGCCTTCACTACATAGGCATGTGCATGATATTAGAGAAAATAATTATGAGCCATGTCTAATTTGGGTGAAATGGTAATGTGAAAAGAAAAAAAATAATTATGGTTCTTCGAAAACAAAGAACAGGAAAAAAAGAGAATAAATTGGTGAAGCAAAAAAAGGAAGTGCATTCAAAGAATGAAGTTTGTAATTGGAGAAAAAGATTATGGCTCTCAAAAATCCTGAAAAAAAAATGTAAAGTGTCTATGAGTGACTTAAACCGAAATATATATTTATCCTACCTTGATCCTAGCCTTACATTACAAGCTTAATAAAGACCTACTTGAACCTTGATGAAGTGTTAGTCTGCATTAGTGAAGAGAGAAATGAAAAGCAAACATATGAGAATCTAGTATTATAATTCGTATTTTGCATTGGCATAAACTTATTTGGATTGCATGCAATGATTTGTCAAGAGATTATTCACACACACTGGAAATCCATTCAAGTATGAAACATACGATTGAATTGAATCATAAAGTTGGATTATTTTTGTGTTCTACTTTGAGTTGAGATTTTGAGATAGCTTTTGAGGAAAATTAAGGAAATAATTACTTGAGTGCATTCATTTCTCGCTTTATTTCGTTTTGTTTTGTTTAAGTTTTGTTCTGCTCGAGGACTAGCAAAATCTTAAGTTTGGAGGTGTGATAACTCTATAAAATAGAGTTATTTTATCCTATTTTGTGCTTTTAAAATAGCTAAGTCCTTGTAGTTTAAACTATTAATTTATTATTTTTAGTTATTTTTATTTAGTTTTATTTTATTTTAGTTTTAGTTTTATTTTATGTTTTATTTATTTATTTTATGTTTAATTTTAGTTATTAATATAATGTCTTTTGTAGTTTTGTAGAGTCCTAAAGCAAGAAGGAGGGACTCAACTCATATATGGAAAGTCCAAGCTGGAGGCAGTTACTTGGCCACAAAGTTTCCTTTCTTCAGGCTTTGAAGAACTCTATAAATAGGAATAGGACTTTATTTTTTTTAGACCTTTTTAGTTTTTGCTTTAATTTTTTAAAGAGGAGAGCAGCCACCAAAATCTTGCAAGGAGCTAAGAGCAGTTTTGGATACTAGAAGACTGAAGATCTGGCAACCTTTAGTTTTTTCTTCTTCCTTAATCTTCTTTTATTCTTTTGTAATTTCATGGTGGTGAAACTCCTTTGCTTATTGTATTCAATGTTGAGTATGAACTAAATTTATTTTCTAAGATTGCAATGGAACTCAACACATAGTTTGGATTATTTTACTCTCTAATTTGATTTAATGATATTTGAGTTGTTTATGCAATCTTGTGCTTAATGTTTTTAATTGCTTGATCACCAATTAAACTAATTTGTTAACCTAAATACAACTTGGAAAAAGGGAGTTTAGTGTTAGACATGGATTGCATAACACATGTTTTATATTTATTTATTAGGATGAATTGATTTGCATGTAGGGTAGGAATACACTTACGTGTCATGTGTAATCAATTTTAGAGTCTAAGCTTAATGATTTTTTTTTTTTTTTAATTCAATCATCATAGGAATATAGTTAATTAGTTAAGAAGGATATTTTTATAAGACCATTGGAAGATCCTTATAAATAGATTAGAACTCTAGGTTAACAGCTCAAGATCATTAATCAAGTTAAGAGAGTAGGAGACGTTCAAACGTAGTGTTGAGGAAAATTGTAATCCTAGGCTTTTCTCCATTGAATTAAATCCAATTTTTATTTGCTTTCTTTATTTTATTATTTTTCTTTAATTTAGTTTCAATTCACAAATTTTTAATTAATTATTTGGATAAGATTAAACTGTTTTAATTTTAGTATTTAACGAAATTAATACAATTCCTCGTGAGTTCGACACTCTACTTTCACTCTATTACTTGTTTGCAATAACGTGCACTTGCGTAGTAAAATCTGACAACAACGTGTGACAGATTTTTAACCATACTTATGGAGTTAAAAAATTCATCGCCAGTGTATTAAAAACGAATTCTATTAGAAAGTTCATTTTTAATACACTGACAGTGTAGTTTTTTAATTTCACAAGCAAATTTAAAAGACTGTCATATATTTTATTTTTTTATTTTTTTAAATATATCTTAAGAGTATGTGTCATCTTACTAATCTTATTTGTGGATAGAAAACAAACTTTATTATGATTTCAAATTGAATTCTATTAAAAAATTTGGAATTTTATTAATTTCCAATTGACTTTATTAATAAATTGAGAAGTAATAAGATAAAAAGTTACTAATTTAAACTCCAAACTCAATCCAAAAAGTTCAAAAGTTTTAACTAATTTAACTTCTTTTATTTATTTTTTCTAAAAATATTATGATTTTAAATGCAAAATTTAAATTCTTTATTTAATTTTTTTAAATGAGATTAATTTATAAAGGATTTTGCTAACGAGTATTTTAAAGTCACTTTTTAAAATTACTAGATATAATAAGTGTCGCAACCTAAAAAAAAATAACGACGTCTCATCGCAAGACTTTATTATTCGTTAGGCGTGACATTAAAAAAAATCGAGAAAAAGTCGACTTAACTCCTATAGAAAAATGAAGGTTTTGAAAATGACCTTAAAAAAGACATGGAGTCGCCACCAATCTTTTTTAGCTAGGTGTGATCGGCCACCTATTAAAACCGGTTTTATAAAATATTTTAAAAATTAATTAAAACATTTTAAAAACCAATTTCAAGTCTGCGTTTTAAACCAGAGAAATCAAAGAAGCGGCTTCGGGAGTCGGTTACGTGTGGGGAAGGATTAGCACCCCCACAACGCCCGTATAAATCGGTACCTTATTAATCGTGTGTTATCTTAAGTCTCGGTAAAAAGTTAGTTTTAAATTTAGTATTTCAAGTTAATTCCCAATTTAAAGAAAAATAATTTCATTTTTTTATTGAAAATGATCTGGAATTTATAAATTCAAAATTTTCCTATATTCCCCAACAAACGTGGCAAAATATAGAAATTTTTATTAGTTTTGGAAAACTTTCCAAATCATTCTCTTTTTTTTTTTTTTTTGAAAGAAAGATATTCTTTTATTAATGATAATTGATGATATTCCCTCCAGCAAACCCGGTAGAGAACTCATGAATTATTTTAACTCGGGAATATCTTTATTTTTTATTGAAAACCATTATCTTTTTGAAAACATTTAAAATAAATGAATATGTATATGCATGACATAAATAAAATGACATAGCAAAATCTAAATAATATAATGCAACCTAAATGTCATGACACATAGAAATTATTATGGCAAGAATCACATATTATATAAAATGTATGAATATAAAAATGCAATGCATGAAATGTATTTTTTCCTTTAATTAAGGAAATCCGTATATCTAAAAAGATATCCGGCTACCTTAGGAAAATATGTCAAATTAAATATTCTAAAACCAAAATACTTTGTGATTGTTTGAAAACGATTTTGAAAAGCTTGAATTAAAAATAAAAACTAGGCTAAATTTTTTTTTTAAAATGGCTCTAATTTCCTAAGTTTAAAAAATCCGGACTTGACTACCCTTAACCCGGGACTTTAAAAACCATTTTTAGAGTTTAAAAAGGCTTAGAAATTACCCTAAGTCAGTAGCTAACCCTCCTAATCAGCCCATTCTAAGTAAATTAACCAAATCAGAAAAATGGTTTTTCTTTAAATTCAATTATGACTCCACTGTCCAGTTTTAATCCATGATTTTTTATCCTATTTCTAAAAATTCCAAAAATTCGGAAAAAAATACTGGAGACTCAGGACATGTAAAAATACACGAGAAAAAATCGGATTAATTTTCTGATCAAAGATGAATTCCCAGAAAAATCAGAGATGTACGAGTTTTTGGAGGAGAAAAAAAAAACTGCTTTGTTTTTCTTTAAATTCAATTCTGACTCCACTGTCCAGTTTTAATCCACGATTTTTTACCCTATTTTTAAAACTTCCAAAAATTCTGAAAAAAATACTGGAGACTCAGGACATGTACAGCTACACGAGAAAAAATCGGATTAATTTTCTGATCAAAGATGAATTCCCAGAAAAATCAGAGATGTACGAGTTTTTGGAGGAAAAAAAAACTGCTTTGTTTTTCTTTAAATTCAATTCTGACTCCACTGTCCAGTTTTAATCCACGATTTTTTACCCTATTTTTAAAAATTCCAAAAATTCTAAAACAAATACTGGAGACTCAGGACATGTACAGCTACACGAGAAAAAATTTTCTTAATTTTCTGATCAAAGATGAATTCCCAGAAAAATCAGAGATGTACGAGTTTTTGGAGGAGAGAAAAAAAAAACTGCTTTGCCAACACACTTTTTTTTTTTGTCTTTGATAAAATCATTTAAAAATCAAAATAAAAATATTTGAAACTCATAAAATGACTTGAAAGCAGTAGCTATGACTTTTTGAAAGTTAGATAAAAATTGGCTAAGTAAAAAAAAAATCACAAAGGTAGAATAATCAATTTGACAAACTTAATTTTCCACAAGTGTGCTCAAGAGAGCATGACTTTGAACCATTAATTGGCTCAAGTCATTATTCAAGTGGCATGAACATGAAATGCATGAAACAATGCAGCAAACATAATGTATGAAATGCATGGATCTAAACCTAAATGTAAGGAAAATGCATGACATAAATAATATGGCCTAGACCTAACATGAACTTGCATGGCATTTAATGTAACCTAGACCTAAGACATGCATGGCATTTTCACAAACACAAGGCATGCTTAATTCAAAAATCCAACCAAATATCATGCAAATGCAAAAACCTAACAACTAGCATGACAAAAATACAACACACAATGCAAAACCCATGGAGTAGCCAAATGGCCCCAAGCTCCAACAAGCATGGCATTTTCACAAACACTTGGTATGCTAGCATGAAAAACTAAGTCATAACACAAAAATCACACAAGCATTTTCACAAACACCTAATATACCAAATCTAAAACATGCTCACTAAGATATAAAACAAGAATCATGCAAAGAATCACACAAGCATTTTCACAAACACTTAATATGCTAACTCTAAAACATGCTCAAATTTAAACAACATGAAAACAGAAAATTAAAAATGCAAAAACATGATATCTAAGACATAAATGGCAACAAACAAAGCAACCAAATTAAATATAACTTAAGAACATGAAATAACATAATATTTAAAACATCAAAAATAAAGAAAATAGCATAAACAATATGGTAAAATGAATCAAAAACAACAACTTAAAATAAATAATGTAGGCCATTTGGCCATGGTGAGTTTATTGTAAAAACAAAATGTAAGAAAAATATACTTAAGAAAGGAAATGAAGGAAGAACAAGAAACATTATTTTAAAATGAAAACTCACCAAGTAGCTTTTGAACGGATTAAGCTATAAACCCTCAGAGTAGCTTTTGAACGGATTAAGCTACGAACCCTCAGAGTAGCTTTTGAACGGATTAAGCTACGAACCCTCAGAGTAGCTTTTGAACGGATTAAGCTACAAACCCTCAGAGTAGCTTTTGAACGGATTAAGCTACGAACCCTCAGAGTAGCTTTTGAACGGATTAAGCTACAAACCCTCAGAGTAGCTTTTGAACGGATTAAGCTACGAACCCTCAGAGTAGCTTTTGAACGGATTAAGCTACGAACCCTCAGAGTAAAACACTATGACTCACCACCCGAATAATCCTAATACAAGTGTATAGACTATCTCACAAGGGGTAGTGGGTGATTTCAACCAAAGGCCAAGACCCCTTATTTATAAGGTGAGCACCTCCTTGGCTTGACATTACAAAGGGATGTGGGATTGGGACTTAGGCTCAAAAATGAAAATCTCTAACTTAACTCTTGATTTTTAATCACTTGATTGAAAAAATCCTAAGCTTCCTCCTTCCTTTGGGCTTGGGCAGGCCAGCACTTCTCTTTTCCAGCCCAGCTCTGATTTTTGAAAGGCCCAAAGAAGCCCTTTTCGGTTGCTTGGGTGAAACGACCATTTTGCCCCCCCGGATGCAAAATAAATATAAAACGGGCTCCAAATTCAATTTTTCTTTTTTTAATACTTCCAAAATAATAAAATATTGAGTTCTGGAAGTTTTCAAAATTATCCGAGTCCGTTTGCTATTTATTTGGATTTTTTTCTTCCCAAAATGTCCTTTTATGCCCCTACTTTTTACCATTTTTTAAACGATCTCCAAATCAAGATTTTTCTTCACCAATCTCTTCAAAATAATTAAAAAGTGTGATCTGGAAGTTTTCATAATTTTTGGAGCTCATTTGGTATTTTTTCGGGATTTATCGGCTTGAATTACTGCATAGGAGGCCCGGGATTTGGCCATTTTGCAAACGAACTCGGAATCAAGATTTTCTTTCGCCAATCTCTTTCAAATGATTTAAGAATGAGATTGACAAATTTTCCATAATTTTCGGAGTCCATTTGCTATTTTTCCCAAATTTTTCCAATTTTGCCCTTTAACCTCCGAAACCCGGTTTTGCTCAAAACAAGTCCGATTTTCAGATTTTCTTCAATCTGAGCCTTGGGCCATCCTTTTTAATCATTCCTCATCCATTGGGGGCTTTGGTCTTACCAAGTCGGGCCATTTCTGTGATTCTTCCCGATTTCACCGAAATCCACTAAAAATCCTAATTCTCGGTTTTCTCCCGGATTGACTTTTCTTTCGGTTTTTCTTGCAAGTGACTTCTCCATTACCCGTAGTCAGTGCTTATCTTTCATTTGGAACCTTCAATTTCGACCAGTTTGATCGTTTAAGCACTTTTCCCCAAATTTCTCGAATTAGGGTTTCTTTTCTATTGAATCTCCAAATCCCAACTTCCGAACTCCATATCTTTCAATGTAGACCTCGGATTATCAAAATTCTTTCGCCATTTTTCAATTGAACTTAAAATCTTGATTTTGAAAGTGGGTTGACTTTTTCAGTAGTTGACTTTCTAGGGTTGACTTTTTTCGGGTTTGACTTTTTCGGGGTTGACTTTTTTTTATGTTTGACTTTTTGTGCTCGCCCTCTTAAACTAAGTCTCGGAGTACCACCTGCAGGATGAAAACAGTCTTTTTATACTCGGAAACATCAATATGGGAGGAAAAGATACATGTTTAGTGGTCCGGACAAAATTAGGTGTCTACAGCTGCCCCTCTTTGGCTATTGCTGAGAATCAGGAATCAGGCAAAGATAAACCGACACTAATTTTGTACGGTCAGTGACATCACATGTGAAGGAAAAGGAAAGGGGTTTCTTTTTCATTTTCATTTTTTCATTTTCTATTTTTCATTTTTTTCTTCTTTTTTCTTCTTATTTTCTTATTTTCTTATTTTCTTTTTTCCTTTTTTCTATTTTCTCTTTTTTCATTTTTTTTATTATTATTTTTTTTTAAACAATAAATTGAAGGTTTTGTCCTTAAATTGAATTCCCTGCCTAAACAAGGCTCGATTCGTCTTAAGGAAACGAATTCAATTTTCAAAAGAAAAATTTATGCTCGAAGGGCTTTAAAATTGGTGCCCGAAGGTCTTAAAATGGTGCCCGGAGGTCTTAAAAATTGGTGCCCGGAGGTCTTACCCCTGAAAAAAGTTATGCCCGGAGGTCTTAAAGATGTTGCCCGGAGGTCTTACCTGTGATTTGAAAAAACTTAAGCCCGGAGGTCTTAAAAATGGTGCCCATAGGCCTTACCCCTGAAAAAAAAAAGTTATGCCCGGAGGTCGTAAAGATGTTGCCCGGAGGTCTTACCTGTGATTTGAAAAATTATGCGCTGTATGCGACTTTAAAAATGATGCCCGGAGGTCTTAAGAATGGTGCCTGGAGGCCTTACCTGTGATTTGAAAAAAATGCACTGTATGCGACTTTAAAAATGATGCCCGGAGGTCTTAAGAATGGTGCCCGGAGGCCTTACCCGTGATTTGGAAGAAATACGCTGTATGCGACTTTAAAAATGATGCCTGGAGGTCTTAAGAATGGTGCCCGGAGGCCTTACCCATAATTTGGAAGAAATGCGATGTATGCGACTTTAAAAATGATGCCCGGAGGTCTTAAGAATGGTGCCCGGAGGCCTTACCCATAATTTGGAAGAAATTCGCTGTATGCGACTTTAAAAATGATGCCCGGAGGTCTTAAGAATGGTGCCCGGAGGCCTTACCCGTGATTTGGAAGAAATGTGTTGTATGCGACTTTAAAAATGATGCCCGGAGGTCTTAAGAATGGTGCCCGGAGGCCTTACCCATAATTTAGAAGAAATACGCTGTATGCGACTTTAAAAATGATGCCCGGAGGTCTTAAGAATGGTGCCCGGAGGCCTTACCCATAATTTGGAAGAAATGCGCTGTATGCGACTTTAAAAATGATGCCCGGAGGTCTTAAGAATGGTGCCCGGAGGCCTTACCCATAATTTGGAAGAAATGCGCTGTATGCGACTTTAAAAATGATGCCCGGAGGTCTTAAGAATGGTGCCCGGAGGCCTTACCCATAATTTGGAAGAAATGCGCTGTATGCGACTTTAAAAATGATGCCCGGAGGTCTTAAGAATGGTGCCCGAAGGCCTTATCCATAATTTGGAAGAAATGCGCTGTATGCGACTTTAAAAATGATGCCCGGAGGTCTTAAGAATGGTGCCCGGAGGCCTTACCCATAATTTGGAAGAAATGCGCTGTATGCGACTTTAAAAATGATGCCCGGAGGTCTTAAGAATGGTGCCCGGAGGCCTTACCCATAATTTGGAAGAAATGCGCTGTATGCGACTTTAAAAATGATGCTCGGAGGTCTTAAGAATGGTGCTGAAGAATTGTTGAAAATTAACCTAAAGATTTTGAGAAGATGCGAATGCTTTTTGATGCAAATGCATTTGTTGAATAAAATACGAAATGACTTAAACTGGTGCAAATGTCTTTAATGCAAATGTAAATGACTTGGATTGATGCCCATGTTTCATGATGCAGATGCCCCTACTAATTGTGTTCATGTAACTGGTTTATGAATGGTGTAACTACAATTACCACATATTAATGAAAATGCAATGATTCTAGAAATGATGTAATTGTTTGAGATGACACAAATACGAATTCCATGAAGAATGTAAATGTAAAGGTAAAATACAGATGCTTATGGAATAATGCCAATGCAAATACCCATGAATGATGCAAATGCTTGCTGACACTGTGTAGATGCAAAAGCTCGATAAAGAGATGAGTGCTCATGAGTGATGCAAGTGCCCCCAGCTGTTTTTCTAGACTTTGGCTTAGCCTTTCAAATTCATTTTTCCTCTTCAAATCAGAGTATATCTTCAATTCATTTTGGCTATTCTCTTTGCCCCAATAGTTTTTCAAACTTTCATCAACAGAGATCTGAACCGGGTTCTATTTCTTCTTCTCATATCTGGAAGTCAAGACCTATCCTGGCAGTTCTACACCTTTGAGTTAGAAAAATCCTTGTCTCATGCCAACATCAAAATGGGTATTTCAAAAAAATCCTTTTATTTGTTTTCGCATTTTGAAAACTTTTGAACAAAAAATATTAACCCCACAATGTGTGATGTACAAATCTTTTGAAGACTGATGATCATTGTTAGAAATTTCTCTAAGTATCAATCTGGGTTTTTTCAACTGGATTGGCAAGGCTTGGTATAACAAGATTCTGGCTTTTCCAGGAAAACTTCATGACAAAAATGTATATCCCTTCTAGGCTCACAAATAGAACAGGTTTTATAAATCATGAATTCATTGAGAACCAAACAAATTCAACATTCTTTTAGTTTCCATATCAAGGCATTTTGTCAAGCATCAAGATTGGCTGGGATGTTTAAACCGGAAAGTTTAATCTTGGGAACAAAGTTTCAGTTTTTGAAGACAATCCTCCGAATGAGAGCTGACAATTTGGGGGGTTCAGGAATTCCTAGATGTTCCTCGATGACCACTCCTTTAATAAGATCTTTTGGGGTATCGGCACTATCATCGATGGCATCGAAAATTCCCATTCTACTCTAGACCGCCCGTTTTTTTTGGGTTTTCGCCCTAGAGTCCCATTCTTTTCAATTTTTCTCTTTTTTTTTTTTTTTTTTTTTTTTTTACCATGCACTTGAGAATTCTAAATTCTTCCTTAGTGAAATGAGAATTTGATAAGATGGGATAAAATCTGAGGAAAACCCTTCAAATTAAACATTCATGCTTGATCAAAATGGACTTTTAAAGCACATAATGTAGGCCATGGCTCAGGATTCAGAAAGAAAGGATAAATAGGCCCAAAATATGTGTTTGAGGGTAATCAGATCAAGGATCCTTTCTTGAAGAGGATTTTCTTTGAAGCATGTGTCTCTTCTTGGACATTTCTTTCTTTTTGATTTTGCTCTTTTTCTTCCTTGCTTTTGGCTTTCAATTTGCCATGTCTTTCACACATATTTTTTTATTGTGTTTTTTGTTTGTTTTTCTTGGCTTTTATTTCGTCATCTTTTCCTCTTCTTTTTTTCTTTGACAGAGTGCGCCCGTATTTATTCGGGGCTCCATTTGCTTTGTGTCTGTCCCTGAGCTGTCACTCATTTCTCAATGATCTTTGAAAAGATCTTTCCTCGCATTTGCCCCCCAGTGTAGAGGGTAATCCTTGATCAGGGTTCAAAGAATTAAGAATTCTTTTGGCTCAAAAGGGGTGACTATGGATAATAATTTTTTTCTTGTGAAATGGATATGAAAGATGGCCATTCATCATATCAAGCCCAAATATTCTCATTGAAAAGAAATCCTCAGGGGAAATAGATATTCAGAATTTCATTTTGCACTTTGGAATCATCCGAATTCTCATATGCATGATATCATGATTTTTCTTTTTCTTTTTTTTTTTTTTGTTTTTTTCGTCGCATGCCCCCAATGATTCATGCATTAGCCCATCCTTCTTCACTATGTATCCATCATTTCCACATATGATGCCCCAATTTGATTATCCATGCGAATTTGTATCAACGAGGAACATGGCAAGTCTAGGTCTGTTTTGAAAAGGCTGAGTTTCCAATCTGAGTTCTTTGAAGAGACAAGGAAAACATGACCCAAAAGCAGGTTTTCTCTGGGACAAGGGATAATCTAGTTTAATCATTGTGCCCCAAGGTGTCAATCATGAAGTGATGTCTGGGCAATTAGTGTTTTGTGGTCATTGGGAAAGGTCATGAATGGTTTTAGCACAATCCTGACACACACCAAATTATCAAAATCTGGATTCTTGAAAGAATGTCTCATTTGTTTGATTTTCAAGGAATTCAAAAAATTTCAAAAAGTTTGTTCCTTTGTTCATAGCCTAGACTAGGATTTACATCCTTGCTTATTTTGCAATGACAATGCTTCTCTTTTTTCATTCATTTTTCCTTGAAGCATTAGGTCTTTCAAGTGTTATTGATTCAAGGTTTAGTGATAACTCGTATAATTATATAGTTTTTAGTTATGTTTTATTATTGTTTTGTGTCAAATACGAGTTATTATTGTTTAGTCTAATTGTGTTTATGATCTTTTATATTTTTATGTAATTTGGTGTTTTTCACAAGTTTCTTTGAGTGATTTCAGATTACTAGAATTAAGGGCAAATCCAGTTCAGTTCCAGTTCCGACACCTTTTGCCATATCAGCTATATCTGAAGTTTCACTGAAGCAATAAGGCTGAAATTTGTAGCCGTGCAAAGCTAAGAGGCATATCTATCTTTTTCATGTTCTACACTTCTTGAAACGGAGTCGTTTTCCCTAGCGAAATCGACCATCAAGTTGGCTGATGTGCAATGACGTCTGTACTGACCTGTCTTCGTATTTGGCCCATATCTGCTTATCCACATCAGCAAATGAGCTGATTCCAATGGCTATGGATCCGTAACTGATACGGGAACCTTTGTCTAGAAGACCATATGATCAGATCAGGCCTCTAATATTGACGAAATCGACCATCAAGTTGGCTGATGTGCAATGACGTCTGTGCTGACCTGTTTTCGTATTTTGCCCATATCTGATTATCCACATCAGCAAATGAGCTGATTCCAACGGCTATGGATCCGTAACTGATAGGGGAACCTTTTTCTAGAAGACCATGTGATCAGATCAGGCCTCCAACATTGACGAAATCGACCATCAAGTTGGCTGATCAAAATTGTCATACAATATGACGAAAATTGTTAGAAAAATTCACCCACCTATTATACCTACCTTTGAAATTTGTAAAGCTTGTCTCTTGTCATTTAGCCCTCCAAAATGTGTATAAATAGAGGGCCTTAGATGATTGTAGAGGATCATATTGTACATAGGTAGGATATTAGCCATTTTAATAAAATTCTCTAAGTTTTCTTCTTCTTTCTTTTCTCTAGTTTTCTTTCTTTTCTCTAGTTTTCTTTTTCTTTAGAGAGAGCAAGAGGTTGGATAATTAATATTCTTCCTCTTCTTCTTTCTTTCTTTTATTTTCTTCTTAGATTTTCTTTAATTTTATGTTTATGTTTATAATGCCTATGCTAGGCTAAACTTCTATTTGGTTAAGGGTGATTTCAAAGCCCTAGACATGTTTTGTGATTGATTTTCAGATTCTATCTATCATTAATTTTCTATCAAAGTTGCTTATGTTCTTCTACAAGAATTGTTCATGATGTTGTCTAGATTTATTTAGGTGTACAACTAGATAGATCTTGATAATTATCTATTGCTAGTTTAGGAGTCTTGATCCGTGTAATTGTCTTGATTTCCTATTCATAAGTGGCAATTTGTGATTAATGATTATGGTCAAGTTTTCAATAATTGCAAAGTGGAACATAACCTAAGTTGAACAATCCGAGCTTATGTGTTTGTTGCTTAGATCAACCTATCTTTCTCATCATAAAGCTGCCATTAAATTGAATTTAGAGAGCTTATTCTAGGTTGTTTAATGGTTAGAGATTAAATAGAGAGCTTGTTCTATTTAACGACAAACTAAGGAAAGATTGGGATAACAGAGCTTGTTGTTATCTACGGTTGTTAACTTTGATAGTTGGTTGATATTGATAGATCTGAAATTGATTCTTAATGATGTCTAGTGGTGGAGAATGAAACCTTAACCATATTTTTCATATTTGATTCTTCTTACTTACTTGTTTTCTTACTTTTCTAGTTTGCTTATTTTTAAAAGTATATTTATTTTTATTGGCTGGTTATACCGCCTAATTTGTATATTAACTTTGTTATATTTTTATTGGCTGGTTATACCGCCTAATTTAGTATATATATTTTTATTGGCTGGTTATACCGCCTTGCATCTTATTCTTATTATTTACTTTAGTTTAAATCTGGCTTCAAAAACCCCTTTTCTTTTATTGTTCTTGAATTTAAGTTTTAAACTATTAACTTATAAACTAAAACCCAATCCCTGAGGACTCGACCCTTGCTAACTACTATACTTACAATTTATCTTTTTAGTGCAAGGTTAAATAAGATACACTCTTTTGGGTGCATCAAATTTTTGGCGCCGTTGCCGGGGATTGCTTTCTTTAGTTTATTTGTTACTTGGTTTATTCTTATTTTCAGTTCTAATTAGTTTTATTTTCTTGTACATACAAGTTTTTCTTTTCAAATAAAAAAAAAAAAAAAGCAATGGAATTGAGCAATCTAACACTTGAAGAGTTGGTGGCATACATGAACATGGAGCATCAACAAGCCAATCTCACCTCCCCAGTTCAACAATTGGCCATGGGAGGATGTCAAGGCCATCAAGTGTTCCAAGACCAACAGTATGATCATTACTCAAACACTTACCATGAGGGATGGTGGGATCATACTAATTATGGCTACTCGAAAAATTACCAAGAAGTAGATCCTTATGCCAATTACAATCATCCATCTAGCTTCAATCAATCATGGTCCCAAGAACCAGATCTTTTTCAACCACCACATATGACTCAAAACTCAGGTACTTCTTTAGAAGATCTTGTCTATTCTCTTGTTACTGATACTTTGCAATTTCAACAGGAAACAAGGGCAAGCATCCAGAGTTTGGAAAAGCAAATGATCCAATTGACTAGTAGTATGGTGGGATGGGTAGCACAAAGATCTGAAGAACTCCCTGCCCAAACAATGATTAACCTAAAGGAGAATGCTACTATTGTGAACTTGAAGAATGAGGAACAAGATGAGGATGAAACAAAATTAGAGATGGATTCTATTCTTGAGGATAATGAAGCCAAAGTTCCAAATAAGAGTATTTCGGCACCTGAGGTAACGTTTAAGGTTTCACTTTTTACTAATGTTTCTTCTCCACCTTTTCCTAGTAGATTTGCAAAGTTCAAGGAGGAAGAACATGAACAACACATGCCGGAAACCTTAAACAACTTGTTTGTGGAGGTCATTCAACAAGTATCAAAATATGCTCCATTCCTCGATGACATATGCACCACAAAGGATGATGGAATAATACTTGTAATGGAGAATGCATCCACTGTTGTGCAAAGAAAGCTTCCTCTCAAACGCATAAATTTGGGAAATTTCATGTATGAGCCTGACAAGCCTAAAAAGCCAAGAAGGGGAATTGGCTAGGCTGAAAACAATCAATCAAGTGCTAATTGGGGGAGGCAGCCTAATTAGTGAAAGCATTGCCAAACTGCCATCCTCAGATTTGCTCTCTTTTTTTTTTATCTTTTTCTTATGTTTTTTTTTTTTTTTTTTGCTAATTGTGTTTAGTGTTTCTAAGTTCATTTAGGCTGCATAAGTTTATTTTGTTTATTAGTTCTTTTCACTTACACATGATTCTTTCATTTGGGATTAATAGCATTACATTAATGACAATGTAAGCATTATGTGTGGGGGAAAGAATTTAGGATTTTATTTAGAGTGTTTTGTTTTTGTGTCTTTTTATGTTGTTTTTCTTTCTGATCCTTGTTTTGAAAATAACTAGATGTAAATATAATTTTTATTTTTTTTTAACCCCGGTTAAATGGCGGATAACGGTACTCCGTGATTATTTAAGTCGGTTCCATCAGCTACCCACAAAAACTGATATTGTATATAAATTTCTCTTCGAATTTCTCTTTCATTTTTTTTTCATTTTTTTTTTCTTCAGGATGGATAATATTCTCACAAGATTGCAGAAACGATTTCCTCCTTTTCCTCGAAATATTTTACTGAAGCTTTACCAAGTTCGATTTGAAAGATTAAGAATGCTTATGCACAAAGGGATTCCTGGAGACATACGTTGGATAATTGAAGCCAAGGTACGTGAAGATGAATATCTTCCTGTTTTGCATTTACCAGGTACAGGTAGAAGCACTTTTGCAAAGAAGCGACGAGCAAAGCGCATGAGTTCAAATTGCCACAAATGTGCACGATGGACGTGTAACGGTAAATGTCGTTCTATTGGGATTCCGTCCTCTAATCGAGATGATAAAATTGAATTCATTAAGGATGGACTGAGTAAGGAGAATTTGGGTAATATCCAACTTTCTCTTGAGACGCATCCTAGTGGAGACGTACAAAGAGAAATTCTTGATTTATGGCCGCAATTCCAAAGGGAATGGCAACATCTTGGGAATCTGATGTTAAAAGACCCTGTTTGCCAGCTTGTAAGAAAGCTGGATGGGAAGCATATCCTCGACTCATAGAAGGCGTTCAAGCCGTTTCTGGACGTAAAACCAGAGGAAGATGCACTCGAAGAAAAAAAAAATGGAAAGTACTTCATCCCAGCGCATTAAAAAAATTTGTGTCTTTGGAGGTGCTTATCCAGGAAAAAATAACATATTCGCTGATGAAGCCATAAGAGTTGGAGTAATACTTGCCCAACAAAAGATCCACTTGATTTATGGAGGCGGTAGTACGGGTTTAATGGGAGCAGTCGCTACAGCAGCACACGCCGGAGGAAGTCCAGTTCTAGGAGTCGTGCCAAAACTATTCATAGATTTTTGTGGACCTACCTTGGGTAAGGAAATACAAGTCTGGAGTATCCCTGAACGGATAACAATCATGTACCATTCTGCCGATGCATTCATTGCTTTACCAGGAGGTCTGGGTACATTGGAAGAAATAGCTTGCGTGGCTTCTTGGTCATCTTTGGTCACAAATAAGAAACCCATTGGTTTGCTTAATATTAATGGTTATTTTAATAATTTGCTTTCATATTTAGATAATGCTGTGGATAATGGATTCATGTTTTCAGAGGCAAGGAGAACCATAATTTCTGCTACAACCATTGAAGATTTACTCAAAAAGCTCCACGCTTATGAGTGTTTATCTGCTACGGTTGTTTCGCAAACGCTCGGAAAAAGAAAAAGAGATATGGACGAGCAAGGAGTGGATTGCACTTTGTCTTTGTGACATTATCTAACATTTTGCTTGTTGTGTCTCAGTTATAATAAGTGGTTAGCAACCTTTGCAGGTAATATCTCCTAAATTCTACCTTTAAAATTTGACATTGGGGACAATGTCATATTTTAGTAGGGGGTAAGGGACATATTTTGCTAATTTAAAAAAAAAAAAAATTTGTTGTGTTTTAAGCCATTTAGAAGTATTCATTCTGAATAAGGTCTGAGTAAGGGAGACTTGAGACATACCTTGTCAGTTTGATTTCTTCTTTTCAAAAAAAAAAAATTGTTATGTTTTAAGCAATTTAGAAGTATTCATTCTGAACAAGGTCTGAGTAAGGGAGACTTGAGACATACCTTGTCAGTTTGATTTTAATCTTTTTATGTTTACTTGTTAATTTTTGTTTAGTATTTTAGGATTATTTAGGTTGCATGAGTTTGTTTTGTTTTGAGTCTTAGCTTTTCCTATTCTTATGTTATTAGTTCTTTTCTCTTACACATGATTCTTTCATTTGAGTTAATAGACTTACATTGAGGACAATGTAAGAATTAAGTGTGGGGGGAATGATTTAGGATTTCTTTTATTTTGTCTACTATTTTTTTTATGAGTCTTTATTATTATTATTATTTTTTTTAGTGTGTTTTAGTTCCTTTTTAATACAATGATGAGATATGAATTGCATAAGTCTAAAACAGATTTATTAGTGAGAAGATTTTCATGAGAATTGAGCTTGATGTCAACCTTTTTATGAGCCAATGTTAATATGATATGTTGATTGAGAAAGAAGCATGTTTAGACTTAAAACTGACTTGTATAATCATCATTGTGAGTTTTTGAGCCTAAAATGATTGATGCATTATACAAATCAATCTAATTTCTTTCTTGAGTGCTCTTATGATTACATGATTCTCTAGAACTTGCTTTAAACCGTTTGAGACTATATTGATGCATGTGACAACATGAATATGATAGAGGCATTAGGATTTTTAGCCAGGGCCAAAAAGCCATCCCTTATTGATGTTCCAAGAGAACACACCCTTAGTGAACCAATTTGAGCCTACATTGAATATGCTATCTCTTTGGTAACCATAACTTGTCCCTAACCTAAATATACTTATTTATATCTTTACCTTTGTTCCAAAGATGAATTAGCATGTTTTGAGACAAGTTGCAAAGACAAGGAAGATCTATTGAAAATTTGGGTTAGAAACAAGAAATAAGTGTGGGGGGAAAAGAAAAGAAAAGTCAAGAGAAAAATAAATGGAATACTGGCAAATACATTCCTATGTAAAACAATATGAATCATCTCTTGAATTTGTGGAAAAAGAAAAAGATGTTACAAAGTTGTTTAGAATGAAGAAAAGGCCCAACATGAATATCCGGCCTAGGTGACTATGTACTTGTAAAGAGTTTTGATAAGTTTGTTTGTATGATCTTATTATGTCTCTAAACTTTATGAACTCTTTGGAACCTTTGTGATATCGTTATCCTTTTGTTCTTCAACCACATTACAAACCCCTTGGCCCCATTACAACCTTGATTAAAGACCTCTTGATTCATGAAGTTGTATGATCTAAATAGTGGAGAATAGGTGGACAAGCAAGAATATGGTAGAACTGTTTTCATGAGATTGATTGAGTGTAAACACTTCACCACTACTTTAAAGAGTGAAAATCATGAGGGTATCCCATGTGAGAAGTTGAGATTAAATTTGAACATGCACTATTTTGATTGAGATATGTTATGTTAATATTGGATTAACTCAAACAATTTACATTCAAGCATGATTTTTTGTGAAATTCTTTAAGCTATTGATTAGTTTATAAGACTTGTTCAAAGATTGTCTCTAATTTGTATTGAAAGGATTAGGAATAAATATTTTTAGTATATGTAGTTTATTTATATTTTAGTTTTTCAATGTTTGTGGGTATCGTTCTAGTAAACCCTCACGAGACTAAACTCGTCCACTAGGGACACCTAGGGGTTTAAAGGCTTGTGTCACATGCTAAGTGCCACCGTGATTTCCTACGAAAGTGGATTAGATTAGATTTTCTTATTTTATTTTTATTTGATTTTGCTCGAGGACTAGCAAAAAGCTAAGTGTGGGGGTGTGATAACTCGTATAATTATATAGTTTTTAGTTATGTTTTATTATTGTTTTGTGTCAAATACGAGTTATTATTGTTTAGTCTAATTGTGTTTATGATCTTTTATATTTTTATGTAATTTGGTGTTTTTCACAAGTTTCTTTGAGTGATTTCAGATTACTAGAATTAAGGGCAAATCCAGTTCAGTTCCAGTTCCGACACCTTTTGCCATATCGGCTATATCTGGAGTTTCACTGAAGAAATAAGGCTGAAATTTGTAGCCGTGCAAAGCTAAGAGGCATATCTATCTTTTTCATGTTCTACACTTCTTGAAACGGAGTCGTTTTCCCTAGCGAAATCGACCATCAAGTTGGCTGATGTGCAATGACGTCTGTACTGACCTGTTTTCGTATTTGGCCCATATCTGCTTATCCACATCAGCAAATGAGCTGATTTCAATGGCTATGGATCCGTAACTGATACGGGAACCTTTGTCTAGAAGACCATATGATCAGATCAGGCCTCTAATATTGACGAAATCGACCATCAAGTTGGCTGATGTGCAATGACGTCTGTGCTGACCTGTTTTCGTATTTTGCCCATATCTGATTATCCACATCAGAAAATGAGCTGATTCCAATGGCTATGGATCCGTAACTGATAGGGGAACCTTTTTCTAGAAGACCATGTGATCAGATCAGGCCTCCAACATTGACGAAATCGACCATCAAGTTGGCTGATCAAAATTGTCATACAATATGACGAAAATTGTTAGAAAAATTCACCCACCTATTATACCTACCTTTGAAATTTGTAAAGCTTGTCTCTTGTCATTTAGCCCTCCAAAATGTGTATAAATAGAGGGCCTTAGATGATTGTAGAGGATCATATTGTACATAGGTAGGATATTAGCCATTTTAATAAAATTCTCTAAGTTTTCTTCTTCTTTCTTTTCTCTAGTTTTCTTTCTTTTCTCTAGTTTTCTTTTTCTTTAGAGAGAGCAAGAGGTTGGATAATTAATATTCTTCCTCTTCTTCTTTCTTTCTTTTATTTTCTTCTTAGATTTTCTTTAATTTTATGTTTATGTTTATAATGCCTATGCTAGGCTAAACTTCTATTTGGTTAAGGGTGATTTCAAAGCCCTAGACATGTTTTGTGATTGATTTTCAGATTCTATCTATCATTAATTTTCTATCAAAGTTGCTTATGTTCTTCTACAAGAATTGTTCATGATGTTGTCTAGATTTATTTAGGTGTACAACTAGATAGATCTTGATAATTATCTATTGCTAGTTTAGGAGTCTTGATCCGTGTAATTGTCTTGATTTCCTATTCATAAGTGGCAATTTGTGATTAATGATTATGGTCAAGTTTTCAATAATTGCAAAGTGGAACATAACCTAAGTTGAACAATCCGAGCTTATGTGTTTGTTGCTTAGATCAACCTATCTTTCTCATCATAAAGCTGCCATTAAATTGAATTTAGAGAGCTTATTCTAGGTTGTTTAATGGTTAGAGATTAAATAGAGAGCTTGTTCTATTTAACGACAAACTAAGGAAAGATTGGGATAACAGAGCTTGTTGTTATCTACGGTTGTTAACTTTGATAGTTGGTTGATATTGATAGATCTGAAATTGATTCTTAATGATGTCTAGTGGTGGAGAATGAAACCTTAACCATATTTTTCATATTTGATTCTTCTTACTTACTTGTTTTCTTACTTTTCTAGTTTGCTTATTTTTAAAAGTATATTTATTTTTATTGGCTGGTTATACCGCCTAATTTGTATATTAACTTTGTTATATTTTTATTGGCTGGTTATACCGCCTAATTTAGTATATATATTTTTATTGGCTGGTTATACCGCCTTGCATCTTATTCTTATTATTTACTTTAGTTTAAATCTGGCTTCAAAAACCCCTTTTCTTTTATTGTTCTTGAATTTAAGTTTTAAACTATTAACTTATAAACTAAAACCCAATCCCTGAGGACTCGACCCTTGCTAACTACTATACTTACAATTTATCTTTTTAGTGCAAGGTTAAATAAGATACACTCTTTTGGGTGCATCATTTAGGTATAGAGAAGCCCAAAAAAGAGGGGGATGGTGTTGGGTCATTTCTAACACTGATCATCAATCTTCTTGAGACTATCCATTATTAAAACTTCCTTAATGCTTGTTTTTGTAAATTCACGTTTATTTAAAACACAACAAACACAAAGCATTTAAAATTCATTTAATTCATGTAGATGTTAACATGAGACAAGTGCTTTCATCATCACAGTGTATAAAACTACATGCGTCAAAAATGCTCCTATTGACATCCTTCAAAGGTAGTAATTCTCCCCCTAAAACCCTGAAAGAAATTGATTTAGGGCTAAGTGGCCTTCCATTGATCGATAAGCTCCGGTGTCAAAATACCATCACGGATAAAACTTTCAATCATTTCCTTCAGTTGTCTGCATTTTTCAGTTGAATGCCCAACTACCCCTAGGTGATAATCACACTTGCTGTCAGGGTCATAACTCCTTGCTGATGGATTCGGAGCTATTTTCAAAGGTACCGGGGTAAGGTACTGATTCTTTATTAGTAATGGCAGTAAGTCAGGGATGGGGATTGGAATTCTTTCTTGATTTTCTCGCGGTCGTTTTCTAGAAGTAGGCCTTGTTGCAAGGGCTGGTATAGGATTAGGTGTTTGGGTAGGTAGGTAAGGATAAAGGCTTGGAGATACCTCAGTAGGGTAACATGATTGGTATGAGGGAAATTGGGAATATGGGATGAAATCTTCCATAGTTTGGACATCTTCCTCTTTCTTTCTTGGTGCCTTATTTCTCTCGGTATTGGATGTTCCTTCTCTTTCAAGTTTCCCATTCTTGATAGCATTCTCAATCATCTCCCCTGAAATTACCATGTCCGCAAAATTCTTCGAAGCATTGCCGACAAGTCTGTCATAGTACGGGGCGTGCAGTGTATTCACAAAAAGGATAGTGATTTCCTTTTGTTTCAAGGGCGGTTGTACTTGGGCAGCCAGGCTCATCCACCGTTGTGCATATTCTTTGAAGCTCTCAGTAGCTCTTTTCTCCATATTTTGCAAAGTGAGACGATCAAGTGTCCTGTCGGTCATATGCTTGTACTGGTTTAGAAAAGCCCTAGCCAAATCATTCCAAGAGCGAATCTGATCCTTGCTCAACTGACTATACCACCTAATTGCGGACCCGCTGAGGCTATCCTGAAAGCAGTGAATTAAAAGCTTATCATTTTCTATCTGACTTGTCATCTTTCGGCAGAACATAGTGATGTGGGCTGATGGATCGGTCGTCCCGTCATATTTCACAAAGTCAGGCATCTTGAACTTAGGAGGAATGACTAAATCGAGGACCAAGCATCGTTCTTTCGCCTCCACACTCCCGAATACATCTTTTCTTTCTATTGCCCGGAGCCTTTCATCTAACAACTGATATTTCCCTTGGAAATCTGCCAACTCAACCTCATTTACTGCAACCCTTTTCAACTTTGCCTGTTCAGCCGGATCATCTGATTTTAGGACATTGACGGGGTTAACAGTGTTCTGGGCATCACTTATTGCTACCTCATCTTGGCCCTTTTGTACCTCTAACCCTTCTCCGGCGACAAAGTTTTCGGTGTATCCTTTTCCCTTCATTACAGCAGACATTAGCTCCATCAGTTTAGTCATCTGATCCTTAGATTCTGCTTGAGATTTTGCTAGCTGTTCTCGCAATTCTCTCTGTTCCCTTTCCATTTTTTCCATTCGGGCAACTTGTTCATCCTCCATAGCACCAGCCTGTATTAAAAGTGTACTCAGTACTTCTTTTGATTTGAAATGGAAATTATTTCAAAGACTCCTAAAGCCAAGCCAACTTCTGTTTTTTTTTTTTTTTTCAAATGTATGTCATGATGAATGAGCCATGAATGCAATTTGATGCATGTGAAGCCTAAACAATATGATGTATGGACATGTATAATGGAAACATGCTGACCATATATGTAATAAATGCAATCACAATGCCAACATGTTGCAAAAAAAGAATAAACAAATCAACACATGGATATATGCAATGACTGATCATGTGCATTTTAGCATATTTCCCAATGAATGTTCATATGTTCTATGAATGCAACATGGTGTCAATTATGATACATGCAAACAATGAATGATTGATACAGAGTATATACAAAGAAAATCATACTAACCATGTGTGTCATGAATGTGACCTAATGTTAATCATGATGTATGTAATAAGCAAATTAATGCATAGATATATACAGAAAAATCATGCTGATTATGAATGCATGAATGCAACCTGACAAATAATTGATGGGATGCAAAATGCAAAGGGGGAGATATCACGGAGGAAATAAGAATCGGAGGAACTTAATCATCAACCTCTCATAAATTTGAAACATAATCAATTCATTCCCACATCAACATTCACAATGGTATAAACCATGTTTTACAAAATTTGAACAGTGGTTAAGACTGTCCTTACAAGCACTTTATTCTTCCTAACATCCTAAGGCTATAAGAGCCGGCTACTGAAAAAGTGAAATCTTATTACATCATATAAGACCGAAGTCTTTCCACCTCAATGATGTAAATCTCCCAATCCTAATGACGCTTTCCCAGTCCTCTATCAATCAGTGTCGTAGGATCCAACCACTTGGCATTTATAAGAGTTTGCACTTTCTTTTTGAATGCCATACAGTCTTCAACGTTATGGCCAACAATTCCACAATGATAATCACATTTTGCATTTGGATTATACCACCTTGGATATGGTGGTAATAGGGGTTTCAATGGGACACAGGCAACCATGTGATTTTGGATCAGTATAGGGAGGAGCTCTTGGTAGCTGATTGGAATGGGATCAAAAGGCATTTGGGTCTTATCCTGGGGTCGTTTCTTAGTTACACATGGCCTAGGAGTTGGGGCACTTGGTGGTGGCACTAAGGTCCGAACCGGGGTGTTTACATGGAGATGTGGAGGAACAGCATGGTGAGGGTATGGATTCGGACACGGGGCCTTTGGAGGTTGTACATAGCTCGAGGTTCCTATCCCAGATGCTGGATAAGGTGGTTGATGAGGGAAATAGTATGAACTGGTAGTTGTTGGTGATGGAGTGGGATTCAGGAATCCCGTAGTGGTCATCCCAATGGACGATTAGACCATGGTAGGGTGGGGATACTGGCTTGGACCTCGAACAGTTTGCAGGTATGGTACAGGATCCAAAGTTTCTATCTTTGGTATCAGGCTCTCAGGTTTAATCATTTTCACCATTTTGTCCATAATTTCATCAGGATTGCAACCTTTGTGGCATTGACAAGCGCAGGATCCAGCAAGGATTATGTGTTCTGGGCCTAATGGTTTTGGTTGATCCGAAGATGATGCGAAGCCCTGAGAAAGTTCACCTTTACTGTTACCCATATCCTCAACCATTTTCAGCAATTTGGCAAGTTGTTCCTTCACCTCTCGGATTTCACGTCCATATTCCTCTTGATTGCGTTCCAAAGCACCCATTCGTTCCTCCGATTCATTCCTCATATCTCGAATCCCTTTCATGCAAATGAAAATGTCATGAGATTAAGAATACAATTATGAATGTACATGCTGTATTCCTATGTGCATGAATATACTGATGATTAATGCATGAACATATACAGAGAATATGTATGATGACTATGTATGCTATGGATGCAATCTAATGCCAGGTATATACAGATAATGACTATGCATGTATTCTACAATGAATGAACATGCATGCTACGATGTCAAAATGATACATGCTAAGACTAAATGAATTATCACAAAGGTATACACAAAAAAATCAATGATTACACGAAATTGGTGGGACCTAAATCTTGATTATTCAAAAAATCTCATTATGCAAGATTTGCCTCCAAATTTATGATTTTTTTTTTTTGTGATAAACCAATCACATCATTTTCAAAAGAATTTCAGGGTGGATCTTACTATGGTACAATATGCAAATGTTCATGTGACACTACCGGTTTTTCAAATTAAATTACCAACTCTTTATTGCAAAGAATGAGATCAATAATACAACCAAAAATGTACATGCTCTATTTACACATGCATGAAATGTGCAACATGCAAAAATGCTTGAAACAGAAATTTTTTTTTTGTTTTTTTGTTTTTTTTTTTAAAACAGCTAATGAACATCTGCCCCAACAATATCTGCTTATTTAGGCATCACGATGCCTTAGAGGCGGAGTATCACATTTATTACGGGCGATGTACGTACATCGTTGCCCGATCTACCACACTTATTCGGAGTGCAAAATAGGTAACAAAAAGTTTAGAAATGTCCCTCCATGTGTTCCTATTTTCGGTATATCTAACGGGAATTCGGCATGGCTTCGCCTAGGTTCACTATATGAGGGTGAATCGGTTCTAAGGCCCCGAATTGTTCCTCACTGTCGCCGGTGAAGGCTAGTAAGGCACCCCGATAAAAGCGGGTCCAATTCGTTAGAGTATATTTTCCTATGCCCATACGGAGGATTATCACGAAGGCATTAGGTACTTTATACTCCGGAAGTGTTTCACTAGCCCATACGGAGGATCAATCACGAAGGCGTAGTTACTTTACTTCCACTTAAAAGGACGGAACCCGGGTAGAGGATTCATGTTATGCAAATGCAAATACAGTGTGTGCGGAGGAACAAAACCTTTCACTACCTATTCTACAAACCTTATTCTAAATGCCCTAGCACTTAGAACATTCAAGAATAGTGTAACGCATTAACCAACAAGCAATTATAATATACAACCTAAATAACTAGAGAACAATAATAAAATGCATGCACATGAGAATGAACATATTTAAAAACATTTTATTATTTTCAAAATTCTCCTTATTAAAAAAATGTGGGAATTAAAATTAAATACCAATTAAACCAACAAAACCGAGACTGAGATAACACACGACTAATTCTAGGCCTGACTCTCTAATATTTCCCCAGTGGAGTCGCCAAGCTGTCGCAACCTAAAAAAAAATAACGACGTCTCATCGCAAGACTTTATTATTCGTTAGGCGTGACATTAAAAAAAATCGAGGAAAAGTCGACTTAACTCCTATAGAAAAATGAAGGTTTTGAAAATGATCTTAAAAAAGACATGGAGTCGCCACCAATCTTTTTTAGCTAGGTGTGATCGGCCACCTATTAAAACCGGTTTTATAAAATATTTTAAAAATTAATTAAAACATTTTAAAAACCAATTTCAAGTCTGCGTTTTAAACCAGAGAAATCAAAGAAGCGGCTTCGGGAGTCGGTTACGTGTGGGGAAGGATTAGCACCCCCACAACGCCCGTATAAATCGGTACCTTATTAATCGTGTGTTATCTTAAGTCTCGGTAAAAAGTTGGTTTTAAATTTAGTATTTCAAGTTAATTCCCAATTTAAAGAAAAATAATTTCATTTTTTTATTGAAAATGATCTGGAATTTATAAATTCAAAATTTTCCTATATTCCCCAACAAACGTGGCAAAATATAGAAATTTTTATTAGTTTTGGAAAACTTTCCAAATCATTCTCTTTTTTTTTTTTTGAAAGAAAGATATTCTTTTATTAATGATAATTGATGATATTCCCTCCAGCAAACCCGGTAGAGAACTCATGAATTATTTTAACTCGGGAATATCTTTATTTTTTATTGAAAACCATTATCTTTTTGAAAACATTTAAAATAAATGAATATGTATATGCATGACATAAATAAAATGACATAGCAAAATCTAAATAATATAATGCAACCTAAATGTCATGACACATAGAAATTATTATGGCAAGAATCACATATTATATAAAATGCATGAATATAAAAATGCAATGCATGAAATGTATTTTTTCCTTTAATTAAGGAAATCCGTATATCTAAAAAGATATCCGGCTACCTTAGGAAAATATGTCAAATTAAATATTCTAAAACCAAAATACTTTGTGATTGTTCGAAAATGATTTTGAAAAGCTTGAATTAAAAATAAAAACTAGGCTAAATCTTTTTTTTAAAATGGCTCTAATTTCCTAAGTTTAAAAAATCCGGACTTGACTACCCTTAACCCGGGACTTTAAAAACCATTTTTAGAGTTTAAAAAGGCTTAGAAATTACCCTAAGTCAGTAGCTAACCCTCCTAATCAGCCCATTCTAAGTAAATTAACCAAATCAGAAAAATGGTTTTTCTTTAAATTCAATTATGACTCCACTGTCCAGTTTTAATCCATGATTTTTTATCCTATTTCTAAAAATTCCAAAAATTCGGAAAAAAATACTGGAGACTCAGGACATGTAAAAATACACGAGAAAAAATCGGATTAATTTTCTGATCAAAGATGAATTCCCAGAAAAATCAGAGATGTACGAGTTTTTGGAGGAGAAAAAAAAAAACTGCTTTGTTTTTCTTTAAATTCAATTCTGACTCCACTGTCCAGTTTTAATCCACGATTTTTTACCCTATTTTTAAAACTTCCAAAAATTTTGAAAAAAATACTGGAGACTCAGGACATGTACAGCTACACGAGAAAAAATCGGATTAATTTTCTGATCAAAGATGAATTCCCAGAAAAATCAGAGATGTACGAGTTTTTGGAGGAAAAAAAAACTGCTTTGTTTTTCTTTAAATTCAATTCTGACTCCACTGTCCAGTTTTAATCCACGATTTTTTACCCTATTTTTAAAAATTCCAAAAATTCTGAAACAAATACTGGAGACTCAGGACATGTACAGCTACACGAGAAAAAATTTTCTTAATTTTCTGATCAAAGATGAATTCCCAGAAAAATCAGAGATGTACGAGTTTTTGGAGGAGAGAAAAAAAAAAACTGCTTTGCCAACACACTTTTTTTTTTGTCTTTGATAAAATCATTTAAAAATCAAAATAAAAATATTTGAAACTCATAAAATGACTTGAAAGCAGTAGCTATGACTTTTTGAAAGTTGGATAAAAATTGGCTAAGTAAAAAAAAATCACAAAGGTAGAATAATCAATTTGACAAACTTAATTTTCCACAAGTGTGCTCAAGAGAGCATGACTTTGAACCATTAATTGGCTCAAGTCATTATTCAAGTGGCATGAACATGAAATGCATGAAACAATGCAGCAAACATAATGTATGAAATGCATGGATCTAAACCTAAATGTAAGGAAAATGCATGACATAAATAATATGGCCTAGACCTAACATGAACTTGCATGGCATTTAATGTAACCTAGACCTAAGACATGCATGGCATTTTCACAAACACAAGGCATGCTTAATTCAAAAATCCAACCAAATATCATGCAAATGCAAAAACCTAACAACTAGCATGACAAAAATACAACACACAATGCAAAACCCATGGAGTAGCCAAATGGCCCCAAGCTCCAACAAGCATGGCATTTTCACAAACACTTGGTATGCTAGCATGAAAAACTAAGTCATAACACAAAAATCACACAAGCATTTTCACAAACACCTAATATACCAAATCTAAAACATGCTCACTAAGATATAAAACAAGAATCATGCAAAGAATCACACAAGCATTTTCACAAACACTTAATATGCTAACTCTAAAACATGCTCAAATTTAAACAACATGAAAACAGAAAATTAAAAATGCAAAAACATGATATCTAAGACATAAATGGCAACAAACAAAGCAACCAAATTAAATATAACTTAAGAACATGAAATAACATAATATTTAAAACATCAAAAATAAAGAAAATAGCATAAACAATATGGTAAAATGAATCAAAAACAACAACTTAAAATAAATAATGTAGGCCATTTGGCCATGGTGAGTTTATTGTAAAAACAAAATGTAAGAAAAATATACTTAAGAAAGGAAATGAAGGAAGAACAAGAAACATTATTTTAAAATGAAAACTCACCAAGTAGCTTTTGAACGGATTAAGCTATAAACCCTCAGAGTAGCTTTTGAACGGATTAAGCTACGAACCCTCAGAGTAGCTTTTGAACGGATTAAGCTACGAACCCTCAGAGTAGCTTTTGAACGGATTAAGCTACAAACCCTCAGAGTAGCTTTTGAACGGATTAAGCTACGAACCCTCAGAGTAGCTTTTGAACGGATTAAGCTACAAACCCTCAGAGTAGCTTTTGAACGGATTAAGCTACGAACCCTCAGAGTAGCTTTTGAACGGATTAAGCTACGAACCCTCAGAGTAAAACACTATGACTCACCACCCGAATAATCCTAATACAAGTGTATAGACTATCTCACAAGGGGTAGTGGGTGATTTCAACCAAAGGCCAAGACCCCTTATTTATAAGGTGAGCACCTCCTTGGCTTGACATTACAAAGGGATGTGGGATTGGGACTTAGGCTCAAAAATGAAAATCTCTAACTTAACTCTTGATTTTTAATCACTTGATTGAAAAAATCCTAAGCTTCCTCCTTCCTTTGGGCTTGGGCAGGCCAGCACTTCTCTTTTCCAGCCCAGCTCTGATTTTTGAAAGGCCCAAAGAAGCCCTTTTCGGTTGCTTGGGTGAAACGACCATTTTGCCCCCCCGGATGCAAAATAAATATAAAACGGGCTCCAAATTCAATTTTTCTTTTTTTAATACTTCCAAAATAATAAAATATTGAGTTCTGGAAGTTTTCAAAATTATCCGAGTCCGTTTGCTATTTATTTGGATTTTTTTCTTCCCAAAATGTCCTTTTATGCCCCTACTTTTTACCATTTTTTAAACGATCTCCAAATCAAGATTTTTCTTCACCAATCTCTTCAAAATAATTAAAAAGTGTGATCTGGAAGTTTTCATAATTTTTGGAGCTCATTTGGTATTTTTTCGGGATTTATCGGCTTGAATTACTGCATAGGAGGCCCGGGATTTGGCCATTTTGCAAACGAACTCGGAATCAAGATTTTCTTTCGCCAATCTCTTTCAAATGATTTAAGAATGAGATTGACAAATTTTCCATAATTTTCGGAGTCCATTTGCTATTTTTCCCAAATTTTTCCAATTTTGCCCTTTAACCTCCGAAACCCGGTTTTGCTCAAAACAAGTCCGATTTTCAGATTTTCTTCAATCTGAGCCTTGGGCCATCCTTTTTAATCATTCCTCATCCATTGGGGGCTTTGGTCTTACCAAGTCGGGTCATTTCTGTGATTCTTCCCGATTTCACCGAAATCCACTAAAAATCCTAATTCTCGGTTTTCTCCCGGATTGACTTTTCTTTCGGTTTTTCTTGCAAGTGACTTCTCCATTACCCGTAGTCAGTGCTTATCTTTCATTTGGAACCTTCAATTTCGACCAGTTTGATCGTTTAAGCACTTTTCCCCAAATTTCTCGAATTAGGGTTTCTTTTCTACTGAATCTCCAAATCCCAACTTCCGAACTCCATATCTTTCAATGTAGACCTCGGATTATCAAAATTCTTTCGCCATTTTTCAATTGAACTTAAAATCTTGATTTTGAAAGTGGGTTGACTTTTTTAGTAGTTGACTTTCTAGGGTTGACTTTTTTCGGGTTTGACTTTTTCGGGGTTGACTTTTTTTTATGTTTGACTTTTTGTGCTCGCCCTCTTAAACTAAGTCTCGGAGTACCACCTGCAGGATGAAAACAGTCTTTTTATACTCGGAAACATCAATATGGGAGGAAAAGATACATGTTTAGTGGTCCGGACAAAATTAGGTGTCTACAATAAGTAGTTACTCAATACATTGAAAATAATAAATAAAGTTATCAACTTTTACATTTAATACAATATTATTATAATAAATAATATATTAATTAATTTTAAAAATATCCTAAAAAATACTCATTAGCAGAACACATTTATAAAATCCATAATTTGATTAATACTTAAAAAGAAGTCAAAAGTAAAGTAAAAAAAAAAAAAAACAGCCGCGGACAGAAGCAAAAGACAACCAATGGCAAGCTTTTTCTTTTTGGCTGAACAAGTTGACAGCCTCCTTTAACCGCAAAAGTCAGAAGTAATTTCCTTTTCTTTTAAAAATAATTATAAAAAAGGAAGGAAATCTTAATAATAATAAAAAAACAAAGCAAATCAAATTAAACAATCCAATAACTATTATTTAAAAAACAAACCAAAAAATTTAATTTATTTATATAATAAAAGTTAATTTTTAAACATGAATAGTAATTTATTTATTTTAATTTATAAATATTTTAAAAAATTATCTCATATTTTATTTTTTTTAAAAAATATTAATCATTATTTAGTGATACTGGTTAATATGATATTTATAAAAATATAATTAATATATTATTTTTTTGAATTCAATAAAAATAATATACTAAATATAAAAAATTTAAAATAATAATTAAATAATTTTTAACTGGTGATTTTGCTATAAGCATCCGTTAATTGGACCTTTTAATATATTTAAAAAATATATTATCTTATTAATTGGCTTACAAAATCTAAGAACTCAACTAAAAAGTACAATTATTCATGGGTCGGGTCGCAGTCCGATTTTTTTTGTCCAAACCCGTTACGATTTGATCATAAACTTATTTTACTGTTCATAAATTATTATATTAATATATATATTTTTATAATTAAATTTAAATAAAATTATTTTTTATTTAATAAATATTAATTCGAACTGAATTGACCTAAATTAAAAAAATTTACATTAAAACTTTACCCGTAACCGATTTTAATTCGGATCCAATCTATTGGGACGGGCTACTAACAAGACATAAGGTTTTTGTGAAAAACATACTTCAAAGTAAAGTACTAGCAAAAATTAATTAGTAAATAAATATTCTATTGCGATGGCCCAAAAAAAAAAAAAATCTATTGCAGGCATATAAATAGTGTTGGAACTTGGAAGCGGTGGAGGAAAAATTAAAATAAAATAAAATAAATAGAAGGCCAATTGGGCGGTAGGCATTATTATTAAGTTTTTTCCTTTTTTTTTTTTTGGTTTAGCGACGAAGCTTCGCTTGTTTTGTTTATGATGCGTCGCTCTGCATCCAAGAAAGCGGGTCAATCCAATTCAACCAATCCGATTACTTATTCTCCCTCCGATCTCTTTCGCACCGGTACTTCCCCCTCTTTCTCTTTTTTGTTTTTTTTCCAAAATTTGTTGGGATCGCCTTTTTTTTTTTTTTGTTGTTGTTTCAAAATTTTGATGTTTGTTCGATTGTTGAATTTTATTTTTGATTTTTTTTTTTCATTTTCTGGTTGATTTTGTAAATGATTTAATTTACAAAAAGATTTTTTTTTTTTTGTATATATGTATTTTTGGTGGATTTAATTGATAACGATGAGCTATCAAGAAAATTAGTTAAGCGAGTAGAAGGATTCGGGGTTTAGGTGTGAAATTAATTCTCGGAAAAATGATTGAAAGGAATTGGAAAATCAAGGAGGAAAATCCTTAGATACAATACTGGAAGACAAAATCTCGTGTTTGAACTTTGAAGACAACACGACCTGTCAATTTTAAGGCTAGATAATAGCTGAATTCTTTAAAGTAGTTAACTTTGAAAATCGTGTTTGAAAATCATGGTTTAGTTAGAGAAGTTGAAAATTCGAAGGAAAATCCTTGAGCATAATTGAGAAGAAATTCTGCCTTGTTATCAATATTTGTTGCATCTATGATCTACCTGTCGGTAAGATGGGCTTCTCGGCTTGGGTTCAACATAGTGGAAAATCTTCCTCTTTTTTAGTACTATTTGTTTACTGTATCTGATGACAAAGGACAGTTTTGGTTTCAGCTTTTCCTACAAAATAGGCCCGGGTCTAGGTTCAAGTAGGAGCTAAACAATTAAAAACTTGGGTTGAAAAAAATACTGATAGATTATGTTTGGGTGGAAAATAGAAGTAATATTGCAACTATGAGACCTGAGAAAGTGAGAATAGTGATAAATATAGTTGGAGGAAAACTGAGAAATTAGAATTGGTTGAAAAGAGATCAAATAAGTCTAGAAGAAGATTCTATCAAACTTCAATTTATGGCTAGCCAATTTTCTAATTAAGGAGCAGGAGAATATGATTAGCAGTTCTTCATAGGAGTAGGCTACAACTAGTTAGCAAAATTTTTTTCAACCGAAATGAGAGATAAAGGCAGACTGATATGAAATCTGAACTGGTTCTGGAGCACATTTGGAGGTCTTACATCAAATGTGATTGCAACAAAAACGAAAGCCTACTCGTTTCAGTTGAGGCTCCACCGAATTGTTAAAAAATTTGCATTCAAAAATTTCAAAGAGCAAGAAAAGATGGAAAACTCAGTGATAAGGGTTCGTTTTAGAACTATACGAACTTTCGTGTTCCAAAAACTAATCTGTTAAACGAAGCATACACTCCAACCCAGGATGCCAATCATGACAACCTTAATACTTGGTCTTCAAGATACTTCAATAACATGTAATTTACCTAAGCCTACCCTGAAAGATGACATAAAGCTCCTAATCCTTGCATGACAGTTGAGAGTTGAGACCTTATTGTAGAGGATGTAGTTAGAATGCTTTAACATTTATTTATTACTCAAATTTATTAACTAAGCTGTTCTAATGTTGTGTAACAAATGAGTTGACACTCTCTGTTTTGTATTTCTCAGCTTCAAGTAAGGCATCTTCAAAAGAGATGGAACGGATTGACAACCTGTTTTATTCTTATGCCAATAGGTCTTTTGGTATGATTGAGTAAGTACTTGGTGGAATATGCAATTAAATTTGTGATATTGGTCTTACCTTTGTAATTTTGGAGAAATTTGTATCATATGGATTTTGATAATTACTAATATGTTAGATCCAACCATTTTTTAGATAGTTTGCATGTTAAAATTGTGTAAATATCAGTCAATATCATCACAGTTACAGATCTTATCTTGTTAATTTTATTTAGTATAATTATTATAGTGATCAAACCATATGAAATTTTGCTCACTTATTATTCATATAGATTTTAGGGATCCTATTCCTAGCCACACTCTAAACATGTGGGCTTTTGAAAGTATAGTTCAATCTGAATAACATGAATTTACATGAGGCGAGCCACTTCTCCTTTGAATATATCAGGTAGGAAAGGTTGAGCTCGTGGTGTATGAAAGTGCAGATGTACTGTGAAGTTTAAATCTTTAAAATCGAATAAATGATATGTTGATTGAGTTTATCCCTTCTTGTCTCGAAATTAGGGCTCGAATGGACTTTATGTGCACATAAGCTACAATTTATATGTTTCTTAAATTTCCCATTTTGATTTTCTATATATATAATATTAAGTTCAAATTTTAAAATAATTTCTGGTAAAGGTTTAAAATCTTAATAGTTTCAATGTTAAGGAGCAGTGGTTTCACAATAAACAAGTAAGCTTTAGAGCATAACAAGTATTCTTCCATTTAACCTGTGATTATAGTAATTTTTTTCTCTATGGAGCATTGTAATGAAGTTAAGGTAAATATTTTATATGTGGTAGATGGGGCTGGTTTTATATTTAAGGAAACGTAGAGATTAATATTGCTTGTAACAATTTATAGAATGATTGGATGATTAGTTACTCCAAAATCTAACAATTCAAGCTAATTGTTTTTCTGCACTAGCTAAGTCCCCATGTTGCTTGGACTCTGTAGTGAGTGCCGGATATGGGTATGTTTCAACAAGGATACATTTCATCATTTCTAAGTTTTCCCTTGGAAGGTTAGAACTCCATACGTATGTCCATTAGATATGGTACTTTGGGAAATTGAAGAGTTAGAGTAACATAGAATAGAAGTGCCCAGATAATAATGGAATAAGTTTAGGCCTTTAGGGGGTCATGCACAAAAATATTGGTCGCTTTACTATAGAAATCCTTAATATTGTCAAAAATTCTCACTATAAAGCTAAAATAAGGATGTTGAAAATTGAATCATGATTTTTATAATTTATAAAGTTATGGGCATTAAAAAAATGGTATCATCATTATAGAAACCGATGTACTTCTTGACTATTTTGAAATGCATTCTAATGTTATGATACATTATTTGAACAGCCCAGAAGGGATTGAAACTCTATGTTCTGATATGGAAGTCGATCACACTGATGTTAGGATCTTGATGCTTGCTTGGTAAGTGTCGTATAAACTCATCCGATAATCCACTTGTAACTTTTAGCCTAAGCTTTTGTGTTAAAACTACATGTGCATGTGTCAGGAAAATGAAAGCAGAAAAACAAGGATACTTTACCCTGGTAAGAATTTTTGTTTTACCATCTCCATTTGCTTTTATGTTAATTGCTAGTGTTATCTATTATATTTCATTGACTAAAATTGTTGTTAGGTTCCTTGTCCTCCTTTTATTGTCATAACATGCAAGTTCGAGAACTCATCGCTAAACTCGAAAAGCAGTCGCCACCAATCTTTTTGGGCTAGGGGTGATTGGCCACCTATTGAACGTATCCTCCTAAAGAAATCCTAAACTTGACTAAGGCTCCTTAAAAGAATAGGTTTTAGTCTATGCAAACAGAATAGAGTTTGAGAATCGTTATGTGTGGGGAAGTTATTAGCATTCTCACAACGCCCGTCAAAGGATGGTACCTAATTAATATCATGTTATCCTCATGTGGTCATAGTTAAAAGGTCTTTTATGTCTAATTAGATTAAATTTTATTATTTAAATATTGGAAAATTTATCAGGTTTTCCTTAACATTTTGTCAGAATTCCTAATTATTTTCCTTGCATCAAGAGTATTCAAGAAAGCCATTAGTTCTCTTGAAGAGACTCAACGTTGGATTAATTTAGTGTTTTATCAAAGGAAGAAGGAATTAATAATTGATTTTTGTGAAAAAATAGTCACACTTTCATTAGACAAGAAATGCTACATATATACAAGGCTGCCTAGGCTTACACTATGCAGTAAATACTAAGTATATTCCAAATATAAATTCCTAAAAATTAGGGATTGAGATAATTACTCAATCGCTCAAATTATGATTTTATTCCTATCACTTTATCTCTTAAAATATCTCAACTACCATAATTAGTGCATTCCTTGCTTTAACTTGGTGAACATTTATTTCAAGTCTCCTCCTCAAGTTTGGGGGAGTAAATGTCATGCATACCCAACTTGCTCACAAAATTTTCATAGGACCCACCATCAAGTCTCTTAGTTAGGACATCTGCTATCTGGTGCTTTGTCGGCACTTAGCTAAGGCACGATCAAGTCCATTAGTTTGGTTCAGTCATGTTCGATTGGATTATGGGCTATTGATATGGCAGTCTTGTTGTCACAATATAGCTTTATATTCTCGTCAATATTAACCTTAAGATTCTTCAAGATAATTCTCACCAACAATAGTTCACAAATACCTAATGCTAGAGTTCGAAACTCTGCTTCAGCACTTGATCTAGCTACCAAGTTTTGTTTCTTACTCTTCCAGGAAATTAAATTACCTCCAAGATATGTACAGTAACCTGTGGTTGATCTTCTATCAATAATTGAACCAGCCCAATCTGAATATGTATATATCTCCACTCCAAGGACATTCCCCTTTGAGTATAGAACACCTTTACTTGGACATGACTTCAAGTATCTCAGAATTCTATACACTGCATCTAGATGTTCCTTTCCAGGACAGTGCATGAATTGGCTCACTAGGCTTACTGCATAGGCGATGTCTGGTCTAGTATGAGATAAGTAAATTAGTCTGTCAACTAGCCTTTGATATCTCCCCCTGTCTCTCATTTCTTCCTCTTTGCATAGTCCCAATTTTGCATTAGCTTCCACTAGGGTGTAGATAGGTTTCCCCCAAGCAGTCAGTCTCCTTTAGCAAGTCCATCACATATTTCCTTTAGGAGATGAAAATTCTTTTTTTTGATCTTGCGACCTCAGTTCCCAAAAATATTTTAGAATCCCTAGATCTTTGATTTGGAATTTCTATGCCATTTTTTCCTTTAGCGCCTGTATTCCCAGCAAGTTGTCTCCTGTCACCACTATATCATCTACATATACAATTAGGATAACCATTTTCCATTCTCAGTTATGCCTGATGAATAACGTGTGGTCTCCTTGACTTTGGTGGAAACCTATCCATAACATAAACCTCGCAAACCTCCCAAACCTCCCAAACCATGCTCTTGGAGATTGCTTCAGCCCATATAATGCCCTTTTCAGCCAACATACCTTGTTCTTGCTTCCCCCAATGTTCAATCCATGAGGAATCTCCATGTATACTTCCTCTTCTAGGTCTCCATGGAGGAAGGCATTCTTCACATCATATTGATATAGCTGAAAATCTCTGTTAACTGCAAGTGACAACAAGATTCGTATAGTATTAATTTTTGCCACAGGTGCAAATGTTTAAAAATAATCAATCCATAGATTTTGTGCGAACCCCTTTGCCACTAGTATTGCCTTAAATCTTTCAACTGACCCATTAGCTTTATATTTAACTGTAAAGACCCACTTACATCCCATTGCTCTCTTTCCCTTGGGAAGGTCAACAATCTTCCAAGTTTGATTTTTCTATAGTGCTTATAGTTCTTCATTCACTGCTTGTCTCAATGCTTATGTGCCAGTGCCTCATGTATATTCTTTGGAATACTCTCTTCTCCTAACTTTGCTGAAAAAGACTTTAATTTGGGTGATAATCTGTGATATGACAAACCTTGACACTGGGTGTTTTGTGCGAGACCTGGTACCCTTTCTAAAAGCTATAGGCAGAATCATTACCTGCAGGACCCGTGTCCTCCGTTGTAGAAGAAAGGCGTTGCTGCTGTTGTATTGCTGTTTGGGGGCCTGTTTAGTGGGAATTTGGGTCTGCTAGTGCTGTGGTAGTGGTCTGGTTGAGGCCTATTCTGTGGGAATTTGGGTTTGCTAGTATTGTGGTAAGTGATCTAGTTGAGTTCCAGATTTTCTGTGTCTATTCTAGGCTGGTTTTGCAAGGCTTGCTGCCTGGTAGTGTCAGGTGGGTTTTCTGGTGGTGGCCTGGTAGTGTCAGGTGAGTTTTCTGGTGGTGGCTGGGATTGGTCTAATTGCAACCTATGCAGCATGGGAGTCATCCAGAGTTGGTCAGCTTGTATATTATTCTCCCCTTGCTGACCTACAGGTGGATAAAAAGGAACCTGTTCCAGAAAAATGATATCCCGACACATGTAGACTTTTCTTTGCTAAGTAGAGTAACATTTGTACCCTTTGTGGGTTGGAGAATAACCAAGGAACATGCACCTAATTGACCTAGGATAGAGTTTACTCATTTGATCAGTATCCAATCTCTATGATTTGATCATGATATCTGAGAGTTATGAAAATACGTTAAGTTTTGTTAATAAAAAACGTTAAGTTTTGTAGACAGGAGTTTCTTCTTCTTAATGCAGTTATGATTCCTCATTGAGAGTATCATAATAGCATGGATATTGGTTGGCTGATGCATTATATTGTGTAACTATTAATATACTGGTTCCTTAAATCCCAAGCTCTCTCTTTATATATGTGTATATGTACTTGTATGTTTTTATACATGTTTGTAGTTAAATTATCTGTTGAATAATGACGTTTGAATCTTATCTTTATAGGAGGAATGGCGAAGAGGATTGAAAGCACTGAGGGCTGACACTGTAAGTAAATTAAGGAAGGCCCTCCCAGAGCTAGAGAAAGAGGTAAAAAATTCTAAACAGCTTGATATAAATAAGCATGTTTCATATTCAATAAGCTTGTATGAATGATAATTGTTAAGATGGTGGAAAAGTCTGTAAAAGGCTGATGCTCTCTTTCATATTAAATAGGTCAGGAGACCATCAAACTTTATGGATTTCTATTCCTATTCATTCCGCTATTGCCTGACAGGTATTATGATAATATTGTGGCACGTGTTTGGATGTCTAAACACTGTCTCTTTTTTCCTGGTTGAGCTCCTGCTTACTCCCTCGAATTTACTGCTGCAGAGGAGAAACAAAAGAGTATAGATATAGAGAGCATATGTCAATTGCTGGATCTTGTTTTAGGATCCCAATTCCGAGCGCAGGTTGACTATTTTATTGAGTATTTGAAGGTGGGTTGCAACGATTATTGCATGTGACCTCAGAGATTGTAGCTGTTTATGCTTTATGTTCTTGATTTCCTGGATGTTACTGTTTATACACGCACATCTTCATCTGTTATTGTGGGGGAATGAGCTCATTTTAGTTTTAGCTGCTAGGATTCTGTAATGTATTTGTTAAAAAATTCTATGTAGTCTATTTTCAGATTGGGGCACATTTTATATTTATGAGCTCTTCAAAATTTTCTATGGAAAACAGGGTTAATGTTCTGACTTAATGTTTAATATTTTAGCTTTAAAGCTTGTAGAAATGAATCTAAAAACTTGATAGGCTAGATTACAGAGAAAAATTGCCCATTTCTAATGTGATGCTATATTTCTAAAGTTACCCTTCTATCAAAACCTCAAAATAGATGAAGAGAAAATATGCCTCATACTATACTTGTGTTGTTTATGCAGATTCAGAGTGATTATAAGGTCGTAAACATGGATCAATGGATGGGCTTTTTTCGGTTCTGCAATGAGGTACATCACAGTTTATGCTTGTTATGGAATTTTTATTGTGTTCCCCACGTTTAGATGTTCCATTATAAAAAAAATGGACAAGTGAATAATTCTGTACATTTCATAAGATATTCTCACAGAGACCACTTAATGAAAAAGAAAAAATATGGAGTGACTTACAGAATTATACTAATATCTTTCAAATAGCATACTTCTTAGTAAAGGGGTTATTGAGAATGTGATGCCATATTCACTGCTTCCCATATATGAAGACATTAACAGCAATTTTGTAGTGTGTGGCAGAAAGTCCATGGCATAGTTGTAGACTAAGATAAGAGAGGAGACTGAAGGGGTGCCCTCTCTTCCTGCAGGTTGTGGTTATAATTGACTCCTTGCTCATGAGAGTTTTAGTGGTCTCTTTTATGTTCTTTTCATTTTCTTTCATCTGTTCCGGGTAATTTTTTTCATTGTTAAAAGTATTTATATTTTTGGGCTGGATGTGATTTCTAAACTGCTTGGTTTATTTTTTCTTTAGTAGTTAAAATTTCCAGTTCTTGCAAATATGGGACGACCACACTTTCTTTTGCATAAAAATTGGCACAATATAAATAGTAGGAAACTGTTGATCTTTGCAGTTCTATATAATAAATTACGGGTCGTTGCAAAGTCTAATTCAATTCTCAATTTAGATAATACAGTAACTCTTCTTTTTTTTTTTTTTTTTTTTTATCATCAGAAAACTTAGAGGACCAGAAAGGAAAAGGATATAATCTTGTAGTTCTAATGAAAAATTCTCATGCATCTTGTAAACTCAATTGCTACTTGCATCCTTGCACATTGTTTGGCAAAATAACCTAGTTATCAGCCATTTGTCTTGTTGAAGATCTACCTTATGTTAACAATTCAGAAAGTGCTTACCTTATTTCCTTTTTTTGATGTTTTAACAGATAAGTTTTCCAGACTTTGGTAATTATAATCCAGATCTTGCTTGGCCGTTGATCCTCGACAATTTTGTAGAGTGGATGCAGGCGAAGCAGAGCTAAAACCTTATTTGGTTTAGTCAACATGATTCTCAGCTGTAAACTCCATCAGTATCAAACCAGGTGCTTTTTAAAGTTTAAACCCTCATTTTCTTTGCTCCCTCTTTCTAGAGCCTTTAATTTATATTTCTGTTGGGGCATAAGCTAGTCAACTTGAAAGATTGTCCAAGCGCGCCGTTCTTTAATCAAAATTATTGTCAACAATCTGTTGTCAGGAATGTTCGAATTGCAGAACCATGCTTCTCCAGGTGCTTTTTATATCTTTTTTTACTTGAAAACATGAAAGTCTTATCCGAAACCTACCTTCCAAAATTACCTCTTCTTGTTACAAATATGGTGGAGAGAGTATCAATATTGAATTGTATTTCTGTTGTAGTGCTCATTAATATACTTCTAAACTATGGCGAACTAGATTTATTATATTAATTTGTCTTAATCTTCAATGCAGTTGGATTGTGATGTTATATTATGAACAAAACTATTATATCAGATTACAGTGATCTTAGGTTGGTTTGATTTTTATTCTGATTTTATCTCATTTATATAGATTCAGCCATGTTTTTCTAGAAGGTACTTTTTTCTTGCATAGAATATTTTGACCGAGTAACAACACTTTAATACATGACAAAATCCTATGTTATTCGGATTTGGGTGTGTGTCAGACACGGGTATGTGTCCGATACGGATATATTCAATTTTTTCCAAGATTTTCATGTATTTGGAGGGTTCTTGGAAGATTATATCTTCATACTCGTGTTTGGATATGCGTCGGACATGGGTGTCGGACATAAATACTTCAAGAAAAATGAAGAGTCGAAGCAACATAGACAAAATCTCCCTGCAACTGGTTCCCCTGTCTGTTGTGACAGGTATTGGCTTCATTGAAGGCATGCCTGAGCTAATGATGCTAAGCACCTGCATCCATTGAGAATGATCTTTAAAGGATGGATTGTGGCAACATTTTCCTCTTTATCATATCACCCACTCTTTTAGAAGTTGGTTTCATCAGCCAAATTGGTAAATATTTCTTTCGTATATCCCTGTAATGACCATCCTCATTTTCTAAGGTATATCACCAAACACTGCTATTTTTGTGCCTATCTTGGACAGTAATAAGCAGCCAGCACTGCTATTTTTAAGTTAAAAATAACTTTCTTAGGCACCGCCAAGCAATCTCTAGGACATCTGGTTCATGTAGTTTTGAAAAAATCAGACCGAAACAGTCGGTCTTATTAGTTTAATCAGAAATTGGATGAAATTGGAGATTTATTCGGTCTGGTATATATTATAAAACCATAGATTTTGCAAATTGGTGAAAAATCGGTTTAAACTTTTTTTTTTTAATTTATTGGATGTGATAAGATTTTTTTTTTCATTGGTTGTGATAAGATTTGAACGTATAAGTTTTCAAATCTATATTAAAGATCATATCATTTAACCAAATGTATATTTTTATTAAATATTTATTATATTTAATATTTAAAATTTTTTTTGGAGGGTTTATCGGTTTGACTTTCGATTTTTTTTTTTTAAACATTGGTTCAGGTATGGTAAGCATGATGTTAATTTCAACAATTTTATCAAGGAAATGTACTTTTCAACGTGTTGCCGTTGTTCTATCTTCCCTTAAAATTATGAGAACATTATGAAATCCTTTCGAAATTCATAATTTTCAAAAATCTGTTTAGCATGCATGTCATAGTGTAAAGTAAAAGTTTTCCTTTCTTTCAACAAAAGCTTGACCGGAGATTAATGGCCAATTGAGGGCATCAAATTTTTTTTTTTTGTTTGGAGTTGAGCTCAATTTGTATTTGGTTGCTTCTAGTTGTAGCTTTGCCGAGATATGTTTGATCTTGGCTTTCTTGAAGGGTAATAATATATTAGGGCTGAAGTATAATAATAATAATAATAATAATAATAATAATAATAATAACAATAATGTTATATATAAGCTGAAGTAAAAGGTTAATAATAATAATAATAATGTTATATATAAGCTGAAGTAAAAGGGTAATAATATCCATCAATTATGGAAGTGTGTAATGGTAGAAAAGTGTTTGTTGGAGTTGCTTTGTTATTATCATTATTATATTATTTACTATCTTAAAACAACACAGGTAATTTTATTTACTTGTTATAAAAGCCATTTGGTATAATCTAAAAATAATGAAAAATATACTTTTAGCAAGAATTTACATTTGACATTTTAGTAATATAAAAAAGGTCCCAAAGCCAATAGTTAAATGTGATCTAATATATAGCACATAATATGAGGTGTGAGGCTCAAATTGTTATTTTATGTGCTTCTATGGGCTTTTCTTTTAAAATTTTGTAATTGAATTACATTAGTATGATCTCTTCTTTTAAAAAAAATGTGACCTTAATACATAAAGAAATGAACAAAATTATGTGCCACTGCGCCCTTTAGACAGATGATTCCAAGAATCTTTAATTTTTTTAGTATAAAAAAAGTTGCTGAGATAAAAAAAATGTATTGCAGATGTTAAAAGTCGAATTTTAGATATGTTTAATATTATTTTTTAAAGATAATTGCATGAATCAATTGAATTAAATCTCAAATTTTTCGAGAACCTTTAATGATCTTACACTAACCATGCTCTCATTTTTCTAAAAAAAAAAAAAAAAAAAGCTTGCTTAAAAAATATTTACTAAGCACCTGGGCAATAAAAATCACTGCATGCTTGATGAAGAAGTCAATGATTCCAAAGCAGAACGTGGGTCGTGGGATTCATGTTTGAGGGAACTAAAGTTTGCTAAGATAATCGTTTAGTATTATTATTGCCACAATTTTTAAAATTAAAAGTTTTTTTTATCGTAAATGAAATGTTAAATAGAATAAAATTTTAATTTTTGCGATCAAAATCATGATTTAACAATTCAAATAAAAAAACAAAAAAAAAAAAAGCTTTTGGGTTTTGAAAGTTAATTTTAGATAAAATGATTTTATTATTCTTATATTTTTAAATTTTTATTATTTAAAACATATATTTTTTGATATTTTAATTTCTCACAGTATTTTTTTTAAGCAATGCCAAACATTTAAAAAATTTTAAACCATATTTTTTACTTAAACTTTTTTAAATATATTTTTTTCATTCCAAACTCTTTTTAAATCAAAATTTTTTCAACAATAATATTAAATTAACCATTATACTTGGGAAAAATGTTAAAGAGATCAAGAACAGATGTGAAAAAGAAAAGAAAAAAAAAAACCAAAAAAAATTAAAAGTGCTTTGTCATCAATGAGTCAAAATGTTGCTTTCACTATTGAGGGGTATGCAGATAAAGCTAAGTGCAACATATATCGAATCAAAAACAAAAAAGTGACAGCAAAAGATCCAAATTGATTAGATGCTCCCTTCTTTTTGCCATTTAAGCATCAACATTGCACCTAATAATTGAACACAATTGAATAAAATATCAAATCACATTTCGTAATAGTTGAAATGAACGCATTCACCAACTTCTTCGTTGGGTTATTCGTTTTGGTTTGACAATTTTAATTGGATCGGATTTAAAATAAAATATTTAAATTTAAATTTGAATTGATTTGATTTGATTTGATTTTTTTAAAATTATTATTTAATAAATAAAAAATATTTTTATTTAAATTTAATTATAAAAATATATAAATATAAAATAATTTTTAATATATTTTAAATAATAAAACAAGCTTTTTGGATTCCATTGGATTGGATTTTGAACAAATAAATTTTTTTATATTCAAGTTTAATTTGACTCAATTCATAAACAATTGCATTCACTAAATATATTTTTTACTTTTCAGCAAATGGGAATCTCCTGTTAAATTGGAATTGATTAGAAAATTTGAATTTGACAATTTTAAATAAAAAAAAATTGTGCATTGAATCAAATGTTGTTTAAGTGCAGTAATATAGATATTTTGATTAGAGGTAACAGGAGCTACTCGGTTGATTGATGACTGGTTAAAATCACATTGTTTTGCATTGTGAAAAGAAGGGGTATAGGCTTATGAATATCCCATGCTTCCAAGGAAATTCAAATAGCAAAAGCATAGTTTTAAATTGGGGTCGCAACGTAACGGTTACGGTGTAATGAAAATTAAAATTTTTGTATTGTATTTTATTTATTATGTAACGTTTATGACATTATCAAATTTCTTGAAATATTATCAAATTCATGTTCGCGACAACCACGATTCGTTACGTAACGTTCGAGACACCCACAACTACGTATGACACAACGATTGTATTCGCGACGAAATTTGCAACCGTGATTTAGAGCTATGAGCAATAAAAAAACAATATTTTGATGTTACAAGAAAAGTAAGAAAAGGAGATGAAGTTGGATGATATTTGCAGACACAAAACATAACTTGCCAATAAAAATAGAAAATTGATAACATACATATGTACAGATATTGATCATATCACTTGCCTGCAAGATTTCTCAAAACAATGTTAGCATCATAATTTCACCAAGAAAAAGAAAAGAAAAGAAAAATCAATGATTCAATAAAAGTATCCCAAATATTGATCATCATCATCATCACTTTTTCTTTTCTTCTTCACAAGGCTTCTCTTCAATTCTATGATGCCCCACTTTGGTTGCATTTAGTGTCACCGGAAGAACACAGTTGCAGAAGAAGCCTACAATTAACAACAGATTAAAGCATTGAATTGACTCAAAAGTCTTTCATTATTCACAGTTTCAACTTTTATCTTTCTCACCCACAAAAGAAAAGAAAAAAAAGCCCATTTTCTTTTTTGGTACATAAGGCTGCAGCCTGAAGATCGTAAAAGGAATTGTAGATATTGAAATTTGTATGGGGTTCGAAAAGTAATGTTTCTAAGTCTTACCAATTCTAGCAAGCCGATTAACCCAACTAGGGATTGGATTCCCAGTCAACCTGATGCAAGCATCATTGCAGAAATGGTTGCAATTTTTAGTGATTAAATTGTAGGCATTTCCTTTGTATTCTTCTGCTAAATCCTCCATTATTCCCCTCACATCTGCAGCCCCCAAATCTGTTTTTCCAATCAAAATTGATTTCCTAAAGCTGAACCCATCATCACATTGTCTTGGTTCTGCTTCAAATATTCCAGTTGTTGAATATTCATGAGCTCCAAATGCATATTCAACCCCATGAACTGCTCAAAAAAAAAAAAAAAACATAAATTGCAGAAAAGGAAAAAAAAAAAAAACTACCCAAAGTCTTTTTCTTCAAGCTCACTTCAGCTAAGATTTCTTGGTTTTTTATTTATTTATTTATTTTCATAGATCTTAAATGGAAAAGAATATCTAACAAAACTACCCCTTTCACCATCAATGAACAACAACCCAGATTTTCAGACAAAGTATTAACAGTTTCAAAGATTTAGGACTTAGGACAACCCAACAATAGATCTAACTTCCAAAAGAAGTGAAAGTTTCAAAAAACCAAGAAAAAGAAATGAATGTTCATAGTACTAAGAAAACTAACCTTGAACACCAGAATGATATACCCCAAGTCCAAACCAATATGCATAGCCATTAATTGGTGTTAGATCATACACGTTCAGATATACCGGTATCGATCTTGTATCCTCGAAGCTTGATTTTTTGCGACACAACATTTTTTTAGAAAAAAAAATTAACCTTAGGCTAATTTATATATATAATGAAAATGATAGTTGCGTCGTGCTCATAATACAATAAGCTCAATCAATTCATATGTTAACGAATGAGATTGCCAACAGAATATATATATATATACACACTTAAGTTATTTATTTTAAAATTTTAATATAAAGTTTTTATTTTTAAAATTGTATAAATATAAATTTGATTATCGAGTTATGCAATTTAAATCATTTTGGTTTCTATTCTTTTATTTGGATCAATTTTGTCTTCAATCTTTTATTTTTATTAATATCGTATGAATTTAACAAAAATTAATTACGTCCGAGTATGTGACTAACAATTCAATTAAATTAAAGCTAATTTTATCAAAAATTGATTACAAATTAACCAAAAATAAACAAAAAAATTGATAAAAAAAGAAATTAATTAAAAATTTAAAGTTTTCATTAAATTTAAATTAAATTGATCAAAAATAATAACATAAAAATTAAATTGGTCAAAATTAATAGCATAAGATCAAACTGATCCAAATAAAATATAAAACCCAAAACGATTTAATTTTTATAATTCGAAATCTAAATTTATATTTATGCCTTTTAAAATTTGGTAAAGGGGCATCATAGGCGGCAGTTAGTGCCGCACCGGATTTTTCTTTTAAATGGTCGATAATTGTAATATCCGGATTAAATCCTTAATTTAAAGCTTAAACATTTGGTCTGTTGCTCACATTATGACCAAATCCAATATCGATTTCAAATCTAAGATTTTAATTTTTTGAGATTTGACATATCAAGATTTTTTTTACAGAGTTCGTTAGCTCTAACATACTTGCCTACGTGGAAAATATTCTGATTTTTAAATGAAAAATAAGTTAAAAATTTTAAAAATATATTTGAAAAAGAAAAAAAAAAAATCTAAAATGAAATTTGTTCATCTGTTTCTTCAAGATTTGCTTAATTCTTCTTAAATTCGTTCAGCTGGTTGTTCATATTTCAGCTATTTATTTTCAAAGTTTTTTCGACAGAATATGATTCATGAATAACATAACCCGTTAGCTCTAACAGACTTGCCATCATAGATGTCAAAGTGTAATTCTACGTGAAAAATATTTTAATTTTTTTAAATGAAAAATAAGTTAAAAATAAAAAAAAAATTAATTGAAAGAAATACAATAAAAAAAGTTTGTTCATCAGTTTCTTCAAGATTTTTGCTCAATTCTTCTTAAATTTGTTCAATTGATTGTTTATATTTCAATTTAGATATGCTCAAGGACCGAGCTACTCGCTCAAACCGGAAGGCCTGTTCATATTTTGGAGGGTTTTGACAAAAATATTATACTCGAAATATGGGTTTGGACAAAAAAATGAGACCCATTTAGAAAATGGGCTGGGTCTTGGCTCCAACAATCAAGATCCGAACCCGTTTTTCATTTATATAATATAATATATTATTTTTATTTTATATATTATATAATTTATATCATATAATATATATAATATTATAGTGTAAATATTTTAAAATATACTAAGTTATCCATGTTTTAGAACTTAATAAAAAAAAATTAGATAAAATTACTAAAAATTAAATAATAAAAAAATATATTTGTTTGAATTTTTTTTTTTATATAAATAATATGGGCGGATCTAAACGGTTTTGGATTATCTCATTTATAAATATAGATAGGCTTGGACAGAATTTGAGACCCATATTTTGGATCTGATCGGACTTGGACAACTATATATAATGTTAATACTATACTTAAATCCGACCCAAACTCGACTCGATCCGGCCATGAGCACCTTCATCTACCTATTTTAATTTTTTTTAGATGGAATATGATTCGTGAATAACACGTAACTCTAATAGACTTGCAACCATGGATGCCAAAATGTAATCTTACGTGGAAAATATTTTGATTTTTTAAATTAAAATTAAGTAAAAATTTAAGAAATTTAATGGAAAAAATACAACCAAAAAAGAAGTTTGTTCATATGTTTCTTCAAGACTTGCTCAATTTTTCTTAAATTCGTTCAGCTGCTTATTCATATTTCAGCTACTCATTTTCAAATATTTTTGGACGAAATATGATCCGTGAATAAAATATTTTGATTATTTTTTAAATAAAAAATAAATTAAAATTTAAGAAATTTAACTAAAAAAATACAACCAAAAAAAGTTTATTCATATGTTTTTTCAAGATTTGCTCATTCTTCTTAAATTCGTTTGACCGGTTGTTCATATTTCAACTAGACTTGTTCAAAAATAAAATAATTCGTCCAATCCTATTAAGTTGGGTCGGGATAAAGATTTTTCATTTCAGATCAATCCGATCCGAATTACTGATTATATAATAAAAAATTATTTTTTATTTAAATTTAATTATAAAAATATATTAATATTAATATAAAAAATAAAAAAAAAATTAATATTATTTAAATAATAAAATGGATCGACGAATCAATCCGAACCTATCCAAAATTGGGCTTGAATAAAAGAATTTTTTTTTTTTTTTTTCTAAACCGCGACCTGGCCGACCCATCTTGTACAGGCAGACCACACTCAAAGCCATAACCTTCATCTCAGCTCAGGTCCCATCTTCTGCTTACTGCCTCACCACCAAACTCTTCCCTTTCAAATTTCCTAACTTCAAAACTCTCCCTTTTTTGCATTCACGATTTGGGTACTTGGCTGAAAATTTTAATAAAATATTTCTTTTTTATTAAATGCCATTTGATTTATTTGATTTTATTTTTTACTTAGGTGTAAACGAATTATCTGTACTCTCAAGCTACTCGGATTTGGCTCGAAAAAAAACTCGAACTCAGCTCAATCATTGTCGAGCTCAAGCAGCTCGAACTATCGAGCGAGCCGAATTCGAATATCTTAATGCTTGACTCGAGTAGCTCGCGAGCCTAATCGAGTTTTTTTTTAATATATATATATATTTAATTAGTATTAAAAAAATCTCAATTCGAACTCGAACTCGTGCACAATAATCGAGTTTGAAGTTGAGCATGAGAATCAAATTCATTTTTACCAGGTAAACAAGCCTAATCGAGTGAGCTCGAACAGTTCGATTTTTATCTCGAATCGAGCTCAAACTTTAAAAAGTGAAACTCGATCGTGCTCGAACCGAGTTTCGAGTCGAGCTCAAGCTTTTTAAAGCTTGAGTTCGACCCGACTCGATTACACACCTAGACTTCTACTCTCTCCCGATAATGAGGAGAGACTTTTGTGAGATTGCTTGGTTTTTAACCAAAAAGACATGAAAAATTTTGGGCTAAATCAAGCTTGTTCTGTTCAAGGTCGGGTTATCCGTTCAAGTTTGAAGGTCCATCCGATATTTGAGAGGGTTTGGACAAAAATATTAGGCTCGAAATATGGGTTTGGGCAAAAAAATAAGACTCGTTTAGAAAATGGGCTGGGTCTTGGCTCTAACAATCAAGACCCAAGCTCGACCCGAGCCGTTTTTATTTATATAATATATTATTTTTATATTTATATATATTATGTAATTTATATCATATAAAGAATAAATATATATAATATTATAGTGTAAACATTTAAAAATATGTAAGTTATTCATGAACTTAATAAAAGAAAAAAAATAAAAATTAAATAAAAAAAAATATTTGTTTAATTTTTTTATAAAAAAAATATGGAAAGGCTTAAACGAGTTTTGACTATCTATTTACAAATATGTACGGGCTTGGACAGAATTTGAAACTCATATTTTGGATCGAGCTTTGATAAATATATATGATATTAATACTATACTTAAATCTGATACAAATCCAATCTGACCCAACCTGTAAACACCTCTACCATCTTTCATCCGTGCACCTAAAATAAAATCACGAAATGTAATATCCTCATTCGTTTTCTTCTAAAACAAAAACCATAGAATTATACAACACAATATTACTAACCCTAATAATAATATAATATGATACCCCACATTAGACCTGCTCAATGTTTGATTATTCACCCAATCCTTAAGGCTCGTACATATTTAGAAAGGTTTGTACAAAAATTTAGGTCCGAAATATGAGTTTGGGCAAAAAAATGAGATCCGTTTAAAAATGGGCTAGGTTTTGGCTCCAACAATCAAGGCCCGAGCCCGAGCCCGGCCTGACCCGACCCATTTTTCATTTATATAATATAATATTTTTATATATTATGTAATTTATATCATATAAAGAATAAATATATATAATATTATAATATAAACATTTAAAAATATGCTAAGTTATCCATATTTTAAAATTTAATTAAAAAAGAGATAAAATTATTAAAAATTAAATTAAAAAATATTTATTTAATTTTTTTTAGAAAAAAAATATGGGAGGGCCAAACGGGCTTGGATTATTTATTTACAAATATGAACAAACTTGGACAAAATTTGAGATTCATATTTTGAATCAAATTAAACTTAAATAAATGTACGTGATGTTGATATCATATCTCAGCCGATCGACCACTACCCACATTGTCCCATGTTGACTTTCCGTTACTTTCTCCCAATTTATTTTTTCTTTTCAAATTCTTAAACACAGCTCATAATTACTAGCCATAATAATATCATCAAACTTCTAGTCTCTCCACGACTATCCATCTGAAAACATTGAAACAAGTGTTTTATTTTTCCTTGGTAATAACTAGACGTATTAATTGGCGGGTCGAATTAGTTTTTGGATCAAGTAATCAATTCGGATCTTAAATTTTTTGATCATTTCGAATTTGGGTTATTCAAGTTTGATATTCGAATTATTCGGATTTAAATTATTTCGGATTCGAATTTGACACTCGAGTTATTCGAGTTCGGATCATTTGGGCTCAATTTATTAATTTTAAAATCAAATCAGATTAAATTTAAACAAATTATTAGATCGAATCAGATTTAATTAAAATTTATTGAAATATAGAAAATAAATATAGACATTGTAATTTTTAGTTTAAAAATAAATATCTATCCAACCTGTTTTTTTTTTTTTTTGTATTCGAACATAATTCAATATTTTTTTTTTTCAAAATTGAATATCTGTTTTACTTAAATGAGTATTATTGTATACCTGAATCGTTATCCCAATTAATTTACATATTTGTAAATGTACTATTATAACGAAGTGTACAAATCATTATAATACAATACACATATCAATGACCTATTGTATATACTTTTAGAAAATCACATGATAAAACTTTAGTAAATTATAAATATAAAATAAAAAACAACACATTTACTGTAAAAATAAATGTATATAATTTGATCTAAATTACATGATAAGATATTATTATAACATAATGTACAAATCATTATGATAAATATGTACGTATAATTCTTAATAATCTATTTTGTATACTTTATTCTAAATTACACGAGAATAAATTATATTTTTAAAATAAAAATAATATTTTTATTTTAAATAATATGTATAACGATAAAAGGATGTTTTAAGATTATTATAATTATATACATGACAATTAAAATAAATAATTTATTTTAAATCTTGTTATAAGATTATCGTAAATAATATAGCATTTTATTAATTTATTTAAGAGCTTATTATATATTTAAAAGACTATTTTAATTTTTGAATAATTATCTTAAAGTCTTAAACAATTAATTTAATAAAGTTATTACGATAATAATACAACAAACTTATTTATAAAAAAAATACAATAAACTTCCTATTTTTCTAATAACGATTTGATTTAAAATCAAGATACAACCAATTGATTAAAATCTTAATTTTTAATACCCTAACATTTTATAATAACACCAAATTTCTTTTTCATTTTCTAATTTTTCTTACAATTAGTGCATACTTTTTCTAAAATAGTAATTACAATATATAAATAAATAAAATTAAGATCATTTCAGGTTAAGTGTTCGAGTCATTCCGAATTCGGATTAATTTGGATTCGGATCATTTCGGATTCGAATTGGATTAAATTTGGGTTGTTGGCTTTTCTGATTGAATAAGGTTCGAGTGAATTTTTTAGATTCGAGTCAGAATTCACGGTTATAATAATAACCTTTTCCTTTATAAACTAAACATTTAAAATGGTTTGCGGCTGATCTTGTTTTTATGTATCATAGGCAACTTATTTGTTATTTCTAATGTTAGAAAGTTAGTTTAGTGGGAGTTTGCAAACCATCTGTTTGATGTAATGCTTAAGGTATGTTTCTCTCCGCTTCAAATTTAAATGGTTTTTGGAGAGTATTGAGAGTTGGGTAATCTTTTTCTCGCTATAATCTCGTTCTATTAAACACTAGCAACTTTGTTCATTTGCTGATTGTTTCTTGTTCTAAGTTCTATATCCCAGGATAAATTCACTGCCTGAGCTTACCAACAAAAATATCTTCACATTAAAACTCCCCAAAACAGCTTCATTTAAAGAAAAAAAAAATTTCTAAATCGGCATCAAAGGTGGACGATTTCTTTTTCCATTCGTTTAAATCTTTCTTTTTACTCTTGAAATTCCTTTTTTTATTTTTTTATTTATCATTTTTTATAGATAATTGGTATGGAGCTTGAAGAAGTGATAGAAACTTGCTATTAGCAGTTCAAGGTTTTAAAGTTTGAAAATGGGTAAGATGTGGCTCTCTAAATAAGCGGGTAATAGTATCCTGACTATATAAGCTACTGCCCCTAGCATTGCTCTGGAGGTTTAGGAACGAAAAAAAAAATAAAAAGAAGAAAAGACAATGTTTCGCGCCAGAAGTGCTTGTGCTCGATTCTTAACCCATTTCAAGAGAAGACCCTTTTGCAGCACCATCAAAGACGGCAACAATAACAAGAACAACAACAAGGAAACATTTGATGGCAAGATTGAATCAAATGTGAGCACTTTCAATGAGTCGTATCGTCAGCTTGACAATCTCGACTTTATGACGGCTGCTAAGATCCTCTTCACTCATCCTCCAAAGAAAAAGAAATTTGGGTATTACTTTTATTTTCTCCAACTTTATTTCTTGAATTCTTTAAATGGATTTGACTTTTTTAACAATTGGTTTCGAGAATTTTTTTGAGTGATTCTTGGTTTGAGTTGTCTGTGGCATTTCTCCGAACATGTTTCCTTCTTTGGTGTTTGCCTTTCTTTCTTATGAAATTTGATGCTTAAAATGGTTAATTTCTGTTTTAGCATTGGTTGCTTTAGTAGTTTAGTGGTAGACATAAAAATCAGGAATTATACAATTGAATGTGATGAGGAAATTGATAAGACATACAAGTTCCTTGGCAAGCAGAATACATGATATGGTTTGCACCTTGTTGTTCTCCTCAATTCCACATTTTAGTGTAAGATATTCTGCTTTTTATCATTAAAAAATTAAATGGGTTCCATTTGGTTTCCTTGATAACTTAATAGTTCTTCCATTCAATGCAAACTTTCCGTGATATAGCGTCTGCGAAATTTTATTCTGCTAGACCCTTTCCATATTAGACATTCTTGTTCTTGTTCAATACTCTGGATGAGTTGTAGTCCTTTATGTTACTCGGATTCGATGTGAGTGTCGGACACGGGTATATTCAAAATTTTCCAAGATTTCTATGTATTTGGAGGGTCCTTTTAGGATCATATCCCTATGCCCATGTCTGGATATGCGTCGGATACGGATGTGGGACATGGGTATTTAAAGAAAAATGGAGAGTCGGAACAACATAGGCAGTCCTTGCATTACTCATGAAGTTCTCAAAGTCAGCATATCTTTAATCTGAGAGGGCAAGATCTTTTAAAATGATGTCTATGAAGTGAAAGCATCTACTTATCTCATAATTGGTACTTTAGTTAACTTCTTGGCATCTTTATGCAGTTGTTGGGGTTTATTCTTACATATTTCTTAAATTTTCTTTCAGGATAGATTTCCATTTGGTACAGCTCTTCTTTGCCTGCATGCCTTCATTGGGTATCTCAACTAACAAGTTTAACATCTGCCCATTTATATTGGAATATCTCTTGGTTTAGTGCTGCTATCAAAAATAACATTTTTTTTTTGGTAACAGCTGTGTACTTGGTAGCTCAATATGCTCACTATGAAATGAGGAAAATGGAAGCGGTAACTAAGTTTTCCTTTTTTTCTTATGCTTTCTGCTTTGAATAGGTTTCCATGATTATTTCATCCTCATTGTGTCTCTCTATGTTACTTGGACTCGGGTGTGAGTGTCGGATACGGGTATGTGTCCGACACGGGTATGTTCAATTTTTCCTATGTTTTTTCATATATTTGGAGGGTCCTTGAAGGATCATATCCCCATACACATGTCCGGATATGCATCGGACATGGGTGTCGAACACGGATACTTCAAGAAAAATGAAGAGTTGTAGCAACATAGGTGTCTCTTGCTATCTGTGAACTCATTTTTTCACCTATGGCTCTTTCTTTCGCCTCAGGAGCTGGAGGAGAAAAAGAAGCAAGAAGAAGAAGCAAAAAGGAAGCAAGAAGAAGAAGAGAAAAAGAAGCAAGAAGAAGAGGAGAAAGCTAAAGAGGTGGAACAAATTGCAACTGATCCAGAGCTTTTGGAGGTAAAAGTGAGACTAGGTAAACTAGAGGAGGCAGTAAAGGAAATTGTTGTTGAATCAAAGAAACAATCAGAAGGCAGCATAACTAAAAGTCAGGAACCAGGTGAAGACGAAAGTAAATCAGAGTCTAGTAGTTCCATGGAGCAAGACAAGGTTACTAAACAAAAATCCACTGAACAAATACCAAGCACTGATCCAGGCAAAGTAAGAAGTGTGTCACCAGTTTATGATGCTTCCCAAAAGGATCAAAAGGGTGCGAACCGGATTGGAGGACCTTCTCAAGATGCCAAAAGATGATGAAGAGCCTTTCTGGTATAAGAACATAACTTCCATTGAATTCTTACAAGATTTTTTTGTTTTGTTTAGCAAAGCGTACAGCTCTTGCACTAGGATATAATGGGTGCTTGCCTCTCTGCAGTGGCGTAGGTGATGAAGATAGGTTATCAGTTCACATCTATGTTACTTAGACTCAGGTGTGAGTGTCGGATACGGGTATGTGTCTGACACGGGTATGTTCAATTTTTTCTAAGTTTTTTCATATATTTGGAGGACCATATACATGTCTGAATATGTCCTTGGAGGGTCATATTCGCATACCCATGTCCGAATATGTGTCGAACACGGGTACTTCAAGAAAAATAAAGAGTCGGAGCAACATAGGTTCACATTGCTTATAAGGGATGTAGATGTGCATAAATTGCATCCTTCTCTCTCCTTGAGAAAACTTTTTCCTGCTTTTGATAGCTAAGAAATATTTTATCAGAGTTCTTCTGCTCCTGTCTCCTGATCAAGGCCACTGTTTTCAAAGTTGAACTTGCAAAGCATATTGCCTGTTTTATTCCAATTTCTTCAAGTTTTTTTGATTCAAACCATGAACTGGACACACTGTTTTCTGCTTCATTCCTTTGATACCTTTTTATCTTTGTCTAGTAAAAACTCGGCATATACGACCAATAGTTCCATTTATGGACATTGTGGAAGAAAAAGAAGAGTAGGAAGTTGTATTAAATATTAAAACATGAAATTATGTGCATTCTCCTATAGAGGTTGCCAAAATGAGAGTCTCTTGGAGATTGTCAGAGGAATGCTTGCTTGCAGTGTGAGGCTGTGAGTATGTGCATCTCTTGCCCATGTGCGCATGCACATGGAATTAGAATTCAGAAATGTATCCTGCATGGGGTTCGAGCAGGAGGTTTTACTGCACAGAGTAGGATGATAATGGAGCGGACCAGGGTGGGGATTGTCTTATCCATTTTTGTTTCGTTTTCGTGTGGATGTTGAAATATTACTACCACTTCTGCTTCCATGAATGTCGGTTACATCTATAACCGTTCTATCCGCTCCATCTAGAGATGCTCATGGGCCAAGCCGGGCCGTGGCCTGGAAAAAATATTTTTCTCTTGCCCAAGCCCGTTTCGGGCTAGTCTCGGAAGCCCATTTCACTATTCATAAATTATTAAAATATTTAAAAATCATTTTTATATTAATATTTTTATATATTTTATAATTAAATTTAAATAAAAAAAATATTTTTTATTATTAAATAGTAATTCGGGCCGGATCGGGTCGGGTTGGCCCGGATTACAAATATTCTTACCCAAGCCAGGCCTTTGAGTAGGTGCTTCATCCCACTTTTATTAATTATTTTAATATTATAAAAATATTATAATTTATTCATGAATATAATTTTAATATATATAATAATTCTTTAGTATAATATACATATTGTTATCAGATTTCAATACACAAATGCACGCTATTGCAAACAAATAATAAAGTGGAAGTAAAGTGTTGTACCCACGAGGAATTGAATATTAAATTTGTTAAATACTAAAATTAAAACAGTTTAATCTTATCCAAATAATTAATTGAAACTAAATTAAAGAAAATACTAAAATAAAGAAAAGCAAATAAAAATTGGATTAAAGTCAATGGAGAAAAACTTAGGATTACAATTTTCCTCAACACTTCGCTTGGATGTCTTTTACCTCTTAATTTAATTAATAATCTTGAGTTGTTAATCTAGAGTTCTAATATATTTTATAAGCATATGTCGATGGTCTTATAAAAATATATCTCTTAACCAATTAACTATATGTCTATGATAATTGAATTTAAAAGAAACTCATTAAGCTTAGACTCTAAAAGTGATTACACATGACACGTAAGTGTATGTCTATCATACATGGAGATCAATTCATCCTAATAAATGAATATGAAACATGTGTTATGCAATCTATGTCTAACACTAAACTCCCTATGTCTAGTTGTATTTAGGTTAACAAATCAGTTTAATTGGTGATCAAGCAATTAAAACCATTAAGTACAAGAATGCATAAACAACTCAAATATCATTAATTCAAATTAGAGAATAAAATAATACCAACTATGTGTTGAGTTCCATTGCAATCTTAGAAAGGGAATTTAGTTCATGCTTGACATTGAAAACAACAACTAAAGGAGTTTCACCAACATCAAATTACAAGAAAATAAAAGAAGATTAAGGAAGAAGAAAAAACTAAAGGTTTTCAGTTATTCAGTCTTCTAGTTTCCAAAACTGTTCTTGGCTTCTTGCAAGATGGTGGTGGCTGCTCTCCTTTTTTTTTTTTTATAACTAAAAACAAAAATTGACTAAGAAGCTAAAATAAAGTCTAAGGGTTCCTATTTATAGAGCCTTGAAAGCCTGAAGAAGGGAAACTTAGTGGCCAAGTAACTGCCTCCAGCTTGGGCTTTCCATATATGAATTGAGCTTTTCCTTCTAGCTTTAGGACTCTACAAAATTACAAAAGACATTAATTAATAACTAAAATAAAACATAAAATAAATAAATAAAACTAAATAAGAAATAAATAAAAATAACTAAAAATAATAAATTAATAGTTTAAACTACAAGGACTTAGCTATTTTAAAAGCACAAAATAGAATTAAATAACTCTATTTTATAGAGTTATCACACCCCCAAACTTAAGATTTTGCTAGTCCTCGAGCAAAATTAAACAAAACAAAACAAACTAAATAAAAAAACGAAATAAAGCAAAGCTAAAGATGAATGCACTTAACTAATGATTTCCTTAATTTTTCCTTAAAAGCTATCTCAAAATCTCAATTCAAAGTAAAACACAAACATAATCTAACTTTATAATTCAATTCAATCGTATGTTTCATGCTTGAATGGATTTCCAGTGTGTGTGTGAATAATCTATTGACAAATCATTGCATGCAATTCGAATAAGTTTATGTCAATGCAAAATACGAATTATAGTACTAGATTCTCGTATGTTGATTAAGTAGGTCTTTATTAAGCTTGTAATGTAAGGCTAGGGTCAAGGTATGATAAAGGATATATTTCGGTTAAATTCACCCATAGATACTTTACATTTTTATCAGGATTTTTGAGAGCCATAGTCTTTTCCTCAAATTACATTCTCCATTCTTTCTTTGAATACACTTCCTTTTTAATTTACCAATTTATTCACTTTTTTTTTATTCACCACCAATTCATCCAAATTCAATATGGCTCATAATTATTTTCTGTAATATCATCACATACCTATGTAGTGAGGGTTAATCATGGTTTTACTTATTTGGCTAGGCTAAAAGATGTGAAAATCAAAGAAAATAGATATATATATATATATATCAATTAGGCTGAAAAAGAGGTAGACTGAGGATATTAATGTCCAAAGGTAGGCTCGAAAGGCTCAAAACGATCCAAAGATGACCTAAATCACTTCCTTAACTTAGTGTTGTCTAGGATTTCGCCTCGAGAGAGAATCAAACAAATTCTAGGTTCTAGACATAATTGCAATTCACAACAACATAATCAGTCTTTAAATAAGCAATACAAATCTAAGCAAGAGATTAAGTGTTCAATTTGTTAAAAATCACATCCTAACATGAAACTAACAAAAGAATTTAACACAAATTCTTCTCATGCTTATGTTGTTCCCAAGAATCAAGATAAATCAATGACTAAAAATTCATCATTGGATAAGGATTTCATCATGTCAAAGTGCGTCATATCTAAAACTTTTTTATTTTTATTTTTAAACTCCTAAACATAACATAATAAAACTAAAAACAAATAATAAAAAAAACAAAACATAATAACGAAAAACAAATAAATACCCCCCAAACTTAAATCAAACATTGCCCTCAAGGTTGGAAAAATTAAAAGAGTAAAAAGAAAAAAAAAAACTCCCATGTCATTGAAGAAAATTCGAGAGAGCTCTAATCTTCCTCTTCTTCTTTCGCTGCCTGGGTAGCCAAAGGTGTTGGTGGTGGTGGCATAGTGGGATAATGGGTCATGTCAGTACCCATATGACGAACAAGATGGATTAGTTGCTCAACAGTTTTGAAGCATTCAGTTTGACGTGCATGATAGGCAAGGGGGTGCGTATTTTGGAGTTCAAGTCTGGTTATGCGTTCTGCCAAGGTTGAGGATGAACTTGCACCAGGTCCGGATGGGGGACGGTCAATTTCTCGGGTCAGACGATACATAATAGTGTCATCAATGGGACCCTTAGGATGTAGCAACTCTTCACCATTATCCCATCGGACACCAGCCTGGTCACATAGCCGAGTAATTAAGGAGGGGAACCGTAGGTCTTCCCATGGTGTTCTGACACTATGCATTACGGCCCTGTAGATAAGCTGCCCGATGTCAATCGATTTGCTTGTAGTAATAGCATAGAGCAGGATTGCTCTATCTTTGGTGACATCGCTAACATGCTTACATGGAAGCATATTGGCTGCTAGAAAATGTATCCACACCTTAACCTCTTTATCCAGTGTATTGGTCTTGAACGATACAAGCTCCCCTTTTGATATTTTCCAAGTAGTCCCCTGTGGCATAAATGTGTTGTGACTATAGTCATGTCAATGTGGCATTCAAATACCGACTAAAGTCATCATCCACAATATTCGGTGTCTGATAATATTGATAATTGTCTGGGGATCAAACAGTACTAGACATCCTCGGATAAAAATCGTATCACCACTTGATTCGACCGCATTAACATAAAATTCTCTAACCACTGGTATCACGACGGATTGCGGTGGAGCACAAAATTTATGCCAATTTCATAAATTAATTACCTATTGATACTCACGATGACGCGGATCAAGATTCAACCCCCTCTCCAGAATAGGGCTTTTTTGTACGAGAGATTGGGTATGCCGTAACAATGCCGCTTCCGACACAAACTTGCTACTAACAAAAGTCGGAGTACTAGTGCTTGCTTTTAATTTCTTCTTGAGTCCCATGCAATAATTCTAAGTTTGTTAATATCAACCAAGTTCAACAAGTATCCTCAAGCAAACTAATAAATTCTTCCAAAATTTTCCACCAAATTTTCTACTCAACCAATTTATAATTCTAGATAAATCACCACCAAAAACCAAACCCCAATTTAATCACTAAAAAATGCTTCAATCGTCAATAAAATTCAACAAAACCCACTCCAAAATTTTGAATATTTCTCCATAATTTTCACAATTTTCTATAATTTTTTCCAAATACTCAAAATAAACCAATCAACAATAACCACCAATTTTGATTTTCAACCCACAACAACCAATAAATATCAACCCAATCCACAATTGATGCAAAAACAATCTTCAACACCAAAATCTCAACCAAGAATCAACCAAATATGAAGAAAAAGTGAAAACTTACTTGAAGAGATTAGAACTTGGGTGAGAAATTCCCTTGCTTGAAGGTTTGGAAGAGTGGGTGAATGGATTGTGTATAAGAATGGGTAATTTTGTTGGGAAAGAGTTGGGAGAGATGAGATTGTACAGAGATGAAGAGTTAGAGAAGAAGAAGAATTGGGAGATTGTTGGAGAAAAGGAGAGATGAGATTCTAGAGAGGTTTTGTGTTTATCTGAGAGAGGAGAGTGGCTAAAAAATTTTTTGTCCATAAATCGGAGCCGAGTTTCTGCCTCTAAGGCAATTTTTTTTTTATTTTCAGGGGGTCGCGGCGCTGATTTACGGACAATTTTTTTTTTAATTTTTATGGAGCCGTTGTGCCAACTTTCTGTTTCTAATTTTTTTTTTGGGAGTCGCGGCGCTGGGCCTCGGCTCCAAGTTTCTGCCTCCAAGGGAGCCGCAGCGCTAGTTTTTTTTTTTTTTTTTTTAAAACCTGCAAAAAATTAAAATGATATTAGTCAAATAAAGTTGAAACCAAAAAATAAAATAAAAAAATAAATTAAAATTAAAATTGAAATAAGAAAAATCAAAGAGTAAAGATTAGAACTTGGGTTGCCTCTAGAGGTGGCAAAATGAACCCGAACCCGAAAACCCGCCCAGGGAAACCCGAACCCGAACCCGCCCAAACCCGATTGGACCAAAAAGTCAAAAACCCGAACCCGAAAAAACCCGAACCCGAATGGGTCCGAACCCGAATGGACCCGAACCCGAATGGGCCCGAACCCGAATGGACCCGAACCCGAATGGACCCGAACCCGAATGAGCCCGAACCCGAATGAGCCCGAACCCGAATGGACCCGAACCCGAGACCGGCCCGAACCCGAACCCGAATTTAATACTAAAAATAAAAATAATCAAATTGCAATTATTTTTTTTTTTACAAAGCAATAACTTTAATTATTAATTTTATTCTAATTTTTTTAATAATTTAATTAAAATTTAAAATTTAATATATATATTATATATATATATATGATGATGATGATGAAATAATAATTTTATCAAAAAGTAAATTATATTTTGTACTTATAAGTTATAACTTTAACGTCTCATATCATGATGAATTTACAATCTAAATATTTTAAATTCTTGAAAATTTTAGAAATGTGAAAAAAAATTTGACAATAACTCAATTATTCTTTAAAGGTAAAAAAATGTGACAATAATTCAATTATTTTGGCCTTTTGGGTTATACTTATACGGTTAGGTTAGGGTGGGTTTAATTGGATTATGGCTTTCATGGGATTTTATTTTAGCGGGTGAGTTTAATGGGGTTTTGGGTTTTATGGCCTTTTGGTTTTGGGTATATTTATTATATATTAATAAATAATCATATTAATTATATTTTTATTACGTATAATTTAAATATAAATTATATTTTTTAGTACTACTTTATAATTTATACTTTATACTGATGAAAAAAATATAAGTACTCGATAGATATATATATATATCTTGACTATAAGCATAAATTTTTTGCATTTTATAAGTATATAAACGAATAGATGAAGGCCAGAATTTATTTTTAAAAGTTTTTTATTTTATAGTGAATATAAATTATAATGTATTTATATTTTGAAATTCGAGTTCATCAAATCAATTATTTTAAATATCAATATGATTAATTTATAATATATCATATTTTTTATAATAAATTATTTCAAAATTTGATTTTATATAACAAATTAATTTCTTATTCTTTTGGTGCTAACAAATATTAAATTTAAAAAATAAATATAATTAAAAATATCATATAATAGCAAAAGTATAAAAATAATAATAAATTAATAATTTGTTTTTAGATATAAATATTTAAATTACGTAAAAATGATTACATCTAATATAAAATAAAATGATGTAAAACATACCCGAACCCAGACCGAACCCGAACCCGAACCCGAATGGGCCCGAACCCGAATGAGCCCGAACCCGAATGGGCCCGAACCCGAATGAGCCCGAACCCGAATGAGCCCGAACCCGAATAGACCCGAACCCGAATAAGCCCGAACCCGGATGGACCCGAACCCGAATAAGCCCGAACCCGAATGAACCCGAACCCGAATAAACTCGAACCCGAATGAACCCGACCCGAACCCGCCCGAACCCGCCCAATTGCCACCTCTAGTTGTCTCCCAAGAAGCGCTTGATTTATAGTCGTCGGCTTGACTATCTCGAGCTCATTCTGGATCGGCTAAGATGATGGAGGATGTTTGGCGATCAATATCGCCTCCCCAGTAATGCTTGAGTCGTTGCCCATTCACTTTAAAGTTGAGATTGGCCTTTTCATCGATTAACTCGACTACTCCATAAGGGAATACTCTTGTGATTTTGAAAGGGCCGAACCGAATATAGGCTAGGGCATTTGAGAATTCAAAAATTCTTTCAAGCAAAATGATAAATATGAGGAAACTCTTCAAGTTAAATAATACTTAATCAAAATGGACATTTAAAGAACGTAATGTAGGCTAGGGCTTGGGTTATGAAAGAATGGATAATTTGGACCAAAATATGTGTTTAAAGGTAATGAAACCAAGGATCGTTTCTTTTCATGAGACATTCATCTATTCTGCTTCTCATAACATTTCATATTTTCCTCTTCATTTGCTTATCTTTTTTTTTTTTTTTTTTTGAAGGGACTTCAAAACTTTGGAACTCAATTAACTTTAACATTTGTCCCATGACATAAGGTATTTTTCATTGTTGAGAAATAAGAGTCATTCACTCATGCTTCTCTAAAGAGATATTTCTTCATCTTTGCCCCCCAGTGTGGAGGGTGATTTTAGTCAGGGTTTTATTCAAAAAATAATAATTTAATAGGCTCAAAAGGGGTGGCAAAGGATAATTTTTCAATTTGTGAAAGGAATATGAAAGATGATCATTTCTCATGTCAAGTATGAATATTTTCATTGAAGAGCAATCCTTAGGGGAATAGATAATCAAATTTTCATTTTGTCATTTGAATTTCTCATATGCATGATGTCACAATCAATTTTTTTTTTTTTTTTTGCAACTCATGTCCAAGATTTATCATCTCAATATGCCATCTAAGTGAAGGCCCAATCTAACAATTTTCTTCTCAAAGTATACTCTAGTTGTTCATGCAGTTTGCACAAGTTAGAATGGTGTGCAAAGATACTATGAACATCGGGTAATTTGGCTTCTTGGTAATCATGCCCCAAGATGTAGGCAAAGGATAACTTTGGGTGAAAAGGTATGTTGCTCAAGTCAAGGCTTTCAAGAAAATTGGAAAATATGGCCTTTAAGGTAATTTTGCTCCATATGCAAGTAAAAGACCAACCTTTGGGAAAGGAATTGAAAAAGTTTGAGCATGGTGAAAGAATTTAGGGACATGTGTTTGAAGTTCTAGATAGCTTTGACACTTTATCGAACTACCAAAATCAAGATTCTTCAAGATAGTGCCTCATGCATTGATTTTCCCAAAACATGTTTTGCAAATTAATCATCCATTTTCATTGCTTTTTGCCTAGATGAAGAAACATTGTCATTTTGGTTTTATTTCATGGTCACAAGGAAAAAGGTTCATGGAACTTTTCAAACTCTTTTTAACCCTTGAGTGGCTTAACCTGCAACTAAACTGGACATGGTAATGAGTTGCAAAGTTCGTTCCTAGAAAGTAATCACCAATTTTATTTAAGATCGAAGACATTTTTTATTTGAGAATAAAAGATGAATCATGCGACATTACATTGACGAAACTATCAAACAACTAATCATTGAAAATGTCATGCCTAGGAAAATGAAATGAAAACTTCAAAATCTTTGAATTATCCTTATTGAGTATCCAAGGTGACATTTCCAATCTTTAAATCTCAAGTTTCCACTATTCCATGACTTCTAAAGTCAAAGTGCCATCATTGACGAGACCTTCAATCTTTTCCTTTAGTTGCCTACATTTTTCAGTTGAATGTCCAATTGCCCCCACGTGATAATCACATTTGCTGTCAGGATCATAACTCCTCGCTGAGGGATTTGGAGTTGTCTTCATAGGCACGGGGGTAAGGTACTGGTTCTTTATTAGCAACGACAAAAGATCAGGAATTGGGATTGAAAATTTCTCCTGACTGTTCCTTGGTTGTCTTTGGGGAACAGGCCTAGATGCAGGTACAAAGGTAGGAACTGACACAATCTTAGGTGTTTGAGGAAGAAAATTTGGTTGGTAGGATAAGGACTTGAAGAGACATTGTTCATGGTAGGGTAATAAGGTCGATATATAGGGTATGGATGATATGTAGAAAAACCTCCCACCTGTTGCCCCCCGTAAATCACAGCTTGGGCATCTCTTTCTTCTTTTTTAGGGGCCTCACTTTTCTTTGCATCAGATGTCTCTTCAACTCTAAGCTTTCCACTATTTATGGCATTCTCTATGATTTCTCCAGAAATCACCATATCAGAAAAATTCTTAGTGGCATTCCCAATCATCCTGTCATAGTACGGAGCTCGGAAGTGCTAACAAATAACATGGTGGTTTCCTTCTCCATGAGGTGGTTGGACCTGGGCAGCAGCATCTCTCCACCTCTGGGCATATTCTTTAAAGCTTTCAGTAACTTTCTTCTCCATACTTTGTAAGGAAAGACAATCAGGAGCCATATCAACGACATGTTTATATTGGGTGATGAATGCCCTTGCTAGTTCATTCCATGAGCAGATGCGGGTTTTATCCAATTTGACATACCACCTAGCAGCAGACCCAGTGAGACTATCTTGGAAGATATGTATCAACAACTTGTCATCACGTGTATGAACATCTATCTTTCTACAATACATGGTGACATGGGTTATCGGACATTTGGTCCCATCATATTTTTCAAATTCAGGAGTTTTGAACTTGGTGGGATGACCACATTAGGCACCAAGGAAAGCCCAACAGCATCCATGGAACCATAGAAGTCTATTCCTTTAATAGCTTGGAGATTTTCTTCTAAGAGATCCATATATTTAAAACTCAGGTCATTTTTCACTTCTGGAGAGCTTATCTTCAACTTTTCTTGCTCTTTAAGATCATCAAAGTTGGGGACTTGGACTGGAGTTGATGACTTTTCCTCTGGGACGAGAATAATATGCCCTTGAAATTGAATATGACTTATAGTTGATGGCATGCCAAGGTATGCATATGGGTACCCTCTATTGATCGATACTTGTTGTGGTTGTGCCCCTTGAGATGTTTGAGCTTGAAATGGACTGAAACCAGGCGGATATAGAGGATTTTCATCATTTGGTGGTGGATTCTTGACTTATTCTATTGTTTATCTCCCTTTATTCAGATTCAACAACAGATCTATCATCTTGGCCAACTGTTCTTGCATTTTTTCTTATGCCTTTTCCATTTCGTTCATCTTAGCTGCCTGTTCCTTTGCCATTGCTTTAGTTTGTGAACGAGTATAGTAAGAACGACCTAGAATCTCTGATGGTTTGAGCTATCTTTGAACCCTTTTTTATCACAATTTTAAAAATTTAGGCCTCATGATGTTATATAGTGCACATGTATGTGTTGTCGATTTTCACCACCAAGTGCACGTATCGTAACAAGTAATAAAGTGAAAGTAGAGTGTCGAATCCACGAGGAATTGCTACTAAATTCGCTAAGTGCTAAAATTAAAATAACATAATCTTATCTAAACAATTAAATAAATATGGTAATTAAAAACTAAAATTAAAAGAAACTAATACTGAAAGCAAGTAAACTAAAAAGATGAATTCAATCAATTAATAAAAGCCTAGGATTACAACTTCCCTCAACACTTTGCTTGAATCTCTCTCTATATCTTCACTTGATTAATGATCCTGAGTTGTTAACCTAGAGTTCTATCTTATTTATAAGGATCTTCCGATGGTCTCATAAAAATATCCTTTTTAACCAATTAACTATATTCCTATGATAATTGAATTTAAGAAGAACTCATTAAGCTTAGGCTTAACAATGGTTACACATGACAAGTAAGTGTTTTCATACCCTACTTGCAGATCAATTCATCATAATAAATGAATATGAAACATGTTTCATTCAATCCATGTCTAACACTAAACACCCTTTTCCAAGTTGAATTTAGGTTAACAAATCAATCTAATTGGTGGCCAATCAACTAGAAGCATTAAGAACAAGATGGAACAAACAATTCAACAAACTATGTGTTGAGTTCCATTGAAATCCTAGTAAAAGAAAATTAGTTCATGATAATTAATGAAAACAAATATTCAAATAGTTTCACCATCATCAACAACACAAGAAAAATAAAGAAGATAAATGAAAAAAGAGAAAACTAAGAGTTGTCAGTTCTTGAATCTTGAATCTTCCAATCTTCTTGAGAGAATTTGATGGAAACTATCTTCTTGAGAGAGAATTAGGTTTCTAGGTATCCCATCCTCTTTATTCTGACCTAAAAGATTCTTATTTAAAGTGTCCAAGGCCTCTTGGAGTCCAAAACTTCGCTCCCAAGCAAACAGGTAAGTTTTTTTGTGTTTTTTACTTTTTTTTTTGTTTTTTAGAGTTGCAAACAATAGCTAGGCGCCGCGGTGCCAAAATTCTGCCTGATCTCCTGGTTCTGTCATTTTCACGAACTTCGTCAGTTGTTTTGACTGGGCAAATCTTGTCCGATTTTGACACGCCTTATACTGTTGGAAAGGTATGGAAGTCACTTCAAAAGTCAAGAAGGGAGTTTTCTCATTTGAAGTCTTAAGATCAAGTTTTTCTTGAAAGAAGCTCCGGAGGTCGAATCTGCCTGCTCATTAGTTTGCACCGTTTTTTATCGTTTTGCACCACGAAGCTCCAGATCACTTTGGACCTAAAAAAACACATAAATAAAAACTAAATAACTATTTTGAACATAAAATGGATAATTAAAATAAATATAAAAACATTTATAACTAATCAAATCTTAATAAAATCCTCAAGGACTTAGCCGATTCAAAAGCATAAAAGATGGCAAAATAACTATATTTCCTAGAGTTATCACACCCCCAAACTTAATATTTTGCTACTCTCGAGCAAAATAAAACTAAACACACTAACTAAATAAATTGACTCAAAACATCACTCAAGATAAATGCACTCAAATAATGATTTCTTAATTTTCGTCAAAAGTTATCTCAAAATCCTGATTCAAAGTAGAACATAAACATAATCCAAATCTATGATTCAATTCAATCGTAAACTTCATGCTTGAATGGATTTTCAGTGTGTGTGTGTATAATCTCTTCGCAAATCATCACATGCAATCTAAATAAGTTTATATCAATTTAAAATATGAATTATAATACTAGATTCTCATATGTTTGCTTTTCATCTCTCTCTCCACTAATGTAGACTAACACTTTGTCAAGGATCAAGTAGGTCTTTATTAAGCTTGTAATATAAGACTAGGGTCAAGGTATGAAAAAATGATATATTTCAGTTAAATTTACCCATAGACACTTTACATTTTTATTAGGATTTTTAAGAGCCATAGTCTTTTTTCTGAAATTACATTCTTCATTCTTTCTTTGAATACACTTTCTTTTTGCTTTACCAATTTATTCACTTTTTTTTTTTTCAATTCTGTTTTCTGTTCTTCGTTTTCGAAGAACCATAACGTTTTTTTTTATTCACCACCAATTCATCCAAATTCAACATGGCTCATAATTATTTTCTGTAATATCATCACATGCTTATGTAGTGAGGGTTAATCATGGTTTTTCTTATTTGGCTAGGCTAAAAGATGTGGCAATCAAAGAAAATAGATATATATCAATTAGGCTGAAAAAAAGGTAGACTAAGGATATTAATGTATAAAGGTAGGCTCGAAAGGCTCAAAATGATCCAAAGATGACCTAAATCACTTCCTTAACTAGTGTTGTCTAGGATTTCGCCTCGAGAGAGAATCAAACAAATTCTAGGTTCTAGACATAATCGCAATTCACAACAACATAATCAGTCTTTAAATAAACAATGCAAATCTAAGCAAGAGATTAAGTGCTCAATTTGTTAAAAATCACATCCTAACATGAAACTAACAAAAGAATTTAACACAAATTCTACTCATGCTTATGTTGTTCCCAAGAATCAAGATAAATCAATGACTAAAAATTTATCATTGGATAAGGATTTCATCATGTCAAAGTGCGTCATATCTAAAATCTTTTTTTTTAAACTCCTAAACATAACATAATAAAACTAAAAACAAATAATAATAATAAAAAAAAACATAATAACGAAAAACAAATAAATACCCCCCAAACTTAAATCAAACATTGCCCTTAAGGTTGGAAAAATTAAAAGAGTAAAAATAAAAAAAAACTCCCATGTCATTGAAGAAAATTCGAGAGCTCTAATCTTTCTCGTTTTCTTCCTCTTCTTCTTTCGCTACCTGGGTAGCTAAAGATGTTGGTGGTGGTGGCATAGTGGGATAATGGGTTATGTCAGCACCCATATGACGAGCAACAAGATGGATTAGTTGCTCAACAGTTTTGAAGCATTCAGTTTGACGTGCATGATAGGCAAGGTGGTGCGTATTCTGGAGTTCAAGTCTGGTTATGCGCTCTGCCAAGGTTGAGGATGAACTTGCACCAGGTCCAGATGGGGGACGGTCAATTTCTCGGGTTAGACGATACATAATAGTGTCATCAATAGGACCCTTAGGATGTAGCAACTCTTCACCATTATCCCATCGGACATCAGCCTGGTCACATAGCCGAGTAATTAAGGAGGGGAACCATAGGCCTTCCCATGGTGTTCTGACACTATACAGTACGGCCCTGTAGATAAGCTGCCCAATGTCAATCGATTTGCCTGTAGTAATAGCATAGAGCAGGATTGCTCTATCTTTGGTGACATCGCTAACATGCTTACATGGAAGCATATTGGCTGCTAGAAAATGTATCCACACCTTAACCTCTTTATCCAGTGTATTGGCCTTGAACGATACAAGCTCCCCTTTTGATATTTTCCAAGTAGTCCCCTGTGGGCATAAATGTGTTGTGACTACAGTCATGTCAATGTGGCATTCAAATACCGGCTAAAGTCATCATCCACAATATTCGGTGTCTGATAATATTGATTAATTGTCTGGGGATCAAACAGTACTAGACATCCTCGGACAAAAATCATATCACCACTTGATTCGACCGCATTAACATAAAATTCTCTAACCACCGGTAGCACGGTGGATTACGATGGAGCACAAAATTTATGCCAATTGCATGAATTAATTACCTATTGATACTCACAATGACGCTGATCAAGATTCAACCCCCTCTCCAGAATAGGGCTTTTTTGTACGAGAGATTGGGTATGCCGTAACACTGCCGCTTCTGACACAAACTTGCGACTATCAAAAGTCGGAGTACTAGTGCTTGCTATGAATTTCTTCTTCAGTCCCATGATACTAATTCTAAGTTCGTTAATATCAACCAAGTTCAACAAGTATCCTCAAGCAAACTAATAAATTCTTCCAAAACCAAATTTTCTACTCAACCAATTTATAATTCTAAACAAATCATCACCGAAAACCAAACCCAATTTAATCACTAACAAATGCTTCAATCTTCAATAAAATTCAACAAAACCTACTCCAAAATTTTGAATATTTCTCCACAATTTTCTATAATTTTTTCCAAATACTCAAAATAAACCAATTAACAATAACCATCAATTTTGAATTTCAACCCACAACAACCAATAAATATCAACCCAATCCACAATTGATGCAAAAACAATCTTCAACACCAAATCTCAACCAAATATGAAGAAAAAGTAAAAACTTACTTGAAGAGATTAGAACTTGGTTGAGAAATTCCTTTGCTTGAAGGTTTGGAAGAGTGGGTGAATGAGTTGTGTATAAGAATGGGTAATTTTGTTGGGAAAGAGTTAGAAGAGATGAGATTGTAGAGAGATAAAGAGTTAGGGAAGAAGAAGAATTGGGAGATTGTTGGAGAAAAGGAGAGATGAGATTGAAGAGAGGTTTTGTGTTTATTTGAGAGAGAAGAGTGGCTAAAAAATTTTTTGTCCGTAAATCGGCGTCGAGTTTTTGCCTCTAAGGCAATTTTTTTTTTTATTTTCAGGGCATCGCGGCGCCGATTTACAGACAATTTTTTTTTACGGAGCCGTGGTGTCAACTTTCTGTTTCTATTTTTTTTTTGGGTCCAAGTTTCTGCCTCCAAGGGAGCCGCAGCGTTAGGCTGGGGCGCCAATTTTTTTTTTTTTTTTTAAACGTGCAAAAAATTAAGATCATATTAGTAAAATAAAGTTGAAACCAAAAAATAAAAATAAAATAAATTAAATAAAATTAATATTAATATTAAAATAAGAAAAATCAAAGAGTAAAGATTAGAACTTGGGTGTCTCCCAAGAAGCGCTTAATTTATAGTCGTTGGCTTGACTATCTCGAGCTCATTCTGGATGTGCTAAAATGATGGAGGATGTTTGGCGATCAATATCGCCTCCCCAGTAATGCTTGAGTCATTGCCTATTCACTTTAAAGTTGAGATTGGCCTTTTCATTGATTAACTTGACTGCTCCATAAGGGGATGCTCTTGTGATTTTGAAAGGGCCGGACCATCGAGATTTTAGTTTTCCCGGGAATAGTTTGAGTCGAGAGTTGTAGAGTAACACATATTGGCCTGGTTCAAACTGTCGCTCAGTGATCTTCTTGTCATGCCATCTCTTGGTCTTTTCCTATTAAAGCTTGGCATTTTCATAGGCTTGAAGACGAAATTCATCCATCTCATTGAGTTGCAATAGACGTCTCTCTCCTGCTATTTGAATATCAAAATTCAACTTCTTGATAGCCCAATGTGCATTGTGTTCCAACTCTACTAGAAGATGGCAACCAATTTGTAAGGAGACATCCCAATTGGAGTTTTATAAGCCGTCCTATATGCCCACAATGCATCATCCAATCTCTTGGACCAATCTTTTCTAGTTGGGCTGACAGTCTTCTCCAAAATCCTCTTGATTTCTCTTTTAGAGACTTCGGCTTGACCACTTGTTTGTGGATAGTAGGCGGTGGCAATTTTATGCTTGACTCCATATTTAGCAAAGAGGGCTTCAAAATATTTATTGCAAAAGTGAGACCCCTCATCACTAATAATTGCTCTTGGAGTGCCAAAGTGAGTGAAGATATTATTTTCAAGAAGTTTAAGAATCATTGGTTGGCAAGGCTGTTGCTTCCACCCACTTAGATACATAATCAACCGCAACTAGAATGTAAAGATTGTTGTATGAGGAAATAAATGGACCCATGAAATCAATTCCCCATACATCAAAAATCTCTACCTCAAGAATGTTGTTTAGAGGCATCTCATTTCTCCTTGAGATGTTACCCACTCTTTGACATCTATCACATCTGGCAAAAAACTGGTGAGCATCTTTAAAGAGAGTGGGCCAATAAAAACCTGATTGTAGCACTTTTGCCGCAGTACGTTCTCCTCCAAAATGTCCTCCACTGTCCGAAGAGTGACAATGTTGCAAAATATCATCAACTTCTTCCTTGGGTACACACTTTCTAATAATCTGATCATTGCATTGCTTAAACAGGAAATGTTTATCCCAGTAATAATGCTTGACATCATGCAAGAACTTCTTCTTTTGTTGAGAATTTAAATCAGGTGGAAAGATTCTACTTACAATATAGTTCACATAGTTGGCATACCATGGTGATTCCTGTTGAAGAACTAGAAAGAGTTGCTCATCAGGAAAAGTCTCATTGATTTGGATTACATCGCCAACTTGTGCCCCATTATCCAATCTTGATAGATGATATGCCACTTGATTTTTTGTTCCTTTTCTGTCTCTAATCTCTAAATCAAACTCTTGCAAAAGAAGTATCCAACGCATCAAGTGAGATTTTGCATCCTTCTTATCAATCAAGTACTTGATAGCTGAATGATCGGTGTAAACAATGACTTTGGTGCCCACAAGATAAGATCGAAATTTATCAAAAGCAAATACTACTGCAAGCAATTCTTTTTCAGTGGTGGTGTAATTCAACTGAGCATCGGTCATAGTTTTGCTTGCATAGTAGATAGAATGAAATATCTTCTCTTTTCGTTGGCCTAAGATTGCACCAACTGCAAAGTCACTAACATCGCACATGAGCTCAAATGGCAGGTTCCAATCTAGAACAATAATGATAGGTGCTGAAATCAGTATCTCTTTCAATGTCTTAAAAGCTGTTAGACATGTATCATCAAACTTGAAAGGGACATCTTTTTCAAGGAGGTTGCAAAGTGGCTTTGAGATCTTGGAAAAGTCTTTAATGAACCTCCTATAAAACCCGGCATGACCAAGAAAACTCAGAATACCTTTGACAGAGATTGGAGGTGGGAGCTTCTCAATTGTTTCAATCTTTGCTTTATCTACTTCAATCTATTAGAAACTTGATGTCCTAAAACAATGCCTTCTTGAACCATGAAGTGGCATTTTTCCTAGTTTAACACCAAGTTTGTTTCTTCACATCTCTTAAGCACTCTAGCAAGATGATGTAGACATTCATCAAAAGAATCTTGAAAAACTGAAAAGTCATCCATAAATACCTCTAAACCTTGCTCCACCATGTCGGAGAATATGGCCATCATGCATATCTGAAAGGTAGTAGGAGCGTTGCAAAGTCCAAATGGCATTCTCTGAAAAGCAAAATTCCATAGGGGCAAGTAAAGGTGGTCTTTTCTTGATCTTCAGGAGCTATAGCATTTTGATTGTATCTCGAATATCCATCCAAGAAACAATAAAACTCCTTACCAGCCAATCTGTCTAGCATTTGATCAATGAATGGCAAAGAAAAGTGGTCTTCCCTAGTGGCTTTATCCAGCTTTCGATAATCCATGCAAATCCGCCAACCAGTCACTGTTCTAGTTGGAATGAGCTCATTATTAACATTGGCAACCACCATCATTCCTCCTTTCTTGGGCACACATTGAACTAGACTTACCCATGAACTGTCGGAGATAGGATATATGATGCCTGCATCCAACCACTTAATAATCTCTTTTTAGCCTTGTGATTGTCTTCAAGAAGGATTTTATGCATGCAAATTGAAGGACTAATCCCCTTAATATCGACAATCGACCAACCCAAAGCCCTCCTGTGTTCTCTAAGTACTCTAAGGAGTATATTTTCCTGCTCAACATTAAGAAAATATGAGATAATAACAGGTAATTCAGATTTTACACCAAGAAAAGTATATCGCAAATGTAGGGTAACTGCTTAAGCTCCAGGGATGGTGGCTCTTCAATGGATGGCTTGGTAGATGATGTTTTGCTTGTCTTAAGTCCCAATGGTTCAAATTGATGAATGGATCTTCAAATGCGTGGATGAGCATTCAAAAAATTTACACATTCAATAAAATCATCATCATCCCTTTCTGAAGTACTTATCAAGGATGCCTCAAGTGGATCAACAGGATAGCTATTTTCAAAAATCTTAGTTGTAGCACTATCCACCACATTAACTGCAAAACACTCATCAGATTCATTAGGAAATTTCATAGCTTTAAACATTAAACGTTACCTCTTGATCTTGAACTCTCATGGTAAGTTCGCCTTTTTTGCACATCGATGAGAGTTCTACTGGTAGCTAAGAAAGGTCTCCCAAGAATAATTGGTATTTCGCGATCCTCCTCCATATCCAATACAATGAAATAAGCTGGGAAGATAAATTTCTCTACCTTCACTAATACGTCTTCAACAATACCTCTTGGATATGTGTAAGATATATTCGTCAATTGTAGTGTGACTGTAGTAGGCTTAACTTCCCCCAAACCCAGTTTCCGATAGATTGATAAAGGTATAAGATTAATGCTTGCTCCCAAATCACATAAAGCTCTACCAATGAATTGATTTCCAATTATGCATGGAATGGTGAAACTTCCCGGATCTTTAAGCTTAGATGGAAGTTTCTTTTGGAGGATAGCACTGCAATCCTCAGTAAGTGCAACAGTCTCAAATTCACCTAATTTCCTTTTCTTAGACAATATGTCTTTCATAAACTTGACATATTTTGGCATTTGTTCCAAAGCTTCAGCAAAAGGTATATTTATATGAAGCTTTTTAAATACCTCAAGAAATTTCTGGAACTACTTGTCAAGCTTGTTCTTTTGAAGGCGCTAAGGAAAGGGTGCTGGTGGATAACATTACTTCCTTTCCTCTTGAGTCTTTTCAACTTCTTTTTTCACCATATCTTTTTTCTTCAATTTGCTTAGGAGGCAATTCTGGCTTCTTGCTCTCCTCTTCTAACTCCCTTCCATTCCTAAGTGTGATGGCTTTGCAATGTTCTTTTCCGTCTCCCCTAGGATTGGTTTCAGTATCACTTGGAAAAGATCCCCTAGGATGATTGTTAAGTGCATTAGCAAGAAGGCCAACTTGTATCTCAAGATTACGAAGTGTCGCTGCTTGAGTCTAATTAGTCACTTCTTGATTAGCCATGAACTTTGTAAACATATCTTCCAATGATATCTTCTTTTCTGGAACAGGAGCATGGGCTTGTGATGGAAAACTAGGAGGGTTTGCTGGTTTAGCAGAGGATGAAGACCCTTGATTGTTATTCCAGAAAAAGTTTGGGTGATTTCTCCAACCCGGATTGTAATTGTTGGAATAAGGATTGTTTTACTGTCTATTATAGTTTCCAACATATTGCACTAACTCGGCATTGGTTGGGTAGCTATTACTGGTGTGTCCTTCTCCACATAATTCACAAGTTACTAATGGGCTTTGGATTGAATACACACTCATAGCATCAATTTTCTTGGACAAGGCAGCCATCTGTGCTGATAAGACACTGATCTCATTCAACTGATAACTGCCTGGAGCTTTCTTTGGCAAAATTCTCTCAGTGGACCATTGATAATTATTTGAAGCCATCACCTCAATTAAATTATAAGCCTCATCAATTTCTTTCCCCATGAGTGATCCACCTGCTGCAGCATCTATAGATCTTCTAGTATGACCCATCAACCCATTGTAGAAGGTGTTTACATGAAGCCAGTCAGGTATCCCATGATGTGGACATCGTCGGAGCAGATCTTTAAACCTTTCCCAAGCTTCATATAATGATTCCGAGTCATACTGCATGAAAGATGTGATATCATTCCGCATCTAAGCTGTCTTGGCAGGAGGAAAATATTTGGCAAGAAATTTCTGGGCCAGATCAGCCCAAGTGGTAATGGAGCCAGCAGGAAGAGAGTTCAACCAACTCTTGGCCTTATCTCGAAGTGAGAAAGGGAAGAGTCTCAATCTAATGGCATCATCAGTAACACCATTTTGTTTGAAAAGATTGCAAACTTCCAAAAAATTCATGATGTGAGAATTTCGGATCATCGTTCGGTAAACCGTCGAACTGAATTGAAGTTTGGATCATTTGAAGGATGGCTAGCTTTATCTCAAAAGTATTTACCTGGATGGTAGGCCTCTGAATACTAGTTTGCAGGTCTTGTATGAGAGGAACCCCCATACTCTCGCAAAGCCTTTGTCTCATTAGCTTCAGCCATTGTATGGTTGTTAGTTGCGATTTGTAAATTATCCCTTCGATGTCGATGAAAAGTTCTTTCTGGTTCTGGATCAAAAGGGACAAGTTCGAAACTTCTAGATCTCCGCTTTCAACAACCAAAATTACCTGAGAATAAGAAAAAGAAAATTTGAATTAAGACTAAGTATGCTTGGTACTAATATTAACAAAAAATAATGAAACAATTCCCCGGCAACGGCGCCAAAAACGTGTTGTCAGATTTCAATACGCAAGTGCACGCTATCACAGACAAGTAATAAAGTGAAAGTAGAGTGTCGTACCCACGAGGAATTGAATATTAAATTTGTTAAATACTCAAATTAAAACAGCTTAATCTTATCCAAATAATTAATTGAAAATTTGTGAATTGAAACTAAATTAAAGAAAATACTAAAATAAAGAAAAGCAAATAAAAATTGGATTAAAATCAATGGAGAAAAGCCTAGGATTACAACTTCCCTCAACACTTCGCTTGGATGTCTTTTTCCTCTTAATTTGATTAATGATCTTGAGTTGTTAATCTAGAGTTCTAATCTATTTATAAGCATCTGTCGATGGTCTTATAAAAATATCTCCTTTAATCAATTAACTATATGTCTATGATAATTGAATTTAAGAGAAACTCATTAAGCTTAAACTCTAAAAGTGATTACACATGACACGTAAGTGTATGTCTACTCTACATGCAAATCAATTCATCCTAATGAATGAATATGAAACATGTGTTGTGCAATCTATGTCTAACACTAAACTCCCTATATCTAGTTGTATTTAGGTTAACAAATCAGTTTAATTGGTAATCAAGCAATTAAAAGCATTAAGTACAAGAATGCATAAACAACTCAAATATCATTAATTCAAATTTGAGAATAAAATAATCCCAGCTATGTGTTGAGTTCCATTGCAATCCTAGAAAGGGAATTTAGTTCATGCTTGACATTGAAAACAACAACCGAAGGAGTTTCACCAACATCAAATTACAAGAAAATAAAAGAAGATTAAGGAAGAAGAAAAAACTAAAGGTTGTCAGTTCTTCAGTCTTCTAGTCTCCAAAACTGTTCTTGGCTTCTTGCAAGATGGTGGTGGCTGCTCTCCTATTTTTTAAAACTAAAAACAAAAACCGAGTAAGAAGCTAAAATAAAGCCTAAGGATTCCTATTTATAAAGCCTTGAAAGCCTGAAGAAGGGAAACTTAGTGGCCAAGTAACTGCCTCCAGCTTGGACTTTGCATATATGAGTTGGGCTTTTCCTTTTAGCTTTAGGACTCTACAAAATTACAAAAGACATTAATTAATAACTAAAATAAAACATAAAATAAATAAATAAAACTAAATAAAAAATAAAAAATAAATAAAAATAACTAAAAATAATAATTTAATAATTTAAACTACAAGGACTTAGCTATTTTAAAAGCACAAAATAGAATTAAATAACTCTATTTTATAGAGTTATCACATATATACTAAAGAATTATATATAAAATTAGTATATAAATTATTTTAGTATATATATATATATCCAATATATATACACTAAAAATATAAAATATTTCAAAAGATAAAATGATAAATTCAAAAGACGAGACGAAGTAGAGTAAACATTTACAAAAAAATCGTCTACTCCATTTCGTCTTCGCTTTTTTTTTTCAAATAAAAAAATACTCAAGACGGATTGGTACTAAATTGTTTGGGCGAATTGAATTTTGCCATTTTTAGTATAGAGGCACGAGGAAGTGAGTTTATGGTGTATTGATATATGTTCAAGTTCATACATTTAGAGGAGGGGGAACCTCTAAGCTTTAACATCATAGAATCTTTAACTCTGATTTTTTTGGTACAGCTTATGAATGTCATGTTCTTTGAAAAGTTTGAAAGGAAAATTATATATATATATAATTGGATCGGATTAAAAAATTAGATTGAATTGGTTAGATCGGTTGAATTGAGAATTAATGATTTATTCGATCCGACGAGTATAATAAAATCAGATATTTATAAAACCGATAAAAAACCATTTCAATCGGTTAAAACCGATAAAAAAATCAGATTGAACAGGTAAAAAATTGATTTTATATGTATTATATATATTTTTAAAATTTTATTTATAAATAATGAGATTTGAATCTCTAATCTTTTGATTTTATATTTTTAATATCATTAAGCCAAATATATATTTTTATTAATTATTAACTATATTTAATATTTAAAAATTAAAAATTAATTTTTTTTATCAAACTTACGGATTGGACTTGATTTTTAAAAAAAAAATACCAATTGAGTCCTTCATGACTCAATTTTCCATATCATGTTCTTTGAAAAGTTTGAAAGGAAAATATATATATATATATATATATATATATATATATATAAGAGTGAACCCTTATTAATTAAAAAATCGGATCGGTTAAATTGAAAATCGGTGGTTTGTTCGGTTCGACGAGTATAATAAAATCATATATTTATCAAACCGATGAAAAACCATTTTAATCGATTAAAACCGATAAAAAACTGTATTGAACCGATAAAAGACTAGCTTTATATGTATTCTTTTTTATTTTCAAAATTTTATTTATAATTAATGAGATTTGAACTTTGAATTTTTTGATTTTATGTTAAAGACTAAATCATTAAGCAAAATATATATTTTTATTAATTATTAACTACATTTTATATCTATTTAATATTAAATTGAGTATTTAAATATTAAAATAAATTTTATCAAATTAATCTATCGAACCGATTAAACCTAAATTTTAAAAAAAAAATATCAACTCAATCCTTCGCGACTCAATTTTGAATATAGTAGATACTAATATCATGTCACTATATCCAATCCAATCAAATCCCATGATAATTAATTAATTAATTAAACTGTCTTCTGTTACTTTACAACTTTGATTATGGAAAAATCATGTTCATAGAGTAATGATTAACATGATCTAAATTATACCCATCAAATTGATGTGGACCCCATTCAATAACATCACTTAGGTAAGAGATCAAGGCAAATAAGATTTTACCCCATACTTTAATATTGGGAATTGATGTGATTGCATAGCTGAGGTAATCATTTTGCCTTACCTGCTAAGTCCATCTCTAGTAATCATTAAGTTACATTTTTTTTTTATAAAAAAATTATAATTTGAAAATATGAAGAAAAAAAAATTATACATATTAAAAATTTTAATTTTATATCTATTAAATGTCATTTTTTTTATAATAATTACATGAATCAATTGAATTAAATTTAGAATTTATTGTATCTAATCTATTTATATTTTTAATGTCTTAAAATTATTAAATTTCTTTTTTAAGCATCCAGTTTTCTTATTTTTTATATTTTAAAATTATGTTTATGATATTTTTAAATTTTTTGATATTAAAAATTATGGTACATCAATTTTATAAAAAAAAATTAATATTTTAATATAAAATACATTAAAGTCATTTTTTTTAATTCAATAAAAATCAAATATAAACAACTAATTCAAAACGGAGAAAGTATTTATTTTTCTTTCTTTCTCTTATCCAAATTCGATCCAAAGTCCAATCCTTCCTAAAGAGATGGTCTATTTCTTCAACTGGGGTCAAAAATGTAGTCATTTGAGACAACCACAGCCATCCAATTTGTAATACACTTAGTGGACCATATGTGTTATATATAATCACAATCTGAAATGACCACCAAAAGTAATCCCACACATAATTTTTGTACTCAATGTTTTGGACCATGTTCCCTAAAATTCAAAGACTTGATGATGGATTGCATATTTCAATTATGTTTCTTAATTTAACCTTTTACTTCCCCTTCATTTCCCTAACTGAATTTTGCATTCTTTAATGTGGTTAATTTTAGTATTACTCTTCAAATTTAAATTTTGAATTGGCACGAAAATAAGCATTCAAAGAATATGTCTAAACTCAATCTATTTGATTTAATGTCACCCTCCCGCAACGTTGAACGGGTAACAAATTTAATTTTTATTGTTAAAATCATGATTTAATAATTCAAAACGAAAAACCAAAAAAATAGTGTTTTTGTAGTTTGGAAATTGACTTTTGATGTAAAATGATTTTATTATTTTCAAATCTCTAAACTTTTATTATTCTATACATATATTTTTTGACATTTTAATTTATTACAATATTTTTTTCATAACAATGCCAAATACTAAAAAAAATTCTTAAATTACATTTTTCATCACACTTTTTAAACACTTTTTTTTCGATCTAATTTTTTTCCAATAATAATACTAAAGCCAATTTTTTTTTTGTTGTTGTTGATATTCTTAATGCACTAGAGAAACTCAAAACCTACTTCAAATGCATGTAAAAGCCTCTATTGTGTTGGTATGAAAAGCTAAAGTCCCTTGACATATTAGCGTTCAAAATGAATACGACAATGTTTTGCCCCTGAAAGCGTATTTACTTATTAACAAAGAATCATCCATATTGAAATAGATTAATCAAAGAAAACTTAGTGAAATGGATTTGGCTAGCACATTAGAGCGTACAAGGCAACTTTGAAGTTCACACTTTCAAGTAGACTTGTTCAAGGGTCGACTATCTGCCAAGTACGACTCGTATTGGGTCGGACCTAGACATAAATTTTTAAAATATTTTTAATTATAAAAATATATAAATATTAATATAAAAATTATTTTTTAATATTTTGTGAACAGTAAAATAAGCTTTCGAGTTGGCTTGAACTCGACCTGAACTTAAGGAAAATAAAAAATAAAAAAGGTTCGAATCATTGCTTGACCCGATCAATGGACAGATCTACTTTCAAGCCTCAAAGTTATAGAATTGGGATAGTTTTTCCAACTTTAGAATTGCGAACAGCAAAATCTCCTCAAGTCTTTTGTACCCAAAATGCATTTACAAAAGATCCAACTAAAAAAGAAAAGAAAAGAAGAACTCTAGAAAAATTAACCAGAGATAATATGTAACTAAAAAGAAGAATGGAAGTTCCCAATCACCCAGGGAAGTAGCTGGATTTGGAGGAAACTCCTACAATTAAGACCATTAGCAGCTCAATTTACCTATCAGAATAATGAAAGATTAGTTTGGAAATTTCCTGGGGACAGGTTTTCAGTGGCTAAAGTGTGGCAGCAAATCATACCAAGGCAGCCAAAGGTGGATTGGGATAGATTGGTATGGTATGCCTACCATATTCCAAGGCATTCCCAAATATCATGGATGGCAATTCAGAACAAGCTCCCTACAAAAGATCGATTGATGGAATGGGGAATGGAACTTAATGGAACTTGTGATATGTGCAATTAACAAATGGAGACTCGAGACCATTTATTCTTTGAGTGTGAGTATTCTAAGGCAGTATGGAGGGAGATTCTGCACCTATGTAAGCTTCATAGAGTCATCAGAAGCTGGGACTTTGAAATTCAATGGGCAAAGAGGAAGCTAAAGGGTAAATCTCTTATTGCTACAGTGCTTCGAATTGCTTGGAATGCTCTCATATATCATGTATGGAGGGAGAGGAATAACCGCAGGTTTGGTAAACAATCTCAGCAATGTATGCAAATACTTGAGAAAATCAAGGAGAAGGTTAGCTATAGACTAGGGGGGATGAAAACCATAAAGGATGACACTGTTAATAGAGATTTGCATGTTGCATGGGGGTTAAAAAGCTCACTGATAGCATAATTGGTTCTTAGCTATGTAAAGAAGACATTCTAAAATAGTACATTTGTTTGCCAGCTATGCTGATTGTATTGATGTAGCAGTGCATGCTGCTTTTGGATAAATAAAAACTTTGCTTATAAAAAAAAAAAAACTAAAAAGAAGAAAAAAAAGAGGAAGAATAAAACTAGACTACCTAGAGCTTCAAAGACAAGTCAAGCTTCAAACCATCTTGCTTAAAATTAGTATTGAAATGGTTAACACTATCCCACCAATATCCACCCATCCCCTCCGTAGCTGGACCAAACTTTCGTACGCTATTTTCGAATCTTGCTGCCGATGATCCACCATTAATTCCTACATGAAAATTCCCCATTGAAAGATGCCCGATTGCCGGTTTTTGATCAATAGGCCGTCTAGACCATCCACTACGCCCATAAATATGTGCTGATGGAACAAAAGATGGCTTGTGGATCAGAGAGTGAACTTGAATACCAAGTGATTTATTAAAAGAGCCATGCAAAGGAAGGGAAGCCATGCAGCCCATGCTAGAATGTTGACTAGGATGTGTTTTTGGGTGACCGAAAGCTGCGAAAGAGGCTGCTGCACCAATCCGATGCCCTCGTTTCGCTATTGTTCTTTCTCGCTTATGTGCATTTTGGTGCCCTCCTAGAGCCTGTGAGCTATAGAATTTTCTTTGGCAATAGTTACATGAAAATAGTCTAGGCTCAGTTTCATTACCTTGATGAGGAGGAGTTTCCAAAGAATAATCTTGATCATCGGATGAATCCGTCTTGAAACAGTCGATGAGACTGAGTTCTGGCTTTAGCTCTTGATTCGAATTCCAATCATCTTTGCTGGAGAGGCTCAGATCCAATACAAGATCATAGTTCACATGGTCTTCTTCTTCTTCTGGTTGTTTTCCTTCCTTCTGGCTATTTATTGAGGTTGTTCTCAGGCTTGCAGCTGGGCCATTTGATACTGAGATAATGCCTGAAGTTTCAGAGAGAGATGGCTCTGATTTTGGAGGCTCCATGTTTTTGAGAGGTGAATATGATGTTTAAGAATTTACTCCTCGTGGGGTTGATGATTCAGGGGGAAAAGGGTTTAATATAAAGAGAGGTGAAATTTTGATGTATATTGTAATAAATGCATCCAGCAATCCAAAGCCGAAATTTATTTTTTTTTGATAATTGGGTAGGGGAGGGGTTGCTTGGGTTTGAACCCAAGACTTCATGCCCCAAGACTCTTGGCCACTCAGCCAAGAGCTTGTTGGCCAAAGCCGAAATTTATATAAGTAAATAAATATAGAATTTTAATTTTAAAATCTGTAAACTGTCTTCGTATTTATCAAATTATGACTTTTTTATATAAAAAATTATTGTCAAAACTTGGAAATAAAAGAGAGGGAGGGAGAGAGAGAGAAAAAGAGGGAACAGGGGGAGGTGGAGATGTGTGTTTTATCGAACATTTTGATTGAAACTTAAGAGGAACACCCAATGTCCAATGTACCTCTTTTTTCTTGGCATATATACCCTATACCCATTAAGTGTATGTTTGCTACTTTTTCTTGTCCTCCTATTCTTGTCTCTTTTTACATTTCTTGTCGAGATTTGGCCTTTTTTTTTTTTTTGTGGTATATTCAAGGCTATAACTTCTGACCGAAAAAATCCAAGATAAAAAGCAGCTAGGCAGAGGCAGGGGGGCAGCTTTTGTGGGATTCCAAAATTATAGAGGTCTAGCTAGAATCGACTTATCCTAGAACACGTGGTTTTCTTGAGTTTTAATATGTACCCCAAGGTTGGCTATTGGATAACTGATATATTTTTATCTTCAAAAATCTTTACATTTACATTTAAATTTGAATTTAAATTTAATTTATTTATGTAATTATTTTTTAAAATTAATATTTTAAAAATTTATAATTCAAATTTTAAAAATTTATAATTCAAATTTTAATATTTATAATTTATTCCCTACTCTCAAATTATGACTTCTTTTATAAAAAAAAAAAAAAAATTCACAATTTTTTTTTTCTTTCTATCCTTTGGCTTCTCATGCATCATAGTTTATCCATTCAAGGAAGGGTCTCTTCTAGAATTCATCTGATCAAATTGTTATTAATAAGAGTTACCATACATCCGTACACAAAACTCAATGTATTTACTCATAGACTTGGATATTTAAGGCATTGAGCAAAAATTTTGACATGACTTTAAACTTTTGTTAGGGAAGTTGGAAATAATAACTAGATCTTTGAATTTTGGTTTTAGTTCAATTGATTTATCTTATTATATTTAAGAGATAATATTTAATAGGTTTGAATTTAAATTCTAATACCTATAATCTTTTTTTTATGGATTTATATTTGATGCATTAACAATGTATATATATCAGTGAATCAGATGATGTCACTTAATTAATTTTTTTAAAAATAAATATAAATAACTTTATTTTTAATGAGATGACATCATCTAGTTTATTGATAATGTATAAATTTATACACTAAATCTTTTTTTTTCTCAAATTACAATCTCATTAAAAAAAAAATTCATATTTGAAACTCTCAATGAAAATCTCTCTCCTCCCTTTTGTCTAGTTTTCACTTTCCAAGGCAAAATACATTTGGATGCATTGACAGGGAAAAAAAACTATGGCTAGTCGCCAGATTGTATAGACAATAATGAGAAGAAAAAAAAAGAAAAAAAGAAATGCAGATCAACTATTGTGATGTTAGATGTATGATGAACTAGTCTTAGAAGACAATTGTGATGTTTTTCAGATATTGAAATAATGCTTAAATTTTAAGATTTTTGAACACAATATTTAAGAACTGAAGCTCTTTTAATCTTTATCGCTAGTTAAGGTTAAAAAAAAAAAATCATTTTAAGTTAAAATTAGGTTAAAAATGCATGTGGGGGGTTGCTTAATCTAGTAGTGCTGCTCTATTACAATTGTTGAAGCTAGTAGTATGTATATGTATTGTATATCATATACATGCATTAGTGAATTTATTAACAATTTCTTTACAATTCACACAAGCAAAAAGAAAAAGGAAAGAAACTTAAAAGAACGAAGACATACTTTTCTTAGCCAACGGTATTGTAACCCAGTTGTCTTGATTTTATTTTGGTTTTTTGGCAATTGATAGATCTCATGTGAAGAGAAGTTGAAATATCATGCATGGACAGTGGAACTGTGAGATAATAAGTGACTATTTTTTGACAAAGAGGGTAAGTAAGTGAGAAAACTAGAAAAAAAATTTCAGCTTCAAACTATTGACTTAGGGCTAGTTTAGCATTGCTGTTGAAAAAAGTTTTGGTTGAAAAAAGCTCGAGTTGAAAAAAGTGTGTTTATAAAGTGTGGTAAAAAAGTGTGGTTTAAAAACTTTTAAGTGTTTAGCATTGCTGTGAAAAAGTATTGTAGAAAATTGAAATGTAAAAAAAAAATATGTTTAAAATAATAAAATTGTAGAGATGTGAAGATAATAAAGTCATTTTATCCAAAAGCCAGCTTTTAAATCCCAAAAGCTATATTTTTTGGCTTTTTGGTTTGGCTTTTCAAACCATGATTTCAACAGCAGAAGCCAATTTTTTTTATCTGTTTAGCATTGCGTTTGCGGTGAAAAACAGCTTTTGACCTCAAAAACTGTGCCAGAAACAATACTAAACGAAGCCTTAATCACTTTCTACTCTTTAAAAGTTGTAGAGCAATTGGATTCTTTCTCTTTTTGCTACTTTCTTTCTCAATAATAATCTAATGCTTTATCTAAATTTTAATGTGCTTGCTTTCATAATTAAATATCAAATCATGTAATATATGCTGGCCTTCTGTCCTAATTATGAATTTGTTCTTTTATTAGAGGTTTCTTTTGAGAATTTAATTAAAGACTTAGAATGATGAAAACAACATAGAGCTTTAAAAAATCTCATTTTCTGGTTATACTCGGCATTCTTTAATTCTTTTCTTTCTAAAATTTATTTACTTCAGTAACTTAATTAACTTGATACTTCTATTACTGTTTTTTTATTCTCATTTTTTGATTGATTTTGTTCTTTGGCTTTTAATTTGTAATGCAAACATCTTTATAGTAATTTGGAATTTTACATCAAAATCGAAGTACCTTGAAAGACTTTTGTGGAATTTTACATCATAATCGGAAGTTTTATAATTTTTTTAAAGTAAAATACAAATGGTTATTTCTCTATTTTTATTGCTATGTTTCAATTTTGGTTTCATTTTGTCAGGTCTTGAATTTTGAGTAATTTATTGTCTTGGATGAATTATTACATTACAAGTGTCTCGTACTTGAGAGCCCACAAAGGCATTACTGCCTGCATTTTGATACAAACTCCTCAGGGAAAATGAAATGAAGATGAAAGTTGAAAGTACAGTCTCACTCACCAAAATTGCCATTGCTATTGTCACTACGTGCGTACATGATAACTTTATAACGGCGTCAAAAATTTATTGTCGATAAAAATATACATATCATTAATAAATAATAAAATAAAAAGTATAGTATCGATTTCATAAAAAATTATTATTAAATTCATTAAATATTAAAATTAAAATAACTTAATCTTATCCAAACAATTAATTAAAAAATATAATTTAAAAACTAAATAAAAAATAATAATAATTAAAGCAATTGAAAAAAGCCTAAAATTACAATTTTTATCAACACTTCATATGAACTTCTCCTACTCTCTCTTAATTTGACTAATGATAATGAGTTGTTAACCTAGAAATCTAATCTATTTATAAGTATATGTCGACGGTCTTATAAAAATATATCTCCTAACCAATTAATTATATGTCTATGATAATTGAATTAAAGAGACACGTATTGTTAACAAGTAATAAAGTGAAAAGTAGAGTGTCGATCCCACGAGAAATTGTTACTAAATTCGTTAAGTACTAAAATTAAAACAACTTAATCTTATCCAAACAATTAATTAAAGGATGTAAATTAAAAACTAAATAAAAGAAAATAATAATTAAATCAATTGATAAAAGCGTAGGATTATAATTTTTCTCAACACTTCGTATGAACTTCTCCTACTCTCTCTTAACTTGACTAATAACAATGAGTTGTTAACCTAGAGTTTTAATCATCTATTTATTAGTATCTGTAGATGGTTTTATAAAAATCTCTCTTAACCAATTAACTATATGTCTATGATAATTGAATTAAAGAGAAACTCATTAAGTTTAGACTCTAAAATTGGTTAGACATGACACGTCAGTCTTTTTTTACCCTACATGCAACTCAATTAATCATAATAAATGAATATGAAACATATGTTATTCAATCTATCTCTAATACTAAACTCCCTATGCCCAGTTGTATTTAGATTACCAAATCAATCTAATTGGTAGCTAAGCAATTAGAAGCATTAAGCACAAGATTGAATAAACAACATCAAATATCATTAAATCAAGTAATAGAGTAAAATAATCCAAACTACAAGTTGAGATCCATTACAATCCTAAAAAAATAAATTAGTTCATGCTAAATAATAAAAACATAAAATAAAGAAGTTTCACTATCATAAATATTACAAGAAAGATAAAAAGGGATAAGAGAAAACTAAGGTTTGTTAGGTCTTCAGTCTTCAATCCTCCAAAATCTCTCTAACTCCTTGCAAACTTGTGGTGACTGCTCTCCTCTTAAGAAAATTAGGTTATTTACAAGCTAAGAAGGTGTATAAAAGCTAAGAATGTCCTAAGGGTTACTATTCATAGAGCTTTAAAAGCCTGAAGAAAAAAAATTTTGTGGCCAAGTAACTGCTTTCAGCTTGAACTTTTCATATATGTGTTGATTCTCTCATTCTTGCTTTAGGACTCTACAAAAATATAAAAGATATTAAATTAATAACTAAATTAAACATAAAATAAATAAAAAATAATCTAAAAAATAACTAAAAATAAATAATTAATAGTTTAAACTACAAAAATTAAGTTAGTTTAAATGCATAAAATATGATAAAATAATTTTATTTTATAAAGTTATCAATACACTAAATAGACACGAGAACAAGTGAAAAATGAACAAATAAACCTAAATTATAAACTTGGCAATACGTGTATTATATTCATATTATTTTTATCATAATTTATATTATATAAATTTTAATATATTAATATTATATTCATATTATTTTTATTATCATATTCGTATTTTATATAACGTTTTAATTATTTTTTTATGTCCGGATCTTCTAGTGACTTGGTGCCGAAATGCGTGGGGATGACAAGTGGCCGACAAGTAGGTGGAGAAGCTAGCTGATGTGAAGAGGCCCCCATAGTGGTGTCCCATTCTTTGGTAACTTTATGAATTATTATTCAGTTTCTTAAATTAAATCAAAAAGAAAATTGGAACCCTAAAAGTATAAAGCCCGAATGTTTATCTCCTTTGTCTGTAGCAAAGAAAACCTAATATGATTCCATTGTTTGGGTTTGGCTTGCTTTAATTGTCTAATCAAACTAGACCCCAAATCTCTTGTTAGATTTATGTGTCTCAGAACCTTGCATAAATCAATGTTTGGAAAGTAGTTCCAATAGAAGTATTGGACTTTTCCATCACTCTCCAATAGTCCAACCCATATTACAAAACTAATATATATATATATATATATATATATATATATATATATATATATATATATATAAGTTCCTACTCAAACATGACAACATATATACCCCTCCCCCACTTTATAAAAGTCAGCAACATAGAAGGAAAGAAATTGAAGGCTTCATTGAGGGATCCACTACAAGATAATGAATTTTTATTAATAAAAAATTTCGTCGATAAATTTGAAATTGGTGATACTAAATTCATCGAGAAAAATTTCGTCGATAAAAACATTACTGACAGAAAATTTCGTCAAAAACAGTATTACCGACAGAATATTCCATCGGTAATACAAGTTACGACGGAATAACTTATTTAGTCATTCCGTCGACAATTGTTATTACAGACGAAAATTTTCGTCGATAATATTTTTTTATAAATAAAAAAATTTAATTTATAATTTATAATTTTAATTATATAATTATAATAATAAAATTAATTTTAATAAAAAATATTAGTTATCATAATTAATAAAAAAAATACTAGTTAACGTTTGTGCTCAACATTGATCCCTAACAAGCACTCAAAGACTATGGTAAAGGTCAAAAGTTTTGTTGAACAATAAAGGCTAATATTATCCTTTCGTGCCAATTTTTGTCAAGGTGCAATTGAACTGCTTTGCATATTTTTGGCACTGAAGCCTCTAGCGCAGTACAGCTGAGGCAAGAGATTATCAATCCTCGATGGAAACGATGCTGTTCCCCTTTCTTTTCCATGATAGAATTTCTGCCCATCAGCTGAACTGACGATGAAGGCCACGAGCTTATCAGCAACTTCAACTCATTTGACTTCAGCTCCATTTACAACAACAGTTGGTGATCCCATAAGGCTTTTTTGAAGACTTTTCCATACCAAAACAATGCGGGGTCAACAAACTCCTCAAACAACCGATTGTTTTTTTTTTTGGTTGTAAATTCAGGGTAACTCCCACCCCTATTTTATAGTTGATGGAAACCTAATCCCTATCGGGCCGAGAGTTTAATGGTAAAACCCTCACAACTTTGGAAACTCCTAAGATTCGAACCTTGATTCTCATCTAAGGGGTTGGAGCCACTTAACCACTCCAACCAACCAAATGTTGGTCAAACAACCGATTGTTGCTTTGAGCTTTGTAGAACTCCATTGTTTCACCTATAAAGAAATTAGTTTTGGATCATCTCACATTTATTTCAAATACATCAAGGAAGAAAAAAAATAAAGAATGAAGAGAGAGGGCAGACCTGCTGGCAGAGGCGGACGGCGTCGGAGAGGAGAGGGGTCTGATCGGACTGATCGGGCGGGCGACGAGACGGCGAGGGGTAGGCCGGTCGGGCTCAGGTGGCATGAATGGAAGAGAGAAAAGAGGGAGAAGAGAGAAAAAGAAAGAAAGGGGAGGGGATGGGATGGGGTCTCGGGCAGAATTTATTCTGCCTAAAAACATTAGCGACGAAAATTCCGTCGCAAAAAAATTTTGAACGTCAAAATTTCCCTCCAAGAAATTGAAATTTTCGTCGGAAATAACTTATTTCGACGAATTTTTTTATATATAAATAATAAATAAAATTGATTTATGTAAATAATAAATAAGATTAATTATTAAAATTAATTTTCGTCGTTAATACTTATTAGTGACAGAAATTTTCGTCGCTAATAAGCTTATTAAACGCTATAGATACCATGATCGATCACCATCGATAAAAGAAGAATCTTTCTAAATCACTTCGGGTCAGCGGGGCCTTCAAGCATCCGAAATACGCCAGGATTGTAAATGGGATAGCTTTCTTGATAGAAAATGATGACTCTTTCAGAAAAACGAAGTTATTTAAGTTCCTTTTCCCAAAGACGTCTTGCTCTAACGGCCCAACAAGTCATCTACTTAAAAGGACCCTCCTCGCACTACACCTCTCCTTGAATTATTCAGTCATACAATACTTATTAAATAGAAAGAACCAAATTCATTTCGACCCCGTCGTAGTTCTCAATTATTTCGTGGCACTGGGCGTGGCTGAACCATCTACGATGGGGAGAGCGAATGGACATGGAAGAAGCTTAGATAAGAGAATACATTCTCGCATCGCTTTTTTTGTAGAAAGCTCGAGCAGCGAGAAAAAATGTTTGGCAAAAAAAAAAAAAAAGAGGTTGACCCACTTCATACGCTTGGTGAATGATCTTCGCTTCGCGGGAACAACAAAAACCACCATCTCGCTCTTTCCTTTCTTCGGGGCTACCTTTTTCTTTCTAAGGGATGGGGTTGGGGTGTTTAAAAAAAATTTTTAGGATGCCTAGGAAAAACTCTTTGAGGATGCTCGAGAAAAACTCTTTAAGGATGCCCGGGAAAACTCCTAGGTCAATTTAGGATCAAATGAACCTCATGGGTAAAGATAAGGTAATGGAATTGATAGGTAAATTCATAAACCTAGATGGGATAGAAGAATTGATAAAGAGAATAGAGATGATAATAGAGATCATACTGAGAAAGAGAAGAATTTTGTACGGGTACAACAACTCTTATTTAAACGAAGTCAAAAAAATGCAATCTTTGTTGTATAATAGAACAAACACTAATCCCTTAATTGAGTCGGTCAAAATAAAATATGTTTATCAAAGTGCTTCACCGATTGCCAAGACATCTCTTTGCAACTGAGGAAGAAAACAAGATCATTTCGTTCTATTTTTAGTAAAATAGTGAAAGATATTCCATTAGTAATGAAAAAAGGGGTTAAGGGGATCCGTATATGTTGTTCAGGTCGATTAAAAGGCGCAGAAATAGCTAGAACTGAATGCAAAAAGTATGAAAAAACATCTCCTAATGTATTTAACCAGAAAATCGATTATGCTCCTGTGGAAGTATCTACTATTTACGAAATATCAGGTGTCAAAGTGTGGATTTCTTATAGTAAAAAAAGGGGGACATGCTATATCCAAAACGTATGAAATATAGTAAATATCGTAAAGACAGATGTAGTAGGGGTTGCAAACCGGATGGTATAAAACTTGGTTTTGGAAGATATGGCACTAAAAGTTGTAAAGCTGATCGTCTTTCATATCAATTGAATTAGCGCGTCGGGCTATAATCGGACAATTTCATCATGCTATGAGCGGATAATTTCAAAGATATGGGGAAGAGTTCTCGCAGATCTCCCTATTACCAGGAAACCTACAGAAGTAAGAATGGGAAGAGGGAAAGGAAATCCTACGAGTTGGATTGCTCGTGTGTCCACGGGACAAATCCCATTTGAAATGGATAGTGTGAGTTTGTCAAATGCTCAACAAGCCGCTACATTAGAGGCGTATTAACCATGTTCGTCAACCAAGTTTGTTCAGTGATCATAACGTAATTGGTTAGTGGGGAAAAATCGGGCCCAAATTCTAAAAAAATTAGGCAAAGTGCTTGTTCCTGAACGACGGAAGTGGACAGACACTAAGGGAGATGCACCAAAGCTATTCAAGTAGGAAGAAAGAGGGGGTAGCTGCCAAGCAGAATGATTTCCCGAGGCGAGGGGTCAAATAAAATAAGACTTACTTTCGAGTAATACAGGGACTACCAGAGCTACAGGTTATTATCTTAAAGGTTACATGTTCACATGAACAGAAAAAAAGGCCATGATACGAACTGGTATAGGCTGGTCTTTCATATATTTCTAATAGCCAGACAAAAGCGTTCCCACTACGGTCGAAGAGATGATTCAGCCGGCCAACCAACCATTGGACCGATATTGATTGACCTACTAACCAGAGAGTCGAGAGACAGAGACAAACCAACCAACTAAATAAGAGATCTTCGGGGTACAGTTACCAAGCCAGTAGGAAGGCACGGCATAGAGTCAATCAAGATAGCCAGGAATTGGCTATTGGCTACAGACATGGGAAGTTACTACACGCCCTTTATTTAGAGTAGGGAAAAGACTCACCAGGGTAAGAAAGGCACCTTAGGCATTTTAGAAAGATTATTGGGTAGGAAGGTTTCTCAATTTGGCATCGCCTACTCCTTATCCCGATTCATGTGAAGCTTTTTCTTTCACAAGGGATTATGTTCTGTCCATGTGGCTATCTTAACTACTAATGAAAAGAATCTTCACCTCCCTCCCATCTTTCATTATATGCTATCTTCTTTGACTATTTTGGCTATTGGATTAAGCTCATCCATCTTCGAGGAGGGATTGCCTTCCTTCCTAAGATATTCCCAAGACCAAGAGTAGTTTTTTCAACAGCTAGGTTCATTTTTTTCCTCTCCCCTGGCCAAAAATAATATAAGGATCCGCATAGCCGGATGAGGACTGTGTTTTTGGGAACCTATGGGATACACAAATAACATAATCCCGATAGGGCAAAGGATGATGTCCACATTCCCTTTTAATCTTCCTTCCCGAAGATCAAACGAAGGGGTAACTAAGAGAATATCGTGAGTCCCATCTGAGAATAGACTGGAGGTCTAGGGAATTGTTCCACTGACTGAAATTTTTGGGCCTATGGAATTCATATTGTATTCCGATTCCAAAAAAGCGGTCCGATAAAGGCTCTAGTCAAAGTGCGCCCTATGTACGCCTGTATTTTTCACGAGGTTTAGTTTGTTTTCTAAAAGAAAAGTTCAATCATCGTATCCTACATAAGTTTTATTTTCGAAGTTGGCTACAGGCACCAAAGATATTCGAGTACTTAGCCAAGGAAGTCGTTCGAAAGAAAGGAATCCTCGAAAAACCTTCATAGAGTCATACTACTTATGGACCTTGCAAAGGGAAGAGGCAGTATGAACATTGTAAGGGTTGGGGGTGGCCTTTGTTGTTTTTCAAGAGAATAGGGCATTTCACCCACAACACGCGCATAAAGGAATAAAACCTAGGAAATCTTTATAATTTCTGTGCGCGAGGCTTGGGGTTGCTGGAAAGTTCTATATCTTTGAAGCGGGTTGGGGTTGCAGTTGGATAAGGAGTCTTTTTTGCCTATCCCTCTAGAATAGTTGAATACCCAATTGGAATTGGAGTAGAAGCTTACCCAAAAGAAGTAATTGCATAGCCAGAATAAAGGGTTTCAGTCCTAAGTGCTTCATTTGCTAATGCCTTTCCCTCCCTTTTTTGTTGCGTTTTAATATCCCTCTTGATCAAATTCTTTCATACCTTTGCCTGCAAACCTTATCTATTTGCACAATCGTGCATGGGCTCGTAGGAAGCAAACTCATAGTAAGCAAGCGGGTCGACGTATAATTAGGGGTTGGAAGCGGAAAGGACAGAGTTGTAATCAACGTATTTCTAAGATCTTCAGATAGACACAATGCGTCGTACACGCTTAGCAAGGAGGGTATTTTCTTTATATGGGCCATGACATTGTATTCGATCCTATCAGGAGAAGCTGTTTGTTTAGGTGGAGCTTGGTATGCCCCCAATGAAGGTGCTGGAGGCTGCATGTTAGGTAATTGAGTACCCGACCTTAGAGTTGGAGTGGGCCATCATCTTCGTCGAATGCATCGATCGTGAGGCAAGAATAATTCGCCATGTTGGATGCAGCCACTTCTTACCCTTTTTTATAGTCTTCAAGAGTTCGACATCTATGGTTCCTTCATTTATCATCCTTTTGATTTTTGCGCTTCAGGACAAAGCAATCTTGGATTGTCCCAAAACCCTGTGGTAAGAGCAATATAATGGATCCCCTACACGATCTGCTTCAGGTGGACGCTTAAAGCCTGGCAACTCGATGAGATTTAGTTCTTCCAATCTTTGAATAAGTCATTTACTTCTTCGTCAGGAATTAAAACATCGCATTTCTCCTTTAGAGACTTTAGAGGACCATTTCTTCTTTGAGACGATTCGGCTTGAGCTTACTTTTAAAGGGCTTGGCTAGAAGTTTTTCTTGGTCTCATGTTCCCATCTGAGGTAGCACCTGAAGTTCTAGGTTGCACCTCACAGGTTTCTTTTGTCTGTGTCTTATTAGGAGTTCTATCCTTCTTTTTCGGTCACTTTATCAACGAACTTAGATCATCGGGCATATGAGTAATTTATTTTTTGTATTTATGGCCTGACCGCGAGGAAGGCCCTGGACGAGTGATTGGTCGAACATTGGAAAATGGAATACTTCCCCGTATTTTTTATTAAAACTTCTTCTTACCTTATTTTTGACCACTATTAGCACAGCTTCAAAAATCGTTATCTTTTATTCGCCTATAACTATATGTGACAAATAAATAAAAAAAAAATTGAAAACTAGATCGAAGGGAAGGCAACAATTCAGAGACGAAGATAAGGCTTGGTGGCTTGCGAGGAAAGACTAGCTAACAAGGGAACGAATAAGAGCTCCTACTCGTGTTCCTGCTCAAGCTCTTATATCAGAAGCTATATATGCTCTAACAGGACGCTTTCTATTCTCTACTATTTTCCTTTTATTATTCTTATTGCTACTCTTAGTCCTCTCATTAACTACAGCCAAAACTCCGCTTCTATCTCCTATGCCCCGTTCTTTTGTCATTTTGAATCGTTGATTGCTTGTGGTGATTGTGGTTCCTTTGTTTGTGTTATACCGATATCCTTTCTTTCAAGTGTGCTAGCAGGTAAGGGAGGACGAGGGCTGGAGTCCAACCCGAAAGTACAACAAGGATTAAAGAACGTCTTCAAGCTCGCCTCTTTGCTTTCTTAAAAAGAAAAAGGACTATGCAGTAAGAGGTTCAACCATAAGCCCAACTTTAATGGTAGGGGGAATGTTGAAAACAATCTTATTGGAAGCGACTTTCGAGTGAGGGCAATCATCATAGTCAGCCAGCGAGCAATCCCAAGAAAGCCAACTACCTAGCCTTTCTTATTTCCATCGCTAGCTTAAACTGAGAAATAAGAATAGGAAAAACCTCCAAGCACCTATAAAGTAAGCTATTTCAATGCTATTATTCTTGTCCACCAAACGGGAACTGAGTGCGACCCCTAAGCAATTGGAGGTTCTCGCTCATCTCTTGGGGGTCCATATCATCTGAAAACTTGTCCTGTTCCATTAGCATAGCTAAATTTGAATAGGATGACTCAGCGTTAGGAAAAGTAAGCCCCTTTTGCCTTGATTGAATTTGGCTTCGCTGCGCCCTGAATCAATCAAAAAGCTTATTGATTTAATTCATCCCATTTCAGTTAGGAAAGAGGAAGGCTATGAGTCACCTGGGCTACGGATTTGTCGGTTGGTTGATTCTCGAAATCACCTCTTGATAAAAAAAAGGCTATCGGGTCTCGACCCAAAAATGAATAGGAAGCGAGGCAAGGGTCTTTCATTAAAGGGGAAAATATGGGTGGGCTTTGTTCTAGGGAGGGGGCGCCTTTCGCAGCTTTAGAAAGGAGAGAATTGTTGAAAGTCACTCTCTCCAACCTTTTCTATTTATCTTTAAAAGTAGGGCGAGAGAAAGTCAATATGATATTTGCGTTGGTTTTTCCAACGAAACTAAGCACTTTTTTTTTCTTTTCATTCAGAAGGCTCAGTCCCACACTCTGACTTCAATGATGGAAACAACCTCTGCACTTCTGCGCTCCAATTAACAACAGTTCCCCGCCTTACTATATTTAGAATAGTGGTCGATCCCTCGGGACTTACATTCGTAACTTAATGTTATATTCACGCGATTATTCCAAAAGTACTACCCTGTTCGTAGTCTATGTCTGGGGAGCATACTTGACAGGAGATAGACACAAGCGATAGATAGGTCCCCCACTTCGATTCCCGCCCCGTTAGCATCTCCGATCCAAGATAAGGGATTACTCCGTTAGGTCTGTTTGGTTCGGAGCTTGCCGATAATGGACCTACTTACCTTGCTTGTGGACTAGCTACGGAGCTAACCCTTGTTCTATTGGCTTGGTGGTTGCTACCAAGATGATTTCTTTATGCCCATCAAAGGACCTCGAGATGTTAATCCACGAAAAAAGATACGAGAAATTCAAAAGAACTCATATATGGAACGAGGGTGACCCGTGGAAATACATCGATTTCTTACTCGTGCAAAGGAACTATTTCTTGGCAACTTGGACAACTTATAACAATGTTTGTCCCGCATATCACTAGAAAGATCGGGATCTTTACAAAAGGCTTTATAAAGCTTTCATCTCAATTCATATTTAGCCGCGAGCAATCTACGTTTGTGATCTCGTATATTTTGCATCTCCAACATCTTACTGAGTTTCCCCCTCATCATTTTGCAAAAAGCCGCTCCACAATGGCTTTGTCTCATTGCCTATCTTGTATTCCCATTGATTGAGTACTTTCTAGGGGTATTCCTGCAAGACGTCTAGGGGAGGAAAGGGCTTAGCCTAAAGCTATAGCTATGAGTTAAAAGTCTCTGATGCATGCAGCATTGGCAAGATTCTATGGTGTAATAAATTCAATGGCTTCTGAGTCTGAGTTCTCTGATGGGATCCCTGGGCGAGAATAGGTTGCATACCAGCCGAGTTACTTGGTTCCAAAGGGGTGAAGGTTTTTTCCAAGTCTCACTTTGGATCATCTGACAAAAAAGCTAGGGAGTTTGAAAGTTCTTTTCTCTCCTCAAGTCTTTCCCCTTCTGAGAAAAAAAAGATTAGGATTAAGGATTGGTCGAGTTAATACTAATATCTTTTCTTGCCCACCTTAAGCTTATAACCTTTTTCGTATAAAAAAACAGAGCTATAGAATCTAGAAGATTTTTTAGACTAAACCCATTGATAAGGGGAATCGTACAATGTTAAATCCAATTACTGTAAAATTTAGCCCTTCCTTCGCCTCTTCTTTTTTTTTGTGCTACATTCAAGCTACGGATCGGTAAGAAGACTAGCTTAGCTTTCCCTTATTTATGGAATGGGATTGATGCTAAGGAATCCCCTACGAATTGAAAGAGGGGATTCAAAAGTGTCTATTCTATCTTCCAAGGTACGAAAGGCAAAGAAGACAGAGGAAAGAAGCAGCTATTGAATCCGTTCGTATCCGTTGAGTATGAGTACGAGCTCTCAGCCTAGGCACTCTGGGGTGAATTACCGAGGCGATAAGGGGTCCAAGCCCCTGTCAAGTAAAGGTAAGGTCTATTTCCTAGTTATTCATTTTCTATCTTTTTAGTCTTTTTGTTTTGCTCCAGTAGCCTGTTGGTTGAAAGTTTCAAGCCAGTTTTCAAGCTAGTTAAAGAAATAGTATCCTGTCTTGCGATAGGACTTGCAGCTTACAAAGAATCTCCAATGGTTGCGTCCATTTTGTTCCAATATGCATATAAACCTTTAGCCTAGATATCTAACTCATGATCTGGCGTGGTTGACTAAGTCTAGTTTAGGTGAGTTTGTACGTCAGCAAGTTCTCTCAATGAGGATGTAGATCAGGGGTATGCCCGAGTGTGAAAAAGCTTCACTCTAAGGCCTGTGTCCGAGAGAAAATATCCATTTAAAAGCGGAAGGAAGGGTTTGGCCCAATTTTGTGAGTTATCTTAGCCAGTGGCAATCTTGGTTTCATGTCCGGGTTAGGACAAAAATTGAGGTATGGAATTGCTTGAGCAAAGCTTTGAGGGGAGAGGGAGATGAACATTGAGTTTAGTTACTACGCGGGGTTAGGATAGCTGGGTTTCTCACCAGACTCAGATAGCAAATCAACAACCCCTAGATTCTTAAAGTGGAGCTAAGCCGACATCAATATATACCACATGATATGCGCGTGTCAGCAATAGCGATTGATCTCTCATGAAGGGCCTTCCTCATCTCCATCAACATAGGTTCCTAACCCTTTCTAACCCAGATGAGCTTATGCCAGTCAACAACAACAACTTTATGTCTAACAATATTCCAAGCACTAGAGATTGAGAACTTCCCATTCCATTGCTAGACTGAGTCCAGATGGCTTCCGTCATTAATAAGTATTAGCGACGGAAATACTATTTTCGATAGAAAATTCCGTCGAAAATTAATTTTCGCCTAAAAGAAACATTGAAATTTATTTATATAAATAATAAATAAAAGTAATTATTAAAATCTAATTTTCGTCGCTATTAGTGACTGAATTTTCCGTCAATAAAAAGTATTAGCGACGGAAATTAATTTTTGGCTAAAAAAAATATTGAAATTGATTTATATAAATAATAAATAAAAGTAATTATTAAATTCTAATTTTCGTTGCTAATACATTTTAAAGATGGAAAATTTCGTCGCTAATAAGATTATTAGCGATGAACTTTTTCGAAACGATAGGCACGACTAATAAAAATGAAATTGATTCAACAAGCGCCTTCTTCCTCGGGTGACTTCGCTCCCTTTGGATGGAGCTTTGGAACTAAGGGGAATTAAAAATTCTCATTACCGGGTATATACTCTAAATCTATTTAAAGTAGGAATAAGTCAAGCAATCCCCGACCCAATAATCTATCTCTAAGAGCTCGCTCTTTTAAGTGTTAAACTTTAAGAGACCGCCCATTCCCTTGGGGGGTAGTTACACGGGTCAGCTCCTCGGGCAACTTCCACGAAATACCTGCAACAGCCTATTCTTAATAAGAACCTATTCTTCTTACTTACTCCTCCAAAAGCCAGCTCTAAGGATCAGGTAAGAAAGAAGTGTGTGTCAATAGGTCACCAATACAGGTAACCATAAAGAAATAACTGTTTCGTCACTAAAAAGTATATTGAAATTGACTTATATAAATATTAAATAAAAGTAATTATTAAAATCTAATTTTCGTCGCTAATATTTATTAATGACAGAAATTTCTGTCAATAAAAAGTATTAGCGACGAAAACTAATTTTCGGCTAAAAAATGTATTGAAATTGATTTTTTTTTTCGACGGAAATTTTTGTCACTAATAGACGAAAATTCCGTTGCAAAAAGTTTGATGAGAATGAAGCGACGGAAATTAATTTTCGGCTAAAAGAAATATTGAAATTGATTTATATAAATATTAAATAAAAGTAATTATTAAAATCTAATTTCCGTCGCTAATATTTATTAATGACGAAAGTTTTTATCTCTAATAAGTATTAGCGACGGAAACTAATTTTCGGCTAAAAAATGTATTGAAATTGTTTTTTATTTTCGACGAAAATTTTCGTCGCTAATAGATGAAAATTCTGTTGCAAAAAGTTTGACGAGATGAATAATCTTCCTACCAAACGTTTAGCAACGGAATTTAGTTATGGAAAATTTCCGTCACAAAAATTTCGTCGAAAATACTAAATTTCCATCGCTAAAAAATCAAAATTCCGTCGTTAAAAGTCAAAACTTTTTTCGACGAAAATAAACGAATATCAGCGGTAAAAGTTGTATATTTCCTACAAAATAATTCCGTCGAAAATAATTTCGTTGCTAAAAAGCTTTTCCCTTGTAATGGGAGGAGGAGCTATTCTAATGAGCAAATATTATGTTTTATTGTTAATATTGTTAGATGTTATGTTACCTGAATTCTTCATTTTTTTTATGCTATGTTTGGGAACATGAATTTGAAAACTTGGATTTGGATTTCATTTGCTATATAAATTGTGAGAATGAAATGCATACATTATGTATAAATTAGTTAAGACTCAATATGATTATATATTTGAAAGGTATAAAAACATGAATTTCAAATTTACAAATAGCTATAGGTATTTCAAATTCACCACTAAATAGGAATCCAACAAATCCATGGATTTGAAAACATAATTATGAATGTTACTTTACATATGTTTTATTCACAATTTACGCTATTTTTGAAATTCAAATTCATCTTTTTAAATCCAAGTTCCCAAACACATATTTTGACATGGATATAAGGATATAATCCTACAAATATATATAAAAAAAATAAATTAAATTAAGTATATCTGTGTTGAACACATATTCATATCCGACATTTATCCAAATCTGAATAGCATAGGTTAGATGCCGATTAGCAGCTGTTTTGATAAGCTGCTAATTTGTGTTGTTTGTTACAGCCATAGGCAGTCTAGTTGAATTGTAGCAGCATTTGCTTAATTAATAGGCAAGAACAAGGATCAGTAAAGTGCTTTTTTTTTTTTTTGTTTCCTAAGCTATCTTCAGGTTTCGCGTAGGACTAATTTGCCGAAGTATTGTAGGGCGTCAAGACGGAGACCTCTCTCAAGAAAGTTTGCTGCATCCGCAAAGGCTCGAAATCGAGACTTTTTGCTTAAGTGACCACAGTCCCTTCCACTCAGACCAACCTATGTTGGTAGAAAAGTGCTTTTTTCACAACCAATTAAAATTTTCTTTTCGCTATATTACTGTTGCATACCAATTTGATGTTAGAAAAATTAAGAGTATTAGTTCTTGACTCACCTATTACGTGAGTTAAATGAAAATTAATTTTATTATTTAAATAAATATTACATATTTAAAAATATAAAAAAAATTAATTTTTTTTTAACACAAACATGATATGAATATACGGATTATGAGATCTAATTACAAAAAAAATTATTAGATGAACATAATTAATTTCGTGTCAATTATTAAAATTTATTTGTAAAATTTGAAAACTTCCCATTAAATTCTCAAAATTTTCCAATCAAATTTATTATATATAAAAAAAAAACCCTTATCAAGGAAATATAATGATAAATGGTATTATATATGTTTAATTGTTTATTATGTTTATTGGCAATTATTTGAAATCATTTATTGAGTAAACTTACAAGGTAAAGTTTAATTAAGATGTTCATCCAAGTACATTAGTCCTGATTGGTGGGGTGGGCAATGCATGCAGTACATATATATATTCAAGGGATCCTCTAACGTTAGACATTTTTTTTTAATTATTACATCCATCACCATGACTCCCTTTTTCCAGGCAATACAAAAATTCAGGATAATCAACATTCATTTCTATTTTCTTTCCAAAACCTCATTATAAAAAGCAAAAAAGAAAGAAAAAAAAAAAACTGACAATATTAAATTCCACAACGTTAGATGAAGACATTTCCTAGTATCATTTCAAAAGCAACATGGGAAATGACTATGAAGTGAGGAGTTTTTTTCTTATCTTTTACTTGAAGTTAGATCTGTTCAATCATCGGATTATTCGTTCCATTGATGGATCTATTCGAATTGAATCAAGTTTGAGATAAGATGTTTTAAATTTGGTCATGTTCGATCTAGATTATAATTTAATTAATTAAAAATATTTTTATTTAAATTTAATTATAAAAATATAAAATTATTTTTTAATATTTTAAATAGTGAAACGAGTTTTTTGAACTTGACGAATCAAATCTTGGATAAGCAATTTTTTTACTATCCGCACTTGACTTGACCCAACCCGACTGCAGACTTTAATTTTTTTCCTTTCTTAATGATTGATTTAATTTCTGGTAGGCTACTTCAGTAACCTTTTTGGAGTCGAATGAATATTAATTTTGATAACATGTATGGTAGAACAGATTTTTAGAAATTGTAAATTGAAGAAAATTTAAATGCATAATATATTCCTTTTAAATAAATAGAATTTGAGGTTAAGAGTATGTTAAAATTTTCAAAAAAAAAAAATCCAACTTTTGCTTCTTCTTTTTTCCTCCGTTCACAATTCTTAATAGTTGAAGTTTTAAACTGTTTAACTTATTATTTACTTTTGTTGCCATGTTATTACATATATAAATATTATTAAAAACTCAAGAATTTTGGGTGAAAAGGAATACAAAGAAAGGCGGATTACACATATTGAGATATAAGTACGAGGTAAGATTCTTTAAATCTATAAAAAAAATTAATTTTTTTTAATATAATTATATCGGACACATATCCGTATCTGACACTCACCCTCGAATCCGGGTAACATAAGTGCAAGTAACATTAGTGGTAGATGGTGATGCAAATTTATCCATATTGGATAAAGAAAAAGAAGAGACACTTCAATTATAGCAATTTGATTTATTGAAAGAAATATTGGCTTTTAAGCTTTCCTTGTCTTGACTGCTGGCTGATGAGATCAGTCTTATTTAGTTGCATCATTATGTCAGCAAAACATTAGTGATCAGTAGAGAAGAAATGAGAATGAATGGTTAGAGTGCAACCAAAGGTAGAATTCAAAGCCTTTTTTGGGAATGTAACTATTCGATTTGGATTTGCTTCTTAAATGATAATATCATCTTGCTTCAACTGCAGCATTTGAAATGATAATTCTGTTAACAGCTGTCCATTAAAGTATTTATATCTGATACTTGTGTTCGACACATATTGAATATGGTATATAAGTATGATTTTCCAAATATATAAAAAAAAAATTAAATATACCATATTGAACACATACCATATCCGACACTCACTCGTATCCGAATAACATAGGTTGACAATACCATTCAAAGAATTTGCAGAGAGACCATTAATAAATAACAACATGGCTTGGTTTTCTTGCAAATAACTAATCCATTTTTGACCATATCCAAACTCATTAATTTTCTAGATGCCAACCGACCAAACCTAAAGTTTGTATCCAATAAATTGTTAGTGATCATGATGAAATCAAAGAAAGTAAGAAAATCTGTAATCAAATTGAAGTATCAAATAAGGTTTGGACATGTCCCATAAGTTGAGATATGTTGAATCTTGGAGGAGAAGGTTCCATTCATAAAAAAAAAAAGGGAAAGAAAAAAAAGTTCCAAAGTAGAAGTGTTGATGGCCGGATTCGGGCCGGATCCATGTATGGTATCAACACTATATTTATTTGTCCAAGCCTGATCCAGTCGAAAAAATGGATCTCGAATTTTGTTTAAATCCACCCATATTTGTAAATGGATAATCCAACTCTGTTTAGATTCGCCTATATTTTTTTTTTAAATATATATTATTTTTTATTTAATCTTTAATAATTTTATATTTTTTTTATTATTAAGTTCTTAAACATGAACAACTTAACATATTTTTTAATGTTTACAGTATAATATTATATATATTTAATCTTTATATGATATAAATTACATAATATATATAAAAATAAAAATAATATATTACTTAATTAGAAAACGGACCAGATTCGAGCTTTGAATGTTGGAGCCAAGGTTCGGCCCATTTTTTAAACGAGTCTTATTTTTTTTTTACCCAAACCCATTTTTTAGGCCTAATATTTTTGTCCAAACTCTCCCAAATATAGACGGACCTTCGAACTTGGACGGATAGCCTGACCCTTTAGTACAAAGCATTGCTCTTGGTTGAGCATGAGAGACCTTCATGCATTGCAGCACCGGATTATGTCTGGAGAGCAACTTTAATAGAAACCAAAATTTGTTATTCCTTCTCTCTTTTCACATTACATCTTCTTCACCTGATAAAACTTGTTTTTCCAAACCTGTCAATCTACATTTTCTTTAGTGTTAATGGACAAATTTACCAACATATTATAAGTAGATATTAAAATTTAATACCATAATTTATGTTGATTGATATTTGTTATTGCACTTTTAAAATTGAAGTAAAGTTGCCGAATATACTTTTATTTGATTGAATTTAGGACTAAACTTTGATTTTTAATTTAATTTTGTTGCTAAACTTATTTTAAAAGATTTGAAAATAAAATTAATTTATAAAAATATTAAAAATTAAAAAATTAACATAAACATTTTATTTTATAATAAAAAATTAAAGTTTATATTTTTTTTTATATTTTTTATTAATTAATTTATTAAACTCTAATTATTAAAATAAAATTTTTAAAAGAATTTTTTTTTAATTAAATTTTGTCTTAAAATCATCTAAAATCAAAGTTGAATGGAAAAATTCAATCAAAAATTAAAATCTAATAACAAAATTCAATCAAACAAAAGTATAGTAGCAAAATTCTATATTGAGTTAAAATATAATGACAAATTTTCATTTAATTTCAAAAGTACAATGACAAATATCAATCAAAATAAAATATAATAATAAATTTTAATATTCACCTATAATATGGTGACAAATTTGCTTCTTAATCCTTTTCTTTATATAATGTAAGAGAAAAAGATTCAATTGAAGTAGATTCATCATTTCGTAGAAATTTGCAGGTTTGGATATCCCTCCATTGTTTTTTTTGTACATTATTTTTTAATACACAGCATTATCATTCACATGTACGACTTTTATAATTTTTACTTTTATAATTTTTACTTACGTATATAAATGGTGATTATAAATGCATTGAAAAGTAATGAAGTGCCTAACCAGAAATTTGGTCTCCCATCCCACCATTTTACAAAAGTTCTGCTTATGTGCGATTTCAATAGACCCGATAATCTGTATATTTATATCATGTTTGTGTTTTTTTTCGTATGATAATCGTGTTTAAGATATTATATATTTATATCAGTTTTGACACGTTTATAATTCATAATTTATAAGTTTTGGCACATCTTATATTTGTGTCGTATTCAAGTTATTTTTTTGTATGACTTGATTAACATCGTGTTTTAATTATTTTTCTCGTATCATTTTTTTTATAGTATAATTATATTATACCCAAAATTGTCAGATCTAGACTTCAACTTAGTTTTCAGCTCAGCTTTCTCAGCTTAGGATACAATTTTTGAAAGGAAAAAAACAAAAAAATCAAACTCTTTTAAGCTATAAATATATGCATTTTATCATGAGACCACTACCCTAGTGAGCTTGTTCAGCTTTTCTCTTTTTTGATGGAGGATTGTGCATACAAAAAAAAAAAAATCAAACTCTTCTTTAACCCCCAGTAATCTTCAGTTGTGCATAAATTAGGAGAACATATCATAATAATTTAAAGGCTAAAATAATAAATAAATAAAAAATCCTTAAATAAACCCATAATCTTTAATTTGTACCAAAATAAATCTTTAATATTTAATTTTTACCTAAATAAACTCTTAACTTTTAATTTATACTTAAACTCTTAACATAAACCAACATTTCATTTGAAATAAATAAAAATTTATTTAGATATAAATAAAAAGATAAAAATTTACTTTGAATACAATAAAAGTATAAGAACTTATTTAAGAAAATTGAAATAGTTCAGAGACTTTTTTAATATTTTAATATTTTAACCTACTTTAAACCAAAATTCGTATCTTCTTTTGTTAACAGCTTACTCATTTAACATGGATGACACAAAGAAAAAAAAAAAAAAGATACGCATATGTGAATGTTGAATTTTACCTATACTTGGAAATCCATAGTACCACAGAAATGAAAGGTAATTATAGTGCAATGCCCACTAGAAATGTTAGCATCAACTAACCGTAACATAAGATAAACACCCCTTCTTAGTTCCATTTAGAGCATCAGATGCAACCTGTTTCACCACAATCGTTGACCAGCAACAAAATAAAATGCATTCATTCTCACTTGCTCAACCAGTAGATGAAGATAAGAAACATGCATACCGATGCAACGAGGAACAGAATAATGGTATCCATAGACTTTTTCCTCTTTATTGCTGACAGAATATCATTTACCTGCGCAATTTGAATATGATAGCGTATATGTGAAAATATGACGAAACGGTTGAAAACCAGCACAGAGAATAGATGTTAAAAGAAAGCTTTGGGTAAAATTCTCACCCATTTTAAAAAGGTTTTCCATTGATATTTAAACTGTCCTCAAAATTATCAATCTTCGTTCACAACTATGTTACTCGGACTCGAGTGTGAGTGTCGGATACGAGTATGTTCAATTTTTTCTAAGTTTTTCATGTATTTAGAAGATCCTTAGAGAATATCCCCATACCCGTGTCCGGATATGTTTCGGATACAAGTACTTCAAGAAAAATAAAAAGTCGAAGCAACATAGGTTCACAATAGCCTCTGTCTCGCTATGTATGCAGACAGAACGAATTTCTCAAACTCACTAATCTAGTAGTGTATTAGATCATTTATGATAATTTCTTGCAGAGGTTTCATTCTTTCATTAACTAATCTAGTTTCTAAAGCAAGCCCACCTTTTTCAAAGTTCATATGCTGAGGAAATCATAGAAAATAGCAAGTGGGACACCTAAACCATAGGATGCTAATTAAGTACTTTATAAATGTCTGAAAGTTGAAACATAACTAACAACGTTAACAAGTATTCATACTGTTGGAAGGCGGCTGCCGACATTGCTGAGCTTTGAATTAATACCCCCAAAAGTTGAACGTTGAAGAAGAAGTGAACCAAGAGTTGCTTGAGCTTGTGAAATCACACTATCCATCTGGAAAACCGGAATTCAGTTGGCAACTTCATATGAACTAAGAGTGATAGATTGATAGCTAAAAATTAACATAATTCTTATTTTTTCCACCAAAGTCAAGTGAGATCCATAGTCATCTAATTTTACAGAGAAACCATCCAAAAAAAACAACTGGTTAAGAAAATATTTCATACAGCAGAGAGAATCAGTTAACAGGAAGTGTATTCTAGCATATAACATCTGCAAAATATTTTGTATTCCCAACAATAATGAAGGTTTTTCGTTTTTGGACAGATGAAATTACGAACAGCAATGAACTTTTATCAAGCTGCTTTAAATAGAAGCATACACTCCAAGATTGTTGTACCAAGAAAAGGAAAAAAAAAAAAAAAACTACAAGACTGTCATCATCCCCACAAATGCTTCTTTACAATGAGTTTAGAACCTAGTAAATTATATATCAATCTTGGAAATCAATCAAATGGTAGGAGCACTTCAATTTATACATCTCACCATAAAAAATCAAAAAGTAATTTTGAAACAGAAAATAGAAACAGTTGGCGTAAAAAAACACTTAAAACAGCAGTTTTGATCACTATTGTCAAAACAAGTGAGGGCAACTTAGATGTGCCTAATTGCTTCTCAAAACTAAGCATTAGTCTAAGTGTCTAACACGTCAAAAAGATGAGGACTTTGATAAGACTTTAAAGCCGAAATAGTCTTTGTTGGGCAACAATAAGTTATGCTTTTACCTTCTCTATGTTAGGAAGCTAACAAGTTTATTCCAGCTCTTATATTTTATAGTTTTCAAGAGTCAACGTATACCAGCAACTTTAATCTTCTTGAACAAGAATGGTCAAATATTCTGTAAGTCATAAACTATAATTGTCATTGAGCTTTCATTCGAGATCCCAAACATTCAAATCCAGTAATTAATTGAATGAGACTACACCTCTAAAATAGAAAACTGTAAATAGTACATAGTACATATCAAATTCTCAAAGATTTTCTGGCAAAAATTTTGTCCAAGAGTTTATGATCAACCTTATCATAACTTTTTCAGAATTGTAACCAACTCTAAACTGTTCCTTTTAGACCTTAAAATGAAGTAAAAGGAATGAGGCTGTAGCAAATGAGAAGATGATAGGAATGCATACCAACCTAAAAAATCCACTATTAAATCCATTATGTCATTGAGAGTTCTTTTTATTTGTTTTCTCTATTTTTCTCTCCTCAATCTCATTATTTATTAATTAATCATTAAACTCTAAGTTCCCAACATCAACTAACATTTAAGGCATTCCTATAGAAGGAATTATGTTATTTCATCACAATTACGCAAAGCTGCATTGTTAACTACTATTAACCTTACACACCTGTCCTGTACTTCGGCTGATGGCTGCATGCTCCTTAAGTAGAGCCTGTTCTGTGGAACCAACACCTTCTTCCAAGTTTAATCTAGTCCGATCAAACTCCCTAAAATCCTCAAGTAGTGAAGCATGTTCTTGTTTAGCTCTAAGGCTAGAGTGGAGACGATAGAACTCCTGCACTTCAATCAGGTCTAAGATCATGTTAGTTTCTGACTGGTTCAATCCTAGTAAATCATGTTAAAATTTTTATAGTAAAAGCATGTATATTTGGAGGGTCCAAAAGGAGGTGTATATGAAAAGCTGAAGCCTGCAAGTGCCTACAGATTTATGAGATTTCAAACAAAACTAATATGCTGGGTACAAAAAAAGAGGTATCGGAAACAAAGTATACTTAGAATATCTCCAGGGTAACAAGATATATGACCTTTAACATTCACTATAAAGGCTCTTAATCTCTTTGTTGCTTCATTGTTAGTTTCCTATCAGATTGGGAGACATAAAGCCACTGTAGGCTTTAAATAAAAAGAGAAGAGAAACAAGGGAGAAAAACTTGTGTTACAGGGACAAAAAAGAAGAAAAGAAATAAAAAGTAATGGACGAAGATTGTCAGGCAGAGAAAGATAAACAACAACAATTTAGAAACTACATTACCTGAGTGAGATCTTGAAGAATTTCCTGATGCCGAGTCAAGGTATGAGAAACCATTTCAGATCCACCAGACGATACCCAGTCTTGCATTTGCCTGTTTACTTGTTGTAGCTGTTTTAGTAATCGGTCTATACCAGATTCAAGATCATTCTCTTCGGAGTCAACTTTTGTTGAAACCTTAGTGGAGACCAACTTACGATATAAATTCATCTGCTCATCTAACTGGGCTTCTAGTTTCCTTGCCTGCAATAATAGTGAAACAAAGTTAGTTGTTACAAGAATCAAAATTTGTTGCCAGAAGCAATCTAGAACCAACTGTTAACTTTTCAGGACAATTCAATATTTTTGGGGCGAAGAAAAGGTTCTTAATGCCAAAAAGGTTGTTTCAATGGCATAATCCTGATGCCTTAAAAAAACTTAAAAATCTAAATGAAATATGGGAGTTAACTAGCGAAAGGTTGAAAAGGTCGAGAGGAACATTCCAAAAAGAAACTTCTGTTTTGATTGTTTACAAGAATCAAGCGGAGAAATTTGTGTTTAAGGATTTCAGCAATCCTAACTCTAGAGGTATGAAATTTCAACCCTTGTGTGATCTTGTAATTATGATCAATTGATATGCATACAAGTTGATTCCTTGGTGGATTCAGTTTTGATTGTTTATACTTTCGCTGCACTTTGATCAAATTTTGTTTTTGTTTATTGAGACTTGCATGACCGAATCCTTCAATTCTTCCAATGTTAAATGCATAGTGAACCCCGGCAGTAGCTAGATTCCGATCAGAAAACTCAAGTAATAGAAAAAATTAAAGAAAATTTGACACTTTAATTAATAACATGTAAAAAACCACGGCAAATATCATTTCGTTTCTTAAAATTTTTCTAACAAACCAAAAACAGAATCCAAACAAAGAAACCAAAACTTTCTCTACAATTCAAACCGAATTCAATCAAATTTGATAGAATTATACAACCCTAGGTTTTTTCACCCCCAAAATTTCTCAGTTTTTTGTTCTCGCTAACCAAACAGAATTAAACACAAAGGGGGAAAAAATCAGCTAACCTGCTTGCGTAAAGCATCCCATGAGCTCGGCAAGTCCATCAGTAATCAGATCGATCGCTCAACAAATTCTAAATTCTTCTTTCTTTCTTTCTTTTCCTTCGATTACTTTTATAAATCCTCGGAAATATCTCGTCTTGTTTTAGTTTTTTTTTTTTTTTTTAGGGTTTTAGTTTTTTTTGTTTATTTATGGAGTATTGCAAGTTGCAACTATTATTGTCTGATAGTAAAATTTAAAGAAATGAACGATTAAAACGTTTGGTTTTAAAGGGATCGGGATTTTGTTTGATGAGTTGTTTGGAGACGTAGACAACTCGTCTGCTCCCCAACGGCAACTTGGAGCCGATTTGCGTAATCGTCAATTTACCTTAACAATGGAATAAATAATCGGCTGTGCCTTCCTTTTTCTACATTTTTAGAATTTCGTACATTTGTAACTTAAATACCCTTTCACATTTCTTGAAAATATACATGTATTGTAGTTAGATCCGTTTACGGATCCATATAATTTTAAAAAAAATTTATGAGGTTCTACATTTGTAATTTAATACTCTTTCAAATTTCTTCATTTTCAAAATGTATCCTGCATTGCAATTAGATCTATTTATGGATCAAGTTATTTGTCCAACTCGACAAACTCAATCTGAATTGGGTCAAGTTTAAGACAAAATTTTTATAATTAAGGTCTGCTTAATCCGATCGAAATTACTATTTAATCAATAAAAATATTTTGTTTAAATTAAATTATGAAAAATATATAAATATTTTTAAAATTTTTTAATATATTTTAAACAGTAAAACGAGATTTTTAACCTGACAAGTCAGGTCCGAGTAGGCCTTGACAAACAACTTTTTTTGCTATTCAAATTAATCTGGCTCGACTCAATTCATGAATACTTCTAATTGCAGCATAAAATGTATAATACATGAATCATGATAGAAAATAATAATGGTACTTTTTTCGAGTACATCAATTAATCAAACCATAGTACAACTTTAGAAATTAAAATATTTTTATTAAAATTATATAGTTTTAATACAACTTATTATTCTTGAGATTTCTATTTAAATTTTCAAAAAACAAAAGAGATTTTGTCTATTTAATAAAAAAAAAAAATCATTTTAATAGTAAACTGGAACAGGATGGATAAGTTAAATGAATATATATATATATATATAGTTGAGACTAGAGACAATAATTAAAAAAATGGTATAGTTTACCTATTTTGTAAACCTCAATGATTTTTATTAAGCAAGAGTTATTAATTCTTGTAGTGGGCAAACATGAAATTCTAAATACCTTCCAAACTATAGGTATTCATAGGATGGGTTAGAACGAAATTAAACTAGGTTGGTGAAAGAGAGATAAATTTGGGATTGCATACCAAAAGGTACACAAGAGATTAAGGGTATAGTTTCATTTTTCAAGAAAAGAGGTTGAAAGAAATGATATGAGAATGACGTTTTCTACAAAAATCATGCAATTTGAAAGCTTCTTCAAAGATGAAATGCTTAATATAATACACATAATATAGATTTCTTATTGTTTTACCAAAGGAATTCAAGAGGGATTACATTGTTAAACAATTGAGTGAATGTAATCCTTATTGACTCATCTTTGACTTCAACTTGTTTGATGTAAGCTAGAGATGAAATGTTAGTCACTTTTTATATGTTGCATATTCATTTCATAACCTGTTAATCTTGTTCATATACTGTTGTTTTTTTGTTGTTGACTATTCTGATTAGGTTGTAATTATTGTGGTCTTAGATTGGTAAAAGAGCAATGGATGTATGTTAACAGCTTTTAAATTTGTGTTTGCGTATACTTGATACATACAAATTGTGGTATAATTTTGGGACTTATCTAACAAAATATTCTTCTGTAATATTACAATGTTTGAAGTAATTTCTGCTAAGTATCTATCATTAGAATATTAGTTATTGCTGGTATATTATTTGTCTTATAAATTATTCCTTTTGATTTTTTATCTTTTTGTTATAAATTATATTAGTTATTGTTGTAAACAGATTCAGATTTTATCTTTGTCTTAAAAGGGGGCGTTTGGTTCAGGTTATTTAACATTATTGCTTAATCTTACATTTTATCATGAGATTACCGCATTTAATTGAACAACATTCATGAAGTACGAGAATGTTAGATTACATATAACTCTGTAATATTACAATGTTTGAAGTAATTTCTGCTAAGTATCTATCATTAGAATGTTAGTTATTGCTGGTATATTATTTGTCTTATAAATTATTCCTTTTGAATTTTTATCTTTTTGTTCTAAATTATATTAGTTATTGTTGTAAATAGATTCAGATTTTATCTTTGTCTTAAAGAGGGTGTTTGGTTCAGGTTATTTAACATTATTGCTTAATCTTACATTTTATCATGAGATTATCGCATTTGGTTGAACAACATTCATGAAGTACGAGAATGTTAGATAACATATAGCATCAAGATTAGATAATATAAAAATAATCACAAACTCACCTTTTTCTAAGGTTATGTTACTTCCCGAGGGAATATAACTTTTATCACATTAGTTATTTTTAGTATATTACATTTTGAGGAATGTAAATTATTCCTTTTGTTATAAATTATATTAGTTTTTGTTGGTATATTAATAGTTGTTGTAAACATATTCAGATTTTATCTTTGTCTTAAAAAGCAATTTAGTAAAAAATGTCATTAGGACTCTTATATCTACTAAACCAAATACAAGAATCTTGTATGTAAATCAGCTGAACCAAATGCATATATGACATATTACTAGAAATATAGCTCGATAATTTTGTAGGAAGAATCCTATTGCCAAAGATAATGTAAGATTCTCCAAACTGAAAGCCCCATAACCCCTTTGTTTTTGGTCCCTTTGTAACTGGTTTTTCTTTTTAATTTCGGTGAATCATCGTCAAACTCACAACTTCAAAGAATCCAAAAACCATGTCATATGGGTTTATCATAAAATTCTAAATACTGGTCTATCTACTTCTTTATTTTTAACAATTTTCTTTTAATTTTTTCACTTTGCAGCAACAATTGCATACAAATCATACCCTATTGCCTAAAAATCAAAACTCACAAGTTAGAAATTTCAAGATCTAATTCAGCAACCCATTGGAAACCAAAACAATACAAAACTCACATATTAGAAATTTCAAGACCCAATTCAGCAACCGGTCAAGGAACCAGGCTTTGAGGACATGAGGCAAGCGCCTGGCGGGCGAGCCAGTTGGCCAAGCCTAGCAAGAGTCTAGGCCTCATTGATAAGTGCTACAATATCTTGTGCATTGAATCTCAGGTTATGGACACAAATCCATTAGTATGAAATACCAATATGAAAGAGCAAAGATTATTGAGGAGGGTGAGACTAGACTGTCAACCAAACACAACTTGAACACAAACAAACTATCGAACTCCGAACTCAAAAACACTTGTGTCCGAATGGAAGACAAAAGCAGTAACAGCAACGACGACAACGACAACGACAAAGATCCTTGGTTAGCACCAGACAAACTCTACCATTTCCTCTTCTGCTTCTTTCTCACCTTACTATTCTCCACTTTAGCTTCACTCTCCCGCTACCCCTTTCTCCGTTACCATTCTATTCGGGTCGGATCCATCCTCTCCCTCCTCGCTGGCGCTGCCAAAGAGGCTGCTGATCAGCTCGGATTTTTCCCCTCTGCTGGTGCCTCCGCCAGAGATGCCGTCGCCGATCTCCTTGGGGTTTTGATCGCTGCAATGGCACTTTGTCTGTGGAATAGGCTGCTCCGATCCGGGCCCGATTCAGGGCACTCCCGACGGGTTTTGCCCGTTTGAGTGAGAATCCGTGGTTAATTTGATAAATGGGTTGACTGCTTTTAAGACTTTAAAGGTGTGGCTAGTTGCTTCGTCGACAGGAAAACGTTTGGTTGCCGAGAAAATGAAGGGAAATAAAGGAAAAGTAAGGAACAAAATTTTGTGCTTTTCTTTTATCTTTTACTTTTTTGACTGGGCTTTTGGGATTAAATTTATTCATTGGGTTGGCATTTATCAGAGCATAGGATTGTTCGGTTGCTGAGAAATTGAATGCAAATAGAAATGATAATTTTTCTAGGTTTCGGGAACTTGGGATTCTATTTCCTGGGATTAAGAAGATAGAATATATGGGCTGAGATCTAAAGCAAAAGTTTGACTTGGTTTATGTATCTTTTGTAACTCATTTGGCTTTGTTTGGTTGATGGGAAAACAAAGCAGAAGCTTTGGATTTTGGCATTAATGGTTTGCTTTGCCATGGATGCAATGAGTTGCCTTAGCTGAGGTGATCATTTTCTTTCTATATTGATATTCCTTTGTTCCAAATAACCAAAAATATAAAAAAAAAAAAAAAATTGTTAAATGTAAGCACATTGCAATGTTGGGCAAAGAAAAAGGCATCCTCATCTACCATGGAGGCTGGTTGGCTGTTACAATTTTAATTGTCTGTTTTACTCTTTTTTCTTGAATTTCTCTGGAAATCAAATTGTATCTATGACGTTTGTTATTGCTTCTTATCTTAGCCAGTTGATCATATAGATAATATCAAATACAGAAAAATGTTCTGTTGAATTCTATAATTTTCTTGGTTGATTCTTTCAAAATTTTCTGGTGCTTATTCTAGCTAGTTCCTATTAGAAGCTTTCAAGGAACTTCATCTCATCAGCTTTGCAAAGCTTGGCCCCATGTTACATGAGTTCTATCAGGCAATTCGTATATCTGTGTCGTGTTCGTGTATTTTTTTGTGTCATAATCGTGTTTAAGGTGTTTTATATTTGTATAAATTTTGACGTGTTAATAATTTGTGTTATATATATTTTGACATGTTTGTGTATTCGTCTCGTGTTCGTGTTCGTGTTTTTTTTTCATGTCGTGTTTTAGTTATTTTTTACGTGTCGTGTCCAATATTGCTATATTTTTTTCTTCTTGTAATATATCTTGATTTCAGTAATGACTTTGCTGCCCTTTGGTTACAGCTTGAGAGTATTCATTCTGAAGAAGTTGCATTGTACCTCTTCCTACTTTAATCTTTGCTAATCTTCAAATATCCGGCAATAGCTTGTTAGTAGGTACTCTCTACCTCCAAAACCTATCTTACTCGGATTTGGGTGAGTGTCGGACACAGCCACACGGGTATATTTAATTTTTTCCAAGATTTTCATGTATTTGGAGGATCCTTAGAAGATCAAATTCCTATACCTATGTCCGAATATGCATCGGATACGGATACTTCAAGAAAAATGAAAAGTAACAGTCTAAAATGAGGTTTCAACTTTTAATCCCCCCTACCAAACTATCCATAAAGGAAAGAAAAGTTGTTATGAGCACAATATTTATGTTGAATACATAGACAAGTCCTGTGATGACTGATGATTGTGGACGGAAGCACTAACTTGTCTCTTGGCCAACTTGAATTTAGATGGTTAATATTGTCTGCAAATGAGAATGGGTTTCCTTGTATAGTTTCAAAACAGCTTGTTTGTTATAATGTATATACTATTTTGTAAATTTGGTTCCTCTGCGTAACTGAATAATAATCTATGTTACTCAAATTTGAGAATGAGTGTCGGACACGGGTATGTGTCCGACTTGAGTATATTCTATTTATTTCAAGTTTTTTCATGTATTTGAAGGGTTTTTGGAGGATCATACTCATATCTGGATATGCATCGGACACGAATGTCGGACATGAGTATTTCAAGAAAAATGAAAAGTCGGAATAACATAGATAATAATGGTTCAACAAGGAGCTAAAGAATCTTGAGCGGTTGGAAGGAAATACACTGAGATGCAATCTCCATTTCTCGATCCTCTGGTTTTTACATGACCTTTAAAGGGGGGAAGAAAAGAGGGGAAAACAACACAAGGTTGGAATAACCTTTTTTCCTCCTTATTTGCTCCAAGAGAACAAAGTTTGGAAGCCTTAAAACACATCCTGTTTCTTCCTCCTAATTTTAGTTGTTTCCCATTTTTTTTTAACCCAGCCAAACTCCAATATACACTTGCAAATGAAAGTCAACTCATAATTTCTCCTACCTTCTTTCCCCCCCCCCCTTTTTTCAGGAACATCTATAGCTTGACTATGCTGTTATACATCAATGTGATTGATACATGCAGTTCACTTATTTATATACAAATCCTAATGTGTCACAATTATGAAACTGCCCCCTTGGTCATGTGCAATGTCTCCTCATGAATTTCTGATAATGCAGGTTGTTGATGGATGCTAATTACCTCCTGAAGCTCCTTATGGTTGACTGCTTTTCATCGTTTTCATCTGGTGGCTAGAGGTGATAACGGCTCGATTCAATTTTGAAAAAAAAATTTCCAGTTAATATGTAGTATTTTGGTTTTTTTAAAACCGAATTGAAATCAAACCGAATAATATCAAAAACCGAATAATATTAAAAAAATTATTTTTTATAGTATTTTTTAAGTATTTTTTCAGTAATTTAAAAATATAATATTCATTTTTATATTATAAAAAAATAAAAAAGTAATTAAATAATCAATTAAATAATAAAATTCAATTCGATTCGAATAATTACAGTTTTTTAACTTATGAACCAAAAATCAAACCATATCGAATAAATCCAATTATTACCCGAATTGATTCGAATTCAATAAAAATCGAACAGAACACTACCATTCGAATCGATTTCCGATTTTTTTCTCAACCCTACTGGCAGCTTGACAGCAGTATAGGCTCCTGGCTTCCTGCACCAAATAGTGTCCGCAGGATGGGGGCAGTGAAGTAGACCCATATAGCTTTGTAGTTATTTGCTGCTGCTATGACTGGTCCCAATGTTCTTACTGGATTCATTGAAGCACCTGTAAATGGTCTGCTACACAGCACAAAAGAAGGGATCTCTAAGGATCATCCACATGCAGCTCATCAGGTGCTTAGCATTGGGAGCATGACATTCTTGATGTGGTAAGGCCTAGTAAAGAGAAGAGGAAGGGTTTTAAAGCTCCAATTATGATCCTCCCACATTTCTTTTTTCTTAACTAATTTCTAACAGCTACCCCTCATCATATTTGTGGTTCAAATTGAAAATGAATGCACTCTCCTAACAAATCAGGATGATTGTGCATATTCAAAGTTATAATTTCTGATGACTATCTAAAATCAAAGCTCTATATTATCTAATTGCAGGTGTCTCTCTATAACCAAAGATTTCTCAAACTGAGACCTTCAATATCTAACCTCAGCTATTCATTTCTCGAACTTGGAACGAAAAATCATTCTAGTAAATGTTTCACTGAGATGTTTGAAGCATAGGATTAAAATATTTCCTAGATCATTTCAAAATTGCTGGAGAAAAAAATGGGTCCAAAAGGTCTTAATGTCTAGTTGTCCGCAATATATTTTAATTTCTTGATCAGTGAAGCAACATGGCTGAATGGTAAGATAACTACTATATGGCTGAATATGCCACTTCTTTCATACTATATTAACAGTGTTAAATCTAAAAAGACATAAAATCAACCATGCTTATAATTTTAATAATGGTATCTACCCAAGGGATACTCGGATCCTGTTGGCCTCAGCAATCTTCGGATCTCTGTCATAATCTTGATCTGTCATAATCCTGATCAGGGATTTAAATAGCGGTCATAACGCGATGCTACGATCATTATTTTGCGATTTCGGCTCTCTCCACCGTGAATATTATTTACCTTAATTAACTGTGGTAACATTCATTACGTCTGCAACCGTGATAAACACAACGCGTCCACAACCGCAATTTAAATCCCTGAACTTGATACCTGTTAAAAGGAAAAGAAACAAAGTTGAACCACCTCCTCTGCCCGAAAATTAGTCTACAATTTCATTTTCATCAATCTACATTGTGTTTTTAGATGCTTCACTGTTTTTCAATTTCAGATAGAAGTTTGGAAAGAAAAATAAATGACATATAAATCATAATAAATTGTGTCATCCCATCAGATTTTGCTGCAAACAGTCAGCTGAACCTTGCAGCTTCATCAAAGATTATTACCAGATGGGGACCAACCCAAAGCTTGAAGTGCCATTTTAGCTACACAATAACCCTCAAAACACATGTTTGCGCCATTAGGTTAGGATCTCTCATGCTAGCTTTTGGAAAGGAAGAAAATGATTTCCCAATTATAAGAACACAATTCACAGTAACTAAAATCATCACCTTGTAGTATAAAAAAGCTTATAACAGCAAACAATGTAATCATCAGGCTAAAAACTGAACCGAAATTCTAAATTGTCTGATCCATCATACTTCTCGCTGCACACTGTCAGTGCAGAGAAACCTGGCAGGATCACAAGATATTTCTATAGGAAGCTGCTTTATACCATACATGGCTTTAAATGCCATGAGGGAAACATGATGCTATAACAGTTTTGCCTACATAAATAGGAGTATGGTCAAACAACAACTTCCACCGATATCAATAAAAACCAGTTCACAATAAAATGCTATGTTACTCAAATTCGGGTGTGAGTGTCGGACACGGGTATGTTCAATTTTTTTCTAAAATTTCCATGTATATGGAGGATCCTTGGAGGATCATATCCCCATACCCATGTCCAGATATACGTCGGACACGGGTACCTCAAAAAAATAAAAAGTCGGAGCAACATAGATAAAATAGCTATTGAGGAAGCTAGAAAACTGTCAGATGCTATGTTACTCGGACTCGGTTGTAAGTGTCGGATACGGGTATGTTCAATTTTTTCTAAGATTTTCATGTATTGGAAGGTTCTTGGAGGATCATATCCCCATACCCATGTTCGGATATGCATCGGACACAGATGTCGGACATCGATACTTCAAAAAAAATAAAAAATCGGAGCAACATAGGTCAAATGTATCAAGTTGACAAACTAGATCTAGCTGCTTCTCAAAAAGAAAGTACAATTACCCTCCCTCAACCCCCACTTTGTAACTCTCTCAATACAGATTGTTTATAGACAAGTTCCACATGTTCTCCAATTTTGCACAATAGAAACTTCAGTTTTATTTCAATCATAAAACAATGTCATCATAAAGCAAAAGACAGGGCGTCTAACATAGCAGGATTGTTAATGAATAGTGCATGAAGGTGATGAAAGAGAACAAACAAATAAGCAATGAATTGTACCTATATCTTAACTGTCACGTCCTCTATCTCTGTCTCTCTCCCTTGCAGGACTTTGAGCTCGGTAGTAATCCTGTTAAATAAAATAGGAATTCTATCAATAGGGAGACCAAAAAAGACATGGTTGGAGGATAAATAATGATATGAAACTATAAGAACTTGAAGAGAGTATACTGGTGGAAAGGATTTATTGGAGAAGGAGCATTTGTGTACCCGATGTTAATGTTTCTATGTCTTGGTTTTTGTAGTCGGCCCAAATATATTGGGATTAAGGCTTGTTCGTTTGGCTTGTAGGAATTATATCAATAAATGAAAAATCACAACATTGACTAAAACAGCAGTCCATCAATAGCAAGGAAAACAACACTACAAACCTTTTCATGAGCCGCCTTATCTTCTAAACCATCTTGCTCATTCTCCTCTTTCTCTTCTTCTTCCTCAAAAGTCAAAATCATCTTCCAACACACTTATTTTTGGATCCAATGCACCAAGTGATTCGAGAGTCCATCTATTGAATTACAAGTCAAGTGCAATAACTTAGTTTTAATCTGGTTGTTGATGTTGACACTTTCCTTTTTACTTGCAGAAGCAAAATTGCAACAAAAAAAAAAGTTCGGAAACAAAAGAAAAATATTTTTGAAAATACTAACAAAAAAAATTAAAATTTTGTAAATATCAAAATGCATGATTTACTATACCGTGGAACAACCATGTTGAATGTATGTTAGATTTTAAGTATTTTCTCATTTTTAATAAAAAAAATATTATGCAAATTTTGAGAAAGCAAAAGCAAATAGCGGAAAACAAATAGAAAAAGCAACAATTGACCATCTTCAAAGAAAGTAACATATTTGATATTACAATTTACAAATACAACCAAATCTAGCTAAGCTCTCTTGACTCATAACATAATATTTTCCTTAGCATCTCACCGTCTAATTTGATAATCTCAATCAAATTACCAAAGTGATCAATACATAAAACCAGAAAAAACCTTACCTTTTCTTAACATGCGGCAGGGCAATATTGCCAGAATAATCTCTAGTCAGAAGTTCATCAATAACCTCATCTTATGTTGCTCAGACTCTTCATTTTTCTTGAAAAACCGTATCCAACACCCGTGTCCGACGCATATCCAGACATGCGTATGGAGATATGATCCCTCAATGACCCTCCAAATTCATGAAAAAACTTAAAATAAATTGAACATAGCCATGTTGAACATATACCATGTCGTACCATACTCATGTCCGACAGTCACACCAAAGTCCGAGTAACATAGACCTCATCCACATTTGTCAAGCGAAAATCTGATTCACCAAAGATAGACAATCAATGAAAACAGTTAAAATAAATCTATCCAAGATAATAACCCCAAAAAAAGAAGAAAAAAAAAAACTTACTTCCATCAAGCGATTTCTGCATTAATTTTCGATAAGCGTTACACAAAGACTCTAAATAAAGATAAACATCAGCATCAGACGCAGATAAAAAGCTCCCAAAACCCTCACATAACTGTACTTATTTTACCAGTAATTAAATCTAATTCTTTTGTTTTAGTAATTTATTTAAGGTGAGATTGAAATTAAAAAAAAAAAAAAAAGACAGGTAATTTTCTTACTTGTGTTCATCGTTTTTAATGAATTCGACGACGATGACTTTTACAGGTTGAATTTGGAGCATTTTCACGAGGAGGCACATGAAAGGAGAGGGTTTTTTGGTTACCTCCATAAGCGCCGCCAATGTGGTCGAGCTTCATGGCCTTGTCGACCAGCGTCTCGCCGTTAACTCGAAAAACTGCTCCTTCCAGTACGTATTCTGGTATATCTTGGAGCGAACTATCTGTACAACCAGGTTTTGTGGGTTCGTTCCCCTTATGCTCTTCGCCGCTGGGTCCGTCCGATTCGCCATTGTCGATTCGGGTTAATCGGACCTATCGCTTGATTTGATTGATTAATAAGGGAAGGGAGCAAGAGAGAAAAACCCTAACTCATGACCAGAGACGGAAAGAGGATTCAGGGTTTAATTTATGAATATTTATATAGATATAAATACTATTCTTTTAATGGGTCGGGCCGAATTTAGACTCGACCCAAACAAGAAATTTTTTTTTTGTGTTTGTTCAAATTCGACTTTATCTGAAATATGAATAAAATTTTATGATCAAACCTGATCTTTATTGTTAAAGGGGTATCCAAGCCAAATTCGGCTCAACCCGTTCAAATTTTGTTAGCATACATCGAAAGTTTCCTTCTGCGAGATCAAACTAATGGTTCATTTTCAGATGTTAAGAAATTGGACTGTATGTATGTATGTCTAATTCATAGAGAAAAATAACACAATTTCATACATTGAACATCCACTCAGCAAAAGATAACTTGGAAAGAAGGCATTTTTGTCATTTTCATAGCCGTTACAACACATTTTTTAAATAATAAAACATCACTGAGCATGGCAAAAGATCCCAGGTTCCTCAAAATACAGTTAACTGACAAATTCCAAGACACTATATGTCATTTCAGACAACCTCTATGTTAACCACGTTCAGAACAAAAAGCAACCGTGTGGACAATTAGTATATACATGAAAACCAAAGTTCAAAAATTCAAGTCAAGATCCGAATTGGATGGAAGAATCCATTAGCATGTCTTAAATTCAGGACCCGAATAGCCCATCTTCTATGCAGAAAGCAAACTTTTTGTCAAAAGGAGACTTCAAATTAGATTTCAAAGTTCAAACCAGCAACTTCAAATTAATAAAAGACAAAGAGACTTCAAACCAACAGCTAGCAACCTGTTGATGTCCAAAATTGATCGTGGTCATTTGATAAGAAAACCTGCAAAATAAAGATGGTCAGGGGCGTCGGAATTTATACTCCGACGCACGCTCAAATCAGTTTTTATCCAAAAAGTCGAGAAAGACAAAATAAATGAAGAGTATAGCCAACCAGCAAAGCAACAACCAGAACCAGAAAGGCACCAACCACCAATCAGCAACCACCAACCCTACCTTGCAACAGTTATGTTTAAAGCTATTTTTTATTTAAGGCTCTATATCATGATATTATGAATGCAAAAGAACTGTTAATGTCAAAGATAAAATTACTTAACTGGAAATTTTTTATCATGATCAAACTTGGAAGTACTTATACTTTTTTTCACGTGCACTAAAGCACAACTCACAACTTGCAACTAATGAATTGGATGGAAGAATCATTCCAAGTTGATACATGAGCATAAATTTTTTACTCATAATCAAGAAACTAACCTAGAAGGTGACAGAAGCAACATCATTGTCATTATCACTAGAGTCAGATACTTCATGTTCAATTTCTAGTGTAAAAATAGACTAAACAATTAGGTTCTCCAAATTACAAAAGTATTATTAACTTATAATGATATCGAAATAAGAAGTAATAAGAAAAGAATTGCCTGCTGAAAAACCTTTAGCTCGCATTCAATCATCAAAACAAATAACAGCTTGAACTGTTTTTGATTTGAGTGAACTCCTCAAAGAATTGATAACTTTTTTCCTATGCTAAAAGCTGACTCAGAAGCAACAGTTGATATTGGAATTGCCAAAAGATCACGAGCCAATAGTGAAAGCTCAGAATATCGAATTGAGCTTTTACTCCAATAATCCAATATATCAATATCACTATTCAACTCAAGTGCTTGTTCTTCCAAGTAAAGATCCAATTGCGATTTTTCATTTTCATTTTCAGCTTTGAATTGACTTAAAAATAGTTTGTACTATCATCACAACCTAATTCCATATGAACTCCACTGACATACTGTTGCAAGCTAGAATCAACAAGATTAGTATCTGAAACACTAGAACTTCCAACCAAAGAGGAAGAAGTGGATTTGGAGTTCTTCACATACTCATCAAATAAGATTTAGAGAGTATTAAGAACTGTTTGCACAAACTCTGAGACATGAGTACCATAGAGTTTAGTATAACAAAATTCTACACATCAACTTGTAACGAGGGTTTAAAATGGCATCACATGATAAAACCAAACTATACTTAGCCCAATATTTGTTAAATTTCTCTTGCATCTGTCTAACCATTGGACTTAAGAATGTATTTGGACCTTTAACTGTATCTACCAAGCAATTATGAACCTTCCAAACCCCTCTAAAATAAATGTTTGCATTGGGATATTTAGAACCAGAGAACACACATGTCACATCATAGATACCTTCAAAAATTTGCAAATAATATGAACATTTTCCCACTCCTCATCAGAAAGTGCAAATATTTTTAAACTTTTGTCCGTTGGCCCCAATATAAGCTAACACATCTTTGTAATAAAGAACAGATTCAAGCATCAAATAAGTAGAATTTCATCTCATACACACATCTTGACGCAACTTCTTAGTTCCATTTAATTCCATCTCAAACAATTTTTTTTACTATCCGAATTTGGCTTGATCCATGAACAAGTCTATCTCTTACAAAGGATATATTATTGCAAGTTTATTAATTTCTTTCTCTATGACTGATCTCATGCAACTGACATCAGAAAATTGTTCTAGGAGGAATGTAAAATAATCAATTACTAGAGCAACATGCTTAGTAAGCTAGCTAGGCAATAGTTAATGGGCTAATTCGATCTTTATTTTGTAAAGCAACTTTAGTTTATACTCCCTTCTCTTGTTTTATCACTTAAGCTTTGTTTGGTAGGGTGGAAAGAAAATTGGAAGAGAAGAAAAGTGAAAAGATAGAAAACGTTTCTTTTTTTTTCATTAGTGTGCTTGGTAGCAAAGATGAAAAAGTGGAAAGAAAAAAATACCCATTGCTTGGTATTGATTGAAAAATGAGAGGAAAGAAAATCAATAGTATATTGTTTTACCATTATACCCATTGTAAATTAAGATGAAAAAAAAATTAAAAAGATGATGGATAATCTTGTAAATATATACACTTGACTCGCACCACTCTCATTTTCTTTCCTCATTTCTTTTCAATTTGGAGTGATTTGTTTTTGTTATTAGGTGTGAAAAATGATAATCTTTTCTATTTTCTTTCCTCTCACTTTTCTTTCTTACCAAACACACCCAAAATTCATTTTCTTTTCACTTTTCCACTTTTTTCTATCTATCCTTCCACTTTTCCACTCTACCAAGCACACCTTAATACTAATCGATAACCCATCAAAGTTCTTATAGCATATATAACTTGTAAGATCTGATTAATTAGCCTATGATTTGAATTCAGATTCTTATTCCTCAATCGAGATGTTTTTTATATATATATAGGAAGAATTCACTTATACTAGTGTAAAATTAAATTAGTTTTACACGCTTTCATAATTTTTTATACGATTTATATTTTAACAAACTGACCATTGGATTTAATAATATAATTGCATTCGTCGTGCACGTAAAGTTTCGAATCGATCCGATATCTTTATCATATCGATTGAGAATATTGTCTTTTTTAATATATATTTAACGGTTGAAAGTTTTTTACATCGAACAAATAGTTAAACAATTTTAATTTACTCGAAACTCGACGTGCATGATCTACGTGAATAGAACATGAAATACGACGGTTGGATTAAACAAATATAAAATCATATAAAAAATTATGAAAGTGTGTAAAACTAATTTAGTTTTACATCAGTGTAAGTACATACCTCGTAATATATATATATATTATTCTCTAATTAGTTTACTATTCAAATACCTTGAAATCAAAGACTAATTAAAATGTTAACTATGATATGTAGTTTATCTTTTTACGCCTAGAAGATCTCTTCACCCAACCATGCTTGAATAATTTTCATGATCTCTATTAGAAAATTTCCTTAATTTTTTGGCTGATTTTAGTAATTTTTAAAAACTTGATCCTCTAAAGGAACAATCCCAATAAAATAATAATAAATGATAGTTAACTAATTAATAATGTTAATCTAAGGCAACATAACTTTCTTTTTGTCTTTGCAGCCGTTTTTTATAGTAAAATTAGTTTTATAGCTTTTTTTTATGCTAATAATTAAGTATTGTAGATTATACCAATGATTATAATTACTTTAAAGTATGCATATGCAAATATAAAAGGGACCAAAAAATGTTCTTTAGGTAAAAGACCACACATAACTTCATGTGATGCCAAGTGCCAAGAAAAAAAGCCAATTGCTTTTTCCTTAATCATTGAAAATGTTCTTAATGTATATGTTTTAGTCACATATATAAACAAAATCTTTCTTAAAGTTTGCATGCCTATCTCTATTGGCATACTAATAAATTTTGTCGTTGAACTATATCATACCAGTCAATTTAGTCCCTCATCTTTTATTTGAGTAATTTTAATTCTTGATCTTTTATTTTTAATCAATTTAACTCGATTTGAATGGAATCCATTAGAATCTCGTTAAATATGACCAAAATTCATGTGAAAATACACATCATCTGCTTACATGTATAGTTTTAAAAAATGTAAACAAAATTTAAATTTAAAAGGTTTAAAATAGCAAAAACTTATTATTTTTGTTAAAAAAAAAACAAATACCTAAATGTCAAATAATTTTCCTTTGCCAAATCCTCGGCCAATTTCTCTGATTTCTTAGGCTTTCTTTGTGGGTGTTAATTTTTTGAAATCTTGTTGTATTTTCCCCTTTGAATCGTGTAGGCAAGCATTTGGGATTTAGGGTTTTTTTTTTTGCAACAAAATTATCAAGCTTCTTTTATTTTTCTTTTTTTGTTGAGCTTTCTACAAATTTTGTGACCATCTCTTCTTCCAATCTTCTTTCTTCTCGAAGTAACGAAAGAACTAGATGTATAGAGGCCTCGGGTTTCAAATCACTACCCTACGCCGTATGAGGGCACCCTAGCCAAATTCAATCTCAAATTCGTTCTTGCTTTCAATGAGATTCTTAGTTGCGTCAGCTTACAAAACTTTCTCTCACTTCACCAGAAAATGGAGAGTGCGAACAAAGTACCAAACGATTTGGGCATGATTTTGGGTAAGAAGAGCGTACGAGAAGAGTAAGCACACGATGTCGATACAAGACGATTCGTGGGATGTTCCTTCCAAAACAAAAAATGTTACTCTTTATTTTTGATCTCCACTTTCAAAGAACCAAAGAAATCCCTCCTGATAAGTGCGTAATTGCATATATATTCTATGTATTATTTCCTTATATTTTGTGCTTTAATTCTTAAGTTCCTTGACAAATTATTATATTTGTATGAATTATAGGTATTTTGGAAAAGATGAAGTCAAAACATGTCAATTATGATGTTAAAGAGCTTATAAAGTCACAATCAAAAGATGAAGGAAGACTTGGGAGTCAAAAAGATCAAATTCTTAGTGCTAGATGATTAGGCAGATTTGACCTCTGGATCTTGTTGCTAAAAACTCATTATGTTAAATTCATTATTTGAAGAAAGTTCCTTCTTTACTTTGGAAGCTGACTTGACTACCTTTCCAATGATAGTTTACATGCCTAAATCGGACAATGGATGGTCATCCAAATCAGCCAACGAAGTGTGAGACAGTGCATCAGTCGTGAAACTGAAGTCAGCAAGCAAAATTTCACAAGACAGCCCACTTGGAGCCGCGACGCCAGAAAGTGGCGCCCCGACGCCACCCTTACTGCCTCCCAAATCCGTAAATCCGGAAAAAAAATCGCAAAACTCGAAAATGTTGCCTATTATGCACTCTTTTGCCTCTTAGCTTCCTTGAAGAGCAAGAAAGGATTTCCAAGATTTTAAAACTCTATAAATACCACCTTTTGAGCCACCAACTAGGACATGCTTTTGATTATTTATCAATATTCTTCTTCTTCTTTAATCTCTCAATTTTTATTTTATTTTTCTTCTTAGTTTCTTTTGAATATTAATGTTTGTGTTGACAATGCCTATGCAAGGCTAAACTTTTATTTGGTTAAGGGTGATTTCAAAGCCCTGGACAATTTTTGTAATTGATTTTCATATTTATCTATCATTAGTTTTCTATCAAAGTTGATTATGTTCTTCCATAAGAATTGTTTATGATATTGTCTTGATTTGTTTAGGTCGCGAACTAAATAGATCTTGATAATTATCTATTGCTAGTTTAGGAGTTTTGATATATGTAATTGTCTTTATTTCCTATTCATAAGTGGCAATTTGTAATTCATGATTATGTTGGGTTTTCGGGAATTACAATGTGGAACATAACATAAGTTGAACAATCTGAGCTTACGTGTTTGTTGCTTAGATCAACTTATCTTTCTCATCATAAAGCTGTTATCAAATTGAATTTAGAGAGCTTATTCTAGGTTGTTTGATAATTAGAGATTAAATAGAGAGCTTATTCTATTTAACGACAAACTAAGGAAAGATTGGGGTAGCAGAGCTTGTTATCTACGATTGATAATTTTGATAGTTAATTAATGTTGATAGATCTGATTATTGATTCTCAATGATGTCTAGTGGTGGAGAATGAAACCTTAACCATACTTTTCTCATATTTGATTACTTCTTATTTCCTCACTTTCTTCTTTTGATTGTTTGCTTTAGTTTAAACTAATTTTAAAAACTTCCCTTTTTATTTTGTTTTCTTTGAATTTAAGTATAAACTAATAATTCTTAAATTAAACACCAATCCCTGTGGACTCGACCCTTGCTTATTGTTATATTTTACAATTGATATTTTTAGTGCAAGGTATTAAATAAGATATACTCTTTGAGTGCATCTAGTTTTTGGCGTCGTTGTCGGGGATTGCTTTATTTAGTTTATTAATTATTTGGTTTATTCTTATTTTCTGTTTTAATTAGTTTATTTTCTTGTTTTCTTTTTCAGTGAATGTTCCCAAAAAAGAAGAACCTCACTTAGGACTTAGGAGAATTCGGGAATTCATAGCTTTCCACCAAAGAACAAACGAAGAGTTGATCTAAACTATCCAAGAGGAGCAAGGAGAGATGACAGCAAACAACCGAACTCTTAAGGAGCTAGCCACTCCGGATTTGGATCAACAACCATTATGCATTGAATATGCTAATCTTGAGGTAGCTTTTGAATTAAAATCTGGTTTGATTCATCTTCTCCCAACTTTTCATGGTTTTGCAGGAGAGGATCCAAATAAGCACCTCAAGAAATTCCATGTAGTTTGCTCAAGTATGAGACCAACCGGGGTCACGGAAGGGCAAATAAAGTTAAGAGCATTCCCATTCTCTCTAGCTGATTTGACAAAAGAATGACTCTACTACTTACCATCCGGGACTATCACTACATGGAATGGGATGAAGAAAGCATTCTTGGAAAGATATTTCCCAGCATCTAAGGCTGCCAACATTAGAAAGGAAATATGTGGGATTCGGCAATACAACGGAGAATCCTTGTATGAATGTTGGGAGAGGTTGAAGAAACTTTATGCATCATGTCTATATCATTAGATAAGTGAACAACTGCTCATCCAATATTTCTATGAAGGTCTCTTGCCCATGAGAGATGCATGATAGATGCAGCAAGTGGGGGAGCACTAGTTGATAAAACTTCCGAAGCTGCTAGACTTCTCATCTCCAATATGGCAGCCAACTCACAACAGTTCAACATGAGAGATGAACTTCCACCACAACAAAAGAAAATGAATGAAGTAAATATATCATCTCTTGAACAAAAATTTTGATAAATTGACTTCTCTTGTGGAACGAATGGCTGTAGGTCAAATACAGCAAATTAAGGCTTGTGGTATATGTTCAAACATGGAGCACCAAACTGATATGTGTCCAACACTTCAAGATAATCCAAATAAACATGTTAATGCTATGGGTGGATTTTCGGGCCAACCAAGAAAGTATGATCCCTACTCAAACACTAACAATCCAGGATGAAGGGATCATCCAAACTTTAATTATAGAGGAAACCAATCACAAGTTGCTCCTCCACTCTTTAATGATAGACAATCGAGTTTTCAGCAAAAAACACAACAACCATACCAAACCCGAGAACAAGTGCCTCCATCTCAAAATTCAGGTAAGTCTCTTGAAGACCTTGTCAATTCTCTTGTTACTAATAATTTGTAATTTCAACAGAAAGTGGAGGCAAACCTTCAGGAAACAAGGACAAGTTTTCAAGTAAGTATCCGCAATTTAGAGAACAAATGGAAGCTATAATGAGTCAATCACAAGCAAGGGATTCTGGGAAATTACCTTCCCAAACCATAGTGAATCCCAAAGAAAATGCCAATGCCGTAACCTTAAGAAGTGGGAAACAGTTTGAGACACCACAAAAGAATAGTGCTCAAAGGGAGGACAACACCATGACATCATCTTCACATCCCAATGAGCCACTACAAAAGGTAATTCCTAAACCATCTTTTCCTTCTTATATAGATCCTTCACCTTTTCCTAGTAAGTTAGCAAAACCCAAGAAGGAGGAGCAAGAGAAGGAAATTTTGGAAACCTTCCGAAAAGTAGAGGTGAACATTCCTTTACTAGATGCTATCAAGCAAGTGCCAAGATATGCCAAGTTTCTAAAAGAGTTGTGCACTTCTAAACGGAAGTTGAAAGGGAATGAAAAGGTAAGTGTGGGGGAGAATGTGTCAGCTGTTCTTCAAAAGAAACTCCCACCTAAATGCAAGGATCCAGGTATGTTTACCATTCCTTGTAAGATAGGCAACACCAGGTTTGAGCGTGCTATGCTAGATCTAGGAGCATCCATAAATGTAATGCCATATTCAATTTATGCTTCATTGAATCTAGGACCATTAGAGGAACTGGTGTTATAATACAACTTGCTAACCGTTCTAACACTTGTCCTAGAGGAGTTATAAAAGATGTCTTAGTGCAAGTTAATGAGTTGGTTTTTCCCGTTGATTTCTATGTTCTTGAGATGGAAGATGAGATGTCTTTTAATCCAACACCCATTCTTTTAGGGAGGCCATTCTTAAAATAGCTAGGACTAAAATAGATGTGCATGATGAAACTGTAACTATGGAATTTGATGCGAGATAATTCATTTTAATGTTTTTGAGGCCATGAGATACCCTAGTAATGTGCACTATGTGTTTACTATTGATATAATTAACTCTTCGGTACAGAAAGCTTTTGAATTAAATGGTGAAGATAGTTTGGAAGTAGCCATTAACAGGTACCTTAACCTGGAAAATTCTAAAGGAGAAGAGAAACTCGCCTTGAGTGAAAAAGTGGAAGAAGCAGTAGCATCATTACAAGCATTACCACCTAAAGATGCAAGGTTTGATATTTCATTTATTGAATTGCCTTTATCTAATGAGAAACTTCTAACTTCCATTTTGCAGGCACCAACTTTGGAGTTGAAACCATTACCAGACCACTTGAAATATGTGTTCTTAGGTGAAAAGTACACACTACAGGTCATAATTGCCAAAGAGCTCACATCTTTGCAAGAAGAGAGACTTATCCGGGTGCTTAGAAAGCATAAGACAACAATTGGTTGGACAATTGCTGATATCAAGGGAATAAACCCATCTATGTGCATGCACCGGATTTTGTTAGAGGAAGGGTCAAAACCAAAAAGAGAAGCACAACGTAGATTGAATCCTCCTATGATGGAGGTGGTGAAAAGGAGATACTGAAGCTCCTAGATGTTGGAGTGATCTATCCTATCTCGGATAGCAAATGGGTGAGCCCGGTCCAAGTAGTTCCTAAAAAGTCCGATGTAACTGTTGTTAAAAATAATGAGAATGAACTTGTTCCTACTAGAATTCAAACAGGGTGGCGAGTTTGTATTGATTATCAAAGACTTAATTCCACAACTCGCAAAGACCACTTTCCTTTACCTTTTATTGGTCAAATGCTTGAAAGGTTAGCTGACCATTCTCATTATTGTTTTCTTGATGGTTTTTCAGGTTATAATCAGATTGTCATTACTCCGGAGGACCAAGAGAAAACAACATTCACATGTCCATTTGGTACTTTTGCATACCGACGTATGTCGTTTGGTCTTTGTAATGCAGCAGCTACATTCCAAAGGTGTATGGTTAGTATATTTTCAGATTATGTAGAGAACATCATAGAAGTTTTCATGGATGATTTTAGTGTCTATGGTGATTCTTTTGATAGATGTCTAGAGAACCTTACACTTGTACTTAAAAGATGCATGGAAACTAACCTTGTATTGAATTGGGAAAAATGTCTCTTTATGGTAGAACAAGTAATAGTTTTAGGCCATGTTATTTCTTCTAAAGGAATAGAAGTAGATAAATCTAAAATAGATATAATGCATTCTTTACCACCTCCCACAAATGTGAGAGGGGTTCGTTCTTTTCTTGGACATGCAAGTTTCTATAGAAGATTTATCAAAGACTTATAAAAAATAACACTACCTCTTTGCAAGCTGTTACATAAAGATATGGATTTCCACTTTGATGATAAATGCAAAGAGGCGTTTGAAACTTTGAAGGGAGTCTTGACATCAGCACCTATCATGCAACCACCAGATTGGAATGTACCTTTTGAAATTATGTGTGATGCTAGTGACTATTCCATTGGAGCTGTTTTGGGCCAACGGGTTGGCAAAGCCTCACATGTCATATATTATGCCTCCCGAACTCTTAACGATGCTCAATTAAACTATTCCACTACTGAAAAAAAAACTTTTGACTATTGTATTTGCTTTAGAGAAATTTCGTTCTTACTTAATTGGTACTAAATTAATTGTATTTTCTAACCATGCAGCTCTTAGGTATTTGCTCACTAAGAAGGAGGCCAAACCAAGGTTGATTATATGGAACAAGAGTTTGATTTAGAAATAAGAGATAAGAAAGGTAAAGACAACCTGGTTGCAGACCATCTTAGCCGATTAGTTCTTGAAGAGGATGCACTACTGTTGCATGAGAACTTTCCGGATGAGCAACTCTTTTCCTAAGCACAACAACTCCTTGGTATGCTGATATTGTTAATTACTTAGTCACCAGGCAGTTGCCACAAGAGTTGACAATAGCCCAGAGAAATAAGATCAAGAGTGATGCCAAATACTATATTTGGGATGAGCCTTACCTTTGGAAGCATTGCTCTGATCAGATTAGAAGAAAGTGTGTACTTGAATCTGAATTTCATTTTATTCTAACCTTTTGTCACTTTTATGCATGTGGAGGGAACTTTGGACCCAAAAGAACAGCCATGAAAGTGCTTGACAGTGGATTTTATTGGCCTACCTTATTCAAAGATGCATACCTCGTTTGCAAGTCATGTGATAGGTGCTAAAGAACAGGTAACATAGGTGCTAGAAATCAAATGCCTCAAACTCCCATACTAATTGTTGAAATTTTTGATGTATGGGGCACGGATTTCATGGGACCTTTTCCTTCTTCTTTTGGTAACCTTTATATATTACTTGCTGTTGATTATGTTTCAAAATGGGTGGAAGCAAAAGCCACGGACTAATGATTCTAAAGTTGTTTCAGATTTTGTGAAGACTAACATTTTTGCAAGGTTTGCAACACCAAAGGCCATAATCAGCGATTGAGGTACGCACTTTTGTAATAGGTCCATGGAAGCACTTTTAAGAAGGTATAACATCACACATAAGGTTTCCACATCCTATCGTCCTCAAACTAGTGGGCAAGCTAAAGTGTCAAATCGAGAGCTAAAATCCATCCTTGAAAAAACTGTTAATCTAAATCGGAAGGATTGGAGTTTACGTCTAGATGATGCACTTTGGGCTTATAGGACAGCATATAAGACACCCATTGGTATGTCTCCTTATCGACTTGTGTATGGTAAGCCTTGTCATCTTCCGATTGAATTAGAACATAAAGCATATTGGGCTATCAAACAATGCAACATGGAGATGGATGAGGCAGGTAAGCAAAGAAAACTTCAGTTACAAGAACTTGAAAAGATAAGGAATTATGCATATGAGAATTCTAGGATTTACAAGAAAAATACTAAGGCGTTCCATGACAAGATGATATCAAGAAAGGACTTTGTTGTTGGACAAAAAGTTCTTCTTTTCCATTCACGCCTTAAGTTGTTTCCACGTAAGTTACGTTCTCGTTGGGTTGGACCTTTTGTTATTACTAATGTGTTTACTCATGGTGCAGTTGATATCAAAAGTTCAAAGACAGATAAAGCATTCAAAGTAAATGGCCATAGATTGAAGCCTTATTATGAGAACTATCCAATGCGAGATATTGAGGAGTTACCACTTTATGAGCCTAATTATGTTGAATAATGAAGGCAATGAGCTAAGTCAAGCTGAGGACAATAAACTAAGCGCTTCTTGGGAGGCAACCCAAAAGGATGGAGAGCACATTTTATAATCAGATTTGCTATTCTTTACTCTCCATCATTCTATCTTTTATTGTTTTTCTTTAGTTAGTTTGTTTAAGTAGTAATTCTTTTCTTTTACACATGATTCTTATATTTGGGGATAATAGAATTACATTGAGGACAATGTAAGAATTAAGTGTGGGGAGAATTTAGGATTTCCTTTAGTTTTGTTTTTAGTTTGTTTTTAGTATTTTCTAGTTACTTTCCATACTATGATGAGATATGAATTGAATACGTCTCAAATTGATCATCAGTGGTAAGATTTTCATGAGAATTAAGCCTGACATCACTATTTTTCATGAGCTATTGTTAATATGATATGTTGATTGAGAAAGAAGCATGTTTAGACTTGATATTGACTTGTATAATCATCCTTGTGAGTTTTGAGCCTATAAAATTGATGCATTATACATATCAATCTAATTTCTTTCTTGAGTGCTCTTATGATTACATGAGTCTCTAGAACTTGCTTAAACCTTTTTGAGACTATATTGATTCATGTAACGACATGAATATGATTGAGGCATTAGGATTATAACCAGGGCCAAACAACCATCCCTATTGATGTTCCAAGAGAACACCCCCTAGTGAGCCAATTTGAGCCTACATTGAATAAGCTATTTCTTTGGTAACCATATCTTACACCTAGCCTAAATACATTTATATCTTTACCTTTGTCCTAAAGATGGACTAGAATGCTTGAGACATATTGCAAAAACAAGGGTTACTTTTTGAAAATTTAGGTTAGAACAAAAGATAAGTGTGGGGGAGGAGAAAGGAAAAAGTCAAGAGAAAAAAAAATGGACATTATAAAAATACATTCCCATAAAAAATTTTTAAAAAAAATAAAAAAACATATCTTGAACTTTTGGTTAAAGAAAGGATGTTACAAAGTTGGTTAGAATGAAGCAAAGGCTCAACATGAATATTTAGCCTATGTTATTATGTGCTTTATAAGAGTTTTGAGAAGTTTTATTTATATGATCTTATTATGTCTCTAAACTCTATGAAATCTTTGGAACCTTTGTGATATCTTCATCCTTTTATTCTTTAACCATATTACAACCCATTGGCCCCATTACAATACTGAATAAAGATCTCTTGATTCATGAAGTTGCATGATCTAAGTAGTGAAGAATAGGTGGACAAACAAGCATATGGTAGAACTGTTTTCATGAGATTGATTAAGTGTAAACACTTTACCACTACTTTAAAGAGTGAAAATCATGAGAGTATCCCATGTGAGAAGTTGAAATTAAGTTTGAACATGCACTACTTTGATTGAGATATGTTATGTTAATGTTAGCTTAACTCAAACCTTTTACTATCAAGCATGGTTCTTTGAGAAACTCTTTAAGTTAGTGATTAGTTATAAGACTTGTTTAATGATTATCTCTCATTTTTATTGAAAGTGGATTAGATTAGGTTTTCTTATTTTGTTTTTATTTGATTTTTCTCGAGAACTAGCAAAAGACTAAATGTGGGGGAATTTGATAAGTGCTTAATTGCATACATTTTCATGTATTATTTTCTTATACTTTGTGCTTTAATTCTTAAGTTCCTTAACAAATTATTATATTTTTATGAATTATAGGTATTTTGGAAGATATGAAGTCAAAACATGTCAATTATGATGTTAAAGAGCTTATAAAGTCACAATCAAAAGATGGAAGAAGACTTGGGAGTCAACAAGATCAAATTCTTAGTGCTAGATGATCAGGCAGATTTGACCTCCGGAGCTTGTTGCTAATAAATCATTATGTTAAAGTCATTATTGGAAGAAACGTCCCTCTTAACTTTTGAAGCTGACTTGAATACCTTTCCAACGATACTTTACACGCCTAAATCGGACAATGGATGGTCATCCAAATCATCTGACTAAGTGTGAGATAGTGCATCAATCGTGAAACCGAAGTTAGCAAGCAAAATTTCACAAGACAGCTCACTTGGCGCCGCGGTGCCACCTTTACTGCCTCCCAAATCCGTAAATCCGAAAAAAATCGCAAAACTCGAAAATCTTGCCTATTATGCACTCCTTTGCCTCCTAGCTTCCTTGAAGAGCAAGAAAGGGTTTCCAAGACTTTAAAGCTCTATAAATATCACCTTTTGAGCCACCAACTAGGACATGCTTTTGATTATTTATCAATCTTCTTCTTCTTCTTCTTTAATATCTCAAGTTTTATTTTATTTTTCTTCTTAGTTTCCTTTGAATATTCATGTTTATGTTGACAATGCATGCAAGGCTAAACGTTTATTTGGTTAAGGGTGATTTCAAAGCCCTAGACAAGTTTTGTAATTGATTTTCAGATTTATCTATCATTAGTTTTCTATCAAAGTTGATTATGTTCTTCCATAAGAATTGTTTATGATATTGTCTTGATTTGTTTAGGTCGCGAAATAGATAGATTTTGATAATTATCTATTGCTTGTTTAGGAGTCTTGATCCGTGTAATTGTCTTTATTTCCTATTCATAAGTGGCAATTTGTAATTCATGATTATGTTGGATTTTCGGGAATTACAATGTGGAACATAACATAAGTTGAACAATCCGAGCTTACGTGTTTGTTGCTTAGATCAACCTATCTTTCTCATCATAAAGCTGTTATCAAATTGAATTTAGAGAGCTTATTCTAGGTTGTTTGATAATTAGAGATTAAATAGAGAGCTTATTCTATTTAACGACAAACTAAGGAAAGATTGGGGTAGCAGAGCTTGTTGTTATCTACGGTTGATAATTTTGATAGTTAATTGATGTTGATAGATCTGATTATTGAATCTCAATGATGTCTAGTGGTGGAGAATGAAACTTTAACCATACTTTTCTCATATTTGATTACTTCTTATTTACTCGCTTTCTTCTTTTGATTGTTTGCTTTAGTTTAAACTAATTTTAAAAACCTCCCATTTTATTTTGTTTTCTTTGAATTCAAGTATAAACTAATAATTCTTAAATTAAACACCAATCCCTGTGGACTCAACCCTTGCTTATTGCTATATTTTACAATTGATATTTTTAGTGCAAGAAATTAAATAAGATATACTCTTTTCAGTGCATCAAGTTTTTGGCTTTTTCCCTTTTTGTTTTGATGTTTTTTTTTTCTTTCTCAAGCTCAACTCCTAAAATAAATTTCCTATCAAACTCTCTCATTTTTTCTTGTCAAGTTCCACACCCCTCCCAAATCCCAGACTCTTTTTTTCAAGGCTCCTGCTCTTCTCATGTCTGCGCTCTCTTTCTCTCACGCCCAACTCTTTTTTTTTTCAGTCCTTCTCATTGCCTTTGTTCTCTACCCTAAACCCTTTATTAAATTACTTGTATTTTTTTTAAATAGTTTTGTTAATGACACATAAGCAGATGACATGTATTTTTATATAAATTTCAGTCACATTTGACAGTATTTTAACGGATTTGTTTGATTCGAGTCGAATTGGCTCAAAATAAAAGGATGAGAATTAAATTGACTCAAATAAAAGGTGAGGGGCTAAAATGACCCATACGATATAGTTCGAGAGCGAAATTTATCATTATACCATCTCTATTTTGTGCAATTGATGTTAGTGTTGAGAGAGCTTGCACAACCTTTATGTTATTCTTTCTTTTTTTTTTTTAAATATTTATATATGATATATGTATTCGACATATATTCAGATATGAGTATGAAATATAATTCTTCAAATATATGAAATTTTTTTACAAAAATTGAGTATACTCATATCGAACACAAACCCATATCCAATATCCATCCCGAATATGAATAACATAGTGCACAACTCTCATTTGTGTTTGCCATTGCTTATTAATTATTTAATTTCTTCTTTGTTTCCTCGAAATAATCTATAGCTCAGATATTATTCATGATTAAAAAAAGTTGGAAAATTAAAAATATATATTTGAGGTTTCTAAAATAATCAATGCAACTGGATTTGCTTCTTTGCCCTTACAATGCTTCCAACTACAACCCACTAGTAAACTCCAAAAAGGAGCATGTAACATGTCAAATTGTCAATACTAACAATAAAGATAGAGTTGCGAGTTTCTAAATTAACTTATTATTATTATTCTTGGCAAAAAAAAAAAACTTATTATTACGGTAAATAAGACAACTCGCAAAATTTATCAAACAACATCTTAATTAAGTTAATGCCAACAAAGTATTAATTTAAATGACATAGATGTTGGACAGATTTTTAAAAATTACGGGTTTGAGAAAATTTAAATGACTAATGTCCTCTTCAAGTGAGTTAAGCATATAAGAGTTGGAGGATTAAAGATCAATTAAGAATCTCAAAAAAAAAAAAAAAACCTTAATCTTTTTAATTTCCCTATTTGTACTCAAAGAAAATAGCACCTTCTAATTTCCAGTCAAAGGGTTTCAAAAGATCTACTTAATTTTAGACTTGGATAATTTTATTTAGGAAATGCAAAAGGAAAATTCAGATGAAAAATTGGTAGATAAAGATAATATAAGAAAGATAGGAATACTTGTTAAACAATGAATGCTAAGTGATTCATTGTACCACTTGGAGTTTTATTTGTAATCATCATTTCTTTGAAAAAAGCGATCTAAAACCATATGGATTTGTATAATGTAAAGCAGTGTCATGAAGGAAAACTGCATCAATTCCATTAAATTTCTCTTTTTCTCTGGTTCAAAGAGTCCCATGCTTATCAAACTTGGGAATTCTCTTACTCAAAACGAATAAATAAGTTGAGAACTATTCTCTATGCACTGGTACAAAAGAAACCGTAGTCTGTGGATAGAAGAAGAGATTGCAAATGCTGAGATTCGAATTTCAGATCTACTAGATACTACCTCTTAAAAGTAATTACATGAATCAACTAAATTGAATCTCGGTTCTTCTCCTTGCACTATTTCTTTCTCATTGACAATGCATTTAAGAATGAGATTGCTTGACTCTTACTTGGGATTTAGACTTCAGCAAAGAAAAAGTTGCGATTATTACTGGTCAATTTGTCTAATTAAAGTAGAATATTTACTAGATACTGTAATAGAAAATTATACAAGGAATTATAGTAAAAGTAAGAAAATTTTGTCACCTTTCTTGAGAATTTTTACATTAAACATATTTGAATGGACAATTGGGATGATAATAACCACAGGAGTACAACAGGCAAAGAGGTTTGTTAGAATTTAGTATCCTTCAAAAAGTGGAAAGGAAATTATAATTTAAGAGAAATTTTGAAAGGGAGTTGAAAAGAAAGGTATAATGGAACAATACTTAATTTCATTATATCTAGCTAGACTGCAATATTTTACCACAACAGTGGTGTTGAACAGGAATATGCTTAATCTTTTAATAATAACAATATTAGACATTCTAATTGATTTTGAATAGCATTTGGACCATATCAGCAGAGAAAAAAAAAAGAAGGGAAAGATATGATATTTAGCATTGGACCAACCAACCCTATGCACTATAATAAGTAAAGCAAATAAACACAACTAGCTGTTCAGATTAGACTTGTATATGGGTCAGATTGTCCTCTTAAACCGGTAGGCTCTGTTCGAACTGGGTTGAGTTTAGACAAATTTTTTGTAATTCAAGTTAGTCTGGTTTGAATTACTATTCATTTAATAAATAAAAATATTATTTAAATTATAAAAATATATAAATATTAATAGAAAAATAATTTTTTTTATATTTTTAAATAGTAATACGAGCTTTTGGGCTTGACTTGAGCCAGGCTTGACCTGAGCCGGACTTGAACAAGCAAAATAAAAAAAATTCGGATCGTGGTCCAGCTTGGTCCATAATCAGGTATAGTTGAGATGCCCTATTCAGGTTATTTGGCTGAAAGAGTTTGCTATATCTCTGTGGTTATTCTGGATTAAGGGCTTGTAATTTTTAATTTTCCTTCTCAACTTTCCACAACAACATCTTGCTAGAAGCCTTTTTGATCAACCATCTCTGGACCAGGATAAATTGACCGATTGCCATACCAGAATTGAGCAAATGTTGAGTGGATTGAAATAAAATTTGTCTGATAATTTTAGGTCCCCATATCTAGTACAATCATTTAAATAATAGGGTTAGAAAGGACAATATGTATGTTTTTGTAAGCATGATGTATTTAAAGGTTTTTTCAAAATTACCTTCCCTTATTTTTAAATATATAGTGTCCACATTAGAATGGTTTATGATCTGGATCAGATTTAAATAGTTAAAAAAAAAATATTTGTGTAAGGTTCAATTCGATTTGATTAGTCAAATCTAAAAAATTTGTTTATTATTTAAAAAATATTAAGAATTTGCTTGTATATTAATATTTATATATTTTTATAATTAAATTTAAATTAAAAATAATTTTTTATTTTTAAATAATAATCTCGACCAAATCAAGGCAATTTGGACTTAGAATATCCTATTCTAGATTTGGTCCAATTCGGAAATAGTAAACAACTACAAATAGATAAGGGATTTACTACAATATATAATACTAAAATAATTTGAAAGTTAAGGATGTAGTTAAGATTTAAGAACAGGATTAAGGGAGAGTGTATTGGATACAGCATGCTCAATTCTGATTTATCCTTCCCCTCATGTAATATATTATGTGTGTATGTCAAGGAGACAAAGACATGAGTCACATCAATTAAGATGTAAAGCTTTATTCTAAGCTTAAAATAATTTAGACAAAGAAAAGGACATGGTACCCCTTAGATATATTTGGGGCATGAAATAAGATTATATGGACCAAAAATTCAATGGCCAATTGTACTTCATATCTCACACAATTAAGGATATGTGTCAACTATTCATTCCTTGTTTAGAAATGTGGTAATCTTTTTAGGGCAACAAATTTTCCTTTTGCTTCTTGGACTATTTGTTGTCACACTCCTGCTATATATCCCAGCTGTGCCCAAAGATTAAAGAGTCGTCAACATAATTAGATTAATTTTCTTATAAAATAGATCGTAATTTAGGAAATTTTAGAAAAAGTTGAACATACCCGTGGTTGAGTAACATAGCTGTATCTTGCTTGCATGCCTGCATCTCTCAAAATCAATAAGTTTTTTTCTTTAAGACTGCCCATTACTTTGGTGGTGCTTAGTTATTTTCTCTATTTTGTACTCACTAACAAAATTATCTGCTCCCCATCAAGTTAATTTGGTATAATAATCTTGAAAATAGGGAAGCTTGAATGTAAATAGGACTGCAACGAGAGCATGAGGTGAATTCGAAATGAGAAAGATTATGAGACATTTTTTTGGTACATAAAAAGGGTTGTAAATGCTAAAATTCGAACTTCAGACTTGCTAGATACCACCTCTTAAGGGTGGTTACATGAATCAACTGAACTAAACTCCGGGTTCTATAAGACATGTGAAATAATAGATGTGAACTGTTTAGCATCAGCTGCATAGGTGTTAAACCTTATGGAGCAAGTATTTTCTGCTGCTACCCAAGGAAGCAAAATATAAAAAGGAAAAGAATAAAAGAGAATAGAAGAATTGCAAATTCTCATGTTATTTGACATGTAATAGAAAAATGACAAATCAACGGGATCACTTTCCATCAAAAACCAGGTGTTCTTTGAACCAAGTTACCCTAATCTGTCAGAGTTATTCCATCTTTACAATCAATTTTAATAGCAGGCATTCTCTTTTTCCATATTGTGTGGGTGTTTCTCCTTTAAATCCCCTGTTTTTTGTCAAATGACAACCTACAACATTAGGCCTGAAAAAGGAAGTGTATTTGTTGGAATCAGATTTGGAGTGTATTAATATTATTTACATATCTCCTCGCTAGGTTGCTCCAACTCTTTATTTTTTTTGAAGTTTTTTGTGTCCGATGATAAGGATAAACCTATCTTCAACAATCTCACATGATCTCAAACTCTTGTATACTACTGATAAGATCATTATCAGCTCCTTCTAAGTTATCGCTACTGTTGTCATTAGTTATCTAGCTATCTCCTATTGCTTTGTACTGCATTACTGAACATGTATAAATATAGAGTGTAAACAAATAAATATGCAATACAATAATACTTACAAATTCAACCTTCATCGACTCTAATTGGTGTCAGAGCCTCTCCTGCTTTAACAAGCTTATACCAAGTTCATCATGGCAGCAAACAACTCAGCTACATCCTCAACCCCTGTCTCCATAAATGCAACAACCCAATTACCTCTCAAACTAACTCCAACAAACTTTCCCTCATGGCGTGCCCAGTTCGATGCTCTCCTAACAGGCTTTGACCTGATGGGTTATGTTGATGGTTCCACCTCATCTCCACCTATAGAAACTCAAAAAGATGGACAACTGATCTTGAATCCATCTTACAGTCATTGGCTTCGTCAAGATAAACTTATTCTTCATGCGATTATTGCATCCACATCAGAATCTGTTTTACCTTTCATAGCATCGGCAAAGACCTCTCTTGAAGCATGGCAGAAGCTCACAAAGCTATATGCCAACAAAACTCGATCTAGAATAATGGATCTCAAGAACACTCTCACTCGTACCAGACGAGACAACAAATCTGTCAGCGACTACCTGCAGACCATGAAAAATATAGCAGAAGAACTTGGATTGGCTGGAGCTCCTCTAGATGAAGACGACCTCATACTACACATTCTAAATGGTCTTGGTTCAGAATATAAGGAGATATCTACTGCAATGAGAGCTCGTGAAAATCCTATAACATTCGAAGAACTTCATGACAAGTTAACAGCCTTTGAATTATTTTTGAAACAAGAAGCTGATCACATAGAAATCAGCACATCAACTGCACACTACACCAGAAAATCATATGGAAACCAATCTGGCCGTTATAACATGTCAAAAAATTGATCCTTTGCTCTAAACAGATTCAGCAGCACAGGCAATAAGAACACTTACTCAGGAAACTCATCTCACTATCAACAATCTTGACCCATATGTCAGATATGTGACAAACCTGGTCATACTGCCAAACAGTTTTACAAAGGCAAGCACTTCTTCTCAGCATCACCAACAGCTCAGTATGCAGCCTCTACCAACAATGCCAAAACGTGGTGCATGGATTCTGGGGCCTCTCATCATGTCACAGCAGACTTAAAAAATCTATCAATCAACTCAGACTATGATGGTACAGATGAAATAATTATAGGTGATGGTTCAGGTTTGTCCATAACCCACTCAGGTTCTACAACTCTTCACTCTCAAAATAAATCACATGATGTGCTATGCGTACCTGATATCAAAAAGAATCTGTTGTCTGTCTCTAAATTTTGCAAATCTAACATGGTTTCTGTTGAATTTTTCTCTGATTATTTCTTGGTGAAGGATTTACACACCCGGGAGGTTCTAACTCAAGGCCTGAACATTGATGATGTTTACCAACTTCTGTCCTCTATTCCCATTTCCTCCAAGTCACCAACAGCCCTCTCAAGCATTCGTGTCTCCCCTCTTGACTGGCACATGCGCTTAGGACATCCTTCTAGTTCAATTCTCAAATGCATCCTAAAGAACTATTCTCTTCCTTCATGTTCCACATCCTTTTCCACTTGTAATTCATGTCAGTGTAACAAGAGTCACAAGCAACCATTTGCTGTAACAAGTCTGTCAAGTAATAAACCTTTAGAACTCATTTACACTGATGTATGGGGTCCTGCTCCAACAAAATCCATTGATGGTTTTTCTTATTATGTAATTTTCATTGATCATTTCACCAAATACATATGGTTTTATCCAATTAAACACAAATCTGATATTTTTGTTTTATTTCCTAAATTCAAGGCATTGGTTGAAAAATTCTTTAACACTCCAATCTTATCTATGTATTCAGATGGAGGTGGTGAGTATGAAAAATTAAAATCATTCTTTCAGTCCCATGGCATTTCCCATTTACAAACACCATCACACACCCCTGAGCATAATGGAGTTTCTGAACGTAGACACCGACACATAGTGGAAACAGGTCTTACCCTTCTTCATCAAGCCTCACTTCCAACTGAATTCTGGTCATCTGCTATTCGAACAGCAGTGTACCTAATCAATAGAACGCCTACTCCTATTCTGAGTCTTCAATCCCCATTGCAATCATTATTCAACAAGGATCCGAATTACAGCAAATTAAAAATTTATGGTTGCTTGTGCTACCCTTGGTTACGACCCTATACCAAAAACAAACTTGAAGCTCGTTCAAAACCATGTATATTTCTTGGTTACTCTCAGCATCAAAGTGCCTACTATTGTTTTGACCCAGAGTCCAGAAAGACATACACCTCTAGGCATGTTACCTTTGATGAAACACAATTCCCTGCCAAGTCACACTTCTCCTCTGCCAGTCCTACATCATCTCAAATCCATAACTCATCCTCATCCTCCTCCTCATTCCTATCTCCCAACCTTATAGTCCTTCAACAACCTACTTCTATCTCTCTTGGTGAAACATCATCAATGTCGACTGCCTTGCCCACTCCCAGTGTAACTTCATCATCAGAGATACATCCTTCACAAACTCAACAACCAATCTCTACACCTCCCCTTACCCAAACAGTTCATCCTATGGTCACACGGTCCAAAAACAACATCTTCAAAAGAAAACAAATTCACTCAACCACTAAACATCCTGCAGCCACACCACTTGAACCATCATGTGTCTCTCAAGCAATGAAAGACATCAATTGGCGCAAAGCTATGTCTGAGGAGCTGGATGCTCTAGTTCGAAATGGTACATGGCAATTGGTACCTCCATCTGAGAATCAGAACTTAGTTGGAAGCAAATGGATATTTCGAATCAAAAGGAATCCTGATGGTACTGTCTCTAGATACAAAGCTCGACTAGTGGCAAAGGGGTTTCATCAAAGACAAGGTATTGACTACTCTGAGACTTTCAGTCCCGTGGTTAAACCAACTACAATCAGACTAGTACTTACTATTGTGCTGCAAAACAACTGGCCAGTCTATCAATTAGATGTCAACAATGCTTTTCTGCATGGAATACTTTCTGAGGATGTCTATATGTAACAACCTCCAGGTTTTTCTGATTCTTCTCAGCCATCTTATGTTTGCAAGTTACAAAAAGCAATTTACGGCCTGAAACAGGCCCCAAGAGCCTGGTACACAGCCTTGAGCTCCTTTGTTCTTTCCTATGGCTTTACTCAGTCAAAATCTGATTCATCACTCTTTATCTACTGCAAAACTGGGATCACCATCTATTTCTTGGTATACGTTGATGATATAATCCTCTCTGGCAGTGATGATAATCTGGTAAAAGAATTTGTTCAGGCTTTGTCTCAGAAATTCTCCTTGAAAGATCTTGTTCCTTTAAATTATTTTCTTGGAATCGAAACAACCCTTACACCAGAAGGTATGTTTCTCTCCCAACAAAAGTATACAGTTGATTTGTTGACACGAACCAACATGATTGATGCTAAGGCTGTTGCTACTCCTATGTCCTCTTCTACATCTCTAACCTTGACTGATGGTGAAACATTGCCTAATGGGAAAGACTATAGAAGCATAGTTGGAGCTCTACAATATCTGGTTATTACAAGACCAGACTTATCCTTTGCAGTCAATAAATTATCTCAATTTATGCATCAACCAACCACCATTCACTGGCAAGCTCTCAAACGAGTCTTACGCTATCTCAAAGGAACAATCTCTCATGGCATTTCACTTAAGGGTAAGACTGCTTCTACCTCTCAAGTTATTGCTTACATAGATGCTGACTGGGCAGCTGACAAAGATGATAGAAAATCAATCTCTGCCTACTTAATTTACTTTACTGGCAGTCTTATTTCCTGGAAATGTACCAAACAAAAGATATTTGCTAGGTCTACCATAGAGGCCGAATATCGATCTATTGCCAGTACTGCTACAGAACTCTCCTGGATCACCAATCTGTTATCAGAATTGCATGTTCCAGTTTCTACTGCTCCCATTATATTTTCGGATAATGTTGGTGCCACATATGTTTCAGCTAATCCAGCACTACATTCTAAAATGAAACACATCTCTATTGATTTCCATTTTGTTCGAGATAAAGTCTCCTCAGGCAAGCTCAAGGTCTGTCATATTTCCACTCAAGATCAACTTACTGATGCTCTAACAAAGCCTCTTTCTCGACCAAAATTCCTTGAGCTAAAATCCAAGATAGGAGTCTCAACAGGAGACTCTATCTTGAGGGGGCATAATAAGGATAAACCTATCTTCAACAATCTCACATGATCTCAAACTCTTGTATACTACTGATAAGATCATTATCAGCTCCTTCTAAGTTATCGCTACTGTTGTCATTAGTTATCTAGCTATCTCCTATTGCTTTGTACTGCATTACTGAACATGTATAAATATAGAGTGTAAACAAATAAATATGCAATACAATAATACTTACAAATTCAACCTTCATCGACTCTAATATCCGACACAGTGTTCGACGCATATCTGGATATGAGTATGAGGATATAACCCTTCAAGAATCCTCCAAATACATAAAAAAAACTTTAAGAAAAATTAAACATACCCGTATCCGACACTCACACTCGAATCCAAGTAACATAGTCTCCTCATTTAACTTAGAATATGTGTAGGACCTTGGCAGGTGATGCTTAAGCAATCAGATGGTTCTTATGCTTGTGTAGCTGAGAGCAAGGATTCAAAAACGGTGTCGTAGCGGTGTCGCGACCGCTATTTCGCGGTAGCGGCACCGTCCACCACCACTAAATGCATAAAAAGCGGTGTGAAATTTTTTTTACCCAGTAACGGCCGCAACCAGCCGCGAAATAGCGGCGTAACGGAAAATAGCGGCCATAACGGGCAGCTATTTCCGCTACACCATTTTCCTCTCAAAAAAAATATCATGTCTCACGATATCACACAAAAGTTTTTTTTTACCCAGCAAGCAAAATGCCATAACCGACCCCTAAACCTCTAAATTTTCATCAATGGTTTAAGGCATGCTGATGCACCCAAAAGAGTGTATCTTATTTAACCTTGCACTAAAAAGATCAATTGTAAGTATAATGATTAGCAAGGGTCGAGTCCTCAGGGATTGGGTTTTAATCTATGAGTTATTAGTTTATAACTTACGTTGAAAGAAAACAATAAAAGAAAAGGGGTTTTTGAAGCCAGATTTAAACTAAAGTAAATAATAAGAATAAGATGCAAGGCGGTATAACCAGCCAATAAAAATATATATACTAAATTAGGCGGTATAACCAGCCAATAAAAATATATATACTAAATTAGGCGGTATAACCAGCCAATAAAAATATATATACTAAATTAGGCGGTATAACCAGCCAATAAAAATAAAACAAAGTTAATATACAAATTAGGCGGTATAACCAGCCAATAAAAATAAATATACTTTTAAAAATGAGCAAACTAGAAAAGTAAGAAAACAAGTAAGTAAGAAGAATCAAATATGAAAAATATGGTTAAGGTTTCATTCTCCACCACTAGACATCATTAAGAATCAATTTCAGATCTATCAATATCAACCACCTATCAAAGTTAACAACCGTAGATAACAACAAGCTCTGTTATCCCAATCTTTCCTTAGTTTGTCGTTAAATAGAACAAGCTCTCTATTTAATCTCTAACCATCAAACAACCTAGAATAAGCTCTCTAGATTCAATTTAATGGCAGCTTTATGATGAGAAAGATAGGTTGATCTAAGCAACAAACACATAAGCTCGGATTGTTCAACTTAGGTTATGTTCCACTTTGCAATTATTGAAAACTTGACCATAATCATTAATCACAAATTGCCACTTATGAATAGGAAATCAAGACAATTACACGGATCAAGACTCCTAAACTAGCAATAGATAATTGTCAAGATCTATCTAGTTGTACACCTAAATAAATCAAGACAACATCATGAACAATTCTTGTAGAAGAACATAAGCAACTTTGATAGAAAATTAATGATAGATAGAATCTGAAAATCAATCACAAAACATGTCTAGGGCTTTGAAATCACCCTTAACCAAATAGAAGTTTAGCCTAGCATAGGCATTATAAACATAAAATTAAATAGAATCTAAGAAGAAAATAAAAGAAAGAAAGAAGAAGAAGAAGAATATTAATTATCCAACCTCTCGCCCTTTCTAAAGAAAAAGAAAACTAGAGAAAAGAAAGAAGAAGAAAACTTAGAGAATTTTATTACAAAGGCTAATATCCTACCAATGTACAATATCATCCCTTACAATCATCCAAGGCCCTCTATTTATACACATTTTGGAGGGCTAAATGACAAGAGACAAGCTTTACAAATTTCAAAGGTAGGTATAATAGGTGGGTGCATTTTCTAACAATTTTCGTCATACATGACGATTTTGATCAGCCAACTTGATGGTCGATTTTGTCAATTTTGCAGGCCTTATCTGATCACATGGTCTTCTAGAAAAATGTTACCCTATCAGTTACTGATCCATAGCCGTTGGAATCAGCTCATTTTCTGATGTGGATAAGAAGATATGGGCAAAATACGAAAACAGGTCAGCACAGACGTCATTGCACATCAGCCAACTTCATGGTCGATTTCGCTAGGGAAAACGACTCCGTTTCAAGAAGTGTAAAACATGAAAACGATAGATATGCCTCTTATCTTTGCACGGCTACAAATTTCATCCTTATTGCTTCAGTGAAACTCGAGATATAGCTGATATGGCAAAAGGTGTCGGAACTGGAACTGAACTGGATTTGCCCTTAATTCTAGTAATCTGAAATCACTCAAAGAAACTTGTGAAAAAGACCAAAATACATAAAAATATAAAAGATCATAAACACAATTAGACTAAACAATAATAACTCGTATTTGACACAAAACAATAATAAAACATAACTAAAAACTATATAATTATACGAGTTATCACACCCCCACACTTAGATTGTTGCTAGTCCCTAGCAACGACTCAATAAAAATAAAATAAGAAAATCTAATCTAATCCATTTTCGTAGGAAATCACGGTGGCACTTAGCATGTGACACAAGCCTTTAAACCCCTAGGTGTCCCTAGTGGACGAGTTTAGTCTCGTGAGGGTTTACTAGAACGATACCCACAAACATTGAAAAACTAAAATATAAATAAACTACATATACTAAAAATATTTACTCCTAATCCTTTCAATACAAATTAGAGACAATCTTTGAACAAGTCTTATAAACTAATCAATAGCTTAAAGAATTTCACAAAAAATCATGCTTGAATGTAAATTGTTTGAGTTAAGCCAATATTAACATAACATATTTCAATCAAAATAGTGCATATTCAAACTTAATCTCAACTACTCACATGGGATACCCTCATGATTTTCACTCTTTAAAGTAGTGATGAAGTGTTTACACTCAATCAATCTCATGAAAACAGTTCTACCATATTCTTGCTTGTCCACCTATTCTCCACTATTTAGATCATACAACTTCATGAATCAAGAGGTCTTTAATCAAGGTTGTAATGAGGCCAATGGGTTTGTAATGTGGTTGAAGAACAAAAGGATAAAGATATCACAAAGGTTCCAAAGAGTTCATAAAGTTTAGAGACATAAAAAGATCATACAAAGAAACTTCTCAAAACTCTTTACAAGTACATAGTCACCTAGGCCGGATATTCATGTTGGGCCTTTTCTTCATTCTAAACAACTTTGTAACATCTTTTTCTTTTTCCACAAATTCAAGAGATGATTCATATTTTTTTTTTTTTACATAGGAATGTATTTGCCAGTATTCCATTTCTTTTTCTCTTGACTTTTCTTTTCTTTTCTTTTCCCCCCACACTTATTTCTTGTTTTTAACCCAAATTTTTAACTAAAAATATCCCTTGTTTTTTTGCAATATGTCTCAAAATATATAATCCATCTTTAGAACAAGGGTAAGGATATAAGTATATTTAGGCTAGGTGTAAGTTGTGGTTACCAATAAAACATCATATTTAATGTAGGCTCAAATTGGCTCACTAGTGGGGATGTTCTCTTAGAACATTAATAATGGATGGCTGTTTGGCTCTGGTTATAATCCTAATGCCTCTATCATATTCATGTTGTCACATGTATCAATATAGTCTCAAACGGTTTAAAGCAAGTTCTAGAGAATCATGTAATCATAAGAGCACTCAAGAAAGAAATTAGATTGATTTGTATAATGCATCAATCATTATAGGCTCAAAAACTCACAAGGATGATTATACAAGTCAGATTAAGTCTAAACATGCTTCTTTCTCAATCAACATATCTTATTAACATTGGCTCATAAAAAGGTTGACATCAAGCTCAATTCTCATGAAAATCTTCTCACTAATATATCTGTTTTAGACTTATTCAATTCATATCTCATCATTGTATTAAAAAGGAACTAAAACTCACACACAAAATAATAATAATAATAATAAAGAAAAAAAATAGTAGACAAAAATAAAAGAAATCCTAAATCATTCCCCCCACACTTAATTCTTACATTGTCCTCAATGTAAGTCTATTAACTCAAATGAAAGAATTATGTGTAAGAGAAAAGAACTAATAACATAAGAATAGGAACAACTAAGACTCAAAACAAAACAAAACCATGCAACCTAAATAATCCTAAAATACTAAACAAAAATTAACAAGTAAACATAAAAAGATTAAAATCATTATTTTTTTTTATTTTTTTCATTATTTTTTTTTTTTGAAAAGAAGAAATCAAACTGACAAGGTATGTCTCAAGTCTCCCTTACTCAGACCTTGTTCAGAATGAATACTTCTAAATTGCTTAAAACACAACAAACTTTTTTTTTTTTTTAAAAAAATTAGCAAAATATGTCCTTTACCCCCTACTAAAATATGACATTGTCCCCAATGTCAAATTTTAAAGGTAGAATTTAGGAGATATTACCTGCAGAGGTTGCTAACCACTTATTATAACTGAGACACAACAAGCAAAATGTTAGATAATGTCACAAAGACAAAGTGCAATCCACTCTTTGCTCGTCCATATCTCTTTTTCTTTTTCCGAGCGTTTGCGAAACAACCGTAGCAGATAAACACTCATAAGCTTGGAGCTTTTTGAGTAAATCTTCAATGGTTGTAGCAGAAATTATGGTTCTCCTTGCCTCTGAAAACATGAATCCATTATCCACAGCATTATCTAAATATGAAAGCAAATTACTAAAATAACCATTAATAGTAAGCAAACCAATGAGTTTCTTATTTGTGACCAAAGATGACCAAGAAGCCACGCAAGCTATTTCTTCCAATGTACCCAGACCTCCTGGTAAAGCAATGAATGCATCGGCAGAATGGTACATGATTGTTATCCGTTCAGGGATACTCCAGACTTGTATTTCCTTACCCACGGTAGGTCCACAAAAACTTGTGAATAGTTTTGGCACGATTCCTAGAATTGGACTTCCTCCGGCGTGTGCTGCTGTAGCGACTGCTCCCATTAAACCCGTACTACCGCCTCCATAAATCAAGTGGATCTTTTGTTGGGCAAGTATTACTCCAACTCTTATGGCTTCATCAGCGAATATGTTATTTTTCCCTGGATAAGCACCTCCAAAGACACAAATTTTTTTAATGCGCTGGGATGAAGTACTTTCCATTTTTTTTTTCTTCGAGTGCCTGAAAGAGAATGAGTACATGGTGTAATATATAGAGGACTGAGTAGTGAATCAGACAAGAGTAATAATGTCGCCGAAAGTGTATCTGACCTGTCAGAAGAAAATGTTAACCTAACAAAAGATTTTTGCGTGATTTCAGGAAGAAAATCAAAAAGAGAAGAAAAAATCAACCGTAAAAGAATAATAAAAAAAAACGAGAATAATTACACAAATCAAACAACACGTAAATTAAACCGAAATGAAGTTATTGCAAATCAAACCAAAAGCTGAGAAGTCATTTATTGTAGTTGTGATTGTGGCTCACATCTTCCTCTGGTTTTACGTCCAGAAACGGCTTAAACGCCTTCTATGAGTCGAGGATATGCTTCCCATCCAGTTTTCTTACAAGCTGGCAAACAGGGTCTTTTAACATCAGATTCCCAAGATGTTGCCATTCCCTTTGGAATTGCGGCCATAAATCAAGAATTTCTCTTTGTACGTCTCCACTAGGATGCGTCTCAAGAGAAAGTTGGATATTACCCAAATTCTCCTTACTCAGTCCATCCTTAATGAATTCAATTTTATCATCTCGATTAGAGGACGAAATCCCAATAGAACGACATTTACCGTTACACGTCCATCGTGCACATTTGTGGCAATTTTAACTCATGCGCTTTGCTCGTCGCTTCTTTGCAAAAGTGCTTCTACCTGTACCTGGTAAATGCAAAACAGGAAGATATTCATCTTCACGTACCTTGGCTTCAATTATCCAACGTATGTCGTCAGGAATCCCTTTGTGCATAAGCATTCTTAATCTTTCAAATCGAACTTGGTAAAGCTTCAGTAAAATATTTCGAGGAAAAGGAGGAAATCGTTTCTGCAATCTTGTGAGAATATCATCCATCCTGAAAAAAAAATGAAAAAAATTGAAAGAGAAATTGGAAGAGAAATTTATATACAATATCAGTTTTGTGGGTAGCTGATGGAACCGATTTAAATAATCACGGAGTACCGTTATCCGCCATTTAACCGGGGTTAAAAAAATTAAAAATTATATTTACATCTAGTTATTTTCAAAACAAGGATCAGAAAGAAAAACAACATAAAAAGACTCAAAAACAAAACACTCTAAATAAAATCCTAAATTCTTCCCCCCACACATAATTCTTACATTGTCATTAATGTAATGCTATTAATCCCAAATGAAAGAATCATGTGTAAGTGAAAAGAACTAATAAACAAAATAAACTTATGCAGCCTAAATGAACTTAGAAACACTAAACACAATTAGCAAAGAAACATAAGAAAAAGATAAAGAAAAAGAGAGCAAATCTGAGGATGGCAGTTTGGCAATGCTTTCACTAATTAGGCTGCCTCCCCCAATTAGCACTTGATTTAGTGTTTTGAACCTAACCAACACCCCTTCTTGGCATTTTAGGCTTGTCAGGCTCATACATGAAATTTCCCAAATTTATGCGTTTGAGAGGAAGCTTTCTTTGCACAACAGTGGATGCATTCTCCATTACAAGTATTATTCCATCATCCTTTGTGGTGCATATGTCATCGAGGAATGGAGCATATTTTGATACTTGTTGAATGACCTCCACAAACAAGTTGTTTAAGGTTTCCGGCATGTGTTGTTCATGTTCTTCCTCCTTGAACTTTGCAAATCTACTAGGAAAAGGTGGAGAAGAAACATTAGTAAAAAGTGAAACCTTAAACGTTACCTCAGGTGCCGAAATACTCTTAGAATCCATCTCTAATTTTGTTTCATCCTCATCTTGTTCCTCATTCTTCAAGGTCACAATAGTAGCATTCTCCTTTGGGTTAACCATCGTTTGGGCTGGGAGTTCTTCAGATCTTTGTGCTACCCATCCCACCATACTACTAGCCAATTGGCTCATTTGCTTTTCCAAACTCTGGATGCTTGCCCTTGTTTCCTGTTGGAATTGCAAAGAATCAGTAACAAGAGAATAGACAAGATCTTCTAAAGAAGTACCTAAGTTTTGAGTCATATGTGGTGGTTGAAAAAGATCTGGTTCTTGAGACCATGATTGATTGAAGCTAGATGGATGAGTGTAATTGGCATAAGGATCTACTTCTTGGTAATTTTTCGAGTAGCCATAATTAGTATGATCCCACCATCCCTCATGGTAAGTGTTTGAGTAATGATCATACTGTTGGTCTTGGAACACTTGATGGCCTTGACATCCTCCCATGGCCAATTGTTGAACTGGGGAGGTGAGATTGGCTTGTTGATTCTCCATGTTCATGTATGCCACCAACTCTTCAAGTGTTAGATTGCTCAATTCCATTGTTTTTTTTTTTTTTAAATTTGAAAAGAAAAACTTGTATGTACAAGAAAATAAAACTAATTAGAACTGAAAATAAGAATAAACCAAGTAACAAATAAACTAAAGAAAGCAATCCCCGGCAACGGCGCCAAAAATTTGATGCACCCAAAAGAGTGTATCTTATTTAACCTTGCACTAAAAAGATCAATTGTAAGTATAATGATTAGCAAGGGTCGAGTCCTCAGGGATTGGGTTTTAATCTATGAGTTATTAGTTTATAACTTACGTTGAAAGAAAACAATAAAAGAAAAGGGGTTTTTGAAGCCAGATTTAAACTAAAGTAAATAATAAGAATAAGATGCAAGGCGGTATAACCAGCCAATAAAAATATATATACTAAATTAGGCGGTATAACCAGCCAATAAAAATATATATACTAAATTAGGCGGTATAACCAGCCAATAAAAATAAAACAAAGTTAATATACAAATTAGGCGGTATAACCAGCCAATAAAAATAAATATACTTTTAAAAATGAGCAAACTAGAAAAGTAAGAAAACAAGTAAGTAAGAAGAATCAAATATGAAAAATATGGTTAAGGTTTCATTCTCCACCACTAGACATCATTAAGAATCAATTTCAGATCTATCAATATCAACCACCTATCAAAGTTAACAACCGTAGATAACAACAAGCTCTGTTATCCCAATCTTTCCTTAGTTTGTCGTTAAATAGAACAAGCTCTCTATTTAATCTCTAACCATCAAACAACCTAGAATAAGCTCTCTAGATTCAATTTAATGGCAGCTTTATGATGAGAAAGATAGGTTGATCTAAGCAACAAACACATAAGCTCGGATTGTTCAACTTAGGTTATGTTCCACTTTGCAATTATTGAAAACTTGACCATGATCATTAATCACAAATTGCCACTTATGAATAGGAAATCAAGACAATTACACGGATCAAGACTCCTAAACTAGCAATAGATAATTGTCAAGATCTATCTAGTTGTACACCTAAATAAATCAAGACAACATCATGAACAATTCTTGTAGAAGAACATAAGCAACTTTGATAGAAAATTAATGATAGATAGAATCTGAAAATCAATCACAAAACATGTCTAGGGCTTTGAAATCACCCTTAACCAAATAGAAGTTTAGCCTAGCATAGGCATTATAAACATAAAATTAAATAGAATCTAAGAAGAAAATAAAAGAAAGAAAGAAGAAGAAGAAAAATATTAATTATCCAACCTCTCGCCCTTTCTAAAGAAAAAGAAAACTAGAGAAAAGAAAGAAGAAGAAAACTTAGAGAAATTTATTACAAAGGCTAATATCCTACCAATGTACAATATCATCCCTTACAATCATCCAAGGCCCTCTATTTATACACATTTTGGAGGGCTAAATGACAAGAGACAAGCTTTACAAATTTCAAAGGTAGGTATAATAGGTGGGTGCATTTTCTAACAATTTTCGTCATACATGACGATTTTGATCAGCCAACTTGATGGTCGCTTTTGTCAATTTTGCAGGCCTTATCTGATCACATGGTCTTCTAGAAAAATGTTACCCTATCAGTTACTGATCCATAGCCGTTGGAATCAGCTCATTTGCTGATGTGGATAAGAAGATATGGGCAAAATACGAAAACAGGTCAGCACAGACGTCATTGCACATCAGCCAACTTCATGGTCGATTTCGCTAGGGAAAACGACTCCGTTTCAAGAAGTGTAAAACATGAAAACGATAGATATGCCTCTTAGCTTTGCACGGCTACAAATTTCATCCTTATTGCTTCAGTGAAACTCGAGATATAGCTGATATGGCAAAAGGTGTCGGAACTGGAACTGAACTGGATTTGCCCTTAATTCTAGTAATCTGAAATCACTCAAAGAAACTTGTGAAAAATACCAAAATACATAAAAATATAAAAGATCATAAACACAATTAGACTAAACAATAATAACTCGTATTTGACACAAAACAATAATAAAACATAACTAAAAACTATATAATTATACGAGTTATCACATGCGCATGATAGGTAGGACGGCAGCATAGAAGCCTTGGGTGGGTTGAAGGCAGAAGGGAGGAAGGCTGCTGGGTTGGCTGCTTGTGTTGACTGTCGAGTGATTTGAGTCAGAGTCTTGATCTGTGAGTATCAATTTTGGGCGTGAGAGTGTGAGAAGACTTGAAGGTAATTAAAGAGTAGAAAAGAAGGGATTGAGTGAAAAATATGAGAGTAGAGAAGAAGAGAGAACATAGAAAGATTATTGAATTTGGGAATTTTGGGGAAAAGTGTAAATGTTTGAGTGACCTGGCCATTTGAGTGTAACATGAGGGATTTGGATGTGGGGTTAGGACAGACAGACGGGTGTGTAGTGCAATGCATTGTTGGGTTGGGTTGGGTCCATTTGAGAGACCTGGCCCAATTGTTTTTTATTTTTTTAATTTAGAGATAAATTTTTAAACGGAAAATTTATCATGGAAAAATCTTGAGAGAGAAGTCTAAAATTGAAAATTTTAAAAATTAATATGATATAGATAGAGAGATTTTAGAGAAAAATGTTTGATGAAAATTTAGAGGTTTTTCTATAACTTAGATGAAAAATATTAAAGTTAAATAATTATATATTTATTTTATTAATTTATGATTTTATATTTAGATGTTTAGTAATGTTTTTTTTGGGGAGGCATTTGTATTGTTGTTAGTTTTTTGTATTAGATTAATTATTATTTTTATAATTAAATAAAATGTCATTCATTACATAAGAGTGAAAATAAATTTTTTAATCCGCTTGACGAAGAATTTGGGCTTGCTCCTATTGTTGGACTTTCTATTGACATGTTTAAATAGAGGGCAAATTTATCTCTTGAATCTAGTAAGGGTAAAAATAAATAAATTTTTTTATAAATAAAAAATCATAGAGTATCATAAATTATTTTAAAAATCATTAAAAAAGAGTTTTTATAATTATAATTACTATATTTTATAATAAATTGTGCAAAACGAAAAAAAATTCACGATCGCGATGGCTGTAATGACTGCGATAACAACCGTTACGTCCGCAATCGCGATAAACGCGACGCTACCGAAAACGCGACCGCAACCGCAATTTAAATCCCTGGCTGAGAGTAGGGCTGTAATCGAGTCGAGCCGAGCTCGAATACTGATAAGCTCGAGCTCGATTCGAAACTCGAGGCTCGAAACTCGGTTCGAGCTCGATCGAATATCATTTTTTAAGTTCGAGCTCGGCTCGAGATAAAATCGAACTATTCGAGCTCGACTCGATTAGGCTCGTTTACTCGAGCTCGAGCTCGAATTAAGGGTTTTTAAGTATGTATATATATATTAAGGGTAAAATAGTAAATTAATAATAAAAATATTATAAATAGAAAAAGCTCGATTAGGCTCGCGAGCTGCTCGAATCGGGTATTAAGATACTCGAATTCGGCTCGCTCGATAGCTCGAGCTGCTCGAGCTCGAGCTCGGCTCGATAATGACCGAATCGAATTCGAATTTTTTTCGAGTCGAACTCGAGTAGCTTGCGAGCACAGGTGTCTCGTTTACACCCCTAGCTGAGAGTGCAACACGTTTCACTCTGGGAGAGATATGTACCCTACCTGCTAGAAAATTTCAGCTCCAGGTTGTTTTCTTTTAGTTACCATTGTATTCTTTTGGACTTCTTGTTTGGTTTTGTCTAGACCAAGGAAGAACTGTTGAGGGTCCTTGGATTGCAAGAGGAACAAGGAAGCCAACTGGAATTTCTTCGTAGAGGCTACAAGGTTTTCATCTGTTTTAATTTCTCTTTATATTAATCTTTGGAGGATCATATCCTCATATCCGTGTCCAGATATGCGTCAGAGATGAGTACTTCAAAAAAAAATGAATAGTCGGATCAATATAGGCAATATCCTCTATACCTCCCTGGACAAAGTTCCTAGTTTTTTCTTCCTTTCAATTTTGTCTCTTCAGGCTTTAATGTTGCATTGAACTTCAGCTTGATATTCTCAGAAATTAGGAGCACATTTTTGCATGGGATTGTTCAAAAATACACACGTACTTTGCCGACATAGAGTGGATAGAAGGAACCTAGGGAAACAAGTTTGAAAATTAGGTTTCCTCTACTTATATATATATATATATATATATATATATATATATATATATATTATGTAGTAAGGAATAGGTATCCTGAAAATCTATTCAGCTAACCAACTAACCATAGACATGGTAATCCGTGTATTTGTATCATGTTCGTATTAGTTTCACGTGTCATAATCGTGTTTAAGGTATTATATATTTATATAAATTTTGACATGTTAATAATTTGTGTTATATATATTTTGACACATTTGTGTATTCATGTTCTGTTCGTGTTTTTTTTTATGTCGTGTTTTAATTATTTTTCTCGTATAGTGTCCAAAATTTTCAAATCTAACTAACCAAGTCATCTATTATTGCAGACTTCCACTTGGTGGGAAGAGGATGTTGAATTGGAAGTATCTTCCGTATGGCGTAGTTGAGTAGCCAAAGGACAGTATGGTGAAGTTTGAGATGCAGGGAACATTTCTTTTCCTTACATATATTCTTTTAAACTTTTTTCTCTTATATTTCCCTGTAATTTAGTACCCTCTTGTTTACAAATCAAAGTAAAAAGAAATTATTTTGCTTTCCTATAGTCTTCTGGTTCCAACTAGTGGAGATGACATTGATGGGGAAGAGAACTGTAATTCAAGTTTGTTCATATGACTTGTTGATAAAACGTAGACCTAATCAAAGCCGGGTCAGTTTGACATAAATTTTTTTAATTTGGGTCGGCCGATTCGAATTACTGTTTATTAATTAAAAAAATATTTTTTTAATTATAAAAATATATTAAGATTAATATAAAAATATTTTTTAATTAGCGAAACGAGCTTTCGGGTTGATCTCGGGCCGGCACGAACTAAGGTTGAATAAGAGGTCTCAAAAAAAATTCGAGTTGCGACTCGGCTCGGCCATGAACACCCTTAAACATCAGTCTTAAATAAGGTTAAACTTGAATTCCTGTTTGTTTTTGCAATGAACAACATTTTATGCCAGGTTAAACCAAACTTCCTATTCCAGCTTTTGCAATGAAGGCGATTACAATTTGGAGGTTTAAAGAATATCATTATAAGCCATACAAATGCCTTACTATGATGATGGCATGTGTCTGTCGTGTCTATATAACTGTAATGAAGAAAATAAACGTGCTAAATAATCTAAACTTTGTCGTTACCGACATGAAAAAAAAATGTGATAGATATCTTGACAAGGATCAGTATAAGAAGCTTGAGGGGTGTTGGCTGCCCTTATCGAGATTGGGTGTAAACAAAATTTATGTACTCGCAAATTATTCAAATTCGATTCGAAAAAATTCAAATTCAGTTCGATCATGCAAAATAAAGGGCTTAATGCTAAAACCAATTCTAATTGGTCTTCTTTGGTGTGAAATTGGCTCGTTTAGATAGTCATTAAAGCTGCTCCTATACCCTCTTGAGCCTGAAATTGGTCTTCTTTGCTAAAACCTCTAGCATAAGTTCTATAAAGAAATTTAATTTTTGGTCTATGCTTTTCTGTCTTTGTAATTGAAATGGACATTTTTTAGGAATCTAAGGCTCCATAGGTAGTTTATTACTTATCCGAAGTCGACCAAACTTGGTTAATTTACACCTTGGAAATTGGAAATTAAAGGATAGAAAGCATTTATCTAGATCATCTAAAAGCTGTGTTATTCGGATTCGGGTGTAAGTGTTGAGTATGAGTATGTATCCGACACGGATACGTTCATTTCTTTCTAAGTTTTTCATGTATTTGGAAGGTTCTTGAAGGATCATATCTCCATACCCATATCCGAATATACGTCGGACACGGATACTTCAAGACAAATGAAGAAATCGTAGCATCATAGTCTAAAAGTATCACAGTGAAGCACATCAGCTCAAATCTGTAGTTTGTAACTTGTAGCAACATGGTACCTCCATTATACAATACACTGCCATGAGCAGTCTAGCATCCACTAGAGTCGAATGCTATTGGTTTATGTGCTGAGTGGAACCACTCGGCTTTTTTACTATAATATAGCAAAAAAAAAATTCCCAAATTATCGTTGGTTTCGGATTAATTTCCAAAATATGGTTTTTTTTTCCAAGCTGGGAAATCGCCATCCCCCATGGCGATTTCCCAGCGTTAAAATTTAAAAATTTGTAAAAAATACCAAGGGAAATCGCCATGGGGGGTGGCGATTTCCCTTGGTGTTTTTTGCAAATTTTGCAAAAAAATACCAAGGGAAATCGCCACCCCCCATGGCGATTTCCCTTGATATTTTTAGCCAAATTTGCTAAAAGCATGAAGGGAAATCGACATGGGGGGTAGCGATTTCCCTTGTATATATTTTTTTTTCAATTCTTAGGAAAATTTAAAAAACATGACTCAATAGTGAATTTATTGTGAAATGGTATAATGAATAAAAGTTATTTGAAAAAAAGAAATGAATAATCAGAAATTATTATAAAGGATATTATAAAGACAAAATTACCCTTAATGAAAAAACTTATTTTTTTTTCTTTCATTAAGGAAATATTATTTTTTTAAAATTTTAATTGAAAATAAATTTAAAAAATAAAATATTTAAATACAAAAAAGTAAATAAAAAATTTAAATTTTTTTTAAAATTAAAAAGTTTTTATTTTCAGAATATTTATTTTTTAATTAAAAATTAAATTAAAAAATAAAAGAAAAAGGGAAGAGAAGAGAAGGTTTTTTTTATCAAGGATAATTTTGTCTTTACAATATCCTTTATAGAGGTGCTCATGGGCCGGGCCGCGGCCCGTATTTTTTTCTATTCTGCCCAGGCCCGGGCCTAGGTCGCCCAGGCCCGCCCGTTTAAGCCCGAATCACTGTTCATTGGAATAAAAAAATATATTTTTTATTTTTTTAATTAAAATTAAATAAAATAATATTATTATAATAAAAATCACTGTTCCGGGCCAGGCCGGCCCGGAACATAAATTATCCTGCCCAGGCCCGGCCCAATACGGGCCGGGCCTGCCGGGCTGTCCGGTCCGTGAGCAGGTCTAATCCTTTATAATAATTTCTAATTATTCATTTCTCTTTTTCAAATAACTTTTATTCATTATACCATTTCACAATAAATTCACTATTGAGTCATGTTTTTGAAATTTTCCTAAGAATCGAAAATAAATATATACATGAAGGGAAATCGCCACCCCCAATGGCGATTTCCCTTCATGTTTTTAGCAAATTTGGCTAAAAATACCAAGGGAAATCGCCATGGGGGGTGGCGATTTCCCTTGGTATTTTTTACAAATTTTCAAATTTTAACGCTGGGAAATCGCCATGGGGATGGCGATTTCCCAGCTTGAAAAAAAAAAAGCTGTATTTTGGGAATTAATCCGAAACCAATGGTAATTTGGGATTTTTTTTTTGGCTATATTGTAGTAAAAAACCCGAACCACTCCCCTAACCATCAACATGGTATCTTCCACCGATCTCGTTTAAGTTTTCTCCACCTTCTAAATTATAGAGCAGATCAAGGAGAAAACAGAAGGCCAATGCAAAGTAGTTTTTGCTGATCCTTTCAGTTTTGCTTCTTCCTTTGCTGTCAAATTGGGGTTTTGGTGACTGGTGAGGAGAGATGATTGGAAGCTGTTACTTCAAAACGTATATGGGGGCTGAAGGTAAGGATGGCAAAACCCGATTGATCGATGGATTTCGAACAGTTCGTTCTTAATGAAGTTTTTTTTTTTTTTTTTAAAGTGTAGCGGGGTGGAGCAGAGTAATTTTGATAAATACTTACTCTGCTCCACCCCGTCCGTCTTTTGGAATTACTATCTTACCTTTTAAAATATTTTGTATTTTTTTTTTTGTATTTTTAATATATATATATATTAGATATATATACTAAAATCATAGATATACTAATATTTTATATATATATATACTTTTAGTATATATATGTATATTATATATATTAAAGAATTTTATATATTAAAATTATATTCATGAATAAATTATAATATAATTTTCTACAATATTAAATTAAAAATAATTAATAAAAATTGGGATGTAACAGAGTAGAGCACCGTGAAACGATTATGGATATAACCGACATCAATGAAAGTAAAAATTTTCAATATTCATGCAAAAATGAAACGGAAATGTATAAGATAATCTACACTCCGTCTCGCTCCATTGTCATCCCTAGCTGAAGATGTGTATCATGATGATTATGTTGTATGTATATTATATGAATGATTTCCACTTTCTTTTCAACTAACTTGATGCATACATTGATGGCTAAAGTGAAGTTCAAATTCTATTCAATAGATCTCACAAGCTTTAATTGTTAGTGTTTCCCATATGCATATGTAAACTTGATCTAGCATATAGCCATTGTAGTCACATCAAATCATGTATTGTATTTGAAAATTATTCTGTTTCTTTCTTTTCTTTTTTCTTTTACTGTTTCGGTGTTTTTGGGTGGATGACAGCCATCTTTTGATAATCGGACAAATTTAAGTACTCACATAATTTTTGTATTATAATAAAAAAAATTTAATTCATGTATTATAAAAGTAAATAATTTAATTCTTGTACAATTAAAATAGGTGTAAATAAGTAAAATTGATAACAATATTAATAAAAACCCGTTAAAATGTTGACGTGAACTCGTAAAATCTAACAAAATTAATGACTTAAAATAATATCTAAATCTGTTAGATTTTACGAGTCCATTTCAGCATTTTAACGGTTTTTCATTAAAATTGTTATCAATTTTACTTATTTACACCTATTTCAATTGTACATGGACTAAATTAATCATTTTTATATTAAAAATATTAAGTTATTTTTTTCACTACAGTACAGAAACTATGCGGGTACTTAAACTTAATCAGACAAAATGCATAGTAGCCCCAACGTCGAGTAGGAGTTGCTAAGCCTATGTTAGAAAACTGAACAGGAGATCAAATCGGTATTATCTCCGATCACTAGTTCAATAAGTCTGGTTGATCGGATCGATTAAACTGACCAATTAAATTTTAAAAAAAATATAAAATATAATAAAATATGCATTTAGTTAAATGGCATAATTTTTAATATAAATTTGTTAAATGATCAAATCTCATTATATACAATAATTTTTTTTTTTTACAAAAACTTTAAAAGAATAAACTTAAAAATGATTTTTTTTTTCGGTTTTTTACCAATTCAACCGATTTTTTACCGGTTTGCAAGATTTCCAATTTAATGATATCCGATTTTTTCAACAATGGTACAAAATCAGATACCCCAGAAAAGAAGTCAGTATAATCTCTTCTAAAACCATATTTCCAGCAAACAAGGAAATTTTGCTGGATCAATTTGACACACATGTCGACATGAAAACAGATTGGTTTAGGCAGTTTATACCATTGGTCAATCATCTTTGTCTTGAAATGATGCAATATTACTACTTTGCAACAACCTCAAAAGCCAATTATTATTCAAGTTTATGCTCAGGATAATGAGATAAAAAATAATCTATGCACTAAATTTGTACATGTCAATCTTATGGTTGCTAAAAATCTGCACAAGTGGAACCCGAAGTTTAGTCCAAGTTGATTCATGCAGTCGGTGTTAAAAGATGATAATCGGTAAGTTTGGAATTCGAACCCTAATATCTACATCCCTTCTATTATTCCCAAACTGTAGTCTCTTTGTATAAAAAAAAGGGAGGGGCGATTGAAGAATCAAAAGAGTACCCAATTCTCTCTCTCATTGCACTTTCTATCTATGTTACTTCGACTCTTCATTTTTCTTAAAGTACCCGTGTCCAACATCTATGTCGACGCATATCCGGACATGGGTATGGAAATATGATCCTCCAAGAACCCTCTAAATACATGAAAATCTTTATAAAAAAAAAAAAAAAATTAAACATACCTTTATCAAACACGTATCTGTATCCGACACTCACACCCGAATCCCAATAACTTGCCTTCTATAGAGGAAACTTACCAACGAGTATGGCCAAAGACACTTCAAATGAGTCAGAGCAATGCAAGCTATATTGATTAAAAATCTTGCCTTGCAGGCTTGCATCGAAGTTGGGATAACAGTACTAAGAAGAAAAGAGAAAATTAGGCAGCAAAGAAAAGAGGCAAATTAGTGAGAATTCAAGTTGATCACTTTTTAATCAATGAAACTTTTCACCACCCAATTTGGCTTAAATAATTAAGAGAACGATAAAGAAACAAGCAAAAGAAAATGTTACCAATTTTAGAAGTTTAAAAATGCAGTTCTCTAAAAGCTTGAACAATCAACTGAAATTCCTGCTAGATCCACCCATATCCAAACCAAATTGAAGCTAATGCCAAAACCAAAGCCCTCAAACCTACCACCCCCCGCAAAACTACTGGCGCAGCATCCGAGCTGTTTGATGTGCCGTCGGCAACAGGCGAGGCAGTTGGTGAAGGCAGGGGATGAACAATGACAGAAATCTTCATGCCATTGAAGCACTGGCCATTGCCACAAATGAAGTAATATCTCTTGGACTCATTGAGAGGTATAAAATCCTTGCCACTGCTCCAGTTTCCTAATGCTCCTTCCGTTGTGCAGTTGTCATAGCCAGTTTGGTTCACTTCAAACACATTGTATTGTATCTTTTGTTACCTGAAGGCTGCAAGGAATAAGGCAGAGTAAAAATCATACTAGAACAAGGAGTCTCTGGCTATGTCAGCCTCAAAATGCAAAGAGATCACGTATAATGTCAAGTGTTTAAACAGAAAAGAAAAAGAAAATTATGAGGGATTTGCATTAGGACTCCGAATGCAAAGATAAATTTTCATGTGCCCCTCTTATGTTACCTAGATTCGGAAGTAAATGTCGGATACGGGATGTGTCCGACAAGGGTATGCTCAAACTTTTTTTTTATTTTATTTTAAGGTTTTTCCTTATTTTTAGAGTATCATATTTATACTCATGTTCAAATATGTGTCAAATATAAGTATCAATCACGGGTACCGCAAAAGAAAAGCATATTAGCTACTAAAATCTCCTTCATAGTTAATGTTTATACTTTTATAATCTAACAGAAGCAAATGGATTTTAAAATCAGAAGGAAGTAAACTAGGTATTCAAACTAGATCCAATACTAACATTCACAAAAACAAGTAATGCAAATTGAAAATGCACATTCAAAATAAAATGGGTACTTTTGTATTACCCCAAAAACACTGTTTTGCACTTCATAGTACCCAAAATCATTCAGTAGTGCTTTTATTTAGAAAAATCCATGAAAATGGCATAAAAAACTACAAATACAAAAACAGATAGTTAGAAAGAGAGAGAGAGAGAGAGAGAGAGAGAGAGAGAGAGAGAGTATACATACAGATGAGGTCTCCCACGTAGAAGGAGTGGTTGTTGGCCCAAAGGGTGTAGTTGATGCCAGGGTTCCAGCCTTTGTTAGCACCAACAATGTGGTCAGTGGCGATGACAGTGCCAAAGATTAGAAGGAAGCAGAGGAAGACGAGGTTATTTGAGGATGAGAACAACATTGTTGCTTAGCAGTATATGCAGTTAGCAGTTGGGTTTGGTTTGGTTTGGTTACCCCTCTTTGCTTTTGATTTATGTTTCTTTTTGTGGGAAAGAAGTAGAGGTGGCAAAATGAACCCGAATCCGAAAATCCGTCCAGGAAAACCCGAACTCGAACCCGCCCAAACCCGATTTGATCAAAAAGTCAAAAACCCGAACCCGAAAAAGTCTGAACCCGAATGGGCCCGAACCCGAATGGACCCGAACCCGAATGGGCCCGAACCCGAATGGACCCGAACCCGAATGGACCCGAACCCGAATGGACCCGAACCTGAATGAGCCCGAACCCGAATGAGCCCGAACCCGAATGGACCCGAACCCGAGACCGGCCCGAACCCGAACCCGAATTTAATACTAAAAATAAAAATAAACAAATTGCAATTATTTTTTTTTTACAAAGCAATAACTTTAATTATTAATTTTATTCTAATTTTTTTTTTAATAATTTAATTAAAATTTAAAATTTAATATATTATATATATATATATGATGAAATAATAATTTTATCAAAAAGTAAATTATATTTTGTACTTATAAGTTATAACTTTAACGTCTCATATCATGATGAATTTACAATCTAAATATTTTAAATTCTTGAAAATTTTAAAGATTAGAAAAAAAATTTGACAATAATTCAATTAATCTATAAGGGTAAAAAAATTGACAATAATTCAATTATTTTGGCCTTTTGGGTTATACTTAGACCTGCTCACGGGCCGGGCCTGGGCAGGATATTTTGTGTTCCGGGCCGGCCCGGCCCGGAACAGTAATTTTTATTATAATATTATTTTATTTAATTTTAATTATAAAAAAATAAAAAAAAATAAAAAAATTATTTTTTTATTCCAATGAACAGTGTTTCGGGCCTAAACGGGCGGGCCGGGCCGACCCAGGGCCAGGCCTGGGCAGAGAAAATAAAAAAATAAAACTGGGCCGCGGCCCGGCCCGGCCCATAAGCAGCTCTAGTTATACTTATGCGGTTAGGTTAGGGTGGGTTTAATTGGATTATGGCTTTCATGTGATTTTATTTTAGCGGGTGGATTTAATGGGGTTTTGGGTTTTATGACCTTTTGGTTTTGGGTATATTTATTATATATTAATAAATAATCATATTAATTATATATTTATTACATATAATTTAAATATAAATTATATTTTTTAGTACTACTTTATAATTTATACTTTATACTGATGAAAAAAATATAAGTACTCGATATATATATATATATATATATATCTTGACTACAAGCATAAATTTTTTGCATTTTATAAGTATATAAACGAATAGATGAAGGCCAGGATTTATTTTTAAAAGTTTTTTATTTTATAGTGAATATAAATTATAATGTATTTATATTTTGAAATTCGAGCTCATCAAATCAATTATTTTAAATATCAATATATTAATTTATAATATATCATATTTTTTATAATAAATTATTTCAAAATTTGATTTTATATAACAAATTAATTTTTTATTCTTTTGGTGCTAACAAATATTAATTTTAAAAAATAAATATAATTAAAAATATCATATAATAGCAAAAGTATAAAAATAAAAATAAAAATAATAATAAATTAATAATTTGTTTTTAGATATAAATATTTAAATTACGTAAAAATGATTACATCTAATATAAAATAAAATAATGTAAAACATACCCGTACCCAGAAAGAACCCGAACCCAGACCGAACCCGAATGGGCCCGAACCCGAATGAGCCCAAACCTGAATGGACCCGAACCCGAATGAGCCCGAACCCGGATGGACCCGAACCCGAATGAGCCCGAACCCGAATAAACCTGAACCCGAATGAACCCGACCCGAACCCGACCCGAACCCGCCCAATTGCCACCTCTAGAAAGAAGTGATGCAGACAGAGAAAGATACAACGGATGGATATACTTGTTTATTGGACCACACTTGAGTGGGGATGTTGGGAGCTATGGAGACAGTGGATGGAGCTTACAGCTTAGTGCCTGCCAACTGTGGATTCAAAAGAAAGATAATTTTGAATAATGTGGGGAATAGGATATTATGATGGTCTCATATAGAGTAAAAAATTGAATATTTGATATTATTTTATTTATTTTTTGAGATTTATTTATTATTTATAGTGAATTTAGATATGAATTAGTGGATATTCGTTATTTGAATTCATTTTGATTTTGATAATGTCGGATATCTGAATCCGTTATCTGAATTCGCTTTATTTATACGGATTACGATTCAAATATCTGAATCCGATATCTATTTACATATTTAGTTTTTATTTAATCTTATATTTTAATTTTTTTTTTAAATTGATTTAATAAATTTGGATATTTAACGGATTCGGATATCTGACGAATATTAATTTTTAAATTGGATGCGAATTTAAATAATAAATGAATAATAAATAAATTCAAATTTTAAATAAATTAAATGAATTTCATTCGAATATTTAAAAAATTATAAAATCTGATCCTCTGCCGTCTCTGAAAGATCGTTGGGTTTGAATTTGAACAATCATTCTCCATTTTTTAATCCCAAAAATTAATTATTTCCATCAACCTCTTTATACTTTCTTTTATTTAAATCCAAGGTCTTTCTGATAATACCATAAATATCAAAAATAAATTGGATATTGAACTATTAAAATTTTGGATTAATTGATTCAATTGTTGGATGATTCGAATTAATGTTGATTTAGAAAATTTTTAAAATATTATAAATAAAATTATAAATTATAAAAATATTTTTATTAATTGCATAATTTAAAAATTATGATATAAGAATTAGAAATATTATTATCATTTAAAAATTAAGAAGAAAATCTAAGTTTATAAAGATTTTTTCTTTTTTTTTTGGTAATATTTTTTATTTTCTTTTTTTTTTCAAAAAAAATATTATTGAAAATGATAAAATAATTATTAATTAGTATGCAAAAATTAAATTATGTATGATTTAAAAATTATTTTTAATTGATCGAGTTAATAACAAACCCGACAAGTTATCGATTTTTTCATAAACCTGACGAGTTAATCGACTTTTTTAAAATAAATTATAAAAATGACCTGATTAAAAAATCAACTCAAAATTAGAATCGAATCACTAGATCAAACGATCCGACCGATGGGCCGGTCCGTATTTAATAATAATGGTTAAGATATCATTTTTATTTGGGAAAATATGAGAAACGTGCAAGGAACAGTGACTTTATTGTTAAAGAGTACTATAACTTAAAATTATTTTGAAAAAGGAAATGAAGTGATTAAAAATTGTTGTGAAGGAAACTGTAAAGTCCTAAATACCCTTAATGAAATAAGCTAAACAGAGTCTTCCCCCCTCCCCTCCCCTCGTCTCCCCCTCCCTCGTCTGTTATTCTCCCACCCTTCATTTTCGTTCTTCTCTTTGTATTTTTCTTGTCTCTTACCACAAACCTCTTCTTAAATCCATTGTCTGTGAAGGAGAAGGCAAGCAGAAGAAGAGATTTCGTGTGACAAACCCATTCCGAGATTGACCCCAATTTGTTGCGGCGGTAGTTTTGATCTAAACATCTATTGTAAGTTTTCTGGATATCTTAAAATCCTTTGCATGCTGATTTCTGGATATTGTAAGTTTTCCTTTATTTATTTTTTAACTTTTGGGTTTATTATTTAGTCTCTTAATTTGTTTTGATTTTAAGATCTGCTTCAAATATTATAAATATATGTTTTGTTCTATTACTTGTCTATTGTAAATTTTGACCTAAACATCTATATTGGTGGCAGTAGTTTCAGAATTTTTGGACTGCAGTAGAGTCAGACATGGTAGGATGGAAGTTAGGTAAACATTAGTTTCTAAAGCTTTGGCAAAATTTTGTTAGGAAATTTTTTTTTTAATTGTAGAATGGAAAGTGTGATGAGCAAGTTGATGTTATATCTTAGCTAAATCATGAAATCACGAACCATTAGCTTGTTAAGGGTTTAGGGTTTATTTTAGTATAATAAAAAATTATCTTAATTGTACAAGGAAAAATGTTAGAGGCAAGCTTATGTTACATTCTCCTAGCACTCTTGTTTTTGTATGGTACATGTGGAAAGTTCAATCGTGGTTTCCTATTGGTCTCTTGGGTCATTCAGTGTATGTTGGTCGGATAATTAGTTTGGAGTGTGGTTTAGTTAATGGTTTTCATTTTTGAAGAGTTGGCTTTATATATATATATATATGTATGTATGTATGAATTCATACATACATAAATAAGTTCGTTTGCTATGAACTTAGAGTATCCATACGGTAGATGTTGGCTAGGTTATCTAACTTTTTATGATGTTTTGTTATCTCTTAAATTTCAGGCTGGAGATGCACTGATAGAATTGTATGATAATTTTAAATGTGAGTTTGAGACCAAGATTAATCTTCTCAAGCTGGTATGTTTTTATAGGTTTATGTGTTTTCTACGAATGCAATTGTATTATGTTGTGATACTACTGGAGCTGAAACTAATTTATCAAGATTTGATGTTAGAAACTTCTTGTTCTTCAGAGTCCCCTTTAGAAAATATTGTTTTATCAACAAATTAATGTGCAGCAATGCTCTTTAAGGTTAAATTCTAGTCTTACTAGTTTGAGCTTTTTCTTTCATGCTACATCCCCTTCTGTTATCATCAAAATAAAAAATTTTATAATAACATGGATGAATCGAGTTGCCAATTATGTAATTGACAATAAAACCTGCATTAAAATGACATACCGTTGTATGAAAGATAACGCTGATGGTAATATGGCTAATGTGCTTAAGTATTATGTTTTCCAGCCCGAAGACTGACGTTGTACTTAGCCTTACACCCAATCATTAAAAGTAGATGGATATTAAGTAAAAAAAGTTTACAGCTTTTATTTGGCTAACATATATACTTATCCTTTGACTTCATTTCATTTTATTTTAATCCTTTCAATTATATAGGATTTGACATGTAATATGTCCATTTATGCTCTTCTAGGAGATAACATCTACAACTTTGTAGAATTGCTTGCTCATAATATTGTAAGAAGATCTTTATTAATTTTGTTAATTTCACCATATATTGCAGTTCAATTTTTTTTACAAGCAAAATAGTTTCATGTCATGATAGTTGTTTGTGCCTCAATTTAATTGAAATGATATTCATGCTTGTTATTTGCTTGCTTGCATATATAGGACTATGAAGAAATTGTCAGTGTAAAAAAAGTACATATAAGTTGCAAGAATGTACATATAGTTATGCTACATCCTATGTAAATAATATGTGAATATTTAAGTGTTGCATAAATGAGAAAAGTATTTATTTCTCCCAACATATGGAAGTGATGGAGTAAATTTTCTTATGTTTATGTGACATTTGTTTGGGGCTTGTAAAAGTGAAATTTCTATTAATCTTAACAAATGTACATAAAATTTGTAAGAATGTGGCACATAATATCTTAATTGATTCATTTTTGGTAAAATACATATTATTTGTAAAAATGTACATATAGGTATACAATATGTACATTCCTGCATACTTATATGTACATTCCTGCATACTTATATGTACATTTAAGCAAAACAATATGTACATTTTTAGTTTCTACTAAATTCAACCCTAAATTGGTGTGATAGAATTTTACAGATAATATCTGTGTTTTACTTGAAGGGAAGGATGGGGAGATGAAATTCCAAAGTATGATGGAAAAGATTACCCCAAATATGTCATACAAAGCATACTGCCTTGAGCCTGAGGTAGGTTTCTGATTATTAATGTGCTTCCACTATCATATAAAATTGTCATGAAACTTGTCATTTTAAAGAGGAGGAACATGTAAGAGCTTAAATCATTGGGGTGTAGGATAGAAATTGTTAGAATATAAAAAAGTACATATAGTTTGGCATAATGTACATATTGTTTTCCTACATGTACATATTATTTTGTTATATGTACATATAAGTTGGCTTATTTTGTTGAAGCATTTCTTATAATTTCTGTTAGTTTTTAGTCGTTTTAAATGAAAAAAAAATGACATGCAAACATAGTATGATTAAAGGTTTGGCTTTAGGGAGCAAGACTCTTTTAATTGCAATTATGTTACTGTCATTGTAGTATTTACTATATTTCTTTTATGTTGCATGTCCCACAATATTGAGAGAGAGAAAAAAAAAGGATGCATTTAAATGACGTATAGGACATCAATGCTAGTAAAAAAAATATTTAATAAAAAATTTAACTTATATGTACATGGCCACAACAGAATATGTACATTCCTGCATCTTTATATGTACATTTAGGCAAAACAATATGTACATTTGTAATTTTGAAGAATTAGTACAATTTTAATATGAAATAGATGCTGTCAAGAGTGGAATAATAGTTAAATGGTCCTAAATCTTAACAATATTTGTAAAAGGAAATTGAAGAAATAAGAATTTATTACTAAGGAGATCGAAAATACAAATATACCCTTAATGAAATCAACATAATAGCAAAAACAAAACTTGATATTTTGCTTCCGATAATCTTCTCCCCTTCTCCTTTCCCCATTTTCCATCCCTTCCCTTACTTCCTGACCTCCCCATTCTATCTGCCCTTTCTTTTTTCTTCGTATATGTCAACTTGTTTTTACAAATAATTCTGATGGTGTACAATTTCCTTTTGGTATTGTAAATGTACTGTCATTGTTTTGCTTTAAGAAATTAAAGAATATGAATGTTACATGTACATATAGTTTAGTTGAATCTACATATAGTTTTGTTATAATTACATACTTTTATACTTCTATGTACATATAAGTGCGCAAATAGTTTTCCACATTTCTGAGAGATTTGTTCATATACTCTTTTTAAAATATACATATAGTTATGCTAAATGTACATATAGCTAGGCTAAATATACATATTGTTATAGGTATATGTACATATAACTTTGCTTCTGATCTTGCAGTATTTACTATAACTCTAAACGTTTTGCCATGTATGAAGAACTTCAACAAATTTGGGCTACTCAAAATAATTTGGATGCATATTTGTGCGGGGACTGAGTTCTTATCCTCCTCCACCATCATAGTCAACTATATGAAATTGTATTTCTCGTGTATTTGCGATATTAAAGTTGTAATTCAACTTGATCTTCACTGTTTTTAATATGTGAATATTTAAGTGTTGCGTAAATGAGATAAGTCTTTCTTTCTCCGAAGATATGGAAGTGATGGAGTAAATTTTCTTATGTTACATTTGTTTAGTCCTTGTAAAATTGAAATTTCTATGAATCTTATAAAATGTACATATAGGTATGCAATATGTACATATCAATTTGCTATATGTACATTCTTGCTTATTGTTTTGCTATATGTACATTCTTGCTTATTGTTTTGCTATATGTACATATACATATTGTTTTGCTATATGTACATATTGTTTTGCTATACGTACATATTATTATATTATATTTTCTCTTGATTGGTCTTTTTACTTTTGGGTTCAAACGTAAAAGTCTATTGTTGCTTTATACATTGCAGAAACATATTGTTCGATCATTATAAAGTTGAAATGAGTGAATCAAGCGTTAACAAAAGAGTTTATTGTTATTGTCATATTGATGGTGAGGTCTTGATTGTTAATGGCGACTGTATAGAATATCGAGGTGGAAGAACAGTGGGTGTGATGATCGATGAAAACACTAGTTTTGAAGAATTAGTGCATCAAGTTGGGGAAAAATTAGGGAAGAGTGTTGATGGTCATGTATTTAGATATACATTGGAGTTTGACAAAACCAAGCTAATTGATTTGGTGAATGATGCCGGTTTGACAGATTTGATAAATTTTACTAATCGATTATGCAATTTGTATATTTTTCGAACTGAAGTGATTGAATCCGCCAACAACAATGACAGAAATATAGTGCCTCATTCGAACGAAGATCTGTTCTGGTAAGAAATATAAAGGCTTTATAACATAAAAGTATATAATTGCGTTACGTCTTACTCATGTTTTTGTTATAATTGCAGTGGGGTTATTGACAACGAAGACATAAGTGGAAACTATTCTGAGAGGGAACGTAATGTAGGTTCTTCCGTTGAATGTTCTAGTTCGAAGACATAAGTGCAAGCGAAATTTGGAAAGATCACATTATTGGCAGCGGTCAGAAATTCAAAGATGCATCTGCCTTTAGGCTGGGTCTTTATCAATTTAGTATTGCGAATGGATTTGCATATAAGTTTAAGAGGAATAGTAAGTCTTTTATTAGTGTGGTCTGCAAGGCTGAAGGCTGTCCTTGGCATTTAACTGCTTCGAAGATGCGATGTACTGACTTTATGGTTGTGGGGACATTTCTAAATGTGCACAACCACTGTGCGCAAGATGCAATTCAAAGTAGACCTTCTTCGAAGTCAAAATTTGTTGCTGCCATAATTTCGGAGAAAATGAATTTGCAACCGGACACAACGCCACATCAAATTCGTGCTGCATTAGAATCTGAATGTGGAATTCCAGTGACCTACCAGCAAGCTTGGGCATGCAAAGAGCAATCCATGAAGTTGCTGCATGGGAAAGTCGAGGACTCGTACAAATTTGTTCCATGGTTGTGTGAGCAAATCAAAGATGCTGACCCCCAAAGTGTCGTAATCTGCACTTATGATAATGGTAATCATTTTAAGCAATTGTTTATCGCTTATGGATGCTCAATTATTGGTTTTTTGAATGGGTGTCGAGGGTTGATTTTTATTGATGGTTGCCATTTGAGTGGACCTTATAAAGGGACGTTATTATCTGCTAGCTCAATAGATGCAAATAATCAGCTGTTCCCACTTGCATATGCAATTGTTAGCTCAGAAAGTTTAGACAATTGGATGTGGTTCCTGGAAATTTTAAAGTCAAATGTTACCAGAGATGTTTCGGTAACCATTATTTCTGATAGGAACCAGAATATTATCACTAGTGTTGGCACAATATTTGGATCGGCTTGTCATGCTTATTGTTACAGACATATTAAGGAAAATTTTAGTGCTGAAGTTAGCAAATTCATGCATGGTGGGAAAAAAGTGAAGGAGCAAGCCCTACAGTTGTTGGATGCAGTGGTTTATGCTAGACTTGAAGAGGATTACAATGTTGCATTCACAAATTTGACCATGTACAAAAAAGAGCTAGGTGAATGGGTGTTAGATAATCAGCCAGAACATTGGGTCATGTCAAAATTCAGTCATCCTCGTTGGGATCATATTACTAGCAACGTTGCAGAGTCTTTCAATGCATGGTTAGTCAAGGAGAGGCGACACAACATCATTTCCCTCATCAATGAGCATAGAGAAAAATTGGCTAAAAAAATTTATAAAGCTAAGTCTGATGTCAGTAATTGGAAATATGGAGTTGGGAAGAATGTTGAGGAAAAATTACTGGAGAGTATTGGAAGAAGTAAATACTTCCATGTTTCTTGTTATAGCGATTTCACCGCTAAGGTAAGTCACGGCAACAAAGACATTGTTGTTAACTTGAGGACTCGACAATGCACATGTTTAGGATGGCAAATGAGTGGACTTCCTTGTGCCCATGCTTCTGCAGTCATTGAAGCAAAACATGGAGACATATATCAGTTCGTTGATGATTGTTATAAGTCAACGAAACAGGAGTTGATTTATTCACTTACAATGGCTCCAGTTGAGACTCATAACTTGCTTGATTTCACCCTATCAGACAGCAGTCATTTATCGTTGAAGCCTCCTTTAACGAAGAGGCCACCCGGTAGACCAAAAGTCAAGCGCATTGAATAACAATTTATCAAGAAACGAGAAATTCATTGCTCTAAGTGTAAGCAAATTGGTCACAATCGAGTTTCATGCAGATCGCCAAATCCAGTGTAAAGCAATTGTAAGTTTTACATAATTACCATTTAAATTTACTTTTTCTGAACTATGGTTCTATGCCAACACAGTATAACTTATATCTTCTTCATGTGTTAAATGCAGGTTCATGGTTACATACCTTACCTTTTGTAAAGGAGTGGCAACTTTTTTTGTAAAGTGAATTGATCCTTTTTTCAACCCTATCAGAAGAATATGAATGTTGAAGGTGCTATATTTCATTTTTTGACGCACCTCAATTGTATATGTAGGTTTAGGGTTTACAAGGTTAGAGGTGCAATATTTTTTGTTCGAGCACCCAAATATGTTTGTAGGTTAGAAATTGAATGGTTCAACGTGCTATATTTTTTGTGAAAGCACTGAATCGATGTCTATAGCTTTTTTTGTTTATTGTATAGGCATGCCAAGAATTTTGTACAGCAATGTGTAGACTTTTTTTTGTTTAATAGGTCTGTGGCATTTAGGTTCACAAGCTTCAGAAGCTTTTGGGTTTAGGTGGGACTATTGTTTAGTCTACTCTTCTCTTCTTATTTATGGTGTATGTAACTTCCTGTATTGTGTACAACATCATATTTTTGGAATGAATGAAAGAAAATATCAACTTTCTTCGTTCGAAGTTGATGATATTTCTTCTTATTTGTTATTGTCTAGTGCTACGGACTTGGACAGAAGACAATATGTACATTCTTGCTTATATTTACAACTACGAAAACGAATATGTACATTTGTAGTTTCTCCTAAATTTAAACATCAATTTTAGTAACAAAATATTTAATTCACAATATAACTTATATGTACATGGCCAGAAGACAATATGTACATTCCTGCATACCTATATGTACATTAAGGCAAAATAATATGTACATTTGTATTTTCTTATGTACATTAGTAGAAAATTATATTTACATTGAAACTTATATTTCATTTGAACTTTATTTAAGCAATTTCATATATATAGTTATATACTTTTTTAAGTTTTAACAAAAAAATTGGCGGCACGGATGAACAAAAATAATCGAACTAGGCAGGAAAACAAAAATTTGAAGACTTTGCCAACAAGCTCTTGGCTGAGTGGCCAAGAGTCTTGGGTTCAAACCCAAGCAACCCCTCTCCTTACCCAATTATAAAAATAAAAAAAAAGACAGAATGTTCGCGCCGCGGCTCAAAGCCGTGGCGTCAAGCGAATGAAATTAATATGCAGCCTTCACAAAACAGGTTGTGAATCAGACAGAAATACGCCGCGGCCTTATGCCGCGGCGCACTCGTACGGAATTAGGTTCTGAAACACACAGACCAACTACGCAGCAGACAGAAATACGAAGCCGTGGCCTTGGGCTGCGGCTCTGTATTACGGTTATGAATCCAGACAGGAAAACGACGCCGGGGCGTAGGGCCGCGGCTCACACTTACGGTTAAACCCTAAGCGAGAGAAAAAAATGACGCCGCGGCTGGAAGCCGCTGCTCTGTATTACGGTTTGTTGTCTAGAGTCGACAGAAAAACGACGCCGTGGCTGGGGCCGCGGCTCGATATTATTTGTAAACCCCAATCCATACAGAAAAACGAAGCCGCGGCTTATCGCCGCGGCACACTTTTCTATGTTTACTGTCTACAGTAGACAGTAGCAATACGCTGCGGCTTTGAGCCACGGCGCCATGGGTAATAAACGGTTTTTTTTTTTAATATTTCTAACCCTAACACCATCAACTAATTTAAAAACCCCAAAATAGCTTCACCCTTATGTTTATAACAATTTTTTGTCTCTCTTCAGAATCTCTTCTCTCCCAACATTTTTCCCAACATAATTTTCCATTCTTATAGAAAACCCATTTATGTCATTCTCACAGCTCTCATCTACGAAAACGAATATGTACATTTGTAGTTTCTCCTAAATTTAAACATCAATTTTAGTAACAAAATATTTAATTCACAATATAACTTATATGTACATGGCCAGAAGACAATATGTACATTCCTGCATACCTATATGTACATTAAGGCAAAATAATATGTACATTTGTATTTTCTTATGTACATTAGTAGAAACATATATTTACATTGAAACTTATATTTCATTTGAACTTTATTTTAGTAATTTCATATATATAGTTATATACTTTTTTAAGTTTTAACAAAAAAATTGGCGGCACGGATGAACAAAAATAATCGAACTGGGCAGGAAAACAAAAATTTGAAGACTTTGCCAACAAGCTCTTGGCTGAGTGGCCAAGAGTCTTGGGTTCAAACCCAAGCAACCCCTCTCCTTACCCAATTATAAAAATAAAAAAAATTGAAGACAGAATGTTCGTGCCGCGGCTCAAAGCCGTGGCGTCAAGCGAATGAAATGAATATGCAGCCTTCCCAAAACAGGTTGTGAATCAGACAGAAAAACGACGCCACGGCCTAGGGCCGCGGCTTACTCTAAGGGTTTAGGGTTAAACCCTAAAAAAGATGTAATACCACGCCGCGGCTTCGCGCCGCGGCTCTCTTTTACGGCATTAAATTCAGAGTCAGACAGAAAAACGAGGCCGCGGCTAAGGGCCGCGCCTCACTCTAAGGGTTTAGGGTTTAACCCAAATCCAGACAGGAAAACGACGCCGCGGCAGACTGCCGCGGCTCACTCGTACGGAATTAGGTTGTGAATCAGTCAGAAAAACGACGCCATTGCCTAGGGCCGCGGCTAACTCTAAGGGTTTAAGGTTAAACCCTAAACAATACAGAAAACTAACGCCGCGGCATTGCGCCGCGGCTCACTTTTACGGCATTAAGTTCCTAATCAGACAGAAAAACGTAGCCGTGGCTCTGGGCCGCGGCTCACTCTAAGGTTTTAGGGTTTAACCCAAAACAATACAGGAGAACCACGCCGCGGCCTTACGCCGCGGCGCACTCGTACGGAATTAGGCTCTGAAACACACAGAACAACTACGCAGCAAACATAAATACGAAGCCGTGGCCTTGGGTTGCGGCTCTGTATTACGGTTATGAATCCAGACAGGAAAACGACGCCGGGGCGTAGGGCCGCAGCTCACACTTACGGTTAAACCCTAAGCGAGAGAAAAAAAATGACGCCGCAGCTCTGTATTACGGTTTGGGGTTTAGGGTTGACAGAAAAACGACGCCGTGGCGTGGGGCCGCGGCTCTCTATTATTTGTAAACCCCAATCCATACTGAAACACGAAGCCGCGGCTTATCGCCGCGGCACATGTTTCTATGTTTACTGTCTACAGTAGACAGTAGCAATACGCCGCGGCTTTAAGCCACGGCGCCATGGGTAATAAACGGTTTTTTTTTTAAATATTTCTAACCCTAACACCATCAACTAATTTAAAAACCCCAAAATAGCTTCACCCTTATGTTTATAACAATTTTTTGTCTCTCTTCAGAATCTCTTCTCTCCCAACATTTTTCCCAACATAATTTTCCATTCTTATAGAAAACCCATTTGATATTACTCTCACATCTCTCATCTTTCCCAACAAACTTCTTCTCCATACATCTTTCTCTCAATTTCATCTAACTTGAAGCAAACGAATTATTTCATCAAAGTTTTAAATTCAAGTAAGTTTATATTGTTTCTTTATATTTGTTGGTTGTTGTGGGTTGAAATGCAAAAGTATTGGTTATTGTTGATTGGTTTATTTGAAAATCATGGCAATTTTTATGCTGGGTTTTGTTGAATTATACTCAACATTTAAAATTTTGCTACTGATGACATTATCTTTGATTATGTCGTGTTGATTGATTTATTTAGTGATGAAATTGTAGAAGAATTTAACTATTGCTTTAGAGGTGTTTGGTTGATTGAAGAAAATTGTTGAATTTGGTAGATATTAACCAACTTACAACTACTGTCATGGGATTGAAGAAGAAACTCAAGGGTAGCAGTACTAATAGAACTTTTGATATTACTAAGTTCGTGTCGGAAGCGGCAGTATTACGACATACCCAATCTCTCCTCCAAAAAAGCCCTATTCCAGAGAGGGGGTTGAATCTTGATCCGCGTCATCGTGAGTATCAAGATGTAATTAATTCGCGCAATTGGCAGAAATTTTGTGCTCCACCTCAATCCGCAGTGCTACCGGTGGTTAGAGAATTTTATGTTAATGCAGCCGAAGCCAGTGGTGATACGATTTTCGTCCGAGGATGTGAAGTACCGTTTGATCCGCAGACAATTAATCAATATTACCAGACACCGAATATTGTGGATGATGACTTTAGTCGGTATTTGAATGGCCACATTGACATGACTGTAGTCACAACACATTTATGCCCACAGGGGACTACTTGGAAAATATCGAAAGGGGAGCTTGTTTCGTTCAAGGCCAACACTCTGGATAAAGAGGTTAAGGTGTGGATGCATTTTATAGCGGCCAAAATGCTTCCATGTAAGCATGTTAGCGATGTCACCAAAGATAGAGCAATTCTTCTTTATGCTATTACTACAGGCAAATCGATTGACATTGGCCAGCTTATCTTCAGGGCCGTAATTCATAGTGTTAGAACAACACGGGAGGGCCTATGGTTCCCCTCCTTAATCACTCGGTTGTGTGACCAGGCTGGTGTCCAATGGGATAATGGTGAAGAGTTGTTACATCCTAAGGGTCCCATTGATGATACCATTATGTATCGTTTGACCCGAGAAATTGATCGTCCCCCACCCGGACCTGGTGCGAGTTCATCCTCAACCCCACAACCTCAGGAGTTAACTATGGCAGAGCGCATAACCAGACTTGAACTTCAGAATGCGCATCACCTTGCATATCATGCCCATCAAACTGAATGCTTCAAAACTGTTGAACAACTTATCCATCTTTGTGCTCGTCATATGGGTGCTGACACGACCCAATATCCCACTATGCCACCACCACCAACAGCTTTGGCTCCCCAAGAAGCGGAAGAAACAGAGGAAGAAGATGATGAAGATTAGAACTGATTAGGTGCTGACAATGAACTTGATTTAGGTTTGGGGGGTATTTATTAGTTATGGTTTTATAATGTAATTTTATGGGGTATTTATTAGTTATGGTTTTATTATGTAATTTTTGGGGGTATTATTTGTTATGGTTTTATTAGTTTATGGTTTTATTATGTAATTTTTCTCTCCAATTGAAAACCCTCTGCTTTATTACGCTATCTTCAGCCCATGTCAACTTCTCAATTTTTTTTTTTGTATTTTCTTACACAACAAGTTTGCATAACCAAAATTAGGGTTGCCGATGGCAGAGCAACAAAACCAACGAGCTGTGAAACACTATGAAAGTAAAAAACTGAATCAAACTTTAACAAACAAGCTAAAAGAAACTAAACTAAGTTGTTATATTTCAGAAAAATTACTTAATTGTGGTGCATTTCACTTAAATATCTTCAAACTTTTCATTCTACAACCTGATAGACAGCCTTTACATCAATCCTACTATTCCCGAACCAGATCACTTAGATGTACAGCTCTAAAATCCCATACGTACATTCCTGCATTCCTAAATTAACTTCTGCAGCATGAAGGCTTAAAGGTTAAAACAACATAAACAATCATGAAAGTGCAGAAAACAATTTTTAGAATCCACAAAGCCTGGACTTGCTCAGAACTTGCTCTTTTTCTGTATTTCTTGTATCCAAAATCAACTGGGCGGCGAGCTGCAGACGGTACTTCTTCGCATCATCCTAAAAAAAATTATGTACACTCATTAAAATTCTCTGCATTAGTGTTAGAGGAAAAAGAAGTGATTTATATGACATTCACCCGATTAAGCGGTGGACTGATTCGGCCAAACCAGGATTGTAAGTGCTTAATTAAAAATACCCCGCAATCAGATGAACTGTAAGACAAATGAGAAAATCTATTGCATCAATAGTACTGATAACTAAAGAAACATGTATAACTCTTAAATGAATTAAAATTAAGAGATTACTCGTCATCTGATTGCCAATCAAATTGTACACGGTTTTCCTTCAACTCTTTCATTGCATCTGCAGCAGGATGATTCCAAGCACGTAATAATGCTGAAAACACTTTAACCTGAAAACACAATTTGAAGCATGTCACACAAATATTCCACTACGAACAAGGTAGTTGAGAATATGAGTTAAAGATTACCAAACGTTTCGGGAAACCAACATGCAGACGCCCAAACGACGACCTTCTTGAGTCGATGATTTCGATCTCACCAGACACCGTATTCACGCAATATGCAACCCAATGATTATTTGCACATAAGGGTAAGCAAATCTAAAAAGGATGAATTGATTATTAATGAGAAATCAGAAATAACAACTTCAAATATATATATATATATATATATATACATCTTATACTAATGTGAATATCGATAAAAATAAGCATATATGTACGCATACCAGTTGAGCTTGCATAATATCAGCATTATTCGGTTCATTTGCAAGATAATTAGCAAAATCATTGGCGACTTCATCAGTTGTCTTCCTCCCAAACTTGTAATTAACGATGTTAGACTACATTGAACGGCCACATTTCATTAATAACCTATACTATATACTTATAATCTTAATCAACATACAATAAGAATTAAACTTTTTTTATAGAGATGTAATTAGGAGGGATAAAAATTAATACCGCAAATTGTGAACTCAAAACAACACGAGTTCCAATCGATTTCCTACCGATATACATTTTGGTGGCGTTAATTACACGAACATACATCTCTACAACCTGCCATACTCCAAAGAAGTATTAATTACGATACCATACGATAAAAGCGTTAATGCAAATGTGTAATTAACGAACTTCATTATACCATGTTATTCACCCAATTGGAACCGGCTAAAGAGAGTATGTCCGACCTCGTCAATGACCAACCATGCATTGCGGACAATATTTCCCTACATCATTAATAAACATAGTTCAAATATCGCATTGTCGTCACAATAATGTTATGTAAAAAGTTGAGAGTCAATTGGATTGTGTAACTTACTCATGATTTGCATTTTCATCCCAAGCATAATTAACAACAGCTTTTTCTACTTTCTTCAATGTCGCAATTGGCCAATTAACATAGAATGGTGATTGAAGATTCATAGAAGTCGTAATTTTTCTAGGAATTCGTGGAGATCTCCTAATAACAGGGGAATCATGTATTTCCCTCTTTCGATTTCCACGAATTTCCTCTACAAATTCCACTCCATCTTCAAATTCAAGATTGGAAGGAACATTACATTCTTCCACTTGAAAATTTGATAGAGGTGCAGTTGTCTGTGAAGTTGAGCCTTTTGCAAATGGCCTAAACATAGATGATGGAGAAGCTTCATTCTCCACATTCTCCATCCTTCTAGTGAAATCATCGAACTGATCTCCCATTTGAGCATTGACATGTGCTGGAGACAACTTCGCCAATGCCATGAAATCAAGAACATTGTCTTTATGAAGCTGGACCATTTCTTGATTCCACTTAATCATCCTCTCCGTACGGCCTTTGATCCTTTCAAATAAAGCCTAAACACATAATTCTAAATTTTAAATATTTATGGATTCTGTTGCAACAATTTTAAAGGCTATGAAAGGTAATACAGTCTTAGATGAATTTCAATGACAAAATGTCGACATACCATTGCCTCTGGATCAAGCTGCATGGTTGAAACTTCTCCAAAACACTCATCCATAGGGGGATCAATGTCACTTACAACCTACATACAGAACTAGATTTCAATAACATTTTTTAATACGAACTAATAATCTATTTATAAATTAGAATGCGCAAAGAGTATTGATATAAATAAATACAAGCATGAATCAAACATTACTTACCTCCCCTAACCCATACCCCCCTAACTCTTCCTCAACTTCTAGGCGCTTCTTCACGGACGCATCATCCCATCCCATTAATCGGGGCATTGCACGAACAACAAAACGTTCGGATGGGATAACTCTATCCAAATAAAACATCTATCCAAAATGTTCTATATTAACAATAGGATAATAAATATAATCACTTTTTTTTTTTTTACTTATTAGTAAAAGACATTGAAAAAAGAATCAAACAATATAATACATATTTACCTTAAGGAAGAGTAAGGAGCCTGTAATGTATGTTGTATCTTGCCTGCCGTTGTACCTTCTAATGCCATTCATCAACTGCTTAAGTGTAAACCCACCCCAATTGTAGGAACGAATTTGGGATGAATTATAAATCGTGGTAACTAACTTTCTATTTACTTCAGGCCTACTAGAAGGTGCCATGACAGTACCGATAACAAACAAGACGAACAACCTTTTCCAATCATCTATATCTGTTACATTATGTAACAAGAGCTCTACTTCTTTCAATGAACAAACCCTTAAAAATCTATCACACCAACCCTTTATCTCATCATTTTCATTTACAACATCTACTCTAACCTCTTCTCCTGTACATGGAACACCAAACACTAAACCTACATCTGTATCTTTAATAGCTAATATATGGTTACACCATCTTAAAACACAATTTAATGGCTCACATTGTTTAATAAGCCACTCACATAGATGGTGACGCAAAATTGTACAACTCAAACTTAGAAACCCACCAAAACCTATCTCTCGCACGGCATTTTCCTTCCTAACATCACCCCTAACAACTTCGTTCATAACCCTAACCAATTTACTAGGGCTACATCTTGTGCGCAATTGAACATCACACTGCAATTTCGTAATGAATAGATTACGTTCAATCTACCAATAATTTATATTATCATTAAAAAAAAAAAGTCGAATGAAAGAAAAATAATTTACCTCAAGACTTTTATTTTTTCTTGCAATATGGCGTGAACTATGACGTCGTTCCATTTGTTCTTCCCCGAAATTTGTATGTGTCACAAATAAAGCTGATAACCCAAAAATATATAGCTAAAAAGTTAACATTCTGCTATAAATAATAAACAAATGTAGGTGAAATTGCAAAGAAATTGTAAGAAAACGTCTATCCCTCCCTTTTATTTTGACCCAAAAAGAAATAAAACCTGAATTGTGTATGCATGTGCAAACTGAAAATTACAGTTTCTCACTTTTCACAGTCAACAATCTTGTTTTCGGAATTTCACAGGGAAATATGCATTGCATTAGTTTATTACAACAAAATAATGGCTCTCAGAAGCCTACATCTTTTGCTGAATACAACAAATAACATTCAACAGTTAATATGGTGGGTAATCAACCTAATCAATCTACTACAACCAATTTGTGAGGACTGTTTGTCCAAAGGATTGGTTTGGTTGCATTGCACTGCAGTGCAGCCCACCAGGGTGGGAGTGGGACTAATAAGTGTCTTAGGAGTGTTTCTCCAAAGCTGAAAGGCATATTTGAGAGTATAGCCCACCAGAAGCAGAAATGTATACTCTTAATGGTGGTATAAATTACATTCACTGCTTTAGGATATGAAAGAGTTGTTTATGAAATCCAGTGGGTCAGAATTCGAAAGTATGAGAGATTTTATTGCTTATGGTTAAATGAGAAAGAGTTGTGTCTGGAATTTTATTTGCACTTGTAGGGCTTTAAGAACTAAGAAGTTGCTGCAATTGAGGATTGTGGTTGCTGTAAGTTTTAGAGAAACAGAAGAACCAGGGCTATATCGATATAGTTAGAGCGAATTGCTCTGGAAAACTCTGGAGGATTTAGGTTTTTAATGGTTTAACAAAAAGGGTAGTGTATTGCTGCAATTGGGAAGAATAGGATGCAGTTCTTGTTGTTGTTCTTGTACCTTAAAGAGTAACCCTAATATACTGTAGCGAAGAACCTCAGGGGAATAAGAAAGAAATGCAATCAACAATGACAAGTTCTTCAGGAACCTCATCTAATTGTTCAAATCAATATCTAAAAATGTAATATAAAAGAAACTTCAGTTAACAAATCATGTGCCTTTAATAAGAGGAAGTATAAGGTTATAATCTAACTATAGATTAACACTTTAATGGTTATTCATTATGAAAAATGTCATAAATCTCACAGTTTTGCTTTAAGAACTTGATATCAAAATAGACTTAAAACTTTAGTAAATGAGGCTTATAAAATGTATGAAATTTAATCCTATCAATGCTCTGCTTATTTTCACCTTTTAGGAGATGAGGAAACTTACAAGGATACAAATATTGAACATAGTTAACAAATGCTCATTGAAGTTATTTATATTTCCTAGTTATTGATATTTTTCCCTTCTTTTTGTTGTGTTTTTTTCAATCAGATTAGTAGTTGGCAGATCCCTAGTGAAGTAGCAGAGTTGAGAAAGAAACAGGATAGTGATGTATCAAAGGAGCATGCAGTGCAAGTACCAAATATTGATGTAACGGCAGAAAAAGGATCTACTCCAATAACTTTGAGTGCTCCTGCTGTTAATACAGGTGACCTTGCAACAAAATAAGCCCACTTATATGTACATAGAACTATAACAGTACGTACATATAGCATAACCATATGTACATTCCGCAAAAGTATATGTACATTTTCATATTACTGACAATTTCTTTCTAAATCTCAATCAATTAAGCTCTTATGTGTTTCCAAACCATAAAATCATCTAAGTATTCTATTTATACTATTACTTAGACAAACACCAAAACCCTAACTATAATCCTCCGTTTAATCTCGAAATCGTTTAAAACAACTGTAAAATAATAGCTTCACTAAGAAATTATTAAAAACAAAAAAAAGGTCCACTTCTGTGTACATAACAAATTGACAGAATGTACATAAAACTTCAATACAAACACAAAAGCAAATGCTAAAGAAAGGATGTTGTTTCTTTTTAAAAGAGACTTAAACAAATAAGAAAATTTGAAGATCTTAGTTGCAGCAAAAAAATGGTTATAACGTAGGCTACATACTTTGATTATATGTACATTTGGCAGAATTATATGTACATTTTCAAAACTCTAATCAATTCTATCCTAAATCCGATTCAATTAACAATGTATTATATGTATATTTTCAATACTGCAGCTATTATGTTCAAAGTCCGAAATGAAAAGGTGAACAAAAACAGAATTGACAATGCAAATGGTCGGGAAATATCGCAGTTGAACCCCAACATAAAGGAGGAACTTATGGACTCTATGTCATAATGTCTAGAATCCTACTAATGGCCAATGGCTCATAAAAAATAGAATTTCGCAAAGAATAATCGGGAGCAAGAACGAATTTATGTCAGTATGCAACTCATTCACACATTTATGTCACAAAGCACTTTTAACAAATCAATTTTAACAAAGCAATTTTAACAAAACATCCACACATTTATGTCAGTATACAAGTCATTCAATAATAATGCTACCAAACAAATTCCTAACATCAAAATATAACTTATATTTCGCTACCAGACTTCCAGAAGTTTCAATAACACAGGATTTCTAGAACTTGATAAACCAAATAAACATACGCTGTATATTACAGACACAATGCACATGTTTGAACTCAATTGATGCTACCCAAATCCCATTACATTAGAGCATAATTTAGCTGCAAGGAAAACAAATACGTGCAGGAATATAAAACAATGTATGAAATCTAAACAAAACATTTCAAAAATCAAATAAAATTATGCCATGACAAATCCAAAGAGGAAGGAGTTTACCTAAAGCTCTTCAGGACCAAGAATATGAGAAGATTTTCTGAGGTTTCACTCGGGTAAGGATTATCCTCCGATTTTGAGTCGCCTAAGGTTTTAGTTTCAGTCACCCTAAACCGAAAATGCAAAGAAAGTGAGGAAGAAATAGATGAAAAAAAATGAGGCAAAGGGAGAAAGGAAGGACACGAAATAAAGAGTGAAGAACAGAATGAGAGAAAAACTGAAGCAAAAATTCGGGACCCAAGTGGAAGCTAAACTCAAGAACACAATCAGAGACAAAAGCCAAAACAGAGAAAAACAGAATTATCAAATCGGGAGAGAAAAGAAGCCAAAATTGACTTTGTTTTTTAACCTAACACTACTCATAAAATGGTAATTACGATTTCCTCTTTATCAATTTTTAAATTTTCTATTTCCTTTTCAAAAATAATTTATTTCATTCGTATCTTTTAACATAATTCCTATTACACTGCATGTTTCTCATATTACCCCAATAATCTTTCTCAATGGTATCCATTAAAAAAATCCTATTACACTGGTTGTTTTTCAAATTCACCCTACTCAAAAAATCTACTCTAAACCCCAATACAAATTAGGCTCTAAAGACTTCCATCTATTTAAATTTACCAAAGTAACAAAAATATAATGATTCATACCAAATGACTAAGACTAGTAAATTAAAACACTCTTGCTCCCTAAGGCCAAAAGCCAAACTCTTAAACATAATCAATGTCGTTATCGTTTTTGTCATTTAAAACGACTTTAAACTAACACAATTTATAAGAAATGCTTCAACAAAATAAGCCCACTTAAATGTACATATAGCATAACAATATGTACATATAGCATAACAATATGTACATGTAGCATAACTATATGTACATTCTTGCCAACTATATGTACTTCTTTATACTGACAATTTCTTCAGTCTTGTATATGCAAGCAAGAAAGCAATCAACAAGCATGAATATCATTTCAATTAAATAGAGGCACAAACACTATCATGACGTTAAACAAATATCAAAGCTTTCAAATTCATTTTAAAAGCAGTTTAAGTAAATGGTTTATCAGTTCTATAACTTATGATTAAGTAAAAATGTCAAATTGCAAATATATGTTCATAGACTCTTACAAATATCTGCTTATACATATCCAAACCTGCCCATAATAACCAAGTTTGGTGTAAGGAAACCATGTGCATGGAAAATATAACAAATCAAACTCAGTAGCCTCTCATCAACTAAATAAGGGATACAACTGAAGGTTAAGAAATCATACATGTAAACCAAATTGACAATTTATTAAGTACAAAATAATTCATAACAAAGGGTACACAGCTGAAAATTATAAAATGGAAGAAACTAAACAGACAAAAATGCATCTAAATTATTGAATTCTACAGCAGAAACTCCTATTCTTAACACCACCAACCTTCATTTATCATTTAATTCGCTGGAATGTCAATATAGTTATAGCAAACGCTCTGTTTAGGTTCATATAAATTGAAATTTAAAAATGTTTTGGACATAAAATGCTTATTTACCTCTACATTGTTTGCCCTCTCGAAAAATTAATGAATTCAAGCCATTCTTACAATTGATGGCAACCTTACTGAATAAATGATCTTTCCCCCTTTCACTTTGACTTATGTTCGCATCACAATATAAGAGTGTCAGGTACGACCCACAAATTTTAGCTAAAATGTTAATATCACTTTTAGGACAGAAAACAAACTACAATATCACAACAAATTGCTTTTTTTTTTTTTATGGCAGAGAACATTAGAACAAACAATATCACAAGACCAACCAAGTTTTCAATGATAAATCTAACAAAAATGAATTCTCTATACGATTACTTTTAGGACAGAAAACAACAGTAATTCGTGTATGGATATATATTGAATCTATAAAACAACACATAAACAAAAATTAAAACAAGGTCAGAAGAAGTTCACCTGGTTTTGTAAAGTTGCTTTCCTTGTATATTGCTCCCCCAGGAACATACACATCAACCTTCTAATAACAGAAAAATATCATGTCAATAGAGTAACAACAGAACAGAAAAGATATGTCATATCAAATTATAAATGTCTAATTTATATAATATACATACAGATTATATTTGTTGGAACAATGTCAATATATTATTCTCATTCTAGTAGCCAATAATTATGTAATTTATCACAAAGAAATTTAACAGTTTCTGAAAGATCTTTAACAACAAAGGATGAAACAATCGCACCATTCTTTTATAATAACACATTCATATTTCTAGTTCTTTTATAATAACAACATACCCATAAATTATAACTGAAATAACATAATACCCACAAATCAAAATCAAAATAACAAACAAAATTTTACCTCAATCTTCTTCCTGAGCTTCCTATTTCGATCAAAACCCTAAACCCAACTAAACTCACAAATTAAACAAACTTTGAAATGGGTTTTCAATCCCTAAACCTTAACTTCTCAACTGGGTGAATGATTTTGAACAAAATAAAACTAGGTTAAAAACGTTGGTTGGGTGAAGATTTTTAACAGCAACAAAGAGAATAACAAAAGCAGAAGAAGAAGAAGAAGAAGAAGAAGAAGAAGAAGAAGAGGAAGCTATTCGGTTTGGGGGGTTTGGGTCGATTTCTGTCGTCAAATTTTAACAAGGAAAAACAAAGGTTAAACATGTCATTTCCATTTCCTTTGTAATAATATCAAACTTTTACATTTCCTTTTTCAAAATAATTTTAAATTATAGTACTCTTTAACAATTAATCTACTGTTCCTTGCACGTTTCTCATATTTTCCCTTTTTATTTTTGAACCAAAAGTGGGAGCATCTCAAATAAATAAATAAAAAAACAATATTGGAAGTTGGCTCCTCCGATTCGTGGGCACGGCATTTGACTTTCTATTTTCCTGGTTGGATGGCCTTACCTCTTTGGCTACTTTCATTTTCATTTTTAACGAAGTTTACTTAATGATACAATGTATTTATATGTACTTAAGATGTAATTTTTATTAAAAAGTAATTTTTTTTCATGAAAATTGTATTAAAATAAATTTTGAGTTGGATGCGAGTTATAGATTACATATTTTAGGTCGGGATCAAGTATTGAAAATAATAACTCGATGTCGAGTCGTAGTGGGTTCAATGGAGGCATCCAAAAGTCCGGCTGGGTTCGGAGTAAACAAAAACTATTTATTTCATCACATTTGTTGGTAATATTCATCCCTAGGGATAACATGGAAGAATTTCTACTTGTAATTTTTGGACAGATAAAACTACAAACCTTCTTACAACACACTTGTAGCTTTTGTACTGATAAAACTACAAACCTTCTTACAAAATACTATGACTCACTACTCATAAAGCCTCAATACAACTTCTACTTAAGTGTAGAGTCTCTCTCACAAGGAGTAATGGTAGTTCTCTTCTAAAGGCCAAAGCTCCTACTTATAGATGAGTACCCTCAATGTGGGATGAGTACTCTACTTGACTTAATATAACTAAACTAAGCAATGTGAAATGACATTCTCTTAGCTTAACCAAATTACTCAATATGAAACTTGAACTCAATAACCCAACAACATTGCCATCCTTAATTTCAATAAAAGGTGTTAAAAGATTGAATTCGGGTTTTAGCCGAATTGGTTCATGCAATCATTATTAAAATATGATATTTAGTAAATTTGAATTCGAATCTTAGTATCTACAATCCGATCTTTTCAATCAAAGGTGTGTAATCTTCAATGGTGAGCCTGTGTATGACAAGATGAACTCCTAAGTATCTCACTAGTAGAGAACCATGCTTAGACCATGTGGCTTGCAAGATGACATCCAACTCACCTCTGGCTATACCAACACAAAAGAACTCACTTTTGACACAATTAAGCTGAAGGCTAGAGAAAGAATAGAAGAGTTGAAGCATCTCTGAATACTTAGAACAAATTCTAAGTGCCCTTAGTGAAGATGAAGAGATCATCAGCAAAACATAAATGAGTCAAATTGACTCTTTTACAGCTTGGATGATAAGAAAAAATTCCAAAAGAAGCAATAGTGTATAGAAGCCTTAAAAGTATACTCATGGCAATTATGAACAGATAAGGTGACATAAACCCTACCTGTCTAACTCCCCTTGCACCCTTGAAATAGCCAACCTGTCTTCCATTAAATGTTGAAAATTATTTTTTTTGTTTATAATAATTTCGAAATAATTGTTTATATAAGTCCAACATTAAAATAAAACAATGAATTTATAATAAAACACATTCATGTATTTCTAAGTGACTATATAATTTTATATGTTATCCATATATTCTTTTAGTTAACAATATGTATCTATCAAACAAAAATTCTAATATATAGAATATATTAGGCTAAAATAATTATAAAAAAATCCTGAACTCTGGCATTATATCTAGATAAATTTTTGTTGCATTCAAATAAATTATTAATTTTTAATTTATACCTAAATAAACCCTTAACTTTTAATTTATATTCAAATAAACCCATAACTTTTAATCCATTAACATAAATCAATATTTTATTTGAAATAAAAACTTATTTGGATACAAATCAAAATATTAGAGCTTGTTTGGATACAATAAAAATATAATAACTTATTTTTAAAAAATAAAATAGTTCAAGGATTTTTTTTATTATTTTAACCAATATATTATTTTTTCACATTAGAATAGACTTGACAATATTAGACACCACACGATTACACGATACGAACACAAAAAATAACTAAAACACAATACGATACGAAAAAATAACATGACACGAATGTCTCAAAATCTATATAATACAAATTATTAACGTATCAAAATTTATATAAATATAAATATATTTTAAACAAAATTATAACACAATAAAATATACGAACACAATATGAATACACGAATTGTCAGGTCCAAATTAAAACTTCAATAGGAAACAAAATCCAACCTGTCCAGCATAAGGCTGCACTTGGCTAAGATTATCCTAACCTAACAACCAAACGCTCCTCCAATAGAATTACCAAACCCTTAAACCTCAAAGAGCATCGAAGCAGAGAGCGACAAACACTTAGAAAGAAAGCAAAGCAAGCAAAAAACACAACTTGAGGGTAATTAATTAATTGGTGGTTTTGGGGAAAAAATGGGAAACGAAGCAAAAACCTCCAACACCACCGTCAGCAGCAGCAGCAGCAACGTAGGAGGAGGATTCAGGGCGAGAATGGAGCACTACATTTACAGCGGTGAAAAGAAGCACGTGATGGCTGGCATCGTAATTATCGCCGTCGTTTTTGGTGCCCCTTGGTTTCTCATGAGCCGAGGTTCGTTTTTTCTGTTTTCTTCTTCTTCGGGGGGTGTTAAGGTTTTTGGTTTTGAATGAATCTTTGGATTTTGTTCTCTACTTTATTGCCACTTTGAGAAATTTCTATGATTTATATAGATAAATGAACAAAATGAAAGCTAGAGTAGAGATATAGCATCATTGGCTTCACTGTTTTTCTTGTTAAGTAAAATAAAATGCCTTCCCCTTTTGTTTATTGAGTTGAAAGAATGGTTAGCAGTTAACAACAGGAAATTTTCTTGGAAGGCAAAATTTCCTGCGTGATTTGAGTGAATGAATCTGCCCTTTTTGGGAATGATTCTAAAATTTCAGTGATACTAAAGGATTTGTTCAGGAATCAATCAAATTGGTGCAATGGCAGCACAACATCTCTTTGAAATTACTAATTTTTTTGGTACAAAGGGGCCGCAGCTTGGGGATAGGGGAAAAGGGTTGCAGATTCTGAGATTTGAATCTTAGATATACTGAATGTCACCTCTTAAGAGTGATTGTATGAATCAATTCCTTTAAAATTGCTTATTGGGATTTATATTTATTAACAACTGGTGTTTGAGAGAAATAAAAAAGGAAAAAGAAAAGAAGAAGCAGAATGAAACAAAAAAGTGATTGAGTGAAACTTAAGGATGTTGGGGAGCTATACTGAAGCTCAATTCCAACCTTTTTTTTAACTCATTCCTGTTAGCAGCGGAGAGTACTTTTTTCTTTAAGAAGTATTCAGCTGATTGGAGAGTGAATTCCTTCAATCAGTCACATTTTTCTGATTCAAATGTTTATTTTACAGGTTTTAAATCTGTTGTTTTTATCTAAAAATAAAAAGAATGTGTTGGTTTTTATTGACATGGGTCACGGTACTCATATCAAAATCAGTACTCGTCTTGATGGAAATGGGTGTTGATTTAAAAATATATATATATATGTCATAAGCAATTGAGAGATTTAGCAGGACATTGAAGGCAAATTTTGTAAGTTGAAAGAGGTAGCGTATGTATTTCTCTGTCCCATCTTAGCAGACCTTGAAAATGCTTTTCTCGGCTGGCATTAGCAAGGGTATGCCTCTATATTACTCGGACTCGGGTGTGAGTGTCGGATACGGGTATGTGTCCGACACTGGGTATGTTCAATTTTTTCTAAATTTTTCTATGTATTTGGAGAGCCCTTGGAGGGTCATATTCTCATACCCATGTCCGGATATGCATCGGACACGGATACTTCAAGAAAAATGAAGAGTCGGAGCAACATAGGTATGCCTCTTTGTCATTTCCTGTTCACTCCTTAGAAGTAAGAACTCACATTTTTTATGTGAGTTCACTATGAGAATTGTGAAGTTTTAAGTGTTTTTTGAAAGGTGAAAATTTTTACTTTGCCATGATTTTTAGAAGAGATTGACTTATTTCTTTTCTCTTGAGAGGATTATTTGATTTTTTTGTTCAGCTTACAAATAATCCCTAGTTCTTTGGAGATAGTTTTCACTTTTATAGAGAAACCCTTTCATGGTAGGCCTTTCTCACTTTTAAGCAGATAGTCAATGTGATTACTCTTGAGGTATCTCTTTAGACTTTGGTGGAGACTGGAGAATATGTTTGTAACCTTTGAGGAATACAATGATCATTTTTCGTATCTCTTGATATGTTCTGGGTTTACGTTATTACAACTTTATTTGGGAGCCTATTTAGTATTACTTTTATTTGTGATCTGAACTCTGAACTCTTTCTCAGAATTTTCTGTTTCCTTCTATTAAACTTAAACTTCCATTTTCTAATGAAAAATGTTTAAACCATTGATTATTCTTGAATCTTCTGATATTATGAATTTTCATTTTCATTCTATGGCCCCTTCTCTTTTTCTGCTTTGTTTTCCTAAATCAACTATTCTAGGAATTGTGGAAATTGCAATTTTTCCCTTGAACATAACATGCCTATAACACACAATATAAAAGTTTAAATTTCTAAATGTGAGCAAAAAATGAGTTAGGAGTTCCATGGCTGCATAACAATTTGGAACCATTCCCCCTCTTAGGAGAAAAAAAAGTTGATGCTTAGAACCTATGTTGCTCCGAATTTTCATTTTTCTTGAAGTACCCGTGTCCGACATATCTAGACATGGGTATGGGGATATGATCTTCCAAAGATCCTCCAAATACATGAAAATCTTGAAAAAAATTTGAACATACCCATATCGGACACATATCCGTGTCCGATACTCACACATGAGTCCGAGTAACATAGCTTAGAACAGCCGTCGGCTGCTGTCCGCACAAAGTGCCACTTGCTAGTTAACTGCTCAGTAACTGCAGATTACCTTTAAACCTTATACATTAACCCAATGGAAGGGGTCCACTGTTATGTAAACCCTTCTGGCTTTGCTTTATATGCATTTCGGAGTAAGTATGAAATGTCTTTGATGCTATAAGTGGTAACTGTAGGAATGTTTTTTCAGGATAACAAATTTATCAACTTTCAAGATGTTGCGTTGCATTATCAGTGTTTAGTCTAATAGCTGTATGCTATGTTACTTGGACTCAGGTGTGAGTGTCGGATATGAGTATGTATTCGACACAGGTATGTTCAGGTTTTTTAAGTTTTTTCATATATTTGGAGGGTCTTTAGAGGGTCATATCCCCACACCCATATCCGAATATGTGTCGGACACGGGTACTTTAAGAAAAATGAAGAGTCGGAACAACATAGGCTGCATGTGCATATTCGGGGCTGCTTGTTTCATTTCCTTATAATTCTTTTGTTTGTAGGTTGATCACTTGAAATTAATCCAACAAATGTTTGATTCCTTGTAGGAACAAAGCATCAATCACACCAAGATTACTTGGAAAAAGCTGACAAAGCTCGGAGTCAACGACTTTCGTCTGCTAAATAATAGTTGAGTTGTTTGATCGAAGTTAAAGGGTTTCCTTAAGCAACTTTTTGATTGTCGGCATAGAAGCTGTTGCTGCATGGTACTCTGTTTTTTTATGTCCTTCATGCAATAAAACTGTAATACCTGGAATGCTGAAAAAGGAAAATTGCCAAGAAATAATATTACTTACTAGATAAAAAAAGTTCAATAAATAATCAAATTTGTGATTATAAATCAAAATTTTTGCCCCTGGTGTTTGTTTGACCAAATTATCTTCTCTAGGAATAAATTATAAAGTTGGAATCAACAAAAAGTTCTTTGTATTGCATGGAAATCAACTTCCATGTTGATTAATCTTAGTTTCTATATATATATATATAAAGTTGCTGATGAAAAATTACAAATAATCAAATATTATTACATCTCATATAAAATAAAAAATAAAAAACCAAACAACGAACCACCATATAGCTTGATAAATCAAATACAAAATTAAATCAAATCATTATCCAAACATAGTAAGATTTGAATAATAAGATTTCAAGTTCCAAAATCCTTTTTCCTTATCATAAAACAAAACCTCATTGATAATTTGAGATTTGTTAAATACAACTTTAATGCATCAATGCGCTTTTATCTTCAGCGTTTTGTAGAGATTTTAATAGAAATGTATCTTCAGCGTTTATATAGTTGAGGTTAGGCATCTCAGACTTTGAAAAGACTTTGCCTGTTGCCTCTCTTTTGAAGCAGATTTTCGTTCAAATAATCTGTTGCACCCAAAGCTATATAAAAATATATAAAAATTAACTAGAAAACTATAAAAATATATATAATCTGGACTCAATTCTATTCAATCAACTAGAAAACTACCTGCGATGTTGCGGGAGTTAAATTTTTTTAAAAGTATATAAAACTTATTTTAATTTAAAATGGTTAAAAAATTATTTAACAAATGAAAATAAAAAAATTAACATTTTTAATTTATTTTTTATTATTTTTTAATACTTTATTTGTTTAATTTTAAAAATACAAAATGATAAATTAATTTTATAATTATTTTTAAATCATAATTTTTCCTCAAAAAATTAATAAGAAAATGGTAAAAATTAATGGAAAATATTTATAATTTTTTTAATACATAAAAATTAAAAAGTTATTTAAGAAAATTAACAAAATATATATTTGTTAACTTTATAAAAAATAATAAACTTTAAAAAATTAAAACAATAATAATAAAAGAAAAAAATCATTCTTCCTTTTTTATCTTTATTTTTCCTTTTTCTTCTTCTACTTCAGTTGGCTGGCTTCCTGCAACGTTGTCAGCCGATTGAGGCAGCCGACCCATTCTGCTCATTCTCCTCCTCCTCTCTCTTCTTCTGTCGGTGACGACTTGTTCTCCTCCTCCCTTTCCTTTTCTTTCTCTCTCCTCCGGTTTCCCCATCCGGCCAGCCACCCCGTTGATCAGGTATCGTCTGACCTCTCCTATAAAGAATGTAGCCTTTCTGCTTTATGGAAGAGTTAATAGAAAAAGTGGTGTATAAAGGGAAGTGTATGTTGTCTGTCTTAGGCTGTCAGATATTTTAAGTGTTCAGAGTGCTTGTGAAATTCCGGTGCCGCTGTTCTTCGCTGCTCGGCCCTTCAACCAACAAATTTTTGACATGATGAAGCAGTTGAGTAAAAAAGACGGGTGATTCCCTATTTTAATATATAAAGGGGAGTCGCTTGAAACAGAGTCTATAGCATAGGCAAACTCCCAATAATAAGAAAGAAAGAAATAGAAAGAATATCGAGCAATGGCAAAAAGGTTTAAAATAAGAGGAGGGAACGCAAAGAGCGACATAGTGTTCGTGACTGAGAAAGAGAGAAACATGGGAGTTGGCTGATAAAGATGGACAGTAACGATTGCATAATATCAGCTAGCCTACGGGATGAAAGATAGAATGCCACTAGATCAATGATGAAAGTAGCTATGGTTTAGTGATAATGTCCGTGGAGAGGTGAAAGAGTTGCTTTGGTTCAAGTCAGGAAAGAATCTGACTAAGAAAGAAAGGCTCTATGTTTCATAGAGATAGAGGCATACATATAAGAGATTACTAGCAGGGATCATTTTCCATGTAGAGTGAGAAGCGGAATTAGAATGATAGACTACGGATGCGGCTTGCAACTCCTACTCGAGCTTCTGAACCTATTTCATACCCTTGCCTTGGCTTGCCCTTTCTTCTGGTCGATTGATGAACTTGCCTTTGTTGATGAACGAGCTTTCGTCTTTCCTGGCGTTCTTCTCTTTCTCCCTGAAAGTGCTATTCTTTATCTAATCTATAAAGAACCGATCCCGTAACAAGATGCATGTGAAACAACTTCTTTCGCACCTTCAACCTCAACTGGACCAAGATTTCAAGATATCCCTTCTGATGACTATATGAAAAGATGAACAGGAAATCCCGCGGCAAAGCAAGGAACTTCCGCCCATGAGATTAGTGCCCCTTTTGTTCGTAGTCCATCCGTCTCATCTCGTGTAGCAGGAAGCATGAAAGGAGGAAACAGCTGAAGAACGACATTTACTATTCGGATTGATGAAAATAGGATTCATGCCCAAAAGAGGATGCTCTATCCGCTCTCGAAGCAGTCGTAAGGTAAGGTTGGTTTTTACGTAAGGTTTAGAGCAGCCCTTTAGCCTGCTTTTCCTTGAGACTGTGGAAAAGCAGCTTTAAGCTCCCCTTTCTTCTTTCTTGCTTTTCCAAAAGATCAATGATGAGTCAAGAAAAACACAATAGATCGTCTCTTGCAAGACCACTACTTTTCTTATAGGGAAGACTGAGCTCAGCGATTCGCATATGGTCTCACTTATTCGTTCCTGCTGTAAGCCTGTTGCCTGTTCGAAAGCCTTACCCGACAACCATTATCATATCCTAGGTAGACCCAGAAATAGTTCAAGTAGTTTGGTGCCTTCCTTCTTGAATTGTTGGGCAGATCATCCAAGAATAAAGTCCGGAGAGGGAATAATCGACATAAGGAGAGACGTTGGGGAGGTTGAAATCATCTTTGATAATCACAGTTCTAGTAGCCATCAAGTATGTCCATCGAGACATTAGAGAAAGAACCTATCTTTACTGAATGAAAAAGTGCTTCACTGTGCATATGCATATGCTACAGCTGATATGCGACAGTCAGTATAATTGAACAATATTTTATCCACTTGAAGCTGATACGCTGCTAGAGTTGACTTGCAAGGTTTTCGCAGATGAGTTGTAGCTTCCTTTGTCCCTCTCTTCCCCTCCGAGCAGTAGCAGGAGATAATTCAATTGGGATAGTAGGGGACGGTGTTTTGGGTTAGCACTCTCTCTCTTTCCGTCGGTGAACAAGTCTCATTCGTTCGGCCGGCCCTAAATCAGCATTGAAATCCTTTTTTCCATGGTCATAGAATGATTGTGACTTACGAGTAACAAGCTCTGAAAGAGGTTGCTAAACTACGGAGGATCTATTAGCATTCTCTCACCCAAAATTGGCACATGAGCACTCGAAATCGCCTCTCTTCTTGTCCTGCCAGTGTTTAAAAACCTCCGCTATTATTATACTTTCTACCACGGAAACGTCGATGGGATGTGCTTAGGTGCAAAAGCCATGATCGGTATAGTGAAGCTAGCTTTCCCTCTTGACCTAGGCTTAGGCTGGTATAGAAGAGTGGGAACAGTCTCCAGGGTATGTGTGATATTGGTATTTGAATACACAGTTATCAATAAGTCAAGACAGCAAGAGTCGGATGCGCAAGAATAAATATATACGGCCAATTCCTTTTTACTGATATCCAAAGATTCCCTTTAACAGGATGGTTTTAAATGATGGTTTATTACAGGTTCTGGTGGCATGAATAGGATAAGCATACGAATTTGCCGGAACATGGATAACGTAGTGATTCGATCCGGTCGAAAATACGAGATTACTGATCGAAGACTCTTCAATTGAGATGGGCTGAAGCCCTGCTAGCGAAGGAATGCATCCAAAAGTGTTATGTCTCATTGGTCCTCTCATGCCATAATTTTCTTCTTATAAATCCACTCCCAAAAATTTGAATACATGACTTATTTAATTATTTAATTAAAACTTTCGATCTGATGAGACCTATCGATTCATAGAATCGATTATCAATTCACATTATTATTATTATGTTGTCTCCCCATCTCGATCTGTACTAATTTTAGTTGGGAGAAAAGAGGACTTGATCTTTTTCTTGACATGTAAGGATTTCTCCCGCATGCAAGCAATTAGGTCAATCAAGTACTTTCCTGCGGTCCCAGGCGATGAAACTCCTCTCTTCTTCGGTCACCGAGCAGTCGAACGACTCTTCAGTAACCCAAGATGACCCATTCGACGCTTCTTTCGCTGTATACCCCCTCCATCCTTCGAAAATAAAAGAAAGGGTACTATACATATATTCTTACTATATTTCTTTAATATATATAGTAAGTAGAGCCCCAGAACGCTAAAAAAGTGGGGGAACAAGAGTCGTCACGATAGGAAGGAAAAATGACTATAAGGAACCAACGATTCTCTCTTCTTAAACAACCTATATCCTCCACAATTAATCAGCATTTGATAGATTATCCAACCCCGAGCAATCTTAGTTATTGGTGGGGGTTCGGTTCGTTAGCTGGTATTTGTTTAGTCATTCAGATAGTGACTGGCATTTTTTAGCTATACATTACACACCTCATGTGGATCTAGCTTTCAACAGCGTAGAACACGTTATGAGAGATATTGAAGGGGACTGGTTGCTACGTTATATGCATGCTAATGGGGCAAGTATGTTTCTCATTGTGGTTTACCTTCTGTCTTCAGCACAGAGCGAGACTTGGAGTATCTAAGGGCCACAACTCCACCCGTGACAAAAAAAGAGGAAGCATGGTGGTACTAGAGAAAAACATGATGACCCGCTCCTCAATCCAAAAGAAGGGCCAAAGAAAGAGACGTTCTCAACGACTTTTGCTTGAGGTTTTTCTAACTGGTGGAGTCGACTATCACTCACTGCTGGTATCTCCATGAGACTCTTCCACCCCCAAAAGACAAGAAATGAGAGCTCAGATACAGCAGCAGGTTCTGAAGGAATCGCAAATCCAGAAAGCCAATAAAGGCCGACACTACTATCAATAGCATATTCCTTCAGCCACTCTCAATCAATCGCAATCGTCATAATCGGAATAAGCATATTGGCCTATATGAATCCCCTTGTCTAGAAGTTATGAACCTCGTACTCATTTCTCTTTCACCTCGTATTTTGAATAGGCAATACGCGCACAAGCAAACAAAGGAACTGGGTCACGATGGGAATGGCTCTATTCTATTTTATTTAATAAGGGAATTGGCTGCCTTGAGGTTCTTGTTTGGAGTCATTTGTTTATCACAGAACAAGTCTCCCTCAGTCACTGCCATAGTTGACCCAGTATCAACCCTCTTTTCCAGATCCTCGCTTCTATGGGTCAAATCACTTTCCTAGGGAGTTATCTCCTTGACTACACTCTTTTCGGCTTTGTTACCCAGACACTCATCCTGAGCAATAGTAATCTCTTCCGGTTCGCAGTGTCCAAATCTGGCATCTTTGCCTCTTCTTGTTCAGGATCCTCTAGAAGCGCAAAATGATTCGGGCTGACTAGGTCCAATTGGGTCATTCCACTAGCACAACTAGTGTCCAGCTCCCCCTTTTTTTTGCCATTGTCACTACTAGTACCTGACCCCATTGGCTCAACATTTTTGCAAACACCGACCCTTACTCAATAGGGCAATGAAAAGAGGAGAACGAGGACAGCTGACTATCGCTAAAAGTTAGACTACGAGTACATATTGTATGATTGAAAATTGTCGCTGCGTACTATCCGGTGCTTGCAGGTCTGACTGGAGCCTTCTCTCCAATAGTTGCTTCAATCAATGTTAAGTTAAGTATGACTAAAAGGCTTCTTATCCCGCAGCAGACTACTTTTTGAAAGACCGAACAGGAAATGAAAAGTCGTACTACAACAACTGTAAACATCCCTCCCCGCTTTGAATCTGATCGACTTGCCCACACAGCGCTTTCTTTGAGAGAAGAGATCAAGGGGCTATGAGACTCGTACATCCAAACACGATTCGAGAGAAGACGATTCAATCTGTTGACTTCACTCCGCTTATGCCCCCTTCAAACATACTTTTTTAGATTTATAAAAGACATAATAGAACATAAAAATCAGCGAATGTAGGATATCTTGCCCATGAGACTCATTAGTTGTGTTCGCTGCTTAAGGCATTCCCTTTACTTGCTTCTCAGAACGATGGTTGCATTCTAGAAGCGGTAGTCCCCCGAAGTTACATATTAAAAAAGAAAGTGTCTATCTATCTCTGAGATGTCTATTTCTCAATGATACCGACTCCGTTGAATTAACTCTTTCATATGGTGTTCCGGGGAGGAGCTTACTTTGACTTTGCTGATTTACCTATCCTCTGTTCATTTAGCACATCCATTTTTCTTTTGTTAGATTTTCATGTCCTATTATCATAGAATGACGCCATTTCCCCTCTCTGAAATAGCGGAGCTCACTTTAACAGATAACGACTTTTAAAAATAAAAGGAGGAACAGGTTGTTCGTAGCGAGAATAGGGGTCGCTCCCTGTTGACACTGGGTCAGTTGATTGGCAAGCAAACTGATAGGGCCACGAAGCACCCAACAGAAAGGGAAGATCATTGGGAAGAAATGGGGGCTGTTGACCAAGTCGATGGCTTTGTTAAAAGGTTTTTCCTGGATAACTTCAGTCTGCTGGTACATAGGGGAGTCCGATAAAGGGCTAAGGAGCAAGGGGCACTCTCATTCTAACCTTTGCATGGCGCCACCATAAAGCGATAGCGAGACCTGAGTCGAACTAGGGCATTTGTACTGGTCGTGCTAGGTTGAGCCGGGATTGGTAAGAAAAATGAATCTGGACTAATCACACATAGAAAAATAAGCCGGCAGTACTCTCACCTTCTGCTCCACCATGGTGGGGTCTTTTTTTTCTTCGGGAAAAGGATCTTTGATGCCAAGATCTTCTAGGGGGTGCAGCTACCTATAGTAAGTAGGAAAGAACGTCTTTTTGTCCTTGCCTGCAAACTTATCATTTGATGAAATAGCGTAAATAAAGTCCTCCGCCTACACTACTGGCAGGAAATAAGGGCGAACAAAAGGACTCAAAAAGATAGGTTAGCGACCGGGCGAAAGGTTGGAATTGATTTCGAAGTTAGAGTCCTATTCCCATACTTGGATGATGGAAAAAGCGGTCTTCCTTGCTTGCTCCAATGCTTGGCTTGGTGAATCAGTCAATGGTAACTTTCTAGCGATCTCAGAAGCACAAGGAAGCAGAGGAAAGAAGGCCTGCCAGAAGGGGGGTCCCCAACCCCAAAATGATGTATGAAAGAGACTCTAGAAAGCTATCGAAGTGGACAAGAGAGTGCTTCTTCTTATGACAAAGCCCTTGCTGCAGTGTGAAAGAGTGGCGGGGAATGGTTGGGCTCAGGAGTCAAGTCAACATAGTTTGGAAAGTGGGGTCGACCTTCTAGTGTCTTGTAGGGAAAGAGAGGTTATCTCGGCAGATAGAGAAGGAATTCCAATAGAGAAGAAAGAATGTTGAAACGAGAATTGCATTTAGTAGCGGAGGCGCCTCATTCAAATGAGACTTGGAAAGCGAGATAGGGTCTAACTGGGAGGCAGGAAGAAGACTGCATGAGTGGTTTGGGAAGGAATCTCTTTGACTGTCTGGTGCCATAGCTTCGACTCCACCCCAGTAATAGGAGGAGCGGAGCTGCTACTTCACTTTCTTTTCAGGGGGATCGGGATGAGGCAAAAGGGGGCTTTATTCACGTCCTCTGGGTCGTCCACTAAGTGAGCGAAAGAGGTCTCATTGGGAGAATTGGGAAGAGAGAAGGCCAGCCTCCCACTATGTGAAAGCTTTTTCTCTCATATTCACTTCTCAAGAATATATATAATAGGTAGTTCGCTTAGCCGCAGCTGAAGCCATAGATCTTGCCCGGGATGCTTCCAAGGTTCATCGATCGGACTCCTCATTGGAAAAAGAATGGCAAAATGGTGGTCTACGATCAGGGCTTTCTTTAAAGGGGGGAAGAACCATTTTGACTGGAGCCATGGACCCAAAGTGAGTCTTTTTGCTCTTTCTTCAAGGCATCTAGCTACAGCGGAATCTTTCACTGCAGCACCTGTGCTATAGAACGGCTTAGATCTCGACCTCGGTCGAATGGTTTTCACTTTGGCTACGTCATAGAGAAGAGGTCCTTACCTCATTCGTTATTTCGATTTTGCCAGTCCTTGGGAACAACGAAGCGACGGATAATTAAAAAGAAGAATAGATCCAGTCCAGGGGACAAATTAATAGGAAATGCTATTTGCTTTGTAAGAATAAGAATTCACTTCTATGAAATGAAAAAGTTTCACGGGAATTGTCTTGATCGTAGGATATCATTGAGAAATAGGAAGAATCGAACGATTTCCTGCAATTCTTCCCAGTAGGGAATGACTAAAGAATCAAGCTACAAGTCTCGATTTATATAAAACGCACTGGATTTTTGCCTTTCTTTCGGTTTCATTGATAGCAGAAGACCCTTACTCTGTAGGGACGCTAGCGCTTTACTAATAGAATATCAAGTAAAGGGGCCTAAAAAACGTAATAGGCTGCTACTCTAGGCTCGCTTCGCTTCTTCAAGCTCCGCCCCTTATTGAAAACTAAAGCGCTAACGCACCTTATATTATTTAGTAAAGCAATCTTTCACGCTAGGCGCTCATGTTTTTTGTCTGGGTGGAAGCAGGCGGCAGGGCTTGCTTAACCGGATACATGAAATTGGGATCTCCCTGCATGCAACTATTTGTATCGGGAAAGCCTCGCTTATTCAAAGGGCTGATTTTTTTTACCTTTTTTGCTCATAAGTAAGTAAGTGTTGGTAGGAGCGGCGGGATGATATTTAGTATATAAATCAATAAAAACCAAAAAGAAGAAATGGCAAGAGAAATTGGATATCGATGGAGGAAATAACGATGTGGAAAACAGGGCAGAGATTCTCTACAATGACACCATAGGCCAATTGAAAGGGATGTGGTGCAGCTTGGTAGTGTCTTTGTTTTGGATACAAAATGTCACGGGTTCCAATCTTGTCATCCCTACCTTCTCCTCTGGGCAGTAACGAAGGTTAAGATCGATTCAAATTTGACATGAAAATTTTTGAATTTAATGATACTAGATGCATGCAAGATGTAGTGAAGGTACAAAAATCATCCTTTTCTTTACAATCGTATCTACTGTGATAAGAAAGCACTCTTAGTTCAGTTCGGTAGAACGTGGGTCTCCAAAACTAGATGTCGTAGGTTCAAATCCTACAGAGCGTGATTCCGAATCAACAGACCCCATTACCGAGATATGGGAACTAAAAAAAAAGAATTAAAAGAAATTGTTTTGAATCCATTTTCTATTTTGGAACGAACAACAACCAACTAACACTTTGACTTTACTTTAACTTATTAGATTCAGTAGTAGGTTTATTAATTGCACATAATATCTCGAATAAGAAGAAAAAAAGTATCGCACGATCGCTCGAAGAAATCAAACCTTTATTTTGGTCTAACTCGATTCTAAACTAGTAATTCCTATGTTCTTTTCCTTTTAGGTTCTACATTTTTTCTTTCAATATTTTAGAGTCCCATCCTTGTAGCTAGGTCAAGAAAAACCTTTGGATCTAATACAGCAATGCTTGCATCAGGAATATTAATTGTTCCAATTCTTTTTTTGTTTGTTTTGTTTCTTTTATCGAAGACTATATACTATAATACTTGTTATTGTACGATCAACCAATTCCTCAAAATGAAAGGATTCGAACAAAAAAACCTTTTCTACAACCACGAAAAGGGGCTTTATATATTTCGCATCTAATTAAATTTTGGGAATATGAAAATCTCTTTCATGAATTATTAGAACCCAACTCGTTGGACTCACACTTTACCAAATCTTCAGTTTCTAGTCTGAAGCCAGTAATGGAAAGAAACCCTATACTACAGGAAAGGCATTTTCCTATTGAATGGCACATGGTTCTGCATTAACAAGCAAAAAAAAAAAAAAAAAAGAAAGAAATATTGTATCACTTCTTTTCTATACTGATTGAAATTGCGTTACTAGGTCAAAAGAAGGATAGCTATGCTAATTAGGTAAACTCTAAAGACACCTTCGGTACCACTATTGAAGATCTCACAAAGATGAAATCTCAGTGAATTTCCATTTACTGATCCTATCTTTCACAGAATCAATCCCCACTTTTACTATACATGAATATGTGGAGCTCAGCATGTGTGGAAGCACGAGAGAACGTTCTTTTGCGGATATTTTTACCAGTATTCGATATTGGGTCATTCATAGCAAACCTATACCTTTTCTATTTACTCGACGAATTAAGGGGGTTAGTTATTCGTCAGCACGGGTTTAGCTTCCTCTTCTGGTATAGGTTTGGGAGCCCTTGGCCAAACGAGTATTCTAAAAAAAGCCGACAAGGAATTCCATTAATAGCTGGCCGTTTTGCTCATTTGGCACAACTCGATTCATTTAGTAGATTTTTTTATTAGGGAGCCCCCTATTAGTAAGCTTAGATCGAACCTATCTAATTTTGACAGTGCGATGGTTGGCTGTTCACGGACTAGCTGTACCTAAAGATTAAGGGATACCTTACGAGTACATGGGCAAGAAGCAAGTTTGTTTGCGAGAAGATTCTGACAATCCAGTCTATGAGAAGTCGAGATCGGCTTACTCAATTCTTATAGCGGAGTGAGTGATGGAGCGACCCAAAACAAACGAAGAAGGAAATATCACAAAAGAAAAGCTTACCTGCGGAGGGTATCAAACTCCTGTCGAAAAAACAGCCCCTGGTGGTGCATATCGTGGTCCCAGAAGCGGTACGACCACCTCATCCCTCTAGGGAAGCCCATAGCTTAAAGCAGAACTTACAAGCTTCTTACTGACCTCCATGGGAAAGCTAAGTGCCCCTATTTAGTAACGCGCCCTCTCTTTACGCGAATTGGGTATTACCGGTCAATGGCGAATAAGTCCTCACAACAAAGGTTAGGTGCTTGAGATCATAACTGCTTACAGCAGTTCTCCTGGCGCGAGACTCTTTCGCCTAGAATGAATTCAGTAAGGAAAGGAAGGGTAGAGCCTCATGGTCAATTGAATAGCACTTCCCTCATAATTCTTGAATTCGAAATAAAAGGTTTTGCCTTGGTCTTTATTGCGCACTAGTCGGGCGATGTGAATGAGAAAGTTTTAAGTGAGTTTTTATGGAATAGATGATTTGCCGCATCGTTGAATAGCTACACTTTTCTTATTACAGCAAACTACTAATTAAGTAAAAGAGAGAAGAGAGAGCTTTCGTGACTCAGAGAAACATAAGGCCAAGATGGGTGATGAAATGAGTCTTTATGCCTTTCTAACTACGCTCCTTTCTTCAAGCAAGATTTATTTGGCTACGGCTTTCTGTTGTTTTTTTCAGTACATACAATGAACAAGAGATCATCAGTTACTTTAAGAACCTTATCCGAGTTAGAGCAAAAGAGTTTTCCAAAGCACACGGGCAGAGGCGCCCTCAACAAGAATAATCGCTTCTTATGTGACTCGACACTCCCTCTTCTAGTAAAAACCTACCGAAAAAAGATACGCCAAAAGGCCCGAGAAAGTCCATCAATAGGCAATCACACATCAACCCCACGAAAGATGGCTTTTTTGGGCTTTTTTTTGGAAGCTGGAAGAAAAGAAATCTTCTCCTGTCTTCCTCTCTTAGTGTGCCAAGCATGAATAGATGGCAAAGGGGGATAAGCAAGAGCTTGCTTACTGTGAATCTGTCTCATAGCCTTCAAAGCGTAGACAAGAAGGAAAGCTGTCTGTGAATAGAATCAATCCCTTCTCGAAAGCCTTAGGAAGAGTGAATAGGCACAGTACGGGGATCGAACTCGTAGGAAGAAAGTAGCCCATTTTCTTTCTATCTATTCTTCCTCCCTCACTAAAGAGCATAGAATAAAGGGAAGACAATAATAAAGTCAAGCCAGCGCTTCCTGATCTGACATTGTCGGGAAAGAGACAAGAGCTACTCTTCCTCCAAGAACTTCTTATCTAGCGCCGTCTTCTTCCTTTTATTCGGACTTAGCTCTAATGGTTTTGTCTGTACTATCTTTTTTTTATACCCTCAGTCACTGACTCTTTCTCACATCTCGATCTCTAGAAGGCCTAATGAATCGATCTCTCTTTCTTTTTGTCTCATCTCGTGTTTATGAAGGTTTTCTTTTCTTCGTGGCTCTATCTCCTTTCCTCTTCCCATTCAAAAGGGTCCATTCTAACCGCCTCGAATGCTCTCTTTTCATAGTATAATATATCCACGCACAGAGACTGACATGAAAAGGAAAGGGCTTACGACGAATGTCCTGTTTCAGAAGGAATAGAGGGGCAGGTAAAGAAGGGAAGAATAGTAACATCCAAAGATGCCGAATCATCCGTTGACTGGAAAATCAACCGAAACAGGCACCTCAGGATCAGCAAAAGCCAGGAAAGAGGCGATTACACAGAAGATGAAGCGAGAGCTAAAGCTTTTGCAGAGGGACTTTCTTTTCCAAGGATTTTTCTTTGAAGCAAAGGGCAATAAAGCCATCAGGAACCGCTCAGCAATTGGTCAACTTACATATTTAGGCTTTTTTCAGAGTGGGATATCGAAACTTATCCTCAAAATAAAAGTGCTACGCCTTACCTGGAGTTGAAGTTACCGTTGGAGGCCTTTGAGTTCCAGTCTCAGTAGTGGTCTTCCCTAGATGTACAGAGGAGTAGTTGCGAGTGTCAGAAAAAAGTGCTTTGATCTAGCCGAGCCTGTTCCATCAAGTGATTTTAGGCAAACTGATTCTAGGGTTCACGATAAGATATATATTTTGTCCTTAGAGGGGATATAGCTTTTATTCCCTTAATAAAGGGAGGACTTTCTTAATTCCATTTTTCTGCTATTCCCATTGAAGCAGTAGTTGAAGTAGTGGCATTCCCAATATCAATATTTGTAGAAGTGCTCCTAATGGCCATTGCTAAGTTTGCAAGTAAGCCTAGTGAAACATGGCAAATTTCATTGAGAGGAATCAACAAAGAAAAGAAAAACGGGTCAACATCTTAATGTTTATTTGAGAGATTGTCCTCGGGCTGAGGAGTGTCCACATGAGTTCGTTGAGGTGTCTACACAGGAATAAAAGCATCTTTTATATTCTGTCGACAGTTCAGATTGATCCACCTAAGTAGAACGAAACGGAGGAATTGGAAATTCAAAGGGGGGCCAGCAGATCAGAAGCTTTGCTTCCGGTAGCTTGCTGACTCTCCTAGTTAGAAGAAGGCTCTTTGGCGAATTCTTTAGATCTGGATAGAGTCCCCTTTACTTTGATATTCTATTAGTAAAGCGCTAGCGCGCTACAACTAGCATAGCAGCCTGCGAAAAGGGCTAACGAGCTCTTACTAATAAGTTGGAGCAACAAGCAACGGATTGAGCGCATCTTTCCCCTTTCTATTAGTAAGGTTGTCAAAAGGCTTTCTGATTGTTTGATTGCAGGGCGTTTAGACTTTACTAATCTAATATATAGGGCAAAGAGCACCGCTTTTATAAAAAAAAAAAAACTTTTAGTTATCTATCTCGCTACCTACTCTTTTTGCAAAAAGGCTTTGGGGATAGGATCACACTCGAGAAAGAGTCTACTTCAAAGGCTGTAGGGAGGACTAGGCTCTGCAGGTTGGCACCACTATTCATCATGTCAAGATGGTTTGTTTGTTTCCGAAAGTAATAAAAAAGATTCGACGAAAACCGGGCATACATTCGAGAGAGAGAAAGATTAGTTCGTGTTTGGGTCAAGGGGACGGATGACCCGAAAACTCTTACTCCGGTAAGAGCTGTCTAACCTCTGTTGTGTTGCTATAACATAGTCTTACCCGCTCTTACCTCCCTGCCTGTTTTCGTTTCTTTCTTTTATGAGAATACCTGCCCCGCTGCCTTCGCTTTCGTTTGGACCCGGGGAATCCCTTGCTTTTGGCTACAGTCTTTATTTACCTTTTTTGCACTTTTTTTTTTCAAAACTTTTAATTCACAAACACTACTGGAACGACGCGGCACGACAGCAATACCACGACAGATATACTTACCGACAAGAGAGAGCGAGACTGACCCACCCAAGAGAGAGAATGCAAGAGTGACTTCCCCCTATCACTTAAAGGTCGAAAGAAAGTTTGAATTTCCTACGGCGTTATTTACCAAGTCGAGACTAGAGGAGCATTTTTAGAATTTTAGGTTGTGATAAGGATGAAATCTCATTCATATAGTAATGTCCCTAGCTTGCGCCCTATTTAGGACTAAGGCAGGTTTGGAACCTTGTCCTATCACCTTTATCACATCCCTAGCTCTCTTCCTTAGTGCAAATGCCCTATTCCTACCATGGGAATATCTTTCTTTCTTGTGTCATATCTATAGTTTCGGATATCAGACCGGACGGTATCGTATATGAAGAAAGATATTGTTGACGTTAGTAGACTAATCTATTCATTGGTAGGGCATTTCTTCCTATGACCGCCTTTCCTACCAAAAGGCTAACCCAACCAAATCCGAGTTTTTTCTAGACTAGACCTTCTGGATTTTTTTAGGATTCACACATGCATTGATCCAGTCGAAGAACCTACTCCAGAGCGACTACTCCGCCTAGCGTATCTTCCTGCCCGCCCAGGGTTCTCTCTGCTCGGATTCCATAATCAATCCTAGATCCATCCATTTGAGGGAGGTAAAATTCCGCGCTCTTCTAATTGCTTAGAGGTCTTTAACCCCTTTACATCTAGGGCTCATCGAAGCCTTATTAGTCATGTATATTCAGGAACGGGGCTATCAAATGGTCGACTGCGAAACCCATCAGGGTTAAAAAACCGTATACTTTAACGATGCACTCTATCGGCGAGAGTTCGACGGATTACTTTTGCGATGTCTGTCACATGAAGAAGCTCAGCAAGCCTTGCAAAAAGTAAATGCTTTACTAATAGGCCATAGTAATAGTGGGTTGCTGGGTTGGTTTTGCTCTCTACCTTCTCACAGGGGGATGGAAATAAGAGAGGTCAACTGGAGTGGAAGCCAAACGACGGGGCCGAGAATCTGTGATCGGTCCGAAGAACCACTGCCAGATACGATTCTACTCCCCCTTCGTACTACAAAAAAATGCGATTCTTGCCCGGCTTTCTTTCGGCTTAAGAAGGCTGCGATGAGAATGAGGATCACTTCGAAACTCTAGGAGAATGGTCGTTTTAGGGCGAGATCTAAAAGCTCTCCAACATGTTGCGGAGCCTTCGGCCGTGAGAGGAGAGGATTTTTTGGCTTCCTCAGGGCTTCTCCTAACCCCTCATCTCTTTCTCTCGATTGTTGTTTCTTGCTTTTTTTTTTTCAGTCATCTTATCAAAAATTATTTTTGCGCTTAATAAAAGACAATAAAAAAAATATTTTATCTTTCAAAAAATACCAATTGAGTCCCTAGGACTCAATTTTAATAATAGTAAATGGATAGATGCCAAATTCTACCTTATTACCAAGACCCGTTTAACATTACTATTGGCACAACTTTTGAAATTAAAATTTATGTTTCACCACAAACGCAATGTTAAATAGGTAAAAAAAAAATTACTTTTACGATTAAAATCAAAATTTGACAATACAAATAAAAAAACCAAAAAAAATAAAACCTTTGAGCTTTCAAAGCTAACTTTCAAATAAAATAACTATTAAACTCACATTTCTAAAATTTTATTATTTTAAACATATACTTTTTTAATATTTCAATTCCTCACAACAATGCCAAACACTTTGAAAAATTCTTAATCCACAATTTTTTCACAATGCTTTTTAAATACACTTTTTTCAACCCAAATTTTTTTTAATCCAAACTTTTTCCATAACAATATTAAAACTCCACTTTTTTTTAACCCAAAAAGTTTTCCATCAACAATGTTAAACTAACCCTAAAGCAAACCAGCTCTAACGCGAGCTCCAATCATGTTCACATCCTACCGCAGCCTGCAACAAAATCTTTGCTATTTTCTTATCTCTCCAAATTGTCTATGGCATATTTTTCACAACAGAACAATGAAAAATCCAGTCAATTTTCATATCTGCAGTTGAGGATCCTTCTGCTTACCATTAAACTTGTTGGGGGAATTATCTCTTGCTTGCAATTACATTTGGAAAAACAAAAATCAAAGAAAAAAAACCCAAAAGTTTCATTCCCCTATTTCCCAAGGCTGAAGAGATTTGGCAGTTAAAACAGGTGGGACTGCAACAAAAGAATTGGCTCTAAAATGAGCCATCTTTTTTGGTTCTCTCATTCCATATACAGGATACATAATTGATAACCAATAATGATGGAAAATTTGCTTACTATTTTATTTCCTTATAGGGGCATGAGTCTTCTGTACTTGAAGAACCACATAAATGCACAAAATATGATGATCCCACAAACCCCAGTAACTATGAGGACCCACTTAAATGCACCAGGGTCATCAAAGAATGGTATGGCAAAGTTCATGCCAAATATTCCTGCTACCACCCCAAAAATGGCGACAACAAACGTCGCAGTTGTTAGTAGCAGTTCGAATTGGATCAGCTGGTTTCGAACATTATCCTGCAAGCCAAAGTTTGTCAGATGCTTTTCCACAGTTTCCACAATTCAAAGATGCCCACAGGAGCATCAGAAATCATAATTTCTCTATCTATGATAGAAGCAGGGTTAGGGAGGGGATGAAACATAAAGAAAGATGAAGAGAGAAAGAGGACAGGCTAGTTTTTGAGAATATAGCTGGATTCTAGGCCCTGCAATCATGTTCTTAACATCAATTATAAAGTTGGCAAAGATCTAATGCTTCATTCTGTTAATTTTTCCATTCTAACCAATTGTCAACAAATGTGCTAATCAGCTGGCAATGAAGAATCAATATATCACTTAGAAGCCGTTTGGATGCATGGTGCCAGTGCGGTGGACTGCAGTGGCACCGCGAATCCAAACAGGGCTTTTCAGTTTTATCTTCTCCACTTTAGGTTGTAGATACTTCAGTAACAAACTGTTCTATCAAGAAGGAAAAATCGCATACCAGCTGAATGTTGATGAAATCCTCTGTGTCATCAATGTATTCCTTCAACTGAAACAAGAAGAAAATAATATTATATCCATCCAAGAAAAGGGAAGATGAAAAGGGATTTAGACTGCAATAAGTGCTCTCTGCATACCGATGTCAACTTATTTAGGGTGCTATCAATGAGAACAAAGTATGCTTCCAGTAACATCTCCAGCTCTTCTATACTCTCTGTAGTGCTCTCTGAACTCTTCATGCTCTCATGGCGGCTCCTTGCAATGCTCAAGCTTTTCTCCAGCCTGCGGGATTCAGGGGGTGAAGAAACAGGAGAAACTGGAGCAGAAACAGAAATTCCATCATTTGATCTGAATCCCATCACAGATTGATCACCATAAAATGATGACTCCATCCTGCTCCTCTTCTCAGTAAGATACATTTCTGCCATATCTCCATCATCATCCATTAGCTGCTCTATCTCATCTCTAACCTAAATGGATACCCAGAGAGTGGGAAAGTATCAAAACACATAAGGCTATCATTTACCTGCCAAAAAGAAAGGGAAAAAGAGAGAGAGAACAAAAAAAGAGATGCAAATGCTTTATACCTTCTGAACTCTTCGAGTCAATGCAACAAGTCTGCTCTTTAATCTGCGAGCACGCTCCAAGTTTAATGTACTGATCTTTGATGTAAGCTCATCCAGTAGTGGATATGCTTCAATTTCCAATTCTGCTGCCTTTGAAACATCAAATGAGTTACCAACTTGCTCAAAAGTAATCAAACGCAAACAACAGATACATTGATAATAATAAAAAGGGACCCAGCAGTCAACTAGTAGATTATGGACACAGTTAAAATACAATATTAGTGGTCAAATTTTGATAGTTCAATTATCAGAGAAAATCCATTCTAATCACCAGTTTTTCATCTGATAACTACCCTGCATCCATTAAGATTCCAAAAATCCATATTGTTTGTACGTAGGGATGGCAATGGAGCGGGGCGGGGGCGGATTTTGTAAAATCCGCCCCCGCCCCGCCAGTGACCTACTCTGCCCCGCCCCCCGCCCCGCTCCACCGTGGATGTTGGATTTTCAATACCACTACCACCTCCATGGATGTCGGTTACGCCCCGCCCCGCCCCGCTCCGCCCCATCCGATTTTTATTAGTTATTTCTAATTTTTTTCAAATAATAAAGTTCTCTTATGCAAGTATAATTATTATATATTTTGGTATTCATTTACAGTATACTTGATTAACATTTTACTGCATATGTTGAGCTTCTTAGCAATCAACTATAGCTAGGACCAACAATTTATGACTTATGAAGTGAATTTACATCTAGACAAGAAGAATAATCTAGCAATAGCTCACACCTAAATATCAGTGCACTAATCAACATACATTGCAAGAGAAAAGACATCTCTTATGAACTTAGTAACATCCGTGATGAACTGATACAAATAAAAATTTAGAGATGGTAAATGTGCATAGCCAATGATAAAATATGCCAACTAAACTTGAAAAGGAGGGCAGGCATGTGGGAAGATGCAGAGCTTAGACAAACCTGGGAATCAAGCAAGTATACAGCACACACATTAAAATTCTTGCGCTTCAAGTGCTCCACAAAGTTACGGAGCACTGACACATGTGAAAAGAGTTCTATCTGGCCTGTAAAATAATTGAAAGTTAGCAAACTTAATCCCCATTTGTAGTATAGTTCAACAAATAATACATCACAGCAGACAGCCTAATTCAGTAACACAATACCCAAAATGTACACTCAGCCAAGTTAAAAGGCAATAAACTTAAAAATAACTTTCCAGCTTTTACTTACAAAATACTAACATACACATCCAAACAAGAACAGATACCTGGGCAATCGAACACCAGATAGTCATCATCCAAGTAGTTGTCCAATTCTTCAGTCAGCCAATCATCCATATTTTCTTCAAGATGTCTAGTTGGAGATTAAGGTTTACAATATTGTTGCCAAAAAAAATGTTTACAATTTTGCTCCAAAAATCTAATTAAGAAAGGTTTAAACATGCAACTCTTCATATGATAAAATAGAAAGCCGAGAACACTGGCAGTGGGATAAATTAGTCCGCAAAGAACTCCACAAACATTCAGAGTTTTTAAACACTTCAGCACAAGCAATAACCCAAATTGATACAACAACATAACAGCATTCAGATAACCATAATAATAGCAACAAAGGCTTTTCAGTAACAACAATCAAGAAAATGGCTTTATACAGCAAGACAAGAATAAAAAGGAAAGGATACTCCATGGAGTACATAAGGCCACCATTTGGACCTAATCCAAGCTCCTCCATAACATCGTCCAAACTAATGAGCTCTCTTATATCTGCACACAAACAAAACTCAATTGCAACAAATCAGAGAAAAAGATAAAATACCAAATGAGAAACATTCAAGCAGAAGGTTGATTACCCATGGCTACTTTATAGTTAAAATTTTCTGCAGCAGGATCTAGGTTCACAATATGTATTGACCGTCCAAACTAATGAGTTTCTGATGCTGTTGCTGATAAGGAAACTGCTGTGGATAAGGGCAGTGATGTTGTAAATGAAGAAACTCAAAAGAAGGCCAATGATGAAAAAACGACAAGAGGAGTTAAGACCGAGGATGAAGATCGGAAAGATGACAAGACTGCAAATGCAGATAACAAAGATAAGAGTAGTGAAAATGCAGATTCAACTGCAGACGGTTCGTCATTGAGTTATTTCCGACAGCTTTCAAGTAGCCAAAATGACTTCATAGGATTTGCTGGCACCGGATTTTCTATTTCTTCATTCTCCTTTGTATCTACTCCAAAGGATGGTTCTACTCCAAAGGAAAGGGAGCGGCGGTGGAGACAGAGTTGTAGAGATAGAGAAGAAGTAAACATGTTAGGTTTTTAGGGAAGGGTAAAATAGTAATTTTACTAGTCGGGGCGGGGCGGGGCGGATCAGGTAAATACTGCAACTGCTCCATACCCGCCTTTCAAACAAAAAAAACCGCCCCGCCCCGCCCCGCATCCATTGTTCAAAAAAAAAAAACCTCTCCATTCGGATCGGATCGGTTCGAAATCCATCGGTCGGTTCGGGTTTTGCCATCCCTATTTGTACGTAATCAGTACTAGGGGGCTTTAAAAAAAGGGGAAAAATTAGAAATCACATAGGAGTTATCAGACGTTTTCTATAAATATGATAAGAATATTTGCTATGAAACAAGAGTTAGTGCTGTGACTGCCTTGTGGCATATTTAGCTAGACCGCAATGAAAAGTTTATTTTAAGAAATATAAGAAAACATGAATGTCATGCAAGTCATCCAAGATTCAAGAAAGAACAAACCCAAAATCTAGATACAGGATGGTACTATATCCTAGCAATTCAGTATTGGCAATTAGCTGCCTCTTTTCCCAGTTATCTGCCTGGGCAGGAATGTTCACAGCAAAATTGCCCTTTTAAAGTTTACTTCTTTGAATTAATTCATTTTCAAGCTACACAGATTTCAAGTTTCAAGGTTCCGATTGCTGTTTTCTCAACCTCATTCTTGTACATTAGAAGATTTCTTGCTAGTACAAGCAACAATTACAGAGGCTTTCGACAATCCACTTCAGCTGGCCCCACATATTATGGGATCCACCATGACAGGTGACCATGATTCTCTCCCAAAAAAATAATTGATGGGAGGGGTCTCAAAACTCTGGGTTCTTTCAGTTTCTGTACCACTCAAAAAGAAATATTCAAATTTTAAATTTTCCACATTCTTATCATAGAAATTAAAATGCATCACTCCAATCTCAAGAATCTTTTCCCCCTTTGATTTGTTGCTACTTCAACAGAATATAAGGTTGATCCTGATATAGTTCAAGAGAGCTAGTCAAGAATCTGCATTAAATGATTAATATTCAAATGCATCATCCCAATCTCAAGACATCTCTTTCCCCAGATAACATTATTAATTTATTGTGACTTCCACAGAATATAAGGTGCCTCCAGATACAAGTGAGAGAGTTAGTGAATGTGTTAAAGAATATCCATCTTTAGACATACAAATATTTATGATTTGTTTCTACCAGTCAGGGTATGAAATTCGTGATACCATTAAGTTGTTATAATCCCACTTAGAATTTTTGAGCCTCCCCATCCACACATAAGATCACCTCAGAGATTATCACCTTAGTGAAAGGCAGCTAAAAACAAAATTTTCACATTCTATATAAGGTACTGCATAGCACGCAGACATCAGTACATAGTTTTGGCAGAAGAATGCACACATATTGGCTCTTTTGATGAAGTTACCAAGAAATAATTGGATTTGGGCAGATTATGCATCTATTGTAAGCAAAATTTTTTATGTTTTCAAGGTAACTAGGTAAGTAATGTATCAATCAAATAACTCGCAAGATATAATTATTTAACATGAGACAATAATGCTCAGGAGTTTTAAAGAATAGAAGAGTGGACTTTAAGAGAGTAAACTTTTTCTAAAACTATGTTTAATCAGTTAAAATGACATTCAAAATTTTCTCTCAAGTCCTTAAGCGATGAAAAGAAGAATAAGAACGAGGTTTGCATCAAACTGATAATTGCTATTATAATTGAGATTGGAAGAAAAATTATTATTTATTTCTTTTAAATGTCACCCTAGACTAGATAAGTATTCATACGATAGACACTCCAGATGAAAAATAATTATGATGCAAAGAATTTCTATTCACTTTACCTGAAAAGAGCAGCAGGTAAAGATCAAGAAGTCGTTGAAAACAGCCCAGAAAACTATTCCCACTAAATCTACAAATAGTTAGGAGAGCATGATGTCAGAGACCTTATATTATAGGAATAAGAAGAAGGATCAATACTTGAACTTGCAGGGAAAATTTGTCTGCAATGCTTATACTCCCCTTTTCTCTCAATGGCTTTAGAAAGAAATGGGACTAAGGTTCAAAGTTTGGAACTCAGAGAAAAGAAATATTCATGGTTGCACTTTTCTCTCTCCTAGGGACTAGAGGATGAAAAACCTTACCCGACCTAATTGACCCCAAAATCCAGCTGAAGTACAAACCAACGCAACTGCAATTTCTAAACTAGTCAATGAGCTAACCTTGGCCCAAACTTGGACTATACCTGAAATGACCAAAATCCAAACCCAACCCTAACTCAAATGCACTTACTATTTGCTTGCAGAATAAAATGGTACAATGTCGCAAGAATTGACCTAATCTTAGAAGACTAGCCCAACCCGCCCAAAACATAACCCAAAGTAACTCCAAAACTTGATGATCCAAATCTGAAATGATCAGGAAAAGTCAGAAGTCAACACCTCAAATGACCCAATCCAAAACAACCCAACCTGATCGGCTGATCCTACTCAATCTGCCCGACAGCCACCTTTATGGGCAATCATATAGATGAAAGGTACTAGATTACAGCTTATGAGTCAGTGATGTTGAGCTTCACCTACCAGTCAATTCTTACATCTTACAATACCATCCGATTCGAGTTCGAAAAGTAAATTTAAATATCAGGCATCCTATAGATATCTACGTGTCTTTTAGTTAAAGATGAAACTCAACCAGACCATAAAATATATGATGCTGGAAAGATTTAGTAGCTCAATATAAGTTCTCTAGAATGTACTCTTAATCTGTAAGCTGGAACATGCCAAAGTTAAGAGTCCGTACATAACAAGCTAAAGAACAAGATATTTATGTGCCTGTCTAGTCAGGTGAGATTCAAAAAAACCATCAAAAAATATGAAGACTAGTTTAGCACAAGTTCCCTAGATGGAACTTAATCTGTAACAAGGAGCATGAAACATTTGAATTTTAAAAGAATACTTACCTAACAAAAGAAATAACAAAGAAAATATATCTTATTCTACAGTAAAGCTGATGGGAGACTTTGCTTAACAATCATCTGCATGTACGCAGAAAGATCTTTTGCAGCCAGGAAATTTCAATATAGCAGCCAAATACAGAAAAAGTAAATGCCCTTCACTATATTATTTGTATTAGTGTACTACAGTCCAATAAAATAACAATGAAAAACACAGTCAAAAGCAAGTAACAAGAATAAGCAACATTATTTCATTTGACTTGATGTTATGCCTTATTTATTTTCCTTAATTTTTACATCAGTTCACCATCCCCAACAATCAAAATTCAAAAAGCAAATCCGCAATCTATGTATCTTCCAGCCAATTTTTTTAAAAAAAATAAGGGTCATCAAAACAAATTGATACTAAATCACAAAACAAAAACACATTCTTTATATTAAGGGGTATGAAGATTGTCATGTTTGTGGACAAAAAGAGCAGGGGTGGGAAGATGGAGAGAGAGAGAGGATGTTGTCAAGTCAAAAAATTCTAAATGTATAAAACTTTAATCAGTTAGAATAAACCTGATACTTGCATCATACTACACATGCTGGTTTTAAATTCAATCTCCAATTCATGAATTGAAACAAAAAATTTCAACCCTTCCATTTTTCAGCAGGCTATATTCTCAGGTGAAGAATTTTAGGAGTACAAGTTTATACTTAAAGAAGTACCATTTGTTTATCATCACTCATTTAATTCAAACACAATAAGAAATTTTAGTTTCCCTTTCACGCACCTGTGAATCAAGGAATGTACAGGCAGCTTCCAAAGCAACCTCAAGAGCCCTAAACTCAAAGGGCAAATAATCGGGGGATGGACTCCCATATACACTGTCAAAACTCCGACTGCTTCTTCTTCGGTTCAACTCAGGACCCTCTGATTGCCAAACCTCACCTACTCCACTTGTTAGTCGCCTTTGTAGCTCCACAACATACTGCAAAACATAGCTATCAAGGGAATTTAAGAGTAGAACCTCATCAGCAGTGATGATACACCGTATCTGCTCTAAATTTACAACAATAGCCTTCTCTCTACCAAGGATTGTGGAGGGATAAACAAACAAAGGATCAAGAAGCCGTAGATCCCGGGCTGGTAGATCACAACGACGCATCATACTGAACTTGTCAACCTCGATGACCTGGGAATTCCCAGATGTATCAACACGGATCCAAGATCGGAGTCCCTGGCCCCGCTTCTTTAACCCCAATAAATCCATGCCTTGGAAAGGTTGGCGTCCAGAGGGAGATGCCCGATACGATGTACCTCTAAGGTTTATAGCCGATTGAGGTTTTGGCGGGAGCAGACGCTCTTTTAGGTCTGTCATTGACGTATTATTCTGAAACACTTAACAAACATTAAATCTCAACATCATACGAACAAATTCTCAGAAAAGACCCTACATAAAAAATGGTTTCAAGAAGCCCATTTTTCCAACAAAAGTCTAAAGGCTACCCATTTATATCTGCATTCAAACAACATTAACTGAGGACCTTTTTACTTTAAAGCCTGAGTGTCAATTATATAATCAGATTAGTCATGTTTGTTTATACATTTAGAAGCCATAACAATGTTGTTTTTAGGCAGCCTGAGATCAAAAATCCATTAAACCACGAATAATTCAGCATAAGAATGAGGAAATTAAGCATCAGGATATCACCTAAAATGCTACCTCGAAATAGCCTAATTCCCTCCATAACCTTATAATCAAACTAAATGGAACAATAAAAACAAAAATAATATTGAAAATACAGAGAAAATTCCATTAAATTCCAAATCAAGACTGAAGCATAAAGAAACAAAAGGAAACAGCAATAAACAATCAGATTATTTCAAGGATAAAAGAAACTAGCTTACCTCGAAGAAATTAACTTCCAGATGAAGGTGAGGAAGATTTAATCACAGCTGTTGATTAATTAAGCCAATAGCAACAACAACAACAACAAAAGCTGCGAATAAATGATTAGATTAGTAAATCAAATTAACATAAAAATTAAAAAGAAAACCCTAGATTTGGAAAAGCACCTTGGCAGCAGCGGATTATAGAGAAGAGAAACTCATTTATTTAAAAAATTAAAGAAAAAAAATTGAAAAATTGATGAGAGGCTGTCTAATTTTTAGTGAATTAGCTAAAGCCGAGAATCTTAATCAAGAATCTATGATTGAAGTTTTTAGTATGAAAAAGAAATTCAAAAAAAATAAAAATAAGGCTGGTTCCATTTTTGTACGTGGCAAATGGGTTGGGCTGGGCTCGGGTTGAGTGGATTACCCTTGATTTTCTTCATTTCTTTGGAATCCGACCCAATTCGGGTCGCCTTCAATATGATTTTGCAGGCTTGATTCCACCAGAGAATATTTCTATATTAATAAATAATTATTATTTTTATATAAAAATATATGGACGAGACGAGTTATATCACAAGCTCGGTTGACTCATCTACAATTCTACTTGAAATCATATATTTTTTTATTCTGATTTTAAATTACATAATAATAAAAATCTATAGGAAACCTTAAAAGTTACCCCCCTATTCAATACATTTGAAGAATTTGGAATCTAGAGGAGTTGTTTTGGTGACAACTAAGTAAATTGAATAAATTGTAATTTAAAAGGTAATTAAGGTATTGAGATCATTAAGTAATCTCAATATTGTTTTGGGATTAATTTATAATTTATAACTAACTATAAAAAATTATCCCCAAATGCACGAAAGTAGAGAATTTAGGATTTTGAAACAATATCATTTGTCACATAAGCCATGTCATTAGTTATAGTTTGAAAGGTAATTATGGTATTTGGATTTTTTGCCATATTGTCTTTTGATTAACACGAATGAGATATTTTGGATCTCGGATTATTTTGAGTTCGGTCATATCGAGTTTAGGTCTTTTCGGGTATGTACCTTTTCGGATTCGGGTTTTTCCAGTTTCAAATCATTTCGGTTTCAAATATTTTATTTTTCGTGTCATATTTGTGTTATTTTTTCGTGTTTTCAAAGTATTCGTATTCGTGTTATTTTTCGTTTGTTCAAAATATTAAAAATTTATATAATTTTTGCAAGTTAATAATTCTTTTAATGTAGATTTTGACACATTCGTGTTGTGTTTGTGTTATTTTTTCGTGTGGTCAAAGTATTATAAATTTATATAAATTTTTACATGTTAATAATTCGTTTTATGTAGATTTTGAGATGTTCGTGTTTTTGTTTTGTGTTCATGTTATCCTTCGTGTCGTATTTTAATTATTTTTTTCAAGTTGTATTCTTGTCATTTTCAATTCATCCAAATATTTTGCATAGTTTGTCACTGTGATTCAATTTAGAAAAAAAATTGTATGTACGTGTCGTGTCTCAATTCATCCTATATTTTGCATAATTTGTCATAATGATTTCATTTAGAGAAAAAATGTATCTTCGTAACGTGTTTGTATTATTTTATTGTGTGTTTAAAATATTATAAATTTATATAAAATTTTACACGTTAATAATTAGTTTTATGTAGATTTTGATACGTTCCTATATTTATGTCGTGTTCATATTATTTTTCGTGTCGTGTTTTAATTTTTTTTCATGTTCTGTTCATGTCGTATAATCATGTTGTGTCCTAAATGGTCAAGTCTAATTGACACTAGTCAAATAACTCCAAATTTTGTGTCACGTGTCGTCGTGTTCGTGTTATTTTTCTATCATAATCGTATTCAAGCTATTATATATTTATATAAATTTTGACCCGTTAATAATTCGTTTTATATAGATTTTGACACCTTCATGTATTTGTATCCTTTTCATTTTATTTTTCATGTCGTGTTTTAATTATTTTCTCATGTTATATTTTTATCATATAATTATGTTTTGCCCAAATTTACTGTATCTAATTGACCATATCAAATAACTCTCAATTTTATCTTAGGTATCCTATAATGATAAGAGTTATTATTTTTCTAAATTATCTTCACTTCTCTTGCTTTTTTATCTTTCAAATTTATTACAAAATATCAATTCAAATCCGATAATATAGCCGCAACAAAGCGCAGCCATTTTTCTAATTAAATTAAAATATTACGTATCATTAGTATTTATATTTAGTTTATATTCATGTGTTAGATTTAAAAATTAAAAATATTTTATGAGCATAAATTTATGGCAGAATAAAAAATATTTTTTAAAATAATTCATGTATTCGTATTATTTATTATTATTATTATATTTAAAATATTATATATTTATATAAATTTTGATACGTTAATAATATTAGTTATATAAATTTTAATCTATACATACTTATATTTTTACTATACAAATTCACCACACATCAACACATGTCACTTTTTATTTGTGGGGAAAGGGAAGAAAGGAAGAAAAGAAAGAAAAGAGAAAAAAATATAAAAATTTTTATGTTTGTGTTCGTTTTTTTTTTTGTTTAAAATATTATAAATTTATATAAATTTTTACACATTAATAATTTATTTTATGTATATTTTGACACATTCATGTATTCATGTAGTGTTCATGTTATTTTTCGTGTTGTGTTTTAATTATTTTTCTTATGCTGTATTCGTGTCGTGTTTCAATTCATTTTCTATTTTACATAATTTTTCATTGTGATTCAACTAAAAAAAAAATGTGTGTTAGTATCGTATCTCAATTCATGACATATTTTACATAATTTGTTATAGTGATTCAATTTAGAGAAAAATTTGTGTGTTCGTGACGTATTTGGGTTTGTGTTATTTTTGTGTGTGTTTAAAGTATTATAAATTTATATAAATTTTTACACGTTAATAACTCATTTTATATAGATTTTGACATGTTCGTGTATTCATGTCGTATACATGTTATTTCATATTTTAATGATTTTTCCATGTTGTGTTTGTGTTGTATCTCAATTTATCTCATATTTTGCATAATTTGTCATAGTGATTCGACTTTAACTCTAAATTCATTCATTTACTTACGCTATTAAAATATTAAAAGATATTTAAATATATAATAATTGTTTAATATGATTCAACTTATATTTATTTATAATTATTAATTTAATTAATTTTATAAATATAAAAAAATCCCCAAGCGAAGCGGGATAGAATTCTAGTAATAATAAAAGATAATCATTTCTACATCCTCTATATATACACACACACGGGAATGATCAATTTATATTGGTATAAAATTAATTAATTTTATATACTCTTATAATTTCGTGTACGATTAATATTTTAACAAATTGATCATTGAATTTAATAACATAATTGCACTAATCAAGCACATAAAATTTTGAATCGATCCGATATCTATATATTATCGATTGAAAAAAAAATATACATATATATATATTAAACAATTAAAAAAATTTATATCATAAAAATAATTAAATATTTTTAATTTACTCAAAAAATAACTAATTCAATTATGCATATGTTAATTTGGCTATATCTATATATAAACTACTTTTTCTTTTAGGAGCATTGCCTATATTTAGGGATGGCAATGGATCGAAACGGGGGACGGGGATTGCCTTATCTACCTCCGTCCTACTCTTACATGAATATTGAAAATATTCACCTTCATGGATATCGGTTACATCCATAACTGCTCCACGGTGTTCCATTCCGCTACAACATAATTTTTATTAATTATTTTTAACTTAATATTGTAAAAAACTATATTATAATTTATTCATTAACATAATTTTAGTAAATAAAATTCTTTAATATATATAATATACATATATATATACTAAAAGTATATATATATGATTTTAGTATATATATCTAATATATATTAACAAAAAATAAAAAATATTTTAAGGGGTAAGATAGTAATTTCAAAAATCGGGGTGAGGCGGAGCAAGCATTTACCAAAACCACCCTGCTCCACCTCGTCCCTGCTTTTCAAAAAAAAAAAACTCTCTATTCGGAGCAAATCGATATAAAATCTATAGATCAGGTCGAGTTTTGCCATCCCTACTTATATTACATATGTTACTTTGGACACCCTAGTGTTTGTTTTATATATATATATATATATATATATATATATATATATATATTGGAACTAAAAATGTAATATTTTATTAATAGATTAACCACACGATTACTGACGACACTTCAATAATAAATTTACGTATTTTCCTAATAAAAAATAGATATGCTAATTTAGTTATTTAAGGTTGTTTAATTTCTTTTTTCTTATTGCATAATGCTGTGTTTATAGAATTTTTTTCTCAAACTAAGATTCTTATAAATATTTATTCTCAAAATAAGATACAGTTATACTTATTTTCTCAAATTAGGTATTTTGACTATTTTTAATCAAATAAGTGCCATGTCATTGTTGTGCGGAAGCGAATTGATATTACTAAAACCGATTTAAACACACTGAAAAAACACCGATATTTTACGTGGTTCGGCAACTGTGCCTACGTCCACGGGAGGAGGAGCTTGAAGCTTTGTATTAATGGAGTTTGAGTACAAACAAATACAGAATTCAAGGTGCTACACAAGCACTGAACTCACAACTCAACACAATACCGAATTTACTCTATAAACACAGAGTATTTGCTTCAACAATTTAGCTCTAACACATACTCAACTCTACTCTACTCTCTCATCTCTACATGGCTATTTATAGCCAAAATATCAAGGTGTGAACATGCATCAAGTGGCAGCCACCATAGCCACCATCCACCACCTATCTTGGTGTGAACACATTGCAAGTGGTAGCCACCATAGCCACCATCCATTTGCAAGTGGTAGCTTCCATTATTGGTGGTGCAAGTGGTGCAAGTGGTAGCTCCATTATTGGTGCTAAGCCACCTATGGTGAATGTAAGCCATATTCAAGCCATATTCCAACAATCTCCACCTTGGCGAGAATCCACAGAGAGATTTCACAGATCAGGGCTTCCTCCTTTCTCCTTCAAATGTACACACCATTACTCACATATCAGGGCACCTACTGCATTGGCATGATTCATCAATGCACTGAGCCTGAGTCAATTTTTCTGTCTACTTCCCAGGAATTTTCTTAGCTTCTCCAAGATCATCTCGAACTCTGAGCTCAGTTGAGCCTTCAGCCTGTCGATCTCCACCTTGCCTTTTTCAGCAGATAGACAAATGATCCATCTTGAAGTTTCCGGAAATAAACACAGTGATCAAATTGACTGTGTGTGTACTTTTCATCCTGTCATGAAACAGTCCAACCGTTTGTACAGCTGTCACGGGATTGTTTCAGACCACAGTGATTGGTTCAACTTGCTTTTGTAATCTCTGCGACCGGGGACTCCAGAACCATCTGGTTGAGTCATACAAATTTCCTCCTCTACGGAACCATGGAGGAATGCAGTTTTTACATCAAGTTGAACTATCTCTAGGTTATACAGTGCTACTAAAGCCAATAAGATCCGAATAGATGCATGCTTAACAACAGGTGAAAATACCTCATTGTAGTCTATTCCTTCTTTTTGAGCCTAACCTTTGGCTACCAATCTGGCTTTGTATCTGATGCTGTCTTTGCCGGTAGCACTCTCCTTTTTGGCAAAGACCTATTTGCACTCAATTGATATCTTGAGTGTTGGAAGTGGAACTAACTTCCAAGTCCAATCGCCTCCTTCCACTGGGCATGCACAGGGCTGTTTACAGCTTCTTTGTAATTGATCAGAACATCATCATCAATTACTGGAAGGGCGTATGTCACCACGTCTGTGTATCGAGCAGGTTTCCGAATATGTCTATTCGGTCTACTGGTGACAACTGATTCAAGTTGCTGAAAGATTTCCGGGGATGACTCCTCCACTTCATTTAAGGTGTCATCAGATTCTGGTTCAGATTCATCTGAATTTTGACCAGCATCTTCTGATTCAAACTCTACCTGCTTTAGAGAATCTTGGTTCACATTCTCTGGAGTTGACAGTTTCAGCATTACAGATTCGTCAAAGGCAACATCTCGGCTTACGATGACTCTCTTTGACTCAAGGTTCCACAATCGGACTGCTTTTACTCCTTCACTAAAGCCCAAAGAAGACAGCTTTCTTGGCTCTAGGATCCAGTTTTGCATCCGTTACTACGAAGCCGATCATATTCAATGGCAGAATATCCGGACTACACCTCTATGGGAGTCTTCCCATCAATTGCGGTGGAGGTTAGTCTGTTGATAATGTGGGAGGCGAACAATAAAGCCTCCGCCCAAAAATGCTTTGCTCAAGCTCGACTGGGATAACATGCAGCGAACTTTATCAACCAAAGTTCGGTTCATCCTTTCTGCAACTCCATTCTGCTGGGGAGTGCTAGGAACAGTGAAGTGTCGGATTTATCCCATCATTCTGTGAGAGGCTGCTGCTCTGCCTGTCACGGTTTCTCTGTCAAGGAGATACAGATTTCCCTTCATATAACCCTTCATTGCTAAGAATGCTCCACGTACAACTCTCAGGACTCCATTCTGAATGGTCACCTTGTAACCATTTGAGTCTAAGACCCCCAGTGATATGAGGTTCTTCTTGAGATCAGGGACATACCTTACGTCTGTAAGTTGTCTGATTGTACCGTCATGCATTTTCAGTCGGATCGTTCCGATGCCTCTAGTGTGACAAGTATTGTCATTGCCCATATGGACAATCCCTCCATCAAACTCTTTGAAGTTTGAGAACCACATCCGGTTCGGACACATATGGTAGGAACATCCGGAATCCAGAATCCATTGATCTGAAGAGTGTGTTGTTGTGGAAATTGTAAATGCAGAGTCTTCCTCTCCCTCAGATTCTTGAGCTACACTCACAATCGACCTCTCCATGTTGGGACAGTTATTCCTCCAATGCCCTTTCTCATGGCAAAAGGCACACTCGTCCCTCGAGAGTCGTGTTCTCGATGATCCCCTCCTTGAGCGGGATTTACCTCGCTTGTTTTCTCCGGCTCCTCGGTTGTCCGTCCTGCCTCTGTACACAGTTAAAGCTTCTGGTGTAGTATTCTGGTGATCATGCTGATCCTTTTTCCGATACTCATTATTCACCAGAGCATTACAAACATTAACATATTCTATATCATTTTTACCATACAACAGTGTAGTGGTTAAATGATCATAGCTATCAGGCAAGGAATTTAACAGAGTAAGAGCCTTATCTTCATCAGAGATATTTGCATCTAGATTTTCAAGATCAGCGAGGATTTTGTTAAAACTTACTAGATGCTCCTGCATGGTGATACCTTGCATATACTGGAAGCGGAACAGCTTCTTCTTCAGATAGAGTCTGTTCTCCATGCTTTTTGTCATGTACTTGTCCTCAAGTTGTTTCCAGAGAGTTTTTGCATTATTCTCTCTCATGACAAAGTACTTCTGGTCCTTGGCTAGGCATAACCGGATTGTGCCACAAGCCTGACGGTTGACAAATTTCCAGTCATCTTCCGAAATATCTCTGGGCCTGTCTTCCAGAGCGATATATGAACCCTCTCGGAATAACAGATCCTGAACTTCGCACTGCCACATGCCAAAGTTGGTGGTGCCATCAAATTTCTCCACCTCGAACTTTGCAGTGGTCATCGAGTTCTTTCTGATATAAGAACTTGATCGTGCGCTGCTGGTTGTTTCATGTGTCTCTAATGATTCTGCCATGGTAATAAAACAAAATTACCAACAAAGTGTTTTTCCGGTACCTGTATGGAAAAACGGATGCCGCGGTTGAGTCCGGAATAGTCGAAATAGCCAGGAACGGGTCCAACTGTGTAAATTTTGGACACACGATGAATATTCTGCAAATATTCTGCTACAAGTGGCTCGAAATGGACTCGGTTTAGCTCAACCGGCTCGGAAAAGTCTCGGAATAGTGTTCTGAAACGGCTCAAAAAATAGCCCGAAAAAGTTGGTCGGACCTGCGGCGGCGCGTGGGCGGCGTACGGCGGCGCGTGCGGCGGCGCGTGGAACGCGTGGAGCTGTTTGGGTGGCCGGCGCGTGTGGCGCGTGGGGCGCGTGGGCTTCACGCGTCTTCAACCTCTGGAGGCGCGTGTGGCGCGTGCTGCGCGTGGGTGTCACGCGTCTGCAACCTCTGGTGGCGCGTGCGGCGCGTGGGCGCGTGGGCGCTTCTTCTGGTGGCGCGTGTGGGCGCGTGCGGCCTCCTATGGTGCTCCGGTTGATTCTGCTGCACTCCTCTCAACGACCTCTTCAACCTGGTATTTTCAAAACACAAATTGGAGCACTTTTGAAAAACGGACAGAATCGAACAAACTCGGTTTTACGTAAAAATTGGCTCTGATACCAATTTGTTGTGCGGAAGCGAATTGATATTACTAAAACCGATTTAAACACACTGAAAAAACACTGATATTTTACGTGGTTCGGCAACTGTGCCTACGTCCACGGGAGGAGGAGCTTGAAGCTTTGTATTAATGGAGTTTGAGTACAAACAAATACAGAATTCAAGGTGCTACACAAGCACTGAACTCACAACTCAACACAATACCGAATTTACTCTATAAACACAGAGTATTTGCTTCAACAATTTAGCTCTAACACATACTCAACTCTACTCTACTCTCTCATCTCTACATGGCTATTTATAGCCAAAATATCAAGGTGTGAACATGCATCAAGTGGCAGCCACCATAGCCACCATCCACCACCTATCTTGGTGTGAACACATTGCAAGTGGTAGCCACCATAGCCACCATCCATTTGCAAGTGGTAGCTTCCATTATTGGTGGTGCAAGTGGTGCAAGTGGTAGCTCCATTATTGGTGCTAAGCCACCTATGGTGAATGTAAGCCATATTCAAGCCATATTCTAACAGTCATCACCTTCTTTCTTCCTTTTGACCTTTTTTTTTCATTTAAAGTTTCATCTAAGTTTATTCCTAAACTATTTCCAAAAACATTGAAAAGAATAAAAAAAAAGAATTGATTAAGCTTTTTTTTTTGGGATATAAAAAAAAAATCAACTTTGAAAGCAAAACAACCCAAACCAAATATTTTTTTCCAAAAATATGAAATAATTTTTTTTCATCTAGAAAGAAACTATTAAACACGAATCGTCAAAAATTTTGGAATCTTTTCTCACAATGAAATGGGATTATAATCCCTTTTCAAGATTTGAAGAAAATTAAAAAGAGAATTATAAAAATAATCATATGTAAAAACTCATTTTTGCACTCCTTGCAATCCAATCTCTTAATCCACTTTGCTTCTCAAGGGATGATAATAAACTAAAACTAACATTTGGTTTTAAATACTAGAGTAAGGGCAATCAGGTCGCGGCTTATTTTTTTTTTTCACACCTTTTATCCAAGCTCGAGTCTGGCCCGACCCGTAAAGTTGAATCACTATTTAAAATATAAAAAAATTATTTTTATATTAATATTAATATTTTTATATATAATTAAATTAAATAATTTTTTTTATTAATAAATAGTAATTCGGATCAGATTGATCCGAATTGAAAAATGATTACTCAAACCTAACCCAATACAAGTTGAATTTGTTAGGTCAGTATGATAATCCGGTCCTTGAACAATCTAGGCAGCAGTTGTGCTCATACAATAACTAGGTGAGCCAATGAAATTGGAGGCTGAAGAAGTGAAGAGGAGCATGGGAGGAAACCATGATGGAATTTTTCATGACTGGACGGGAATATTTATTATCCCAAGGGCCAAAAGAAGGTTATAAAAGATGTTCCTGCAATACCGGAGAATAAGGGCGAGCATTCAGTCGGTTTGATTTTAAAATTTTAAAAATTGATTAAATCGATTTAACTTATAAAACTGATCAAATCGAATCAAAAAAATCTCAAAATCGAACTAACCGAATCGAAATTTATCGATTCGGTTCGATAAGTTTTTCAGTTTCACTCTAAAAGTTTGAGTTATGGGTTTTTTATTTGTTTGGATTATAGATTGTTGGATTGGGTTTAGGTATATTTAAATAAAAATAATGTTATATATTTATTAATTAATTGTCGATTTATTCGAACGATTCGGGTTAGAAATTAAAAATCACAAACCCACCGAATAAACTGAATTAAATAATCGAATAAATCCTAAAATCGAACAAATCAAACCGAATGAACTAAATTCGATTGATTTATTCGGTTAATCGAAGTTTTGCTCACCCGATGGATTGAGCTTTTGGATAGGAATTTTCAAGCACAATTATTTTATTTTATTTTATTATATACTATATATTATATATTATATATTATATATTTCTATTTAAATATAATTTATAATATTCGGGCAAAAAAGAAAAAATAAATATTAAATTATAATAATCTTGGAATTATATAATACTAATTTAATATTGAGTAAAAATATCAGTCATGCTGCCCAAATTTTGGGACATATATCATTTTGGTTCTAAACTTCAAAATATGATTTGTTGGTTCTTGATCGTTTAGTATCATAACAAATTAGTTATTCTGTTAACTAATCTGTTAGTTCTGACATTAAATGACAGTTGGTGACATGTGTTAGACACTTGTCACCAATTGAGTGGTAAAATTTTGCTGATATGTCAAGAACAGATAATATGAAATTTTTTTAAAATTGATTTTAAAAAAATAAAAATAATAAGTTTGTATTATTCTAATTTAATTAATTTTATAAAAACATTTAATTTACTAATAATGAAATAATTTTTAAAAAAAAATATTATTTTACATTATTTTATTTTGAAATATTTTTTATTTTTTTCTTCATTTTCTTTTCTCTTTTTTTCTAAATAAATTAATTTGTAAAAAATTAAATTAAATTAAAATATAAAATATTTATTTACATTATTTTTATTAAATATATATATATATATATATATTTTTCTCCCCAGTCCCCACCTCATTCCCACCAGCCAAAAGACCGAATTTAGCTCCCTACAATTGATTCACCGTCGCGAAAAGCCAAAATTTTCTTTCTTTTTATTATTTTACTTTTTGTTAAAATATATAATTATTTCTCTCTCTTCCAGGGCTGGCCGCCGACCCTGGCGTCGCTGCCCTCTCCCTCTCCCTCTCCCCCTCCATTTCCTTCTCCTTTCTTCCTATTTTCCCTGCTTCCTCCTTTCTCAACCGAATATCTCCTCTCGTTTCAGAAAGGCTAAATGGGAAGATTTTTTTCAGGCCTATTCCTTGCTGAATGGAATAATAAGGTTGGAATGGCTATTACAGCCTCACTAATAATAAGGTTGGAATGGCTATTCCATTAAATAACCATTCTGTCAACCATACTTGTGCATCAGAATTGGAGGCTGAATAGGGGGATTGAATGACTATTCCCTCCAACCAAACACAATGTAAGTACATGTACTGATTTAGTGATTATATTAATTCTAAATTTTTAATTTTATAACAAAATGAACATATTAGTGTGTAGTAAATCCATTTTAGAATTGAAAAAAATTTTGATAATCAATATATAAGATAATTCTTTAATATTTTTGGGTATAAGAGGAAACATTATAACTTAAGTTAAATCTAATGGTCCGTTTGTTTCGCGGAAAAGGACTTTCGAAAAATGAATTTAGTTTTTGGAAAGTTGAATTTTTCTGTTGTTTGGATGATTCTGTATAAAATATTTTCTATTGTATGGTTGTTTTTCGAAAAATCTACATTGACATAAAAATGATCGATCCCTACACTTAAGGGATCCACCATTTGCTTTACCTTTTATTTTTAAGGAATTGATCCCTATGAGTAAGAGATCAATTCTTTTTTGCTTTGCTTCAAGAAGGGACCGATCGTTGTACTGAAGGATTTATCCATTTTGCTTTGCTTCAGTTTCGAAAAATATCTTCTGTTTTTCAAAAACATAAAACATTTTACGAAAAATGAATTAATCTTTCATTGATTCAAAATTTATTTTCCATTGACTAAGTTATTTTCTATGAAATAAATATCGAACAATACGAAGAAAAAAAATTTTGAAAATCTTTTTTCACGAAACTAACGGACACTAATATTTTTATTCAAATCTTACCTTATGACCTTTAGAGCTTCAATTTTCCTATTTCACTACTTGCTGCTCCGGCCACTCATTTCATTTTCTTTATTTATCTTTTTCTTTTTGAGATATTTCAAGAGTGCTATTTTTTTTATCTAAATTTTGTTTTTTTATAATTGTTTTCTAGTACCTTATAACATTAAAAGCCTAAAACGTTCTAAAAAGAATTTCAATTTTCATTTAAAATAAAACTCAATTGATTTTTTTTTTTTTAAAATTGAAAAAAAAGGAAAAAAAGCGAGAGTTTATCTTCTTAAATTGTAAATACCAACTCCCCCTCGGAAAAAAATTCGTAATTATTAGTTATTTATTTTAATATGACTAAGATATCTCAAATTTTGCTTGGATCTAATTTTTTTTCCAGATAATTTTAAGAACGTATTTTTTCAAATCGATCTGATACATTCAGAATTTTGCTTTTAAAATACTCCTACAAGGATCGAGTTGACAAAAAAAGAGAACTCTTATCCTTATCAATTAGACTAATCCCTTGTAAGTCGTAATTATCATTATACCAACTTGACCATTTACACAAAGAACTGTTTTTAACAAAATATATCATTTCTTGCTACAGAACTTGGAAAGAGATTTTAGATACCATTGTACGAACATCAAATGCTGGATATTTTACTCGCAAACTTGTTGAAGTAGTTTAACACATTATATTGTACGTAGAACAAATTGTGGCACCACCAGAAGGATTTTTGTGAGACCTCAAAAGAGGACGTTTTCGACTATTTGGTTCGAGAGATATAGCTCTGTTGGTAGAGCTCCGCTCTTACAATTGGATCGTTGCGATTACGAGTTGGGTCTCTAATGGTCTAGACGATAATCATAGTATCTTGTATCTAAATTAGTGGCTCATTTTTCTAAGTAATGGGAAAAGAATTGAAAAATACTGCTGAAATACTCTATAAAAATAAAGATGAGCTATCAAAAACGTAGAAGGAGAAAGTTTTAAGGGAAGTTCCTTCATGTGAGCTTCCTGTAAGCTCCTTTATTTCTCCTAATCGGTTATTCGTTGAGAGAAAAATTATTTTTTACTTTTAAAAAGAATTATAAGTTTTATTTTTAAAAAAAAAATTAATATTTTTTTAAAAATTAAATTTTTTTATTATATAATTTTGATTACACAATTTTGTTATTATGTAGTCTAATGATTTCAATAATCTGTAACAAAATCATGTAATTTCATAAAAAAAAAGTTATAATATTGCCACAAGTATAACTAAATTATAACATATATTATCTTTATGTATAATATATCTTGTAATTTCTTAAGAAAAAAAAAAAATTTAGAATGAAATTTATTTAAGCAATAAGTACATAATTTTCTTATCATGTCTAATAAATTATGTTAACAAAATCACGTAATTTGATAAAAATAGTGGTAATCACTTCTAATAAAATTAATAATTTATTTGATATTCGAATATTAAATTAATAATATTCGAATATGCACATTCGACCCTTCTTATTATAGGGTATATTTGAATAAAAGATATACATATTCGAATATCCTCGTATTTTTTCAGTTTTCATAATAAAGACAGATTACATAATTTTGTTATCATGTACTGTAATAGTTTTAGTATTTTGTAACGAATCAAATAATTTCATAACAATATGTAACCACATTTTGGAGTTATCGCTTTTTCTTATCTTGTACAATAGCTTATGTTGTTGATGAATTACAACATATATTATATGCAATGATAATATTTGTTGTAACTTTCTTTTGCTTCTTGGAGAATTACAACTTTTATTATAAAATTACTTGAATTTATTATATATTATGAAAATTAGTATACTATCAGGTAACAAAATTATGTAATCTGACATAATACATTTTACCATAATTACAATTATTTATTGTAAATTACAGAAAACATTATGTGTAAAGATAATATTTGTTATAATTTACTTGAAGTTCTTTGTTAAGAAGAATTACAACTTATATTATCCTTGTTACAGAAATTTATTATCTTTTACAGTAGCATGTAAATATTTATGTAATGAAAAAGTTGTTATTTTCACTTTTTTATCTACTGTAAAAAAATAATAAATAAATAAATTATGTTATTCATAATAAAAATAAATAATTGTAACAACATTTAGTATTTACACTCTATAATAAAAGTTGTAAAAAAATATAATTTCTTAAGAAAAAAATATAGACATAATAAAAGTTATAATACTATTTTGTCTTATCTTATCTTAATAATTAAGTAAAAAATTTATTTAAACATAATAGAATTAGTATTATCACTTTTTCTAATTATCTTTTGTAAAAATTTATGTAACTTAGCAAATAAATTATGTAAACATAATAAAAGTTGTAATACTATTTTGTATTATATTTTCATAATATATTATGTAACTATTATATTGTCATAATATATTATGTAACTATGTAAAATTTTATGTAATTATAATAATATTTAAAATTTTATTATTTACAAAAAAAAAATGATTACCGTTTAACCGATAACCAAAACAATATGTGACATGATTATTATAATGTCACGTCAGGAGTTTAAGAGAATTAACCATAAAGAGTTGACCCTAGAAACTCTCGTATTATTAGAGTGGATCAGCATCTCAGACTCCATTTGGATGGACGGTAAAATTGGCTCCAGTGAGATTAAAAATAGCGGTGTCAGTGAGATTAGTTATTATAGTGGTGAGATTGGATATTGTAGCGGTGAGATTAAAATCACTGGTGAGATATGTGTTTGGATTCAAAAGCAATGGTTAGACCTGCTCATGGGTCGGGCTACGTGCCCAAACCCGAAGCCCGCCCAATATTTGGGAGGGCTTGGACAAAAATGTTAAGCCCGAAAAATGGGCTTAGACAAAATTTAGAGCCCATTTTCTAAACGAGTTGGGCCTTGGATAGAGAATTTTAGGCTCGACCAGCCCAAATATTATATTATTATATAATAAATATAATTTTATATTTAATAATAATATATAGTTTAATTTATAAAATTACTTTATTACCCATTTATTTTACTCTTCTTACTGTTGACTCCCTTTTACTGTTGAAAATAAAACACAACCTCACCTTTAATGTTGACTCCCTTTTACTGGTAAAAAGAAAACACAACCTCACATTTACTGTTGACTCCCCTTTACTGGTACAAAGAAAACACAACCTCACCTGTACTGTTGACTCCTCTTACCCTTAACCCTAAACACAACATTCATTTTACTCCCCTTACCCTTACACTTGTTGATGAAATCATTAGCTTTTGCATCGACACCTTGACCATCATCTCCAATCGAGACCGTTTTATCGATCATTGTAGTCCCTCGTAGTCTTCTCTCCACTTCTTCTTCATCTTCCTCCTTCTCTTTCGCTTTGTGCCTCTAATTCTGACTTGTTGGTTTCTTCATCTTCTCTGGTAATTTCCTTTGTATTAGCTTAGAGTATTTTGATTTGCATCTATTTACTTGACCATGAACTGGTGATAAGTGCTTAATTTCATACATTTTCATATGTTATTTCCTTATACTTTGTGCTTTAATTCTTAAGTTCCTTGATATTTTATTATATTTTTGTGAATTATAGGTATTTTGGATGAGATAAAGTCAAAACATGTCAAATATGATGTTAAAGAGCTTATAAAGTCACAATCATAAGATGGAGGAAGACTTGGGAGTCAAAAAAATCAAATTTTTAGTGCTAAGTGATTAGGCAGATTTGACCTCCGGAGTTTGTTGCTAAGAAATCATTATGTTAAAGTCTTTATTTGAAAAAAACTTCCTTCTTGACTTTTGAAGCTAACTTGAATGCCTTTCCAATGATAGTTTACACGCTCAAATTGGACAAGAAATGACCATCCAAATCAGCCGACGAAGTACAAGAAGATGCAACAGCCACGAAATCGACATCAGCGGGTAAAAACCACTAAGTCAGCCCACTCGGCGCCGCGATGCCAACCTTACTATCTTCAAATCCGAAAAAATCGGAAAAGTCTAAAAACTTACCTATCTTGCACTCCTTTGCCTCCTGTAGACACATAATTTTGTCCGAACCCTTAAATCAGGTATTTTTCTTCCTAAAATGATGATTTAGAATGCAAAAGGTCTCTTCTCCTCCTGCAGGTGGCATTCCGAGGCTTAATTTAAGAAAGCAAGCATAAAAAGTCAATCTTGAAAAAGTCAACCTTGAAAAAGTCAACTTCAAAAAGTCAATCATTAAAAAGTCAACCCACTTTCAAAATCATGATTTAAAGTTCAATTGAACAATGGTGAAAGAATTTTGATAATCCGAGGTCTACAATGAAAGATATGGAGTTCAGAAGTTGGATTACGAAAATTTAGTGGAAAGGAAACCCTAGTTCAAAAAATTTGGGGAAGAGTGCTCAAACGATCAAATTGGTCGAAATTGGAGGTTCCGAATGGAATATAAGCAATGACTACGGGTAAAGGAGAGGACATTTGGAGGCAAAACTGAAAGAAAAGTCAATTTGGAAGAAAACCGAGAATTATGGTTTTTGGTGGATTTTGGCAAAATTGGGGAAAATTGCAGAAATGACCAGATTCGATAAAACTAAAGCCCTAATTAATGAGGAGTGAGGAAACAAGGATAGCCCAAGGCTTAGTTTGAAGTAATTATGAGAAAAGAGCCGATTGGAGGAAAAACGGAAAAACACGAAAATTCCCGATACTGAAAAAAGGAAAAATCAAAACGGAGGGGAATTTGATCATAAAAATTGGGCTTTTTTGGATCAACTCCAATTCAGTATATGAAAAAGGCACAAAAAAAAAAAGAAAATCTGGAAATTGGATTTGTTTTGAGTAAAACCGGGCTTCGGAGGTAAAATGACAAACTTAGAAAATTCGAGAAAAATAGCAAATGAGCTCCAAAAATTCCCAAAACTTCCAAATATCAATATTAAATCATTTGGAAGAGATTGGCGAAGAAAAAATCCGGACTCGGATTTCATTTGCAAAATGGCAAATTTTGGGCCCATTAAGCTGAAAATTTCAAAAGATAAATCCCGAAAAAATAGCACATGAGCTCGAAAATTTCTGAAAATCTTCAGATCTCAATTTTAAATTATTTGAAAGAGATTGGTGAAAGAAAATCTGGAATTGGAGCTCGTTTGCAAAATATCAAATTTCGGGCCCACTAAACTGAAATTCAAGAAGATAAATCTCGAAAAAATAGCAAATGAGCTCGAAAAATTCTGAAAATCTCCAAATCCCACTTTTAAATTATTTGGAAGTGATTGGTGAAGAAAAATCCGGATTTGGAGCTCGTTTACAAAATGAAAAAAGTTCGAGTGCATTAAGGCAATTTCGAAAGATAAATCCCAAAAAAATTGCAAATGGGCTCGAAAAATTATGAAAACTTTTAGAATTAATTTTTTTATTATTTAGGAAGTATTGAAAAAAAATGTGGATTTGGAGTCCGTTTGCTATTTAATTAGGTTTGGGGGCCAAAAAGATCATTTTATCGAAGAAATCGAAGAAGGCTTTTCTTGCAATTAAAAAAATGGAGATTAGGCTGGAATTTAAAAGGTCAGCCAGCCAAGCCCGTGTTGGAGAGTGATTTTGCTGAGCCATTACATCCAAGGGCCAAGAGTGGATATGAGGGTAGTTATTTTTTTATCAAGTCTTTGTAATTGTGACACATGGACCAATATATGAAAAGAGATGGTCATATCTATGACATCATATTTATGATATCATATTAGTTAGGGGCTGATTACTTAATCTAAGGGTGGGAATTTTTCATTAAAAGCATCTTGGATTAAGGGCCTTTAGATGCAAAATTGGTTAGAAAAATGACAACACCCTTCTACATTGTTCTAGGCCATTCGGCCAAGGTTGAATGGGGGGAGATTTCAGATTTTCATGAAGGTTTTGGGGGCTGAATAGAGGCAGTAGCTAAGGGAAAAAGGATAGGAAAAGAGAGGAGAAAAGAAAGAAAAAAAAGAGAAGGAAAAAAGAAAGGTTTTGCTTACTACTTTTTGATTTGGAAAGCTAGAGCAAGGTAGCTATGTTTTTTCATGCTCTTCTCCATACTTGTTGATATGATTTTGTTATTTTATTTTCTTTCATAAAATAAAATTATTTTTCAAAATAAGTTCTTAAGTTCCTCTCTTATGTTTTCTTGAAAAAATCTTGAGAAAAACATTTTTTTTTTATTTTTACAATTTCTTTGAGCTGGCTGAATGGCCTTGTTATTGTGCATGGTTGGTGTTTGATCTTTTTTCCATGTTGATTGTGATGTTCTAACATGTTTTGATGTTCAAACTTTTTAAAATAGTTAAGATATGGAGCTTGTTTTTATTAACTTTTTCTTATTTACTATTATTTTGGTTGATTTTATCATTTTGTTTCCATGTCTACTTACTTTATTTGCCATTTTTAATTTTCTGTTTTCAACATATTAAGTTGTTCATGCCTTGTGATTTTACTATACTATGTGTTTGTGAAAATGTCTAGCTACATTCTTGCCTTTACATCATGTTTGCTTGGTTTAGCATGTTTCCTTTTTAGTCTTAGTATGTCATGTGTTTGTGAAATGCCATGATAGGATTTCACCATTTAGGCCATATGACTATTTGGTTACCCCATGATTTTGTGCTTTGTGTGTGCATTTTCGTCTTGTTAGTTGATAGGCTTACATTTCCATGCCATAATATTGTGTATTTTGATTTAGTATGCCATGTGTTTGTGTTAATGCCATGCTAGAATTTCTCATGTTGATTTCATGCCCATTCGGTTCCACTAAATTGTTTGCCTTGAGTTTGCATTTTCATTTTTGTTTAGATACCATGCTTTGCATTACTATGCCATGAGAATGTGTATTGGTTGTGCCATGTTCATGCATTAATATTAGGTTTATTTGGTCATTATATGTTCATGTTACTTTTATGCATTTTCATGACATTTTAGGTCTAGGTCATATTTGTATTGCCATGCATTTCATGCATATTAAGTCTAGGTAGTATTTGTTGCCATGCAAATTCATGCTAGGAATTAGGACATCTTTGTATTGCCATGCATTCTCATGACACTTTAGGTCTAGTTTACATTTGCATTATCATGCATTTCATGCATATTAGGTCTAGGTTGCATTTATTGCCATGCAAGTCCATGTTAGGTCTAAGTCATATTTTTTATGCCATGCATTTCCTATGTCATTTAGGTCTTAGATCATGCATTTCATACATCAAATTTGCTATTTGTTCATGCATCTCATATCATACCACTTGATTTTGACTTAAGCCAATCAATGATTTAAAGTCAAGCTCACATAAGCATACTTGTGGAAAATTGAGAAGTTGTCAAGTTAATTTTTCTACCTTTGTGATTTTTTTTTTACTTAGGCAATTCTTGTCCAAAGTTTTAGAAATTTTAGCTACTATTTATAGGTCCTTAGAAGAGTCTCCAATATTTTTACTTTGATTTTTGAATGATTTTATCAAAGGCTTAAAATTGATTTTTGGAAAAATCGTTTTTCACCCTATGTTCTGACTTTCGTGATTTTTCTGATGGGTTATCCTTAGTCTAAAAATTAAGCAAATTTTTTACCATAGAGTTAGACATGTTCTGAGTCTCCTATATTTTTTTTTATAGATTTTTTAGAATGTTTTAAAATAGGTTAAAAAGTCTCATTTTAAAACTGGACAGTAGAGTCAGATTTGATTTTGAAGGGAAATTAATTTTCTGTTTTGTCTAAGGCATTAAGAGAGGGTTGAGTAGGAACCTTAGCTACTGTCCTAGGTTGGTTTCTAAGCCATTTTAATTATGAAAAATGATTTTATAAAGCTCGGGTCAAGGGTGGTCAAGTCCGGGTTTTCAAAGTTAGAAATGGAGCCTTTTCCAAAAAGGGTTTCGGCCATGTGCCATTTTCATTCAAGAATTTTAAAAATTGTTTTCAAACCAATCACAAAGTATTTTTGATTTTAGAAAATTTAATTTGATGTCTTTTCCTAAGATAGTAGGATATCTTTTTAGGTATACGAATTTCCTTATTTAAAGGAAAAAATACACTTTCATGCATTGTATTTTTCATGTTCATGCATATTATATGATATATGATTTTTGCTATGAATATTTCTATGACTATGTTATTGTTTTGATTTATATTGCATGGTGTTATATTTGATTGTTATATGGTTTTGAATATTCTATGTTAGGTTTATTTATCAGAATATAGCTAAAAATATTTATTTACCAAAATACCGTTCTTTTCAGATTAATTCTCAAAATCCGCTTATTTTAAAACTAGCTGGGAAATCGCCATCTCCCTTGGCGATTTTTCAGCGTAAAATTTTCAAATTTTGCAAAAAACACCAAAGGAAATCGCCATCCCCCATGGCGATTTCCCTTGTGTTTTTGCAAATTTGCAAATTATACCAAGGGAAATCGCCATGGGGGGGCAATTTCCCTTGGTGTTTTATTTTTTTTACTTAAATTAAAAAAAAAAATTGTAAATTTATTTTTAAAATTTGTATTTTAATTTTAAAAATTGTAAATTAAATTAAAAAAATTATAATAAATTTTTTTTAAAAAAAATTAAAAGTCCAACGGTATATTTCTTATTTAAAATTTATGAAACTTTTTTTTAAATTTTTAGTTAAATTTTACTATATAAACTTTTAAAACAAAGAAATAATAATAAAAAAAAATCCAAATTTTTTTGAAGGCAACGGTAACTTGACCGTTGCCTTCAAAATCCCCTCCCCTCTCCCCTACACACATACCACTCTTCTATAAATACCCCCTCATTTTCTACAACTTATTTTTATTTTCTTTCTTCTTTCTACAATCAATTTTTTTTCTACCAACAATTTTTTTTCTACAACAATATTTAAAAATGGCCTCATCATCACTATTGAGGTTGCAAGAAAATCACATATCGGAGGTTATATTAAAGAGGTGAGTAAATTGTTGTACTATTATTTGTATTACATTATCAATTTTTAGTTATTTTTTAATTATTATTATTTTGTAAATTTATAGTTTTATAATTTTATAATTTTATAATTTTTAATCTTATAGTGCTTATTATAGTTTTATCATTTATTAATTAGTATTTCTTTTTCATTTTTTCATTTTTTCATTTTATAGTTTTATAATTATTTATTTTTTATATTGTTTAATTATTTATTATTATAGTTATTTAATTTTTTAATTATTATTGTTTTTTCATTTTATAGTTTTATATAATTTTAGTTTTTCTATTATATTGTTTTCTTATTATTATATACAATAATAATTTTTTAATTATTACTGTTTTTTCATTTTATAGTTTTATATAATTTTAATTTTAATTTTTATATTATATTATTTTTTATTATTATAGTTTTATAATTTTTTAATTATTATTGTTTTTTCATTTTATAGTTATTTATTTTTTATATTATTTAATTATTTAATAATTATATAAATAATATTGTTTTGTTATTTTATAGTTCTAGAGTTTTATAATTTTTATATTGTTTAATATTTTAATTATTATAGTTTTATAATATATTAATTTTTATTATTATTTGATTTAATTTAATTAATTATCAACAGGATACTCGTCGCGTGTTACGTTCAAGGAAATTTACATTGGAGGACCCGCATCCATCTATTATCGACCACTTAAGAAGAGCCGAATTTTATCACGCAACTCAAATTCGACGATTTTTGATACAACCCGACTTAATCAGTGCATTGGTCGAACGATGGAGACCCGAGACGCACACTTTCCATTTGGTGAATGCACAGTAACTATAGAAGATGTTGTGCTTCAACTTGGACTTCCGGTCCATGACGATGCAGTTACAGGCGGAAGTTTGCTAGATTGGAATGAAGAGTGTCAAAATCTATTGGGCTCGGTACCTCCAGATGAGTATGTATCTGGCTCAACGGTGAGACTAAATTGGTTGAAATCCTTTCAAAATCTTCCATTACACGCAACTGAAGAATAGATACAATATGCTGCTAAAGCATATATTTTACGTTTGATTGGAGGATAACTGATGCCTGACAAATCGAGCAGTCGGGTACATTTAATGTATCTTCCATTACTACGTGATTAGAGCATGCGATAAATTATAGTTGGGGTTCTGCGTGTTTGGCAGTTTTGTATAGAGAAATTTGCCGGGCTACAGTTCCAAAAAGCCATGACATAGGTGGATGTTTAGTGCTTGTACAATCATGGGCTTGGTATCGGCTGCCATTTCTTGCTCCGCGCGTGGATGTTTTGGCTGTATACCCCTTTGCAAGCAGGTAATAATCTTTACTATTTTATTAATTTTGTACGAACTTGTATTTTTATAAGTCTATTAAGATTTTATATGCATTTTAACAGGTGGAGTAGGAGTAGGAGTAGAGATTTTACAGAGACTCCGACCGACCTTGCAAGTATAAGATTGCGACTAGATCGAGTAGGATATGATAAGGTAAATATTTCGATTGTTACATTCAAGTATTTTTGTATTTAATCCATATGAAACTAATAATTTGTAATAATTATTCGCAGTTTCTGTGGATGCCATATTTCTCAAGTGAAATTATGGCATGCCTCCCATCGGATGCCTACAATAATTGTAATATATGGTGTCGCAACCTAAAAAAAAAAAAAAAAAACGACGACGAGTCTCATCGCAAGACTTTATTATTCGTTAGGCGTGACATTAAAAAAAATCGAGGAAAAGTCGACTTAATTCCTCTAGAAAAATGAAGGTTTTGAAAATGACCTTAAAAAAAGACATGGAGTCGCCACCAATCTTTTTTAGCTAGGTGTGATCGGCCACCTATTAAAACCGGTTTTATAAAATATTTTAAAAATTAATTAAAACATTTTAAAAACCAATTTCAAGTCTGCGTTTTAAACCAGAGAAATCAAAGAAGCGGGTTCGGGAGTCGGTTACGTGTGGGGAAGGATTAGCACCCCCACAACGCCCGTATAAATCGGTACCTTATTAGTCGTGTGTTATCTCAAGTCTCGGTAAAAAGTTGGTTTTAAATTTAGTATTTCAAGTTAATTCCCAATTTAAAGAAAAATAATTTCATTTTTTTTATTGAAAATGATCCGGAATTTATAAATTCAAAATTTTCCTATATTCCCCAACAAACGTGGCAAAATATAGAAATTTTTATTAGTTTTGGAAAACTTTCCGAATCATTCTCTTTTTTGAAAGAAAGATATTCCTTTATTAATGATAATTGATGATATTCCCTCCAGCAAACCCGGTAGAGAACTCATGAATTATTTTAACTCGGGAATATCTTTATATTTTTTATTGAAAACCATTATCTTTTTGAAAACATTTAAAATAAATGAATATGTATATGCATGACATAAATAAAATGACATAGCAAAATCTAAATAACATAATGCAACCTAAATGACATGGCAAACATGAATGATATGGCATATAATTTAAATGACATGGAATAAAATAATGCTATCATATAATATGCATGAAAATAAAAATGCAATGCATGAAATGCATTTTTTCCTTTAATTAAGGAAATCCGTATATCTAAAAAGATATCCGGCTACCTTAGGAAAATATGTCAAATTAAATATTCTAAAACCAAAATACTTTGTGATTGTTTGAAAACAATTTTGAAAAGCTTGAATTATCAATAAAAACTGGGCTAAAAAGTTTTAAATGGCTCTAATTTCCTAAGTTTAAAAAATCCGGACTTGACTACCCTGAACCCGGGACTTGAAAAACCATTTTTAGAGTTTAAAAAGGCTTAGAAATTACCCTAAGTCAGTAGCTAACCCTCCTAATCAGCCCACTCTAAGTAAATTAACCAAATCAGAAAAATGGTTTTTCTTTAAATTCAATTCTGACACCACTGTCTAGTTCTAATCCACGATTTTTTATCCTATTTTTAAAAATTCTAAAAATTCTAAAAAAATACTGGAGACTCACAACATGTAAAACTACACGAAAAAAAATCGGCTTAATTTTTTGATCAAAGATGAATTCCCAGAAAAACCAGAGATGTACGAGTTTTTGGAGGAGAAAAAAACTGTTTTGTTTTTCTTTAAATTCAATTCTGACACCACTGTCCAGTTTTAATCCACGATTTTTTTACCCTATTTTTAAAAATTCCAAAAATTCTGAAAAAATTATTGGAGACTCAGGACATGTAAAAATACACGAGAAAAAATTGGCTTAATTTTCTGATCAAAGATGAATTCTCAGAAAAATCAGAAATGTACGAGTTTTTTTGAAAAAAAAAAAAAAAACTGTTTTGCCAACACATTTTTTGTCTTTGATAAAATCATTTAAAAATAAAAATAAAAATATTTGAAACTCATAAAATGACTTGAAAGCAGTAGCTAGGGCTTTTTGAAAGTTAGATAAAAATTGGCTAAGTAAAAAAATCACAAAGGTAGAATAATCAATTTGACAAAATTAATTTTCCACAAGTGTGCTCAAGAGAGCATGACCTTGAACCATTAATTGGCTCAAATCATTATTCAAGTGGCATGGTGTGAAATGCATGAAACAATGCAGCAAACATAATGCATGAAATGCATGGATTTAAACCTAAATGTCATGAAAAAATATATGGCATTCATAAAGTGACCTAGACATAAAATGCATGAACATGATAATGCAAATGTAACCCAAACCTAAAGTGTCATGAAAATACATGGCAATACAAAGATGTCATAATGCCTAACATGAACTTGGAAATGTGTATGGCATACCAAGATGACCTAGACCTAATAGACATGGAAATGCATGATAATACAAAATGACCTAAGATCTAATATGTCATATGAAAATGCATGGAAAACAACATGAACAAAAATGACCAAATGAATACAATACTAATGCATGAACATGGCATAACCAATACACAATCATATGACATGAAGAGGCAAAGCATGAATAAACATGGTAATCACATATTCACGATACAAATGCAAACACAAAGTAGAGATACTAACCAAAAAGGTTTTGCCTCCTTTGTGATATGCATTGTTCGACAAAAGCGACTTGATGGGATAGAAGGTAATGAGATATCCATACAGCCAAGTTAGAATCATCCACAAAGCCTTTTGCAAAGCAGTGCAGTAATTTTGGAACTAATAGCTTCCCTTTGCTGCTAACCCCTACCGAAGCTCGTATAAAATCACGCTGAGCTTCTTCAAGCTTTTCCATAACATTCTTCTCAGTGATGTTTGAGATGGTCCAGCAAGCTTCCTTTTTGATACTCCTTTTATAGTTATTTGTCAGCAGGTTCCAAAGGCATGGAGGAGCTTGGTGGTTTATAATACAATGAATCTGCATATCATCCCCTCAATAACAGCTTTGATTTTATTATTATTACCATCTGAGAGATATGAGTGGGCCCAGCATGCATCTGAAAGGATTTCCTCATCATTTGAAAGGATAAGACGCTCAATAGTTGGCAAAGCTGGCTTTGTCTGTTCAAATGAAGGTTGTGGCTTGCCCCTGCAAAAGTTCAACAAAGTCCAGGTAGCATTTCGCAAAATAGAGAGGTTTGCATGTTCATTGAATTGTGCTAACAATGACACCAAGACCCCATGGCCAAGGACCATGTCGCGGCATTTAGGAGAGTCTCCAGCAACATTTTCCAATGCCGAAACAGCCTTGGTGTTTTTTGAGGTCCCTGAAGCAATATTTGTAGAGCCCAAGCTGCCTCAAACTGAAGCTGTGGGAAGTCATCCCTTTCAAGGAACTCAACAAAATCAAGGAATAACACTTGATTGTACAACTTCGTTGATTGGAGGACTACGTTCTATTGATAGTAGCTTCGGGACTTGAGTTGTTGCCTCAAACTACGCATTCCTAACATCTCTGGCACTGAAATCCCTCTACTCGAATGCATCATCATCGTCATCTGGAAGAGGCTGACTGGCTGCCGCTGCAAGCTCAGCCTCGAGCTGTTGCTGTGCAGCCAAGTCAATGTGAACTTCCGGAGGAGCAAGAGCAGGAGACTCCACAAAGTGAAGATTAGGATCACCTGCAAGCTTCCTAGCAAGGTACAAGAAAGGCTTCTCAAAATTGTAGTTGCTCTTGGCAGAAATTTCGTAGTATTGCAGATTTTTCTCCCTGTGGAATGTGACCTGCTTTGCCTTGACCTGCCTGTTCTTCACATCAACCTTGTTTCCGCAGAGGACGATTGGAATATTCTCGCACACCCTGCAAAGATCACGGTGCCATGTAGGAACATTCTTGTATGTCAAACGGGCAGTAACATCAAACATAATTATGGCGCATTGCCCATGGATGTAGTAACCATCTCTGAGACCACCGAACTTCTCCTGCCCGGCGGTATCCCAGCAGTAAAACCATATTTTTCCACAGTTAGTGAAGAAGTCCAAAGGGTGAACCTCCACACCAATTGTTGGTTCGTATTTCTTTTCAAACTCTCCAGTCAGATGCCTCTTTACAAATGTAGTCTTCCCAGTGCCTCCATCACCGACGATGACGAGCTTGAAGCTCGGATAATCAACAGTCTGTTGGTTCGGCAAAGCCATTAACTACGAAACTCAAGATAGACAGCGAGAAAAGACAGAATCAACTTACGAATCTGCGTTTGTTTGACGAAAGCAAAGAGAATCGAGAGGAAGGAAATGGAGTGATCTGGGAGACGGCGATAGCAAGGGTTAAGGTGGAAGATTGTCTTCTCATCAAGGTACTTCTCAGGGATGACAGGCTTGATAACATGCTCTTTGAGGTCAGCAACAATTTCATCGATTGTAATAGTCTCGTCATGCTGGGTGGAGATGAGGGTAATACTCAACAGTAACCTGGGTTTTACCATCCGGCCTTAGCCAGGGGCAGGTGCCATTCTTCCTGCGTTGTTAAATTGTGGTGTTATGCGAGGGGATATCTCACGTGCTCTTCCTTGTCGATGCCTCTCTCTGTTGCCATCTCGTGAAACCGATGGAAACTGAGTTTATCGAGGAAGATGGCGTTAAGCCTACGGGCAGGCTCTCGAGATCGAAGAATCTTCGCTTGGCAGCTCCAGTGCTGCTGGGAATGATATTGAAGGAAGCAGCTCTACCACCTCTCCAGTCCTTCATTGATGGGCCATCAACAGTCTTTTGGGTAGCAATAATTGAATGGACAGTGGTCATAAGACCCTTAACAATGCCAAATTTGTCATGGATGACCTTAGCCAGTGGAGCAAGGCAGTTGGTAGTGCAGCTTCTTTGCACCACCTTTCAAGTGAGCAGCAGCCTTGTCCTTGTCAGTGAAAACACCAGTAGACTCGACAACTTAATCAGCTCCAGCCTCTCCCCATGGGATTCCTCAGGGTTTCTGATGCCAAAAACTGTGACAGGCTTCTTCACCTTAAGCTCGTGGTGCTTCCATTGACCGTGAACACTGTCGTACTTAAACATGTAGGTCATGTAATCAGTGGTGATGAAAGGATCGTTAACAGCAACGAGCTCAAAATCTTTGCTTTGAAGAGCAACTCTCGCAACCAAATGCCCGATCCTTCCAAATCCGTTGATTCCGATCTTGATCTTTCCCATAATGTAAAAAGTTAAAATCAAAAAACAGAGCTGATGAAGAGGATCCTGGTGAGAGAGATCTGATAATGAAGATGTAAGAGAGTGGAGATTGGGAGGAGAAAATGGTCCATTTATAACCAATTTTTAACCTAAAAATATGTAATGTCCAAATTACCCCTCCTTTAATTTTTTCAAGTCCTTTTTTTTTCAAATATTTTCAATTAAAAAAAAATTATTTTAAAAATCTAATAAAACTCAAGATTAAACTTTTTTTTACCTCGGGTTTAAATTGAATTTTAAAATTGGTAATTTTACGGTCCGATTTTATTTGAACAATTAAAGCTAAAAAGGATATATATAATTTAGAACATTTTAAAAATCTAAAATCGCGACCGTGACTTTTACAAAAATATTAAACCCGAGAGGAAAACAAATCGAAATTGATTTTAAAGGCCCGGACAAAATTAGGTGTCTACATATGGAAAGCAAACACATCATTAATATGCTTTTCATATGTAGAGTGGCACCAAACTGACAGGGTGTTGCGACAATTTGGGATGCAACAACCAATTCCTGCAGCCCCGGTGAACCTTGATAAGCTTCACAAGATCGACATGCATGGTCGTCATGAGGAATTCTGGCCTGTGAAGCATGAACATTGGATCCATTGGTGGAATATACGTTTTCAACGAATTCCGACAGGTTATCCGATTGTTGGTAATAATTTCAACCCATCTGATGATTACATAGGATGGTATAAAAATGAAGGTCGGCCTTTTGTTTGTCCACCATCGGTGTATGAGGATGTTAGGAGTATGCCATTTACCGGACGAACTTCAACTCCAGTCCCTCCTACACAGGATATGGAAGCTCCTAGACCTAGCCGACAACGTAGGCGGACGCGTCAACCGGCCTCATCGGAGTTCACAGCACCGAGGATGTCATTTAGTCATCCTGAACCTGAACGAGATCATGGAGTACCATCCAGTCATCGTTATTCCGTCAGTCACCCCGGATATGACGTTGATGAGTGTTACCGACCATCACCGCCAATTACGAGATTAGATGACCAGCTCCCCATCCTAAGTCCAAGTTCAGCATATCTAACATCAATGTATCAGTTTGGAACCCCTGCTTCAGCATTTGATGGTACATCATTTTTGGGTCCATCTAGTAGTCAGGTTCCCGTTATGGGTGAACTAGGTGTTGGCTCCTCCAGCAGTAGGTTTCAAAATTTTGATATGGAAGAAATGACTGATGACATACAATCGGAACCAGTAGCTGTTACAGCAGGAGGTCATGGTCGACCGCGAATACGTGCTACTGACGAGGTTGAACGACGGGTCCAACCACCACGCACTAGAAGAGCTCGACATTGTTGCTCTACACCACGCAATAATTAGAATAAATTTACTTTTATAAATATAACGAGAATAATGTATTTTAAATTTGTAATATATAAATTTATATGTTTTGCATTTCATGTTATTTATTTTAAATTTGTTGGGAAATTAATTGTTATTTTTAATTTTTTTATTCAGCATATCTAACTGAAATCTTAATGTTGTTATTTAATTTATAAAAATGTAATAAAATATATTATTCAATATTTTTTATAAAATTTCTTAATTTTATATAAAATAATAATCCAAATTACGTGATAAGTAGAAAAAAACTTGCATAACATTTTTCCTTAATGGCAAAATATGTAAATATTACAAGTTATGAAAACTGTGACAGGCTTCTTCACCTTAAGCTCGTGGTGCTTCCATTGACTGTGAACACTGTCGTACTTAAACATGTAGGTCATGTAATCAGTGGTGATGAAAGGATCGTTAACAGCAACGAGCTCAAAATCTTTGCTTTGAAGAGCAACTCTCGCAACCAAATGCCCGATCCTTCCAAATCCGTTGATTCCGATCTTGATCTTTCCCATAATGTAAAAAGTTAAAATCAAAAAACAGAGCTGATGAAGAGGATCCTGGTGAGAGAGATCTGATAATGAAGATGTAAGAGAGTGGAGATTGGGAGGAGAAAATGGTCCATTTATAACCAATTTTTAACCTAAAAATATGTAATGTCCAAATTACCCCTCCTTTATTTTTTTCAAGTCCTTTTTTTTTTCAAATATTTTCAATTAAAAAAAAATTATTTTAAAAATCTAATAAAACTCAAGATTAAACTTTTTTTTATCTCGGGTTTAAATTGAATTTTAAAATTGGTAATTTTACGGTCCGATTTTATTTGAACAATTAAAGCTAAAAAGGATATATATAATTTAGAACATTTTAAAAATCTAAAATCGCGACCGTGACTTTTACAAAAATATTAAACCCGAGAGGAAAACAAATCGAAATTGATTTTAAAGGCCCGGACAAAATTAGGTGTCTACATATGGAAAGCAAACACATCATTAATATGCTTTTCATATGTAGAGTGGCACCAAACTGACAGGGTGTTGCGACAATTTGGGATGCAACAACCAATTCCTGCAGCCCCGGTGAACCTTGATAAGCTTCACAAGATCGACATGCATGGTCGTCATGAGGAATTCTGGCCTGTGAAGCATGAACATTGGATCCATTGGTGGAATATACGTTTTCAACGAATTCCGACAGGTTATCCGATTGTTGGTAATAATTTCAACCCATCTGATGATTACATAGGATGGTATAAAAATGAAGGTCGGCCTTTTGTTTGTCCACCATCGGTGTATGAGGATGTTAGGAGTATGCCATTTACCGGACGAACTTCAACTCCAGTCCCTCCTACACAGGATATGGAAGCTCCTAGACCTAGCCGACAACGTAGGCGGACGCGTCAACCGGCCTCATCGGAGTTCACAGCACCGAGGATGTCATTTAGTCATCCTGAACCTGAACGAGATCATGGAGTACCATCCAGTCATCGTTATTCCGTCAGTCACCCCGGATATGACGTTGATGAGTGTTACCGACCATCACCGCCAATTACGAGATTAGATGACCAGCTCCCCATCCTAAGTCCAAGTTCAGCATATCTAACATCAATGTATCAGTTTGGAACCCCTGCTTCAGCATTTGATGGTACATCATTTTTGGGTCCATCTAGTAGTCAGGTTCCCGTTATGGGTGAACTAGGTGTTGGCTCCTCCAGCAGTAGGTTTCAAAATTTTGATATGGAAGAAATGACTGATGACATACAATCGGAACCAGTGGCTGTTACAGCAGGAGGTCATGGTCGACCGCGAATACGTGCTACTGACGAGGTTGAACGACGGGTCCAACCACCACGCACTAGAAGAGCTCGACATTGTTGCTCTACACCACGCAATAATTAGAATAAATTTACTTTTATAAATATAACGAGAATAATGTATTTTAAATTTGTAATATATAAATTTATATGTTTTGCATTTCATGTTATTTATTTTAAATTTGTTGGGAAATTAATTGTTATTTTTAATTTTTTTATTCAGCATATCTAACTGAAATCTTAATGTTGTTATTTAATTTATAAAAATGTAATAAAATATATTATTCAATATTTTTTATAAAATTTCTTAATTTTATATAAAATAATAATCCAAATTACGTGATAAGTAGAAAAAAACTTGCATAACATTTTTCCTTAATGGCAAAATATGTAAATATTACAAGTTATGAAAACTGTGACAGGCTTCTTCACCTTAAGCTCGTGGTGCTTCCATTGACCGTGAACACTGTCGTACTTAAACATGTAGGTCATGTAATCAGTGGTGATGAAAGGATCGTTAACAGCAACGAGCTCAAAATCTTTGCTTTGAAGAGCAACTCTCGCAACCAAATGCCCGATCCTTCCAAATCCGTTGATTCCGATCTTGATCTTTCCCATAATGTAAAAAGTTAAAATCAAAAAACAGAGCTGATGAAGAGGATCCTGGTGAGAGAGATCTGATAATGAAGATGTAAGAGAGTGGAGATTGGGAGGAGAAAATGGTCCATTTATAACCAATTTTTAACCTAAAAATATGTAATGTCCAAATTACCCCTCCTTTATTTTTTTCAAGTCCTTTTTTTTTTCAAATATTTTCAATTAAAAAAAAAATTATTTTAAAAATCTAATAAAACTCAAGATTAAACTTTTTTTTACCTCGGGTTTAAATTGAATTTTAAAATTGGTAATTTTACGGTCCGATTTTATTTGAACAATTAAAGCTAAAAAGGATATATATAATTTAGAACATTTTAAAAATCTAAAATCGCGACCGTGACTTTTACAAAAATATTAAACCCGAGAGGAAAACAAATCGAAATTGATTTTAAAGGCCCGGACAAAATTAGGTGTCTACATATGGAAAGCAAACACATCATTAATATGCTTTTCATATGTAGAGTGGCACCAAACTGACAGGGTGTTGCGACAATTTGGGATGCAACAACCAATTCCTGCAGCCCCGGTGAACCTTGATAAGCTTCACAAGATCGACATGCATGGTCGTCATGAGGAATTCTGGCCTGTGAAGCATGAACATTGGATCCATTGGTGGAATATACGTTTTCAACGAATTCCGACAGGTTATCCGATTGTTGGTAATAATTTCAACCCATCTGATGATTACATAGGATGGTATAAAAATGAAGGTCGGCCTTTTGTTTGTCCACCATCGGTGTATGAGGATGTTAGGAGTATGCCATTTACCGGACGAACTTCAACTCCAGTCCCTCCTACACAGGATATGGAAGCTCCTAGACCTAGCCGACAACGTAGGCGGACGCGTCAACCGGCCTCATCGGAGTTCACAGCACCGAGGATGTCATTTAGTCATCCTGAACCTGAACGAGATCATGGAGTACCATCCAGTCATCGTTATTCCGTCAGTCACCCCGGATATGACGTTGATGAGTGTTACCGACCATCACCGCCAATTACGAGATTAGATGACCAGCTCCCCATCCTAAGTCCAAGTTCAGCATATCTAACATCAATGTATCAGTTTGGAACCCCTGCTTCAGCATTTGATGGTACATCATTTTTGGGTCCATCTAGTAGTCAGGTTCCCGTTATGGGTGAACTAGGTGTTGGCTCCTCCAGCAGTAGGTTTCAAAATTTTGATATGGAAGAAATGACTGATGACATACAATCGGAACCAGTGGCTGTTACAGCAGGAGGTCATGGTCGACCGCGAATACGTGCTACTGACGAGGTTGAACGACGGGTCCAACCACCACGCACTAGAAGAGCTCGACATTGTTGCTCTACACCACGCAATAATTAGAATAAATTTACTTTTATAAATATAACGAGAATAATGTATTTTAAATTTGTAATATATAAATTTATATGTTTTGCATTTCATGTTATTTATTTTAAATTTGTTGGGAAATTAATTGTTATTTTTAATTTTTTTATTCAGCATATCTAACTAAAATCTTAATGTTGTTATTTAATTTATAAAAATGTAATAAAATATATTATTCAATATTTTTTATAAAATTTCTTAATTTTATATAAAATAATAATCCAAATTACGTGATAAGTAGAAAAAAACTTGCATAACATTTTTCCTTAATGGCAAAATATGTAAATATTACAAGTTATGAAAACATGTAATTCCTTTATTGTTGATGCGAATTCTCCCCCCATGTGCCAGATTGATGTGGACATTTTCGACGGTTATGACCTTCATTTCTGCATAATCCACAAAGTTTTGGTTGGCTTTTCTCCCTGAGGTCCATTTCATTACGAATACGACTTGATTTTGGCCGACCATGTGGATTTCTCCGCATTTCTTGATTGGGACACACTTCTGGACCATCATATTGAGGCCATTAACCTTCATTTCCAACTGCTTCGAACTCATGTCTATAAACATTCAATATAGTTTCCAGTGTATAGACTTTGTCCACATATTGCACGCAATCTACATGGACATGTGCACAAGCAGCAACTACATGTGAACAAGGGAACCTTTGTGCTTGAAACTTCCCACAGTCACACCACATGTCACTAAGCTTGACTTTGTACTTTATTGCAGAAACTCCCTTTTGTGGATCAACTAACTCTTCAATCAGAAAAGATTGATTTGCTCGCGTAAAATTACGAACAAAGTGGGAGTTAGCTTTTCTGCGATTTTCTTGCATAGTCTGTGTAACTGTTTCACAGTATGTGTGCCCTCCCTCCATCATTGCAATTTGCTTGTTCCCCATCTTAACAAAAAGTGCAGCCAACCTATAATATGTTGATTGCACTAAAGCAGTAATGGGAAGATGACGCGTTCCCTTCAACACCGAATTGATAGATTCAGCTAGGTTGGTTGTCATATGGCTATAACGTCTTCCTTGATCATATGATTGGGCCCACTTCTCCTTTGGAATCTTATCAAGCCAATTAGCCGCCGCTGCATTTTCTCCACGAAGATTCTCATACATGAAATGAAAATTCGGTCGCCTCAACTCGTATCCTAATAAAATTAAAAACAAAAGACTTGTGAATTTCAGTATTATTTTATATACTAAACGAAATATAAGAGATAAAATAACTATGATTCGATTCCATAACCATGTTAACAATCTGCCGACGCAATTTCTTATTGTTAAATTTTTTCATAAAGTTAGCTGCAATGTGTCGAATGCAGTACACTAAATATGCATGTGGAGGATTCCATCCACTACCATCGCGTCTAATCGCAGCTTTGATGGCTTCATGTCGATTAGACATCAAGCATATGCCAGGCTGTTTTGTCACATGTCTACGCAAATTAGTGAGAAAGAATGACCAAGCCTCTGTTGTCTCACCCTCCATAATGGCAAAGGCAATTGGCAGTATGTTTCGATTGCCATCTTGTGCAATAGCTAACAATAATGTTCCTTTGTATTTTCCATATAAGAAAGTATCGTCTATTTGCACAATAGGTTTACAATACAGATACCCTTCAATGCACGACTTAAATGTCCAAAATAACCGATGGAATATTCTCTTACCCTGGACCAGTCGATCATCGTGATATGCAGGTACCGTTTGCAATTCCACAATTGTACCAGGCACGAAATGTTGCATTGCACCTAACCATTTAGGTAGCTCATTGTACGATCTTTCCCAATCGCCAAAAACTCGAACAATTGCCTTTTGCTTTGCTTTCCACGTTTTCTTATAGGAGGTGATGTATCCATACCGAATTCACATCTCAGCGATCAAAACTGAAACGGAGATCTTCGAATTTGCTTGGACCAATGACAGAAAGCATGAACAGATCATGTTAGAATCTAACTTGCAATGATCTTGTGAAATCCTCCCCGATGTGCAAGTATGAGGCCCTTCATATTCTCTAATCTCCCATGCCTGTTTCTTTTTCATAAAAATTGCCCTTATTCTCCAATTACACCCTTTTCCATACATTAGACACTTGGCATAATATTTGGTCCGCTCAGATTCAATTACTTTGTAATCTACAGAGTTTTTGATGTTATAGTGCTTAATAGCTAAATTGTAAATTTATAGTTCTTTCGTTGGAAATTGTAACCCAACACACAGATCAACTGCAGATGTATCAAATGTCAGAGGCGTAGCTAATGTATGAGCATACTCAGGAAATTCTGGCACTTGCATTGCCTCCAGATCCAGGGTATGCATATGGGATGCAGCCTCATATGGGAAAAGATCTCCATGAGTGTTGATCTCAGCAGGGACGACGTCTGGGTCAGAATCACTGTTGTCATCACTTGCGAATTCAGCATCCTCTTCCTGCTCACTAAAGTCACCAACATATTTACCATGGACTCCACGTGGCGGAACAGGATCAACACCAGCTGGCTCATCTTCGAGGGTAGTAGGAATTGTTTGTGAGAATAATGAATTATGAAACGTTGTAGCTTGAGATAACGAAACGACTTCTTCTGTGGGAACGTCGTATGTAGTGTGAACATTGAACGGCCCAGAATCACCATCTTCTATGAGAAAGTTTTCTGTTGTACGAACATTTGAAGGCCCACAATCATCGTCAACATCCTCTATGTCAGCATATAACTCAAGTACACCAACATTTGCAAATGTCTCATGAGCATAAAACATGCATCTGACATCATCATCATCTTCAAGTGAAAATGTTCTATATCGGACACATCCTTCACCAATAGAGGATTCCTATACTTAATCTCTGAAACTCTTTTTCTATTTCCAGCTTTAATTTTTGTATGAATTTGCAGCTTCAGTTCCTTTAATGTGACGTCTTCTTCAACACGAAAACTTTTAGGACGTTCACAATCAAAGGTAGCACCTTCGTCAGTATTATGAATTTGGTCATTATAGTAGACCAATGTGATCACTTTATTGCTCATGTTGTGTAGTAATGAAACTAAGAAGGATGAGAATGAAGGTATTATCACTTGGCAAAAGAAAGAAGAAATATAGAAGGATGAGAATGAGGAGGTATTAGCACTCAGAAAAAATCTGATTGAAAAACTGCTGTAGGGGGTATTGTAAACCTTCATCAGTATTATGAATTTATAATGGTTCATTATGTTGTACCGGATGACAAATCCCATCCTTTGTACAGGACGGAATCTGATTCTCATTTTCTGGCTAGGGTTATTTGACTGAAAAACTGATAACTCATTCAATGTAAAAACTGATGATAAATCCCATCCTTTGTACCGGACTGTCCAATAGTCCCATCCATTGCAGAAGGAATCCAATTCCAATATTTTCTACAGCATTTGATTGACTGAAAAATAGCTGAAACCTATCCCTTACCCTAAATCATTAGTCTCATCCATTGTAGAAGTAATCCAATTCCAATATTATTTGCAGCATTTGATTGACTGGAAAATAGCTGAAACCTATCCCTAACCCTAAATCTTTAGTCCCATCCATTGCAGAAGGAATCCAATTCCAATATTTTCTACAGCATTTGATTGACTGAAAAATAGCTGAAACCTGTCCCTAACCCTAAATCATTAGTCCCATCCATTGCAGAAGGAATCCAATTACAATATTTTTGTGCTGCATTTGATTGACTGGAAAATAGTTGAAACCCTAACCCTAAATCTGGTCAATACTCCCATCCATTGTATAAGGAATCCAATTCCAATATTTTTTGCAGGATTTGATTCACTGAAAAATAGCTGAAACCCTAACCCTAAATCATTAGTCTCATCCATTGCAGAAGGAATCTAATTCCAATATTTTCTACAATATAAAATAAAAATAAAAAAAATTAATAAAAAATTTAAGTATATATATTTAAAAAAATTAAAACAATCGAAGATAAAATTTTTTATACCTGTTTGTTGCAGATCTCACATATAAAATTTAAATAAGAAATCAAAATTTTTATTTATATAAAATTTAAATAAGAAATAAAATTTTTTATATAAAAATTTAATAAAAAATATAATTTTCTTTTTAAAATTTTAATAAGAAATAAAATTTTATTTTTTATAAAATTTTAATAAGAAATAAAATTTTATTTTTTATAAAATTTTAATAATAAATTAAATTTTATTTTTTATAAAATTATAAATTTTTAATATATATTTAAAAAAATAAACAAACCAAGATAATTTTTTTATTTAAATTACAATTTTTAAAATTAAAATACAAATTTTAAAAATAAATTTACAATTTTTTTTTAATTTAAGTAAAAAAATAATAAATAAATAAAACACCAAGGGAAATCGCCACCCACCATGGCTATTTCCCTTGGTATAATTTGCAAAAAAACACCAAGGGAAATCGCCATGGGGGGTGGCGATTTCCCTTGTTTTTTTTAATTTTTTTTAAAATACACCAAGGGAAACCACCACCCCCATGGCGATTTCCCTTTGTGTTTTTTGCAATTTTTGAAAAATTTACGCTAGGAAATCGCTATGGGGGATGACGATTTCCCAGCTAGTTTTAAAACAAGCGGATTTTGAGAATTAATCTGAAAAGAACGGTATTTTGGTATATAAATTTTTTTTAGCTATATTTTGATAAAAAAAAAAACCTTCTATGTTATCCTATGCTTTTTATTTAGTCATTTATTTTTGTCACATCGTCTAGCATTTACTATGTTCATGCATTACTATTTTCATGCATATTTCATGTCATTTAGGTTATTCATTTTATTTAGAATATATTATGTCACTTAGGTTATTCATTTCATTTAGAATATATTATGTCACTTAGGTTATTCATTTCATTTAGAATATATATTATGTCACCTAGGTTATATCACTTCATTTAGAATATGTATTATGTCACTTAGGTTATATTATTTCATTTAGAATATACTATGTCATTTAAATTATATTATGTCATTTAGGTGGCATTATACTATCTAGATTTTGCTATGTCACATAAGTTCATATTCATCTTTTAAAATGTCTTTAAATTAAGATGATGATTTTTAATAAAATAAAGATATTCATGAGTTAAAATAATTCATGAATTCTCTGCCGGGTTTGCTGGGGAGGATATCATCAATTATCATTAATAAAGGAATATCTTTCTTTCAAAAAAACGAGAATGATTCGGAGAGTTTTCCAAATAAATAAAAAAATTTATTATTTTGCCGATTTTATCGGGGAATATAGGAAAAATTTGAATTAATCAATTGCAGATCATTTTCAAATAAAAATAAATTATTGGGAATTAATTTGAAATGTCAAATCTAAAACCGACTTTTCACCGAGACTTGAGATAACACACGATTAATAAGGTACCATTTTATACGGGGGTTGTGGGGGTGCTAATCCTTCCTTGCACGTAACCGGGTCCGAACCCACTTCTTTGATTTTCTCTGGTTTAAAAATGCAGACTTGAAATTGGTTTTAAAAATGTTTTAATTAGTTTTAAAATATTTTACAAAACCGGTTTTAATAGGTGGCCGATCACACCTAGCCAAAAAAATTGGTGGCGACTCCTTGTCTTTTTTCGAGGTCGTTTTCAAACTCTCATTTTACTCAAGAGGAATTAAGTCATATTTTCTTTTGTTTTTCAATGTCACACTTAACGAATATAAAGTCTCAAGATGAGACTTGTTATTTTTTAGGTTGCAACAATTCCTAGCTTCCTTGATCAGCAAAAAAAGACTTCCAAGACTTTAAAACTCTATACCATCTTTTGAGCCACCAACTATGACATGCTTTTGATTATTTATCAATCTTTTTCTTCTTTTTCTCTAATCTCTTAGTTTTTATTTTAGTTTTCTTTGAATATTCATGTTTATGTTAACTATGCCTATGCAAGGCTAAACTTCTCTTTGGTTAAAGGTGATTTCAAAGCCCTAGACATGTTATGTAATTAATTTTCAGATTCTATCATATATTAGTTTTCTATCAAAGTTGTTTATGTTCTTCTACAAGAATTGTTCATGATATTGTCTTGATTGTTTAGGGTGATCAACTAGATAGATCTTGATAATTATCTAATGCTAGTTTAGGAATCCTGGTCCGTGTAATTGTCTTGATTTCTTATTCAATAGTAGTAATTCGTAATTCATGATTATGTTGGGTTTTCAGGAATTATGAAGTGGAACATAACATAAGTTGAATGAATCCATATTTATGTGTTTGTTGCTTAGATCAACCTATCTTTCTTATCATAAAGCTACTATCACTTTGAATCTAATGATGTTTATCTTAGGTTATTTGATAGTTAGAGATTAAGTAGTGGCGTTCGTCATGCTTAACGACGAACTAAGGAAGGATTTGGGTAACACAGGATGTTGTTATCTACGGTTGTTAACTTTGATAGCTAATTGACATTAATAGATCTGAATTTAATTCTTAATGATGTGTAGTGGTGGATAATGAAACCTTAACCATACATTTCTCATATTTGATTACTTCTTATTTACTTGCTTTCTTACTTTTATTGATTGCTTTAGTTTAAACTGATTTCAAAAATCCCCTTTTTATTTTGTTTTCCTTGAATTTAAGTTTTAAACTAGTAATTTATAAACTAAAACTCAATCTCTGTGGATTCGACCCTTGCATGCTACTTTACTATAATTGATCATATTTTTAGTGTAAGGTTAAATAAAGATACGCTCTTTTGAGTGCATCAACTGGACTCATATCCGTGACTGAATCGGCTTCTTCAGTTGTACAGGATTCCGTTTGTTGGTTTGATTTGAGGGAGTCTGATCTATAAAAAGAGGTGAAATCGATCAACTTGACTTGCTCTTAGAGAGATGGTGCTTGGCTGAGAGGTTGCGGGTTAGTATAGTTGTGTTCTGTTGAATATAGTCCATGTAGAGGGAGAAGTCGATAGACTTGACTCGTTCAAGAATTGACGTGGAACGCTCGAACGGATGGGCAACTAGGTTGTCAGGTTGGAGATGATGGTCTATGTCTTGGTTTGGAAGATGAAATTTGTTATAAAAAATAGGTAGGTCGGGTCGGGCCTGGCTACCCCTTTAAAATAAAGGTCGGGCTTGGTCATAAAATTTTGCCCATATTTCGGGTCGGGTTTGGACAAACACAAAAGCTATTAGTATCTTGCTTGGACCCGACCCGAACTCGGCCTGGCCCGGCTCATGATCAGGTCTAGCAGCGGTAGTAGTGAGGTAAATTATAGTGAGAAAGAAAAATGATAATTAAGAACATTAGATTAAAATGTGTATATATAAAATAAATTATTAAAATAATATTTATATTAAATAATAAAATATATATTAAAATTATATTTACGTTAAATCATAGTAATTAAAAATTATTAAAATTGTATTTATATTAAAAAATTAAATAATTAATTTAAAACTTAAATAAAATTAAATAATTAAAAAAATAGAATGGAATAAAAAGAGATTTCATTTCTACTAAAAATCCAATGAATCCACTAGATTCCTATCTAATAAAAGTTTAATATCACTGAAGATGCATTTGGATGTACTGAAAATGCCAAAATGGGAAAAAAATCGTCCCACAAACCCTTAGCTTGTATTTGGATTGGGGTAAGGGGAGGGAAAGAAAAGTAAAGCAAGAAAAAATGAAAAACAATTTTTTTATTTTTTCTTGTTTGGATAAGAAAAAAAAATTAATAAAGGAAAGTGAGGGGAATTGAGCACCCCTCACTTTCCCTCAAATGTTTAACTTTTTAATTACTCCAATTGGGGAAAATGGAGGGGAAAGGATTTTTTTTTTTTAAATATAAAATGTCCATATTACTCATTTTACATTTATCAAATTATTTTTTCATTTTTAAATTTATATACATCACGGAATTGACGTTGAAAATTATAACAATTTTTTTTTATTTTTTATTTTTTTATATTGCAGTCATATTTTTTTAATATATTATTTTTTTATAATTTGATGTGTAATATATATTATTTTAATTTTTAAAAAATGACATAATTTAAAATATATATTATAATGTATATTTTCCTTTCCTTTCCATACTTTAACCAAACGAAACGAAGGAGATTAACATTCATTTCTTTTTCTTTTCCTAACATATTTTAATTATCCAAACAAAGGAAAGATGAATCATTTCCTTTCCTTTCCTTTAAAAACCCCTTTTTTTTTCCTTTACTAACATCTATCCAACATAACATTAAATATTCCATCGCACCATAAGCGTGATAAAATCCAAATGATCTCTCAATCTCACCTAGGGATTGCAAAATCCGATCCGACCGATAGATTTCGATCCGATCCGAATTGAGAGTTTTTTTTTTTTGAACAATGGAGGCGGAGCGGGGCGGTACGATTTTTTTGTTTGAAAGGCGAGGATGGAGCAGTTGTGGTAATTTCCTGCTCCACACCGTCCCGTCCCGAATACTAAAATTACAATTTTACCCTTAAATATTTAGCTTTTAAAAGGATAATAAAATAATATAATTAAACTTATTATTTATTTTTATTTTTTTAAAAAACCTAAACCTAATACTTTATTTTTTTCTCTTCCTAGATTATAAACCTGTTTATATTGAATTTATATTTAAATTTTTAATAATGCTTTATTATTTGAAAAAAATAAAAATAATTAGTAAATATCGAATGGGGCAGAGCGGTTATGGATATAACCGACATCTATGAAGATGATAATCATATTAAAATTTTAATATTCACAACAGAACAGGATGAAAGACAGGGCAAATCAATCCTATGACATGACGAAAATAAATACCGCAAAATCTGTTCCCGTTTCACTCTATCGCCATTCATAATCTCACCAACCCTCAGCTGATAGTGGATTGGTGGGTCTCTGGCTACGGCCATCCATCTTTGCCTCTCAAGACTCAACTTTCAAGTCTCACCAAACAACAAGCAACCGAGTCAAAACGTAGGACCCACGTTTATTCTTCTTTTATTTATTTATTATTATATAATAATAATAAATCCAATAAAATAGTAGATAAGAGTTGGTGAATGGCATTCGCTTGGTTTGGGATGAAAATGGGAGTCATCCCTTAGATCACCATCTTACCAACTTCTTGATATATTTTTTATTGTAAAAAATATTAAATAATATTTTTGATGTTTTTATGATATATATTTATACTAATATTAATTTTTTTTTTATTGAATTGATGTTACGAGTTAATTAAATATAAATCAAATCAATAAAATTACTTCAAAACTTAATTAAACTAATAATATTAGGATCATTTACATGTTTTATATTAAAAAAACTACTCACAAAATTTAAAAACTACCCATTTCTCTTTAACAAATCACCTATTTAATTTTTTTTTTCCTTTTCTAAAATATTTTTTCACATGTTTTTTTTTCTTTCAACCATAAAATGGGTGTACATGTTTTAGAATATATATATATATATATATATATATATATATATATTTGTTTAAGGTCAAGTTTGGTATATTTTCAAAATCATTATGGTAATCTAATTATTAAAGTGATTTTATTATTATGATAATTTTATTGCTCATCATTTCGAATCAACTTATTTAATTAACAATCATTAATTCTTAAGAATTAAAAATCACTATGTTTGGTATTGTTGAAAATCAAATATTAATTTATTTGAGAATACTAAAATACCCATACTATAACAGTTACACGAGTTAAGAATTTGAATGTTCTTTAAATTATTTACTTATTATAACTAAATTATAAAATCATATATATATATATATATATATATAATATAACAAGGTACATGCTAACTGGGTAAGTGTTTGCCGACATGGACGTCTAAGCAGACATGTCCTCTTAATAACACGTAGGACAAGCTTAAGTTTAATTATTATTATATTCATTTTTAAAATTAAAAATTTTTAAAAAAATATTTATTCAAAATTTTTAATTTTATATTTAACTAATCTTATATACTTACTTAATCTTCAAATTTTTATCTTCTCCTTTTGAATTTAACAAATTTCCAAGAATATATATGCATAATTAATTTTGAATGTATAACTAGATTAAAATTAATTAGATTTTTTTTTATTATTTATAATTTGACAGTCAAATTTAATTTTTTAAATTCTCTTATCATTAAATTTTTTAAACAAAATCAAATTTAATTTGAAAATTGAATATATTAAAGATTAAATCATAAACCACAACCTTATAAATAGGTGTTCATCTCTAAATTCTTTGAATTTTTATTTTTAGGATTTTTTTACTTTGAAACTTAGAATGTGGCTTCTTTTGCTCTTGGGTGTGATTACTGTCCTCAGCCAAGTTCAAGGGAACCTGAATGAACAAGAACAACAATAAAAGGCATAGAAAGTTGAGTAAGATTACCACGACAAATGGTCAAAGGGGGCACTAATATGTAACAATTTGACAATGTTAATAGCAATGATAATGGGGTGCTCAAAGGAAGAATAGACGATGACAATAAAGAGCAGAGGCAGTTATATCCGGTTAGGACGACTTGATTAAGGGTTTTGCAGCATGCAATACCAATGGAAGAGTTAACACTTTAATTGAAACACTGCCTAAAGTTTATATCTTGAATAGATCAACCTTGTATTTGGCTGTTCGTCATTGGGGCAAGCTTGCAAAGCACAGTTGCTAATAGCCAAGTAAACCCAAAAGAAACTTGCAGCCCCTTAAACCCTCGTCATAATAGAATGTGATTATATCAAATGACTTGCTTTTACATTTTATAAATTTATAGTTTTTTCTATATTAAGATATATAAATATGTTGATATTAATTGAGATTTTTACTATTGTCAGTTTTGTTATGTTACTATTTTATAATCCATGATTTCTTCTTTTTATTTTTTTATTTGTTATAATTCTTATTTATTTACTTGCTAAATTACAAACATATATTTGATTTTTTTAATTAAAATCATGTTTGTATTTATATTTTACTTACCACTTTCCTTTTAACTACATTTTCAATTCAAAATACATGCCAACTTGTCATGTCAATTATAATTTGTTGTTTTCATCAATAAATTTTTTAAATTTTATTTTTAATAACTTTAGAAGGGTAAATTATTTAAAGTTCATGTATTCACTTGAACTTTGATAGAGAAAATTCAATTAATGATGCAACATAAGAAACGTTGGAGTCTATATACTTGATGGAGAAAACTATGGATAGGAAATTATTGGATTAAATTAATTAATAAATTGAATAATGAAATTTAATAAAAAATAATTAATTTTCTTTTAAATAAAAGAAATAAATATGTGAGAGATAGGAAGACTTCTAATTTAACTTTCATCCTATATGTATATATATATATAGGAATTTACTTTATTAATAGGTGCGTATTAATATGTCATCATGAGTAAAAACATGTATTTTAAACAATAAATCTAAAGTATTTGAAAAAGTACATGAAATTTTAAAAAATTAAAATTAGTATATACTAAAATTGATGCCAATTCTTTTGTATACTACAATTGATCAAAATCAGTTACAAATACTATTTGTAACAATAAAAACAATTTTTCTTTGTTAAATTTCATATAAAATTTTTAACAAGAGATAAATCATATTTACTAAGATATTATTGAAATTCCACAAAAAAGTATAGTGAATTACTCTTATAAATCTAAAATATATTTTTATTGTTTCTTAAAAGATAAAATTAACATATTTTTAACCAGAATATATATATAATGCAAAATTAGAAACAATTTTGAGTGAATGCAATTTTTTTTGCTTTAATATATATTCTTTTTTTGGATAAATACTTTTAGATATTGCTTTTTAGATATATTCATTCTCTTTTTCTTTAATAAGGTCGTTCATTAAATATTTGAATTTTTTAAGAGTTGTTTTCTTAAATATGTCATTTAGATAGATATATATATATGTACAATTTGTATTATTGTATTAAAAATATATGTTTGTGTATATAATGATAAATATATAAAAATAATCCGTGCATCGCGCGGATCACAAACTAGTTAACAAATATATTGATAGGTAAACTAACTTTTGAAATATAAATTACGCAAAAAAAAAACATTTAAATTAGAAAATAAAATTAAATCTATTAAACTTATAATCAAAGAAAACAAAAAAATTTATATTATATATAACATTAAAAATGTTAAAAGAAAATACACAATTTATTTTTGATGTGGTACCAAAATGAATATTATTTTGGAAAATTAAAAACTTATAATATAAAATAATTATAATTTTGAGAGAAAATAAATTTTTAATTCAGATATTAAGTGGGTAATATTGACTATAATTAATTTTATAACTCAGTTCATTTCGGTAATAAAAAATTTTCCCTTTTTTGATGAAAATTAAATCACTCTCAATAGATTACCATCACGTAAGATCATCAAGTTTGTACCAAACACGGTAATCTAATCATCATATGTAAATCTCCATGATTTTTGGGTAATTATCACCAATTAAATATTTGATAAATGTGTATTCTCAAAATTTTAATCGGTAAATAAAAGTGGTAAATATACTAATGCATTAGTATTGGATTACATGACTATGTTAGGAGTGACAATTTTTTTTATGTCACTATTCTCCATTATTTATTTTTCATTAATTTTTATATATATACTATGATAATAGCATTAAAAAAGAAAAAGAAATATTTAAAATTAATTTTAATAGATTATTATGCTTTAATTGTTGGCTATTTGTACCATACAGGGAGTATTGTAATTATTTTTTTTTTTGGTTTTTCGAACTGATAAACTATTTGATCATAAATTATAAAATATATAAACAAAATTAAAACAAAATAAAGGAAAATTTATTTTTAATTTTTATTATCGTTTATTATTATCTTAAACTTAATTTATTATCTTATTAAAGGATAAAATAATTTTGTGTTTATTGTATGGTTTGTTTATTAACATTTATTCTCTTTGTAATTTTTATCATTTTAAAAACATTTTATGATATTTGTCATCAAAAATATATATATTTTATGATATGTGCTATTTCTTACTTGATTTTTTTTTTTTCATTTTATCATATTTGCAATTATGGATCATAATTTGCCCCTTGATTTTATATTTTTTTTTTCATTTTTAATTTTTATAATATTTGTAATAATTTTTCTTGTATTTTAGTATTTTTGTAATTTTTAGTTTTTTATAATTTTGAGATAAACGAGAATACCTTTTAAAACCTTTTATTTTTTCCTGGGGTACTTTGATAATTTTTATTGTATCTTACTTTCAATATACTTAGATCTTTTTATTTCATAAATCTAGTCCGTTCATTTTAAAGATTTGAATTCAAAATTTTCAATATAAAAATGTTAAACTCTAATTGTTAGAGTATTTTCTTTAAAACAATGTAAATCATTATCTATAACATTAGTTATATATATGAAAAAAAATTAAGTATATTATTATTGTGTTGTTTTTTTAAACTCAATTTAATAACAAAAAGTACATTAAATAAATTATTTTCTTAAATAACAGTTTAATTAATTTTAATAAGTGTTTATAAATATCCATTAACAGAATGTTTGACAATTAAAGAGTTCCTTTATTTTTTGTTATTTCTATAATAATAATAAAAGCAGTTATTAAACAAAAATAATAATGATAATAATAAAAGCAGTTGTTATATTGAATATGATGAAAAGTGAAGTTTGTTTATTAAACCTAAACCAGTTCAAGGATCGGACTATTTGTCCAAATTCGAAGGTTAATCCGATATTTGAGAGGATTTGGATAAAAATATTAGACTCGAAATATGGGTTTGGACAAAAAATGATGCCCGTTTAGAAAATAGGTCGGACCTTGGCTCCAACAATCAAGGCCCGAGCCTGATCCGACCCGTTTTTCATTTATATAATTTATTATTTATATATATATATGTAATTTATATCATATAAAGAATAAATATATATAATATTATAGTGTAAACATTTAAAAATATATTAAGTTATTCATGTTTTAGAACTTAATAAAAGAAAAAAATACTAAAAATTAAATACAAAATAACATATTTGTTTAAATTTTTTAGAAAAAATAATATGGACGAGTCTAAACGGGTTTTGACTACCCATTTACAAATATGGGCGGGTTTGGACAGAATTTGAGGCTCATATTTTGGCTGGATCGAACTTGGAAAATATATGTGATGTTGATACCATACTTAGACCTGAACCTGACCCAGTCCGACCCATGAACACCTCTAATTACACCGTTGAATGAATAAATATTTTATTGGTGACAATGCGACTCCAACTTGAAGAATGGAGAGGGAAAGCCCAATATTTATTTGGGTGGCAGGCAAGGCTAGGGCTGAGCATTCGGTCGATTTGGTTCTAAATTTTGAAAATCAATTAAACTGAATTAATTTATAAAATCGATCGAATTGAACCGAAAAATATCCCAAAACTGAACTAACTGAATCAAAATTAATCGGTTCGATTCGGTTGGTTTTTTCGGTTTCACTCTAAAGGTTTGAGTTATGAGTTTTTTATTTGTTTGGGTTATAGATTGTTGGGTTGGGTTTGGATATATTTAAATAAAAATAATATTATTTATTTATTTTTTTTAATTAATTAATTTCGGTTTGTTCAATTGATTCGGTATAGAAATAAAAAACCACAAATCGACCGAATAAATAGATTAAATCGAATTAAATAATCGAATGAACCCCAAAACTAAACAAACCAAATTGAATAAACCGAATTCGATCGATTTATTCTGTTAATTGAAAATTTGCTCACCCCTAGGCAAGGCAATGGCACGAACCCAATTAGCCAAAGCACATAATATAACCCTACTTTTTAATGAGATGAAGATTTTAAATAATGCAGCTAAAATCTCGTGTTGTACCACCACTTACTATTTTTTTTTTTAATTTCTTTTTTGGTATTTGTCGCAACCTAAAAAATAACGACGAGTCTTATCGCAAGACTTTATGATTCGTTAAGCGTGACATTAAAAAAAACGAGGAAAAGTCGACTTAATTCCTCTAGAAAAATGAAGGTTTTGAAAATGACCTTAAAAAAGACATGGAGTCGCCACCAATCTTTTTTAGCTAGGTGTGATCGGCCACCTATTAAAACCGGTTTTATAAAATATTTTAAAAATTAATTAAAACATTTTAAAAACCAATTTCAAGTATGCGTTTAAAACCAGAGAAATCAAAGAAGCGGGTTCGGGAGTCGGTTACGTGTGGGGAAGGATTAGCACCCCCACAACGCCCGTATAAATCGGTACCTTATTAATCGTGTGTTATCTCAAGTCTCGGTAAAAGTTGGTTTTAAATTTAGTATTTCAAGTTAATTTCCAATTTAAAGAAAAATAATTCCATTTTTATTTGAAAATGATCCGGAATTTATAAATTCAAAATTTTCCTATATTCCCCAACAAACGTGGCAAAATATAGAAATTTTTATTAGTTTTGGAAAATTTTCCGAATCATTCTCTTTTTGAAAGAAAGATATTCCTTTATTAATGATAATTGATGAAATTCCCTCCAGCAAACCCGGTAGAGAACTCATGAATTATTTTAACTCGAGAATATCTTTATTTTTGTTGAAAACCATTATCTTTTTTGAAAACATTTAAAAGAAATGAATATGTATAGGCATGACATAAATAAAATGACTTAGCAAAATCTAAATAATATAATGCAACTTAAATGTCATGACACATAGAAATTATTATGGCAAGAATCACATATTATATAAAATCCATGAATATAAAAATGCAATGCATGAAATGTATTTTTTCCTTTAATTAAGGAAATCCGTATATCTAAAAAAGATATCCGGCTACCTTAGCAAAATATGTCAAATTAAATACTCTAAAACCAAAATACTTTGTGATTGTTTGAAAACAATTTTGAAAAAGCTTGGATTAAAAATAAAAACTGGGCTAAATCCTTTTTTTTTAAATAGCTCTAATTTCCTAAGTTTAAAAATCCGGACTTGACTACCCTTAACCCGGGACTTAAAAAATAATTTTTAGAGTTTAAAAAGGCTTAGAAATCACCCTAAGTCAGTAGCTAACTCTCCTAATCAGCCCACTCTAAGTAAATTAACCAAAATAGAAAAATGGTTTTTTTTTTTTAATTCTGACTCCACTGTCCAGTTTTAATCCACGATTTTTTATCCTATTTTTAAAATTTCCAAAAATTCTAAAAAAAATACTAGAGACTCAGGACATGTAAAACTACACGAGAAAAAATCGTCTTAATTTTTTGATCAAAGATGAATTCCCAGAAAAACCAGAGATGTACGAGTTTTTGGAGGAGAAAAAACTGCTTTGTTATACACTATGACCCACTACCCCTTGTGAGATAGTCTATACACTTGTATTAGGATTATCCGGGTGGTGAGTCATAGTGTTTTTGTTGAGAGGGTTTGTAGCTTAATCCGTTCAAAAGCTACTCTGATGGTTTGTAGCTTAATCCGTTCAAAAGCTACTCTGAGGGTTTATAGCTTAATCCGTTCAAAAGCTACTTGTGAGAGGGTTTGTAGCTTAATCCGTTCAAAAGCTACTCTGATGGTTTATAGCTTAATCCGTTCAAAAGCTACTTGGTGAGTTTTCATTTTAAAATGATGTTTATTGTTCTTCCTTCATTTCCTTTCTTAAGTATATTTTTCTTACATTTTGTTTTTACAATAAACTCACCATGGCCAAATGGCCTACATTATTTATTTTGTTGTTTTTGATTCATTTTACCATATTGTTTATGCTATTTTCTTTATTTTTGATGTTTTAAATATTATGTTATTTCATGTTCTTAAGTTATATTTAATTTGGTTGCTTTGTTTGTTGCCATTTATGTCTTAGATATCATGTTTTTGCATTTTTAATTTTCTGTTTTCATGTTGTTTAAGTTTGAGCATGTTTTAAAGTTAGCATATTAAGTGTTTGTGAAAATGCTTGTGTGATTCTTGCATGATTCTTGTTTTATATCTTAGTGAGCATGTTTTAGATTTGGTATATTAGGTGTTTGTGAAAATGGTTGTGTGATTTTTGTGTTATGACTTAGTTTTTCATGCTAGCATACCAAGTGTTTGTGAAAATGCCATGCATATCTTAGGTCTAGGTTGCATTTATCGCCATGCAAGTTCATGTTAGGTCTAGGCCATATTATTTATGTCATGCATTTTCCTTACATTTAGGTTTAAATCCATGCATTTCATGCATTATGTTTGCTGCATTATTTCATGCATTTCATGTTCATGCCACTTGAATAATGACTTGAGCCAATTAATGGTTCAAAGTCATGTTCTCTTGAGCACACTTGTGGAAAATTAAGTTTGTCAAGTTGATTATTCAACCTTTGTGATTTTTTTACTTAGCCACTTTTTTATCTAACTTTCAAAAAGTCTTAGCTACTGTTTGCAAATCATTTTATGAGTTTCAAATATTTTTATTTTAATTTTTAAATGATTTTATCAAAGAAAAAAAAATGTGTTGGCAAAGCAGTTTTTTTCCACCCAAAACTCGTACATCTCCGATTTTTCTGGGAATTCATCTTTGATCAGAAAATTAAGTCGATTTTTTCCCGTGTATTTTTACATGTCCTGAGTCTCCAACAATTTTTTCAGAATTTTTGGAATTTTTATAAATAGGGTAAAAAATCGTGGATTAAAACGGATAGTGGAGTCAGAATTGAATTTAAAGAAAAACAAAGCAGTTTTTTCTCCTCCAAAAACTCGTACATCTCTGGTTTTTCTGGGAATTCATCTTTGATCCGAAAATTAATTCGATTTTTTCCCGTGTATTTTTACATGTCCTGAGTCTACAATAATTTTTTAAGAATTTTTGGAATTTTTAAAAATAGGGTAAAAAATCGTGGATTAAAATTGGACAGTGGAGTCAGAATTGAATTTAAAGAAAAACAAAGCAGTTTTTTCTCCTCCAAAAACTCGTACATCTCTGGTTTTTCTGGGAATTCATCTTTGATCAAAAAATTAAGACGATTTTTTCTCGTGTAGTTTTACATGTCCTGAGTCTCCAGTATTTTTTTTAGAATTTTTGGAATTTTTAAAAATAGGATAAAAAATCGTGGATTAAAACTGGACAGTGGAGTCAGAATTAAAAAAAAAAAAACCATTTTTCTATTTTGGTTAATTTACTTAGAGTGGGCTGATTAGGAGAGTTAGCTACTGACTTAGGGTGATTTCTAAGCCTTTTTAAACTCTAAAAATTGTTTTTCAAGTCCCGGGTTAAGGGTAGTCAAGTCCGGATTTTTAAACTTAGGAAATTAGAGCTATTTAAAAAAAAAAAGGATTTAGCCCAGTTTTTATTTTTAATCCAAGCTTTTTCAAAATTGTTTTCAAACAATCACAAAGTATTTTGGTTTTAGAGTATTTAATTTGACATATTTTCCTAAGGTAGCCGGATATCTTTTTTAGATATACGGATTTCCTTAATTAAAGGAAAAAATACATTTCATGCATTGCATTTTTATATTCATGCATTTTATATAATATGTGATTCTTGCCATAATAATTTCTATGTGTCATGACATTTAGGTTGCATTATATTATTTAGATTTTGCTAAGTCATTTTATTTATGTCATGCCTATACATATTCATTTCTTTTAAATGTTTTCAAAAAAGATAATGGTTTTCAACAAAAATAAAGATATTCCCGAGTTAAAATAATTCATGAGTTCTCTACCGGGTTTGCTGGAGGGAATTTCATCAATTATCATTAATAAAGGAATATCTTTCTTTCAAAAAGAGAATGATTCGAAAAATTTTCCAAAACTAATAAAAATTTCTATATTTTGCCACGTTTGTTGGGGAATATAGGAAAATTTTGAATTTATAAATTCCGGATCATTTTCAAATAAAAATGGAATTATTTTTCTTTAAATTGGGAATTAACTTGAAATACTAAATTTAAAACCAACTTTTACCGAGACTTGAGATAACACACGATTAATAAGGTACCGATTTATACGGGCGTTGTGGGGGTGCTAATCCTTCCCCACACGTAATCGACTCCCGAACCCGCTTCTTTGATTTCTCTGGTTTTAAACGCAGACTTGAAATTGGTTTTTAAAATGTTTTAATTAATTTTTAAAATATTTTATAAAATCGGTTTTAATAGGTGGCCGATCACACCTAGCTAAAAAAGATTGGTGGCGACTCCATGTCTTTTTTAAGGTCATTTTCAAAACCTTCATTTTTCTAGAGGAATTAAGTCGACTTTTTCTCGGTTTTTTTTAATGTCACGCCTAACGAATAATAAAGTCTTGCGATGAGACTCGTCGTCGTTATTTTTTAGGTTGCGACAGCTTGGCGAGTCGCCACCAATCTTTTTTAGCTAGGTGTGATCGGCCACCTATTAAAACCTGTTTTATAAAATATTTTAAAAATTAATTAAAACATTTTAAAAACCAATTTCAAGTCTGCGTTTTAAACCAGAGAAATCAAAGAAGCGGGTTCGGGAGTCGGTTACGTGTGGGGAAGGATTAGCACCCCCACAACGCCCGTATAAATCGGTACCTTATTAATCGTGTGTTATCTCAAATCTCGGTAAAAAGTTGGTTTTAAATTTAATATTTCAAATTAATTCCCAATTTAAAGAAAAATAATTTCATTTTTTTATTGACAATGATCCGAAATTTATAAATTCAAAATTTTCCTATATTCCCCAACAAACGTGGCAAAATATAGAAATTTTTATTAGTTTTAGAAAACTTTCCGAATCATTCTCTTTTTTGAAAGAAAGATATTCCTTTATTAATAATAATTGATGATATTCCCTCCAGCAAACCCGGTAGAGAACTCATGAATTATTTTAAATCAGGAATATCTTTATTTTTATTGAAAACCATTATCTTTTTTTGAAAACATTTAAAAGAAATGAATATGTATAGGCATGGCATAAATAAAATGACATAGCAAAATCTAAATAATATAATGCAACCTAAATGTCATGACACATAGAAATTAATATGGCAAGAATCACATATTATATAAAATGCATGAATATAAAAATGCAATGCATGAAATGTATTTTTTCCTTTAATTAAGGAAATCCGTATATCTAAAAAGATATCCGGCTACCTTAGGAAAATATGTCAAATTAAATATTCTAAAACCAAAATACTTTGTGATTGTTTGAAAACAGTTTTGAAAAGCTTGAATTAAAAATAAAAACTGGGCTAAAATTTTTAAAATGACTCTAATTTCCTAAGTTTAAAAATCCGGATTTTACTACCCTTAACCCGAGACTTGAAAAACCATTTTTAGAGTTTGAAAAGGCTTAGAAACCACCCTAAGTCAGTAGCTAACTCTCCTAATCAGCCCACTCTAAGTAAATTAACCAAAACAGAAAAATGGTTTTTTTTTTTAATTCAATTCTGACTCCACTGTCCAGTTTTAATCCATGATTTTTTATCCTATTTTTAAAAATTCTAAAAGAATTACTGGAGACTCAGGACATGTAAAACTACACGAGAAAAAATCGGCTTAATTTTTTGATCAAAGAGGAATTCCCAGAAAAACCAGAGATGTACGAGTTTTTGGAGGAGAAAAAACTGCTTTGTTTTTCTTTAAATTCAATCCTGACTCCACTGTCCAGTTTTAATCCACGATTTTTTACCCTATTTTTAAAAATTCCAAAAATTCTGAGAAAATTATTGGAGACTCAGAACATGTAAAAATACACGGGAAAAAATCGACTTAATTTTCTGATCAAAGATGAATTCCCAGAAAAATCGGAGATGTACGAGTTTTGGGTGGAAAAAAAAAACTGCTTTGCCAACACATTTTTTTTGTCTTTGATAAAATCATTTAAAAACCAAAATAAAAATATTTGAAACTCATAGAATGACTTGAAGACAGTAGCTAGGACTTTTTGAAAGTTAGATAAAAATTGGCTAAGTAAAAAAAATCACAAAGGTAGAATAATCAATTTGACAAACTTAATTTTCCACAAGTGTGCTCAAGAGAGCATGACCTTGAACCATTAATTGGCTCAAGTCATTATTCAAATGGCATGAACATGAAATGCATGAAACAATGCAGCAAACATAATGCATGAAATGCATGGATCTAAACCTAAATGTAAGGAAAATGCATGACACAAATAATATGGCCTAGACCTAACATGAACTTGCATGACATTTAATGTAACCTAGACCTAAGACATGCATGGCATTTTCACAAACACAAGGCATGCTTAATTCAAAAATCCAACCAAATATCATGCAAATGCAAAAACCTAACAACTAGCATGACAAAAATACAACACACAATGCAAAACACATGGAGTAGCCAAATGGCCCCAAGCTTCAACAAGCATGGCATTTTCACAAACACTTGGTATGCTAGCATGAAAAACTAAGTCATAACACAAAAATCACACAAGCATTTTCACAAACACCTAATATACCAAATCTAAAACATGCTCACTAAGATATAAAACAAGAATCATGCAAAGAATCACACAAGCATTTTCACAAACACTTAATATGCTAACTCTAAAACATGCTCAAATTTAAACAACATGAAAACAGAAAATTAAAAATGCAAAAACATGATATCTAAGACATAAATGGCAACAAACAAAGCAACCAAATTAAATATAACTTAAGAACATGAAATAACATAATATTTAAAACATCAAAAATAAAGAAAATAGCATAAACAACATGGTAAAATGAATCAAAAACAACAACTTAAAATAAATAATGTAGGCCATTTGGCCATGGTGAGTTTATTGTAAAAACAAAATGTAAGAAAAATATACTTAAGAAAGGAAATGAAGGAAGAACAAGAAACATTATTTTAAAATGAAAACTCACCAAGTAGCTTTTGAACGGATTAAGCTATAAACCCTCAGAGTAGCTTTTGAACGGATTAAGCCACAAACCCTCTCACAAGTAGCTTTTGAACGGATTAAGCTATAAACCCTCAGAGTAGCTTTTGAACGGATTAAGCTACAAACCCTCAGAGTAGCTTTTGAACGGATTAAGCTACAAACCCTCTCAACAAAAACACTATGACTCACCACCCGGATAATCCTAATACAAGTGTATAGACTATCTCACAAGGGGTAGTGGGTGGTCTCAACCAAAGGCCAATACTCCTTATTTATAAGGTGAGCACCTCCTTGGCTTGACATTACAAAGGGATGTGGGATTGGGACTTAGGCTCAAAAATGAAAATCTCTAACTTAACTCTTGATTTTTAATCACTTGATTGAAAAAATCCTAAGCTTCCTCCTTCCTTTGGGCTTGGGCAGGCCAGCACTTCTCTTTTCCAGCCCAGCTCTGATTTTTGAAAGGCCCAAAGAAGCCATTTTCGGTTGCTTGGGTGAAACGACCATTTTGCCCCCCGGATGCAAAATAAATATCAAACGGGCTCCAAATTCAATCTTTCTTTTTTAATACTTCCAAAATAATAAAATATTGAGTTCTGGAAGTTTTCAAAATTATCCGAGTCCGTTTGCTATTTATTTGGATTTTTTCTTCCCAAAATGTCCTTTTATGCCCCTACTTTTTACCATTTTTTAAACGAGCTCCAAATCAAGATTTTTCTTCACCAATCTCTTCAAAATAATTAAAACGTGTGATCTGGAAGTTTTCATAATTTTTGGAGCTCATTTGGTATTTTTTCGGGATTTATCGGCTTGAATTACTGCATAGGAGGCTCGGGATTTAGCCATTTTGCAAACGAACTCGAAATCAAGATTTTCTTTCGCCAATCTCTTCCAAATAATTTAAAAATGAGATTGACAAATTTTCCATAATTTTCGGAGTCCATTTGCTATTTTTCCCAAATTTTTCCAATTTTGCCCTGTAACCTCCGAAACCCGGTTTTGCTCAAAACAAGTCCGATTTTCAGATTTTCTTCAATCTGAGCCTTGGGCCATCCTTTTTAATCATTCCTCATCCATTGGGGGCTTTGGTCTTACCAAGTCGGGCCATTTCTGTGATTCTTCCCGATTTCACCGAAATCCACTAAAAATCCTAATTCTCGGTTTTCTCCCGGATTGACTTTTCTTTCGGTTTTTCTTGCAAGTGACTTCTCCATTACCCGTAGTCAGTGCTTATCTTTCATTTGGAACCTTCAATTTCGACCAGTTTGATCGTTTAAGCACTTTTCCCCAAATTTCTCGAATTAGGGTTTCTTTTCTACTGAATCTCCAAATCCCAACTTCCGAACTCCATATCTTTCAATGTAGACCTCGGATTATCAAAATTCTTTCGCCATTTTTCAATTGAACTTAAAATCTTGATTTTGAAAGTGGGTTGACTTTTTCAGTAGTTGACTTTTTGGGGTTGACTTTTTCGGGGTTGACTTTTTTGGGTTGACTTTTTTTTTTCAAGTTTGTCTTTTTGTGCTCGCCCTCTTAAACTAAGTCTCGGAGTACCACCTGCAGGATGAAAACAGTCTTTTTATACTCGAAAACATCAATATGGGAAGAAAAATACCTGTTTAGTGGTCCGGACAAAATTAGGTGTCTACAGTATTGAAACGAAAATAATGGACAAAATTAAATGCAAGTAAACCTTTTCAAGAATCGGATTATTTGTCTGGATACCGTGAGTTTGGTCTGATTCAGTTTGGGTTTTGAATATAATATTTTAGATACAGCTTAAGCCTAGTTTAACCTGAATTACAATTTAATTAATAAAAAATATTTTTATTTAAATTTAATTATAAAAATATTAATACTAAAAATATTTTTTTAATATCTTAATATAACAATGAAACGAGCTTTTAGGATCGATGGACCTAACCGAATCTTGGACAAACAAATATTTTTGCTATCCGAGCATGACCTAGTTTGACCTGATTCATGAACAACTCTAAGAGTGCGTTTGGCATGATGGAAAGTACATACTTTTCTAAAAATTTAATTGATGATAATCTGATTATCATTTTGGTATGTTGAAAAATACTCACTTTTTCAAGAATGTCACTTTCCTTTGGGAATTACTTTCCACAAACAATGGGAATGTAATTTCATGAGAAGAGCTGGAAAAATAACTTTTTCATGTAGTTGAAAAGTTAAAAAAAAATATTAAGACAAAATTACCTTTCTTTCTATTTGGTTTAAGATTATCAATTGAAATATTATTTTTAAATATTTAGTACAAATGTTTGTTAATAAGTATCATTAAAATATTTAAATAATATTTAATTTGCATCCAACCTTTTAACTTTTTAACTACATGAGAGTAATTTCGAAAATTTATTATTAACAAATTTTTTTTATCCTAAAAGTAACTCAAATTATCAATTGAAATATCATTTTCAAATATTTAGTACAAATATTTGTTAATAATAAATATTATTGAAAAATGTTAAAATTAATAAAATTTGCATTTTATTTGATAAGAATAATTTCGAAAATTACCACCACATTCCTAATAAAGTGTTTAGTGAACTAAACCTGTCAATGTAACTTTTTCAGGATTTTAATAGCACTTTTCCATGTATACCAACGTTGTAATGTTATTTCCTAGTAATTACATTCCCATCAATTACATTCTCTTTAAATCATGACATTATAAAACACCAAACGCCCTCTAAATGCAAGAAAATAGATTTATTATTTTTTTTTTTTTTGGTATTAGGCAAAGGATTTAATCTTATACAATAATACATGTGAATGTCATATCCCTTTCTGAAGGGTGATAACCTTCAACTCAAAATTTGGTGATTGCTATTAGGGGTGTAGTTGAGCCAAGCAGAGCTCAAGTAATAAGAAGCTCGAGCTTGATTCGGAACTCGCGGCTGAAAACTTGGCTCGAGCTCGATTAGAAATAAAAATCGAACTACTCGATTAGGCTCATTTACATAGTAAAAAATGAGCTCGACTTCAAACTCGATTATTTGTGTTCGAGCTCGAGTTCAAATTGAGATTTTTCAGTACTAGTTTAAAATAAAAATATATATTAAAATTAAAAAAAAAAAACTCGATTAGGCTTGAGCTACTCGAGTCATGAATTAAGATACTCAAATTTGGTTCGACTGATTACTTGAGCTGCATGAGCTCGAGCTCGGCTCGACAATGACCAAGCCGAATTCAAAAAAAAAAAAAAATCAAGCCGAGCTCGAGTAGCTTGCGAATACATGTGTCTCATTTCCACACTAATTGTTGCCTTCAAAGATATATATAAGATGCATTTTCCAATGAATTTTATTTATCGTGAACTCAATTATTTTTCTTTAAAATCAACTTTGAAGTTGATAGGTTTCATAAAAACAAATTAATGTCGCTTTTGAGTTTTGAATTCAATGTTTTATTAAAGGCCTTTAATGGCATATATAGCTTTGATTTCATTTTTCAGATCAATATATATGGTTTCCAATTAGACCTATCCAGGGGTTGGGTTATTCATCCAAACTCGAAGGCTCGTTTGATATTTGAAAGGGTTATGACAGAAATTTTGAGCACAAAAAATGGGTTTGGATAAAAAATGAAACCCATTTAAAAAATGGGTCGGGTCTTGGACATGCATTTTTTACCTAAGCCCGATTTGGCCTAATTCATTTACTGTTACTAATATAAATTTTAAAAGGATCGATCCTTTTTAAGAGGGATCAGTTCTCTTTTAAGAATGAACGATCATTTCTTAAGAAAGATCAATCCCCTTTTAAGAGGGATCGATCATTTTTAAGAAGGATCAATCTCTCTTTGATAAGCTCATAAAATATACATTTTATGCCTTTCTACCTTTAGTTTTTGTTATGTTTTCAATTTTTATCTTGTTTACTTATATTATATTTTTGAATTATAGTTATATTTAAGAGAATGAAGTCAAAAGATGTCAATAATGAAGGTAAAGAGCTTACAAAATCATAATCACAAGATGGAAGAAGATTTGGGAGTCAAAAAGATCAATTTCTTAGTGCTAAGTGATCAGGCAGATTTGACATCCGGATCTTGTTGCTAAAAAATCATTATGTTAAAGTCATTATTTGAAGAAACTTCCTTCTTGAATTTTGAATCTTACTTGAATATCTTTCCAACGATAGTTTACACGCCTAAATAGGACAATGGATGGTCATCCAAATCAGTCAACGAAGTGCGAGTAAATGCATTAGCCGTGAAACCGAAGTCAGCAAGCAAAAGCCACAAGTCAGCCCACTTGGCGCCGCGGTGCCAACCCTACTGTCTTCAAATCCGAGAAAACCGCAAAAGTGCCAAAAATTGCATTTTTTTGCCTCCTAGCTTTCTTGATCAACAAGAAAGGGTTTCCAAGATCAAAAAACTCTATAAATAATATTTTTTGAGCCACAAACTATTATTATCTTTTGAGGAGACTCAAAGATCATCATTATTATTCTTCTTCTCTGTTCTTTTATTTTCTTTTTAGTTTTATGTATATATTATCTATGTCTATGCTATGCTAAACTCTTCTTTGGTTAAAAGTGATTTCAAACCCCTAGACAAGTTTTGTAATTGATTTTCAGATTTATCTATCATTAGTTTTCTATCAAAGTTGATTGTGTTCTTCTATAAAAATTGTTCATGATGTTGTCTTGATTTGTTTAGGTGGCCAACTAAATAGATCTTGATAATTATCTAATGCTAGTTTAGAAGTTTTGATCCGTGTAATTGTCTTGATTTTCTATTCATAAGTGGCAATTTGTAATTCACGATTATGTTGGGTTTTCGGGAATTACAATGTGGAACATAACATAAGTTGAACAATCCGAGCTTACATGTTTGTTGCTTAGATCAACCTATCTTTCTCATCATAAAGCTGTTATCAAATTGAATTTAGAGAGCTTATTCTAGGTTGTTTGATAATTAGAGACTAAATAGAGAGCTTATTCTATTTAACGACAAGCTAAGAAAAGATTGGGGTAGCAGAGCTTATTGTTATCTACGGTTGATAATTTTGATAGCTAATTAATGTTGATAGATCTGAAATTGATTTTCAATGATGTCTAGTGGTGGAGAATGAAACCTTAACCATACTTTTCTTATATTTGATTTTCTCTTATTTATTTGCTTTTTACTTATCTTGTTTTTTTTACTGTTAATTATTTCAAAATCCCATTTTTCTTTTCTTGTCTTTGAATTTTAGTGATAAACTAGTAATTTATAAATTAAAAACCAATCTCTGTGGATTTGACCCTTACTTTCTACTTTACTATAATTTATCATATTAATTATAAGGTTTAATAAAGATACACTCTTTGGGTGCATCATTCTTTAAAAGGAATTTATCATTCTATGTAAAAATTTGAGAGGATTTGTGCGAATCTGGATAGTGTTTTTATAAACGGGATGGGCTGAGCAAAATTTCCTACCCATGTTTAAGGACAGACTAGGCCTGAACGGACACAATATTTATTAATATAAAGTTTAGGCCCAATCCAAATCCGACCTTGCCCAATCTAAGGACGAATCTATTTCCAATAAAGATAAAGTGTTGTCTTGGTCCAATAATAATAAAACAAAATATGAATAGAAACTTAAGCAAAATATACTTTTGAATTTTTTTTTCTACAAATTTCCCTTTACTATCATCTAAATCCACAATAAGTTTTGCTCTAAAAATATCCACCATTAGTTTAACTTTAGTTAAGATAAATTCTCAAACATCCTTTTTAATTTATGTAATTTAATTTTATAGAGATTTACATTGTTCTTAAGGTGGAAAAGCTCCATTCTTTGTTAACTCGAGTTTAGTTATTGTGATGAATATTTCGAGAATAAAATTTTGAATGCATTAGATTGATATGATCGAGTGCATCTTTAAGATCGCTTGAGAAAGAGATCTCGGGAAAGAGATTAGGTACAGACAAAACCTAAAAATAACGTTGCTTGTATTAAAAAAAAAAAAAGATTTACATTTTTATTATTTAAAAAAATTTATATCGTTGTTCAATAATTTTTTAATATCAAAATGTAAATTTTGGAATATAAAAAATGAAGTGTGTGTTTTGTTTTAAAAAATATTTTTGTTTTCATTTTTTAAAAACCAATTTTAATTTTTTAATTTATTGAAAATGTGATAAAAATGAAAAATTATTTTTAAACAAGAAAATAAAAAATGTATTTGGTATTGTATTTCAATAAAACCATGTTGTTATAGTAAAAACTTTTCATATTTGCTTTTAGCAAGTTTTGAACCCGGGTTGCGGGCATGGTTCGTTAGCGGAATTAGTCTTGTCCATGTTTTCATATATACTAGTAATTTTACTAGTATATATATTTTTAAAATATATCTAAGTAATTTTATTAAATTATTTTAAATTAAAATTATTTTGAAAAATATAAATGAATGGAAAAAAATAAAAATAAAATATTTAATATTTTTTAATTTTTCTTTTTTCATATTATAGTTTTATGTATTTTTAAATTTAATTTGATAAATACAAACTGATAAATAAACTACTATGATTATTTTAAATCATATTTTCCTTAAAAAAATCATTAAGAGAATAATAAAAAATATTTAATAAATTTTTTAATATATAAAAATATAAAATTATGTAATTTATTTTTGTAAAAATAATAAATTATCAAAAGTTAAAACAACAATAAAAACAAAAACTACAACTACAACTATTTTTTGATTTTCTTTCTATTTTTCTTTTATTCTTCTTAATTATAAAAATTAAAACAATACTAATAAAAAAAACTACAATTTCTTTTAATTTTTAATTTTTTTTTCCTTTTTTCTTCTTCTTCTTCTTATTCCTACTGTTGGTTGCCTAAGAAAAAAATAAATATTTTTTATAAAAAAATAAAATAAGTAAAGGGAAAAGAATTAAAAAGAGAAAAAAGTAAAAAACTTAAAATATTTTATAATATAAATTCAAATAAATATTTTATATTTTTTATAAGTTATTAATTTCAATAAAATTAATTTAAATTATAATATAATTATTATTTATTTTTGTATTTATTTATAAAGAGGAGAAAAAAGAGAAGAATATAATAAAAAATTTATCAAATTAATATAAATAAATATATTATATTTTATAAATTATTTAATATTTATAAGATTAATTTAAATTATAATATAAATTATTATTTATGTTTTAGTTTATTTATAAAGAAGATAAAATAAAATAAAAAGAGAAAAAGGAAAGAAACAAAAAAAAAAATTAAAAATATTTTTTTTAAATTAATTTAAATAAATATTTTATATGTTTATAAATAAATTTTATTTTTACAAAATTAATTCAAATTATAATATAAATTATTTTTTATTTTTTGTATTTATTTATAAAGAAAAAGAGTATAAAATTTGAAGAAAAAAGGAATAAAGGAAAAAAAAAAAAAAGACCACATCAGCAGATGATATTTTTGTAATTTACACGTCACATCCTTCTGTCATTAAAAGCTTATTTTCACGATTGTGTTAACGGATAAACCAGATTGATAGTTGATACGAAACTATAAAATCGAGATCTGATTGTTTCGTTTTGAAATTTGAGACCAATATAAAATAAGCCCTATATTTTGGTGACCATTGGTGTAATTAACTATTTTTTTTTTTCAAATCATTTAACTGATTAACTCAAATTATCTTTTTGCCCCAACTACCCAACAAAACAAATATATATATATATATATATTTTAAAAAATGACAAATGAGTCCCACCACTATCAAAAAAAAAAAAATTCTTTTTTAAAAATAACAACTGAGTCCCTCATGACTCAGTTTTTAGATATATATTTTTTTGCTCAATCTATTTGAAATAAACCTGGTAATTTTGGACACGACATGAATATAACATGAAAAAAATAACTAAAACACGACACGACATTAAAAAAAACACAAACACGAAACGAATATATGAGCGTGTCAAAATCTATATAACACGAATTATTAATATGTCACAATTTATATAAACATATAATACCTTAAACACGATTATGATACCAAAAAATAATACGAACATGACACGAAACACGAATTGCCAGGTCTAACTTGAAAACACTAAGAATAACTTTTTTCTATTCTCAAAATGGGATATATTTTCATTTTTATTTTTAAAAAAGTTTTCTCTAAACATCTACCAAACATTTTTTTATTTTTTATTTTTCATAAAAATAAAATAAAAAATATTATATTTTCTTAAACCAAACACACCGTTTTTACAAATGAAAAGAGAATGTAACTCTTGTACTTTCAAAAATAAAGAAAAACAGAACAAATGGAATACTATTTTTCTTCTCTCTTCAATTTTGGTGTTATTATTTAATTGTGATTATAATTATCTTAAACTCTTTTAAAGTAAATCACCTTTTTAGTTATCCAACTTTTCAAAAAATTTTAATCATCCAACTTCAAAAAATAATAATACGAACACAACACGAAATATGAATTGACAGGTCTAACTTGAAAACACTAAAAATAACCTTTTTCTATTCTCAAAATGAGATATATTTTAATTTTTATTTGTTAAAATTTTTTTTCTCTAAACATCTACCAAACATTTTTTTATTTTTCATAAAAATAAAACAAAAAATATTATATTTTCTTAAACCAAACACACCGTTTTTAAAAATGAAAAGAGAATGTAACTCTTGTACTTCCAAAAATAAAGAAAAATAGAACAAAGGGAATACTATTTTTTTCTCTCTTCAATTTTGGTGTTATTATTTAATTGTGATTATAATTATTTTAAACTCTTTTAAAGTAAATTATCTTTTTAGTCATCAAACTTTTCAAAAATTTTAATCATCCAACTTCGAAAAATAATATTTTGATCCAACATTTATAAGTGTTATTATTATTATTATTATTATTATTTTTTCAGTTGTTAAAAAATAACGAATTTCATACTTAAAATTTCAACGAGACGGATTTGGATCCAAAAGTGTATTCCTCGTCCCCGACCCCATTATCTAGATTTAAAAATTTTGGACGTAATACAATTACATGACATAAAAAAAATTAAAATGATACAAAGTACGATACGTCATAAAAAAATATGAACACAACATGAATACATGAACGTATCAAAATCTATATCGCACGAATTATTAATGTGTCAAAATTTATATAAATATAATACCTTAAACATGATTATGACACATAAAAATATATGAACGCGACACGAATATATGAATTATTAGGTATAAGTCGATCCCAACTAGACCTGTCCATGGCCGGGTCGCGGCCCAGAATTTTTTTTATTTCCTTACCCAAGCTTATTTCGGGCCGACCCGAGATCGACCATAAAATTCATTTTACTATTCAAAAAATATTTTTATATTAATATTTATATATATTATAATTAAATTTAAATAATTTTTTTATTTAATGAATAACAATTCAAGTCTTGTCGGACTAACTCAAATTACTAAAATCTTTATATAAACTCGACCTGAATCGAACTGAGCGAATAGCTCGACCTTTAAATTGATCTAATTACAATCTCGTCCAAATCCCCATTCCAATTAGAGATGGCAATGGAGTGGGGCGGGGCGGATTTTGCAGTATCCGTTCCTGCCCCGTCATAGCACTGTTTTGCCCCGCTCCGTCGTGAATGTTGAAATTTCAATACCACTACCATCTCCATGGATGTCGGTTACATCCATAATCGCCCCGCTCCGTCCCATTTTATATTTATTAATTATTTTTATTTTTTCAAATAATAAAGCATTGTAAAAAAATTTAAATATAAATTCAATATAAACATGTTTCTAATTTAGGAAAAGAAAAAAATAAAGTATTAGGTTTAAGTTTTTAAAAAGAAAAAGAAAAAAAATAAAATAATAAGTTTAATTATATTATTTTATTATTCTTTTAAAAGCTAAATATTTAAGGGTAAAATTATAATTTCAATATTCGGGCGGTGCGGTGTGGAGCAGGCAATTACCACAACTGCTCCATCCTCACCTTTCAAACAAAAAAAACCGCACCGTCCCGCTCAGCCTCCATTGTTCAAAAAAAAAAAAAAAAAAAAAAAAACCTCTTCATTCAAATCGGATCGGTTTGAAATCTATCGGTCGAATCGAGTTTTGTCATCCCTAATCCCTAATCCCTAATCTCAATCCATGTCTCGGGGAAGAATTTCCTGTGGATCCCCGCCCCCACGGGGTTTTAGCAATCAATAAGATATATAGCCATATAGGTGTTATTTGTTTAGATATATAATTACTAATTTCTGATTTCCTAATTATTAATGATTAATAATTACAGATAACTAATTTCCTAATTATTAATGAATAAGATAATTCCTAATTTCCTATCACATTATTTATTAATGATTAATAATTACAGATAACTAATTTCCTAATTATTAATGATTAATAATTACAGATAACTAATTTCCTAATTATTAATGAATAAGATAATTCCTAATTTCCTATCACATTATTTATTAATGATTAATTACAGATAACTTGTATATAATAAAATAAGAATAATTAAATATTAAATAAAATAAAATAAACTATAGTAATAAATTGTTTTAACTTCCAATTAATCTAACATTAGGGATTATATAAATACAAAATCACGAGGAAAAAATAAGATTATCTTTGTCTGACTATATGACGGTCTCACCGTCGCCCACTCAAACTCAACTCACATTCTGTTTAAGTAATTTTGAAAAGAAAAATCATTTCATCCATCCATAGCCAGTCAATTTTTAAATTTTACAATAAAGTTAGTAAAGTAATACATATTTATTAAGATATATTTAAAAAATATAAAAACTTAATTTAAAAAGTAAATAAAAAATATGATAGTTTCTTAATTCGCTTATAAAATTAAAAAAATTTACTATTTAATGTATTAAAATTAAACTCATTTTTAAAATAATTCATTTTTGATACATTAATGATAAAATTTTTATTTCACAAACGAAACTAAATATCTATCACATATCCTATTTCTTTTTAATTATTTTTTAAAAAAAAATTTGACTTATACTTTAAAAATATGTTTACTTTATTAATCTCCCTTATAAAATTTAAAAATTATATTTGAATGAAATAATATTCTTTTAAAAAAAATTATTTTTATATAAATTTTTTAATTTCACACATGTTTTATATATTTTTTAATTAGGTGCTTAAGTCTAAAGAGGAAGTAAAAGAAGAGGGATTGGGTCAAGGGAAGCTGAGGTGCGAAGGCTGAATGGTCAATGTCAGCATGCCAGAGTTGGTGAAAGTTGCTGCTTTTATAGTGCTTTAGGCTCTCATTCGTCTTCTCACCATCCTTTCACCAACTCCCCCCCACCCATTTTCTTCCCCTTTTTTCCCTCCACTTCCTCCCTCGCCTCAACCCCCATACTCTTTTTCTTTTTCTTCTTCTTCATTTCCTTCTCTATGTGCTAACATTCGCCTCCTCCCGCACAGCCCAAATTTCACCTTCATCTCTCCAATCTTTGCAGGTTTGTTTTGCCCAATTGCCATGCTTCATCGAGCTTTTAATTTCTTTTCTTTCTTTTTATCTGTTTTTCTTTTTGGGTTTTGAAACAGCATGTTTTTTGAGCTCGAATTTTGAATGCATCGGAAAATTTATATTTTTTTTGGTAAAATTAAATTTTTTTTTAAACAACCCAGAGACTAGGGTATTAAACCTGACGAACGACGATTGTTTCTCAAAGGGTTGATTGTTGAGACTTGAGATGACTTCAATTTTCAAAATATTCGTTCCTCTTGAACTTTCTCATATATGATGAGTATTTTATTAGTCGGGAAAGGTGAATTATTGGTTGTATATTAATATAATATGCAATAAAGTACATTGAATTAATTAAGGGAAAGCTCTAATTGCAAAAATTAATGAAGAAAAGATTAATACAAGTTAAATAATTTGAGATTAAAGGTTGCCAAAATTAGAAGTTTTTTATTAAAAAAAAATTACAATTTGAGAAATGAAAAAAATTTGAGATTCGAATTTTATATATATGATAGATATTATTTTTAAAAATAATTATTTAAGCTAATTGAGTTAAATCTTTAATTCGATTAGAGGTTTTTTTAAGCTATAACATGGCTAAAATTCTTGAAATTAAAGAGATGAATAAGTTTGAACTGTTTAGCCCTTGTATATAAATGTTAAAGTTCTTTGCTTCTGAGTTTTGATGATATACTTTTAAAGAAGTTCAATTGGCATAAGGGGATTCCAACTTGGACCCCACTTTTATTATTATTATTTAATATTCGACCTTTTTCTTTAATCTTTGTTATATATTTAGTATTTATTAATATTGTCACTAAAATGGCGCCTTTGCCTTGCGTGAGGTTATGGGATAACGAATTGGATCAAATGGGTTTTGATTCGGTTATTTTGATTAATGTATAATATTATGAATTTTCAAAAATACATATTAACTCGAATTGAATTTTTTTGGAATCAAATCGATTTGATTCGAATTCTATCGATTTAGATTAATTCAAATTATTAATTTTTGAAAATTATTAATTTTTAAAAATTTGTTGCTATTATTTTAATATATGTAAATAGATTTAGATATAAAATAATTATTTTATTTTATAAAAAGTAAAAAGTTATATAAAATTAATAAAATAATATAAATCGATTCGATTTCAATATTTTTGATTTTTCACTTTATTATTAGAAAATCGATTCGAATTGAATTGGCACATTTAATATCTAATTCGAATTCAAACCAAATTAAAAAATATCCTAATTGAACCGTTGTTTCTAATTGATTTTTGACTTTTTCGATTTTTTGTTCAACTCTATGTGGATCACCTTTTAAAAAATTTTAAAATTTTAAATAATATGATAAATAATAATAATATTTTTTGGAATATAATAATAACACTTATTCAAAAATACTCTAAAAAAATATTTCTATATTAATATTATTAATCAAAATTAAACAAATTTGTTACACGAAATAGCTCACTATGACAAAAAGCAAGCGCATTTTAGGTTGCTAGACTTTTTTATGTAGACTTTTATAGATTTTATGTTATTGATTTTCAGCTTTGGATGTTTTTACGTTTTGATTTGATGGCATTCATTTGCATTTTGCAGGAAGCAGACGAATCCCCGGGGGGTCCTACTACAAGCACTGCAGCCAGCGCACTTTAGCAGGACAGGCGCGGGTTAATCATGATTATAAACGTGAAAGAATCAACAATGGTGCGGCCGGCGGAGGAGATTCCACGGCGGAGCCTGTGGAACTCCAACGTGGACTTGGTGGTACCGAGGTTCCACACCCCGAGTGTCTACTTCTACAGGCCGACGGGTTCGACCAACTTCTTTGAGCCGCAGGTGATGAAGGAGGCTTTGAGCAAGGCCCTGGTGGCGTTTTACCCCATGGCGGGACGGTTGAAGAGGGATGAAGATGGAAGGATTGAGATTGATTGCAATGGTGAAGGGGTGCTCTTTGTTGAGGCTGAAACTACTTCTGTTATTGATGATTTTGGTGATTTTGCCCCAACCTTGGAGCTCAGGCAGCTCATCCCAACCGTTGATTATTCTGGTGGCATCGCTACTTATCCGCTCTTGGTTTTGCAGGTAATGGTTGCTCAACTCTTTTTTTTTTTTTTTTATTTTTTATAAAGTGAATCAAAGTATGTAAGCCTTATCTTTTGGTTTGATGTTGGTTGATAGCTATAGAGCTTTCTTAATTTGTTTTTTTGGTATTTTTTTATTTTTATTCATTTTTTTTTGTTGAAAAAAATAGAAAGTAAACATGATATTCTGTCTTATTCGTGATATTTTTTTATGTTATAATCGTATTTAAAATATTATATATTTATGTAAATTTTGACACATTAATAATTCATGTTATATAAATTTGATTTTTATAGAACATAAATTTACACAAGAATCTTTCCTTGAAGTTGTTTTATAAATGAATTTTAATATTTTAGCTGTGTACCACAGTTTACATGGACCATATATTTTAATAGCACAACCGACTTAAGTAGTTGAAGGACTATGGCTGGCTGCCCTGCATAAACGTCCAATATTTTATTTTCTTATTGCTGTGAGGATTTAGGATTTAGGTTGAAGTGATTGTTAAACAGCTTTTATCATGTTACCTGGATAAGATGATTTATGTCATACTTGTAGAAATTATCTTGGTAACAGGCCCATTGAATTGCAACCCGAATGCTCAAATATTGGCTGACCATTAATAGTTAGGGCTATATGCCATCAATAAGGTCAAGTCTAATTGCCTATTCTCGGCCTTTGGTCTTAAGTGAAGTTGGCTAATCCTCTAGTCAGGTTCTCCATGTAGTGTGAGCATTTTGACTGCTTTGAATGGGGGATATAATTGTTGTTTTAAGACATTTTTGCTTGTTTTCTGTGTTTCCTAATGCTAATGATTCGGTAGTGAGTGTTGGATACGTGTATACTCAATTTTTTTTTCAAGTTTTTCCATATGTTTGGAAGATTATACCCTCATGTCCATGTCCGAATATATATCGGACACGAATACTTAAAAAAAAAATGAAGAGTTCGGATAACATAGATGCTGATAATAATTAAAGGTGGTACATCTCTTTTAAAATGATGTAAAGCCAAGAAAAGACAAAGGCAATATAACCCTTCCCTGTACGTTAAGAAGCCCAAGTAAATAAAAGCTGAGTGAATCTATGCCTGATAGCATGATTGTTGTAGATTTCATGCTCTTGTGGATGTGTTGCTGAAACTTGGAAGCAAATATGCAATAAGAAGTTTTTACCTTTGAGTTAGATTTTAGTCATTATGAATGTGGAGTTTTTGAAACATGGTTTTGGTTTTTGATTCTGTTTAGGTCACATATTTCAAGTGTGGTGGAGCATCTCTAGGTGTTGGTATGCAACATCATGCGGCAGATGGATATTCTGGTCTCCATTTTATCAATACATGGTCCGATATGGCTCGTGGTCTTGACCTCACCGTTCCACCATTCATCGACCGGACCCTTCTCCGTGCCCGGGACACCCCGCAACCTGTATTCAACCACATTGAATACCAACCACCTCCTGCAATGAACATCCCACCCCAAGCCACAGGTCCTGAAAGCTCAACAGTCTCCATTTTCAAATTGAACCGGGAACAGCTCAATGCACTCAAAGCTAAGTCCAAGGAAGATGGGAACACTGTTAATTATAGCTCATACGAGATGTTGTCTGGTCATGTTTGGAGATCAGTTTGCAAGGCTCGTGGACTTGCTGATGATCAAGGCACAAAATTATACATTGCTACTGATGGAAGGTCTAGGTTGAGCCCCCCACTTCCACCTGGTTACTTCGGCAATGTGATCTTCACTGCTACCCCAATTGCAGTTGCAGGCGATCTACAGTCGAAGCCAACATGGTATGCAGCTGGTCGGATTCATGACGCATTAGTTCGGATGGACAATGATTATCTAAGGTCAGCCCTCGATTACCTAGAACTTCAGCCAGATTTATCTGCTCTTGTTCGTGGTGCACATAGTTTTAAGTGTCCAAATCTTGGGATTACTAGTTGGGTTAGATTACCAATCCATGATGCAGATTTTGGCTGGGGGCGTCCTATATTTATGGGCCCCGGTGGGATTCCTTACGAGGGGTTATCTTTTGTAATACCAAGTCCGGCCAATGATGGGAGCTTATCAGTTGCCATCTCCCTGCAAACAGAACACATGAAACTGTTTGAGAAGCTCTTTTATGACATTTAAAGGAAGAAACTCATAGAAACCATATAGTCTGAACCTGGTCTATTTGTTTCTTTCCCAATTTTTTCATACTTGTTAATGTTATAAAGGCTCACATTTCACTTTAAATGTACCTCAAATTCAGACTGCTATATGCTTATGCACATAAAGACTTTGGACTGAAATTGTATTCATAATTTTGGTTGCAATAAAGATGTTGGATATTATGACAATGGTTGCCTGTATAGGGAAAAATGGTGGAACTAATGTAACATTTCGTATATTAAAGCCACTTTTGACAGGAAGATGTTGGATCCTGTAGTAGTACTTAGGAAATTGTGGATGATTAGCTGGTTCTCTTAAATGCTTGAAAAACTAGGTAAACAGGATATAAGATTTAGTTGGAATTTGCAATGTGATAAAAAAAAATCAGCCATAAGTACTTTGTTGTTAAATTGAGAAGCTGAATTGCAGGGCACATTCTATTCATTAGAGGACTATATGTCCTTCAACTAGACACTTAGTATAGGACTATGTTGCTCCGACTCTTCATTTTTCTTAAAATACTCTTGTTCGACACCGTGTTCGACGCATATTCCGATATGAATATGGGATATAATCCTCTAAAGATCCTCCAAATACATAGAAAAACTTAGAAAAATTGAACATACCCGTGTCGGACACATACCCGTATCCGACACTCACACCCGAGTCCAAATAACATAAGGATAGGATATAAATGGAGGGGGAAAATTGATGACTCAAGAAATTGTATGCCTTTTTAGCCTGTCATTGTTAGGTATTGCTCCTGTTGTTGGATTCAACCACGCAAGTGCACATATCATTGACAAGTAATAAAATGAAGAGTAGAATATCGTTCCCACGAGGAATTGTTACCAAATTCGTTAAGTACTAAAATTGAAACAACTTAATCTTATTCAAACAATTAATTAAATTAAATTAAAGAAACTAACTAATAATAAAAGAATGCAAATAAAAGTTAGATTAAATTAAATGAGAAAAGCCTAGTATTATAATTTTTCTCAACACTTTGTATGAACTTCTCCTACCCTCTTAACTTGACTAATGATATTGATTTGTTAATCTAAAGTTCTAATCTATTTATAAAGATCTTCCGATGGTTTTATAAAAATATATCTCTTAACCAATTAACTATATTCCTATGATAATTGAATTAAAGAGAAACTCATTAAGCTTAGACTATAAAATTGGTTACACATTACACGTAAGTATATTCCTACCCTACATGCAGATCAATTCATCATAATAAATGAATACGAAATATTTGTTATTCAATCCATGTCTAACACTAAACTTCATTTTTCAAGTTGTATTTAAGTTACCGCATCAATCTAATTGGTAGCTAAGTAATTAGAAGTATTAAGCACAAGATTGAATAAACAACATCAAATATCATTAAATCAATAAAAAGAGTAAAATAATTCAAATTACATGTTGAGTTCCACTGCAATCCTAGAAAAATAAATTAGTTCATGCTAATTAATAAAAATATAAAACAAAGGAGTTTCACCATCATAAATATTACAAGAAAGATAAAGAAGAGTAAGGAATAAGAGAAAACTAAGGTTTATCAGGTCTTCAGTCTTCAACATTCCAAAATCTCTCTTTAGCTCCTTGCAAATCTTCTACTCTCCTCTTAAGAAAAGTAAGTTATTTTCAAGCTCAAAAGTCTAGAAGGTCCTAAAGGTTCCTATTTATAGAACTCTTAAAAGCCTGACGAAGGAAAACTTTGTGGCTAAGTAATTGCTTCCAGCTTGGGATCTTTCCATATATGAGCAAATTCTCTTCTTCTTGCTTTAGGACTCTACAAAAATATAAAAGATATTAAATTAATAACTATATTAAACATAAAATAAATAAATAAAACTAAATTAAAACTAAATAAAAATAACTAAAAATATTTAATTAATAGTTTAAACTATAAGGACTTAGCTAATTTAAAAGCACAAAATAAGGTAAAATAACTCTATTTCATAGAGTTATCACACCCCCAAACTTAAGATTTTACTAGTCCTCGAATAAAACAAAACAAAACAAACAAATAAAATAAAATAAAATAAATCAAAACTCAACTCAAGATTAATGCACTTAAATAATAATTCCCTTAATTGTTTTAAAAAGTTATCACAAAATCCCGACTCAGAGTAGAACACAAACATAATCCAAATTTATGATTCAATTCAATCGTATGCCTTATGCTTGAATGGATTTTCAGTGTGTGTGTGTAAAATCTCTTTGCAAATCATTACATGCAATCTAAATAAGTTTATGCCAATGCAAAATATGAATTAGTACTAGATTCTCATATATTTGCTTTTCATCTCTCTCCACTAATGTAGACTAACACTTCATCAATGATCAAGTAGGTCTTTATTAAGCTTGTAATGTAAGGCTAGGGTCAAGGTAGGATAAAAATATATTTCGGTTTAAGTCACCCATAGATACTTTACATTTTTTTCAGGATTTTTGAGAGCCATAATCTTTTCTTCAAATTAAAAACTTCATTATTTGAATGCACTTCCTTTTTGCTTCACCAACTTATTCTTTTTTTTTTACATCACCATTTCACCCAAATTTGACATGGCTCATAATTTTTTCCTGTATGTCATACACATGCCTATGTAGTGAGAGTTAATCATGGTTTTTCTTGTTTTGCTAGGCTAAAAGATGTGGCAATAAAAAAAATAGATATATCAATTAGACTCAAAGAGGTAGACTAAGGATATTAAAATATAAAGGTAGGCTCGAAAGGCTCAAACGATCCAAAGATGGCCTAAATCATCTCCTCAACTTAGTGTTGTCTAGGATTTCGCCTCGAGAGAGAATCAAATAAATTCTAGACTCTAGACATAATCGCAATTCACATAAACATAAGCAGTCTTTAAATAAGCAATGCAAATCTAAGCAAGAGATCAAGTGTTCAATTATTGAAAATCACATCCTAACAATGAGACTAACAAAAGAATTTAACATAAAATAAAATCATACCTATGTTGTTTCCAATAGTCAAGATAAAACAATAATTAAAATTTCATCGTTGGATAAGGACCTTATCATAAGTGCAACATCTCAAGCAAATTTTTTTTTTATTTATAATAAAAAAAGACTCCTAATTAAAATAAAATAAAAAAAAAAACTGAAAAGAAAACACACAAAACGAACTAAAAAAAATCACATAAAACAAAAGAAACCTAATAAACTAAAGACCAACACCCCCAAACTTAAAACAAACATTGTCCTCAATGTTTAAAAATAAAAAGAGTAAAAACGAAAAAACTCCCCTATCGATGAAAGCAAAGTAAAAATAAGCTTTAGTGTTCCTCTTAGACCTCATCATATGCTTGTCCAAGTTGGGTGAGTGGCTACTATAAAAAAAATCAAAGTAAAAAAAAAAGTTAATAATAATATCCTAAAAAATAAAATTTAAAAAAAAAAGAAAAGAAAAAATTTAGAACTTGGGTTACCTCCCAATAAGCGCTTGATCTACAGTCATCGTCTTGACTATCTCATTGTTCATCATCCTGTATCCAATCACTTGATGATTTTCGTTTCATGCCATGTGTTTATCCTTTCTTTGAACAACTTTGCTTTCTTACAAGCTTAAAAGCGGAATTCATCCCTTTCAGTGGTAGAATTCAATAATACCTTAAGCGGATCAATGAGATAAATTTCTATAAACTCTTCTTTAGTAGTATTATCTATCACATCGACTAGCTTAGACTGTTGGATGCATTGAGGAAAAGGTGGCGGTGGTGGGTTACACTGAATCTCCTCTATTCACACTTTTTCAACTTTTTTTAACCCACTAATACTTCTTCAATAAGATCAATTGGCAATTCGGGCTCTTTGCCATCATCTTCTATTTATTTTCCAATCCCAAGTGTATTGGTGTTATAATGCTCTTGTTCTTCACCCATAGGATTAAGTTCAGTATCAGTTGGAAGAGTTTCTTGAAGTTGGTTGTTAATGGCATTAGCAAGCTGGCTTATTTGTGTCTCAAGATTCCGAAGTGTCGTTGCTTGACTCTGTTGATAGCTTCCTGTTCCGCCATGTAGTGCATGATCATCTCTTCCAATATTGATGGCTTTTGTTCTAGGACAAGTGCTTGGGCTTGACTGAATGATAGCATTGGTGCTTGCCATGTAATGCATGAACACCTCTTCCAATGAAGGATTCGTTTCTGGAGCAGCTACTTGACTTTGAAATAATGTTGAATGATTCTGATTGTTCACTGCTTGGCTTGCCATGAATTGCATAAACACCTCTTCAAATGATGTTTTTTTTTTTCGGGGATAGGTGCTTGTGCATATGGTGGAAACTTAAAATGATATGCTTGATTGTCGGAATAGGAGGACCATTGATTGTTATTCCAGGAAAAATTTTGGTGATCTACCCAACCTGGATTGTAGTTGTTGGAATAGAAACTATTTTGATGCATATTGTAGTTTCCAACATATTGGCAACAATCACTATGATGTCCTTCCCACATAATTCACAAATTACAAACGAATTTTGGACGGCATGTATACCAAATTTGTCAAGTTTCTTGTTAAGTGCAGCTACCTGTGCAGATAAAGCATTGATTTCATCTCGTTTATAATCCCACATAATTCACCCCGATCAACAGAACCTGTAAATAAAGAAAAATAAAGTTTGAATTAAGATTAAGATTGTTTGGTATTAATATTAACAAAAATAGTAAAACAATTCCTTGGCAACGGCGTAAAAAACTTGTCGGATTTAATCATGCAAGTGAACGTATCGTTGACAAGTAATAAAGTGAAGAGTAGAATATCGTTTCCATGAAGAATTGTTACCAAATTCGTTAAGTATTAAAATTAGAAAAACTTTGAAGAAGTGTAATCGAAAAATGGGGACTCTTGGATATGGAAGAGCATACTATCAGGCAGAGATGTTTGTCTCAAAGGATCAGATGTCCAGGTCTGGGGAGGGAATCAATCAGTCATCAAAAATGGTAAATTATCTTTAGACCCATACAATAATGATTGCAATCAAAGACAATTGTCCATCAAAACCATCATATGTCCCATTCAAAAGTCATGGCACAGAACTCTGACCAATGTGTTGCTTGAACCTAATAATGCTAAAAGCATATACAAGAGAACATCCTCCTTCTTTGGAGGAGAAGACAAACTGGTTTGGAGATTTGATTTCAAAGGAGAGTTCAATGTCAAGTCTGCCTACTGGGAAATCTGGCAGGAGGAACACTCTCAAGATGGATCAAATAATTGTTCTGATATGTGGGGAAAGCTACGGAAATTGAAGCTGCCTTTTAAAATAATCTTATTCTTGTGGAAGATTTGTAACGATTGCTTACCAGTGCGCAGTGAGCTCCTGAAACGTAATATCGAGATATTGGGGCTTTGTCCTTTTTGTAATCAAGAAGAGGAGACACTTGAACATCTATTTGTTCAGTGCACACTAACAAGAGCAGTGTGGTTTGCCTCAGATCTCTCACTTAGAATGGATAGATTTAGTCCAGACAAACTCAGCAATTGGATCAAACAATGGTTTACTACTATGGAAATGCAACAGCCGGAAGCTCAAAATTTTTTTAGTCAATTCGCAAGCATGTTATGGTCGGTCTGGAAGCATAGGAATGAATGTATCTTCGAAGACGTTGCCCCGAGTCCACTTAAGGTCCTTATGCACCACAAGGTTCAATGGTCAGGAATAATGAAAGCATTCACCAACAATTGTCAAAGATATAAAACAATCAGGAGTTTTGGAGATCACTTGGGGGACAATAACCAAACACTTGATAAGATTGACAAAAATGCATGGCTTATGTTCTTGGAAATCCAACAAAGCCATAATCACAATTGGTTTGGAATTAGCGCACTAACCAGAGACTCGACTGGAAACACCATGGTCTTATGTACAAGTGTTGAAGCATCCAGTGCATGCCAGGCTAGACCGATTCTCATAAGGCAAGTACTTTATAGACTGTTTGTTCTAAAAGCTGAAACTATTGTTTGCAGGGATGTCAACAATAGATGGAAAAACATCATTCACGGACGCACAAAATTTCACTGGACGCTACAGCCAGCAATGAATGATGTACTCAAAATGGTTGAAAACGGCACAAAAGTCCTATTCACCACCAAATGGCACCCATTTGCAGGAGAAGTCAAGAAAATGGCAAAAGGCGCAGCAAGATCCAAGCTATCCTTCAGTTGGCCATAGTCATAAGGCTTACTTTCTTCATATGTTCTAGTTGTAATTAATGCTTCCTTGCCTCTCTACCAAAAAAAAATTAGAACAACTTAATCTTATTCAAACAATTAATTAAATTAAATTAAATTAAAAAAACTAACTAATAATAAAAGAATGCAAACAAAAGATAGATTAAATCAAATGAGAATAGCCTAGAATTACAATTTTCCTCAACACTTCGTATGAACTTCTTCTACCCTTTTAACTTGACTAATGATATTGATTTGTTGACCTAGAGTTCTAATCTATTTATAAGGATCTTCCGATGGTCTTATAAAAATATCACTCTTAACCAATTAACTATATTCCTATGATAATTGAATTAAAGAGAAACTTATTAAGCTTAAACTCTAAAATTGGTTACACATGACACGTAAGTATATTCCTACCCTACATGCATATCAATTCATCATAATAAATGAATATGAAACATGTGTTATTCAATCCATGTCTAACACTAAACTCCCTTTTCCAAGTTGTAACTAGGTCACTACATCAATCTAATTGGTAACTAAGCAATTAGAAGCATTAAGCACAAAATTGAATAAAAAACGTCAAATATCATTAAATCAATAAAAAGAGTAAAATAATTCAAATTACATGTTGAGTTCCATTGCAATCCTAGAAAAATAAATTAGTTCATGCTAATTAATAAAAATATAAAACAAAGGAGTTTCACCATCATAAATATTACAAGAAAGATAAAGAAGAGTAAGGGATAAGAGAAAACTAAGGTTAGTCAGGTCTTCAATCTTCAATCCTCCAAAATCTCTCTTTAGCTCCTTGCAAATCTTTGGTGGCTGCTCTTATCTTAAGAAAATTAGGTTATTTTCAAGCTCAAAAGTCTAGAAGGTCCTAAAGTTTCCTATTTATAGCTCTTAACATCCTGAAGAAGGAAAAGTTTGTGACCAAATAACTGCTTCAAGCTTGAAATCTTTTCATATATGAGCAGATTCTTTCTTTTTTGCTTTAGGACTCTATAAAAATATATAAGATATTAAATTAATAACTATATTAAACATAAAATAAATAAATAAAACTAAATTAAAACTAAATAAAAATAACTAAAAATATTTAATTAATAGTTTAAACTATATGAACTTAGCTAATTTAAAAGCACAAAATAAGATAAAATAACTCTATTTCATAGAGTTATAAGCTCCTTAAGACTTTTTTATTTTTTTTATTTTTAGTATTCAGTACAAATAACAAAGAGAACACTTTATTTATATGATGCAAAAAATCAGAAGAAACTGCCTTGATTAAATATAGAGGACAATGATTGAGTTCTAACAATCATTCATTACTAAAACAACCATGTTGTAGTAAAAGACTAAAACCAACAGACTAAAACAAAAATGTTAGCAGACGCCAAACCATCTTACTATCCCCTGCAGGAAGCTAAGCTAGAAGCTATCTTACAATGACTCATTTTAAAGTTTTTTCATATATTCGGAAGATTATATCTTCATAATCATATCTAAATATGTGTTGGATATAAGTGTCGGATACAAATACTTTAAAGAAAATGAAGATTTCGGGCAACATAGGCTAGAAATACATGTATGTACCGCTACAAAACAAGTCACACCCAAAAAAAAAAAATCCACCATTGTCAGACAAAGACATACAACTCCAAACAAGGACAAAGTTCAATCTGTCTTTCTTGTTTCTTTTTTGTGGGGCTGTTGCTGATTGTTATAGCCATGAATAAGCCACAAGATGGTCTAAAAGAGCTTGAGAAGTAAAGCTAGAAATGCAAGGATAACAGTCAAGTTTATATGCATTACGGCCTATATTACTCGGACTCGGGTGTGAGTGTTGGATACGGTATGTTCAATTTTTTAAAGCTTTTTCATGTATTTGGAGGGTCCTTTAAGGGTCATATCCCCATACCCATGTCTGGATATGTATTAGACACGGATATTTCAAAAAAAATGAAAAATCGGAGTAACATAGATTACGAGAGTTGATAGAAAGAAAGGTAGGCTGATTAGTGAGAAGGCTGCATTTTTTTGCTTGACGGAGATGGTGGGCGATATTTCCACCCCCATAAGCGCCTTTTCCACACTTTGACAGAAAAATTTGAAGCTGCTTCTGATATTTGTCTTTGTCACCTTTTGGTCCCATGCCAACTGTCCTGTTTAGACCTGCATGTCTCAACATTGAAATTGCAACTGGTTTCAGGAAACACTAATGTCATGTTTGGTTCAATGTAATGCCAATTCAATTCTGCCAATATTCGGCGGGCCTACATGATGCATCTGTTTGGTTCAAAATTTTGGCTAAATCAGCCATTTAACATTCAGGTTTTATTACGGGAATGACCTGAATAATCATTCAATGTCCTCCATTGAATGGCTATTTAGCCCATACCTGTAAATACAACTTTCTTTTTTCGGTCGAAATTGTTCTTCCTTCCAAAATTCCTTTGCAATCTTTACATTTCTCTTCTTCGACCTGCCTAGTAAATCACTTTCACTCTTCTTCAATTTACTCTTCTCATCTTCTTTACGTTTTCATCTTTCTTTTTTTTCTTTTTTCAATTGCACCCTTCAAAGTTTTTGCATCTTACGCCAGGGTAGAAGTCCTTTAATTGGGTTGAAATCTCATCAATTACCTATCTCGGACGGCAAGCCTTGCTTCCTTTTTCACCTTTCAACCTTGATAGGGTTCCAAGCTTTTGAACTTTACACAGTCAACAATAATTTTAATTTTTAACTTTTTTCTTTTCAAATTTTTGTTATATTTGTCAATTTTTTTGTTTGTCTAGGTGTTTGTTTTGAATTTAGGAATATGTATTTAGGTAGAAAGTAAAATATTTGGAAAAATTATATAAATTTCTTATGAAATCTGATTAAACCCATAAAATAGGTAAGAAATAATTTGCAAGAGAAATATTAGGGATTTCTAGGAACATTTTGAACAAAATCCTGAAACTAGCTAAAGATTAAGAAAATGGCTGCAAGATTTTTACGAATTCTTGAACCATTGTTACTTTGCCCCCATTATAGATCGAGAGTTGTGAATTTTATTTCCATGTAACCAACTTCTAGTAAGTTGGATACATGATTTATCTGCCATTTGGAAAATGATCCCTTAATGATGCTTATACAATTTAGGATGGATAAAGTTTAGGCTAAAATATTGGTTGTTGTAAATATATAAGGAAGATGCATTTAAATGTTAAAATTACATTATATTTTGCATTAAAAAATTGAAATTTATGTCATTCTGTTGACATAGTTTACATGGTCCATAGTATTCATGATTGCAAGAGAGAAATGAGAGAATGATTTTGGATAGAATTGTAAAGAACATAGTTTGAGGGGTTTGGGAAGGGGAAGGGAAAGGGAAAAATAAGTGCAGAAGGCTTAGGGGATTGATGCCAATAATGCTTATTTAGTTTGTTTAAATATGGGGTCAAGCAGAATTTGGTGGAAGGTTTGAAGAAAAAACATGATACTGATATGTGAAATAAATTTAGAAGAAAAAACATGGATTGAAGGTTGCCATCTGCAGATAAATGTTTCGTGTTATAGATTAATGCATGAAACAAATGTTTTAAGTGACTTGCTTCTTATATATGTTTTTACCATGAAAAAATACTACATAGATAAATCTTACAAATTGTAGATAGGAAGATGACAATATGTGATTCATGTATTATTTATACCATTGCTTTTTGAATGATTTAAGACATATTAGACAATGTATTCTTTTGCAGTCATGGCTCGCCTGTCTTTGATTACAAATAGTCAAAAACGAAAAAGGACCATAACTGTTTTGACAATATGATTAGAGATGTGTGCTGCCGTTTTTTAGTATGTTAACAACAATGTCTTTTATACAAACTTAAAGGTCAAGGGTTACGTCTTATATTCTGGATATTTTATGCTAAGAGAGATTATGTGAAGCGACTTTTGCACGGTAGTGGTGTAACATGTATCGAGCAAGTTAGGATGAATAAATATGCATTTTTAAATTATATGAGATGCTAAAAAATAGGTCAGGAGAGACAATTAGTTCCTAATGTATTAAATACAGTGATGCGTTTACAATGTTAGTTGTTTAAAAAACCCGAGCCAATTCTAGTAAATTCTACAGATCAGAGGTGAAAATAATTCAAGGTATTCGAATTAGACTATATAAATTTTTAGAAATACATATGATTTAGATTTGAATAGGAACACCTTATAAAAGCTTATCATTCTTCAATTGCAGAATTGCTTAGGTGCTCTAGATGGAACGTATATCAGGATTAAGATGCCAATTGCAGATAAACCTAGATATTGCAGTCACAAGAGTGACATAGCGATGATTATGTTAGGTGTTTGTACGTCTGATATGCAGTTTGTTTATGTTTTTCCTGGCTGGGAAGAGTCTATGGCTGATGGAAGAGTTCTTCGAGATGCAATTACTAGGAGACATGGACTTAAAGTTCCTCATGGTATGATTTCCTACATACATAGGAATTTGAAAGAGTTATAAATGTTTTCAATCTCGATAACAATAGATTGGTAAATGTGTAGTCTTTTTGAATATAGGTTATTACTATCTAGTTGACGCGGATACACAATTTGTGAAGGATTTCTTGCACCTTTTAGGGGTCAAAGGTATCATTTGAATGATTAATGGCGTCAAGGTCACTAGCCCAGGGATTCAAATAGTGGTGGCTTCGCGATGTCGCGGTCGCTATTTCGTGGTAGCGGCACCGTCCGCCACCGTTAAACGCCTAAATAACGTTGTGAAAAAAATCACACCAATAACGGCTGATAACGGTCGCGAAAAGCGCCGTAAGGTGAATAGCGGGAATAACGGATCACTATTCCCGCTACCCCGTTTTCAATTAAAAAAAATCATCAGAAAGTTAGATGCACAACAAAGCAAACAAAGTGGGCATTGGGCAGGAAACAATAATGTTATATTCAATCCAAAAAACTGAAAAAGTAGCTGAAAAAGTAACTGTAAAAGACTAAAAGTAAAAGCAATTCCAATTTCAAACAAACAATCAATAGATTCAGAACTCAGTCATTACAAGATTCACTCACATTGTATTTATTTAGTGAGCTAACCACACCACAGAGCACAAAGAACTCTAAACAAAAATCAATTTTTATATTTCAATTTTCAGTCACAAACGCAGACAGGCAGACATCCCCTCAAGAAAAAATCAAAAATTATCAAATCTAATTAAACAAATTCAAGTAAGTACCTATATTCTTTTTTATGTCTTGACTCTTGACCTTGACTCTTGTGTTGTGTTTGTGTGTGTCTATTGCCTTGCCACATCGATTGAAGCTTGAAGGCAGGACTGGAGGATCGATTGAAGGCATGGGCTGATTCACTTAAGCCAGGAGGGGTCGAGTTATGGTGGCTAGATGGTTTTCTAATTTTGTAATGCCAATCACGCTTACCAAATGAATTCCAAATTGTTTGTAAGTCGACTGCCGAGGGGCCAAAAACACAAAATATTGGGACTTGGGGGAGAGTGGCAATGAAATTGGGATTTTTGGGGGAAGGGCAGATGTGTGTCGGTGGGTGGGTTTTTAGTTGGGTTTTGGGTATTTAGTGGGGTGGGTTTTTTAGTTGGGTTTTGGGTGGTTGGGTCCATTTTAGACCGAACCCAAAATTATTATTTTTTTAATTTATTCATTTATAAATTTAATAAAATTTATTTTAGGTTAAATTTTTAAGAGACACATTTTATAAATTTTAATAAAGTTGAATTTAGATGAAAGTTAGTTGAATTTAAATATTATACATTGATTTTATTATTTATTAATTTATAATTTATATTTGAATTTGAATTTTGTAATGATTTTTTATTTTGGTATTTGTATTGTTGTTATTTTTTTTAATACTATATTAATTATTATTATTATTATTTTGTGTAATTAAATAACAATTGAAAATTTCATAATGCATTTACATTTTTCATATGAATTTTATTTTTTGTAAAATTGATTAGGAGGAAAATTTTATGAATTTTAATAAAAGTAAAATTAGATGAAAAATAATTAAAATTAAATAATTATATATTGATTTATGATTTTATATTTAAATGTTAGTAATGTTTTTTTTTTTTTTTTTGTATTATTGTTAATTTAAGGTAGATTCAATTTTTAATGATGCAATAAGTAACATACTACATATATTTTTAAATATAATTTTATTTTGATTTTATGCAAATAAATATCAAGCATGCCACCACGTGAAGACTTCCCGACTAAAGGATTAGAGGGCGCACCAAGTGATGATATAGGTTGGCATTTTGGAACACCTGTGCCAAAGACAAAAGGAAATGTTTCATGTAAACTTTGTGGTAAAGTTGTGAAAGGAATAATAACACGATTCAAAGAGCACATTGCTCGTAAAACTGGCAATGTTGCACAATGCCCCAAAGTTACTGGTATGTGATAATTTTATATTTTTTTGAAAAATATTGTTTTTAATTTATCAATAAAAGTTATAAAATTATATAAATATGTACAATTTTTTTCTTAATTATATTATTAACAGGTGTCGTTAGAGAAAACATAATGAATATTCTCAAAGAAAATAAAGCAAAGAAAAATGACAATAAAAGGAGAAAAGATAAATTTGTATCTCAATTAAGAGGAGATGATTATGATTATGAAAGATTTATTGGCAAGGATGACGCTGTAAGGCAAGCTACTCGAGATAGTGTCCAATCACAACACGACTGGCATAGGAGGCAAGAATTTAGACAAAGAACTGGTGGTTGGAGTAACACTTATGAAGAGGGACGAAGTTCTCATGGATCAGCTGCTGAATATTATGAGGAAAGAACAAGAAAATCCGTTCCAAGTGAGTCTGAGTTTTCTTTAAAGAGGGCTATACCTGAATTTGTTAGAAGCAAGAGCTCAAAGCAACCAAAGATAAGTGACTCTATTTTAAAGACACTGAGAAAGAGGCTGGGTGAATCGATATCTAAATTTTTGATATATGATCGACTTCCTTTTCAGTTAGCAAACTCTCCATGGTTGCATAATTTAGTTTCTGTGGCAGCAGAAGTTGGGCCAAACGTAAAGCCCCCAACACCTTATGAGGTTTCAGATGTGTATTTAGAGTCGGAGTATCAAGAAGTCCAAGATTGGGTTAATGGATTAAAGGCTCATTGGAATGAACTGGGTGCCACCTTAATATGTGATGGTTGGACCAACAGTTTGAATCAAATGGACATCATTAATTTCCTTGTTTATTGCAGTAAATGAACCATTTTTTAAAAATCTGTGGATGTCTCAAGTCTTTGCAGTAGAGGCAGTAAATTCTACTAGAGATTGTTGGATGAAGTTGTGAAGGAAATATGAGAAAAGTACATTGTCCAAATAGTCACTGATAATGAGGAAGCAATTAAAGCTGCTGGAAAAAAATTAATGGAGAAAAGAAAACATTTGTATTGGACAACATGTTCAGCTCACTGTTTGGACTTGTGCCTTGAGGATATTGGAAGAAGCAAAGTGTGGAAAAAGTGTTAGATGAGGCGCAGAAAGTGACTTGTTTTATATACATTCACATTTGGACCGTTGATTTGATAAAGAAATATACACATGGGAAGCAAATACTTCGCCTTGCTCTTACCCGATTTGCCACTCATTTCATCCAACTAGAAGAAATAACGAGGCAAAAACATGGTTTGAGAGATATGTTTAATTCAATGGTCAGTGCTTAGTAATTAGTTAGTAGAATTATTTAAATTTACCATCTTTTTATGATATTATTGTTTGAAATTTTAATTTTAATTATATTAATATAAAAATTCATTGATGAATATACAGGAATTTAAGGAATCAAAATGGGGATAGCAAAAGTCCGGACCTGCTTATGAAGCAAAAAAAATTATTTTAGGAAAAGATTTTTGGAAAAAAGCAAGTGAAATAATAAAAGTGTATGAGCCTTTGGTAAAAGTGTTGCGCCTTGTGGATGGTGATGAAAAACCAACAATGGGCTTTATTTATGAGGCTGTTGATAGAGCTAAACGAGCCATTCAACAAGATTGTCGGTTCAGCTGGTAAGTACTAAGTACACCAAGAATGTTTCAAGCAATTAAAAAAATACTTTTATGTTTTATTATTTTAAGTTTGAGATGATATTGTTATGAATTATATTTAGGTTATTATCTCAATCCTCAATTTCAATTTGGGGTGGAGCATTCTGCGAACGTACTTAAAGAAACATTAGAAGGTACAAGAGCAGTGATAGAAAGATTAGAACCTTCTATGGATACTCAAATCAAAATGATTAACCAGGTTAGTTTCAAATACTTTTTTTTTAGAATTTAGTTTAGTTATGTAATTAGAAAAGAAATTCTTTTTTATTTTTTATTCTATTTTTTTTATCGGTGTAGTTGTTATTGTTTCGGGATAAACATGAGACATTCGGTACTCTACAGGCACAAAGAGCTTCGAAGCAAATGAATCTGGGTAAATTGTTAATTAAATAATTTAATCTATTTTATATTATTTAATTATATTGGACAGCAGAAGTTATTTTAAAATTTAAATAATTTTATACAGCTGAGTGGTGGATAATATATGGCACGTATGATCCTGAATTACAAAGACTAGCAATTAAAATGCTTAGTCAAACAACTTCTGCATCCAATTTTGAACGAAATTGGAGCACATTTAGTTACATTCACACCAAGGCAAGAAATAGGTTAAAGTTTCAAAAACTCCATAAACTAGTGTATACCTATTACAATATGAGGCTAAAGATGAGACATCAAAAAAGAATGAGCATTGATGAGATAAATGCTACTTTTAATCCTATTAGCCTTGATCATATATTTGAAGATGATAATTCACTATTAGAATGGCTGCAAGAGAAAGAAAACCCTTTGCTAGATGGTGAAATTCTGATTGATTGCCTGTGGATAATTCTGATGATGAAATGAATATTGAATAATCACATCAATCTCAAGAACAAGATGTGTCTCATTCAAGTTTAAGCACAACACCGACTGAGAGTGATGATGGTGGGGGTTTAAGTCCACCTGATGATGGTGATGGTGGTAGTGGTGGTGTAACTGCTGATTTTAGTGGTGATAGGGGTGAAAATAGGCCTTTTAGCCCATTTGGAGGAGAATTTGGGTTTGCTGCCACTGGTGGACATGACATGTCAGAATATGGAGGAAATTCAGCTGTTGAATCTAGGAGAGATAGAAGTGAACGTAGAGCTCCATCAAAAGGAAAAGGCAAGAAGCACCATATGATACTTCTGGAGGCTAGTAACTTTGGATATAGTGATTCATCTGCAAATACTCAAGGTTACTATCCACCGAGACAACCTTCACATTTTCAACCTCCTCATGGTTATCTTCATCCACATGGTTATTATCCACCTAATTCTTCTTCGTTTCCTAATTATCATCTGCCTTATCAACCCCAAATGTATCCTCCACCACAAATGTATCCCCCACCTCAGATGTATCCCCATCCTCAAATATATCCTCCACCTCAAATGTATCAAGAACAAGGAGAGTGCCGATTTATATGGTTATTTTTTTGGACAAAGGCCACAGGAACAAGGTCTAGGTGGTTCTCAAAGTGAAGGTGAAGGATTTGATTCTCCTCGTCATTCCACCATATGGTAAAAATTGGAGTATGTATCAATATTTGTAATGGATGAAATTTTGAATTATTTTATTTTTAAAATTTTTCATATTCTTAAATATGAATGCTTGACATTTAACATGTTTTTACTTTGTTAATTATTAATATTCCTAGAAATTCATAGATAAGCATGAAACCTATATAATCTGAATATTTTACTATAATGAGTTAATGACAAAAAATTGTGAATAATTTTATTCTCATATAAATAAAAGCTCATAAAATGTCATAAACCACTTTAAAAATCATTAAAAAGGATTTTTTATTATTATTTATAATTATACTTATAATTGTTATGTTTTACAATAAGTTGTGCAAATTTGGAAAAAATTCACGACCGCGATGCCTGCAATGAAAGCGGCAGCATCCGTTATGTCCGCAACCGTGATAAACGCGACGCGACCGAAAACGCGTCCGCGACCGCAATTTAAATCCCTGCACTAGCCAATCACCCCAGAAGAGTTTTTTAATATGAAACATGCAGTTGCTCGCAATGTTATAGAAATATGCTATGAATTGTTAAAACTTGGGTGGGGTATCCTTAAAAGTCCATTATTTTATCCTGTGAGGGTACATAATCAGATTAATATCGTTTGTTGTTTGCTTCATAATTTTATTAGGACAGAAATGAGTTTTGATCCTATTGGAACTGATGTGGGTGAAGCTATAAACACAAATATAGTAGGTGAAGAGGATTCCATTGTCATGACTATCCATCCTACTAATGCTCAGACAAATTGGAGGATGAAACTAACAAATCAAATGTTTAATGAATGGGAAGCATCATTTTCCCTTTTTCTTTTTCTGTCTTGACATAGCCTGAATTTTTTTTATTTGGATATATTACAGGTAATTGCATATTTTTTCATTTATTTTAGTAATACTTATTTAAATTTGTTTTACTATTCAGTATTTTAAATAATATTTTGTTCATTGCCTATTAAATTTTCTTTCAATTAAATCATAAATAGTCAAATTTATATATGCAACATTTTTTATCATTCACTATTAAAACTTTTAAATAATATTTTTAGTTGTTTATAAAATGTTTTGCTTAACATTTCTCGTTAACCTTTTATCATTCACTATTAAAACTTTTATTTACATTTTTTACTTCTTATTCATGTTTGCATTTTAATTTTATGTTATTTGTTTTCTAATCACCTTAAGTTTGAATTTTTAATTGACAATTTAACCTAATAGCATTTGAACATAATTTACAAATTTAATATAGTTTTATAAATAATCATTCAATAAAATGTTTTCAAAACCATGAAGACTAAATTTTAAAATTAAACATTTGCAAATTCAACTTCAAAAAGTTTTCAGAATTGATTTTTAAATTTTTTCATGGTGAGTCTACCTAGAATAAAATTAAAAGAATTATACTAACTTTGTATACAAATTGTTTAAATTTGACGGATCAAAATATTTCAAAAAATAGAAATTTATTCGAAAAGAAATTTTGAAGCGAGATCATCAGAAAAAAAATAAAAATCATTACTATGGGTTATTATCTTCAGAAGAATTATACCTTTAAGCCAAGAAAAGTATATGTTTTTTGAGACTTTTCGTCATTTTTGTGGTTGAAATGCACCAATACTTGCAAAGGAGAAGTTGGAGATATTTCAGTTGACTTTGACGCAAAAAGTTAGGTAATTTGAATTTACATCAATTTTTATGTAGGTTACAAACTTTTAATTTCATCAAATTACATCATTGAACTTCTATTATTAATAAATTAGATAATTTATGCTAATTCTGTTAAGTAATTCTAACGAAAAAGCTGACTCAGCTTACATACATGACTTATTTTCTGAGATCCTTATATTGATGAGATGTAAAAAATAAACCATATATGCATGCTGAGTCAGTTTTTGATTAGAATTACTTAACGGATTTAGCATAAATAACCTAATTTATTAATAATAAAAGTTGAGTGATGTAATTTGATAAAATTAAAGATTTGTGATCTACATAAAAGTTGATGCTAAATTTAGTGATAGAGATGATAAATTACCTCAAAAAGTTCAAAAGAATAAAATTGAGGACATTGATGATGATCCTTCAAAACTAATAACTGATAGTAATGATTATGCAAGTGATAAAGATATTGTTATCAGCAAGTATAAGTAGTTTCTAAGATTGGATTGGGAACTATTATACGGAAAACATTCTCCATTTTCATATAATATTATGCATTATTTCTTTATTTGTATTACTTATATATATATATATATATATTTTTATCAATAGCTATATCTTTATTGAAAAAATAAGTTCGCACATTATCTACATTAAATTTCAAAAATTTCACACACCTTTTGGATTGGAAGTGGTTATCGCAATTGCCCTTATTTTACATTCTACTAAATAGCATATTGAATAAAAATCTTGATTTATTAAGATAATATAAAAGTTTATATTCTTTTATTAAGATTATAGAAAATTATAATAAAAAAATCTTGAACATCACTGATTTAAAGGGCTGGTTATTAAATATAAAAGGCGAGATTCATATCAAGATTGCTTGATACAGGAAATTTAAATCAACACCCCTTAAAAAAAATTCCCTCAACAGTTTGATAATACTATAATGTATTTTTAACTAAATGATTATATATAGTTAAGAAACAGCTCATTCAAATTTTGAGTTTAATCCAATTGATTTATACAATTATTTTTTAAAAATAATTCAACAAATTTAGAATTCGAAAATCAACATCTGTAATCGTTTTTTTTTATCTCCAATATGAGGCTTTATATATATATATATATGTATATATATATATATATATATATATATATATATATATAACACCTTGCTTAGAATTGGAGGTTTGAGATTTAAATATTCCAAAATGCTAGATTTTTGAATTGATAATGCTTATTAACAAAATCTATTAATTGTAATTCCACAAACAAGGTAAGTAATTGAAAAAGTTTAGTTTAGCGTGTAATCAAGCTTACCCGAGTTCAAGCGGTAAGTAGCTCGAGCTTGACTCGAAATTCAATATTCGAGACTCAAAACTTGGCTCGAGTTTTATTTTTAAAGCTCGAGTTCGATTTAAGATAAAAATCAAACTGCTCGACCTCGCTCAGTTAGGCTCGTTTACATACTAAAAAATGAGCTTGATTCCCAAGCTCGACTTCAAACTTGATTATTTGTACTCGAGTTCGAGTTTAAATTGAGATTTTTCAATACTAATTAAAAATAAAAATATATATTAAAAATAAAAAAATTCGATTAAGCTCGCGAGCTACTTGAGTCAAGCATTAGGATTCTCGAATTCGGTTGGCTCGAGCTCGACTCTACAATGATTGAGTCGAATTCGAGTTTTTTTCGAGCTGAACCGGAGTAGTATTCGAGCACATATGTCTCGTTTACACCCCTAAGCTCAATAAATGGACAAATACGTTAATATTAATTAAATTTTGGTTTTGAAGCAACTTTACTTTTAGGACTAAACCTGTTCAAAGGTCGGGTTTGGATAACCATTTTTCAATTTCAACTGGCTTGGCTCGACCCAAATTACTATTTATTAATAAAAATTATTTTTTATTTAAATTTAATTATAAAATATATATTTTAATATAAAATAAATATTTTAATATTTTTAAATAGTTATTTGGGCTTACAAGCTAGTCAGGGTCTGACTCGGACCAAACTTGAATAAAAAACGTGAAAAAAATTTGAACAGCGACCCGACCCTTAAACACCTCTATTTGGGACCTAGGGGAAAAATAAACTTAGCCAGAAAATAAAAAGTACTCGAGTTCGAAATGCAACCTACAATAATTCACTTTTATCTCTATACACATGGGATTAAAATTGAAAAAACTTGTTATTACTCATTAGTTCTTAAACAGCTTTTCGAATAAAAAGAACTCAGAATAAAAAACATGTCTTCTTATTCATTTTACTTAAAATGATAACTAAATTTATTATTTAGTTTGGAACGGGTGTAATTTAATTATTATACTTTTTAATTTAATTAAAAATTCATATTCTATAAAATGTTTTTTGTTTTCTCACAAAATATTTTTTATTATTTTTAAACCAAATTAAAAATTACAATTATAAAATCGTAACTTTTAAACATAAGTGATAAATTTAATTTATTACCTATTATAGATATGATATGTTTAATAAATACGAAAATAATATAATAAATATGATGTGATACATTTAAACACGGTTAACAATACATATTTAATACACGTATTGTATTCGTGTTTAGGATTTTGATACATTTAATAATTTGTGTTATGTTTATATTTACACGACTGACACAAAAAATACGAAATACATGTAAAATATGACCCATAAAATTGTCAAGCATTCTGACAATTAAACTTAATATCTTTAGGATCTTGAACACATAATTCTCACACTTATAAAGCATACCTGATTGTGCCAAAGATGAAAAAACCATGATTGATCCCTGATCTCCACAAGTAAATTGGTTTCTCTCCCTTGATCTCTTTTTCTGTTACTCAAGATTTTTTGATGGAAACTGAATGTGAGTGTGTGTAAGTAACCCTCATGGATAGGTTGAGGACCAATTTAATATATCTTTAATTTGGAACGTTCATCAACTATTCAAATAAATGGTTGAGATTAATTTATCATTAAGGGATAAATACAAATTTATTATTCAATAAATTAAATGATCATTATGCCGGTTATCTTAAAAGCATAACTAACCATTATCCCGTAAATATCGAACCATTATCTTACATTCTCCCACTTGGTTCGATGATCCAATAACATTAAACTTTAATAGCATAAACATTATAGCGTGCATAAAATAACAAATCTCTTCATAATGTTCATCATAATACCATATTATGATAAATCACTAAGTGCGGGTTATGACGGTTGTACATTATTTGAGTCATATACTTCCTTCCATATACCACTACATTTGTAACTTACCATAGTAGGTACATAAGAGAAATATGTATATTTCATTATGGTCCATAATAATGTCCCATAGAGACTTTCTTATTAACTCAAAATATAAATTATGTGCATACATTAGGAGAAACAGAAAATTCATTAATGCATGTCAAGAACACATCATTGAGCTTAGAGTGTCAAAAGCACTACAAACACATTATTCATCAATACAACCAAGACTCATTCTATTTACATGTTATTTAAATGTCTTAGGTTGTAAACCCTTAGTTAACGGATCTGCAACCATGAGATCAGTTCTAATGTGCTCAATAGGCACTTTTTGTTTCTGAACCTCCTCCTTAATGGCAATAATACTTTAATTGTCGTTTATGAAGAAGAATACTACTACAAAATTATTGTAGTAAATTTTCAACGGCTTGATAATGGTGTCAGCTACCCCAAGCCTTGAAATAAATTTCGCATCCATAATGCATGGAGTATGGCTTCAAAATATACCACAAACTCTACTTCCATAGTGAATGAAGCAATGACAGATTGCTTAGTACTTTTTCATGATACTGCTTCTTCAGCTAATAGAAACAAACAATCAAAAGTGGACTTTCGGCTGTCAAGACATCCAGCAAAATCTGAATCTGAATATCCAATCACTTCTAGATGGTTGAATCTCTTATACATGAGCACATAAATCTTTGTTTCTTGCAGGTACTTTAAAATCTTCTTTGCAGCTTTCTAGTGATACATTCCAGGATTACTTTGGCCTACCAAGCATTTCAAAGCTAATATACGGTCTTGTACAGGTTTGTACATACATCAAACTGCCTATAACAGAAGCATATGGAATTGATTCCATTCCTTTACATTCTACATCATTCTTTGTACATTGCATGAGACTAAATTTATCTTCTTTCTATATGGGAACAACTCTTGCTGAACATTTGTCCATATTATTAAATCCCTCTAAAATTCTTTCAATATATCCTTTCTGAGACTATCCTAACAGTCCTTGTGATCTATCACAGAATATTTCAATTCCTATCACATAGGATGTCTCTCCCATATCTTTCATTTCAAAATTTTTAGAGAGAAAGTCTTTTGTCTGATACAATATACTTAAATCATTAGTAGCAAGTAAAATATCATCAACATATAGAACTAAGAAAATAAACTTGTTCCCATTGATCTTTTGGTATATACATCGGTAAACAGTGTTTTCCTTAAATCCAAAAGACAATATAGTATCATTGAACATGATATACTATTTTCGGGAAGCTTGTTTAAGTCCATATATTGACTTCTTAAGCTTACACACATATAACCTTTTCCTTTTGCTTCTATTGAGAAACCTTCAAGTTTGTCCATATAAACTTCTTCCTCAAGTTCTACATTAAAAAAAGTTGTTTTCTTCATATCCATTTGATGAAACTCTAAATCATAATAAACCACCAATGCCATAATAATTCTTAATGAGTCTTTCTTCGAGACTAGCGAAAATGTCTCTCTATAATCAATGCCACCTTTTTGAGTATAGCCTTTGGTAACAAGTCTTGCTTTATACCGTTCAATATTGCCACTTGAGTTGCACTTGGTCTTAAAGACCCATCTACAGCCGACTCGTTTATACTCTTCTTGCAATTCAATGAGATCCAAGACTTTGTTTTGGTCCATGGATTTTAACTCATCTTTCATGGCATCTAATAATTTATCAGACTCATTATTTTTTATGACTTGTGAAAAAGAAACTGGATCTTTATTGATTCCAATATCAAAATCTAACTCTTGTAAATAAACCACATAATTATTTGGAATAACCGTTTTTTCTTTCTCTTTGAGATCTTCTTAATGGTATTCCTCGTGATTCATTTGCATGATATCTATGTAGGTTAGTTTCTTTTTGAGGAGTTTCATCATTCAAATGTTGTTCAGCATTGTGAAAACGTTCTTCAACAGCTGGAACAATATTTGAAATGGTGTTCAATAAAGGAATATTTATGGGTAAAGAAATATCAACCTCGATTTTTTGTATGTCCACAACTTGTCGTTCATCACTCCCACTAACTTCACCATTTTTCAAGGAATCCAACATTACGAGTTTCAGCTATTATTGGATTATGGTTTGGACAGTAAAATCTATACACTTTGGATTTCTCAGGGTAACCAATAAAGTAACCACTAATCGTTCGAGAATCCAATTTCTTTTCATGTGAATTATAAATTCTTGCTTCCACTTGACAGTGCCAAACATGTATATGCCTTAAACTAGATTTCCTTTCGGTCCATAATTCAAAAGGAGTTTTTGAGACTGCCTTACTAGGAACCCTGTTTAATAAATACATGGTAGTTTTAAGTGCATACATCCACAAGGATTTGGGTAATGAGGAGTTGCTCATCATACTCCTAACCATATCCATTAATGTCTGGTTATGCCTTTCTGCCACACCATTTTGCTAAGGTGTGCATGGCATAATGTATTGTGCATATATGTCATGTTTTTCGAGGAACTTTGTAAATGGACCTGGACATTGTCATGTTTCATTATGTTTCCCATAATATTCACCACCTCTATCAGATCTTATGATTTTCACTTTCATGTATAATTGTTTTTCAACTTCATTCACGTATACTTCAAGAGCATTTATTGCCTTATATTTTTCATTAAGCAAGTAGACATATCCATAACATGAAAAATTGTCGATAAAAGTGATAAAATATTTTTCTCCACTGAAGGATGGAGCATCAAAAGGTCCACATATATCGATGTGTATAATTTCAAGAAGCTGGGCATTTCTTGTTGCACATTTCTTACTGTGTGTGGTTTGCTTTCCCTTAATGCAATCCACACATATGTCAAGATCAGTAAAATTTAGATTTGACAAAATCTCATTCTTTACTAATCTTTCTAACCTTTCTTTGGATGTATGATCCAAACTTCTATGCCACAAGTAACCAGAACTTTCATTGAGCATACTACGCTTAATTCCAACATTACTATGAACAGTAAATAAAGATTCAACAAAATTATGATCAAGTTCAGTTTATATAAACCATCAATAAGAGTACCAAAACCAACAAAATCATTATTCTTAAACAAATTGAAACAACCATGTCCAAACTTAACACCAAACCTAGAAACATCAAGTTTTGAAAGGAAAACTAAATTCCTAGACACTGAAGGTACATGGAGAGTCTCTAATAGGTTTAGATAACAACCAGTGTCTAAGACCAAACTATAAGTCCCTATGCCTTCAATCGGAACCTTCATGCGATTCCTCATGAATAAAAAATCCTTAGTTGGGTTTGTGGTTTGGATCGTAAGAAATCCCTGCATCATGTTGGATACATGAGTAGGAGCACCAGAATCATGCCACCAAGTGTTATAAGGAGCTTCAGTTAAGTTTGATTCGAAACATACAAAGGTATTAAGATTACTTTTCTTTTCGAACCAAGCCTTACGTTTCGGGCAATATTTTTGATAGTGCCCTACTTTCCTATAAAAGCAGCACCTATCTACCATTTGTTCTTTCTTATCAGCCTCAGAATCTTTAGTAAGTGCTTTCTTCTTCTTAAACTTATTGATCTTGACCTTAAGTCCTTTACTAGCTCTTTGACCCATGAAGTTAATGTAATGACTCCCTTGATTTTCAGTCTTGTAACCTCCTGAACAAGCATACTGGCCAATTCACTAATATTTCACTTGTCCTTAATAGTATTATAATTAATTTGAAAAGGCCCGTATTCAGGAGGCAATGAGTTTAGAACAAACTACACTAAGAATGGGTCATCCACCGTCATCCCCAAGGATTTTAGCCTTGCTGCATTATTTTTCATCCTAATAATGTGCTCTTGCATGCCTCTCGACCCATCAAACTTCATGGTCGCAAGTTGTGCCATGAGGGTACCAGCAAGTGACTTGTCTGCAGAACGAAAACATTATTCCACAAACTTATGGTATTCCCTTGCACTTTCTGTTTGTGGAATAGTGGTCTTAATGTTGCTGGCAATAGTCATTTGCAAAAACATAAGGCTCAATTTGTTAGACCGTTCCTATGCCTTATGGTGTAACTTTTCTTCTTCACTACTCAAATCCGTAATAGCAGCAAGTTCATCTTCCAATAGTGCTAAGTCAAGATCCAGCTTACCTAAGTGAAACTTGACTTGTTCGTACTATATAGAGAAGTTTAAACCATTAAATATGACAACAATGAAGCATGCGACTGAAGTGAAATAGCTACAAATAATACATAAATGCTCAAAATCAAAATACATTCACTTCATGGGTTGAGATATAACAATCAAGTATAAAATAGTTCTCCTTTTGGTAGATACTATGACATATTATCATTAAACATTAATTAAATATCAATATCAATATTTATCAGTAAATTAAATATTTCAAATCAAACATACATGTTATCTTTGAATATACAAAAATATATTTGACCAAAATAATAATTTACCTCAATCATGCTCACTATTCATAGAATAATGATTTATCTTTGGGCAAAAATCTAAAATTACATGACTAGTGAAAGTTTATTTATCTACTTAATTTTCACTAATAGGCATTTCATAATATTATACATAAATGACTTTTCGTTATGTATGTATTCATTCTAGTTTGGCCACTTTGGTGATTAACAAACTACATAAACATAAAATATGCATATAAACATAAGAGCTATTGCAATAATTATAGCAAAAATATAACATGATAATTTTGACATATTTGGAAAATTATTGAATCTACATACATCCTAAAAAGTAAACATATATATGAGAATAAATCACTTAAGAAATAACATAATTTTTCAGATTTAATTTCTTAACAAAAAAAAAAAGAAATCATGTAGGAAATAAATTTTAAAGGAAACATTCATGGAGAAATTAAGTGTTCAACAACTATGCTCTGATACCACATGTAAAACATGACTCATAAAATTGTCAAGTATTCTGACAATTAAACTTAATTAATATTTTTAGGATCTTGAATACATAATTATCACACTTAGAAAACGTACCTGATTGTGCGAAAGATGAAAAAGTCATGATTGAATCCCTGATCTCTATAAGTAACCTTGATTTCTCTTTTGTTACTCAAGATTTTATGATGGAAATTGAATGTGAGTGTGTGTGTGTGAGTAACCCTCAGAATAGGGAAAATAACAATTTAATATATCTCTATTTTTAATTTGAAACGTCCATCAAGTATCCAAATGAATTATTGAGATTTATTTATTATTAAAGGATAAATATTAATTTATTATTCAATAAATTAAATGATCATTATGTCAGTTATCTTAAAAGCATAACTGATCATTATTCCGTAAATATTGGACCATTATCTTACAATACATACATAAATTATAAAATCTAATAAAAATAACAAAACAAAAAAAAATCTGAATTGGGAATTTTGATTCAGCACTAAGTTTTTCACTTGTGAAATGTGAAAAAGTAATAATACTAGAAATAGACTCAAAACTTTATAAGCTCAACGCGTTCCTATAGTCAACACCAACAATATATAGTAGTAAGGCTAGGAGCAGTAGTATATAGTAGACTTGATCACGCCGTCCATGGAGAATGAAGAATTTTTTCTTTTTGCTTACCTTTAAGACAAATAAAAAACCATTCATTTATTTTATAAAAAAAATTATATACTAAAATTAAAGTCTTTGCAGTAAAATTTCAAATTTTACTTTAATTGATTTTTATAATTATTTTAAAAATTAATATTTAATAAATTTATAAGTTGAATTTCAATATTTATATTTTTTTTTTCGCAAGATGCGATATTTTTATACATAAAAAAATCTTTGTAATATACAGAATTTGACGAGGCTTCCATGACCAATGTTTGACAAGACTTTACGACATGTGATTATCAATTCGAATATAATAATAATAATAATATTAAAAAAAAAAAGAGCTTTTAAGTTTTTCCTATAAATTGAGCATTAATGGCTTTCCTTATTGATATTGATAATTGAGGTTTTAACAATGGCAACTTCAATTATCATGACCACTTCTCTTCTTCTTACTTCTTGTTTAGCTCTTCTGGGTTTTCTTGCAACTGCTGCTCAGGCAAGACCCTTACCAACAGGTAATAATAGAATTCATCCTAGTTTTCATCCATAAATATAATCATTAATATGATAAATACTCATTTTTTTTTCTCGATTTCTGCAGAAAATTCACCTAACAAGTTCATGGTGATCATAATGGGCAATAATATTGGGAGAAGTACTTCAACAGAATCTTCAATCAAAGGAAAGGTCGCTCCTTCGCCGCCATCGCCAAAATCTTCTCCACTAACTCAACAATTATCGACCAATTATCCGCCATCTCCAAAGCCTGAAACACTGATTTCATGTGCAGAAGGTAGTCCATGCAATAGTTTAATTTCTATGTTTACTAAGTTCGAAAAAACCCCAAAATCACCACCTTCTCCAAAGCCAGCACCGTCGAAACATCAAGGAACAAATGAGCAACCTATAAAACAAAGAGTAGCTCCAGATTTTCAGTTCAAATCCATGTTTACTAACTTCGGAAAGACCCCAAAATCGCCACCTTCTCCGAAGCCAGCGCCGTCGAAACATCAAGGAACAATCGAGCAGCCGATACAACAAAGGTCATCAACTCCAGATTTTCAGTTTAAATCCATGTTTACTGATTTTGGAAAGACCCCAAAATCACCACCATCTCCTAAGCCAGCACCATCAAAACATGAAGGAATAATCGAGCAGCCGATACAACAAAGATCATCAACTCCAGATTTTCAAATTGCTTCATTTTGAGCAGTTATTTTAATCCTTATTAGGTTTCTTAGAAGCAGATGACATGCTGATTCATTAGTTTCGTTCCTGTAAATTAAGATGTTTGTGACAATAGTTGTAGTCTTAACCCACGCAAGTGAGGTTCTCCATTTCCTGAATTTAATTAGTACTGTTCAATTAATGTATCATAATTAATTTTGGATATATAAAAAAAAAAAAAAAGAAATTTCTGCCAAAAATTAAATGACTCTCAAGATATAGTCTAAGTTATCTGGATTCGAGGTGAATGCCGAATACAATATGTGATCGATACGAGTATTTTTATTTTTTTTAAAAAGTTTTTATATATATATTTTTAAAGGATTATATCTCATACTTATATATTTTTTTTAAAAAATAAAAAGTCCGGATACATATTACATAGGATATAGTATAACATAAATATTATATTGATTAGAAGAAACCGAAGCACAAAAAATAGATAAATAGATAATAAATTGTACATGAACATGGGTTTAGCTCAAAATTATTAACTTTTCTTAAAGATGGATTCTTAACAAGACTATGATTCGATTCTTAGAATTTATAAATTTCTCTTCTTCAAATCTCTTTAAAATCTCTTTAAGCTTTAATCTCTTTTGTCTTTAAAAAGATCGTACATACATGAAGAATAACGTTATTTTTATAGCAAATTTAATCTCAACATAAAGTTAAAAATTCCTGCAAAATTATTAAACTTTTACAAATTAACCTTCATGAAGATTATATAAATATCTGAGGCTTCTCTTTTTAAAAAAGAAAAATCATATGAGATTAACAAAACACTAGATTATTTAGAACCATCTTAGGTTTTAATTTTACCACAAGTGAGTTTGTTTAGATCTGTCAATTCGTGTATTTTTACGTGTCATAATCGTGTTTAAAGTATTATATATTTATATAAATTTTGATACGTTAATAATTCGTGTTATATAATATTGACCCGTTTATATATTCATGCCGTATTCGTGTTACTTTTTCGTATCGTTTTATGTTTTAATTATTTTTTCGTATCGTATTCAAAATTGCTAGATCTAGTTCGTCCACCAATATCTTGATTTATTAGTTTGCAGGTTTGGTTTGTTTGTTTATTTATTTATTTATTCTATTTGATGTAGGTTAAAAGGTATTATAATTGTAATTTTTATTAATACATTTTATATATAAAAAAGTGGTTTTTATTTTTGGAAGTATACATTTATATATATATATATATTAATTACAATGTTGCTATCTGAATTCCATAAACTTTTTCGACGTTTTAAGTTCAGTGAACTTAGATTACTAAATACTAATTAATTTGAATTCAATTAAAAGTTGGGCATGAATTGATCTTGGGGTTCACAAAGCATACAATATTTATGTTCAAATATGACAGCTCTTACTTTATCAAGGCCACCCAGGACACCACGAGAAGCTTATTACGAATTGGTTGACTCAAATCAGGATCGGATAGTAAAAAATATATTCATCCAAAATTTGATTCGTCGGATCTAAAAGTCCATTTATTGTTATTAAAATTTTATTTTTATTAATATTTATATTTTTATAATTAAGTTTAAATTAAAATATTTTTATTGATTACATAATAATTTGAACCAAGTTGATTCAAATTTAAAATATTTTATTTTAAATTAACTCAATTCCAATTAAATCTATCGAATCAAACGGATAATCCGATTATTGGATAGATCTAATTATGACATAGATAACTAAATATGTTAGCTGGCTTAGGACGACTTTATTTAGGACCACTTTCTCATCAAACCCAAATGGGAAAACAAAACAATATGATTACCATTTAGATATGTAGACCACCATGAAAAATTAATCATTGCCATGATCAAAAATAGAATAGAATAGCTAGTAGAGAATTAAAATAATATATATATATATATATATTTCATGGACAACTTCCACTTTGTATTAATGTTATCTTAATAATATTTAGTAGCTGGTGAAAATTGAGAACTTTTTTTTTTATTTTTTTTATAGGATTTTGATACTTTTTTAAGCTTATTGAATATGTAAAAGTTTCACAAATTTTAAGTATATATATATATATATATTAACCAGTGCCTAATGACATTAGTTAAGATGATATATATAGAAAGAAAAATGTAATTAATACATAATTTTTTCTTAATTCAATAAAAAAATGTATTAAATGCAAAAAGAATTTCTAAAATAGTAAATAAATAATCCTTATCCTAACAAACCAAACGTTGAATTTAACAATATAATTGTATTTATCGTGCACATAAAATTTCAATTATCGAATAAGGGTTTTGATCTTTCTATGAATATGCTAAACTTACATTATAGACTTGCTTATGGGTGCCGCAGCCCAGTTTTTTTTATTTTTTCTTACCCAGGCCCGAATTTACTGTTCACAATATTAAAAATATATATATTTTTATAATTAAATTTAAAAAAATATTATTTTTTTATTGTGTGAACAGTGACCTTGGCCGAGCCGGCCCGAATCATTAAAAAATCTATCCGAACCCGATCCAATAAAGATCGGATCGGCCGGGTTGCCGGGCCCTTGAGCAGGTCTACTTACATATTTAGAATATGGTATTAGATGGGGTTGAGCCACACCAGCAGTGTTGTATCCAATTTTTAATTAATTGTTAATGTGGGCATGCCTAAATTAGCAGGAATTTATTAACATGATTATCATTTTTACTAATTGAAAACAAAATAAAGACAAAACTTATAGGAACAGAACATTACAATACAATACAAACAAAAAACAATTGTTGTAATAATATATATCAAAGTAACAAACACATCCTATAAATAAATATAATAAGGTTGTTAAAATGTCAGAAAAGCAATTTGGACTATAGTTGTTTTGCCAAAAAAATTTAACAAAATAATATTTTTAATATTCGTCAATCATCAACGTTATAAAATTATAATTAAGTAAAATGGTAATTAATTAACAGTACTGTCTGCCTTTTAATTAAGCTAAAACAGAAGATAAGAAGGCTTTTTTCTAATATGCTCATAATTAGACTTGTCCATGGTCGGCGGACCGCGGTCAAATTTATTTTTATTTTTTTTATTTAAGTTTAGATTGATTCGAAAATTTATTTTTCTGTTCACAAAATATTGAAAAATTATTTTTATTTTTATATTAATATTTATATATTTTATAATTAAATTTAAATAAAAAAAATATTTTTTTAATAAATAGTATTCGAGTTGGACTGGTCCGAATTATTAAAATCCTTATCCAAATCCGGTCCAATTTTGACCGGGCCTATCAAGCTTGACGGATAAATCGACCCTTGAACAGACCTTCTCGGAATTAATATTTGTATACTATTAATTATATTTTCTTCAGTGAAAACATGAGATTACTCAAGTCGATTTTTTTTTTTTTTTTTAAGTTGAAGCCTTTGAAGAGACTTTTTTTTCCTATTAAAACAGGCATCAATGGAGGAATACCTAACGCTTATGTTTGAAATTAACTTTGAAGTGAAGAATCTGTGGGTTAGACCTATTTCAGTCGTCCTGTTGGCCAACCTTAACTTGGAATCTGTATTTCAATACAAAGAAACCCTTACAACTTGTAAAAGAAATTGTGACCATAACTTCCTAAATTTTGGCGTCTACAATCTTCAAAGTCTAGCATAGCTTGCCAATATTTTTCAAAAGAGGATCAATGATTAGAGTTGTTCATAAGGGCCGAGTCGGGTCCAAACCCAAATAATTTTTTTATTCAATTTCAATTAGAGATGGATTGGACTTGAAAGTTTGTTTTACTATTTAATATATATTAAAATATTATTTTTATATTAATATTTATATATTTTTCAATTAAATTTAAATATATATTTTTTATTTAAACAGTAATCCAAACTAGCTTGACCTAGCTTGGATTACTAAAAACCTATCTTAAGCTCGACTCAATTCGGGTCGATCTGTTCATAGACCGGATCGGACCATGATTCAATTTTTTTTTTTTTTTTTGAGATTTCTTATCCAAGCTCGGTCTGAGCCGGGTTCATGCTGGCTCGAAAGCCCGTTTTACTATTTAAAAAAATATTAAAAACTATTTTTATATTAATTTTTATATATTTTTATAATTAAAAAATATTTTTTTATTAATAAACAGTAATTCGAGCTGGCCCGAATTAAAATTTTTTATGTCCAAACTCGATCTAATACAGGTCAGACTTGTCAAGTCGAACGGGTAGTCCGATCCTTGAACAAGTCTAATAAGTAGGTATACAAATGCATATGAAACAAGAAAGTTTAATTTTAAAAAATAAACATAATTAAGATTTAGGAATTGGCGAAGGCAAAGTTGATTATTTTAAACTGAAAGTTTCACATTAATAAACAAATTAATTAGTACTTTTAAATTAATTAATTAATTAATACTTTAAATTTAATTGCAACCAAGTTGGTAGATAAGATAACAGCCAAACTGTGTTTAGCTGCAAAAATTATTCTTTACGGGCTGAGAGAGACCTGAGAATTAATCAAGAATTATTCTGTCTGATTTTTCAACTCTACATGTTGGCCAAACTCAAAGTCAATTACTTGAAAAGGCTTATTTGATTACTGTCAAAAGGATTGTTTTATATTTCAAAAGCATTATGAATGTCCTTGTCTTATTTAAATAACATAGGAAGTCTTAAATTAATGAAATTCACTAATTATGATGGTATCTTTGATAAAAATGTAAGCAAAACTTAGTATTAATTAGTATATGCTTTCACAAAAATTCTCAGAAAAGAAATATTACTTTGCAATTTGCATCAATTAAAATTTTAACAAACTAAATTATTATAAAACTTAAAAATTCTCACAAAAAGGATCCAATATTGCAAAGAAATAAAGTGGTGTACCCACTTCAAAAGTAACAAAGACAAAAACAAATATGATTGACTATAGACTTGATAATATTGATTAGATAAGATTACATGACATGAAAAATAATTAAAACATGATACGATACGAATACACGAACATGTTAAAATCTACATAACACAAATTATTAACACGTCAAAATTTATACAAATATAAAACATCTTAAACATGATTATGACATAATAAAATACACGAATATGATATAGATACACAAATTACTAAATCTAATTGATTACATGTTACATAGGAATCAACAAAGAAAATCCTTAAACCATATATATATATATATATATATATAGAGAGGAGGGATCCACTTATATTAGTATAAAATTAAATTAGTTTTTTTTTTTTTTTTACTTTTTATACGATTTATATTTGTTTAATCATACTTTTGTATTTTATTTTATTTTTTTCTCAGTCAAATCAGAAATTTCATTAATAAACCAAATAGGTTACGAAATAAAGGAACCTTGTCAGAGAAGGTTACAAGCTACAAACAAGTGCACAATACTGAAGCAACACCAAAAAATAACAAAGACTCCATAGTATTACGGCCCTACCACCAAGCATAACAATCTCAGTTCCATCCACACCTGAAAAGACTCTTAAGAGACCCCACATCCTTTTCGGCCTGACTTAATTCTAACAGAGTCATAAACATTGAACTTCAAGCTTCAGCAGCAAATCAAACAGGGATCCCAGATAAAGAAAACTTCTCTCCATCAGCTATTCTAGATGAAATAAAACATCGCATATTATCCCTGATGCAGGAAAACTAACAGAGTCACATTCAAATGCAGGAAATTTGCTCTCAATTTCTTCTTTTCCTAAATCCCACACATAGGATTGAATCATCACACTAATCAAGGTCTTTGGACATTCATTATCCTTTAATCCAAATAAAGCTCTTAACAACTCTTTGACATAAAATCTGAAAATGCAGCGGGCACTCCATTGATGATAAGAATATCTTCAACTCCTTCACCCTCTGATAAACTTGTTCTTTTTGCCTAAAAGCGATTGTTAAATACCCCTACAATACTCTGATTCCTTCTATTTCACTTCAAAGCTGCAGTAATTCCCATCATATTATTTTCTTATCAACCCGACTACACGAAGCATGAATAATATCGAAACTACACTCAGAATCATGAGAATCCAACTCCCATTGATCAAATGGAACCATCATTCACCCATAGTACTATAGGCGGGAAAAAATAAGCGGGAAAAAACACCTGAGAAACCTCATTTTCAAAACATAAGGTAATCCTCTGAAATTCCTAGATAACACTAATTATAAAACCCACCCCAAACCTCAAATAACACGATCTTAACAAATACAATTAAGCAACCTCAAAACAGGTTACACAAGAAACACCAGCTAGAACCTCCATGAAATCGTGATTCATCAAATCTCCTTCCCTCACCTCAATCGATCCATTAAAGACAAAGCACGAAAGCAAAATTCCAAAACCCACCAGTCCATCCTTTATGTTCTATTACAACCATTAAATATATATCGAAAAAAATAATATTCTCGATTGATATGATAGAGATATCGGATCGATTCGAAATTTTACATGCACGACGAGTACCATTATATTGTTAAATCCAACGGTTGGTTTATTAAAATATAAATCGTATAAAAAGTTACAGAATTATATAAAACTAATTTAATTTTACACTAATATAAATGAATTCCTCTTTATATATATATATATATATATATATATATATATATATATATAACCCTAATTATCATTACAGCTGTTGCTTGAATCCTATAACTTTCTAGCACAGTTGACATCAATCAGTATGGGAATATTGTATTTTGTAGGATGGTTAACCCGTTTTATAGATTTCGTATCGATGGTTTTAATGAGTGAATTTTTTTTTTTTTTTGAAAAAATGAAATGGGTTAGAGCTGGATGAATGTTTTGATTCAAAAGGCAAGATGAGATAATTCTGGTATGTTTGCTTTACCTTAAGTTGGATCTATCGAATTAAACAAATAATTCGACCCTTAAACAGATCAAATAGAGAGAAGCTGTGGCTTCATTTTACTTGGCTAGAACGTGGGCAGTGAGATTTCATGATTTTGAAAAGAGTAGTTATCAGTATATATATATATATATATATATATTTATATAACATTATTCATTTGATGGTATATAAAAGATAATACTTTTTTTTTGTTTATGTTTGAGCTTTTTTTTAGTAGAATGGTTGTAAATTAGCATAATCTTTTATGATTATTTAATTTAAACTCTTTTTTGTGATTATAAACATTTGCATGAAAAAACTATTTGTAAATATTCATTGAATAAAAAATCGGACCGGTTGAACCGAGAATTGATGGTCTGTTTGATTCGACGGGTATAATAAAATCAGATTTTAATTGAACCGGTTCAATAAGTTAAAAACCAGTAATAACCTGGATTGAACCGGTTATATATATTATAATTTTTTTTCAAAATTTTATTTATAATTAATGAGATTTGAACCTTTAATCTCTTAGTTCAATAATAAAGATCATATAATTAAATCAAATGCATATTTTTATTAATTATTAACTATATTTATAAAAAAAATTATATCAAATCGACCGATCGAACCAGTTATATCGAAAATAAAAAATCTGATCGATTCGACCATTAATCTATTTTTTTAACCTTGTATAAATTAATTGTGTCTTAAATCAATCAAAATATTTTAACTGCATCGTGGGATGTGCAATTACTGCCACTCCCCCTCGCCCTCGCCCTCATATCTAATATTTACGTCGCTTGTAGACTAGATAACGTATGTTGAAAGCCAAGTTTACCAATGATGCACTGAAAGTAGTAAACATGCTTAGGAGTGCAAGACCTAAGATTTTTTTTTATAGGAGCTAGAAAATCTATTACTTAGACTTGGTTTGTGTATCTGGGTCGTAATTTTATATATTTTTTGTCATAATTATGTTTAAGGTATTATATAATTTATATAAATTTTGATACGTTATAATTTATATTATATAGATTTTAACGCGTTCGTATATTCATAGTATTTTTTTCATATCGTGTTTATATCGTATATTATCTGATTAATTTAATATATTCTTGTATTTCAAGAAAGACAAAAACCATGCACATCTTCCATTCATATGCAAACAAAAAAAGCTAGAGGGTTTTTTCCTTTCCTCAACTCCTCCACTTCCAGATCTATAAAAAAAAAAAAAAGTTTGCTACTCACTCAAACACCAGCTTTCTTCTCTTTCCTTTTCCTTTCCTCAACTCCTCCACTTCCAGATCTCTGCCACTTTTATTGTACTACCAACATTTTGAGTCAACTCCCCATTGATGACTCCATAACCAGTTTTTGTATTTGGAAAGTGGAAATTGCATTAAAATTTGGTACTTTAGCTGACCCCCCAAAACCGCTTTCCATTTTCATTCTAGCTTTTTGTATCAAAGTCCTTTTTGTTTAAGGTGGACAGAAGCCAGAGAAAAAACACAGAATATCCCATCAAAGACGTCGTCTCAGCAAAGAGCCAAAGAAGAGACTCGCTCGATCGCTAGGGGTGGGAGTGGGACTCTCTCTGTCTGATGAGATTTTCTTCATCCAAAGTAGAAGTAAAATAGAGAAGAGGAGATCGAGCCAAATCTCTACTACTTTCTTCTTCTTCTTTTTTGGCGTCGCTAGAAAATCTGAACACCAAAGCCCAGATCCTGTCTTCTTCGCTAATCTCAGATTCCAGCGCCACCACCCCAGCAGCTCCTTAGTCGAAACCAGAGATCACAGGAGCTGAATCTGCCATGGTTTCAGCTTTTTGAATCTCTCACGAAGGGTGTCGGTGGGCAGCTTTGAATGATTGGTATTTTGTGATCACTCGAAGTTGGCGTTTTGCACTCTTCTTCTTCTTCAACATCTTCCCACGAAGAAAACCAGAGCCACCAGATCCACCAGACCCACGACTATATCCACCAGATCCACCACCACCCCTCCATAGAAAACCAAAAACAAGTCTTCACGACCAGATCCACCCCCTCCATTTCCATCACCACCACCGTATCCACCCCCTCCATCTCCTTCCTCCTCCACCGTATCCACCTCCACCATAATCACCAGATCCAGGGTCAGCCGTGTTTTTGTTTTTTTTTTTTTTTTTTTTTTTTTTTTTTTTTTCAGATCCTGTTGAAAGCAGACCCACGACGGCCTTTTCGCACCTGCGGCACAAATGACGGTGGCAATGGCGGTGGAGCTTTAAACTGTGAGCAATACTGCGACCTTGAGAGAAATGCAAATTCACAATTTTTTGATTTGGAAGATTGGGGAAAAAGCTCTCAACTCATAATAGATTGGGAATGAACCTATGATGACTCCATTGGAGAAGACAGCTAATCAAAGATTGGAAGGTGAGGACTCCCAGCAAAGAAGCTTTAAACACGTTGTTACTGGAAATTATCCCTCCATTACAGCTGGAATGGATCGTGGTAAATTGGTGGAACGATCAAGGGAGATTGGAGCAGAACCAAGAACAGAGTCAGTTGTATCTAACTCTGCTGACGTGGCAGCTCCTGATTGGAGGAAATTGTTTGCTGCAGCTGAAAATCAAACTTTGAGATTCTTTCCTCCGCTGAAGATGGATGGGAAAGTTACTGTAAAACCACCAGATGAAGTATTTGAAGAAGGAATTCTTCAATGGAAGAACTCACTGATTGCGCAATTTATAGGGAAACCTCCAAATTTCAGTTTATTCAATAAGCTGGCTAATATGCTATGGGGAAAGGATGGAGATCTCCAAATTAAGCCAGTAGGAAGGAATCTTTATGTTCTTCAGTTCTATAATGTAGAGACAAGGGATTGGGTGCTTGAACATGGACCTTGGCACATCCAAAACAGCCCAATCATCTTGAGGAAATGGGAACCAGACCTGAACACCTTAGAATTCAACATGGAAAAGCTTCCTATCTGGATTCATCTGAGCAATGTCCCATTGGAATTATTCACAATGAGAGGTCTGAGCTATATAGCTAGCGCCATTGGCACCCCTCTCTATATGGACAAAATAACTGCAAACAAGCAAAGGTTAGCATATGCTAAAGTTTGTGTTGAGATAGACGTGGCTCAAGAATTGCCCAATTCGATTGCAGTGGAGCTCAGAAATGGCTCAGTGATCCCTATCACAGTTGAGGCACCATGGATGCCTCAGAAGTGTATTCACTGTGGTATTTTTGGTCACAATAACAAAAGTTGTCCTCGCCTGCCAAAGGAAATTCCAACCAAAAAATGGATTCCTAAGCAGAAGGATCAGAATGAGCAGACAGAGTTGAGGATTCCTGATGAGCAGACGATTCCAAGGATCTCTGAAAAGCAGATAGAATTACCTGCTCAGGTCATCATAGAGCAATTGGAAAGGCCAGTTCCATCTGGGACAGAACGAGGATCCACCTCAGCCACAGGAGCTATGGGCTCAGACAACAGATTTGCAATATTGGAATCTGTTCCTGAAAAAGAGGAGGATAATGGTAACACAGAGTCACTTATGGAGGATAGGACTGTAAGCCTCTCTCATCAGGTTGTTTTTTCAGAAGAAACAAGAAAGCCTAGGGCTGCTGCTGCAGGAGTGGCAGATCTGATGAAGAACTTGAAGAGAAGGAAGGGGCCTATTGACAAAGGAAAGGCTCGAGGTAAGGCTTCTGCCTTGGGGAGTCACTCTCCAACTCTTCATTAATGAACTTCCTTGTTTGGAATGTTAGAGGACTCAATTGTCCTCTAAGGCAGAAACAGGTAGTCAGTAGAATTTCTAAGTTGCAGATTGATATTGTCTGTCTTATTGAGACTAGAGTAAAGTTACCTAAAGTGCAGAAGATTGTTGACATGCATTTTAAGGGATGGAACCTCCATCATAACTACTCTGAAGCTTCAAATGGAAGAATTTGGATCCTTAGTAAGGTTCACCTGGATGTAGATATGAAGGACTCAACAGAACAGTCCATCACATGCCAGATTAAACTGAACTCTCTGAGGTTTTATTTGACTGCCATTTATGGAAGTAATGAAGGAAGCAGACGGAAATTGCTTTGGTCACACTTGCATTCCCTCAGTGGAACTACTCAAGGTGCGCCATGGATTTTGGCAGGAGATTATAATGTGGTAGCTCATCCATCAGAAAGCTCATGCTTTAATGGATCCCAACACAGTACCTCAGATATGAAAGATTTCCAACTTTGCATTGAACAGAATGCATTGATGGATCACCAATTTGTTGGTCCAATCTTTACCTGGTCAAATCATCAAGAGAACCATCTTGCCAAGAAGCTTGATAGGGTCATGATCAATGATCAATGGCTCCTCTCTTTCCCACACTCCTATGTGGAATTTATTGCACCTGAAACCTCTGATCACTGTGCTGCACTAATCAAAACCAGCTTGGAAAATCACTCCCCTCCCAAACCATTCAAGTTTTTCAATTACTGGACTAGGGATGCAGAGTTCATGGATATAGTTGAGAGCTCATGGCAGGAACCTACCAGAGGTGATCCTATGTCCAATTTGCATATCAAATTGAAGAGAGTGAAGCAGAAGCTAAAGAATTTCAATTTCAAGAAGTATGGAGCTATTACTGAGAAGGTACAAGCCAAAAGAAGGGAATTAGCAGAAGTGCAGCTCCAACTACTAAGGAAGCCTGCAGATGTTGAACTGGCAGCAAAGAAAGATATCCTTTCCAGGGATTTTAATAATCTTCTCAAAGATGAGGAAAGCTTTTACAAGCAGAAATCCAGAATTCAATGGCTAAAAGAAGGAGACCAAAATACAGGTTTCTTCCATAGGATGGTGAGGGCAAAGTTGAGCAAAAATACCATACATTCTTTGACGGATGCACAAGGAAACAGACTTGAAAACTTTGATCAGATTGCTACAGAAGCTGTCTCTTACTTCCAGAACTTGTTGGGATCCAAAGACCATATGGTCAAGGGCTGTAATCAGGATTTGCTTGCTGAACTTCTTCAGACTTCCATCACTGAAGAGCACCAAGCTGAACTGGTTAAAAGGGTAACTCCTGCAGAGATAAAAGAAGCAATGTTTTCGATTCATAGTGACAAGAGTCCAGGGCCAGATGGATTCACAGCTCACTTCTTCAAAACAGCTTGGCAAGTTGTTGGTGAGGATGTCACAGAGGCTGCAATGTTCTTTTTCAGGACAGGAGTGATGCACAGAGCCTTCAATTCAACTAGTGTAGCTCTCATTCCAAAATGCCCTAATCCAAGCACAATGAGAGATTTCAGACCAATTTCCTGTTGCACAGTTTTTTACAAATGCATCAGCAAGATTCTGACTAACAGACTCAAGAGCAGTCTTCCATTGGTGATCTGTCCCAATCAGAGTGCCTTCATTCCAGGCAGGAGTATCACAGACAATATCCTGCTTGCTCAAGAGTTAGTCAGAGGCTATGGTAGGAATACTCTGTCCCCAAGATGTGCCATAAAAGTGGATTTGCAGAAGGCATTTGATACTATCAGCTGGGAATTCATCTCTGCAGTCTTGAAGGCAATGCGGGTCCCTCAGCAGTTCCTAGATTGGATTGAAAGTTGCCTATCCACCAGCTACTTCTCTATATCTGTTAATGGAGGACTTATGGGCTTCTTTAAGGGGGCAAGAGGAGTCAGGCAAGGTGATCCCCTTTCCCCCTACCTCTTTGTGATTGCTATCAATGTCCTGTCCAAGTTGCTGGACTCAGCAGCACAGTATGGGGTCTTCTCTTATCATCCAAAGTGCAAAAAGCTTCATTTAACTCACCTGAGTTTTGCTGATGATCTGCTAATCTTTGCCAAGGGCAATCTTGATTCAGTAAAGGGTATTCAGCTAGTGCTAAGTCAATTCTACACCTACTCAGGGCTCCAACTTAATAGCACCAAAAGTGAGTTCTTCTCCTCAGGAATTGACAGAGAAGAATTAAGGCTCATCAGAGAGTCCACAGGGTTCAAAATAGGCACACTGCCTGTCAGATACCTGGGGGTACCATTAGTCACTAGAAGATTAACCATGACAGACTGTGAGCCACTTTTGGAGAAGGTGACAGCAAGGGTTAGAGGATGGGCAACAAAGTTCTTGTCTTATGCTGGAAGGCTTCAGCTTATCCAATCAGTTCTGTTTCACCTGCAGAACTTCTGGTGCAGACATTTTGTTCTGCCCAAGCAGTGCATAAGGAAGTTGATGCAGCTATGTTCAAGCTTCTTATGGAAAGGAAAGGAAGGCCAAGCTAAGGGAGCTAAAGTTAGCTGGAAGTCTATTTGCCTGCCAAAATCAGAAGGCGGACTTGGTGTAAAGGACACTGTCACTTGGAATCAGGCATGTATTCTAAGGAATTTTTGGGCTGTATTGATTGAAACAGGCTCTCTATGGATAGCCTGGATCAAGACTTATGTGTTGAAGGATAGAGATCCATGGCACATCTCTATCCAGAGTGGGAGCAGTTGGAATTGGAGGAAGATCATGCAATTGAGAGAGGTGGCTGCCAGAATAGTTCTCACAACTACTGATGGAAGCTGCAAATGGCCTTTCCCTGAGGGAAAGTACCAAGTGTCAGCAGTGTGGAACAAGATCAGACCTTCAGCTGGGAAAGTGGCTTGGTATAAGTTGGTATGGTGTAATTTTAATATTCCTAGGCATTCTATGCTCTCCTGGATGGCAATCCTAAATAGATTGGACACAAAGGATAGACTTATCTCCTGGGGAATGACAGTGGATGATAAATGTTTGCTGTGCAAACAAGAGAGGGAAACCAGGGATCATCTATTCTTCACTTGCTCCTACTCGAAACAGATATGGCAGAGAGTGATGGTACTTTGTAGGTTAAAAAGGCAGGTTGCATGTTGGAATGTAGAGCTTCAATGGGCCTCTGTCAACCTCAGAGGTAAAGCTCTAATCACAACGATATTGAGGTTAGCTTGGAACGCAGTTATCTACCTAGTTTGGAAGGAAAGAAACAATCGTTTGTTCAACTCAACTGAGCAAAAGGAGGAGCACCTCACTGAGCAAGTGAGAGACATGATCTCGACCAGGTTAAGTGATCTTAGGAAGATTAAAAGAGATTCAGTTAATACGTTTTTATGTAATTCTTGGAGGTTAAATGCAGACATGTTTGTCTAATGGCATTGGTTTTCTGATTTATTTAGCTAGGCTAAGCTAGCTTTGTAACATGTAGCAGCACTGCTGCTTTCTTGGATAAATGAAAATCTACTTATCCAAAAAAAAAAAAAAAAAGCTAGAGGGAGTTTTGTAAAACCATCTCTTATCCACTGATTTTGCTAGTAAATTTGTTGCATTTTGACAATTAATTAATGAACTAAACATCTGTCAAATATTTAACATATATAATTCAATAATTACCATGCTAAGTCTCTATGAATTATATGAATATTTCAAAAGTGTATTTATATATTAAGTCTATTTGAAAACTATTTAGTCAACCATTGCTCTTATTTAATAACTAGTTAACAATTTTTAAGTAGTGGGAGCTTTTTATACCCAACTTCTTTTCTATTAGAGCTTCTAATAATAGAATTCTATGCAAGTTCAAATCAAATTGACAAAACACCACAAAAAGATAACCAAAAAGCTTGATATATATGTATATATATATATATATATATATATATATATATATCTTGAAATACCTAAGTACCAAAAACTTGAAAAATCTCCTTTGTTGTCAAGATTCAACTTCCAAGAGACCGAACCTGAAAACATTTATTAATATTTGTCAGAGAAAAATTCTTAAGTTTAAGGTTTAGTCCTCCACTCTTATACACCAAAATAAAGTAATAAAAAATAATTTAGTTATGTATAGACTTATTATAACTTACCTAAGAGCATTAGTTGCAATATTTCCTTCCTCCACTTCTTCGAATTTTCCCTCCAGTGTATTTTTGTTGACCTCTCTTGATCATCCTAACGAATCACCATGGTTTTCCACTAGTGAATACGATGTATCCCATACTCAATCCAAATACCAACCCACATTCATAACCCATCAACATAGCAAATTTCCAAGTAAATGCTTTTCTAAAACATTTTTTTTTTCTAAGTTGGCTCCAATTTCCCATCATTATTGCAACTCTTTGACATCGGAAATCCACATAAACCCAAGTTCCCATTGTAAGAATCATTTGTGAAAGTATCAAACTGATTGCCTCGAGGAATAGGTCCAACAAGATAATTATGAGAAAGGTTTAGTACCTCCAAGAATATGAGATTTTTAAACTGTGCTGGAATTCTTCCTTCGAGTTTGTTCGATGAGAGATCTAATGATTCAAGCTCTGATAAATCACCTAAAGAGGATAGGATAGGACCTGTTAAACTATTGTGAGAGAGGTTGAGAACTATAAGTGAATGAAGTTCACCAAGTTCTTTAGGAATTTCTTCGAAGAATTGATTTTTCGAAAAATCAATTGCCATCCAAATGGTTAATAGTGCCTGAAACTCTGTTACAAATGATACATCTTGAGTATAATACACCAATTGATCAGTCCATGTCTCGATCATGTACTCTGGTTTAACTTTCTTTTCATATTCTTCCCTTATGGTATGCAAATTTTCAAAAAATTTCGTAGGTAAGTAGCCACTGAAGTTATTGTGAGAAAGATCAATGACGTGCAAACGAGTGAAGCGAAATGTAACTTCGGAGTTATCTACATAACCATAGAAACTATTCGATCTCAAGATAAGAACTTGTAGCTGATCCAAATTTCCTAACCAATTTGGAAAAATGTCATTTAAATTGTTGTTCCCAACATCTAGAAGGTTCAAATCTTTGCAATTACCCAAAGATCGTGGTAGTGACCCTTCTACTTGGTTGTTGTCCATGTGAAAACTTTTTAACATGCAACCTTTAGCAAAAGTTTTTGGTATTTTACCATGAAAATTATTCTTTTGTATATAAATGTGTAAAAGAGAGGAACTCAAGTTTCCAATACACTCCGGAATTGTTCCACCCAAATTATTCTTATTCAAATAGAGACCTTTAAGGGAACTCAAATTGCATATTGAGGAAGGGATTTCTTCAACTAAGTTATTCTTTGAAACACAGAGCCACTTCAATGAAGGTGGTGGAGTTGGAATTCGTCCTTGGAGAAAATTTTAATAGAGCTAGAATTAGGAGTTTGAAGATTCTTTGAAATAAAAAAAAAATGAATTTTTTTGTTGTTGATGTAACACATGCATGATGTCAACCAAGAAAAATGTAGGTTTATTTACTCCACAGCCACAGCATCTGGCCATTTCTAAGTGCATGAGCATGATTAGTATTTATATGATCACGATCATAAGTTGAATTAGAAACTAGTAATGTTACACAATAATATTCAAGCACAAACTATGAAAGAATAATTACTCTATCTGTACATTTGTCCCGAACAATTTGTTTCTATATGATTTTCACAAAAATTTAGAATTTTTTTTGACTTTATTGTATTTTATTATAAAGTTTTATTTTTCTATAAAACCGGTGTATCATATTTATAATTTTAAAAGGTAAAAAAATGAATAATGTTTTTGGAATACAACAGAAATAAAACAAATGTTTAGATGCTCAAAAAAAAAAAAGGAAAAAAGAAGATATATAATGTTAAGACATAAAAAAATTAAAAATGGGGCGAAGAAAGTATTTTTACTATTTTCTTTTCTAAGTCAAATTTTACTTCGATTCTATTCCAACAAAAGAAACTTTTAGTAAGAATGTAATCTAACAAAAGAAAACCATCCATTCAGAAATGGTTATTTTTTTCTAAGATAAAATAAGCATCTATTTTATTTTATATTTATCTTTTTTTAACAAGTAATTGTATTTCTTTTTATAATACTTGTGACAAAACGGGTTCTTTCATGGTTTTTAATCTTCTTTCCTTCTAATTTTGCATGGTATTTTACGAAATCCTTGTTATTAAAAGCAAAGTGTTGAACTAATTGTATTGAATGTTCATGGAAAATGGTCAGTGTCATAACGTGCAAATTCAAAAATTTGACCACTAGACACAAATATGGAGTCATCATTAATCTTTCTTATTAGGTGTGATTAGCCACTTAAATAAATCTATCAAATTTAATGAAATCCTAAGCTTCATGAATGCTCTTAAAAAGGATAGCTCATAGTCTACTTTACTAGAACTAAGTTCAGGAATACGGTTACGTGTGAGGAAGGATTAGTCCCCCACAACGCCTATCCAATGGATAGTACCTAATTAATCAAATGTTACCCTAAATTGGTTTTTATTTAATTATATTTATTTTTATTTAAATATTTTAATGTTGGAAATTTTTTAGAATCTTTTCCATTATTCGGGAATAATTCTAAAATTTCATCTTACCTCAAGAGTTTTCAATGAAAATCATTCATTTTTATAAAGAGGCTCCATCGTCAAAATTATGTAAATTTGATATATCTAAGATTAAATGTTCTAATAGTATTGATTGCCTTTGAACTAAATGATTCAATCTCAACATGTCTCCAAACTCCCCTTTTAAAAAAAATTTGTTATAATAAAAGGTGGTGTTACTTTGTTTTTTCATGAATTTCCAAAGTTAATGTCAAAAGTATTTTTGTTTTCATATATAGATCTCTCTCATTCAATGACTAACTTATCCTGTCACCAAGGGTCGGTCTTCTCTCTAGTATTTGTTTTATCGTGCATCGCACGTGAATACTTATTATTTTATTTATTTTTGAATATATAATTATATATTTTATAAATAAATAAAATTAATAAGTGTATATTAATCAAAAATTTGTATTAACATACAAAATTTGTTTCATGTTCAAATTATAGCAAATTAATATAAAAATTAATATTTTTAATGTTAACGTAAATTTAAAATTACGAATATAAAATAAATTCAAAATAAACTTTAACTCTTTTTATTTATCAAATAAATTCATTTACGTTTTAAAATTAATAAAAAATAGAATTCTCAAAATAAAATAATTCAATGTAAATTTTAATTATTTTTTATTTATTATCAAATAAATTTATTTAAAGAAAGTCTTTTAATTAAATTAAAATTCCTACTTACAAATTGGATAAATCTTCTTAATAATAATAAAAATATTTATAATGGCAATTTAGAAATATAGTGAACAAAAATGACTATTTTCATCGGTTTAAAAGATTATTCACATCCATACTTTTATATATATTAGTATTTGTTGTCACATATGTCATACGTAAATAGTTTTATTTATTTTGAAATATAAGTTGTATATTTTAAAAATAATTAAAATTAATAAATGCATTAACATGTAAAGATTGTTCAATGTTCAAATTATATAAATTTATTATTTTTAATTTTAATATAAAATTAAAATTTATGATAATAAAGAAAGCTAATGTAAGTTTTAACTCTCTTTTTTATCAAATAAATTTATTTACATTTTAAGGTTAATTAAAAATTAAAACTCTGAAAATAAAGTAATCTTATATATATATATATATATATATATATATATATATATAACTCCAATATTTTGTAATAAATGTCAATTTTTTTAAATAAATTCTAAATTCATATCTCCTAATATTATTACATAAAAGACAATAGTCTTTTGGTTGCCTAACATTTACATGGATTATTAATTTTTGATTTTCTTGTATTCATGTTCTTCATAACCATTATTTGTTAAAATTTATTGAAACCTTTAGTTTTCTAACATTTATGCTTTTTTACTTTTAATTTCTTATGACTTGTGATTTTTCATTGAGGGGTGAGGGACTATATAAGTGCATTTCACGTCTGTATTATATTTTCTTTCTCCTAATTCTTATTTTTCATATTACTAATTTTGAGGCTGTTTTTCTTTCCTTTTATTGTGTTTGCGTTTTTTTAATTTTAAAATGTTTTAATCATGATTTGTGATTTTAATATTTGAAGTTTGTTTATTAGCCATTTGGTGTATTTTTCTAGTGTTTGCATTTTTATAGATTTTTTTTTTTGTCATCATCCATGATTTTTTATATCAAGTTTGTCTCTTAGTCAATTGGAATATGTTATAATTGATTAATTGAATTTTGAAGAGATGATTGGAGGACAAAGATTTGTTTTTTGTCGATTGTGGGATCTTTATAATTATAAGACTAAATGTGTTAGCACATAAATGATATTGGTTGATGAAAAGATATGTTAATAAATCTTATTTCTGTTATATTTTTGTTTATTTTTTATTCATTTTATTGTTTTTTTGCCTTAGTAAGGATTTTATATTCATACTGTTTTTTGGAGTCGTAATGAATATGGATTGAAGAATAAGATTCATGAAGAAGGTTTATATTATATTAAAAACTTATATGTTGTAAATATTTTGTAATTAATGCCAATTTTTTTTTTTACATAAATTCTAAATCTATACCTCGTAATTTTATTACATAAAACACAATAGATTTTTAGTTCCCTAGCATTTATATGGATTCTTGACTTTTGATTTTGTTTTGTATTCATGTTCTTTAAAAATGTTATTTGTTAAAATTTATTGAAACCTTTAACTTTCTAACATTTATGTTATTGACTTTTAGGATGTGTTTGGATGAGGGATTTCATAGAGAGAATTCATTTGTAGAGAGACTTTCAAAATTCTAAAATAGAATTACCTTGTTTGACAAAATAAAAATAAAAATTCTTAAAATTCTTGAAATTTGAAAGAGGATTTTTAAATAGGTCAAATTCTCTTTTCAAATTCCCCTTCCAAAGATGGAATTTGTGAAATTCTTTGATTTTTTATTAATATATTAACATTTATCATATTACTTTTTTTTTACTCAACTTTTATCTTTTTTCAATTCTAACTATGAAAACTCATTTAATTTTTTTTTTTAATATTTTTCATGTTATTAGTAATATCTATATATTTTTACAAATCTAATGACATCCATATCGCATATTTTCTCAATATTTTTTTTTATTTTATCTCTAATATTATTTTTTTACCTCATCAAATTCCAATATTCAAAATTTCTTTCTAAAAAATATTTATCCAAACAATACAATTACAAATGCTAGTATTTTGAATTGATGCATTTTAAAATGCTAACATTTCAAAATTCTTCTAAATTTTAAAATTCCTCATCCAAACACACCCTTAATTTCTTGTGACTTATGATTTCATTCAGGGGTGAGGGATAATATAAGTGCTTTTCATGTCTTTATTACATTTTCTTGGGGTTTTATCCAAATTTTGATTTTTTCTTATTTCTTAAATTACCAATCATTCGGTTTTATTTACTGAAATACGCTAGTTTTAGATATAGTTTGGAAACCGCCATCACTGATGGCGGTTTCCAAACATAAAGAAATATATATTTTTAAAATACACGTGGAGAACTGCCCCCATGGGGGCGGCTTTTCAACACATATTTTGCTATATATATTTTTTTCATGAGGGGATACCACCCTCATGGAGGGTGGCTTCCCAACATATTTTAAAATTTGAATATAACAGTAAATTTTTTTAAATTTAACTGTATGTATACAAATTTTATATAAAAAAATTTATATTTACAAATTATATAATTTTTAAATTTTTTGTAAAGTATTGTTTTTTTAATTTTGTTATTTAAATTTTAAATTTTAAAATTTAAAATTTATTACATTTTTATTTTTTAAAATTATAAAATTTTAATTTTAAAATTTATTTCTTAAAAAAATTAAAAAATGTGGGGAATCCACCCTCCATTTCCCCTCATGAAAAAAAAATAGCAAAATTTGTGTTGAGAAGCCGTCCTCATGGTGCGGCTTCTCTATGTGTATTTTAAAATTTTTTTTTTTTTTCTGTTTGGAAACCGCCATCAGTGTTGGCAGTTTCCAAACTATATCTAAAACTAGCATATTTCGGTAAATAAAATCGAATGATCGGTAATTTGAGAAATAAAAATAAAAATATCAGTATTTGGATAAAAAAGCCTATTTTCTTCTCCCAATTCTTGTTTTTAATATTACTAATCATGATTTTTTTTTTCTTTTTATTGTGTTTGCGTTTTTATAATTTTAAAATGTTTTAATCATGATCTATGATTTTTTTTATTTTTTATTTTTTGCATTTGAAGTTTGTTTATTAGCCAATTGGTGTATTTTTTTTAGTGTTTGTATTTTTATAAATTTTTTTTAAATTTTTATCATAATCCATGATTTTTTTTTTTTTTTCATTTCAAGTTTATCTTTTAGTCAATTGGAGTATGTCACGATTGATAAATTGACTTTTAAAAGAGATGATTGGAGGACCAAGATTTGTCTTTGTCGATTGTGAGATGTTTATTTTTAAAAGACTAAATAACGTGCTAGCACAGAAAATGGTGTTGGTTGGTGAAAATGTACGTAAATATTTTTTTGTTCATTTTGTTTATTGTTTTTTGTACCTTCGTAGGTCATGATGTTTTTTGGAATTGTAATGCATATCGATTGAAGAATAAGATTCATGAATGAGATTTATATTATATTAAAAATTATTCTGTTGTAAAAAATAAAGATGATTATCGGGTACTTTCTGCGAATGATAGTATGATTTATTTTCATGCTAATACCTCATCAAAGAGATGCTTGATGAAGGAGTAAATATTCAACAATATATTTTTGAGTTTGTAGCTTATGATCGTATTAATAAATGTTCAAGTTCTTTTAATGATTTTCCTTTTCATAATTTATTATGATTTTTGATTTTTTTGCTTTTCTTTAAAATTGTTTTTTCATTAGATGTATTGGTGTTGTTGTTGGCATGGATCTGTCTCATCGTCAAATTGTTGGTGACAGTGTGTAAATTATATGGTGTTACGCCTTCAAAATTAACGTATTCTTTTTTGTTTTAATATTATCTATATTGGTTTTATTATGTAAAGGATGATTTGTTTTTTAAAAAAATGAACTAGTTTTTATTATTATTAGAATTAAATGTTATTTAATTTTTTTTTTTTCTCTTAAGTGAAAGTTTACAAGCGTTACTTTGTGGGACAAGCTTATTTTTGAATTTCAAGAGAAACGCTTAGCTTTGGGAAGCGAACCTCAGGTTATTATACTTCTTTGATCTTTAAGAATTTTCAAGGTTAATCAATGCGTAAAAATTAGGAAATGAATCTCAATTTGTTATAGTTACTTCTTTGATCGATAATAGTTGTCGAGGTTAGTCAATGTTGAATACTTTTTTTATAGGTGTGACATCATTTTCTACTTCAAAATCAACTAAAATTTACATGGACAATACTATTTTTGAAATAATTCAACTAAAGTTAGGTTTAATGTGAGTCCTTTGTATCCTTTTTTTATTATTTGATTTTGGTTTATTATTTTTTTTTTCAATGTAGTTGGAGGTTGCAAATTGCAATCATCTTCTCTTTTTCAAAATAATTTTATAGCAAGATTCCAATAATTGAAGATTTAGACAACAACTGTAACTTGTAAAACCAATCTGATCTTCCAAGATTAAGAAAACTATTATTGAGATGAAACAATTTTGTCAATCTACTATCAATAAGGTTGTCAATTTGTACCATATCTTATTGTTCATAATTTAGGTATAAGTTTTTGCTATGAAAGTGATACTTTTTTTTTTTCAATTCTTATTTTTTTTCCTTTCAAGATGAATCCTATTTGGTCACGGCCTCAGTAGTTAGAATACGAACTCATGATGGATGGTGGTATGCATAGTGCAGTGGTACATGTAAGAAGAATGTTGTTCCTATGGAAAGTTTTATGTCGTGTTCTAAATGTAACAAACTTGTTCAGTAATATTTTGATTATTGGTTGTTATTGACATAGTTTTATAGATTTCGTGTTTACATTGATGTTGAAGATTTGAATGGATCTACAACCTTTCTCTTGTTTGATGATGTTTCCAACTTTTTTGAAAATCTCTGCTAATAAATTGGTTTCTCCTTAAACAAATGCAAAACATATTTCATCTTTTTATTTTCTTAGTTTTTTATACCTGTTTTCATTAGTATAGTTCAATCAATCACGGTTGATATTCTTTTTTTAAAGGAAAATAATGATGATTATGTCTTACCTTCTGCATTGAGTAATCTCATTGCATCGAGTTTTATTTTTGAATTAAGAGCTATATGCCCAAGGGATTATGATAATTTTGAGTATTTTGTTGTTAGTGAAATGAGTGAGGCTACAATTGCATCAACTAATCTGAAAATGATTGTAAGTTTGTATATATATATATATATATTGTTAATATAGTTTTATAGATGATTGATACTCCAACTATTAAGTATGCTAGTGAAAGGGGTCGTGCTGAAATGAAGTATATTTCTAATGGAATAGTGGATCCCCAATTACATGACGTTATCGTGTTGAGCTAAGGGTCATGAAATGAGGAGGTTAATGTACTTGTTTTTGTACATATAGTTTTTTTTTAAAAAAATATGTGATTGCTTATTTGGTTTTTTTTTTTTTTAGGAAAAAATTTGTTGATTTTGCAATTTCGGATGATTCTCTTACCTCCAATGAAGCTGACTTGAACAATTGATATATTGTTGCTTATTTTTTATACTTAAAACATTCTATTCTATTTTGGTATGGTTTGATTGGATACTATGAATATTTCTCTTATTTCTAATGATTTTTATTTGAACGAAGGATAAATGGTTGGTTATTTCTTTATAGTTTAAATTTTTTATACTATTTTAGTATGATTTTATTATTTTGGGTTCTTTATTTTTTTTCTAATTTAATTATAATTTGAACTTTTAGTTTCTATTTTTTGGTATGAAACGCTCTTTATATCATGTGTTTAATTTGAGTTGATTCCTTGTTTTTAAGTAAGTACATGTTCATTTTATAAATTTCGTAAAATATTTCAAAATTTTGCAATGAAAAAGATTTCAAATTATAATGGAAAAAAAAATAAGCTCATATTTTGTTACAATCAGCAATGAAATAACTATTGATAATGACTTATTTATAATGTGATGATCAATTATTATCTTTTTATATACCAATGTTCGCTAAATTTCTTTGAAATTATTTTTTATTAGTATATTTGGTTGTTTGTTAGTTTAAAGAAAACAATGATGATGGTGGAAAGTTTTTGTTGTCAGAAATAATATGCATCTAAAGAATATGTCTTATAAAAGGTAAAATTAGGTATCTATAAATTAAATAATAGAAGCTAATGAAATTTAAAGCTTGTGTTTAATCATATGAAGGAGGCTTTTACAAGTAGTTTACTCATCATTATGGTGTTGTCAAAATAGTTTTTTTAAGTGACAATAGGCCATTGTTGAGCTGTAAATTTAATTTTATAGTGAAAGAGAATTCTAACTAATGGAGAAAATGTAATTTCTCATTATATAGAATGAAGTCTTGATGTTTCATTGGAAATGTTTATTTAATTGTGTTATTTAAATTAAAATGATTTTTTTTTAGAAGTCCAAAATTAGTGAATCTTAAATCCCAATTTACATCAATATACTTGATTTAGGTATGTAGAACATAAATAATATAAGTTTATGATTGTGGACTACCTCTTTTTGTAAACGAGTGGGTAAACAACTTTAAAACCAAAAAAAAGTAATAGACAAGATGTAATATAGAGTATTCTATAGTAAATTTGTTACATATTCGAATTTATATGTTAAATATTAACAACAACAAAAAAAGAGTGGTGTAGAGTTAAATTTTATTCTTTCAATTTTTTATCTTCTCATTTTTACACCAATGTTATTTATTAATGACCTAATTCATATTTGATAAATATTTTGCTTATAATTGAAAATATATATAAGATAATGGTTTTTTAAGCAATTAAAAATGTTAACAATGTGCCATACTTTATTAACCAATAATAGCCAACGAACTATGTAGTTAAATAAGATTGATTATTTTGAAGGATGAAAAAGTTAGTAACATATATAATGTAATAAGCTAAAGAACTTATAAAAATAGTTAATATATTTAATTAATTATCATTTATTATATAATGTTGATCTAATCAATGTTTACTGTAACCTATATTTTTAACCAATGATATTACAATGTCCCTTCATATAACTCTTGGATACAAATAAGTAGAAAAAAATAACTTTTGCACTTTTTCAATTGATGCTCAAGTTTTCTTAGAATGAATGCTCAAGTTGTAGCACTTTGGTGGTAAGAAGTCATTGGACTGCCTACGTTTTAAAGGTTAGTTTTGACTAATTTGTTTCTAAGGATTTGTAATTGATTCCTCAAAAGTTTTAATAAAAACCAACGAGGGGAACCAAAGATAATATCATCAAACTCAAATATGTCATCCTTTTAAATTAATTCCTCAAACTTATATTATCATTATTCATAGTCAGTAGGCTAGGAAAGAACCAGAGATGTAAGAAAGTCTAAAAACTTAATTCTTTTGTTTTTTGGGGGTTTGTTATATATATATATATATATATATATATATATATATATATATATATATATATATATATATATATATATATATATAACACCTCGCTTAGAATTAGACCAGTTCATCCGGTCCGGTCTGAATTATTATTTATACAATAAAAAATATTTTTTTAAAAATTTAATTATAAAAATATATAAATATTAATATAAAATAATTTTTTTTTTAATTTTTTAATATTATTTAAACAATAAAATAGGTCGATGGATCGATCAGGACCCACCCAAGACCGAACTTGAATAAAGAATATAAAAAAAATTTAGGCCGTGCTCCGACTCGGGCCATGAACACATCTACTTAGAATAGGAGGTTTTAGATTTAAATATTCCAAAATGCTATGTTTTTTAATTGATAATGCTTATTAACAAAATCTATTAATTCTAATTCCACCAAACAAGGTAAGTAATCGAAAATATTTGGCACAATGGGCAAATACGTTAATGTAAATTAAATTTATTACCTATTCAAATTTCAAAGCATAGTAAAATTACATTTTATAATTTTAAATATGATACGAAAACATGATACGTTTAATAAATATAAAAATAATATAATAAATACGATGTAATACGTTTAAACACGATTAACAATATATATTTAATAATCAATACACGTATTATATTTGTGTCTAAGATTTTGACACATTTAATAATTTATATTATGTTTATATTTACATGACTGATAAAAAAAATACGAAACACGAAATATATACATAAATTATTAAATCTAGTAAAAATAATAAATAAATAAAAAATCTGAATTTGGGAATTTTTACTCAGCACTAAATTTTTCACGTGTGAAATGTGAAATAATAATAATAGTAAAAATAGAAACAAAACTTTATAAGCTCAACGCGTTCCTACAAGAATATTTGTATGGTCAACACCAACAATATGTAGTAGTAGGAGCAATATAGTAGACTTGATCAGGCCGTCAATGCAGAAGGGAGATTTTTTTTATAGCTTTAAGACAAAAAGAAAAAAAAAAAAAAACAAACATTTATTTATTTACAAAAGAAAAATTATCTATACTTGGAGTGGCTGAATTTTAGTGTCATTCCAACTCGCATGATATTTAATTGAGCAAACTGAGTTTGTAAAATTTTACACGTTTTTCAAAAATAATTTTTTAACTTTTATATATTTGTAATTGTATTGGGTTGTTCTACTTCGTTTACCAATCGATAATTAATAATATTTTTTATAGTTTATTTTTTTATTTACTTTTAATGAATTTTTTTCAGAGAAGAAAATCACATGCATTTGCATGTGTTATAAAAGCTAGTATATATTAAAATTAAAGTTACAATTATTTTTAAAAAATAATCTATGCTATTTTTAAAATAATACTTGAATTGGTGTCACGAGTTAATAAGACACCAATTCAGTTTGAGAAATGTCAAAAAAACCAAATCTATACTATTGTTAAAAGAATGTCTGACTTGGTATCACGAATTAATAAGACACCAACTCAATTGAAAAATTATCAAAAAAATCAAACTAAAATAATTTAATAATCTTTTAACTTTTGTTTTTCAAACAAAACAATACTCATGTAATAAAAAAATCACTCATATTTCACATAACTTTTTTAACTACCTACTCATCTATTCTTCTCCACAAAAAATTACATATTTACTTTTAAAAAACTACATACTTTTTTAAAAAACTACCTACTTATAAAAATTACTCACTTATAAAAATTATTTACGTTTTACTCACATGATGAGTATCAAAAAAAAAAATTTAATATTTAATAAATTTAAAATTTAAAATTTAAAATTTAAAATTTAAAATTCAAATTTTAATATTTATAATTTTATTATCCGGAAGATGGGATCTTCTTTATACATAAAAAAATCTTTGCAGTCTTGCGGTATATAGTATCTGACAAGGCCAAGGTTCCATGACCAAAGTTTGACAAGATTTTTACAACATGTCTGATTATCAATTCGAATATAATAATAATAATAATATATGCAGGAAAAGGAGCTTTTAAGTTTTGGGACAATATGAAAAACATGCAGTGCACAGTAGAATTATTGTAAAATGATATAATGAATAAAAGTTATTTAAAAAAGAGAAATGAATAATTAAAAATTATTATAAAGGATATTGTAAAGACAAAATTATCCTTCATGAAAAAACTTACTTTTCCTTTTTCTTTCATTAAGGAAATATTATTTTTTAAAAATTTTAATTGAAAATAAATTTAAAAAATAAAATATTTAAATATATATTCTTTTTAAATTTTAAACAAAATTTAAAAAATAAAGAAAAATTAATTTTAGGCATATTATTTTTATTTTTTAAAATTTTTTAATTAAAAAAAGTAAATAAAAAATTTAAAAATTTATTTTTTTAAAATTAAAAAGTTTTTATTTTCAGAATATTTATTTTTTAATTAAAAAATAAAAGAAAAAAAGAGAAGAAAGTTTTTTTATCAAGGATAATTTTGTCTTTACAATATCTTTTTTAACAATTTTTAATTATTCATTTCTCTTTTTCAAATAACTTTTATTCATTACACCATTTCACAATAATTCTACTGTGCACTGCATGTTTTTCATATTTTCTCTTAAGTTTTTCCTATAAATTGAGCATTGATGGCTTTCCTTATTGATATTGATATTTGATACTTGAGGTTTTAACAATGGCAACTTCAATTATCATGACCACTTCTCTTCTTCTCACTTCTTGTTTAGCTCTTTTAGGTTTTTTTGCAACTGCTGCTCAGGCAAGACCCTTACCAACAGGTAATAATAGAATTAATCCTAATTTTCATCCTTAAATATAATCATTAATATGATAAATACCCATGTTTTTTTTTTTCTCGATTTCTGCAGAAAATTCACCTAACAAGTTCATGGTGATCATAATGAGCAATAATATTGGGAGAAATTCTTCAACAGAATCTTCAATCAAAGGAAAGGTCACTCCTTCGCCGCCATCGCCAAAATCATCACCACCAACTCATCAGGTAACGACCAATTATCCGCCATCTCCAAAGCCAGAAACACTGATTTCATGTGCAGAAAGGAGTCCATCCAATAGTTTGATTTCTATGTTTACTAAGTTCAGAAAAACCCCAAAATCACCGCCTTCTCCGAAGCCAGCACCGTCGAAACATCAAGGAACAAATGAGCAACCTATAAAACAAAGAGTAACTCCAGATTTTCAGTTCAAATCCATGTTTATTAACTTCGGAAAGACCCCAAAATCGCCACCTTCTCCGAAGCCAGAACCGTCGAAACATCAAGGCACAAATGAGCAACCTATAAAACTAAGAGTAGCTTCAGATTTTCAGTTCAAATCCATGTTTACTAACTTCGGAAAGACCCCAAAATCGCCACCTTCTTCGAAGCCAGCGCCGTCGAAACATCAAGGAACAATCGAGCAGCCGATACAACAAATGTCATTAACTCCAGATTTTCAGTTTAAATCCATGTTTACTGATTTTGGAAAGACCCGAAAATCACCACCTTCTCCTAAGCCAGCACCATCAAAACATGAAGGAATAATCGAGCAGCCGATACAACAAAGATTATCAAATCCAGATTTTCAAATTGCTTCATTTTGAGCAGTTATTTTATTCCTTATTAGGTTTCTTAGAAGCAGATGATAACGCGACATGAATCATTAGTTTGATTTCTGTTAATTAAGATGTTTGTGACAATACTTGTAGTCTTCACCCACGCAAGTGAGGTTCTCCATTTCCTGTATTTACTACTGTTCAATTAATGTATCATAATTAATTTCGGATATATAAAAATTAGAAATTTCTGTCAAAATTGAATAATTCTTAAGATATAGTCTATATTACCCCCGAGGTGAATTTCGAATACCTATGAAGCACATACACGAACACGCAATACGGATAAGATACGATATGAACACGGTAATACGAAATTTTTTAAAAAATCAGGACACGAGTACGACATGATACAACAATAAAAAATATTTTATATAATAATATACAATAAAAATATAAAATTATACTTTTCAATAAATATTAACATGCAAATAGTTTTTTAATTTTTTTTAATTTTAAAACTTGAACATTAAAAAACTTAATAGAACCAAATTATTCATTTTGATTTCATATCGGAAGAAAAACAAAATAAAATAAAATCTTCATCGCGTGTCCAAGTGTGCCCTGTCGTATCTTGACCATGTTTGATTGTGTCCGATTTATTTTTATTTTTTGACGTCTGAGAGCGTGTACGATACATATTCAGCCTTGTCCAAACCGTGCCCATGTCAGACACATGTCCGACACTTGGACACTCCCTTGATAGAAGTGTCTATGCTTCATAGTCGAATACAATGTGTCTGTTACGAGTATGCTTAATTTTTTTAAAATTATTTTTATATATTTAGAGGATCATATCCAATATCTTAATATATGTTGAACATAAGTGCTAGAGACAAATATTTTTAAAAAAAATAAAAAGTTTGGATACATAAGATATAGTATAGCATAAATATTATATTGATTAGAAGAAACCGAAGCACAAAAAATGGATAAATAAATCATAAATTGTACATGACTTGGGTTTAGCACAAAATTACTAACCTTTCTTACAAAAATGGGTTCTTGCAAGACTATGATCCGATTGTTAGCATTTATAAATTTCTCATCTCCAAATCTCTTTAAGCTTTAATCTCTTTTGTCTTTAAAAAGATCGTACATGCACGAAGAAAATGTTATTTTTATAGCAAATTTAATCTCAACATAAAGTTAAGCACGCCTGCAAAATTATTAAACTTTTACAAATGAACCTTCATAAAGATCATATAAATATCTCAAATTAACCTGCTCAAAAATAGGATAGCCCGTCCTGCCTGGTCAGAATTGGGTTGAAATTGGATAAGAATTTTTGTAATTTGGGCTGACGTGACCTGAATTACTATTCATTATATAAAAAAAAATTATTTAAATTTAATTATAAATATATATTAAAATAAAAATAAAAATTTAATAATTTATGAACAGTAAAACAGGATTACGAATTGATCCAAATCCGGCTCAAAACAGACTTGGACAAAAAAAAATGACCCGACCAATGAGCAGGTCTATTCCCAAATTTCTCTTTTTTAAAAGGAAAAATCATATGAGATTAACAAAACAATAAATTATTTAGAACCTTTAAATCTTAGGTTTTAATTCTACCATAAGTGGGTTTCGTCCACCCATATCTTGATTTATTAGTTTGTAGGTTTGGTGTGTTTATTTATTCATTTTATTTGATGTATGTTAAAAGTTATTATAATTGTAATTTTTATTAATACATATAATTTTATATATATATAAAAAAGTGATTTTTGTAACACCCTGTCCGAATAATCTACCTAAAATCCGGCAGAGTTTCCTTTCTATCTTAACTATAACCATCCTGCAAATAACACTCAGTTCATATCCACAGCAAGCAATATTTCTCAATATCATTTATCACATTTATACATACATACTCAAACATTATCCATGATCAATCTACATTCAAACAAATACATATTGATTTATTGTCTCATAACTTCAAATATATATAAATCATCTAAAAGTAAACCTATCTCAGAAAGGTTTACTAAATAAGAGACATCAAAAGATCAAGACTTCTAGAAATTTAAGTATGATGCCCACCACGTCAATATACTATTTGAAGCGAAAAGTAGAGGAAGGCAACAATCTCGACACCTAACTGTAACCTGAAAATGAGAATATGAAAATGTGAGATATATGAATATCTCAGTGAGTAGACAACTTTTAAAACTTTTGAAAATTATAATGATAACCTTTAAAACATAATAGACGTTTCCAAAATAAATAATAGTAAAACTATAATGAATAATTCGAAAATGTAGCGAAGTTTTCAAATGTATAACAGTATTATAATACCAAATCAATGTATAAAATATGTAAAGTAAATCAGGTTTCATATAATTGGGCTCCATCTTACTGTCATGCATAAGAATACATCCATGAAATAACCAGATAATATCCATGTAGGCATACTAATAGCCGGCCACAAAGGCCAATACCACCATAAGACGCCCCAAAGGCATATGTGTCACTATGATGTGCCCCCCCCCAAAAGGCTAATATAATGGGATAGTGACTCTGGAGGTGGCTCCACCACAAAGACGTAGCACGCAGCTCCCATACCTTAGTCTAATATCACGGAATTGGGACTCTGGAGGTGGCTCCCGCCACAAAGGCGTAGCACGCAGCTCCTGTATTCCGATCAAGGGTATAATCTCATACATTAAGCAGGTGGAGCCAAAACCATGTATGTCAAAATCTATATATAATCATAGTTTATAAATCAACCAACTTGCCCGAAATAATATTTATTTAAATACATACACATTAATAACAAAATCAATTCTTATGTTTCTAAATTGCATGTCTTTAATACGTAAAATAAATATTATGCTAATTAAATTATAATTATAATTAAATAAACTTCATAAATGTAGTCTACTCATAGTCTTTGAGATGATCTCTCTATACACCTCGGTCTAAAACCTCGGGATCTTCAGGTGATGTTGGATCTACGTGGCCTAGAGATTAACGATAATTAGTATCTATACATACTCAAGGCATTATACAATTATGGATGTAACTTAAGTCCCATTAATCACCCCAATGTCAATACTAATTTCTCATACTTGAGACAACATATCCTCAATTTTTAATATCATTTCCATAATCATTTTCTCCATAATTCAACTCCATATTCGTGTCCTTATCAAATTCCTTTCTAGTACTCCATGCCTTAGAGATTTCCATAATCCATAATCATCATATAGTACTATATTCCTCTTAAGCAATGAATTCCTTACTATCAAGCTAGATTAGAAAAATCATAACTTGAGTTTGGTAAGGAATCTTGAAGTGATTCCAATTGGTTTATCTCATCCAATAAGTATACTTTATTAAGAAAATAACTAACTTAGACAATTAGAACAAAATTTTGATCAAATTTGATAAATCCCAAAACTATGCCAAAATAGGGGTTAAAACAAGGCAGTCAACTTCACTGAATTTTATCTTTTTAACCACTTATCGGTTTTGAGTGACTCAAAAATCCAAAATTCTCGTATTGAAGTCTAGTTTCTATAAAAAATATCAAAAGAAATACAAACCCAACTGTGACAAACCCAGAAAGTCCGAACAGAAAGCATGCTCAATTCCCCTGTTTTGCTTTTTTTTTTTTCCATTTTCTTGTTCATGCTTTCAAATCCTTTTAATTCTTACCAAAGGAGAGTAAAACTCATACTTAATAGATGGAATTTTAGACCTTAACATGTTTATGGAGCTAAGATCTTAACATATTAATGTAGAATATCTAGAGAAAACGAAGAATTAATCAAGAAACTAACCTTGAATGTGATTGTTGATGAGATTTTGGTGGAATTGTTTGAAGAGAATTTTGAGAGAGGGAGGAGATGAGAGGCCGGCTGGGAGGAAAAAAATTTCTAGAAATCTTCAAGAGATAAAGATAATTTAAAAGATATTTTTCAATTTTTGGTATAATTGCACATTGGTCCCTCAACTTTTTATAAATAACCATTAAGCCCCTAAACTTTTTAATTTGTTCAATTTGATCCTTTCTTCTTTTATTTCCTTCACTTATAACTTCCTACCAATTTCCAAGTTTGCCCTTAAAATTTTTGAGGTTTGACTTTGCACGATCATACGTAACCTCGATTGTTACAACCTACCTCCTTTAGAAAAATTTCGTCCTCGAAATTTACTTACCAACTTGATTGAACAAGTGAGGATATTGAGTCCACATATCTTCCTCCCTTTCCCATGTAGCTTCTTCATATGAATGATTCATCCAAAGAACTTTCACTAATGGAATAGTCTTAGTCATTAGAACTTGGTCCTTTGTATCCAAAATCTCAACAGGTTGCTCTTCGTAAGTTAAATTTTTCTCAATTTCCATAGGCAAATCCTTCAATATATGTGAAGAATCGAAAATGTACTTTCGAAGCATAGAAACATGAAACACATTATGAATTCGTGACAATTCTTCCGATAAGGCCAATCTATAAGCAACTGGGCCAATCCTTTTGATGATCTCATACGGCCCTATATATCGAGGACCCAGCTTTCCTCGTCTTCCAAACCGGATTACTCATTTCCAAGGAGTCACTTTCAAAAACACCATATCACCAACTTCAAACTCTAAATCTTTTCTCCAGTTATCTGCATAACTCTTTTGCCGATCTTGAGCTATTTTTATCTTTTCCCAAATTACATTTACTTTGTCTACAGTCATCATAACAATTTTCGGACTCAGCAATTTCCTTTCATTTGTATCATCCCAACATACCGGAGTTCTGCACTTCCTTCCATACAAAGCTTCAAACGGAGCTATGTCAATGCTGGACTGATAACTATTGTTATATGCAAACTCTACTAGAGGCAAGTGTTCATCCCAGTTTCCTTTGAGTTTCATAATACAAGATCTGAGCATATCTTCTAGAATTTGAATTGTCCGTTCAGACTATCCATCTGTCTAGGGATGAAAAGCGGTGCTGAACTTGAGTTTAGTGCCCATAGCATTCTGCAAACTTGGCCAGAATCGAGATGTGAATCAGGGGTCTCGATCAGATACAATCGATACTGGGGCACCATGTAACCTAACAATGTCGTTCACATAATGTTTAGCCAGCCTTGCCATGGAAAAAGTCTTCTTGACTGACAAAAAGTGAGCTAATTTTGTTAGACGATCAACAATCACCCAAATGATGTCATAACCAGACTGCGTTCTTGGCAGTCCCGAAATAAAATCCATAGCAATATCTTCCCACGTCCATTGAGGAATAGGTAGGGGGTTCAATTTCCCTGAAGGTTTTTGATGCTCGGCTTTAATTTGTTGGCATACCAAGCATATAGAAACAAACTCAGCTATGTCCTGTTTCATACCTTGCCACCAATAGTGTTCTCTTAAAGTTCGATACATCTTCACACTATCGAGATGTAACGCATATGGTGCATTATGAGCTTCCTCCAAAATCACCTTCCGGAGCTCTTCATCCTCAGGCACACAAAGTCTATTTCTCATTATCAGTACATCATCATCTTTCATTTGAAAGTCAGTCCTCACACCATCCTTTACTTCTTGCTTTAACTTTACCAACATAGGGTCATTATTCTGTGCTTCGCCAGTCCTATCGATATGAATCGGTTTAACCTTCAAGTGGGCTATTAGGAGATCATTCACATCAATCATCAATTCCAAAGGTAAAGACTTCAACTCATTTTGTAAAGGTTTTTGAATTGCTCGGATATGAGCAAGAGAACTAGAAGACTTTCGACTAAGAGCACCGGCCACTACATTGGCCTTTCCTGGATGGTAGTCAATTACACAGTCATAATCTTTTATCAATTCCAACCATCTCCTTTGCCTTAAATTCAGTTCCTTCTGATCCATCAGATATTTCAGACTCTTATGATCAGTGTATATTGTACATTTTTCTCCAAACAAATAATGCCTCCAAATTTTTAGTGCAAACACCACTGCCGCCAACTCTAGATCGTGGATGGGATAGTTCTGCTCATGCTGTTTCAGTTGTCGAGAAGCATAAGCTATCACTTTCCCATGTTGCATTAGAACACAACCCAAACCTCGCCTCAAGGAATCACTGTATACCACAAAGCTTCTAGTCCCTGATGGTAGTGTAAGAACTAGTGATGTGGTCAATCTACGCTTGAGCTCTTGGAAAGCTTGCTCACATTCATCAGTCCACTCAAACTTAGCATGCTTCCGTGTTAGCTTCAACAAAGGAGAGGCAATCATGGAAAATCCTTCCACGAATCTTCGATAGTATCCTGCTAATCCGAGAAAACTTCTAAATTATGTGACATTCGTGGGTCTTTCCCAAGCAACTACATCTTCTATCTTTTGTGGATCTACAAAGATCCCTTCCTTAGATACTACGTGACCAAGGAATGTTACTTTATCCAACCAGAATTCACACTAGGAAAATTTAGCATAAAGTTGCTTTTCACGCATAGTCTGCAGCACCTTTCTCAAATGGCTTACATGATCATCCTTATTCCTGGAATAAACTAGGATGTCATCGATGAACACAATGACAAACTTATCTAAGTAGGGTCGAAACACCCAATTCATCAAACCCATAAAGACTGCAGGTGCATTAGTTAGCCCAAAAGGCATAATGAATTCATAATGACCATATCGAGTTCTAAAAGTAGCCTTTGGAATATCAGATTCTTTGATCTTCAATTGATAATAACCCGACCTTAGGTTTATTTTGGAGAATACACTTGCACCTTGCAACTGATCAAACAAGTCATCAATCCTTGGCAAAGGATACTTGTTCTTAATGGTGACCTTGTTCAGTTGCCAGTAGTCGATACACAATCGTAAAGATCCATCCTTTTTCATTACAAACAAAATCGGTGCTCCCCACGGTGAGGTACTAGGCTAAATGAAACCTCTATCAACTAGGTCTTGCAACTGCACTTTCAATTCCTTTAGCTCTGAGCGTGCCATTCTATAGGGTGCCTGAGAAATAGGAGCACTAGTAGGGATTAAGTCGATAGTAAACTCCAATTCTCTGTCAGGAGGTAAACCGATCAATTCTTCAGGAAAGATCTCAGGAAACTCTTTGACCACAGGTATGGTTTCCAAATTTGCCTCATGTATGTCCTTGTTAATCACATAAGCAAGGTAAGTAGAATACCCTTTATGCAAACATCTATTGGCTGCCATCGTAGAGATAAGGCAAGAAGGTAAAACTTTCCTTTCAAACTCCAAGTCTCCCAACTTCTTAAAAGTCATAGTTTTGGAAAAGCAATCTATCACTGCATTATTCTTAGACAACCAATCCATTCCCAGAATCTCATCAAAATCATACATTCCTAATGGAAATAGATCAACTGGTAATTCATGCTCCTGAACCATAACGATACAACCCGGATAAACCACATCAATCTTCAAAATTTCTCCCACTGGGGTACTAGCGACCATAGGAATGTCTAACCTCCTAAACTCTCTACCCAAATGCATGACATATGAGTTAGGAACGAAAGAATGGGTTGCACCCGAATCTATTAAGATTCTAGCATTTGCCTTAGAAATTGGAAGAATACCTGTAACCACTTCAGGAGTAGCCTGAGCCTGTTGTTGGGTCATAGCATAAATTATGGCTACAGTTCGGGGCTTGTCAAGCTGTCCACTCTGTCGAGGACCAGTAGATGAACCAACTTGAGATTGTGCCTCAGTTCTATCACTAACTACTGTCGGCTGAGGTGTAGCAATAGGTTGGGTCTTTTCCCTTTGACCCACTGATAACTAACTGGTAGCTCCCTTGTTCTCCAGCTTGGGACAATCTCGTTTCATGTGTCCCAGTTCTTTGCAGTAAAAACATACACCCTGTAGTCTCCAACATTCACCAGGATGATTCCTCCCACAATGGGGACATTGAGAATAAGTCGAGGTCCGAGGTCCTCCTGACCTCCCAGGCAGCGATCTAGTCTGCTGTTGAGGTGCAGTGGTAGGTCTACTAGAAGCACCACTAAAAAGTTTTCTGTTTGATCTCTCTTGAAATCTCGAGGGTTTGTAACTACTGGTACTACTCTCTAAATAACTTTTCTTAGGCCTCACGTCCTTACTAGAGGACTGCCCTTTTCTTTTTCTGAACTTCTCTTCTCTATCTTTCATTCTTTCAAATTCTGTTCAGCTTTGATTGCCATGTTGACCCATTTATTAAAATCATCTGTATCCAAGGTTGTCAGCCTATCCCGAATACTAACATGTAGCCAATCTTGGAATTTCTTCAACATCATTGGCTACTACTGATGGAGCAAATTCTGATAGTTCACTAAATTTCTACTCATACTCTGCTACTGACATATTACCTTGCTTTAGATTCATAAATTCAGTCCATTTCTTTTCCCAGAAAACTCGAGAATAATATTTTTCTTCAAATTCTCTTCGAAAGTCTGCCCAGGTTATGGCAGAACATCCAATATACCTTTACACTGTAGTTTTCCACCATGTGTGTACATGATCTTCCAAGAATTGCACTGCACATGGTAACCTCATGGGCTCGGAAATCTGAAGAGTAATGGAAGTAGTCTCAATTTTTTGTAGCCATGTTCAAGCTAAGTCTGATTCCAAAGATCCCGTAAAAATCTTGCAACCCATATTCTTTAGGTCTTTACAGTAATCAACTATCCCTTTTTCAGCAGGGGCAGTCAAAGCGGGAATTACTCTTGCCAAGGCCGCAACTGCCTCAGCTAAATTAAGATCAGCTATTGGGGGTGCCGTTAGGGTGCAGCAACAGAAGATGAAGCAACAACTGAAGCTTGTGCTCCAACTTGCTCATCAATATACTCATTTCTATTCTTATCCCTATTTTGGGGTAGGGGATTGATTTTAAGCCTTCCTCTTCGACGTGGTGGCATCGTGTCTGATTTCCTGCACAAGTGACAATCTTTTAATATTTCAACAAACAGTTTCTAAGTCTACAAGACCTATAACCTTGCTCTGAACCAAATTGTAACACCCTGTTCGAATAATCTATCTAAAATCCGACAGAGTTTTCTTTCTATCTTAACTATAACCATCCTGCAAATAACACTCAGTTCATATCCTCAGCAAGCAATATTTGTCAATACCATTTATCATATTTATACATACATATTCAAACATTATCCATGACCAATCTATATTCAAACCAATGCATATTGATTTATTGTCTCATAACTTCAAATATATATAAATCATCTAAAAGTAAATCTATCTCAGAAACGTTTACTAAATAATAGACATCAAAAGATCAAGACTTCTAGAAATTTAAGTATGATGCCCACCACGTCAATATACTATTTGAAGCGAAGAGTAGAGGAAGGCAGCAATCCCGACACCTAACTTTAACCTGAAAATGAGAATATGAAAAGGTGAGATATATGAATATCTCAGTGAGTAGACAACTTTTAAAACGTTTGAAAATTATAATGATAACCTTTAAAACATAATAGATGCTTCCAAAATAAATAATAGTAAAACTATAATGAATAATTCGAAGATGTAGCAAAGTTTTCAAATGTATAACAGTATTATAATACCAAATCAATGTATAAAATCTGTAAAGTAAATCAGGTTTCATATAATTGGGCTCCAACTTACTGTCATACATAAGAATACATCCATGAAATAACCAGGTAATATCCATTTAGGCATACTAGTAGCCGACCCCAAAGGCCAATACCACCATAGGACTCCCTAAAGGCATATGTGCCACTATGATGTACCCCCAAAAGGCTAATATAATGGGATAGGGACTCTGGAGGTGGCTCCCATCACAAAGGTGTAGCACGCAGCTCCCATACCCAGTCTAATATCACGGAATTGAGACTTTGGGGGTGGCTCTCGCCACAAAGGCGTAGCACGCAGCTCCCGTATTCCGATCAAGGGTATATCTCATACATTAAGTCAGGTGGAGCCAAAACCATGTATGTCAAAATCTATATATAATCATAGGTTATAAATCAACCAACTTGCTCGAAATAATATTTCTTGAAATACATACACATTAATAACAAAATCAATTCTTATGTTCGTAAATCGCATGTCTTTAATACGTAAAATAAATATTATGTTAATTAAATTATAATTATAATTAAAGAAACTTCATAAATATAGTCTACTCACAGTCCTTGAGATGATCTCTCTATACACCTCGGTCTGAAACCTCGGGATCTTCAGGTGATGTTGGATCTACGTGGCCTAGAGATTAACAATATTAGTATCTATACATACTCAAGGAATTATACAATTATGGATGCAACTTAAGTCCCATTAATCTACCCCAATGTCAATACTAATTTCTCATACTTGAAACAACATATCCTCAATTTTTAATATCATTTCCATAATCATTTTCTCCATAATTCAACTCCATATTCATGTCCTTATCAAATTCCTTTCTAGTACTCCATGCCTCAGAGGTTTCCATAATCCATAATCATCATTTAGTACTATATTCCTCTTAAGCAATGAATGCCTTACTATCAAGCTAGATTAGAAAAATCATAACGTGAGTTTGGTAAGGAATATTGAAGTGATTCCAATTGGTTTATCTCATCCAATAAGTATACTTTATGAAGAAAATAACTAACTTAGACAATTAGAACAAAATCTTGATCAAATTTGATAAATACCGAAACTATGCCAAAACAGGGGTTAAAACAGAGCAGCCAACTTCATCGAATTTTATCTTTTTAACCGCTTATCTTTTTTGAGTGACTGAAATACCAAATTTCTCGTATTGAAGTCTAGTTTCTAGGAAAAATATCAAAACAAATACAGACCCAACTGTGACGAACCCAAAAAATCCGAACAGAAAGCATGCTCAATTCTCCTCTTTTGCTTTTTTTCTCCATTTTCTTGTTCATGCTTTCAAATCCTTTTAATTCTTACCAAAGGAGAGTAAAACTCATACTTAATAGATGGAATTTCAGACCTTAACATATTTATGCGCTAATATCTCAACATATTCATGTAGAATATCTAGAGAAAATGAAGAATTAATCAAGAAACTAACCTTGAATGTGATTGTTGATGAGATTTTGGTGGAATTGTTTGAAGTGAATTTTTAGAGAGGGAGGAGAGGAGAGGCCGGCTGCTACTTGGGAGAGGAAAAAATTTCTAGAAATCTTCAAGAGATAAAGATAATTTAAAAGATATTTTTCAATTTTTGGTATAATTGCACATTGATCCCTCAACTTTTTATAAATAACCATTAAGCCCCTAATTTTTTTAATTTGTTAAATTTGATCCTTTCTTCTTTTATTTCCTTCACTTATAACTTCCTATCAATTTTCAAGTTTGCCCTTAAATTTTTTGAGATTTGACTTTTCACGATTGTACGTAACCTCGGTTGTAACAATTTTGCGTTTTAGAAGTATATGCTATCTGAATTCCATAAAAATTTTCGCCGTTTTCAATTCAGTGAACATAGATTACTAAATACTAATTAATCAAGTTTGAATTTAATTAAAAGTTGGGCATGAATTGATCTTGGGGTTCACAAAGCATGCAATATTTATGTTCAAATATGACAGCTCTTATTTATCAAGGCCACCCGCAACAACAGAAGAAGCTTATTATGATTAGATTTGTTCATGGATTGGCTGAAATCGAGTTAGGATCGGATAACAAAATATATATTTATCCAAAGTTTGATTCATCGGATCTAAAAGTCCGTTTTATTGTTATTAAAAAAATTATTTTTAATATTTTTATATTTTTATAATTAAATTTAAATAAAATAATTTTTATTGATTGAATAATAAATTTGAACTGAGCTGATTCAAATTTATAATATTTTATTTTAAGTTACTCAGTTTGAATCAAATCCATCGAATCGGACGAATAAATAGGTCGACATAGATACGATAAACATGTTAACTGGCTTAGGACGACTTATTTAGGACCACTTTCTCACCAAACCCAAATGGGAAAACAAAACAATATAATTACCATTCAGATATATGTAGACCACCATGAAAAATCAATCGTTGCCATGACCAAAAATAGAATAGAATACCTAGTAGAGAATTAAAATAATATATATATATATATATATATATATATATATATTTCATGGACAACTTCCACTTTGTATTAATGTTATCTTAATAATATTTAGTAGCTGGTGAAAATTGAGAACATTTTTCCTGGGATTTTGATACTTTTTTAAGCTTATCGAATATGTAAAAATTTAACAAATTTTAAGTGTTTATTTATATATATATATATATATATATAAATATGAGAAATGTTAATCAGTGTCTAGTAACACTAGTTAAGATGATATATATATATAAAATGTAATTAATGCATAATTTTTTCTTAATTAAGTAAAAAAATGTATTAAATACAAAAAAACTTTTCTAAAATAGTAAATAAATAATCTTTCTCCTAACAAATTGAACTAAAATTTAACAATATAATCGTACTCGTCGTGCATATAAAATTTCAATTATTGAATAAGGATTCGATCTTTCTATGAATATATATAAGAAATATTAATCAGTGTTTAGTGACACTTTAAGGTGATATATATAGAAAGAAAAATGTAATTAATGCATAACTTTTTCTTAATTCAGTAAAAATAATATATTAAATACAAAAAAACTTTTTTAAAATAGTCATTTTCTTAACAAATCGAACTTAAATTTAAAAAGATAATCGTACTAGTCGTGCATATAAAATTTTAATTATTGAATAAGGATTTGATCTTTCTATGAATATGCTATTAGATGGGGTTGAGCCACCAGAACTGTTATATCCAATTTTTAATTAATTGTTAGTATGGGTATGCCTAAATTAGCAGGAATTTATTAACATGATTATCATTTTTACTAATTGAAAACAAAATAAAAACAAAACTTATAGGAACAAAACATTACAATACAATACAAACAAAAAGCAATTGTTGTAATAATAACAAACACATCCTATAAATATATATATATATATATATATATATATATATATAATAAGGTTGTTAAAATGTCAGAAAAGCAATTTGGACTATAGTTGAAGTTGATTTGCCAAAAAAATTTAACAAAAGAATATTTTTAATATTCATCTATCATCAACATTATAAAATTATAATTATGTAAAATGGTAATTAATTAACAGTACTGTCTGCCTTTTAATTAAGCTAAAACAGAAGACAAGAAGGCTTTTTTTTTAATATGTTCAGAATTAATTAGATCTGTTCATGGGTCGGATCGTAGTTCAATTTTTTTTTTTTATTATTCAAGCCTGGGTCAGGTCGGATTTGGATCGATCCGAAAATCTATTTTACTGTTCACAAAATATTAAAATATCAATTTTATATTAATATTTATATATTTTATAATTAAATTTAAATAAAAAATATATTTTTTTATTTAATAAATAATAATTCAGATTGAGTCGGGCTAACCCGAATTACTAAAATTCTTATCGAAGTCCAGTCAAATTCGGGCCGAGCTTATTAGACCGCGTGAATAACCCAACCCTTAGATAAATCTACTTAGAATTAATATTCATATACTATTAATTATATTTTCTTGAGTGAAAACATGAGATTACTAAAGTTGAATTTTTTTTTTATAAAAAAAGGTGAAGCCTTTGAAGATATTTTATTTCTTATTAACACAGGCATCAATATTGGAGGAATACCTAACACTTATGTTTGAAACTTTAAGGTTGTGCTTGGTATAGTGGAAAAGTGGAAGGATAGAAAGAGGAGTATGAAAAAGTGAAAAGAAAATTAATTTTGAGTGTGCTTGGTAGGAAAAAAAAAATAGAAAAGATTATCATTTTCCACACTTATTAACAAAAACAAATCACTCTAAATTGGAAAGAAAAGAGGAAAGAAAATGAGAGTGGTGTGAGTCATCTTAACTTATAATAAGTAAAATGCTAAAACAAAATGCTTTTCATTTTCTTTTCTTCCATTTTTCAACTCTACCAAGTAATGAATGAAAAGGAAATTACATTTTCTTTTCACTTTTTCATCTTTCATATCAAGCACACCAATGAAAAAAAATATTTTTCATCTTTTCACTTTTCTCCTCTTTCACTTTTCTATCTTTTCAATTTTTTTTCACCATACCAAGGAAAGCCTAAAATCAAGGATCTGTGGATTAGACCTATTTCAGTGCTGTTGGCCAACCTTAACTTGGAAACTGTATTTTAAAACAAAGAAACCCTTACAACTTGTAAAAGAAATTGTGACCATGACTTCCTAAAGTTTGGCGTCTACGATCTTCAAAGTCTAGCATAGCATGTCAATATTTTTCAAAAGAGGATCAATGATTAGAGTTGTTTATAGACTTGTCTAAAGGTTAGGTTATCCATCCGATCCAACAAGTCCAATTCGAATTTGATCGAGTCTGGGTAGGATTTTCATCATTCAGATCGGTCCGGTCCGACCCGGCCCAACCCGAACTATTATTTATTAAATATAAAAATAATTTTTTAATAGTAAAATAGGTTTTTGGATCGGCTCGAGCCCGACTCGAACCAGGCCTGGATAAAAAAAAAAAAATCGAGCTGTGGCCTAACCTGGCCCATGGATAGGTCTTGTTGTTCCATGACCTAGGCTAGGTCGGGCCCAAACCCAAATAATTTTTTTTTTAAGTTCGATTAGGGTTGGATTGGACTTGAAAGTTTGTTTTACTATTTAAAATATATTAAAATATTATTTTTATATTTTTATAACTAAATTTAAATAATTTTTTATTATTATTTAAATAGTAATCCAAATTTTTATTTTTTAGCTGACAATAGAAAACAAATTGAGAAAAAAATGTCTTGGCAATAGAAAAAACAAAGACAATTATGTGTAAATAATTGTCATGTGTACATTTTTGTTAGTATGAACTAGATATGTTTCATGGGCCGGGTTGGATCGGGCTGCAATTTAAACTTTTTTTATTTTCTTTACCCAGGCTCGGTTCAAGTCGGGTCCGGATTGGTCCGAAAGTTCATATCATTGTTCAAGATAATATTAAAAAATTATTTTATATTAATATTTATAATTATATTTAAATAATTTTTTTTATTGATAAATAGTGATTCGGACAGAATCGGGCCAATTTGTATTTAAAAAAATTCTTGTCCAGATCTAGCTCAATACGAGTCGGGTCTATCGAGCCGGATGGATTGCTCGGTCTTGGACATTTCTAGTATGAATGTGTTATACTTTTGTTTCTCCAAAACTTATTTAAACTGTTAATTTCAACAAAATATTCTAAGAAATATTCAATTTTGTTATTATTTATTAAAAAATCAATCAAAATAAAAATCTGATGATAGATTAAATATAGTTGAAGATAATGATAAAATTTATTATTAACTTTTAATATAACAACAAATTTAATAGTAATCCTTGTCCCACCATATAAAACAAAGAAGCTTGATATAATCATTTATCGAATTTGGCAGCAAATGAGTTTTTCCCTTTCTTTTTTTCTTTCTATCAACTTAATTTAGTAGTTTTGTGCATTTGATAAACCCTCAATCATGCATTTTTAAGCTTCTTTCCTTTTAATTATTTTGTAAGTTAATTAATTTCTTTTATAATTAAAATTGTTAAAAATTGAATCATGAAAATTAAAATTAAGAATTGAGTACTTTTACTAACAAACCACATAATTATTGGAAAAGTTAATTAATTCTCGATTTATAAATAAATTAACTACTATCAAGGTGAATTATACAATGATATGATACGAGTGAGTATATGATGTTGTGCGGAAGCGAATTGATATTACTAAAACCGATTTAAACACACTGAAAAAACACCGATATTTTACGTGGTTCGGCAACTGTGCCTACATCCACGGGAGGAGGAGCTTGAAGCTTTGTATTAATGGAGTTTAGAGTACAAACATATACCGAATTCAAGGTGCTACACAAGCACTGAACTCACAACTCAACACAATACCGAATTACTCTATAAACACAGAGTATTTGCTTCAACAATTTAGCTCTAACACATACTCAACTCTACTCTACTCTCTCATCTCTACATGGCTATTTATAGCCATAATATCAAGGTGTGAACATGCATCAAGTGGCAGCCACCATAGCCTACCATAGCCACCATCCACCACCTATCTTGGTGTGAACACATGCAAGTGGTAGCCACCATAGCCACCATCCATTTGCAAGTGGTAGCTTCCATTATTGGTGGTGCAAGTGGTGCAAGTGGTAGCTCCATTATTGGTGCTAAGCCACCTATGGTGAATGAGCCATATTCAAGCTATATTCAAGCCATATTCTAAGCCATATTCCAACAATCTCCACCTTGGCGAGAATCCACAGAGAGAATTCACAGATCAGAGCTTCCTCTTTTCTCCTTCAAATGTACACACCATTACTCACATATCAGGGCACCTACTGCATTGGCATGATTCATCAATGCACTGAGCCTGAGTCAATTTTTCTGTCTACTTCCCAGGAATTTTCTTAGCTTCTCCAAGATCATCTCGAACTCTGAGCTCAGTTGAGCCTTCAGCCTGTCGATCTCCACCTTGCCTTTTTCAGCAGATAGACAAATGATCCATTTTGAAGTTTCCGGAAATAAACACAGTGATCAAATTGACTGTGTGTGTACTTTTCATCCTTTTCATGAAACAGTCCAACCGTTTGTACAGCTGTCACGGGATTGTTTCAGAGCATACAGTGATCAGTTCAACTTGCTTTTGTAATCTCTGCTACCGGGGACTCCAGAACCATCTGGTTGAGTCATACAAATTTCCTCCTCTACGGAACCATGGAGGAATGCAGTTTTTACATCAAGTTGAACTATCTCTAGGTTATACAGTGCTACTAAAGCCAATAAGATCTGAATAGATGCATGCTTAACAACAGGTGAAAATACCTCATTGTAGTCTATTCCTTCTTTTTGAGCCTAACCTTTGGCTACCAATCTGGCTTTGTATCTGATACTGTCTTTGCCGGTAGCACCCTCCTTTTTGGCAAAGACCCATTTGCACCCAATTGATATCTTGAGTGTTGGAAGTGGAACCAACTTCCAAGTCTAATCGCCTCCTTCCACTGGGCATGCACAAGGCTGTTTACAGCTTCTTTGTAATTGATCAGAACATCATCATCAATTATTGGAAGGGCGTATGCCACCACGTCTGTGTATCGAGCAGGTTTCCGAATATGTCTATTCGGTCTACTGGTGACAACTGATTCAAATTGCTGAAAGATTTCCGGTGATGACTCCTCCACTTCAATTAAGGTGTCATCAGATTCTGATTCAAACTCCACCTGCTTTAGAGAATCTTGGTTCACATTCTCTGGAGTTGACTGTTTCAGCATTACAGATTCGTCAAAGGCAACATCTCGGCTTACGATGACTTTCTTTGACTCAAGGTTCCACAATCGGACTGCTTTTACTCCTTCACTAAAGCCCAAAGAAGACAGCTTTCTTGGCTCTAGGATCCAGTTTTGCATCCGTAACTACGAAGCCGATCATATTCAATGGCAGAATATCCGGACTACACCTCTATGGGAGTCTTCCCATCAGTGGAGGTTAGTCTGTTGATAATGTGGGAGGCGAACAATAAAGCCTCCGCCCAAAATGCTTTGCTCAAGCCTGACTGGGATAACATGCAGCGAACTTTATCAACCAAAGTTCGGTTCGTCCTTTCTGCAACTCCATTCTGCTGGGGAGTGCTAGGAACAGTGAAGTGTCGGATTATCCCATCATTCTGTGAGAGGCTGCTGCTCTGCCTGTCACGGTTTCTCTGTCAAGGAGATACAGATTTCCCTTCATATAACCCTTCATTTCTAAGAATGCTCCACGTACAACTCTCAGGACTCCATTCTGAATGGTCACCTTGTAACCATTTGAGTCTAAGACCCCCAGTGATATGAGGTTCTTCTTGAGATCAGGGACATACCTTACGTCTGTAAGTTGTCTGATTGTACCGTCATGCATTTTCAGTCGGATCGTTCCGATGCCTCTAGTGTGACAAGTATTGTCATTGCCCATATGGACAATCCCTCCATCAAACTCTTTGAAGTTTGAGAACCACATCCGGTTCGGACACATATGGTAGGAACATCCGGAATCCAGAATCCATTGATCTGAAGAGTGTGTTGTTGTGGAAATTGTAAATGCAGAGTCTTCCTCTCCCTCAGATTCTTGAGCTACACTCACAATCGACCTCTCCATGTTGGGACAGTTATTCCTCCAATGCCCTTTCTCATGGCAAAAGGCACACTCGTCCCTCGAGAGTCGTGTTCTCGATGATCCCCTCCTTGAGCGGGATCTCAATCGACCTTTCTGTCTGGACAGTCTTTCTTCCAGTGTCCAACACTGGGCACACTCGTCCCTTGCAGATTGTCGATGATACTTTTCTTAGACGTGATCTTCATCCATCTATCGGTCCTTCGCGGATTAACAAGATTCTTCTCCTGGATAGGATATCCACCGCCTACTGGACGGGATCTGGACATGATCTTCACCGTCTACTGGACTGGACTGGACTGGACAGGGTCTTCACCTCCTACTGGACGGGATCTCCACCGTCTACTGGTCTGGACGGGGTCTTCACCTCCTACTGGACGGGATCTCCACTGTCTACTGGTCCTTCGCGGACTCACAGGTCCAGTACTTCGCACTGCCACATGCCAAAGTTGGTGGTGCCATCAAATTTCTCCACCTCGAACTTTGCAGTGGTCATCGAGTTCTTTCTGATATAAGAACTTGATCGTGCGCTGCTGGTTGTTTCATGTGTCTCTAATGATTCTGCCATGGTAATAAAACAAAATTACCAACAAAGTGTTTTTCCGGTACCTGTATGGAAAAAACGGATGCCGCGGTTGAGTCCGGAATAGTCGAAATAGCCAGGAACGGGTCCAACTGTGTAAATTTTGGACACACGGTGAATATTTTGCGAATATTCTGCTACAAGTGGCTCGAAATGGACTCGGATTAGCTCAACCGGCTCGGAAAAGTCTCGGAATAGTGTTCTGAAACGGCTCAAAAAATAGCCCGAAAAAGTTGGTCGGAGCTGCGGCGGCGCGTGGGGCGCGTGTGGCGGCGCGTGCGGCGGCGCGTGGGCGCGTGAAGGCTGCTGGCTCACCGGCGCGTGGGGCGCGTGGGGCGCGTGAGGCCCACTCGTCTTCAACCTCTGGCTGGCGCGTGTGGCGCGTGGGTTTCACGCGTCTTCAACCTCCAGAGGCGCGTGCGGCGCGTGGGCGCGTGAGCTCCTCTTCTGGCGCCGCGTGGCGGCGCGTGCGGCGGCTTCTGGCGCTCCGGTTGATTCTGCTGCACTCCTCTCGACGACCTCTTCAACCTGGTATTTTCAAAACACAAATTGGAGCACTTTTGAAAAACGGACAGAATCGAACAAACTCGGTTTTACGTAAAAATTGGCTCTGATACCAATTTGTTGTGCGGAAGCGAATTGATATTACTAAAACCGATTTAAACACACTGAAAAAACACCGATATTTTACGTGGTTCGGCAACTGTGCCTACATCCACGGGAGGAGGAGCTTGAAGCTTTGTATTAATGGAGTTTAGAGTACAAACATATACCGAATTCAAGGTGCTACACAAGCACTGAACTCACAACTCAACACAATACCGAATTACTCTATAAACACAGAGTATTTGCTTCAACAATTTAGCTCTAACACATACTCAACTCTACTCTACTCTCTCATCTCTACATGGCTATTTATAGCCATAATATCAAGGTGTGAACATGCATCAAGTGGCAGCCACCATAGCCTACCATAGCCACCATCCACCACCTATCTTGGTGTGAACACATGCAAGTGGTAGCCACCATAGCCACCATCCATTTGCAAGTGGTAGCTTCCATTATTGGTGGTGCAAGTGGTGCAAGTGGTAGCTCCATTATTGGTGCTAAGCCACCTATGGTGAATGAGCCATATTCAAGCTATATTCAAGCCATATTCTAAGCCATATTCCAACATATGATACTAATTATATTTTTAAAATTTTAACTATGAGGTGGCATTAGTTGTTGGAATAGCTAGGTGCTTAAAAACTTACATTTAAACTATTCATAATTATAGAAGCTAAACTCATTGATAAGTAGGTATGCAAATGCATATGAAACAAGAAAGTTTAATTTTAAAAAATAAACATAATTAAGATTTAGGAATTGGCGAAGGCGAAGTTGATTCTTTTAGACTGAAAGTTTCACATTAATAAACAAATTAAAACAACACTATATACATTTGTTAATTGTCATTATCAATTAGACGTGCTCAAGAATCAGACTATCCGTCTGGCTTGATTGGTCTGGCCTGTATTGGGCTAGACTTGGACATAAATTTTTCTGATTCGAATCTGTCCAATCTGAATTATTGTTTATTAATAAAAAAAATATTTTTTAATTATAAAAATATAAAAATATTTTTTAAATAGTAAAACGAACTTTCGAACCAGACCGGACCGGACTTGAATAAAATACCTCAAAAAAATTCGGGCAGCAATCGACCTGACTCGACTTATGAACTGGTCTATTACCAATTAACACTTTTAAATTAATTGCAACCAAGTTGGTAGATAAGATAACAGCAAACAGCCAAACTGTGGTTAGCTGCAAGAATTATTCTTTACGGGCTGAGAGAGACCTGAGAATTAATCAAGAATTATTCTGTCTGATTTTTCTACTCTTCATGTTGGCCAAACTCAAACTCAATTACTTGAAAAAACATGCACCAAGAATAAATCAAACCTGCTTGAAACAAACAAATATTTGACTGCAGTTGCCGTTTATTGAACTTGAAACCGTGTATCTCACTTTGTTTTCCAAACGAAAAAAATCATGAAATAAATGCATAGGAACGTACTGAATTTGTTGAAGAGTGCTTCCAAAATGACTAATTTGCATTGGAATTTAAATATAACTAGAAAAAAGACCACGCTATACCGGGATATTTTTTTATTTTTTTAATAAAATTTTTAATTAATTAATAATAATAAATTAATTTTAAATTATATTTTATTAAATAATACTTTTTTATTTAATTTTTTATTTTTTAATAATATTAATATAATTATATTTTGTTAATTATGAAATTGAATTTATAACAATTGTTTATTAATAAATTACGTAATATAAATGTATTTTTAAATGTTATTTTATATAGATATTTAAAAATATTTAGACTTTATTTTATTCTGTATATTTTGATTTATAAAAGTTAAAAAATAATAAATAAGAAAATAAAATTGTGGCTTGTATTTTATTTTCTTTTATGATCAATTTTCTCACATAAGTTAGTAGCAAGTTCGTTTTTTACTCACTTTTTTTTAACTTTTTTTTTTCGAGCGGATTGGGTACGGATCCTAAATCGACCCGTGACTCAATGTGCGGACCTACGCCTTTACATACATCATTTAAAATAAAAATAATTGAAAAAATAATTTTTTTTAACTTTTCCCCTTAGCTGGTTGGGTACGAACCCTAAACCGATCCGCAGTCAACGTACGGACCAACCCCTTTAAATAAATCATTTAAAATTAAAATTAAAAAAAAATAACTTTCACTACAAAAGGACGGACTTTTACCGACGGAATAATCCATCGGTAAAAGTCTACATTCCGTCGGTGAATCGTTTTACCGACAGAAAATTTCGTCGGTGATACTAATTCGGTCGGTAAAGAAAAATTCGTTGGTAAAGTTTCTTTACCAAAGGAATATTCCGTCGGTATTGATTTTCTTTACGGACGGACCCGACGAAAAATTTCGTCGGTATTATTTTATCACCAACGGAACAGTTCCGTCATTATTTTCTTTACCGACAAAATAATATAACGGAATATTCCGTCGGTGATAGTTTTATCGACGGATGTATTCCGTCGGTAATTCATATTCCGACATACGGGTTTGGTCGGTAATAAGTTATTACCAACGGAATGTTCCATTGGTAAAATTCTTTTACCGACGGATTATTCCATTGGTAATTACTTTTTTTGAACAAAAAATTAAAAAAAAAATTATTAAAAAAAATTATTAAAAAAATTAAAAAGAAAAAGAAAATTTTATATAATTACAGCATAAAAAATAAAATGAAATCCGTAAAAATATAAATAAAATAATATTCAAATGTATCTCTCAAATATAAAAAAAAAAAAAAAAAAAGAACTCATCACGAGGTACTGTTGTCATTAGCTTCACTATCTACCTCGGCATTGCCTCTGGCAGCACTCAATCCTTCGACTCCGGCATCACCTCCGACAGCACTGACTGCGGCAGCATTCACTCCAGCATCGACAGCAATCAATCCTAGTCCAGCAGCCATGCCTCCAGCAGTATTGACTCCGGCAGCACTCAGTCCTGCACCGACTCCGACAGCAGTCGATCCAACATCCATGCCTAAGACAGCACTGAGTTCGGTAACCTGAGTTCCGAGCCCGCCTAATGCAGCTGCTATCTGTGACTGCAGTAAAGGTGTGATTATCGTATTCAGCTCGTCACGATATTCTCAAGTCTCACGATTGAGGTCTAGATTTGCGAGACGTCGGACCTCAATGCATGATAGTCCTTAGACGGCGCTGCTGTCAGCTGCTGTGTAGTACTAAGACCACATGGAGCGTAACTGGCTGTATCTAAACTTTGGTGACTGCCGGGTGGATCAAAAATTTGTGCTCTCTTCGGTCTCGTTCCAAACCCATAAACATGTGTCCACGTAGTCTCAATTCCCCCAATAGCATCAGACCAGGACTAAGGGTCGAAATCAGGATATGAAGACGTATCGTCTCCATATTTTTGCTGCAACGAAGTAGTATAATTTTCCTACAATCACAAATATTTATATATATAAACAATTAATATGTGACATTGTAATGAACACGTACATAAACACAAATATCTGGTATAATCTGTTAATGTAATATATAAAGTATTGATAAAGTTAAATACTTACAGTTACAGCTTTAGACTTGTTGTCTATGTAATCACCCTAACCCTTTGCACGTTTATGGGTTTTGTTAAACAGTTTCAGGAAAGTCATGTTGCGCTGCAACTCTTGTGGCTACAAATTAAAAGAAGAGAGAAAATTATGTTAAACCAATAAAAATTCACATAATTTATACGATACAACTTTTAAACAATAAATTGTAAAACAAAAATAAATCTTAACCATCCTTTCACCGATAACTAGAAAAGGAATTGATCCACTAGTGTGCTTTGTAATGTTGTCATCTTTCTTCGTGTTCCTATTACACTTGGCCTTTTGGGACCTATTTTTCCAAGCATAGGTACTCCGATGCTATCAATAAGTCCATCCCAAATATCGACTGCTATCCAATCACACCTGTAACCCTTGCAGTCTTCTATTCGATTCGTTTGAAAAAAGGACATGACATTGTCCCTCTCAAAATTCATCATGTCCTTGAATCAATCCTTGCATGTGGCCTCCCATAATTTCCTAACCAATGGTGTCTGCTCGAGAGGCCACTGGCATTTTCTCTACAATGAGACATTATGAATTAATATAAAGTATTAAACCTAATTAAATTATAATTTGACTTTTAACCAAATCATACCTCAAATATAGTCCACATATACAGTTTCACATCAACAGGTATCTTCGACCAAGTAGGCCACAGTCTGTTATAGTGTTGTTTGATGATGGAGGCAATGGTGGATTTTACACAACTCTCCGTGAAAGTCCTAAAATCAAGGATATGTGTTAGCGAACATTAATTTATTTTACTCAAATAATAAAATTATCGAGATAATATTAACTTACATATTTTGAAGAATTGACAGTCGAAACCTATCATCTGGATTATTCGGTGTCGGTAATTCTTTTGTCCGACCTCTACCTCGTTTCCTCTGCTCAGTGGCAGTACCTGTAGACGGTGTAGGATGTGATGCAGGTACCTTTGTCTGCTACCCTGTGCCATCATCTGTGAAATACGTCGGTGCTGGCTCATTAAGTAAATACTGTGAAATTTCATCCAGCGATGACGTAGTCGCCTATAATACGGGATCTGCCTGAGTCGTCCGAGTAAGTGTCGGCTGTGGCAGTGGAGCGAGAGTCGATGTGGACAGTGCTACTGTAAATGGAGGCAATCTGGACGGATCCACTATAGACGGAGGCAGTGCAGGGGCGATGGAGGTACTGCAGATGGAGTATGTGGCGATGAAGCCGAATAAGGTGGCAACTATCTCGGTGGAGACCGTAGGGAGGGAGAAGACGCAGGTGGCAACTCTGGTGTAGCATGCCCTGAGGACGATCCTCCAGATGGTCGAAATGCATCCCACATAGAACTCGATTTCTTCTTTCCAATAGTTTTACGGGCTATTCCTCGCATTTTATCTGTAAAATGAAAAATATTAAACTTATTAATAAATATATTTATTGAATACACATAAAATATATTACTTGACAGATCATGCAATTACAAAATGAATAAATAATATTAACTTTCTAATCATCATCATTCTCGTCGTTATCATCAGCATCATTGTCATCGCTGTCATCATAATCTACTTCTTCATCTTCATTTTCATCTTCTTCTTCTTCTTCTTCTTCTTGTTCTTCGTCTTCGTCATCGTCATTTTCTTCTTCATTTGTTCTCTGAACATTAATGTTTACTTCTTCGAAATCACCATGAACCAAAACTTGAGGATTGTCAAGATCTCCTGAATATGTTACAATGGTGGGAGTAGGCACATCCATTTGTTGATAAACCCCTTCGTTTAGATCAATTATTTCTCCTGCACGAGATCCAATGTCAAATCTACTCCTAGCCTTTGTTTTGAACATAGCCCACCAATCTCGACGTTCTCTTCTATTCGATGGATAAGAACTATAATACACTTGTTGACATTGATGAGCTAAAACAAAAGGTTCATTACAAGCAAGTATTGACCTGTACTTTATTTCAACAAGCCCATTATGAGGATCTACCCGAATTCCTTTATCCGTATCAAACCGTCGACATTTAAAAAGTACGACCCGATTTCCCACGCCAAAATATTCTAACTCCACAATGTCTAACAACATTCCATAAAAGTCATGCGAAAAATCGTTATAACAGTCGCCTTTGACGCATACACCGCTATTCATAGTTTTTTGATTTTTTCCATAATCTAAAGTTTGGAACTTGAAACCATTAACCGAATATCTAGAATAACACCAACCCATACGTCTTGGACCATAAGATAACTCAACTATACGAGAGTTATGTTGACTTGAATTTTGCTGAATCTATGAACGGTGAACGAAAAACAGTATTAAATTCAATATCAAATTGTATCAAGCATTAGCAGAACATAGAAATTAAAGAATACTTACGTAGTCCTTAAACCATTTTCTAAATCTACCTGCACGAACTTTCTCCAACTCACCATCTGTAATGTTCGATGCATCGATTTTCACTATCTCATCAAACACCCTAAAAATGATTGGATATATAATGAGTTTCTCGAATTTAATTATATAACGTAATTTCACAATTAATATTTGAGAGAACAGTAAATCTCTTACTCAATATAAGGTATGACTTCTTCGCAATTCATTAATACATATAATTCAACTGTATCGTACTCATCGTGCTCTAAGTAACAAGCCTTCGTTTTTTTCGAACCAAAAGATCTCCCTTCATGTGTGAAAACTGAGAGTCGTCCCATGGGATCGACATCTTCTCCATCATCATTTTGGGGCACCCGAGTAAATATTGTTTCAACATTTGGTTCAAAGTATAAGACGCAGAACGATGAAATTTTTTCCATTATATACGCCTCAACAATTGACCCTTCAACACATGCAAGATTTTTCACTTTTCTCTTTAGATGATGTAGAAATCTAAGATTCAAAAACGAATACTAAATTAACAATTGTTCAATTCAATAAAGTAAATAATGTAAAAGATTACTTACATTCTTTGTTAATTACCTTTCGATATACATCCAACGATAATGGACAGGTCAACCAACTTTTGCCTCATAAGGTAGGTGAATAGGCAAATGTTTCATTGAATCAAAAAAGGCTGGAGGAAATATTTTTTCCAACTTGCAAATGGTCTCAACAATATTGGTTTCCAAGAAATCCATCTGGTCCACATGAATTTCTGTAGAGCATAATTCTCTGAAAAAATGAGATAGCTCAGTAATTGCATACCAGATTGTGTTAGGTACCAAATCTCGAAACGCAATTGGAAGTAATCGCTGCATAAAAATATGACAGTCATGGCTTTTCATGCCATAAAACCTCCCATCAACCACATTTGCACATCGGCCGATATTCAAAACAAATCCATCGGGAAGTCGTAATTTTTTTACCCAAGTACAAACTTTTTTCTAATCTTCCCTGTTTAATGTGTAACTGGCTTTAGGCTTGTATGTTTTTCCATTGCTTTCCACCAATTCTAATTCCGACCGTCTGCAAAGCAACGGTAAATCCATTCTGGCTTTTATATTGTCTTTTGTTTTGCCCTTCACATCCATCATTGTGTTGAACAGGTTATCAAATACGTTTTTCTCAATATGCATTACATCCAAATTATGACGAATGAGATTGGTATGCCAATAAGGTAACTCCCAAAAAATACTCTTTTTCATCCAATTGTGACATTCTTCGAATCCAATCAACTTATGTTCACATAATTTACTCCCAAATGTGATATTTGGAATGCTATCTATCCTTTCCAGAATTGCCTCACCAGATAATCGCTCAATTGGAGAATCATGCTCAACTTTTCGACAAAATTTATCTCTTTGTCTTCTAAAAGGATGATTTAAAGGCAAGAACTACCGATGACAGTAAAAAAACATGATGTCCTACCATAATGCAATCTGAATGACTTAACTTCTTCCATACAATAAGGACAAGCCAATCGACTGTGTGTGCTCCATCCTGATAACATGTTGTAAGCAGGGAAGTCATTAATCTTCCATAAAAATGCAGCTCTTAATATAAAATTTTGTTTCCTATACCCATCATAACTCGAAACACCATGATTCCACAATAATTTCAACTCATATTTCAATGGTCTGAGGAAAACATCAATATTCTGTGATTGACTATTCGGACCCGGAATTACCATATTAAGAATTAAATATGGTTGCTTCATACACATCCACGGTGGTAAATTATATACACAAAGCATTATTAGCCAACAAGAGTACGGTTTCGGTCCATGAGTAAACGGACAAAACCCATTTGCACACAAACCCAATTTGACATTTCGAGATTCCACTACAAAAGACGGATGCGTACGATTGAAGTCTTGCCATGCTTCACCATCAACAAGGTGTCTCAACACTCCATCATCCCTCCGGTTATGCGCATGCCATGTCATATTCTCAGCTGTAACCGTTGACATAAATAATCTTTGAAGTCTCGGAATCAATGGCAAATAACGAAGAATCTTATAAGGAATTCTCTTCGACTTTCTAACACTTGATTTGCTTGATTTATAACAAGGATGGCCACATACGGAACAAAATTCTAAGTCAACCGAGTCGTTATAAAACAACATGCAATTGTTGTTGCATGCATGTATCTTCTGATAGTGAAGTCCAAATTTGGCCATCTTCTTCTTCATTCGGTAAAAATTATCAGGTAAATTATCATTGTCTGGAAACATCCCTTTTATCAAACAATTGAAACACGATTCATCATGTTAAATTCAGACTTCACATTTAACAGTTGTGACACAGCAGATAAAGTTGTGTGTTTTGTACATCCTGACCACAACGGTTCATCTACTTCGTTCATCAACGAATAAAAGTTGCTTGAACTTAAATTCGGTTGATCATCTTGAACCATTATCTCATCAACATTGTAATTACCACCTAAATTCATATTCGGGTTTAGAGCATCCATAACCATTCTAGCATAAAAATTATCTGTTTCATCGTCACTTCTCGTCTCGACTTCATCATTATGTATCCTTGATGACTGACCTTGATTCTAACACATTAACAATTTTCCTACACAATTAATTTAAATATATTAATAATTTTCACTTGTCTGCAATACTATTTTTTGTATTATTAGAATTACAAAATTTATTAATATTATCTTTTTAAATTATAATTATAAATAAACTATTATTTCAACAATATACACATTAACAATTTCAACAATATACATAAACACAATTTCAATTCATACCCATTAATAATTTCAATTTCAACTCAACATAATATACTACTGAACAATTTCAATAATATACACATTAACAATTTCAACAATTTATCAAACAACTCATACCCAGGCGTGGTGGTCGGACGATTCAGGCGGTGGCAACGACGGTGGTGCCTCGTAGGGGACGGTCGGACGACGACGGCGATGGCTCGAGCTTAACTACAAAAACGAAAACAACAATTTATCAAACAATATCAAAAACGAAAAAGAAAAAAACATTTTATCAAACAATATCAAAAACCAAAAATCAAAAACGAAATTAAAAGAAGGCAGAGAACAAAAACAGACCCGGTGGTCGGACAACGACGACGATGGCAGCGACAGTGATGGCTCGTGGGGGACGGTCGAATGACGATGGAGAAGGGGTCGAACGCGAAGGAAGAAAGAGAGAAAATGAGGAAAGAAGTCTTGGGCATTAAGTTATGCCCGAGACTTTCACCGACTAAATAGGGTTATTACCGACGAAATTTCCGTCAGTAATACTTTTGGCCGGATTTCAAATGTAATCCGTCGATAATAATGTATTACCGACGAAAAATCAGTCGGTAATACCATCTTCCGTCGGTGATCTTTCACCGACGGAATAAACTTTCACCGACGAAATGTAGGTATTATCGATGGAAATTCCGTCGTAATATTTTGGGCAAGATTTCAAATTCCATCTGTTGATGTTATCATTTTTCCATCGGTGATCTTTCGTGGACAGAATAAACTTTCACCGACGGAATTGTGGTATTACCGACGGACTATCTGTCAGTAATACTTTTTGACCGTTTACTTTAAAACCTTAATTAATTTTTTAATAAATTTACATTTATTATTTATTAAAAACCGAGGAAAAACTATTACCGACGGATAGTCCGTCAGTGATAAACATAATTCCACCGGTAAAAAATATGAACGATCAAAAATTATTTCGAAAATCGTGTAAAATTTTCACCGACGGATTTTTCGACGGTAGTTCCCGAAATTCCTTCGATGAAAATTTGGCGGGAATCTAGGTCGTTCTCGCCAAACTTTTATCGACGAAAATCACCGACGGAATATATCTGTCGGTAATATTCTTTGTCCGTCGAAAATGATGAAAAATTTCGTCAGTAATAGCGCAAAACATTACCGATGAAATCCGTCGGTAATAATCAAAATTCGGTCGGTAATAAATTTTTTTTACCGACGAAAACATTCCATCGGTGATGTTTCCGTCGGTAAATCGACGTTCTCTTGTAGAGTTTTTCCCCCGAGCCGGTCGGATACGGATCCTAAATCGACCCGCGAGTCAACTTGCGAACTAACCCTTTTAAATACATTATTTAAAAATAAAATAAAAACTAATTAATAAAATAAATTTCTTTTTTTCACTTTTTTCTCATGCAGGTCAGGTACGGATCCTAAACCGACCCGTGAGTCAATATACAGATCAACCCCTTTAAATATATCATTTAAAAATAAAGTAAAATAAAATAAAATACTAAAAATAATTAATAAAATAAATTTCTTTTTAACTTTTTTCAAGCGGGTAGATTACGGATCCTAAATCGACCCGTAAGTGAACGTATGAGCCAACCCTTTAAATACACCATTTAAAATTAAAATAAAAGTAATTAATAAAATAAATTTATTATTTTAACTTTCTTTCTCAAGCGACGGCTTCGGTACAAATCCTAAATCGGCCCGCTAGTCAACGTGCAAACCAACACCTTTAAATATAGCATTTTAAAAAAATAATAAAAAAAAAAAAAAAAATTCCCCCGAACGGGTCGGGTACAGATCCTAAATCGACCCGCGAGTTAACATGTGGACCAACCCCTTTGAATACATCTTTTAAAAATAAAAAATAATTAATAAAAATAAAAATATTTCTTCTTTTAACTTTTTTTTTCGTAGGGATCGGGTATGAATCCTAAATATCAAATCAACGTGCAGAATAACCCCTTTAAATACATCATTTAAAAAAAATAAAAATAAAAATAAAAAATAATTTTTATTTTATATTTTTTCGTGCTGGTCGGTTTCGAATCGTAAATCGATTCGCGAGTCAACGTGCAGATCAACTCTCTTAAATACATCATTTAAAAAAATAAAAATAAAAACGAAAAGTAATTAACAAAATATTTTTTTTCAATCAACCTATGAGTTATCGTGCAGGCCAACCCTTTTAAATACATCCTTTAAAAATAATTTTTTTTTAAAAAAAAACCTTAAAACTAAAAATTTAAAAAGAAAAATAATAAAAAAAAAACTAAAAAAAAAAGAAACATAGCCGTTATATGAAAAAATTGTCCTTGGATTATTTGAAAAAAGTCACTTGGTCCTAAGGACTCAAAAATCATAATAGTAGATAGTTGAGTAAATTTCTATCACCTTAAATAGTCCATGGGCTGGGTTGTAACCTGAATTTTTTTCTTATCCAAGCTTGTTTCGAGTCAGGCTCGGGTAGGCCCAGCAACCCGTTTCGTTGTTCAAAAAAATTAAAAAATTATTTTATACTAATATTTATATATTCTATAATTAAATTTAAATAAAAAATATTTTTTATTTAATAAATAATATTTCGGGTTGGGCCGAACCGTCCCAAATTACTAAAATCTTTACCCAGGACTAGCGGTGCTCATTAGGTAGGGCGTCAACAACATATTTATTTGCCCAAGCCTGGCCCGACCCGAAATATGGGCCTCAAATTCTACCCAAACCCGTTCATATTTGTAAATGGGTAGTCCAAGCCAATTTAGGCTTGCCCATATTATTATTTTTTTAAAAAAAAGTAAACAAAATTTTTTATTATTATTTAATTTTAGTAATTTTATATCTTTTTTCTTTTATTAAGTTCTAAAACATTAATAATTTAACATATTTTTAAATATTTACACTATAATATTATATATTTATTTTTTATATGATATAAATTACATAATATATAAAATATAAAATAATATATATTAAAAATGGGCTAGGCCGGGCTCGGACCTTGATTGTTGGAGCCAAGACCCGACCCATTTTCTAAATGGGCCTTTTTTTTTTACCCAAGCCCATATTTCGGGCCTAATAATTTTGTCCAAACCCTCCAAAATATGGGCGGGCCTTGTGGTTTGGACGGATAGCCCGATCCTTGAGCAGGTCTACCCATGACCGGTCCAATACAGGTAGGGCCTGTCAGGTAGCCCGGCCCTTGGACAAATCTAAGCTTAAGCTTTTGAGATAATTGATCATCCAACAATTTAACATGATATTAGAGCTTTCGAGTTCGAATCCTGACAATCACTTTCTCTATTATTTCTTCACCTAGTGTCTACCCATCGAGTTGTGCATTGCTGCTTTAATCCTTCTTTAACTTGCATTTTTCTTTTACATTTGGATCTACGTGCAAATCCATTAAACATTCATTCGACTTTCACAAACATGTTGAAACTTAAATAATAATTAATCATTTCCAATAAATTTAAAACAATTTAACAATTTGTTATTTTTGGTTTTTTTAACACTACTTACCATTGATGGTCAAGCAAGAATTTTACCAGCTAATATTTAGTTCTTTGCTTAAGATACATACATATAATTAATTTAGATCAAATTTATTTTTACCATGTTTTCTCAAAGTACATTTAAATATAAAAGCATGTTTTATGCAATAGATATTAGTTAATCATTTAGATTGCCTAATTATTATAGAAAAATGCATTTACAATTTACAAAAGAAATAAATAAATATATATTTATATATATAAATCTAATCTTAATTAATTAATTCCTCCAGATGTCATCAGGAAATAAGAAGATCAATAATCTTTCAAATAATATTTGATATTATTGGGTGGGTTATGAGTAATCCACCTCCAAAGGCATCATCACCATCTAGTAGCGATTAAACTCCATGTACTCCATCCAACAACCACATACCTTCAACCTCATCAATTTTATTGTTACCTCCTACACCAGTCGTATTAGAATTGGTTTTTTAAAACGTAGTTAATAGACATTTTTGAAGTCAAATTATTTGTGGGGGTCCACTCACATTTGTGGTTAAAACTTTGTTGGATTTTATACTCCAACATATATTATTTAACATGGAACATTAACATGTTTAAAATCAATTATAGGTGAATGAAAAATTGATCTCAAAGAACCTTTGGATGACAAAATGACAAACCCAAAAATTCTCAAATATTTGATTGATAACAAGCTTGTCTAATGGTTTGGGCCGTGGGCTCGTATACTCGGGTTTGGTTACATGAAAAATATTTTGCTGTTTAATCCCTATTTGATCAGTAATATTTTAAGCCCTAAATGCCTTAGGACATGAACCGAAACATTAATTATGGTGTGATATATATGAATGTTATTTATGAAATTCATGAATTATGGATATTCATGAATTATGGTCATTCTTGAATTGTGGATATTCATGAATTATGAAATTCATGAACTTAATTTATGGACATTCATGAATTTGATCATTCATGTGCTATGTATATTTATCATAATTAATGTACATTCATTTAAGTAATTAATGTTTAGGTCTCTATAGTCCTATAAATAGGTGCTTTAATAAGATGAGAATCTCATTCAATAATTCAAGTAATTCAACAATTCATAAGCTCCTTTTTTCCTTTGTTGTTCTGGTTTTTTAAGGTTATTGTCTTATTTATTCCTTCTACTCTAAAGCTTAGGAATCTGTCATTGTAGAGAGAAAATTAAGTCAAATTCCTTAAGTTCGTGGACTTTGAAAAGCTGTGTAACTTTACAAAGTGGTGTTGTTGAAATCTTGGGAGGCAATTGCATTGAAACCGTGTGCACCAAGTGACGGGCAATTTCTCCTTAAGAACAAAGGGTTTAATCCTTGGCAACAACGTTAAGTTCTTTATTCTTTAATTTGTCTTCTACAAGTAAGTTCTCTAAAATTCTATTTAAGAGTATGCTATTTAATTATTGCAAATAAATATTTTTAACAAGGTTTTGCCACCACATAAATTCTTGTGCAAGAACATCCATGGTGTGAGGTGTTGCCACCACATAGATAAACTTACATGTTTAAAAAATAACATTAGTTAATTTGCTAGTACTTTTTTCATCAAGACATTAATGAATTGTGCAACAAAAAGTCAGGAAAAAAATGTTTACCTCAAGATACGGCTTTGCAACACCTAAGAATCACTAAAAAAAATGAGTTGTGATGGACATGTAACTTTTATTTTGATTTGAAGTCCACTTATATGTTGTAATTGCTATCTGACTTCTTAGCTTCTCAAACATACCCATTAGCTTTGCCTTCTAATTAAATTATAAATTTTAAGAATGTCCACTTTAATTCTATTGCAAGAAACCATCTTAAAAAGGTGTTGGAGAATATTAACAAACCTCTTAAAACCAACATGGTCAACAATAGAAAGGGGGTACTCATGAAGATTATAGCACAAGCCAACTCATGTCTTGAAACATCTTGATTAAACGTGAAATTCCTAAACCGAACCTTTACATCATTTTTCTTCTCCAAACTAATTTGCCTTTGCCTTTCAAAGCACCCTTCAATGATTAAATTTTCTTTGCTCGAACAAATAGCCAAGCGATTTTCAAAGACGTTGTTCCACTATGGCCACCTTCCTTCAAAACACTTTTACAATAATTGCAACCTGTCACATCTTTTCCATTTACAATTTTCCTTTCAAAATGATTTCAAATATCTGAAGTTAATTTGTGAGGACATTTCTAACTTGTATTTTCTAATGGAGGTTTAGATGAAGCAATTGGACTAACAGGCAAACTAAGAATATGATAATCTATGAGTCCTGAATTGGAACCTACATTCACTGAAGGTGGAATGATTTTATTCCTATAATTCTCCTCAACAATCTCAACATTTTCATTATTGGCCACTTTTCAGAAAACCTATCTATATTTTAAATCATACAATTAGATAGATTAGATAAAATGAAAGCAAGATGATTTAAAATATAATAAACATTAATAGTCAATTAAAGCACAAACAAGATGATATTTATTTTCAAGAACAAAAGGAACAACATATTTCAATAGTTTTTCGTATATTTCAAGAATAATTTTTCCTAACATTAAGAATTTAAGATCATGAGATCACCAGTTTTTCCTCCAATAGATGACGTGACACCAATAGTAGCCATCAAACAAAAGTATCCTATATTTCTAGATTGGATCATTTGGGTTATGAAAGTTGAAAAGATTGGATCATTTTTGTCGCTAATTTTTTTTTTCTTCCTTTCTCTCTCTCTCAAGCCAAATTGATGTTGTGAAATCTCCCAAATCAAAAACAAAACCCTCCACCAGAGATGCAACAAGAAAAACTGAAATGAATTTTTAAAAGATTGTGATGTGATTTTGCTAGGAAATTGATGAAATAACACTGAGTAAATTGATTAAAGGAAAAACCAAGATCAAGAACCATCCATTCTTTTACTCTCTCCCCAACAATCATCCATTAATTTCACCTCTCAAGTCGCCATCATCGACGCCAACCTTTGCCCTATCGAAATTCTCGATTACAAGTAAGCCACCCTTTTACGAAATTATTTTTTTTCTGTCAGTAGATTTTGGTTTTTAATCGCTTCTGTATTTTTTGTTTTTCAAGGGTTATGGAGAATGATTTCTTCAAACAAGATTGGAGGGCACATGGCAAGATCCAGATTTTTCAATATATTTTCAAGAAATGGCTTCTCTGTTTCTTGATTTGCCGCCATCAGTACATCGTTATTGCGCCGGCGATGGCTGATTTTGGTATACCGGAAGTGAAAGCTTACTTGAATGGTATAAGATGCTTTGAGAATATTTTTACTACAAACTTTAATTGTTAAGGTATTTAATAAATAAAAAAAAAATTCGCAAACTTTAAATTGTTATTGTATAGAGAACCCTTGGTGGTGTTAAGTTTGATGCAGAGCTGAAGAGCTTTATTTTTGCCTTTTTTCCTAAATTTTATAATTTATTTTCGTTTCTTAATTCGAACCGGATTAAATGGCTAATAAATGGAGTTAATATCTAAATAGTTATCAAGTTATCTCACTGAATTTTGTTGTTAGAATCAATTATTTGAACGAAATCCTAAAAGGAATTTAGGTTAGAATTAGGTTTGATTAATTTTTGCTTGAATTGTTTGATCTAACAGAGAAAGGAAAAAAAATTAAATATGTTTAAAATAAATTATCAGACAAAAATCAGAAATAAAATTAAGATTTTTATTTTTTTTAATTATTAAAATTGTTTTAATTATTACACATGACAAAAAGTTTAAGTTTTGTCAAAAAAAATTCACATCATCAAATATAGACAAATTATAAATTTATAAAAAGCCAAGTCAGAAAGTCAATGTTTATATTAGAACGTCAAATGCCACATCATCCAAAAAAAGGAAAAAATTAACGGCAGTTATCAATTGAACCTGAATTATTAAAATAGTAATGTACGAGGAGTTGATTATTACAAATTAAGATAGAAGGATTAATTCCGCCACTTCACTATAGTAAAAGGACTGATCGTACAATTTGACCTAAAAAAAAGTATTGCTCTTTGCAATATATTGTTTTATAAAAGTATCATATATATTTAGAATTTACAAATATTTAATATAATAATTAATTTATTATTATATTTTATTTTGGATAAGTATTTTTTAAATTATTATCATATTTTATTGTACTTAATATAATTTAAAATATAATTTAATTTTAGTACCATTTTAAAGTTCAAGATTGGTTCACTTGGTAAAATTCTTAATATTCGAAGTTGCATGCCAATAGGATTGTAAACGAACAGAGCGTTCGATGAACCGTTCGTGAACAATTCGATTTCTATTCGTTTATTAAGCTAAATAAACGATTATGAACATATTTTAATATCCGTTTATTAAGCGAACCGAGTTTAAACAACGTGTGTTCAATTCGTTTATATTTACGAACAAATTCGTTTATGATTCATTTAAATCTCGTTTATTAGTTTGTTTAAAACTTGTTTACAACTCGTTTATTGTTCGATTATAATTAATAATATTATTATTATTTTATATTTTATTATATTTATTTATAATAATATTTTTATTATTATTTTAAAAAATAAACATTGACTCAATGTTACCCTAATTTTTTCCTTTGCTCGGTTGCGGCCTCACCCTCACTTTTTCAAACTTTATTATGTTCCTTCCTTCCTCACCCAATCCACAATTGTTTTCTTTGTCCCTCCCTCAGACCATAAACCATTATTACCTAAATGATTGTTAGCTAAACCATAAATCATTACTCAACTTTTCACCACCAATCATTGATTCATAATTTTCCTCCTAAAAGAAAATGTTTTGATAACGAGTGCCTTAAGAGACACTCTTTAAGGCTACTAAATATAATAATATCTTCAATCAATACATTAAAAATGATGAATAAAGTTATTAACTTTTGCATTTAATGCAATATTATTATTAAAAATAATATATTAACTAACCTTAGGGCACTCGTTAACAAAATCCTAAAAGAAAACCCAAATAACTCAAATCAAGTTCCTCACCAAGCTCCACACAGATACCCTTGACCTTATCGTTTCTTCAACCCTCAAGTTTCTGCTCTGTCACACCCTCGTTTCATCAAACTAAAAAGAATCTCGAAAAGGAAGGCTCCAACATCAACCTTCTCGTTTCTTCAACTTTCTCATTTATGTAAGATGTTTATGGAGTCCTTTTGTTATATTTGTTTTTGAAATGTTATTGATGTATGAAATGCTATTGTTGTTAGTTTGAATTAATAGTTTATTTGTTTGTTTGTTTAATTATTCATGAACATATTTTTAATTATTCGCGAACATATTCGATTATATATTCATGAACAGGTTCGTTTAATATTCGCGAACAATTTAATTTAAATGAATTGAGCTCGAACGCATCTATTAATAAACAAACTAAGTTCGAACATAATTTTAGAAAATTTTAACGAACACAAATCGAACATAAACAGATTCAAAAATAAATAAACGAACACGAATAGAGGCATGCTCATTCAAGCCCAGTTCATTTACAACCCTAATGCCTAGACCTGATAATTCGTGTATTCGTGTCGTGTTAGTGTATTTTCTTGTGTCATAATCGTGTTTAAGGTATTTATATTTTATATAAAATTTAATGTGTTAATAGTTTTTGTTAAATAGATTTTGACATATTCGTGTATTCGTGTCATGTTCGTGTTTTTTCTCGTGTCGTATCGTGTTTTAGTTATTTTTTCGTATCCTATAATCGTGTCGTATTTAATATTGCCATGTCTAACTAATACCAAAGTTCAAATCTCAGTATAGGCCAAAAGATTTCAACATTTTACAAATATATAAATAGATAGAGTATTCGGATGACGGATATTCAAAGATTTATATCTAAATTCGAAAATTATTCAAATTCGTAAAAATCAAATTGGATAGTGTTGGATATCTGATTTTTTAAATTCTTTATCTGTATAAACAATACAAATTCAAATAACTAATATTCAAAAATTAATATCCGAATCCGCTCAGAGTTAAAAATCTAATATTTAAATCCAAAAATTATCCAAATCTAAAAAATCAAATTAAATAGTATCGGATTTTTACTCTCCCCAGCTCTCCTCTCTTTTTCTTTTCTACACCTCAGCGGTGTCGTTTTCTTGTCTTTTTTTTTTCTTAAACTTTTTCTTCCTCTCTGGATTCAACAACCCCTCCAAAATGTTACAGTCTGTTAGTTGAAAGAATTATTAGCTAAGAATGGGCTATTCAATATCGGGCTAGACACTTAAGTCCAAACCATTTAAGTATTTCTTTTCTGTTATTCTTTCTTTTGTTCGTTATTTTAGCTATGCTGAGTCAGCATGTTTGTTAGCATATACCTGCTGTAATGCGTGAGTGAAGGATAATCTGATGAATAGAATATTTCCTTTCTCTCTCTTGAATCTTCTCTCTAAATTCTTCTTCCTCATTCTTCTTCTTTCTCTCTTATATTTCTCTGTTTCATTGCTGTGTTAGTTGACTGATACTGGTATCAGAGCTACTGAATTCTGGCTATGGCAGAAGGTGTGACTACCAGGATACAGAAGGAATTGGGGGTCCTTCAGAAAGAGTTCAAGAAAATGGGGGTTGAGATGCGGTCAAACTCTGATCAGCTAAGGGCAGAGATGCAGGCAGGACTGGAAATGATGGGAGTTGAGATGCGTAACATGTTCGAAAAACTGATGTTACAATCTCAAAGAGAACCCAGGCACAGTGCGAGCAGTGGGTCTGGTGAAAAGGGTCCTAATGGCATCAAGGACAAATCGATGCTTGGGAAGGCTGTTGAATCGATCATGTTGACACCTAAAATCGGTGGACATGATGGTGTTTCTGAAACAGCCAGACTTCACACCAAATTTTCTAAACTTGAATGTCCTCATTTTGATGGGAATGACTTCTATGGATGGTGGTTGAAGATCGAGCAGTTTTTCGAGGCAGACCAGACTTCTGAAGCAGAGAAGGTGCGCATTGTCATGATGCATCTTGAAGGAAAAGCTCTTCAATGGCACCAGCGGTTCATGAAGACTCAAGAAGGGATTACAGAGGTAAGTTGGGTTCACTACTCCTCTGAAATGAGAGCTAGGTTCAGTGAGAATGAATTCACTGACCCAATGTTTGAAATTGTTAGTTTGAAGCATACTGGTTCTGTAGATGAATATTTTGAGGATTTTGAAAGCCTGCTAAATTTGTTACAATTACCATATGACTATGCCCTGAGCATTTTCATTAGCAATTTGAAAGCAGATATTTCCAAACCTGTGCGTTTGTTCTATCCCAAATCATTAACCCATGCCTACCACTTAGCCAAACAGTTAGAGTCTCTGGTGTTCAATCTACCTAGGAAACCTCCAGGCCTTGTCAAAAATACTTTCCCATCCTATGCCATCCATAACATCACTCAACCACCCCCAAAATCAGACCTACCCCCACTATTACCGACCCCAAGAAACATTTTCCCTGCCTATCAATCACAACCTAGATACCTTTCCAGTACAAACACCTCTAAACCTCTCAATTACAAACCTGCACTTAATAAAAACATTACCAAAACCCCAACCAGGGAAGAGAGGGATGACAGAAGGAGAAAGGGATTATGCATGTGGTGTGGAGTTAAATTCATACCAGGGCATAAGTGTATGCGATCCCAACTTTATCAAATTCTAGTTGATGACAGTGAAGAGGTATCAACAGAACTTGAAGAATTCTTGGATTATGTTGAATCCATTGAAGAAGTGAGTAGTGAAGACTCTGATAAGCTGAAGCAACATGTCATATCTTTACATGCCTTAGTAGATACTACAGGTCCTCAAACGATGAGAATGTTGGGAAGGGTTAAGAATCACAAAGTAATCCTTCTGGTGGATTCTGGAAGCACACATGACTTCATTGACCAATCCTTGGTCAAGAGGTTGGGCTGTCATACACAACGAGTTCAAGGAGTTAAGGTGGTAGTGGCTAATGGGGCTCAAATGTGTGTTCAGGAATTATGCAATGGAGTTCAGTGGGAACGACAAGGATATGTTCAGTGCACTGACTTTCTAGTGCTACCTTTAATGGGATGTGATTTGGTGTTGGGTGTACAATGGCTAAAGGGTTTAGGTCCTGTTCTCTGGGACTTTAATGAACTCACTATGCAATTTTTCTTGGGAAATATCAGTTACCATCTCAAGGGGCTCGTTGCTGATACAGTTTCTGTTGCTACTAGAAAACAGCTTACTAAGTTATCCAATTGTTCTAAGAAGGCCTGTACATTGTTGGTCACTGAAGTTCAACATCCTACTGTGATGAATGAACATGACAAGAAGGAACAGCAAGCTGAATTACCTAAAGATCTCTCTCGATTACTGGTTACTTATTCTACAGTATTTGAGATTCCAACAGGACTCCCACCACATCGACCTCAAAACCACAGGATTATGTTGACAAATGAGTCTCAGGTTGTCAAACTCAAACCTTACCGGTATCCATCCTTGCAAAAGGACGAAATTGACAAATTAGTAGCAGAAATGAAGAACACGGGCATTATAAGAGACATCACAAGTTCGTTTGCATCTCCAGTTGTCTTAGTCAAAAGAAGGACGGGTCTTGGAGAATGTGCATAAACTATCGACAGCTTAACAAAGTGACCATAAAGGACAGATTTCCTATTCCTCTGGTGGAAGAGCTGCTGCATGAGCTCACTGGTGCTTGTTTTTTCTCGAAGCTGGACCTTCGTTCGGGATACCATCAGGTGAGAATGCATGAAAACGATGTTCATAAAACGGCTTTCCGAACTCATCAGGGACACTATGAGTTCTTAGTAATGCCTTTTGGGCTTACTAATGCTCCTTCAACTTTCCAAAGCATTATGAACAATATATTCCAGCCTTACCTCAGAAAATTTGTTTTGGTGTTCTTTGATGACATCCTAGTATATTCTACTACTTGGCCCTTACACTTACAACATCTTGAGTCTATGTTTGCTGTCCTGTTACACCATCAGTTGTATGCCAAGTTTTCTAAGTGTGAATTTGGAGCTAGACAAATTGAGTATCTCGGTCATATCATCAGTCATGAGGGAGTATCAATGGATGTTACAAAGGTCTCTTGTATTATCAATTGGCCATTACCTCAATCTATCAAGGAACTACGAGGGTTCTTAGGGCTAACGGGATATTACAGGAGGTTTGTTAAGGATTATGGTTCCATCGCATAGCCCCTCACTACCTTACTCAAGAAGAATGCTTTTGTCTGGAGTGAGCAAACCACAGTGGCCTGGCACAAGCTCAAGGAAGCTATGGTTAATGCCCCTGTATTAGCATTACCAAACTTCAATGCCACTTTTGTGTGGAGTCCGATGCTTCCAGTTCTGGAATTGGTGCAGTGCTTACTCAAGGTGGAAGACCGTAGCATACTTTAGCAAAGGGTTATCTATACGGCAGCAGGCATTGTCAGTGTACGAAAAGGAGATGCTAGCCATTTTGGCTGCTGTAAAAAAATGGAATGGTTACTTGTTGGGCAGACATTTTCAGATTAAGACTGATCACCACAGTCTTAAATTTCTCTTAGACCAGAAGACTACTACCCCTGCTCAGCAACTCTGGGTGGTAAAGATGATGGGTTATGATTACGAATTGATCTTCAAGAAAGGGGCTCACAATGTGGTAGCTGACTCTCTCTCTCGCTGGCCAATAGTTGAATGTAACGCTATTTTTGTGCTGGACACTGATTTGTTAAGTCAGATCAAGAACACTTGGGTACAGGATCCTTCCCTTGTACATCTCATTCATAGACTCAAGCAAGCTACAGGACCAATTTCTAAATATACTTGGGAGGCTGGACAGTTAAGACGAAATGGCAAGCTTTTGGTGGGAGCTAATTTGGAATTGAGGAAGACACTTCGGTGACATTTCCACAGTTCTTCGATTGGAGGTCACTCAGGATTTGATGCCACAATGAAAAGAATAGCTAGTGTGGTGTACTGGAAGGATCTCAAACGCGAAATACGACAATTCATTCACGAATGTACCACCTGTCAAACTTGCAAATATGATCTTTCCGCATATCCATGGTTGTTGCAGCCCTTGCCAGTGCCTAACCGAATCTGGACTGATATCTCCCTCGATTTCATTGAAGGTCTTCCTAAATCAGGGGGCAAAGACACGATCATGGTTGTGGTTGACAGACTGAGCAAGTATGCTTACTTCTTTCCCTTGGCTCACCCTTTTTCTGCTTTGGTGGTTGCTCAAGTTTTTCTTGACAACATTTATAAACTTCATGGTGTTCCAAGTAGTATCGTCTCCGAACGAGATTAGATATTTACTAGCATGTTTTGGAAGGAGCTATTTCGGTTACTGGGTACTGATTTGAAGATGTCGACTTCTTATCATCCTCAGACTGATGGTCAAACTGAGGTGGTAAACCGAAGCTTAGAGACATATCTTTGATGCATGACTGGAGAGCGACCCAAGGACTGGTACAAGTGGATTCCACTGGCTGAATGGTGGTATAACACCAATTACCATACTGCCACACACACCACTCCCTATGAAGCAGTCTATGGTCAACCAGCCCCTACTCATCTGCCCTACCTCCCTGGAGACTCTAAGGTGGAAGCTATAGATCGAAGCTTACAGACTAGAGAAGCTGTTATTCAACTCCTTAGGTTCCATTTACAACGCTCCCAACATAGAATGAAGCAGCAAGCAGATAAACACAGGACTGACAGACAATTCCAACCAGGGGATTATGTGTATCTGAAGCTTCAGCCGTATAGGCAAAACACTGTGGTTCATCGAGCTTGTTTGAAGCTCTCTGCTAAATACTTTGGCCCTTATTAGGTGTTAACCAGAGTAGGCGCTGTCGCTTATTGTTTGGAACTTCCAGCAGACTCCAAGATTCATCCAGTGTTCCATGTCTCTCAGTTGAAGAAGTCTGTGGGATCAACTACTACTACTACAACTTTACCAATTTTAGACACTGATGGGTTGATAGCCAAGGAGCCTATAGCAATACTGGCAAGGCGACTGACTAAGAGGAAAGGACGTGCTGTCACAGAGGTCTTGGTGCACTGAAGTAACTGTTTTCCTCAGGATGCTAGTTGGGAGTGTCTGTATGAGCTTCAATAGAAGTTTCCAGACTTAAATCCTTGAAGACAAGGATTTTTTTGAGGGAAGGGTATTTGTTACAGTTTGTTAGTTGAGAGAATTATTAACTAAGAATGGGCTATTCAATATCGGGCTAGACACTTAAGTCCAAACCATTTAAGTATTTTTTTTCTGTTATTCTTTCTTTTGTTCGTTATTTCAACTATGCTGAATCAGCATATTTGTTAGCATATACCTGCTGTAATGCGTGAGTGGAGGATAATTTGATGAATAGAATATTTCCTCACTCTCTCTCAAATCTTCTCTCTAAATTCTTCTTCCTCATTCTTTTTCTTTCTCTCTTATATTTCTCTGTTGCATTGTTGTGTTAGTTGACTCATAACACAAAACCTCTCTCTCCGTCTCTCCCTGGCGTCGCGTCGCCGTGTTGCCGCCGGTTAATGACCTCTCTACTTTCTGTTTCGTTTCGCTTTTCTTAAAACGAATTATGGGTTCCTCTAAAAACTTGACCTAAGCAAATAGGGCCCATCCAAAGCGTAGCCCACCGCAGAACTGGAGGGAGTCGAAGTCTCAAAATCGGGTTTTTTTCTTCAAATCAGAACCAAAAAAAAAAATCAAGCAAAAGTAATGAAGATGGAGAAGGAGAAGAGTTCCCAATCAACAATATCATCTTCCCAAGTATTTTTTACCCATCTTTGCTGCGGATTAGTCTTGGCTATTGGATTTTGGGTGGCCCACAATGTTTACTCCATTGATCTCGTCTCTGATCCCACCAACACCCTTCGTTTGATCTGGGTATTTTTTTCTTCACTTCCTTTACTTTACTTTGTCAGTTAATTTCTTCTTTATTAATGATTCTTTCTTTTTCTTGTTAGGCTATCGAATGCCCAGTTGTTATCCTTCTTTTCAGTTGCTTTAGACAGAAACCAGAGAAATTCTCGGTTAGCCGACGATCACAATGAATTTTATTATTATTTACTGCTTTTAAGTGTGTTTTTTTAATTGTTTTATGTTGGGTTTTTACAGTATTTGAAAGCTGTTGCCCGAGGTCTGCTGGGACTTCCTGCCGGTTAGTGTTAAGCTGATGACTTTTCAATACTATAATTTTGGCCATAAAGTTGTATAATTTGTATGTCTTTCACTTTCTAGGGGCTCTATTAAATGCGCTTGGAGCATTGGCTTTGGGTGCACCGGTCGGCTTGCAGTACGTGATCCGAGCGTGTATAGAATCCGCGTCTTAGCATTACTATGCTTGAAATAATATTATCTAAGGCAGCCCATTTTTCTTACAATTCATTATGGTTTAGAAGTCAGTTATTGCAAAATCATGCGTTAATTCTGTTCCTCTCTTGTTGGATGCAGATACCTAGAAAAGACTGTTAACTGGTCTCTTTTGATGTCTTTATTCACTGTAAGTATCCAAGTTTTCATACCATTGTCTATTTATATTATATTTTCTGACATTTTGTAGGAAATTTTCAGCATTACCAAATATCTTTGAGAGGTTAATATTGGACTCTATCCGGTGTTAGACATGTATACTTGCGTAGCAATATGTTTTTATATATATTTCATTAAATTTTGTTTTTAAAAGTCCCCAAGATGTCTCTTAAATGTGACCCTTTACTCTTTTTTTCCCCTTGTTTTTCTGCTATCTTCACTTGGATACTATGTTGATTATCATTTTACTCCTGTTTCTTTTTAGGCAATAGGCAGTATTGAGATGAGTGTCAGCTATGACATATTATTTGAATTCTAGTTGTGTTCTGTTCTTTAAACTTACTAGCAATGTGAGCCTTTCTACTCCCTATAAGCAGTAATTACGTTTTGGTGCATTTTTGCAGTTTGTGCCTGCAGCTTCTGTTTATGGCTCATCTTGGACAGATTGGCATCGCATATTTGCATATGCAAAGTAAGTTTTTCTTCTGTAAATGCTGGCTCCACATTAGCCATGAGCATTATGTGTCTTGTTATTTATGTTTGTTCGTTTTGCATGGTATATTAGCCTTGGTAATAACTTTGATCTTTTCTGTATTATAACTTTATGAGGTTTTTGTGAACCAACTCACAGGGTAAAACAGACTGGCTTCATTCTTTGAAATATGTTCAACTTTTTCTACCGATACATTTTTCTCAGATAGCTCATAGATAAAGTTTTACCTTCAATTTGGTGTGTGGAGAGGGGGTGAGTCAAAGAGCTAGCAATATGGTAACCTTAAGAACTTTATAGCAATTTGTTTGCTTAAGTTGCTAAACCGTTGCACTAATCATATTACAACAAATGTTTGAATCTAAAGCTTGATTTCACAGATTGAAATGAAGTAAAGTTTCATAAATGCAGTTTTTAACATCAAAACCTTATGGTAATAAGGTTAGGTTTGCAATATAAATGGGAGCAATATGTGAATGTTTTAATGGGAAAGCTGATTAATGGGAAAATAGGTTTTGTCTTATTCATGTAGGCATTACTTTTTTACCTAAATAATGTTTGATTGAAATACACTTTTTTGTGCAAAGGGTTTTAGCATGTGCTAATATAGGTGTTTGATATCATTCTCTAAGGGGATCTTTTGATTTTATGCTTTGTCTACCGGCACATGGAACTGTAATTGGAGCTTGTTACCTAAATAATATTTGATTGGAATACACTTTTTTGCGCAAGGGGTCTTATGTGCTGATATAGGTATTTGATATCATTCTCTTAGGCCAAAGGGATCTTTGGATTTTATGCTTTGTTTGCCTGCACATGGAGCTGTAATTGGAGCTTGGTTTGGTGCTTGGCCTATGCCACTTGATTGGGAAAGGCCTTGGCAGGTACCATCTTCTCCCTTTAATTCGTTGTGACTTTAAAATTTCATGTTTTCACTTTAATTTCTAGTTTGCTTGTGTTTCTTTAATGGATAAAATAGGAATGGATTTCTCATTACCATCTCAATTCATTTCCATGCTCAATTTTTGGATACTTGTTAGGCATAATATTACCTTTTTTATCACCCCCTTTCCACCCCTTTCCTATATAATGGATTCTTCCATTAAGTTTTTGATGGGATTAATGAGTTCAACCTTAGAATCATTATGTTGAAACTAGTTCTTATGTCGGACACATACCCTTTATCCATAATTAAACCCCCAAGTTTGAGTAATATAGATATGGACAAGTGGGTTTAACTGATGAGGGAGCAAACAGATATTGGTACAAAACACAAAATATTACTTCAACATGTCTCCTTCCAAGAAATTTATGTTTCAAAGATATTTTTCCAATTAATATAGCTGATACCCCTAAATTAAGAGTTTGGTTAAGCAAGTGGATCTTACAAAATGACTTGCTGAATGAATTTTTTTTTTTTTTGGAAGAAACTTAAATAGAATGTAATGATAGGTTTGAGTCCTACTAGATGGTTGCTTAGTTACTAAACTGTCATCTTCCAGGCATGCCCAAACTTCTGCACATATTCTTTTGAACAGATTAATGCAATTTTGTTCCTGCTGCTGCACATGCAGTTGAAGATTATGTTGAGAAATTTTTAAAACTTGTTAGATGCACTTGATCAATTAGGTTAGATTTTTTTTATTTGCAATTGTATTTTGGTGGCATGCCTGAGCCTATATTTTCTTCGAACTATCTAACATTATTCCAGGGTAATCAGAGTATGCCTTGCCTATGAATCTTGGTTTCTGGAGTAGCATTTTTGTCAATGAGTAATTTGAAGAAGTACTAATGTGATTGTGCTTTGTTCACTGACGTATGAGATATATTCAGGCATATCCTTTTTTTGGTTACTGTTGCTCTTTTTTTTTTTGTTCATGATTCATTTTTCTCCTTTGGATGTGGTTTAAGATCTTGGTCTTTGGTAGTTTAAGATATTAAGTCATAGATGAAGTCCAAGATTAAGTCATATATATATATATATATATATATATATATATATATATATATATATATATATATATTCATCATTATTCTCATGCATATGGACCAAATGACACTGGACTTGGGGGCTTTAGGTGGAACTGCATTACTATGTGTAGCTATGGTTATCATCCAGAGGTCAGTATGATGTACTCTCAAACTATGTTACTCGGACTTGGGTGTGAGTGTCGGACACGGGTATTTTTGATTTATTATAAGTTTTTCCATGTATTTAGAGGGTTCTTGGGGGATCATATCTCCATATTCATGTCCGGATATGCGTCAGATACAGGTACTTAAAGAAAAATAAAGAGTCGGAGCAACATAGCTCTCAAAGAGAAAGGAATAAAATGCAGAATAACGGATCTTGTTGTCATCTTACGTTCTGCACCAGATACTTGTGAGTAGCTAGCATTCAAAAACATCTAATCTGCTATCAGGGTTGCTGATTCCTGTGGCTGTGTTAATGTATATAGTCTCATCAGGCAGCTTCAGAAGCTGGTATTTCTTAGTCTTTACATGCTACCACCTCTGTTACGCCTTATGAATGGAGAAGGGTCTTCAGATGGCCGTAGTTATTCAAATATGATGGAGGGATACTGTTCTATATAGTTTTCTCTTGGGCTTAGACCATCAAGCTTAGGTGTATGGTTGTTTCTTTTTCTTTTTGCTTGTCAAGTATAAGATACTTTTCATGATTTTTGAGTATCCCTACATAGTTGTGGACAGGGATTTAAATTGCGTCACGGACGCGTTTTCTATCACATTGCATTCATTGCAGTTACAGACGTAATGAATGCTATCGCAATCAATTGCGGTAAATATCGGAAGTGGAGAGAGCTGAAACCGTAAAATAGCAATCGTAACGTCATATTGCGGCCGCTATTTAAATCCTTGCTTGTGGAGGGAGGTTCATTTGATTTGACTTGTTTGTTTGGATGTAGCATTCATTGCATGTAGAGAAATTCTAGCTAATAGAGGATTAATGTTTTTAATTAAGCTTTCCTTGGTAGGAATGGCCTATCTGTGTGAGTTATGGAGCCATGGCTGGTTATGTGGTAGGGATGGTGGGATCCTTTGGTCTTGCAGTTAAGCAAGGTGGAAAAAAGCAACTCAAAGCAGAGTAGATTATATTTCTTTTAACTTTCTCCTTATTGATTCTTGTAGTTATTCATTCATTTTTCAGTTATGGAGCCATGGATGGTTAAGTTTAGACTTGGCAATTTGTGTATTTTGTTGTGTTTGTGTAATTTTTCGTGTCATAATCGTGTTTAATGTGTTTTATATTTATATAAATTTTGACATTTTAATAATTGGTGTTAAATAGATTTTGGCATATTCGTATCGTGTTTATGTTTTTTTTCGTGTCATGCATTGTTTTAGTTATTTTTTTCGTGCCATGTAATCATGTCATGTCCAATATTGTCAGCTTAGTTAAGTTGGCTTCTCAGGTTTTGTGGATTCTTTGGTAATTCTTATTCATTCATATTTGAAATTGTTTCAACAAAAAAAAAAAAAAAAAAAACCTGATTTCTCTCTCTCGCCTTTAAATTATGTGCTCTCTAGCAAATTCTCCTCATTATTCTTTACAAATTAACTTACACAACTCTTCTCTCATTGATAAAAGAAAAACTCTCTTCTTGAATTTTATTAAATAAAAAATATTAAAAAAACTATTTAAAAAGAATACTTTATTTTTAAAGGTTTAAAAAAATTGTATTAACTTGGGGAATTAAATTTAAGTTAAATGCTCAATTTAAAATCAAAATTTTGAGCAATTATTCATTTAAAGATTAAACCTTTGATTTGGGTCAAATTGAGATTCAACGTTATTAAAAGTTTACATTTTAAAATAATTCCAAATGTCACCCAAATTCCAAATCTTAACCCACAATTTATCTTCTTCTTCCTCTTCTTTCCTTTTTTTGGTTAAAAAGAGCATCTAAATCCAGAAACAAAAACCTCTAACCAAACTTAAATCTGTTGAGAAAAAAGTGAGATACCCTTTCTTTTTCTTTTCTTTTTTTGTTCTCGTGGGTGTTCAAGGTTTAAAAATAAATAAAAAATTGGGAAACCTTTCTTTTAGTTTGATTTGGTAATGGAGAAAGAGAACAAGAAGGTAAATGCAGCAGCTTTGGAAGGATTTTCTCCTCTCTACAACTAGGATTTTCTCCTTTGTTTTCACTTCCTTCCCTTTTTCTTTGCTTGGTTTCCATGGAAATGAAGTATAAAAAAAAAATTGGAAAAGCTAAGAACAAATTTTTTTTTTTTGCATGATTTGACAGAATACCATTCAAATCCATGTCCACAAATGCATTGATCTCCAAGGTTTTGAAAATTGTACTATAAATTTAGAGAAATTATCAGACTTCACGGTTAGTAGAGTAACATATACGGTTAAGTATAGTAAAAAATAAAAAATTGAATTCGAGGCTTAATTCAGTTGGTTTATACAATTACCGTTAAAAGGTGACATTTTGTAGGTTTATGATTCAAGTTCTAACTTCTGTAATTACTTTATCTTATTCTCAGGTTATGACGATAACAAGTCGTTGCAATAAATATATTTAAAAATGATTTATTGGATGATCAAAGTTATTGCGTATATTTTTAATAACAGAAATATACACGACGACTTAATAATGATATTTTATTGTTGAGAAAAGGTTTTCGCAACGATAAATTAATATTTTACAACGATTAATGTGACATTAGAAATTTACAATGTTTGTGAGTCGTGGTATGTAGTTGTGGTATTTTATCATCACTACTATAATTTATTAATCTAATAGGATTTTTATCCTGTACATTGGTAGTGAAATTTTTTAACTCCATAAGCGGATTAAAAAAACTATCACATGTCTTTAGATTATATTTAAAAATATAAAAAACAAATAAATAAAACATATGTCAATTTTTAATCCCGTTTGTAGAGTTAAAAAACTCCACTGATACAAGATAATAATCCTAATCTAAAAAAACTTTTTCCCTAAATAAATTCTTGTTTTATTCACACATATATTAAAGGTGACAACTGAGCTTGTTATTTATTCATTTTTGTTAAAGTTCACACCAAGTTTTTCATATTGCATATGTATTTATCTAGTAATCTATATGTCAATTCACCCAATTACCTAGAAGAAAACATGAAACCTGAAGAATATTTGTTTTTTAAATTTTGAGAATAAAATAAAATCTAAAGAATAATACTTGCTGAAAGAATGAAGATCGATTCGGTATGATATTAATTGGCTTTCTTAAAATTAAATATCAAGATTCGTCACTGATCATCTACCACATAACTTTAGATTAGATAAATTGTTCTTAGCTCTCTTTTTTTTTTTCCCTTTACAATTAAGTTCAGTGAATGCCTGATTTAGAAGATTAAGTAAGGTTAAAGAAGCTTGGAATTTAATTTGTTAAATTGAGTGACAAATTATCTCAAAAACTTAAGTTGATAGAAAAGGATCCAATTATTATATTTAATTTTTAACACGTCTTCTCACGTACAAACCAAATAAATGATTAATGAAGTTACACGTAGACCCAAGTGTAGAAGAAATGTGTAAGTTGAAGAAAAATTAGAACAGCAACACATAAACCGATGGGTAATTAGACACTAGATGAAAAAATATTAAATGGAAAAGCAATTATCAGAATTCGAATTCGAGAGCTCTAATACCATGTTAAATTGAGTGATCAATTATTTCAAAAATTTAAACCAATAAAAAAAATTCAACTATTATATTTAATCTCCGGTAAATGTTTCAAGGGTTTTTATTTTATAGTTTAGAAATGTATCTAAAATTGCTTGGAACTAGAATGTTTAACTTCTTTCCGACAGCTATATAGACTTTTCTTATCTGACATAGCTTAATACATGTCGGACACTCGAAAACACGTAAAAAAAAAAAAAATCGGACACAGTTAAAACATGATCAAGACACGGTTAAATACGTCCGGACACGCGATGAAGGTTTTTTTTTTTGCATTTTTCTCTCAATATGAAATCAAAAATGAGCAATTTAGTTCTAATTGGTTTTCAATGTTCAAGTTTTTAGATTCAAAAATAATTTTTAAAAAATTAAAAAGCTATTTGCATGTTAATATTTGATTGAAAAGTATCAATTTTACATTTTTATTGTTTATTATATTATAAAATATATTTTTATTGTTGTATCCTGTCATATCCGTGTTCTAATTTTTTAAAAATTCTCGTATTATCGTGTTCGTATCGCGTGTCTGTGTTCTTAGTTTCTAGATGATAACATGTCAGCATAAAATTTCACAGTTAAGGCTATGTAGTTAAGGATATGTGTGACTCCATCTGTACGTTAACATTGCCAGTTTTTAATGGCGTATTGCATCTCGATTTATTGGGGTAGGGATTTAAATAACGATTACAACGCGATTTTACGATCGTTATTTTACGATTTCAATTTTTTCTGTCGTCGATATTCACCACCAATAACACGAAGCGATCGAAAATACGTTCGCGATGGCAATTTAAATCTCTAAAGTAGAAGGTCTATAAGATAATCACTATGAGCTTATTCAGGCGCAAATTGTAGGGATGGTGTGCAATGTGACAGCAAACCAATGAAATGGTTAATTTTGTAGGACCTTAAAAAATTCATTTAATTGTTGTTTGTTTGTTTATTCTTTTGTAGAGTTATTTGAAAGTACTAAGAAGGCAGGATACATGCAAATATACGTATTTCTCTTATTTCTGGATTCGAGTGAGTGTCGAATATGCCTGTGTCTGACATGGATTTGCTTAATTTTTTAAAATTTTTACATATATTTGAAATATCATACTTATATCTATATCCGAATATATGTCGGATACGAATATTGGACACAAATACTTTAAAGAAAATAAAAGTCTAAGTAATATAGCATATTTCTAGCGGATAACATAAAGGGAAGAAATAGGTGAAGTGAGTTATAACCTTATCAATGTGAACTCTCTGGTTATGTTATTCGAACTCTTTATTTTCTTTAAAATATATGTGTTCGATATATATGCGGATATAAATATGGGAGTATAATCCTAACTTTTAAAAAATTGAGTAATCTTGTCGGAAACATTCTCATATCTAACACTCACCTTCGAATCTGAGTAATATAATTCTTAAGTAAAGATCTTGGTAGTAAACCTTTATTCTTATGAAATGTTATGTACCATAGCTAATGAGAGGAGAATAAAAACATTAGTTTTTAATTTTATTTTCATTTTTATAAGTTGGGAAAGAAGAATTGTGCATCCAACTTGTTTTTTTTAAGTAGCAAATACATATATCCAACATTGGACCAAATGTTTCGATGCCAACGCAGTAGATCTTGATCCTGTTAGGAAGGGGTAAAAAACCATTGAATTAATGAATTTTCTTTTAGGTGTAAAATAAAAATAAAAATAAAATCCATAAACTAACGTACTTATTGTACAATCGAATTTACAAAGCAAGCATGAAAAGTACGAAAGAGAAGAAAACAGCTTGTGGCAACGAGCAGTTGAGCACTATTCAGAACTTCAGCCAACTTCCCCTTAATTCTGCAAAACTCTGTTATATATGTTATTACCAAAAGCTCCTATCGTTAGAATCTATATTACTTAAACTCGGATATGAGTGTCCGACATAGATATGTGTCCGATACAAATATGTTTGATTTATTTTAAGTTTTTTCATGTATTTGAAAGATCTTTGGGGGATCATATCTCTATACACATTTTCGAATATGAGTCGGATACGGGTGTCGGACACAAATACTTCAAAAAAAATAAAAAATCGAAACAACATAGAATGAAATTAAAACATGTTTTGGAGGAACATATTTTCTCTATCCTATTTGGTGTCTCTCTTTGTGCCTCTTCAATGTTATTTTGACACGTGTTCAAATTTATTTTTTATTTATAAAACTTTAAACATTAGTGTTTTTTTTTTATTTGAACACGTGTCAAAATAACATTGAAGGAGCATAAAGAGGGACATCAAATGGAGGCAAATGAAGCGTATTCGTTTTGGAAATCCAAAATTGTAGTTTTTACTTTTCACATTGATTTATGATCAGTTTGACACACAAATTAAAAGCAGCTTATAGAGTATCGTTTTATAATTGAATATTGATTGGTGTGTCAAAGGAGCCTTAAATCTTTGCTGAGATTCTTGAATGCAAAAGTTTGGACAAGATTTGGGCACATCTGTGCTTATTTCAAACTTTTAATCCTAATATCCCACCAACTTTGCTTGTAAGAAAACATTTTTAGATTAAAATCAAATCTTGATCCTAGTCCCTTTTTTTTAAATGGCTACCGAAGAAAGCCATGTATGATATTCCTAAGCTTACAATTAAAGATAGCAGCATTTATTCCAAATTTCAAGAAGCTGATATTGGCCTAGTTAAATGCATCCATCCTGCAACAATCAGGTTTAAGTATCCACATAGTTCATATATTATAATAAAAAAAAAATTTAGTCCATGTATTATAAAAGTAAGTAATTTAGTCACTGTACAATTAAAATAGATGCAAATAAGTAAAATTGATAACAATGTTAATGAAAAACCGTTAAAATGCTGATGTGAACTCGTAAAATCTAACAGAATTAATGACTTGGAATAAAATATGACTTGAAATATATCTAAATCTGTTAGATTTTACGAGTCCACGTCAGCATTTTAATGGTTTTTCATTAAAACCGTTATCAATTTTATTTATTTGCACCTATTTCAATTGTACAGGGACTAAATTACTCATTTTTACAGTACAGAAATTAATTTAATATTTTCACTATATTACAAGGACTATGTGGATACTTAAACCGCAACAATCATCTTTTTTTTTTTTAAAGCGAAGCAGAGTGATTTTGGTAAATGTTTGCTCCGTTCCGTCCTGTCCCGTCTTTTGAAATTATTATCTTACCTCTTGAAATATTTCATATTTTTCTTATATTTTTAGTAGTAGATATATATACTAAAATCATATATATTAATATTATATATACATACTTTTAGTATATACTAGTATTTGTTATCACATACATTCGCATGTGAATGCTCGTTGTTTATTTATTTTTGAATATATAATTATATATTTTAAAATAAATAAAAATAATAATGCATATTAACTAAAATTTACATGTAAAATTTGTTTCATGTACAAATTATATCAAATTATCATATTTTTAATATTAATGTAAAATTAATTATGAAGATAAAAAAAAATTAATATAAAAATTAATATTTTATTTATATCAAATAAATTAATTTATTTTTTAAGATTAGTGAAAAATTAAAAAATTTAAGATAAAGCAATTCTACATAAAATTTTAATTTTTATTTATTATCAAATTAATCCATTTAACGAAAGTGTTTTAATGAAATTAATCTTCTTAGTTATAAATTATATTAATATTATTAATAATAATAAATATTTTTAATGGCAATTTAAAAATATAATGAACAATAATGACTATTTTTGTCCGTTCAAAAGATTCATCATATTCGTGTTTTTATATATATTTTATAGATATATATATATTTATATATTAAAAAAAATTATATACTAAAATTATGTTTATGAATAAATTATGATATAATTTTTTACAATATTAAATTAAAAATAATTAATAAAAATTAGAGTGTAGCGGAGTGGAGCACTATAGAATGGTTATGCATATAACAGACATCCATGAAGGTGAATGTTTTCAATATCCATACAAAAATGAGATAAAAATAAATAAGACAATTTTCGCTCTCGCCTGGCTCCATTGCTATCCCTATTTTTCTAGCATTTGATATGTGTATTAAAACTTCATACATGTGCTGACATGGCTGTCTGCTCAGTAATGCTTGAGAGTTGGGAGCCTTCTGTGTTTTCCCCTCTAGCTATATTGTATTTTATACAGCAAGTTTATCATCAAGGTGAAAAGGTAGATGGAGATCAGAAGGAGCTATATTTTCCATTGATTAAAAAATCAGGTTAAATCAACCCGTCCAAACGGTTGAATAAAAAATTGATAATTTATTCTATTCGACGAGTATATTAAAATAAAAAAATTATCAAATCAGTAAAAAATTTATTCAACCGATTAAAAATCGATAAAAAAACCAAATCCGATAAAAAATCAATTTTATATGTTTTTTATTTTATTTTTTAAAAATTTATTTAAAATTAATAAAATTTAAACTTTTAATCTTTTAATTTTATATTAAAAACCACACCATTAAACTAAATACCTCTTAATTTTATATTAAAAACCACACCATTAAACTAAATATGTATTTTTATTAATCATCAATTATATTTAATATTTATTTAATATTAAATTTAATATTTAAATATTTAAAAAAAAAAACTTTATCAAACTGATAATCTAACCGATTGAATCGAAAATAAAAAATATAACCAGTTCCCAATCCGGTTTTTTTAACATTGATATTTTCCTCCCAAAACAAAGGACTAAAAATACTTATGAACATGGCCAAAAGAGTTTCACTAATATTTACAAAAAGTAATATGGAGAACACCAAATACAGGTTCTAGTATGAACATGGATTCTTCATCACCACTTATAATTTCAGAATCCTCAAGCTTTACAAATTTAGTTAGCAACCTGCAAACATTTCTTCTTACTCTTGTAGAAGATTTTAGGTCTATCTATCATTATCTAGCTTCAATATCAGAATCTTCCATGATGTTGAACAAAAACTGCGGCAATGAAGCAATCCTGGGAAGATTAAGAAGAAGATCCCCTACTGAAGTACTGAGTCCTTCCTTGACATGGCCTGCGGGCGCTTGGACCCAGAAACATCATCGGATTCATCCATCGATAAAGGAAAACCCTCTGATGTCTTACTATCACGTGCTGAAGTGGAGACCTATGTTACTCGGACTTGGATGTGAGTGTGCGACACGGATATATTCAATTTTTTTTACGATTTTTATGTATTTGGAAAGTGCTTAGAGGATCATATCCTAGTTCGTATCTGAATATGAGTTGAACACGGGTGTCGGACACTGATACTTCAAAAGAAATGAAGAGTCGAAGCAACATAGCTAGAGACCGAGCTGCCTTCAACATTTTTACTGTAATCATGCACATCAACAGCATCATCTTCTTTAGTCTGAAAATTTAGCGGCGCGGTCGAATCCTTCTGCAGAAGACAGCAAAGAGAATTGACCCTAGACATGAGACATTGTTCATCAGATTCTGATGTATGCTGTGAGTCATTAAGCAAGTATTGTGTAATCTCCTCCAAACTGTCTCGGCTCTGCGGGTCATTACCGGAAGATGTCATCTGTTCAGAAATGCAATTTCCGATATGATTCACTAGATCACTCATTGACATGGATGCATGTAGTCCAGGAAATCTAATCTGATCCCATTGACTGAGCAATTTTCCTTCCCTGGCCATGCTGCCTCTAGTTTCTTCAATTGCATGACTATCCATTACTGTAAAGAAAAAGACAAAACTAATCTGAAATGCTAGATAGTGCCTAGCTATCACACCGTTACAAACTCCATATGAAGAACATATACTACACTAAGGACTCTATGTTGCTCCGACTCTTCAGTTTTCTTGAATACCCTTGTCCGACCATATCCGGACATGGGTATATGGATATGATCCTCCAAGGACCCTCCAAATACATGAAAATCTTGAAAAAAATTGAATATACCTACGTCAGACACTCACACCCGAGTCCGAGTACATAGCTAAGGACTACTACATTATAATTGAAACATCAAAAAGATAACTACGTTATGGATGAACAATCAAACAGCAATGGGATTACAGTAACTGTTATATTTCCTTTCTAATAACATAGTTAATGCCTGTACTTACATACATGATACTTTTCAAAAGTTGAACTGATCCTTCTAGTGTTGATGCTAGACATATTTTTGTGAGCTAACCATCCACATTTATGTGATTTTCTCAAATTATTTTAGATTATAGACCACTCTACATTTGTACTAATATGATACTCACCGTCTATGTTGCTCCAACTCTTTATTTTTTTTAAAGTACCCGCGTCCGACATCCATATCTAGACATGAGTATAGGGATATGACCCTCCAACGATCCTCCAAATATATGAAAAAACTTTAAAAAAATTAAATATACTCATGTCAAACACATACCTGTATCCGACACTCACACCCGAATCCGAATAGCATAGCTTTTAAACATACTTAAGTGTGAAAATAACAGTTTGTTTTGGCCTTGGGTTATGTCTAAAAAAATTTTGGATACTCTCAGAACCTTTTTAATAGATCTCAGACATTAGGGTAGGAATATTATTAATATTAAAGTGAACAAGGAAGTTGAAACAAGGTACATAAGAAGAATTTTGGCATGAACTCAAATCAATTTAATGTGAATGATACTTTATTGTTTCTATTTATAGCTAAGTATTATATGCTATAACTGCAGAACTTTTGACAATCAACAAATAATGATGTAGGATTATTTATGTATTGCTGTCTGTTTGTGAGTGTATGAAGTATCCTCAGCAGAGGATATCTTAACTTTTTAAAAAAGTTTTCAGTATCGACTTATTATGTCCTTAATCCAACTGATCCTCCCTTCTTTCCACATCTAGAGAAATTGAGATCAAGATCTTAGTCATTCTATTTCCATCAAGACTGAAACAAGAGTAAATAAAATAGTATAAAAATGAGCAATGAGAACCTATGTTACTCGGACTCAGGGTGAGTATCAGATACGAATATATGTCTAACACAGGTATACTCAATTTTTTCTAAGTTTCTCCATATATTTGGAGGATCATACTCTCATGCCCTTATCCTAATATGTGTTTGACAAGGGTACTTCAGGGAAAATGAAGAGTCGAAGTAACATAGATGAGAACTGCTCGGAATGCACTTCTATGTTGACAGAGCCACATCTAACAAACAAATCAGAATCCATTTCTTGAGTTAATTTATAGAACACAATACAGTTTTCTTTGGAGTCCATCAGATGTAAACATGGATTCCATGTCTCCACGTTCTGCATAGCATCCATCAAGGACAGAAATGTATTATCAACAGTGGCGCAATCATATTAACGTTCCAGAATTTTGCCATTACTAACTGACCCAAACTAGAAATCATCATTGTTGGGGAATTAGTTAGATCTCACCATTCATTTGAGCAATTAACATATGTATTGGCAGTTTCACAGCGCAAACGAACAGACTTAGAATTGTATTAATCAGATCATAATACCAATGTAACCATATGAGAAGTGTTAAAGTGGGGTTATCCTACATCGGTTAAGTATTGGTTTGCCAGTGGTCTTATATTCAAGTTGGGCCTCTCCACTTGTTACCAATTGGTTTTAGGTTGGATGCTTAACATGGTATCAGAGCCTAGGTTCTGTTCTGTTGTTTCTGCCTAATACCCCTTCTGGGGCCTGTTAAAGTGGGGTTATCGGTTAAGTCTTAGTTTGCCTTTGGTCTTATATTCAAGTCAGGCCTCTTCACCTGTCACCAATTGGTTTTAGGTTGGATGCTTAACAAGAAGGATGACTATATTAATTATCAGCAAGACAAATAATTGTACTCTAAATAAGAGGGTCTTAAGCAGATAACAAGACCAAGATAACCATCCTTCCTTGTTAAAGACAAAGACAAATAATTGTGCTCTAAATAAGAGGGTCTTAAGCAGATAACAAGACCAAGATAACCATCCTTCCTTGTTAAAGACACCGTTCACTACTGCCAAAAATGATGAAAATGAAGGAATGATCTTGTCGTTGTATCAAAACTTCATTCTAAAATTATATCAGATATACCAATATTCTCGATTCATAATTTTACCTGAGCTAGGAGACGGAGTTCCCTGGCAAAAATTTTCAGCAGCTCTACCACTGAAATCTTGCTCATTTTTGCAGGAAGTAGATTGACCAGCAGATGGTGATGATGGATCCTGCAATCCAAAGATAGTAGGCCCTTCCTCACTTTTTAACTCAACCCCATGGCCGGCTTCATTTGAATCATTGAAACCAGATATCCTGAGTTCAAAATATGGTGATTCTAACAAAATTTCTGGTTGTTTACTTAGGAAGTTGAGACGAGGATCACATTGAATAAGTTTCTCAAAATGCTTTCCTAAAAGGCCCTGTGGACACTGCAGGAAATGTTGCCTGTAACAAATAAGGAATGCATCACTATTACATGACACTCAATGCTCATATTATACAGCATTTGACAATTGAGTCAATGCTCATATCAGCTATGTTCCTCCGACTTTTCATTTTTCTTGAAGTATCTTTGTTCGACACCCGTATCCGACGCATATTCGGACATGGTTATGGGGATATGATCCCTCAAGGACCCTCCAAATACATGGAAAAACTTAAAATAAATCAAACATACCCATGTCCGACACTCACACCCGAGTCCGAGTAACATATCTCATATGATTGAGATCAACTAAAATAAATAATGGTACTCAAATTCAGTTGCATCACCGACACAATATCGGAAGTAAATTCACTTCAATGATCAGCTGCAGCTAGAAACTAAAAGCTCAACAATGGTACCTGTGTATGCTTGCTTGTCCACCAGTAAAATCTGATGTTGCTTGCCATAGAGTATGCTTCCTAGGTTGCGGATTTGTCTCCCTAAAGAAAAGTGGCTGCCTTGCCAACTGTAGAAAACAACAATTTCCTCTAAAATCAGTATTACATCAGAATATTGACAATTATCAGAAGATTATATTTAAGGAAGAAAAGATTTTTCCTATAATTTCTTTTGCTATTAACAATTATGGAGAAAAACAACAGCTTAAGGCATAAGTTGGATTACCACTACATTTAAGGTCCCTGGTGCATCATCAGGATAATTTGCCTTGATAGCTACAATATCTGACCACTGAATTTCAATTTTGTTCTTGAGTCCACCATCAAGCACTTCCCATACAAGCTTGTGCTTAGCAAAGTAACATTTTGCCACCAAATCCCCTTCATGTCTTGACTTATACTACAACCCGACAAAACCTCAGTCAAAGTAAAACTCAACAGGAAAAACACGACAAAATCCAAAGAAATCATGAAAAATACCTCCCAAGAACCGATTTGCAACAAAGAAGCAGGAAAATTAGAGGCCTTGAGCTTGTCCTGTAGGCCGGAAACTGTAGCTCCCTTACTATCTTTCTTCTTAAGAGCTGTTAACTTATTGGCATTCTGTTGTGAAAGTTTCATTTGAATCAAGTCCAAAAAAGATGGACTCTTTTTCAGACGCAAGCCAAGTGGACTTGGCTCATCAAGTGGATTATATAGTGATGGTAGGATTGGAAAACTCCCACTTTCAAATTCGATATTACCCTCCTGCTCCGACAAACAAATCCAAGCAAAAATTTAGCAAACAAATTAAAGAAATCAGATTCAAGAAAACCAAAAAAAAAGAAAAAAAGAAATTTGTGAAAATGATAAAAACCAAACAAAGGAAAAAGACAACAAGAACAACAAAATTCCAAGAAGGGAAAGGTTTTTTGAGCTTACACCCATAATAGAAACAAACCCAGAGACGAAAAATACCAACAAAGAAGCCTTAAAAATGAAAAACCAAAAATCGATTTAGATAAAATTATACACAAAAAAATACATATAAAATTTATACCTGCAAAGAAGGGTCAAGTTTTGATCTTTTTCTGTGAAGAGAAGCCACCTCATCTTCCAGGGCTTCTTCAACTTCCAGTTTCACAGCTACCCTTTTTCCTGAACTCATTAGCTGCACCATTTGATCAAAGCTTTCTTCCTTTTCTTCTTTTTTTTTTTAAAAAAAATTTTGAAGGATTTTTTTTTGTTTTGCTTCTTTAATACTCTGCAGAGTCTGAACAAAAATAATCAAAGGATATTTTTTTAACAGCAATGGCTGGCTGGTTGGCGGCCTGGTTTCAACTCAGTGAGTGTACGTGCCAAGTAGAACAGCCACGTGTCCTTTCTATAACACCGCTGGATAGTGGACTTCTTTAATGACGAAAATGGCCTTCGTGTTTTGGACAGATGTTCGGTTCCTTCGCATGGGCGGACCAAGTTAGGTTTGGATTGAATTTTTGTATGATATCAATATTGTATATGCTTATCAAAGATCGATCCGGCTCAAAATATGATTTTCAAAATTTTACTCAAATTCATTCATATTTATAAATGGATAACCCAAACTCATTTAGACCCGTCCGTATTATTTTTTACTAAAAAAAATATTGTTAATAAATTTTTTTATTAAATTTTTAAAAATGAATAACTTAATATATTTTTTAGTATTTACACTATAATCTTATATATATTTAATCTTTATATGACATAAATTACATATATATAAATATAAATAATAAATTATTTAATTAAAAAACGGATTGGATCGAATTGGGTTCGAATCCTGAATATTAGAGTCAAGACTCGAACCATTTTTTAAACGAATCTCATTTTTTTGCTTAAACTTATTTTTCAAATCTAATATTTTATCTAAATCCTTTTAAATATTGAATAGATTTTCAAGTTTGGTAATCCGACTTTTGGACATGTTTATTTCGAAGGGTTGGTTTTGTAATTTCGTGGGAGATGAGAGGGGACGGTGACGTCAGCTGTTTTGGAGGGTTTCTGCCTGGGGTGGACTGAGTCACGTGTCGGCACGTGACGTGGGTTTAAATGGATAAAGTGTGGGGGCCCAATGTTCGTGAACGTTCCTGAGTGGGACTTATTATGTCTTTTGTCCGTATTTCTTTTCTGGGAAAAGAGGCAGCGATAGAAGTGAGAGTGACACGTGGAAGAATCTGGATGCTTGTAGGGACACGTTGGACTGTAAAATGGGATTCCCCGTTAGCTTTTTGTGGATAATAATGTTTTCAATTTGGATTTGTCATCTTTGAGTTGACCCAATATCTTGGGACGTTTTGCCCTAAGCTCTTATCCTTTAGCGTTAAAAAAAGCTTGAGATGTGACATTATTCTTATCATGCCAGATCAACTATTTTTTACCGGTTGCAAATTGAGAAAATCCGATGAGGAACATAAAGAACAAATTTACAAAGCCAATACAAAAGGAAAGCTATATGCTCGTCTTGATCAGAGACTTCAAAATTGTTATAATGAGCTTAATTTAAAGAAAGTATGGTAAACTTTGTTGGATTTGTTCAAACTAAAATTTGGTAGATTGACCGATGAGAGAAAATAATATATACATCAAAACCATAGGCAAGTGGGATTCCGGCAAGAAAATATAAGTTTCTAAGAGTTACAGTTAGAAAGCCTAAGAAGAACAAGAAAACATTATATATAGGATTGAGCCTAGAAAATTAAACAAAGGTCTACCTAAGGCAACATGACTCTTGCGTAGATCAAGCAAAGGTGGAATAACTAGCCTATCCCATTGCTCCTTGAAGTAAGGTTAGACTTTGTCCATTCCATACTACAAAGTCATTATCTCTAAAAGGCCATGCGCATAACCTAAAGGGAGTAGATTTTTCCCAAAACGAAAAATCTGTATCTTTGATATACAAAGGGAGAGAATCATATAGGTAATCACTCTCTAAGTCTAGACATATCATGCACAACACCATCCCTAGTAAAGAAAAGAAATTTGAGACCTACCTCAGGTTTTAGAGACTTTAAGGTGCTTTGGCGCTTGTTAGGATCAATGTAGCTTGGAGAACTAGTTTTGATCTCCATCAGCTTAACATCCATTAGGGCTTTTTCCTTTTGCCATTGAACTTGACTCCGACGCCATTGTTGTGTTTGAAGGTAAAGACAAAGGAAAATGAAGCAGAGAATTCTAGAAATGAGATGAAAAAAAGGAAAGAAAGGTTTTCTTATTATGTTTGGAGAAGAGGAAAACGAAAAAATCAGCTTGAAATGAAATCAAAGGAGAAAAGACTAGAGATATAGGCTTAGTTGAAGCGTGTAATTATACTACAATAAATTTGTCTACTAGTGGCATCTAAAATAATGTTACTGAATGCTCCGTTTACGTCACCATTTGTATTTGGTGACGAAAACTTCGATGTCACGATGTTCGTCACGCTAGCCCCGTCACTAAAGGTCAAACATGACGATAGCTTATTTTCGTCACCTATTACTGACAATCAGGTGACACTAATGCACGTCACCTTATAATAGCTATTCTGTGACAAATAATTCCTTCACCAAATTGTATACAAATATGTCATTGATTATCAAAACCGTCACCAATAATGAAATAAAGTTCAATATATAATGACGAAAGCGAAATCGTCACATTATTAATGACATAATTATCGTCACCTAATATGATAAAATAACGTCATAAAATGTTAATAGTGTCAATTTGGAATCGTCACTAAAGAAATTTTACTTGTCACAAAACACTTAATTACAAATGACGTACATATAATCGTCACGGATAATGTTGTCAATGCAAAATCGTATTTAAATAATATATTGCAACATAAATAATAGATAAGCATTTGTATTGGTTCTCAAATGTAATACTTTTTTAAAGTCTATTCAAAATATTATATAAATAATATACTTACAAAGTAGTAAAATTAAAACAATAAAAATTGTCTTACTCAAAAAACTTAAATAATGTATATATCTTGACAACATAATAAACTTAGATCTTTGAAACAAAGAGTATCATAACTAGAAAATAGCTAGTACAAGCTTGTATGAAACTCTCAATCCAAATCTTGTGTCGACGGTGATTGTATTGATGGTGAGTTTGTGGCGCCACTCGAAACTACAATAAACAATTATGTACAACATATCCCTCTGGTTTGTCTGTTGTCAAATGTTATGAAACTGATTAGCTTTATGTATGACCCAACAATTAACTAAGAAATATCACATGCTTCTGACAACTTAGTTGCATCAGTAACTAAAACAAATAATATGATAATACTAGGAAGTCCTCTAATGCATCAGTAAATTCAAATAATATGTAATTATAACTCTAGTGAACACTTACACTTAGTTGCATATAACATTCATTTTAGGTTTAACCCTGCACCCGTGGCAGAGCCCACTAAAACATCCGAACAGGGCTATCAGTCATGCAAAGATTGAGAACTCATAAAGCAAATGTAGACACATAGGGAATTAACTATATTTGGTACATAATGCTTGTCAGTGAATGCTTATTTCCCATAAGGTTAACCAACAAGTTCACTGCAAAGATTAAATACCTGGCAACCATTGTCCCTGTTTCGTCTCGTTTGGACAGTTTCGATAATAAGACCCCACCAATAGTGCCATCTAACAAATGAACTCTTTGTACACCACCCTAACAATGAAACTGAAAATGCAATTGGCATATTGTTTTTGTTTGGGAAAGCATCCAAATATACTAAGCTAGTAAACAAACTATTGGAACTTACTCTATAGACAAAAGCTGCAGCAGCCAACTCTGAAAGGTAACCATTTAGTCGGCTTAGCTGCTTCTAACCTCCAATAGGCGAAGCCCTGTTCTCCAGACCACAATCCATTGCCATGATCAAAACCAACACCATTCTGAAAGGTTAGATTACTTAATGGAAGTAAAGTTAATTTAACCATATATGATCAGATGATACAGATATATATTAATTAACTAAAGCATTATTGACTTCATCATTCATCTCTTGATCTAATATCAGAACATGAACTAAGGCCTTTAATTAAGTTAAACCAAGAATATGAAATTTGAAAGGGGAAACAAAATGCAAATTAAACATACCTATAAGAATTAGATAGTTTTTCTCCTTAAGCTCAAAAATATAAGCTAGATTAAACCGAATTTGAGCTTTTGAAGTTAATTTGATTTCCATAAGCATTAAACCAAAAATTCTCTGATAGCTTGGACAGTGACCTTACTGTTATATACATATTATTGGTAAACTATGGAGAAAACATACCTTCAATTGCAAAATACTCTCAAATTCACAATTCACAAACTTAAGAGGAATTTGCGAATTTCACAATAGTAAAAAGATATAAATCAGAAACCATTTAATATTGCATACTAACCTGTGTAAGTAGATTATCATCAGTTGGAAGCTTGAGATCATCCTTAGTGTTACCATTCTCAGTAAGCAGACTCACCTAATACATTAGCAAGTATTATAATCAAAACATCATCTAAACCCACAAAAATCCAAAAACTAATCAACAAAGCCGAAAGCATGATCTTAAAAATCCATCCCAGAAGATATCAATCAGCTGGTAGTCAGTTCGGTTAACATGAGGAACCTGTAATAGGAATAAACAACATCATTAGCCTCCGAACACTACAACATAAAACAGTAATCACAGGCAATAGAACTAAATAGGTGAGCGAGACATACATCACAGTTGTGAGAGGAGGGTACGATATCTTCGAGCTTTTTGGCAATAAAGATATCAATTCCAACAAAGTGACATTTCGCGTGACCGTGCTTGCCAGTCTTGGAAGTTAAAACTTCCACAACCTGTAAAAACAACTACTAAAAAGAAAAATCTTAAATTATGAACAAGATAACCAGAAAATGATCAAATATTAATTTAGCTTAATAAAGGATCAAAGATTAAATCTTTCAACTTAATAATTTCTTAATAGAGAATTATCCTCACTCGCCAAAAAAATTCGGAGATCTAAGAATTATATCTAAAAAATTTGGTGACCTAAAATAAAAGAAATTTCCAGATCGTAAGAAGAAATAGGGGCAAATATAGGTAAAATTTTGAAATAATAAAGTTGAAAGATTAAAAAAAAGTAGTAGATCAGAGAAAGGGAAACCCTAACCTTGCAACGACGGCCTTTGATGACAATGTAACCGTTCTTACAAATGGTGCCAGCCTGATGAGGATAAGTCTTCGAAGCTCCGTTGTCAACCTTCGACTGGAAGTGGTCCTCCTCGTCGGACATGACAACACTAAAAAATAAATTTCAAAGCGAAAGGGGAAAGCGAGAGATAAAGAGCAAACCTTTGAGGGAGAAAATCGAAATGAGAAAAACGAGAGAGGATGAATAGAAAAAGAGGCGCTTGAACAGGTGTAATTTCTATATTTTCTTTTTAGTAATAAAATTAGTTTTTTTTCTTCAAAAAAGGGCCACAAAAGGGAGGAATGACACCCTTTTTTATATAAAAATAAAATCAACCTTTAAATAATTGATTCTTGGATTTTTTTTTATATAAAACTCATTTACTTTAATTTTATGATTATAATTTTAATTTAATTTTTGTGTAATTTTTTAATTCGATCAGTCACATTATAATAGTATAAATATATTTATTTACACTAATAATTGGTATAATACATACATTATAATTTTTTAAGATTTTGAACTATAAATTAAACCATGAACTATTTTTTAGAATTAGGAAATTAGATAAGTAATAATATATATGATAAAAAATCAAAATTATTTTTGCACCTATTATTTTTTAAATTTATTTTTTTCCTTTAATTGAAAAATGTTTCTTTTCTAACAAAATAATATGGTACATAAATTTTTTCTTATTTAGTGACATAACTTATTCACACCAATTATATTATATATATTCATCACAAATAATTATACGTCATTTATAAATTACACACCAATTTGATTGTATTTGTGACGGATAAATAATGTCATAAATTCATATAAAAGATTATGACGTTACTCATATTGTCGTATAAAGTCATTAATAATAAACTTTCAGTGACGCAAGTGTGCGTCACCATATTTGCTTCATAGTAATGACAAATCAAAAATGTCACTAATAAAATATATTTACAATAATGACATGAGATTAAAAATTTCGTCATAAAATAAAACATTCAATAATTTGTCACTAATAAATTATTGAATTAATGATAGAAACAAAACGTCGCGTAAATTTAAGAACGTCACTGAAAAATTGCCAACCAATTTTTTTGGTTGTAAAATTTGGCGCCAAACATTTAGTGACACAAACCTATGACGTTTCTTAAAATCGTCATATAAAATATAACAACAATAAGAAAGCATGACAAATTACTATGTTCATCACGTTAAACCTATTTTTTGTGACTAAAATTAATGTGTCACTTAAAAATTTCGTCACTAGTTAATAGATTTGTTGTAGTTTGCTTGAGTTAATAAACAGAAAAAAGATTGTATGAAACAGTTACGTCATGTAATAAAATTTTAGAAAAAGTCAATTTTTTATTACACATTACATGTAATAATTAAATGATAAATATTTATGTCAGCAAGTCATTAATGGTTTATGTAATAAATAGTTGACTTTTTTCTAAAAATCTGATTAGGTAGCATGATTTGAATGGAATGGATATATATTGATGTGTGTTTCATACAATTTTTTTTTTCTAATAAAAGGCTAGCTGGTTAATGTAATCAACGCCAAAGATTAAAAAAAAAAAAAAGAGAGTAAATTCTGATTTTTGAAACCGATGAAGAATTCAAGTTAAAAAAAAAAAATTTAGTTGAGTCAAATTAAATTCTACATTAAGAATTTGACTATAATTGAAATTGTCAAAATTTCAAATTTAAGGATCAAATATCCTTAATGGAGCTAAAATTAACGTAAAAAGATTAAGGTATGACATTGTGGAGTTCTTAGGTGGGGATTATTTTTGGCAAAGAAAAGTAAAATATGATTTGATCAAAAAATCAAACCATATTTTGGAGACAATTATTGAGGCCGAAAATAATCCATAAAATTAGGCTAAAACATTTAATCATAAAGTTTGGATTAAGCCAAACTCAATTTAATTAATTAATGGTAATTGGAATGAAATTGATTAATTAAGTATATTAATTAATCAAATTAAGGTTAGTGGTTAGCATGGTCCCAAAACTAGAAAGGCCTAATGCCCTTGGGCTGCTATCAGTCTATGAAAGAAGACGTCAACAGCCACATGGGTCAAAACCCAATACAAGAGAGTATAGACAGAGCAAGTCTGATGGAACTCTATGGTAGCTGATTTTGTTGGAGAAAATATAGCATTATGGTAAGCATGGGCAGATACTAATTAGATTTTGCAATTCGTGTATTCGTGTCGTATTTGTATATTTTTTTGTATCATAATCGTGTTCAAGGTATTTTATATTTGTATTCAAGCAAAAGAGAAATTCGACTTGAAGGCAAGGAATTTAAAGCGATTGACAAAGATATTTAACCAACAATTAAATGAATTAGAGTTTGCGAGGAGCAGTTATCATCCATTATTAAGCATGTAAAGGCGAAGAGAAAAGTTGACAACAGTTAGAGTTAGGAAATAGCTAGAGTTTTTTGTTTACCTTTCCAATTTTGTTAGTATAAATGAGTTAAAACGATATAAAACAGATTCTAGAAAATCACAAACACAATACAATTTCAATAATTTGCCTTATCTCTTAACAATTTTATGATTTATTTTTACCTTCCAATACATTATTTTTCATATTTTTTTAGACGTAGTCTTAACTTAAATCTCATATAAATTTCATCGCGCCAATAGCGTGATGGATTTTTTTTTTTGTTGAGGGGGACTTTCCACTCACCGGCAGGTCTTCCAGTGGGGTGCATTTGGATGCACTGGGGACAATTAAGCCAGTGGCACTTCCAGTTAACTGGAGGGGCAGGGGTCCATTGAGCCATTAGACCCTAATAAAGGGAAAAAATATTTTTTTTACTCTTTTCATTATTTTTATAAAAAAATTATTTATTTAAAAAAATTATAAATATTTATTTTTTAACATAAATATAATTTTAATAATTTTTTATTATTATTTAACAAAATTATAATATTTTATTATTTAATATAAATATAATAATTTTTAATTATTATTTAACATAAATATAATTTTAATATATATTTTATTATTTAATATAAATAGAATTTTAATTATTTATTATATATATAAACATTTTAATTTAATACCCTTAATGGTCATTTTTTTTTCACTATAATTCATCTCACCTCCACCGTTGTATTTGAATCCAAACACATATCACACCATTGATTTTAATTTCACCGCCACCGTTGTTTCTAATCTCACCGGAGCCAATCTCACCGCCCATCCAAATGGACCCACGGTGAGATTAAAATCAGTGGTGGGATATGTGTTTGAATTCAAACGCAACGGTGGCGGTGAGATTAATTATAGTGAGAAAGAAAAATGATCATTAAGGGTATTAGATTAAAATGTGTATATATATAAAATAAATAATTAAAAATACATTTATATTAAATAATAAGATATATATTAAAATTATATTAAATAATAATTAAAAAATTTTAAAAATATATTTATGTTAAAAAGTAAATTATCATTAAGAATATTAATTTAAAATGTGTATATATATAATAAATAATTAAAATTTATTAAAATTTTATTTATATTAAATAATAAAATATATACTAAAATTATATTTATATTTACATTAATAATTAAAAATTATATTTATATTAAATAATAATTTAAAAAATTAAAATTTAAAAATAATAAAAATGATAAAAAAATTTACCTCCTCCACTATTGGTCCAATCCATGACTGGACCCTTAAAGGTCGAGCCATAGATTGGACCCCAAGTTTAATTACACCTTCATTAGGAAAAATCCTTCCAAAAAAATTTTGGATTCCACCGCACCGGTGCGGTGAAATCCAAATGCATCCTAATAAATCATTCAGTTTTTTTTTTTTTTTTTGTTGTGTATTCCATCTTTATTGAAGTAATCAAGAGTGAGAAATCCTATGATCCTATAAGATTTTTTCGAAAAAAATCAACCAATATTAATAAATAATATATTTTTATTTAATTTTAATCCTAAAATATATTTAAAAATATTTAAATAAAATAAAATTTTATTATTCTAATAATAAAAACAATTCATTAAATTACAGGTCAGATAAACACCCGACCGGCCCGGTAATGGTCCTAATGAATACCTAACTCTAATTAAGAGTGAAACCACCTCAATTACTCTCATTAATGGGTGATGCTGCATTTCCCGCTCCCCCCGTCCCGCCTAACAAATTTTTTTTTTTAAAAGGAGATAAACAGTATAAAAATATGTATTTTATAAAAATTAAAATAAAACATTTTTTTTATGAAATGAAACATCAAATTAAAATAAAAAAATTTTAATTTATAAATATTATTTTCAAAAAAAAAAAGCCTGGCGAGACACATGTGGGACGGGAGAGGCGAGACAATCAGTATTTTCCTTTTTTCTTAACAAATACTAGTAATAGTATAGTCGTACTACTATTTATATTAAAGAAATTATCCACTACAATACACCGTTAGACTTGTTAATAACCAGGCAGCCCGTCCGGTTCGATATGTTTGATCCGGATTAGGTGAGACTTGGACAAAAATTTTTGTGATTTGGATCAGCCTGACTCAAATTGCTGTTTAAATAATAAAAAAATAATTTTTATTTAAATTTAGTTATAAAAATATATCAATATTAATATAAAAATAATTTTTTAATATTAATGAATAGTGAAAACGGGCCAACAAGCCAACCTGGGCTTGGGTAAGGTTGAAAAAAAAATTCGGACTGCGACTTGATCCATGAACAGACCTATACACCGTTAATGAAATTTTTAGATTTCAAAAAAAAAAAAAAATTTAAGAGTGTGTTTGATAAAATATTGAAAATTTTTAATATTTAATTTTAAAAAAAATGTTTGATAACATTTTATTTAATTGAAAATTTTCAACGAAAAAATCTTGAATGTAATAAATAAATAGATAGCTACTTATCATTTAATGTAAAATATATTAAATTAATTTTATATTTGAATTAAATTATTATTATTATTTTTTTACAAAAATGAGATATTAATTTTTTTTTTAAAATTTTTTTATCCAAAATTATCTAAAATAATATAAAGTATTATGTTAATAAAATTGAAATTATGAAATGAATAATTTTTAAAATTTATGATTTACAGTTATCAAACAATATAATTATATTCAATACTTAATGTTCAATAATATATCAAATAAATTTTATAATACAAATTTAATATTTAATTTTTTAACATTTAATTTTTTAATTTATCAAATAATACTTAAATAAAAAAATATATGTGATAATTTTTTAACTCCATTATAAAATTAAAAAAAAATTATTGTCGAACTGTCAGAAGACGAACCCTTACATTATTATTATAGAGAAATTAGAAAACAAAAACACTTGCAAACGGACAGACAGACCCAGCAATAAGCAGACAGAGTGAGCATCTTCCTACACACAACACGACAGTCGCTACCTGCACCTGCGGGGGAACTGGGAAGCACCAACTCAACTCAACTCAACTCGACTCAACTCACTCCATCATTTCAATCGCCCTTTCCTTTTTTAATCTTTTTGCACCAGTTGACAATTTTAAGAAAAACAAAAAAAAACCCACCTCCAAACTTATTCTTTTTTCCCTAAAAAACCCTAAATCTGATTCTATCATCGATTTTTTCTCCTCTCCTAATTTTAAAATCATCCTTAGTCGATCGAGGTTTTGCTGCCGTCAAAGCTTTCTTTCTCATACCTCAAACAAGGTATTCCAGAATTTTCTTTCTTTTTCTTTTCTTTTTTTTTTTTTCCGAAAGAAAAATCTCTGTTTGGTTGCTTGGATTTCTGAATATCGCCTTTTGAGTTTTCAAGTTAAACGAGATTTGAAGCCTTAAGTTTTTTTGAAGCTTTGCTGCTGCAGTTAGATTCTCAAAGTAATTAGTTTCTTTCGCTTATTCTTTCTGTTTTTTTTTTTTTTTTTTAAATGATTAGTGAATTTGATGATCCTGGATTTTAGACTCTCTTCGAGTTACTTAAAAATATACAAATTCAGTTTATTTTTTCTTAATGTTAATTTAATTTATTTATAGGATATACTTAAATCAAAGAAATCATATAAATGGAGGCCATTTACAACTCTACCTAATATATGAGTCATGCTCCTTTAGCTTCTTTAAATGATGTAGGTGATGTAGGTACCTCGATGAATGCAGTTAATTATGTCTCTCTGAGTAGTTGGTTAGCTAGTCATGGCTCATTTATTTCACGCTGGGTAAGGATTTGAGAACAGGAATTCGCTATGATTTTGAACCACTTCTTAATTTCTTTCTGTCACCCCTGTTAATCCAATGCTTAAAGTAGGAATCAATTTGATTACACCATACTGAAGGAATCGGCGATTTGATTACACCATACTGGAGGAATCGGCTCATATTTGTAAAACTATTCTGTTTTCCTTTCATTTCAACTGGTATTATTATTACTTTTTTGTCATTTTTTTTTTCAATTTCAAATTGAACATAGAAATTGCCAAATGCTAGAGCACACTGAGCACATAACTTGAAGCTTTCATTCATGTTATTTTGAACCATCATCCTTAATTTTATTGAATTAAGTTTTACATCAATGGTGTTAATAAGATTCAATTAATAGTTGTGATGCTATTTTCTTTATCTGGGTTTTGGAAGAAAGAAGGTATTAGTATTTATATGCATCAAATATAAGAGCATAGTTGATATTGAATAATAACTCCACCTTAAGTCATATTAAGGTTGAACACTTTTGTTTTTGTTTTGTATGAAATTGATGTTAGTTGACAACATAGTTAGAGTCTCTGTGGAGGACACAGAGTAGATGGGTTTATGCTCCATTGTTCCTTCTTCTCAATGGAATCATCTACAGATTTAGCATTTAGCATTCCACCTCCTTTTTCTTTGTAAAAGAGAATCATCTACAAATGCATAAAATATACTATATGAAAAGAATATTATCAGATCCACATTGTTCATAAAAATCAAAATTGTTATATACAATAATATTTAGACTGTAATTGGATTATTTGTAGAATAATATAAAGAATACATGATCATGTTAAAATTTGTGCCAACTTTTTAATAACACAATGAAAATCCAGCAGGATCTTTGGTCAAAATCTGTGGAAAAAGCCTAGGTCCTACTATTTCCAATTGCTTTGATATCTTGGTTTATGATAGTCTTGAATTTTTATAAAAAATGTGCATGTTAAAGGAGATGAAATCAGACTTTTGGAGAATTGAGTTCGATAACCCAAGAAAACCAGCAAAATGAAAATTTATTAGTGCACCATTTTTATATGAAAATTTATATTAGTGCACTTCTTAATAATTTTCTGTTTAATTAAGCTTGCTGAACCATTTTTCTTTTTAATTAAACCATAGATTAAATTAAACATAAAAATAAATACACTCCATGTAAAATTTTCCTTTTCTTTTTATCTAGTTAACATCAAGTTTTAACCCCATTTTCAGATTGCAATAAAGTGGGTAGCAGAGAAGGTATTCGGCAGTGTGCACTATCCATTAGTGCTCCTAGATTAATTCATTGGTGATCATAGGAAAATGTGTTCCCCTATGGATGGTGATGAGCCGGCAGAGATGCTTGTGAGGCACTTGGTTACTTTCCAAATGCTTTGATCTCTGTCTCTCTCTTTGTCAGGTTAACTCTCTTTTAACCTAATCATTCTAAATCCTAATGGAAAATTAATGATGTAAATACTGGTAAAAGCTATGATTAATAAGGATGAAGACGGTATTTGATGCTTAGAATGGGTTGTAATTTTATTTTGATTTCATCTGGAACTTAGGACTTTGAAGATGGGTTCTTGCTGCTCATCCGTAGCCAAAAGAAAAATTGGCAGCAAAAGGGATGACCAAGTGACAGATGCATCCACGGCTACAACAACAACAACATGTGCTTCACCCAAGAAGCAGAAGCAAAGGCTGGGGTCAGGGAGGTGGAGGAAGAAATCAAGTGGGTTAGTGCCCATGGATGAGGCAGACCTCCATCTTACATCAGGGAGGATGTTTCTGAATGGTGCCAGCAATGTTGCATGCTTGTATACCCAACAGGGGAAGAAAGGGACCAATCAGGATGCCATGCTTGTTTGGGAGGTTAGCCTTAGTGCCTATAATTTCTTCTATATAGTGTTTTCTTGCTGTGTCATTTTCTTAAACACAACTTCTCTATCATTGTCACTTTATTAGTTTGTTATATATTCATTTTCTTTCTTTAGATGAAACCATTTATTTATTTCCTCCTTTTCCTCTATGGCATCAATATGTGAAGACTTGGTTTTTATGTTTCTATATTAGAATTTCAGTTCGAGAAGTGACACAATATTCTGTGGTGTATTTGATGGTCATGGTCCTTACGGTCATATGGTTGCCAAGAAAGTCCGAGATTCTCTTCCTGCTACATTGTGTACCCAATGGAAAGGTAGTCTTGCTGGTGATCAGAGCAGTCTCAATAAGAGTGAAAATGCTCCTGAAAGCACTATCTCTGAGGATACTGCATCTTTGAGCATGGATGACGAATGCTGTGAGTCATTGGAGATTGATGAAAATGAACAACTCCCGGAGATGTATTTACCTCTTAAACAGTCGATGTTAAAGTCTTTCAAGTTAATGGATAAGGAGTTAAAGTTGCATCCAACAATCGATTGTTTCTGCAGTGGGACGACTGCTGTTACTTTGGTGAAGCAGGTATTAATCATGAGATGAACTAAAACTCAAAATTAGTCATCTCTTTGGATCTGTTAATCAAGCTTTCAGATGTATTACCCAGCTTAAACTTTTAAATTTTGGATAGTTAATGGATTTGGTTTATTTTTCTAAACAAAAACAGCCAAGTATTTTCAAAATTTGCTGCAAATGCTCATGTATCACAAATGGAAATAGATTAATGCGTGTACAGAAATTTAGGATTTGAAGTTTGTTAAATTGCACATACTAATTTATGCATCTTTGCATTGTACATGTAGTAAAGTTCTCCCAATAAATTTTCGTTTGAGAATCTTGAAAGCTTTATTTCACATCATCTAACCATTTTATGACAAATATGGCTTTCTAGGGCCAGGATCTTGTAATTGGAAATGTTGGTGACTCAAGAGCAGTGCTGGCAGTGAGAGACAAAGATAATTCTCTGATTGCTATACAATTGACTGTTGATTTGAAGCCTGATTTGCCAAGTCTCTCTCTCTCTCTCTCTCTCTCTCTCACACACACACACACACACATACAACTCACAAACACAGACTTTCCCTATATTTCAGTTAAAATAACAATGATAACTTGTGCTAACCTATTTGAATAACTACTGTTCATATATCTATAGAACTAAATATTCTTGCAATATTTATGTTTAGGGGAAGCTGCTAGAATTCAGCAATGCAAGGGAAGGGTCTTTGCCTTGCAAGATGAGCCTGAGGTTGCACGTGTATGGTTGCCCAATAATGACTCACCTGGTTTGGCAATGGCTAGAGCTTTTGGGGACTTCTGTTTGAAGGATTTTGGTTTGATTTCCGTCCCAGATGTTTTCTATCGCCGCCTTACTGAAAGAGATGAATTTGTTATTCTTGCCACTGATGGGGTATGTTCATCTTCATAGTACATCAAACTAGTTTGCTTGAAAAAAAAATTGTGTATGACTCTGAAACATGGCTGCCAGGGTAACCAATTTTTGTTCATTATAGCCTGTAGGGAAGTCCATTTATAAATGCTCTTCCTTCCGCCTCGATTTTGGCATATTATCTTTATGTTGCCACCATGTGACAATGTGCTTAGATGAAGCAATTGGCAAGCTTTATTCTTTTTGTGTTAGATAAGGGGCAAATACTATGTTACTCTGACTCTTCATTTTCACTGAAGGACTCGTGTCTAACGCATATTGGACATGAGTATGGGGGTACGATAAAAAACTTGAAAAAAATTGAGCATACCCCTGTATCCGCCCCTGAGTCCAAGTAACATAGGGCAAATATGTTTTTTCTTTTATCTTTTTCCCTTGAAGTTCATAAAAATTCTCTGAAAGCTGGGTTATAATTTTGGTGCAGGTTTGGGATGTCCTATCAAATAAGGAAGCTATCGATATTGTGGCGTCAGCCCCTAGTCGCACAACAGCTGCCAGAGCTCTTGTAGATTGTGCTACTCGAGCATGGAGGCTTAAGTACCCTACTTCTAAGAATGATGATTGTGCTGTTGTATGCCTCTTTCTGGAATATTTGCCTGCAAGTAATGGAGCTGCGGAAGAGAATGACATAACAAGGATTCCTAAGGTATCTGGAGAAAAGATGGTGGCTATTGATGATAATAAGGGAGATTCTCACACTTTAAGTCTTGGCCAATCTGACACATTTCAAGGTTCTAATGAGATAGTTCCTGTAACTGAACCAACCGAAGAAAGGTTGTCGTCGAAGTTACCCGGCCAGTCTAAGAGGAGTCTTGCAGAGTGCATTTCAGTTGCTGATGATGAAGAGTGGTCAGCCTTAGAAGGTATTACTAGGGTTAATAGTTTATTAAGCCTTCCCAGGTTTCTATCTGGTGACAAAAGATCAACTAGTTGGAGAAAGTGGTTATGAAAACTTGCAGTCATTTAGCAAAATAAACATGTTTTGATGATCTTACATTAATGAACTATGAATCATAAACAATATTTGTTGTTTTGTGAATTTAAAGCTTATTATTGCTGTTGTATGAACTATGAAGTGTTTGTTTCCTTAGATCGGAAATCTGGAACATGAGTTCAGAGAATTTATGTACATACTCCCGCACTTTTCCGTGCTGGGTAAGCCTCTCGGCACAGTTTTTGTCGCTGTCTGTTTAGTGATTTTTTTTTTTTTTTTTATTGCCAGGGGAATAAAATAGTAAACATAAACCTTGGTTATTATTTCTTCAAGAAACAAAATTAGCTCAGGTGGATCAGAAAGAAGTTAGCTAATTGTATTTTGGATAAAGGTAATGTGGGTTATTCTTGGTCTGCTTCTGAAGAGTTTTCAATGGATAATGCGAATTCGGATATTTGTAATTATTTGATCTGCTTTTTGTGGATTCGGATAAAATTTGGATTTTGATATTATAATTACTATCCGCAGCAAATTCGGAGCGGATGCAGATATGAAACCTCGGATATCCATTATCCGAATTTGCATTACTTATGCAGATAACAGATTCAGATATCCGAATCTGTTATGCAAATCCGCTTATTTTTGCAGATTCGGATATTCGAATTTATTATCCGTTTATTTGAATTTAAAGTTAATTTTTATTTGATTTTATATTTGATTTATTTATTTTTTGCTTATTGAATTCGAATATTTAGCGGATTCGGATATCTGGAGGATAATGTTATTTAATTCGGGTTCAGATAGTAATATTTGGTTTTAATGCGGATAATAAACGGATACGAATTTTAAAACAGATTTGCGGATTCGGATATTAAAAAAAATGCAGATTTTAGGATGCATGCTTGCTTTTCTTATGGGATGAGAACTAACTTCTTTAAAATGGAGTGTTTCACTTCTACTTTGAGATTATGTTCTGCTTCAAGGTCTCATTGGAGGAAATTATTTCTCTAAAGGAAGCTTCCACGTTGCCATGGTGTATCGGTATGATTTCAACATTATCAAAAATGCTGAAGAGAAAAGAATGTTGGGGTTTCTTTTGATTTTACTGCAATGCAACATTTTCTTGACTTCGGGCTAGTTTAGCATTACTGTTAAAATGAAAAACATGTTTTAAATTTTTTTAAGTATTTAGTATTGTTATGAAAAAATACTATGAAAATTGAAATGTTTAAAAATATATATTTAAAATAATAAAAATCTAAAGATGTGAAGATGATAAAATTATTTTATTCAAAAGTTTTTATTTTTTATTTTTGGTTTTTTTATTTGAATACTCAAATAATGATTTCAATCAAAAAAATTAAATTTTTTTATCCATTTAACATTGCATTTACATTTATAATGAAACATAATTTACATTTATAATGAAACATAATTTTTAATCTAAAAAATTGTGTCAACAACAATGAGACCTTCATCAATGTCAATGCATGTTTAATTGATCTCCCTTTATAGACAATATAAATACTTATTCTTTGAGCAGATTAGACGATTGGATTGCAAACTTTCCTTCATTGAAACATTGGCGTTTGCCTTGTTCTTTATCTGATCATAATCCGATCTTACTTTGCATGGAATCAAACGGAGCACGGTGCGGCCCGATTGTGGCACTTTTTGGCCCCAATCGGTCCGCACCTTATGTTTGGCATGCCAGATCAACATGGTTTCATTGTGCTGGCCTTTCAATTTTCCACTGATGCTCCAGTGGAGGGTAATGGGAGGATATTTTCCAATTCTATCCTTATTTTTTTATTTTATATATTATGGGAATAGTGCATTGTAGGGACAAAAAATGTTCCTGCCATTCTTTTATTTTTTTATGATGTTTTATTTAAAAATGTAAAATAATAAAATAATAAATATATTTTATTATATAATTTATATGAATTAATTAAAAATAATAATTACATAAATAATAAAAAAAATATTATTTGATATATTACTATCATTTTTATTAATTTTCAATATTTAATAATAAAATTATTATTTGATATAAATATAATTTTAATTATTTATTAATTTTATAAATGTCAAATAATTTAAAGTTTTCATTATATACACATTTTTATTTAATGTCCTTAATAGTCATTTTTTTTTCTCACTATAAGTCACCTAACCGCAACCGCTGCTTTTAAATCCAAACACACATCTCACCACTGATTTTAATCTCACCGCTACAGTATCCAATCTCACCGCTACAGTAACTAATCTCACCGCCATCACTGTTTTCAATCTCACCGCCCATCCAAACTGAGCCTTAAACTGGGGACCTAAGCCGTTTCACTTTGTAATTTTTGGTTTTGGACACTGAGTCAAAAGGCTAGGTAAAGAAGATGAGAGGAAGATATTTTCGAAGGTTTTGGGGTTTTAGGCAAGGTAGTCAGTATCGGCCGTATTGGTCGATATATACCGATTTTAAGATAAACCAAAACGGTATCAGTATTATACAGTTTAAATTTTTATACCGGTCTTTATCAATCATACAAACCTGTACCGGTCAATACCGGTCAGTACTGACACGTATAGATTCGTACCAGTTGGTACTAGATTTTGAATTTTTTTTTTATTTAAAAAATTTCACTTATTTAATTTTTTAAATCAATTTTTAATGTTTTTCTATCATAATCATTTTTATTTTTTTTCATAATTACATTTAGAAATAAAATATATTTATTAAATTAGTCTATTGAATCTAATTAATTTAATTTACTATATATTTTATATTTATTTAATGTTTAAAAATTTTGGATATTAAATATTTAAAATTTTATATTTACACATAAATATATATTTATGTATGTAATAGATGTATATTTGCGTACGATATAATATAATTTTATTAGGGAATTTTAAATTATGTTATATATATATATATATGAAAAAATATTTGAAAAATATCGATAAACTCGAAACGGTATGTCGAAACACACCGGTACAAGTATGTACTAATATCAAAACAAAAATGATATGTCCACCGATACAGTATTGACTACTTTTGTCTTAGGACGATAGTGCAAGATAGAGCCAGCAAGTTGATTTTTAGGGTTTGAGATTCTTTAGGTTTTTTAGGGGTATCAATCAAGGTAGTCAGTACCGTACCGGTAGGGGTACCGTTTTTGTTCTGGTACTAGTACGTATCGGTACCGGTGTATTTCGGCGTACCGTTTCAGTTTACCGGCAATTTTTTAAATATTTTTTCATATATCTATATGTATAGTTTATTTTCAAGTTTTTTAATAAAATATATATTACATTACACATGCAAATATAAATCCATTACATGCATATATATGTTTTTATACAAATATAAATTTTAAATATTTAATATCTTAAATTTTTAAACATCAAATAGGTAAAATAAATATTAAAATGTTAAAAAAATATAGTAAATTATTATTAATTATGTCCAATAACCTAATTTAATGAACATATATATATTTTAAATATAATTATGAAAAAAATAAAAATATCATGACACAAAAAAATATTGAAATTGGTTTAAAAATTCAAATAAGTGAATTTTTAAATAAAAAAATTAAAATCTTGTACCAACCGGTACGTACCGGTACTGACCGGTATAGGCTGGTACGGGCCGGTACCAAAATCGGAACGGAACGACACTGGTACCGTTTCGGTTTACCTTAAAAACGGTACGTACCGGCCGGTACGGCCGGTACGGTACCGATAACTCTGGTATCAACTGTCAACTAGTGAAAAGCGAAGGAAGAGAAAAAAAAAAAAAGCAAAGAAGGAAAGATGTGTATAAAAGAAGCGTTTGGGGAAGAGTGGATTTAGAGGGAGAAAATGAAAAAAATAATAATTTGAGTTTGGATTTTATACTCCTCTTATTTGTCTTGCACCTCTTCTTTGGATTTAGCCCAATTTTAGTAAAATTTTAAGTTTTATTTATTTATTTGTTTATTTATTTATATTTATTTATTTATTTATATGCATATTTAAATTTTTTAGACTAGATATATGCTTTATAAAAAAACTAAAATATATGGTTTAATAAAATAAAATTTGTAAATTTCTTTGTATAATTATATTTCATTACTTGTATTCATGTAAATTTATTAATTTTTAAGAAGTAAAAATTTCCAATGATGGAATTAAAAGAGAATTGCAAGTGGCGATTTTCTAAAAGTTTTTAGGTGAGGTATTTTCCTAAATCTTACCAAAAGTGTTGGAAGGATTTTGAAAATATTTCAATAAAAAGAATTTTTATTTACTTTTTAATAAATTTTGGTAATTAATTTAAGAAATTTTATTTGATAAATGGGATGGAGGTAGTAAAAAATAGAAAAATAAAATAAAGGTTAGGTAAAAACTAAAAATCTAAAAAATAATATTTTCTATAAGATAATTAATTCAACGACGAAACCTCTTAAAAAAATGATTTTTTTGAATACTCCAGAGGAATTTTTTTCTTTTTAAATTATACCAAAAGTGTCAGAAAAGATTTAAGAATTTTTTTTATATTTAAATAATAAATAATAGAAATAAAATAAAAAAAATATCTTTTGACTAAAACTATTTTAGGATAATATAAGATTAATTGGTATCATACTTTGATGGGTGTTGTAGGGGTATTAATACTTTATGTGTACGTAACCGACTTCCAAACCTTATTCTGTAATGTAGACCGAAACTTATTCTTTTTAAGGAGTTTTAGTCAAGCTTATGATTTTTTTTTTTAGGATAGATAGATTCATTTAGGTGACCAATCACACCTAATCAAAAAAGATTGATGACGACTTCTTTTTGAATCTAGCGATCGAGTTTTCAGACTTTCACGTTATGACAGTTTGACGATTTCACTAAAGACTTCAGGGAGTTGATCCAGGAATTAGTTGTGTTATCCTAAGTCTTAGTTAATGTTTTGAAATTTATTTATTTATTTTTCTCTGATTTATGTCCTTAATTCAGATATTTAACCCGGGTTTGAATTCAAATTGTGGGAGTTTTATTTTCTATGTTGGCACGCATAAAAACAGTTCTGGCAAATCCATATCATCTAAAAATATAAACAATTTATCTTTCTAGATGAAAAAGAAGAAGGTGATCTTGAAGAACTATCTTATTTGTAAGCATTGGAAGCCATGAAAAAGAAAGCCACTTTGTAAATGATATGCACAAAGAACTGGACAACAATAATAATAATGGATGATAGGACCAGATGCTGCAAAAGAAAAGAGCCAGCAAGATTTCTCCTAATTATAATTTCAATGATAGGTCATGTTTCATAATCAATTTATTTTGGTTTTTTTGCTAATTAACAGCATAAGCCCCATTAAATTTCATTCTCTTTAATTTACAATTCTTACTTTGATGAGTAAAATTATGTACGATACGCATCAACATAGATTAATAATCATTGAAAAAACAAAACAAAAATTTTAGTCTCATGGAGTTTCCATCACAAGTACACCAAAAATGTTAAAAAGAAGCCTTTTCTTTCTTTTCTTTTTCTTACATGTTCATTTTTATTAAAGTATTCATGTTCAATGCTTGTTTGACACATATTTGAATATGGATATAAGATATGATCCTCCAAATATGTGGACAAAAAATTTAAAAAAATTAAGCATACATATGTTGAATACATATTTATATCCGATACTTATCTCCGAATCCAAGTAATATAGTATGTAATTAATTAACCAAAATCCCATTTCTACTGTATTTGCTTTCTATTTCTTCTATGGTGGGTTCTCATTAAGGCTGGATCATAATATATAGAAAGTAAGCAGAGAAGAAAGCGTCCACTATAAGAAAACTCACTTTTACCGACATTTATAAGTGCCGGTAAAAAATCACAAAATTGCCCTTATTGGTATCGTCGGTTGACCGCCGGCTAGGTGAGTGCCGGTGAAAAATTTTCGTCGGGCCTGACCACCAGTGCCGGAATAGTATTTGTATTTGCCGACATGAATTTTCCTGACGCTTTAAAATGCCATTATATTTAAAAAGCTTTTTCAGGCATTTTAAAGTACCGATAAAAGAGTTATTTAATTGAATTTATATGTTAATTTACATATTTGTTGAATGAGTTATGTTGACACTTAAAATTGCCCTTATAAGTTTATAACCTTTAAAGGTATTTTACAGTGTCGGTAAAAGTCTTATTTACATTGAATTTATATATTAATTTACATATTTGTTGAATGAGTTATGTTGACACTTAAAACTATCCTTACAAGTTAATAACCTTTAAAAAAAAATTTAAATTAAAACAGAAAATCCATAATCTAATTGTCAGATTTATTTAGATCTAAGAATTAATGTATAGTACAAGCCTGAAATGTAAATGGAACAAATAAAAAAACAAATAGACAGATTTTCTGTGAAATAAAACTAAGATAAGGTTGAACATCTTGGTTCAAATTAGATTAACGAATGAAAATTTCCGTTACAAAATCTTCAAAAGACAAAAGAAATACAATGCTTTTTTTGTTACTTTTATCTATTCAGCACCACTAACATCCAAAATAAAGCTTTTCTTAGCCTGGAAAGTTGTCCTTTAATTATACTATATTATTCAAAATCTAACTCTTCTCCACAACCCATTAAACCAATAATCAAAAGCTGAAATCACACCACTTGCAACTGAAGAAACTTGACATAGATAATTGCTTTCTCAAGCATGGTAACCAGATCAACCTATGCAAGACAAAGATAAAAAGATTATTTCCATCATTCACTATAAGCAAAGTGCAATTGAAAATATCACATCAGTAGTGTTAGCTTTTGTGGTGATCAAATCAAGAGGGGGGTGAATTGATTTCTCAAAAATAATTGCGGAATTAAAATACAAATAATAATATTGAGAAATTTAAACAATATACTCAAATTTGCAAGTAAATATGCAAATAAAGAAAGTAATGAGAGTAAGGAAAGAAGATCAAACATAGTTGATTTATAGAGGTTCGGCTTCGTGCCTACGTCCTCTCCCTTAGCCTTACTTGTCAAGGAGTTCCCAATTAACTAATTTGAATTGCTACCTTTTCAAGGACAAGGTATAACTTTCACAATCCCTATCTTTTTATGTAGGCTTAGATAGAAACCTCTCCCCCTATTTTTTCAAGGCTTAGATAGAACCACTCTACCTTTTAAAGGCTAAAGTAGAAACTTACACTTTTACAAAGGATTTTGTGTAAACAAGATGACCCTCTAGTAGGCTAGGTGTTTACAAGGTTAAGCTCAACTAGGAGAGACTAAACAAATATGATTTCAACAAAAGAATATAAGAAAGATATGAAAATTGAGCTTAGAACAAAGAGAACTTCTTGAATACTTGAGAGATATGAAGAATATGGCTTTTGATATTTATCTCTTGATCTGTCTTGCTCTTGGAGGTGTTGGAGACACCTATTTATAGCTTAGGAATGATATATGACCGTTTGGAGTTGATTGGGATAGAAAAGAGCCGTTGGAGCTTCAAATCGAGCTTTGAAAAACTGCCCAGCAGGCATGGGATTGATCCTTTACTATTCAGGGATCGATCCTGTCTCTTTAATATGACCGTTGGAATCTTATGATTTGAAAATCTGACCGTTGGAGCCCATGGGATCGATCATTCACTATTCAAGGATCCATCCTTCTACAGTAAGGCACAATGAAACACTATACAGGGATCAATCTTTCACTATTCAGAGATTGATCATCTCTTGATAAAGTCTTCAAAAATTGATTTATTTTGTTTTGAAAAGAGGTTAACTTGTCTCAAAAATATTTTGAACATAGATATACATTTAAGAACATATATTTTTGAGAAATCCAAGGAGTTTAAAATATTTTAGCATTTTCCAAAATATATATAAAATATTTATTCTCAAGCTAATTAAGCTTAAGATTTTGTCATTTCAAAATTAAGATCAATTCAAAACTAATATAGCTAACAATCTCCCCCTTTTTGATATGACAAAACTTAAGATAAATTTGCTTGTAAGAACTCCCCCTTTTCAATAAAAACTCCCCCTTAATAAAAGCATTCTTTTCAACTTTGCAAGAACAAGCAAGGACACTTTCAATCCACAATATCCAAAAGCATTTAAGCACAAACATCCAACACAGTTCATATTCATAAGATTGGAACATTTAAGCATTAAGCACATATGAAAATTCTCCCCTTTTTGCTTTTCATCTAATTCTTTTTTTTTTTGTTCATTTAAAGCAAATTTGTCCATATAAAACTTCTTCCCCTTTTTGTTATATCAAAAAGAAGATCAATTCAAAGCTAACGACAATGCAACAAGAGAAACACAATTATGTCTACCAATTGTTAAGCAATGAAGTTCAATACCAATTGTTAAAAATAGACAATGAAGTTCAATCAGAAGTTCACTTTAATCATGTATTCATTTGAAATCATTTAAGCACAAAGTCTCAAGATCATGAGTAAAAGAAAAATACCAATTGTTATTAAAACAAATACCAATTGTTATCGTTATGCATAATACTCATAATCAAACAATCATACATATGGAAGTCATTTAAGCACAAAAAAAATCTCATACATATGAAAAATTATAAGCTCACTTATGAATTAGACAAGAATACCAATTGAGCAATTAAGAAGTAAACCATCATATCAATTGTTATTACTAATTGTTCGTAAACAACAATATACCAATTGTTAATATTTTCATGCCAATTGTTAACACAAAAGGATAAAAATATAGCAATATGCCTTTTTCAAATATATGCAAGCATGTAAGCATAAGGTGGTATATACCAAATGTTGTTTAGAGGGATGGTTTAACTCAATCAATGAACATGCATAAGAATATCAAGATATAAGATTATTAACCATGAGTTAAAGCTATTTAGAGATCAAGGATATCAATTGTTAAAACAAGAAATATCAAGATGTTTAACTCATAGACATGTTCAAGGATTCATACAAGGCAAACTTTTCAAGCATACATGATATTAATAGATACCAAGTGTTATTCAACTCATGTATGTCATTTTAATACCAATAGATATGAGCTTGTATAGCATAGGGTTAGCATTTACCTCCATTCTTACCAAGCTTTGTTGATATGCTCATTTGATTTTGAATCCTTCATACAAAATGTTTAAGCAAGTCCTTGATGTATTAGGCTTGATTTTGATGAAGATGACATGCTTTGTTTGCTTGTATTTGAAATGCAAGTGTAAGTTCTCCACAAAGGAATGTAAGCTTTAATACCATTTACCTTGCATTGACTTAGAGAAATTCTTGGCAAATATATTCGTTAGTGGCACCAAGATACCAAATGTTATCAAAATATATTCATTAAGCTTAAATGATACCAATTGTACGAAATAATATTCAATGAAAACAATTAAACAAATAAAAGAGAATATACCAATTGTTAATAAATAAAATTCAATGAAAAATTTATGAATAGTAATTTTATACATATAAGCATAATGAGAAGATACACATCAATATTATAATCATTCATTTGATTTGTAAAATACTCATCAATATACCAATTGTAATAAGCATGTGATGAGTTAAAAAATGATGTCAATCAAGATTGAGAAATCATAGAATTGAAACATTTAGAGCATGATCCCATTAGAAATGAATAAAACAACATTTTGGCCCAAAACTGGCCTAGGGGATTGATCCTCTATGAATGAGGGATTGATCCTCTTTGAATGAGGGATCGATCCCTTATGAATGAGGGATCCATCCTTCCCCTGTTTTTCAGCAAAAATCAATGCAATTTTATAATTTTCTGATTTTATACCAAATAAAGATGTGTGATGTTTTTAATAAAAAATAAGACTTGTAACATGTTAAAAACATCATTTGAGATTTGTAAGAACATGGAGCTTCGATCAAAAACAACTTTTAAAACAATTTTTGAAAAGATTTTGCAAATAAGTCATCATGCAATCTTAAAGCATTGAACATGAAAATTTTCATTCAAAAAATACATAGACAAGCTCATAAGCATATTCAATGTTCATCAAACTTGTTAAAGTCATTAAAACATGTTCATATAAACACATTTCATAAGTAAACTCTATAATCCTCATATAAGCAAAATAACCATATAGCATTCAAGAAGTATAAAGTTTGTTAAAACATGTTCATGGCACCAGACTCACTCAGGATAGTTTATTTATACACAACATGATAGAATAGATCAATCAAAGCTTAACATATTCAAGATTTTGATTTTTAGTACCTTAAAACCCCATTTTTGCTTGGAAAAAAGCCTTGAAAAATAGTCAAAACTTGCTAATATCATTTTTAACCAACTTGAACCTTTCAACAAGTTTCAAATGATAAAACAAAATTGTTCAAGTGATCATTTGGCCTTAGAAACAAGGAAATCAAAAAGTCAACTCTTCAAATCCCGTATTTCCTTGAAAAGAACTTGAGATGATAAAATTCTTTGTTTGAACAAGTTTTAGACAATAAATTCAAAATTATTCAAAAGCTTTAAGAACTCACTAAAACAAATTTTCACATTTAATGATTTGCAAAAATGATTTTCAATGTAAAACTCGAAATCTCAAATTCATTAAGCTTTGTATGCTCCCCCTAAAGATGTGAATAAATACAACTTAATCATTTCAAGCATACAACATAATTCTTCAAAGCATGATACCATTAAAATCAAACATTTATGCATAAAGTCATGCTTAAGCTCATGCTCCAATAACAATATCTCAATAAATTAAAATCAACATCAATTTCACCAATCAAAGAATTATTAACATTCAGCACTCAAGATCAAAGAAAATAACATATTTATGCAATTCAAAATATGTGATCAATAAAACACATTGTAAAAGAATTCAAACATTAATCAATTAAACTTGAATAGGCAACCAAAATATCTCATCCAAAAAGCTTTTAAGCTTAGAGGTTACCCATATTCCATTTTGTGTGTCTAGAGCATCCAATCAAAGCATTTTGTTCCTTCTTACTCTAACACACCTACAAAAGAGAATCATTTGGATTTTGGTACCCAAATTGCTTTGGGTTGGATTTTGGTACCCAAATTGCTGTAGGTCCTTGAGAGTTAGTCACTAAGTCTCTTGTTCCTTTTGGAACCCATACTTGTCTAATTCTATATGAAATCTTTTTCTTAATAGGACAAGTATGTGTAGTATGATCATTTTTTTTTTGCTAAGTCAAAATTTTTAATAAAAACTAGCCAAAAGCTAGAATAGCAAATGACAAAGTTCTGAAATATACGCTAACGCCTCAACCAAAACCATTCAAAAAGATAAAGCCCCAAAAAGATCAAACCCACTCCTAGAAAAAACATGATCTTCAAAACAACACCATCAACAATAATCTCCACAATCCTGCAAAGAGATCTTCATATCCAATAGTCCATACCACACGCAAGCTTCAAGAAAATAAGTGCAACAAGGAACGAAATCCATATTAAGTTGTACCAACACCCCCTCACACCGCCATCAGGAACAACCATCAATACTACCTATAATAATAAGCCATACACCTTATAATCTATCTCAACATCAAGAAGCAAAGCAACCTTCCCATTAAATATAACCACTTGTAATGTAATGTCCACAATCCACCAGTTTCTATATTCAGCAAAATCTCAAGACTTTCAGCTTTACCAATCTCATACTTCAACCATTTTGCTTCAAAGAATGCATATCAATAATCAATGCAAGACCACCTTGACTGGAACTCAACTAAACTACTAGGAAACCAGCATTCTTGAACTACCAATAAATAAGCTTTAACTAAAACTCTAGGCACCAAGTAAAACCAAAGAACCCAGCAAACAGTAGACACGTTAGGACCTACAACACTCCCATAAGGCTATAAAGAATGTTCACCTCAATAGCAGCCATAACATATTTAGAAACTCCTCAAAATACAATCAACTTTGAAATATTCCCAATGAATCTCAACCTTCAACATCCATATCCAAAATAGTAATTTTGAAACTCCCAAAAGGCTAAAAGAAATGACATTACAGAATAAGCAAAATCAGAAGAAATATTACCACTTCCCGTTTCTCTCATTAACAAATAGTCATGAAATCAAGCAAATCCACAAAAACCAATATCTTGTCAATGTAATCAACAGTATGTCAACCACAATCAGCTCAACTCAACTAACATATAAACCAAACAAATTCCCATTCAGTTTACTAAACACCTATAAGAAACACTTCCTTTTTCACTAAATTCCATAACAAAATCATATGCCCTTTGCCCATCGATCATAAAAACACCAATACTGTAAACACGAGATTGGCTCGAAAATACTATATAACCACCAGGGCCTACTTACTTGGGCATGCCGACAAACACTCAATCATGGAGATCCATTATTTTGTTAATCACCATGACATCATCACAGATCGCTCCTAGGGGTATCATCCCTCCATCCTTGATTATTATGCTCGTCGAGTTCTATAATTCTCACCATCCGCAATGCTATCTTCGGGAAGACAACACCTTAATTCTCTTGATCACTGTCTCGTCTTCACAATTTGCCACACAACCCAACTTTTTGCCCAAAGCCCATGTTGCTTCCGCATCTTCCACCAGAATTTTCCTCAGATCTCTAAAACCACCTTCAGATAATGACTCATTAACCACTTTACTACCTTTCTTTTTCTGTTTAGCACCCCTTTCCCCTCACTTTTTTACCTTTTTATTAACTTTGCCTATACTCCCATTTTCCATCTTCTCAATCCATTCCTCCTCCAGGTCGTCGAAGTTTTTAACTCTCCTATTCGCCGACCTTTTTCTCTATGGTCTTCTGTAAACCCTCCGAGTTATCTTTAGCGCTAGAATCCCTAAACGATTCACTGACTTTACTAGCAGACACGTTATTAACCCCACTAGAGATATCTTGCATTTAGGCCTACCAGAAAACTGAATAGGATCATAAGTATTATCCACTGCAAAAATGTAGTCAGCATCAACCCTAAGGCCCACCCACATCACCCGACAAAGAGCGGAAAATTCTAAAAAAAGTTTTTTACCATCAGCTTCTTATACGCTTAGAGAAATTGTATCCGTCAGATGAAAAATAATTCATCTCAATCGTTGAAAAAAAAAAATCATGCAACCGGTTAACCTGGTCATGACAAGATGAATAAAACCAAACCCTACCTGTCTCCCTTTCAAACTTTCAAAATCAAAGAACCCTAAACACCCAACCCGACTCTCTTCCTCTGAAAATCCAAAACCCTAATCTCCTTCTCAAAATCGTCAAACTCGACTCCCTAATAATCTAGCTAAAAAAGCCCAACCCCAAATATTGGAAAACCCTCACCCCGATATCATCCTCAAAAGAATCGAAACCCTAAATCTGCAAAAACACTCACCCCTGTTTGAAACCCAAACCCCAAATTTTTTAATACCCTCACTCCGACGTTACCCTAAAAAGAACTGAAACCCTAAATTTGAGAAAACCCTCACCCCCGTTTGAGAGATACAATCTTTTTCCATTTGTCAGAGCTAATGCTTGGTTTACCTAAAAATTACAAATCTTTTTCTGCACCGAAGGTAGATTTGGGATTCCATCGAAATGGTCACAAAGCAATCAACACGAGACTTGTTTTTAGGTTTTTCTTCTTTTATTTCATCTAAGGTATGAGTCTTCCTAATTGATTTGATTTCTCAAATAATAATTTATATTTTCATTATTAACATGAATTGTTTTTACTTTTTATTTCTAAATCCATATTTTCTTTCTCTATTGATTTGAAAAGGAATTTTGAAATGGTAGAATGATGGATACCCACCCTTCGTTGCTTGGGTTCTTGAAATTTGTAGAAGAAAAAGGTCAATTTGCTTTCTAGTAAGAACATTAGATTCGGTTGGTTCATTGAATTTGCTATTTTGGTGAGTTTTAAAGCTATTTTGGATTTGTTTATTGTTTTTGCTTTTATGAAATAAAGTTCTTATGAATAAACTAATTGGAAATTACTAGAACAAACCCCACTTATCTTTTGCCTAATGTAATCTACATGCTTTCAATTTATTTGTTGTGTAATCAAATCAAACAACTTCCATCCATTTTATTGCTACCTTTTTGTGATTGTTACTACATGCTCCATTAATTTTCTCAAATTTTCTTTTTATTGCTAAAACCTTTTGTCTTAGATGATAAGATCAAACTATCTTGCATATATATGATGATTGTTATTCTCCATTGACTACTAAAATCAAGTCACTCATCACAGTAGCATCCTAGAATTGTTGTTCTCCGTTGACTACTAAAATCAAGTCACTCATCACAGTAGCATCCTAGAATTTTAGACCATGTGCTTCCTCAGTTTCATCCCTCTGGTCATGCTAGTTTGTTTCATTGAAGAGATGCAACACTATAATTGAAGACTTAAAAGTAAAAAAATACAATATTTTTTAGATAACAAAAGGAATGATTTTATTTTTATATAGAATGATTATGTTATAAGTGATGTTACATATTATAATCTCTGTTTTTGTAGGACTTGACGGCGTTTGGGAAGGAGAAAGAGTGGTGTACTTTTTGGCACGACATATGGTATAGTTTGCAAATTTGATTGTTTATAGCTATCAGTATTTGCTTGATCCAAAAGTGGCTGGGATTATATCGAAGGAAATGCAAAAGGAGTCTGTTGTTGTCTTTGATGATTCTCATAATATTGAGAATGTGTGTATTGAAGTGCTTAGTGTTAGTGCTAGGAGACAGACACTTGAAGGAGCTACAAGGAATCTTAATCAGATAAGTCTAGAGATTGATATGTATGTATTTTTCTTTGGATAGTTTTTTATTACATCTGTAAAATTTCTCATTTTAATTGAAATTAGATGGTGAAACTAATAGGTAGGGAACTAGAATTTGTGAACTTTTAGGCTTTGGGACTTAATGCAGTCGTTGTTTTTCATTGTTCTAATATCTATATGCCTCAAGTAGTTCTCTGTAATTTCTTAGGAGCAACCTTTAGATTAGTTCTTGAGAAGTATATCATCCCTTAATTTCTGAAATTGAAATTTTATATATGTCTATTCAAATTGTATATCTTGTTGGGAAGATGTTGTAGAAATGATAACATTTCAAGCATTGGTAAGGCAAAGTGTCAGGGTATATTTACTACACATTACATAATAGATAGCTTTATATGTTGGTATTGCATATTTCCTTTCCTTTTCGATACTGTTTTGGATGGTGGTGTTCTTGAGATGAAATGCTGAAACTTTATAGCTTAAATAGTTATGCAGGGCAAATAGCGTGTCTAGAGCAATGAACACGCTTGCTTGCTTTAATTCAAAAGCCTCTTGTAAAATGAGAAAACCAATCAGAATGTTATTCCAAACAAGAACAATGCTTAGTTAAGGATATTAACAATGCTTTATTTCTAATGTCATCTGCTGCTCTTTTCAGATTGTTCATGCTTGAAGACATTGCATTTTGAACTTTGCTGGTAAACTGTCTGTGATTGCTCAATTAGACTGTCCATATAACCTTCTAAACTGTGAGCTGTTTGATCTACATTGTAAATTAAAATATCAATTGCATCAATGAATCATGAATCTGATTTGAATTCTGCAACATAACATTTGTTCTTTCTTCTATAGAATCTAGTTTGTCTTCTGCATATTGGACTGAATTTCTCAGTTCATTGACTTGTGTACGAGTTCAGCTACTCATGAACAACTCCTTTTAATGGACTATGGTCTCAACTTTGTTCTGCATGGTTTGGTTATATTGAGTCATTTGAACTTTGTTTTGGTGAGTGAATGTCTCAACTTGTAGTAAGACCACTTTTAACACTGCTTCATGTTCAAAATTAATTTTTTACTATTATTTCTAGTTAAAAATAAATTATTTTCCCAAAAAGGAAACCCTTTTTTAAAGCATTTTCCCTTGATTTGCTTGAGAGGATGGACTTGATATTTCTGTGGCATATAAAAGCACATTATTTTACTATAGTATATTTCTTCTGGATCCATCTTTCTGCATGTCATCTTCAACTATCTGGATGGTTTTTGTTCTTGCCAAAGATGTTGGATAAAATCTCCTCAGAAATGTCTTCTCTACTTATCCGACCAAGGGCCAATGCAGCATCCTTTAAATCAATTGTCCAAAAATCAAGAGGCAATTCCTCTTTTATTGTCGATTACAATTTTTACAAAAGCCTCATTGGCACGAAAAATTCTAAGGAAAGTTTTTTAGTATACGCTTCTGATAAGATCCAATAAATTGTAACCCTTGGATTCATATTGATTCATCTGAGCCATTGAAAAAAAAAAAAAAGATAACCGGTTAACCTGGTAAGATAAAACCTAAAATCACTTCTCTCCCTTTATTTTCTTCTCTGTTTCTTCTCTCCTATCTTATAATCTTGCCGTCGCTTACTCATCTTCCTCCATTTTTTTTTTGCCAAGATCTTCATAATTTCAAAGCAAGGTTTTTGTTTAGGGGAGAAATTAGCTCAGAAAAACAAAGAGATGGCGCAGTCAAGCAAAGAGCCTCGCAAGAAAGAGGCTTCCAGGATTGATTGCCATTGTTGTTCTTGGTTATAAAACTTGCTTCATATTGGGATTTTAATTTGTTTCCTCTTGTTAATTTGTAGGCTGTGGATTTCAAACCAAGAAAAGATACAGATTTGGGTGGTTTAGCATGAAACTGAAGTTGGTCGGAGGTGACTCTGCTGGTGTTGTGACAGCTTACTATGTAAGTACTCTTGACAATTTTCACCGATTTTTTAACAAAGATATTTCCATTGTACTTGTGTGTTTCCATCTTATGTTCTTTTGGTTTTGATGAAGCTGATGAAGTTTTTAAGCGTGTTTGTTGCAGATGTGCTCCGAGAAATGGGCAGGGCCAGAACGAGATGAGCTGGATTTTGAGTTCTTGGGGAATAGGACTGGACAGCCGTATTTAATCCAAACAAACGTGTACAAGAACGGGGTTGGAAGCCGTGAAATGAGGCACATGCTTTGGTTCGATCCCACCGAAGAGTTCCATTCATATTCCATTCTATGGAACGACCATCAAATTGTGTAAGTCCCTAATTCCATGAGTCCAAGCTTGTCTTTCCAAGAACAATTTCCTTATTCAAAGGTAAGAAAGATGTTTTTTTTTTCTTCTTTCTATCATGTGATTTTGCCAAGTAATTTAGAAAATTTGATTAATATTGGGTATGATTGGGTTTGCACCATCACAATGTTTTCTAATTTAGAACTTGCAAATATGCTGTACAGATTTGTTGATTTGGATACTCCCTTCTCCTGTCTGAAGATCCAGTTCTTGAAGGATATCAAGGTATACAACTCCTGAACTTGACAACGTGTTAGGTTTGGTTTGTCTTGTATGTGGTTACTAAACCCATATGTAAAATGATCTCTCAGGATGCTTTTGAGGCCTGATCATTCTTCATCAACGCATTTCGGACTTCCAAGGGTATTTGCTTGTACATCTTCTGGGAAGAAACTGACAACAAAAAAATTTTAAAATTGACTTTTTTCTTCTTGTTTTATCTTCAGGCTTTGGAGGAAGTAAGGAAGATTAAGCCGAAGAGGACACTCTTTACCGGTATGATTAAAGCCCATCTTCCTTTAAAGTCTTGACCACTGTTTCTAGTTTCAGGTCTTTGTCACTGCAATTCCATCCATTTTATAGGGTTTCAGTTTTTACAACTTAGCTGTTTTTGAATGTGATCATTTTACAACTGCATGCTTATTATTTGCCTAATTGTACACTTGTGATTTATGAAGGCATGATGCATCTGATGGACCATGAAAAAGTGAGTGAATACCTAAAACAATTGATGGAAACCGAGGGTCTCGATGTACGACTGAGCTACGATGGATTGCGTATGCCAATAGCACTCTAGCCTGTATGTTAATTGGCCATTCTTTTCTCAGTGAGAACTCCTTTATACCATAATCTGCAGCTGGAAAATTCAATTATATTAAATGAACTAACATCATATAACATGATTTTGGGGGGCATTCTGCATATCCCATATAGTTTTTGTTGAATCCCTATCCATCTCTATTTTTGATGCTCTTATTTTTGCAGTTGTTCTACACTTTGGAAGAATCAAGATATGCTAAGCATTTTTATTTTGATTTTGATTTTTGATATTTAAAACAGAGCTTTCTACTAGAAGTGGAAAACCCAGTATTTCCATGGAAAAAGGTTTGTGTTTTTTTCAGACATTATTCTTTTACTGACAACAAAGACCTTTGCATGTCATCAGTTTTTGTATAGAATTTTTTATTTAGAAGTTGCATGAAAATTATTTCGAGCATAAATATTTTCAAATGTTGTTCTTTTCTTAATCAGTTTTTAGTTCTTTAGACTTTGAGAGTCTTGGTTTGTCAATTTTACAGAGTTTTGAGATCTGAGTTGAAACTGCAGATGGTGATATACGGTATTGGCAGCATTGAGTCTCATGAAAATCCTCGACTTCAGCTTAGCCTTGCAGTTTTAATGAAAAGAAAGTTCAGTTGGGTTAGAGATATAGAGGTGTTTGATCCAGTTCTATCTGCTACTGAGTCTCGGGTTTTAGAGTCCCTTGGCTATTCCATTCTATCTCCAATATTTTTGTATAAAAGGAAGTTTTTATGTACTCTTTGTGTTCAATATTCATAATTAATTAAGCAGCAAATTCCTTAGTGCCAAGGCTGGTGCCTGCACATAGGTAAAACTTGACTGAATTTCGTCTTCTTTCTACAATGCCGGACATGTTTTCAGTAATTATATCTAGTTCTTGGTGACGATTAGCATTCAACTTTGATAGATTGGCTCGTGTTCTTGTATCAATATATTGCTTTCTAATATTAGCAATAATACTATTTTCAAGCCAAAGCAGAATAGGAGACAAGAAAAAAGAATCAAACTTATCTAATTGTGATCATCAATACTGCCTAATTTTCATATTGCTTAATGTTGAAAATAAAAAATTGGAAACGTGAAAGCAATATGTTGATACAATTAATTCTTAGATTATATTTTCTTAAGTTTCCTCTGGTTATTTAACAATCAAATGCCATAATTGCTTCAAACTTGTTAATATAAGCTATATAAACCGATTATTGGGGATATTACCAAATCTAATAAAGCTGTGTGGTCTTGTAATTTTTTTTTATGAGGCTACGACCAAATAACTTAAGGGAAAAATAAAAAAGATCAAGCAAACTAGTAGTAAATGATTTAGAGGACGATGAAGCGATTGTCCAAAGATATTGAAAATTTTAATTGTCACGTTTATTAGCGGCTTTGGCTAGCTCAAATTAAATCTACTAATTATTATATATTTTTTATGTTACCCGAATTCGGGATGAATGTCGGATATGAATATGTGTTTGACAAGGGTGTACTTATTTTTTTTTAAAGTTTTTTCATATACTTGGAGGATCATACTCTAATTTCGGTCATGTTTATATGTAATTTTTCATTTATTATGTTTATATGTAATTTGTCATGTTTATATGTAATTTACATATAAACATGACAAATTACATATAAACATGACAAAATGACAAATTATATATAAACATGACAAATTACATATAAACATGACAAACATGAGAAATTACATATAAAGATTAAAATTAAAATTTCACTAATGTTTAATTTTATGGATTGAAAGTTTGCATCGAGACAACTTTTGATTCCCTTTTTTCAATTACATAAATAAATGACAATATCCTTTAATGTTTAATTTTATGGATTGAAAGTTTGAGGGTTTTTTCCTATGTAATTCGTGATATGTAATTCGTCAAGTTGATATGTAATTCGTCAAGTTGATATGTAATTTATCATGTTCATATGTAATTCGTGAGTTTGTCAAGTTCATATGTAATTTGTCATGTTCATATTTAATTCGGGAATTTCTCAAGTTCATATGTAATTTGTCAAGTCCATATGTAATTCGTCAAGTTCATATGTAATTTCTCATGTCCATATGTAATTCGGAAATTTCTCAAGTTCATATGTAATTTGTCAAGTCCATATGTAATTCGTCAAGTTCATATGTAATTTCTCATGTCCATATGTAATTCGGGAATTTCTCAAGTTCATATGTAATTTGTCAAGTCCATATGTAATTCTTCAAGTTCATATGTAATTTCTCATGTCTATATGTAATTCGGGAATTTCTCAAGTTCATATGTAATTTGTCAAGTCCATATGTAATTCGTCAAGTTCATATGTAATTTCTCATGTCCATATGTAATTCGGGAATTTCTCAAGTTCATATGTAATTTGTCAAGTACATATGTAATTCGTCAAGTTCATATGTAATTTCTCATGTCCATATGTAATTCGGGAATTTCTCAAGTTCATATGTAATTTGTCAAGTCCATATGTAATTCGTCAAGTTCATATGTAATTTCTCATGTCCATATGTAATTCGGGAATTTCTCAAGTTCATATGTAATTTGTCAAGTCCATATGTAATTCGTCAAGTTCATATGTAATTTCTCATGTCCATATGTAATTCGGGAATTTCTCAAGTTCATATGTAATTTGTCAAGTCCATATGTAATTTGTCAAGTTGATATGTAATTTCTCATGTCCATATGTAATTCGGGAATTTCTCAAGTTCATATGTAATTTGTCAAGTCTATATGTAATTCGTCAAGTTCATATGTAATTTGTCAAGTCCATATGTAATTCGTCAAGTTGATATGTAATTTCTCATGTCCATATGTAATTCGGGAATTTCTCAAGTTCATATGTAATTTATCAAGTCCATATGTAATTCGTCAAGTTGATATGTAATTTCTCATGTCCATATGTAATTCGGGAATTTTTCAAGTTCATATGTAATTTGTCAAGTCCATATGTAATTCTTCAAGTTCATATGTAATTTCTCATGTCCATATGTAATTCGGGAATTTCTCAAGTTCATATGTAATTTGTCAAGTCCATATGTAATTCTTCAAGTTCATATGTAATTTCTCATGTCCATATGTAATTCGGGAATTTCTCAAGTTCATATGTAATTTATCAAGTCCATATGTAATTCGTCAAGTTCATATGTAATTTCTCATGTCCATATGTAATTCGGGAATTTCTCAAGTTCATATGTAATTTGTCAAGTCCATATGTAATTCGTCAAGTTCATATGTAATTTCTCATGTCCATATGTAATTCGGGAATTTCTCAAGTTCATATGTAATTTGTCAAGTCCATATGTAATTCTTCAAGTTCATATGTAATTTCTCATGTCCATATGTAATTCGGGAATTTCTCAAGTTCATATGTAATTTATCAAGTCCATATGTAATTCGTCAAGTTCATATGTAATTTCTCATGTCCATATGTAATTCGGGATTTTCTCAAGTTCATATGTAATTTGTCAAGTCCATATGTAATTCGTCAAGTTCATATGTAATTTCTCATGTTCATATGTAATTTTTCATATGTAATTTGTCAAGTTCATATGTAATTTGTCAAGTCTATATGTAATTTTTCAATTTGTCAAGTTTATATGTAATTTGTCATGTTGATATGTAATTCGTCAAGTTGATATGTAATTTGTCATGTTCATATGTAATTTTTCAATTTGTCAAGTTGATATGTAATTTGTCATGTTTTATATGTAATTCGTCAAGTTGATATGTAATTTATCAAGTGCATATGTAAAAAATTGTGACCTGGTAACCTGCTACTCAGGTTTCCCAATTTGGAGCTTACCAAAACCTTACCCTAAGGAACTTAAGGTAGAACTTCCCACAAAGAGCATACCTTTGCAAAGCCTTCATTTGTCTCGTTACTATCATCGCTAGCAGACCTCGAAAAATAGCAATCATCCTCGAAATCCACATCATTCTCCTCGTTGCCAACAATAATTAATCCAGTTGTCTTACTTCCTTTCTCCTTCATGCACGACCGCCCCTCTTCTCGACTCTTCACCTTCCCCGATGAGTAGCCACCATTGAAACCACCATGGCTATTGGACTCATCACCCTTCAGATCATCCCCGTGCTCATTCTACTCCTGGAAAGGGGCATCTTTATTTGGATTAAAGTCTATTTCAGAAACTCTCACCACAAAACCCTTCTCACCACATTTCGCTGTAATCAACTCATCAATTTTTGATTGTTCATACGTTTGAATATAAATGGCTCCTCTAAAAAAATCTGACTTCTTTTGTGTTTTCCAGTCGACCATCAAAATCTTGCCCCAAATACTAGCAATATTTTGAAACGTAGATCTGTTCCAAACGTGGATTGGGATGCCATGACAAAGGATCTACGTATTCCTGCACTGCACCGAGAAGTTCTCAGACCAAGGTTCGATTTCTGATAACCAATTACTCAACCATGACCACTTTTCCAACTGTAACTTTTCAACCATTTTTGTCTTCAAACTCAATGAGAAAATAGCCTCCTTCCAGTTTGAAAACAGCAACATCAAAGCACCCAAACCTATTAAGATTTTCTAGGAGCCATGCACTGTCAAAGTAACCCCTCGCTTTTCCAACCACGTATCTTTCTAACCCTTGAAGCACCTCTATATCAATAACACCTTCACACGACTTATTACCCTTAACAATATCTGATAACGACTTTTCATTTCCTTTCTCCACTGCTTCGGTCACCTTGTCACTTCCACAATTCATCAAAGCTTGCCTGTACGATTTCTTTCCAATATCGAATGTTGATTATGCTTATTTTGGGACACAGCAACCCCCGACTTAATGGAGAGACCTTCAGTTCTCACATTCTCCAAACGAGCATCACCATTACCCACCTGAGATCCTGACCCCTTACAAAGACTTTGATATGGAACAACCCCAACTTTAGGGTTAACCTTTCTCCAAAAAGCAGATCAGCTTTTGAATCTTGCCATATTCACCTCTAGGCAATAATAAAAAATCCATGCACCATTAAGATTCCTAACAGCTCTTAGAGCATCATTAAGACTACCAAATCTCACAAAATCGAATTTTAAACCCCTTCTATTTCTTTTTCTAGGGATAAAAACATCTACCACTCTCCCATGGTTCAAGAAAATTTGTTTTAACCATCTCCAATGGATCCTAGGCGAAATATTGTTGACAAAGACAGAAAATACCGACATCACCTGTAATTTGTTTTGCTCTCTTTCCCTACTTTTCACGTTGTGACTTTACAAAGCGATCACTAAAGTAGAATAGCTGCAACTCCATCTAGTTTCAACCATTAATGGTAAACCTTGTGTAGTATGACCATGATAATTACAATAAGCACATTTGGTCATTTTCAAGTGTAAAGATTTTTCAATAAAAAATTGATTTTCATTTTTCAAGCTTTCAATTTTTTTTTTTTAATTCTAAATTCTCTTTTTCCAAAATGTCATTTCTCTTTTGAAATGCTTCAAAATTCATTTAAAATTTTTCATTTTGCTTTTCTAAATCATCCCTTGTTTCTAATAAAAATTCATTTTCAATTTTTAATTTTGAAATCATCTTTTTGTATTTCAAATTCATAAACTCAAATTCAAAAAACAAATCATTATAGACATCTTGCAATTCATCAAAACAATAAGAATTTGAATCACAAGAGTTAGATGTTACCTCGGGTTCTTCAAGAGCCATGAAGCATAAGTTGGGCATTTCATCATCATCGGAGTCATCATCATTATCGGATGTGTCACTTTCACTCCAAGTGGCTATCAATGCTTTCTTCTTGGCCTTTTGCTTGTTCCATAAAGGACAATCATACTTGACGTAGCCTGATTTCGTGCATACATAGCACACAATTTTATTTACATTGCCTTTTTGGGATCTTTTGCCTTCGTTCATCTTGATGAAATTTTTGAATCTTCTTGCAAGCATAACAATTTCTTCATCTTCATCTCCATCTCCATTTCCATCTTCCTCATCATCATCATCATTGTGGATGGTTGATTTAAAGGCAACACCAAACTTCTTTTGTTGCTCTTGTCCATGCTTCATTTTCATTTCATAAGTGAGGAGAGAACCAATAAGCTCATCCAAGGAAAGAGACTTGAGATCCTTAGACTCTTCAATAGCGGTCACCTTAGCTTCCCAAGTTTTTGGAAGGCTATTCAATAATTTCTTGACCATCCCCTTGTTTGGATATGTCTTTCCAAGGGCCTGCAACCCATTAAGGATATCCGTAAATCTATCGACATATCCTTAATACTTTCATCGGATTTCATCTTGAAAAGCTCATAATCAAGAGTGAGCATGTCAATCTTTGATTCTGTAACTTGGCTTGTTCCTTCATGAGTGATTGCCAATTTGTCCCAAAATTGTTTAGCATTGTCCCAAAATTGTTTAGCATTGTCACAAAAGGATACTCTATTGTACTCATTGGGACCCAAGGCACAAAAGAGAGCGTGCATAGCCTTGGCATTAAGTTGAGCCATCTTTGTATCATTTGTATCCCATTTTTTTCCTTCTCAAGCACTTTCATAGGACCATTCATGATTATTCTCCAAATCATATAACCATTTGCTTGGACAAAGAGTTTCATCCTTGTTTTCCAATAGGAGTAGTTATCACCATTAAAATATGGAGGTCTCATAATAGAATGCCCTTCTTGACCAATAGATGTAGCCATAGTCTCAAAGGCCATGAGACATACTTCATCATTTACAAGCTTTGGGGCATTGTGCATCTTGTCACCACTTTGCATTTTCTTTGAACTCTGAAAATGATCTTTTCTCAACGTTGTTAGACCTACAAAAGAGATCAAAGCTCTGATACCAATTGTTAACTTTTATGGTGATCAAATCAATAGAGCGTGAATTGATTTCTCAAAAATAATTGCGAAATTAAAGTATAAATAATAATATTGAGAAATTTAAACAATATACTCAAATTTGCAAGTAAATATGCAAATAAAGAAAGTAATGAGAGTAAGGAAAGAAGATCAAACAAAGTCGATATATAGAGGTTCGACTTCGTGCCTATATCCTTTCCCTTAGCCTTACTTGCCAAGGAGTTCCCAATTCACTAACTTGAATTGCTACCTTTTCAAGGACAAGGTATAACCTTCACAATCCCTATCTTTTTATGTAGGCTTAGATAGAAACATCTCCCCCTATCTTTTCAAGGCTTAGATAGAAACCTCTCCCCCTATCTTTTCAATGCTTAGATAGAACCACTCTACCTTTTAAAGGCTAAAGTAGAAACCTCCCTTTTTACAAAGGATTTTGTTTAAACAAGATGACCCTCTAGTAGGCTAGGTGTTTACAAGGTTATGCTCAACTAGGAGAGACAAAACAAATATGATTTCAACAAAAGAATATAAGAAAGATATGAAAATTGAGCTTAGAACAAAGAGAACTTCTTGAATACTTGAGAGATATGAAGAATATGGCTTTTAATCTTTATCTCTTGATGTGTCTTGCTCTTGGAGGTGTTGGAGACACCTATTTATAGCTTAGAAATGATATATGACCGTTTGGAGTAGATTGGGATGGAAAAGAGCCGTTGGAGCTTCAAATCGAGCTTTAAAAAACTACCCAGCAGGCATGGGATTGATCCTTTACTATTCAGGGATTGATCCTCTCTCTTTAATATGACCGTTGGAACCTTAGGATTTGAAAATCTGACCGTTGGAGCCCATGGGATCGATCCTTCACTATTCAGGGATCCATATTCTACAGTAAGGCACAGTTAAACACTATTCAGGGACCAATCCTTCACTATTCAGGGATTGATCATCTCTTGAAAAAGTCTTCAAAAATTGATTTATTTTGTTTTGGAAAGAGGTTAACTTGTCTAAAAAATGTTTTGAACATAGATATACATTTAAGAACATGTATTTTTGAGAAAGCTAAGGAGTTTAAAATATTTTAGCATTTTTAAAAATATATATAAAATATTTATTCTCAAGCTAATTAAGCTTAAGATTTTGTCATTTCAAAATTAAGATCAATTCAAAGCTAATATAGCTAATAAGTAGCAACAATGCCTCACCTTGGAGCCATTAGGGACCAATTCTTGTAGCATCTTCAACCGCTCACTAATCCTCTCACGTCCATTCTATCTTAGTTTTTGTTTTCCTAACTTCATCAGTGCATTGTTTCTTCAAAGCTTGATTGGTCTCTCCCTATAACCAATTTTGTCAGCAATAAAATCAATACCTACTTAAATTAATCGATTATTAATTACTTGGTTGATTGGAAAAGAAGAATAGTACAATACTTTTTGAATTCCAAGTTTCCAAATACAACGTTAAAGAATTGAAATAGATATTTCAAAAGAGAGCTTGAGTGTATATGCATGTAAACATTAAGATTCATGTATATATTATTTATGTATATCATATTATTTTTAATTGTTTTTTATTTAATTCATGAATTTAAATAGCAAGACAGGCATATAGACATTAATTTGCTACCTGGCTTCTTGCAACTTGTATAAGCCTGGCAGGGTTGGCAACAATCTTGCCACAATGGATCACCCGATTGGCATTACTCAGAGGGCGACTGTAGACAAGAAAAAGGACGGATAAAGCAGTTGCAGGCTACAAATTACTTCCTCTAGGTTTAGTAAGGAGCCCACCTGAGGAGATATTACATGTATTTCCAAGAAAAACAAGTAACAATTAGCCAATAAGATCTGGTCTTAGTGGAGCTACCCTGTTCTACATAAATGGGAGTGAGTGAACGAGGAAGGAATTGAATCACCAATTGATAGCTTTAAGGCTAAAAATAAGGTGCATGTGCTCAAATGAAAGGTTCAATATACTTGGAGTTTATTTCAGTGACTGACTGACTGGATATTTGATCACCTTTCAAGGACCATGTGGCAGGATGGGGAATCATGTGCTCAATCTATCCCAAACTTGTAAGAAAATATGGTATTCCTAGAGATTTGGATGTTCTAATAGGGGCTTCTGCAAAGTTGTTCCCATCATGTGGAAGAGATGTTTTTGTTGAAGAGAATGACATTCCATCCGGTTCAGTCACACAGTGGAATAATCTGGCTCTGGTATTAGTCCTCAAGTTCTGAATGGTGTTCAGGAACCTCAAATCCCTTTGGGCATTTCGGATATAAAAATGCAATTGAAGGGAGCTTCATATCTGAAGAAATGACTGACCTTGGGCATTTCTCTGATGGTGAAGGCAAGGACTACCAATTTGGTTTTGATCTAATCTCAAGGAGCTCCAGCCAAGAAAAATGCATCTATGATTGCCCAAACACTAGACTAGAAATTGACTATGCTGAATCCAATAGAGATTTTCGTAAATTCCTTCAACGAGACAATCTAAATCATAAATTTTCTCCAGAACAACATTCCAATGTAGTAATTTAAGAGAGATTGGTTGTGTTCATACTCAAGTATTAATGAACACAAAAGACAAAGCAAAAGGCCAAACGGCCAACCGAACAACACAACACAGCATAGCCAGCACACAGCTTTAGAATTAAAAAGGTAAGCTTAATTTTAGCTCACTACAAATAAAGTCTAGATTACTCCGACACTAAAAAAAACACTAGACTTAGATCCTTTTTGCATCGATTAGTCATGAAACTACTAAAAAAACACTAGATTACTCTCTATCACACTAAATTTCTTACAAGAACAAAGTATGTGAAGGAACAAAATGACTTGCCTATTTCTGGGATCTTTTTTGGCAGGCTTCTGTAATTGGTAATTCAATGTGAGATACCAAAAATTAATTTGTCGAGAATTTCCATTTCAAGAACAAAGTATGTGAAGGAACAAAATGACTTACCTCTTTCTTATCTCCACTTTCACTAGCATCAGATTCTTCCTCCCCAAAATCATGTTGGAGAGCCTTCATCGTCCTTGTCAATAACAAAGTCCTCATCCTGCATTGGTTCACCATGTTTACAACAATGACAGAAAGACAACTAGTGGGGACAGACAGAAGCTAAAAGGTTAGATGCAGACATCATGCAAAGGACTGCCGACAGAACAAGAAGAAGAAAGCTCAAGCCAACCTGGTTGATGATTATGAGATTGAGCTCGCTGTTGTTGTATCACAAGTGAACTTGGTGGAGAACCCTAAGATGTGGTGGGGTTGATACCGAGGCCACTTATCACGTGTGTTCTAAAAGGAAGAGTTTACTCGAATATAAAGAAGCTGCTGAAGATGAGCAACTATTTATGGGAAACTCTACGGTTTGCAAAGTACGAGGCCATGGAAAGGTGGTACTCAAGACGAGCTCTGGGAAGGAACTTACATTGAACAATGTTGTTCATGCTCCCGAAATCCGAAAGAATTTGGTTTCCGGCTCTTTGTTGAGTAAGAATGGGTTTAGGCTTGTATTCAAGTCTGATAAATTTGTACTCACCAAAAGTGGGATGTTTGTGGGAAAGGGATATCTTTGTGATGGGCTTTTTAAGCTCAATGTTATGACAATTGTACCAAGGAAAAGATTATTAATAATAATATTTCTTCTGTTTACTTGGTTGAGTCCCCTACATTATGGCATGGTAGATTAGGTCATGTAAATTACAAGACCTTGAAGAAAATCAGCAATTTGGATTTGATTGTGAAATTTGTCATTGACAAGAATCACAAATGTGAAATTTGTGTGGAATCCAAATTAGCTAAGGCTCATTTCTGTTCAATAGAAAGAAGTAGTGAACCTTTAGAGTTAATTCACACTGATATTTGTGATTTAAAATTTGTGAAAACTAGAGGCGGTAAAAAGTATTTTATTACTTTTATAGATGATTGCACAAGATATTATTACGTCTATTTGCTAAAAAGCAAAGACGAGGCATTGGAAGCTTTTAAGCTCTTTAAGAATGAGGTTGAAAATAAAGAAAATAAGGAGTGATAGAGGTGGTGAATATGATTCATTGTTTAATGAATTCTGTTCAAAAAATGGAATCATCCATCAAACCACTGCTCCTTATTCACCTCAACAAAATGGTATTGTAGAACGCAAGAACCGAACGTTGAAAGAAATGATGAACGCTTTGTTGATAAGTTCAGGGTTACCTCAGAACTTTTGGGGGAAAGCTATTTTATCAGCCAATTATATTTTAAATAAAATACCCCACAAGAAGTTAGACAAGACACCGTATGAATTGCGGAAGGGTCTAAGACCAAACTACATACACATGAAAGCGTGGGGGGGTCTTGCGAAGGTAGTCGTTCCTCCACCTAAAAAGGTCAAAATAGGACCTAAAACTATTGATTGCGTATTCATCGGATATGCAAACAATAGTGTTGCTTACCGTTTTCTTGTGTTCAAGTCGGACATTCTCGATATTCATATCAATATGATAATTGAATCAAGGAATGCTTTGTTCTTTGAAGATGTTCTTCCTTACAAGGAAAAACAAGAAAATAAGACTACAAAGAGAACTCATGAGTCATTGAGTAGTGATCCACATGTGGATGAAGAGGAACAAGAGGAATCTAGAAGGAGCAAACATGCTAAAGTACCGACTACTTATGGTCCAGATTTTTTAACATATTTGTTAGAAAATGAAGCTCAAACTTTTAACAAGGCTATGTCATCTCCAGAAATACAATTCTGGAAAGAGGCCGTTAACAATAAAATAGAATCCATCATGCAGAATCATACATGGGAACTGGTGGATCCTCACGGGCATAAGCCTTTAGGATCCAAATGGATATTTAAGAAGAAGATGAAAGTAGATGGATCGATTGATAAATATAAAGCCCAGCTTGTAATAAAAGGTTACAAACAAAAGGAAAGGCTTCATTATTTTGATACGTATTCACCAGTTACGAGAATAACATCCATTCGAATGTTAATAGCTATAGCAGCTCTTAACAATCTTGATATACACCAAATGGATGTTAAGACAACTTTCTTGAATGGAGATTTAGACGAAGAAATCTATATGGAACAACCCGAAGGGTTCAATGTTTTGGGACAGGAAAAGAAGGTGTGTAGACTTGTTAAATCATTATATGGTTTAAAACAAGCTCCTAAATAATGGCATCAAAAATATGACAATACAATGTTGTCAAATGGTTTTCGTATTAATGAATGCGATAAGTGCATATACGTAAAAGATACGAATAAGGGATATGTCATTGTTTGTCTATACGTAGATGATATGTTGATCTTAGGCAGTAACTATGAGATCATTAAAGCTACCAAAGCATGGTTGACCAATAAGTTTGATATGAAAGATATGGGTGTAGCTGATGTGGTTTTAGGAATTAAAATTTCTAAAACACAAGATGGCATGGTAATATCTCAAGATCATTATGTAAATATTCTTGAGAAATTCAGCAAGAATATACCAATATAGCCAAAACACCCATAGATGTTAATTTACATCTAAAGAAAAATACTGGTGATGCAATATCTCAATTAGAATATTCGCGTATAATTGGTAGTTTTATGTATCTTATGAACTGCACAAGACTAGATATAGCTTACTCAATTAGCAAACTGAATAGATTTACTAGTAATCCTGGAAAGGATCACTGGAAGGCCATTGTGAGGGTACTCAAATATTTGAGATACACCTCAAGTTATGGACTGCACTATACAAGATAGCCAGCTGTACTTGAAGGGTACACTGATGCAAACTGGATATCCGATACTAAGGATTCAAAATCCACTAACGGGTTTATCTTTACTATTGGAGGAGCTGCAGTGTCATGGAAATCTTCTAAACAAACATGTATTGCCAGATCCACTATGGAATATGAGTTTATAGCTTTAGATAAAGCTGGTGAAGAAGCAGAATGGCTTCGAAATATTTTAGAAGATATTCAATATTGGCCAAAACCTGTGCCGGCAATTAGTATACATTGCGATAGCCAATCTGCAATTGGTAGGGCACAATGTAGTTTGTATAACGGTAAATCTCAACGTCGAAGATACAATGCTGTTAGACAGTTTCTCTCAAATGAGATTATATCTTTTGATTATGTAAAATCAAAGGATAATATTGCGAATCCGCTTACTAAAGGTTTAACGAGAGAGCAAGTAAATATATCATTGAAGGGAATGGGTCTTAAGCCTATAAATTAAAGTTACATATTGGAAACCCAACCTAGCTGACTGGAGATCCCAAGATCTAGATTCAAAAGGGACAAATAAATTATGTTCGCTGAGTGTGAGCACTAAAAGAGTTAAACACTTTTATCTATTCCTATGATGATTCAGTGCTGCCTACAAAGGAGTTAGGATAAGCTATGCTTTTAATGATTCTTATAGCTTGATAAAAATCAAGTGGGATATTGTAGGATACTCTTAATAAGCAATCACCTATTATGAGTAAGAAACACGGCCATTTCTATGAGAATTGATCAAGCTAAGTTCTCTAGAGTACTCATAAGAAACCAGGAAGTGTTCGGGGCCAAAATAGACACAATCGTGAGAACCAAAGATGTTCGAAGGGGAATTGTGTGATACCTATTGTCTTGGTTTACACGAAAGGCTGAATAGTTCAAGACATCATGTTCACTAGTTAGACAAGTAAATTCGATAGTTATTCACTATGGAAGGTTCAAAGTCAAAAGCTACCTATCTTGATGCAATTACTATTCAAAGAAAGTTTCTCTCGTACTCCGAGTCGTTCGTCGTTTTATTCAGACAATTTTCATTCATGTGGAAGATTGTTGGATATCATAGCATATTTTATGTGTATACATATGAAATACGTATTCTAATACGTAGGTTGTCGTAGCTAGATACACGGTGTACATTAATGTACACAATTGATATCAAAAAGTGAATGAGAAATTGTCTCATTAAACTCCCACTTGAAGAGGAAGGAAAGTTGGTTGAAGGCGTGGTTGGTTGTATATCCCACATAGAACAAAGTTTGGCTTTAGCTTATAGTTTATATAAGCTAGTGTTCCATGTTGGGTTGGGCCCCAAGGGACACCCAAGTTTTGTGGTGGATGAGGACCTACACAACTTGGGCTGGACCACACACGCACACGAGCCGTTGCCGCCGCCGAGCTTGGCTTGGGCTTTGGATGGGCTGGGTCGGGTTTGGGTTTGGATCAGTAATTAATTTTTTACTGTCCAACAGTCTTAATTTTTTCAGTCAAAACCGAACCAGCTCAACCAACCAGCTCTTTGTCCGAATAATTATGACTGAACTGGTCAGTATACCTCTAGAATGTGTCTGTTCAGTTTGACCAAACCGGTCTATGTCAGTTCCAATAGATGCGTCTTCTGCCTGTTGGATGAATCGGTTCGTTGCTACAGACTTGTCTATTGACCGAACCGGTTCCTATCCTACAGATGTGTCTGACCGAACAAATTTCTATTTCTCTATAAATAGAAGTATTTTATATCTGTTTAGATTCACTAATTCACTGAAAATAATTTCTGTCATCTGAGAGAGGCTAAGAATTCTTCTGTTTGCTGTGTTGCATCCGAGTATGCTCTCATTTGCAACGATTATTGAGGAAACCTGGGAGATGATTTGCATCAAACTGTAAGCACCTTTAGACAGACAAAAAACGTCTTAAAGTCAGAGGTCCAACCTTGACTCGATTTTGTTTCTTTGCTGTTCGATTAAAGTCTTTAAGCATTGTTGTATTATTCATGTTCTCAATTATGTTCGTATATATATATATATATATATATATTAGTTCTTCTTCTTGTTATCTGTTTATATTTTCAGTATATAGCAATTATATTATCTTACACGTACAACAGGTAATAGGATAACCACCTTGCCTTCAGGGTATTAAAAAGGAAAAAAAAAATTATTCGATTGTATTTATGCCCAAGAGAAAATAAAATTCAAGGGTGCAATTTTTCAAAATTGACAAATTATTCGATTTCTTTTGGCTATTAAAAAAGTTTATCATTTTGTATACGTGGCAAATACTCATTCATACATGCATGCATGTTCATTTCGCGTCGTTGAGAAGAGTTTTGTTTGGCTTTAGAATTTTGTCAAAATGTTGGGAAACTTTTAAAATCGTCAGATCTTGGAAATAAAAGAAATTTTTTTAAAATCTCACCAGAACGTTGGGATGATTTTAAGAACCTATCTTTTATGACACATGCATGTAATAACATGGCATCCTTATTTGGGTTTAGCCTAATTTTAGATAGCTCGACCACCGAAGGTTCCAAGGCAATTTACTCCTATTCATACAACACTCGTTCCCAAGCTAAGTTATGGAACAGGAACAAGCCAATCAAATTGAAAAATAATGAAGGCGTAACAAGAGATGAAAGGACAATTGGAAAAAATGATGAATATGCTGACAAATATGAACAATAGGAAATGGGTAGTAGAAAAAGCTACTAATAAAGGGAGACATCAATCACAAAATGTTGAGGACCCTTTGTATCCACCCAGTTTCAGTCCACATCATCATGCCCAGACATCTCAAGGTGCATAGTCACAACAGGCACCATTCGATGGAGGATACCCTTACGCATACTCTTGTATGTCATCAGTAGCTGGTCACGCTCAATTTCAGGAGCATACCATTCCTATTCTGAGTATGAAACCATTACACCAATTCATGTCTCCAATTTAGATGATCCTAAAGAGTTAGTGAAGTTGAAGGCAAAAACATCAAAAGTAAAAGAAAATTTTGGTTCTCAACAAAAGATGAATCTTTTAGAGGAAAGGCTTAGAGTTGTTGAATGATTGGGTTTTTATGGTTCCATGACATGGCTGGGCTCTACTTGGTGCCTAATGTGGTTATTCCACCGAAGCTTAAAGTCCCATATTTTGAGAAATATGATGGGACTAAGTCCCAGTGACCCATGTCATTATGTACTGTTGGAAGATGGTTGCTCACGCTCATGATGACAAGTTGCTGATTCATGTTTCCTGGGGTAGTCTCATAGGTTTTGCTATTAGGTGGTATGTCAAGTTAGATAGGAGTCGCATCCATTTGTGAAAGGAATTGGCAAGGGTATTTATTGCCCAATACAAGCATATCATAGGTATGGCTCCGGATAAGATATCTTTATAGAGCATGGAGAATAAAGCTACTAAGAGCTTGAAGGAGTATGCTCAAAGGTGGAAGGATGTTGCTGCCCAAGTACAGCCGCTTTTCACGAAGAAAGAAACCATAGTATTGTTCGTAAATACTCTTTTAATGTCGTACTATGACAAAATGATTGGAAATGTCACAAAAAAATTTGCTGATATGGTGCTTTTTTGGGAAATAATAGAGAATGCAATCAAGAATGACAAGATTGAGGGAGGCAATGTTATCGATGCAGAAAAGGTAGTGCATTAAAGAAAAAGGAAGAAGAAAGAAGAGCCACAAGCATTGACACATGGGTGACAATTGCCTAGAAACTTCATCCTATACGATCATTATCCTACTTACTAACCTTACTATTTGGCCATAAACATCTCTCAAAGTCCTTATCTTTATCACCCAATCTCGCATTTAGGCTTCCAGGCAAGTTAGTGGAAGCATTTACACATATTTCTATTTCAACATCAGCATTATCATCTGCACCTGTAATCCAACCTGTTACCTAGCCGTTGAGTAACCAAAGAGGACTGAGAAACAATCAGGAGAAAGTTGCAATCCCAATTCCTGATCTTTTGTCTTTATTAGTAAAAAATCGATCCTCACCCTTATGCCTTTGAAAACCACTCTAGATCTATCGGCAAAGAGTTATGATCGAAATAATAAATGCGATTATCACATGGAGGCAATTGGACACTCAATTGAAAAATAGAGTTAGTTGATTTTTTTTTGTTGAAAATCTCATCAATGATGGCACCTTGACTTTGGAGCTTATGGAACAATGAATTAGAAAAGAGGATAATTCTAATTTTTTTAAAGTTTTCATTTTGTTTACATATGCACAACTTTTTAAATTCCTGCATAAATGTCATGAGGAATTGACATTGGTAATAAGTATTTTGTAGTTTTTTTTCTTTTGGCTAAAATAATAAAAAAGCCCTTGACCTTTATCACTTAAATAAGCCCTTAACAATTTAATTGCAATCAACTAAGCCCTTAACCTTTAATTTGTACCAAAACAAGACCTTAACATTTAATTATACCTAAAGAAGATCTTAACATAAATCAATCTTTTATTTGAAATAAGGGCTTATTTGGGTACAAATGATAAGCTCATAAAATACACATTTTATGCTCTTTCTATTCTTAGTTTTAATTATGTTTTCGATCCTTATTTTGATTACTTATATTATATTTTTGAATTTTAGGTATATTTAAGAGAATGAAGTGAGAAGATGTCAATTATGATGTTAAAGTCTTTATTTGAAGAAACTTCCTTCTTGACTTTTGAAGCTGACTTGAATACCTTTCCAACGGTAGTTTACTGATAACTCTATAAAATAAAGTTATTTAATCCTATTTTGTGCTTTTAAAATAGCTAAGTCTTTGTAGTTTAAACTATTAATTAATTATTTTTAGTTATTTTTAATTTAGTTTAATTTAGTTATTTATTTAATGACTTTTGTATTTTTGTAGAGTCCTAAAGCAATAAGGAGAATATCAGTTCATATATGGAAAGTCAAAGCTGAAAGCTGTTACTTGCCCACAAAGTTTTTCTACTTCAGACTTTTGGAGTTCTATAAATAGGAACCCTTTAGGATTTTATAAAGGACTTCTCCCTAGCTGTCAAATCTGAAGCTTGTAAATAACCTAATTTTCTTAAGATGAGAGCAGCCACCAAAGATTTGCAAGGAGCAATAGAGATTTTGAAGGATTAAAGACTGAAGATCTGACAACCCTTTAGTTTTATCTTATCCATTATCTTCTTTATCTTTCTTGTAATAAATATGATGGTGAAACTCCTTTGTTTTTATATTTTTATTAATTAGTATGAACTAAATATATTTTTCTAGGATTGCAATGGAACTCAACACATAGTTTGGATTATTTTACTCTCTAGCTTGATTTAATGATATTTGAGCTGTTTATGCATTCTTGTACTTAATGCTTTTAATTGCTTGATCACCAATTAAACTGATTTGTTAACCTAAATACAACTAGGGAAAAGGAGTTTAGTGTTAGACATGGATTGCATAACACATGTTTCATATTCATTTATTAGGATGAATTGATCTGCATGTAGGGTAGGAATACACTTACATGTCATGTGTAATCAAAGTTAGAGTCTAAGCTTAATGAGTTATTCTTTAATTCAATTAACATAGAAATATAGTTAATTAGTTAAGAAGGATATTTTTATAAGACCATCAGAAGATCCTTATAAATAGAATAGAACTTTAGGTTAACAGCTCAAGATCATTAATCAAGTTAAGAGAGTAGGAGATGTCCAAGTGAGGTGTTGAGAGAAGTTGTAATCCTAGGCTTTTCTCCATTGATTTAAATCCAATTTTTATTTGATTTCTTTGTTTATTATTCTCTTTAATTTAGTTTTAATTTACACACCTTTTAATTAATTATTTGGATAAGAGAAAGTTGTTTTAATTTTAGTATTTAACGAAATTAATAACAATTCCTCGTGGGTACGACACTCTACTTTCACTTTATTACTTGTTTGCGATAGCGTGCACTTGCGTTGTAAAATCTAACAATAAGTTTTTGGCGCCATTGCCGGGGAATTGTTTTACTATTTTTGTTAATATTACTACCAAGCAATCTTAGTCTTAATTCAAAATTTTTATTTGTTTAATTTATTTTATTTTTATTTTCAGGTTTTGTTGCCAGTTGAATGCAAAAAGGGTGCAGTGCACTATGTGGGGTCATGAACAAGATGCAATCACTACTATATTTGCACAGATAACTTCACTTAACAAGAAGCTAGATAATTTGGGTGCACAAGCCGTCTAAAGCCCGTTTGTAATTTGTGAACTATGTGGGGAAGGACATCATAGTGATTGGTGTCCAACCAATGCTCAATATGTTGGAAATTACAATATGCTGCAAAATAGTTTTTATTCCAACGACTACAATCCAGGTTGGGGAGATCACCAAAATTTTTCTTGGAACAACAATCAGTGGTCCTCCTATTCCGAAAATCAAGCATATTCTCCTGGGTTTCCATTGCAACCTCAAGCACCTGTCCGAGAAAAGAAGACGATATTGGAAGAGGCGTTCATGTATTACATTGCAAGAACTGAAGCTATGATTCAGGCAGCCAATCAAAGTCAAAAAGCAGTAATTCAAAGTCAACCGGCTCTTGAAACACAAATGGGTCCAGCTTGCAAATGCCATTAACAACTGCCCTCAAGAAACTCTTCCAATTAACATTGAAACTAATCCCAGACCAGGTGGAGACGAGCATTGCAATGAAATCACTCTTGGGATTGAAAAAGAGATAGAAGAGGATAGCAAGAACCTAGAGTTGTCAAATAAGTAGCTTGAAAAAGAAATTGTAATAGAGCAAGAATATGAAAAGGTTCAAGAAGAAGAGATTCAGTGTGACCCAACACCATCAAACCAATCTCTTGAAGTAGAAATTGTAGGTGCAAAAGAAGTTGAAAAGGTGCAAATATATGAGATTCAGTGTGACCCACCACAACCTGTTCCTCAATACACCCAACAGCCTAAGCTAGTCGATGTGGTAGAAAATGCTATTAAAGAAGAGTTTATCGAAATTTATCCCATTGATCCACTTAAGGCATTATTGAATTCTACCACTGAAAGGGATGAATTCCGCTTTCAAGCCTGCAAGAAAGCGAAGTTGTTCAAAGAAAGGATAAACACATGGCATGAAACGAAAATCATCAAGTGGTTAGATACAAGATGATGAACAATAAGATAGTCAAACCGATGACTATAAACCAAGCGCTTCTTGGGAGAGAACCCAAGTTCTAAATTTTTTTATTTTATTTTATTTAATTTTGAGTTTTTATTTTTTTAGGATATTATTATTAATTTCTTTTTACTTTGTTTTCTTTTGTAGTAGCCACTCATCTAACTTGGACAAGCATATGATGAGGTCGAAGAGGATGACTAGAGCTTCTCCTGTGTTGCTTTCATCGATAGGGAAGTTTTCTTGTTCTTACTCTTTTTATTTCTAAACATTGAGGATAATGTTTGTTTTAAGTTTGGGGGTGTTGGTCTTTAGTTTATTAGGTTTTTTTTATGTGATTTTTTTTAGTTCGCTTTGTGTGTTTTCTTTTCAATTTTTTTTATTAGGAGTTTTTATTATTATTTAAAAAAAAATTGCTTGAGATATTGCACTTATGATGAGATCCTTATCCAATGATAAAATTTTAGTTATTGATTTATCTTGATTTTTGGGAACAACATAAACATGATTTGATTTTATGTTAAATTCTTTTGTTAGTCTTATTGTTAGGATGTGATTTTCAATAATTGAGCACTTGATCTCTTGCTTAGATTTGCATTGCTTATTTAAAGACTGTTTATGTTGATGTGAATTGCAATTATATCTAGAGCCTAGAATTTGTTTGATTGTCTCTCAAGGCGAAATCCTGGACAAACACTAAGTTAAGGAAGTAATTTAAGGCATCCTTGGATTGTTTGAGCTTTTCGAGCCTACCTTTATATTAGTATCCTTAGTCTACCTCTTTGAGCCTAATTGATATATCTCTTTTCTTTGATTGCCACATATTTTAGCCTAGCCAAATAAGAAAAACCATGAATAACCCTCACTATATAGGCATGTGATGATATTAGAGAAAAAACTTATGAGCCATGTCAAATTTGGGTAAAATGTGTTGAATAATAAATAAAAAAGGTTATGGATCTTCGAAAACGAAGAACAGAAAAAGAAAAAAAAAGAATAAATTGGTGAAGCAATAAAAAAAAGTGTATTCAAAGAATCGATTATGTAATTTGAGGAAAAGACTATGGCTCTCAAAAATCTTGAAAAAAAAATGTAAAGTGTCTATGGGTGACTTAAACCGAAATATATCTTCATCTTACCTTGACCATATCCTTACATTACAAGCTTAATAAAGACCTACTTGATCCTTGACAAAGTGTTAGTCTACATTAGTGGAGAGAGAGATGAAAAGCAAACATATTTGAATCTAGTACTATAATTCGTATTTTGCATTGACATAAACTTATTCGGATTGCATGCAATGCTTTGCAAAGAGATTTTACACATACACACTGAAAATCCATTCAAGCATGACGCATATGATTGAATTGAATCATAAAGCTGGATTATTTTTGTGTTCTACTTTAAGTTGTGATTTTGAGATAGCTTTTGAGGATTATTAATGGAATCATTAGTTAAGTGCATTCATCTCTAACTATGTTTTGTTTCGTTTTATTTAGTTTGTTTTGTTTTGCTTTGCTCGAGGACTAGCAAAAACTTAAGTTTGGGAGTGCGATAACTTTATAAAATAGAGTTATTTTACCATATTTTATATAGCTAAGTCCTTATAGTTTAAACTATTAATTAATTTTTTTAGTTATTTTTAATTTAGTTTAATTTATTTATTTTATGTTTAATTTAGTTATTTATTTAATGACTTTTGTAAATTTGTTGAGTCCTAAAAAAATAAGAAGAATATCAGTTCATATATGGAAAGTCAAAATTGAAAGTTGTTACTTGCCCACAAAGTTTTTCTACTTCAGACTTTTGGAGTTCTATAAATAGGAACCCTTTAGAACTTTATAAAGGACTTCTCCCTAGCTGTCAAATCTGAAACTTGTAAATAACCTAATTTTTTTAAGAGGAGAGCAGCCACCAAAGATTTGCAAGGAGCAATAGAGATTTTGAAGAATTGAAGATTGAAGATCTGACAACCCTTTAGTTTTCTCTTATCCATTATCTTCTTTATCTTTCTTGTAATATTTATGATGGTGAAACTCCTTTGTTTTTATATTTTTATTAATTAGTATGAACTAAATATATTTTTCTAGGATTGCAATGGAACTCAACACATAGTTTGGACTATTTTACTCTCTAGCTTGATTTAATGATATTTGAGTTGTTTATGCATTCTTGTACTTAATGCTTTTAATTGCTTGATCACCAATTAAACTGATATGTTAACCTAAATACAACTTGGAAAAGGGAGTTTAGTGTTAGACATGGATTGCATAACATATGTTTCATATTCATTTATTAGGATGAATTGATTTGCATGTAGGGTAGGAATACACTTACGTGTCATGTGTAATCAAAATTAGAGTCTAAGCTTAATGAGTTCTTCTTTAATTCAATTAACATAGGAATATAGTTAATTGGTTAAGAAGGATATTTTTATAAAACCATCGGAAGATCCTTATAAATAGACTAGAACTCTAGGTTAACAACTCAAGATCATTAATCAAGTTAAGAGAGTAGGAGACGTCCAAGCGAAGTGTTGAGGGAAGTTATAATCCTAGGTTTTTCTACATTGATTTAAATCCAATTTTATTTGTTTTTTATTTTCTTTAATGTAGTTTTAATTTACACACCTTTTAATTAATTATTTGGATAAGAGTAAGTTATTTTAATTTTAGAATTTAACGAAATTAATAACAATTCCTCGTGGGTATGATACTCTACTTCCACTTTAATACATGTTTGCGATAGCGTGCACTTGCATAGTAAAATATGACAACATTTACACACCCAAATCGGACAAGAAATAGTCAATCAAATCAGCTGAGGAAGTGCGAGAAAGTACTTCAGAAAAAATCAGCGACCAGCGTCGAAATATTTCGAGAGCCAGCGCTGCAGTGCAGGAGAGCTAGCGCTGCAGCACTGGCCGGCTGTCCAAGTTGCCAAAAAACGCAAATTTGATCCATTTTTGATACTTGTGGCAAGAAAGGGTTTTCAGGGTTTTAAAGCTCTATAAATACCATCTTTTGAGCCACAAACTAGACATGTTTTGGTTTTTGTTAATGTTCTTCTTCTTCTCCATTCTTTTATTCTCTTTTTTGTTTATGATAACAATGCCTATGCTAGGCTAAACTTTCTTTTGGTTAAGGGTGATTTCAAAGCCCTAGACATGATTGTTAGTTAATAAATTTTAGATTGTCTTTCAACTCTCTTGTGAATTTGTTATGTTCTACTGTATGCATGTGTCATAACGTGCCAAATACGAATTCAGCATGCTAGACACAAATCAATGGAGTCACCACTATTAATCTAATCTAGGTGTGATTAGTCACATTTATAAATCTATCCTACTTAAAGTAATCCTAAGCTTGACTAAGGCACCTTAAAAAGAATAGTTTCTGGTCTACTTGTCAGAACTAGGTTCGGGAGTACGGTTACGTGTGAAGAAGGATTAACACCCTCACAACGCCTATCTAAAAGATAGTACCTAATTAGTCTTGTGATACTTAAAAAATCTTAATTAAATGGTCTTGTCTATCTTATTTCATTTTAATTGTTAAAATTAGAAGTCTTGGAAATTATTGTTTAGGTCTTCCTTCCATTCATTCTGGAGAAATTACTAAAAAATGTTTCCTCACCTCGAGAGTATTCAAAAGAAACCATTCGTTCTATTGAAGAGGCTCCGTCGTCGGAAAAAATTAAAATGTTTAGCCAAGTTATTTCTCTTAAATTAATTTTCCAAAATTAATCCACATCTTATTAAGGTTTATTCGAAAAATAAATTCTGATTTTTAATATCGAAAATCATCCCTTAAAATGTTATTCCATTCGTTCTGGAGAATTTTTAAGAGAATTTTTCTCACCTAGAAATTTCTTAAAAGTCATCTATTCGCAACTTTCTTGAATTTCATCATCAGAAAAAATCTTAATTTATCCTTCAATTTGAATTAAGCATTTATTATGGAAAATCAATTTGAGAAAAAGAGACTGAAAATTAATTATTCTTAAAAAATAAATTTTTGATTTTTATTGGTATTGAAAATAATCTCTTAAAAAAATCATTCCATTCATTCTGGAGAATTTTTAAGAGCAATCTCTCACCTAGAAATGTCTCAGAAATTAACCATTCGTAATTTCTTTGAATTTCATCATTGGAAAAATCTCAATTTATTAATTTAAAAATAAATAATCTTCAATTAAATTAATCTAATCTTAAAAATAAATTAATAGTTAATAATATTAAAAATATACAATTATTAATAATAAAATAAAATAAAATATAAAATAATATAATATAATATAATAATAATAGTTTTCTTAAAATAATAGTTTTTTTATGAAGAAAACAATGGTTAATAAAATATTTAATAATAATAATAATAATAATAAACAAATAATAATAATATACAAAATAATAATATTATACAAAATAAAAACCTGCAAAAACTTAAAAACCAATTAGTGAATAATAAAATAAATAACAAACAAACAAAAACAAACAAAAAAAAAAAATGAAAGACCAGCTACATGCGGGTCAGGTCGGCGTGCGGGTCGCGCGTGGGTCACCTGGCCCGACCCGTCTGTAGCTGTTATAAAACAGCTTTTTTTTTGGTTCATTTTTACATCTTTTTGAAAAAAAAATCTTCTTTTTCTCTGAAAAAAAAAAATCCCCAAGAACACTGATGAATGTTCTTCACTGCCCAGATTTTGGTGAACCGCTGCCGCCACCGACCGCCGCTACTGCCGCCGCCGCTATCATCGTCGGTGCCGTGGTCGAAAAATTCTCGAAAAAATACTAAAAAATTTCTCTCAATCTCCTCTTTTCAAAAACCAAAATAGTTTTTTCCGAATCTCTCTAGAACTTCCTAGATCTGAAACTGAAGTTCGAAATTTCACCTCCTCCGATCTACTCCGTTGACCACCGAATGGCCACCAACTTCTAGTATATGCTTCGTTTAATTAAAACCTAGATTTTCTTTCTCAAGAATCCTTTCGAAACAAAATCTTAGCACTCACTCTTGAAATTTCGAATTTTTTCATACACAAAAAATCTTTTTTTTTTTCGAAAATCCTATGATTTTTTTTGCTTCTGATTTTCTGATCTCTGATGTCTGTTGTTTGTGATGCTTGGGTTCTTTTTTATAGAGAAGAAATTAAGTTCTACTCAAATTAGGAGTTTTCATCTGATCAAAAAGTGTTTTTGTTCCAAATCAAAATTCTTAGAGTTCTATTTCAATCCAAAGAAGAGATTCATCCCAACCCAAACTTGTTTTTTCCATTTTTTATTAATTCTGATTTTTTTTTATTTTTCTTTTTATTTTTCATAAAAAAAATGAAATTTTAACCCGGATAAAATCCGGTGTCTACAGTTGCCCTTCTTTGTGCATTCCCTGAGAAACAGGGGATGTGCAAAGACGTAGACAACCTACTAAGTCCTATGTACTTAAAGAAAATCCTATCGTAGAAAAGCTCCTCTAAGCGAGGCATCGACTTTAAATAAACTCACCGTAAAAACATACTCCTCCACCGAGGCATCAACTTTAAATAAAAACATATACTCCTCCACCGAGGCTTCAACTTTAAATGAAAATAAAACTCCTCCACCGAGGCTTCAACTTTAAAAGAAAAACTCCTCCACCGAGGCTTCAACTTTAAAAGAAAATAAAACTCCTCCACCGAGGCTTTAACTTTAAAAGAAAAACTCCTCCACCGAGGCTTCAACTTTAAAAGAAAATAAAACTCCTCCACCGAGGCTTCAACTTTAAAAGAAAACAGAGAAATTTGCAAATTCTCAAATGTAAATGTAAACTTCAAAAAGCTTACCTTCAATCCCAAAAGAAATCGCTAACCTCGCAAATTAGCATTCCAAACTCATGTCCAAATCATACTGAATACCTGAAATAAACTTTCTTGTGTGCAAATACATAAATGCAATACAGTACATGAATGCCGATGCATATCGTGCAAATGGATGTCATGAATGCTCTATAAATCAACTCCCTGAATTTCTTGATCAAAATAAAAAGTTCTCAAGCTCATCATTCATCTCTATTCGCACTTGGCTTCAAACTGGTAGAACGAATCTTATTATATCTTTCATTTTTCAAAATCTTCTGAATATGAACAAATTTTTTTCTTTGAAAATTTCAAAACACCAATCATTCCATATCTTATCTTATGCCAGCTCAACTGGGCTTAACATTCCATCATGGAAATTCTTATCTTCAAAAATTCTCACTTTTAAAATTTACATCTCATCTCCCTTCCGACTTTTCTGTCCATTATCCATAGACTTTCCATAAAAATAAATGCAGGGATCTTTTAAGATTATATTCCAATTTATCAATCATTATTCTAATTTCATAGCAAATGCAATGTATGATGCATTCCCTCTATTCAATGCAAAGGTATAAAATTGAGAATAACAAATGGAAGGCAAAATAAGATGGAAAGAAAGATCTTTATTAACAAAATAAGGAATACAATTCATCTCAAAGAATAAAAGAACATCTCAAAAGGTTTATCGCAAAGGTGTCAGGATAACAAAACAGTATCCAAACAATGAATACTTAGACAATCTTAATAGATCTTTCAAAATTCTCATCTAAAAACCAATCCCAATCGATGTCTTCAATACTTCAGAGTTCATCAAACTAGACATTGTCCCCATCTTCATGAAATTTTCCGAACGGCGCTGATCCTCCACATATCTAAGCCGCCCTTTCGGGTTTTCAACTTAGACAACCCCCATTGACCCAAATCGCCCTTTTCGGGTTTTCAATTTGAGTCTTCCTTTTTCTTTTTTCTTTTTTTCTTCTTTTTCTTTTTTTTTTAAAGCAAAATATTTCTTCACAGCGTCCGAATTAATTGGGTTTGGCAAAACATCCCCATCCATCTCAGTCAAAATCAAAGCTCCACCTGAAAAAGCTTTTTTCACCATATAAGGTTCTTCCCAATTCGACATCCATTTCCCTCGATAATCATGCTGATACGGAAGAATCTTTTTCAAGACCAACTCTCATTCTTAGAAATGTCTGGGACGGACTTTCTTATCATGCGCTCGCATCATTTGCTTCTGGTACAACTGACCATGGCACAACGCCGCAAGTCTCTTTTCCTCGATGAGATTCAACTGCTCAAAATGATCCCGTACCCACTCTGCTTTTTCCAGATCAACCTTTTTCAGTACTCTTAAAAAAGGGATTTCTACTTCGACTGGTAACACAGCCTCCATTCCATATACCAATGAAAATGGGGTTGCCCCTGTGGATGTGCGAACCGAAGTTCTATAAGCATGCAAGGCGAAAGACAATTTTTATGCCAATCTTTGTAGACATCAGTCATCATTTCTACAATCTTTTTAATGTTCTTATTGGCTGCTTCCACTGCTCCGTTCATCTTCAGACGATACGACGCTGAATTGTGATGCTTGATCTTGAACTGTTCACAAACCTCTTTCAACATCTTGCTATTCAGATTACGAGCATTATGAGAAATCATTCTCTCTGGTAGTCCATATCGACAAATTATCTCTTTCTTTATGAACTTACAGACCATTTCCCGTGTTATGCTTGCATATGAGGCTGCCTCTACCCATTTTGTGAAATAATCGATCATCACGAAAACGAACTGATGCCCATTCGTTGCCTTTGGGGTGATAGGTCCAATCACATCCATGTCCCACATTGAGAAAGGCCACTGAGGTGCCAAAACATGCAACTCATTCGGAAGAGCATTGATTTTATCAGCATAGATCTGACATTTATGACATTTCTGTGCATAGTCAATACAGTCTTTCTGCATCGTCAGCCAATAATATAACCAGCCCTCATTATCTGCCTAGCCATCATGTGACCATTTGCATGTGCCCCACAGATTCCATCATGCACTTCCTCCAATATCCTCTTTGCTTCTACGGTGTCAACATACCTCAAAAGCACCATATCTCGGCCCCTCTTATATAATATTTCTCCGTCAAAGAAGAAACCCATAGCTAATATTCAGATGAGCCATTTATGATTATCCGAAGCGTATTCCGGGTATCGCTGATATTTGACATATTGCATGATGTCAAAATACCAAGGCTGACCATCAACTTCTTCTTCAACATCTAAACAATGGGCCGGAGATCCTTTCACACCCAACTTGATTGGTTAAATCTCAGCTTTTGTATCCAGCTTAAACATCGCAGCTAAAGTGGCTAAAGCATCAGCCATCTGATTTTCCTCCCGGGGCAAGTGTTGAAACTGAATCTTCTCAAAATGCTTGATCAATTCAGTTGTGTATTTCTGGTTTAGAATCAACTTCGAATCCCTTGTTTCCCATTCTCCTTTCAACTAATAAATAACCAAAGCTGAATCACCATATACCTCCAACACATCAATCTTTCTTTCAATCGCTGCTTGCAAGCCAATGACGCATGCCTCATATTCAGCCATGTTGTTGGTGCAATTAAAATCTAATCGTGCAGTAATCGGATAATATTGACCATCTGGGGATATCAAGACCACTCCAATTCCATGCCCAAAAGCGTTAGAAGCCCCCATCAAAGAACATCTTCCAGGGTTTTCCTTCACATTCTTCATCATCTCTTCTTGAAATAGCCATCAAATCCTCATCCAGGAAATCAAATTGCATTGGCTCATATTCTTCAGAAGCCCGATCCTCCAGGAATTCGGCTATCACACTTCCTTTTATTGCTTTCTGAGTCACATAAACAATGTCATACTCGGATAAAGTGACTTGCCATCTTGCAATTCTTCCTGATAACGACGGCTTCTTCAAAATGTACTTCAGAGGATCCAACCTTGCTATGAGCCACGTTGTGTTGTACAACATATACTGTCTGAGTCTATGAGCTGTCCATGCTAGAGCGCAACACATTTTTTCCAGCGATGAGTATCTAGATTCATAGTCAGTAAATTTTTTACTCAGATAGTAGATGGCATGCTCTTTCTTTCCCGTCTCATCTCGTTGCCCCAAAACACATCCCGTGGATTTCTCGAACACCGTCAAATACAGAACCAATGGCTTTTTCGAAATTGGAGGAACTAACACCGGTGGATTCAAAAGGTACTCTTTAACTTTATCAAAAGCTTCCTGACATTCTCCAGTCCATTCACCAGTATCCTGTTTGCGAAGAAGCTTGAAGATAGGATCATATTTGAGGGTGAGCTGGGAAATAAAGCGCGATATGTAATTCAGTCTTCCCAAGAAATCTGTCACTTCTTTTTGCGTATGTGGGGGAGACAGATTCTGAATCACCTTTATTTTGTCTAGATCCACTTCTATTCCTCTATCATTAACCAAAAAACCCAACAACTTGCCGGATTTGACACCGAATGTACACTTGGCAGGATTCAGTCCCAGCTGAAACTTTCTCAATCTTTCAAACAAATTCCTGAGGTTGACCAAATGATCTTCATTTTCACGGGATTTTGCTATCATGTCATCCACATAAACTTCAATCTCTTTATGCATCATGTCATGAAACAAAGTTACCATTGCTCTTTGGTAAGTAGCTCCGGCATTTTTCAACCCAAAAGGCATGACCTTATAACAGAAGGTCTCCAACATTGTAACAAACGTGGTTTTCTCCATATCTACCGAAGCTATCTTGATCTGTTTATATCCTAAAAAATCGTCCATGAACGAAAACGTGGAATGTCTAGCAGTGTTATCAACGAGGGTCTCAATATGAGGCAAAGGAAAATTATCCTTTGGACTTGCCTTGTTCAGATCTCGGTAATCAACGGACATTCTCACCTTCCCATCTTTCTTAGGAACTGGGACGATGTTGGCTACCCACTCCAGATACTTAGCTACCTCCAGAAAGCCTGCACCAAACTGCTTTCTTACTTTTTCTTTAATCTTCAACAGCATCTCTGGTTTCATCCGTCTTAATTTTTGCTGCGCCGGTTTGCATTCTGGCCGCAAAGGCAATTTGTGCTCCACAATATCTGTATCCAAACCCGGCATGTCTCTGTATGACCATGCGAACACATCCACAAATTCTCTGAGGAAATCTTCTAATCTCTTCTTTTGAGCAGGTGGCAATGACGCGCTGATTTTTACTTCTTTCTTATTTTCCTCATCTCCCAAATTGATCATCTCAATAGCCTCTTGATGTAGTTCAATCGGTTTCTTTTCCTGTTCCATTAATCTCAATAAATCTGGAGACAAAGTATAATCATCTGATTCCTCTTCATTATCAAATACATCAACATGAACTGTGTTTTCAAAATCGAATCCCGAATTATTATTAAGATTGTCTTTGTATTCATTACTTGGAATCCTGAAATTGAATGGAATCGAAAGAATATATATTGGTATACGAAGAAAGAGAATGGCAACAATGAAAGAAAGGAAAGATGACAACCATGAATGAAAAGAGGGAATAAAAATGCATCTTGTTCCTAATTTATTAAAATAATAACGAATAAACTAGCCCATACATAAAAGACCATCCCTAATGTTCTTGGGCATGAGCAACTATGGACTTGACTCACTGCATTACATTTTAAGAGATTCAAGGATAATCTGCAGTTTTGTCACTTTCCAATTACCTAGCTCCATTTCAGATGAGCACGGGTACACCAACAAGTCTTCCTCAACATCAGATTTCATTCCTGCTTTCTCCACCATTTGAATAGAAAGTTTAGAAAACGCTGCTTCTAAATTTGGTGGAGGTGCATCGAGATAAATACATCCCCCAAGCGGAAAGTGGAATAAAGATGAGGAAAGACCATCTTCCTCGGCTCCCACTCGTATCCTTTCATATGAGCCAATCTTTTCTTCCTCTTCTCAAACTCGACCATCTCCCAATCCCTCATGGTTGGCCTGTAGCCTAATCCAAACCTTTCTCTGTTCACTTGAATATCTGGCATCTCCTGATCTCTTGAAGATGCTTCCCCAATCTAGAACCAACTCGCCAACCCATCCCAATAGTCTGCTTGAATAACATGCTAACAGTTCGGGAAAAATGCTGAGCAGACACTTTTGACCCTTCACCAACATATGTTGCATTGATGAATTCAAACAATCTGAAAGCACATTCTAATGCTTCATCAGCTGCCTCGACATAAGGTGTGGTTGGGGACTGGGTTACCAATAAATCCTCTTCCCCGTTAACATATACCAGGTAATCCTCCATAATAAACTTGATTTTCTGGTGCAACGATGAGGGAACTGCTCCTGCCATGTGAATCCATGGCCTTCCCAACAGACAACTGTAAGATGGTGAAATCTTCATAACTTGAAACTTTATCTTGAAAGTAAAAGGCCCAATCTGCAGAGGCATCTCGATATCTCCCAAGACCGCCCGACGGGTCCCATCAAAGGCTCTCACAATCACGTGACTAGGTTGAATATGAGACACATCTATTGGAAGCTTGGACAATGTAGTCATCGGCATAACATTAATGGAAGAACCATTATCAGTAAGTACTTTAGCCATGACATGACTTTTGCACTTGACCGTGATATGGAGGGCCTTAGTACTGCCCCTGCCTCCCGGCAGAATCTCATCATCATTAAAGGTTATGAAATTGGTAGCCACCAGATTTCCTGCAATGTGACCCACATTCTCCACGGAAATATTGTGAGGCACATGTGCCTTGTTCAGGACCTTCAGTAAAGCTTCTCTATGAGGCTCGGAATTTAACAATAGTGACAACAGCGAAATCTGAGCTGGCATCTTATTCAACTGTTCAACCACACTGTATTCACTGTGTTTGATCAGCTTCAAAAATTTACAAGCCTCTCTCTCAGTCACAGGCTTCTTATATTCCATATCCTGAACCACCAATGGATTCGTCTTGCTTCCTGGCTCTTCATTCTTTTCTTCTTTCACTGCTTTTCTCTCTTGTCTCTATCAAGTATTTCAGGAGAATAACAATGCCCACTCCTAGTCACTCCCCCTACTCCAGTTAAATTGGTAGCTTCAGGATTAATCATGACGTCACATCCATATCTCCACGATACTGCTTTATCGTTTTGATATGTAAATGGACTAGGGACACTGATCCTAATAACGGGATTTTTGATCCCCGTTGGCTTCTCATCCTCAAACTGACTTGTCTTTTTCTCATAAAAGAATGTGATCGGTTTCACAATAGGCACCGAAGATTCTCCAATTACCACATCAATTTCATCTGCCCCAAACTCTGTGTAAAACTAAATCCGGGAGAGATCCATCAGTTTCTGTAACTCCTGCCAGAATTCAACACAACCCTGCAACGAATGGCCAACTATACCTTGGTGATATTTGCAAATCTTGCTTGGATCATATTCACCAAGATAGCTATCTAAATTAGCCTGTATAGGACTAATCATGCTAGCTTTAACTAGGACATCGAAAATGTAATCCATCGATGTCGTAACCTCATCCACTTTTCGCTTGATTACGGTAATCTTGCCGTCTCCCAAAGCATTTACTACTGTTCTTGCATGGTTTGGTAAAGGATTACCGTTGACGTTCGGGCCACCTTTCTTTTCAAAATTTATCAACCCAGCCTTAATCAAACCTTGCACTTTGTACTTCAAAGCTGTGAAATTTTCGGTGGAGTGTCCCACATTTCTCGAATGGTAGTCACATCGGGCATTAGGATCATACCACCTAGGGTATGGAGGTTTCAAGGGTTCCAGGTGTACCGGCGCAACCAGATGGTTCTTGATAAGATCTGGAAGCAAGTCTGCATAGGCCATGGGAATCGGATCAAAAGACATTCTTTCCTGGCTGGCTCGTGGTCCCCTTGGATTAATTGAGGGTTGCTTGGCTTGTATGGATAGCCCAACTGGAGGAGCCAATGGTCTTGGGCGAAAATTAGGTTGGAACGTCTGCGAAGGTGTAGGTGGATAAGCATATGAACCCGGATTGATGGCATTGGTATTCGGGTAGTATGGTTGGTACACGGATTGTGGGAAGTGCGGGACGTAACCTCCTGTTTATTGCCCTCCATATACAACAGTCTGGGCATCAGCTTCCTTCTTCTTTGTCACACTATTCCTTTTCATAACAGATTCTCCTCCTTCAATCTTGCCATTCTTGATGGCATTTTCTATGATTTCACCGAAAATCACCATATCAGCAAAGTTCTTTGTGGCGTTCCCAATTATCCTGTCGTAGTACAGAGCCTTAAGAGTACTAACGAACAGCACCATAGTCTCTTTCTCAGTCAGAGGCGGCTGGATCTGGACGGCAATATCCCTCCATCTCTGGGCATAGTCCTTAAAACTTTCGATGGACTTCTTCTCCATATTTTGTAGAGACAAACAGTCCGGAGCCATATCAATAATGTGTTTATACTGGCTGATGAATGCCTTGGCCAATTCTTTTCAAGTACGAACCCAATTCCTGTCGAGTTGAACATACCATATAGCAGCGGACCCTGTAAGACTGTCCTGAAAGACATGGACATGCAGCTTATCATCTCTGGTGTAGGCGGCCATTTTTCGGCAGTACATAGTGATATGGGATATGGGACACTTGGACCCATCAAACTTCTCGAAGTCAGGAGTCTTGAACTTAGGCGAGATTACTACATCTGGCACTAAACAAAGCCCCTCAGCATCCATAGAACCATAGCAGTCTAACCCCTCAATAGCTTGGAGTCTTTCTTCAATCATCTTCATTTTTCGTGACTCGATCTCTTCTGCCACTTCCAGCATCTCTAACTCTTTGGGATTATCTAAATTTGGAACTTGGACTGGGTCTATCTTTGTCCCAGGAATAGGAAAAGTGAACCCCGAGATTTGAGGTTGGCCGTGTGGGTAAGTGAAACCTTCCATGTAGGGCACATGCTGTAATTGTTCATGTTGCGCTTGAGGTCGAAAATCAGGCGGACATAAAGATTCGCCCACATTCTGTTCTTTCCCTTGAGAACCAGATTCATCTTCCTTATTCTTCCCTTTCAGGCTTCTCATCATTTCCAGCAAAGAACTTAACTGCTCTCTAATCTCATCTTGAGCTTGTTCTACCTTATCTATCCTTGAGGATTGCTCTTCGGCCATTTCTCTAACTCTTGATCTGGTGTTGTAAGAGTGACGAGAAGACTGTCTCGAAGATTCTGACTGAGCTATCCTTGAACCTTTAGCAAAATTTCTTAAATCAAGATGATATGTTTAAAATTTAAAACTAAATTGATGATGCTTATGCACATATGGATGAAATGTTATGAAAGAACACCAGCCACATAACAAATGTAGATAAAAAGAATTTTATAAATAAAATTACCAAATCCATAGAAATCCTAAAAACCAAAGCGATCCTAAAACATAAAAAATAAAACTTCAACTGGTCCTAAAAAAAATGAAAATTCTTACAAAAAATCCTAAAATCATAAATCTAAAAATCCTAACGCCTCCAAAGAAACTTGACAATCTGGCGGTAGTGAGACTGAGCTTCATCCAAAAGTTCGTATATGAGCTTGCTGTTTTCATGGAACGGATGTACTTTCGTCTTAACCTCTATGATTCTTTTATACATGTCTTCTGCCTTGCGGGATGCCACATCGAAATGGTCAAACATATTCTCCAAAAGATTCTACTTTTTAGAGTCCGTATCTCGGAGTTACGAGCATTCTTCCTTCAAATTCATTAATTCGGTAACCAATTCTTGGCAATCAGCTACCTTTCTTTCTTGATCAAACAATAATTCTCCATTTTCTTCTTTTAGGCGTCCAACCTCAGTAGTCAAAAGCGAATACTTCTTTTCCATACCTGTCAAGGATTCTTTCAAAGTGTCGGCATCTTCGGTGAGTTTATGAACAATGCCATCTCTTTCCACTAAACCATTCCCTAACTTTCGAACTTTTAATCGAAGCTTCTTGTCTTTTCTTTTTTCTTTGTTCAAGCCCTTTTCTAACTCTTCTACCCTTGATTGCAGTTTCTGGTTTTCTTCTCCCAATTCATCTTTTTCTTCTTGCAGCTTCCTTTTAGCCTTTTCTATCCTCAGCATAGGATCAGAGGCTATAACCTTGGTTGAACCGTCTGAACTTCTTTTGCAAGGAATCACAACATCTTTTGCTCTCCTGGCCTGCCACACAGAGTATTCAGGAGTAGTGTTCCATGAGATACTACTCCCTTCAACTCTAACCGTTAATTTCCAAGCCTTTGTGAGTTCTTCTATCCTGTTGATAACCCCTTTGTCTGAATAACAGAAATCCTTCTGGTTAAGTCCGTGAGTCATCGGTATGAACTGCTTATACCTCGCCTGTCTTCGTACCATGATGGGAGAGTAGCTAACGACACCCCAAAGTCCCAAAAGAGGAACCCAAGGTTGATCACCAAGGCTAAATAACATAAGTCCATGAGGCATCGATGGTGCTTTCCAAATCACTTGTCGGCTTGTAAGTTCTCGCAACATCACTACCCATTCTTCTTTTGACCTTGATTCAGGCCATGTGCTTTCACAGAATTCCTTGATAAGGATGCTAGTGGTGAAGTATGGCTTTCGGAACTTCGACTCTTGGCACTCGAAATGACTTTTCATCCAGATGTAGAGCAACTGTAAACATCCGATGAAACGCCCCATTCCATTTCTCCTGCAGTGATTCAGTGACCTAATAGACTCGACTAAGATATCTGGAGCCGTATTGATCTGGTGTTGAACTTGGTCCATGAAATTCACCACAGTTGTTTCAATATGTCCCAATATCTTCGGGAAAACCATAAGTCCGTAGATAGCCAAAGCCATCACCTCTAAACCTTTATCATCATCTGGGTGTTTGACAATGAAGTTTCGGAGAACATTCCATGGAATACCAGTGCTCTTACCCTTTGTCTTCACAATTTTGCCAACTTCTGTCAAGCTGATTCCCATGATCTTTGCTAGCTTCTTCCTATAACCTGTCTTGTTCTTCCAGTAGACTTTGTCTGGATTAGGAGGGTCCAAACGAAGCAGTGTTGTATACTCTTCTATAGTTGGAACCATATCTACTTCGTTGAACACGAAGCACCTGTATGATGGGTCCCAAAACTGCATCATGGCTCTTACCAAGTTATTATCGACTTCGACAGATAGGAGCAAAGCCAGATCCCCATACTTTCTTCTGAATGTTTCTTGTCGAGTTCCATCCCAAGAATGCCACATGCTAATCAGATCTTCAAGGTTGTTCTGTACCAGATCCATGTGAACTTTCTCGGGAATAGTAGAGACATACTCGACTGGAAGGCAATCTCCTGTACTTTACTGGATTGCTTCAGACCTAAGCTTCAAACTACTGGCAGACTCACGCTTGGCGACTATCAGGTTTTCCATGGATTTAGTAGACATTCTTTTTATCTAAACCGTTATGTGGTAAGATGACTTTATGAAGATGCATGATGTATGAAAAGAAAGAAAGAAACAGCTAGATATTATATCAACAAACTTATGACAAGAAAAAAAATACAACAACATGTGTAAGCACTACATCATCATGGTGAGCATATCAGCAAAACAAATGTATCAGGTAAACAAAATCATGTTAATGAAAAAGTATAGAGTAAGAAGTATCCCTTAATGTGTCCTAAATTCGGGTTCTCCTCTATATAAGGTTGGACATGGCTCTATCTTAAAGTTTGGCCACTTAAGTATTGTTTATATGCTGGGTTTAGGATACTTGACCAAGCTAAAAAGGTCCCCAAATTGCTCCTTAACATCATCCATGTAGAATGATTAAGGCACCCCATTCCTCACCCATTACAGGCTCCAACCGGAAGGGTTCAATTCGGGTGAGAGTATTTTCCAAAGTTATGGCGGAGGTTATCACCTCTCAAAAACTTTGGTACTTTACACTCTGAAGGTGTTTCGCTAGCCGTTGCGGAGGTTTTGACCTCTCGAGGCGTAGGTACTTTACCCCTTCCTAAAAGGGACGAATCCGGGTATAGGACTTTATGATAAGCAATGTGTCGTGTTTGCGAAGGGACATTCAAACCTTCTTCTTTCCACAAATGTATAAGAAACAAAAAGTTGTTAGTACAAATAACAAAATCAAAATCAAAATCAAAAATAAAAATAAACAAACAAACAAATAAATACATAAACATTAAACACTTAAAGACCAATATTTCAAACCTAAAGTATCACAAGACTAATTTATGGCTCGACTCTCTAATGTCCCCAGTAGAGTCGCCAAACTGTCATAACGTGCCAAATACGAATTCAACATGCTAGACACAAATCAATGGAGTCGCCACTAATCATCTATTCTAGGTGTGATTAGTCACCTTTATAAATCTATCCTATTTAAAGTAATCCTAAGCTTGACTAAGGCACCTTAAAAAGAATAGGTTCTGGTCTACTTGTCAGAACTAGGTTCGGGAGTACGGTTACGTGTGAGGAAGGATTAGCACCCTCAGAACGCCTATCTAAAAGATAGTACCTAATTAGTCTTGTGATACTTAAAAAATCTTAATTAAATGGTCTTTTCTATCCTATTTCATTTTAATTGTTAAAATTAGAAATCTTGGAAATTATTTTTTAGGTCTTCCTTCCATTCATTCTGGAGAAATTACTAAAAAATGTTTTCTAACCTCGAGAGTATTCAAAAGAAACCATTCATTCTATTGAAGAGGCTCCGTCGTCGGAAAAAATTAAAATGTTTAGCCAAGTTATTTCTCTTAAATTAATTTTTCAAAATTAACCCACATCTTATTAAGGTTTATTCGAAAAATAAATACTGATTTTTAATATCGAAAATCATCCCTTAAAATATTCTTCCATTCGTTCTGGAGAATTTTTAAGAGAATTTTTCTCACCTAGAAATTTCTTAAAAGTCATCCATTCGCAACTTTCTTGAATTTCATCACCGGAAAAAATCTTAATTTATCCTTCAATTTAAATTAAGCATTTATTATGGAAAATCAATTTGAGAAAAAGAGACTGAAAATTAATTATTCTTAAAAAATAAATTTTTGATTTTTATTATTATTGAAAATAATCTCTTAAAAAAATCCTTTCATTCAATCTGGAGAATTTGTAAGAGAAATCTCTCACCTAAAAATTTTTCAAAAATTAACCATTCGTAATTTATTTGAATTTCATCATTGGAAAAATCTCAATTTATTAATTTAAAAATAAATAATCTTCAATTAAATTAATCTAATCTTAAAAATAAATTAATAGTTAATAATATTAAAAATATACAATTATTAATAATAAAATAAAATATAAAATAATATAATAATAATAGTTTTCTTAAAATAATAGTTTTTTTTATGAAGAAAACAATGGTTAATAAAATATTTAATAATAATAAACAAATAATAATAGTAAACACATAATAATAATATACAAAATAATAATATTATACAAAATAAAAACCTGCAAAAACTTAAAAATCAATTAGTAAATAATAAATAATAAAATAAATAACAAACAAAACAAAAAAAGACAAAACAAAAAAAAAATAAAAATGAAAGACCAGCTACATGCGGGTCGGGCCAACGCGGGTCGCGCGTGGGTCACCTGGCCCGACCCGTCTGTAGCTGTTATAAAATAGCTTTTTTTTTTGGGGTTCATTTTTACCTTTTTTTGAAAAAAAAAAATCTTCTTTTTCTCTGAAAAAAAAAATCCCCAATAACACTGATGAATGTTCTTCACGCCCAGATTTTGGTGAATCGCTGTCGTCGTCGACCGCAGCTACTGCCATCATCTTCGCCGCTGTCGCCACCGGTGTCGGTGGTCGAAAAATTCCCGAAAAAATACTAAAAAATTCCTCTCGATCTCCTCTTTTCAAAAACCAAAATAGTTTTTTCCGAATCTCTCTAGAACTTCCTAGATCTGAAATTGAAGTTCAAAATTTCACCTCCTTCGATCTACTCTGTTGACCACCGAATGGCCACCAACTTCTAGTATATGCTTCCTCTAATTAATACATAGATTTTCTTTCTCAAGAATCCTTTTGAAACAAAATCTTAGCACTCGCTCTTTCGAATTTTTTCACACACAAAAAATCTTTTTTTTTTATTTCGAAAATCCTATGATTTTTTTTGCTTCTGATTTTCTGATCTCTGATGTCTGTTGTTTGTGATGCTTTGGTTCTTTTTTATAGAGAAGAAATTAAGTTCTACTCAAATTAGGAGTTTTCATCTGATCAAGAAGTGTTTTTGTTCCAAATCAAAATTCTTAGAGTCCTATTTCAATCCAAAGAAGGGATTCATCCCAACCCAAACTTGTTTTTTCCATTTTTTATTAATTCTGAATTATTTTGATTTTTCTTTTTATTTTCGAAATTATCCCATTTTTTTTCTAATTTCTTTTTTTTCTGTTTTTTTATTGTTTCCGATTTTTTTTCTTTTATTTAATAAAAAATAAAATTTTAACCCGGATAAAATTCGGTGTCTACAGCATGTCATGAATTGCTATCTTGTTTATTTAGGTGCGCAACTAGATGAATATTATAGCGATTTGATTGATAGTTTAGTGTTTTGATCCATAATTTTCAAGATTCCTAAACATAAGTAGCAAATTGTTATCAATGATTATGGGATATTTTCGTTTGATACAATGTAGAGTATGGCTCAAGTTAAATGAACCCCGCTTGTGTGTGTTTGTTGCTTGATTTAATCTATCTTTCTAAATTGAATGCTTTCATTGAATTAAATTTAGCGAGCTTATCCTAGGTTGTTCATTGAAAAGAGATTGGGTAGAAGCGCTTGTTCGTTTTCCCAACGACATAGTAAGGAAAGATTCGAGACAATGACCGCTTGTATGTTGTCTTAGGGTTATTAAATTTAGAAGAGAAAGTGAAAGATAATTCTGATTATTGATTATATTTCATGTTTAGTGGTGGAGAATGATTCCTTAACCATAATTTTCATTATTATTGTTATTTGATATATTTAAATTCCTTTTTCTTTATATCTTACTTTTAAATTTTAGTTTTCTTATTTTCTTTTCATCTTCAAAACAAAACCCCCCAAATTTAGTTTAGGTATTAGAATCAATTAACATATAAATTAAGAACAATCTCTGTGGATTTGACCCTTGCTTACTACTATACACAATTGCAATCGTAATTTAGTGCAAGGTTTTAATAGATACATTATTTTGTGTATCAATTTTTGGCGCCGTTGTCGGGGATTGTTATCTTTAATTTAATTTTTACTTGATTTTGTTTTCTATTTTTATTTATTATTCTAACTAGTTTTTATTTTTAGTTTTCAGGTTTTCTTTTCAATCCAAGCAAGGAAAGATGGCACGAAACAATCTAACACTTTAGGAGTTGGCGGCACCAATTTTGAACCAACAACCTCTTTGCATTGAATATCATCAAATTAATGTTGCTTGTGAGCTTAAATCGGGAATGATACATCTCTTATCCAATTTCCATGGTTTTGCAGGTGAAGCACTAAACAAGCACCTCAAGTAATTTCATGTAGTGTGTTCAAGCATGAAACCAACCGGGATCTTTGAAGAGCAAGTCAAGCTAAGATCCTTTCTATTCTTCTTAAAAGACAGTGCAAAGGAATGACTCTATTATCTACCATCCGGCACCATTACCACATGGAATGACATGCAGAAACTCTTCCTTGAAAAGTATTCCCTTCATCTAAAGCAACAACAATTACGAAAGCGATATGTGCCATTCAACAGCAAAATGGAAAGAGTTTGTATGAGTATTGGGAGCGATTTAAGAAGCTATGTGCATCCTGCCCTCATCACCAAATCAGTGAACAGCTCCTAATCCAATATTTTTATGAAGGACTTATGCCAATGGATAGGAGTATGATAGATGCTGCAAGTGGAGGAGCTCTAGTTGATAAGACTCCTGAAGCTACAAGGATTCTCATCTCCAACATGGCAGCCAATTCCCAACAATTCAGCATGAGACATGAACCACCACCACCACCACCCAAGACAGTAAATGAGGTAAGCACACCTTCCCTTGAACAAAAACTCTATCATCTTACTTCTCTTGTGCAACAATTGGGTGTAGGTAATTTGCAACAAGTCAAAGCTTGTGGCATCTGTTCTACAATGGGGCACACAACTGATATGTGCCCAATGCTTCAACATTGTTACAATGAACAAGTTAATGCTATGGGTGGATTCTCAGGCCAGCAACGAAATTATCAACAAGCTGCCCCTTATGCCAATTACAATCATCCACATGGAGTAAATCAACCAAGGCCACAACAATTAGATCAGTTTCAGCCACAACCAGTGACTCAAAGCCAGGTTAAATCTCTTAAGGACATAGTTAAATCTTTGGCTGATACTTGTTTGCAACTTAAATAGGAAACAAGAACATCTATTAAGAGTTTGGAAACACAAATGAGCCAATTGGCTAGTGGCAAGGCTAAAATGGAAGCACAAGGATCTGGAAAACTCCCTTCCCAAACTATGATTAACCCGAAAGAGAGTGCTAGTGTTGTAACCTTGAGGAGTGGGAAACAAGTTGAGGATGAGACTAACTCAAAGAAAGATTCAAATATTGAAGATAATGATGCCACAGTTCCTATTGAGAGTACTTCAGTACCTAAGGTAACTTCTAAGGTTCCTATTTCTACTTATGTTCCTTCTCCACCTTTTCCTAGCAGGTTTGCAAAGTCTAAGAATGAGGAACACGAAAAACAAATTTTGGAAACCTTCCGCAGTGTACAAGTGAACATAACTCTTTTAGATGCCATTAAGCAAGTACCTCAATATGCAAAATTCCTCAAAGAGCTATGCACCACTAAGCTCAAATTAAAGGGTGATGAGATAATAAGTATGGGGGAAATGCATCTGCCATTTTGCAAAGAAAACCTCCACCAAAATGCAAAAATCCCGAAAGTTTCACCATACCATGCACAATAGAAAACACCAGGTTTGAAAAAGCCATGTTAGATTTAGGAGCATCAATTAATGTTATGTCTTATTCTGTTTATGCTTCTTTAAATTTTGGTCCACTTAAGGAAATTGGTGTTGTTATTCAACTCGCCGATCGCTCTAACGCTTATCCAAAGGGTGTCTTGGAGGATGTTTTAGTGCAGGTAAATGAGCTAATCTTCCCTGCTGATTTCTATGTTCTTGAGATGGAGGGATACCCATCATCAATGCCGACATCATTACTCTTAGGGAGACCATTCATGAAAACTGCTCGAACCAAAATAGATGTCTACAATGGAATCCTAGCCATAGAGTTTGATGGTGAGATTATATGTTTCAATATTTTTGAAGCAATGAGGTATCCAAGTGATTTGCTTTCTTGTTTTTCAGTTGATATACTTGATTCATTAGCGTAGCAACTCTTTGAATTAAATAGCAATAATGTATTGGAAATTATAATGAAAAAGATTCTTGAGGTAGAAGATCCTAAAATGCCAAATATGGATGTGCAACTTTGTGACAACATTAAAGAGACCATGGCATCTTTAGAATCATTACCAAAGATTACAAACAGGTATAATGCTTCCTTTATTTCTTTGCCTTTGACTAATGAGAAACTTTTGCTTTTTGTGATGCAGGCCCCTACTTTAGAGCTTAAACCTCTTCCCGATCATCTTAAATATGTGTTCTTAGGTGAGAAAGACACATTGTCAGTAATCATTGCAAGGAAACTCACATCATTGCAAGAGGAGAGATTAATCTGAGTGCTAAAAGATCATAAAACAGCTATAGGTTGGACCATAGCCGATATAAAAAGAATTAGTCCTTCTATGTGCATGCATCGAATTTTTCTTGAGGATGGAGCAAAGCCAACCAGGGATGCTCAATGCCGATTAAACCCTCATATGATGGAAGTTGTGAAGAAAGAGATCTTGAAATTGCTAGATGTTGGAGTGATTTATCCTATTTCGGAAAGTAAATAGGTGAGCCCGATCCAAATTGTTCCAAAGAAATTTGGTATCACCGTGGTTAAGAATGATGAGAATGAGCTTGTACCAACTCGTGTCCAAACAAGGTGGAGAGTTTGCATTGACTATCGAAAACTTAATTTGAATACTCGCAAAGATCATTTTCCTTTACCTTTTATTGATCAAATGTTAGAAAGGTTGGCAGGTCATACTCACTATTGTTTTCTTGATGGTTATTCAGGTTATAATCAAATAGTGATTGCACCAGAGGACCAAGAAAAGACGACATTCACTTGCCCCTTTGGAACATTTGCCTATTGACGCATGATATTCGGTATTTGCAATGATCCTGCCACATTCCAACGTTGTATGGTTAGTATATTTTTAGAATATGTCGAGAGCATCATAGAGGTTTTTATGGATGATTTTAGTGTCTATGGTTATTCTTTTGATAAATGTTTAGATAACCTTACATTTATTTTTAAACGATGCATGGATACCAACCTTGTGCTTAATTGGGAAAAATGTCATTTATGGTAGATCAAGGTACCATTTTAGGACATGTCATATCTACTAACTGAATATAAGTAGATAAATCTAAGATAGATCTTATGCGTTCCTTACCACCTCCCACAAGTGTGAGAGAGGTTCATTTTTTTCTTGGTCACGCAGGTTTTTATCGAAGATTCATTATGGATTTTTCAAAAATTGCAAGACCCTTATGCAGGTTATTACAAAAAGAAGTGGCATTCGAGTTCGATGAAGGTTGCAAACAGGCATTTGAAAAGCTTAAAGTGCTATTGACCATAGCCCCCATTATTAAACCACCTGATTGGAACCTCCCATTTGAATTAATGTGTGATGCAAGTGATTATGTCGTGGGAGCAGTATTAGGACAGCAAATTGGCAAACTTCCTCATGTCATTTATTATGTATCAAGAACCCTGAATGCTGCATAACTTAGTTACTCCACAACTGAAAAAGAGCTATTAGCTATTATCTTTGCTTTAGAAAAGTTTCGACCTTATTTAATTGGCACTAAAGTAACTGTATATTTTGATCATGCAGCTTTTAGGTACCTACTCACTAAAAAGGAGGCTAAGCCAAGACTTATAAGGTGGATACTTCTCTTGCAAGAATTTGATTTAGAAATAAAAGATAAAAAGGGAAGTGATAATGTAGTTGCGGATCACCTTAGTCGCCTCATTCATGATGAAGATGCTCTTCCTTTGTGTGAACACTTTCCAGATGAGCAATTTCTTACAATGGAAATTTTGGCTCCTTGGTATGCTGATATTGTGAATTATTTAGTTACCACAAAGATGCCAGATGATTTGACTCATGCTCAAAAGGATAAGTTAAGGAAGAATGCAAAGCAATATGTGTGGGATAAACTATATTTGTGGAAGTATTGTGCTGATCAAATGATAAGAAGGTGTGTACCAAATTTTGAATTTTCATCTTTACTAACTTTTTGTCATTCTTATGCATGTGGTAGACACTTTGGAGCAAAAAGAATAGCCCTCATGGTACTTGAGAGTGGATTTTATTGGCCTACATTGTTCAAGGATGTATTCCTATTTTGCAAATCATGTGATCGTTGTCAACGAATAGGTAACTTAAGTGCATGAAATCAAATGCCACAAAAACCTATACTCGTTGTTGAAATTTTTGATGTTTGGGGCATTGATTTCATGGGACCTTTTCCTTCTTCATATAGTAATCTTTACATACTTCTTGCTGTTGATTATGTGTCGAAATGGGTGGAAACAAAAGCCACCCAAACTAATGATGCTAAAGTGGTTATAGATTTTGTGAAGACTAACATCTTTGCAAGGTTTGACACACCAAAGACAATAATCAACAATGGAGGTAGCCATTTTTGCAACCATTCATTTGAAGTTGTACTAAGGAAATACAATATTACACACAAAGTCTCTACACCGCACCACCCACAAACTAGTGGGCAAGTTGAAGTGTCAGACCGAGAGGTCAAGTCCGTCCTAGAGAAAACTGTGAATCCAAATAGGAAGGATTGGAGTTTGCGCCTTAATTATGCACTTTGGGCATATAGGACAGCTTATAAAACACCAATAAGGATGTCACCCTTTAGACTTGTGTATGGCAAACCTTGTCACCTTCCAGCTGAATTAGAACACAAGGCCTTTTAGGCTGTAAAACACTACAACATGGAGATGGATGCTGCTGGTGCACATAGAAACTCCAACTAAATGAGCTTGAGGAAATCAGAAATGATGCCTATGAGAGTTCACGAATTTACAAGGAAAAATCTAAGGCCTTTCATGATAAGATGATTTTAAGGAAGAATTTTGTTGTTGGACAGAAAGTTCTTGTATTCCAGTCGTGCCTGAAGCTATTTCCAGGTAAATTACGTTCTCGATGGATTGGACCTTTTATTGTTCTAATGTATTTTCTCATGGTGCAGTGGAAATTCGAAGTTTACAAACAAATAAGGAATTCAAAGTAAATGGACATAGGTTAAAACCTTATTATGAATCCTTTGTGGAGCACAATGTGGAGGAGGTACCCCTCTATGAACCTACATATCTTGACGAATAAAAGGGGATCCAAGTCAGGCTGAGGACACTAAACCAAGCGGTTATTGGGAGGCAACCCAATGGATGGAGAGCACCCATAATTAACAGATTTGATACTTCTTACTCTCCATCATTCTATCGTTTATTGTTTTCTTTAGTTATTTTGATTGTTTTGTTTTTAGTTTTTTTCTCTTACACATAATTCTTTCATGTGGGTGATAGTTATACATTGAGGACAATGTAAGAATTAAGTGTGGGGGGAAGGATTTAGGATTTCTTTTATTTTAGGTTATTACTCTTTTTTTGAGTCTTTAATATTATTATTATTTTTTAGTATGTTTTAGTTCCTTTCCATACAATGATGAGATATGAATTGTGTAGGTCTAAAACTAGTTTACTAGTGAAATTTTTTTTCATGAGAATTGAGCTTGATATCATTTTTCAATGAGCCAATGTTAATATGATATGTTGATTGAAAAAGAAGCATGTTTAGACTTGGTTTTGACTTGTATAATCATCCTTGTGAGTTTTGAGCCTATATGATTGATGCATTATACATATCAATCTAATTTCTTTCTTGAGTGCTCTTATGATTACATGTTTCTCTAGAACTTGCTTAAAACCGTTTTGAGACTATATTGATACATATGACTACATGGATATGATAGAGGCATTAGAATTTATAACCAAGGCCAAATCAGCCATCCCTTATTGATGTTCCAAGAGAACATCCCCCTTAGTGAACCAGTTTGAGCCTACATTGAATAAGCTATTTTATTGGTAACCACATCTTATACCTAGCCTAAATGTACTTATATCCTTACCCTTGTTCTAAAGATGGATTACATGTTTTGAGACATATTGTATAAGCAAGGGATATCTATTGAAAAGTTAGGTTGGAAACAAAAGATAAGTGTGGAGGAAGAAAGGCAAAAGTCAAGAGAAAAAGAAAGGGATCATTGTCAAAATACATTCCCATATTAAAAAAAAATCAATAATCTCTTGAACTGTTGGTTAAAGAAAAGATGTTACAAGGTTGGTTAGAATGAAGCAAAGGCTAAAAATTTAGCCTATGTTATTATGTGCTTCTAAAGAGTATTGAGAAGTTTTTCTTTGCATAATCTTATTGTGTCTCTAAATTCTATGAAGTCTTTGGAACCTTTGTGATATAATTTCCTTTTTATTCTTTAACCATATTACTATCCATTGGCCCCATTACAACCTTGAATAAAGACCTCTTGATTCATAAAGTTGCATGATATAAATAGTGGAGAATAGGTAGACAAGCAAGCATATGGTAGGACTATTTTCATGAGATTGATTGAGTGTAAACACCTTACCACTACTTTATAGAGTGAAAATCATGAGAGCATCCCATGTGAGAAGTTGAGATTAAGTTTGAATATGCACTATTTTGATTGAGATATGTTATGTTAATATTGGCTTAACTCAAATTATTTACATTCAAGCTCATTGGCTATGAATTTCTTTAAGCTATTGGTTAGTTTATAAGATCTATACATTGATTTTCTCTAATTTATATTGGAAGGATTAGTTGTAATTATTATTTTTATTTTTTTTAGTTTTTCTTGTTCTCCAATGTTTGTGAGTATCATCCTAGTAAAACCTTACGAGACTAAACTAGTCCACTAGGAACACCTAGGGGTTTAAAGGCTTGTGTCACATGCTAAGTGCCACCGTGATTTCTTACGAAAGTGGATTAGATTAGATTTTCTTAATTTATTTTTATTTGTTTTGCTCGAGGACTAGCAAAAAGCTAAGTGTGGGGGTATTTGATAAGCTCATAAAATACACATTTTATGCCCTTTCTATTCTTAGTTTTAGTTATGTTTTCGATCCTTATTTTGATTACTTATATTATATTTTTTAATTTTAGGTATATTTATGAGAATGAAGTAAGAAGATGTCAATTATAATGTTAAAGTCTTTATTTGAAGAAACTTCCTCCTTGACTTTTGAAGCTGACTTGAATACATTTCCAACGGTAGTTTACACACTCAAATCGGACAAGAAATGGTCATCCAAATCAGCCGAGGAAGTACGAGAAAGTGCGTCAGAAAAAATCAGCGACCAGCACCGCGGCGCAGGATTCTGGCGCCGCAGCACCAAAATATTTTGACAGCCAACGCTGCAGCGCTGGCCGGCTGTCCAAAGTTGCCAAAAAATGCAAATTTGATCCCTTTTTGATACTTGTGCGACAATAAAGGGTTTCTAGGATTTTAAAACTCTATAAATACCATCTTTTGAGCCACAAACTAGACATGTTTTGATTTTTATTAATGTTCTTCTTCTTCTTCATTCTTTTATTCTCTTTTTAGTTTATGATAACAATGCCTATGCTAGGCTAAACTTTCTTTTGGTTAAGCGTGATTTCAAAGCCTTAGACATGATTATTAGTTAATAAATTTTAGATTGTCTTTCAATTCTCTTGTGAATTTGTTATGTTCTACTATATGCATGTCATAAACTACTATCTTGTTTATTTAGGTGTGCAACTAGATGAATATTATAGTGATTTGATTGCTAGTTTAGTGTTTTGATCCGTAATTGTCAAGATTCCTAAACATAAGTAGCAAATTGTTATCAATGATTATGGGATATTTTCGTTTGATACAATGTAGAGTATGGCTCAAGTTAAATGAACCCCGCTTGTGTGTGTTTGTTGCTTGATTTAATCTATCTTTCTAAATTGAATGCTTTCATTGAATTAAATTTAGCGAGCTTATCCTAGGTTGTTCATTGAAAAGTTATTAAAGAAAAGCGCTTGTTCTTTTTTCCAATGGCACAGTAAGGAAAGATTCGAGACAATGATCGCTTGTATGTTGTCTTAGGGTTATTAAATTTAGAAGAGAGATGAAAGATAATTCTGATTATTGATTATATTTCATGTTTAGTGGTGGAGAATGATTCCTTAACCATACTTTTCATTATTATTGTTATTTGATATATTTAAATTCCTTTTTCTTTAAATCTTAATTTTAAATTTTAGTTTTCTTATTTTCTTTTCATCTTCAAAACAAAATCCCCCCCCCCCAAAAAAATTAGTTTAGGTATTAGAATCAATTAACATATAAATTAAGAACAATCTCTGTGGATTCGACCCTTGCTTATTACTATACACAATTGTAATCGTAATTTAGTGCAAAATTTTAATAGATACATTATTTTGTGTATCAACAAATCAAAAAATAAAGGCTTATTTAGATATAATAAAAGCATAAGGGCTTATTTAGGTAAAGTGATAAAGTTTAAGGTTTTTTTTTTATTAATATTTTAGCCTTTTCTTTTATTAGCATTTGTTTGAACATAATCCCGCATAATTTATTTTCCAAGTGTTTTTCTTCACAATGAGAGTGAAAACAATCTTTAGATAATTGATGGTAAATGTAAGAATGAACATTCTGAATCATTTCACCGATCATTTCCATGCTTAAATTCAGTTGAAAACCATACCACTCAACAAAAGTTTGAAATTTTACAAACCTTAAACCATGATAGGATTTCAAAGTTAATGATCTTCATTAGGGCTATGAGCAATGAAATATGGTTTGTAGACACCGGATTTTATTCGGGTATTATTTATATTTTTTTTAAATAAAAAAAAACCAAAAAAAAAATCAAAAATATATATATAGGATAATTTTGAAAATAAAAAGAAAAATCAGAAAAAATTCGGAATTAATAAAAAATGAAAAAAAAAAACAAGTTTGGGTTGAAACAAATCTCTTCTTTGGATTGAAATGGGACTCTAAAAAATGTGATCAAATTGGAATTCCTAATTCTAGTAGAACTTAAATTCTTATTTATAAAAAAGAACCTAAGCATCACAAACAGAACACACACATAAGAGATAAGAAATCAGAAGAAAAAAAAATCATAGGATTTTCGAAATAAAAAAAAAAAAAGAAAAGATTTTTTTGTGTGTGAAAAAATTCAAAATTTCAAGAGTGAGTGCTAGGATTTTGTTTCGAAATGATTCTTGAGAAAGAAAATCTAGGTTTTAAACAGAGGAAGCATATACTAGAAGTTGGTGGCCATTCGGTGGTCAACGGAGTAGATCGGAGGAGGTGAAGTTTCGAACTTCGATTTCAGATTTAGGAGATTTTAGAGAGATTTGGGTGAAACTAATTTGATTTTTGGATAGAGGAGATCGAAAGGAATTTTTGGAGATTTTTTGGGAATTTTTGGAGTCCGATGACCGACGGTCGACGGCGGCTGTGCGGCGGCGATGATGGTTCTGGCCGAAATCTGGAATTTTCTGGGTTTTGGCTTTGGTGTTCATCATCTTGTTCTTGGTGTTCTTGGAAGAATCAGAGAAGAAGAAGAAGAAGAAGAAGAAGAAGAAGTTTCTTTTAAGAGAGGTAAAAATGATACAAAAAAAAAAATTCTGTTTTGTTACAGCAGCAGCGGGTCGGGCCAAGCGGCCCGGGCTCGACCCGTGCCTGGGCCTGACCCGCATGCTGTATCCCTTTTTTTTTTGTTCTTTGTTCTTTGTGTTTTATTGTTTATTTGTTTATTTATTTATTTTATTTATTATTTACTAATTGGTTTTTAAGTTTTTTTGCAGGTTTTTGTTTTGCATATTATTATTATTTGTTTACTATTATTATTATTATTAAATATTTTATTAACCATTGTTTTCTTCATAAAAAAAATATTATTTTTATTACTATTATTATTTTATATTAATATTTGTATATTTTTAATATTATTAACTATTAATTTATTTTTAAGATTAGATTAATTATTAATTGAAGATTATTTATTTTTTAAATTAATAAATTGAGATTTTTCCAATGATGAAATTCAAAGAAATTACGAATGGTTGATTTCTGAGAAATTTCTAGGTGAGAGATTTCTCTTAAAAATTCTCCAGAATGAATGAAAATTTTTTTTTAAGAGATAATTTTCAATACAAATACCAATAAAAATCAAAAATTTATTTTTTTAAGAATAATTCATTTTCAACATCTTTTTCTCAAATTGATTTTCCATAATAAATGCTTAATTTAAATTGAAGGATAAATTCAGATTTTTTTCCGATGATGAAATTCAAGAAAGTTGCGAATGGATGACTTTTGAGAAATTTCTAGGTGAGAAAAATTCTCTTAAAAATTCTCCAGACCGAACGGAAGAATATTTTAAGAGATAATTTTCTATATTAAAAATCAGAATTTATTTTTCAAACAAACATTAATAAAATGTGGATTATTTTTGGAAGATTAATTTAAGAGAAATAATTTGATTAAATAATTTAATTTTTCCGACGACGGAGCCTCTTCAATAGAACGAATGGTTTCTTTTGAATACTCTCGAGGTGAGAAAACATTTTTTTAGTAATTTCTCCAGAAGGAATGGAAGGAAGATCTAACAAATAATCTCTGAGATTTCTAACTTTAACGATTAAAAAGAAATAGGATAGATAAGACTATTTAATTAAGATTTTTTAAGTATCACAAGACTAATTAGGTACTATCTCTTAGATAGGCGTTGTTAGGGTGCTAATCCTTCTTCACACGTAACCGTACTCTCGAACCTTGTTCTGATAAGTAGACCAGAACCTATTCTTTTTAAGGTGCCTTAGTCAAGCTTAGGATTACTTTAAATAGGATAGATTCGTATAGGTGACTAATCACACCTAGATTAGATGATTAGTGGCGACTCCATTGATTTGCGTCTAGCATGCTGAATTCATATTTGGCACGTTATGACAGTTTGGCGACTCCGCTGGGGATATTAGAGAGTTGAGCCATAGATTAGTCTTGTGATACTTTAGGTTTGAAATATTGTTCTTTAAGTGTTAATTTTTACGTACTTATTTGTTTATTTTTTTTTATTTTTTATTTTGATTTTGTTATTGGTATTAACAACTTTTGTTTCATTGTACATTTTTGGGTAAAGGAAGGTTTGAATGTCCCTTCGCACACACGACACATTGCATATCATAAAGTCTTATACCCGGACTCGTCCCTTTTAGGAGGGGGTAAAGTACCTACGCCTCGAGAGGTGAAAACCTCCTCAACGGCTAGCGAAACACCTTCAGAGTGTAAACTACCAGAGTTTTTGAGAGGTGATAACCTCCGCCATAACTTTGGAAAATACTCTCACCCGAATTGAACCCTTCCGGTTGGAGCCTGTAATGGGTGAGGAATGGGATGCCTTACTCATCCTACATGGATGATGTTAAGAAGCAATTCAAAGGGACCTTTTTAGCTTGGTCAAGTATCCTAAACCCAGCATATAAACAATACTTAAGGGGCCAAACTTTAAGATAGAGCCATGTCCAACCTTATATAGAGGAGAACCCGAACTTAGGACACATGAAGGGACACTTCTTACCCTATACTTTTTCATTAACATGATTTTGTTTTGCTGATATGCTCACCATGATGATGTAGTGCTTACACATGTTTTTGTATCTTTATCCTTTCATAAGTTTGTTGACTTAATATCTAACTGTTTCTTTCTTTCTTTCTTTTCATACATCATGCATCTTCATAAAGTCATCTTGCCACATAACGGTCTAGATAAAAAGAATGTCTACTAAATCCATGGAAAACCTGACAGTCGCCAAGCGTGAGTCTGCCAGTAGTTTGAAGCTTAGGTCGAAGCAATCCAGCAAAGTACAGGAGATTACCTTCCAGTCAGGTATGTCTATACTCTTTCCGAGAAACTTCACATGGATCTGGCACAGAACAACCTTGAAGATCTTATCAGCATTTGGCATTCTTGGGATGGAACTCGACAAGAAACATTCAGACGAAAGTATGGGGATCTGGCTTTACTCCTATCTGTCGAAGTCGATAATTACCTGGTAAGAGCCATGATGCAGTTTTGGGACCCATCATACAAGTGCTTCGTGTTCAACGAAGTAGATATGGTTCCAACTATAGAAGAGTATTCAGCACTGCTTCGTTTGGACCCTCCTAATCTAGACAAAGTCTACTAGAAGAACAAGACAGGTTATTGAAAGAAGTTAGCTAAGATCATGGGAATTAGCTTGATAGAAGTTGACAAAATTGTGAAGACAAAGGGTAAGAGCACTGGTATTCCATGGAATGTTCTTCGAAACTTCATTGTCAAACACCCAGATGATGATAAAGGTTTGGAAGTGATGGCTTTGGCAATCTACGAACTTGTGGTTTTCCCAAAGATATTGGGACATATTGAAACAACTGTGGTGAATTTAATGGACCAAGTTCAACACCAGATTAATACAGCTCCAGCTATATTAGCCGAGTCTATCAGGTCACTGAATCACTGCAGGAGAAATGGAAAAGGGCGTTTTATCGGATGTTTACAGTTGCTCTACATCTAGATGAAAAGTTAGTTCGAGTGCCAAGAGTCGAAGTTTTGAAAGCCATATTTCACCACTAGTATCCCTATCAAGGAGTTCTGTGAAAGCGCATGGCCTGAATCAAGGTCAAAAGAAGAATGGGTAGCAATGTTGCGAGAACTTACAAGCCGACAAGTGATCTGGAAAGCACCATGGATGCCTCATGGACTTATGTTACTTAGCTATGGTGATTAACCTTGGCTTCCTCTCTTGGGACTTTGGGGTGTCGTTAGCTACTCTCCCATCATGGTAGGGAGACAGGCAGGGTATAAGCAGTTCACACCAATGACTCACGGACTTAACCAGGTGGATTTCTCTTATTCAGACAAAGGGGTTGTCAACAGGATAGAAGAACTCACAAAGGCTTGGAAATTAACGGTTAGAGTTGAAGGGGGTAGTATCTCATGGAACATTACTCATGAATACTCTGTGTGGCAGGCCAGGAGAGCAAAAGATGTTGTGATTCCTTGCAAAAGAAGTACAGACGGTTCAGCCAAGGTTATAGCCTCGGATCCTATGCTGACGATAGAAAAGGCTAAAAGGAAGCTGCAAGAAGAAAAAGATGAATTGGGAGAGGAAAACCAAAAACTGCAATCAAGAGTAGAAGAGCTAGAAAAGGGCTTGAACAAAGAGAAAAGCAAGGCCAAGAAGCTTCGATTAAAAGTTCGAAAATTGGGGAATGGTTTAGTGGAAAGAGATGGCATTGTTCAGAAACTTACCGAAGATGCTGACACTTTGAAAGAATCCTTGACAGGTATGGAAAAGAAATATTCGCTTTTGACTACTGAGGTCGGACGCCTAAAGGAAGAAAATGGAGAGTTATTGTTTGATCAAGAAAGAAAGGTAGCTGATTACCAAGAATTGGTTGTCGAATTAATGAATTTGAAGGAAGAATGCTCGCAACTCTGAGATGCGAACTCTAAAAAGCAGAATCTTCTGGAAAATATGTTCGACCATTTGGATGTGGCATCCCGCAAGGCAGAAGACATGTATGACAGAATCATGGAGGTTAAGGCGAAAGTACATCCGTTCCATGAAAACAGCCAGCTTATATACGAACTTTTGGATGGAGCTCAGTCTCACTACCGCCAGATTGTCAAGTTCCTTTGGAGACGTTAGGATTTTTAGATTTATGATTTTAGGATTTTTTGTAAGAATTTTCATTTTTATGCTTTAGGACCAGTTGAAATTTTATTTTTTAGGATCGCTTTGGTTTTTAGAATTTCTATGGATTTGGTAATTTTTATTTATAAAATTCTTTTTATCTATATTTGTTATGTGGCTGGTGTTCTTTCATAACATTTCATCCATATGTGCATAAACATCATCAATTTAGTTTTAAATTTTAAGCATATCATTCTGATTTTAAAAAATTTTGCTAAAGGTTCAAGGATAGCTCGACAGTCAGAATCTTCAAGACAATCTTCTCGTCACTCTTATAACACGAGATCAAGAGTTAGAGAAATGGCCGAAGAGCAATCCTCAAGGATAGATAAGGTAGAACAAGCTCAGGATGAGATTAGAGAGCAGTTAAGTCCTTTGTTGGAAATGATGAAAAGTCTGAAAGGGAAGAATAAGGAAGATGAATCTGGTTCTCAAGGGAAAGAGTAGAATGTGGGTGAATCTTTATGTCCGCCCGGCTTTCGATCTCAAGCGCAACATGAACAATTACAGCAGGTGCCCTACATGGAAGGATTCACTTACCCACACGGCCAACCTCAAATCCCAGGGGTTCACCTTTCCTGTCCCTGGGACAAAGATAGACCCAGTCCAAGTTCTAGATTTAGATGATCCCAAATAGTTAGAGAAGCTGAAAGTGGTGGAAGAGATTGAGTCTCGAAAAATAAAGATGATTGAAGAAAGGCTCCAAGCTGTTGAGGGGTTAGACTGCTATGGTTCTATGGATGCTGAAGGGCTTTGTTTAGTGCCAGATGTAGTGATCCCACCTAAGTTCAAGACTCCTGACTTCAAAAAGTTTGATGGGTCCAAGTGTCCCATATCCCATATCACCATGTACTACCGGAAAATGGCAGCCTACACCAGAGATAACAAGCTGCTTGTTCACGTCTTTCAAGACAGTCTTACCGGGTCCACTGCTAGATGGTATGTCCAACTCGACAGGAATCGGGTTCGTACTTGGAAAGAATTGGCCAAGGCATTCATCAGCCACTATAAGCACATTGTTGATATGGCTACGGACCGTTTGTCTCTACAAAATATGGAGAAGAAGTCCACCGAAAGTTTTAAGGACTATGCCCAGAGATAGAGAGATATTGCTTCCCAGATCCAGCCGTCTTTGACCGAGAAAGAAACTACGGTGCTGTTCGTTAGTACTTTTAAGGCTCCGTACTACGACAGGATGATTGGGAATGCCGCAAAGAACTTTGTTGATATGGTGATTTTCGGTGAAATCATAGAAAATGCCATCAACAATGGCAAGACTGAAATAGGAGAATCTGTTGTAAAGAGGAATAGTGTGACAAAGAAGAAGGAAGTTGATGTCCAGACTGTTGCATATGGAGGGCAACAAACAGAAGGCTATGTCTTGCACTTCCCACAATCCGTGTACCAGCCATATTACCTGAATACCAATGCCGTCAATCCGGGTTCATATGCTTATCCACCTGCACCTCCGCAGATGTTCCAACCCAACTTTCGCCCCAGACCATTGGCTCCTCTAGTTGGGCCACTCGTACAAGCCAATCAACCCCCAATTAATCCGAGAGGACCACGAGCCAACCAGGAAAAAATGTCTTTTGATCCGATTCACATGTCTTATGCAGACTTGCTTCCATATCTTATCAAGAACCATATGGTTACACCGGTACACCTGGAACCCTTGAAACCTCCATACCCTAGGTGGTATAATCCTAATGCCCGATGTGACTACCATTCGGGAAACGTGGGACACTCAACCAAAAATTGCACAGCTTTGAAGTACAAAGTGCAAAGTTTGGTTAAGGCTGGGTTGATAAACTTTGAAGAGAAGGATGGCCCGAACGTCAACGGTAATCCTTTACCAAACCATGCAAGACCGACGGTTAATGCTTTGGGAGACGGCAAGATTACTGTAATCAAGCAGAAAGTGGATGAGGTTATGACATCAATGGATTACATTTTCGATGTCCTGGTCAAAGATAGCATGATTAGTCCTATGCAGGCTAATTTAGATAGCTATCTTGGTGAATATGATCCAAGCAAGATTTGCAAATATCACCAATGTATAGTTGGCCATTCTGTGCAAGGTTGTGTTGAATTCCGGCAGGAGTTACAGAAATTGATGGATCTCTCCCGGATTGAGTTTTACACAGAGTTTGGGGCAGATGAAATTGATGTGGTAATTGGAGAATCTTCGGTGCCTGTTGTGAAACCGATCACATTCTTTTACGAGAAAAAAACGAGTTAGTTCGAGGATGAGAAGCCAGTAGGGATCAAAAATCCTGTTATTACAATCAGTGTCCCTAGTTCATTTCCATATCAAAGCGATAAAGTAGTACCGTGGAGATATGGGTGTGATGTCATAACCCGAGAAACGCTTGGTAGTTCAGTCGTGATTAATTTTGAAGCTGCAAATCTAACTGGAGTAGGGGGAGTGACTCGCAGTGGGCGTTGTTATTCACCTGATATACTTGATAGAGACAGGAAAGGAAAAGCAGTAGAAGAGGAAAAGAATGAAGAGCCAGGAAACAAGACGAACCTATTGGTGGTTCGAGATACGGAATATAAGAAGCCTGTGACTGAGAGAGAGGCTTGTGAATTTTTGAAGCTGATCAAACACAGTGAATATAGTATGGTTGAACAGTTGACTAAAATGCCAGCTCGGATTTCGCTGTTGTCACTGTTGTTGAATTCCGAGCCTCACAGATAAGCTTTGCTGAAGGTCTTGAACAAGGCACATGTTCCTCACAATATTTCCGTGGAGAATGTGGATCATATTGCAAGAAATCTGGTGGCTACCAATTTTATAACTTTTAACGATGATGAGATTTTGCCGGAAGGCAGGGGCAGTACTAAGGCCCTTCATATCACGATCAAGTGCAAAAGTCATGTTATGGCTAAAGTGCTTATTGATAATGGTTCTTCCATTAATGTTATGCTGATGACTACATTGTCCAAGCTTCCAATAGATGTGTCTCACATTCAACCTAGTCACATGATTGTGAGAGCCTTTGATGGGACCCGTCAGGCGGTTTTGGGAGATATTGAAATGCCTCTGCAGATTGGGCCTTGCACTTTCAAGATAAAGTTTCAGGTTATGGAGATTTCACCATCTTACAGTTGTCTGTTGGGAAGGCCATGGATTCACATGGCAGGAGCAGTTCCCTCATCGTTACATCAAAAAATCAAGTTTGTTATGGAAGATTACCTGGTATGTGTTAACGGGGAAGAGGATTTGTTGGTAACCCAGTCCCCAACCATGCCTTATGCCGAGGTAGCTGATGAAGCATTGGAGTGTTCTTTCAGATCGTTGAATTCATCTATGCCACATATGTTGGTGAAGGGTCAAAAGTGCCTGCTCCGTATTTTTCTCGAACTGTTAGCATGTTGTTCAAGCAGACTATTGGGATAGGTTGGCGACTTGGTTCTGGATTAGGGAAGCACCTTCAAGGGATCAGGGAGATGCCAGAGATTCAAGTAAACAGAGAAAGGTTTGGGTTAGGCTACAGACCAACCAGGAGGGATTAGGAGATGGTCGAGTTCGAGAAGAGGAAGAAAAGATTGGCTCGTGTGAAAGGTACGAATGGGAGCCGAGGAAGATGGTCTTTCCTCATCTTTATTCCACTTTTCGTTTGGGGGATGTATTTATCCCGATGCACCTCCACCAAATTTAGAAGAAGCGTTTTCTTAACTTTCTATTCAAATGGTGGAGAAAGCAGGAATAAAATCTGATGTTAAGGAAGAATTGTTGGTGTACCCATGCACACCTGAAATGGAGCTGGGTAATTGGAAAGTGACAAAGCTGTCGGTTATCCTTGAATCTCATAAAATGTAATGCAGTGAGTCAAGTCCATAGGTGCTCATGCCCAAAGGCATTAGGGATGGTCTTTTATATATGGGCTAGTTTATTCGTTATTATTTTAATAAATTAGGAACAAGATGCATTTTCATTCCCTCTTTCATTCATGGTTGTCATTTTCCTTTCTTTCATTATTGCCATTCTTTCTTCGTATACCAATATATATTCTTTCGATTCCATTCAATTTCAGGATTCCAAGTAATGAATACAAAGACAATCTTAATGATAATTCGGGATTCAATTTTGAAAACACAATTCATGTTGATGAATTTGATAATGAAGAGGAATCAGATGATTATACTTTGTCTCCAGATTTATTGAGATTAATGGAACAGGAAAAGAAACCGATTGAACCACATCAAGAGGTTACTGAGATGATCAATGTGGGAGATGAGGAAAATAAGAAAGAAGTAAAAATCGGTGCGTCATTGCCACATACTCAAAAGAAGGGATTAGAAGATTTGCTTAGAGAATTTGTGGATGTGTTCGCATGGTCATATAGAGACATGCCGGGTTTGGATACAGATATTGTGGAGCACAAATTGCCTTTACGGCCAGAATGCAAGCCAGTGCAACAAAAGTTAAGACGGGTGAAACCAGAGATGTTATTGAAGATTAAAGAAGAAGTAAAAAAGCAGTTTGATGCAGGCTTTCTGGAGGTAGCTAAGTATTCGGAGTGGGTAGCCAACATCATCCCAGTTTCTAAGAAAGATGGGAAGGTGAGAATGTGCGTTGATTACCGAGATCTGAACAAGGCAAGTCCAAAGGATAATTTTCCTTTGCCTCATCTTGACACCCTGTGGATAACACTGCTAGACATTCCACGTTTTCGTTCATGGATGATTTTTCAGGGTACAACTAGATCAAGATGGCTTCGGATGATATGGAGAAAACCACATTTGTTTTTATGTGGGGAACTTTCTGTTATAAGGTCATGCCTTTTGGGTTAAAAAATGCCGAAGCTACTTACCAAAGGGCAATGGTAACTCTATTTCATGACATGATGCATAAAGAGACTGAAGTTTATGTGGATGACATGATAGCAAAATCCCGTGAAGATGAAGATCATTTGGTCAACCTCAGGAAGTTGTTTGAAAGATTGAGAAAGTTTCAGCTGAGATTAAATCCTGCCAAGTGTACGTTTGGCGTCAAATCCAGCAAATTGTTGGGTTTTGTGGTTAGTGATAGAGGAATTGAAGTGGATCCAGATAAAATAAAGGCGATTCAGAATCTGTCTCCCCCACGTACGCAAAAAGAAGTGAGAGGTTTCTTGGGAAGACTGAATTACATATCGTGCTTTATTTCCCAGCTCACCCTCAAATGTGATCCTATCTTCAAGCTTCTTCGCAAACAGGATACTGGTGAATGGACTGGAGAATGTCATGAAGCTTTTGATAAAGTTAAAGAGCACCTATCGAACCCACTGGTGTTAGTTCCTCCGATTTCGAGAAAGCCATTGATTCTGTATTTGATGGTGTTCGAGAAATCCATGTGATGTGTTCTGGGGCAACGAGATGAGACAGGAAAGAAAGAGCATGCCATCTACTATCTGAGTAAAAAGTTTACTGACTATGAATCTAGATATTCATCGCTAGAAAAGATGTGTTGCGCTCTAGCATGGATAGCTCATAGACTCAGACAGTATGTGTTGTACAACACAACGTGGCTCATAGCAAGGTTGGACCCTTTGAAGTACATTTTCGAAAAGCCGTCGTTATCAGGAAGAATTGCAAGATGGCAAGTCACTTTATCCGAGTATGAAATCGTTTATGTGACTCAGAAGGCAATAAAAGATAGTGTGATAGCCGAATTTTTGGTGGATCGGGCTTCTGAAGAATATGAGCCAATGCAATTTGATTTCCCGGATGAGGATTTAATGGCCATTTCAAGAGGAGATGATGAAGAATATGAAGAAAAACCCTGGAAGATGTTTTTTGATGGGGTTTCTAATGCTTTTGGGCATGGAATTGGAGTAGTCTTGATATCCCCAGATGGTCAATATTATCCGATTACTGCACGATTGGATTTTAATTGCACCAACAACATGGCTGAATATGAAGCATGCGTCATGGGCTTGCAATGAGCGATTGAAAGAAAGATTGATGTGTTGGAGGTATATGGTGATTCAGCTTTGGTCATTTATTAGTTGAAAGGACAATAGGAAACAAGGGATTCGAAGTTGATCATATACCAGAAATACACAACTGAATTGATTAAGCATTTTGAGAAGATTCAGTTTCAACACTTGCCCCGGGAGGAAAATCAGATGGCTGATGCTTTAGCTACATTAGCTGCGATGTTTAAACTGGATGCAAAAGCTGAGATTCAACCAATCAAGTTGGGTGTAAAAGGATCTCTGGCATATTGTTTAGATGTTGAAGAAGAAGTTGTTGGTCAGCCTTGGTATTTTGACATCATGCAATACGACAAATATCAGCGATATCCGGAATACGCCTCGGATAATGATAAATGGCTCATCCGAAGATTAGCTATGGGTTTCTTCCTTGATGGAGAGATACTGTATAAGAGGGCCGAGATATGGTGCTTTTGAGATGTGTTGACGTCATAGAAGCAAAGAGGATACTGGAGAAAGTGCATGATGGAATTTGTGGGGCACATGCGAATGGTCACATGATGGCTAGGCAGACAATGAGGGCTGGTTATTATTGGCTGTTGATGGATAAAGACTGTATTGACTATGCACAAAAATGTCATAAATGCCAGATCTATGCGGATAAGATCAACGCTCCTCCGAACGAGTTGCATGTTTTGGCACCTCCGTAGCCTTTCTCAATGTGGGGCATGGATGTGATTGGACCTATCACCCCAAAAGGCGAGGAATGGGCATCGGTTCATTTTCGTGATGATCGATTATTTCACAAAGTGGGTAGAGGCAGCCTCATATGCAAGTGTAACACGGGCAGTGGTTTGTAAGTTCATAAAGAAATAGATAATTTATCGATATGGACTACCAGAGAGGATCATTTCTGATAATGCTCGTAATCTAAATAGCAAGATGTTGAAAGAGGTTTATGAACAGTTCAAGATCAAGCATCACAATTCAACGTCGTATCGTCCGAAGATGAACGGAGCAATGGAAGCAGCCAATAAGAACATTAAAAAGATTGTAGAAATGATGACTGATGTCTACAAAGATTGGCATGAAAAGTTGCCTTTCGCCTTGCATGCTTATAGAACTTCGGTTCGCACATCCACAGGGGCAACCCCGTTTTCATTGGTATATGGAATGGAGGCTGTGTTACCAATCGAAGTAGAAATCTCTTCTTTAAGAGTACTGAAAGAGGTTGATCTGGAAGAAGCAGAGTGGGTACGGGATCGTTTTGAGCAATTGAGTCTCATTGAGGAAAAGAGACTTGCAGCGTTATGCCATGGTCAGTTGTACCAGAAGCGAATGATGCGAGCACATGATAAGAAAGTCCGTCCCAGACATTTCAGGGAAGGGGAGTTAGTCTTGAAAAAGATTCTTCTGTATCAGCATGATCATCGAGGGAAGTGGACGCCGAATTGGGAAAGTCCTTATGTGGTGAAAAAATCTTTTTCAGGTGGAGCTTTGATTTTGACTGAGATGGATGGGGATGTTTTGCCAAACCCAATTAATTCGGACACTGTAAAAAAATATTTTGCTTAAAAAAAAAAGGAGGACTCAAATTGAAAACCAGAAAAGGGTGGTTTGGGTCAATGGGGGTTGTCTAAGTTGAAAACCCGAAAGGGCGGCTTAGATATAAGGAGGATCAGAGTCATTCAGAAAAATTTCATGAAGATGGGGACAATGTCTAGTTTGATGAACTCTGAAGGATTAAAGACATCGATTGGGATTGGTTTTTAGATGAGAATTTTGAATGAACTATTAAGATTGTCTAAGTATTCATTGTTTGGATACTGTTTTGTTATCCTAACACCTTTGTGATAAACCTTTTGAGATGTTCTTTTATTCATCGAGATGAATTCTATTCCTTATTTTGTTAATAAAGATCTTTCTTTCCAGCTCATTTTTGCTTTCCAGTTGTTATTCTCAATTTTTACACATTTGCATTGAATAGAGGGAATGCATCATGCATTGCATTTGCTATGAAATTAGAATAATAATTGATAAATTGGAATATAATCTTAAGAGATCCCTTCATTTATTTTTATGAGAAATCTATGGATAACTGAACAGAAAAGTCGGGAGATGAGATGAGATGTGATTTTTAAAAGTGAGAATTTTTTGAAGAGGAGAATTTTCATAATGAAATGATAAGGCCAGTTGAGCTGGCATAAGATGAGATATGGAATGGTTAGTGTTTTGAAATTTTCGAAGAAAGAAATTTGTTCATATTCAGAAGATTTTGAAAAGGGGAAAGAGATAGATTCGTGCTACCAGTTTGAAGCCAAATGCAAACAGAGATGAATGATGAGCTTGAGAACCTTTTATTTTGATTAAGATATTCAGGGAGTTGATATTGTTTATTAGAGAGCATTCATGACATCCAGTTGCACGATATGCATCGGCATTCATGGCATTCATGTACTGCATTGCATTTATGTATTTGCACTCAAGAAAGATTATTTCAGGTATTCAGTATGATTTGGATGTGAATTTGGAATGCTAATTTGTGAGGTTAGAGATTTCTTTTGGGATTCAAGGTAAGATTTTTGAAGTTTACATTTACATTTGAGAAATTGAAAATTTCTCCGTTTTCTTTTAAAGTTGAAGCCTCGGTGAAGGAGTATTGTTTTCATTTAAAGTTGAAGCCTCGGTGGAGGAGTATTGTTTTTCTTTTAAAGTTGAAGCCTCGGTGGAGGAGTTTTGTTTTTCTTTTAAAGTTGAAGCCTCAGTGGAGGAGTTTGTTTTTCTTTTAAAGTTGAAGCCTCGGTGGAGGAGTATTGTTTTCTTTTAAAGTTGAAGCCTCGGTGGAGGAGTTTTGTTTTTCTTTTAAAGTTGAAGCCTTGGTGGAGAAGTTTTGTTTTTCTTTTAAAGTTGAAGCCTCGGTGGAGGAGTTTTGTTTTTCATTTAAAGTTGAAGCCTCGGTGGAGGAGTTTGTTTTTCTTTTAAAGTTGAAGCCTCGGTGGAGGAGTATTGTTTTCTTTTAAAGTTGAAGCCTCGATGGAGGAGTTTTGTTTTTCTTTTAAAGTTGAAGCCTCGGTGGAGGAATTTTGTTTTTCTTTTAAAGTTGAAGCCTCGGTGGAGGAGTTTTGTTTTTCTTTTAAAGTTGAAGTCTCGGTGGAGGAGTTTTGCTTTTCTTTTAAAGTTTAAGCCTCGGTAGAGGAGTTTTGTTTTTCTTTTAAAGTTGATGCCTCGGAGGAGGAGTATATGTTTTATTTAAAGTTGATGCCTCGGTGGAGGAGTATGTTTTTACGGTGAGTTTATTTAAAGTTTATGCCTCTCTTAGAGGAGCTTTTCTACAATAGGATTTTCTTTAAGTACATAGGACTTAGTAGGGTGTCTACGTCTGTGCACATCCCCTGTTTCTCAGGCAATGCACAAAGAGGGGCAACTGTAGACATCGGATTTTATCCGGGTATTATTTATATTTTTTTTAAATAAAAGAAAACAAAAAAAAAAAGAAATCAAAAAATAATATATAGGATAATTTCAAAAATAAAAAGAAAAATCAGAAAAAATTCGAAATTAAAAAATGAAAAAAATAAGTTTGGGTTGAAACAAATCTCTTCTTTGGATTGAAATGGGACTCTAAAAAATGTGATCAAATTGAAATTCCCAATTCTAGTAGAACTTAAATTCTTCTCTATAAAAAAGAACCTAAGCATCACAAACAGAACACACACATCAGAGATCAGAAAATCAGAAGAAGAAAAAAATCATAGGATTTTCGAAATTAAAAAAAAAAAAGATTTTTTGTGTGTGAAAAAATTCAAAATTTCAAGAGTGAGTGCTAGGATTTTGTTTTGAAAGGATTCTTGAGAAAGAAAATCTAGGTTTTAATTAGAGGAAGCATATACTAGAAGTTAATGGCCATTCGATGGTCAACAGAGTAAATCGGAGGAGGTGAAGTTTCGAACTTCGATTTCAGATCTAGGAGATTCTAGAGGATTCGGGTGAAACTGATAAGCTCATAAAATATACATTTTATGCCTTTCTACCTTTAGCTTTTGTTATGTTTTCGATCTTTATCTTGTTTACTTATATTATGTTTTTGAATTTTAGGTACAATAAGGAGAATGAAGTCACAAGATGTCAATAACGATGGTAAAGAGCTTACAAAATCATAATCACACGATGGAAGAAGACATGGAAGTCAAAAATATCAATTTCTGGTTGAAAAGCAATCATGCAGATTTGACCTCTGGAGCTTGTTGTAAGGAAAACATGATGTTAGAGTCTTTATTTGAAGAAACTTTCTCTTGACTTTTGAAGTTGACTTGATTATCTTTCCAACGATATATTATGGGCCCAAATCGGATAACAAATGGGCATTCAAAATGGCACTAGAAGATCTCCCTAAAGAACCCTGCGGCCAGAAAAACCCTAATCGCAAATCTGGAAAAAAAAAAAGAGACAAAAACGAGATTTTTGCACCTCCAGGCTTACTTGTGCGGCAAGGACTTATTCTCAGGGTTTTAAAGCTCTATAAATACCATCTTTTGAGTCACAAACTAGACATCTTTTGAGGAGACTCAAGGGATCATCATTATTCTTCTTCTTCTCCATTCTTTTATTTTTCTTTTTAGTTTTATGTATATATTATCCATGCTTATTATGTTAGGCTAAACATCTTTGGTTAAGGATGATTTCAAAGCCCTGGACAAGTTTTATAATTAATTTTTAGATTTATCTATCATTAATTTTCTATCAAAGTTGATTGTGTTCTTCCATTAAAATTGTTCATGATGATGTTTTGATTTATTTAGGTGGCCAACTAGATAGATCTTGATAATTATCTATTGCTAGTTTAGGAGTCTTGATCCGTGTAGTTGTCTTGATTTCCTAATCATAAGTGGCAATTTCTGATTAATGATTATAGTCAAGTTTTCGCTAACTGCAAAGTGGAACATAACCTAAGTTGAACAATCCGAGCTTATGTGTTTGTTGCTTAGATCAACCTGTCTTTCTCATCATAAAGCTACTATTAAATTGAACTTAGAGAGCTTATTCTAGGTTGTTTGATAGTTAGAGAATAAATAGAGAGCTTGTTCTATTTAACGACGAACTAAAGAAAGATTGGGGTAACAGAACTTGTTGTTATCTACGGTTGTTAACTTTGATAGCTAATTGATGTTGATAGATCTGATTATTGATTCTCAATGATGTCTAGTGGTGGAGAATGAAACCTTAACCATATTTTTCTCATATTTGATTACTTCTTATTTACTTGCTTTCTTCTTTGATTATAAGTCTTTAGTTTAAATTGATTTTAAAAAGCTCCCCTTTTATTTTGTTTTCTTTAAATTTAGGTTTTAGACTAATAATTCTTAAACTAAAACCCAATCCCTGAGGACTCGACCCTTGCTAACTACTATACTTACAATTGATCTTTTTAGTGCAAGGTTAAATAAAGATATACTCTTTTGGGTTCATCAAAATTGTGGCGCCGTTGCCAGGGATTGCTTTATTTAGTTTATTAGTTTATTGGTTTATTCTTATTTTCAGTTGTAATTAATTTTATTTTTCTTGTACACACAGGTTTTTGTTTTCAAATTTCAAGCAAGAAAAGATGGCAGGTGCTACATCAAAACTTCAGAACCTTCAGAACCAACTAGACAATCTCATCTCCATAGTTCAACAAGTGGCCGTAAGTAAGATTCAACAATCAAGGCAGTGTGGAGTGTGCTTCATGATGGATCATCCAACCAATTGGTGCCCATACTACCAAAAAGATAATTTTGAACCAGCCTATGATGTGGGAGAATACCAAAGCCATCAAGGGTTCCAAGGACAACAGTATGATGCTTTCCCAAACACTTACAATGAGGGATGGTGGAATCATACTCATTATGGCTACTCAAGAGATTATCAAGAAGTAGATCCTTATGCTAATTACACTAATCAATTTGTCTTCAATCAACCATGGGATCAACAACAAGATCTTTTTAAGCCACCACCTCAAAACTCAGGTAATTCTTTAGAAGAACTTGTCAATTCTCTTGTTATTAATACTCTGCAACTTCAACAGGAAACAAGGGAAACAAAGGCAAGTATCCAGAGTTTGGAAACGCAAATGAGCCTATTGGCTAGTAGTACGGTGGAATTAGTAGCACAAAGATCTCAAGCACTCTCTTCCCAATCGATGATCGATCCAAAGGAGAGTGTTAGTGCCACACAACTTGAGGATGAATCAGAAAATCCAAGGGAACCCGAGGATGAGAAAGAACTAAAGATGGATTCAACTATTGAAGATAATGAATCTTCAATTCTGAAAGAGAGTACTTCGGCACCTGAGGTAACGTTTAAGGTTCCACTTTTTACTAATGTTTCTTCTCCACTTTTTCCTAGTAAATTTGCAAAGTTCAAGGAGGAAGAACATGAACAACACATGCCGAAAACCTTAAATAGCTTGTTTTTGGATGCCATTCAACAAATACCAAAATATGCACCATTCCTTGACAAGTTATGCACCACAAAGGATGATGGAATAATACTTGTAATGGAGAATGCATCCACTATTGTGCAAAGAAACCGCCCTACAAAATGCACAAATTCGAAAAGTTTCTTGTATGATCTTGCAAATCCTAAACAGCCAAGAAGGGGTGTTGGTTAGGTTCAAAACACTAACTCAAGTGTTAACTGGGAAGGCAGTCCAATTAAAAAAGAAATTGCCAACCTGCCATATTAAAAATTTGCTTTCTCTTTCTTTTCCTTTTCCTTTTTCTTTTATTATTTTTATTGTTTTTTTTTTATGTTTATTTGTTAATTTTTTGTTTAGTATTTTAGGATTATTTAGGTTGCATGAGTTTGTTTTGTTTTGAGTCTTAGTTGTTCCTATTCTTATGTTATTAGTTCTTTTTTCTTACACTTGATTCTTTCATTTGGGTTAATAGCATTACATTGAGGACAATGTAAGAATTACGTGTGGGGGGAAGGATTTAGGATTTCTTTTATTTTTGTCTATTTTTTTTATCAGTCTTTAATATTATTATTATTATTATTTTTAGTGTGTTTTAGTTTTTTTTTTTTTTTAATACAATGATGAGATATGAATTGCATAGGCCTAAACTGGTTATTAGTGAGAAGATTTTCATGAGAATTAAGCTTGATACTAATTTTTATGAGCCAATGTTGATATGATATGTTGATTGAGAAAGAAGCATGTTTAGACTTGATATTGACTTGTATAATCATCTTTGTGAGTTTTTGACCCTATATGATTGATGCATTATACATATCAATCTAATTTCTTTCTTGAGTGCTCTTATGATTACATGATTCTCTAGAACTTGCTTTAAACCGTTTGAGACTATATTGATATATGTGATAACATGAATATGATAGAGGCATTAGGATTATAACCAGAGCCAAACAGCCATCCATTATTAATGTTCCAAAAGAACATCCCCACTAGTGAGCCAATTTGAGCCTACATTAAATATGCTATTTTATTGGTAACCACAACTTACATCTAGCCTAAATATACTTATATCCTTACCCTTATTCTAAAAATGGATTATATATTTTGAGACATATTGCAAAAAACAAGGGATATTTTTAGTTGAAAATTTGGGTTGGAAACAAAAGATAACTGTGAGGGAAGAAAAGAAAAAAAAAGGTCAAGAGAAAAAGAAAGGGATCATTGTCAAATACATTCCCATATTGAAAAAAAAATCATCTCTTGAACTTCTAGTTAAAGTAAAGAAAAAGATGTTACAAAGTTGGTTAGAATGAAGCAAAGGCTTAACAAGAATATTTAGCCTATGTTATTATGTGCTTTATAAGAGTTTTGAGAAGTTTTATTTGTAAAATCTTATTTTGTCTCTAAATTCTATGAAGTCTTTGGAACCTTTGTAATATCTTTTATCTTTTATTCTTTAACCACATTACAACCCATTGGCCCCATTACAACCTTTATTAAAGACCTCTTGATTTATGAAGTTGCATGATCTAAATAGTGGAGAATAGGTGGACAAGCAAGCATATGGTATAACTGTTTTCATGAGATTGATTGAGTGTAAACACTTTACCACTACTTTAAAGAGTGAAAATCATGAGAGTATCCTAGTGAGAAGTTGAGATTAAGTTTGAATATGCACTATTTTGATTGAAATATGTTATGCTAATATTGGCTTAACTCAAACTATTTACATTCAAGCAAGATTTTCTGTGAATTTCTTTAAGCTATTGATTAGTTTATAAGACTTGTCCAATGATTATATCTAATTTATATTGGAAGGATTAGTTGTAATTATTATTATTATACTTTTAGTTTTTTTTATGTCTTCAATGTTGGTGGGTATCGTCCTAGTAAACCCTCACGAGACTAAACTCGTCCACTAGGGACACCTAGGGGTTTAAAGGCTTGTGTCACATGCTAAGTGCCACCGTGATTTCCTACGAAAGTGGATTAGATTAGATTTTCTTATTTTATTTTTATTTTGTTTTTCTCGCGGACTAACAAAAAGCTAAGTGTGGGGGTATTTGATAAGCTCATAAAATATACATTTTATGCCTTTCTACCTTTAGTTTTTGTTATATTTTCGATCTTTATCTTGTTTACTTATATTATGTTTTTGAATTTAGGTACAATAAGGAGAATGAAGTCAAGAGATGTCAATAATGATGGTAAAGAGCTTACAAAATCATAATCACAAGATGGAAGAAAACATGAGAGTCAAAAATATCAATTTCTGATTGAAAAGCAATCAGGCAGATTTGACCTCTGGAGCTTGTTGTAAGGAAAACATGATGTTAGAGTCTTTATTTGAAGAAACTTTCTCTTGCCTTTTGAAGTTGACTTGATTATCTTTCCAACGATATATTATGGGCCTAAATCGGATAAGAAATGGGCATTCAAAATGGCGCTAGAAGATCTCCCTAAAGAACCCTACGGTCAGAAAAACCCTAATCGCAAATCTGAAAAAAAAAAAAAAAAGAGGCAAAAACGTGATTTTCGCACCTCAAAGCTTACTTGTGCGGCAAGGACTTATTCTCGGAGTTTTAAAGCTCTATGAATACCATTTTTTGAGTCACAAACTAGACATCTTTTGAGGAGACTCAAGGGATCATCATTATTCTTCTTCTTCTCCATTCTTTTATTTTTCTTTTTAGTTTTATGTATATATTATCCATGCTTATGTTAGGCTAAACATCTTTGGTTAAGGATGATTTCAAAGCCCTAGACAATTTTTGTAATTAATTTTCAGATTTATCTATCATTAGTTTTCTATCAAAGTTGATTGTGTTCTTCCATTAAAATTGTTCATGATGATGTTTTGATTTGTTTAGGTGGCCAACTAGATAGATCTTGATAATTATCTATTGCTAGTTTAGGAGTCTTGATCCGTGTAATTGTCTTGATTTCCTAATCATAAGTGGCAATTTGTGATTAATGATTATGGTCAAGTTTTCGCTAATTGCAAAATGGAACATAACCTAAGTTGAACAATCCGAGCTTATGTGTTTGTTGCTTAGATCAACCTGTCTTTCTCATCATAAAGCTACTATTAAATTGAACTTAGAGAGCTTATTCTAGGTTGTTTGATAGTTAGAGATTAAATAGAGAGCTTGTTCTATTTAACGACGAACTAAGGAAAGATTGGGGTAACAGAACTTGTTGTTATCTACGGTTGTTAACTTTGATAGCTAATTGATGTTGATAGATCTGATTATTGATTCTCAATGATGTCTAGTGGTGGAGAATGAAACCTTAACCATATTTTTCTCATATTTGATTACTTCTTATTTACTTGCTTACTTCTTTGATTATAAGTCTTTAGTTTAAATTGATTTTAAAATCTCCCCTTTTATTTTGTTTTCTTTGAATTTAGGTTTTAGACTAATAATTCTTAAACTAAAACTCAATCCCTGAGGACTCGACCCTTGCTAACTACTATACTTACAATTGATCTTTTTAGTGCAAGACTAAATAAAGATATACTCTTTTGGGTGCATCAGAAACTAATTTGATTTTTGGATAGTGGAGATCGAAAAGAATTTTTGGTGATTTTTTGGGAATTTTTGAGTCCGGTGACCGACGATCGGCGATGGCGGTGCGGCGACGACGGTGGTTCTGGCCGAAATCTGGAATTTTCTAGGTTTTTGCTTTGGTGTTCATCATCTTGTTTTTGGTGTTCTTGGAAGAATCAGAGAAGAAGAATAAGTTTTTTTTAAGAGAGGTAAAAATGATACAAAAAAAAAAAAAACAACAAAATTATTTTTCTGTTTTGTTACAGCAGCAGCGGGTCGGGCCAGGCGGCCCGCGCGCGACCCGCGCCTGGGCCTGACCCGCATGCTGTCTCCCATTTTTTTTTTTTGTTCTTTGTGTTTTATTGTTTATGTGTTTTTTATTTTATTTTATTTATTATTTACTAATTGGTTTTTAAGTTTTTTTGCAGGCTTTTGTTTTGTATATTATTATTATTTGTTTACTATTATTATTTTTATTATTAAATATTTTATTAACCATTGTTTTCTTCATTAAAAAAAAACTATTATTTTTATTACTATTATTATTTTATATTTTATTATTTTATATTTTATTTTATATTAATAATTGTATATTTTTAATATTATTAACTATTAATTTATTTTTAAGATTAGATTAATTAGTAATTGAAGATTATTTATTTTTTAAATTAATAAATTGAGATTTTTTCAATGATGAAATTCAAAGAAATTACGAATGGTTGATTTCTGAGAAATTTTTAGGTGAGAGATTTCTCTTAAAAATTCTCCAGAATGAATGGAAGGATTTTTTTAAGAGATAATTTTCAATACAAATAAAAATAAAAAATAATTAAAATAATTAACTTTCAACATCTTTTTCACAAATTGATTTTCCATAATAAATGCTTAATTTAAATTGAAGGATAAATTCATATTTTTTCCGATGATAAAATTCAAGAAAGTTGCGAATGGATGACTTTTGAAAATTTTCTAGGTGAGAAAAATTCTCTTAAAAATTCTCTAGAATGAATGGAAGAATATTTTAATGGATAATTTTTGATATTAAAAATCAGAATTTATTTTTCAAACAAACATTAATAAAATGTGGATTATTTTTGGAAGATTAATTTAAGAGAAATGATTTGATTAAATAATTTAATTTTTTCGACGACGGAGCCTCTTCAATAGAACGAATGGTTTCTTTTGAATACTCTCGAGGTGAGGAAACATTTTTTAGTAATTTCTCCAGAATGAATGGAATGAAGATCTAAAAAATAATCTCTGAGATTTCTAACTTTAACGATTAAAAAAAAGTAGGATAGATAAGACCATTTAATTAAGACTTTTTAAGTATCACAAGACTAATTAGGTACTATCTCTTAGATAGGCGTTGTTAGGGTGCTAATCCTTCCTCACACGTAACCGTACTCCCGAACCTAGTTCTGATAAGTAGACCAGAACCTATTTTTTTTAAAGTGCCTTAGTCAAGCTTAGAATTACTTTAAATAGGATAGATTCGTATAGGTGACTAATCACACCTAGATTAGATGAAAACTGACGACTCAATTGATTTGCGTCTAGCATGCTGAATTCATATTTGACACGTTATGACATGGTTAATATGCATACAAAAAAAAATTGAAGAATTATTTGTAAGCAAATATATGAGACATTCTCTTAAAGATTTTAGATTTTGATAATTTGATAAGTGTTAAGGCTACGTTATAGGTTCAACTGCAAAGCACAAACTCTCCAATTTTTATTTTTTCCAAAGTTATCTTTTACCCCATCTTGAGGAGAAACTTATTAAAAGAACCAAAATACTTGATGTTTCTAATATCTTTTGTACAACATCTTGACTTGTGCATTCCTCTTCCATTGAATAAAGATTACATAAACAACTTGAGTGAATTATGAAAAGAAAAATTGTTACATTAGACCTCACTCAAGAAGCCAACATTGCTATACTGTAAATTTGACCATACATAACAATTAAATTTGGGATCGTCCTCTTCCTCAATTTTTATTTTTATATGTACTATTTTTATTTTTATTTTATTTTTATACAGTGTTAACCTAACCTGACCTAACCTAACCCACCCTAGTAGTACCCAACCCTTACCTAACCATTTACATCTTGCTGAGTTGTTCTTCTCCTTTGATAGAGGGGAGTTGTTCAAATTTTATTTATATAAATGTATATTAATATATATATATATATATATATATATGTAATATATAGTCCAAGCCTTAATGTGGTTAGCTGAAAATTTAGGCATACGCCGCATAGTATGGCGCACCAATAACAATAGTAAGTGTTGCATCCTAAGCTATATAGCTCCTTTGCTTGGGACCATCTTAGTTCAAGGTCCTACATATAATATTTGACAATTCACTATGACATATACTAAATAAATATTTATATATCCATATATATATTTCATCTAAAAGAAATCCATATATATATATATATATAGAGGAGGGATCCACTTACATTAGTATAAAATTAAATTAGTTTTATAAGTTTTCATAACTTTTTATATGATTAATATTTTAACAAACCGACCATTAAATTTAAAAATATAATTTTACTCGTCGTGCACATAAAATTTCAAATCGATCCGATATTTCTATAATATCAACCGAGATTACTGTCTTTTTTAATATATGTTTAACAGTTGGAAGTTTTTTTACATCGAACAAATAATTAAATATTTTTAATTTATTCAAAACTCGACATGCATGATCTACGTGAATAGAACATAAAATACAAGATCGGATTAAACAAATATAAATCGTATAAAAAATTATGAAAATGTGTAAAACGAATTTAATTTTACATTAATATAAGTGAATCCCTCTTTATATATATATAAATATATATAAATAACCCCTACCAATTTTTTTGTTGATTATGATCAAAACCGAATTAAATTAAACGTGAAATATAATCCAATGGGTCTATATATATACAATAAAAAAAATCTTAATTCTTCAAAATTTGCTTCTATGAATGATAGGAATTAAGAAATATGCCATCTCACTCATTTTAATTAAGAATTTTAAATGTTATCCCTTCTCATAAAATGTTTTCTCGAAAATTTGGCCAAAAAAAAGTACTTACACATGGAACTACTACTAAGAACACTATACAAAAGGTAGGTGCATAAATGGTATTGAATCCATGTGTAACTCCTCAAGACTTTAGCAAAATAATAATAAATAAATAAAAAAAAAAATCATCAAAGCAAGCGCAAAATAGATCTATTCATGGTTCGGGTTACGGTCCGATTTTTTTTTTCTTCAAGTTCAGTCTGGTCCATAAGACTGTTTTACTGTTCATAAATAATAAAACATTAAAAAAATAATTTTTATATTAATATATATTTTTATAATTAAATTTAAATAAAAATAATTTTTTATTAAATGAACAATAATTCGGGCCAAACCGATCCGAATTGAAAAAAATTCTATTCAGACCCAGTCCAATTCAAGTCGGATCCGTCGGGTCAGGCTGATAGTCCGACTTTGGACAAATCTAACACAAAAATGTAAACTACAAACTAAAAAAATGGTATAAGTCTTAACCATCATAATAACAAGTTTTCTTTCTTTAACCATTTCTATCATTCCTACTAAGCAAAAACGAAATGTTTCATTGGCAACATATATATATACACACTAATGTATTGTATAGTTTTGAAATAATAAAAAAAAAAAGTAAAAAAAAAAAAAAATTCCACCCAATTATTTTTTTCCTAAAAAAAAAATTAAGTGTAAGAACCTTATGGAAACAATAAAAAAAAGTGTAGCCTTGTAATAAGCAAAAACTTATTATTTTCAATTTCTTATGGATTGTTATCCTAAATATAATTTACAATCGGATTAGAGAGTTATTATCTTTTTATTATATCATATTTTAAAATTTTAATAAATTAGTATAAAAATTCAGTAGACAGGTGATTATATTCTAATCTCATTAGTAAAATTAAAACTCTTTGTACGAAGTATAGAATGATAATTAATTTGTATTAGTTAAGTTTGAATCAAAAAGAGTATCTAATTTGTTATTTTTCAACAAAAAAAAAAAGTGTATCTAATCTAATTTACTAGTACTCCTTTCTCTTTAGAAAAGTAGACATATAAAATGGTAGGCAATTGGGTTTTTACTAACATATACTTCAAATTAATTAAAGAAAGAAAATATTAGTAATTAGAAGTTATGTAATAGAATATCGGATATGGGTAGGTGTTAACATGTATATATTCAAATTATACTTTCATATCTATATCCGAATATATGTCGGACACAGATGTCGAACACGAAATTTAAAAAAAAAAAAAAAAAAAAAAACAGAATAACATAAATTAAAATTAAAAGGGAAATGAAAGTCCAATAATCAATTTCCAAAATAAATAAATATAAATATATATATATATATATATATATATATATATATATATATATATATATATATATATATATATATAGCTTGGAGCATAAAGCGAGGACAAAGGGAAAAGCTAGCAGAGAAAAGGCCGCTTGAAGACGGCCACAATAAGACTAATTTGCCGGCTCTCTCTCTCTCTCTTCTCTATTTTGCCATAAAAAACACTTTAAACAAAAACCAAAACCAAAATCAAACCCCCTTTTCTGTTTTCATTACCTTTTAAACCTTCTCTCTTTCTCTCTTTGTTTTCCCCCACTGTGTTATCGTTTTAGACTGAGAGTGTGTGCCTGTCGTCTACTTCTCTTCAGCTCAGCTACTTTTAATTTTCATGGCGAAAGTCTCACAGCAAACCCACAACAAGAACACTTCTGATCATCAAAATACTACTGCAACTAAAATTGCAAAATCCGAAACCAAAGTGAAACGGACTCGTAAAAATGTTCCCCGAGACTCTCCTCCCCAACGTAGCTCGATTTATCGTGGTGTTACAAGGTTAATTAGCAAATTATAAAGTGATATTTACCAAGCATTTGAACTGATGAATATCGACGATGAAAAAAACTGAAATTACAAAATCACGATCCGGCTATTTAAATGCATGATATTTACGATCATGTTTCATTGTTTTAATTTTATTTTATTTTTTTTATGAATCTTTTTTTCTTCATGTTTTAATTTCTTTCATTTTCTCTTTTATTGAAATTCCGTTGCCTTAATTTATTGGTTTAATTAGGCACCGATGGACAGGGCGATTTGAAGCTCATCTGTGGGATAAAAATTGCTGGAATCAGACACAGAAAAAAAAAGGGAGACAAGGTAATGATCTTTCTCCCTTAGCCATGTTTTTTCTTTTCATTCTTTTTACACATTAAATTATTGACTAGCAATTTTAATTTAATTCGGGGTAAAATTTCATGGATGATTTTGCTGATATTGACGGTACCGGCGACGACTGAAATCGAACTGAAATTAATGCAGTATATCTAGGTGAGTTCATCACCTGCTGATGATTTTTCCTCCTCTTTAATAGCCTTTGTCATCAGGAATTTAAATTGCGGTTGCGGACTCATTTTAGGTCACATCGCGTTTATTTATTGCGGTTGCAGATGTAATGAATGCTACTGCATTCAATTACGATAAATATCGACCGTGAATATCGACGACAGAAGAAACTGAAATCATAAAATAACGACCATAACATCATGTTGCGGCCGCTATTTAAATCCCTGTTTGTCATAGTTGTTTTTCCTTTGAGAATTAATGCATAAATATACAGTCATGGAATCCATTGTTGAAGGATTTAATAGTTGAGTTTTGTGTTGGATTATGGTTAGGTGCTTATGACGATGAAGAAGCGGCAGCACATGCATATGACTTGGCTGCATTGAAGTACTGGGGGGGACAGGATACTATCCTTAATTTTCCAGTAAGTTTGATTCCATCTTCGGATTTAAATTGCTATCGTGGATGCGTTTTCGATCGCGTCGCATTTATCGCGGTTGCAGACGTAACATATATTATTGCACTCAATTGCGGTGAATATCATCGACGAATAGAGTTGAAACCACAAAATAGCAACCGTCAAGGATTTAAATAGCTGCCGCAATGCGACGTTACGACCGTTATTTTACGGTTTCAACATTTTTCGCTTTCGATATTTACTGCAATTGACCGCAATAACATTAATTACGTCTGCAATCGTGATAAACGTGACATGATCAAAAATGCATTAGCGACTGCAATTTAAATCCCTGACGACCGTAACATCGCGTTACAAACTTACAGCTGTTATTTAAATTCCTGATTCCATCCAATAGTCCACTTTCTTTCTTTTTTTTTATCTTTTTATGGAATTCTTTCGATTGGGTTTTCTTTATTTGGTCAATTTCTGAGATTTATTATTTTGGATTGTAGTTATCAAGTTATCAAAATGAGCTCATGGAAATGGAGGATCACTCAAAAGAAGAATATATTGGATCTTTGAGGAGGTAATTCTCATACACAAAAAACCCTTTTTTTTTTTTTCATTACAAGGAATTAGTTAGAAGTAAATTTGAGTTTGGTACATATGAAGAAGTCCAAAGGAGGCATTCGAAAATCTTGGATCTTATTTGATCTTGAAGGAAGAGTAAAAATACAATTAAACCAAATCCTAATATATATAGTTTTTACTTGAAACTATAATTATATACAATAATTTGACTTTTTAATTCATTTATCTTTTGGTTTAATCTACAGGAAAAGCAGTGGATTTTCTCGGGGAGTCTCAAAGTATAGAGGCGTAGCTAGGTGAGAAATTTTACAATTTCTTTTTTTCTTGGCATTACAATTTGAGTCCACTCATAGAATGAAACATAGGAGCTTTTTGAATTGTTTTTTTTAGTTGTTTCTAACTCTCCCAACATTTTCCTTTTTTATTTTTTAATTTGATTGGTTGATATAAATTCATTTTCTTTTAATAAAAATTATCTCATATACCGTCAATAGAATTTTTAGATTTCACAAGCAAAATTAGTATAATGATATATTTAAAAGAAAAAAAAAACTAATTTAAAAAAATAAGATATGTGACAGTTTCTTAATCTCACTGGTAAAATTAAAATACTTCACTAACAATATATTAAAGCCGAACTATTGATTTAAACTTGCTTTTTAGTATTTGAAAACTAAACGTATCCTCATAATTCATAAATTTATATTACAGTATACTACATTTTTAGACTTTTGCTCTAAATATTGAACTTTTCGTATTAATTTAATTTTTCAATTAATTTTCTATCCACACATATATTTCAAGTATAAATGATATGAAAATTGAAATTTTTTTCAATTTTTTTTGTAGGCACCACCACAATGGAAAATGGGAAGCTCGAATTGGCAGAGTATTTGGCAACAAATATCTGTACCTTGGAACATATGGTAAATTAATTTACTCACTTTCTTCTAATTAAAACTCTCATTTTCCCTGCCTATATATATATATATATATATATATATATATATTGTTTGCTAGTATTAATTAGCCAATTTAAATAATTATATATTGAAAAATTTTTGTTATGCTATATATAGAAAAATAATGTAAGTTTTTGTATTGCTTAATTAGCTCTAACTTGTTAATTTAGTCTTACAGTAATTCCTCTTAGCTTAAAGAGATGACAATCATTTTCTACTAACTTTAATTAATTAGTTGTAAACTAAGTAACTAATTATGTATAAGTTATAAACTCAGACGTATACAAGTATTTAATTTCCACTATTCTATTAGTCGAAAACTAATTAATTGTATTTTTTCTCTTTTATAAACTAAAAATAAAGTTTCACTTATTGGTTTAATTTTTTTTACTTCTCAATGTGTAATTATGAATCTATTTTTTTCAGTATTACCATAATTTATAGGTCAAACACGATAACTAACCTTATAACTTAATGGTATCCTATATTTAAAAATAAAAATTCTAAATTTTACTTCAATGGCAGTGCTAGATAAATAAAAGATCTATACAAATTGAGGCTTAACTCAAATGATTAATCCATTTCCCTTAAAAAAATAAATTCCCGTAATGTTAGGCCTCTCTTAGTACCAAAAAAGATAAAGGACCCACAAAGAATTATAGCTATAGTACTTAGTCTTGCCTGTCAAAAAAAAATGTAGTACTTAGAACTTTATGTCAAAATTCTTTAGCAACTTCATTTCACATAGCATATGGAAAGTTAGGATTGCACCAATTGTCAAATTCATTAAATTAATTAATGGGAGGCTGCCTTCAATTTCAAACCATAAATATTTTTCAAATTAAAGTAGTATCTATTTTTTTTATAAAGGAGTCGCAATTTAGGAAGAAGAAAGGGTTGTAAATATTGGGATTCGAACCCTAAACCTGTTGGATGTCACTTCTTAAAGTAATACCTATTATGTATAAATTTTAACGTGTTAATAATTTATATTATATAAATTTTGACATAGTTCGTGTATTTATTGTGTCCGTGTTTTTTTTTTTGCGTCGTGTTTTAGTTATTTTCATATCATATTCGTATTATGTAATAGTGTCGTGTTCAATATTGACAGATCTATATTTTGGTATATATATATATATAATTAAAATATGTATTATTGGTACGTAATTAGATATGGGCTAAACAAGTGAAGATAAAGGGAAAACGATGAGAGTGAAATGTTGGTTGCAATATAGTTCACCAAACCTCAACTGCCTACTCAGCTATTTAAGAATTGAAAAGATCATTGGAGTAAAATCTCCAACCCTCCACCGAAATCTGCATGCAAATCTAGTTCTCTACTTTATTATATATATATATATATATTTCTTCCCTTTAATATTTAAGCTACCACTATACTATTCTTTTTGGGTGGGCTCAGTATTTATTGTTTTATCTTTTAGCGACGCAAGAAGAAGCAGCGACGGCCTATGACATGGCTGCCATAGAGTACCGAGGATTAAATGCTGTTACAAACTTTGACCTTAGCCGTTACATTAAATGGCTACGTCCAAATCAACAAAACCCTCAACAAAACCTTAATGGTGACACCAATTCAACCCCATGCCTTAAGGATGACCCTGGATTAGGGTTTTCCGTCCAACCTCAAAGTTGTAGTACTAGTGATGCCTCGATTACTCAGCCACGATTTGGCGGCAATGGTGATGGTGGTGGTGGTGGTGGCTCAGCTTCGTCGGCACTAGGGCTTTTGTTGCAATCATCAAAATTTAAGGAAATGCTAGAAAGGACATCGGCTGTTGATTGTCCATCAACACCATCGGAGCTCGATCTGCCTCGTCGGAGCTTTCCGGATGATATTCAAACCTACTTCGGTTGTCAAGACTTTAGCAGCTACACCGAGGGTGATGATATTATTTTTGGCGACATAAATTCATTCGCGACACCTATGTTTCATTGTGAACTTGATGGTTAAGGATTTAGTGACATAAACTTTTTGGAAAAAAAAAAAAAGAGTCTATCCTTATGATATGAACACTTATTTTTGTGAATATATCGAAGGCAAGGAAAGTGAGGGAAATGACAAGACCAACAAGAGTAAGATTGGGGCAATTAGATTTTTTTTTTTTTAATTTTAATTATTATTAATGCTTCTCTTCTTTCCTTTAAATTTGGAAGAAGAGTTTGGTTGTTTGTATTAGTTCATTTAAATGTAGATAAAGATGGAGATAGACATTCATAAAGATGGAGATAGACATTCATTTATCAGATGTTCTTAATAATTAAAAAAATTGGTATGTTAGAGCTTCATTATGACATTCTCTCTTTTTTTTATCCCATGTAAAATCTTCATTTTCTTCTATACGTGTTTTTATTAGATCTAATAATTCGTGTATGTATTTTATATCTCATATTTTTCTCATATCAGTTCTGTAAATATAAATACAATACAAATGATTAAATATATCAAAATCTTAAATACGAATACGATACGTGTATTAAATGTATCGTATTAATCATGTTTAAACAGTCGTATCGTGCTTATTTCATATATTGTTTTTGTGTTTATTAAACATATCGTATTCGTATCATATTCAAATTTGTCAAATTTAATCTTTTATCTTGGGTGTTGAATTTTATTGATTGGGATTGGGATCTATCTAATTTTCTCTAACACCAAAACTTTAAAAATAAAGAAAATGGTAATGAAATTCTTTTAATTTAATATATATTTTAGATACAACTTTTTTTTTTTTTGATATGACGAGGCAGAGTTTCAAATTTAATTTTATAAGCAAAAAAGCATGCATCTAACATCGAACTAGACCTGCTCATGGTTTGGGCTATTCACCCGGCCTGACAAATTTCGCTCAAATTAGACCAAGTTTAGGTAAGTATTTTGATAATTTGGGCCGGCCCAACCCAGTCCAAAATGTTATTATTAAATAAAAAAAATATTTTTTATTTAAATTTAATTATAAAAAAATATATAAATATTAATATAAAAATAAAAATAATATTTTTAAATAGTGAAATGGATTTTTGAATTAGTTTAAACCGGACTCAAAACGAACTTATAAAACTAATTTCTTTTGAATAGAAAAAGAGTAAAAATCAGCAGGAGTTTGTGGTGGTCAATGGGGATGCTCAACCAGAACCTGCACAGAAAGGTGAATGGTGAGGTACTGATTGGCGACTGGACTGACCAATTCCCTCAGAAGTTTCTGATATTGAAAGGAACTTGGCAGACGTATGATTACGATGAGTAAGATTAGAAATGAATGCACTTGGAGATTCATATAATACAAAGAAACAAATTTACCGGCCTGTTAATGTGATTGATAGTGGCTTCTCATCAACTAGCTAGCTACTACCAAAGCTTTCGTTGTGAAAAGCTTTAAGTACGTAATATGATGAGGCTGAGTCGCTGAGAGGGTTTTTTATTTTTGTTGGTAAAATGGTTAGAATTATTCTCAACTTTTGTTTGGGTATAATTTTGAACGATTTTAAAAATACAATTTTTACGTCTATTTAATACATTTAAAATTATATTTTCGAATCTCCCAAGGGAACAAACTCAAGTTGGCAAAGAAAAAGACATACATAAAGTATTCAACCTTAGTGATAGAATTATCTCATTCAATTCTCCTTGTAAAACAAATAGCCAAAATCCTTCACTATTACCAACATTTGGTTGGTTTGAGTAGTAAAGTGGTTACAACCCTCAAGATGAGAATCAAAGTTCGAATCTTGAGAGTTACCAATGTTGAGAGGGATTTACCATTACACTCCCTGCCCGACAGAGATTAGTTTTCTATCAACCATAAAATGGGAATGCAATAAACACCCTGAATTTAGACACACACACAAAAAAAAAAAAAACCTTCACTATCCATACATAAATCCAAAAGATTAGATTGAGCACTTGCATCAACATTTAATTTCACAAATTCATTTAGAGAGCATTGCCACGTAATATAGAGTACACTACAAGAGGACGAACTTTTATCGACAGAATAATCCATCAGTAAACATCTGTTTTTCGTCGGTGATGCGTTTTACAGAAGGAATATTCCGTCGGTGATATTTAAGTCGGTGATACTAATGCAGTCGGTAAAAAAAATTCGTCGGTAAAGAAACTTTACCGACAAAATTTTACCGAAGGAATATTCCATCGGTATTGTTTGATTTTACCAACGGAATAGTTCTGTCGGTTTTAATTTACCGACGGATAAATTTGGTCGGTAATATTGAATTACCGACGAAATGTTCCGTCGGTAAATGTGCATTACCGACGGATTATTCCGTCGGTAAATAATTTTTTGGAACAAAAAAATAAAAATTTAAATTACTAAAAGAATTTAAAAATGAAATGAAAAAATTATATTATCAAAGGTTAAAAAATAAAATGAAATCCGTAAAAATATAAATAAAAAAATATTCAAATGTATCTCTCGAATATAATAATAAAAAACTCATCACAGGTACTGCTGTCATCGGCTTCACTGTCTACCTAGGCATTGCTTCCGACATCACCTCCGACAGCACTCAATCCTCCGACAACACCAATGCTCCAACTCCGGCATCACCTCCGGCAACACCGACTCCAGCACTAGCAACACTCAATCCTAGTCCAGCAGCATCGACTCCGGCAGCACTCGATCCAACACCTATGTCTAAGGCAGCACTGAGTCCGGCAACCTGAGTTTCGATCCCGCCTAATGCAGCTGCTATCTGTGACTGCAGTAAAGGTGTGATTATCGTATTCCAGCTCGTCACGATATTCTCAAGTCTGACGATTGAGGTCTGGATTTGCGAGACATCGGACCTCAATGCATGATAGTCCTCAGACGGTGCTGCTGTCGACTGCTGTGTAGTACTAGGACCACATGGAGCGTAACTGGCTGCATCTGAACTTTGGTGACTGCCGGGTGGATCGAAAATTTGCCTTCTCCTCGGTCTCGTTCCAAACCCATAAACATGCGTCAGCGTAGTCTCAATGCCCCCGATAGCATTAGACCAGAACTGAGGGTCGAAATCAGGATATGAAGACGTATCGTCCCCATATTTTTACTGCAACGAAGCAGTATAATTTTCCTACAATCACAAATATTTAAATATATAAACAATTAATATGTGACATTGTAATGAACACGTACATAAACACAAAGATCTGGTATAATCAATTAATGTAATATATAAAATATTGATAAAGTTAAATACTTACAGTTACAACTTTAGACTTGTTGTCTACGTAATCACTCTGATCCTTTGCACGTTTATGGTTTTGTTAAACAGCTCCAGGAAAGTCAAGTTGCGCTGCAACTCTTGTGACTACAAATTAAAAGAAGAGAGAAAATTATGTTAAACCAATAATAATTTTGAGTTAAGTCGATAAAACTTTGAAACAATAAATTGCAAAACAAAAATTAATCTTACCATCCTTTCACTGTTAACTAGAAAAGGAACTGATCCACCAGTGTGCTTTGTAATGCTGCCATCTTTCTCCGTGTTCCTATTACTCGAAGCCTTTTGGGACCTATTTTTCCAAGCGTTGGTACTCCAGACGCTATCAATTAGTTGATCCAAAATATCGACTGCTATCCAATCACACATGTAACCCTTGCAGTTTCTATTCGATTCGTTTGAAAGAAGGACATGGTATTGTCCCTCTCAAAATTCATCATGTCCTTGAATCGATCCTTGCACGTGGCCTCCCATAATTTCGTAACCAATGGTGTCCGCTCGGGAGGCCACTGGCATTTTCTCTACAATAAGACATTATGAATTAATATATAGTATTAAACATAATTAAATTATAATTTGACTTTTAACCAAATCATACCTGAATTATAGTCCACATAGACAGTTTCACTTCAACAAGTATCTTAGACCAAGTAGGCCATGATCTGTTATAGTGTTGTCTGATAATGGAGGCAATGGTCGATTTTACACAACTCTAAGTGAAAGTCCTAAATGTTAGTGGATAATAATTTATTTTATTCAAATAATTAAATTATCGAAATATTATTAATTTACGTGTTTTGAATAATTAACAGTCGAAACCTATCATCCAGATTACTCGGTGTTGGTAATCCTTTCGTCCGACCTCTACCTCGTTTCCTCTGCTCAGTGGCAATACCGGTAGATGGTGTAGGATGTGATGCAGGTACCTCTGTCTGCTGCCCTGTGCCATCATTCCCGAAATACGTCGGTGCTGGCTCATTAAGTAAATACTGTGAAATTTCATCCAGCGGTGACGTAGACGCCTGTAATGCGAGAGCTGCCTGAGTCGCCGGAGTAAGTGTCGACCGTGGCAGTGGAGCGGGAGTCGATGTGGATGGTGCCACTATAGAGGGAGTCAATCTGGACGGATCCACTATAGACGGAGGCAGTGCAAAGGGATGCAGGGGCGATGGAGGTACTGCAGATGGAGTATGTGGCGATGGAGCTGAATAAGGCAGCAACTGTCTCGGTGGAGGCCGTAAGGAGGGAGAATACGCAGGTGGCAACTCTGGTGTACCATGCCCCGAGGACGATCCTCCAGATGGTCGAAATGCATCCCACATAGAACTCTGTTTCTTCTTTCTAGTAGTTTTACGCCCTGTTAAATTTATCTGTAAAATAAAAAATATTAAATTTATTAATAAATTAATATTAAATAAACAAAATAACACAATAAAAAAACAATCACAATGAACAATAACGATAACGATAAATAATCACAATAACACATTATATAATTTAATGTAATATCTAATATTTTTTATGCTAAGGTTCACTTTGAATTGTATAGCACCTAATGCAGTTAAGCAATTGTCATTTTTTTTCCTTCATTTTTACTCTTTTTCTATTAATTTATTATTTACTTAAATTTTTTTTATTATTCATTTTTGTTAACTCTCTCATTTTTTATTTTTTAGTTTACTTTTTAATTTTTTTAATTGAAAAGTTATCTAATGTTTTTTATTTAATCAATATAATAAATAAAATTTATATAATTATTTATTGATGTATTTTTAATTTTTTATAAAATGTTTACTTTGAAAAAGTTTACCAATTACTTATTGAATTGATGTCACAAATTTACCAATTTTGTATAAATGACTTGTTAAATTGATGTCACAAATCAATTAAACATCAATTTATATAATTATCAACACATCTAAAATTATCAACACAATTATCAACACATCTAAAATTATCAACACATCTGAAATTGATGTCACATCTAAAATTATCAACACAATTATCAACAATCTAAAATTATCAACACATCTAAAATTGATGTCACATTGTAATCAACACATCTAAAATTATCTAAAATTATCAACACAACTACACAATTTATATAATTATATAACAATTATTTTATTAATTAAAATATTTAAATAAATATAAAAAAATTTTGTAGACTTTAATCAAACCTGAATTCTATTGGTCGGACAGCTGGGCGCGCGGATGGTCGGACGGCGAGGGACGGGGGATGGGGGACGGTCGGACGACGGAGGAAAGAGAGAATCAGAGAAAGAAAGAAAATGAGGAAGAAGAAGTCTCAGGGTCTATTTATGCCCGAGACTATCACCGACGAAAATTCAGTCGGTAAAATTTTGGGCTGGAATTCAAATTACATCTGTCGGTGAGAATGTATTACCGATGGAAATTCCGTCGGTAAATTCCTCATCCGTCGGTGAATTATCACCGACTAAAAATCTTTCACCGACGGAATCTAACTATTACCGACGGATATTCCGTCAGTAAAACTTTTTGAACGTTCAGATTTGAAATTTGCATTTATTGCGCATAAGATTTCATGAAACAGTATTACCGGCGGAATATTCCGTCGGTAATATTCAAATTTCGTTGGTAGAAAATTATCGACTGAAAATATATCACCGACGGAAGAGTCATATTACCGACGAATATTCCTTCGATAATAATTTTTGACTATTCAATTTTATTATTATTTTTTTAATTAATTTGCTAACAAATAAAAATTTATTGCCAAATATAAAAAATCGTGCTCTTTTATTACCGACGAAATTTCCGTCGGTAATTATGGTAATTTCGTCAGTGATATTTCGGCGGGAATCTAGACCATTCGCGCCAATGTTTTACCTACGAAAATCACCGAACAGAATTATTCCATCGCTAATACTCCGTCGGTAATTTATTACTTCCGTCGGTAATTATCAAATAATCTGTCGGTAATACGGAAAAATATCACCCACGAAATTCTGTCGGTAATGTTTTACTTTCCGTCGCTGAAAATTTGATTTACCGACTGAATATTTCCGTCGGTAATTATTCCGTCGCTAATTTAACGTCCTTTTGTAGTGGTAGTTGTCGAGAAAGAGCTCCTTACTAATAGCTTCTTCTTCTTTTTTAAAAAGAAAGTCGTAGTCTAAGGAAAAAAGAAGAGGTTGCAGATGTTGGGATTCGAACCTTAGATATGTTGGATGCTACCTCTTAAGGGTGACTGCATGAACCAACTTAATAGCTTTATCTATCAAATAATCCCTCACATTGGTAATAATAACATTACCTGCATCTAGAGGTGGCAAAAAGCTTACCTGATTCGAAATATTCGTCTAACCTATCTGAACTAAACTTCAACCGATTTGATTTGATAAAAAAGTCAACAATTTGAACTCGTGCAATCGCAATTCAAATTAACTCAAATTCAACTTTATCGGAACTCGAGTAGACTTAAACTCAAAATTAATCCAAACTCAAATTAATCCAAATACGAAATGATCTAAATCAGAATAATCCAAAATACTTATTTAAAATTATCCAAAATTAAATTGAGCCTAATTTTTGAAGTTGATAAGTAATTAAAAATTACTTAATTATTTTATGTCAAATAATAATTTTATTAATAAATAATTAAAGATTAATAAAAATGATAGTAATATGTCAAATACATTCTTTTTAAAAAATTGATACTAATATATTTACACAAATTAGAACTAAACAAAATAATATTATTTATTTATTTATTTTTAGGACACTTTTTATGATTAGTTAATATACTATTTATAGTAATAATATTGTATTAAATGCAGTAGTTGATAATTTTATTCATCATTTTTAATATATTGGGTAAAGATATTACTCTATATAGTAAGTAATCTTAAAAAGTACCCTTAGGACACTCGTTTGCAAAATACTTATATATATGATAATTTTTATATCAAAATATTAATTATTTCTTAAAAAATAATAATACATTTACTCATATAAAAAATAACTAATATTTGTTTTCTTCAATTATGTAATTATCTATTTTAGTTAACTCATATTAATTACAAAGATATTTGTTTTTGTTTATTTAATAATAATTTGTTTGATTATAGAATAAATTATTTATTTATGTATCCATTCACTTTTTTGTTATTTATTTATCAATTAATTTATTATATATTTATAAAATTTATTTATTATATTATATAAACAATTTTTTTTTTGAATTTTTTAAATAAAAAACAAAATAAAAAAAGAAAAGAATGAAAAAGGAAAGGCTAAGTGGCTTGAGATAAAAATATGTTAAGTAGTTACTTATTTATTTTTTCACTTCCTTGTCCAGGCCCGGCCTTAGGCGGCCAAGCCGGCCCGCGGACCGAATCACTGTTCATTTATTAATAAAATTTTTATTTATTTTTTTTTATAATTAAATTTTTTAAAATTATTATTATTTTAATAGGTGAACAGTGATACGGGCCGGCCCGGATCACTAATATTCCTGTCCAGGCCTGATCCAGTACAGGCTGTCCGGCTAGGGAACCTTCAACTGGTCAATATCGGGACTGCGATGAAATCCAAATTAATTCTAATCACTAATTAAGGGTACAACACGACGGAGACTATTTTCATGGCTCATTTATTAATTATAAAAATTATATTAAAAAGTAATGAACGGGAAGTCGGATTCTCTTGACCAAAAGTAGCCTACCTTAGCATTTGGAATTTGCAAACGTAATTGTCATTGGCATATATGGTACATGTCATGTGGAGGACATGGTGAATAGAATGTGTTAATTAATTCACTTTGGAAGACGAAGACCGATCTCAAATAATCCATAACCTTAAACACATTGTTTGGTTAGAAGTTGAGAGTGATGATTAAGAAATGGTAACTGCCGACTGCTCAGGAGACCAAGGGATAAAACTTGACAATTCTCGTGTTCATGTATTTTGTTGTGTCATAATCGTGTTTAAGGCATTTTATATTTATATAAATTTTGATACGTTGATAATTCATATTATATAAATTTTGAAACATTCGTGTATTCGTGTCGTGTTCGTGCTTTTTTCGTATCATGTCATATTTTTAACTATGTTTTCGTGTCGTATTTATATCGTGTAGTCGTGTGGTGTTTAATATTGTCACCTCTTTCAAGGCTTTCCTTCCTGCTTAAAACTTTCCATGCTTTTAAATGCTATCAAATCCAACAAACACGAGCGGCACGGGCCACCGTCATGCATGGACTTGAATTAAATCTTATCTTATGCATCTATATAATAGAATAGGGGAATGTGTCACACACATGTGTGGAAATTACAATCAAGGTCAATACTCAAAGGTGGTTAGAGGTTGGTTGGGACTTGCATTTTTATATTCATTCGAAGGATCAATTCATATTGGTGTAAAATTAATTAATTTTATATGTTGTTAATAATTTTTTTTTACAATTGATATTTTAATAAATTGATTGTTGAATTTAACAATATAATCGCACTCGTTGTGTACATAAAATTTCGAATCGATCTGATATCTATATCATGTAAATCGAGAATACCGTCTTTTATTATATATTTAACGGTTAAATTTTTTTTTTTTTTATGTCAAACAAATTGTTAAACATTTTTAATTTATTCAAAATTTGATATGCACGATCTACATAAATAAAGCATGAAATAGAACGATCAGATTAAACAAATATAAATCGTATAAAAATTACGAAAACATGTAAAATTAAATTAATTTTACACTAGCGTAAGTGAATTCATCCTCATTGCATATTTAGTTGTTTCAAATTAATGTTTTGTTTGAAAAATCATATAAAATACTTGTTTTTTATGTTAAGGGTAACTTTGAAAAAAATTTATAATAAATAAAAATAAAATTCTACCTCAAAATTTCTTAAATTCGGCGTAAAATTAAAATTAAATTACATTATATGTTAGACCTGGTAATATAAGATATGACATGATTATATGACACGAAAAAATAATTAAAATACGATACGACACGAATACGCGAATGTTTTAAAATCTATATAAAATAAATTATTAATACGTCAAAATTTATATAAATATAAAATATTTTAAATACGATTATGACTTGAGAAAATATACGAACACGAAATGGATATAAAAATTACCAGATCTAATGGGATGGAGAAAGTAACATTTTCTTGGCCCTTATCATGTTAGTTAAGAAACAGCTAGAGAATTAACTATTGCCGACATTGGGAAAAAGCTTTGGACTTGAAAAAAAAAAGATACATTAGTCTTCTTCGGTGTTACGAAGTCGTGTATTTTGCCTTGTGCTTTTCAAAGTATTCAGTTATTGCTTATGTAAATTTTGTGGCCTGCCTTGGCTTGTTTTCTCGGTGCCACTTTTCTTATGGTTCTTGGCTGTTGGGCTGTATTGGGTTGTGGGTGGCTCTTTTGGGGGTCTTACTTGTTGAGATCTTTTCTATCTTTTGAAGGCTGTTAGCCTGTTAAGGTATTTTTCTTATGGGTTTCTCTTCTCACTTACCCCTTACTCATAAGAGTTTTATACCTTCAATTTATATCGCCTTCTCAAAACATAAAAGTCATATTTGGTTCGCGGAAAAATAAGAGAAATAGTTATGTCATGGGCTGGTTCATGCCTAGATCTGTTCAAGAGTCAGGTTATTCGTCTAAATTCGGAGGTCCGTACAATATTTGGGAAGACTTGGACAAAAATATTAGGCCCGAAAAATGAGTTTGGACAAAAAAAAATGAGGCCCTTTAAAAAAAAGGGTCGGGTCTTGACTCCAACATTCAAAGTTCGAACCCGGTCCAATCCGGCCTGTTTTTTAATTAAATATTAAATATATATTATGTAATTTATATCATATAAAAATTAAATATATATAATATTATAGTATAAACATTAAAAAATATGTTAAGTAATTCATGTTTAAAACTTACTAAAAGAAAAAAATAAAAAATTACTAAAGATTGAATAAAAAATAATATATATATTTTTTTAAAAAAATTAAAAAAAAAAAAATGGGCGGGCCTAAACGGGTTTAGGCTATTTATTTATTAAATATAGGCAGACTTGGACAAAATTTGAAGCTCATATTTCAGGTCGGACCGAGACGAGTTTGGACAAACATATATGATGTTGATACCATACATAGGTCCGATCCGAATCCAACCCGATCTGGCTTATGAACACCTCTATTCATGCCATGGAATATAATAAAATTAAAATAATATTAAGATTACCAAATTATCTCTTCATCATCACATTTAGCTCTCCGTCTTGAATGACGACAAGGGTTTTCCTTATCTTTGTTAACAATATTTCACTTAGAGTTCAATGGTGATGGTTATAGCACATATGCGAGCATCATGGAAAGGTGGTGAATGTCTTCATTCTCTAGAAACGGAGTGCTAAAGGAAGAATGTTTGGTTTTGTAAGTTTTGCACATTTTGGAAGTGCAAAACGAGAACCCATAATAGAGGTGTCTATGAGTCGGGCTGGACTCATGTATGGTATCAACACTATATTTGCTTGCTCAAGTCCGGTCCGGTCCGAAATATAAGTTTCAAATTTTGTTTAAACCCGTTCATATTTATAAATGGATAGCTCAAACCCGTTTAAGCCAGCTCATATTATTTTTTTCTATTTTTTTTTTAAAAAAAATTATTTTAATTAATCTTTAGTAATTTTATATATTTTTTTTTATTAAGTTATTAAACATTGACAACTTAACATATTTTTTAATGTTTACACTATAATATTATATATATCTTTATATGACATAAATTACATAATATATTATTTAATTAAAAAATGGCTGGACTGGGCTCGGGCCTTGATGTTGGAGCCAAGGCTCGGCCTATTTTTTAAACGAGTTTTATTTTTTTACCCAAACCCATTTTTTGGATCTAATATATTTGTCCAAGCCCTCTCAAATATGGACGAACTTTCGAACTTGAGTGGGTAATCCGATCCGTAGAGCCTATATTCGAAAAAAGCTCAAGGGAGAGTTCTAATAAGAGTGAGAAGACCAATGGCACATTACGAGTACAAAAAACTTATAAACAAGTTTTACTCAGTGGCATTTGTTAAATGATTCCTGATAAATATGGAAGAGGGTGTTTATCAAGGAAAATCCTATTTAGCGGTTATTAATGATGAAGTACTCCACAAATTGGAAAATGTTAGTTGATTTCAGCAATTTTTTCTTGCAATCATTATTTGAACTTTAGTTAAGTTTGTGTATCTCTCTTATTATGAATGGTGGAAATGTAGATACTGGTATGACATGACAAAAATTATAAACTTTAATGGTTTTACTTTTCATACAAAATAAAAGCTTAATTAAATAATAATAATACTTTAAGCTAACAATCTCTTGATCGAGTGATCAGAGACTTTGTAGAATGTATGGCTCGGGTTTGAGTCCAAAAAACCTCTCATTCTCCACCATTAAAAGTGATAAAAAAATAATTTAAAATTTTAATACATGGATATCTTTTTAATATTTTAACCATATTTTTTTTTACCATATTTAGTCATTTTTAGTCAAAGGTACAAATTAGTCAAGGAAATTAAAATTCGAGTGCTTAGTTGCAATTTTTTTTCAAGTGTCAAATGAAAATCTTACTATAATTTGGATACCAAATATTTAATTAACATTTACTTAAATTTATAAATAAAATATTTTTATTTTATAAAAAATAAAATTCAGTTTGGTTGGATAATTTCAATTTTATATTATAAATAAAAAATCGATCAAATACAAAAAAAAAAAAAAAAAACTCTAATAAAATACTACGATTCGAATCAGTTTTTTTTTCTTGAAATTTTTGGATGGGCTAGTGAAATTGGGCATGGGCCATAAGTTCAAACAGTGAAAGGCCCATAAAAAACCTGCTGCAATTCGAACCATCTCCCTCTCCCCTTTAAGTTCAAACCCATCAATTTTCTTTTGGCTAAAATATTAAAAAATTCCTGAAATATGACGGTTTTTTTAAATAATTTTTTTATTGTATCTAGATAAATTTTTATCTTTTGATTTACACTTAAATAAATTTTTATTTCAAATGAAAGATTAATTTATGTTAGACTTGCTTATAGGCCGGACAGCCCGTCAGGCTCAATAGGCCATGCCCCGTATTGGATCGAAATTGGGTATGATTTTTGGTGATCCGAATCTGTCTAGCCTGGTCCAGATCATTGTTCATGAATTAAAAAATTAAAATTAAAATTTTTATTTTAATTAAATTATAAAATTTAATATAAAAATGTTTTTTAATTTTTTATTATTTTTTAAACAATAATTTGAGCGAGGCCTAGGTAAGATAAAAAAAAAATCAGATAGCGATCCAACTCATAAATAAATCTAATTTATGTTAAAATTTATTTAAGTATAAATTAAAAATTAAAAATTTATTTAGATATATGTTAAAGATTAAAAATTTAATTGACTACAAATTAAAATTTAGATAAACTTCAAGAGCTTTTTTATTATTTAACTTTTTTTTTTTCATCACCCTCAAACCAAAAATATCAAACCCTAGCTACAGCCATTAAATTTCCAATTTTCCTACCAAAGAAATCCCTAATCCCCAAACTCTTCTTCTCAACTCCAATTTCTTTCCTCTTCCTTTACTGTATAGTAGTATTTTTCTTTCACTACACACAACCTAAGAGAATCCCCAGCCCAGCAACCAAACCCTAGAAATCTCCCGCTTCCCTTCCCCGTAACGCCTCGCCAATGTAAGCCTCTCCAATTATCAGTCTCCGTTATTTCCAATCATTCCGCTTCCAACAGTTCCGTTTAATTTCACTATGAACCAATGCATGCAAAAGCAGAAATTTTCCCTTTTTTCAATTTTTTTTGAATAATTAAGTCGATTTTCGCTTTGCATTTTTTTTTTCTTTCTAGTTTGTTGGTTTCGATGTGGGATAAGTTAATTGATTGAGAAAGTTGTGAGGGGAAAAGAAAAAAGAAGAAAAAAATGAGTAGGCTATCGTTTAGGCCACGCCCATTAGACATACACAAGAAGCTACCGATTGTTAAGTCAGTTAAAGACTTCGAAGATGATGAGACTCCTACTTCCGCTACTCGTAACTCACAAATGCTTCGTCTTGCTGCTGTCGAGGTCGATAACGAGGTACCCTTTTCTTTCGCTTTGCTTTTATGTTCAAAATATTTGTTCTTTATTGTGTTTTTAATATTACCCGTTTGTAATCAATAGCTGTATTAGCTCAAATTCACTGGAAAATGGCAATCTGTAATCTTAAACTAAAGCAAAATCATGCAGTTGGGTTCTAAATTATTACATTTTCTTTTGTATATAAACATTATTTTTGCTTTTTGCTTCTGGACAAGCAATAAAACAAATGGAAGCTTTACAACAGTTTGTGGCTATTTGTGTCGAGAACTCCATTTTATTGATGCTTTAACTACTTGCTTTTCGCTTCTTAAAATGTTGCTAGAAGGCAAAAGCAAAAATGGTAAAGAACAAAGTCATAATTGATTAAAAAATGGACAAATAATTAGAATGTTACACTAATAGCAGAATAACTAGTATGTATAGAAGTAGAATCATGTATTTTGTTGACTAAAAAATTTATATTTTTTTTATCTATAATCCTTCAAAAGTATTGTTTACTTTTCTATCCAAACACATTTTTTATTTTGCTTCCAGAAGCAAAAAGCAAGTAGCAAAAGTACCAACTAACAAAGTCAAAGGAATTTAATCAGTTGATATGTAGACGTATGGTTTGTAGGAATGCATCCACGTACTATGGAATTAGATTAATTATATGTATAAATTGTAGTGCTAAAAGAGTGCCTTTATCTGTCCCAGAGGAATTAGGTACATAGCTTGTTTGGCTGAATGATTTTCTTTTTTCCATTGACTGAAAGGGGAGGCAGAAACAAATGATTTTTGGACATATTTTAAGAACACTATGCTAATTAGCAGATTTATAAATGTTAAAGATGACTTTAAATTATTGTAATTAGTGTTCTTACATGCCCTTTGTGATAGTATAATATTTGTTCACTTAAATAGATATAATTGTTTTTTAGGTACAACAAATCCCTACCAAGAAACTCGCTCCTGAAATACCTATACCTCAGTTTGTTGTTGTGGATACATATGAAAGAGATTATTCTCGCACGTTTTTTCAACCCACATCCTATTTACGTGCGAGGGGAGGTTTGTGAAATCAGAAAGATACCTCTGCTGATACTTAAAAGCTAGTTTAGATGGTTCTTTTCTAGTGATATTTTAATTGATGTTACCGTTTGAAAGTATGTTCAATTATCTGCAGCTCGGGCTGAGATTGGAGAGTTTGTTGAGTACGATCTAGATAATGAGGATGAAGATTGGCTTCGAGATTACAACAAAGATAAGAAGATTCTTGCGCCTGAAAAGTAATTACATAAATCTTGATTTCACTGTTGCATTTGTGCTGCTAAGTTGTGTGTTCAAGTAATAATTTTTTCTTTAAAAATATTCCTTTCCTTTTTTCTTTTTCTTTTTTAGTTATTCACCTGAAATTTTCTGTTAATATTACTTAATTAACTCTTTTTTACTATTGATTTCCTTTAAGTATGAAGATTGTTGGGAAGTCATTATATCTGTCTAAAAGTGAACATAAAGAAGCTGATTTCCTCAAGTTGATCTTATTTCTTATAAACTATGAATCTCTAATGATGTGCTCAGAATTTATTTATGCAATTTAAACTTTGTAAAGGATCTAAGTTCTGCTCTAATATTCTCTTCAAGTGGGAAGTATACTATCATTTGAATGATTCTAGGGTTTTTGTGCATTTTTTATAAGTGGTGTTATTTTACTTTCATGGTTCTAGCTTTTGTATCAGATGTGGCTGATTCACTTGCATGAAGGCATGAACCATTCATTTAACTATAAAGATCTATCAGCTCCTTCAACATGCATGTGCATTTTGATGGTTTCTTCTTTTGTTTTAGTCCCTTTAATCATTACTGGCTATTACCTACTAGAATCAAGCATAATTTTCTCTTCTGGCTTCTTTGCAGCCAACAAGAGCCTATGTCCTACTTTATTTATTTTTGAAATATAGTTCTATACTAGATGGATAAAAACCCTGACAGAGGGCAAGTATTTTCCTGGGATTTGGCGGATACTCCCAAAATGTTATCATATTATACAAGCTCAAATCAGTTCAAGTGTTATTGACTTGCATATCTCCTTTCTGTTTAATTTAATTCTGCAGTTGTGCTTGCTGATGCAGGTTGGAGAGTCTTCTTTTTAAGTTGGAGGTATTGGATCATAAAGCTCGGGAAAGAGCAGGAGTTATAACACCTACTCTTGTTTCACCAATTCCTGTGCTTTTGACGACGGATGCTACTATTGAGGTGAATGTTTGTTTTGATTATGCAGGTGCTTACCAATTTGATAGTTTTTTTGTCATGCATCACATATCTATGCTCATATCATACACCATGGATTATATTAATATTCAACATTTGGAGCATCCTTGAGCATAAAATGGTCATATAGTTAAGTTTCAATGATCATTTTAAAAATTTCCATTGAATAAGTGTAAAATCACTCGTATATGATTCTCTTATTAGATATTGCCATCCTCTGATGTTACGATGGTTGATGCCTTTGACTACTAACTACTATGCATTCACTTATTCTATTAATTCCACAACCAGCAGATTTGAAGCCCAAAAGTCTATTTTATGTCTGTTTTTGGCAATTTGTGTTTGTTTATTTGTTTCTCTATTTGAGATTTGCCTACTTGATGCTCATTTTAAGAACTCCGATGCAAGATGAAGAGATATTATTGTGCTGAATATGTTAAATACTTGTCCTTATTCTTTACCTCCAAATACTAAATCTTGTTTGATAACATGTTTATTATTTGTTGCCTCTGCATTTTGATATTTCATTCAATATACTAATTTGTCGAATCATTTCAAAGTGATACATGAGCTCATGTTTATTCTAATTTTCCTGGTTGCTTTAATTTCTAGGCCCTACAATCTCAATCTATCAGATATGGAGTATTTCAGTCAGTTTATAGCTATTGGAAAGAAAAGGTATGGAACAAATATGACAGCTATATGTTTTGTGGACTTGTTAGAGATTCAGAGAAGGAAGAAGATTGCTGGAAACTTGGGGGTTTTCATAGTGCTCAGAATTATCTAAATAATTAATTAAATTATGGATTGTCAAGCTGTATTGCTTACTGTTGATATCAGTGGAGGAGGTGCCATTTTTTTTATGGATGATTTGGTGCAAAGTCCTGAACAGGGTGAAAAATTATTTGGACTGCTACATGTCCATACAAAATGTGACTGTTACATAGTTTGAATTATTATCCTGCTATGTTCACTTACTTTATGCTCCTGGAATACTTGTGCCAAACTTCTTGAATTATTGTTGATATTATAACATGGATATTTATGTGTTTCTGTCTTTTTCCTTTTCTTTTTTTCCAGCGTGAACGGTGGCAGAAGCCTATTTTACGGCGTTTGCAGGTTAATTTTATCACTTTATGAAATATGGAGATTGTTCTATGAATCACATATTGCATATATTCCTTGTTGAGATATGTAATGAAAACTAGATATCTTATCTGGAAGCAGTTTCATACTAAAACAAAATTCTTTCATTTTAGAATCTTTATCCTTTCATTCCACTTTTGGATGTTGCATGTTTCATACCAGAGTACCTGACCTTGTCAATTTAATAGTGCAAACCAGCCCTTTAAGAAGGGAAAATTGTTGGAAATAATTCGATCTGAAGTAGCTGCTGCAAATTGTTATCATTTTTTTAATGTCTATAATCATTTTGCAGCTTGCTACCCTTCTTTCTTCTCAAGTTTTGTATTAAGAATAATTTTTTGGGGCAAGCTGGCTGTTTATAAGATCAACTATTATTCCTTGTGCTATATATCTGTGCCGTGATCTTTTTTGTCATTTTAATATTTGCCTGAATTAATATGCTTTGACTACACATTACAGATCAGTTAATGACAGCAGCATTTAAATTCTTTTCGCTTGTGTTGCAGCCTCCTCCACCAGTTAACGATAACAACCCCTTCAATGTCTTTAGGCCAAGGGAGAAAGCTCACAGACTTCACACAAGAAGGGTTAGTTTCAGACTTTAGTTGTAAACCCTTAGTAAAGGGTTTCTTAGTGTAATTACTTGAAGTTCATGCTATCTTTCATGTAGATGCAAAGGAGGGAAAACAATGTGCAGTCATTTGAAAAGCTTCGGCAGGTGAGCACAATTACTCTTCATTTCATTGTACATTCACGAACTTAATATGAAACAATACTTACGCGATCAGGAAAGTTATTGTCCCATGCTTAGAACATGCATCACGCAAAATATGGTTCTATGTTTTTGTGAATTTAATGCTTGCTTTCTTACGTTTCATGAAAGGCCATTAGAAATAATTGAAATTCTTAATTATTGGTTATCCATAAATTTTTCTCCATCACTAGCTAGTCTCATTGGAAAAGATGGAAAAGATGCAACTATTCACTTATCTCTTGTGGTCTTTCTCTCTCGTCCATTAAGTCCTCTCTATGATGATCCAAAGTCTATATTTATAGTAATTTGTTACGGAAATAGCTTAAGTCAATTCAAGATCCTAGTGTCAAAGATTTTTTATTGTAATGCTGTTTTGGACTGTAAATATGCCCTTTTTCTATTATTTGTCATTGTAATTCTTGTATTATTTTACAAACTTTTTCATAATAATTCTCCTTGATTATTATCAAATTAATGTTTTCTGTTTTTGCAATTGACTTCTCTCAGGTCAGACGCAACCTAGACCAAGCCAAAACCTTACTTGAAGCTTTGATTAAGGTGCTTTTACTCCTTCAATTTAAAGCATATTTGACTGCTAACCTTACGTATATATCCACCTGAATTCATACTGCTTTTGGGTTGTGTTTGAATGCAGAGAGAAGAGAAGAAGAGAGATGTTATCGAGAGTGAAGTTAGCCTTCAGAGAATCCAAATGAAGTACAAGGTACGTGTCCAATGTGTTCTATCATTAGCTTCTCTTTTCACATAATTTCCAGGAATGCTTGGGTTTTAATTATCTTTAACCTATTGAGAGCATTTAAAGCAATAGCCGATAGTGAATGGAGGATTTAGGTCAGGTGTTTTGTAGGTAAACCGTAAATGTCAAAATTGCCATCCTAAACCTCTGTTTTGATGTAAAAAGATTGGAAACAAAATTAAAATAGGAGGAAATTTGTAATAATCTGCCTGACAATGTTGAGCCTTTATTTGCAAATCCTTAGTTATAGCAGGGCACAAGTATTCTCCTAAGTTTTGGGCTGTGTGCATGGAAAGAGATTTCTGTTATTAGTGTCAAATGTCGTATACAGAATGTCAATTTTTTTCCATTGAAGAGTTCTCTCAATGTGTATTCTTTTTAACTGGTGATGTCTTCTCTATGGTTAAAAAAATGATTTGTGCCAACAATGCATCTCTTTATTTTGTTGGTTTTTATTCATTTTCTTTGAATATATTTTAATATGATTTGAAATCTGTTTTTGTACGATGCATGGCTGCTTGATGAAATTTCAGCATGAAACTGAGCTCCTCCAAGATATAATGCTCCCTGGATTTCCTCCAATATCTGGCAAGTTTGTTTCAAGTGAAGAAGAGGACTCAGATGACCTTGCAAACAACCGTCCACGTATTCGACCTGCTGCAGTTCAAAATCCTCCTCGAACAGATTCTAATGTGGCCATGGCTCCTGCTGGAAGCGTTAAGCAAGATTTTCGGTGGCGACATATGCTTCATGGATGGCTCCATAAACTGGTATGCCTTGTCAATCTGGCTTGCTCTCATTTTGCAAACCCAACATGCAATTCCCAGAAGAATTATTTGCTCTATGTTTTGTATTGTCATAACTCATAACCAATGGCCCTGGTGTGCCATTTGGGTAGCATTTCTAGAACAAACGTTGTAGACTTGGGTTTCCAACTTCATGTGGTGCAGTCAAGGAATAAAAAACCGAATCGGAGGTCGAATCGGTCGGATCTCTGGTTTCCGGTTCAACTATAGAGAAAAATTTTAAAAATAAGAATTTTTAAAAAAAAAAAAAAAATCTAAAATTAAAAAAAATAAATAAATAAATAATACAAGTTATTGTTTTTTGTTTTAGCCTAATTTTTGGGGCTTTTAATTTGTAACCAATTGGGTTAAAAAGAAGTCCAAAAATAATAATAAAATTATTATTTTCGGTTTTATTAGATTTTTCCGGTTTTTAACTGGTTTTTACCAGTTCGACTTATTTCCAGTTCTATGGATAGTGTTGAACTGCTGGACCTGCCAATTCCCGGTTGAACCGGCCGGTCTTGTCCAATTTTTTAATCATTGGGTGCAGTTGGCTTTACTTTAGATATGCATTTCTGATAAACCGTGGATTTAACTCAATCATAAATTATGGTCCACATTTCTGAGTATGGGTTTTAATTTTTTGGTATGGTTAATGCAGGATCCTCTTGAGCCCGTTTTGTTGTTCACAAAACCTCTAGTTCCAGATAAGCTGGCAGCTGCAAGCATTGTACCCCCATCTGATTCCTCAACAAAAAAAGGTACATCTACACCACCCTATAAATTTCATGGAAGAATGGGCCGTGGAGGCCGAATAGTATTCGATAGATGGAATCCTCTAATGCATACTCCAATCGATTGCGGTAACTCTTTTTACATACCGCCTAAGCCCCGGCCTTCAACATATAACTAATTTGGTTACTTTTGCTTAGTCACTTCACTGCTAAGGCTGGGGATTCCACTGTAAAGAAATTTAATTGATATTTATTGTAATGAATATAATACAGTGGGGACTCAACAGGTAGGTTGGTGAATGTTTTTAGGGCCCTGTCCCTGGGTGTTTTCCACTTGCGCAGTGGCTATCTATAAATCTGTGTATACCATTTTTTTTGCTAAAAGTTCGTATTTGCATAAATGTGCCTATCTCTCGCTCTCTATTTATTTTTTTGGTCAAATTGTACAATTGAGTCTTTTATTTACGCGAAGTGACGGATTTAGTCCTATAGATTGATTTGTACAAATCGAGGCTTTTCAATTTTTATGGTTGTAAAAATTCAGTCCAATCAAATATCAGTCACTGCTAGGATTTCTATATTAATAAACGATTTAGATTCGATTTGAAAAAAATTTGAATCCGGTTTGGTCATTGTCAAGTCTATCGAGCAAGTCGAATTCGAGTATTTTAATACTTGACTCGAGTAGTTCACGAGTTTAATCGAGTTTTTTATTTTTAATTAGTATTGAAAAATCTCAATTCGAACTCGAGCATAAATAATAGAGTTTTTTTTTAATATATATATATATATTTTTAATTAGTTTTGAAAAATCTCAATTCGAACTCGAGCTCGAGTATAAATAATCGAGTTTGATGTCGAGTATAGAATCGAGCTCAGTTTTTGAGTTCAAATAGTTCGATTTTTATTTCGAGTTGAACTCGAGTTTTAAAAGTGAAATTCAATTGATTCCAGTTTTTTATAGCTTGTTGATTATTGTGACATGTGTTGACTTACAGACAATGTGGTATGTTTTTATAATTTTAAAATATGCAGATGATAACTTGTACTTTGGTTAAGTGACATAAATAGCCCTTATAGATTGATTTGTATAAATCTATGTGTCTCAACTTTTATGAATTATAAGATTCAGTTTAATCAGTAACATTGTCAAGATTTTTTGGTTAGTCACGTTAATATGTCGTGGATTATTTGACGCAGTATTGACTTGGATGACATGAAGTGTTTGTGGAATTTTGAAAACGTAGATGATAAAGTCGCATTTTTTTTAATGTGGCATTTATGTGGGTTTTTTTTTGTGAAAATTTTGTTTATGAAGGGGATTAGCATGGTTTTTATTTTGAAAAATAAAATTTGATTGAAAACTTTGCTAAAAAAAAACGTAAACAAAACAACCCTAATCTAATTAATCAAATACCAAATCCGAAGGGTTGGAATTTGCATATGGCTTTCTTAGATATGGGTTTCATAGATTTTGAGGAGTGAAAATAGTAAGAAAAAATTAACAATTGGAAATTGTTGTTGATGGTTGTTCGGGGTCAAAAAAATGTCACGGGCTAATTTTTAACCGAATCCGAAGTGCATGAACCACAAATCATTAACTAGGAGCCCACAATGCTAGCCCCTCCCTGGCCAGCCAGCGGAGCCGAAAGTACGCCTTCGGCTCCTCCGTGGACCAGTGGCGAGGTGACTCTAGCCAAGCCACGGATCACCGTGTCGATCGCATAACGTGCTTTGCCACCTAGGGAAAGGCTCACCAGTAGTTCCACCCATATTCTACTAATTGCTTGAATTCCTTTAAGTCTAAGTTATTTATAATTGGCTAATGACCATATGCATCATCCTTTTGCCTTTTTTTTTTTTTTTTTTACTTTGTCATCGTTAGCCGTAGCACATTATCTACCGTCGCATACATCGATTGGAGGCATGTCTCAGCTGAGACAACCATTGCCCAGTGCCATAATGCAGAGTATTTGCCCATTGGGAGCCGTAAACCTTGCAAACTACGAGCAATCAAATGCTGTCAGCGGCAAGAGCCTTGGTCTAGGACGTCAACAGAAACACATATGAAGTCAAAGTCAACATGTAAGTCAAGGTCAACATGCAAGCCAAGGTCAACGAGGTCAAAGTCAGACCAAACATATCACTGCTGGAATCGCTCACCACTGGAGAAATGGCTATCGCTGAATAAGTTTTTCCAAGGTTATCACGTAGTATCACATCGTTGGAAGTCGTCTCAAAGCGACACTGAGCACTGGCATAGAGGCGAAAGACTAAAGATTGCTTCAAGATCCTATCGCTAACATTACGGATGAGCGTAGGGCCATAATGGAGCCGAGCTGAGCTCGAATAGTGAGAAACTCAAACTCGATTCGAAACTTATGATTCGAAACTCGACTCGAGTTCGATTGAATACTATTTTCTAAGCTCGAGTTCAGCTCGAAACAAAATCGAACTATACGAGCTAGGCTCGATTAGGCTCATTTACTCGATTTATATAATCGAGCTCAAGTTCGAACTCGAGCTCGTTTTATATACAAGTTTTTTGAATTTAAATAATGAAAAATTTTCAAGATGATACAATGTAAAAAAAAAAAAAAACCTTACACAACAACCAAATCCAAATTTTTTAAAACACAAAAAAGATAAAAATATCGATCAAAATAACCAAATAAAATAACATTACTGCATCAGTTCAAATTATTAAAGTTGTGGTATTCCATTGTTCATGTCAAGCCAATCAACCCCTGACATTACCTTACCATTATTAAACATCAACCATAAGTAACTCAAACAGTTTGCAGGATTGCTTTAAAATGCCCAATGAATGCTACAGACATACTAACAAATATCAATCAAGCGTATTGGACTATGGTGCTTTCAATTGGGCAAAGAAGACAGTGAGAAGGAAAGGGAGAAAAGAAATCAATTCCAGCAAACCTCTCTTTCAGTTCTTTCATGTGATCTTGGACTTGAGGGACTTCAAGAGCTCGAATGAACCGATCAAAATCAATCCCTATTCGAAACTGTAACTTCAAGCTCCCAAGAAAAAAGGAAGGTGTGATAAGGAATAATTTATTTATAATGCTAAAAGACTTGTACAAAAAAAAAAAAAAAATGGCAATTTGAAGGTGCTTAGATAACAAACAGAGAAAGAGAAAATGATCAACTAAGACATACTGCGGCTACACGAGTCAGCTTTCCTTGATCCTCTACTCCTTCAGGTGTGCCCTCCAGCCTAAAAATACGAGTACAGGCACTAACAAAATGCCTTGCATAGTCATATGTATGGAAGCTGGAAGGTCAACATGCAAGCGATTAGAACAATACTACAAAAATGGCCTTGAGAACTTAATGGCAGGAGGCTGGAAGCGCAGGTGGGAGTGGCCGAGTGAGAGAGAATGAGTATGTGAGGGAGAGAAAGAAGATATGCGGCTGAGTGAGAGGGAGATTAAGAAAAAAAATAGTTTTTAAGGTTGTTAAGTGTATATAGTAAGGGTAAAATAATAAATTAATATTATAAATATATATTATAAATGAAACAAAATTTGATTAGGTTCACGAGCTACTCGAATCGGATATTAAAATACTCGAGTTTGGTTCGCTCGATAGCTCAAGCTCGGCTCGATAATGACCGAATCGAATTCGAATTTTTTTCAGATTCGAACTCGAGTAACTTACGAGTACAGAGATCTCATTTACACCCTAGGATAAGGGAAGCGAGCCAACGCCGCCCCCCAATTACTTACAAACGTCACTTCCAACCGTCCAAATCACCAAAAAACGGCTACACAGATAAGCCTCTCCTTCTTTTCCTTCGCTTTTTTCCAAACCAATTTTTTACTTAATCCTTAGTTTCTTATTTATCACCAAAATAATTATTTACTAATTATTTTCTCTCATAAGATAGCACTTGGTCCAAGCCCATGTCATGGGAATTCAACCATGGAGCGTGGTTTGGTTGGTAATGAAACGGCTAGCAGCATCTCTGGTTCGTCCCAAGCCCCCCTGAACTAAACTTGGAAGTTTAGGCACCACCACTAGGACTTATAACGAGAGCCTGGAGAATAATTAGCCTAACCAGATTTCTTGTACACGTAATTAGGAAATCTTGTCTATCAACTTCTAAGAATGCATCAAATGTTCTACATGCTTGATTAAGAAACCTCAGTAGCTGATGAAAGCGCATTAATGAAGATGGAATAGGAAGACGATTGTGGCAACATGTGCCCACAAGATAACGGCGGCGCGACGGATAAAAAGCATCACTCACCATTGATGAGTGTCTTTGGATCGTCTAGGAACCTCCGTCCAGCACCGCTAACTAGATATTCTTGCATTAAGCGATCACCTCGAGCTGATAGATACTTGCCTCTTTCTTGCCAATAACCAGGTTAATCTCGCTCATCAAAGTTGGCTATAAATAGAGCCTATCAAAGCACCAAGAAGGAACAAGAAAGAAGGACGGAAGGAAGGAAGGAACAATTCCCATAAAGAAGAGGAAGTTGCCCATAATTTCACTAAGGCATTCGAATGCCCCATTCTCACTATCAAGAAAGGGCATTCGGATGCCCTTTCCATGGCATCTGGATGTCTAAAAAATTTGCAAGCTATGTCATATTTATTTCAAGGGCATTCAAATCCCACTCAAGGGCATCCAAATTTTCCTAAACAAATTTTCAAATAAAAAGGATTTGTCCAGAACGGGTATACAAATGATTTTCCCATGACATTCGGATGCTTGATCCCTTTTTCGATTTTGCCTACATTTTCTCTTAAGGCATTCAGATGCCTTTTATGGGAATTCGGAGCCCACATTTGAAATAGAAAAATACATTTATTCGAATGCACTACATTGGACCCATTTAATTTATACAATTTATTTATTTATTTATGCATTTTTAATTGTTTATTTATTTATCATTTGATTTCCTTATTTATAATTGCCTTCTAGTTTATACGATTTTAATTTTAATATAATTTATTTTATTCCACAATTTATTTAATTTTGAAATTTACTTTTCCATAATTTATTTATTTTAAGCATTTCATTTATCACACTTTTATTTCATTTATTTACTTTATGCATTTTATTTATTTATTTCCTATTATTTAATTTCTTAATTTAATTTCCTATTATTTATTTGCTTTTATTTATTAATTTGATGTGATTAATTGTTAGTAATAATAAAAATTATTTTTATAAAGAATATAAATAAAAAATGATATAACTTTTCGAGAAATGATTTTGGGATCGTACCTTGACATTGGCGGAATCCCGGTATTATCATTTCGTGAGGAAATATTATCCTTGATTTTAGGGTTTATCACAAGGGCTTTCGGAATGAAAGGACTTTTTTTTTTTTTTTTTATAATTTCCACCTAGACATTGAAAAAATTAGGGGAGTGTCCCAAAGTGGAGGATTCTTATTTTATTCCCAGATAATAATTTTTTTTTTCTTCAAAAATTAATGAAATTAATTTGTCTCTGTATTTATTTACTACATTTTGGAATATTCATGATTAATTTGCTCCTTTTGTCATAATTAATTGATTTGTGCTTATGTTCATAATACTATTTTTTTTGTTGATATTTTCACAAAGTTTTTTTTTAATAAAAATAAAAGGTAATACCACGACAAAAGATGATTTTCAATACTCTACCTAGATGTTGGAGAGTTTCTGATAATCCTCGTTTATGAAGGATATTATCTCTGTTTTGATGGTTAATTATGAAAATTTCTAAATGAAGGATGTTTTCTAAATTTCGCCTAAACGTTGAAGAACTTAAAGAAATGTTTTGGAGATAAAAATTTTCATTTATTCTTAAATAAAAAGGTTTTATAAATATTTTTTTCTTAAAAAAATTTGATTAAGGAAATTATTTTTAAATATCAAAAGTAAAATAATTTTTTGTGAAGATTAACGATAATGCATGATTAATTGGTACCATTTTTGGACAGACATTTGTGGGGGTGCTAATACTTTTTCACGCATAACCGCACTACCGAACTCGCATTGGTTTTCTCTGGTTTTATTCACAGACCCTAAAAAATTATCTTTTTAAAAGATTTTAATTAATTTTAAATTTTTTAGAAAATAAATTTTTATAAGTGACCAATCACACCTAGCTAAAAAAATATTGGTGGCGACTCTTTCGTGGTTTTAAAAATCTTTTCCTTTTAAGTTCTAGCGGTAAAAAAACTGTTACGATAGAAAAATATAATTTTATTGAATTTTATTACTATTCTTTTATTTTCATTGATTTTTAGACCAAAAAATAACATAACTTGAATATTATATAAAACTAGAAAACTACTCGCACGATGTTGTGGGAGTTAATTTTAAAAAAAATATATGAATACTTTTATTAAATTATTTTAAATTAAAATTGTTAAAAAAATGTTTAACAAATGAAAATAATTTTTTTAACATTTTTTAATCTGTTTTTATTTTTATTTTTAATACTTTCTTTGTTTAATTTTAAAAATACAAAGTGATAAATTAATTTTTATAATTATTTTTAAATCAAAGTTTTTTTTCTTAAAAATTAATAAGAAAATGATAAAAAATGATGGGAAATATTTATAACTTTTTTAATACATAAAAATGAAAAAAGTTATTCAAAAAAAAATTTAACGAAATTATATTTCTCATTTTTTTTTTGAAAAAAAATAATAAATTGTAAAAAATTAAAACACCATTGACAAAACGAAAAAAAAAAAACATATTTTTCTTTCCTTTCTTTTCCTTTTCTTTTTCTTTTTCTTATTCTTCTTCATTTCCAGTCGGCCGACTGCCTCCGCTTTTGCAGGCTAAGTTGAGGCAACTGGCCCGTTCCACTCATCATCCTCCTCTTTTCTCTTTCTCCGTCGTCGACGACCTTCTCTCTCCTCCTCTCTTTCCTTTTCTCTCCTCTCTTTCTTTCTCTCTCCTCCACTTTCTCCCATCTCCATGGTTTCCTCATTCGGCCAGCAACAATCACCTCTCTCTTCTTCTTCTCCGTCCTTTATTTTCCTTTTCTTTCCTTTCCTCTCATTTCTTCTTCTGTCTCCTCCCCATCTCTTTTCTTCTTTCTCGACTATCTTTCTCTTCTTCTTTTTTTCCAATCATTTCAAACAAAATACTTTTTTGCCCTTACTGAAAGACAAAATAAAATAAAATAATTTTATCTTTCAAAAAAATTTCAACTAAGTCCCCAGGATTCAGTTTTAATAATAGTAGATTTTATGTTAATGCAAGTGACAAACTTATAACAATTTTTTTTTTTGAAAAATAAAAAAATTAAAATATAATGATAAAATTCAATATTAAACATAATATAGTAACAAATTTAATCTTAATCCATGTTAACAATATTATTGAAAAAACTTATAACTATTTACATATTTTTTTAATTAAAAGAATTTGTTAACTTCATCAAGGGCATTGAAGTAAATTCACCTAGGCGAGCTCTTCCTTTTACAGCTTTCCTCGGAGCCCCGAGTCCTCTACTTATTTAATTATTTATTACAACCATTATCGTCATAGTGATATTATCAAATAAATAAGATATATTACTTAAAAAAAATCGAAAAAAAGCTCCAAATAAAATTAAAAAATCATCGTCGAATAATAATATATACTTAAAATTTCTATTTTCGCAGAGCGTGGAAAAGAAAAAAAACATTAATCCCCAAATTGAAACCCTTCTTTGTTTTTGCAAACCCTAACCCCAGAAAGATTAATTCGACTCCCCCCTTTTCTCTTTTGGATCTTCTTCTTCTTCTTCTTCTTCTTCTTCTTCTTCTTCTCGTCACCTTCTCTCTCTTGGTATCGTACGCTCGTGTTAGTTTCCCTTCGCACGTGCGATTCAGGCGGTGTTTCGCCGATTCCTTTTTTATTTTCCGATCGTCATCGTCGCGATTCTCGGTCTTACCATCGCATTTCTTGAAGCTCCGATCGCAGCTGCTCTTGTTTCTGCTTTCAATTTACATTTTATCCTCAGGTTCATTTTTAGGGTTTTCATTTTCTCCTAAATTGTTTTTGGAAATTAATGTTCTTTTTTAGGGTTAGTCACTGCTTAATGCTTAATTCACTAATTAGGATCGTGTTTTATACTGGAATTCACAAATTGGGGCTTGTCTTGCTTCATTGACCGGATTTCCCCAAATTTTCATCCAATTTAGCTAATTTTGGTTTCAATTTTGTAAAAACAATGCGAAAATTTTGAAATTGAGATTGAATGATTGAATTTGAGTTAATTTATTCAATTTTCCTGAATATCTGTAAGCAGGGTGCATATAATACAGAAATGGCATAAAAGTGATGTATTTGAAGTGACAATTAAAGGAGGGAAAAAAGAAGGAAGCATGAGTGGTGGTGGATGGTACGATAGTAAGGCAAGATTTTGGCATAAGTTATGTGGTTGTTTCTAGTTGTGGTACTTACTAAGACAAGGCGGAATCGAAGAAGGAATAAGGATAGAAATGAATGTGCAGGCACATATGTCAGGACAAGTTCCTAACCAAGGGGGTTTGCCCCAGCAAAATGGGAGCCCTCTCCAGCCTGCCCAGATGCAGAATTTAGGCATTGCAGGAGGTGTGGGTGCTGGTGGCGTTGTTGGCACTGGAGGTCCTCCGCATAATACGTTGAATATGGACCCTGACCTCATCAAAACACGTGAATATATGCGAGGAAAGATGTAAGGTTTTCTATAAGCAGTAGTATTGTCTACCTTGTTGTATCTGCTTATTGATTTAGTTTAAATCATTGAGCAATTTGGAATAAAAGCTGCATTGGTTGTTGAGTTAATACTGTCTGTATGCTATTAATACCAATTGAAGCTTGTTATTTATTTGCATTTAATCGTTTTCTTTTCTGTGTGTGTGTGAGTGTGTGTGCATGTACAATTGTACATGTTTGTGATGCACGTGTGCTGCTGGATGCTCAGTTGCATGTTAGTAATATTCTTTCGTTATAGATGGTGGCATTTTTGGTTTTTATTTTTGTTAATTATATACCGCTGTAAATTACACCCTTCTGTTGAGATAATATTTATGTTTGTTTTTCTGCTTCTACAAAATGTGTGTAGAAGTTATCCTAAAAAAATAACTTAGTTGCAAAATAAATTAGGACTTAGATGTCTATATTTCACTCAAACTCAGTGATCTATGTTATATTAAGTATAATTGGTGGACTTCTAGTTTGAAGAAAACAATGAAAAAGTGCTTTGCGTTGAATAGTTGTATATCTGTTTGTGTAGGATTTTATGAGTCTGTAGATAATGTTGATTCTTCTTGAGATGTACATTTATGCATGCATCATTGAATTGAATAGTTGTTTCAACAAATTTAAGGGGCCATTGTCTAGTGCAAAAGGGAAGGCTTTTGGTTCAAGTTGTTAGAGAGTTCTCTCTCTCTCTCTCTCTCTTTTCAAAAGAAAAAAAAAACCTAAAGGAAGAAAACCTTGTTTGTTCATTATTCTTAAGACTCCACATAGGTGGTAGAACATGTACATAATGATATATTTAAATTGTATCCAATGGAAAATTATTTTCTTGTCATTGATTTCGTATAATCACTATTGCTATTTAGCTTCTATTGAAATCAATCTATATATCAAGATTAGGCATTTCCATCTTAGAATCGTTTTGTTATTATATCCGTGTATAACGTTCATTTTTATAACTAGTGCTATTTTTAATCTCATTTTTGCTAGCATTGAGGTTTTAAAATTGCGGCACCAGCATCCTATTACTGAGGCATCAATGATTAAGTTTCGGGATTTTGCGAGACGGTTGGAAGAAGGTCTGTTTAGGATCGCTCATACAAAGGTTAATTATTTTGTCTTGACTGATTTTTTTACCAATTTCATTTGTATAGTTCGTTAGTTAAGTAATATTCTTTCTTCACTTCACTTCACTTCACCTCACTTCACTTCACTTCACTTCTTTTCTTTTTATTGTTTTCTATTTTCTTGATTTTCTTTCACACTGTAGAAGCAAATTACTTTGCATTCTTCTGATGTCTTTTTTATTTCTATGTGCTACAACCCACTTTTCCCCCCTTATTTCTAACATTCAAAATTCGTTTTTCAGGAGGACTATTTAAATTTGAGTACTTTAGAGCACCGTTTACAGACTCTAATAAAGGGGAGCCGAAATGTGCACAACCAACGACATCCGCAGCTTGTTAATTCAGCATCAGCACCAGTTGGTACAATGATACCAACCCCTGGTATGTCGCACAGTGGCAATCCTAGCATGATAGTTACATCTTCTATAGATACTTCTATGAGTGCTGCCAATGCAAGCATAGTTCCTACGACTGTCAATGCAGGAAGCCTGTTGCCAACTGGTGGCGTGAATAGTGGTTCCTTCAGTAGATCTGAAGGTAAATTTGAGCCTTACAGTCTTTTTTATTCATATTTAGCATTTTCTACTGATGGTAACAGAATGATACTTTTGTAGGAAATATATCTAATGGGTATCAACAGTCACCTGCAAATGTTCCTATTGCTTCTGGTGGAATGTCATCAATTGGTGTGCCAAGAATAACAAGCCAAATGATTCCCACTCCTGGATTTAATAGTAATAACAATAACAGTAGCATTAATAATCAGTCTTCCAATATTGTTGGTGGGCTTTCAACCGTTGAATCAACAATGGCATTACAGCCACAGCAACAAAAGCAACATGTTGGTGGTCAAAACAGTCGTATTTTGCACACCCTTGGCAGCCACATGGGTAGCGGCATCAGGTCTGGCTTGCAGCAGAAAACTTTTGGGTTGCCTAATGGGTCCCTAAATGGTGCATTGGGGATGACGGGAAACAGTATGCAAATTGTTAATGAACCAGGGACTTCTGGGGGATATCAGGCTGTCACATCTTTTGCTAATTCTTCAAAACCTTTGCAACAACACTTTGATCAACATCAGCGACCCCTGATGCAAGGTAACATCTTGATTACATTTTTCTGTCTCTCTATATCCTTTTGCTTTAGTAATAATGAATCTAAATATATAATTTATTATGGGGATTTTCCAGTTGTCTCAAAGGAAGCAATTCTTTGTGTCAGGTGATGGATATGGAATGAACAATGCTGATTCTTTTGGGTCTGGAAACTTGTATGGCGCTGTAACATCTGTTGGATCAGTGACGAACTCTCAGAATTTGAATCCAATTAATTTGCAGTCTATGTCCAGAACAAATTTTTCTTTGATAAGTAATCAGTCGAATTTACATGGTGTACAATCAGCTGCCCATATGAAGCCCCAGTCTATGGATCAGTTTGAAAAGATGAATTTCCAACCTCCAGTTTCTTCGAGAGATAACATCCTTCAGGCTAATCAACAGAAACAATTTCAGCAGCAGCCCCATCAGTTTCAGCAACAGCAGTTTCTGCAACAGCAACACCATCAGAAGCAGCAAAATCAGCAGCATCAAAATTTGCTGAGCAATAGTGGTTATAGCCAATCTCAGCTGGCATCTGATATAGGCAGTCAAGTGAAGCGTGAACCTGGAGTGGAACACCATGACGAGGTTCTACATCAGCAAGCTCCTGAACCATTTCAGCTTCCTGAATTGCAGAATCAGTTCCAGAAGAACCATGCTGAAGAGCTCTCTAGTCAGCAGGATATGCTTTCGTCACTACCACAAAATTCTCCACAAATGCAACAGATTTTGCATCAACATCAATTGATTCCAGAGTCTCATAATGATTATAAGCTTTCAGCTGGAGGAGCAAAGCTGGAATCAGTTGTGCAGAGCCAGTGGCACCCTCACTCTCAAGATCGGGCTCAAATGCCAGGGAACATGTCACATGAGCAGCATGTCCAAGAGGATTTCCGCCAGAGAATATCCGGGCAGGATGAAGCTCAACGTAACAATTTATCTGGAGATGGATCTACTATCAGTCCAGTTGTTCCTAGAAGCTCATCAAATCCTTCAAATTCGAGGGGTGCTATCTCTAGATCTGGGAATGGGAGCCATGATCGGCAGTTTAGAAATCAAGTGAGGTGGCTTTTGTTTCTGCGCCATGCTCGTAGATGTAAAGCCCCTGAGGGTAAGTGTGATGGCTATTGCTTTACTGTCCGAAAGTTGTTGAGTCATATGGATATATGCGAATCATCTCAATGCTCATATCCTCGTTGCCATCACTCCAAGATATTGATTCGTCATCACAAGACCTGTGTAAATCTAGCGTGCCCTGTTTGTGTTCCTGTTAACAATTATGTACAGGCTCAGAAGGCACGTGCCTGTCTAAATTCTACTTCTGTTTTGCCATCTCCGGATAGTGGATCTACTAAAATGACTTCTACAACTACATCAATTGATCCTTCTGTAGACATACATCCTTCACTAAAGCGGATGAAGATAGAGCAGTCTTTTCAGTCTGTTATTGCTGAAAGTGAAGGTTCAGTAGTATCAGGTTCTGCTGTGGCTGAACATCACATATCTCAGGATATCCAGTGCCAAGATTACCAACAGAGTGACAGGTCTATGCCAGTTAAACCGGAGTCTATGGAAGTGAAGATGGAAGTCCCCATGAGTTCTGCTAAAGGTAGTCCCGCTATTATTGAGATGAAGGATGCTGTAGATGACATTTGCAAACAAAAGACTGATGGTGAACCTATTACGTGTGATGAATTTGGTGGTCTACCTATGCAAGAAAATGCTAAGATTGAGAAGGAGCCTGACTCAGTTAAACAAGAAAATACAATACAGCCTTCCAAAAGTGCAGCTGGAAATAAGTCTGGGAAACCGACAATAAAGGGGGTGTCACTGACCGAACTGTTCACCCCTGAGCAAGTTAGGGAGCATATTGCAGGTCTTAGACAATGGGTTGGCCAGGTATGCTTTATTGTAGTGTTCTGATTTGTTTGAGGCTTTGTTTTTTAGTATTGTATGTTGATCATTAATAAGTGTAGGAGTTGAATATATGTGCTAGCTTACTACTTGATATAATAGAAAATGGACTTGGAGACAGAACAAGGTGTATTGATGGTAGTTATTTTTTTTTTTCTTTTACAGAGTAAAGCAAAGGCTGAAAAGAATCAAGCAATGGAGCACTCAATGAGTGAGAACTCCTGTCAGTTATGTGCAGTTGAGAAGCTTACTTTTGAACCACCACCTATTTATTGCAGCCCTTGTGGTGCTCGCATTAAGCGAAATGCAATGTACTACACAATGGGAGCGGGTGATACACGACATTACTTTTGTATTCCCTGCCATAATGAGGCTCGTGGAGATAACATTGTTGTTGATGGAACTGCCATTCCCAAGGCAAGACTTGAGAAGAAGAAGAATGATGAAGAGACTGAAGAATGGGTATGTACAATACATACTTTTTGAGTTATTATTATGTTTCATCATCTTCCTAAGAGTTGCTCTTACATTTTCTTTGTCTCCAATAAAATCGTGCAGTGGGTTCAATGTGACAAGTGTGAGGCTTGGCAGCATCAAATTTGTGCTTTATTTAATGGTAGAAGGAATGATGGCGGTCAAGCTGAATATACATGCCCCAATTGCTATATTGCTGAGATCGAAAGAGGAGAGCGCAAGCCCTTACCGCAGAGTGCTGTCCTTGGGGCCCAAGATTTGCCAAGAACAATCCTTAGTGACCACATAGAGCAGCGGTTATTTAGGAGACTGAAACAGGAAAGACAAGAGAGGGCAAGGGTTCAAGGAAAAAGTTATGATGAGGTGATTAATGGATCATGATCTCATGATAGTTGATTCTATGTTTTTATGGTGATCCTTTTGCTACTTTCATGTTGCTGAAAGAAGTTTAGAATTGCTACAAATTCTCTCTCACACACACAAAAACGAAAAAAAAAAAGAAAAGAAAAGAAAAGAAAGAAAGATAGCTATATTCAGATAAGTTTGCTTGTTCCTAGTTATATGCTGAAGAACAGAAGCTGTAGAGGTGATATAAATTGAAGCATATTTTTGCTGGTGATTGAGCATTTTGATTGGAGTTTTTTTTTTAATTTAATTAGGACAACATTGAAAAATGGGGTAATTGGATCTTACCTAGCAGATGGCTTTGAGTGATGTTTTGAATTTGCCATCCATTTCTAGCCAGTTATAGGTTACATAGCCACAAAGCTTATTATCTATAGGATTAAACTTATAACTTCTGATTCCTTTGACTTGGGCCCATTAACTTTCTTCTATATATGGACTTCTATTGTCATGGACTTCTGCTGCTCTAGTTAATAAGCCTATTTTTTGTTTCATTGATCTTTCCAGGTTCCTGGGGCTGAGGCACTTGTATGTAGAGTTGTTTCATCGGTTGACAAAAAGCTGGAAGTGAAGCAGCGGTTTCTTGAAATTTTTCAAGAAGAGAATTATCCACCAGAATTTTCATATAAATCAAAGGTGTGAAGGATATAGATTAAGTATAATACATGCTTGTGTAATACATGCTTGTATGTTGAAAATGGCACTTTAATTGTAATTATGAAATGCTTATAAGTTATGGTTTTCTCTTTCAGGTAATTTTATTGTTTCAGAAGATAGAAGGAGTAGAAGTATGCTTGTTTGGCATGTATGTTCAAGAATTTGGATCAGAATGTGCATTCCCAAATCAGCGCCGTGTTTATCTTTCATACCTAGATTCAGTCAAGTATTTCCGGCCTGAGATTAAAGCAGTTACTGGAGAGGCTCTCCGTACATTTGTTTACCATGAAATTCTTGTAAGTCCAAACTCTTTACTGAATTCTGCTTACTGATAATTATTGTCACAATTTTCAGTTTAAATATAGTATCAGTGATCTATTCAGTTGAGATCATTGTTCGACATATTGGATTTTAAACCTTAATTTTCCAGATCGGATACCTTGAATATTGCAAGAAGCGCGGTTTTACAAGTTGCTATATATGGGCTTGCCCTCCGTTAAAGGGTGAAGATTATATCTTATATTGTCATCCAGAAATTCAGAAAACACCTAAATCAGATAAACTGCGAGAATGGTGAGGCAAATAATTGTGAAGAATTTTTTAATTCCTTATTTTGCATCTCAAGTTATTTTTTTTTATTAATCCATTATTATTAATTTCCCTGATATGCGTTATTGCTATTTCAGGTATTTATCAATGTTAAGGAAAGCTGCCAAGGAAAGTGTTGTAGTTGGTCTTACTAATTTATACGATCATTTCTTTGTATCTACTGGTGAATGTAAGGCCAAAGTAACTGCAGCTAGGCTGCCATATTTTGATGGTGATTACTGGCCTGGGGCTGCTGAAGATCTAATTAATCAGTTTCGTGAAGAAGAAGATGGCAGAAAGCTGAACAAAAAAGGAACAACCAAAAAGACCATAACAAAAAGGGCTTTAAAAGCATCTGGTCAGTCTGATCTCTCTGCTAACGCATCAAAGGATCTGCTACTGATGCATAAAGTAATCTCTTTTCTTCCTAATATTTCAGCATGTTTAACCCTATGATTACGTTCTGTTTAAAGCTAGTAGATGTGGTAAATTACCATTCTTGCTATCTTAGATTTTTTCATATCATGACCCAAGGGATTTTAACTGGTTATATTACTCTCTCCCCTCTTTTTTTCTTCACTTCAGCTTGGTGAGACCATTTCCCCAATGAAGGAGGATTTTATCATGGTTCACTTGCAGCATTGTTGCACTCATTGTTGTATTCTAATGATATCTGGAAACCGCTGGGTCTGCAACCAGTGCAAAAACTTTCAGATTTGTGATAAGTAAGATTGCTACTCTTTTTAGCTGTGTATTAATTTCTTGTATAGTTGATCTTTGTGTGTGTGAGCATAAAAGTATACTACATGTGATATCTAGCAGGCTATGATTTTATCAGTTGGATTATATACATAGTAATATGATTGTCTAGCACGAGAACCTATAATTTGTCAGTTAGATCTATATATGAGCAAGAGGGGGTATGCACTCTTTCTTTCATACACATAGTTAAGCATCTCTGTTTCAGTGTTTCTAAAATTTATTTCACAAGTTTGAATCTATGCTAGGGTTCAATCTTTCTCTGCATTTTAGAACTTCTTGAGTGTATTTCTCATTCCGACAGTTATAAGTCCAGCCCAATTTCATATGCAAATCATAAAGAATTATTAGTACATAGAGTTATGCTAGTTATATAAAACCTTGGCATTATTTTTACTATTATTAGTATTACTATTATATTTCTCAGCCTTTGGCATTATATTCTAGATATGAAACATTAATCACATTGGTTGATGATGTCCAATAATGGACTTTCTTAGTCTTTTACAGTAAAGCAAACTATGCAAGTTGTTCAATCCTTAAGTGTTACTATTTTTAGTTATGGAAGATGCCACTGCGGTTGGTGATGTTGAATAATGGGGTTTCCCTTGTTAAGTTTCTAGGAATTTATTGTTGAATTAACCTCTGGTGGGGGCAGACCTTTTTGGCAAAAAAAATCTTCATATTTGGGGGAAAAAGAAAAGAACATGTAGGAAGTTACGATTGCCTTGTACAAAAATTTCACCTGGCATTGACATGTTAATTCTAATACTATATTTATTTACTTATGTGACGTTTCGAGTGACCCATTTTTCTCCCCTTTTCAAATTTCAGTTTAGTACAATGTACTTTTGCTTTTAGAGAAAAGGAATCTGATCCTTCTGCTCTTAAAAACTTGATTAATTCTCAAGTTTAACTGGTAAAATTTTCAAGATTCAACTCCCTGTCCCTGCCCTGGTAGGAAGCCTAATGATGCAATTCTTATCTTTGATCCTTTACTCCAATTATTGTCTTCGTCTATTCTTATTTCAGTCTGCTTCTGCCAACTAGGAGATAGTTTCCTAAATAGATGGATCTGATGTTTGCTTCTTTGTACCTTCCAGGTGCTATGAAACAGAGCAGAAACGTGAAGAAAGAGAGAGACATCCCATCAATCAGAGGGAAAAACATGTACTCTATCCGGTAAGTTTCTCAGAGTACTACTATAATTTTTACTTCCAGTGTTCTGTTGCTGCTTCTATATGCAGACTTGTCTTTTCATTTCCTAATTGATTTTGTTTTTGGAAAATTGTTATTGTGCAGGTTGAAATTACTGATGTATCGACTGATACAAAGGATAACGATGAAATTCTTGAGAGTGAATTCTTTGATACTAGGCAGGCATTTTTGAGTCTTTGTCAAGGGAATCATTATCAGTATGATACCCTAAGGCGGGCTAAACATTCCTCGATGATGGTCCTCTACCATCTTCACAATCCAACTGCTCCTGCATTTGTCACGACCTGTAAACTATGTCATCTGGACATTGAAACCGGTCAAGGTTGGCGCTGTGAAGTTTGCCCTGATTATGATGTGTGCAATGCATGTTACCAAACAGATGGGGGTACTGATCATCCTCATAAGTTAACAAATCATCCATCCCTGGCTGAACGTGATGCACAGAATAAAGAGGCTAGGCAACTACGGGTTCTGCAGGTACTTTAATAAATTTATTGAACGCTTTGTAATAAAAAATTGTCTCTACTGTGTGATTAGTTGGGTGTGCTTAACATATATGCATGTGCGTGTGTATATTGATGGTCAAGTATATATATATATATATATATATATATATATATATATATATATATATATATATATGAGGAGGGATCTACTTACATTAGTGTAAAACTAAATTAGTTTTACACACTTCCATAACTTTTTATACGAATTATATTTTTTTAATTCGACCGTCGTATTTGATGTTCTATTCACGTAGATCATGCACGTCGATTTTCGAGTAAAGTAAAAATGTTTAACTATTTGTTAGATGTAAAAAACTTTCAACCGTTAAATATATATTGAATAAGATAATATTATCGATCGATATGATAGAGATATCAGATCAATTTGAAACTTTACATGCATGATGAGTACAATTATATTGTTAAATTCAACAGTTGGTTTGTTAAAATGTAAATCGTATAAAAAATTACGGAAGTGTAAGTGAATCTCTCCTATATATTTATATATATGTATATATTCAAAGACCAGCAATGGTGTATATCTGACAATGGCTTGTTTCTGGACCCCTTTTTTTCCTTTTTGGTGGTTGGCGTGGCTCCGATATTTGGCTTGATAACATTGGAAAGTGTCACTAAAGAACTCTCTCTAATTGGATATTTCTGAGATGCTATTGGCACTCTGCACTTGAATATTGAAATATTCTAAATGCTAACTTGGATTAAAGTATTTATGTTCCCTGAATATATTATTTTCCTTCTGATTTGGCAAGTAGATGGTTGGAAAAATGAGTTCATGAGTTTTGACTCTGTGTACAAACATGTCGGATTTTAGATGGGATCTTTTAACATGATTGGTTCTTGAACTTTGCAGCTGAGGAAAATGCTTGACCTTTTGGTCCATGCATCACAATGTCGTTCTCCACTTTGCCAATACCCAAATTGTCGGAAAGTGAAGGGGCTTTTCCGCCATGGAATACATTGCAAAACACGTGCTTCTGGTGGCTGTGTACTTTGTAAGAAAATGTGGTATCTCTTGCAACTTCATGCACGAGCATGCAAAGAATCTGCATGCCACGTACCCCGTTGCAGGTACATGGATGTGCTTCCTACTCTCTTGAACAGCCATATGTTATGCTCCTTTCTCTTTTTCCACTCATTGGTTTTAACTTAAAGCTAATAATGTTAAATTTGTTAATTAATACAGAGATCTTAAGGAACATTTGAGGAGGCTTCAACAGCAGTCTGATTCGCGGCGTAGGGCTGCTGTGATGGAGATGATGAGACAGAGAGCTGCAGAGGTTGCTGGTAATTCTGGGTAATACCAATCTGTAAATATTGATTTGCATGTTTTGATGAAAAATGCACCTTTCTAACAAGGGAGGTAGAAAATAGTTTTTGTGCTGCTCTGCTGGTTCACTGCTTGGAACTAGGCAGTGATGGGGAAAACCGGCCGATCTAGAAGGTCGGACAGGGATAGGCATACTATACTACAAACATATCGATTAAGGATCGCTTGTTAGGGAACAATTCTTTCATCCATAAACCCGCGACTGAATTCCCTACAAAGAATTCATGCAAGTGAAGTTTTACGAGATCGACCTGCCGCAGTTGTTAACTATGCTCCCTCGGAGTTCAAGTACTGAGGTATGTCAGTGGCCTGATTTGGTGATTCTTTAATTTTCATCTTGTATTCTGTGGAATTGCCTTCTTACAAAGGAATGTGGGAGGGAGGTTAGTTTCAAAAATCTTCCCCCTTCGAACATTGACCCCCTTTTGTGTAGAATGGCTTCTTATTTAAAAGATGTAGGATTGGATAAGTGCAGCAATTCATTGTTAATCAATACTGTGAAATTATGTTTATATGTATATATATAGTTCAAAGAAGGTTTATTTATTTCCTACACTTTCTTAATGCTATTGCTATTGCTTTTACTTTTATGGGATTTTAATTTAATGTAAATTTTCTCTCTATGTTAGCAACATTCGATGCTACCATTAGTAAATTAGAGCGAGAATCAGCATTTAAACAGATATATGATCAATAAATTTGTTCAAGGGTTGAGTTATCCGTTCAAATTTGAAAGTTCATCAGATATTTAGGAGGGTTTGGACAAAAATATATATTAAGTTCAAAATATGAGTTCGGGAAAAAAAATGAGGTCCTTTTAGTAAAATGAGTTGAGCTTTGACTCCAACAATTAATGTTTCTTTTTGATATGTTTTTTATTTATATATATTATATAATTTATATCATATAACAAATAAATACATATAATAATATAGTATAAACATTTAAAAATATATTAAGTTTATTCATATTTTAAAATTTAATAAAAAAATAAAATTATTAAAAATTAAATAAAGAATAACATATTTGTTTAAATTTTTTTTTTTTAAAAATAATATAGGCGAGCTTAAATGGGGTTGGATTATTTATTTACAAATATAGATAGGTTTAGTCAGTATTTGAGATTTATTTTTCGAGCCGAGTTTAGATAAGTATATGTTGTGTTGATATCATACTTAAGTCCGATCAGATCCATGTATACTTATAATGATCAAGGAGCAAAATCCTTTTGAGAAAATCATTTTAGCAACAAGATGAAACATGTTTTGAAAATGATGTTTGTTTAGGGGAAAGGTATATAGGCTGCTGCTTAGTCTTTAATATTAAAAGCCATTCATTTCCAAACAAATAAAAATAAAACAAGAATTCATTTTTTAAAAGTGCTTTCAAAATTAAACTATGTACAAAAAAGAAAAGAGACTAAAAATTGCTCTCGATCGGCAATTATACATCTGTATCTTTCTTTGCTTCATCTCATCCATCCGAGCATCGCAATCATCTTCCAAACTTCAAATGGAGAAAATAAAAAGGACTAAATTGGAAAACAATTTGAGTTCTATCAAATTCTTTCATAAAAGTTTAGGAAGATTTTTTTTTTTTTTTTTTACCTCTGAAAAGTAATAATTATGGATAATAATTTTGATTCCTCCATCATTGGAATTGAAAATTTTTTTATGCAGGGAAAAATGAAATAATACTTTCATGAAGATATATGTACAAATACATGTATGCAGTACATGATGAAATGGATATAAAACAAGATCATATAATGCGAGAAGTAAAAGTGTCCATCTTAATTCAATTTTTTCCTTTTTTTAAGAAAGCAAATGAAAAGATAAACTTTTTCCTTTTAATTTTCAATGAACGAATTGAAGTAAAAGAATTTTTATTTTTTCTTGAAGAAAAGAAAAGAAAAACTCAATTTTCCTTGTGGCTGCTGCTGTTATAATCTCTGTAGCTGGGGCTGCTGAGGTACCCCAAGATTGAAGAACACTGTCCAACATACCCCAAACACTTTAATGAGAGAATGCATCCACCAAAGACGGCAAGAAGCTATGTTACTCGGACTCGAACGTGAGTGTCGGATATAAGTATGTGTTCGACATAGGTATATTCAATTTTTTCAAGTTTTTCTATGTATTTGAAGGATTTTTGGAGAATCATATCTCCGTACTTATGTTCGAATATGCATCAAATACGGATATCAAATACGAGTACTTTAAGAAAAATGAAGGGTCAGCGACCCAAAGTCTAGGAAAGCTGAATCATGCACTATCAAATGTCTCACCACTTGCATCAGAGGTGGTGAAGGCTCTCCCGGAGAAGGTCCTCTTAACATCACAAGGTACTTAAGTTCCTTTCAAAGGATCGATCCATCTTATTTTGGTAGCCCAAGGCCCTAAAGAACCGTTGCCGACCTGGCTGCAATAGACCCTTTGCTAAACTCTGGCGATTATAAATCACCATGCTTTAAGGAATGAAAACACAACCGACTGAAAGCTGTCTATGTTACAATAAATAAATTGCCCTTAATTTGTTCCTTATACTAATATTCTTCATTAACACATTACTTCTGAGAAGATATTTGATTGTCTGTTTCATCTTCTGCTCACCTTTGGTGGTTTTTAAGGAAGGGTTTCGAAGTCGCAAGTACTGCTTACTATTTCTTAATCCTCTTGTTATCGTTGGCAATTCAAAATTTTCTTAGTTATAACTAAGGATTTAAATAGCGGCCCTGAACAATGTTACAATCGTTATTTTACAGTTTCGATTTTCTTTTGTCATCGATATTTATCACCGATATTTACTGCAATTGACCATGATAACATCTATTATGTTCGTAACCATAATAAACACGACACGACCAAAAATATATCCGCGATAACAGCTTTTCTGGCAGACTGCGTATACTCGAGAAATATTGGCTAGAGTAAACTTGAATCACAAATCATTTGTCCTTTGCATGTTCGTTTTCTCTAAATTCTGGTCCAATAAGTTCCATTTTACTTATGATGACTGTTTTTTGATGTGCAGCTTGGTAGAGGTGCTCATGAGCCGGGCCGGATTCGGATTGAAAGTATGATATCAACAATATATATATTTGTTCAAACTCGTCCGAAATATGAACTTCAAATTCTGCTCAAGCCCGTCCATATTTATAAATGGATACTCCAAGCCTGTTTAGGCCCGTCCATATTTTATTTTTTTCTAAAAAAATTTAAATAAATATTTTTTTATTATTTAATTTTAGTAAAAAAAAATTCTTTTATTAAGTTTTAAAACATGGATAACTTAGCACATTTTTAAATGTTTACACTATAATATTATATATATATTTTTTATATGATATAAATTATATAATATATTATATAAATGAAAAATAGACGGGCCGGGTTCAGACCTTGATAGTTGGAGCCAAGGTCCGGTCCATTTTCTAAACGGATTTTTTTGCCCAAGCCCATATTTCGGATCTAATATTTTTGTCCAAACCCTCCAAAATATGGCGAACCTTCGAGTTTGGATGGATAACCCGGTCCTTAAGCAGGTCTACAACTTGGTGAAGTGTTCTGAATATTTATAATTTGATTGATATATAAAGGGGTTGATGGACCTTGAATTGTATATGATTCTTTTACTGCAATGTGACAGGATTTTTCATTCATTCACTTTGTTATCTTACGTTAATTGCTATTATTTTATGCTCACTTACAATCCCTTTGGTAAGAAGGAAGTAAAGAAACGGGAAATGAAGAAAAAGTTTTAATATAACGATCGAGTTATATAATAACATGTGCTGTTTTGTAGCTCGAACATTAAATTAAAATTTTTCTTTTTTTGTTCCATTCTTTCTTTTTTATCAAACGTAGCCCAAGTTACCATCGATCTGAAAGTAATAGACAATTATGTTACTCAGATTAGGGAGTGAGTATCAGATACAGGTAAATTTAATTCTTTTTTAAAATTTTTTCATATATTTGGAGGGTCGTATCCTAATACCTATGTCCGAATATGTGTTAAATACGGATACTTTAATGAAAATGAAGAGTCGAAATAATATAGATTGACAATCTATGATATGAAATTGAATGTAGCCGTGTGTAGAAAACTAGAAATGGATGGATGCAATATAAGAGAATGCATGTTAAAAGAAGTAACATCTTCTTCTAATAGGTTACACCTTTTGCTGTTCTGAAAAGATTTTATGTTCAGTCTGGATAAGTCAAAACACAATCTGCAATCACTCCTTAACCAATGACACCCTGTAAGTTTTGGCAAGTTCCAAGATAAAATCCTATCTATCAATCAATTAGGTTTCATTTTGGCACGGACCATCATAATTTAATAACTGTATTTTATCTGTTACGTAACGTCAGTGACATTATCAAATTCCTTGAAACATTATCAAATTCATGTATGCGACAACCGCGACGCGTTACGTAATAATCACGACACCCATAGCCACAAAACCTCGAGAATTGTTTGATCTAAGCAAACAAAGAAGACGCTGGTGACACAAATGGAGACTTTCCACTATTAGTTTAGTATTGCTGTTGAAAAAACTTTGGATTGAAAAAAGTTTGAGTTGAAAAAGTGTGTTTAAAAAATATGGTGAAAAACTATAGTTTAAAAACTTTCAAGTGTTAGGTATTGCTGTGAAAAAATGTTTTGGGGAATTGAAATGTCAAAAAAAAAGTGTTTAAAATAATAAAAGTGTAGAGATTTAAGGATAATAAACTTATTTTATCCAAAAGCCGGCTTTTAAAGCCCAAAGCTATATTTTTTGGTTTTTTTGTTTGGTTTTTCAAACTATGGTTTCAACAATAAATGTCAATTTTTTTTTACCTGTTTAACATTATGTTTGCCGTGAAAAACAGTTTTTGACCTGATGTTCCCTTCAGTTTCTTGCTCTTCATTAGCTTGCTTCTCAGCATTATCCACCATCTGCTCAAATGACCAATTATGTTGGCAATTAGAACTAAGTGAAGGCTAAAGACTATACCAATCAATACAATAAACTGAACTGGATTACGTCTAGGACTTCAGTCTATAATATATCTTGTAGTTTCAAACCATCTTAAAGTAAAAGAAAGAGTAGTATATCCTAAACATGAGTTAAAAGAAGTAATCATAAGCGTATCATAAAGAACTGGCAACTACACGTGTTCATGGCCGGGTCAGGTTCGAGTCAAGCTTAAGTCTCATATTAATAAATATTTTGTCTATCCAAATTCAGTCCGGCTCGAAATATAAGCAAATTTTTTTACTAAAGCCCAAACCTTCATGTAAAATCACTACTTAGATCAGCATAAATTTATAAATAAAGGAATCGATCTTTTTAAAAAAGAGATCGATCATTCTGTAAAAAAGATCAATCCCCACATAAAAAGAATTGATCCTTATGTACAAAGGATTGATCCTTTCAAGTATTTGACTTTCTTAAGATACATGTTTTTACTCATTGTTGATTCCATATTTACGGGAAAAATGCAACAAAAAAAAAAATCCCTCCATCGCATGTCCAGTTGTATTTGGACGTATCCTGTCGTATCCAAACATGTCCAATTGTGTCTTGATCATATATTGATCGTATCTGATTTTTATTTTTATTTTTTTGATGTGACCTCATATGCAACACGTATCTTATCGTATTGAAACTGTATCCATATTAAACACGTGTCCGACACTTATACACTCATTTGCACGGAGTGTCTCTGCTTCACAAAAGCTCGTTATATAACTTCTAAAACGCATAAATATTCCTTTTATCAAGCATCAATAAACTTCAAAGATGTATAACTAAATCTGCAATTAAAGTTCTCTGTTATGATTAACCCCCTTTCTTTTTTCCAAGCAACTGAAAAGTTCTTTTTAATATGTTCGAATTTTGCACTGCTTGAAATATTTACTTTGAAGGAAAATTCAAAGGGTGAGACTTGAGTTCCCCTTTAAGCAGGGCTTGAGCTTGAGGACAAATTATGAAAGCTGGAGAATACTATACAGCAACCAGCAATTATTAATGGATTTATATTTGATGCACTGATAATTTATAAATTTATACACTTTCAGTAAATCAAATGATGCCAACTCATTAAAAATAAAATTATCTATATTTATTTTTAAAAACTTTTAATGAGGTGTCGTCATCTGATTTACTGACAATGTATGCATATATATACTATCAGTATATCAAATACAAACTAATTATTAATTACCAGTAATGAATTTCAACCTGGACGGCTTCAACATCTTAGTCCTAGCTTATGCTAAACATCCGTGTTCGACACATATTCAGATATGAGTATGGGGATATGATCCTCCAAATTTATAGAAAAACTTAAAAAAGTTAAACATATATGTATCGTACATATACCCATATTTAACACTCACCTCGAATCAGGATAATATATTCTTAGCTAGCCTCCTGGTCTAACCATTAATCATGTATAGTTGGGGTTTGATTAAAAAATTCAGGCTAAAACAAGAGCAAGTCAAGAGGATGAAACATGAAAGTTTTAATCTGATATAAAATTGAATTATCTCTAACGATGAGTATATATATATATATATATATATACCTTTCTAGTAATGGCAGGAGAGTGAAGGAAGAATATATATCGACAAGATGAGTCTTGAAACGGTGCAAAGCATTGGTAACATCCCTCACCACACTCTCCAACAAGTGCAGCCAGTTTCTCTAAAACCCTCTCCTTTATCACCCCAACATATTTCCTTATATCAGCTCTCAATGCCACTCCCTTAATCATCATCATCTCCTTGAATGTTTTTTTTTAATTTAATTTGTTGAATAATGTTAACTTATTATGCTTTTTCTTGTTCTCTATGTTGTTCCGATTCTTTATTTTTCTTGAAATATCCGTGTCCGACGAATATCCGGACATGGGTATGGGATATGATCCTCCAAGAACCCTCCAAATACATGAAAATCTTAGAAAAAATTGAAGATACCCGTATCGAACTCATATCCATATCCGACATTCCCATCTGATTTTGCCTTGGTTTACTTTGAAACTGATTGCATGGTGTGGAGTATACAGCTTTCCTTGCCCCACCTAATTGGCAACATCTGTTTTTGGTGGCAAGTGCTAGTTCTAGTGGTAGTGGTTAATTTGCTCATTTGCAATGGTCTATGGAGTCTAATTTTTATATCATCAACTATATTCTTGCGTTGATTTTGCTTTTATTCAGTGTTTAAAAAAAAAAAGATTGGATCGGTTGGTCAGATCGGTTGAATAGAAAATCGATGATCTGTCTGGTCCGATGCATATTATAGAATCGAGAATTCTCCGAATCGGTAAAAAACTGGTTAAATCAGTAAAAAAACCGGTAAAAACCTGAAAAAACGAAAAAAAAAACCGATTTTACACTTCTTTAAATTTTTAAAAAAACATTATGTGTGATGAAATTTGAACCTTTAATTCCTTGAAACTATACTAAAGATCATACAATTTAGCCAAATACATATTTTTATCAAGCATTTACTATATTTAATATTTAAATTTTTTTTAATGCAACCGGCAGGTTCAACTGGTCCGACCAGTTGAAACGGTAACCGAAGGTCTCATCGATCGATGAGACCGTTTTTTAAACATTGTTTTTATTACTTGACAACTTTGGACACGACACAATTATATGATACAAAAATAATTAACACGACATAAAATATGATATGACACGAAAAAAATACGAATACTTATGTGTATATATATATATATATATATATATATATATATATATATATATATTGGACTTAATGTATAACACATATGGTACTACATTTTCGGATTGAAAGGTTTTGTTTGTAGAATAATAATTCTGACTAATATTTTTCAAAATGAAATTTCTTACTAAAATTATCATGATTTTTGTATAATATTTTATTTTTATTTATGATTTTTAGAATTCAATTTGTGAATCTTTAACCTTTTAAAAATGTGTAAAATTCATTGACTTCAATGGTGGTTAAAATTTGATTGAATCTGCCACCTTACCATCATGTCACTATAAGGGAAACCTTTTGTTTCCACAAAAGTTTTTGTCGAAAAAAGATGGCATTTAGTGACGGAAATTTGTCCCTTACACAAAGTACACTTTCGATAATTTTTTAATAGTTTTTTTTTTGGAATTTACCGATGAAAATTGAAATCATCAAAATTTCGTTCGAAAAAAAGTGATCGGAAACCATATTTTATGCCACCAAATTTAGCGCTGGAGTTTTTAACTTTTAGCGAAAAAGATTTTCGTTAATAAAATTAAAGTAAAAAAATGTTAATTTTGAAAAAAGTAATAAATATTTGTCGAAAAAAACTTTTAACGACGATAACTTTTTGTCAAGAAAGTATTTTCTGAAAAAAAAAATTTAATTAATTTTTTTTGCTAATAAGCAATTTAATGATGGGTTTTTAGTTTTTAGCGATAGCTAGTAAAATAAAATTCAAAATTTTAATTCTGCAAAAAGTAATAAATATCCTTGAAAAAACTTTTACTAATGGAGTTTTTCGTCGGTAAAAGTGTTTTCAGAAAAAAATAATAATTAATTTCTTTAAAGAAAATAAACAATTTAGTGATGGATTTTCGTCTTTTAGCAATGAAAATTTCATCGCGAATAATATTAAAATAAAATTTATTAAAATTTCTTCGGGATTGGCCTTTAGTGACGGATTAGGACGGATTTGGAAGGTTAAAAAAATCTGGCGGACTTATTTTTTAATAAAAAATCAAATTTTTTTTACTGATGAATTTTTTAGACAAAAAATACGTCGCTAAAAGGTTAAATCAAAATTATTTAACCTTTTTTTTTCTTTCTTCTCTCACTCTTCCCCCCCGAGCCCTCATCCCCCACACCCTACACTTAACCCAAGGCCAAGGATTAAAAAATCCGATCAGATCGGCCGGTTGAACCGAAAATCGACAGGTTATCCGGTTTGGTACACTTGGGTATTAGCTGAAACGGTTGATAACTCGTATAATTATATAGTTTTTAGTTATGTTTTATTATTGTTTTGTGTCAAATACGAGTTATTATTGTTTAGTCTAATTGTGTTTATGATCTTTTATATTTTTATGTATTTTGGTGTTTTTCACAAGTTTCTTTGAGTGATTTCAGATTACTAGAATTAAGGGCAAATCCAGTTCAGTTCCAGTTCCGACACCTTTTGCCATATCAGCTATATCTCGAGTTTCTCTGAAGCAATAAGGCTGAAATTTATAGCCATGCAAAGCTAAGAGGCATATCTATCTTTTTCATGTTTTACACTTCTTGAAACGGAGTCGTTTTCCCTAGCGAAATCGACCATGAAGTTGGCTGATGTGCAATGACGTCTGTGCTGACCTGTTTTCGTATTTTGCCCATATATTCTTATCCACATCAGCAAATGAGCTGATTCCAACGGCTATGGATCAGTAACTGATAGGGTAACATTTTTCTAGAAGACCATGTGATCAGATAAGGCCTGCAAAATTGACAAAATCGACCATCAAGTTGGCTGATCAAAATCGTCATGTATGACGAAAATTGTTAGAAAATGCACCCACCTATTATACCTACCTTTGAAATTTGTAAAGCTTGTCTCTTGTCATTTAGCCCTCCAAAATGTGTATAAATAGAGGGCCTTGGATGATTGTAAGGGATATATTGTACATAGGTAGGATATTAGCCATTTTAATAAAATTCTCTAAGTTTTCTTCTTCTTTCTTTTCTCTAGTTTTCTTTCTTTTCTCTAGTTTTCTTTTTCTTTAGAGAGAGCAAGAGGTTGGATAATTAATATTCTTCCTCTTCTTCTTTCTTTCTTTTATTTTCTTCTTAGATTTTCTTTAATTTTATGTTTATGTTTACAATGCCTATGCTAGGCTAAACTTCTATTTGGTTAAGGGTGATTTCAAAGCCCTAGACATGTTTTATAATTGATTTTCAGATTCTATCTATCATTAATTTTCTATCAAAGTTGCTTATGTTCTTCTACAAGAATTGTTCATGATGTTGTCTTGATTTGTTTAGGTGTACAACTAGATAGATCTTGATAATTATCTATTGCTAGTTTAGGAGTCTTGATCCGTGTAATTGTCTTGATTTCCTATTCATAAGTGGCAATTTGTGATTAATGATTATGGTCAAGTTTTCAATAATTGCAAAGTGGAACATAACCTAAGTTGAACAATCCGAGCTTATGTGTTTGTTGCTTAGATCAACCTATCTTTCTCATCATAAAGCTGCCATTAAATTGAATCTAGAGAGCTTATTCTAGGTTGTTTGATGGTTAGAGATTAAATAGAGAGCTTGTTCTATTTAACGACAAACTAAGGAAAGATTGGGATAACAGAGCTTGTTGTTATCTACGGTTGTTAACTTTGATAGTTGGTTGATATTGATAGATCTGAAATTGATTCTTAATGATGTCTAGTGGTGGAGAATGAAACCTTAACCATATTTTTCATATTTGATTCTTCTTACTTACTTGTTTTCTTACTTTTCTAGTTTGCTTATTTTTAAAAAGTATATTTATTTTTATTGGCTGGTTATACCGCCTAATTTGTATATTAACTTTGTTTTACTTTTATTGGCTGGTTATACCGCCTAATTTAGTATATATATTTTTATTGGCTGGTTATACCGCCTAATTTAGTATATATATTTTTATTGGTTGGTTATACCGCCTTGCATCTTCTTCTTATTATTTACTTTAGTTTAAATCTGGCTTCAAAAACCCCTTTTCTTTTATTGTTCTTGAATTTAAGTTTTAAACTATTAACTTATAAACTAAAACCCAATCCCTGAGGACTCGACCCTTGCTAACTACTATACTTACAATTTATCTTTTTAGTGCAAGGTTAAATAAGATACACTCTTTTGGGTGCATCAAATTTTTGGCGCCGTTGCCGGGGATTGTTTTCTTTAGTTTATTTGTTACTTGGTTTATTCTTATTTTCAGTTCTAATGAGTTTTATTTTCTTGTACATACGGGTTTTTCTGATCAAATTTTGAAAAAAAAAATATAAAAAAAAAAACGATGGAATTGAGCAATCTAACACTTGAAGAGTTGGTGGCATACATGAACATGGAGAATCAACAAGCCAATCTCACCTTCCCAGTTCAACAATTGGCCATGGGAGGATGTCAAGGCCATCAAGTGTTCCAAGACCAACAGTATGATCATTACTCAAACACTTACCATGAGGGAGGTGGGATCATACTAATTATGGCTACTCGAAAAATTACCAAGAAGTAGATCCTTATGCCAATTACACTCATCCATCTAGCTTCAATCAATCATGGTCCCAAGAACCAGATCTTTTTCAACCACCACATATGACTCAAAACTCAGGTACTTCTTTAGAAGATCTTGTCTATTCTCTTGTTACTGATACATTGCAATTTCAACAGGAAACAAGGGCAAGCATCCAGAGTTTGGAAAAGCAAATGATCCAATTGACTAGTAGTATGGTGGGATGGGTAGCACAAAGATCTGAAGAACTCCCTGCCCAAACAATGATTAACCCAAAGGAGAATACTACTATTGTGACCTTGAGGAATGAGGAACAAGATGAGGATGAGACAAAATTAGAGATGAATTCTATTCTTGAGGATAATGAAGCCAATGATCCAAATAAGAGTATTTCAGCACCTGAGGTAACGTTTGAGATTCCAATTTTTACTAATGTTTCTTCTCCACCTTTTCCTAGTAGATTCGCAAAGTTCAAGGAGGATGAACATGAACAAGACACGCTGGAAACCTTAAACAGTTTGTTTGTGGATGTCATTCAACAAGTACCAAAAGATGCATCATTCCTCGATGAGATATGCACCACCAAGGATGATGGAATAATACTTGTAATGGAGAATACATCCACTGTTGTGCAAAGAAAGCTACCTCTCAAACGCATAAATTTGGAAAATTTCATGTATGAGCCTGACAAGCGTAAAAAGCCAAGAAGGGGTGTTGGTTAGATTCAAAACACTAACTCAAGTGTTAATTGGGAAGGCAACCCAATTAAAGATGAAATTGCCAACCTTCCATATTCAGATTTGCTTTCTCTTTCTCTTTCTTTTCCTTTTTCTTTTATTATTTTTATTGTTTTTATTTTTATTTCTTATGTTTCTTTGTTAATTGTGTTTACTGTTTTTAAGTTCATTTAGGCTGCATAAGTTTCTTTTGTTTAATAGTTCTTTTCTCTTACATATAATTCTTGCATTGGGGGATAATAGCATTACATTAATGACAATGTAAGAATTATGTGTGGGGGGAAGAATTTAGGATTTTATTTAGAGTGTTTTATTTTTGAGTCTTTTTATGTTGTTTTTTTTTTTTTTTTTTGATCCTTGTTTTGAAAATAACTAGATGTAAATATAATTTTTATTTTTTTTAACCCCGGTTAAATGGCGGATAACGGTACTCCGTGATTATTTAAATCGGTTCCATCAGCTACCCACAAAACTGATATTGTATATAAATTTCTCTTCCAATTTCTCTTTCAATTTTTTTTCATTTTTTTTCAGGATGGATGATATTCTCACAAGATTGCAGAAACGATTTCCTCCCTTTCCTCGAAATATTTTACTGAAGCTTTACCAAGTTCGATTTGAAAGATTAAGAATGCTTATGCACAAAGGGATTCCTGGAGACATACGTTGGATAATTGAAGCCAAGGTACGTGAAGATGAATATCTTCCTGTTTTGCATTTACCAGGTACAGGTAGAAGCACTTTTGCAAAGAAGCGACGAGCAAAGCGCATGAGTTCAAATTGCCACAAATGTGCACGATGGACGTGTAATGGTAAATGTCGTTCTATTAGGATTCCGTCCTCTAATCGAGATGATAAAATTGAATTCATTAAGGATGGACTGAGTAAGGAGAATTTGGGTAATATCCAACTTTCTCTTGAGACGCATCCTAGTGGAGACGTACAAAGAGAAATTCTTGATTTATGGCCGCAATTCCAAAGGGAATGGCAACATCTTGGGAATCTGATGTTAAAAGACCCTATTTGCCAGCTTGTAAGAAAACTGGATGGGAAGCATATCCTCGACTCATAGAAGGCGTTTAAGCCGTTTCTGGACGTAAAACCAGAGGAAGATGTGAGCCACAATCACAACTACAATAAATGACTTCTCAGCTTTTGGTTTGATTTGCAATAACTTTATTTCGGTTTAATTTACGTGTTATTCGATTTGTGTAATTATTCTCATTTTTTTTATTTGTCTTTTACGATTGATTTTTCTTCTCTTTTTTATTTTCTTCCTGAAATCACGCAAAAATCTTTTGTTAGGTTAACATTTTCTTCTGACAGGTCAGATACACTTTCGGCGATATTATTACTCTTGTCTGATTCACTACTCAGTCCTCTATATATTACACCATGTACTCATTCTCTTTCAGGCACTCGAAAAAAAGAAAAAAAAAGAAAAAAAATGGAAAGTACTTCGTCCCAACGCATTAAAAAAATTTGTGTTTTTGGAGGTGCTTATCCAGGGAAAAATAACATATTCGCTGATGAAGCCATAAGAGTTGGAGTAATACTTGCCCAACAAAAGATCCAGTTGATTTATGGAGGCGGTAGTACGGGTTTAATGGGAGCAGTCGCTACAGCAGCACACGCCGGAGGAAGTCCAGTTCTAGGAATCGTGCCAAAACTATTCACAGATTTTTGTGGACCTACCTTGGGTAAGGAAATACAAGTCTGGAGTATCCCTGAACGGATAACAATCATGTACCATTTTGCCGATGCATTCATTGCTTTACCAGGAGGTCTGGGTACATTGGAAGAAATAGCTTGCGTGGCTTCTTGGTCATCTTTGGTCACAAATAAGAAACCCATTGGTTTGCTTAATATTAATGGTTATTTTAGTAATTTGCTTTCATATTTAGATAATGCTGTGGATAATGGATTCATGTTTTCAGAGGCAAGGAGAACCATAATTTCTGCTACAACCATTGAAGATTTACTCAAAAAGCTCCAAGCTTATGAGTGTTTATCTGCTACGGTTGTTTCGCAAACGCTCGGAAAAAGAAAAAGAGATATGGACGAGCAAGGAGTGGATTGCACTTTGTCTTTGTGACATTATCTAACATTTTGCTTGTTGTGTCTCAGTTATAATAAGTGGTTAGCAACCTCTGCAGGTAATATCTCCTAAATTCTACCTTTAAAATTTGACATTGGGGACAATGTCATATTTTAGTAGGGGGTAAGGGACATATTTTTCTAATATAAAAAAAAAAAAAAATTTGTTGTGTTTTAAGACATTTAGAAGTATTCATTCTGAACAAGGTCTGAGTAAGGGAGACTTGAGACATACCTTGTCAGTTTGATTTAATCTTCTAAAAAAAAAAAAAAAAGCATGTTTAGACTTAGTGTGTTTTTAGTGTGTTTTAGTTACTTTCAATACTATGATGAGATATGAATTGCATAAGTCTAAAACAGATTTATTAGTGAGAAGATTTTCATGAGAATTGAGCTTGATGTCAATCTTTTATGAGCCAATGTTAATATGATATGTTGATTGAGAAAGAAGCATGTTTAAACTTAATCTGACTTGTATAATCATCCTTGTGAGTTTTTGAGCCTATAATGATTGATGCATTATACAAATCAATCTAATTTCTTTCTTGAGTGCTCTTATGATTACATGATTCTCTAGAACTTGCTTTAAACCGTTTGAGACTATATTGATACATGTGACAACATGAATATGATAGAGGCATTAGGATTATAACCAGAGCCAAACAGCCATCCATTATTAATGTTCCAAGAGAACACACCCTTAGTGAACCAATTTGAGCCTACATTGAATAAGCTATATCTTTGGTAACCATAACTTGTTCCTAACCTAAATATACTTATATCTTTACCTTTGTTCCAAAAGATGAATTAGCATGTTTTGAGACAAGTTGCAAAGACAAAGAAGATTTATTGAAAATTTGGGTTAGAAACAAGAAATAAGTGTGGGGGGAAAAGAAAGAAAAAAAGTCAAGAGAAAAAGAAAGGGATCATTGTCAAATACATTCTCATATAAAAATAAAAAAAAAAAAAAAAAAATCTTCTCTTGAACTTCTAGTTAAAGTAAAGAAAAAGATGTTACAAAGTTGGTTAGAATGATGCAAAGGCTCAACATGAATATTTAGCCTATGTTATTATGTGCTTTATAAGAGTTTTGAGAAGTTTTATTTGTATGATCTTTTTATGTCTCGAAACTTTATGAACTCTTTGGAACCTTTGTGATATCTTTATCCTTTTGTTCTTCAACCACATTACAAACCCCTTGGCCCCATTACAACCTTGATTAAAGACCTCTTGATTCATGAAGTTGTATGATCTAAATAGTGGAGAATAGGTGGACAAGCAAGAATATGGTAGAACTGTTTTCATGAGATTGATTGAGTGTAAACACTTCACCACTACTTTAAAGAGTGAAAATCATGAGGGTATCCCATGTGAGTAGTTGAGATTAAGTTTGAATATGCACTATTTTGATTGAAATATGTTATGTTAATATTGGCTTAACTCAAACAATTTACATTCAAGTATGATTTTTTGTGAAATTCTTTAAGCTATTGATTAGTTTATAAGACTTGTTCAAAGATTGTCTCTAATTTGTATTGAAAGGATTAGGAGTAAATATTTTTAGTATATGTAGTTTATTTATATTTTAGTTTTTCAATGTTTGTGGGTATCGTTCTAGTAAACCCTCACGAGACTAAACTCGTCCACTAGGGACACCTAGGGGTTTAAAGGCTTGTGTCACATGCTAAGTGCCACCGTGATTTCCTACGAAAATGGATTAGATTAGATTTTCTTATTTTATTTTTATTGAGTCGTTGCTAGGGACTAGCAACAATCTAAGTGTGGGGGTGTGATAACTCGTATAATTATATAGTTTTTAGTTATGTTTTATTATTGTTTTGTGTCAAATACGAGTTATTATTGTTTAGTCTAATTGTGTTTATGATCTTTTATATTTTTATGTATTTTGGTGTTTTTCACAAGTTTCTTTGAGTGATTTCAGATTACTAGAATTAAGGGCAAATCCAGTTCAGTTCTAGTTCCGACACCTTTTGCCATATCAGCTATATCTCGAGTTTCACTGAAGCAATAAGGCTGAAATTTATAGCCATGCAAAGCTAAGAGGCATATCTATCTTTTTCATGTTTTACACTTCTTTAAACGGAGTCGTTTTCCCTAGCGAAATCGACCATGAAGTTGGCTGATGTGCAATGACGTCTGTGCTGACCTGTTTTCGTATTTTGCCCATATATTCTTATCCACATCAGCAAATGAGCTGATTCCAACGGCTATGGATCAGTAACTGATAGGGTAACATTTTTCTAGAAGACCATGTGATCAGATAAGGCCTGCAAAATTGACAAAATCGACCATCAAGTTGGCTGATCAAAATCGTCATGTATGACGAAAATTGTTAGAAAATGCACCCACCTATTATACCTACCTTTGAAATTTGTAAAGCTTGTCTCTTGTCATTTAGCCCTCCAAAATGTGTATAAATAGAGGGCCTTGGATGATTGTAAGGGATATATTGTACATAGGTAGGATATTAGCCATTTTAATAAAATTCTCTAAGTTTTCTTCTTCTTTCTTTTCTCTAGTTTTCTTTCTTTTCTCTAGTTTTCTTTTTCTTTAGAGAGAGCAAGAGGTTGGATAATTAATATTCTTCCTCTTCTTCTTTCTTTCTTTTATTTTCTTCTTAGATTTTCTTTAATTTTATGTTTATGTTTACAATGCCTATGCTAGGCTAAACTTCTATTTGGTTAAGGGTGATTTCAAAGCCCTAGACATGTTTTATAATTGATTTTCAGATTCTATCTATCATTAATTTTCTATCAAAGTTGCTTATGTTCTTCTACAAGAATTGTTCATGATGTTGTCTTGATTTGTTTAGGTGTACAACTAGATAGATCTTGATAATTATCTATTGCTAGTTTAGGAGTCTTGATCCGTGTAATTGTCTTGATTTCCTATTCATAAGTGGCAATTTGTGATTAATGATTATGGTCAAGTTTTCAATAATTGCAAAGTGGAACATAACCTAAGTTGAACAATCCGAGCTTATGTGTTTGTTGCTTAGATCAACCTATCTTTCTCATCATAAAGCTGCCATTAAATTGAATCTAGAGAGCTTATTCTAGGTTGTTTGATGGTTAGAGATTAAATAGAGAGCTTGTTCTATTTAACGACAAACTAAGGAAAGATTGGGATAACAGAGCTTGTTGTTATCTACGGTTGTTAACTTTGATAGTTGGTTGATATTGATAGATCTGAAATTGATTCTTAATGATGTCTAGTGGTGGAGAATGAAACCTTAACCATATTTTTCATATTTGATTCTTCTTACTTACTTGTTTTCTTACTTTTCTAGTTTGCTTATTTTTAAAAAGTATATTTATTTTTATTGGCTGGTTATACCGCCTAATTTGTATATTAACTTTGTTTTACTTTTATTGGCTGGTTATACCGCCTAATTTAGTATATATATTTTTATTGGCTGGTTATACCGCCTAATTTAGTATATATATTTTTATTGGCTGGTTATACCGCCTTGCATCTTCTTCTTATTATTTACTTTAGTTTAAATCTGGCTTCAAAAACCCCTTTTCTTTTATTGTTCTTGAATTTAAGTTTTAAACTATTAACTTATAAACTAAAACCCAATCCCTGAGGACTCGACCCTTGCTAACTACTATACTTACAATTTATCTTTTTAGTGCAAGGTTAAATAAGATACACTCTTTTGGGTGCATCAACGGTAAAAAATCGATTTAACCGATAAAAAACTAGAAAAATCGATAAAAATCGATTTGATATTTTATTTTATTTTATTTTTAATTGATGAGATTTGAGCCTTTAACCTTTTAGTTATATATTAAAGACCATACTATTAAGTCAAATACATATTTTTATTAATTATTTACTATATTTAATATTTATTTAACATTAAAATCATTTTTAAATATTTTAAATCTTGTTAAGTGAATCGGGAATCGAAGGCCAAACTGGTTTGACCTCCAGTCCGATTTTTTTTAACCTTGCTCGAGGCACTCCGAAAACCTCCTTCCACCTCCCCTTCGCAAACCCCGTCAGTCTAGTGGTTGGAGACCACCTTTCCTCCTCTCTCTTTTCTTTCTTCTCTTTCTCTCTCTCTCTCTCTCGCCCTCCTTTCTTCTTCCTCCTCCTCTTCTTCTTCTCTCTCTCTCACAAGCCCTCCCCTTCCGCTACCCTTTCTCCCTCCCCCGTCGAAAAAAAAAACCTATTTTCTTGTAGTGTGTCAATGGATCACGTGACAAAGTTAGATGGGTCTAGATATTTAAATGTCCATGTGGCAAAAATGTGGGCCTGACTTTTTAGAATATGATTTATGCCACGTGACATTGAAAGGATATTTTCTATTGAATTTTTAATGATGATTGGCTGAATGGATGAATTTAGAATATTTTTAGAAGATTTTGGATTCAAAATTTAAGTTTTAAATATCGAAGATGAAAATGAAATATTTCACAAAAATTATAAATGATTTATGCATTTTACTCATGAAATATTTTACAAAAATTACAAATTTATGTTTTTTTTTATTAAAAAAAATCGAAACTGAAGTTTTAGAACAATTATACATACACCTATCAATGAATCTTACTATCCAAGTGCAATTTTACGTTAATTTCAAGGCCAAATTCTCTATGAGTTTGAGGACCAATATTTTCGGTTAAATAATTTGTATTATTTACATTTTTTTTATCTACACTATGCAAGTGTAGTTGAAAATGCATATGATATGTGTTTTAAAGGGAATATGGCCGACGATATTGTTGGATCCACTTTCATCTCGCCACATTGGACCAGTACATGTAGAACACTTGGTGGGTTCACTGCTGTCCAAAAACTCCAAACACAACAAACACCTAGTCTGCACCTGTCAAGCCTACAGACATCCAGCTATCAGATATAAATAAGTGAGCAAACACTGGCTAGAGGTAAGAGAAATCATAAATACTGAAACCTTCTGACTATTCCTTATATTTCCTCCAAAAATTCTCTAAACCCATACTAACTTAAGTATCGGAGCACGCCCCGAAAACATAAATCCGGTGCCCCTTTGACATTTCCTGTTTTTATAGATCTTTCAGCATTTGCCTGACAATCCACAGAGGTTTCACTTGCTCCACCATTCAGGGGACATCAACTATTTGACTCTGTCTATGGGAAATGACAAAGCAATGTCTCTACCCCAGTCACAAGGCATGACCCCAGCAACATCTTTCTCTACCCTAGTAACTGTCAAGAGGTATTCTTGTCATTTCTAGCACCTCTAGCATATTATTGTCTCAATCCCTTTTGCCACCAACCATGCATGGGCATGTAGCAACAAATCTTGAGCATGCAGCTCATGCAAACCCATGGCTCCCCTACCAAACACTACCTTACCAAAATAACTACTACCAGAACCTACAGAGAATATTCCCACCTATTTACTCCACCACACCACATTGGTACATGTTGGTAGCTTCCCCTTAAACACCAATACCCCAACATCTAACCCTCTTTCAGGTATCATAACCTCAATACTTCCACCACTAAGCCCCTCGCTCGCTCCTGCCATCTCCATGCCAGCAATACCCCATATTACCTCTTCCATTGACCACCTTCCAACACCCTGCTCACAACTCGAGCAAACCTAGGGATATAAGTCTTGTACCTATAGTTGGGCAACCTAATGCCATAAGCAAATGAAACCACCTTTATTGCTTCCCTGGTCACATCGTTGCGGTACCTATCAATGTCCCATTCCACAACATCGGACTCGTTGGGGCCATCCTCCTCACTAGCGTTTGAACTACCTGTCTTTTCACCAATAGGAATGATCTCCATGCCTCTGGTCCTACCATCACCACCAGTAAAATCACCTCTATCTCTTCCCCCATGGCAAGCAACATCCCCCTCCACAACCTGGAGCTCACTACAACCTCAACTTCATTCTCAGTCCCACCAAGGCTGGGGGTGCTCTCATGCTCTAAACTATCCCCCGTACCCCATGCTCTTTGCCTTTAAAGGCAGCACTGTTCTCATTGTCCTCATTTGACAACACAATCCTAAATCTTCTAGCCATTTACACAAGCACAATAACCATAAATAACAAAATAAAAATCTTACCGAAATTATTTTCTCTTCAACTCTGAAATCTCACAAACCAAAAGAAATTAACTAGAGTGCTCAAAAACTCTCAAAATACGAAAACACAAACAACAATATTTTTGCAGAAAAAGCCTAAACCAAATAAGAAGAGAAGAAGAACTCTGGCCAAGGCTTATTTATAGGTAGCCAACCCTAACAGGCATGACGCTATATGAAGCGTCTCCAATAAGCCAACATTCAAAATTAGAATAATTAAAATCTAAAAATTTTTTGAAGCCAATAAAAGCCTTACACGTGGGTGAACCTCAAAAACCGTAGAAAATTGTACAAGTTTTTTTAAAATGATCAAGCGCGTGAAACGACACACCACAATAAACATGTATACGTACGCATGTAGCCCAATAGACAGATGGCATACAGAGAATTCAGCAACATCAAATTCATCATAAAAATGACAAGTCAAGCTACACGTCTATCCCACCAAAATCATGGTGACCTAACCACTTATATAACCAAAGGCGACTAGCTCAAATTACATGGCAACTTATCTACCAACAGAACCAAAGACGACTAGCTCAAACCAATAACTCATGGCGACCTTGATGCCTAGCCCATCAGATGTCCACTAGCTCGTACAACTACAACAGGCTCAAACTCGTCCACTTTATAACCACCATCTCGATTGGGGGCAATTGTTGGACCCACCTTCACCTCGCCACGTTGGACCATTACATGTAGAACACCTAGAAGGCTCATAGCTACCCAGTAACTCTAAACACAACAGACACCTGGTCTACACCTGTCAAGCCCACAAACACCCAACGACCAGGTATAAATAGGTGAGTAAACGCTAGCCAGAGGTAGGAGAACATAAACATTGAAACCTTCTGACTAGTTCTTACTTTTCCTCTGAAAATCCTCTAAATCCATACTAACTTAAGTATCAAAACATGCCACAGTGACATAACTCTGGTGCCCCTCTGACATTTTCTGTCCTTATAGATCTTTCAGCCTTTGCCTGACAATCCACAGAGGTTTCACCGGTTCCACCATTCAGAGGACATCAATAGATATAATTTTATTTTAGTGACAACTAGGGAAATAATAATATTTTAGTACCATATGTTGTTATAGATTATATGGACTATTTGAATTATATATATTAAATATATATACTTTAATTACTTTTGATTAAAAATACATATATTATAAATTAAAATATCTTTTAAAATAAATAAAATCAAGGTTAAAAAAATTGTGTTAAATGTCAATTATTTTTTGGTATATGAAATCACCAGTAGACCTGTCCAAGGGCCGAGCTACCCGCCCAAACTCGAAGGCCTGCCCGATATTCGGGAGGGTTTGGACAAAAATGTTAAGCCCGAAAAATGGGATTGGGCAAAATAAAAAGCCCATTTTCTAAATTGGTCGGGCCTTGGGCAAAGACTTTAAGCTCGGGCCCGGCTCAGCCTGAATAGTAAATTTAATTATAAAACTTGGGCATTGGGCCACTGGCTTTGTTCTGTAAAACCCATCTAAAATGGGGCCTTTTTTAGAAATCTCCCTACTAACAAACCCTATACAATACAGTAAATATACAAATAAGAGTATAAGACCCAACAGCAATAGCAACCATCTCTTTCCATTTTCCTCAAAAAAAAAAAATTACTCTTCAATGCTTCAGTTGCTCAGTGCTCGGTAAGCAATTTCTCTCTTACCCTATTTTTATTTGCTCTTTCTCTCTACGCATTTCTCCTTTCTAGTTTGATGGAAGTTATGAGCAATTTCTTTTGATTGAAAATTATTTGCTTATTTATTGTCATTTAATCTGACAAATTGTATAATGCTTGGTTTAGTCGTTACTGGTTGCTTTAGGATTAAATGAAATGAAGGTAAAAATAGAAATGAAAGAAAGAAATGGAAAAGAAATTTTGGGTTTTAGTTTTGTTTTTTGTTTGTTTTTTTTTTTGCCATCAATTTGGGTTTTAGTTTTTTTTTTTTGCCATCAATTTAAAGAAAATTGGGCGGGCCGGGCTTGGGTATCTTATGACAATTAGGGCCAGGCCTGATCACAAAATGTTGCCCATATTTAGGGCCGGGCCGGACCTGGGCAGACATGAAAGGTCTTAGTACCCTTTCTAGACCTGGCCCAAACTCGGCCCATAGACAGGTCTAATCACCAGGTATTAAACGTTGATCACTGAAATTAAGAATTCAGTACTATATTGATAGACTGCACGACTATTAACAGTTTCATCAGTTCATGTATATTGTATATGTTGCGAATACTATTACTTTTGTAAGGGTTCATGTGTAATTTAGCCCCTAAACTATATCACTTTTGTCATATTGATACCTAAAGAATAACAATTAGATACTTGAACTTGTATTTCCTTAGGCAACTTACCTCAACAGACTAACTCCATTAAAAAAAAATTTAAAAAGAAGAAGAGAGAAATGTCGAGAGAAAGGGAAAAGGAAAAGGAAAAGAGAGGAAAGAGGGGCAAGGTTGGGGGAGGTCCGGTCGGTCCCTAATCTGCCTCGGATTTGATAGATTGGTGGCAAGTCAAACAAAAACTAAAAAAAAAAGATTGGGGGATCAAGGAAAGAGAGGAACGAGGGAAAGGGAAGAAAAGAAGAGAAAGGAAAGGAAAAGAAAGGAGTCTGGTCACCCTCCCTCCTCCCTTTCTTCTCCTATTTCTCTCTCTCCCTTATTCCCTCATCTCTCTTTTTTTTTTAATTTCATTTTTCTATGTTTTCCAGATTTTTTTGGAATTTTTTATTTTTCAATTTTTATTTCATAAGTCAAACAATAAAGTATATTTTTTTTAAAAAAAAAAATTAATTCAAAAACCTTAAAAAATAGAAGGAAGAAATATTTTTAAAAATTTTATGCTTTTTTAAAAAATACAAACAAAAAAAAAATAAAAAAGAAAATGTTTTATTTTAAAATTTTAATTTGAAAAAGTAAAATAAATTTTTTTTACTATGTTGGTGTGGCACTATTGACGTGACATTCTCCTAACACACATGATGATTTATTAGTAGTCAAACCAAGATATATCAGATGTTTGTTAACGGAGTTATTGTGTTGATGTAAGTTGCTTAACGAAATATAAATCAGGTATTTAATTACAAATTTTTTCTTTAAGTATCGATATGACAGAACGTGTATATTTTATGGGCAAATTACACATTAATCCTTTTTGTAAATAGGTTCAATAAACCATCATTGATATTTGGGCTTTGGGCTTTAAATTAAAACTGAAGACTATTAAATCGAAGCCTAGCCCAAGTCATTTCTCCTCCTTCCTTCTATTGCGTGCCTTTCTTGTTTAAGCATTTCCTCACTGCATCTAAAGCTTCTTCTTTGATTTGAGGCTGGCTACTTCCGACACCCACACGTAGGTCAGCTTTACGTCTCTCTTTTTCTTTTTCTTTTTCTTTTCCTTTTGTTCTTGGATTCTTTTGTGGGTTGCTAAAGCTTTACTAAGATACTTTTTTTTTTCTGTGAAAAAGTTGGGTGGTGGGATTTTGTTGATTTTGTTTGAAACTGTTTATTAACTTGTTATTATGGTATTAGTGAAGGGTTTAAGATTTGGATACTAAGTTGGATTGCTGATGGGTTATAAAGTAATTCTAAGAAGACATTGAGATTGGTTGCTTTAGTTACTGTTTGATTTTTGGCTTTTGTTACTTGTTTATTACTAAAAAATGAAAAAAAAAAAAAAAAAAAACCTTTTGGATACAAAGCAAATACATAATTTTAAAGAATTAAAGGTTAGAAATATAATTATTTTTGCATAGAAAAATGATGATTTTATTTTCATTGAAAATGATTGTTGGAATTAATGTTGGGTTTCTGTCACTTGTTATTATGAAGGCATTGTAAATTGTAATTTGCTATCTACCATTTACTTGCTCTTTAGCAATTTTTTAAGAAGGAAAATGCAAATAGTAACAAGTAGCTAGCAAAAGAAACTATCAAGTGAAGCCTTAGTTCTTTTCTGTGCCGAACTTAGCTTATAAATCGATTAAGGCCTCGTTTAGCATTGCTTCTGGCACAGCTTTTGAGGTCAAAAGCTGCTTTTCACCGCAAACGCAATGCTAAACAGATAAAAAAAATTAGCTTCTGCTGTTGAAACCATAGTTTGAAAAGCCAAACCAAAAAGCCAAAAAATATAGCTTTTGGGCTTTAAAAACTGACTTTTGGATAAAATGACTTTATTATCCTCACATCTCTACACTTTTATTATTTTAAACATATCTTTTTTTGACATTTCAATTTCTAACAACACTTTTTCACAGCAATGCTAAACACTTAAAAGTTTTTAAACCACACTTTTTCACCATACTTTATAAACACACTTTTTCCAACTCGAGCTTTTTCCAACCCAAGCTTTTTCCAACAGTAATGCTAAACTAGCCCTAAGTTTTCTTGAGTATAGTTTTCTTGAGTATATGATTTTTTTTAGGAAGTATGGACACGTAATCCTAGTACGATACGATACGATACGAATACATCGATATTATAATTTTTAAAATATTAAGATACGGATACAGTAAGACACAATGATAAAAAAAAATATTTATATAATAATATATAATATAAATTTAAATTTAAACTTTTTAATCAAATATTAATATGTAAATAATTTTTTAATATTTTAAAATTAATTTTAAGTTAAAATTTTTAAAATTTTTAAAATCTTTAAAAACCCATTAAAATCTAAATAACTTAAAATCAAAGGTTATTTTATTTAGATTATAAGAAGGCTTTGCTTTGAAACTTTGAGAGATATATCAATTAAAAGAAATCCCCTAACCGGATTAATGGTTGACACGCGTGACAAGTTTTTTTTTTTTTTTTAGTTGTAAATTTTTTTAGTTTTAGTTTTAGTTTTTTGAATTTTTATTATTATTTTTTTATTTTTTAATAATGTATTTAAAGGGATCGGTTCGCACGTTCACTCACGAGTCGATTTAAGATCCGCATTCGACTCACTTGGGAAAAAATTTAAAAAAATGAATTTGCTGCTAACCAGTGTGAGAAAGTCGAAAAAATCTCCTAATGGAAACGTGGCAAGCTTTTTTTTTTTAGAGTTTTAGTTTTAGTTTTTATTTTTTTTAGTTTTAGTTTTAGTTTTTATTTTTTATTAATTTATTTTTTAAATTATTTTTATTTTATTTTTAAATGATTTATTTAAAGGGGTTGATCCAAACGTTGACTCGCGAGTTGATTTAGGGATCCGTACTTGACCCACTCGAAAAAAGTTTAAAAAAAAAAGAAACGAACTTACTGCTAATTAGAGTGAGAAAGCTGATCAATCAAGTTAAATATAAAGCATAATTTTATTTTAGTTATTTTTTATTTGAATAATTAAATATGCAAAATAAAATATAAAAATGAGTTATGTTTATTAATTTAACAAAAAAAGAAAGAAAAAACAACGAACTTGATGCTAACCTATGTGAGAAAATCGATCCAACGAGAGAATAAAATAAAAACTACAATTTTATTTTGTTATGTTTCATTTATTAGTTTTTACTTCCTACAAAAATATATATATATATACACTATATAATAAGATCTAAATATGTTTAAAAATACATATAAATAATAATTGAAAATGCATTTGTATTACATAGTTTATAAATAAACAATTATCATAAATTTAATTTTCATAATTAACAAAATATAATTATATTAATATTATTAAATTTTAAAAATAAATAATTATTATTTAATAAAATTCAATTTAAAATTAATTTTTTATTATTAATATTTTTCATTTATTATTTTTTACCTCTTATATATAAAAATATACACTATATAATAAAATTTAAATATGTTTAAAAAATACATATAAATAACAATTGAAAATACATTTGTATTACGCAATTTATAAATAAATAATTATCATAAATTTAATTTTTATAATTAAAAAATATATAATTATATTAATATTAATATTATTAAAATTTTAAAATAAATAATTACTATTTAATAAATTTATTTTGGGGTTTAATTCTAGTAAATATATAAGTTAAAATAAAGCAAAGGGTAAAGGTCTTGAATCTAATTGGGCCACGTGTAGGGTTACCTGGTAAAACCCTAAACCGGTTTAGCTGCCGCTTCTCTACAAGCTTCTTCTCCACTCTCCAGCTACTTGCACGAAGAGCAAAATTTTTGCATAATTTCAAAGCAAGGTTTTTCTTTAGGGGAGAAATTAGCTCAGAAAAACAAAGAGATGGCGCAGTCAAGCTAAGAGCCTCGCAAGAAAGAGGCTGCGATATCCAAGCTTGTCTTTCCAAGAACAATTTCCTTCTTCAAAGGTAAGAAAGATGTTTTTTTTTTTCTTTTCTATCATGTGATTTTGCCAAGTAATTTAGAAAATTTGATTAATATTGTGTATGATTGGGTTTGCACCATCACAATCTTTTCTAATTTAGAACTTGATTTGGGAGAAAATGCAACCCAAAAAAAAAACCCTTCCTGTGTCCAGCCGTGTCCCCGTCGTATCCCCGCCGTGTCTGATTTATTTTTTTTTTTATTTTTTTGACATGTCCGATACGTATCCCGCCGTGTCGGACACGTAATGGAAACCGGTACGCAAGGGCACACGGCGTGTCCATGCTTCATAGCTTGTGTTTCTATCATTTGTTTATTATGAAGGCATTGTAATTTGCTATCTACCATTTACTTGTGCTTTAGCAATTTTACAAAAGAAACTATCAAGTGGAGCCTCAGTTCTTTTGTGTGCCGGACCTAGCTTATAAGATATTACCGGTTAAGTTTTCCTGGGTATATGATTCCTGAAAAATCTAGGACTGACCAAAACAAAACTATAGTCAAGGTTAAAGACAATCTTCATGTTCATGTCTATGACTTTTATTTATGTCTTAAACACATATTATTATTATTAACATTAATAACATTTTAAAAAAAAAAAATGACAGTAGAGGTGTAAAATTTTGTACAGATAGCGAAAAGATAGAGCGAGTGAAAAAATGAACAAGAAGGAGATATTAAAGTTGGCAAAGGGATTCAGGGGAAGGGCAAAGAACTGTATAAGAATAGCAAGAGAGAGGGTTGAGAAGGCCTTGCAGTATTCCTATAGAGACCGCAGAAACAAGAAGCGTGACATGCGTTCTTTATGGATTCAACGCATCAATGCTGGGACTCGTCAACATGGCGTAAGCTCTCTTTTCCTCTACTTTTCCATTTCTCTCCCCTTGTTGCTTTGAAATTAATATCTCTATTTGCTTATTATTCCTCTTCTAATTGAAGATTTCTTGATGTTTCTGTTCCTTCATTTGATATAATCATATTTTATAATGTCTTTCTGGATCTTGTTATGGTTTTGATTTGATTAGCTTTGAACTGAAAGAGTGATCCAGGTTGAGACTTGTAGATGGCATTTTTGCACACTAAGTAGTTACTCTTGCCTTGTTGTTTTGCTTAGTGCTCTTGTCATATCTGTGGTTTTTTTTTTCTTATTGATTTTGACATCTTGATCAATTATCCCTTAAACTACTTGAAGTTCGAAAAAACCATATATGGAATGAGCATACAGTATCGAAGACCCGTAGTTGTATCATGTAAAAGAATGTATAAATTGAGTGTAATTTTTTGTGCCTATGGTTTAGTGAAAATAGAAACACCATGACATGATTAAACGTATAGGTTCAAAATTTATTATTTAAATCAAACTGTAAGATTCCTCGCCTTTCTCATGCTTAATTTAGCCTGCCAAACTGGAAGATAGTTATCTAGATATTTTATCATGACTGGGTTGCTTACTTGATTCAAATTTCTGATTGATGGGGCCAGAAAGAGCAGCTTCCAGTTTTTTGTATGTAGATTATTTATTTTTTTTAATTCTTATAAAGAAGGAATAAGGAAGGTTGTGAACTTATTTACATTTTCTGAAGAGAAGAAGAAAAGGAAAAAAAAAAAAATCTTTATGCAAGAAACATGGCTCAGAATATATGTTGTCTGTTACTTCTTATGTATCAGAAATGTAGTTAGTGCTCTTTCTAGGTTATTGCTTTCATATGCTAAGGTCCAAAATATGGACGAAACAGGTGTTTCCACAACACTACCAACCAGTCAATTACGGTCCACTTAATCCTTATTTTATGGCCACATATCTTTCCGGCTAAGTAATGGGAAACCTTTCTCTTACATGAATCCAATTTTCATTTCATCCAGGAAAAGCCATCTTTTTCTCAACAATGTCTTTGTCATTTGATCCAAAAGCCTTCCGTTAGATAGGAACAGATTTGATAAATACTGATAACTCTATGATACATCAGTGTGTTGATTTTGTATTAGGAGGGATACTGACTTTTGCTGTTTCTATGATTTGTTTTATTTATAGGTAAACTATGGTAACTTCATGCATGGACTGATGAAAGAGAACATCCAATTGAACAGGAAAGTTCTCTCTGAAATATCTATGCACGAACCGTATAGTTTTAAGGCTCTCGTAGACATTTCCCGCAATGCCTTCCCCGGAAATAAGAATGTTGTTCTCCCTACAAGGAAGGCTGATGTTTCAATCAATGTATAATTGCTTGTTTTGGGTGTCTTAGTCATAACTTTCTTTAAAACTTCATTTGAACAGAATTTTTTTTTTAAGAAATAAAGAGTTTTATGTTTGGATTATTGCCTGCCGATGGAAATATTCAAATGCTTAATTCCATTTGCTTTTCAGGTTGTGGGTTCCTGCTTTCTGTGCATCATGCTTGATCATGCTTTTCTGAGTTGTTTATTTTGCTCATTGATGCTTCTCTGTTTTCTTGTTAAGCATTGTCAATTACAAGCACTAGCAGCTTATGCCAATATTCATAGATAAGTGTTGTAAACTATGTTACCCGGATTCGGAAATGAGCGTGGGATGAGTATGTGTCTGATACGGGTATGTTCAATTTTTTTTTTTCAAGTTTTTCATATATTTGGAGGATCATACCCTCGTATTCATGTCCGAATATATGTCGGATACGAGTACTTTAGGGAAAATGAAGAATCCGAGTAACATAGGTCAATGATAATATCATCTATGCATTGAATTTGAAAAACTACTGAGGTCAATGGTAGGATTATGCAAGGAACTCGACCCTTTCATATATACCCTACAATAACTAAAATGCCACATCCGTTATAAAACAATGTACTCTTTATTCAAGCTTGCTTTTTGATTTTCTTTGGAAGCAAAAAATAAATAGAAAAAGTACAGCCAAATTATGGACAAGGAGTTTTATTTTTTATATTTTTGGCCAAGAAGAGTTTCTACTTTTTCTATTCCCCCTTGTATATAAATTTCATTTTATGAACAGGCCATCAACTTTTCGAATTCATACGGAAAAAATAACAAAGGGTTATCTACGATAATTTATAATATATATATATATATAAAAGCACAAATGTGAAAAATATTTTGAACTGATAAAAATAGTCATAGCTATTCATTATATTTTTAAATTGTCATTATAAATATTTTTTATTATTAATAAGATTTATCTAATTTATAAGGAGTTTAATTTTATTAAAACATTTTTTTAAAATGAATTAGTTTGATAATAAATAAATAAAATTTTTGTAAAATTGTTTTATCTTAAAAGTTTAATTTTTTACTAATCTTAAAAAGTGAATTAATTTTTTTGATATAAATAAAAAGTTAAAAATTTACAGTAAATTTTTTTTTATCTTCATAATTAATTTTGTATTAATATTAAAAATAATATAACAATTTGATATAACTTGTACATGAAACAAAATTTACATGCAAATTTTAGTTAATATTAATTTTATTTATTTTAAAAATATATAACTATATATTCAAAAATAAATAAACAATGAACATTCACATGTAAATGCATGTGATAACAAATTCTAGTTATATATAAAAACGCGAATGTGAAAAATCTTTTGAACTGACGAAAATATTCATTATTGTTCATTATATTATTAACCAGTTTGTGACCCGTGCGATGTACGAATTAATTTTATTTATGAGTATAAACAAATAGATTAATTTTATGTAATCATTTACATGTTCAAGATATATATACATATAATATAATGAAGATATTAAATCATAATAAATTTTTTTATTAAAAATTTGACAAAAATTCAAAACATATGATAAACAATATTTGAGGAAGAATCAAAATATCTAAAAGATCGTATTAATAGTATTATTGAGCACACCAACAAATGTTAAAATATAAACTAAAAGTTTTCATCATTTGAAATTAATTTTTTTTTCAATTTGCAACATTTTCGTCTTGTGCGATCATTTTCATACATATGCAGATTTATATAATTTTAAGCTAAATTTAATTTATTTAAGAGAAACAATTATTTTAAATGTTTAAGTAGTGTACGTGATAGCTTACGCATTCATATTCTTTTTATAGGAGTTTCAGTAATATTTTGGTCTTCAACATCCATATGACTTGTTATTATTTATTTGTTTTCAAAAATTTTGAGTTTGACATTTAATGTAGAATTGTGTTTTTTTTTTTTTTTTTTTTTTAAAGTTGAAGCAAAATTATTTTAAATTGAGTAAGTATTGATATTAAAATGTAAACAATTATTTGAAAAAAATGGTCAAAAAGGATTTAATGAAATGTATTAAACTATTTACTTTTTATATTTTTTTTAAGTAAATACCGACTCTCCTCTTTATAAAGATATTTGATGAATATGTGTAACTGTTAATTTTATACTTTCACGAAAATAATTAAAACCATTAAATTTTAATTCAAAAATGTACGAATTGCCTATTAACTCAATTTATTGATGTGCTTTTGAGACATTTTGCTTGCACTTCCGGACAATTAGAATTTTATAAACTTCGCATAGTAAAAAGAGAAAACCATTTGCTAAGGCAAATCTTTGACAGATTCATGACATTTTGAGCCCATTTGTTTTTTCATTCGACGTATTGAACACCAACCATATATCCAAACTAATTCGTGATCGTGTCATATAAAAATTGTTTTTATTTATTTAAATGTGTTTATAAATATATATGTTAATATTATTTAATAATTTACATGTCAAAAGTATATATAAAATATATATGTATGATTCTATATGAATTGTCTCATATATATATATATATATATATATATATATATATATATATATATATATATATATATATATATATACCTTGTCATTCATGCAATGCATATATTTAGCAAGTACGATCTATTCTCTACCACTTTATAAAAAATAATTTATATCAAACTTATTCTCTATCATCTGCGCCATATACCTAGTATGTATGGTTTATGTAAATTATTTGTTAATTATAAACCTTAACAGATTTGATTGTTTTTTAAATTTAAGATAAACATTTTGATAATTCTGTCATTCATATATTTAGTTCATAGGTGAATAGATAAAATTTCTTAGATATAAACCTTAATAGATTTGATAGTTTTTGAAATTTAAGATAATGATTTCATAGTTCTATTAGAAATTTGGATTTAATAGGAAAACCTTTTTGTTTTTAATTTAAAATACGATATTTATTTGAATATTAAGTAAACGGATAATATCTATTTAGTATAAAAAATTGAAAAACTTGAATAAATATTTTTTAGAAAATTTTAAATTTAAATATAATATATAATTAAGATTAAACATGTCCAAATTTGCATAAATATTTTTTTGAAAATTTTAATTTTAAATTGAAAACTTGAATAATTTTTTTTTGAAAATTTTTAATTTTTAATTTGAATATAATGTATAATTAAGATTAAGCTTGTCCTATGTGTCATCAAGAGGAGATGTCCACGTAAGATGCCATGTCAGCAATAGTTACCAAATAAACATGTACCTTATTATATTATATTATATATATATATATATGGGTCCATGATTTTGGATTTTCTTAAGCATATCATATAATGGTTTACAAATTTTACTAAGGTCTGGATAAAAGTCGATGATATAGTTGAGGTTATCTAAGACCCTTTGGAGTTGGATTTTATCTAAGATTTGATCAAGAAACTTATCTGTAAAAGTTATTGATCTTTCTATAGGAGTAATAGTTCATTGTGTAACATAGTATCCTAAGAACCTTACTCGTGTTTGAAATAGGCTAATTTTTTACTTAGGAACCACTAAACCATTTTTTGTTCAATAATTTTGATAAAAATATTGAGATGTTTAAAATGTTTCTCTAGATTTTTTGAGAATACCAAAACATCATTTATGTAAACAATTATAAATTGAGAATGAGGATAAAAAAAAATCATTCATTATTCTTTAAAATTCAGATGGTGCATTTTTTAGTCCAAATGGCATTACATTCCATTCATATTGACCAAAAGGAACTGTGAATGTTGTTTTATATTTTTCGCTTTCTTTGATCTGGATCTGCCAAAATCCTGATTTTAAATCAAATTGAATAAATAAATTTTATCTTCGCTGATCCCGGGCCTCGTTTGGCATCAGAGCCACGGAGGGAACAGGTAATTCTGAGAATTTTAAGCTTTTCAAATATTTTTTACTTTTCGAGTTTTGGTTTTAATTGCATCATCATAAAATTATTGTTTTTGCTAAGTCCTTGAGAAATTTCAATCCGTTTTAGCCATGGGTTAAGGCATTTTAGTACAATAATTTCTCCATGTAGACAGAAATAATAATTTAAGATTACGTAGTAAAAACCCTTTGCAAGAAATTAAGGAATAAAAAGAAAATGTTTCCTTTTCTCAGATGAACTACTTCTTCTAATTCTTTATCAAACCAATCTCAAAATTTAGTAGTGAACCCAATCCAAAACCAAAGCCAATCGATCAATGAAGAAAATATTCATTATGAAAATATTGTCCAAGGAATTGACAATTGGGAAATTCCCAAAGTTCCCCAAAACCAAATTTACAAAACATCAATATTCCATAGCCTCAATGCTTTTTGTGGATATTTGATCAAAACAAAAGAAAAAAGCCTACTCATCCAAAAACAATACGAAACCATTCAACTTTTAGATCAATCAACAATAGATAAACTTAGATAACAAAAATATAACTATCTCCATTTTAAGATTAGTTCAAGTAGGAGTAAAAGCACTTACAATAAAGAGAAAAGACACCTCTTTGCTTATAGACTTAAGAGATCAAAGACATCTCCAATTCAATGATTCTTTATTAGGAACAATAGAAACAAGCCTGTGTCTACCAATACACTTAAACTATTTCCCCAATTTTATGGTTTCATTAACTGATAAAATTTTTTTGAGTTCTTTAACACTCCAAGTTCAAACTCATAACTAAAAAATGAGACAAGGATATGAACCTCTAATATTAGTATACAAATTTTATTATAAAGCCATGAATTCAGTAGTCAACTATAAAGCCTTGATTCATAGTCCAAAATGAGAAACACTATTAATTCAAATAGACATGTCAAAAACTCACACCACAATATCCAAAACTATACAATGGCATGAAGTCCAACTTTAAGATAAATGGAGACTAGAAGGAGCCACAAACCCAATCCCCATCCGAAACACAAAGATAAAACATATTGCCCAATTTAATGACGGTTCTGTTGAACTAGTTTTTGATAGTCCTAAAAGAATGCCCCCAAGACAATCTTTTGATATAGGACAAACAAGTACACCATTTAGAAAATTAAATATTCTAGACGATGAATCATCTACATGAACACAAACAGACTTCAGAACAACCAAAGCTTCTGTTTCTTCAATACCAACCACTATTAGAACCAACCTACAAGGAATAAATAATTTCTCAAATATCCCCCAATCTGTTTACAACAGACAAGAACCAAGTCCAACAAACTCATCTAATATGTCACTAACATATTTGTCAATGACTAACAATGCAAGGGTAGAAAAAAAAATTCTAAAATCTTTGTAATAGAAAGACATTTTGAAATCAATAAAGAATGGTGAAAAAAACATTTTTATTCTTAAAAAAAAAAGGAAAAAATTATTTCAAACACTATGATAAAGAAAAAGAAAAAATTCTTCAAGATTACTACAATTTTATGAGCACCAATAAAATTATTTGACTGGTTTAAGGAATATTTTCTTAAGATAATAAACGCTACAAAAAATACTGTTAAGTGGCAAACAAACAGAGTAGAAGTAGAGTCTCAAAATCCTCCTCTAACGGAAGTTCAATATTCTCACAAAAATGTAGAGATAAAAGCAACTTCTTTAAGAATGAGAGCTCAAATACTGGAGAACAAATTTCTCAAAAGATATTAAAATGATAGTTGAACAAAACAACTATACAAATTTAAATCTCTATACCATTGGAAAACAATTAGAAAATATTGAAACCCTAATAAAAAATAACCAATCAACATCGAAAGTATTAGGGTCTTGGAAAAAGCAACAATTCCAAAAACTAAAAAAACCAATTTTTACACCTTTCGAAATACCAAAAGCATTTCAAAGGACCCAAAATGATTTCCTATAAGAAATTCAAAATAGAATTGACGCATTAGAAAGCCAAAAATCTGAAATAGTGAGTCCCGATACTCCAACCCAACACTTAATAAATATAATAAAACAAAAAACAGATTCTAATCTAAAGATGAACAACAAATTAACAAAATGACTTGGAAAGAACCTAAAAAAGTTTACTATCCAAAGATCACTGCTCCTGATCTAAACATTGAAGAAAAACCTGTTTTTAAAAACAAAAACAATGTTAATACCATAAATGAATGAAACATTGACGGAATGTCTGAATACAACATTCTCAGTACACTCCAACAAATGACAATGGTATCAAATATTTACAAATCACTAAACCATGCAATAACAAATCTTTTGATTGCCGAATTTACAAAGCCACTAAAGAGATGTGAGATAATTCTGGGTTGCCTTCTTTTCCCTTTACTGTTCTTTATTTCCCTTATTTTGTTCGCCTTTTTCTTCCCTTTTATTTTTTTAATCCCCTGTTTTATACCTCTCTCTCCCAAAAGACATGTAATCTTCCAAATTTATCTCAAAATCATATTTTAATGACATAATACATTTATCAATTAATTGTTCAATTGCTTGGGGTTCATTTAGTATATAATTTATAGATTTATAGATAATTATATTTGGGCTTATAACCTAATTGTATTTTTTAAGTTTTAACACATATAAACAGTAATTGGACTTATATTCTAATTGGGCTTATCTTAACGCATGTATTTAAGCTTATATTCTAATTGGATTTTTTTTTTCTTCATTTTCTTTTCGGAAAGAAAAGCTAAGTAAAAAAGGCCACAAAAGCCTATCAGTTGACTAGAACCTTCTTCTTGTCATTCGATCTTCCTTCATCAAAGTTCTCTTATCTATAATAATAATAATTTATTTCCATTTTCCCTCTTTTTCTTGATCCTCCCAGACCGGAATACATACTGAATTCCTCTCATACATCATTTTTTGGGTCAATTTGTGGATTGGGTTTTGTGTCAATTTGGTATTCACATAACCCAGTAATCTCCAATTGTTGTCTCTGCTGTTCACTTTCTTTCGTTTGGTGTTTGATTTGGTTCACTTTCTTCATTGCCGAGTCTGAATTATCAGTGCCGTATTAGACCTGAATCCGTGTCTTGTCGTATGGACACGGGCATGGTGCTCGAATCCGTCTAACAGAGAATGCTAGAGTGAAACAGTAGCCAATAGTTTCGGTCGCTTTCTTCATCATTTAAGGTGAGCTAGTTGGAAAAGGTCTCTCCTTTATCTCCTCTCCTTATTTGCACATGACTGGAAATTTGTTTTTATGTTTACTTCTCTGAGGAGTTTGATTCTTCTAAATAGATTATGTGGATTATTGGCTTTTTTTTTTTTTTTTTTTTAGTTTTAGTTAGGAATCACGGATACGGACACAATACGAATACGACGGGCATGATAATACGGGGATTTTTAGAAAATTAAGACATAGAATATGACAATAAAAAATAATTTTTGTATAAAATATACAATAAAAATGTAAAATTAATATTTTTCAATCAAATATTAACATGCAAATAGCTTTTTTAATTTTTTTTAAAATTATTTTTGAATTTAAAATCTTGAACATTAGATAACCCATTATAATCAAATTGCTCATTGTTGACTTTATATCGCGTGTCCAGCCGTTCTTGATCATGTTCTGAACGTGTCCGATTTTATCTTTATTTTTTTGACGTGTCCGATACTTATTCAACCATGTCAGAGCCGTGTCCATATCGAATACGTGTCCAACACTTGGACACTCCCATGACAAAAGTGTCCGTGCTTCATAGCTGTGGAATAAACCGGTTATGTTTCCATGTCATGGTTTCTTTTTTTCCCTGATATGCTGTTTTGAATCCAATTCCTGAATTATATATATGAATGTGTGAATGTATGTATAAATTATTATGTAGACTTGGGTCTCTTCTGAAGTAATTAAAGTTGAACTGCAGTTCCCTTAGTGCAGAAGTTGAAGAAAATTGAAGGGCAGAGACTAGTGATGAAGGCAAGAATTGTAGGTGAGGGGTGTTGTCTGAAGCCGCTGGTGAATAATGAAACGGATGCCAAAGGCAAAGAGATTAGGAATCTTGACCATGTGCTTTCCCGATTAGCATACGAGGGTGATCATAGTAATGAAAAGGTCTTGAAGAAAAGTGAAATTGTGAGCAAACAAAATCGAAAGAGGAGGATAGCAGATGTGCAAGTACGAAAGGTTTCTCCTTATTTTCAAAAAATAAGTAGAGAAAAACAAGACACCATAAGTGGCAACTGCAAAGGGCAACTCAATTTGCTTTCGCAAGTTGTGTACGAGGGTCATAGTAATGAAAAGCTTTTGAATAAAGGGAAAAATGTTAGCAAACAGAATGGCAAGAAGAGGAGAGCCGATGTGCAAATTCAGAAGGTCTCTCCTTATTTCCAGTCAAGTAGAGAAAAAAAAGACATGATAAGTGGGAACCGCAAACTAAAACCCAAAGTGCTGAAAATGTCCCCTTATTTCCAGAAGAACGATGAAAGTTTAGATGGCTTGAAAAAACCGAGGAAGATAGCTGGAGTTAAATCTTTTCTTTCTGCTTCCGAGAAGAGAGATGAGGCTTACCAAAGAAAAACTGCCAATAACACATGGATCCCTCCTCGCTCCAATGCTCCACTTCTCCAGGAGGATCATACACACGACCCCTGGAGGGTCTTGGTTATATGTATGCTTCTCAATAAAACATCTGGGAACCAGGTTTCTTTCTTTCAATCAAATCTCTTATTCCAATATGCTCTTCTTTACTTGATAATGTTTCTTGTGGAACCTTTTTAGATGTTGTTGCTTTCCTTTTTTTTTTTTTTTTGGGGGGGGGGGGGGGGGTTATGATTCCTCTTTTTTTATTTGAATCAAAAATTAAATCATCTGAATCCTCTGATGAATTTTGCACTCCAACAATTGTCAACTGCTATTGACCACTATGTATCTCCATGTCTTCCATCTTAGTTGAGAATTAGTAATGCCACTTTGATCCTACGAACTAGTAAGGCATCTTGCATTATGCACTTAGGACTTATGAGTGTTTCAGGATGCAAGCAACAATTTTTCTGTCGCATATTATGTCATAACAATAATTATGTAATTCCATTACAATCTCTGTTCTCTGTGTCTTACATGTTGCTAAGATGAGTGGATCTATCATATATGCCTTTGGTAGGGAGATAATTTAGTCTTGAATGCAATTTTTTCTCTGTTTACTATTAAAACGTAAATCAATGACCTGATAGTGGAAATTACAATGATTTGTAGTTCTTCATCAAATTGTAGCACTTTCCCGAGGTATTGTTTGACAAGGTAATCTGGTTCAAAAAAAATTCTCTGATTTCTACAAGGCTGGTTTTCACATATAGAAACTACACCTGTTATGGCCCCTAATCAAAATGGCTCCATTGTTAAGTTATGTCTTTGTTTGTAATTGAAGGCTTGAAGCTGGGGTTGAGAAAGAAAGAAGCGATGACAGAAAAAAGTGCGGTGTTTCCGTGTGGTTTGGGGGAGGGGTAGATTTAGAATAAGTTGGGACAGTTGAATGCAAGTTAATGTGAGGCTAAAAGGTCTCTCGGGTACACATTGATGCCTAGCTTTAGGCCTAGGCATTTACGAGATTGTTCTACCACCTTTTGGAAAAGCATTTTGTTTGACAAATTGGAGAACGAAACTAAGAATAACATGTGGAAAACTAAATATCGAAGGCGATGTGCCTTGTGTAGAAAGTTGGTTTCTCTCTCTAAGGGGACCATGACCATCTCTTCCAATTGAGGTTCCTCCATGCTGTCCATAGGCTTGAGTGTACAGCCCCTCCATTGGAATTCTAGTTCTTTAATAATTTTGGATGTTGTGTAGCTAAGAAATTCTCATGCTTGATTATCGATCATCCGAGCAGTTTCATGTTGGAAACATTTTTTTTACTGTTGTTTTAGTGGGTCTGTAATAGAACAACATTTAATGAAACTTGTATTTGCTAAAAGTAATGTAGACAAATCATATCAGTTGGAAGGTGAAATAAATTGAAGTATGATTGACTTTCATGATCTTCTCAGTTAGTTATCATGGGTGGCAGATCTTGATCATTTTGTTTCTTTTCTTGTCGTGATGGTAAACCAAGCTAAACCTGTGACTCTCATCACTGGCTGCAGAACTTTGTCGTGTTAATATTCGATGAGACATCAAATTTGATATTTTTAGCATGGATATAATTATAAATTTTACTTTTAAGAACTTTTTTCTTCAGTTACACTGGAGAAAACAAAGCAGTGGATGGTTAAAAAAGTCAAAGTAATGATGGTTACATTGATTGCAGACTAGAAAAGTATTATCAGATCTTTTCACTCTGTGCCCTGATGCAAAGACAGCCACTGAGGTTGCCACTGGGGAGATGGAAAAGGCTATAGAAACTCTTGGTCTCCAAAGAAAAAGGGCAGAGATGATACAACGAATGTCTCAGGAGTATTTGTGGAAGGAATGGACCCATGTGACTGAGCTGCATGGTGTTGGAAAGTAAGTTCGCTGTTCTCTGCTATGTTACCCGGACTTTTCATTTTCTTTAAAATATCCGTGTCCGATATCTGTATCCGACACATATTCAGACATAAGTACGAGGGTATGATCTTCCAAATGTATGAAAAAATTTAGAAAAAATAAAATATACCTTTGTCGGACACATACCTGTGTCCGACGCTTACTCCCGAGTCCGGGTAGCATAGGTTTTCTGTCTTTATCCAATCTTGTAAATCCCATGCTTTTTACGTGAAAATAGTTAAAAGTGTTGTAACCTTTTTGGTGGCCAGGTATGCTGCAGATGCATATGCAATATTCTGTACTGGAAAGGGGGATAGAGTAACGCCCAGTGATCACATGCTTAATCATTATTGGAACTTTCTCTATGGGCCCAAGAATACTTCTTAGTAGATAGATTAGATGTTTCTTTCAAGAAAAAATTATCTAGGACTAGGGGTTGATGAATTATTGAAGTAATTGAAGCTATGTTACTCGGATTCGAGTGCAAGTGTACGATACGGGTATGTTCAATTTTTCTAAGATTTTTATATATTTAGAGGGTTTTTGGACGATCATATCCTCATATACTGTCCGGATATGCGTCGAACACGAGTGTCGGACACGGGTATTTCAAGAAAAATGAAGAGCCGTAGCAACATAAAATTAAAACAACATAAAATTAAAACAAGAAAGGCGTTCTGAGTTGGCATGCTAGCTTTAGAGCTTATTAGCTGGCTCATAAGTTTAAACTGGAGCTCTGCCGAGTACTTCATGAGGTGCTTGTCATTTATTTATATTACATTTTTGGCTCATGGTCTTATTAACATTTTCTTCTTGTGAATATTTGTTTTCTTAACTGAATTAGCTGACTTTTTTCTTTTCGTTTTAGTTGCAACTAGAGGTGTTAATTGGACGGATCGGGTCAAATCCGAGCATCGAACCAAGTTCAAGACATTTTCGGTTTCAGGTCTAGTCATTTTAGGTTCGGGTTCAATTATCAGGTTACTACAAGTTTTGGGCAGTGTTGTCAAGGGTGCAAAGCGCACTTTAGTCACTAAAACCTTTATATTGCCTCAAATGTAAGGTGCAAAAAAAAATATATATATATATATTGAATGAAGTAAGACGCAATATGAATATATGTGTTTGTATCTATAGATATGTATAATTATGATAATAAATTTTAAAGAGTTGTTCAATTTATTTACAAATTTTTTTTATTGCCCAATATGCATGGTTTTCTTATGGTTTCATGTCTATTGTTGAATACTCAAATATTGAGAAGTAGAGAGTTTAATATTATTCTCTTTCTTACTAATAAAGGTACATTTAATGAAAAAGATTAAAATTAAAAAAAAAATTAAAAAGAATTTCAATCAGGTTTTTTTTTTTTTTTTTTTTTTTATGCCTATCGTTTTATAAAAAAGCACGTCTAGATGCTTCAAATGTGCATCTGATCAAATGAGTTTCGTCCGAAAAGATCTGAAGTGTTTTTGTTATTTAACACTAAGGTACAAGACGTAACGCACGTCTTGACAACATTGGTTTTGGGTCTAGGCGCACGTCTTGACAACATTGATTTTGGATCATTTTAAATCTTGAGTTATTTCAGGTCATCTTGAAATGTTTTAGTAATTTATATATAGAAAACAATTTATGAAAATACAACTATTGGATCTAAGAATTATCATTTATATATAGCAAAAAAAATTAACTTACACAAATAAACTTACATTTAACAATTAATAAATTGATAATAAATTATTTTTTATGCTATTAGATTTTATCTCAAAAGTAAATTAGTTACACAAATAATGAGATAAAACTATAACAAGTTTATAAATTTTATTATATAGTTAAAATCTTTAAAAAGCTATACAAGTATCTTAATTTACAAGAAGTTCAACTATTGCTGTAGTAATTGATTGCCTCTCTTTCATGTGTTTTTATACAATAATTTTCAAATAATTAAGTATTTTTGTATCCATATATATTTTCTTTTCTTTTTTGAGTTTTTTTCTCTTTGCATTTATTTTTAATTATTATTACCTTTTAAGATTGGGTTATGCACCATTTAATTCATTTGGATTAATTTAGGTTTAAGATCAATTAGGATTTGAGTTATCACAAATATCTGGTTATTTTGGGTTTTAAATTACTTTAAATCGCGTTAAGTCGAATGTCAGGTCATTTTACTTTCAAGTTATTTCTAGTTCAGTTATTTCGATTTGAGTTAATTTAGGTTCAGGTTAAACTTATGTTATTCGGATTTTTTATTTTTCTTAAAGTATTCGTATTCGAAACATATTTGGATATGGGTATGGGAGTAAGAACTTCCGAATATTAAAAAAAACTTAAAAATATTAAACATACTCGTATCGAACATATATTCGTATTCGACATTCATCTCGAATTCGGGTAATATAAGGTTAGATTAGTTTATTATATCTTCGGTTATAATCATGTTCAGTTTTTGGGAGGGAGGGTTGGGTTGGGTCAAATTTTGTCACTTTTACGAAAAAATAATAATTATGATTATTAATTATCAAAAAAAAAAAATATGATTATCAAGGTGTAAATTGCTAATCATTATGGTTTGGTTAATGGCTAAGTACTATCAAATTTTGATAAAATTTTTGTCCAATATGTCATTTCAGGATCTAACTTATTAATTTTTTTTTTTTCAAACGAGAATCAAACATTTTTAGATTTTCCATTCTAAGACAAATTCTAACGGAGAATGAGGTATGGCTTTCAAGCATAGATAAATATCCTAACAATTGCAATGTGGCAAAGTTTTAATACGAGTCATAATCATTGTAACAAAATTTTCTAACGTGGCAATTAAGTTGCATCTTGACTAAAATATTAAAAAAAAAATCTTTTGAATTACTTTATTTTTTCTTAAATAAATTTTTATATTTTTATTGTACTCAAATAATTTTTTATTTTTTGTTTGTACCTAAATAAATTTTTATTTCAGATGAAATGTTATTTATATTTAGAGTTTATCTAACTATAAATTAAAAGTTAAAGGATCCTTATTTCCTCTTTGTTGGTTTGCCATCAGTATTTACTTATCGGTCCGTTAAGCTCTTGGCATAGTATTTTTTGGAACAAGAAACAACTCATAACATAAGAAGGAATTGCTTGCAATATTGATTTGATAAACACTTCATAACCTCCAAAAAAATAGTAGTTTTTTATTCCAGCTTTGAATTCTCTGTTTCACCTTGTCTGTAATTTCTCGAAAAACCCTTTTTTTTTTTTTTTTTTTGTCCCTACCGACCATTGTGAGAAGTCCCAAGTATTTTCTTAGGTTGTTGGAAACCTAGATGCCAAAGATATCTTTTGCAGCTTTCCCTACATAGTTCACACATATTAATACTAAAAAACGTAAAATTAATTTCATGTAATTAATTTTTTATCCAGAACCTTTTTCATATAACTATAGCAAATGTCTCACTCTTTGACCTTCTACTAGTGAGTGATCCTCGGACCATTTTTACTTGCTTAACTCCATGGATCAAACCTTACATAAAACAACATTCACACCGGAAAGTGATAATTGGTATAACATGAGATATGATTAGACCTGTTCATGGTTAGATCGGGCCGCGATCCGGTTTTTTTCATATTCTTTGGCCAGGTCCGGTCTTGGGTCGGGCCGGATACTGTTCATCAGATTAAAAAAATATTTTTTTATTTTTTTAAATTAAAATTAAATAAAATAATATTATTATAATAAAAAAATACTGTTCCGGATCAATCCGAAATAAAAATATTCTATCCAAATCCCATCCAATACGGACCGAATCGAACTAACCGGACGGACTGTCCGACCATGAGCAGGTCTATATGATTTAGGTTTATTTTTTACTTATTGCAACTTGTTTGGTGGATGGAAAGCTACAATAATGAAGCAACTGTCATACCGGAAAGTGATGATTGGTATGACATGAGATACGATCTAAGAGACCCTACCCTTTATTTTTATTTTTTTTCATTATTTTGTTTATTTAATTCAAAATATATATTTTAATTACCAGCATTTTAAAATATTATTATTTGAGTCATTCAGTCGTCAAGAGATAATAAATGCTATCTTAGTGACATGCCATTGATTATATGGCATATTAGAAGTGATCAAAATCGTTATCTTTCTTTCATAATTGAATAACTAAATAAAAGATTTTCAAAATTTTAGGTAACCAATATGATAACTTATTATATTTGCCTATCAAATATTTTATTATATTTATCTACGAAACACTTCATTCATGAACTGACTTGAACGTATGAGATATACAATTACTTCAAGGTCACATCTTCATCAACGTGTCTAACACTTCATCCACAAAGTCTCCTCATCATATCTAGAGATGCATCGGATTGAATATTTATTTTTTTTATAATATTTGAATTCGAATCCATAAATCTATTTTAAAATCTGAATCCGTTTATTATTCGGATTGAATATTTTTTTTATAATATTTAGCTCTGAATCAGCTAAAGATAATAATTATAATATCCGAATCCGAATTTTATCCAAATCCACAATATTCAAATTCGCAAAAAACGAATTCAATAATTACAAATATCCGAATTTGCATTATCCATTATCATCCCTTCATATCAACTCTTAAAAAACTCTCACCTTTTAGTAAAAGGTCCAAATTCACCTCCATAACAATTTGCAATTTACAAGCAAAATATCAGAAATTCTTAGGTAACTAAAAATTACAAAGTCTAAGTCATCTGCTAATTGCCAATAAGATTACCATCGATAGTGATTTGTCTTTCTTTGATGTCTAGTCTAAAGCTTGTGATGACATTTTTTTTTTGCAAATAAGTCTGTAGATGAAATATTTCTTCAAAAGATCCGACGTTTGAAATTTTTTATTAGTCTTAATTACTTGTGAGTCTTCATATGTAACCATATCCTGACAAACAACATATGTTAAATTTGGAGCTCTTAAGTATTTTGCAGTCTAATCACCCAATGTTGGTTGATCAAATATATATTTTAACAAATCGACCGTTAGGTTTAATAATATAATTGTACTGATTGTGTATGTAAAGTTTCGAATCAATCCGATATTTTTATCATATCGATCGAGAATACTATATTTTTCAATATATATTTAATGGCTAAAAGTTTTTTATATTTTTAATTTATTCAAAACTCGACGTGCATGATCTAGTGAATAGAACATAAAATACGACGATCAGATTAAACAAATATAAATCATATAAAAATTTATAAAAGTGTATAAAACTAATTAATTTTATACTAATAAGTGAATCTCTCTCATATATATATATATATATATATATATATATATATATATATATATATATATATTTCACATTTGGCCTCAACAAAGTTCAATCTAATTGAACATAATTTCTACATTAACATAAGATTAGTATAAATACCCTAATCTCTCTTCCTATTTTTTCCTATCTTGTTTCACTATTTCTCTCCTCACTCATTTTTCTTTTAAATGTTTTTGTTTAACTTAAGAATAGTATAAAAAATTTTGATTTTTTTTTTTTACAAAAATACTATAAAAAAAACTTTAAAAATTTTCACATTACTTTAAAATTTAAAAGAACATGTCACTCGTCCATAAAAAATTGAAATTAACAGCACAAATTAATAAGATATTAGTATTTGTTATGTTTTTTTTACGTAAATTTTTTTTTTCAATTTTAACTACAAAAATTCATTTTAAATTTTATTTTTTCATATTATTAATAACATATATACATTTTTACAAATCTAATATCACCTATATTGCATAATTTTCTAATTTTATCTCTAATATTTCTCTATTATAATTATTTCTTTTATCTCATCCAATATTCAAAAAAATTTCTAAAAAATATTTATCCAAACAAAGCAATCACAAATACTAACATTTTGAATTGATGCATTTTAAAATGCCACATCAAAACGCACTCTATCATCCCTTTATAGTTTATCAAGATTGTCCCAACAAGTATTTATCCTACCCTTTTCTATTAGATTATTGTTAGATTAAGAAAATACAACATCAACAGCTTTATTTACTTCTAGTAGTCATGAACAAATTGTACCATCACCCAAATAATAAGAATGTCATTGGATCATAGTTCTAAAATGCGGCCATTACTTAACCTTAACGGGAATTATCCATTACGTAATATCCGTAACACTATCAAATTCCTTGAAACACTAATAAATTCACGTCTACGACAACTGCGACGCATTACGTAACGTACGCTATTTAGAACTATGCATTGGATACATGGGAAAAGACCAAAACTGATACGACCCTAGTCTTTTTCAAGGATGCTAAGATTCACATTGGCGTGGATGCAACCTAAGTTTAGTAGCTTAGCGTGTGTATAACTCTAATTTAACAAGAAAGGGTTTGGTAAGGGATGGAAAGCTAATATAGAGACATCAATGGAGTGAAATTTTGTCAGGCAGGAATAAGTACCGGAATCGCGAATCAAAGGGAAGAACGCCGCAGTTACGGGAACCGAGAAGGCTTTGCCTCCTTTGTGATATGCATTGCTCAACAAAGGCTGCTTGATGGGGTGGAAGGTAATGAGATATCCATACAGCCAAATTAGAATCATCCACAAAACCCTTAGCAAAGCAGTGCAGTAGTTTCGGAACTAATAGCTTCCCTTTGCTGCTAACTCCGACTGAAGCTCGTATAAAATCATGCTGAGCTTCTTCAAGCTCCTCCCTAACATTCTTACTAGTGTAGATCCTCACCTGCCATTTTGCACCTCATTGTCATAAAATCTACACCTTACAAGAACCAATATAATGCGTGTGTGTGTGCGTGAATAGGAGTGAGCAAATAGTCGGATAGCCGAATAAACCGACCGAAACCGAAGCAGTTCGGTTTGGTTTGTTCGGTTTTGGTTTGGGTCGGTTAGTTTATTCGGTCGGTTTGCAAATCTTTATTTTTAAACCGAACAAACCGACAATTAAAAAATAAATATTTTTATTTAGACCCAAATCCAAACAACAATTTAACTCAACCTAATCCAATCTAATCCACAATTAAACTAACCCAACCCAAGAACCCATAACCCAAACAAATAAAAAACCCATAACCCAAACAAATAAAAGTCCATAAACCAAACAAATCAAAACCCAAAAAAAAACGACCGAACCAAACCGATTAAGTTCGGTTGAGATATTTTTTTAGTCTGTTCGGTCGGTTTTACAAGTTTATCCAGTTTAATCGATTTTAAGAATGTTGAAACCAAACCGACCGAAAGCTCACCCTTATGTGTGAAGAGGAAAAATAAAACATTGAGATTACCGCAGGTGATGAGTACGTTCCACAACTGAGAGCAAAAGATACAAGTGGTTCATATGTATCGATTGCGGACTTGTGTTGCTCATCTGACACCTTCAGTTTGTGAAGGGCAAGAAGCAAAGCCTGAAAAAACTTTTTATATTTGTTAGTTGTTACTAGGATTAGTTAGTGAAGCAAGCGAAGCAAATAAAGAAAACAAGTGCAATATCATCACAGAAAATCCATACAATTTGTGGTCTATGCAAAGGTGGTTTCAGCTTCAGTATGACATATTCAATCGCGGCTGCACTGAAGGAGTGGCCTCCAACTGTGTATGCTGCCTGGAAGAGTAAAACCTTGAAGTTATCAGAAAAAACTATAAAAACATCACAGTTTAAATCGACAATCATCTTGCAATTCTCCATTTGAAGTCATCCTCTGATGTATAACATGTAAAAACTAACATAGACTTTTGCAAGGACAACTGAAGCTTATTTAACCATACACTATGTTTACTCGGACAGGTATGTATCCGACATGGGTATGTTCATTTTTTTCTAAGATTTTCATGTATTTCGAGGGTCCTTGGAGGATCATATTTCCATACTCGTATCCAGATATGCATCGGACACAGGTACTTCAAGAAAAATGAAGAGTCGGAGCAACATAGACCATACATACACATATTTTAATTAGAAAGAAAAATATAACAAAAAATCTCAGAGATGGCATCTCTAAAAAGAGACTGCTTAATTGTTCATTGCCTTTTAAACCATGAAGTTTCTCCAAATACTAGCTTTGAACATCAGAGTTCAAACATATATAAAGGGCTTATTGTCCCATTTTTTTTCTTCCGGTTTATTATTATTGCTACATTTAGAAGGAAAACTCATTTCTTTAACGCTGATTATGTTAGCTGCTATGTTACTCCGACTCTTCATTTTTCTTGAAGTACCCGTATCCGACACCCATGTCTGATAGATATCCGGACATGAGTATGGGGATATGACCCTCCAAGAACCCTCCAAATACATGGAAAAACTTAGAAACTTTTGAACATAACCATGTTTGACACATAACCGTATCCGAAACTCACACCCGAGTCCAAGTAACATAGGTTAGCTGGACAACATAGGCAGTCTTCATGCTCTACATCATAACTAACTGCATCTACATATGTCTGTTGATTACTGAATCAAAATTTATTGACTAGAAGCTACCACAGCACTCTCCAAAATAATAGAGGATTTATTCACAAGATTGTGAAGGACACAGAAATAGTAGAGACAGAGTTTTGCAATTCACTGCCTCCCAATGCAGGGAATATCTTAATATGTCAAAACAAGGCACAGACAGCATCAGCGAGCTAACTATGGCACTAATAGATACACCAGATGGCAATCAAACTAGCCAGCCGCTGGATGATATATTGAATACAACAGAGAGTAACACCCTTCCCCCTATCTCAAGGGAAAATGTCAAGTCTCAATATCAAACTAGTTATGGATGCTAAAAGATAATATGATGAACAAATAAAACTAGGAAAATAAATTCAATACTCATTCGACAATTTATACCTTTTGCATCAAGGAGAAGAGCTTCAAGTCACTTCTTGGAACTCCATAAGCTAAGTAAGCCTGTCAGAATGTAGACAGCATAGAACAAAATTGTCAAGCTGAACTTGTTGTTTATATGAAACTCCACAATTCTAGGGATGTAATTGAAAAAATTACACTTGCAATAGAAATTAAGAAACCCACATGCATGATTAGAGCGTTATACAAGTTGATCCAGAAGGCAAGCTTCTCATTGCAACTCAAGTGTATAGGATTCACTTTTGCCAGTTGCTCAACAAGTGTACTGTTCTCCAAACAATCAAAAGCAAAAGAGTACTGAATCAGTTATAGTCCCATACAACAGTTAAACTAACCAAAACCAAAAACAGTACTTACAAGTTTCTAACATTTTTTTTTTGAAAAAATAAAGTGTAAGATCCATGTAAAAAGAGAACATTTAGACATTCTACTCATGCTCTAATCACTATATTTACAGCCTATTAGGCTATTACCCTATTCTACCCCAATGAAAATAAATATCTAAGAGTTTCAAAATCCTCACTTCATAATCATTTGCTGAGGGAGAGAACGTTTAATCAAAAAGGTTTGACAAGCATAATACCTGAACCTCCTTAAGGCCCCAGATGCATATTCCAGCTGCTTCTTCCCAACTGACATCCAGGATACTTCAGTTGCTAATCCATAGTCTCCAATTTCAGCCCAGCTTAATTTTCCACGTACTCTATAGGGATCAAAGGAATTCTCTGAAGCCAAAACTTCAGAGTTTCTCTGAATATCAACTTGTGGGCTCTGCAGCCATGACGGAACCATCGAGCGTTCAGATGATGACCACCATGATGAATTTGAAAGATGTCCCCGTGGTGATAGAGTTGAGCTGTGGCTCTTAAATGCAGATAATTTGGAAGGTATTGCTGAATCCGCAAGAGATATGAATATATTTCTCATGCATCTTACCATCTCTTCTGATAATTGGTTAGGATGATCCCAAAGGCCTTTAGGTGGTATCCCTCTTGAAATCTTCTCAAACTGTAAAGTTTGACAAGATTTGCCATCTGTCTCTGCAGAAACTTTCTTCTTATCAAGATGCAAAAGCGAGTCCACTGCATTCTGCAGTAAACTATAATTATTCAAAGCTCAATAAAAACCTTCTGCAGTTTTCAGTACTAATAATCATCACCAAAAATAAAAAATTTCATATCTATTATGCATTTTGATAGATACAGATTACGAAAAAGATGTGAACATAAGATCCATCAGTAGAACTTTAAATTGTTCACAAGCTAGTACTATAGAAAATTTAATCTCATCTCTTTATTATGTTTAAGACTACGCTTTCCCCCCTAATGAGTCTCAAAGTGGTCTTAGTTTTCCAACTTAAGTGTGATTTTCATTCTTCCATCCTGGCCTGCATCGAGTCATGTTACCATTAATAGTTGCCATGTATTACAAGCTTTTCTTGCAGCAGTACTTCATGCTGTCACGATTCAATATTCTGCCTCCCATTTATATGAATGGCCAGTTCCAGTTTTATGTAAGCTGACTACTAAAACATAAGAAGTTTCTTTCTAAAGGGTAACCAATCTGTGACCTGTAGAAAAAACATTCCCAGAGAAATACTCTCAACTGAAACTTCTTTTTGCGAACAAAAGCACACTTTTCTTCATATCAACTTGAATACCATATGTTCAATTTCAATGTCTACTGTCACCATCATGTTTATGGATATGGACAGGTGATCAAGATAACAAAGCCAGAAAAGTCATATCAAATTCCAAAAAAATCTGGGTCCTTATTTGGTGTTAAACATTTTAGGGCCTTAATAAGTTTTAATAGATTTTTGTTTCTTTAGGACGGAATGTTTTATTTATTTTATTTTATGCTTTTTTGAGTTTGTGTCAGAGTATTCTGGTAATTTCCAGATTTGCTGAAGATTTCTAGCCTAGGTTCTGTTTTCTGGGTTTTCCTTGTGTTATGAGGTTCTATTTATAGTTTAGGAGCTTTAAGTCACTTGTAATGGATTTCCATTTGAATCTCAAATCTTTACATGAATATAGTTACTAGAACTGCATACCATAAACGACCACGTAAGCTTTTTCAATTTTTAGAGAACAAGTTTATGAGAACTCTAGTAACTGTTATGCCTTGTTTAGGATTCGTGATATAACCTTAAGCTTTTGAGAAGTAGGCGTGAAGCCCAAATCTTTATAAGTATAGTCAACATCAAGTATATAAACAAAAGCGTGAAAAGAAACAAGGAGCATATGGATTGTATGTATACCTATGTTGCTCCGACTCTTTTTCTTAAAGTACCCGTGTCCGACTCATATCTGAACATGGTATGGGGATATGATCCTCTAAGGACCCTCCAAATACATGAAAATCTTGGAAAAAATTGAACATACCCGTATCGGACAAATACCCGTTTCCGACACTCACACCCGAGTCCGAGTAACATAGATGAATACTACTTAAAGAAATTACAAAATAAAATTTAGAATGAACATCATGATATATAACATGTAGTTTTCTAAAATTCTCTTCAGAACTTCAATCCAGAACTAAGAATTTGATTATACAATGTAGATAGGAGAAATACTTATGGAAGCTTTCAGTTACAAGAATGTCAACTGATCTTCTTTAAAGATGGAACCAATTTTTATTAAGCATGATGCACTATAGCTGTCAAAATAGTTATGAAGTTGAAAGCTATGGAGGCAGGAAGGAAGCTAGACATATACCTCTCTTACTGACTCTGTCGAAGATGATTCACCAGTAGATTCTGATGGTTGGTCTGAAGGCTCTTGGCATGAGTTACCTTCTGAGGAATGATGCAGTAAAGAATTTGAGTGCTTCAAACACCTTGATGAAGGTGAGATCTGGATAACAAAAGAAAATTTCATATTTACAGCCAAAGTATGAATACATTATAATTATACATGCAATACTTTTGTGATGCCACCTTCATATCATCTACCGTTATATTTATATTATGGTTAAAATAATATTGACCATTATAGAATTGGAAGCTACTTCTCGGATTATAAATAACTAGTAGTAACTGCAGGCAAAGTAAAATCAGATGTGTTATGCACATTCAGCTTGTCTTCACAACATTAGAAGGGGATTCTTAGAGGAAAAAGTATGTTGATCATTAGGAGCACAAATCAAGGTTTACAAACCACATGAAAAGTCTCAAATGTTGTAAAATAAAAAGGAAAGAAATGATACCATTGGTATAAGCAATTCAATCATATAGTACTGTTAGAAAATGGCTAAGTCATCCCCAACATATTAACATGTTTATTGGTTGTTGGTTGGTAGTTGATTGTCGGGCAGTAGTGCATCTAGCCCCACTATGACCTCACTCTAAATGGCTTCCATGATGGAGCCAGCACTCATAGTTATTAAACCCAACTCGTAGAGCAACCCAGAAAGGTACAGGGTCAGCAGGGGGTCAATAGTTGAACAACATATTTGATTTTTTTTAATCTATATGTTTTTATTTATATAATAATGTAATTATACATTTAAATAATAAATATTCTAAAATATGCATAACCGTAATGCTTGAATCAATGTTTATTAAGGGTTAGTTCTTACTCGAGAGTCGAGACCAAGGTTCAAATAATCAAATCCCATTAATGACTTTCAGTTCTTTTAATTTGATTTAATTTTCTGAATGTGAGTCAATTGGGGTCTATACCAGTTAATGCAAAACACAAAAAATAAACCCTGAGTTTAACCAAATTTAACCAAGTCATTTGCTTATCTAATCCATCATAATTATCGACCGGGTCCCACGGCCAGGTCAGCCAATTGACCGTCTGGCCGGTCTGGCTTTAATAACTATGTCAGCACTAGTCTCATGTGATTCAGTTTTATAGCTAGGTCCATGAGCAGAGCCAACAAGAAAATGTAGGTTAAAATATTAAAACATCCCTTGTACTTTTCCAAATTTCCTAAATAACCCTCTATCCTTCTATTGTACTCAATTAAACTTTTAAATTACTTTTTTTTTTCTAATATTAAAAAATCCCTTGTACTATTTTTGTTATTGAACCCCAATGTCTAACGGATTTGAGTGGTTTTCATGCAACATATGGGCTAATTTATAATAAAAAATTACTTTAAGGGCTCAATTGAGTACAATAAAAAGATAAAGGCTTATTTGAGAAATTTGAAAAAGTATAAGGGCTTTTTAAGTATTTTAGCCATTTATACTTGAAGAAGATGAAAAGCTCACCCATACTCTACACCCACAAACCCAAGAGCAAGGGCTCTTGATTATAGTGAAGTTTAAGAACCCTTCCTCTCGAGCTGAGGGTGAAGAGTATCCAAATGAGTTTTGGGCACCAAAACTTGTTATATTATTCATCTTCTTTGGTTATAGTGAATATTTATTGTCGCCTCTGCCCGAGGACGTAGGCATAAAGTCAAACCACTTAAATTCTTGCCTATCGTTTTTTGTTTTCGCATTTATTTCTTGATGTGTGTTGAGTGTATTTTGTAGTGAATTTATTTGCTGTCATATTGACTTTCTCCTGTCAGTTTAAAAGTACTATAAGATCAATATCATCACAATTCACAACTAACAACAACCAAGATGTTAACAGGCTACAAACAACTGTAACCTTAAATTATCGGCTTCAATATGTTATGGAACAAGCTTAACCTAGAAAAGAGTTAAATAAATAGAGAGAAAGTGCAGTTATAATGAGGAAGGATTTATGTTTTTGTAAAGAAACATTAGCTAGTAGTGATTAGATAATAGCAGAGAGATACATACTGATGGAGAAACTGAATGTCGCAAACGGTACTCAGCAAGCCTTCTTTCATTTCTCTCTTGACAAAGCTGGAAATGCAAAGAGACCATCTCTTGTTCAAGTTTTGAGATGGTAACCTCCAATACTGCAATATTGGATAGAAGCTCATGAGCCTGTAAGAGAATAAGAACAGGGGAAACATTATAACAATCTTTAAAACGTTAAAGAAACCTGTTTACAATTTAACAAGAATACCTACACTGAATGTAGGAAGCTCATGAATAATTAAGTGGATTCAATAAGTAGAAATCACAAAGAACCAGAGAAAAGCAAATAATATAAACTCCTGATTTGAGATGGCTACTTATTAGGAACCAATGAAATATTGGAGATGTTCAAAGCAAAGTAGCATTTGTAAGACTGAAATTTTTACACTACGAGCAATAAGCTTGCTTGCTTTTGCACACCCTCGCAAGGGCAGCATCCTGCTAACAATGCATGGAACTGGACAAATGGCTTAAATGATGCTTTTAACACCAATTAAATCATCCAGACAACTACTATATGTGTGAACAAAGATATGAACAATCAGCTTTTGTGGAATACAACAGTCATAATTGTTGTCCAAAAGTGTAGCATAAAATGATAAGGTCACATTGATTAATAAGAATAAGAGGTCAAAACATCTAAATGTTTATTAAGAAAGTAGAGTATAAAAACTTGTCATTGATGGTACAAAACAAAACCGATGCCACTTGCCCAACCTTATACAACATATTGCTTTGAACTTCCACAAAAATTTGGTACACAAACTATCGCCATGAAATATGAAAATGGCAGATATGTACAGCCTGAAGTAGTCAACATCTAGACAAGGCCAGAAGGTGAAATTACCAACTGCAAGTAAAGAATACATATAACTGACATACATGTTGCGGGAGGCATGAAGGATCTGACAATTTAGTAGCATTTTTCTCTATAGCATTTTCCAGAAATGAACGCAGGTCCATCTCTTCTTGCAATTTTTCTTGTAATTTATGTACCTGTCAAAATTTTCAAAAGAATATAGTTACTAGAATAGAATATAGATTTACCCTACAGCCTAAGCATGCTTTTGAGATTGTCTTCAGTTCTGTAACCATTGTAGGGAGTAGGGACTAAAATTAGTAGATTTTTTCCAGCAGTCAAGATATTATAACCAAAAGCAGCTGAAAATATCAGACTCCTCTTAGAAGAATGCCATCAAACACCACAAATAAAACTCAGTAGCTCAGCAAGTAATTTTCCATTCCCAGTATTAAAGTTAACACAGATTAATTCATTGCCTATTAAAACTAACAAATTTCATCAAAGACATTATCATGAATGCCGCTGCACAACTATTTCAAGCCATCTTGCATCTGAATCGAACCTATCATAACTAGCATAATGCAGTATATAAAACATTATCACTTGTTGAGAGATGCTTACATCCTGCTCGAGCTGAAACCTATGAGGATAGGAATCGCTGCTTTTAGAACAAGATTCAACACTTCCAGTCTCTTCATTATAACTCCTTTCCTGAATAATCACCAAATTCACGGTGAAGACAATTTTAAGTCAAATGACAGTCTTAAAATTAGAAGAACAACTTATGACTTATAATATGCAACAAAAATGTTGCAAATGATCAAATCCAAAGTAATAGAAATCTGAAAAAATAAGTAGTAATCTGCTAGAAATCTTATTCTAGCCCTTGGAAAAGAAGAAGGGAAAATTCTTAGGACTTTTAATTGAAGTCCACCAACAAAAAACATGAAAGAAAATGCTTGTTTGTCTCTTCTGCAATGGGTCTCATACTCAAATCTTTGAGTAAGATCGTAGATATTTGATATTTCATCACAACTGCAAACACTAATTACCAGTACACTAAAATTGTAGAAAATTACATAAAGATTGACTTCAACAACTGTAAGATAGCATAAAAGAGGGAAGAAGAATAGCAAATTGTTATGACCGACAATGACTTAGTTCCAACTTCCATGGATATTTCACTCAGTGTTTATCAACAATCACTAAAAGGGACAAGCACACCAACACTGACCTCTAAGGATGAGCTATTGCCATGAAGTTCATCGACAATATCAAGCCGAGATCCTGAGTTGCAGTAAATTGCTTTAGAATGTGAACATTTCAAAATGGAATCATTCCTGCACAAAATGTAATTCAAAGGTAAAGAAATAAAGACAGACAAATAGAGATGACAAAGAAACTAAAAGCTCCATTTGTAAACCAATAAGAGCAGAAGCAAGTAAGCAAACAAAGAAAATAAGCAATGCAATCCTTACTGGCTTAAGGTAGATAGCACAACCGACAAGTCACACATCATGTGATCATAGGGTTTGGTTTTTATCAAGTAAAGCACGCCCTGGAATTTCTGAAGTAGCTTGGCTTCTATATCCCCCCACATATACAAACAAGCATCATAAATCCTGCAGATTCAATTCAAACATCAAAAGCCTGTTTCTTTTAGAATTTTAAATTTGGGAAACTTAAGATAGATTTTGTTATCAATAATCTTTTAAAAGTATGAGTTGTTGTTTTAGACAGAGTACTGTGTGACATGTGAATATGTAAAAAAGGACAACCAACTCAATGAATGCACAGCTACCAGTCATTTTCAACACAACCATACAAACCAAAAAAAATGCAGCATGGTAAAATATAATTGTGCCAAAAGGAGAACAAAAAAAAAGGAAACTGACTAAATGCAAACAATATACAATTATAAAAAAGAAAAGAAGAAAGTGGGGTTATCTCAATGCTGTTTATGGAAGACAAAAGTAGCATCCATTGTGACTTAAAACAAATGGGAAAACTTGGTATACAGTCCAGAGATGTTGGTTGCTTTTCTGGTAATATCCATTGAAAATGGAGCAAAAAGTAAAAGGAGAAGTTCAATGAAAATGGGGATTGATGGACGGACTAGAAGAGAGATCAAAGTTGAGATTTCAGAAGTTGTGGGGCAAACAGTAAGTAAAAAAAAAAAAAAAAAGCAAGCAATTCAAGGTTTTTCAGTTTTCACTAGGTAAAAAGCTTCCAAAGCCATAAGACAATGATGAAACAAAGTGATTCAAAGAAATTTAAAAAAGTAAAAGAACAATCCAAAGTACAGATCTTAGTGGTCCCTTTTTTTTTTGTTCATACTGATCACAACTCAGAGGCTGACCCCATCAACCATAATGAGTTCCTTTTTCCCTTCATGCATCTTTCTAAACCTCACGAAAACAAACACTAGAAAACAACAATAACCCATTTTCAAACTTTCAAATAAAGGAGAAAAAGAAGAAAGAAACAATTTTTTTCATGCAAAAAATAAATCTTTGATCCTAAAACACTAACAACCCAAAAGCCCATTTCTAGTGAAAATGAAAAGAAAAAATAGACCTTTGACAAAAGAAACACCTGAAAGATCCCAGTTTCCTTGACGAAAAAAAAATATATAATAACACCCAAATACCCAAATCCAACTTGAAACTGGTTCTCAGCTTCTTCTTCTTCAGCTTTGTTTCTCAGAAAAAGAATGTACTTGATTACTGGTACTTATATTCTCCCATTTTTTTTACTTGAAAATCAAATGCAGAGATGAAGAGTCACCTTTGTTGGTTTTGAAAATTTTGGTAGGAGTTAAAAAAGTAGAGTCAGGGAGAATTGGCTTTAAAGGGTATTGCAAATAGACAGGGCCGGACTAGCTGACAGACCCGGCCCAACTGAAACGGGTCTGTCTAAAAATTTTCGTAATTTGAATCGATTTGATTTAATTCGATTCGAATTATTATTTATTAAATAAAAATATTTTTTATTTAAATTTAATTATAAAATATATATATTAATATTAATATAAAATTATTTTTTAATATTTTTTTGAATAGAAAAAAGCTTTTAAATTTAATCCAAAACGGATTTAAATAAAAAAAAATTGAACAATAATCCAACCAATAGACAAATCTAACTGCAAATGACACTTTTTTTTAGGTTTACCTCGTTCACTATTTATGATGTGTAATGAAAGAATTTAATAGTCCTATCATATAATGAAACTTTTGTTTGAGTGAAATTTGCAATAATAAACTCAAATCATTAAATATTTCTTGATAAGTGACAAAATTATTTATTGTATGTAATAATGTATAAAAGACTTAATATATTTGTGAATGATATAAATGAATTCAAAATTTATAGTATTTCTTAGTATGTTCAAAAGTCAAAAAGTCTCTAAAAATAAATTCTAATTCTCTATTTACAAAGATATTAATCAAGAATTGTAACTCTTTAAATTGGGATATTTATTTAATTAATTTGTCTATTTATTAAGTTCACATCTTTTGAAATTCAATAGATTTTATTGACAACCCTTTACAAGTGAAATAACACCTTTAAAAAAAAAGTTAGAACTCATTTGAAATGAAATTAGTTGTTATAGTTAAAAGCTATCAAAATTGGGTTTAAGTACCCATATAGTCCCTGTACTATAGTGAAAAGAGTAATTTAGTCCATGTACTGTAAAAGTGAGTAATTTAGTCCCTGTACAATTGAAATAGGTGCAAATAAGTAAAATTGATAACGATGTTAAAGAAAAACCGTTAAAATGCTGATGTGAACTCGTAAAATCTAACAGAATTAATGACTTGGAATAAAATATGACTTGAAATATATCTAAATCTGTTAGATTTTACAAGTCCACGTCAGCATTTTAACGGTTTTTCATTAAAACCATTATCAATTTTACTTATTTGCACCTATTTCAAAGGTACAAGAACTAAATTACTCATTTTTACATTGCAGGGATTGATTTACTCTTTTTACTATAGTACAGGGATTATGTGGATACTTAAATCTCAAAATTGCATTAGCCTTTGTATTTTTGTTCTAGAACATTTTTTCAAATTTGGCATTTGAATGCCTTTGGTCGGGCATCAAAATGCGTTAGTATAAAATTGTTCTAAAAGCTATTTTTTCATTCCGAAACATTGGAATTCGAATATCATGCATGGGTATTCAAATGTCCCATTTAGAAAGCCTTTTCAATTGATTGTTTAATGCCATTTAGAAAGCCTTTTCAATTGATTGTTTAATGTCTTTGATCGAAAATCTTTCCAATGCTATTGTATATAAAGGTGCTCATGGTCTGGGTCGGGCCGCTGCCTGATTTTTTTGGATTTTCTTACCTAAATCCGGTCTGTCGACCCATATTCATTGTTCATATATATTAAAAAATATTTTTTTTATATATTTTTATAATTAGATTTTAAAAAAAAAAAAATTATTAGATGAACAGTGATCTGGGCCGGTCCGAATCATTAAAATACCTGTCCAGGCCCGGCCCGCCTGCCCTTGAGTAGGTCAAATTGTATAGCTTATTAAATATTATTTTCTTATTAATTTATTATTTAATAAATTAATCTTTTATTTTTAAAATATTCCAACAAATTTACTAATAATTATTTTTGAATCTTAAGACGGTTTTTTTTTTAATCTTAATATAGCTGATTTTTTTTTATTTATTTATCAAAATACCGCTGTTGCCAAATTATTTTTCAAAATTCGCTCTTTTTTAACCAATTGGGAAATCGCCATGGGCCATGACGATTTCCCAACGATAAATTTTATTTTTTATTTTAAACTAAGTTGGGAAATCGCCATGGGCCATGGCGATTTCCCAACTACAATTTTAAATTTTTTTTTAAATTTTTACATTAGGAAATCGCCACCCACGGTGGCGATTTTTCAAGGTAAATTTTTATTTTTTTTATTCTTTTAATTTTAGTAAATAATGAAATTTAAATAAAAATTATATAATTTATAAATTTAAAAAAAAAAGATTTAATAATTTTTATATATAATTTTTATCCCATGGTGGTAGAAGTGTCCATAGGCTGTATGGTATCAACACCACATTTGCTTGCCCAAGCCACGGTGGCAATTTTCCAACCTTTTTTTTTAATTTTATAACATAATAAAATTTAAATAAAAATTATATAATTTTTAATTTTATAAAATTAAAATTAAAAAATAACAATTTACCAAAAATTAAAAAATTATATTCGTAATTAGACCTGTTCATGGGTCGGGCTGAGACCCGAAATTTTTTCCCTTGTCTAATCCCATTTCGAGTCGTGCCGACCCAAAAGCCCGTTTCACTATTAAAAAAATATTTTTATATATTTTATAATTAAATTAAATAAAAAATAATTTTTATATAATTCGGGCTAGGCCTGGGCAAAGAAGTTGAAAAATTTCGGGTCACGGCCCGGCCCGTGAGCAGGTCTAATTACGAATATAATTTTTGAAGTTTTTGTAAACTGTTATTTTTTTAATTTTGTTATTTAAATTTTTTTAAAAATTAAAAATTATATAATTTTTATTTAAATTTTATTATTTAATAAAATTACAAAAACACTTGTCCAAACCTGGACTAATACGACACTTTGGTTGGCCTTTCTCCTGGAGGTCCCTTTATTATTAATACAAGTTGAAAGAATTCTATTGACATTACGGATAGACCTGCTCATGGGCCGAGCAGCCCGTCCGGCCAGGCCCTGATCACTATTTATATATTAAAATAATTAAATTCGGGCCCACAAGCCAGGGCTTGGGAAGGAAGTTGAAAAATTTCGGGTCGCGGCCCGGCCCATGAGCAGGCGTAATTACGAATATAATTTTTGAATCTTTTGTAAATTGTTATCTTTCTAATTTTGTTATTTAAATTTTTATTTTTTAAAATTAAAAATTATATAATTTTTATTTAAAATATATTATTTAATAAAATTAAAAAATAAAAATAAAAATAAAGGTTGGGAAATCTCCACCGTGGGTGGCGATTTTCCAACCCCAACAATTCTTCAATTGAAGAATTAAGAATTGTTGTTGGAAAATTGCCACCCACCGTGGCGATTTCTCAACCTAAAATACCCAAAAAAAAATATTATGACCAAGTGAAATCGTCATGGAGGATGGCGATTTCCTTTGGTGTTTTTTTAAAATACACCAAGGGAAATCGCCACCCTCCATGACGATTTCTCTTGGTGTTTTTTGAATTTTTTTAAAAATTTACGTTGGGAAATCACCATGGGGGATGACGATTTTTCAGCTGATTTTAAAACGAGAGAATTTTGAAAATTAATCTCAAAACAGCGATATTTTGATAAATAATTTTTTTTAGCTATATTATGATTAAAATCATCTCTTAAGACTCAAGAGGTATTTTTTTATTGTGCTAGGAACATTTTTGTCCTACTATACAACATTATCTTTTTAGTTTTTTTTTTTTTTTTAGATTTTTAGTTTTAAGTTTTTATTTTATTTTTAAATTATGTATATAAAGGGTTGATTTGTACGATAACTCATGAGTCAATTTAAAATCAGTATCCGACCCGTTCAAAAATAATAATTTTATTAATTATTTTTATTTTTAAATGATGTATTTAAAGAGGTTCGTCCGCACGTTAACTCGTTGATCAATTTAGGATCCATACCCGAGTCGCACTGTAAAAAAGTTTTTAAAAAATTATTTTATTATTTTATTTTTAAATGATGTATTTAAAGAGGTTGATTCGTACGTTGACTCTCGGATCGATTTAGGATTCGTACTCAACCCGTTCAGAAAAAAATAATAAAGAAATTTATTTTATTATTTTCTTTTTTAGTTTTAAATTTTTATTTTATTTTTAAATAATATATTTATAGAGGTTGATCTGCACTCTGCACGTTGACTCGCAGGTCGATTTAGGATTCGTACTCGACTCGCTAGAGAAAAAAATTAAAAAACTAAACTTATTTTATTAATTACTTTTATTTTAATTTTAAATAGTGTATATAAAAAGTTGGCCCATACGTTCACTCGTAGCAAGTCGATTTAGGATCCGTAATCGACCCGCTTAGAAAAAAAATTTTAAAAAATTATTAATTATTTTTAAATTTTTTTAGTTTTTATTTTATTTTATTTTTAAATGATGTATTTAAAAGGGTTGATCTGCACATTAACTTGCGAGTCGGTTTAAGATCCGTACAAAACCTGCACGAAAAAAAGTTCAAAAAAGTTATTTTATTAATTAGTTTTTTATTTTTAAATAATGTATTTAAAAGGGTTAGTCCGCACGTTGACTCGCGGGTCGATTTAGAATCCGTACCTGATCGGCTCAGAAAAAAGTTAAAAAAATATTTTATTATTTATTTTTATTTTAAATTATGTATTTATAAAGGTTGGTCTGCACGTTGATTTGCAAATTGATTTAGGATCCGTACCAGACCAGCTCGGGAAAAAAGTAAAAAAAAAATTATTTTATCAAATATTTTAATTTTAAATAATGTATTTAAAGGCATAGATTCGCACGTTGAGTCGCGAGTTGATTTAGGATTCGTACTCGATACACTCAGAAAAGAAAGTAAAAAAAAAAGGAAAAAATAAATTTGCTGTTAACCTACGTAAGAAAATTGATCCTACGAAAAAATAAAATTCAAACCACAATTTTATTTATTTATTTATTATTTTTTACCTCCTATAAATAAAAATATGCAGTACACAATAAAATCTAAATATTTTTAAATATATATAAATAACATTTGAAAATACATTTATATTACGTAATTTATAAATAAATAATTTTTATAAATTTAATTTTTATAATTAATAAAATATAATTATATTAAAATTATTACAATTTAAAAAATAAAAAAATTAAATAAAAATCATTATTTAATAAAATATAATTTTAAATTAATTTATTATTATTAATTAATTTAAAAAATTTAACGAGTACTTTTTTCTAGTTATACCAAGAAAAGTGGGGGTGAAAAAATGACAAGGATACGGTTTACGGGTTAAGCTAACTAATAAGACTTGGTAAGAGAGATTTCAAACAGAAGAAAAACAAACAAGAGAGAATTCTAGAACAACTTCCAAAACGTGTAAAAGTTTTTGTCTTTTTACTAACTCAAAATAATGTAATAATTTAAAATGGATATGATATGTTTTGTGTCTGTTCCTGGACAGAAGCTAGTGAAGTAGCTGGGTGATGCTTTTGTTGTGGAAATGGCAAATGGGTTTGTTTAAGACTATTTTTCAAGAATTTGTGTTTTGAAATTTCGAGGAACCCACCCCATTTGTAAGAGAATCATGAAGATTATGAATTTATGATTACGATGATGTTGTTTTTCTCATTTTGTTGACATTTATTAAGGTATTGTTTAGTATTATTTCTGATACAGTTTTTGAGATCAAAAATTATTTTTTACCGCAAACATAATGCTAAGCAGATAAAAAATTTGATTTTTGTTGTTGAAATTATGATTTCAAAAGTCAAACCAAAAATTCAAAAAAAAAATATAGCTTTTGAGTTTTAAAAGCTGACTTTTGGATAAAATAATTTTATTATCTTTACATCTCTACACTTTTATTATTTTAAACATATCTTTTTTTTACATTTCAATTTTCTATAGCACTTTTTCACAGCAATGCTAAACACTTAAAAGTTTTTAAATTACAGTTTTTCACCACACTTTTTAAACAAACTTTTTTCAACTCAAGCTTTTTTCAACCCAAGTTTTTTCCAACAGCAATGCTAAACTAGCCCTAAATCAATTGTGTGGCTAGTAAGATCCTTGATCTCGAGTGTAGCTGTATTAGAATAGCGGATATAGACTTTAGAGTCTCACCATGATTCTACTTGACAACTATCTCTTAGTATATGTTTTAGAATCAATCAGATTGGACAAAAGATATACAATTGATAAAACAAACCAATCATTATTCCTTAGTGATACAAGGTTTTTCTTCATGTTAGTACAAAATAAATAGTTATTAAAGTAATAATTTGATGAAGCACATGGAACATAAAGGCCTTGCAAAGGAATTATAATGAGTTATAATTGTGAGATCCTTATACATAAAAACCATATTTCTAAAACTGTTCTTGGTCATTGTATTGCCAAGATAGGGCATTGGCAATGTACAAATACTAGTGCATGTTAAGCCTTCTTGTTTATGAAGTAAGCAACTAATATCATGGGTTGAAATATGAGGGATACTTGGGATAACATATAGGTGTTTGTTTGTTGAACAAGTTCACTGAACATGGCCCATGTGAGAACTCCATTTGGTATTATCACTCTAGTGTCTATGAAAATGTTCTCATGTGACAGTCGTGTAAATAGTCATCTGACTTGAGATATCAGCTCATCTTGTAGGGGGAGTGTTATACTTTGATTTCATAACGGGTCCTAAAAAGGGATGCTTATGGTAGGATGATTTTGGGTATGATATGAACCATGCGAAGATGGATGAGTAATCCAAAGATGATTCATCACTCCTAGTGACATCGGAGATATATCTCATATGTTCTTGGCTTGGATTAACTGAATGAAGTCTTTGATCAAAACACAATGGATTTAGTAGAAATCGTTTCTCTAAATTCATATAGTTAACCATAAGCCACAAGAACTAATATAAATTGAACATGAGTAGACATTGTACCATGCTCACGATCTATTCGGGATATTTGATGAAAGGATTGAATTACACTGACTGACTGGTTACTGAAAGGTTTCTAATAGGTCACATCGACTTCACGATATTTGGGTGGTCAAGAAGGGTTGCTAGATCCCGCTCTTAATCTATGAGGATAGGTTAATGAGATTAACTTATATTCATTGCAAACATATTAGGAACCTAAATGGTCACACACAATAGGACAGTAATGCATGGATGAAACATGGTATTCTATTGAGGTCAAACTTAATGAAATAAAATATCTATTTTAAAAACTTGATTGAAGTGTTCAATTAAGATTAATAAGACATAATTGAGATTCAAGAAATCCAAAGATGATATCTTAATAAACAAGAAGAATCAACTAGTCTTATGAAGACATGTTTAGGCTTGTTTGTTGAGATATTTAAGGAAATTCAAATGACTATGCAATAGCTTGGTATAATGTCATTTGATGATATTGATTGATCAAAGACATGAATTGTTCATCATGAGGAAGAAGTCTTATGAAGACATGTTTAGGCGTGTTTGCTGAGATATTTAAGGATATTCAAATGACTATGCAATAGCTTGATATTGATTGATCAAAGACATGAATTGTTTATCATGAGGAAGAAATTTAATTGCGAATTAAATTATTTTGCTTGGTTCTTGATCTAGTCGATTATTTGAATGAAATTAGAATAGGTCCACAAGGCTATGCTAATTTAAGTCTATTTACTTAGGATGATTGGCCCAACTTAGAGAGTTAAGTTAATTGGTCCAATAAAATTAATTGTTGATGTATTGGACCTATTGATCCATCTTAACTTTAGAATAGTTTAACCTCAAGTGGACCAAGTGTAACTTGGACTTTAAGTTACTAGGTGGCCAGCCAGCACTGATATATGGGAGCTAGGGTTACTACTTGTAAATATATGATATATACATCACCTAGCCGCATAAGAAAGGTTCTATTAATCTTTGAATGTTCTGATTTTTTCAAGAGAGAAAGATATTTTCAAAATAACAAAGATCTCATAGTCAAACAGACTTGTCGCCACCTCTTTGTGAGATTCTCTCTTATTGCCGCACCCTTAAATTCTTGTGTGGTTCTTACTGAATCATCATTAATTCTTAGTGATCTCGGCATAGAGTGATAAACACTGAGCGATAGATCTTTTGATTGTGATATAAGAATCAACTTGCTAGCACAAGTGAATCACTATACTTTGGAGAAGGATCCATCAATTGTTCGTGTGGACTAGCTTTAGAGGAAGGACAATTGTGCTTCTCGTGATCTTCGTGGAACTCGTAGGAGATCTTCAAACAGCAATTTGAGATTACGAGATCTTAAGTAGGTAATCACTTTACCATATGATTGTTTTTGTTATTCTTGTTATCTTACATATAAGCCGAAAACCTCAAGATCTTGTTAGATCCGGATGTTTCTTTGTTTATTTTTCGATGTACTTTCATCTTTTCTTATAATTATGTTATGAGTCTGGATTCCCAACACCATCATACTGGCAGGGTCTTTGTGATATTCTTGTTGGTGAAAAAATGGGCCATGAACTCTCTACTAATTTGATCAAAGTTCACAAAATAGCCCGTTAGCAAATTATAATACCACGTCCTTGCGTGTCAACTAGGGATCAAGGGGAAGACCTTGCACTTCACTACATCAGAAGCTTTGTGAAGATCCATGTAGTATCTGTATTGGATGAGGTGATCAGATGGGTCCCTACTCTCTGATGTCATCATAGGGTTTTTTTTTAGAGTTTAAGTTACAGAAAACTTCTCTTGGCGAACCGTTAGGGAGAGTGGATTGTGGTCCTCATCCATCCATCCAATTCAGGGTTTTTCCCTTTTTCATCTTTATAAATATATAAAAATAAAAATAATTTATATTATAATTTAAATTAAATTTTAAAAAAATAATTTATAAAAATATAATATATTTATTTACATTAATTTTATAATAAAAATATTCTATTTTCCTTTTTCTTATTTCTTTTTTCCCTTTTCTTTTTATAAATATATATATTTTTTTAAATTAAATAATTTATAAATATAAAATATTTATTCATATTCATTTAAGGACCTGTAAAACAGCATAACAGCATTGGATAAACAAAGATATTAAATAAATACAATCTAATTAATAAAATTTTCAGCATAACACCATAAGCAGGAACAAAGGAAGTTGCAGCAAAAGCTGTGAAGCATTAAAATGCATGAATGATAGAGGTGGCAATTGGGCGGGTTCGGACGGGTTCGGGTCGGGTTCGGGTTTATTCGGGTTCGAGTTCATTCGGGTTCGGGTTCATTCGGGTTCGGGTCCATCCGGGTTCGGGCTCATTCGGCTTCGGGTTCGGTCTGGGTTCGGGTTCGGTCTGGGTTCGGGTATGTTTTACATCATTTTATTTTATATTAGATGTAATCATTTTTACGTAATTTAAATATTTATATCTAAAAACAAATTATTAATTTATTTTTATTTTTATACTTTTGCTATTATATGATATTTTTAATTATATTTATTTTTTAAAATTAATATTTGTTAGAACCAAAAGAATAAGAAATTAATTTGTTACATAAAATCAAATTTTGAAATAATTTATTATAAAAAATATGATATATTATAAATTAATCATATTGATATTTAAAATAATTGATTTGATGAACTCGAATTTCAAAATATAAATACATTATAATTTATATTCACTATAAAATAAAAAACTTTTAAAAATAAATTCTGGCCTTCATCTATTCGTTTATATACTTATAAAATGCAAAAAATTTATGCTTATAGTCAAGATATATATATATCTATCGAGTACTTATATTTTTTTCATCAGTATAAAGTATAAATTATAAAGTAGTACTAAAAAAATATAATTTATATTTAAATTATACGTAATAAATATATAATTAATATGATTATTTATTAATATATAATAAATATACCAAAAACCAAAAGGCCATAAAACCCAAAACTCCATTAAATCCACCCGCTAAAATAAAATCCCATGAAAGCCATAATCCAATTAAACCCATCCCACCCTAACTTAACCGTATAAGTATAACCCAAAAGGCCAAAATAATTGAATTACTGTCAAATTTTTTTACCCTTAAAGAATAATTGAATTATTGTCAAATTTTTTTTCACATCTCTAAAATTTTCAAGAATTTAAAATATTTAGATTGTAAATTCATCGACGTTAAAGTTATAACTTATAAGTACAAAATATAATTTACTTTTTGATAAAATTATTATTTCATCATCATATATATATATATAATATATTAAATTTTAAAATTTAATTAAATTATTAAAAAAAATTAGAATAAAATTAATAATTAAAGTTATTGCTTTGTAAAAAAAAAAAAAAAATTAATTGCAATTTGATTATTTTTATTTTTAGTATTAAATTCGGGTTCGGGCCGGTCTCGGGTTCGGGTCCATTCGGGTTCGGGCTCATTCGGGTTCGAGCTCATTCGGGTTTGGGTCCATTCGGATTCGGGCCCATTCGGGTTCGGGCCCATTCGGGTTCGGGTTTTTTCGGGTTCGGGTTTTTAACTTTTTGATCAAATCGGGTTTGGGCGGGTTCGGGTTTTCCTGAGCGGGTTTTCGGGTTCGGATTCATTTTGCCACCTCTAAATGATATGCATGTTTTGGGGGACAACAGCAGTTCGTAACCTTACAATGAAAAAGTAAAATATAATAAGCTAAGAGCAGCATAGATATTTCAACGCTTTTGCAAATGAACACAGATTTTCACTTTCATACGTGACAGAGTAATTGAATATCCATTACTAAAAATTCCTTCTCACATGAGGTTCGACTTCTCTAGTATCTCATAAGTCCCAAAATTTGATCCATCCCAAAGCTAGAAAGACATGTTCTAGAGGAATTTATAGTAAAGCAACGTTACAGCCGTTATTTTACGATTTTGATTCATTTCGTCGTCGATATTTACGTCCGATATTTATCGTAATTGACTTCGATAGCATTCATTACGTCCGCAACTGTAATAAACGTGACGCGATCGAAAACACGTCCACGATCGCAATTTAAATTCCTTATCATACATTTAAATATTTTCAGTTTAATACTTAGAATAGTATCTTACTTGCCATAACCAGGAAGCTACAGAAATTCCACTACTGTGATGATTTTTTTTTTTGTTCTGAAGGGTCGCCAAGGAAACACTTCAAAGCAGCAATGAAAAAATTGGATCGGATCGGCCGATCAGATGGGTTAAATCAAGAACCGACGATTTATTCGGTTCGATGTATATAAAAAACCGAACATATAATGAACCGATAGAAAACCGATTCAATCGGTTAAAAATTGGTTCAACCGATAAAAAACCGGATTAAACTGGTAAAAAATCATTTTTTGTTAATTTTATTTTTTTATTAAAAAAATAGTAAATTATGAGATTTGAACCTTTAACCTTTTAATTGTATGATAAAGACTCTAACATTAAGCCAAACACATTTTTTTATTAATTAATGACTATATTTAATATTAAAATGATATATCTAATATTTAATATATTTTTAAATTGAATAATCCGATTTAACTGATCTAACCAGATGAATCAGTGATTCGGAAGTTACAAAATTGGAGGTCTTGTGTTCGCCTCCTTACGTAGCAGTAAAAACTGTCCATTTTTTTTTTCTCATCATTTTGGTCATACAATTGTCTATCATTTATTAATAGAATATAACTCAGGGCTGCAGGCTGCTAGTAAAAACAGCACTAAGACCAGAAGGCACTAGTTAAATGCTATGCAGAAAAATGCTATGGAATTATGAACAATATATTTGGTTGCAACTTGCAAGAAAAATGGGACCTCCCCATCCTTACTTTTGCCAGCCAGAAGATAAAACTCCTCTTATAAAGATAAGATGTATATTGAATCCGAACTTAATCCAATTAATTCATACAGTTATTTTTTAAAAATTACATTTAATATGTTTGGAGTTCGAATCTCAACATCAACATCTGCAATCCTTTTCTTATCCCTAGAACGCAGATAAAAAAAAAATGATGTTTATTGCAGTCACAACTCCAATCCAGAGCTGTTTTCAGAAGAGCCCTTAAAAACTTTTGCAAGTAGCAAAGCTGAAAGTTTCCATAATATCTGTACAGAAATCCACAAGCACCAAACTTTAATTCCTCAAACCTCTAACAGTGCCTCGCTGCCACCCAAGTTCCAAAGCGAAACTATGAGCTTAATGAACCCCAAAATAGAATCAAAATCATCTCTATATGTTTAAATGGCAAGGTTATTAGCATCATTATTAATGTTTAATGCATTGAGAAGTAATTTATGGTTAATAGTCATCGCAATTAATTGATGCATGCTAATTAAGATTTCGTTTAGTATTGTTGTTGGCACAGTTTTTGAGGTTAAAAGTTACATTTCATCTCAAACGCACTTCAAACGCAATGCTAAACAGATAATTTTTTTATTTTTTATTTTTATGGTTAAAATCATGATTTGACAACTCAAACAAAAAAATCAATAAAATGGAACTTTTGGACTTTAAAAATTGGTTTTTGGATAAAATGATTTTATTATCTTCATATCTCTATACTTTTATTATTTTAAACTATCTTTTTTTGACATTTCAATTTCTCATAATATTTTAACAATGTTAAATACTTAAAAGTTCTTAAACCATATTTTTCATCACAATTTTTAAACATACGTTTTTTTAACTCAAATTTTTCCAACAATATTACTAAACTAACCCTAAAAAATGAAGACCATACCTTGAGGCTAGGGCAGCTAGCTTAGCTAGCCCACTTAATTAATTATTTGCCAAACTCATCCCTTTATAGTGATTTCAAAATTTTAACACAATTTAGGGTTAAGAGGCATGATATCAATTAAATATATGCTTTTATATTTTATATTATATGATATTTGAAGAAAAAAACAGATGCATACTTTTATTGATTTTATTGTCTTTAGACTTTAATGCCAATAACTCCTTAATTACTCAATTATAACAATAAATATTTAATTCTCGTATGTAACATCTCCATATATAATTATTCCTTAATTACTCAATTAAAACAATAATCATATAAGTTACATATAACGCGTCCTTAAGCAACCAAATTAATGCTTAGCCATTCTTTTTTTTTTTTCTTTTCCAGATTCCTATATTTATTCTTTCAAATTTTTTATTTTTCATTCATTCACATATTTTTTAGAGGTGTCAAAATGAATTCAAACCCAAAAATCCGTCCAGAAAAATCTGAACCCATCCAAACCCGATTTGACCAAAAGGTCAAAATTTTGAACCCTAAAAAACCCAAAAGCGAAATGGTTCGAGCCCAAAATTATCCGAATCCGAACTTGAAAAACCTGAGCGCGAGATTGACCTGAACCCGGATTTAATACTAAAAAAAAAATGATCAATTGTAATTAAATAATTTTTTATAAAGCAAGAACTTTAATTATCAATTTTATTCTAATATCTTTTTTAATAATTTAATTAAAAAATTTATATATAATGAAATAATAATTTTATCAAAAAATAAATTATATTTTGTACTTATAACTTTAACGTCCCATATCTTGATGAATCCACAATCTAAAGATTCTAAACTCATGGAGATTTTAGAAATGTGAAAAAAAATTGACATAAATTATTACTTATCTTTTGTTTATGTTATTTTAAAAGCACTCTTATAATAGTATAATAGTGTTTCCTAATAGTATATCCTATATTAAAAAATAGATAAAAACTACTTTTAAAAAAACTTGTGTTGCTCTTTGCAACATATATATTATTTTCTTAGGCAGATTATTAGATTAAGTTATCAAATATTGATTTATAAAAGTGTCATGTGTTTTTAGAATTTAAAAGTATTTAACATAATTAGCTAATTTAATTTTATAATTGATTTATTATTTATTTTATTTTGGATAAGTATTTTTTAAATTATTATTATATTTCACTTGATATAATTTACTTTTAGTAGCATATCATGTCAAAATTCAAGATTGGTTCACTTGGTAATATCCTTACTAATAAGAGTTTAATGTTTGTAGTGAATATAAACTATAATGTATTTACATGTTAAAATTCGAGTTCATCAAATCAATTATTTTAAATATCAATATGATTAATTTATAATATATCATATTTTTTTATAATAAATTATTTAAAAAATTAATTTTATATAACAAATTAATTTTATATTCTTTTAGTGCTAACAAATATTGATTTTAATAAATAAATATAATTAAAATATCATATTATAACAAAAGTTTATTTTAAAAAAATAATAATAAATTATTTAATTTATTTTTATATGTAAATATTTAAATAATGTAGAGATGATTACATCTAACATAAAATAAAAATGATTTAAAACATACTTAACCCGAAATAGCCCGAACCAAAAAGGCCCGAACCCGAAAAGACCCAAACCCAAAAGGCCAAACCCGAAATGATCCAAACCCGCCCAATTGCCACCTCTATTATTTCTCTCTCAAAATTTCTTCCATATTAATACATTAATTAATATGATTTATATTTTTATCCTTATTCTTAGGGTGTAAAATCAATATTTTATGTAAAAAATAAATTGACTTTAAGAATGAATTATTTTTGGAAAAAAATCGAATTTTTTATATTGTGCTTATATTTTGGTTAATTTTTTGCAAATTTTTTTGGATTGCTTATTAAAAAACACTGATAGTAGTGTAAATTACCAATACACAAACCCTAAAATGAGGTCTTACATAATTCTTTACTCATTTAACTAAAATCTTTTTATATCTAAGTTTAAATATGAAAATAATATCACATGTAATAGTAGGCTTGAAATATATAAGATTTCAAATTATATCCTATGACTGACAAAAGCATGCAAAACATATAAATCATATAAATTTTTTTCTGCTTTTAATCTAAAGCCATTTAAATATATATAAATATATATATATATATATATAATATGTATTTTTCACTCTTATTTTGAGTAAATAAGGACAATTTAAGCATTTTAAATTGAAAACATCTAAACCTTTTTTTTTGCTAAGTCAAAGAAATTTATTTAATAGATAATAGGAGCAATAAGAGAGATAAAAGTCTCTAACATGTTTCGAATACATCCAAAATAGATCATCTCAACATGAAAAATAGAGAAATCTCTCAAAAAACTAAACTTCCTAGATTAAAGGATAAAAGCAAATAAAATCAACATCTCCACCTAAAATAAGCTCAACAACAAAAACTCCTACAATGGTTCTAACAACAAAAAATAGCAGGCTACAACTTGATGAAGACAAATCTTTGCAACATAGTAGCAAATGATCACCACTCACCACTATACTAAAGTACAAAAAACACATAGGACTTTGCCAGTTATGTTGGATATCAATGGTTTCATTTTGTGTATAAATACGAAATACTATACCAATATGTAGGTTGTCGTTAGTAGATAAACGGTGTATAATTAATGTACACAATTGATATCAAAATTGAATGAGAAATTGGTCTCATTAAAACCCACTTGAAGAAGAAGAAAGTTGATTGAAGTTGTGTATGGTAGTCAACCCCACATAGAACAAAGAATGGCTTTGCTTGTTGTTTATATAAGCTAGTGTTCCATTATGGGTTGGGCCTCAAGGGGCACCTAAATTTTTGTGAAGGGTGAGGACCTACACGAACTTGGGCTACCACACACGCGCGCGCACCGTGGCCGGGCTAGGTCGGGTTTGGGTCAGTAATTAATTTTTTACTGCCCAACCGACTTGTTTTTTTGATCCAAATCGACCCGATACAGCCTAACCAACCAATCAACCAACTAATTCGGTCCGATTATTTCAAGCTTGTTCGGTCTAGGACTGAACCGGTTCATGTACTGTTTATAGAATCTGTCTTCTCAGGTAAAGACATGCCAGTTCGGTTTCGTGCCTGACCGAACTGGTTCGTCCCTATTGGTGTGCCTGTTCTGATCAAACAGATTCCTTCCAATTGGTACGTCTTTTCCGAACAGGCAGATTGACTCCTATAAATTCAGACTTTCTGTGTTTGTTTTTACTCACTAATTCACTCAGAAATATTCTCTTATTTCTTGGTTTACATATTGTCTTGTGAGAGAGACTGACTTCTTTTTCGGTTTGCTATATTGCTTCGAGTGTGCTCTCGACAGCAACGTTATCGAGGAGGCCTGGAAGACGAATTGCAATAATCAGTAAACACCTTAGTGACAGGCAATAATCGTCTTAAGGTCAAAGGTTCTACCTTGACTCGATATTATTATGTTCAAATTAAATCTGTACGTATATATATTTCGGTTTTGCTTAATAAAGTATTTTATGTTTTATATATATATATGTATCAATCTGTTATGCAATACTGAAATGATTATTATACTAGACATTACAATCTTAAGATGATTAGTATAATTGTTTCATTACTGTTATTGAGACTGCTATATATTATTACTTTGTAATATATATATAGGTACTTGGCATTTTATATACTTACTGTTTATATATACATACACTGATATATATATATATATAATTTTGTTAGTAATATATATAATTTATATTTTTATATATATGTTTGTAATATATATTATATATATTTTCTGTACGGTTTTTTGCAATATATATTTTTAAATTTTTATAATATATATTTATTGTGGATATATATATATTTGTAATATATATTTATTATGAACAAATTGGTAGTCAATTTATTGATATAAATTACGCCAAGTTGATTCTGTTATTTTTAAAAAATAACAGATGACAGAATGATTTACCGGTACTGCTAGTGTGCCTGTAGCGCCACTGCCACTACATGTTACACATGGTGAGAGGTCCGAGAAGTTCAGTGGTCTGGACTTCAAAAGTTGGTAGCAAAAGATGCTGTTCTATCTGACCATCCTCAACCTAGCTCGATTCCTACAAGAGAAAGTTCCAATTTTCAACGAGGGAGAGACTGATCCTACGGTTGTAGCCTCGGTGGAAGCATGGAAGCATTCTGACTTCCTATGCAAGAATTATATCCTCAACGGATTGGATAACGTGTTATACAACATGTATAGCCCGATCAAAACAGCGAGAGAGCTGTGGGAGTCCTTAGAAAGAAAGTACAAAACCGAGGATGCCGGCACGAAGAAGTTTGTGGTTGGCAGATTTCTAGAATACAAGATGGTGGACTCAAAAATCGTGATCAGCCAAGTCCAAGAGTATCAGTTGATCCTCCATGAAATCACTACCGAAGGAATGATTCTTAGTGAGTCATTTGAGACGGCGGCTTTGATAGAGAAATTGCCTCCTTTGTGGAAGGATTTCAAGAACTATCTAAAGCACAAGAGAAAGGAGATTACCTTAGAGGACTTGATTATGCGGTTAAGAATCGAGGAGGATAACCGTGGTTCAGAAAAGAGGGTTAAAGTTTATACCATGGAAGCCAAGGAAAATGTTGTGGAACATTCGCACAAGAGGAAATATGTTGGTTCTAGTTCTTCCCAAGATAATAAAGGAACGAATTTCAAGAAGTTCACAGGAACTTGTTTCGTGTGCAACAAGCCCAATCATCAAGCAAAGGACTACCTTCAGAACAAGAAGAAGAAAGCTCAAGCCAACTTAGTTGATAGTAATGAGTTTGAGCTTGCTATTGTAGTGTCACAAGTGAACATGGTAGAAAACCCTAAGACATGGTGGGTTGATACCGGTGCCACTTGTCACGTTGGTTCTGATAGAAAGAGTTTCTCCAAGTATAAAGAAGCTGCTATTGATGAGCAACTATTTATGAGAAACTCTTCGGTCTGCAAGGTATGAGGCCATGGAAAAGTAGTGCTCAAGATGACATCCAGGAAAGAACTAACTTTGAATAATGTGGTTCATGATCTTGAAATTCGTAAGAATTTGGTTTCCGGCTGAGCAAGAACGGGTTTAGACTAGTATTTGAGTCAGATAAATTTGTACTCACTAAATGTGGCATGTTTGTGGGTAGAGGATATTTATGTGATGAGCTTTTTAAGCTCAATGTAATGGTTGTTGTGCCAAAGAACATGAATAATAATTAAATTATTTCTTTTGTTTATTTGGTTATGTCCTCTAATTTATGGCATGATAGATTAGGTTATGTAAATTACAAGACCTTGCGAAGAATCAACAATTTGGATTTGATTCCAAAAATTGTTTGGAATCTAAATTGGCTAAGACTCCTTTTTATAGAAAGAAGTAGTAAACCTCTAGACTTAATTCACACTGATATTTGTGACTTAAAATTTGTGCAAACTAGAGGTGGTAAAAAGTATATCATTATTTTTATTGATATTGCACAAGATATTGTTATGTCTATTTGCTAAGAAGCAAAGACGAGGCCTTGGAAGCTTTTAAGCTCTTTAATAAATAAGGTCGAAAATCAACTAAGCAAGAAGATAAAGATAATAAGGAGTGAAAGGGGTGGTGAATATGATTCATTGTTTAATGAATTTTGTTCAGGAAATGGTATCATCCATCAAATCATTGCTCATTATTTACCTCAACAAAATGGTATTGCAGAATGCAAGAACCGAACGTTGAAAGAAATGATGAACGCTTTGTTGATAAGTTTAAGGTTACCTCAGGATTTGTGGGGGAAGACTATTTTAATAGCTAACTATATTTTAAATAAAATACTCCACAAGAAATCAGATAAGACACCGTATGTATTATGGAAGGGTCGAAGACCATTCTACAAATACATGAAAGTGTGGGGGTGTCTTGCTAAGTTAGCAGTTCCTCCACCTAAAAAGGTCATGATAGGACCTACAACTATGTTCAGTGCATCATTTGATGGGATCATGACCCAGTCCTTGAGGGCAAGAGAAGGACATGTGAGAAAATGTCAACTTTATGCAACAAGGGTACTCGGGTGTGATCTTGGCATAGATGAGGGTATCGACATAGTAAGTGGAGAAGAGTGTCATGGTCTGGTATCAGCATGCCTTAGTGCTACCATGACAACCCCATTATTGAGAGGAGGATGAGACTTTGTCCATGGGATCGGTGATCCCTGATGGTGCCAAAAGTAGCACGAGCCCTGGAATCAAACCATTAGGTTAAAAATGAATGTAAAGACAAGACATAGCATATTCAGTTAGCTATGCTTTTTCAATCAACCAATCAACCAGTTAATTCGGTCCCATTATTTCAAGCTTCTTTAGTATAGGATCGAACCGGTCCCTGTATTGCTTCTAGAATTTGTCTTTTTGGGTAAAGACATGCCAATTCGGTTTCATGCCTGACCAAACCGGTTCGTCCCTATTGGTGTGCCTGTTCTGATCAAACAGATTCCTGGCAATTGGTACGTCTTTTCCGAATAGGCAGATTGGCTCCTATAAATTCAGACTTCTTGTGTCTGTTTTTACTCACTAATTCACTCATAAATATTCTCTTCCTTCTCAATTTACATACTGTCTTGTGAGAGAGACTAACTTCTTTTCCTGTTCGCTATGTTACTTCGAGTGTGCTCTCGATAGCAACGCTATCGATGAGGCTTGGGAGACAAATTGCAATAATCTGTAAGCACCTTAGTGATAGGCAATAATCGTCTCAAGGTCAGAGGTTCTATCTTAACTCGATATTATTATGTTCGAATTAAATCTATACATATATATATTTCGATTTGCTTAATAAAGTACTATATGTTATATATATATGTATCAATCTGTTATGCAGTACTGAAATAATTAGTATACTAGAAACAACAAATTAAACATGGCAAACTATTAACATCGCAGCATAGCCGCAAAACCAGAACAATAACAAGCAAATAAACCTCATCATCAAGTAACTTTAAACCAAGCCCTAAGAAATATCTGAACCTGGGTTTAGTCATGTTGGTTCATGTAGCCATCCTTAGGAGGTGGCATCTAGCAAGTCTGAAGTTCGAATTTCAACATCTGCAACCCTTTCCTTTATTCCAATCTCTAACCTCTTTTATACCAAAAAAACAATTGAAAACATCTGAAGAATAATAAGCTCTTTGATATTAGACTTTTACCTATAATAATTATCCAATAGATAATTGTTTAACAATTTTTTCATTCACGTTACTTTATCTCTTTTTATAATCTTTTTTATCTTTATTTTTTTTGATATCTCAAACCAATATCATCTAGCAAAATCTCAACATGCTTTTAATATATATATATATATATATATATATATTAAAAAAATGATGCAAGCAATAACTATACTCATAGTTATTAAACTCGGACCAGCCCGACAGTCGAACCGATGACTTGACCCTCAACTCAGGTCAGTTTTATGTTTAGATTGTTTATGTAATTGATTTGAGAAAATTCGGATTGATCCATAGGATTCATGAAAAAATTTGTGAACTGTCGAGTTTTTATTGATCCGGTTCAATTAAATATGACTTTTAAAAGTGATTTTAAAATCATATTTGACTTAATTTTCTTAAAAGAAGTTAAAAAAATAAAATACATTTTTAAAAACTAAAAAGTAAAAAAAGAATATTAGCTTTCTTTGTAATATTTTAAATGATAATGAGTAGTTTTAATTCTTACTAGAAAAATGTCCGCGCTTCGCTACGAGTATATTATATGATTTGAATTGATACTTTGTAATAAATTTGAAAGATAAAAAAACAAGAGAACTAAAGATAATTTTAAAAAATAATAACTCCCATCATTATACGACATCTGATATAAAATTGAGAGTTATTTGATATGGTCAATTAGATCCGGTAATTTCGAACAAAACATAATTATTCGATACAAATATAACATGAAAAAAGTAATTAAATACGACACGACACGAAAGATAAAACGAAAATGACACAAATAAACAAACGTGTCAAAATCTACATGAGATATTTTAGACTTCGGGTTATTTAGACCTAATTAATACAAAAATACACTAATGACATGGTTATGTGGCAAAAGGAGGGTGTTTCAAAATCTCAAAATCTCAAACCTCATGCCATTTTGGGATTGCTTTTAATGTAGGTAAATAGACGATACGAATACACGAACGTGTTAAAATCTACATAAAATGAATTATTAACGTGTTGAAATTTATATAAATATATAATACATCGAATACAATAATCGCACAAAAAATAATACGAACACAACACGAACGCACAAATCTTTTCTCTCTTTCCTTCTTTCTTTTTTTCCCTCACTTTCTCTTTCTTTCCTTTCTTTCCCCACAAAAAAGAAAAAGAATAAAAGAAAGTGAAGCAATCCCCCTCAATGGGCAATGCAATTGGGGAGATTGCTTTTAATTATAGGATATCATAATTTTTACTTTATATAATTAGGACCTAACATTGACCCGAATAATTCAACAATTTAATTATTTGACATGAGACCTAGAGTCTTAAACAGATTAATGTCTAATCCGATTCTGATAACTATGACTATAATAAAAGAAGAAAGAATTAATGTCCTCTATGATCCCTAAAGTATTAAAATATTCTAATGTGGTATTTGAACCACCTAAAATCTTCAATCAAATACATGAACTTTCAATTCGTTTATCAAGTAACCACAATCTTTTAATACCATTAATGAAAATACTAACGTGATCATTAACCAATAAAAATTTAACACGTGACTTCCTTGTGTCATATATATTTTTAAAAAATTAAAAAATAATAAAATTTGAATTCTTTTTTTCTTTTTCTTTCTTTCATCCCTTTTCCCTTCTCTCTCTTGATCCCTATCCTCCTTCACTTTTTATGGCCGAGTCCAACCATTATCCAATAGGGTATGACTAAAAAAGGCCAGACCTGACGTCAGAATGGTCAGCCCAATCGAATTATGATCGCTTTCGACTATAAAAGGTGGGGGAATTGGGAGGGAGAAGAGAAAAAAGAGAGAAAGAAAAAAGAGTTTTTTTTTTTTTTTAAATTATGACATGTGCAAGCCACATCATTATCACGTGCATGTATTTTTAACATATGTCAAAGTTTAATTGGATAAAGACCAAATATAAAAATTATTTTAATGGTGTTAAAGATTGAGTTGGAACTTAAATTTCATATAAACTAGAAAAAAGACCCCGCTTCGCCGGGGTACTTTTAATTTTTTTTTTTTATAAATTTTTTAACTAATTAATAATAATAAATTAATTTTATTAAATATTAAATATTTAATTATTTTATTTTGAAATTTTAATAATATTGATATAATTATATCTTGTTAATTATGAAAATTAAATTTATCATCATTGTTTATTTATAAATTACATAATATAAATGTATTTTTAAATGTTATATATATATATTTAAAAATATTTAGACTTTATTGTATGCTGTATATTTTTATTTATAAGAGATAACAAATAAAAAATAAGAAAACAAAATTGTGGTTTGTATTTTATTCTCTCGTAGGATTGTTTTTCTCACATTGGTTAGTAGCAAGTTCGTTTTTCTCTTGAGCGGATAGGGTACGGATCCTAAATCGACCCGTGACTCAACGTGTGAACATGCCCCTTTTTTTTTTTTGAACAGCAATGTTTTATTTTATTAAAAAGAAAAAGAGACAAAGTTTGAAACATCCTACGCGATCTAAATACCCTACATCGATAGTCTACCCTTCAGGCAATACACCTTAACCTTGTTTAACCCACACGTTACAAAGAGAAAATGTGTAATACCTAAGCGACTACCCTTCAAGCTCAAAATAGCTCGAAACCCTGATATAACTCTCTAATGCATGAAATTCCACCTGATAAGCTCATAAAATATACATTTTATGCCTTTCTACCTTTAGTTTTTGTTATGTTTTCGATCTTTATCTTGTTTACTTATATTATGTTTTTGAATTTTAGGTACAATAAGAATAATGAAGTTAAAACATGTCAATAATGATGGTAAAGAGTTTACAAAATCATAATCACAAGATGGAAGAAGACTTGGGAGTCAAAAATATCAATTTCTGGTTGAAAAGCAAAAAGATAGATTTGACCTCCGGAGTTTGTTGTAAGGAAAACATGATGTTAGAGTTTTTATTTGAAGAAACTTCCTCCTGACTTTTGAAGTTGACTTGATTATCTTTCCAACGATATATTATGGGCCCAAATCGGATAAGAAATGGGCATCCAAATTGGCGCTAGAAGATCTCCTTAAAGAACCCTACGGCCAAAAAAACCCTAACCGCAAATCTGAAAAAAAGGCAAAAACGTGATTTTTCTACCTCCAGGCTTATTGTGCGGCAAGGACTGATTCTCAGGGTTTTAAAGCTCTATAAATACCATCTTTTCCGCCACAAACTATCATCTTTTGAGAAAACTCAATGGATCATCAATTTTCTTCTTCTTCTCAATTCTTTTATTTTCTTTTTAGTTTTATGTATATATTATCTATGCTAGGCTAAACTTCTCTTTGGTTAAGGGTGATTTCAAAACCCTAGAACATGTTGTGTAATTGATTTTGAGATTCTATCTATCATTATTTTTCTATCAAAGTTGCTTGTGTTCTTCTATAAGAATCGTTCATGATGTTGTCTTGATTTGTTTAAGTGGCCAACTAGATAGATCTTGATAATTATCTAATGCTAATTTAGGAATCTTGATTCGTGTAATTGTCTTGATTTCTATTCAATAGTGGCAATTTGTAATTCATGATTATGTTAGGTTTTCAGGAATTATGAAATGGAACATAACATAAGTTGAATGAATCCATGTTTATGTATTTGTTGCTTAGATCAACCTATTTTTCTTATCATAAAGCTGCTATCACTTTGAATCTAATGATGTTTATCTTAGGTTAATTGATAGTTAGAGATTAAGTAGTGGAGTTCGTCCTGCTTAACGACGAACTAAGGAAGGATTGGGGTAACACAGGATGCTGTTATCTACGGTTGTTAACTTTGATAGCTAATTGATGTTGATAGATCTGGATTTGATTTTTAACATTGTTTAGTGGTGGAGAATGAAACCTTAACCATAATTTTCTTATATATTTGATTTCATCTTATTTATTTGCTTCTTACTTTTCTTATTTATTTTAGTTTTAAAATTATTTCAAAAACCCCATTTTTCTTTTATTGTTCTTGAATTTAAGTTTTAAACTAGTAATTTATAAACTAAAAACCAATCTCTGTGGATTCGACCCTTGCTAACTACTATACATACAATTGATATTATTTTTAGTGCAAGGTTTTAATTAAGATACACTCTTTTGGGTGCATCACTATCCTAAAATCCTCCTTATTACAGAAAACAAAATTATGAAAAACTAGTATAGCCAATCGTAGTCGGTTGACAAAACGCCGATGTCCATACTTGTGCTTAACCTCAACATCAAGAGATTACCCGAAGTGCAGTCGTACTTGTACGTGCATGAAAGCCGAGCTCTTTCTTTTGTAGAACCCTGTTAAAAATATGAGGAACCTGATCTCGTCCACAATGCAATGTAACCAATGAAGCATAATGCGCTCACGATACCAAAGTCAGAATCTATCCAATCCAAGAGAGCAAGAAGTGCCTCTACAAAAACCAAATTTGACCGTAACTCAGCAAAAGAAAGCATGATTCAAATACTATCGCTGTCAATTCATAACACGACCCGCAGCAAAACGCAACCTATATATGTAACTACCCTCAAGCCTTAGAGTGGCTTGGTGTCCCAAAAACCCTCCATGACAATTGTGATAACATCGACCAAGTCAGAATTAGAAAAAAAAAACCTTCGATATTCTACCCGACAAGCATAAAATGTGCTTCACCCAACCATCCCCAATGAACATATGATATGAAAAATACCTAGGATATGCTTACCCAATCTTGCACAAAACTTAAAAGATCTCAAGTTCCCTAAAATACACTTGGTCGGTCAGTAGCTAATAATCTACCATAATCAATGAAATCACTTGATCCCGATCTTGCAAAGGACTTACAAAGATCCCAATTTCCCCAAAATTCACTTGGTCGGTTATTATCTAAATCTCACTTGAACCTGCAAAATGAACAAACATCAATAAAGCATTCCATTGGTCCCTCTCGATACAACTAGCATCCATCAACATAGGTCGGTTACTCATTAATCCAAGTAGTAAAATCAGTGTCTCTGCGTACTCATTGTCTTGCAAGAGCATCCGCAAAAGAATTAGCCTCTCGCCCCTTGTGAACAACCCTGCAACCATGCTATTTACTCACCATCTGATAAATTATCAAAAATAGTGAGTTAAGTCGCCATGGTCTCGATGTGCAAGAGTTGCACCAAGCTACTGCAGTCGTCGAATCACTTTCTATTTCCAAATTGAGAATAGAGAGTTGTCTTGACTGAATGATCTCGAAAGCCTCCTTTATAGCTCTCATCTCCGCCTCATTAGAATCCATCACCCCCACTGACTTAGAGAACATAGCCAAAACAATACCTCTATCATTCCTCAACACCCCTCCAATACCAGTTGGCCAGGTTTCCCGATGACCAACGCATCAACATTAAACTTCAACCAGTTTGGAGCTGGGGCCTCCCACTATATAGTATGCTTGACTTTATCATTCTTCCCCTGAATAACAAAGGCCCTAGGTTCATAAATAAAACCCTCGACGGACTGAAAGTCATTGGGCCATTTAGCCCAGCACCACCAAGCTAATGTGCTCTTTATCATGAAAATTAGAGAATTAATATCAAGATCCTTATTTTCAAACACCACCCCATTTCTCCACAACCATATAGTCCACAATACATCAGCAAATAGCATAAACCATACCTCTTCACTTGCAGAGCGAGCCACAAGCCCCATCCACTGTGAGAACCATTCTATGATTGATTCCGGTTGAACTACACTTATTCTCCACCACGCACAGACTAATGACCACAACATCCACGCACATCTGCACCACAAGAAAAAATGGTCTATGGTTTCCACACCATCCTTACACAAAGGGCATTTAACATTGTCTTCTGTTAATATATTACATTTTAACAAATACATAAAAACAGTCTGCACTGAAAAAGAGACCATAAGAAAATCTCAACCTTAGGGGGTATTAGGCCACGTCACTTGGTGATATCAATGATACCTACACCCGAGTCACTTCCTTCAACGGCTCGATTTTTTTTCACCTTATTCAAGCCCGATCTTGGACGGGTCCGTCAGCTCATATTATTGTTCATTTAATATTAAAAAATTAAATTAAATTTATATTAATATTTTTATATTTTTATAATTAAATTTAAATAAAAAATTATTATTTATTATTATTTTAACAGTGATTCGGATCGAACAAAATCAGCTTAAATCATTAAAAATCCTGTTCAAATCCGGCTCCATACAAATCGATCTAGTTGGACATTATCCAACGAAAGAAAAAGCGTAGACAGATTCGTTCTGTTTTTGGGGGAAATATAGATATAAATAACTATATACGGAAACAGAAATGGAAAGATACTGTCTGAGTCTGTAGCTTTAGATTCTTGAAGACAATATTTCTTTCTTTTCTTTGTTTCCTTTTTGTTTTAGAGAAGATTCATGGCGGCAACCCCAGATCGTACCCCTGGTACGTCAACTACCACATAATCTATTACTCTCTCTCTCTCTTTCTTTTGTTTCTTTGATCTTTTGTTTTTTTTTTTTTTTTTTTCTTTCTCTGGGTTCAACTCTATGTTCTTTTTCTTTTTCTGGGTCTTTTGATTTCATGGGTTTCAATCTTTTCTATGATAAGTCTGCCGGAATTTGATGGGTCAATTTGTTTATTTTTATTTATTTATTTTACTGTGGCTGAATTTTGGGGTCTTTGATTGATCTCCTGTGTTGGTTTGTTTTGATTTGCTTATAGGTAAAGAAAGGGGATTTGATCTTTTTGTTAAGATCTGGGATCTGGGTCTTGGCAATTGAAAGGAATCATTGCAAAATTCTGCTCTTCTTTGTTGAATTAGTGTTTTTTAATTTTCCTGATTGTTGATATGGAAGAGTACTATAGAAAAGATTGAATTATGTAGTGGTAGATTACTTTGCTACAAAGACTGGGAATTGCACAATTGATTCAAAGTTTAAAAAAAGGGTCAATTGAGGTTGAGAAGAAAAATATAAACTTTTTTTTTGTACAAAGGAGGCCGGGAACAGGGGAGGGATTGCAGGTGTTAGGATTCGAAACCCTAATCTGCTGGATGCCATCTCTTATGGTTGATTGCATGAAACAACTAAGGTTCAAAAATAATATAGCCTTTGGTGTCACAGTGAACTTCCTCAAACCATATTTTTCAACAAACAAATTGTACAAAATCTTAGGCTGTTTACCTGAAATTTGATGAAATTTTTTGTGTTTTATTGCAATGTTCCTAGGTCTTTATGTCCTATAAGATAGTGTATTTTGACTTTGTGGTATTTTCTAAAATGAAAATGTTGTTTCTATCTTTTTTTCTGCGCCAGACTTGCAGAAAATAAGATGATATGTGCATGATTTTGTTCATAAGGAAGCTTCATCTAATTTATCTTGTGTAGGTTCTGTTTAATAGTGTACGGCTGACTAGTTAGTTAGAGTTTATTGATTTGAATCCTGTACTATGCATTTTCTTGTAAGTTTGGTACTTGAAGAATTAACATTTATAATTTATACTTGAACTTTGATTCCGTTACACACTTTGTACCTTTGGACTAACCCCGTTAATCAAGTTGTTGATGTGGCATGAATACCCAATAAAAGCATGACACATGGCAAAATGCCAATTGCCAAATATTAAAAAAAATGAAGATTTTTAAAAAAAATAAAAAAATAAAAAACAGAAAAAATAAAAAATAAAAGTTATGATAATTTTATTAAGAATTCCAAAAATTCAAAATATAAAAAAAATTCAAAAAGATAAAAGGTTAAAAATTCAAAAAACAATTCAAAATTAAAAATTTTAAGATATGGACAATTTTTTAAAAATTCAAAATATTCAAACTTTAGAAAAAAAATTAAAATATGAATTTTTTTATTTTGTTAAAACTAAAAAATACAAAAAATTAAAATTTCCAAATTTTTTAAAAATTTGATTTTCTTTTTGTACTTTTAAAATTTAACCTTTCTATTTTTTCAAATATTTTGGTTTTTTCTTTTTTATATTTGAAATTTTATAAAATTGTTCAGATTTTTTTATTTTTTTAAAATTTTTTTTCTCTTCATGCTGACCCACCAATAATGTGACTTTTTTTGTCACGTGTCATGATTTTATTGTGTATTCATGCCACGTCAGCAACTTGACTAACGGTGTTAGTCTAATTGTCTAAGTACCAAAGCCTGTGATGAAATGAAAGTTTGGATACGAAATTGCGAATTTTAATTCTTTAGGTACCAAATTGACATAAAGCGTACAGGACAAGGGCCAAATCAATCCTATTTAGTATTGTGTATGGGCTTTGGGCTTTGTGCCTTATAATTTTGATGTTGTCATCCTACAACTAAATAAATGCTAAGCCTAAACCTTTTGATTTGTAAAGCAACTACTTTTGCCTTTAAAATATATTCATGTTCTCTATTTATAACGTGTGCATAGGTGTGCATGCGTGGATTTGCACGCACATTTTCATAGCTTCAAGTTTACCTATGATTGGTCAATAATTTGTACTGCGTGTGTTTCTAAGACTCTACTTAGTCACTGAGCATACTGATCATGGATGCAGAAGAGCAACATGCTGATCCAGAAAACGTGAAGGAGCAGGTAATTGTGAGTTAATGACATTGCTCTTTTTTTTTTTTTTTTTTTTGTTTGTTTCTGTTAGAAGGTTTGAAGAAGATATTCTTACTAATGACCTTCATTTATTGTTCCTTTAACAGCCTCTTTCGACAAAAAATGAGACATCAGTTTCTACTAATTCCTCCCAGGATGCTGCTGCAATAGGTCATCAAAGGGATGGCGCTGGTCAGTCTGGATCCTATGGTTCTGGTGGAGATCGTAACGTCTACTCAAGTACAATCTATGCCCCTCAGGCACAGGCTTTCTATTACAGAGGTTAATCTTCTATCTTCTTGGGTCTATTTTAAAGCTGCGCCAGTCTGGCTGAACCTTTTATTTACAACTTCCAGTTGAAAATCTAATTTCTGATTGCATTTGAGGCTGGTACAACAGCAGTTCTTTTCTCTTTCTATGCTAAGTTTCCATTATTATAGTAGTTCCTGGATTTATCACTCTCTAATCCATGTAATTCTAGTTTGAGCAAAGAGATTATATGAAAAAGTTTATACTGTATGATATATGTGATTAAAGAAGAAGGCAGTGAGTTGCCATATCTATAAGTACCAAAATCAAATACTCTTTTGTGTTTGTCTAGTTTTGTTGATTGCTAAAAGGAATTAAAATTTGGTTTCTAATTTGGTTTACTATGTGAAAGAGGAATCACAAATTTTTATTTAGCTTCTTCTTCCTTTGGCTTTAATATTAGCAAGGTATAAGTTTTGTGAATTTGAATGCTGAAACTCATCATAGTTGAAAACATTTGAAGATGCTCAGTTCTTTTATTTATATAAATTCTTACTGAATAGTTTAGATGGTAGTACATGTTACTTTTGAGTAATTTCTATATTTTGATAACTATGCAAGGATAAGAACCATTCGTTTGTGTAAAGAGTAGGAGAAAAGATTTGATTTCTGAAATGCAATGTGTTTCTCATTTTGTGATCACTAGATAATTGAAGTGGAAATTAACGTTGGGGACTTTTCTCAAATTTAAAAGCAGGTTATGACAATGGCGCTGGTGAATGGGATGAGTATCCGCCATATATCAATGCTGAAGGACTAGAACTTGGGTCTCCAGTGAGAATCTCTCCTTTAATCTGTCTAGATTTTCTTTCAATGATTAAGTTTTCTGTCTTTTGATTTGCCACTTTATCTTAATTAGGGTGTCTACAATGAAAATCCATCACTTGTCTTCCACACTGGATATGCATACAATCCGCAAATCCCATATGGACCATATTCCCCAGTCACAACTCCTTTGCCTTCTGTAGGTGGTGATGCACAGTTATACTCCCCACAGCAATTTCCATTCTCTGGGCAACCATATTATCAGCAGCTAGTCCCTCCAAGCATGCCTTATATTACTTCACCTACTCCAGTTTCACAACCAGAGCTAACCACCTTAGTTAATGTTGACCAACAAGGTGATAACATGCTTTTCGGGCCAAGGCCTAGTTATCCCTCTCCTTTGGGATCTTTTGGTAGAGGCAGTTTCCCTGGAAATCCTGGTACCGTAGGATTTAATGATTTACAGCAAGGTTTTGATGGATTGAGGTCTGGAGGACTCTGGTCAGATTGGTCGAAGCCTTCTGACAGACACAGATCTTTGACTCCCATATCTCCAGCAGTATCTCCCCAGCCAGTTGGGCCAATTGGTCCGATTGGGCAGAATGTTCCAATGGTATGTATATTTGTTAAATAGACTTTTGGAGATCTTATTATATGTCATTTATCATCCTTTTTTGTTTCTGGTTTTTCCTCTTTTGCTTCTTATTTGACATGTTAATATGGAGGATTCCTCATATGCTCTCAAAGTTGGCAGAGAAGAGCCCCTTCTTATTCCATTCTTTACCTTCTTCAGCTTATCCAAAATATCGTATGGCAAATATAAAGTTCATACATAGTGGAATATATCAGAATCACAGATTCATTCTCATTTGGTGCGAGTTGGATATATAGTATATCTGGCTTGTAAAGAGAGTGTCAAATATTCATGTTTTTTTCCTCGGAAGCTGGTTGCTATGTTGTGCCGCATGAATTAGATTGGTATATGCAGATTGAATTGACTTATTGTCTCCTTATCACTGAAAAAGCATATAAAATATGAAATGATTATATCCTTATGCTATTGTTCGACTACATAGTCCATCTTGTTCAGCAACCATAATTAACAAAGTATATCTTGGAAGACCCGGAGCACTCAATTATCCTTTTGTCAGATGAACCTTGAACTTCTTTTTTGTGTTTTATTTTTCATTCTCCTTCCAGAACCTGCAAATTTTTCTTTCTATTATTTTTTCGATTTATATTTCCTCTCATTCTCTGCCTTTACTGTCAAGCCCTGTCATACTTAGAAAGTCCTCCTTATAGCGTATGGCATACATTTGGAAGAAATTAAACGTTCAACCAAATTCCTTGATCAATTTCTTTTTACATAACATGCACCGTGCTATCTAATATGCAAGTGAAGTCATCATACTTCCTCGAATGAATTTTTAACTTTTTCCCTTTTCTTCTCTTTTGAGTCAAATTGTGAAATTTTAAGCTCTAGAAGTGTTTAAATGGCTATGAAATTTCTTGAAAGTTTTTATTCTTTATCTGAAGTTTTATCTTTTACATAATTTAGTTTTCTTGTATATTACCTGTAAGGGCTTATATGTGTTCCATGTTTCCTGGGAACTTTGATTCTAACATTTATAGGTAACCTATATGTTTTGTGATTGGAAGGCCTCTAAATTTATACACCTCTTTTTACATTCTTAGCTTCCATAACAGATGTTCATGGTGATCTAATCCCATGTAATTCTCTTCATTTACTGTTAAATTTTTATACAGGAAGTAAAATATCTGGAAGGTACGGAAATCATTTTAGTTTTGAATCTTTTTTATTCTGTCAGGCATCTCAGCAGCAAAGGTCATTTTATCGATTTGGATCTGGTATTAACTCGTATAACAGAGGCTACCTGCAAAGCGGTCTCAATCAAGGCCCTGGTTTTGGAAGTGCATCAGTTTCTAGTTTGGGAGCAAACAGTAGGGGCTGGCTATCTCTTGATAGTAATATACGACGTGGAAGGGACAGTGGCATCTCTCTATGTGGTTGTAATGGTGCTCTTGATATCCTTAGTGAGCAAAACCGAGGACCAAGGGCCTCAAAACCTAAGAATCAAATCACAGTTGAACACAATTCTTCCATTGATGATAATAAAAACAATAAATCTTCAGCCAAGATCCATGATGAGTCATACAACAGGCCTGATTTCACTACTGATTACAAGGATGCTAAGTTCTTCATAATCAAGTCATACAGTGAAGATAATGTTCACAAGAGTATCAAATATGGTGTCTGGGCTAGCACACCTAATGGCAACAAAAAATTAGATGCTGCTTATCGTGAGGCCAAGGAGAACCAAGATGCTTGCCCAGTGTTTCTCTTGTTTTCGGTAAATATATGTTAGACAAACAATTTTCTCTTTACTTGGTCTCATTCATGTCATTATATATGTTATTCAACATGCCAAGTTCTAAGGTGTCATTTTCTTTTGATCAAGCCATGTGACCCTTTTATTTTGTGGTTGCATTGGTTGCAGCCCCTATCATATGCTTGTTTTCTTTTGGTTCTGAGGAATGATTCCCTTTAGCATGAGTGGAATGTATTAATTGCAGTATTCTTGGGTTAGAATTCGATAATGAGTTTAACACCTCCAGTATCAATGGTTTATTTGTATTTTTTAGTTGCTGGTTAACAGAGTGCTTTCCTTTCCTTTTCTTTTTTTATACCCATGACTCTGATAGGACTTGAAGTTGTCATGAACATGATATTAAAGCCCTGTTCATATTGAAAGAAAATTGTTCTTGCAGTGTCATTGTTCATTCTTCTAGTACTTCCAGCATGTTCCTTTTTGCCCCTTCATCTCTGCTGATAACTAGCTCACTGATTTGTATGTTACAATTGTTGCAGGTGAATGCTAGTGCTCAGTTCTGTGGGGTTGCTGAAATGGTTGGACCTGTTGATTTTGACAAGAGTGTGGATTACTGGCAGCAAGATAAATGGAGCGGGCAGTTTCCTGTCAAATGGCATATTATCAAAGATGTTCCAAACAGTCAGTTCCGTCACATTGTACTGGAAAATAATGATAATAAGCCAGTGACTAACAGTAGAGACACTCAGGAGGTACAATTTCAGATGACCATCTATTATAAATGACAGAGTTCATTCATTTGAAAGTGTTCCGATCTTCAAATTGTTGAACTGCATTTTAGTTTAGACTAGATCTGACAATTTTGGACACGACACGACACGTTTACATGACATGAACACGACATGGGAAAATAACTAAAACACGACAAGAAAAAATAACAAGAACACGACAAGAATACTCAAACGTGTCAAAATCTATATAACACGAATTATTAACGTGTCAAAATCTATATAACATGAATTATTAACGTGTCAAATTTTATATAAGTATATAACACTTTAAACACGATTATGATATGGGAAAATAACACAAACACGACACGAATACATGGATTGCAATTCAGGAGAAACTTTAGTATTAGATGCTCTGTTGAAGTAGGTGGTCTGGGTATCACTTGCTAAATTCAAAGTTAGCAAATTCCTCATTTGTCTGGGTATCACTTGCTAAGTTCAAAGTTAGCAATTTCCTTATTCCTTCTGTCTGGGAAATTCTTTGTTCTGACGAATAAATCTGTGAAAAAAAAATTAAAAAGTTTGTTCAGGTGGCCTACCCTATTGAGCCTCTGGACTGAGGTGATGCTGAGAGTTCTGGTACCATGGCTTCTTTTTGCCAACAAGACCTTTGGTCCTTGAGTGTTGTGTCCTGAATCTGGGATTATCGATTTATACACCTATCTGTCTCTCCCAGATGCATTTGAGGATATTATCCCACCATTTATTGTTTTAGTGCTGTCCTACTAATCCTAAGACCTTTGTTCCTTTTCCTTAATTAATTAGATAATGTGACTTATTCGCTTTCTGATTGCCTTCATGCTTCTTCTTACTTAGTTTTGAGGATTTAAAAGTTTTTTCTAATTGAAGATTTTTCACTTACAACAATTATTTTCCTTCCTTGTGCTGATCAAATTTTGCAGGTGAAACTGGAGCAAGGAATTGAGATGTTGAACATCTTTAAAAGCTATGAAACTGAAATGTCAATCCTGGATGATTTTGACTTCTATGAGGACAGGCAGAAAGCCATGCAGGAGCATAAGGCTAGACAACAAGCTAGCCTCATGTCTGTAGGGGTTGTTGGAGAAAGTGAGCATAGAAATACTGTTACATTATCAAACGATATCATAAAGCAGATGTCCAAGAGTTTTGCTCAAGTTGTCTGCTTGGATGATGGTAATAAAGAAGGCACTGCTATTGAGAGAACTAGTTCTGCTTCTGATGGTTCAAAAGGTGCAAGGGTTAAACTTGAAGATGCTATCACATCGGCTGTCTCTTCTGCTCAGGCAAGTTAGGAATAAGCATTCTGGGAGTTTTAGGCAGCCTTGCTGTACTGTATGTGACACAAACTTCTTTTTCACCTTTTGTTTTTATTTTATTTTGTGAGAAGTTAGATCTCTCATTTGGTGAAATTCTGTTGGAGTGCATCCGTATTTGAACAAGGTCTTACATGTTTTATGGGGCTGATTTGCTTCATATGTAATATTTGCCTTCTGAGTGTTTCTTTAACTGTAGTCATTAGTTTTCTTTTCTTTTCTTTCTTCTTTCTTTTTCTTCTACCATTGCTTTGCTTTGCTTTTTTGGGTGAGAATAGTGAAGATACTGGCTGATATCTTGGTTTTGTAAAGTTCCCCATCTTTGCAGGCAGTTTAATAAAAGAATACAGCAAATGGTGTTATGGAATCTTTTGCTTTCTTTCTCTTCCCTCTTAGTATTCTTCATTTATTATCAGGAATTGTTCTTTTTTGGTGCTCTGATGGCATCCTCTGTTGTGAATAACTTTTGATTTTCATTAGGAAACTTTATGCTTTTGGTTAGAAATTATCATTGGTTACGCCAATAAGACATGTATTCAATATTTTAGGTTGAGCATACCTATGTTGCTCCGATTCTTCATTTTTTCTGAAGTACTCGTGTCCGACACCCGTATCCGACACATATTCGGACATGAGTATGCGGGTATGATCTTCCATATATATGGAAAAACTTAGAAAAAATTGAGCATACTCATATCGAACACATATCCGTATCCGACACTCACCCCTAAATCCGAGTAACATAGGAGCATACGATTATTATCTTTTTCATGTTAATTGAAAGCATTTCCTTTTGGATTCTCTTTTTTCACTTTGAATTGATTACATAATGCTATTAGCTTTTTAGATTGCTAATAGTTAACTTAAAACAAATTGTCTTTACAGTACTGGTATTTCTGCATGCGCGCACACACACACATACACAACTATAAAGGTAAGTATGCATGAGATTTTAAAATATTCTTTGGCCATCTACTTAAGAGTTGTTGTCATGGTGAATGTGGAGATTGTGATTGATTGGAGTTTTAGTTATGGTACATGAGAATGAAATATGGTGGAAATGCAGATCTTTCTTTTGCCCATCTTTTCTATAATGTAACTGATGATTGAGGATGTCATTATTTTTTTAGTTGTTCTAGACTATGTTACTTGGACTCGGGTGTGAGTTTCGAACATGGGTATGTTTGATTTATTTTAAGTTTTTTCATCTATACGTCGGACACGGGTACTTAAAGAAAAATGAAGAATCGGATCAACATAGGTTCTAGATAATACAGTCTCTACGACTTTACAATGACTTGTAATCCCATAGGTTCTAGATAATACAGTCTCTACGACTTTACAATGACTTGTAATCCCAACTTAGATAGCCTCTTCTTGCTATATTCACCATTTCTTTGCATGATCACACTCTCTAGTCAAGAAATATTTATCTTGTTCTGGCTCCTAGAGATCTATGTTACTTAGGCTCGGATATAAGTGTCGGATACAAGTATGTGTCCGACACGAGTATATTCAATTTTTTCTAAGTTTTTTCATGTATTTGGAGAATTTTTGGAGGTTCATACCTCCATATCTATATCCAGATATGGATCGGACACGGGTGTTGGACATGGATACTTAAAGAAAAATGAAGAGTCGGAGCAACATAGCTATATAGCTACAGAACGTCTGAGTGGCATTTTTGGGGGTTTAATATGTTCCTGGGGCTTTCTATATTTTATGTCTGTACATTGTGCCTAGAAACTCATGATAAGGGCAAAGATTCTATTGTATGTCATGAGGAAAGGTTTCAGGTTGTTCTCCAGGATAATTACTAGTATGATTGACACAACTTTTAGCTCCCAACGATGCTTTGAACTTACTCTATTTCATTATTATAACTGTTTCTGTTGAATCCAAATATATATTTTCAGTAGAAACCGAATCGGCTCCATCCTTTTGATTGCCTTGTTTAATACGGACATTGTGAAATATTATTATGTTATTCAGACTCGTATGTAAGTGTCTGATTCAGGTATGTTCAATTTTTTTTTTTTTTTTTTTAAGATTTTCATATGTTTAGAAGATTTTTGGAGGATCATATCTTTAATCTCATGTCTGAATATACGTTGGATATGAATATTAAAAAAAAAAAGAGTCGGAGCAATATAAAAATATTCAGCAGGTCATGCTAATTCGGATTCTGGAATGATGTTATGCAGAGAGAGAGAGACAATTAGCAAAACATACTTTTGTATGTGTTTTTTTTTTGATAAATGAATGATGTTATTGGTAGTGTCTGCTATTTTTCCTTGATCTTTTATATCTTTTTCTGGATTCCCTTCCCATTGACAATGTGTTTGTGTTTGGCTCCCAAAGTCTTTGTGCATGGGCCTGAAGCTGATGCTTTTTGGAAGTTTCTGAACTGCATTACAGTTGTTTTGGAGCCCATAAGTAAATTTATCCGAGTGTTCGATATGGGTATATTTAATTTTTTTTTATATATATTTGGAAGGTTTTTGGAGGATCATATTTGCATATTCATGTTCGAATATGCATTGGATACGAGTATTTAAAAATAAAAAAAAGAGTTGGAGCAAACAATGATATATTTATATAAATTTTAATATGTTAATAATTCGTATTATATAAATTTTAAAACATTCATATATTTTCATATCATATTCGTATTATTTTTTTATATTATATTTTAATTATTTTTTTCGTATCGTGTCAAAAATTATCAGATTTAAGGCTTCCTTGAAAATGAACAAGTTTGTAAATTCCTATGTTGTTTGCCTAAAGCTTTACCAAGTCCAAAAACTGACGGCAACCAACACCTATTCTATGTACTGAAATTTCAAAGTGCAAAAAGCCTATCTATCTCTTTCTCTCCTTGCCCTTGTCTAGTATTTAATCTTATAGCTAAATTTCAAAATTTATGTTGGGTTGCCTAAAGCTTTATCATGTTTCGTCTTTTCTGTCGTGTTAGTTATGTAAACATAACACATATTATTAAATGTATTAAAATCTTAAACATGAATAGTCTAAGTGCATTAAACATGTTGTGTTAATCGTAAAGTAATCAATACAATATTGATGGACGTATCATTTTTGTTCTAGTATTGGTATGTACCGATACCAGTGTGTTTCGGTATATCATTTCGGGTTTATCGGCTTTTTTCAAATATTTTTTTTCATATATATAATCTATTTTTAAGTTCTCTAATAACATATATATTATATACACATGCAAATATGCTTTCATTATATATATATATATATAATATGTTTATATGCAAATATAAATTTTAATAATTAAAATTTTTAAACATCAAATAATTAAATATAAAAATATTAAAAAAATAGTAAATTATTATTAATTAAGTTCAATAGCCTAATTGAATGAATATATTTTATTTTTAAATGAAATTATGAAAAAAAATAAAAATGACCATGATAAAAAAAATTAAAAATTGGTTAAAAAAATTAAATAAGTGAAATTTAAAAAAAATAAAATAAAAAAAAACCAAAATCTTGTATCGACCGATACGTGTCGATACTGATTGGTATAGGTCAATACAATAACTATAGACCGATACTAAAACAGAAACGGTACGATATTAGTATCGTTTTGGTTTACCTCAAAATCAGTAAACACCGGCTGGTATTGGTAAAATACCGATCACACTGGTTAATTATGTTTAAACGTGTCATGACATCTTTATTATATTATTTTTGTATTTATTAGACATATCATATTCGTATCATATTTAAAATTATCATATCTAATTCATAATTTATTAAGATTAATATTCAAATCTGACTATCGATGAATGTATCTATTGGAAAAGTATAACATAACTTTTAAGAGATCAATGTCAAGCAGCTCGAAGCCTAGTAGTTGGCCAATTTTTTATTTTCGTTTTCCTTTTGTTAGCATTATAAATTAGGGTTATAAATGAATTGACGTTCGATAACAGTTTATGAACAGTTTAATTTTTATTCATTTATGTTTATTTATCAAACTAAATAAATGATTATTAAAAAGATTTTGAAGTTCGTTTATTAAACGAACCGAACTTGAACAAAGTATGTTCAGTTTATTTATGTTCACGAATAAGCTCGTCTATGAATCGTTTAAAGCTCGTTTAATAAATCGTTTAAAACTCGTTTATTATTCGATTATAATATAATTATTATTTGTGTTTTATTTTATTTATCTATAATATAATTATTAATATTTATATTTTATTATTTTATATCAAAAATAAGAAATATATTTATTTATTTGTTTGTTTGTTTATTATTCATGAACAATTTTTTAATTGTTTGCGAACATGTTCGATTATATGTTCATGAATATGTTCGTTTAATGTTCGTGAACAAATTCATTAATTTAATTTAAACGAACAAATTCAAACACACATAATTTTAAACGAATCAAACTTGAACACAATTTTAAAATTTTTAACGAATACAAATCGAACACGAACATATTCAAAAATAAATAAACAAGCACAACTAAAAATCTATTCATTTAAGCTCGATTTATTTACAATCTTAATTATGATTACGAGAATGCCTCCCTCATTTCCTTTCGAAGGAGTAAGGGAACAAAGTACTCATCATGCACAAGGTGTGGGGAAGAATCAAGCGATTGATAATTGATATAATTAAACACAAATAACAACAAGTAAAAATACCTTTCGTTTTTGTGTTTTAGATTTGATAATTTTAGATATTATATAAAAATATAATATAAATATGATATATTTAATAAACATAAAAGTAATATATGGTATGATACTTTTAAATATGATTAATATTTAATATGATACATTTAATACATATATCATATTCGTATTTAAGATTTTGATAAATTTAATAATTTATATGATTTTTATATTTATATAATTGACATAAAAAAAATGACAAAATACATATATACAAATTATTAAATCTATTATCTATTATCTCTTGTCTCTTATCTCTTATCCATTTCTTGTTTGTTTATTTATAAAATTTATGCATATCTATCCTCTTCTTATCCACGATAGATGATAGTGACAACAACCATTGTTTTTCATTTGTCTTTGTATGGAGATGGTGGATTTGATATAACTTCTTGAATATTCTCAACCAATTGAAATTACTTGGCTCAAAATTATTAGCTCCAAGGAAAGAACTCAAAATTTAGAATCTTCTTTTTTGTTTGCATATGTAGTTTGAAAAATGTTAACAAGTTGATTAAGATGATATATATAAAATAAAGAATATGATTAATGTATTTTTTTTAATTCAATAAAAATAATGTATTAAATATAAAATTATTTTTTAAATTGATAATTAAATAATTTTTAATCCATATCTATATATATCAGTTAAATGGACCCATGTAATTTCTATCATACATATTTTCTAGTTTGAAGGGTTGAGAAATTAACCATGGTTTTTGCTTTATCAAATGATGATAAAATCCTTTGTTTTATTATAAATGAATTCAAATCACATGAAAAAGACAATATTCTACCTAGATTTGTAACGTTGTTACACCCTAAACATTCATGGAAAAACTCATTTTATTTATTTATTTTAGGGAACAAAACTAAAAAAAATAAAATTATCTACAAAATTAAAATAATAATGAATAATTAAAAATGAAAATTTTGAATTTTATGAATTAGGAAATGCATGATTTTACTTTTCCGTTTGAATTAGATATTATGTTTTAGTTATTGACTCTTTTTAATTAATGTAATTTATATTTTTAGAAAAATTTAAAAATAAAATATAAATAATTTAAAATAATAAGCGAAATTAAATAAGACAAGGAAAGATATGATAGAGAAATTATTGTTGTTCTTGTATATAATCAGGGACGGACCGAGATTTTTCCAAGGGACAAACTGAATATTATATAAATAAATATTATTATACTATAATTATGTTGCAGTAAATAAAATTTAATAGTATATTATGAGTTTGAGCCTTTGTAGGTTTTTTTTTATCAGAATATAGTTAAAAAAAATATTTACCAAAATATCGTTATTTTCTGATTAATTCTCAAAATCCGTTTGTTTTAAAACTAACTGGGAAATCGTCATCTCCCATGACGATTTTCCAGTATAAAATTTTCAAAATTTTCAAACAACAACACCAAGGAAAATCGCCATGGGAGGTGGCGATTTCCCGTGGTGATATATATATATTTTAAATTTTTTTACTTAAATCTAAAAATAAAAAATAAAAAATTGTTTTTAAAATTAATATTTTAATTTTAAAAATTACAAATTAAATAAATAAAATTATCTTGGTTTGTTTTTTATTTTTTTAAAATATATATTAAAATATTTTAATTTTTTTTAATTTTATAAAAAATAAAATTTAATTTATTATTAAAATTTTATAAAAAATAAAATTTTATTTCTTATTAAAATTTAAAAAAGAAAATTATATTTCTTATTAAATTTTTATATAAAAAAATTTATTTCTTATTTAAATTTTATATAAATAAAAATTTTGATTTCTTATTTAAATTTTATATGTGAGATCTGTAACAAACAGGTATAAAAAAAATTATCTTCATTTGTTTTTATTTTTTTTAAATATATATACTAAAATTTTATAATTTATTTAATTTTTAATTTTATCAAAAATGTAATGTAATGTAATTTAATTTTTATTTTATAAAAAATAAAATAAAATAAAATTTATTATTTTAATTTTAGTTGCGTGTAATGGAAGATTTTGAAAGGATTTCAACCAATTTAGTCTCACCGCTGAGCCAGATACATACTCATCTGGAGGTATCGAGCCCAATAGATTTTGACACTCTTCATTCCAATCTAGCAAGCTTCCGCCTGTAGTGCATCGCCATGGACCGGAAGTCCAAGTTGAAGCGCAACATCTTCTAGAGTTACCGTGCATTCACCAAATGGAAAATGAAAAGTGTGCGTCTTGGATCTCCATCGTTCGATCAACGCACTGATTAAGTCGTGTTGTATAAAAAATTGTTGAATTTGAGTTGCGTGATAAAATCAGGCTTTTCTTAAGTGGTCGATAATAGTTGGATGCGGGTCCTCCAATGTAAATTTCCTCGAACGTAACACGCGACGAGTATCCTGTTGATAATTAATTAAATTAAATAAAATAATTATAAAAATTAATATATTATAAAACTATAATAATTAAAAAAATTAAACAATATAAAAATTAAAAAAATTCTAAAACCATGAAATAACAAAACAATAATAATATAAAATTTTAAAATTATTTATATAATTATTAAATAATATAAAAAAGAAATAACTATAAAATGAAAAAACAATAATAATTATAAAACTACAAAACTATAATAATAAAAATTAAAATTATATAAAAATTAAAATTATATAAAACTATAAAATGAAAAAACAATAATAATTAAAAAATTAATATAATAATAAAAATTAAACAATATAAAAAATAAATAATTATAAAACTATAAAATGAAAAAACAATACTAATTAATAAATGAGAAAAGTATAATAATTAAAACATTAAAAATATAAAAAAATATAAAATTATAAAACTATAAAACTATAAATTTACAAAATAATAATAATTAAAAAATTACTAAAAATTGATAATGTAATACAAATAATATTACAACAATTTTTTTTTTTTTTTAAATATAACCTCCGATATGTGATTTTCTTGCAACCTCAATAGTGATGATGAAGCCATTTTTAAATATTGTTGTAGAAAACAAATTGTTGGTAGAAAAAAAATTGATTGTTGAAAGAAGAAAGAAAATAAAAGTAAGTTGTAGAAAATAAGGGAGGGGTTATTTATAGAAGAGTGGTGTGTGTATGGGGGGGAAGGGATTTTGAAGGCAACGGTCAAGTTACCGTTGCCTTCAAAAAATTTTGATTTTTTTTTGTTATTTTTTTTTTTGTTTTAAAAGGTTATATAGTAAAATTTAACTAAAAAATTTTAAAAGAAGTTTCATAAAATTTAAATAAGAAATATACCGTTGGACTTTTAAATTTTTTTAAAAAAAAATTTAATTTAATTTGTAATTTTTAAAATTAAAATACATATTTTAAAAACAAATTTGCAATTTTTTTTTTAAATTTAAGTAACAAAAAAATTACCACAAGGGAAACATCCACCTCCATGGCGATTTCCTTTGGTGAAATTGAATTTTTTTTTTCAAAAATCACCAAGGGAAATCGCCACCCCCATGATGATTTTCCTTGGTGTTTTTTGAAAATATTGAAAATTTTACGCTGGGAAATCGCCATTGGGGATGACGATTTCCCAGCTGATTTTAAAACAAGCGAATTTTGGAAATTAATCTGAAAACAACAGTATTTTGATAAATAATTTTTTTAGCTATATTCTGATAAAAAAACCCAGCCTTTGTAACATGCGTAATAACAAAAAAAAAAGAATTAGGTTAAAAAAATTAATTTATTTTATCGAAATTGCGTTTTGCATTTTTTTACTACTAAACTCATTTTAAATAAAATTATATTGATAAATATAATTAATTTATTTATCTTTATCTTGTTAATTAGATTTATTTATAGGTCCGGCCAGGCCCACTAACAAAAAAATAATGCTTGTCTAAAGCTTGACCTGACTCGAGCTGTCGAGCCCAAAAAGTTCAAATTATTGTTTAAAATATATTTAAAAATTATTTTTATTTTTATATTTTTATAATTAAAATTTTATATTAATATTTATATACTTTTATTTATTAAATAGTAATTAAGGCAGAGCCAACTTGATTGGGATCTATGGATAAGTCTACTGTTAATTATAATTTATAAATAATAGTTCAAACTTAAACTAGCAAAAAATATTGTAACATAACATTCAATTAGATTAAAGAAATTCAATATACAAATATAAATCAATAAAAAAATACTAATTACATGAATAAAAAATAAGAGAGAATATACATAAATAATAAAACATAACATTTTAATCAGATTAAAAAATCAATATGTAAAATAAAATAATAAATTATAACACACTAAAACTTACCCATTGAAAGAATTTCGTGATTTGAAAGTGAAATATTTTTGCTAGTTGTTTTGAAAAAGACAAAAAAACTAAAATCTAAACAAAAGCAAGAAGTATTAGAGGCGTTAATGAGTTATTCGGGTTTAACTTCCAAAAATTCGAATTCGGTTCGGTCATTATCGAGTTAAGCTCAAGTAATTCGAGCAATCGAGCGAGTCGAATTTGAGTATCCTAATGCTTGACTCAAGTAGCTCGCAAGCCTAATCGAGTTTTTTTTTTTTTAATTAGTATTGAAGAATCTCAATTCGGATTCGAGCTCAAGCACAAATAATCGAGTTTGAAATCGAGCATGAAAATCGAGCTAATTTTTTATTAAGTAAACGAGCCTAATCGAATGAGTTCGAGCAGTTCGATTTTTATCTCGAATCGAGTTCAAACTTTAAAAGTAAAATTTGATCGAACTCAAATTGAATTTCGACTCTCAAATTTTGAGTCAAGCTTGAGTTTCTTGTAACTTAAATTCGTATCGATTACACCTTAAAAAACAGTTTTCAAAAAGCCAAGGGCATGGCCTTTCCAATCTGACTCCGTCCCTATACGTAATTAATAAAGATTTAATAATGTTTTCTTGTTTTCTACTAAGGGCTAGTTTAGCATTGCTGTTGGAAAAAGCTTGGGTTGAAAAAAACTCGAGTTGAAAAAAATGTGTTTATAAAGTGTGGTGAGAAAGTGTGATTTAAAAACTTTTAAATGTTTAGCATTGCTATGAAAAAGTGTTGTAGGAAATTGAAATGTCAAAAAAAGATATAGTTAAAATAATAAAAGTGTAGAGATGTGAGGATAATAAAGTCATTTTATCTAAAAGCCAGCTTTTAAAGCCCAAAAACTATATTTTTTGGCTTTTTGGTTTGGCTTTTCAAACCATGGTTTTAACAGCAGAAGCCAAATTTTTTTATCTGTTTAGCATTGCGTTTGCGATGAAAAGCAAATTTTGACCTCAAAAGCTGTGCCAAAAGCAATGCTAAACGAAGCCTAAGTAATATTTAATAGGCCGGATTATGTAAACTTTTCACATTTCTTTATTTATTAAGATTTAAAATTTAAAATTTGGAATGGGCTCTACCATTTTTTTAAAACCAATTTTTTTTTTTATCAACCCAAAAAAATAAAAACATAAATCAATGTTTCATGAAATATTAAAAATAGAAAAAAAAATGTTGCATGAAATATGTCTAATTTCTTACACAAAGTTAAAGTTATTTATTTATAATAATAGTAAAATAAAAATAAAAAATAAAAAAATGAAAATAATTTATTGTGGCCAATCAAAAGAAGGCAAGGGTGCATGTTATATTATTGTTATGGGCCGTTTGCCCGTTGGCTTGGCTGGCCTTGGGATCCCAAAAAATCTTCCATCACCCTTAATTTCTCCGCGAACATTATTATCTTTTTATTATTATTATTTTTCGTTGAGAGAGATTAAGGGAAAAAGAAAAAGAGAAAAGAAGAGAAAGAAAAGGAGCCAAAACAATGTTGGCGTGATTGAAGAGAGAGAGAGAGAGAGAGAGATGGGCATGAACATATCGGGATGGGAGAATGGGAAGATGGGAAGTGTTTCTTCAATGGCGTTTTGGTGGTGGCTTAACCTCAGAGCTACTCTCCTTGCTCTTCTTATTATACTCATTTTTCATCTTTCCAAGAAGTTTTACGCTAAATTCCTTTCAACATCAACATCTTCTTCTTCTTCTTTACCATCATCCGCTTTTCATCTTCCTTCTGCTTCTTCACTCATTTCTCCTCCAGATTCTCAATCAAGGTAACTTTTTTATGCTTTATCTAATCTGGGTTTCTTTTATTTTCCTTCAATTTGGTGTCTCTCTCACTCAATTTTATTCTTTTCTTGGGTTTGCTTTCTTAATTGTGTTTCAGTTTCTTCATATATTCTTTTCTTCTTGTTTTATTTGCTGAATTGGCTGTTTTTGTTATTTCATATCTGGATTTTCCATCACTTTCTGATTTTGCTTCTATATTTGTGGGTTTTCCATCACTCTTTGCCAAGTCCTATATGAGTTTATTTTTAAAGTTTTCAATCAATTTTAATTTTGGAAATTTCTATATTTGTGGGTTTTCTATCACTCTTTGCCAAGCCCTAGTTTATTTTTTTCTTGAACTTTCAGAAATGAAATTAATTGTACTTTTTCTTTTGGTCTTTTCATCCCTTTTAATTGTCAACATGGGAACAAATACAACATGCTCTTTGTGGAATATATTATAATTTTTTTTTTAATTAGTTATTGTCCTTTGCCTTTAATTATGGAAAACTTTCTCTATGGCGATCTGCATAAATTCAACTATTGACATTGAAATATTAACATCTTTTACTGCTAAAAATATTGTTTTTTTTTTCTTTTTTTTTTCTTTTTTTTCCATTGTTTAAACTGTGAATATGGTCAGGTTTCAATGTTACTTTGATATGTCGAAATTGGCTTGTGACTTTTAACTGATTTGGAACGTTTATCTGCTATATGTAGAATCCCAGAGATTGTGTCTGCTTCAGATTTGAAGTTTTTAATTGATAATTTGGATGAGAAGGTCAACGAGGACGAGAAATGGGAGAATGTAATTGATAAGAGAAACAACTTTCTATCCTACAAGGCCAAGTGCTGCAAACCTAAGGTTCTGTTTACTTTCCTTTCCTTGCTTCATCTATAATGACTATAGTGACGCGGTCTGAAATTAGTATTTTCGCTCATTAAATTGTATATGCAAAATCATTGAAGTCAAGGTTAGTCCAATATGACTTGGTGGACATGGGTTTAAGTTACAAATACAGTCTCTTTGTAAAGCAGGACTAGGGCTGTGTACATTTGACCTTCCCCAGTCTTGTTCCCTGGAAGCTCTTTGGCTTTCATTAGTTTATGATTTTCTGTTTTGAGAGAACTATTGTATTTTACTTATTCTTCCCGCCGCTGCTTGAAGTTATTTTTATTTCCATTTACAATGTTCTGTCATGGACATTTAAAATTTAATGTAATGTTTATCTATAGAGCCTATTGCTTGATTTATTTATCTGTTTTGTTTTATCAGTTCATTTAAATTGGACAACATATTGTTTGACATCTCTGCTTATATTCGGACTTTTCTCTGATGTAAAGTAGTGTGTAGCAAACTGAAAGTTATGTTTCTTGTTGTTGATTGCAGGATAGACCACTGAAATACCTGAGCACAACAGTATTTGAGAGTTGCTCCCCAGAGCTTCTGAGGGACTTCTATATGGACAATGATTATAGAAAGCAGTGGGATAAGACCCTGCTTGATCATATGCAGCTGCAGATGGACACAACAAATGGAATTGAAATTGGTCGCACGATAAAAAAGTTTCCTCTTTTGACACCTAGAGAGTACATATTGGCTTGGAGATTGTGGGAGGGAAAAGATAGAACATTCTACTGTTTTATCAAGGTGACTGTCACTGAAACTTAGTTTTTTATCATATTGAATCCTTATTGATATTGATTACTGCATTGGCTTATGCATGCAGTTAAGATTGCATCTTTCTCTCTCTCTCTCTGTGTGTGTGTGTCTCTCTCTCTCTCCTGCTATTTTGTACCATCTGACTGGATATATCTGGTTAAAATATGGGAACTACATTAGAAAGGTTCTTGACCTAGAAATTTGAGATCCATAACATCTGAAGAATACCTCTGCTTGCTCGAACTGTCCTATGCTATATATAGATATATCAAGTTAAACCTAATTGGTTTACACCTTTTTATAATTCATTGTACAATTCATATTTTAACAGACTTACCGTTGGATTTAACAACCTTGCTCATACTTGTCGTGCTCATAAAGTTTCAAGTCAATTCGATATCCATATTACATCGATCGAGAATACTGCATTTCTCAATAACAATTTAATGGTCGAAATTTTGTTATATCAAACAAATAGTTAGACATTTTCAATTGACTTGAAATTTGGCATGTACGATCTATGTGAATAAAGTACAAAATACTACGGTTGGATTAACAAAATATAAATCACATAAAAAAATATGAAAGGGTATGCAAGTGGATCCCTCATCATGTATATGTAGGTATGTATTCTTAGACTCTATTTGGAATACAACTTAATAAATGAATTTTGATGACATGTCTGCTATTAATAATGGTTATGGATGAATCCTTTATTTTTTGAAAATAATAAATTTTCTGCATAAGATCAAGCATAACAAGCAGCTGCAGGGCACATAATCGCTATGAAAAACTCTCTTAAGTATTTTTTTCCTTTTTCTTTCTCTTTTTTCGATAGACTCAACTCGCACTCGGATGTAAATGTCGGATACAGGTATGTGTCCGACACGGGTTATTATATAGGGATATATGCATATTTCATACTTCCATGTGCCAATATGCTATGTAAGTGATGGTTCGTACTCTTTTTGAAAGTGGGAACGAAAACTGTAAAGTTGATATTAATTAAGGATTAAGAAAACAATTGGCCATATCTTTAATATGAAAGAGATGTACTTGTTTTATACTAAAAGTTTGTAATAATGGAGTTTATCCTCATTTAGTACATGCTAATGCCCCACGGTTATGTTACCTGGACTCTTCATTTTTTTTGAAGTACTCGTGTCTGACACCTGTGCCTGACACATATTCGGACATGGGTTTGGGGTATGATCCTTGAAATATATGGAAAAACTTAGAAAAAAAATTGAGCATACCCATGTCGAACATATATCCGTATCCGATGCTCACCTCAAGTCTAGGTAACATTGCCCGACGGCTCATGACTATAGAATCATTGACTAGATACAACTCATGGAATATTGTAATGTTATGCAATCATTTCTGGAAAGGCCTCTATTGAGTTCAAGAATAATAGTAGAAAATGCGAATGGGATGCTATGATTTAAAATTTGCTTCCCAAATCTCATACAATCATTTCTGGAAGAGCCTCTATTGAGTTAAAGAATGATACTAGAAAATAGGGAGGATGTTATGATTTTCAAATGGGAACCTGGTGCATGGCCATGATGGTTAACCCACCCTCCTTAAAGGGTGGATATGATTTTTCAAATGGGAACCTGGAGCATGGCCATGATGGTTCACCCACCCTCCTTAAAGGATGGAGCTCTGTCAGGGCTGGGGCTCTAAACCTGGATCCTGCAAATGCCCGGGGTTTATCCTCTTAATCCACTGTCCCACAGAAAAGGAATTTTCTCCCCAAATACTTCTTCTGTTTATGGTATTGATCCTTTTTTATGCTTACTATCTCTTCATGGTTGATATTTTGTTGTAATTGTTATTATGATTGACTAGGAATGTGAACATCCATCAGCACCACGACAGAAGAAGTATGTTCGCGTGGGTTATTTTAGATCTGGTTGGCAAATCAGGGAAGGCAAGTGCCTTGTATATTCTTTTTACTCATCTTTCTTCTCCTCAACCCTTAGAAAGAAACAAAAAGAGTTGGTGCTTTCTCATTACAGCCATGCAATTGTTCAGAAAGTTGTTTTTCTCAAAATTGAGAACTTGAAAATGTGCTCCTGCAAGCTACAGGGTCCCACCCCCCTCTTGCTACTTCGAAAGTAAAAAAAAAAAGGGGGGGGGGGATGATGATTCCTGTATGAGGCTTCTTGGACTCATTTTTGAGTCGTGAATGACAATGCATTTCTTAATTTCTGCCAAATTTTGTTCTACTAGAGCTCAAGGCATTGAAAATATTAGTCTTTTTTTGTTAGGGGAATAAGGGATCTTTTTCCTGTATTCTTTTTGTTTTTTCATTCTTACCTGACTATTTATGATTCTGAATTTTAATGTTATTATTATGTACAGTACCTGGTAGAGATGCCTCTGAAATCAGAATGTTTCACCAAGAAGATGCTGGTCTGAATGTAGAAATGGCAAAACTAGCATTTGCGAAGGGCATATGGAGTTATGTGTGTAAGATGGATAATGCACTACGCAAGTATTCTATGATCAGCCATCCTCTCACTAGTCCATCTGTTTCTGCAGCCACTCTGATTCAGAAGGTCTGCGTTACTATATTGAACAAAAAATCCTGTTTATGAAACCACCAATAACTTGTTATCATTTCTTACTTGGTACTTCACTTGCAATAGAAAATGATTAAGATAGATTCTATGTTACTCGGACTTGGGGGTGAGTGTCGGATACTGGTATGTGTCCGACATGAGAATGCTCAATTTCTTTTAAGTTTTTTCCATATATTTGGAGGATCGTACTCCCATACCCATGTCCGAATATGTGTCTGAGACGAGTGTTGGACACGGGTACTTCAGGGAAAATGAAGAGTTGGAGTAACATAGGATAGATTTATGCAACTTTGTTAACTTTAAAAGTACGTAATCGAATTTATTGCCTTGTAGAAGAATATACCCCTTTATCTTGGTTTCCTTCAAGTGAGTTGAAGATTAGTGTTTTTGCGAAAGGAATGAGATAGGTTATCTAATCTTTAAAGCAGAGGTAAAAATAAAGCAGCGCAGTCTGAGGACCATATGCCGTAGCAGCCTAGGATGTGCCCCGAGACTTGAGCAATTTTACTGCCCCTTTGGACAACCCTATGTTATAAACCACTATCTGACCTTGTAGAAGTTTGTAGGATAAAAATGTATATATCCAAATCATTTGGATTTTTGGGCGGCTCGGAGTCTTCTGTCGCACTGTTGAGCAATGTAGTCTCTGATAGTCTACCCATACAGATTAGCTATGTTACTCGAACTGAGGTGTGAGTCTTGGATGCAGATATGTGTCTGATACGGGTATGTTCAATTTTTTTTTTATAAAAGTTTTTCATGTATTTGAAAATCGTTGGAGGATCATATCCTCATACCCATGTCCGGATATGTGTCAGACACGGGCATTGGACACGGGTACTTCAAGAAAAATGAAGAGTCGTAGCAACATAGTAGACTAGTCATCTAACTGAGGCTATATCTAGTTTATTCCTTTTGTTGTTAAAATAATTTATTGAAATAAATTTTGATTATGGAATCACATGATTAAACTTCTCATTCTTTTTATGAATAAACAAATTCTGGTTCTTTAAGTTGGTGATATTATCATGGATCAGCTCAAGTACTCATGACTGACATTGTTGTCTGCATATAGGTTCCACCTGAGTTAGATGCAACAAGTGGCATTACTTCTCCAGCAGTCTCTGCATCGATAGCCATTCACGAACCAGTTACTGATGAATCCAGGGAGAAAAAGTTATCAAGAAGACCATCAAAAAAGTTTGTAGCAAAAAGTTTGCTTCTTCTTGGGGGTGTAATCTGCCTGTCTCGTGGTCACTCTGCTTTGGGTGCTAAAGTTGCAATGGCATACATCTTAACAAAACTGAGAAAGCGAGGCGATTCAGCAAGCCAAAGTAGGCAAAGTTGAGGCACCTGGCCTTGTTTCATCCCTGCAACTTATTTTGATGGTTTTAAATAAGGCTTGCTACATAGGTTTATTGAATTTAGAGAGACGTCAGTATCACAATGTACAATCTAGAAAGGATTAAAGATACCCTAAATAAATTTATTCTTGCTACTAAATAGTCTTCCTTCATATGTACAAACTAATCATGTTAATTCAAAATTATAATTATAATGACTTTCTAACATTTAGGTGGTCATTAAGTCTTGCTAGATGTCGTTTATGGTCTTAAATATAAGTTACTTGATTTCTTTTAAAACTTCAATTGTAATTTATATTTAATTGTCAACATGTTAGGAAACTTAATGGGTCACACACATTAATCACATTGTGATTCAATTAAGTAGGATTTAGTTGAACAAAAGAAAAAAAAAAGATATTTAATTAAAATGTTTAATTAAATCAAGGGACAAGAAAAGGATTCTTGAAATCCTATGGAATAAGGGGCGGCACACGCAAGGGGTTATAAATACACTGCTGCATGTTCACCCATAGATGCGAGTAGTATCATTGATAAGTTGTTATAATAACTTGCAACCCTAGTCTTCTTGCTTTCTTATTTTCTCTCTAACCTAGCCATCAAAAGAGAATTATTCTCCAAAAAATCACTAGCTAAAAAAGAAGAGGGAAAATTTTATTCTTGAAACACCCCTTGCTCAAATTAATATCAAGAAGAGGGATAAGAGTTCTCAAAAGATTTCGGCCAAGGTGTTTGCTTTTGCTTTGGACCTTTTGTCATCTTGCTAGCACAAGAGTGTTTCTACCTTGAGAAGGTCCTTGTGATTGTGTGGATCACCGTTAGAGGCTTAACACTTGGGAGGCTTTGGTGGATTGACAAGACTTCTTAGTGATCAAGATTTTGGGCAAACTTTGAGGAGTTCACTTGTGATTATTATATCTCATGTAGGTATGTTTCTTGATCACATGTATGCAATTTCAAAATTATCTTTAATCACATTAAAGATTGTAAGTATGATCCTTTGGAGATTCGGTTATTGATTGTTTATAAAGATTATATTTTCGTTACACATCTTTGATATTAGATATTAGAGGTTTTATATATTATGCTTCTTATTGTTTGAGCATGCAATCGAATCCCTTTAAATCGAACTATTTCAAGAATAGGTCAAGCTTTGGTCAAGTCAAGGAGTCTTTTATGTTTCCAAAATCGAACCATTTCAAGAATAGGTCGAGCCTTGGTCAAGTCAAGGAGTCTTTTGTGTTTCCAAAATCAAACCTTTCAAGAACGAGTGAGTTTTGGTTAAGTCAAAACAAATAATAATAATAATAATAATAATAATAATAATAATAATAATAATAATAATAAAAGAAAGAGAGAGAAAGGGACTATTAATGCGGCTGGACAAATTTGTTATTTATTGTTTTTGCCTATTCTTGATTCTTAATAATGTGCAAAGAGACACTCAATTTTTTCCAGGTCTTTAATAAATAATATGAGACATGCCTCTAGAGATTAAATGATTCTCTTATCGATTTGATAATTCGCTTAATACATTAGTGGACCTTTTAGGCCTCGATTTTTAATTGGGCTCTTGGAATTAGATTTGGTCATCTATGGGCCTCAGTGTAAAAATTGAGTATTTTTATCATTTTGGGCTGGGGCATTTATTTGGGTTTATTGGGCTTAGGCTTCAAGTAAGTCCAGACGAATGAAAAGAAGGGAAAAAGAGAAGAAAATTAGGGGAAAACAGGTAATCGATTGAAATAGAAAAAAAGGAAAATCGTGCAGGAAAATGGAGAAAAGAAAGAAAAAGGAAAAAGACAGAGAAAATTTTGATTGGAGGAGGCAACACCTCTTCCTATTGGTTGCTCAGACCAGAAGGAAACAAATTTTTCGACGACTGTGATGGATCTGGGTTCCCCCATCAAGGGCAAAAATCTTGGCCGTTCATCGCCTTTGTACCTTTTCAATCTCGACCCTTAATTCAACTTTTGCGCGACCAATGAGAGCGGGAGGGAAAAGTCAAACCTGTTTAAATCCCAACCCTTCATACTGATACCAGGAGAATCTGATCTCTTAATTCAATCCCTCAAGTCTATAAAAGCGAGAGAGAAATTCAAGAAAGGGAGTCTTTTTTTGGTTCTGATAGTTTTAAAGTGTTTAAATTTTTAGAATTTTTGAGTTGTTTTTACAAGGTGATTAACTTTCTCTATTTATTTTCTTCATCTTTCTTACCATAGTAGTATTGCATAAAATGAATTTTCAAAGGGGAGAAAAGGAAACGGTGAAGTCTGACGAGGTGGACTGGTCTCAGACTAGTTTGTCTTCCCATGTTCTTTTGATATTATGCAAAACTAAGTTTTTAAAATTAGAGAAAAGGAAACTATGAGTCTGATGATCTATAGCCATTACAGTTGTAGTGATGAGGTAGGCTGGTTTAAATACAAGGTCACTCTCGGACCGATTTTCTTTTCCTCTGTTTCCTAAACAAAAATTGGTTTTCAAAGCTCTAGTAAAGTTCTGGTTAAGGTTAAGTCAGTTAATCTTCAACCAGAATCATTTTCTTACCTATAACAGCCATATTAAAAGTATTCTGACAGTGAAACTAACTAGGCACGAACATAAACTTTGTTAAATTTCAGTTAGCTTTGTTTCTTTTCGCTGTGTTTATTATGCTTTACAGTTCGAAAATGATTTTGGAAAATACACACAGAAATGGTATGGTTTTATGGAAGTTCAGAAATGTAGCTATATATTCCCTTGATATTCAAATATCTTGTTTTGCTTACATTTTCCACTAGGATATTCAAATGCTTAAACTTGAATATTTGAATATCCCTAGCTTTTTAGTTTAATTTTTTAAAAGTTATTCGAATATCTTCAATTGGATATTCAAATATCCTATTTTTAAGGGTTTGTACATAGAGATATTCGAATATCCTCCTCGGATATTCGAATATCCTATTTCTCTAAAAAAAAAAAGAAGGAAAAATGCTTAAAGAGAGGATATTTGAATATCGTTCTTTTAAAAAAAAAAAAAAAACGATTTTGTTTTCTCTTAAATAAAATATAAAATTATATAAAAATGTGTTTTTAAAAGGGGATATTTGAATATCCCAAATTAGGATATTCGAATACCCCATTTTTGGGTCGCAATGGATAACAACCAATCTTACCTGGATACCTACAAAGTTTCTGAAATCCATGATTCAAGCTAAAAAAATCCAAAAACAATTTTCTATTATTTTTAATCTTAGCATTACAAAAAAAAAAAAAAATGGCTGCTTATTCTTAGGTGACTTCAGAAATCTTTGCTAAAGGATGTGATCAAAACACCTTCCGAACATCCAATGGGCATATATTACACAAACCATTTTCATAAAATACACAAATAGGGCAATTACAATATTCACATCTTTTAATCAAATTAAATTCAATATCCTGTCACAAAACCTTCTGCACTATACAAGATCAGTTTACCCCAATTTATCATTAATTCCTCTTAACTAAAGCCCAAATATCAATGATGTTTCCAAGATGCTTCCTTATGAATCCATAACAATTAATCCCAAGACTTTAAGCAAACATCATACCCCAACATATTCCAAGCATTTTTAAGAGTTATCCACATCAAACACAGTAAACCAAAGTTCACAAGTATCATTAAGTCATGCAAACAACTATTGAAGTACCCATACTATGTAATATTTTACAAGAATTAAACATTCACAAAGGTAAACCAAAATTTCCAAGAGCCATAAAGTATCCCCAAAGTCCACAATATTAAAGAAAACCTACTCAAAAGGGCCATGAGGCGAAGTCTAAGGGTCATGATTTGATGAGGGTGGTAGAGCCGATAGGTAATAGTGAAGCCTCTAGAGGTCAGCATACCAATTGCTCGTGCTCGAGGTACATGTCATGCGTTGGATGTCAGACTGCATCTATCCCAAGGTATCCTCAATTCGATCAAAACGGGCTCTCAAAGTTTGCTCGAGATCTCCTAATCTCTTATTGAGTGATATGGACATGTGATCAAATTTGGTGTCCAGTCGACTCAACAAATTAAGCAGCATGGCATTGGTGGGCTGCCCCTGACTCAAGGTCGGATCTCCCTCTATGCTTTGGGCTTAAGGTTTTTCCTCCTGGTCAAAGCTTTCTTTTTCCTTCTCTTCTCGGCGAGCACTCGGCCTCCTGACCTTAATCAATGTAACATCGATTCCCTTGTACCTTATCTTACTGATGCACTCAAAAGAGTGTATCTTTATTAAACTTTACAATTAATATGATCAATTATAGTAAAGTAGCATGCAAGGGTCGAATCTACAGAAATTGGTTTTTAGTTTATAAATTACTAGTTTAAAACTTAAATTCAAGAACAATAAAAGAAAAAGGGGTTTTTAAATAATTTTAAAAGTAAAGAAAACAAGAAAAATAAAAAGCAAATAAATAAGATGAAATCAAATATAAGATAAATATGGTTAAGGTTTCATTCTCCACCACTAGACATCATTAAGAATCAAATTCAGATCTATCAACATCAATTAGCTATCAAAGTTAACAACCGTAGATAATAACATCCTGTGTTACCTCAATCCTTCCTTAGTTCGTCGGTAAACATGACGAACGCCACTACTTAATCTCTAACTATCAAATAACCTAAGATAAACATCATTAGATTCAAAGTGACAACAGCTTTATGATAAGAAAGATAGGTTGATCTAAGCAACAAACACATAAACATGGATTTATTCAACTTATGTTATGTTTCACTTCATAATTCTTGAAAACCCAACATAATCATGAATTACAAATTGCCACTATTGAATAGAAATCAAGACAATTACATGGATCAAGATTCCTAAACTAGCATTAGAAAATTATCAAGATCTATCTAGTTTGCAACCTAAGCAAATCAAGACAATATCATGAACAATTCTTGTAGAAGAACATAAACAACTTTGATAGAAAACTAATACAGATAGAATCTCAAAATCAATTACAAAACATGTCTAGGGCTTTGAAATCACCATTAACCAAAAAGAAGTTTAGCCTAACATAAGCATAAATAATATATACATAAAACTAAAAAGAAAATAAAAGAATGGAGAAGAAGAAGAAAACTGCTGATCCCTTGAGTCTCCTCAAAAGATTATGACAGTTTGTGGCTCAGAAGATAGTATATATAGAACTTTAAAGTCTTGGAAACCCTTTTTTGCTGATCAAGGAAGCTAGGAGTCAAAGGAGTGCAAAATAGGCAAGTTTTACGAGTTTTGAGGTTTTTCTCGATTTTGGAGGCAGTAAGGTTGGCGCCGCGGCGCCAAGTGGGCTGACTTGGTGCTTTTGCTTGCTGACGTCGGTTTCGCGACTGCTGCACTATCTCGCACTTCGTCGGCTGATTTGGATGACCATCCATTGTCCAATTTAGGCGTGTAAACTATAATTGGAAAGGTAATCAAGTCAGCTTCAAAAGTCAAGAAGGAAGTTTCTTCAAATAATGACTTTAACATAATGTTTTCCTTGCAACAAGCTTCAGAGGTCAAATCTGCCTGATTATCTAGCACTAAGAATTTGATCTTTTTGACTCTTAAGTCTTCTTCCATATTATGATTGTGATTTTGTAAGCTCTTTTCTATCATTATTGACATATTTTGAATTCATTCTTTTAAGTATACCTATAATTCAAAAATATAATATAAGTAAACAAGATAAAGATCGAAAACATAACAAAAACTAAAGGCAGAAAGGTATAAAATGTATATTTTATGAGCTTATCACTTACCAACTAAAGTCAAGTTATATTACACTACCCTTGTTTTCAAATTATATTTGGAGATCCAACCAATTTTCTCAGCCATCTCAATGACCACTATGGCGTAAGGGAGAAGTTCTTATGGGTAGGTTAGGACTTTCTACTGGCTTATAATTTCGCTTTCATGATCTCCTTCATTCTATCCAAGATGTACAAGGATAGGTTAACCTTCTAAGCAATAGCAACATGGTGGACCATCCAGAGGTCCTCCCTAGTGACAATATTAAATGACCCATTCTAACACTGTACAATAATGGCTATGAAATGATGTAGGATTCTTAAAACCAGGTTTTAAAGGAGGAGGCCGGGGTGTGTTTATCATGAATCTCGTTAGTACTCATGTACTCCCTCCAGACTAGATTTGCATCAAAATCTATAGGCATCGAAGATGGTCCCTTTACACTTGGACACTTGATGACACTGCCTTAAAATCTAGGAGAAATGTCCTGATGTCTATCATTGAAAAAGGTATACAATGTTTCGGCTCTAAAATCACTGGGATTAATGTCAGCCTCACCCCGTTTAAAGGCTATACCCGAATAGAACTCCCACACTGGTTGATGGCTGAAGGTTGGCCTAGTCAAGTTCGCTATCCATCTAACTTGAACCAAGACGTTCTTAGCTATAGGGCCAAAATCAGTCAATGAAAATGCATCACAATCAATAGACCTTCCACAAATAAATTTAGAATATTTAACAACATTATACCTCTCTTTGTGGAGGGAGATTCGATATACCCATAACGTTGTGCTCTCCATGTTTTCTCTGGTCGTTCTCCTCCTTTTTGAGGTAACCGAGACACTTCTATTTCACCCACATTTTGCTTTTCTTTTTGTTTGACAAGAGGATTTGAGAGGATTTTCATTCTTGGCATTTTGGGTTTTGGGTGATTCTCGGATTTCATGTTGATTTAGGTACTTTTTGTTGTTGTAAATGGATTTTATCACTTCCAGGTAGGTTTTTGGTTGTGAAATTGTGTGGGTTGTGGTGAATTTTGGTGGATTTTGGAGTGGGTGAGATTTTGGGGATATAGGGGTTTTGTCGGCACTAAAATGGGGTTTTAAGGATTTTTGGGAAAATGGGTCTTCTATGCAAAAAATGCCTAGGGTATTCAAATCGGGCATTCGAATACTCCAAGATAAAAGTCATTTGAAACTGAAGCCTGAAAAGGGTATTTGAATGCCTGAAATGAGGCATTCAAATTCCCCAAGCAAAAATCCATTTTAGGCTGAACCCAGAACAAGCATTTGAATGCCTAAAATATGGCATTCAAATACCACATATTCCATGAAACTTAAAGTAGGGTATTCAAATGCTCAAATAAGGGTATTCGAATATCCCAAGCAATTTCCTAAATGTAAATTGGGTATTCGGATGCTCGAGGCGTATCCGAATATCCAATAAAGTTTGAAACCCAGAAGTTGCATTTGAATACTCGTTAATGGGGATTCGAATGTCGAACCTAAAAATTCAAAATCGAAATTTCAAAATTGATAGTATTCTAATACTCATCAGAGAGTATCAGATACTCCACCTGAAAATTTAAAAAACCCTGCTTTTTCATTTCTTTTTTTTTTTGTTTATTAAAAAAAAAACTCAAATAATAAAAAACCTAACACATATTTTCTCTCTTTCTCCTTTTTTTCCCCCTCTTTTTTCCCCTAACTTCCACCTCAAGCTAGCTTTTTTAGAAAATGACCTAAAAACTCCTGAAAAGTCCCACTTAAAGTTTCTGATTTTATAGCACTTTTCCCTAAAATGAACGTCGACCCTTAGATCATTTGATCCAAGGGCTCTAATTGATCTCCTAAAATGCCTTCCCTTTCTTTTTCTTTTAATTCCCTAATTGTTTGATCTGTTGGATCTTTAAAATGAAAAGGCCTAGATCTAAGCAAAGATAGGAAGGGAGGGGTAATGTTTAAGTTGCCCCTCTTTCTCTACTAATTGAAATATTTTTACAATTTCTTTTCTTTTTTTTTTTATTTAATAAAATCAATTCATTTTTTTTTTCAAAATTCGGGTAAGACCAACATTAAGTGCTCGGGACTAAAATTTTGTTGTCCTGAGGTTAGTGGAAATAGTAATTTTTACGGCACAATTTTGTTTTATCATTTTAGGCTCCAAAAAAGATAATATAACCCTTTTAAAAAAAAGTCAAAATTGTAACCTCGAAATTACCAAATGTTAAACCCGTGTCAACTTAGGGTAAAATGAATTGGCCTGAACAAAATTAGGTGTTTACATAGCATATATGTTTTTAAATTTTTTCCTTTTTCTTTTTTTGGTCTTTGTCTGTCCGAGATCTTCAAGATCTTTTTCTTGAACTATTTTTTTCTTTTTATGTTTTATTTTGATTATCTGGATTTCTGATTTTTTATTTTCAGAAACTTTTGGAATTTGGAATTTGGGACTTTTGTTTTTTGTTTTTCTGATTTTTTTTTGAATTTTTATTTTACAAATAAATAAAAAAATGAAATAAAAATAAAGAAAAAAATTAAAAAGAATAAAAGGAAATAAAATAGAAAATAAAGAAAAGTAAAATTAAAATTTCTTAGGTATGAGTCGGCCCAAATTTTGTCTCAAGATCCAATAACCCTATAGAATACATTTAAGGTCAATAAATAATTCAAGAAACTCAAAAGTAAAATGCAAAGCCAAAAATTAATTCACCCCCCCCCCCCAATTTTTTTTTTTTTTGAGATTCAGTAAATTCAAAAGTCAAAGCCCTAAAAAGATGACTTTAAACTTGTTTTACAAAATTTTTGACTATAAATATAAGAAATCGATTTCGAATTTGAATTAAAATGTATTTGATTCAAATTAAATATTTTGAAAGAAATTAATTTGACATCCAAATGCAATTCAATTTAAATTAAAAAAATGTTTTAAAAACCTCAAAAAAATTGGGTGTTTACACTCGTATGCATATACAATAATTTATTAGAAAAGAGTTTTTAAAGAATTTTGTAGATTAAAAAAAAAAAAACAATGGAGGGAATCAGATATTACTAATGAATTATTTTTGTTGATATTTTAAATGGAAATTATTGTACAAGAATTTTTCTGTGTTTAACAATAATGAGATTTAAAATTACTAAAAAGATATTCAAATAGATTGGAAATGTGGCAATTAATTTAAGCACTAACTTGATTACAAAAATTAGTTAACACTTCTAGTTTCTAGTTCATGTTCAATAAACTACTGGATTCTTATGAATTCATTAAAGTATCAAACCAAAATTTGCAAATTAATAAATACTTATTTACAATATCCTTCTTTTATAGTATATAAAATAAAAGAAGAAAAGAAACTCATGTCCTGATTTGATAATCTGGAATATATATATATATATATATATATATATATATATATATATATATCGAGAGAGAGGAAGATCATTTTTCATATCTTTTATATTATTTATATTTTGTTAATTGGACTGTTGAATTTTATGCTTTATTTATGTAGATCATATATGTTAAATTTAGAGTTAAAAAATATCTAGCTATTTATTCTATAATAATAAAATTTCAATCATTAATATAATTAAATATATATTATTATCAATTCGAAATTATAGAGATATCAGATCTACTTGAAATTTTACAAGCATGACAAATATGTGTAGTTTGTTAAATCTAAACGGCATGTTTGTAAAAATTTAATCATACATAAAATTATAAAAAAATATAAATCAAATTTTTTTATACTGATATAATTTGATCCTCCTCACACCTATATATATATATATATATATATATATATGATAAAGTTTAAAGGGAGAAATGGGTGATTTAAGTATTTAGTGAAGCGCAGTGAGTAATAAATAATACTAGATAAATGTTCGTGTTTCGCTGCGACATGTTATCGGATTTGAATTGGTACTTTGTAATAAATTTAAAAGATAAAAAAGTAATAGGAGTAAAGATAATTTAGAAAAATAATAATTCATATTCTTATAAGACATCTGGTATAAAATTGAGAGTTATTTGAATATGGTTAATTATATTCGGCAATTTTTGATATAACATAATTATACGATACGAACATAACATGAGAAAAATAATTAAAACAGGAATGACACAAAAATAACATGAACACGACACAAATACACGAAAGTGTCAAAATCTACATAAAACGAATTATTGACGTGTCAAAGTTTATATAAATATATAATACACTGAATACGATTATAACAGAAAAAATAACACGAATATGATGACGTGCGGCATAAATTTTGGAGTTATTTGAATAGTGTCAATTAAACTTGGAAGTTTCGGACACAGCATGATTATACGACACGAACACAACATGAAAAAAATAATTAAAATATGACACGAAAAATAACATGAATACATGTACGTATCAAAATCTACATAAAACAAATTATTAACATGTAAAAATTTATATAAATTTATAATACTTTAAACACACGATAAAATAACACGAACATGTTACGAACATACAAATTTTTCTCTAAATTGAATCATTATAACAAATTATGCAAAATATGGAATGAAATGAAACACGGCACAAACACACAAAATTTTCTCTAAATTGGATCAACATGATGCAAAATATTTGGATGAATTGAAACATGACACGAACACAAGGAAAAAACAATTAAAATACGACATGACACGAAAATAACATGAACATAACACAAATACACGAACGTGTCAAAATCTACATAAAATGAATTATTAATATGTAAAAATTTATATAAATTTATAATATTTTGAACATACGAAAAAATAACACGAACACGACACGAAAAATAATATGAACACGATGATGCACCCAAAAGAGTGTATCTTTATTAAACCTTGCACTTAATATGATCAATTATAATAAAGTAGCATGCAAGGGTCGAATCCACAGAGATTGGTTTTTAGTTTATAAATCACTAGTTTAAAACTTAAATTCAAAGAAAACAAAAGTTAAAGGGATTTTAATATGTTTTAAAACTAAAGAAAACAATAAAAGTAAGAAGTAAATAAGTAAGAGAATGTCAAATATGAGAATTATGGTTAAGGTTTTATTCTCCACCACTGGACATCATTGAGAATTAATAATCAGACATGTCAACATTAATTAACTATCAAAACTATCAATCGTAGATAACAACAAGCTCTGTTACCCCAATCTTTTCTTAGTTCATCGTTAAATAGAACAAGCTCTCTATTTAATCTCTAACCACTAGACAATCTAGAATAAACTCTCTAGATTTAATGTAATGACAGCTTTATGATAAGAAAGATAGGTTGATCTAGGAAACAAACACATAAGCTCGAATTGTTTAACCTATGTTATGTTCTACTTTGCAATTAGCGAAAACTTGACCATAATCATTAATCACAAATTGCCACTTATGAATAGGAAATCAAGACAATTACACGGATCAAGACTCCTAAACTAGGATTAGATAATTATAAAGATCCATCTAGTTGTACACCTAAACAAATCAAGACAAAAATCATAAACATTTCTTATGGAAGAACATAAGCAACTTTGATAAAAAAAAAATTAATGATAGATAGAATCTGATAATCAATTACAAAACATGTCTAGGTATTTGAAATCACCCTTAACCAAAGAGAAGTTTAGCCTTGCATAGGCATAGTTAACATAAACATGAATATATTAAAAAAAACTAAGAAGAAAACTAAAATAAAACTAAGAGAATAGAGGAAAAGAAGAAGAAGATTGATAAATAATCAAAAGCATGTCCTAGTTGGTGGCTCAAAAGATGGTATTTATAGAGCTTTAAAGCCTTGGAAACTCTTTCTTGCTGATCAAGGAAGCTAGGAGGCAAAAAAGTGCAATTTTAGGCAATTTTCGGATTTTGCGATTTTTGAGCTTCTTGGAGCGCTGGCTCTTGAAATATTTTGGGCGCTGCGGAGCCAGACTCCGGCGTCGCGGTGCTGGTCGCTGATTTTTCTGACTCACTTTCTCGTACTTCTTCGGCTGATTTGGATAACCATTTTTTGTCCAATTTGGGCATGTAAACTACCGTTGGAAAGGTATTCAAGTCAGATTCAAAAGTCAAGAGTAAGTTTCTTCAAATAATGACTTTAACATTATGTTTTCCTTGCAACAAGCTCCAGAGGTCAAATCTGCCTTCTTACTTTGCACTAAGAATTTGATCTTTTTGACTCCCGAGTCTTCTTCCATCTTGTGATTATGATTTTATAAGCTCTTCAACATCATAATTGACATCTTTTGACTTCATCTCTTCCAGAATGCCTATAATTCACAAAACCATAGTAAAGTGTCAAGGAACTTAAGAATTAAAGCATAAAGTCTAAGGAAATAATATATGAAAATGTATGCAATTAAGCACTTATCAAATTTCCCTACACTTAGTCTTTTGCTAGTCCTCAAGCAAAATAAAATAAATAAAATAAAGAAATCCTAATTTAGTTCACTTTCAATAAAAATGAGAGACAATCATTGAATAAGTCTTATAACTAATCAATAACTTAAAGAGTTTCACAAAGAATCATGCTTGATAGTGAAGGGTTTGAGTTAAGCTAACATTAACATAACATATCTCAATTAAAGTAGTGCATGTTCAAACTTAATCTCAACTTCTCACATGGGATGATTTTCACTCTTTAAAGTGGTGGTAAAGTGTTTACACTCAATCAATCTCATGAAAACAGTTCTACCATATGCTTGCTTGTCCACCTATTCTCCACTACTTAGATCATACAACTTCATAAATCAAGAGGTCTTTATTCAAGGTTGTAATGGGGCCAAGGGGTAATAATGTGGCTTAAGAATAAAAGATAAAGGATATTACAAAGGTTCCAAAGACTTCATAGAATTTAGAGACAAAATAAGATTTTGCAAATAGAACTTTCTTAATATTCTTTAGAAGTACAAAATCACATAGGCTAAATATTTCATGTTGAGCCTTTGCTTCATTCTAATCAACTTTGTAACATCTTTTTTTTTTCTTTTTCTTTTCCCCAAAAGTTCAAGAGATGATTCATATTTTTTTTCTTCACATGGGAATGTATTTGGAAATATTCCCTTTTTTTTCTCTTGACTTTTCTTTTCTTTCCCCCCACACTTATTTCTTGTTTCTAGCCCAAATTATCAATAGATCTTCCTTGTTTTTGCAAAATGTCTCAAAGCATGCTAATTCATCTTTAGAACAAGGGTAAGGATATAAATAAGTATATTTAGGTTAGGGACAAGATGTGGTTACCAAAGAAATAGCTTATTCAATGTAGGCTCAAATTGGTTCACTAAGGAGGATGTTATCTTGGAACATCAATAAGGGATGACTGTTTGGCCCTGGTTATAGTCCTAATGCCTCTATCATATTTATGTTGTCACATACATCAATATAGTATTGAAAAGGTTTAAAGCAAGTTTTAGAGAATCATGTAATCATAAGAGCACTCAAGAAAGAAATTACAATATAGGCTCAAAACTCACTAGGATGATTATACAAGTCAATATTAAGTCTAAACATGCTTCTTTCTCAATCAACATATCATATTAACAATAGCTCATGAAAAATAGTGATATTAAGCTTAATTCTTATGAACATCTTATCACTAATGATCAGTTTTAGACCCATTGCAATTCATATCTCATCATAGTATTGAAAGTAACTAAAACACACTAAAAACAAAACAAAACTAAAAGAAATCCTAAATTCTTCCCCTCCGCACTTAATTCTTACATTGTCCTCAATGTAATTATATTATCCCCAAATATAAGAATCATGTGTAAAAGAAAAGAATTACTAATCAAAACAATCTAAAGAAAAACAATAAAAGATAGAATGATGGAGAGTAAAGAATAGCAAATCTGATTATAATATGTGCTCTCCATCCTTTTGGGTTGCCTCCCAAGAAGCGCTTGGTTTATTGTCCTCAGCCTGACTTAGACCCATGCCATCATTCTTCAACATAATTCGGCTCATAGAGTGGTAACTCCTCAACATCTTGTATTGGAAAGTTCTCATAGTAAGGCTTCAATCTATGGCCGTTTACTTTGAATGCTTTATCTGTCTTTGAACTTTTGATTTCAACTGCACCATGAGTAAACACATTAGTAATAACAAAAGGTCCAACCCAACGAGAACGTAACTTACCTGGAAATAACTTAAGGCGTGAATGGAAAAGAAGGACTTTTTGTCCAACAACAAAGTCATTTCTTGATATCATCTTCTCATGGAACGCCTTAGTCTTTTCCTTGTAAATCCTAAAATTCTTATATGCATCATTCCTTATCTCCTCAAGTTCTTGTAAATGAAGTTTTCTTTGCTTACCTGCCTCATCCATCTCCATGTTGCATTGTTTGATAGCCCAATATGCTTTATGTTCTAATTCAACCGGAAGATGACAAGGCTTACCATAAACAAGTCGATAAGGAGACATACCAATGGGTGTCTTATATGCTGTCTTATAAGCCCAAAGTGCATCATCTAGACGTAAACTCCAATCCTTTCGATTTGGATTGACAGTCTTTTCAAGGATGGATTTTACCTCTCGATTTGACACTTCAGCTTGCCCATTAGTTTGAGGATGATAGGATGTGGAAACCTTATGTGTGATGTTATACCTTCTTAAAAGTGCTTCCATGGACCTATTAAAAAAGTGAGTACCTCGATCGCTGATTATGGCTTTTGGTGTTCCAAACCTTGCAAAAATGTTAGTCTTCACAAAATCCGAAACAACTTTAGAATCATTAGTCCAAGTGGCTTTTGCTTCCACCCATTTTGAGACATAATCAACAGCAAGTAATATATAAATATTTCCATAAGAATAAGGAAAATGTCCCATAAAATCCATGCCCCATACATCAAAATTTTCAAAAATTAATATGAGAGTTTGAGGCATTTGATTTCTAGCACCTAAGTTACCTGTTCTTTGGCACCTATCACATGACTTACAAAAGAGGTATGCATCTTTGAGTAATGTAGGCCAATAAAATCCACTATCAAGCACTTTCATGGCTGTTCTTTTAGATCCAAAATGCCCTCCACATGCATAAGAGTGACAAAAGGTCAGAATAGAATGAAATTCAGATTCAAGTACGCACCTTCTTATGATCTGATCGGCGCAATGCTTCCAAAGGTAAGGATCATCCCAAATATAGTATTTGGCATCACTCTTGATCTTATTTCGTTGGGCTATGGTCAACTCTTGTGGCAACTGTTTAGTGACTAAGTAATTAACAATATCAACATACAACTCTTGTGGCAACTGTTTAGTGACTAAGTAATTAACAATATCAGCATACCAAGGAGTTGTTGTGCTCATGGAAAAGAGTTGCTCATCCGAAGAGTTCTCATGCAACGGTAGTGCATCCTCTTCACGAACTAAACGGCTAAGATGGTCCGCAACCAGGTTGTCCTTGCCTCTCTTATCTTTTATCTCTAAATCAAACTCTTGTAAGAGAAGTATCCATCTAATCAACCTTGGTTTGGCCTCCTTCTTAGTGAGCAAATACCTAAGGGCTGCATGGTCAGAAAATACAATTACTTTAGTACCAATTAAATAAGAATGAAATTTCTCTAAAGCAAATACAACAGCCAAAAGTTCTTTTTCAGTAGTGGAATAGTTTAATTGAGCATCATTAAGAGTTCGGGAGGAATAATATATGGCATGTGAGGCTTTGCCAACTCGTTGGCCCAAAACAGCTCTAATGGCATAGTCACTAGCATCACACATGATTTCAAAAGGTACATTCCAATCTGGTGGTTGCATGATAGGAGCTGATGTCAAGAGTCCCTTCAAAGTTCAAACGCCTCTTTGCATTTATCATCAAAATGGAAATCCACATCTTTTTATAACAGCTTGCAAAGAGGTAGTGTTATCTTTGAGAAGTCTTTGATAAATCTTCTATAGAAACCTGTATGTCCAAGAAAAGAACGAACCTCTCTCATATTTGTGGGAGGTGGTAAAGAATGCATAATATCTATTTTAGATTTATCTACTTCTATTCCCTTGGTAGAAATAACATGGCCTAAAATTATTCCTTGTTCTACCATAAAGTGACATTTTTCCCAATTCAATACAAGGTTAGTTTCCATGCATCTTTTAAGTACAAGGGTAAGGTTCTCTAAGCATCTATCAAAAGAATCATCATAGACACTAAAATCATCCATAAAAACCTCTATGATGCTTTCTACATAATCTAAAAAGATGCTCACCACACACTTTTGGAATGTAGCTGGTGCATTACATAGACCAAATGTCATACGTCTATATGATGTGAACCCTAGGATTTAACCCCTTTGAACCTACTAACAAATTGAAATACCCTAAACCCAAGAAAGTCAAGATTCAGGCAAAGAAAACAAACCCTTAGAAAGCCTGTTTCAAAGAACCTAGATTAAGCATGTAAGCTAAACCCTAAGAACTCTCGTTTCAAGAACCAAAGTTTGATAGGTTGAACGCCACAAAGAAAGAATTCTTTGATAAGTTCCTAAGTTCTGTCAAAAACTAAAAAGAGTGAAACACTCACTTTGAATAAATTCAAACTCAAAAGATTAATAATTGTTGCTGAAGTAGATGGCTAAACAAGGGTATTTATAGCCTCCCTACTAACCCTAATTCAACTAGCCTAAGAACTCCTAGTACAAATGAAACTCCTTGGCAGCCAAGGCTTACTACTTACATAATTAAATGAAAGCTTAACTAAGGGCTGGACAAGCTCAAGCCCAAACCTAATTAAATTAAAAGATGTCCAATAGTTTTAATGAAGGTAGTCCCAACAAGCTTACTGGACATAATACATAAATCAGGCCCAAAAGCCTAAGTAATTAAAAGAATTAAAATAAGCCCTCTCTTAGGCGCCACATCATTAAATGAATTGGTCCTCACAATTGCCATGTCAATTAATGAATGAAAGAATATGCCCACTTCTTTAAACATGATGCCTCCACTTGTAAGCCCTCTAATGCCGCTACCTTGTGTTCTTGAATCACATGGACTAAACTTGGATGCAAGCCCATCTTGCATGTTGAAGCCTTTCTTGAATAACTTGCAATATGGCCCAAGTGAATTCCACCCATTCTTGCCATGTTTCCTAGATCTTCTTGGATCTTGGCCCATATAGAAATTGACATGGGATTGGGCCATCTTGGATCCTATCATTCCCCCTTTCATCGAAAAGGTTCGCCTTCAAATCTTAGCCTTGTGTGTGAGAATGACGGCGCTAGGTACTAAATCAAGGTGTTGTGCAATGCCTCTTATGGGTGGCAACCCATCCTGTATCTTCTTCGAAAAGAAATCCTCAACATCTTTCAACAAAGAAATAGGCAAAATAGGAAGAGATTGGTTAGGAGCATCAAGAATAAGAACCTCACTCTCCTTTGCATCAGAAAAATTCTCAAATTCTCTATTTCTCTTGGCAGGAATTGTCTCATTTTTCACTAGTGGCTCCTCTCTTGTGTCTTTATTTTCAGCCACCACGATTTCTTTTTTACTCTCCGTTTCTTCTTGCTTTTCTTTATTTGCAGCCACCTCACTTGCTTTTTCTTTTTTTCTTCTCTCTTTTTCTCTTTTTTTTTCTTCTCCATCTTTCTTCCTCTTGTTGCACAAACCTCCCAAACAATAAGGTGAACTCTTTTATCTCTTGCAGAGCCTGCTTTACTTCGTCGCCAGATGTGAGAGACATCTTAAAGTTGCTGCAAAATAAATTTGGTTAGTAAAAAAAAAAAGATGAATGTCGATTCTTTCCTCTTCTTTTCAATATTTTTCGAATCTTTCTTTCTTTTTCTGCCTATTCGAACACTCTTTTTTTTTTTTTGTGAAGAACGAGACTTCTTGATTTTCTTGAAATCTCAGATGAACTTCTTTTTTCTTTCTTGGGACTGTTCGAATGCCCTTCTGAATTCTTTTTTTTTTCAAGATTTGGATCACGAATCAGCAAATTTTTTTTTAATAGATCAAGAATTCAAGAAACGAAATCTTGATCTAAACCACTTTTCAAGACTGAACCCCAAACTTAGACTGCCTAAAAACTATAACCCTAGGAAAAATGCCTAAAGCTATAACCCCAAGGCAAGTTTGTTTGAAACCCCAAAACCTTGTCAGTGATAGTTCAGATAAAAAAAACCCTGCTTGAAAAAATTACCTTTCAAGACTGAAACCCAAAACTAAACTGCCTAAAAACTATAACCCTAGGAAAAAATGCCTAAAACTATAACTCCAAGACAAGTTTGTTTGAAACCCCAAAATCTTGTCAGTGACAATCCAAACAAAAAGCCTGATTGAAACTCTGAGCTCTGATACCAACTGATGTGAACCCTAGGGGTTAAACCCTTTGAACCCACTAACAAATTGAAATACCCTAACCCGAAGAAAGCCAAGATTCAGGCAAAGAAAACTTCTTCCATCTTGTGATTATGATTTTATAAGCTCTTTAACATCATAATTGACATCTTTTGACTTCATCTCTTCCAAAATACCAATAATTCACAAAACCATAGTAAAGTGTCAAGGAACTTAAGAATTAAAGCACAAAGTATAAGGAAATAATATATGAAAATGTATGAAATTAAGCACTTATCACACGAACGAATATCCGAACATGTCAAAATCTATATAAAACGAATTAATAACGTGTAAAAATTGTGTAAATTTATAATATTTAGAGAACAATTTTTTCTCTATTTTTTTTTCCCTTTTCTTTCTTTCTTTCCTTCTTAATAAAAAAAAATTGAAAATATCCAAACTAACCCCCAACCAGCAGCCCCTTTAATATCCATGCTTAGTTGTCAACTAAGCATGGTTTCAAAATCCTTAATTCTCTTCTCTCATGCATTTAGGGGATTACTTTTATGGTAGGTATAGATGTTATAGATGTAAAAGATTAAATGGGTAGTTTATAGAACATGAACTATCTATTATATGATATCAAAGTATCTATTCCATTATAATTAAGCACTGAATTTTTAGTACTGAATTTATTACGCACTAAATTTATATTATAAAAATAATTTGGTATGTTACTGAAAATTAAGTACTGAATATAATTATATTGTTTGATAACTCTAAACGTTAAAATTTGAAATTATTTGTTTTACAAATTTAATCTTATTAATATAATATTATATATCGTTCATGATAGTTTTTGATAAAAATTAAAAGGATTGATTTAAATAGCTCATCTTTTGTAATAAAAAAAGGGTAATTTAGTTCAAATATAAATTTTTTAAGATTAAAATTGACTTAACATGTTCTGTATTAAATGATAAGTAGCTCTCTGCCTACTTATCCCGTTCAATAATTTTTGTTGAAAATTTTCTATTAAGTAGCATTTAATATGAGTTATCAAACACATTGAAAAAATTAAATTGTTAAAATTTTTCCTTTTCAATCAAAATAGTTAGTATCGTACCGGTGGACGTACCGTTTTTCTTTTGGTACTGGTACGTATGATACCGATATGTTTCGGCGTACCGTTTCGAATTTACCAGTATTTTTCTAATATTTTTTCATGTATATATTTATAAAGCTCATTTCCAAGTTTTCTAATAAAGTATATATTATATACATATACAAATATATCTCAATTACATACATATATATGTTTATATGCAAATATAAAATTTTAAAATTTTAAATATTTAATATCTAAAATTTTTAATCATAAATAAATATTTAAAAAATATAATAAATTATTATTAATTATATTCAATAGCCTAATTTAATAAATACCATTTTAAGGAAATTATGAAAAAGTAAAAATTATTATGACTAAAAATTACTAAGAATTGGTTAAAAAAAATAAAGTGAAAAAAATTTAAAAAAATAAAAAAAAATTTGTACCAACCGGTACGGGTCAATACGTACTGATACAGACCGATACAGATCAGTACCGACCGGTACGACAGGTACGGATCGATACAAAATCCAAAACTGTACAATATTAATACCGTTTTATTTTTCTTCAAAACCAGTACATACTGGCAGGTGCGATACCAACTATTATATTTTCAATGTATTATCAAATACATATTTAACAAAAGTATTATTAAGTTAGGCATAATCAAATAAATTATATTCGGCACACTTTGCTATCATATTGGTACTTTACGAGTAAATGACAATATTAATAAAAATTAAAATATAATAAACATTTAGATGAAATAATAAAGGAAGGGCACATGATTTATTAATTGAAAATTTGGGTTTTGGGTAAAGACCCAATAGGTGGCAATGAAATTTCGTACGAAAAATCAAATGGGTTTCGAATTTTTCCATTAAGTTCATCAATGTGTTTCCAATGAATTTAATTTTTCCTGTAGAATTAGGCAGATAGATAAATGTGAGCCATTGAACACAATGAGTAGTGAAGGAGAGATGATGTCACTTAAAATGAATTTGGTACAAGTCCACAATATAATGAGCAATTAGTTCGTTTAAGTTGGTCACTTCTAGATTTGTTCGAAGTTCAAATCTATCTTGAAATATTTTTTATTCGGATTGATCGAATTATTATTTAATCATTAAAAAATTTAAATTTAATTATAAAAACATACAAATATTTATATAAAATTATTTTTTATATTTTGATATATTTTAAACAGTAATTTTTTTTTTCAAATATAATGGTCGAATTAAGCCAAGCCTTAGACACACAAAATATTTTATCATCTAAACCTAATTCCATCCATAAACCGTTCTAATAATTTTTTTTAAAAGCAATTCTAGTAACTTCATTGATCGCTGCGCCATTAATAACTGCACTACATACAGAGAGGCCCAAAATTAATGAGATAATTAATATTAATAAACAGAATAGACTTCTCATCGGTAATTAGAGTTATACTTTTGCAATTACAATGAGTTAATGTTTATGGGCTAAAGGAACAAATCATGAGACTTAGGATCTATTTGAATAGGTGATGAAATTGATTTCGGTGAGATTAAAAATAATGGTGATGGTGAAATTAGTTACTGTAGTGGTGAGATTAAAATCAGTGGTGAGATATATGTTTGGATTCAATTGCAGCGGTGGCGGTGAGATAAATTATAGTGAGAAAAGAAAATAATCATTAAAGACATTAAATTAAAATGTGTATATATAAAATATATAATTAAAAATTATTAAAATTGTATTTATATTAAATAATAAAATATACACTAAAATTATATTTATGTTAAATAATAATACTTAAAAATTATTATATTTATATTTATATTTAAAAAATTAATGGAGGGGGCTAAAAGGGAAATTATCCCCTCTACTGGGGTGCAGTCATGGACTGGACCCCTAGCCCAATTGCACCTCCATTGAAGGTGCATCCCAGTGGGGGGAATCCCCCCCCAAAATGACTGGACCCCCAGTCCAATTGCACCTCCATTGGAGGTGCATCCCAGTGGGGGGAAATCCCCCCCCCCCCCAAAAAATTAGATTCCACTGCACCGAGGGTGCGGTGGAATCCAAATGCACCCTTAATTCATATCGGCGAGTTTGGACAAGTTTGAGCCGGGTGATATTGGATTCAGGTTATATTGGGTTTGAAATTTTTCGAGTTCGATTATTTTGAGTTCGAGTCATATCAGATTCAAGACTTTTTAGGTTTGAGTTATTTTTGGTTCGGACTCTTTCAAGTTTGGATTATTTCGAGTTCGGATTAACTTGGGTTCGACGGATTTTGCGTCATTTTTTATTTTATGTTAGATTCAGAGGTGCTCATGAGCCGGGCCAGGTTCGGGTCGGGCTTAAGTATGATATCAACACAATATATACTTGCCCAAGCCCGGCCCGAAATATGAGCTTCAAATTCTGTCCAAGCCCGTCCATATTTATAAATGGATAGTCCAAACCCGTTTAGGCCCGCCCATATTATTTTTTTATTATTTAATTTTTAGTAATTTTATCTATTTTTTTTCTTTTATTAAGTTCTAAAATATGGATAACTTAGCATATTTTTAAATGTTTATGCTATAATATTATATATATTTATTTTTTATATGATATAAATTACATAATATATAAAATATAAAAATAATATATTATATAAATAAAAAACGGAACGGGCCGGGCCGGGCTTGGGCATTGATTGTTGGAGCCAAGGCCCGGTCCATTTTTTAAATGGACCTTAATTTTTTCTCAAGCCCATATTTCGGGCCTAATATTTTTGTCCAAACCCTCCAAAATATGGGCGGGCCTTTGGACTTTGGGCGAGTAGCCCGACCATTGACCATGTCTATGTTAGATGTAATCATTTTTACATAATTTAAATGTTCAAATCTAAAAATAAATTATTATTGTTTTTTTACATAAGCTTTTGTATATAATATAACTTTTTTAAAATTATATTTATATATTAAATATCAATATTTATTAGTATAAAAAAGATATAGAATTAATTTGTTAAATAATTGATTATAGAAAATATGATATATTATCATATTGATATTTAAAAATAATTGATTCAATTAACTCTAATATTTAACATGTAAATACTTTATGATTTATGTTACATATATATAAATATAATTATACACTACAAAGTTTAGAGGCTTTGGGGACGACTTAAAATTATCCCTAAAAGCTTGTAAATCGTCCTCAAAACTTTTAAAGATGACTTAAGTCGTCCCATGTCTCTGATAAATTTTGGGGACGATTGTTCACAATCGTCCCATAATTAAGGATGACTTTCATCCCCAAGATTGGGGACAAACATCGTCCCCAAAATTCATAAATTTTTTTTAAAAATATTTAAAACGTTTTTCGTCTCTAAATGAACTTTCTTTGGGGACGACTATCGTCCCCAAAATTAATGTATTGGGAGGAGACATCATGCAATAGGCCTAATTTTTCAAATGAACTAGTTTTTAAAGACGAATGTCAGTCTTCAATGTACATAGGAACGAACTCAATATCTATTAGGGACGACTAACGTCCTTAATGTCTTAATCTTAATTTTTACTTTTATTTAGCAATTCATTATTATAAATTTAAATCTAATAATATAAATCCATAAAGAAAAGTAATTATTTTCATTTAAAATAATAAGATAATAAACATAAATTAAAATTCATAAAAACTACAATATTAAATTCTTTTAAAATTTAAAATATTATTACAACCATTCATAATAGTATCTATAAAGTCATTCTCTATTTATAACAAAATAAAATTTTTGAAGATATCCTCGTGTGATCAAGTATCACCCGTATCCTAAAAATTCTAATAAAAAAGTGAAATTAAGAAAAACACTATTATGAAAATCAAATATAACAACATTGTAGGGGAAGCAAAGTTATATAACAACACTATATCTATGGTTAAAATCTGACAGTAGATGAACAATGAGATAGGAAGTACTAGAGCTTGTTCATTCAGGGTAACAATAGCTTAAATTGTTTTAGGAAATTGAAGTTTCTACATTAAAAATTATTCATTAAACATTCAGCACTAGAGAACTGAAGCCCAGATATAGAATAGACCAGCATAACTTCCCTTGTGGTTGTAGACTAGTTCTTAAATTGATGTGCAACCATGTGAGCATGCATATATACACAAGCTATGATCAGCTTACATCTGTGTAAACAATTAATGATGGTTCACATGTTTTTTTTATTAATTTGGTGTAATATAAATTCTATTAAACCAAAATCAATGGTCTATTTGTGTAGACTGTAGATCATGAATTTAAAGTTTCAAGTTGATTAAATATGTCTAACAAAAAGGTAGATATATTGGTGTAGCTTGTAAATCAGACCAACCAATCAAGGCAGTTCAAACAGTACTTTACAGGAAAATCAAAAGAAAACATACCTTTAAAACAGCAAGGTCTTTAGTGCGATGGGCACCAATCAACTACTTACCCTCAAAATTCTTTTGACCCTTTAAAACAGCAGTTAAACAATTAAAGAAGCAGCTGGAGCAGTCAAAAACTTAATACCAGATAATACAGCTCAATTTACCAGCAAAGGCTAAGGGCACTAAAATCTCACCCTTCTGATGCTAGGATATTAACTCGTGCAACAACTTGCCCTGGACTTGGATTTCTTGAGATGGAATTACCTATCACTGAACATGCAAACAGAATGGTTAACCTGGAAAAGATAACACGAAAGAAAGGAGAGAAGAAAAATGTAAAGGAAGAATCTTAATCTGATATAGCTGATACTGATTACAGATTAACATTAAATAGGCAGATGTTTCAGTTAGGCATCAACTAGGATTCTCATGCAATGGAGATTCCTTACATAATCATGTATTAGCACTCATCAGAGCAGATAACTGCTATGGAAAACAGATAATCTACTGGAACTGTTGATGTTCTTGATCAATATATAGTTCTTTGGGTTCATTTATTAGCTCTTACCATGATAATTTGTGACAATATGTCCCAGTTCATCCCAGACAACACCAGAACCATTTCCTTCTGGAATCTGCCAGTAAACATAATGTTGCAGCACCCTTAGATGAGTTAATAAGCGTGAGGGCATTTTAAAGTTAATGCAGCAAAATACTTGATGGATAACTCTGAGTGTATGCATGAGAGAGAGCAAGAGGGAGTTTCTGAGCCTTCTCTGTCACAAGCATGCTTCTGTGAATAAGAAGATTACAGACAATGATAGATAAAATGAAAAACAGAAAAATACCTCGAGAGCACCAGTTACATTAAGTTGAGGGCGCAATGTTATATCAAAAATGTTCACAACAGAGTATGTATTCTTTTCAAAGAGTTGGACAGTTCTTTCCTGCCAAATGAACTTCTCCCGGAAGTTAGGATTCTTCCCTCCATCTAACAAAATTAGTTGCAAATGAGATTTGTTAATTTAGGAGCTTTACTTTATAATATATTAATGTTCAAATTGCTGTCATATCAGCAAATTAAAAGATAGAATGAACTATTCTAAAATGAAATCTAGATACTAGCAAAGATTGAAACATAAACACATTAAAAGATTTCAAGAGAAATCAACAAGGCCACTCCATGCTGTTAACATTACTAAATATCTTATATTTTAGAAAAATAGTGAGGGCACGTATATTACCATTTGCAAATGTTGGTATGTGATTATCTCTTACATTTCCAACAATAGGTAGAACTCGTGAAAGCACACCTTTCAAATGTGGAGTGAACTGCAAAGTTTGATTGAATAAACTAAAGGTACAAAAACTTTCATTAAACAATGAAATTGCAAAAACACAGACAATTCAAGCTCAAAAAAGTATAAAGAACCAGAAAGGCAAGTGATTAACCATAAGTAAAAGAGAAGGCACCTGGCTTATCTAGTGATCCATCTGGAAAAGGTGTAGGATTGTGTGGGCGACATGCTGCAATCAAGATCATTAGAAGAATCAAGAGCACCAAGTGCAATGCCCAGGATTGCTGCTTTAGAGATTGCAACTGCATAGACCAGAGTGAGCAGAACAAAATGAATAATCATCCAAAGAGAACTGAAAGATCTAACATACCAAGAAAATAAATAACGCAATAATAAAAGTCTTTGCTAAGAACTTAAACTAGATATCATTTTCCAGAAGCACTTACAACTTCAGAAGGTGTTCCAAATCACCAAGGGATGAAGGAATAGAGCCACTAATTTTGTTGTTAGAAATGTCCCTAAGAAAACAAACAACAATTAAGAGCCAATAAAATGAACAAAAAGGAACACTTTATGGCACTTAATACTTACAGAGTATCTAAATTACCAATGCAAGAAAGCTCAATTGGTATAGAGCCCTTGATATTGTTAGAGGAGAGATTCCTGAGGAGATACAAAAGACATGTTTAAAGTGATGAGATTCATCATGACAAAATAAAGTTGGAACATTCCTAAGATAAATTATGCATGATGATGAGCATTGGAGCCATGCATTTAATATAACAAGGCTGAAGCTTACAGATAGGTCATACTCTCTAGCCTTTCAAAAGCAGGTGGAATGGTTCCATTCAACTTTAATCACACTTCTCAACAGAGAGAGCATGTATTCGAGTTTCTTGCAACAGATTTCATTCGATATTCTCGAACTATAATCACACTTCTCAAATGGGCGATACTCACAAGCACTCTTGATTTCATCCCTCAATGTCACTTGGATGTCCTTGTTTTTCAAAACAGAAGTGTGCCCATTATTTAAAAATTTCAATCCTTAGAACCTATAACTAATGCTCCAATTCAATTCAAATGTTCCAAACTAACAAGTTAAACCTTCATTTAAAATTTATCAGGCAATTCAAGCTTAAGAACAGATACACCAGAATGAAGCTAAAAAAGATGCAATAAAACTATGATTTATGAAAGGAGTAAGAAAGCAGAAACCTTGATCATCTTCATGAATTCACGGCAACGATTGTTGATAAATTCCTTCCTGGGACCCGTTGGATTTGCGAGTTCATCCATGACACCTCCCGCCAGCTCCAAAACCCTAACTATGCTCTGTATCCAAGCAAAACCATAAAAAGCTAATTTCTCTTAGAATCACCCTTTTCATAAAAATTAACTTCCGTTAAAGAAATTGAAAGTGGAAATTAGTTAATTACCTTCTCCACATTCTGAGTGGGAGAATCCATGGAACTTTCGCTTCTTCTTCAATCCAGCAAAACCAAAATCACCTCTCAGATCAGAATCCTAAAACAAATCTCGGAGCGATGGCGCTGGGGATTGCCGAGAGTAAGGAGATTTTCAAAATTAAGGATTTGTGTTTTTCATTTGAGAGAGAAATTTGAAGATGCGAAAATGGTGAGAGAAATTTGAGAAAGAAATCTAAAGAGGAAAAAATGGAGAGAAGAGGGGATGAGAATTTGGGTTAGGTGATGCCGAATTTTTTCTTGGATTATACATCTTTTGGGAAAATTCTAAAGAAGGCGCTTTAATATAAGCTTCATATGGGCTTACATAAATTTGAGCCATGAAAAATATTTTATTTCAACCATTGATTACAAAAATGAAAAGAAAAACTTTGTTTACCGGATAACCGAGTAACATTTAACCTAAAATAAAAAATCTTCAATTTATGTCTTTCGTTCATTTCAGCCGCTGTCCAGTGCCATCTCTTTCCCTCAAACGAATCGCCGCTTGACATTGCCAAGATGTGAAGAGGAAGAAGATGGGACGATGGCAGTGGTGACGACAACAGAGTTGGAGGTACTGGCTTGAAATCGTCTTCGATGTCACCAACGTACTGGATTGCTATGTATTCAATCCCTTATTTCTACTTCATTTCATTCGTTTAAAACTGTTTGACGAATTGTCTCATAGAAAAAAAAAGTTGCTTTGGTTATATATTTTATGGGTTTTGCATAAATCTTTTAGCCGATTTGTTGCAGAAATTTGAGAAAGAAAGATGGATGCTAGATTGGCCAACACATGGCGTTTGACAGTGAATGAGAAGAATTTTATCAAAACAGCTTTACTTTCTGAAATAAGATTAGATGGTCGAAAACCCTTTGAATTTCGGAATACTATCATCAACTTTGGCAGGCAAGTTAAATATTACTTTATTTATGTTTAGTTTCTTATCAAAATTACTGGGTTTCTTTCTTGCTTTTCTTTTTGGAAGTTTTACTTTTGTGTTTAATTTGGTGATGTGATTATTGTATATAGAATTAAAATAATCCTTCTTTTTTTTTTTTATAACTTTTTTTAAATGAAAAAAAAGATATGGTAATGAAAATTGGGTCCTTTTATTTGTTACTTTTGTTAATTGTTTTTTGCCATTTGTTTTTGCTTTGTCAAAATGGCTAAAAAAACCGTTATTGATAAAAAATGAACAAATAAATAAATGCAACAATTATTCTATATAAAAGTAAAATCCTGCATTTTGTTCTCATAAAAGAATTACACAAATTTTAATTTTAATTATTTAAAAAAGTGTTTTCTTTTTCATCCCAATGCAAGTAGACATTACCTTAGTTTTGTTGGCATATTTGCTGAAGTATAAGGAAGGAGAAGAGATTTTAACCTTGGGCTTCAACCTTTTTAAGAATTTTAACAACTAGTAGGCCAAGTCTCGAGTTTTCTGCTAATGAAAGTTAAATGGATTTTCTTTTTATTTTTTATTTTTTGTGGTCGAATTTTGTAGAGAAGATGGGTTGGCAGAGGTGCAGCTGGGCCAGACTCGTTTTATGGGCATTGTGATGGCTAAATTGGTTCAGCTTTACCATGCTTCTTGCTCATGCATGATGTTCACATCCATCATTGTTGGATGGCTTGCAATACTAGAATTCACCTTTGGTCTTTAATGGTTGATGTTTGTGATTATTTTATATTTACATCTTAACTTTCTTCTAACTTAACTGATTAGCCGTCTGCTTCATATTGTTTCATCTCAGGTATAAAGAAAACTTCAATGAAGGAAGAGATGAATTCTATCATTCTCTTGCAAGTTTCTAACATGCTAAAAGATATTCTTGTTTGCAAGCTATCAGATGATGACTTCACTGAGGTACTTACATTGTTAATAATTTGAATAAATCCTTTTTTTCCTTGATCCTTTTTTTTTTTTCTTTTCAAACAAGAGCTACTGAGTCTTAATAGTTAGCAGGTTAGAATCAACTAGAGTAAAAAGTTTCTTATCCCTAACAACCATATAAAATCTTGAATTTTCAAGTTAAATCAATTTAATGTCAGTTGTGTGAAACTTGGTGCAGTAAAATTCTTGGAAACAAAGGACAGTTTTCTGAGAGGATATTGGTTGTCCATAATTGATTGAAGTAGAATTCTCTTGAATATGAGTTCTAGCAATCCATTGCTTAGAATGATGTGATTTTATTTTTCTTGGTGAATTTTTTGTCATTACCTTCTCCCAGCCTGCACCATTACATATTGCCAAAAGTAGACTTAACTGTATAGTCCTGTTTGCAGGAAGAAATTGAGGATTTAAATCGGCGAATGAGAACTCGCATGCTTGAAAGGCCAACTGTTGTAAGTTCTTACTTTTTAAGTTATTATAGGAACTTACAGCTGATTTACAAGATCACCTCTTGCAAATCAGCTTAATATAACTATATTTTCTTCTCATTTCTTTATATACTGTGTGGTATAGAAGCAGCCTTTAAACATTGATACAGTTATGGTGAATAGTGATAACATAGTTATTATTTTTAGCTATAAAAGATTAGTGTTTACAGGTTTTGGTATGGGTCGTGTCTGCAAGTATGCTTTCTTGCTTTCATAGAATGAACACCAAATGGAGTTATGGCATCTTATTCTGGACCAAGTTAAATGTCTACCAAGAAAACTTATCAGTCTATTACCATTGCATTTGCATCATATTTCCATTACCATGTTTCTTTTAGAAGTGAAAGAGTTTTTTCATATTTTCACTACTTTCGATACTTGAACAAAATCATGCACTATCCCTTTCAAAGAAAAGGGGAAAGAAAAACAAAGAACAGAAAATAACCACATACTTTCAATGAAAAAATGACAATTAGTGAGTGAAACTAAAAATAAAAAATATTAACCAGAATGCATTGTTTGATAGGTGGAGTTTGAGTAGAAAGCCAGAAGCCTACATGAGGATATAACAAAATATGTATGTATTCTGAATTCAATATTTAAGAATTAGGACTTCTGAAATTTAAGTTATAAGTGTTGGGATGCATAATATGTTGACAATTGATGGGCAGTAGGTGCAGGTGGCAGAGTTATCACACGACTTCTAGTGGTAGATATTCAGGCAGTAAGCATGATTCAAAGCATCACATTTAGGGAGGCTCCATTTTATTTCTCTCACCACAAATAAGTTGTAAAATGCAGCTAGAGGCTTTTGTTGTTTTATTACAGTCTATTTTGCATTAAAGTATCATGTGGTTTGAGTGAATTATGTCTTTATTAATTTATTTCTTTTGTTTTTTTATTTTCAACAAGCTCGAGTTTAATATGGTTATGTCTTACTGATTTGTGTCTTCATGGGGTTTGTTTTTTGTGCTATGATCAAGCGTTATTTTGGAGTTTAATGCATAGTTTGCATACCCATATTTGTTGGTTGATTTCTACATATATATGTGATATATACTACATTATATTCAGCAAGAATCGAGTTATAGTCTCAATAATTGCAAATTCGGTCTGTTTTTGGCTCTTGAATAATTCGACAATGAGAGAGATGATTGTCAATAAAATATTAAATATCTTAATTAGATCCGGTAATTTTGAAAATAATACGAATATGATGGAAAAAAATTAAAATTCGATACAACACAAATATGACATGAATATATGAAGGTGTAAAAATATATATAACATGAATTATTAAAGTGTCAAAATTTATATAAATATATAACACCTTAAATATGATTAAAATATAAAAAACAAACGCGAACACAATATAAATACAAAGATTACCAGTTTAATCTTCGTAACTATACTTAAATTCACCTATTTAATTTTGTTTGTTGGCCGACTGCAGCTTTTGTTGGTCACTTAGCTTATGTTTTGTAGTTAAAATTTTGGTCATTGCATTTCCTGGATAAATCTCATACACACCTTGTATAATTTATAAATACATGACAAATTACATATATCAAATTATTAAATTATTTTTAATATTAATGCAAAATTTATTATGAAGATAAAAAAGTTAATGTAAATTTTAACTTTTTATTTATATAATATAAATTAATTCACTTTTTAAGATTAATGAAAAATTAAAAATTAGGAATAGTCAAACTTTTTTTTTTATGTGGTCCTTGCTACTACACTTCCATTATGAACACTAATAGTCAATAAATAAATAAAGCATTTTCTAGAATCAAGGATATTTGTAGTCCAAGATTAGATTTTCTCAGAAAAGTTAGAAAAATTAAAATGTATTATAAATTAATGAATTTGGGTATAATAATTGATTTAAAGGAAAATTGTGTCAAATTAAAGTGCATTTCGATCATTTGATTCTCTTTTTTCAATTACATAAATACATGACAATATCCTTTAATGATTTATATACTTTGTCATGTTTATATGTAATTTCGGTCATGTTTATATGTAAAAAAAAAAAAAAAACATAAATACATGACAACTTTTGATTCCCTTTTTTCAATTACATAAATACATGACAATATCCTTTAATGTTTAATTTTATGGATTGAAAGTTTGAGATTTTTTTCCTCTCATATATAAAATTTTTGCAGCAATATAAAAATATTAAAATTAAAATTTTACTAATGATTAATTTTATGGATTGAAAGTTTGCATCGAGACAACTTTTGATACCCTTTTTTCAATTACATAAATACATGACAATATCCTTTAATGTTTAATTTTATGGATTGAAAGTTTGAGGTTTTTTTCCTCTCATATATAAAATTTTTGTAGCAATATAAAAAGATTAAAATTAAAATTTTACTAATGTTTAATTTTATGGATTGAAAGTTTGCATTGAAATTAAATTATATTAATTTCATGTGTTAACTGAAGACAAATATATACGAATGAATTATTTGTCATAAATTAAAAATTATTGTTATTTTGTACATGCATGAAGATAAAATGCATGTTGAGTTACGAATCCATACACTCCAAAACAACTGCTTTTCTAGCCTGGATGTTTTATATTGTTTTTATCACCAAAGTAAAGAAAATAATACTTATATGAAATTCTTATTATCCCAATATCCAAAGTAAAGGACTAGAAAATTTAACTTGTCAATGCATCATTTGCAAAATTTTATATGCGAGTGTTTTCTAATTAACTTCCATTAGATGTAAAAAAAAAATGATAGTCTATATGAAACTTTTATTAACCCAATATCTAAATTAATTGATGCATGCATTATATTAATTAAATATGTATTTCTTTTCTAATTTAATTTTTACAAAAGATTGAAAATTACAAATTTGTCATGTTTATATGTAATTTGTCATTTGTCATGTTTATATTTTATTTGTCATGTTTATATGTAATTTATCATGTTTATATGTAATTTGTCATTTGTCATGTTTATATATAATTTGTTATGTTTATATGTAATTTGTCATTTGTCATGTTTATATGTAATTTTTCATGTTTGTCATGTTTATATGTAATTTGTTATGTTTATATGTAATTTATCATGTTTATATTTAATTTGTCATCTTTATATATAATTTGTCATGTTTATATGTAATTTGTCATGTTTATATGTAATTTATCATGTTTATATGTAATTTATCATTTTGTCATGTTTATATGTAATTTGTCATGTTCATATGTAATTTGTCATTTTGTCATGTTTATATGTAAGTTGTCATGTTTATAAGTAATTTCTCATATTTATATGTAATTTGTAATGTTTATATGTAATTTGTCATGTTTATATGTAATTTGTCATTTGTCATGTTTATATGTAATTTTTCATGTTTATATGTAATTTGTCATGTTCATATGTAATTTGTCATGTTTATATGTAATTTGTAATTTGTCATGTTTATATGTAATTTGTCATGTTTATATATAATTCGTCAAGTTTATATGTAATTTGTCATGTTTATATGTAATTCGTCAATTTGTCATGTTTATATGTAATTTGTCATGTTTATATGTAATCTCTCATCTTGATATGTAATTTCTCATTTCGTCATGTTTATATGTAATTTGTCATGTTTATATGTAATTCGTCAAGTTTATATGTAATTTGTCATGTTTATATGTAATTCGTCAATTTGTCATGTTTATATGTAATTTGTCATGTTTATATGTAATTTGTCATATTTATATGTAATCTCTCATCTTGATATGTAATTTCTCATTTCGTCATGTTTATATGTAATTTGTCATGTTTATATGTAATTAGTCAAGTTTATATGTAATTCGTTAATTTGTCATGTTTATATGTACTTTGTCATATTTATATGTAATTTATCATGTTTATATGTAATTTCTCATCTTGATATGTAATTTCTCATTTCGTCATATTTATATGTAATTTGTCATGTTTATATGTAATTCGTCAAGTTTATATGTAATTTCTCATGTTTTTATGTATTTTCTCATGTTTATAAGTAATTTGTCATCTTCATATGTAATTTGTCATTTCGTTATGTTTATATGTAATTTCTCATGTTTATATGTAATTATTCAAGTTTATATGTAATTTGTCATATTTATATGTAATTTCTCATATTTGTCATGCTTATATGTAATTTGTCATGTTTATATGTAATTTGTCATGTTTATATGTAATTTGTCATTTTCATATGTAATTGTCATTTGGTAATGTTTATATGTAATTTTTCATATTTATATGTAATTCGTCAAGTTTATATGTAATTCGTCATGTTTATATGTAATTTCTCATATGTAATTTGTCATGTTTATATGTAATTCGTCAAGTTTATATGTAGCTTCTCATGTTTGTCATGTTTATATGTAATTTCTCATGTTTCTATGTAATTTATCATGTTTATATGTAATTTCAGTTATGTTTATATGTAAAAATTAGTGACCTGGTAACCTGCTACTCAGTTTTCTTAATTTGAAGCCTACCAAAAGCCTTTTCTAAGGAACTCATGGTAGAACCCCCCAAGTTTCTTGTTTTAATCGTCCCGAAAACTTATTTATGATATAATTGGAGATGATATTTTTAAAACGTCTTATATAATTTTGAATTTATATAGTAGGGACGTTTGATATTAATCGTCCCCATAATTCGTCTCTAAAACTCATTAAGTTTGTAGTGATACACACTAATAATTACAAGAGTTCTTTTTATATGAGTTATACTGAATGATTGATTGTTTATCAATAAAAAAAATTAAGAGATAATTGAAATATTAATTATATATTTCATTATCAATGTTGAAGTCTAAAAACATAATTCAGAACCAAGTTATCTCCGAGATAGAAAAAATTCTTTTTACAGATGTCTAAACATTTCTTATTAATTTTAAAATTCTTATATTACATTCTTTAACTAACAAAAATACTAGATCAAAGTTGATTAAATAAAAGTATTTCATTTCTTAAAAAAATTATAAAAACAATTATTTGATTTAAAAGTATACATTAAATTCGACTGTGTTATACATGTTTTATTATAATAGTTATATGATTTGACGTTTTAGAACAATAAATATTAGATAACTTAACTTTTCATCAACATATAGAATTTTTTTATTTTATTTTATATAAAAGTGAGATTCTAGAATAAAACTATCTTTTATAGAATTATAAAAAAGATTTAAAATCTAAGTTTTCTGATTATTTAAAAATAATGCAAAAAAGAAAATATATGAGGTTAGTTTTCTCTCAAAAATTAAATATTTTACTATTAATGTAAGTAGATTAATATTGACTGGATGAAAATAATTTACTTCTAATAAAAAAATTATTACTTGAAATTATATATAAAAAAGTATTCGGTATAAGACATTTAACAACAAATATTAATACTTAATTAAATATATCATATAAACTCATATATTTTAATATTTTATTATAATTAATTGAATATATCATATAAACTCATATCTTTTTATATTTTATTATAATTAATTGAATCCTTATTTTGATGAAATTTTTAACATTTTTAACTTCATTTTGGAAGTTGAATATAATTGCTATGCAACATGAATGATGGAAAACAAATAATGCCACAGCATTTTTTTTTTTTTTTAAGATGGATCAAAACAAAAGAAAATGTTCAATTTCGAGACACGTGTCAAAAATAAAAAACACTAATATTTTTTTAATGCATGCCTAGAGATGTCATGTGACAAAAGTATTTCGCAACAAATTTTTTTTTTTTTTTCATTTGGAATTATATTTTAGTGGGCAGCAAAATTAATGGTTTTATAGTTTCCATTAAATAAAAACTTAATTCATTGTAAATAATTAATTAGGAGTTCAATTCATAGCAATAAAAGGATAAAAACTCGTATGATAAATTTAATTAAATACAAAATCTTATTTTAATTAGGTTACGTCACCTAAGTTTACTAACTAAATAATCCCTCTAAACTGCGATAACTTTATTCGTTTTTCTGTCTGTTACATGAATTAGTTCTTCCATCCCATGTAAGTTGTAACCATAGATTACTTCGCCCACAAAAAGAAAACAACATAGAAAAGAATAATAATGCTTATAATTAATGTGTCCCAGGCAAAACTTCTTAATTAAACTGTATTTCTTTAATGGACGAAGAGATCCTATCAGATGCTCTGTAGTGAAGAATTGGCACTTAGCTATGCCCTATATAAACTAACTCCTGTTTGATCATTGTAATTAATCTGCAACCCAACCAGTAAGTGCAGCTATATATCTAAAAGAAAATCGATCAATTCCATCAACAAACATATGGATCCCTTCTTAGTCTTCTGCTGCACTATCTTGTTTGCTATTGGATTCCTCTTATACTCCAAAAAATCTAATGCTTCTTCTAACCTTCCACCAGGCAGGATGGGGTTGCCGTTGATCGGTGAAAGCCTTGAATACCTGTTAACAGGTCGAAAGGGCCATCCTGAGAAGTTCTTAAACGATAGAATGGCGAAATACTCTTCACAAATATTCAAAACTTCAATACTAGGAGAAGCTATGGCAGTCGTTTGCGGTGCAGCTGGCAACAAATTCTTATTCTCCAATGAAAACAAGCTTGTCACTTCCTGGTGGCCCGATTCTGTTAACAAGATTTTCCCTTCTTCAACACAAACAAGTGCAAAAGAAGAATCAAAGAAAATGAGGAAAATGCTACCAAATTTTCTCAAACCAGAAGCCTTGCAAAGATACATAGGCATGATGGACATGATTGCGCAAAGACACTTCGAAGCGAGTTGGGAAGGCAAGCAAGAAATAACAGTGTTTCCACTTGCAAAGAAATATACCTTTTGGGTTGCTTGCAAAGTGTTTTTGAGCATGGAGGACCAAGAACAGGTTTCTAAATTTTCAGATCCTTTCAATGCTTTGGCTTCTGGAATAATTTCTGTCCCCATAAACTTACCAGGGACACCATTCCGTCGAGCAATCAATGCTTCAGAATTGATCAGGAAGGAGTTGATGGAGATCATCAAGCAAAGAAAGATTGATCTTGAAGAGAATAAAGCAGCCCCAAATCAAGATATTTTGTCTCACATGTTGCTTGCAACTGATGAGGATGGGCAGTACTTTAATGAATTGAACGTAGCTGACAGGATTCTAGGCCTGTTGATTGGCGGACACGACACTGCTAGTGCTGCCATTACTTTCATTGTCAAGTATCTTGCTGAGCTTCCTACCATCTACAATGAGGTTTATAAAGGTAATTTTCTAAACCCTCCTTTTCTTGTCTAGAAAATATTTGTTCTATTTTGGTTAAATAATATTAATTTGTGAAACTGATTTTTTTCAAGAAGAAACAGCATTTCTTCATCAGCATGGCATGATTAATTATTATCCATATTGCAAGGAAATAGCCATTTATTATTATCTACTATATATATATATTCTTTCCATATATTGGCAGTCTTCAAAACATGTAAGTGAGCTTTCTTCAGTAAAGAACAAATTAACAATTTCCCTTGCCTTCAAAAGCATTTAATTTTCATTGATATAATTAGTATAAACAAATGGCAGACGCGACTTGTTAATTAACCAACTAAAAACAAAACTGAAGCTGGGGAAATGCATTAATTTACCTTTTTTATACCTAGATATACAAGTAAAATCACCCTGAATTTAATATTTCATTAGGATATTAATTTGAAACTTTGCATCTGCGTCATATATATATATATATATATATATATATATATATATATATATGTTTTTTGTGTCTGTCAGAACAAATGGAGATTGCAAGATCAAAAAAAGCAGGGGAGTTGCTAAACTGGGAAGACATTCAAAAGATGAAATATTCATGGAATGTAGCCTGTGAAGTGATGAGACTTGCTCCTCCACTTCAGGGTGCTTTCAGAGAGGCCATCACTGACTTCACATTTGCTGGTTTCTCCATTCCTAAGGGCTGGAAGGTTACTAATAACTTCATTTTAAATCTAAACTATACAATATTTCAATTCAATGTCATTTTTATGTAGTGTTTATTGACAACAGCTAGCTTGCCTTGCATGCTGATGATTTTAATTAAATGGAATATATATTCAGTTACATTGGAACGTGAATTCAACACACAGAAATGGCGAGTGCTTTCCAGAGCCTGAGAAGTTTGATCCTGAAAGATTCGAAGGGAAAGGACCAGCTCCTTATACATTTGTTCCATTTGGAGGAGGGCCAAGAATGTGTCCTGGAAAAGAATATGCCCGTCTGGAGATACTTGTGTTCATGCATAATGTGATGAAAAGGTTTAATTGGGAAAAACTGTTACCTGATGAGAAGATAATAGTGGATCCATTGCCAATGCCAGCAAAAGGACTCCCTGTCCGCCTCCTTCCACATAAAGCCTAATGGTAGGTAAAGGAGAAGTGCAACTTTTATCAGCAAATTAAAGTCAATAACGTGCCAAATCCTAAGACCTGACCGCTTGACAAAAACAGAAAGTCGCAAATAATAATCTCTTGTATCTCCTTTCTTTTTTTTTCATCTTTACCCATATTTATGTACCTCAGCAAAAGTTAAGGATAATTTTCCTGGATAGTAAGTTCATTGTGTCACTATCTGATTCATTATAAAGTTCTTCACGTCATAATAAGAGCTGCCAAAGTGCACATAGACTTGTGCTTGCATTCAGGAACCTAAATTTGTATTAAAATAACTATATACACCAAAAATATACACATATATGTACCTATTCTGGCAAGTCATCATTTTTTTTTTCAAGTCATCTACTGTCAGTTTCACATATCCACGTTAGCGTTTAGACGGTTTTCCATTAACAATGTTACCAATTTTACTTCTTTGCATTAATTTTAAACATACAAGGATTAAATACTCACTTCTATAGTAGAGGGACTAAAATGCACTTTTGACTATAGTACAGGGACTACCTAGATACTTTAACCGACATTTATATAATTCGGAGTAAACAAAACCCATACCTTATGATTTCATAATCACGTGTGTTGAATAATTTCTTAACCTCCTCGGCAATCTGGCGGAAATTAAGAAAGGATTCTCGCTAAATGTTTATGAAACCGAAAGGCACGTTTTTATGTTAAATAAAGAAAACATTTTTAAATATGAAATGCATGAAAACAAAATGTGTTTCTCTCTTGAAGAGAGGATATCCGAACACCTTAAAGATGTTCGAGTACCTTGAAAGAAACCTAAGTTGGATTTCAAAATCGAAAGACTTCGGGCATAGATTTAGCTCGGATTAAGGGGTATTCGAATGCCCTTGATTGGAATCCGAATACCTCTAAATGATCCTTGAATGCAATAGTTTGAAAGCTAAAAAGGATTAAAAATGATGCAATTTTTGAAAGGAAGAATCAAGGTGGCCGAATGGCCTAAGTGCAAAAACTCCAAGTTTTATTCGGTTTTGAAGCTCGTTTTACCTTCCCATGGTCCGATTTTCTTAAAACCAATTTTTAAACTTTAAGATACAATGAAAACATCCCCAAAACAGTAACCACATGTTTCGACCAGCCCCTCCCCTTTGGTGGAAAAAATGAGACCTTTGTTAGCTTTAAAAGCTTATTTTGACTCCAAAAAACCAATTTTACAAAGCCATTTTTTAGACCTTTACAAAAAACTCAAAAAAATATGGAAAAATCAGTTTAGGTTCAGCAAATGATAAACTAAATGAGGTAGAAACATTTTTTTATTTTGACAAAAAATGTATAGTGAAAATATTACCCAAAATCAGCATACCAAACTTGCTAAAATATTGTTTTTCCCAACTAGTTTGAAAAATAGGTTTTGGTTATGGATCATTGATTGATCCTAACCAAAGTCATGCTGGAAATGAGTTGAAAACATGTTTTTACAGCACGCAAAATGATTAGCTCAAGGTTGGCTCCTTGGACATAAATCCAGCCTAACCAATCTCTTGGTAAAAACCAAGATCATCAAGCTCACAAACCATTTTTTAAATGGAAATAAGCAATATAAATCACACAACCAGCAAGATATATGTATGAAAATGACAATATTTAATCAAGAAAATGTAAACAAACATGAAAATAAGGTTGGCTCAAAGTTTGGCCTCATGGATGCTAAATCCGGCTCAAACTATCACTTGGCAAAAAACCAAGATCATTAAGCTCAAAACCTTTTATTTTTAAAGAAAATCAAAGGAGAAAAATCTACCCTAGCACAATAGCACATCCCACATCACAATGGCAAGCAAGAAACATGAGCAAAATACAAACACAATGAAGGCTCCTAGGTTTGGCCAAGGCAAGAAAGTGTAGGAATTTTTTTTTGCAAGTTTTGCTATTTTGTGAAAAATAGAAGAAGAAGAAAATATTTTTAAACCATTTTTTAAGAACCATTTAGTTTGAAGAAAAGAAGATGAAAATAACATAGACAAGAAGAAGACAATGGCATCAAAAATGAAAAGGAAATCAAGAACAACAGAAAAGAGGAAAGCTACCTAATAAAGCTTCCAAGAAACCTCTCCAACTTCCTCCTCTTTTTTTCTCCTTTTTCTCTCTTCCTTTCCTTTTCTCTTTGAGTGATTTTAGCTACTGCTCTTAGCTCTCCAAAATGGTAGTGTATTGTGTGAAAAAATGAAGGCCTTCCCCTTGTAATAGTGCTTGGCCGAATGACCCTTAGGGGGAGCATGCTCATGCTTTCTTCATGCACCCATAGTCCCCCTTTCCACATGGCTATCTCTCCTAGAATTGGGGATTAATTATCATTCCTATTGACCCAAAATGTCATGTCATATATTCTTGTCTCATTTCTCATAATTTCTTTTTAGCCACTTGGCTTGATCATGTAGCTTAGCCAAAGATATCTTCCTAGTGTCATCTCTTTTTTTTTGTCCACTTGGCTTCATCACATGGCCTTAGTCAATGATCTTTCATCCTTACATTTAAAATGCCTCTCATTGGCCAAAAAAATGCCATCTAAGGTACTAAATGGTAACTCATGTCCATTGCTTTGAAAAATATCTATCTTCTCCTACATCTTAGCCATTGATCATCTTTTCCTCCTCCCCCTCTCTCTCTCCTAGTTGAAAATGGCCTAGAATATTCTAGGTTTCCTTCTTTTTTATTTTGCTAGTTGGTCCCTACTCGAATTTCGATAAAATTATATTTTGGCCCCCAAACTTGATCTATTTATATTTTGACCCCAATTTTGGGTTTTTCTTATCCAATTTATCATATCTAATATTAAACACAGTTCTGAAAAGCTTCACATTTTTTCGAGCTCGTTTTTCATTTTTTAAGATTTTTTTCTAAAATTATGATTTAGTCCTCGAATTTAACCTATTTGCATTTTGACCCCAATTTTGGGTTTTTCTCTCTCTTTTCCTTCTTTCCATCCTAAAACTTAATTCTGGAAATTTTCACAATTTTTCGAGCTCGAATTCTATTTTTCCAAATTTTCTAAAATTGCATTTTAGCCCCTTGAACCTCGTTTTTACTCAGAGTGGGCCAAATTTTCGGATTTTATTTTTCCATCCTCTTTTTCCTATATTGAATTGGATTTGAGCCCGTTTTGCCTAATTTTTATACCCGAATTCCTTTGTAATTTGATCTTCCATCTTTTTCCCAAAAATTGGAATTTTCAATTTATTTGATTTTGACCTCAATTTTCCAATTTCTCTTCCAATTGACTTTTCTTTCAATTCCACTTCAAAATGGACCTTTAGGTATCTCCATTTATTGATTATTTCTCAATTTGGGATTTCAATTTTACCCAATTTGACCACCTCCATAGTTTTCCTCAAATTTGTAACTTTTAATATATTCACTTAAACTCCATTTTTCAAATTCATCTTCAAATTTACTTCTTCTTTAATTCCACTTTAAATTCGTCATTTAAATACCTCTATTTATTGATCATATTCCAATTTGAACCTTCAATTTTGCCCAATTTGATCATTTATATAATTTTTCCCAAAATTGGAATTTTCATTTTTTTTTCCAAAATTAAAATTTCCAATTGGCTTGCTTTTGTCCAATTCATCTTCCAATTGATTTTTATTTTCATTCCCCTTGAAATTAGACTTTGAGGTATATCTATTTATTGATTATTTCTCAAACGGAAGCTTCAATTTTATCCAATTGGATCATTTACCTAATTTTTCCCAAAATTAGAAATTTCATGGTTTTCTCCAAAATTTAAATCTGCAATTTGTCTTTCCACTTTAAATTCTTCTATCTTCAATTGTGGATCTCCAATTATCAAGATTGCTTCAACATTATTCAAATCTTGATTTTTCAAAAAAGCTGATTTTTTCATTTTTTTTTTTTACTTTTCGGGGTTGACCCTTCTATGTTGACCTCTGAATCAAAGTATTAGAGACCAAATTGTGGAATTAAGGGAGATTCTCTGAATTCCGTGGAGGTTGAATGAAGAAAGTACCTTGTTTAAGGGGCTCGGACAAAATTAGGTGTCTACAAGAAGCATTTTTTTTAAAAAGGGAGAAATTGAACTGAAAAAATTTCACTTATAAAGGCACAGATCGGGTTCGCTTGGTCCGCACGCTTACCAGTGCACGAACTGCATCAGCATGGTCTGTGCGCGGACTCGACTCGTGGCCCGAGTCCGCGCTTGATTTCTTTTATCCTTTATTTTCTTTTTATATTTTTCTTTTATTTATTTGTTAGTTATTCCTATTTGTTTCCTTATTTAATTCTTGTAAAATATAAATATTTTTTTTTTGTACATTTAGGTTTTGCTAGTTATTTTAATTATTTATTTAATTCCTAATCTATTAGTTGGATTGATTTTTTTTTTCATTGTGTAAATTATTTTATTATATATTGTATTTATTATTATTTTTATTTGTTTCATAATTAGGTAAGTAAAATTTAATTTGGTAGATTTTCTTTTTTATTAATTGATTCACATAATGTGTTTCCTTCACATAATTCAGAATGATTAATTAAATCAAGGAATAAATTAAGATCTTTCCGAAGATGAAATTCAAATGGGTCACGAATGTATGATTTCTGAAAAAAAAATTAGGTGAGAAAATTCTCTCAAGATTCTCCAAAATGGTAAAAATTTTGATAAAAAACTTTTAATACCAAAATATTGAGATTTTTTTTAACTTAATAAAATATGAGGATTACTTAAATATGATAAATGTGTAATTTTTTTATAAAAAATAGCTTAAAGGTGTTTTTCATAAAACTTAAATATTTCGAGGACAATACCTCTTCAGGGAAAAGAATGACTTTCCTTGAATACACTCGAGGAGAGCGAACTTTTTAGAAATCTCTACAGAATGGTGGAAGGGAATCTAAATTTCTTCCAATAATTAAAAATTTGAACAAATTAAAATAAATTAAGATAAACAAGACCATTTAGTTGAGACCAATTTAGGATAACACCAGACTAATTAGGAACTATCTTTAGGATATTCGTTGTGGGGGTGCTAATCCTTCTCCACACGTAATCAAATTCCCAAACATAGTTCTGAAAAAAATAGACTATAACTTATTCTTTTTAAGGTGTCTTAGTCAAGTTTAGAATTACTTTAAAAAGGATAGATTCATATAGGTAACTAATCACACCTAGCAAACAAGATTAATGGCGACTTTCTGTTTGTGTCTAACGATCGAGTCTTAGGATTTGGTACGCGATGACAATTGATTCAATATCCGATTTGGCCAGACTCAACAGACTCAAAAATTTTGAATTACTATTAAAAATATTAAAGTATTATAAAAATAATTTTTACATTAATATTTATAAATTTTGTAATTAAATTTAAACAAAATTGTTTATTTATTAAACAATAATCTAGATCGAACCGGATCAAATCCAATTTGAAAAAACCTATCTTGGCACAACGGGCAGGGCAGATAGCCCACCTTTGAACAGGTCTACGCTAGTAGAATTGAGATTGCTTGAAATCTTGAATTTCAAATTCTAAAATCATAAAGAATTGAGTTCATAAATCTTGTAGGGTACATATATGTGTATATTTTTGGTGTATATAGTTATTTTAATACAACTTTAATCCAAATTTAGGTTCCTAAATGCAAGCACAAGTCTATGTGTACTTTGGCAGCAGAGTTCATATATCTTATGCCAAATATGGATTCGGGCTTTAGATGCAATTACAGAGTGTCTACTTATCTTTTATGAGGAGTGATTAGGCCACCTATATGAAACTATTCTTTCTAAAGTGATCCTAAACTCGACTAAGGTATCCTAAAAAGAATAGGTTCATGTTTACGGTCAGAAAAAGGTCGGGAATTTGGTTACGTGTGGAAAAGGATTAACACCCTCACTGCGCCTATCCCAAGGTAGTACCTGGTTAATCTTGTGAAATCTTAAAGGCCTTAATTTAAAAGGTCTTTGTTTTTTAATGAAATTTTATTTAAAAATAAGCGTCAATTTTAGTGTATTGAATTATTTTTCTGAATTTTCCATCAAGCTGGTAAAATTCAGGAAAGCATTCTAAGCTACACATTTTCTAAAAGTCTACTCAAGCGGAGCCTCCTAAGAATCTTATCGTCGGAAAATTTTTGACTCATTTTAAATTGTTTCCTAATTTATTTTACGTCAAGGCTTTTCTAGCGAATGTTATATTTTTGTTTGAAATTCACTAAGAAACTAAATACCCTTCTTTTGATATTGAACTTCTTGTCTAAATCTTCCATCAAGATGGTGAAATTTAGAAAAGTGTTCTCTCATAAAAATTCCTTAAGTGTCTACTCAAGCATAGCCTCTTTAAAGATTTCATCATCGAGAAGATTGATGTTTATTTCCTAATTAATTATCAATTATATGAAATGAGATCAGTTATTGTAAATTCTATTTTAATACTCCTAATTTTTTATTGTCAATTTATAACCAATTCAACCTAAATAAAAAATAAAAAAAATTAAATAATTAATTAAGAGGATAAAATCCTAGAATAATAATCCAAAGAACATAAAAATAAATAAAAAACCAAAATATAAATAATTAAGAAAGCAAATATAATTAATAATTCATTTAAAAGTATAAAATAATTAAAAAGAAAAAAAATAGCAAAAAAGAAAAAAAAATGGATATTTTTGCATATGGGTCGAGTCAAGGCGTGTACCCGTGCAGGTCAACGGCTTTCCCGACTGCTTGCTCGTAGAATTTTAAGTTTTTTATTCATTCTTTACTTGCTCAGAGAAAAAAACTTTGCTCTCTTTTCCTCTCTCCCCACCAACGCTGCCGGAGTCGAGAACCATTGTCGTCAGCCGCAAGTGCGTCGCAATCTCCATAACTCGATGCCAAAAGTTTCAGCCGCACCAGAAGATTTAATTGTGCCCAAATTCCGTCGCTAGAATCTTCAAGTCTCGTTGGAAAGTTCGTCGGGAACTTCAAACTCTGCCAAAAATATCATCGAAAAAAGCAAACATCGTCGAAAAAATCATATGAACCCAGAAAACACTAGGTTTTTAACATAAGGATGCCCGACCTTCATCTTTTCGACACCTCAAAAGGGATCCGAATCCGCCAAAATCTCAACACTGTTTCTCAAAAAAAAAAATCAATAATCTTGTGCGTTTACTGTTGTATTGTGCCTTCCTTATTGTTATGATTGTCCAGAATTTATAAGGGAATTCAGATGATGGAATTTTCAAAAAAGAAAGACTTGTTCCTTATCCCACTTGATTTTATATTGATTTTATCCTTTATTTCAAAATTGGAAGCAATTCTGCTCTTCTTCAAATTTTTAAATTTAATTTGTTGTTTTTCAATGTTCAAATATCACCCGTGATTTAGTTCATTTACTTGGGGATTTGCCGAAGATGGAAGAGATGAGATAAGGGATAGTTTAAGTTAAAAGATAAAAAAGAAAAGAAGAAAAATAGGATAAAAATAAAAAATAAAATAAAAAGTGACTAAAAATAAATGAGAAAAAATAAAAATATGTGGTCCTTATAGTTATTGGGTACCAAGCCAAAAGGAAAATTGGATTCAAAACCCAAAAGGAACTAGCACCAAAGGTAGTAATAGGCTTATAAATTTCAGTACTCGAGAAGCCTCCTTTTTCTATGTTAGTTTAATTTTTCGGCACTGAAAATTGGATTTTTAAAAAGGGGTGGCCGAACTCATGAACGAGAAGAAGCATTTTTTTAACAGGTTTACGCTAGTATTATAACTGAGATTGTTTGAAATCTTGAATTTCAAATTCTAAAGTCATAAAGAATTGAGTTCATAAATCTTTTAGGGTACATATATGTGTATATTTTTGGTGTATAAAGTTATTTTAATACAAATTTAATCCAAATTTAGGTTCCTAAATGCAAGCACAAGTCTATGTGTACTTTGGCAGCAGAGTTCATATATCTTATGCCAAATATGGCTTCGGGCGTTAGACACAATTACAGAGTTGCTACTAATCTTTTATGAAGAGTGATTAGGCCACCTATATGAATCTATTCTTTCTAAAGTGATCCTAAACTCGACTAAGGTATCCCAAAAAGAATAGGTTCATGTTTACGTTTAGAACTAGAACGAGAATTTGGTTACGCGTGGAAAAAGATCAACACCCTCATAGCGTCTATCCCAAGGATGGTACCTGGTTAATCTTGTGATATCTTAAAGGCCCTAATTTAGAATATCTTTGTTTCTTAATGAAATTTTATTTAAAAATAAGCGTCAATTTTCGTGTATTGAATTATTTTTCTGAATTTTCCATCAAGCTGGTAAAATCCAGGAAAGCATTCTCACCTAAAAATTTTCTAAAAGTCTACTCAAGCGTAGCCTGCTAAGAATCTTATCGAATTTTTTTGACTCATTTTAAACTGATTTCTAAATTATTTTACGTCTAGGCTTTTCTAGCGAGCATTATATTTTTGTTTGAAATTCACTAAGAAAATAAATACCCTACTTTTGATATTGAACTTCTTGTCTAAATCTTCCATCAAGATGGTGAAATTTAGAAAAGTGTTCTCACATAAAAATTCCTTAAGTGTCTACTCAAGCGTAGCCTCTTTAAAGATTTCATCATCGAGAAGATTGATGTTTATTTCCTAATTAATTATCAATTATATGAAATGAGATCAATTATTGTATCTTCTATTTTAATACTCCTCTATTTTTATTTTTTTGTCAATTTGTGACCAATTCATCCTAAATAAAAAATAAAACAATTAATTAAGAGGATAAAATCCTAGAATAATAATCCAAAGTACATTAAAATAAATAAAAAAACCAAAATATAAATAATCAAGAATGCAAATATAATTAATAATTCATTTAAAAGTATAAAATAATTAAAAGGAAATAAAAGAAATAGCAAAAAAGAAAAAATAGATATTTATGCATATGGGTCGGGTCTGGGCGTGGACCCGTACGGGTCAGCAGCCTACCCAACTGCTTGGTAAAAAATTTTTAAGTTTTTTTTATTCGTTCTTTACTTGCTCAGAGAAAAAAATTTTGCTCTCTCCTCCTCTCTCCCTACCAATGCTGCCAGAGCCGAGAACCATTGTCGTCAACCGTAAGCGTCGTCGCAATCTCCATAACTCGGTGCCAGAAGTTTCAACCGCATAGGAAGATTTAATTGTACCCAAATTTCGTCGCTAGAGTCTTCAAGTCTCGTTGGAAAGTTCGTCGGGAACTTCAAACTCTGCCAAAAATATCATCGAAAAATGCAAACATTGTCGGGAAAATCATATGAAATAAAAAAACACCAGGTTTTTAACCTAGGGATGCCCGACCTTTTTCTTTTCGACACCTCAAAAGGGATCTGAATCCGCCAAAATCTCAACATTGTTTCTAAAAAAAAAAATCAATAATCTTGTGCGTTTACTGATGTATTGTGCCTCCCTTATTGCTATGATTGTCTAGAATTTATAAAGGAATTCGGATGATGGAATTTTCAAAAAAGAAAGACTCGATCCTTATCCCACATGATTTTAAATTGATTTTATCCATTCTTTCAAAATCGGATGCAATCTTGCTCTTTCTTCAAATTTTAAATTTTAATTAATTTTTTTTTTCAAAGTTCAAATATCACCCGTGATTTAGTTCATTTACTTGGGGATTTGCCGAAGATGGGAAGAGATGAGATAAGGGAGAGTTCAAGTTAAAAGATAAAAAAGAAAATAAGATAAATAGGATAAAAAAATAAAAAATAAAGAGTGACTAAAAATAAAAATGAAAATATGTGGTCCTCATAGTTATTGGGTACCAAGTTATTGGGTACCAAGCCAAAAGGAAAATTGGGTTCACAACCCAAAAGGAACTAGCACCATGGGTAGTAATGGGCTTATCAACTTCAGTACTCGACTTAGTCATCCGAGAATCGAGTTAGGGGTCCCGAAAAAAAATTAAGTGTTTACAAATGCCTCCCTTTTTCGACGTTAGTTTAATATTCCGGCACTAAAAATTTGATTTTTAAAAAAGGGGTGGCCGAACTCTTGAGCGAGAAGAAGCATTTTTTTAACAGGTTTACGCTAGTATTATAACTGAGATTGTTTGAAATCTTGAATTTCAAATTCTAAAGTCATAAAGAATTGATTTCTATAAATCTTTTAAGGTACATATATGTGTATATTTTTGGTGTATAGAGTTATTTTAATACAAATTTAATGCAATCCTAAATGCAAGCAAAGTCTATGTGTACTTTGGCAGCAGAGTTCATATATCATATGCCAAATATAGATTCGGGCATTAGACGCAATTACAGAGTTGCTACTAATCTTTTATGAGGAATGATTAGGCCACCTATATGAATCTATTCTTTCTAAAGTGATCTTAAACTCGACTAAGGTATCCTAAAAAGAATAGGTTCATGTTTACGTTCAGAAGTAGGTTGGGAATTCGGTTACACGTGGAAAAGTATTAACACCCTCACAGCGCCTATCCCAAGGATAGTACCTTGTTAAACTTGTGATATCTTAAAGGCCCTAATTTAGAAGGTCTTTGTTTCTTACTGAAATTTTATTTAAAAATAATCGTCAATTTTCATGTATTGAATTATTTTTCTGAATTTTCCATCAAGCTGGTAAAATTTAGGAAAGCATTCGCACCTAGAAATTTTCTAAAAGTCTACTCAAGCGTAGCCTCCTAAGAATCTTATCGTTAGAAATTTTTTGACTCGTTTTAAATTGTTTTCTAAATTATTTTTCGACTAGGCTTTTATAGCGAACATTATATTTTTGTTTGAAATTCACCAAGAAAATAAATACCCTTCTTTTGGTGTTGAACTTCTCGTCTAAATCTTCCATCAAGCTGGTGACACTTAGAAAAGTGTTCTCAAATAAAAATTCCTTAAGTGTCTCCTCAAGCGTAGCCTCTTTAAAGATTTCATCATCGAGAAGATGGATGTTTATTTCCTAATTAATTATCAGTTATATGAAATGAGATCTGTTATTGTAAATTATATTTTAATACTCCTAAAGTTTTTATTGTCAATTTATTACCAATTCATCCTAAATAAAAAATAAAGTAATTAATTAATTAAGAGGATAAAATCCTAGAATAATAATCCAAAGGACATTAAAATAAATAAAAAAAACCAAAATATAAATAATCAAGAAAGCTAATATAATTAATAATTCATTTAAAAGTATAAAAAAATAAAAAAAAATAAAAAAAATAGCAAAAAAGAAAAAAGAAAAAAGGGATATTTGTGCATATGGGTCGGGTCAGGGTGTGGACCCGTGTGGGTCAGCGCCTTACCCGTCTGCTTGCTCATAAATTTTTAAGTTTTTCTTATTCATTCTTTACTTACTCAGAGATAAAAACTTTCCTCTCTCCCCACCAATGCTGCCGGAGCACAGAACCATTGTCGTCAGCCGCAAGCGCCGTCGTAATCTCCATAACCAGGTGACAAAAGTTTCAACCGCATCGGAAGATTTAATTGTACCCAAATTCCGTCGCTATAATTTTCAAGTCTCGTTGGAAAGTTCGTCAGGAACTTCAAACTCTGCCAAAAATATCATCAAAAAATGAGAACATCGTCGGAAAAATCATATGAACCCAAAAAACACCAGGTTTTTAACCTAGGGATGCCCGACTTTCCTCTTTTTGACACCTCAAAAGGATCTGAATCTGCCAAAATCTCAACACTGTTTCTCAAAAAAAAGTTCAATAATCTTGTGCGTTTACTGTTGTATTGTGCCTCACTTATTGCTATGATTGTCCAAAATTTATAGGGAATTCGGATGATGGAATTTTCAAAAAAGAAAGACTCGATCCTTATCCCACATGATTTTAAATTGATTTTATGCATTATTTAAAAATCGGATGCAATCTTGCTCTTTCTTCAAATTTTAAAATTTAATTTAATTTATTGTTTTTCAAAGTTCAAATATCACCTCTGATTTAGTTCATTTACTTGGGGATTTGTCGAAGATGGGAAGCGATGAGATAAGGGAGAGTTTAAGTTAAGAGATAAAAAAGAAAAGAATAAAATAGGATAAAAATAAAATAAAGAGTGACTAAAAATAAAAGAGAAAAAATAAAAATATGTGGTCCTCATAGTTATTGGGTACCAAGCCAAAAGGAAAATTGGGTTCACAACCCAAAAGGAACTAGCACCATGAGTAGTAATAGGCTTATCAACTTCAGTACTAGACTTAATCATCCGAGAATCAAGTTAGAGGTCCCGGAAAAAAAATTGAGTGTTTACAGAAGCCTCTCTTTTTCGGCACTGAAAATTGTATTTTTAAAAAAAGGGTGGCCGAACTCTTGAGCGAGAAGAAGCATTTTTTTTAGCAAGAAGAAGCATTTTTTAACAGGTTTATGCTAGTATTAAAATTGAGATTGTTTGAAATATTGAATTTCAAAATCTAAAGTCATAAAGAATTGAGTTCATAAATCTTATAGGGTACATATATGTGTATATTTTTTGTGTATATAGTTATTTTAATACAAATTTAATCCAAATTTAGGTTCCAAAATCCAAGCACAAGTCTATGTGTACTTTGGCAGCAGAGTTCATATATCTTATGCCAAATATGGATTCGAGCGTTAGACACAATTACAGAGTTGCTACTAATCTTTTATGAGGAATGATTAGGCCATCTATATGAATCTATTCTTTTTAAAGTGATCATAAACTCGATTAAGGTATCTTAAAAAGAATAGGTTCTTGTTTACGTTCAGAACTAGGTCGGGAATTCGGTTACGTGTGGAAAAAGATTAACACCCTCGCAGCGCCTATCCCAAGGATAGTACCTGGTTAATCTTGTGATATCTTAAAGGTGCTAATTTAGAAGGTTTTTGTTTCTTAATGAAATTTTATATAAAAATAATCGTCAATTTTCGTGTATTGAATTATTTTCTGAATTTTCCATCAAGTTGGTAAAATTCAGGAAAGTATTCTCACCTAGAAATTTTCTAAAAGTCTACTCAAGCGTAGCCTCCTAAGAATCTTATCGTCGAAATTTTTTTGACTCATTTTAAATTGTTTTCTAAATTATTTTACGACTAGGCTTTTCTAGCGAACATTATATTTTTGTTTGAAATTCACTAAGAAAATAAATACCCTTCTTTTGATATTGATCTTCTTGTCTAAATCTTCCATCAAGCTGGTTAAATTTAGAAAAGTGTTCTCACATAAAAATTCCTTAAGTGTCTACTCAAGCGTAGCCTCTTTAAAGATTTCATCATCGAGAAGATTGATGTTTATTTCCTAATTAATTATCAATTATATGAAATGAAATCAGTTATTGTAAATTCTATTTTAATACTCCTAAGTTTTTCATTGTCAATTTATGACCAATTCATCCTAAATAAAAAATAAAATAATTAATTAAGAGGATAAAATCCTAGAATTATAATCCAAAGAACATTAAAATAAATAATAAAAAAAACAAAATACAAATAATCAAGAAAGAAATATAATTAATAATTCATTTAAAAGTATAAAATAATTAAAAATAAATAAAAAATACCAAAAAAGAAAAAAAAAGGATATTTGTGCATATTGGTCGGGTTAGGGCGTGGACTCGCATGGGTCAGCGCCTTACCCGACTGCTTGCTCATAAATTTTTAAGTTTTTTTATTCATTCTTTACTTGCTCAGAGAAAAAAACTTTGCTCTCTACTCCTCTCTCCCCACCAACGTTGCCAGAGCCGAGAACCATTGTCGTCAGCTGCAAGCGCCGTCGCAATCTCCATAACCCGATGCCAGAAGTTTCAACTGCACCGGAAGTTTAAATTGTACCCAAATTCCGTAATCTTCAAGTCTCGTTGGAAAGTTCGTAGGGAACTTAAAACTCTGTAAAAAATATCATCGAAAAATACAAACATCATCGGAAAAATCATAAGAAGCCAGAAAACACCAGGTTTTTAACCTAGGGATGCCCAACCTTCCTCTTTTCGACCTCAAAAAGGATCTAAATCCGCAAAAATCTCAACACTGTTTCTAAAAAAAAATTCAATAATCTTGTGCGTTTACTGTTGTATTGTGCCTCCTGTATTGCTATGATTATCCTGAATTTATAAGGGAATTAGGATGATGGAATTTTCAAAAACGAAAGACTTGATCCTTATCCCACTTGATTTTAAATTGATTTTATCCCTTATTTCAAAATCGGATGCAATCTTGCGTTTTCTTCAAATTTTAAAATTTAATTTAATTATTTGTTTTTCATAGTTGAAATATCACCCGTGATTTAGTCATTTACATGGGGATTTGCCAAAGATGGGAAGAGATGAGATAAGGGAGAGTTTAAGTTACGAAGTAAAAAATAAAAACAAAAATAGGATAAAAATAAAAAATAAAATAAAATAAAGAGTGACTAAAAATAAATGACAAAAAATAAAAATATGTGGTTCTCATAGTTATTGGTACCAAGCCAAAAGGAAAATTGGGTTCACAACCCAAAAGGAACTAGCACCATGGGTAGTAATGGGCTTATCAACTTCAGTACTCGACTTAATCTTCTGAGAATCGAGTTAGAGGTCCTCGATAAAAATTGAGTGTTTATAGATGCCTCTCTTTTTCGGCGTTAGTTGAATTTTTCGGCGCTGAAAATTGGATTTTTAAAAAATAGGTGGCCGAACTTTTGAGCTAGAAGAAGCATTTTTTTAACAGGTTTACACTAGTATTATATTTGAGATTGTCTAAAATCTTAAATTTCAAATTCTAAAGTCATAAAGAATTGAGTTCATAAACTTTTAGGGTACATATATGTGTATATTTTTGGTGTATATAGTTATTTTAATACAAATTTAATCCAAATTTAGGTTCTTAAATGCAAGCACAAGTCTATGTGTACTTTGGCAGCAGAGTTCATATATCTTACGCCAAATATGGATTCAGGCGTTAGACTCAATTACAGAGTTGCTACTAATCTTTTATGAGTGATTAGGCCACCTATATGAATCTATTCTTTCTAAAGTGATTCTAAACTCGACTAAGGTATCCTAAAAAGAATATGTTCTTGTTTATGTTCAGAACTAGGTCAAGAATTCGATTACGCGTGGAAAAGGATTAACACCCTCACAATGCCTATCCTAAAGATAGTACCTGGTTAATCTTGTGATATCTTAAAGGTCTTAATTCAGAAGGTCTTTGTTTCTGAATGAAATTTTATTTAAAAATAAGCATCAATTTTCGTGTATTGAATTATTTTTCTGAATTTTCCATCAAGCTGGTAAAATTCAGGAAAGCATTCTCACCTAGAAATTTTCTAAAAGTCTACTCAAGTGTAGCCTCCTAAGAATCTTATCGTTGGAAAATTTTTGACTCATTTTAAATTGTTTTCTAAATTATTTTATAACTAGGCTTTTCTAGCGAACATTATATTTTTGTTTGAAATTCACTAAGAAAATAAATACCATTCTTTTGATATTGAACTTCTTGTCTAAATCTTCCATCAAGCTCGTGAAATTTAGAAAAGTGTTCTCACATAAAAATTCCTTAAGTGTCTACTCAAGCGTAGCCTCTTTAAAGGTTTCATCATCGAGAAGATTGATGCTTATTTTCTAATTAATTATCAATTATATGAAATGAGATCAGTTATTGTAAATTCTATTTTAATACTCCTAAATTTTTTATTTTCAATTTATGACCAATTCATCCTAAATAAAAATAAAAATAATTAATTAATTAATTAAGAGGATAAAATCCTAGAATAACAATCCAAAGAACTTTAAAATAAATAAAAAAACCAAAATATAAATAATCAAGAAAGCAAATATAATTAATAATTCATTTAAAAGTATAAAATAATTAAAAAAGAAATAAAAAATAGCAAAAAAGAAAAAAGGGATATTTGTGCATATGGGTCGGGTCAGGGTGTGGACCCACGCGGGTCAGCGCTTTACCCAACTGCTTTCTCATAAAATTTTAAGTTTTTTTTATTCATTCTTTACTTGCTCAGAGAAAACAACTTTGCTCTCTCCTCCTCTCTCCCCACCAACGCTGCTGGAGCCCAGAACCATTGTCGTCAACCGCAAGCGCCGTCGCAATCTCCATAACCCGGTGCCAGAAGTTTCAGCCGCATTGAAAGATTTAATTGTACCCAAATTCCGTCGCTAGAATCTTCAAGTCTCGTTGGAAAGTTTGTCGGGAACTTCAAACTCTACCAAAAATATCATCGAAAAATGCAAACATCGTCGGAAAAATCATATGAACCAAAAGACACCAGATTTTTAACCTAGGGACGCCCGACCTTCCTCTTTTCGCCACTTCAAAAGGGATTTGAATCCGCCAAAATCTCAACATTGTTTCTCAAAAAAAAAAAAAATTAAATAATCTTGTGTGTTTACTGTTGTATTGTACCTCCCTTATTGTTATGATTGTCTAGATTTTATAAGGAAATTCGGATGATGGAATTTTCAGAAAAGAAAGACATTCTTTCAAGGTAGTCGGACATCTTTTTAGGTATTCGGATATCCTGTCTTCAAGAGAGAAACACATTTTGTTTTCATGCATTTCATATTTAAAAATGTTTTCTTTATTTAACATAAAAACGTGCCTTTCGGTTTCATAAACATTTAGCGAGAATCCTTTCTTAATTTCCGCCGGATTGCCGAGGAGGTTAAGAAATTATTCAACACACGTGATTATGAAATCATAAGGTATGGGTTTTGTTTTACTCCGAATTATATAAATGTCGGTTAAAGTATCTAGGTAGTCCCTGTACTATAGTCAAAAGTGCATTTTAGTCCCTCTACTATAGAAGTGAGTATTTAATCCTTGTATGTTTAAAATTAATGCAAAGAAGTAAAATTGGTAACAGTGAATTGGTAATAAATTGACAATAAAAACTTTAGGAGTATTAAAATATAATTTACAATAACAGATCTCATTTCATATAACTGATAATTAATTAGGAAATAAACATCCATCTTCTCGATGATGAAATCTTTAAAGAGGCTACGCTTGAGGAGACACTTAAGGAATTTTTATTTGAGAACACTTTTCTAAGTGTCACCAGCTTGATGGAAGATTTAGACGAGAAGTTCAACACCAAAAGAAGGGTATTTATTTTCTTGGTGAATTTCAAACAAAAATATAATGTTCGCTATAAAAGCCTAGTCGAAAAATAATTTAGAAAACAATTTAAAACGAGTCAAAAAATTTCTAACGATAAGATTCTTAGGAGGCTACGCTTGAGTAGACTTTTAGAAAATTTCTAGGTGAGAATGCTTTCCTAAATTTTACCAGCTTGATGGAAAATTCAGAAAAATAATTCAATACATGAAAATTGACGATTATTTTTAAATAAAATTTCAGTAAGAAACAAAGACCTTCTAAATTAGGGCCTTTAAGATATCACAAGTTTAACAAGGTACTATCCTTGGGATAGGCGCTGTGAGGGTGTTAATACTTTTCCACGTGTAACCGAATTCCCAACCTAGTTCTGAACGTAAACATGAACCTATTTTTTTAGGATACCTTAGTCGAGTTTAAGATCACTTTAGAAAGAATAGATTCATATAGGTGGCCTAATCATTCCTCATAAAAGATTAGTAGCAACTCTGTAATTGCGTCTAATGCCCGAATCTATATTTGGCATATGATATATGAACTCTGCTGCCAAAGTACACATAGACTTTGCTTGCATTTAGGATTGCATTAAATTTGTATTAAAATAACTCTATACACCAAAAATATACACATATATGTACCTTAAAAGATTTATAGAAATCAATTCTTTATGACTTTAGAATTTGAAATTCAAGATTTCAAACAATCTCAGTTATAATACTAGCGTAAACCTGTTAAAAAAATGCTTCTTCTCGCTCAAGAGTTCGGCCACCCCTTTTTTAAAAATCAAATTTTCAGTGCCGGAATATTAAACTAACGTCGAAAAAGGGAGGCATTTGTAAACACTTAATTTTTTTCGGGACCCCTAACTCGATTCTCGGATGACTAAGTCGAGTACTGAAGTTGATAAGCCCATTACTACCCATGGTGCTAGTTCCTTTTGGGTTGTGAACCCAATTTTCCTTTTGGCTTGGTACCCAATAACTTGGTACCCAATAACTATGAGGACCACATATTTTCATTTTTATTTTTTTTTCATTTATTTTTAGTCACTATTTATTTTTAATTTTTTTTATCCTATTTATCTTCTTTTCTTTTTTATCTCTTAACTTGAACTCTCCCTTATCTCATTTCTTCCCATCTTCGGCAAATCCCCAAGTAAATGAACTAAATCACGGGTGATATTTGAACTTTGAAAAAAAAAATTAAATTAAAATTTAAAATTTGAAGAAAGAGCAAGATTGCATCCGATTTTGAAAGAATGGATAAAATCAATTCAAAATCATGTGGGATAAGGATCGAGTCTTTCTTTTTTGAAAATTCCATCATCCGAATTCCTTTATAAATTCTAGACAATCATAGCAATAAGGGAGGCACAATACAACAGTAAACGCACAAGATTATTGATTTTTTTTTTTAGAAACAATGTTGAGATTTTGGCGGATTCAGATCCCTTTTGAGGTGTCGAAAAGAAAAAGGTCGGGCATCCCTAGGTTAAAAACCTGGTGTTTTTTTATTTCATATGATTTTCCAGACAATGTTTGCATTTTTCGATGATATTTTTGGCAGAGTTTGAAGTTCCCGACGAACTTTCCAACGAGACTTGAAGACTCTAGCGACGAAATCTGGGTACAATTAAATCTTCCTATGCGGTTGAAACTTCTGGCATTGAGTTATGGAGATTGCGACGATGCTTACGGTTGACGACAATGGTTCTCGGCTCTGGCAGCATTGGTAGGGAGAGAGGAGGAGAGAGCAAAATTTTTTTCTCTGAGCAAGTAAAGAACGAATAAAAAAAACTTAAAAATTTTTGAGCAAGCAGTTGGGTAGGCTGCTGACCCGTACGGGTCCACGCCCAGACCCGACCCATATGCATAAATATCCATTTTTTCTTTTTTGCTATTTCTTTTATTTCCTTTTAATTATTTTATACTTTTAAATGAATTATTAATTATATTTGCATTCTTGATTATTTATATTTTGTTTTTTTTATTTATTTTAATGTACTTTGGATTATTATTCTAGGATTTTATCCTCTTAATTAATTGTTTTATTTTGTATTTAGGATGAATTGGTCACAAATTGACAAAAAAATAAAAATAGAGGAGTATTAAAATAGAAGATACAATAATTGATCTCATTTCATATAATTGATAATTAATTAGGAAATAAACATCAATCTTCTCGATGATGAAATCTTTAAAGAGGCTACGCTTGAGTAGACACTTAAGGAATTTTTATGTGAGAACACTTTTCTAAATTTCACCATCTTGATGGAAGATTTAGACAAGAAGTTCAATATCAAAAGTAGGGTATTTATTTTCTTAGTGAATTTCAAACAAAAATATAATGTTCGCTAGAAAAGCCTAGACGTAAAATAATTTAGAAATCAGTTTAAAATGAGTCAAAAAAATTCGATAAGATTCTTAGGAGGCTACGCTTGAGTAGACTTTTAGAAAATTTTTAGGTGAGAATGCTTTCCTGGATTTTACCAGCTTGATGGAAAATTCAGAAAAATAATTCAATACACGAAAATTGACGCTTATTTTTAAATAAAATTTCATTAAGAAACAAAGATATTCTAAATTAGGGCCTTTAAGATATCACAAGATTAACCAGGTACCATCCTTGGGATAGACGCTATGAGGGTGTTGATCTTTTTCCACGCGTAACCAAATTCTCGTTCTAGTTCTAAACGTAAACATGAACCTATTCTTTTTGGGATACCTTAGTCGAGTTTAGGATCACTTTAGAAAGAATAGATTCATATAGGTGGCCTAATCACTCTTCATAAAAGATTAGTAGCAACTCTGTAATTGTGTCTAACGCCCGAAGCCATATTTGGCATAAGATATATGAACTCTGCTGCCAAAGTACACATAGACTTGTGCTTGCATTTAGGAACCTAAATTTGGATTAAATTTGTATTAAAATAACTTTATACACCAAAAATATACACATATATGTACCCTAAAAGATTTATGAACTCAATTCTTTATGACTTTAGAATTTGAAATTCAAGATTTCAAACAATCTCAGTTATAATACTAGCGTAAACCTGTTAAAAAATGCTTTTTCTCGTTCATGAGTTCGGCCACCCCTTTTTAAAAATCCAATTTTCAGTGCCGAAAAATTAAACTAACGTAGAAAAAGGAGGCTTCTCGAGTACTGAAATTTATAAGCCTATTACTACCTTTGGTGCTAGTTCCTTTTGGGTTTTGAATCCAATTTTCCTTTTGGCTTGGTACCCAATAACTATGAGGACCACATATTTTTATTTTTTCTCATTTATTTTTAGTCACTCTTTATTTTATTTTTTATTTTTATCCTATTTTTCTTCTTTTCTTTTTTATCTTTTAACTTAAACTATCCCTTATCTCATCTCTTCCATCTTCGGCAAATCCCCAAGTAAATGAACTAAATCACGGGTGATATTTGAACATTGAAAAACAACAAATTAAATTTAAAAATTTGAAGAAGAGCAGAATTGCTTCCAATTTTGAAATAAAGGATAAAATCAATATAAAATCAAGTGGGATAAGGAACAAGTCTTTCTTTTTTGAAAATTCCATCATCTGAATTCCCTTATAAATTCTGGACAATCATAACAATAAGGAAGGCACAATACAACAGTAAACGCACAAGATTATTGATTTTTTTTTGAGAAACAGTGTTGAGATTTTGGCGGATTCAGATCCCTTTTGAGGTGTCGAAAAGAGGAAGGTCGGGCCTCCTTATGTTAAAAACCTAGTGTTTTCTGGGTTCATATGATTTTTTCGACGATGTTTGCTTTTTTCGATGATATTTTTGGCAGAGTTTGAAGTTCCCGACGAACTTTCCAACGAGACTTGAAGATTCTAGCGACGGAATTTGGGCACAATTAAATCTTCTGGTGCGGCTGAAACTTTTGGCATCGAGTTATGGAGATTGCGACGCACTTGCGGCTGACGACAATGGTTCTCGACTCCGGCAGCGTTGGTGGGGAGAGAGGAAAAGAGAGCAAAGTTTTTTTCTCTGAGCAAGTAAAGAATGAATAAAAAACTTAAAATTCTACGAGCAAGCAGTCGGGTAAGCCGTTGACCTGCACGGGTATACGCCCTGAGTCGACCCATATGCAAAAATATCCATTTTTTTTCTTTTTTGCTATTTTTTTTCTTTTTAATTATTTTATACTTTTAAATGAATTATTAATTATATTTGCTTTCTTAATTATTTATATTTTGGTTTTTTATTTATTTTTATGTTCTTTGGATTATTATTCTAGGATTTTATCCTCTTAATTAATTATTTAATTTTTTTTATTTAGGTTGAATTGGTTATAAATTGACAATAAAAAATTAGGAGTATTAAAATAGAATTTACAATAACTGATCTCATTTCATATAATTGATAATTAATTAGGAAATAAACATCAATCTTCTCGATGATGAAATCTTTAAAGAGGCTATGCTTGAGTAGACACTTAAGGAATTTTTATGAGAGAACACTTTTCTAAATTTCACCATCTTGATGGAAGATTTAGACAAGAAGTTCAATATCAAAAGAAGGGTATTTAGTTTCTTAGTGAATTTCAAACAAAAATATAACATTCGCTAGAAAAGCCTTGACGTAAAATAAATTAGGAAACAATTTAAAATGAGTCAAAAATTTTCCGACGATAAGATTCTTAGGAGGCTCCGCTTGAGCAGACTTTTAGAAAATGTGTAGCTTAGAATGCTTTCCTGAATTTTACCAGCTTGATGGAAAATTCAGAAAAATAATTCAATACACTAAAATTGACGCTTATTTTTAAATAAAATTTCATTAAAAAACAAAGACCTTTTAAATTAAGGCCTTTAAGATTTCACAAGATTAACCAGGTACTACCTTGGGATAGGCGCAGTGAGGGTGTTAATCCTTTTCCACACGTAACCAAATTCCCGACCTTTTTCTGACCGTAAACATGAACCTATTCTTTTTAGGATACCTTAGTCGAGTTTAGGATCACTTTAGAAAGAATAGTTTCATATAGGTGGCCTAATCACTCCTCATAAAAGATTAGTAGACACTCTGTAATTGCATCTAAAGCCCGAATCCATATTTGGCATAAGATATATGAACTCTACTGCCAAAGTACACATAGACTTGTGCTTGCATTTAGGAACCTAAATTTGGATTAAAGTTGTATTAAAATAACTATATACACCAAAAATATACACATATATGTACCCTACAAGATTTATGAACTCAATTCTTTATGATTTTAGAATTTGAAATTCAAGATTTCAAGCAATCTCAATTCTACTAGCGTAGACCTGTTCAAAGGTGGGCTATCTGCCCGGCCCGTTGTGCCAAGATAGGTTTTTTCAAATTGGATTTGATTCGGTTCGATCTAGATTATTGTTTAATAAATAAACAATTTTGTTTAAATTTAATTACAAAATTTATAAATATTAATGTAAAAATTATTTTTATAATAATTTAATATTTTTAATAGTAATTCAAAATTTTTGAGTCTGTTGAGTCTGGCCAAATCGGATATTGAATCAATTGTCATCGCATACCAAATCCTAAGACTCGATCGTTAGACACAAACAGAAAGTCGCCATTAATCTTGTTTGCTAGGTGTGATTAGTTACCTATATGAATCTATCCTTTTTAAAGTAATTCTAAACTTGACTAAGACACCTTAAAAAGAATAAGTTATAGTCTATTTTTTTCAGAACTATGTTTGGGAATTTGATTACGTGTGGAGAAGGATTAGCACCCCCACAACGAATATCCTAAAGATAGTTCCTAATTAGTCTGGTGTTATCCTAAATTGGTCTCAACTAAATGGTCTTGTTTATCTTAATTTATTTTAATTTGTTCAATTTTTTAATTATTGGAAGAAATTTAGATTCCCTTCCACCATTCTGTAGAGATTTCTAAAAAGTTCGCTCTCCTCGAGTGTATTAAAGGAAAGTCATTCTTTTCCCTGAAGAGGTCTTGTCCTCGAAATATTTAAGTTTTATGAAAAACACCTTTAAGCTATTTTTTATAAAAAAAATTACACATTTATCATATTTAAGTAATCCTCATATTTTATTAAGTTAAAAAAAAATCTCAATATTTTGGTATTAAAAGTTTTTTATCAAAATTTTTACCATTTTGGAGAATCTTGAGAGAATTTTCTCACCTAATTTTTTTTTCAGAAATCATACATTCGTGACCCATTTGAATTTCATCTTCGGAAAGATCTTAATTTATTCCTTGATTTAATTAATCATTCTGAATTATGTGAAGGAAACACATTATGTGAATCAATTAATAAAAAAGAAAATCTACCAAATTAAATTTTACTTACCTAATTATGAAACAAATAAAAATAATAATAAATACAATATATAATAAAATAATTTACACAATGAAAAAAAAAATCAATCCAACTAATAGATTAGTAATTAAATAAATAATTAAAATAACTAGCAAAACCTAAATGTACAAAAAAAAAATTATTTATATTTTACAAGAATTAAATAAGGAAACAAATAGGAATAACTAACAAATAAATAAAAGAAAAATATAAAAAGAAAATAAAGGATAAAAGAAATCAAGCGCGGACTCGGGCCACGAGTCGAGTCCGCGCACAGACCATGCTGATGCAGTTCGTGCACTGGTAAGCGTGCGGACCAAGCGAACCCGATCTGTGCCTTTATAAGTGAAATTTTTTCAGTTCAATTTCTCCCTTTTTAAAAAAAATGCTTCTTGTAGACACCTAATTTTGTCCGAGCCCCTTAAACAAGGTACTTTCTTCATTCAACCTCCACGGAATTAAGAGAATCTCCCTTAATTCCACAATTTGGTCTCTAATACTTTGATTCAGAGGTCAACATAGAAGGGTCAACCCCGAAAAGTAAAAAAAAAAATGAAAAAATCAGCTTTTTTGAAAAATCAAGATTTGAATAATGTTGAAGCAATCTTGATAATTGGAGATCCACAATTGAAGATAGAAGAATTTAAAGTGGAAAGACAAATTGCAGATTTAAATTTTGGAGAAAACCATGAAATTTCTAATTTTGGGAAAAATTAGGTAAATGATCCAATTGGATAAAATTGAAGCTTCCGTTTGAGAAATAATCAATAAATAGATATACCTCAAAGTCTAATTTCAAGGGGAATGAAAATAAAAATCAATTGGAAGATGAATTGGACAAAAGCAAGCCAATTGGAAATTTTAATTTTGGAAAAAAAATGAAAATTCCAATTTTGGGAAAAATTATATAAATGATCAAATTGGGCAAAATTGAAGGTTCAAATTGGAATATGATCAATAAATAGAGGTATTTAAATGACGAATTTAAAGTGGAATTAAAGAAGAAGTCAATTTGAAGATGAATTTGAAAAATGGAGTTTAAGTGAATATATTAAAAGTTACAAATTTGAGGAAAACTATGGAGGTGGTCAAATTGGGTAAAATTGAAATCCCAAATTGAGAAATAATCAATAAATGGAGATACCTAAAGGTCAATTTTGAAGTGGAATTGAAAGAAAAGTCAATTGGAAGAGAAATTGGAAAATTGAGGTCAAAATCAAATAAATTGAAAATTCCAATTTTTGGGAAAAAGATGGAAGATCAAATTACAAAGGAATTCGGGTATAAAAATTAGGCAAAACAGGCTCAAATCCAATTCAATATAGGAAAAAAAGGATGGAAAAATAAAATCCGAAAATTTGGCCCACTCTGAGTAAAAACGAGGTTTAAGGGGCTAAAATGCAATTTTAGAAAATTCGGAAAAATAGAATTCGAGCTCGAAAAATTGTGAAAATTTCCAGAATTAAGTTTTAGGATGGAAAGAAGGAAAAGAGAGAGAAAAACCCAAAATTGGGGTCAAAATGCAAATAGGTTAGATTCGAGGACTAAATCATAATTTTAGAAAAAAATCTTAAAAAATGAAAAACGTGCTCGAAAAAATGTGAAGCTTTTCAGAACTGAGTTTAATATTAGATATGATAAATTGGATAAGAAAAACCCAAAATTGGGGTCAAAATATAAATAGATCAAGTTTGGGGGCCAAAATATAATTTTATCAAAATTCGAGTAGGGACCAACTAGCAAAATAAAAAAGAAGGAAACCTAGAATATTCTAGGCCATTTTCAACCAGGAGAGAGAGAGGAGGAGGAGGAAAAGATGATCAATGGCTAAGATGTAGGAGAAGATAGATATTTTTCAAAGCAAAGGACATGAGTTACCATTTAGTACCTTAGATGACATTTTTTTGGCCAATGAGAGGCATTTTAAATGTAAGGATGAAAGATCATTGACTAAGGCCATGTGATGAAGCCAAGTGGACAAAAAAAAGAGATGACACTAGGAATATATCTTTGGTTAAGCTACATGATCAAGCCAAGTGGCTAAAAAGAAATTATGAGAAATGAGACAAGAATATATGACATGACATTTTGGGTCAATAGGAATGATAATTAATCCCCAATTCTAGGAGAGATAGCCATGTGGAAAGGGGGACTATGGGTGCATGAAGAAAGCATGAGCATGCTCCCCCTAAGGGTCATTCGGCCAAGCACTATTACAAGGGGAAGACCTTCATTTTTTCACACAATACACTACCATTTTGGAGAGCTAAGAGCAGTAGCTAAAATCACTCAAAGAGAAAAGGAAAGGAAGAGAGAAAAAGGAGAAAAAAAAGAGGAGGAAGTTGGAGAGGTTTCTTGGAAGCTTTATTAGGTAGCTTTCCTCTTTTCTGTTGTTCTTGATTTCCTCTTCATTTTTGATGCCATTGTCTTCTTCTTGTCTATGTTATTTTCATCTTCTTTTCTTCAAAATAAATGGTTCTTAAAAAATGGTTTAAAAATATTTTCTTCTTCTTCTTCTTCTTCTATTTTTCACAAAATAGCAAAACTTGCAAAAAAACATTCCTACACTTTCTTGCCTTGGCCAAACCTAGGAGCCTTCATTGTGCTTGTATTTTGCTCATGTTTCTTGCTTGCCATTGTGATGTGGGATGTGCTATTGTGCTAGGGTAGATTTTTCTCCTTTGATTTTCTTTAAAAATAAAAGGTTTTGAGCTTAATGATCTTGGTTTTTTGCCAAGTGATAGTTTGAGCTGGATTTAGCATCCATGAGGCCAAACTTTGAGCCAACCTTATTTTCATGTTTGTTTACATTTTCTTGATTAAATATTGTCATTTTCATACATATATCTTGCTGGTTGTGTGATTTATATTGCTTATTTCCATTTAAAAAATGGTTTGTGAGCTTGATGATCTTGGTTTTTACCAAGAGATTGGTTAGGCTGGATTTATGTCCAAGGAGCCAACCTTGAGCTAATCATTTTGCGTGCTGTAAAAACATGTTTTCAACTCATTTCCAGCATGACTTTGGTTAGGATCAATCAATGATCCATAACCAAAACCTATTTTTCAAACTAGTTGGGAAAAACAATATTTTAGCAAGTTTGGTATGCTGATTTTGGGTAATATTTTCACTATACATTTTTTGTCAAAATAAAAAAATGTTTCTACCTCATTTAGTTTATCATTTGCTGAACCTAAACTGATTTTTCCATATTTTTTTGAGTTTTTTGTAAAGGTCTAAAAAATGGCTTTGTAAAATTGGTTTTTTGGAGTCAAAATAAGCTTTTAAAGCTAACAAAGGTCTCATTTTTTCCACCAAAGGGGAGGGGCTGGTCGAAACATGTGGTTACTGTTTTGGGGATGTTTTCATTGTATCTTAAAGTTTAAAAATTGGTTTTAAGAAAATCGGACCATGGGAAGGTAAAACGAGCTTCAAAACCGAATAAAACTTGGAGTTTTTGCACTTAGGCCATTCGGCCACCTTGATTCTTCCTTTCAAAAATTGCATCATTTTTAATCCTTTTTAGCTTTCAAACTATTGCATTCAAGGATCATTTAGAGGTATTCGGATTCCAATCAAGGGCATTCGAATACCCCTTAATCCGAGCTAAATCTGTGCCCGAAGTCTTTCGATTTTGAAATCCAACTTAGGTTTCTTTCAAGGTACTCGAACATCTTTAAGGTGTTCGGATATCCTCTCTTCAAGAGAGAAACACATTTTGTTTTCATGCATTTCATATTTAAAAATGTTTTCTTTATTTAACATAAAAACGTGCCTTTCGGTTTCATAAACATTTAGCGAGAATCCTTTCTTAATTTCCGCCAGATTGCCGAGGAGGTTAAGAAATTATTCAACACACGTGATTATGAAATCATAAGGTATGGGTTTTGTTTACTCCGAATTATATAAATGTCGGTTAAAGTATCTAGGTAGTCCCTGTACTATAGTCAAAAGTGCATTTTAGTCCCTCTACTATAGAAGTGAGTATTTAATCCTTGTATGTTTAAAATTAATGCAAAGAAGTAAAATTGGTAACATTGTTAATGGAAAACCGTCTAAACGCTAACGTGGATATGTGAAACTGACAGTAGATGACTTGAAAAAAAAAATGATGACTTGCCAGAATAGGTACATATATGTGTATATTTTTGGTGTATATAGTTATTTTAATACAAATTTAGGTTCCTGAATGCAAGCACAAGTCTATGTGCACTTTGGCAGCTCTTATTATGACGTGAAGAACTTTATAATGAATCAGATAGTGACACAATGAACTTACTATCCAGGAAAATTATCCTTAACTTTTGCTGAGGTACATAAATATGGGTAAAGATGAAAAAAAAAGAAAGGAGATACAAGAGATTATTATTTGCGACTTTCTGTTTTTGTCAAGCGGTCAGGTCTTAGGATTTGGCACGTTATTGACTTTAATTTGCTGATAAAAGTTGCACTTCTCCTTTACCTACCATTAGGCTTTATGTGGAAGGAGGCGGACAGGGAGTCCTTTTGCTGGCATTGGCAATGGATCCACTATTATCTTCTCATCAGGTAACAGTTTTTCCCAATTAAACCTTTTCATCACATTATGCATGAACACAAGTATCTCCAGACGGGCATATTCTTTTCCAGGACACATTCTTGGCCCTCCTCCAAATGGAACAAATGTATAAGGAGCTGGTCCTTTCCCTTCGAATCTTTCAGGATCAAACTTCTCAGGCTCTGGAAAGCACTCGCCATTTCTGTGTGTTGAATTCACGTTCCAATGTAACTGAATATATATTCCATTTAATTAAAATCATCAGCATGCAAGGCAAGCTAGCTGTTGTCAATAAACACTACATAAAAATGACATTGAATTGAAATATTGTATAGTTTAGATTTAAAATGAAGTTATTAGTAACCTTCCAGCCCTTAGGAATGGAGAAACCAGCAAATGTGAAGTCAGTGATGGCCTCTCTGAAAGCACCCTGAAGTGGAGGAGCAAGTCTCATCACTTCACAGGCTACATTCCATGAATATTTCATCTTTTGAATGTCTTCCCAGTTTAGCAACTCCCCTGCTTTTTTTGATCTTGCAATCTCCATTTGTTCTGACAGACACAAAAAACATATATATATATATATATATATATATATATATATATATATATGACGCAGATGCAAAGTTTCAAATTAATATCCTAATGAAATATTAAATTCAGGGTGATTTTACTTGTATATCTAGGTATAAAAAAGGTAAATTAATGCATTTCCCCAGCTTCAGTTTTGTTTTTAGTTGGTTAATTAACAAGTCGCGTCTGCCATTTGTTTATACTAATTATATCAATGAAAATTAAATGCTTTTGAAGGCAAGGGAAATTGTTAATTTGTTCTTTACTGAAGAAAGCTCACTTACATGTTTTGAAGACTGCCAATATATGGAAAGAATATATATATATAGTAGATAATAATAAATGGCTATTTCCTTGCAATATGGATAATAATTAATCATGCCATGCTGATGAAGAAATGCTGTTTCTTCTTGAAAAAAATCAGTTTCACAAATTAATATTATTTAACCAAAATAGAACAAATATTTTCTAGACAAGAAAAGGAGGGTTTAGAAAATTACCTTTATAAACCTCATTGTAGATGGTAGGAAGCTCAGCAAGATACTTGACAATGAAAGTAATGGCAGCACTAGCAGTGTCGTGTCCGCCAATCAACAGGCCTAGAATCCTGTCAGCTACGTTCAATTCATTAAAGTACTGCCCATCCTCATCAGTTGCAAGCAACATGTGAGACAAAATATCTTGATTTGGGGCTGCTTTATTCTCTTCAAGATCAATCTTTCTTTGCTTGATGATCTCCATCAACTCCTTCCTGATCAATTCTGAAGCATTGATTGCTCGACGGAATGGTGTCCCTGGTAAGTTTATGGGGACAGAAATTATTCCAGAAGCCAAAGCATTGAAAGGATCTGAAAATTTAGAAACCTGTTCTTGGTCCTCCATGCTCAAAAACACTTTGCAAGCAACCCAAAAGGTATATTTCTTTGCAAGTGGAAACACTGTTATTTCTTGCTTGCCTTCCCAACTCGCTTCGAAGTGTCTTTGCGCAATCATGTCCATCATGCCTATGTATCTTTGCAAGGCTTCTGGTTTGAGAAAATTTGGTAGCATTTTCCTCATTTTCTTTGATTCTTCTTTTGCACTTGTTTGTGTTGAAGAAGGGAAAATCTTGTTAACAGAATCGGGCCACCAGGAAGTGACAAGCTTGTTTTCATTGGAGAATAAGAATTTGTTGCCAGCTGCACCGCAAACGACTGCCATAGCTTCTCCTAGTATTGAAGTTTTGAATATTTGTGAAGAGTATTTCGCCATTCTATCGTTTAAGAACTTCTCAGGATGGCCCTTTCGACCTGTTAACAGGTATTCAAGGCTTTCACCGATCAACGGCAACCCCATCCTGCCTGGTGGAAGGTTAGAAGAAGCATTAGATTTTTTGGAGTATAAGAGGAATCCAATAGCAAACAAGATAGTGCAGCAGAAGACTAAGAAGGGATCCATATGTTTGTTGATGGAATTGATCGATTTTCTTTTAGATATATAGCTGCACTTACTGGTTGGGTTGCAGATTAATTACAATGATCAAACAGGAGTTAGTTTATATAGGGCATAGCTAAGTGCCAATTCTTCACTACAGAGCATCTGATAGGATCTCTTCGTCCATTAAAGAAATACAGTTTAATTAAGAAGTTTTGCCTGGGACACATTAATTATAAGCATTATTATTCTTTTCTATGTTGTTTTCTTTTTGTGGGCGAAGTAATCTATGGTTACAACTTACATGGGATGGAAGAACTAATTCATGTAACAGACAGAAAAACGAATAAAGTTATCGCAGTTTAGAGGGATTATTTAGTTAGTAAACTTAGGTGACGTAACCTAATTAAAATAAGATTTTGTATTTAATTAAATTTATCATACGAGTTTTTATCCTTTTATTGCTATGAATTGAACTCCTAATTAATTATTTACAATGAATTAAGTTTTTATTTAATGGAAACTATAAAACCATTAATTTTGCTGCCCACTAAAATATAATTCCAAATGAAAAAAAAAAAAAAATTTGTTGCGAAATACTTTTGTCACATGACATCTCTAGGCATGCATTAAAAAAATATTAGTGTTTTTTATTTTTGACACGTGTCTCGAAATTGAACATTTTCTTTTGTTTTGATCCATCTTAAAAAAAAAAAAAAAATGCTGTGGCATTATTTGTTTTCCATCATTCATGTTGCATAGCAATTATATTCAACTTCCAAAATGAAGTTAAAAATGTTAAAAATTTCATCAAAATAAGGATTCAATTAATTATAATAAAATATAAAAAGATATGAGTTTATATGATATATTCAATTAATTATAATAAAATATTAAAATATATGAGTTTATATGATATATTTAATTAAGTATTAATATTTGTTGTTAAATGTCTTATACCGAATACTTTTTTATATATAATTTCAAGTAATAATTTTTTTATTAGAAGTAAATTATTTTCATCCAGTCAATATTAATCTACTTACATTAATAGTAAAATATTTAATTTTTGAGAGAAAACTAACCTCATATATCTTCTTCTTTGCATTATTTTTAAATAATTAGAAAACTTAGATTTTTAATTTTTTTAATGATTCTATAATAGATAGTTTTATTCTAGAATCCACTTTTATATAAAAAATTAAATTCTATATGTTGATGAAATGTTAAGTTATCTAATATATACTGTTGTAAAACGTCAAATCATATAACTATTATAATAAAGTATACTAGAATTCTATTCTCGTTTCGTTAAAAGATTTTTTTAAATATTTATAAAATTAATTAAATTAATGATTATAAATAAATATAAGTTAAATCATATTAAATAATTATTATATATTTAAATATTTTTTAATATTTTAATATCGTAAGTAAATGAATTTAAAAGGATTATATTTAGTTAGGCTCCATTTAGATGGGCGATAAGATTGGTTCAGGTGAAATTAAAAACAACAGTGGCTGTGAAATTGGGTACTGTAGCGGTGAAATTAAAATCAGTGGTGGGATATGTGTTTGGATTCAAACGCAGAGGTGGCGGTGAGGTAAATTAATGAAAAAGAAAAATAACCATTAAGGATATTAAATTAAAATGTATATATATAATAAATAATTAAAATTATATTTATATTAAATTATAAAATATATATTAAGTTATATTTATATTTATAATAAATAATAATTTTAAAATTTTAAAAATATATTTATGTTAAAAAATATATATATAATAAATAATTAAAAATAATTTTATTTGAATTTTTTCTTATAAATTTCTTTGAGATTCCATCGCGCCTCCGCCTTAGTAAACTTAGGTGAGGTAACCTTCTTATTCTAGTTGCTACAAGAAGGAAGATCTTTTCTGAAAGAAAAAAAAATTCGTTCAAAAAAATTTATTTTTTATTCGAAAATTATCTTTTAGATGAAATTTTTCGTCAAAAATATTGAGGATACAAACAGTATAACTCACTTCTACACTCTATGCGGTAATATATCTTAATAATTACTGGTTTCGGATTATTTTTATTGTTCTTTAAGGTTAGTTAATATACTATTTAGAATAATAATATTGTAATAAATGTAAAAGTTAACAATTTTATTAATCATTTTTAATGTATTGAATGAAAATATTACTATATATGATAACCTTAAGAAATGTTCTTAATTCATTGTTAGCATTTTGCCTAGAAATGAGCCAATATTGAATGGTATTATCTCAAATTAGTTTAGTCTTGTATTTGTTGCACCTTTATATTTAATTATGGACCTCTCGATTTTTGTTTGATTTTATATTCAATGCATAAAAAAAGCTTCTTCATTTATTTATAAACAAAGATTTATTAAGAGCGGCAACTAAGCTCGTTAGGTTAGATTGCGCTCGGTTGAGTTAATTTCGATAAAACTTAAGTCAGTAGATATTTTAAGTCAATTTGGAAATGGTTCATTCAAAGTTTAAATCATTTCGTGTATAGGTGGCAATTATGTGAGTTGGGTCACATCATTTTGAGTTGATGCACTCAAAATAATGTATTTAATTTAACCTTACATTAAAAAGATTAGTTATAAAGTATAGTAATTAATAAGAGTTGAGTCCATAAGAATTGGTGTTTAATTTATGAGTTGGTTAGTTTATCACTTAAGTTCAAAGACAAAAAATGAAAAGTGGGTTTTGAAATAATTAAAAGTAAAGATGTTAGCTTTTTATAGCTAACAAAAGAAAACAAGATAAGTAAAAAGCAAATAAATAAGAGAAAATCAAATATAAGAGAAATATGGTTAATGTTTCATTCTCCACCATTAGACATCATTGAGAATCAATTTCAGATCTATCAACATCAATTACCTATCAAAATTATCAACAGCAAATAACAACAAGATCTGTTACCCCAATCTTTCCTTTGTTCGTCGTTAAATAGAACAATTCTCTATTTAATCTCTAACCACTAGACAACCTAGAATAAGCTCTCTAGATTTAATGTAATGACAGCTTTATGATGAGGAAGATAGGTTGATCTAGGCAACAAACAAATAAGCTCGAATTGTTTAATGTATGTTATCTTCCATCTCAAGTACATAGAAATTAGCGGGAAAGACCAACTCATTAACTTGTACAAGGACATCTTCTATAACTCCTCTAAGATAAGTGTTAGAACGGTTAGCAAGTTGTATTATAACACTGATTTTTTCTAATGGTCCTAGATTAATGAAGGATAAATTGAATATGGCATGACATTAATGGATGCTTCTAGATCTAGCATAACATGCTCAAACCTGGTCTTTCCTATCTTACAAGGAATGGTAAACATACTTGGATCCTTTCATTTAGGTGGGAGTTTCTTTTGAAGAACAGCTTATACATTTTCTCCCACATTTACCTTTTCATTCCCTTTGAGCTTCTTCTTAGAAGTGCACAATTCCTTTAGAAATTTGGCATATCTTGGCACTTGCTTGATAGCATCTAGTAATGGAATGTTCACCTCTATTTTCCGAAAAGTTTCCAAAATTTCCTTTTCTTGCTCCTCCTTCTTGGACTTTGCTAACCTGCTAGGAAAAGGTGGAGGAGTTATATAAGAAGAAAAAGCTGGTTTAGGAGTTACCTTTTGTAGTGGCTCATTGGGATGTGAAGATGATGCCATGGTGTTGTCCTCCCCTTGAGCACTATCCTTTTGTGGTGTCTCAAGCTGTTACCCACTTCTTAAAGTTATGGCATTGACATTTTCTCTGGGATTCACTATGGTTTGTGCCGCAACCTAAAAAATAACGAGTCTCATCGCAAGACTTTATTATTCGTTAAGCGTGACATTAAAAAATCGAGAAAAAGTCGACTTAATTCCTCTAGAAAAATGAAGGTTTTGAAAATGACCTTGAAAAAGACATGGAGTCGCCACCAAATTTTTTTAGCTAGCTGTGATCGGCCACCTATTAAAACCGGTTTTATAAAATATTTTAAACATTAATTAAAACATTTTAAAAACCAATTTCAAGTCTGCGTTTTAAACCAGAGAAATCAAAGAAGCAGGTTCGGGAGTCGGTTACGTGCGGGGAAGGATTAGCACCCCCACAACGCCCGTATAAATCGGTACCTTATTAATCGCGTGTTATCTCAAGTCTCGATAAAAAATCGGTTTTGAATTTAGTATTTCAAGTTAATTCCCAATTTAAAGAAAAATAATTCCATTTTTAATTGAAAATGATCCGGAAATTATAAATTCAAAATTTTCCTATATTCCCCAACAAATGTGGCAAAATATAGAAATTTTTATTAATTTGGAAAACTTTCCGAATCATTCTCGTTTTTTGAAAGAAAGATATTCCTTTATTAATGATAATTGATGATATTCCCTCCAGCAAACCCGGTAGAGAACTCATGAATTATTTTAACTTGGGAATATCTTTATTTTTTATTGAAAAATCATTATCTTTTTTGAAAACATTTAAAAGAAATGAATATGTATATGCATGACATAAATAAAATGACATAGCAAAATCTAAATAATATAATGTAACCTAAATGACATGATATGATTTGAATGCCTTAGCATATTCTAAATGAAATGAAATATCTTAAGTTATATGATATATTCTAAATGAAATTAAATGACCTATGTAACATAATACATTCTATATGAAATGCAATATCCTAAGTCATATGATATAATCTAAATGAAATAAAATATTCTAGATGACATAATATATCCTAAATGAAATGAAATGATTTAAATAACATAACAAATATGAATGATATGGCATATAATTTAAATGACATGGAATAAAATAATGCTATCATATAATATGCATGAAAATAAAAATAATAATGCATGAACATAGTATATGCTAAATAAAAATAACTAAAAAAAAGCATAGGATATCATGAAATATTCAAAACCATATAATAAACCATATAACATCAAAAAATATAAATCAAAATAATAACAATATCATAGAAATTATTATAGCAAGAATCACATATTATATAAAATGCATGAATATGAAAAATGCAATGCATGAAATGTATTTTTTCCTTTAATTAAGGAAATCCGTATATCTAAAAAGATATCCGGCTACCTTAGGAAAATATGTCAAATTAAATATTCTAAAACCAAAATACTTTGTGATTGTTTGAAAACAACTTTGAAAAGCTTGAATTAAAAGTAAAAAACTGGGCTAAATCTTTTTTAAATGGCTCTAATTTCCTAAGTTTAAAAATCCAGACTTGACTACCCTTAACTCGAGACTTGAAAAACCATTTTTAGAGTTTTAAAAGGCTTAGAAACTACCCTAAGTTAGTAGCTAACCCTCCTAATCAGCCCACTCTAAGTAACTTAACCAAAACAGAAAAATGATTTTTCTTTAAATTCAATTCTGACTCCACTGTCCAGTTTTAAGCCACGATTTTTTACCCTATTTTTCAAAATTCAAAAAATTCTGAAATAACTATTGGAGACTCAGGACATGTAAAACTACATGGGAAAAAATCGGCTTAATTTTCTGATTAAAGATGAATTCCCAAAAAAATCGGAAATGTACGAGTATTGGGTGAAAAAACTGTTTTGTCAAAACACATTTTTGCCTTTGATAAAATCATTTAAAAATCAAAGTAAAAATATTTGAAACTCATAAAATAGCTCACAAACAGTACCTAGGACTTTTTGAAAGTTAAATAAAAATTGGCTAAGTAAAAAAAAATCACAAAGGTAGAATAATCAATTTGACAAATTTTAATTTTCCACAAGTGTGCTCAAGAGAGCATGACTTTGAACCATTAATTGGCTCAAGTCATTATTTAAGTGGCATGAACATGAAATGCATGAAACAATACAGCAAACATAGTGCATGAAATGCATGAGCTTAAATCTAAATGTCATGAAAAAATGCATGGCATTCATATAGTGACCTAGACCTAAATGAACTTGCATGGCATTTAATGTAACCTAGACCTAGAATGCATGAACATGCATGGCAAATGAACCTAACTTAATAACTAAAATATGCATGACATTTTCACAAACACAAAGCATGCTTAAACCAAAAACTCAACTAAATATCATGCAAATGCTAACCTATCAACTAACATGGAAAAAATGCACATAAAATGCAAAAATTCAAGGGTGGCCGAATGGAATAATGCAACTAGCAAACATGGCATTTTCACAAACACTTGGTATATTAGCATGCAAAACTAAATCAAATGTCATGCAAATGTAAAAACCTACCAACTAACATGGCAAAAATGCAACACACAATGCAAAACACATGGAGTAGCCAAATGGCCTCAAGCTCCAACAAGTATGGCATTTTCACAAACACTTGGTATACTAACATGCTCAACTAAAATATAACACTCAAATCATGCAAAAACCACACAAGCATTTTCACAAACACTTAATATACTAAATCTAAAACATGCTCAACTAAGATATAAAACTCAAATCATGCAAAAACCACACAAGCATTTTCACAAACACTTGATATACTAAATCTAAAACATGCTCAAATTTAAACATTATGAAAACAGAAAATTAAAAATGCAAAAACATGATATTTAAAACATAAATGGCAACAAACAAAGCAACCAAATTAAAATATAACTCAAGAATATGAAGTAAAATATCATTTAAAACACCAAGATCAAAGAAAATAACATAAACAATATGGTAAAATAAATCAAAACAGCAACTTAAATGAATAATGTAGGCCATTTGGCCATGGTGAGTTTATTGTAAAAAAAATTGTAAAAAATATATTCAAGAAGGAGATGAAGGAAGAACTTAAAAAGAACAATAAAAAACATTTATTTAAAATGGAAACTCACCAAATAGAAATCAAAATAGCAAAAACAAGAATGGAAAATCAAGAAAGTGCAAGAGTTGGTGCTCAAGAGCAACCTCAAGAAGCTATATTTCAAGCTTTATCTCTTCAAACTTTCATTTCTTTTCTAAACTTTTCTTTTTTGCTTTCAAACAAGGAGAGAAAAACCAAGTAAAAACTAAAAGAACTCAGCAAAATGAAGATGAAAATTGCAAAATCTCAACCTCTATACATGCTGGCCGAGACCCCCTCATATTCCCTCAAGGATGTTGTCATTTTTTGTAACCAATTTTTCATCAAATGGCTAATAATTCAAGGTGAAAAAATCATGAAATTACCACCTTTATATTAGCATATCAGCTATCTCAAATTACAGCTGTTCAAGAATAATGTTGACATCTCTCTTGGTCTATGTGGCTTAATCACCATGGCTTGATCAAAGAGAATCTCTAACTAACTCTTGATTTTTATCCATTTGATTGAAAAATCAGAAGCTTCTTCCTTCCTTTGGGCCAAGGCAGGCCAACACTTCTATTTTCCAGCCCAAGTCTGATTTTTTAAAGGCCCAAAGTAGCCCTTTTCGATTGCTTGGGTGAAATGACCATTTTGCCCCCCGGATGCAAATAAATATCAAACGGACTCCAAATTCAATTTTTCTTTTTTTTTTAATACTTCAAAAATAATAAAACATTGAGTTCTGGAAGTTTTCAAAATTATCCGAGTCCGTTTGCTATTTATTTGGATTTTTTTTCCAAAAATGCCCTTTTATGCCCAAACATTTTACCATTTTTTAAACGAGCTCCAAATCAAGATTTTTCTTCACCAATCTCTTCAAAATAATTAAAAAGTGTGATCTGGAAGTTTTCATAATTGTTGGAGCTCATTTGGTATTTTTTCGAGATTTATCGGCTTGAATTACTGCATAGGAGGTCCGGGATTTGGCCATTTTGCAAACGAACTCAAAATCAAGATTTTCTTTTGCCAATCTCTTCCAAATAATTTAAAAATGATAGTTGCAAAATTTCAGAATTTTTGGAGTCCATTTGCTATTTTTTCGGGATTTATCTTCTTGAATTATTGCATAGGAGGCCCGGGATTTGGCCATTTTGCAAACGAACTCCGAATCAAGATTTTCTTTCGCCAATCTCTTCCAAATAATTTAAAAATGATATTTGCAAATTTTCAGAAGATTTGGAGTTCATTTGCTATTTCTCAGGGATTTATCTTCTTGAATTATTGCATAGGAGGCCCTGTATTTGGCCATTTTGCAAACGAACTCTGAATCAAGATTTTCTTTCGCCAATCTCTTCCAAAAAATCTAAAAATGAGATTTGCAAAATTTCAAAATATTTGGAGCTCATTTGCTATTTTTCCAGGATTTTCCTTTTTGAATTACTACATAATAAGCCCGAGATTTGGCCATTTTGCAAACGAACTCCGAATCAAGATTTTATTTTGCCAATCTCTTCCAAATAATTTAAAAAAGAGATTTGCAAAATTTCAAAAGATTTGGAGCTCATTTGCTATTTTTCCAGGATTTTCCTTTTTGAATTACTACATACGAAGCCCGGGATTTGGCCATTTTACAAACGAACTCCGAATCAAGATTATCTTTCGCCAATCTCTTTCAAATGATTTAAGAATGATATTGACAAATTTTCAGAATTTTTGGAGTCCATTTTCTATTTTTTCCAAATTTTCCAATTTTGCCCTTTTACCTCCGAAACCCGGTTTTACTAAAAAAAGTCCGATTTTCAGATTTCTTCAAGCTGAGCCTTGGGCTATCCTTTTTTAATCATTCCTCATCCATTGGGGTCTTTTTTCTTACCAAGTCGGGCTATTTCTGTGATTCTTCCCGATTTCACCGAAATCCACTACAAACCCTAATTCTCGGTTTTCTCCCGGATTAACTTTTCTTTCGATTTTTCTTGCAAGTGAATTCTCCATTACCCGTAGTCAGTGCTTATCTTTCATTTGGAACCTTCAATTTTGACCAATTTGATCGTTTAAGCACTTTTCCCCAAATTTCTCGGATTAGGGTTTCCTTTCTACTGAATCTCCAAATCCCAACTTTCGAACTCCATATCTTTCAATGTAGACCTTGGATTATCAAAATTCTTTCACCATTTTTCAATTGAACTTAAAATCTTGATTTTGAAAGTGGATTGACTTTTCAGTAGTTGACTTTTTGGGGTTGACTTTTTCCGGGGTTGACTTTTTTCAAGTTTGACTTTTTATGCTCGCCCTCTTAAACTAAGTCTCGGAGTACCACCTGCAGGATGAAAAAAAAGTCTTTTTTACATTCCAAAACATCAATTTAGGAAGAAAACATACCTGTTTTAGTGGTCCGGACAAAATTAGGTGTCTACAGTTTGGAAACGTAATTTTTTGGAATCCCTTGCTTGCATTTGATTTCCTTGTTGCCATTTGTCCCATTTGAGTCTCTAATTGACTCATCCTTGTTGCCATTTGTCTGTTTGTTTCCCTTATTTCTTGTTTTAATGCCTTTGTTTCCTATTGAATTTGAATTGTATTAGTAGAAAGGGTTTTAACTAGATCTTCAAGAGAAATACCTGAATTTTGAGTGGGTGGCACTTGTTGTCGGGTTTGATATGGTTGTTGAACCCTTTGTTTAAAACCCGATAGTCTATTGTCAAACGATGGTGGAGCAGCTTGTGATTGGTTTCCTCCATAATTGAAGTTTTGATGATCCCTCCATCCTGGATTGTAAGTGTTAGAGTAGGGATCATACTTCCTTGGTTGGTTCTAAAATCAACCCATGGCATTCACATGTTCATTGGTATCCTCTTGCAGTGTTGGGCACATATCAGTTTGATGCCCTATGGTAGAACATATGCCACAAGCCTTAATTTGCTGTATATTACCTACAGCCAATTGTTGCACAAGAGAAGTCAGTTGAGAAATTGTTTGTTCAAGGGATAATGTACTTACCTCATTGACTTTCTTGGGTCGTGGTGGTGGATCTTGTCTCATTGAGAATTGTTGGGAGTTGGCTACCATGTTGGAGATAAGAGATCTAGCAGCTCCGGGAGTTTTATCAACTAGAGCTCCCTCACTTGCTGCATCTATCATACTTCTCTCCATAGGCATGAGTCCTTCATAGAAATATTGGATGAGAAGTTGTTCACTTATCTGATGGTGTAGACATGATGCACAAATTTTCTTGAACCTCTCCCAATATTCATATAAGGACTCCCCGTTGTATTGCCGAATCCCACATATCTCTTTTCTAATGTTGGCAGCCTTAGATGCTGGGAAATACCTTTCCAAGAATGTTTTCTTCATACCATTTCATGTTAAGATGGTCCCAGATGGTAGATAGTAGAGTCATTCCTTTGTCGAATCAACTAGAGAGAATGGGAAGGCTCTCAACTTAATTTGCTCTTCTGTGACCTCGGTTGGCCTTATGCTTGAGCAAACTACATGGAATTCCTTGAGATGCTTATTTGGATCCTCTCCTGCAAAACCATGAAAAGTTGGTAGAAGATGAATCAAACCAAATTTTAATTCAAAAGTTACCTCAAGATTAACATATTCAATGCATAATGGTTGTTGACCCAAGTCTGGAGCGACTAGCTCCTTGAGAGTTCGGTTGTTAGCAGCCATCTCTTCTTGTTCCTCTTGGATGGTTTGGATCGACTCTTCGTTTGTTCTATGGGAGGAAGTTATGAATTCCCGAATTCTCCTAAGTCCTAACTGATGTTCTTCTTTTTTGGGAAATTAGGACATTCACTGAAGAACAAAAAAAAAACTAATTAAAACAGAAAATAAGAATAAACTAAATAACTAATAAACTAAATAAATCAATCCCCGGCAACAACGCCAAAAATTGGATGCACCCAAAAGAGCGTATCTAATTTAACCTTGCACTAAAAAGATCAGTTGTAAAGTATAGTAGTTAGCAAGGGTCGAGTCCACAGAGATTGGTGTTTAATTTATGAGTTGGTTAGTTTATCACTTAAGTTCAAAGACAAGAAAAGAAAACGGGGTTTTGCAATAATTAAAATTAAAGAAAACAAGATAAGTAAAAAGCAAATAAATAAGAGAAATATAAGAGAAGTATGGTTAAGGTTTCATTTTCCACCACTAGACATCATTGAGAATCAATTTCAGATCTATCAACATCAATTAGCTATCAAAATTATCAACCATAGATAACAACAAGCTCTATTACCCCAATCTTTCCTTAGTTCATCGTTAAATAGAACAAGCTCTCTATTTAATCTCTAACCACTAGACAACCTAGAATAAGCTCTCTAGATTTAATGTAATAGCAGCTTTATGACGAGAAAGATAGGTTGATCTAGGCAACAAACACATAAGCTCAGATTGTTTAACCTATGTTATGTTCCATTTTGCAATTAGCGAAAACTTGACCATAATCATTAATCACAATTTGCCACTAATGAATAGGAAATCAAGACAATTACACGGATCAAGACTCCTATACTAGCAATAGACAATTATCAAAATCTATCTAGTTGATCACCATAAATAAATCAAGACAACATCATGAACAATTTTTATGAAAGAACATAATCAACTTTGATAGAAAACTAATGATAGATAAATCTGAAATCAATTACAAAACTTGTCTATGACTTTGAAATCACCCTTAACCAAAGAGAAGTTTAGCCTTGCATAAGCATAGTTAACATAAACATGAATATTCAAAAGAAACTAAGAAGAAAAATAAAATAAAACTAAGAGATTAGAGAAGAAGAAGATTGATAAATAAAAAAAAAAAATCCCTATTTTGTGGTTCAAAAGATGGTATTTATAGAGTTTTAAGACCTTGGAAACCTTTTCTTACTGATCAAGGAAGCTAGGAGGCACAAACTTGCAAATTTGTCAAAATTTTTTATTTTTGAGGTTTTTGCAGATTTAGGGGCAATAGGGTCGGGGCCGTAGCACTGAGCTCACTGACTTATGTGGCTTTTGGTCGACGAGCTCCCTATCTTCGATTTCTTGGCTGCTGTATCTTCTTGCATTTCGTCGGCTAATTTGGATGACCATTTCTTGTCCAATTTGGGCGTGTAAACTACCGTTGGAAAGGTATTCAAGTTAGCTTCAAAAGTCAAGAGGAAGTTTCTTCAAATAAAGACTTAACATCATGATTTCTTAGCAACAAGCTCCGGATGCCAAATTTGCCTGATTACTTTGCACTAAGAATTTGATCTTTTTGACTCACAAGTCTTCTTCCATCTTATGATTGTGACTTTATAAGCTCTTTAACATCATATTTGACATGTTTTGACTTCATATCTTCCAAAATACCTATAATTCACAAAACCATAGTAAAATGTCAAGGAACTTAAGAATTAAAGTACAAAGTATAAGGAAATAATATATGAAAATGTATGAAATTAAGCACTTCTCAGGAGTTGAAACATTTTAGGTGGGTTATTAAGTTCAAATCATTTGGATTTAGATCATTTCGAATTTGAGTAATTCAAATTTGACACTTTATTCAAGAACGAGTAATTGGATTCAACTCCAAATTTATGACATTTAAAGTGAAGTATAAAGGTGACAAAGGGACGAGTTCAAATCATTCTGAATTAATCATTTTTGGTTTGGGCTGTAGACACTTAATTTTGTTCGGGCCTCTAAAAAGTACGATTTTCCTCCAATCCCCACGTTTCTACATTTTTCTCAATTTCATGGCCTATATCTTGACACTTTAAGTTGGCAAAGTCAAAATATAAAAAGTCAAAATTTGAAAAAAAAATTAAAATTGGCAAAGTCAAATTGAAAAAAGTCAAAGATTGAAAAAGTCAACTTTGAATAGTGGAGGGATTAAATTGAAAAGTGAAAGGGTGAAATTGAAAGAATTAAGTTGGAATTAGGTAATTCAAGGTTGTAATTGAAAAGAATAATGGTTTGAAAAATGGTGGGGGCTGAATAAGAAACAAGTGAAAAGTTGGAGGAAAATGTGGAAGTTGCCTAAGGTAAAATGGAAATTAAAATAGAAGAGATGAGGGGAAGATTGGAAAGACAAATGGCAAAGTGGTAACAAAATCAATGAGTCACTAAAGTAGGACATGAGTCATCCAAAGGAGAACATGAGTTGGTATTAACTAGCCAATAGGAATTAAACTTGGAGAGCAAGATGGAGTGTGATTGGTTAGCCAATAAAAGGCAAACTTAATGAGGAAGGCTAGGCCATGATTGGCTAGTAAATGAGAAAAAGCCAAATGGCTAAAAAAAGATGAAGCTTGGAGAATTCAAGGAAGATTCGGCCATCACAAAAGAAGAAAAAAGCCATTCGGCCAAGGAAAAAAAGAGGAAGGAAGAGAGAAAAAAAGGGGGGAAAAAAAAGAGAGAAAAAAGAGAGCTAGTTTTCTTGCTTTGATCATTGTTCTCTACATTTTCCCTTTCAAATGTTTTTCCATTGTTTTCATCTTTGGATTTCTTTTCTTAAAAAATGAGATTTTCAATTTTGTAGAGAAAAAAGTGGTTTTTCAAAAGTTTATTTTTCCTTCTTGATTTTGTTTTAGTTGCTACTCTCTTTTAAATTTTACAAAAGGTTTTAAAAAAAAGAGAAAAATATTTTCAAAAGTGTTGGAAAAAGTTCTTTCTTTTTTCATTTTTCAAATAAAATGTAGTATAACTTTTTTTTTCAAGTTAGTTTTCGATGTTTTTCTTCTATTCTACATTTTTCTTTTATGTTTGATTCTATTATTGTCATCTTAGGTTGATTTTGCATGCTTTGGCTATGGTATATTGTGGTGCATGTGTTTGCGTTATGTTTGCCTTAAAAATGGTCCATTGTGGTGCATGTGTATGCCCTAATGTTGCTTGCCTTGGATATGGTCTATTTTGGTGCATGCTTGCTGTGATTATGTTCATATTTTCTTGAAAGCTAAGATGGTTATGAGCTTGATGATCCTTAGTCGTTTTGGTTTTAGGTGATAGTTGAGTCAGATAAGTTTCATGAGGCCAACTTTGAGCCAACCATTTTGTTACCAAAAAACAGTTTTTGAATAACACCCTTCTGGAATTCTTGGTTCGGATTAAATAATAGTCCGTAACCAAGTCCATTTTTTGTTCTCTTGATATACCGGAGCATATCAAACTCTCTTAGGTTGGATTACATGATTACGGACTAAAGTTTCCTAACCACTTTCTGTTTTCTCGAAAACGTTTTTGTAAGTCCAAAAACAACTTTTCGAAACCTCTGGGTTACCTTTTCTTTAAGACCTCCGGACATCGTTTTTAAAACATTCGGGTTACCATTTTTTAAGATCTCTGGGCACCGTTTTTTCAAGACCTCCAGACACCATTTTTAAAACCCCCGAGTTATCTTTTTTTAAGACCTACGGGCACTGTTTTTAAAACCTCCGGGTTACCTTTTTTTAAGACCTCCGGACATCCTTGTTAAAACTTCTACATTACCTTTTTCAAAACCTCCAAGTCACTGTTTTTTGAATCCGATTTAAGTTTTCTCAAAGGTGTTCGGATATCCCCATAGGTATTCGGATCCCCCTCGTGGAAGGAGGAAATATATGGTCCCAACTTTAGTTAGTTTACGAGTATGATGAGATTATTGTGAAACGATTCCAAGCATGCTTCATCGGGTTGGCAGGAAGTATGCTCGTGGCCATTTTTACAATAAGGTCATCATTCTCCTTTTACGAGGGTCACATGGATGTTAGTACGAAAGAATAATTCTCTAAACTCTGTCAGGTTACGGGGGAGGTTAGTGAATTCTCTGACGTAAAATGTTTATGTGATCATCATTATAAAAAATAATATGTTTTTCTTTTAAATAAAAGGACCTTGTTTGTTTGCTTACATAGCTTCGCAATTATTCTAATATTGTTTATCTTGTGATAAATTCATGTTCATGCATCCGTTTGAATAAGTCTAGCTACATTCACACAAAAAATCAAGTTTTCGCATTTTTCAAAATTAGGCAATATTCTTAAGTTAAAATAATCAATGGGCCCTTTGCCAGGTTGCTAGGGAGGATTTCATCGATTATCATTAACAACGGAATATCCTTTCCCAAAATGAATGAATCAGATGATTTTAATAAAAATGAAAATTCCATATTTTGTAGGGTTTGTCGGAGAGTATGAAAAATTTTTCGATGATTATTTCTAATTCATCTCCAAATAAAATGATTTGTTTTTTTTATAAGAGGGAATTGTTTCTAAATGCCGAAGTTAAAACTGATTTTTTTATCAAGATCTGGGATAACACATGATTAATAAGGTACCGGTTTCATACGGGCGTTGTGGGGGTGCTAACACTTTCCCCACACGTAACCGACTCCCGAACCCAACTCATTTTTTCTGGTTTTAAACGCAGACTTTAAAATTGATTTTTAAAAATATTTTAATTAATTAATTTTTTTTTTACAAAAACCGATTTTAATAGGTAACCGATCACACCTAGCCAAAAAGATCGGTGGCGACTCATTTTTTTTCAAAACCTTAATTTGTGACTAGCTTCGTCGGATTCACGTCTGGCACTTTACGATAGCTTGGCGACTCCGCTGGGAACATTTAAAGATTCAAACCTAAAATTAATCATGTGTTATCCAATATCTTGATTTTTAGATTTTAATCGATATTTAACTATGATTCCTTTATTATTTTAAATAAAAAAAAAAAAGATTTTATTTTTTGAGAATTCATGGATGCCTTCATTTACCTGCATGTTATTATTGTCTTCTTGTCCTTTACACTATCTATTCTTATTTTAATAAACTGCCGGGGCTGTTAGAATAAGGGCAAAAGGTTTGTTTGTTCCTCTCTACATACTGTACACATGCATTTGCATAACATGAGCTCTATACCCGATCGAGGTCCATTCCTTCTAGATGGAAGTAAAGTAGCTACTGATGATCCTTTGCATGGGCTAGCAAAACACTTCCGAAGTTTTAAAGTACCTAAGTTCTCGTGATGATTCTCCGCATGGGCTAGGAAAATATACTCCAACAAGTTGAACCTTTTCTTTTGGATCAGGGTGCCTTACTAGTCCTTGCGGACGACAGTAAGGAGTAATTTGTGGCCTTTTATTACTCAACCAAACCTTATAGAGTAAACCATAAGAAGCCAGCCTAGATAGGGCCATGCCGAATTTTTGTTAGAAGTCACCATAGTAGGAACACATGGAGGAACACTTTTTACTGCTTATTTTATAATTGAATAAGAATTGTAGACCGGTAGCGCTGAATAAACATTTGGATCTCCGTGACATAATAAACCCACTGCCCCAAGATTTTTTTTGATGAAAATTTTTTGTTTTGAAAATAATATTTTTGACTAAGTTTTAATTTTACGGGGAAAACGTGTTTCAAAATAAAATACGTAGATCAAATTTGGAGAGAAAATCTTGTTTTTAAAAATAATAACAAATTTTCTCTTAATAAAGACTGTTCCATCGATTTTACTTAATCATTATGATTTCTCTGTATATATTCATGCATTAATTTATTTATTCTTTACATGTATCATATTGGCATTGTGTTGCATTCATAACATACATGGTCATTCATTGTAGAATACATTTGTGAGATGAAAAAGAAGGCATATGAGGTTAAAAGAAGCATTGAGGAATAACGAGTTTTGAATAGAGGAATTTCTATTGATCTCACGATGAAAGCACTTGTCTCATGTCGACATCCTTTTGAAATAAATAAATTTTGAATCCTAAATGCTTTGTGCATATTGTGTTTTAGCAATAATTTGAATTTGCAAAAACAAACATTGAGGAAATTTTTGATTTTGTAAAAATTGAACAATAATTATGTATTTTTAAAAGAAAATTCTTTTTTTCACAATAAGATATAATGGAGAGTCTCGAGAATATTGATGATCATTGTTAGAAATGAGCCAATACCCTCACACTTCTCTTTCGGGCTTTCACATGCTTAAATTCTTTTAATCAAGACCACTTGAAAGACCTAATGCTTCAAGGAAGAAAATTTCTAAATTTCATAAACCATTGTCATTGCAAAATAACAAAGGTGGAAATTCTAGCCTAGGCAATGAACAATGGAAGAAACTTTTTGAAATTTTTTTGAGCTCCTTGGAACTTAAACAAGTGAAATATTCTATTAAGAATCCAGATCATGGTGATTTGATGTGTATCAAAGTTCTGCCAAAATCATCCACATCTCTTCTAATACCATAAAAATATAAATTCTTCAATCATTTCCCAGAAATCATTTATGATTCACATTTCGAGGCACAATGACTAAACAAGATTATCCCATGTCCCCAGAAAAACCTATTTTGGGCCATATTCTTTCTTGTCACTTCGAACAACCTAGGATAAAAATTAGTTGTTCCAAACCTCGAGGGATGGAACTTTGAATACTCTTTGCAACATGAATTGCATTACCATATGAATTCTCATTTGTATGGCTAATCAAAATGGGACATTGTTTGTAGATATGGTGGGTATGTGGTGGATAGAAATGAAGTAATGCATGAATTTTTGGGGCATGCATCAATTGAAAAAAAGAAGGAAAAGAGAAAAATACAAAAAATGAGTGTGACATCATGCATTTACAAAATTAAAGATGGTTTCAAGAAGAAAAAGAAACCTTGTCAACATTTTTCCTCTAAGGAATGACTCTTCAGTCTAATTAGTTGTGTTCAAGATGAAAAATGGTCATCTTTTATCATCCTTTCACAATTATGAAATTTATTCCCTTTGTTACCCTTTCGAGCCTAAGAAATTCTTTTTTCTTTGAACCTTGATCAAGGATCACCCTCCACATTGGGAGGCAAATGCGAGGAAGGATCTTTGTAAAGATCACAGATAAATGAGTCCTAACTGAAAGACATATACGAGGAAAATTGAGCTCCCAAATAAGTACAGGCTCACTATGTCAAAGTGAAAAAGTGCAAGAAAAAAGAAAAGAAAAAAATGGAAAAGATGGTGAAATGAAAGCCCAAGAACAAAAAAAGAAAAAAGAAGAATGCAATAGTCCCAACCATTAACAAGTAAGATATGCCAATGTCAACTTTGGAGTAGCGATGCTTACCAACGATGATCAAGAAGGCAATCAATGTGGAAATGGCGAATGAAAAGCAAATGACACAAAGAATTACACCCTTTCGAGATATAACTGTAGGAATCTTTGTAAAGAGCATATCATAAAGGAAACCCAAGTTCAATCTCTACAACTCTGAAGCCTCTTCTGCAGTCACTTTGAGCTCCATATCAAACATGTAATTTAAATCTCTGTAAATTCTGAGCTTGAGGTCCGAAAATAGGGGCCTGAACACTTGAAATACATGAAACGCTCGATGAAGATACCTATTAAATCCATCTTATAAAATTTCTTCTCTTTAGCTATTTTATCTCCAACATCTATGAAAAATTTTAACTTCTGTTGTAACACTTCCACCTTGGTTCTCAAAGTGCCAATTTCATCATACAAATCTTCAGTAGTTGAGGACTTCTATGATATTAGTCTCATTGCTCTGTTTTTAGCTCTTAAGTCTATATTTTCTTCGCAAATGCTTGTAACTATCTCTTAGATTCATTATCACTTCTCTTGCTCGTAGATAATCAATAGGACTATCATGCCAACGAAAAAATCGACAATCACCAACCTATACAAATATTAAAAAATAATATCATTGAAATGTTTAATAAATTTGATTTAATTTTTAATTAACTATATGAATGCATAAAAAAGAAAGAAACCTTATAATTTCCACATCCATAAAATCCACGGTCCACATTTGAATTTTTCTATGATTTTTGTCTAGGAGATTTAATCCTACAATAGCAGATCACTTACGAACCCTCATAATTAAAAGGATCTTCAAAATTTGGGAGATTACTTACACCCAAATTCTCTACAAAGAATTAAACATTACTTGTCATATATTAATTCAAGGGAATTAATATAATTCCTAACTCGTACCCAAATTCTCTATCAAAAATTAAACAATAGTTAGCAGATCACTGCTCTTTTTTTTCCCCTTCCTCTCAACTTCTTTGTGATAAATTCCTAACTTATTTGTTTACCTATTGTCCGCATAAGTTTATTTTTGTCCTAGCTCTTCAGTTTATTTCAATAATTATCAACAAAAAATCAAACATTATTTCTAACCTAACAAAATACCCATAAAAAAAAACATGATCAGTTAATTAAAGAAGTTACTGACATGAACGATCTTCTTCCTTTTTGGTCTTCTTCTCTTATCAGCTTCTCACTTTGTCGCACAATATGGCTTCTTCTTTTTCGTTTTTAGTTGGTTTCCATTTGGTGAAATCAGTTTTTCATATAGTTTGCTTTTTGTTTCTAATAGTCTGATGTGGGTAGTCAAAAGATAACATTAGTGAACGGTTAAACATACACAGCCCAATTGTTCGTGGCATCAACAAAATTTTGGATTTTTTTTCCACGTCAGCATTAAAAATAATATTTTTTTAACAGTGTCGCATCATCTTTTAATACATCATCATTTTGACAGATTTCAGGTTGCCACATCATATTTCTCACTGAAAACATTAGAGTGTTAATAATTTTACTTATTTGCTTCAATTTCAAAAGTAAAAGAATTAAGTTGCACACAATTTGAATACATGGACTAATTTGCACTAAACTATATAGTAGAGGGATCTTCCAAGTATTTTGATCAACCAGTGCATTTATATTTTTGAAAAAAAAAATCAGTCTAATAAGAATGAAAATCTTGAATTTGTATTACATGGGGTTAAATGTGAATTTTGGAATTTATTTATCTATAAAGCCCATGAGAATTATATGTTATGGTGAAAGGAGTGGTTAGTAACAATTTTAATAAAAATACCTCATTTAAAATTTTTTTTCTCTAGAGAGTTTATTTCCAATGTGTTAATAATACTATTATAATATTTCCTTAAATAAAGTTTTTTAATTAATTTAAGAAACTAAAATAAAATTATATTAACAAAATTTCAAAGTAAAGTAGTTTTTTAATTAATTTAAAAAACTAAAATAAAAATTGATTAACAAAAATTGCAAGTGTTAGTCATAAGATGATAAGGGCTTGAGCCACAATTGTAGAGAGAAATCTTTAAACAAATTGAGAGAGGTTGTTAGTTAATTGGCCATCATAATTATTGTAGAGGGTTCTTTGATAGGGGGAAGAAGCGTTGCAAATAAGTGAAATGGGATGTTATCAGGAGACAACGGAGAGGAAGACTGGAGAGCAGACCCTGAAATGCTGAGCGCAGCGGCAGATGGTGATAAGTAAGGCGAAGGAAGCAAAAGATGAAGGAATAAGGCTAAGTGTAGCTGAGAACAAGGCTAAGTAGAGAATTAGAGAAAAGATAATTGCAGAGAGAAATTTGAGAGGAAGCTTGCTCCCCAAATCCAAAAGTCCTCAAATGAATTATGGGAGCTCCTATTTATAGGTTTCAAAATAGGAGTTACAAAACATATATATTTAGTATGTATAATGGAGGAGTTGGTCAGTTACTAAGGTATTAATGTTTTGTTTGAAGGAAGTTTAGATTGTTGTTGGTAATAGTGAACATGAGTTCACTCTTTGTTCTGAATGAAAGGGAGAAGCACTCATACTTCAGGGAAAGGTTAAAAGGAGACCTTTTAACTATCTCCATGTCTACTCCACCAAGCCAAGCTCTCCAGAATATTCCAATAGTGAAATTAACCCAATAACCCTGCCATATTCCGAGGTTATTTCCACTTCTTCTGTTTCGGTGAAGTAGTATCAGGCGGAACGTCTTCTGTAGAATACTTCTCGATGGAGGTCCCTTTTCATGAGAGTGTTGTTTCTGAACAAGAGCTATTCCGAACAGTAGTTGTTCTGAATGGAAGCTGTTCCGAACATGAGTTGTTCTGAATAAAAGCTATTCCAAACAAGAGCTATTCTGAACAAGAGCTGTTCCGAATAAGAGTTGTTCCGAACGAAAGCTGTTCTGAACAGAAGCTGTTCTGAACAAGAGCTATTCCGAACAAGAGCTATTCTGAACAAGAGTTGTTCTAGTGAAAGAACTTCCAGTGAAGCAACCTTTAGTGAAGCAATTTTATTACTTGTCCTGCAATACCTTTGCTATTGTACGTGGAAGTGCAATTTCCTGTAAAACAACTTTATTTCTCTCGAAAAGAGGTAATTTATTAGTATCCAAAATCAAGTATCTACATTTTGTCCCTTGCATGAGAATTCTTAATAGAAGAGTTCTCATGCAATATTAATGTAGTGAAAAGTAAAAGAAGAAATGTATAAAAATTAATGATAAAGTAATATAATCTCATAGTTCAAGAATAGCTTGTATGAGTCATTTCATCAAAGAAAATATGTGAGGCACATAAAAATTATCTTAAAGAAATTTTTTTTTTCTCACTTTACTGCCCCCTGCATGGAAAATCTTTTGATAAAAATCAAGAATCATTCCATGCATAAATTTAAAAGTAAAAAATATATATATATTGCAAATAGAGAAAATAATGAATTGTGTAATAAGTTCGTAACATAAATTATATATAAAAAAAAAAAATTGGATGTAGTAGTTATGCCCAAAAAAATAGGAGCAGAGCAACTATAAGAAACTTTAGAGTGTTCCTCAAAAAATAGAAAAACAGCATTGTCCAAAAAAAAAAAAATAGGATTACAATCAGTCTGTAAAAGAAATACAGATGTAGCTGCACCAAAAAAAAAAAAATAGGGAGCAGCATTACTGCTGCATCCCGGACTGGGCGCACATAGGCAGCGCCCAAAATGGGCACACATCACTACATTTTGCATTAAAAAAAAAAAAAAAAGCAATATAATAATAATAATTTTCTTTAAAGTAAAAGGTAAGAAATAACTTTTTATAAAATAATGACAAAGTGCCATACATGCCATTCGGCTTTCAGTAAGTTCTAGCATTGAAATTTAATGTTTTCACTAAGATAATTTAGTATCCTCGTAGTATGCCATGAGTAATGACTGTTACTCGCTTTTTATTACTAGTTGCTTACGGTTTAGGTAGTATGCTGTAGTGATTGTAATGAAATTCATTTTTTTTAAACAAACGTAACAATAATAATATATATTTTTTAAGCCAACAAAAAAATATTGAAATAAAATATATATTTTAATGCATATAAATAAAAACTTATATGATTTTTGTTGTGGTTGACTTTGTAAATATTCTTTTTCGTTATGGCTAAGCTCAATCACGATCAACCTTCTCGCATTATGGCTAAGCTCAATTGCGGTCAACCTTTTCGCATTTCTCGAGTAAGCAAAGATATTTATCATCCCTCATTCCTGAATAATGGTATTTAGCGTGTACGACACTTAGGACAAGTGGTGCTTGACACGCTTGCAATCGTGTATAAGAACTTAAGATATTTATAGAGAGGTTCTTCTTGAGTAGCATTTCTTGGAGTCATACAAGGAATGACACATCCTGAAAGATTTCTTGAGAAACATATCTTGAAATGATATGTAAGTTTGCCTGAAACATTTCTTTGAGTAATATCACATGAAAGATACTTCTTGACATATCTCACAAGAAGTATTTTTCATTAAGAAAGTAACATAATAGACTATAATATTCAACTTTTCCTTTGGAAGAACTTATATAACAAGTGAATAAAGTGGTGCTTAAGATCATGTATATGACATTGACGAAAGTGGTGTATAAGATCACAATAATTGACTTGTCTTTAAAGAATAAGTTGTATATGAGAGTGACGGAATTGGTGAATGTAATCACAACATTCAATTTCTCTTTTTGGAATAATTTAAATGTGAGAATGACGGAAGTGACGCATGTGGCCACAACGATCAATTATTTTTTTAGAGTAATTTGTATGTGAGAGTGACATAAGTGGTACTTGAGACCATAGCGATCAACTTCTTTTGAGAATAATGTGTATGTGAGAATGACGGAAGTGATGCATGTGGCCACAACGATCAATTTTTTTTTTTTAGAATAGTTTGTATATGAGAATGACGAAAGTGATGCATGAGAACACAACGGTCGACTTCTCCATTGAAAGAATTTATATGGGAGAGTGACGGAAGTGGCGCATGAAACCACAATGGTCGATTTCTCTATATAGAGAACTTGTGAACGAGAGAGTGACAGAAGTGGCGCATATGACCACAACGGTTGACTTCTTTATTGAGAGCGAGAGTGATGGAAGTGATGCATGTGACCACAATGACTGACTTCTGTTTTGAGAATAATTTATACGTGAGAATGACGAAAGTGACGCATGCGGCCACAACGATCAATTCTCTTTGAGAGTAATTTGTATGTGAGAGTGACAGAAATGGTGCATGAGACCACAACGATTAACTTCTCTTTTGAAAATAACGTGGGAGTGACGAAAGTGACGTATGATGCCACAATGATCAACTTTTCCATCGAAAGAATTTATATGTGAGAGTGACAGAAGTGGTGCATGTGACCACAACGGCCGACTTCTCCACTAGAAAAATTGTATATGAGAGAATTTATATATGAGAGTGACGGAAGTAGTGCATGAGATCACAACGGTCGACGTCTCTTTAGGGAAGAAAAAGATATAACTAGGTATATATTTTATTTTGATATTTGATTCAAATAAAGTGGTCTCTCTTTTTTATACTGAAGGGATACGTTTTCACTTAGTAGTAAGGAGAAACTTTTAATTAAATCAATCACAAAGCAAATGAATGAAAAGCAGAATAACAATTTAAACTTGTAAGGATGTACTTAAATATCAATAGAGAAGTACTTTGAAATAGTAAATGATGTGTCTCTAGATTTGTTTACATACCTTTTAGATCAATATTCAGATGGTATTCACTTTGCCATTGTGAATCTTTCTTAAAGCATTACACTCTTTGGTGGGATGCCCAATGGCTCTATGAAAATGACAATACATGGGACTTGCCTTTTCTTCATAAGTAGGTTGACGCTCAACATTTGGTAATCGTATACTTCCTTCAATCACCCATTATTTAGAAGTTCAAGAATGTTTCATGTAGAGCATGGAAATGGCAATAAAGAAACTTGTTTATCATGGCTAAGCTTGGATTTCTTATATGATTTCTCCTTATGTGAAGCAAAGAGAGAACTTTCTCTCTCGTGGAAGTGATTGATTCGTTTCTTATTCCCCATGATAGTGTTGTTGGTTTTTCTTGCAGCCTCCACTAAAGTAGAAAAAAAATGTAATGACAAGTTTTGTAGATAAAGTTGAAATTCATCAAACATTCCTTGGATGCACACTTTAACCAGTTCCTTCTCATCATGAGCTTCTTGTATATCTAAAACTTTTTCTCTAAAGCGTTGGATGTAATCCATCACATCTTCTTTTGACTTTTGATATTCCCTTCCTAAGTCAATAAGAGTAACTTTCTCTTGAGTGGAGAAAAATTTCTTTCCAAACATATTGCACATCTGATTCCAAGGCTCAACAGAACCAGGAACAAGGTTTACATACCAAGTGTACGCTTTTTCAGTCAAGGATTTGAAAACTCTTTCAACTTCAGATCATCATCTAGCCCAGCTACTCCTAGAGTTTCCACAAATTTCATCACATGCTCACGAGCATCCTCCGTCTTCTCGTTGAATTGTTTGAAGTTAGGACTAGTGTAGTCCTTAGGATATGGCTTAGTAGCCACACTAGCGGGATAAGGTAATTTGAGATCACACTCGAAAAAGTTCAAACTCTTGTTCTTCTGCTCAAGTAGCCTCTGGAGCTCTTCCTTAGTGACAAAACCCTGGGTAATGGTCTGAGGAGCAGTTGCGGTAGAGGCACCAGCAACAGTGGTAGAAGTTCCAGCAAGAGTGGTAGAAAGATTGACTACATTGGTATTTCCAAATGGTATAAGGTTGTTAGTTTGGTTTTCTCCATTACTAGTGTTTGGAAGAGTAGCTCCATCAGAAGTATTTCCACCTCCATTGACATTCACAGGCTGAACTTGAGGTGTTGTGGAAGAGGATGCAAGTTTGGAAATGGTTTCCATCATCTATATTTTATTCTCTTCCTAACTTTGCATCCTTTCTTGGGAAGCTTGAATCATATGCATCAGCTCGTGAATGTAAGCATGAATAGGAGCATTCTGGTTTTCGATGGCGTGTTCCATGTTTTCTGGTAAAGTAAGTGTTGAAGAATTTCACCCAATGCAATCACTCCTTCCCAATGGAGTCGCCAAAATGTAGAGGGTTCTTTGGTAGGGAGAGGAAGCGTTGCAAACAAGTGAAATGAGATGTTATCGGGAGATGGCGGAGAGGAAGACTAGAGCAGACCCTGGAATACTGATCGTAGCGACAGGTGGTGATAAGTAAGGCGGAGGAAGCAAAAGATGGAGGAATAAGGCTAAGTATAGCTGAGAACAAGGCTAAGTAGAGAATTAGAGAAGAGATAATTGCAAAGAGAAATTTGAGATGAAGCTTGCTCCCCAAATGCAAAAGTCCTCAAATGAATTGTGGGAGCTTCTATTAATAGGTGTCAGAATAGGAGTTACAAAACATATATATTTAATAGGTATAATGGAGGAGATGTCAGTTACTAAGGTATTAATGTTTTGTTTGATGAAAGTTTAGATTGTTGTTGGTAATAGTGAACATGATTTCACTATTTGTTCTAAAAGAAAGGGAGAAGCACTCATACTTCAGGGAAAGGTTAAAAGGAGACCTATTAAAACACCCTGTCCGGATAATCTACCTAAAATCCGGCAGAGTTTTCTCTCTATCTCAACTATAACTCTCCTGCAAATAACATTCAATTCATATCCTCAACCAGCAATATTTCTCAATACTATTATCACATGTATCCATGCATATTCAAAAATTATCCATGATCAATTTATGCTCAAGTCAAAACATATTGATCTATTGTCTCATATCTTCAAATATATATAATATATCCAGAAGTAAACCTATCTCAGCAAGGTTTACTGGATAAAAACATCAAGAGATCAAATCTTCTAGAAATCTAGATATGATGCCCACCACGTTAATATACTCTTGAAGCGGAGAGTAGAGGAAGGAAGCAATCCCGACACCTAACTGTGACCTGAAAATGAGAAATAAGAAGAGGTGAGATATATGAATATCTCAATGAGTAGACAACATTTAAAGCGTGTGAAAACTATAATGGTAACCTGTAAAGCATAATTGACATTTTCAAAATATATAATAGTAAAACCATAATGAGTAATTCAAAGATGTAGCGAAGTTTTCAAATGTATAATAATATTATAATATTAAATCAATGTATAAAATCTATAAAGTAAATCAGGTTACGTATAGTTGGTCTCCAACTTACTGTCATGCATAAGAATACATCCATGAAATAACCAGGCAATATCCATGTAGGCATACTAGTAGCCAGCCCCAAAGGCCAATACCACCATAGGAAACCCCAAAGGCATATGTGTCGCTATGATGTGCACCCAAAAGGCTAATATAAAGGGATATGGACTCTGGAGGTGGCTCCCACCACAAAGACGTAGCACGCAGCTCCCATACCCCAGTCTAATATCACGAAATTGGGACTCTGGAGTTGGCTCCCGCCACAAAGGCGTAGCACGTAGCTCCAGTATTCCGATCAAGGGTATAATCTCATACATTAAGTCAGGTAGAGCCAAAATCATGTACGTCAAATTCTATGTATAATCATATTTCATAAATCAACCAACTTACTCGATATAATATTTCTTGAAATAAATGTACTTTAATAACAAATCAATTCATATGATTATATATCGTATATACCTTTAATACGTAAAATAAATATCATGCTAAAAAAGTTATAATTATAATTAAAGAAATTTCAAATAACTATAGTTGTCGTCTACTCACTATCCTTGAGATGATCTCACTGTACACCTCGATGTGAAACTTCGGGATCCACAGGTGACGTCGGGTCTACGTGGCCTAGAGATTAACGATAATTAGTATCTATACATGCTTAAAGCATTACACAATTATGAATGCAACTTAAGTCCCATTAATCTACCCCATTGTCAATACTAATTTCTCATACTCAAAACAACATATCCTTAATTTTTAATATCATTTCCATAATCATTTTCTCCATAATTCAACTCCATATTCATGTCCTTATCAAATTACTTTCTAGTACTCCATGCCTTAGAGATTTTCATAATCCATAACCATCATTTAGTACTATATTTCTCTTAAGTAATAAATTCCTTACTATCAAGCTAGATTAGAAAATCATAACTTGAGTTTGGTAAGGAATTTTGAAGTGATTCCAATTGGTTTTATTTCAATCAATAAGTATAATTTATGAATAAAATAACTAACTTAGAGAATTAGAAGAAAATCTTGATCAAATTTGATAAATCCCGAAACTATGCCGAAACAGGGGTCAACACAGAACATCCAACTTCACCGAATTTTATCTTTTTAACCGCTTATCGATTCTGGGTAATTCAAAAACCAAAATTCTCTTATTGACGTCTAGTTTCTAGGAAAAATATCAAAAAAACATAAACCCAGCTTTGCCGAACCCATAAAATCCGAACAGCAAGCATGCTCAACTTCCCCTGTTTTGCTTTTTCTTCCCATTTTCTTGTTCATGCTTTAAATCCTTTTAATTCTTACCAAAGGTGAGTAAAACTCATACTTAATAGATGGATTTCAGAACTTAACATGTTTATGAAGCTAAGATCTTAGCATGCTCAAGTAGAATATCTAAAGAAAATGAAGAATTTATCAAGAAACTAACCTTGGATGTGATTGTTGTTGAGATTTTAGTGGAATACTTGAAGAGAGTTGGAGGAGATGAAGAGAATTTGAGAGAATGAGAGGGGAGGGTGGCCGGCTAGCTCATAAAGAAATGAAAAAAAAAAATTTCTAGAAATTTCAAGATAATAAGATGAGTGAAAGATATTTTTCAACTTTTGGTATAATTGCCCATTGATCCCTCAACTTTTTATAATAACCATTAAGCCCCTAAACTTTTTTTTTTAGTTTGTTCAATTTGATCCTTTCTTCTTTTAATTCCTTCACTTATAACTTCTTACTAATTTCCAAGTTTGTCCTTAAAATTTTCGGGATTTAACTTTACATGATTGTACGTAACCTCGGTTGTTACACCTCTTAACTATCTCCATGTCTGATCCACCAAGTCAAGCTCTCCAGAACATCCCAATTGTGAAATTAACCCAGGAACCCTGCCATATTCCGGGGTTATTTCCACTTCTTCTGTTTCGGTGAAGTAGTATCAGGCGAAACGTCTTCTGTAGAATACTTCTCGATGGAGGTCCCTTTTCATGAGAGTGTTGTTTCTGAACAAGAGTTGTTCCGAACCGGAGTTGTTCTGAATGGAAGCTGTTCCGAACATGAGCTGTTCTGAATAAGAGTTGTTCCAAACAAGAGCTATTCTGAACAAGAGCTGTTTCGAACGAAAGCTGTTCTGAACAGAAGATGTTCTGAACAAGAGTTGTTCCGAACAAGAGCTGTTCCGAACAAGATCTGTTCCGAACTAGAGTTGTTCCGAACAAGAGTTGTTCCAGTGAAAGAACTTCCAGTGAAGCAACCTTTAATGAAGCGACTTTATTACTTGTTCTGCAATACTTTTGCTATTGTACGCGGAAGTGTAATTTCCTGTAAAACAATTTTATTTCTCTCGAGAAGAGATAATATATTAATATCCAAAATCAAGTATCTATAATTATTTAGCAACAAATTCTAAAATTCTAAAGGAAAGAAGAGCGTGAAACTTTTTGGCCACGAGACACTAGAGCTTCTTAGCTGTCTTTATTTTTTGTCTTTTTTTTTTTGCTAATCTTTGACTTTTTATCTTGGATAATAATTGTTTTTATTTGATTAAAAAATAGAATTTTTTGTCAAAAAAAATTAAAAGTTGTTTCATAGGTTAAGTTTGTGAATTTTTTTTATTAAAAACGATTAAATAAAAATTAAATTGAAAAATCCTTACGGATGTTGCAATTAAATAAAAATAAAAATTATCTTCATTTTTATAGATTCTTTTATTAAAAAAAAAATTAAAAAAATCTTTACTGTGATTTGCACAAAAAAAAAAAAAAAAAAACAAGGTTGCAGAGAAAAAATCTTTACTATGACTTGCAAATGTTTTGGTATTTCACTTTGGACATATAGTTTATTATAATTGATTGTAAATAAAATTTTCGAATTATCAATACTAGTGTTTGAATTCTAGCGTTGCTTCGGTTATATTGTCATTAACAATACATTGAATATGATTATGACACAAAAAATAATATGAAGTTAGAGTTAAAATTGAATTACTATGATAAACTATGCAAAATATCATAATTTGATGACAACTTTTTGAAGTAATTAAGGTATAGATATAAAATAACACAAATACATGAATCAATTCATTCAATGTACATTATATGTAAAAAAATTAAGATGGATATCAAAATTTAATTCATTTATATTATATCGATATCCATTATTTCTATTCATATTAGAAATAAAAAAATAATAAATTATAAACCTAACAACTATCATACAATAACTCATAACTTATAACATCTGTTAGAAACGACACCCATAATAGGCACCGTTCCAACGTTAACTTCCTAAAGGAAGTTAATAGTTTAAAGTGAAATGAAAAAACTGCCAAGGTAGTTTAAAAATAACATTCCCACGTGAGTGGGATGTGAAAAAGATTTACATGCTCTTGCATGTAACTACCAGATAAGGAACAATGTGGTGCAAGAAGTAAAAATAACTTCTAATTCACAAAAAGAAAGAAATGTGTATTCGGAAAGAAGCCAAATAGAAAGAAAAGAGAAAATGTTTTTCTCAACAAAACAATACTACTACTCTCTACAAACGAAAAGAAATTTAGTGTCGTGGAAATCGAACAATTTTTTTAATGTGATTTTGTTCCTAATCATTGAATCAAACCGAGGTTAACCACCTAAGATCCTGTAAGTTCGTTAATTTAATTCTGCAATTTTATATGTTTACATATAAATTATATACGTGGTAATCTTATATTGGTATCAGAGCTTTATCGATTTTATTTCTAATATTATGCAAGCATGTTTTTGTTATAATTGTTTGTCTGTAATAATGCTCTTGAAATCCAAATCGAAATATATTCAAAAACCATAAATTCTTATACAAAGTGTGTAAAATTATGTTATTTACGTAAATAATGTAAAAATATTACGGATCCATTTTTATTCTTTAAATTAGTTCTTCGTGAATAAAAATATATATATATTTTATGAAACCCAAGAATGGAAAAAGTTTTCAAATACATATTCATTATGTATTATAACCGAGAAGGGTTGGGACTTGAAAATTAATGTTACTGTCTTCATTTTTTTTGGTAAATATAATATATAGTATATTATATTAGTGTTCCCACCGATTTATAACAATACTGTAAACGTAGTTATTAATATATTTGAGTAAAATAAAAGTTAAATGTTGTACTAATGCTTTAAGACATTTTCTTATTATTATTTTTATGGTTCTTTTTTATGCTTGTTTTCTTCCTATTAAGTTAATATATATATATATATATATGATAGGAAGATTTCTAAAAATAAATAAATAATAATAAGAAAACGAGAAGGGTATAAATCTTAAAGCATTCAGCTTAAAGAATTTTTTTTATTTAAAAAAAAATATATTTTTTAATTTAGACTATTTGAGGCTATATACATATGTTGTATATATGATGATTGTTATATTTTTTCTGTATTTGTTACAGAAAGAAATGCCGATAATCGTCCGAACTCCTATGGTAATTAAAACTTTAGCCCAATTTGAGAGTGTCTATAGCCTATTGCGAGATTTGACAAACTACCGAATGGATCCGAATAATGATGACATTGTCAAACACATCATTGCCGTAAATAATAAAATTCAAGAATTGATCTGGAAAGGTAGAACACATATTAGAAGTGATGACATTAAATATTCTATGTTAAGAGAATTACTTCTAACTGATAGACAGAAATGTATTTTGGATGACATTCGGATGTCTAATGAGAAAAATGAGGAGTATGATACTTTGATTAAAAAATTTGTGAAGACACATGTGAGGATGGGGGCGAGAAGGACTGCGACCTTCTCTATCGGCCTAACTATCTGTAATGGGAAACACAAAATTCCGGATACTCCGTGGATGGCTAATTTGGATATAAAGTTGTCAAAGGAATTTTTGGACTCCATCCCTGTCATTCAAAAAGTTATCATAACTCAGTTTCTTTTTTATTATTATTATTAATGAACATCTACTTTTAGGATATGTTTAAATTCTAGTTTGTTTTTGAGACAATGAACAAATATTTTGTATTTATATGTTTATGTAACTACTTTCTTTTAAATATTTTATAAATATGCATGAAACTTTATTATTTATATGTATTGTGTTTTGCAATTTATGAAGTAATATTGCACCAAATGGGAGTTCAAAGATATTTGTTATCTTAATTTAGTATTTTTCACAATAAAATAAATTAATGATAATTAAACATATTGTTATGAACTTTGATTGTGAAACATAGTGAACTTTTGGTTTCATACTATATGGATGATTGTCACTGGTTATTTAGGATTGTGACAAAAAAAAATATGTGTATGCTAGGCATTAATAAGTGCATGTATGTCTTAATGTAAAATATCCTTTCTTGAAATGGCATTTGCTTCGAAAAATATTGTTGCTGAGCTTAACAAGGGTGAGAAGCTCAATGGGGATAATTTTGAAATCTGGAGTATGAAAATCCAGTATGTGTTGGAATAACAAGAAGTTCTTCAAGTTTTAAACAATGTCTAGAAGAGCCTGAAAACGGGAATACGCCCAACATAGAAGGGATCGAGAGGCTTATGAAGCCTGGAAAAAGAAGAACTCAATTGCTCGCATTACGTTACTAAGCAGTACAGAGAATGACATCATGCGAGAATTTAGAAAGTGTGAGATAACAAAAGAGATGTGGACTGCTCTCAAGATGAAGTTTGGTGAAACATCGGTTACCAAACCAAGACAGCTCACAATCAAGTTTGACACTTACAAGAAACGCCCAAATCACAATATGAGGCAGCATGTAAGGAAAATGTCAAACATGATAAGTGAGTTGAAAGAGGCTGGTCATACTCTGTTTGATGAACAACAGGTTCAAGCTGTCATTCGGTCATTGCCACATAGTTGGGAGCATATGAAGGTACACCTTACCCACAATGAAAACATCAAAACAATTGATGATGCTTCATGCCATTTACAATTGGAAGAAGATCGCATGGAGGCATCTAGGCCTAATGCTGATGTGTATATGGTTGGAACAAATTTCCATGAAACTTCGAGTTTCAAACGCAAGCCATATGGTGGGTAGAAAGGTAAAGCATTTAAGAAGCCGAAAGTTAGCTCTCAAGGCAAAGGAAAGGCTCCTATGACACATCGCAAGAAGAAGAACAAAGGTAAAGTTAAGTGCTTTAACTGTGGCAAGAAGCGCCACTTTTCTCGTGAATGCACTGAGCCAAAGAAGGTACGAACCCTTAAAGCATTTTCAAATACAATGAGTATTATCAAAAGTACTACATTTGTTTCTAGTACTATATTATTGACTGAATCTCATCCTTTGTGGACTGTAGACTTAGGGGCCGCAGATCATGTAGCACGAGGACCGAAATGTATTTGTGGATTTTCGTCGAATTCCATATGGAACAAAATGGATTTATGTAGGAAACTACACAAGGGTTGAATTCAAGGGAATGGGCACCTGCAAGTTAAGTTTGTGTGGTGAAAGATCCCTAATCCTACATGATGTTTTATTTTCTCCCGAAATACGACGAAATTTGGTCTCTGTAGTTATTCTTCTTAGTTATGGTTTTAATTTGAACTTCTCTTGTACTGGTGTTGATTTGTTTTTAAAAACAAATTATTATGGATCTAGATACTTAACTAATGGTTTTATTGTATTGGATATTGACTACATTTCGTGTAGTAATCTTAATTATACTTTTTTTCCTTAATTACATCTTCTAATAATGCAAATATTGATGTGAATATTTGACATGCTAGACTATGTCATATTGGACAACACAGAATGCATAGATTAGCTAAAGAGGGATTATTGGGCCCTATTAAAAAAAGTTAATTTATTGATATGTGAAAATTGTCTAGCTGAAAAAATGACAAGAAAATCATTTGGTAAAAGAACGAGAGTCGATTATCTATTGCAATTAATACATTTCGTTATTTACGGCCTGATGAATGTTAGGGCACGAAGTGGAGCAGTATATTTGATCATATTCATTGATGATTATACACATTTCGGTTTTGTCTATTTGATTTCCCATAAGTTTGAAGCATTAGAGTGCTTTAGAAAATATGTAATTTTGGTGGAAAATCAACTAGATAAAAATGTTAAGGCATTAAGAACTGATCGAGGAGGTCAATATTTATCTGATCTATTCACAGATTTATATGATGAAAAAGGAACAAATAGGCAGCTAACCATTCCGAGAACTCCACAAGAAAATGGTGTTGCGGAGAAAAGAAATAGAACTCTTCTAGAAATGGTTAGGTCCATGATGGCCCAGGCAATTGCCTGTCACCTTTTGGGATGATGCATTATAGTTGCTTATGTATTGAATAAAGTACCCTTTAAATCAGTTTCATCTACTCCCTATGAATTATGGACTAGTAGAAAACCTCATCTTAGTAATCTAAGATCTTGGAGTTGTGCTGCTTATGTACATGAGCCTGCTCATCAACATGGAAAGTTAGGTCCAAGAGGTCTAAAGAGTATATTTATAAGATACTCTGAGCATTCAAAGAGATATGTGTTCATTGGTGACAGGAAAGTGAAAGTGTAACTGAATTTGAATCACGAGATGCCATTTTTCTGGAAAATGATTTTCCAAGTAGGGGTGAGATTAATCAGGATATATCTCTTTACGAGATGGAAGATCCTGACGAGTTGATTGTTACAAATCAACTGCTGCATATTCCTGAAAATGCACCAACAGAATATCATCCAAGTGGGAGCATAACGAAAGATGATGAATTTGTTTCACAAGTTAGGCGTAGCAATCGTGGAAATATTCCTCGATGTCGTTTTTACATAAAGGGAGAAACTTTCATGATTACCCCACAAGATGAAGAAGAGCCTAAAAATGTTAAAGAAGCTCTTTCTTCTACAGCAAAGAAAAGTGGATGAAGGCAATGAAAGAAGAGATGGAGTCAATGAGATCAAACAATATTTGGGAGTTGGTTGATCTAACAAAAGGACACAAAGCAATTGGGAACAAATGTGTTCTCAAGATTAAGCGTAAGTCCGATGGGACTACTGAAAGATACAAGCACGTCTTATAGCTAAGGGGTATACTCAATAAGAAGGAATTGATTATGAAGAGACTTTCTCTCCTGTTGTAAGATTTACCTCTATACGCTTAATTCTGGCCATAGTAACAAGCTTAGATTTGGATTTGCATCAAATGGATGTAAAAATTGCTTTTCTAAACGGAGAATTGGAAGAACAATTCTACATGGAACAACCCGTAGGTTTTATTGACAAAGGTCAAGAGCACAAAGTGTGCAAATTATTAAGATCGATTTATGGTCTTAAACAATCTTCTAGACAGTGGTATATAAGATTTCATCAAGCAATCATTTCGTATGATTTTGTCATGATTGATGAAGACCATTGTGTGTATGTCAAAAGAAAGACAAGTTTGTGATCTTGTCGCTTTATGTGGATGACATACTGTTGGCTGGAAATTATAAGGGGTATATCATTATGGTAAAAAATTGGTTGACATCAAATTTTGAAATGAAAGACATGGGTGAAGCAGCTTACATTCATGGAGTGAAAATCACTCGGGATCGTTCTAAGAAAATGCTTGCTCTTTCACAAGGGTCGTATATTAAGAAAATTCTTGAACGGTTCCAAATGCAAGACTGCAAGCCAATTGATACTCCTATTGCAAAAGGCGAAGGCCCGAGCAAAAGAATGTGTCCTAAGACACCACAAGAAAATGAACAAATGGCAAGATTTCCTTATTCCAGTGCTGTGGGAAGTCTTATGTATGCTATGATGTGCACAAGGCCTGATATCTGCTACGCAATTGGACTCATAAGTAGGTATCAATCGAATCTAGGTCAATCCCATTGGAAATCAGTTAAAAGGATATTAAGGTATCTGAAAGGCACTATGGACTATTTATTATGCTATCAAGGAAGTGATCTGCATCTAATTGGGTATACGGACGCCGATTGGGGAGGAGATTTAGATGAAAGAAAATCAACCTCCAGATATGTTTTCTTACTCAATAATGGAGCTATCTCTTAGGGTAGTAAGAAACAAACTTGTATAGCATTATCTACAATGGAAGCTGAATTTGTGGTAATTTCAGCGGCAGTGCAAGAAGTTGTTTGGCTTAAGAGATTATTAAATCATTTGGGATTTAATGAATATGCATCAAACTCAATATTGGTGAATTGCGATAGTCAAGCTGTAATTGCATTCACTAAAGATCCCAAATATTATTCAAGGACCAAACATATAGATACAAAGTATAATTTCGTGAGAGACATGGTTGCAAATAAAAAAGTCAATGTGCAGTACATATCTATGCATAAAATGATTGCAGACCCATTTACGAAACCTATTCCTAGAGATGTGTATAATGGATATGTTAGATCTCTAGGATTGCATAGGATTTGATGTACTTGCTAAGTTGTTTGAGATGAACAATTTAGACAATTTCCATTTAAATTTGACATTGATAAATAATGACATTTACTATTAATGCATACTACAGTTAGTACTTTGATTCATGAAAGCATACACACGTGTACATATATTTATGTTAAGTACATTTATGAGATTAAGGGTATGTCGGACAGATGATTGGCCTTCTCACATGGGAAATCGCCTCTAAGGCTTAGTGCCAAGTAGAGATGAGATAGTTTTAAGCTTTAAAATTGAAAGTTTTACGAGAGCTCAAGCTTAAAACAAAATAGCCTTGATAAAGGATCAAGATGAGGTCATATAATGATGAAATTATGACCGAAAGTGAATGTTCCCACAATTCATTTTATCTGTCTATGTACGCCAGGTGGAAGTCCTGTTATTAAATTTTTTGAGAAAGTAGTTTTGGACTCAAGTTAGATACTGAGTGTATCTGAACTATCACCTTACGATATTAATATTATGATAAAGACATACGCTCCAAGGGAAAATGAGAGTAATACCGTAGCATGTGTTTCATACCACATGTACATTATACGACCAATATGCGTAACGGAAGAATTCTCTGCTTCTAAGTTGTGTGAAACCCATAAGATTAACTGGAATCTCTATTTAGTACCCTTATGACCTTTGACTGTTTCTTAAAGTTTCAATTCAATGTTAGTTATCTTAGAATGTTGCCAATGGTCATGTATGATTCGATCTAATGGGGCATATCTAGATAGCAGTTAAATTGAAATGGAGAGATTCGAGGAAAAGGGAAGATCATTTTAGTGTCTCATTCGGTTGTATTCACTAGTCGACCAATTATGTTTTAAATGGTAAACACAAGTGTGAATGCAAAGTTTATTATATCAATGATATAATAGAGATCACGAGAAACTTGAAATGTGACTAAATGAATCTAGGATACTACATACTTTCTTTACTTAAACATTTGAGTTGCTATATATACCTAACAGTTGCATAGTAGCCAGCTCTCAAGATTATGAAGTATGTTGGTCGCACGGCCTATTTTCTTGTATGACCTTTGTAAAGAGAAGAGATATCGATCTCTTGAAATCGATTATGAAAGTATTGTGCCAATTATGTGTGAGTGGAAGATATTGGAAATGGCACCCATAATGGGCACCGTTCCAACGTTAACTTCCTAAAGGAATTTAATAGTTTAAAGTGAAATGGAAAAACTACCAAGGCAGTTTAAAAATAACATTCCCACGTGAGTGGGATGTGAAAAAGATTTACATGCTTTTGCATTTAACTGCCGGATAAGGAACAATGTGGGGCAAGAAGTAAAAATAACTTCTAATTCACAAAAAGAAAGAAATGTGTATTCCGAAAGAAGCCGAATAGAAAGAAAAGAGAAAAGGTTTTTCTCTGAGAAAAGCAACAAAACAATACTACTCCCTACAAATGAAAAGGAATTTGATGCCGTGAAAATCGAACAATGTTCATTATGTGATTTTGTTCCTGATCAGTGAATCAAACCGAGGTTCATCACCGAACGATCCTACAAGTTCGTTATTTTAATTCCACAATTTTGTATGTTTACATATAGATTATATATGTGGTAATCTTACAACATCATTTAACATTTTATTTTTTTTACTATTTAATTATCATAATATTTTTTTTATTCAACACCAAAAGTTAAAAAAAAAAAAAAATTACTTACATCAAGTCAACTCATATTATTATTCAATATTTTAATTTTTATCCATAATTTATCAATATAATAATTTTTTATTTAATAATATAAAAATGAAAAAGTTAATATGACTTTATTTAAAAAAAAAATATAAAGAATCGATCATTATACAACACGTGACTTAAAATTAGGAGTTATTTGAACAGTGTCACACATGAACATGACATGAAAAAATAACTAAAATACAACACGACACAAAAAAATAACATGACTACAACATGAATACAGGAACGTGTCAAAATTTATATAAAACGAACCTTGACACAAAATTGAGAATTATTTGAATAGTGCCAATTAGACCTGACAATTTCGGACATGAAACGAACATGAAAAAATAACTAAAACACAAAACAACACGAAAAAATAACATTAACACAATATAAATGCACGAATGTGTCAAAATCTATCAACACGACAAAAAAAAAAGGGACACAAAATTGAGAGTTATTAGAAAAGTGCTAATTAGATCTAGCAATTTTGGACTCGACATGAATACGAAAAAAAAATAACTAAAACACAATAAACACAAAAAAATAACATTAACAACAAAACATGAATGCAGGAATGTGTCAAACTTTATATATGTAATACCCTTAATACGATTATAACACAAAAAATAATATAAATATAACACGTAATAATTTTTTAAAAAATTGTAATTTTTTGCCAGGTGGCAACTGACAAGCAAATTGCTCATTCAATTAAGATGATAACTTTTATATTATTACTAAAAACTATTCTAGACACTCAGATTAATCACTCTATAAACACAACTAACGACTAAAACAGTGGGAAGGATAGGCCCCTAAACTTTCTGTTAAAAAAGGCCAAATAACCAAAACACTTGTATATGATTATTAATAACCAAGTAACCTTCTGTAAAAGAAAAGTTCCAAATATTTTAATATTTTCAAAGTCAAATGATTGTAAATTATTGTAAAATTAAAGTCCAATTTCACAATAATTATCCTTATTTTACTACTATTATTATATTTTTAATACAAGTATTATATTGTTGTTTATAATATTGCTCAAGTTAATATTGTTTTTTTAAATTTTTTCTTTTGTAAATGACTCCACGTCAATATTAAAAAAAAATCGGATCGGAAGTCGAACCGATCAGAAGTTTAACCGATTGGACCGACCGGTTTGATAAAACTTTTCTTTTAATATCTAGACACTAAGTTATATTAAATATAGTTAATAATTAACAAAAATATGCATTTGATTTAATGGTATGATCTTTAATATAATATTAAGAGATTAAAGTTTCAAATCTTATTAATTACAAATAATTTTTTTTTAAAAATAAAAAATATATTAAAAACCAGTTTTTTATCGATTTTATCCTTTTTAAACCGGTTTAATCGATTCTTTGCCTATTTGATGAAAATTCGATTTTGGTAACCCTCCGAACTGGACAGGCCACTAATTCTTGATTCAATCGGTCCAACCGACCAATTCGATCCAATTTTTTAATCACTGCTCCATGCAAAACAGAAGCATCATTTAAGTACGATTAAAATTGGGGTGAACATTGGGAGCGTGGGAATTCAATCCCAAGATCTGATGAATAAATTAGAACGATTGAAGAAGTTGACTCCGAATGACACCATCATTGAGCAGGAAAAAGCAACAAAAAGGGAACTTTATGATCTCATAGAGAAGGAAGAAACATATTAGAGGCAGAGATCAAGAATCAGATGGCTACGAGAAGGGGATACATCATACTTTCATGCCCAGGCATCCCATAGAAGAAGGAAAAATCACATTATGGGCCTAGAAGATGAATCTGGGATATGGAAGGAAACTGAGGATGAAATTCAAACTATAGCAATTGACTACTTTAAAACACTGTTTGAAACCAAAGGGTCACAAAATCATGAGGTTATTTTTAAGGCAGTAGATCACCGGGTTACAAGTGAGATGAACCATTTCCTAACTATAGAGTTCAGAGCTGAGGAGGTTGGAAAGGCAATAAAACAGATGCACCCTACTAAATCTCCTGGTCCTAACGGTATGCCTGCACTTTTTTTATCAAAATTATTGGCATATTATTGGACATGATGTCACCTCATTATGCTTACAGATACTAAATTGTGAGGAACCTTTGCATGAGATTAATCATACCTTCCTTGTCTTGATCCCTAAAAAACCAAACACTAAAAATATGAGTCACTTTAGGCCTATTAGCCTTTGCAATGTCCTGGATAAAATCATTGCGAAAGTCTTGGTAAATAGAATGAAGTTGGTTCTCCCTCTTTGAATTAGTGAAAACCAAAGTGCTTTTGTTCCTGGTAGGCTGATCATAGATAATATCATTGTGGCTTATGAACTGGTATATGCTTTAAAAATGAAAAAACATGGGAAAAAAGCAAATTTGCTCTTAAGCTCGATATGAGCAAGGCCTACGACCGGGTTGAATGGCCTTTCTTGGAGGCCATCATGCACAAATTAGGATTTACAAACAGATGGATAGCATTGATTATGAAATGTGTTACTTCAGCTTCATTTTCTATTATTCTTAATGGAAATGTAATTAGACAGGTTCAAGCCAGGCATAGGACTCCATCAAGGAGATCTCCTATCACCTTATCTTTTTTTATTGTGCACAGAGGGATTGTTGGCTTTGCTAACAAGGTCACAAACCAGTAGAGAGCTACAAGGAGTCCCAGCAAATAGATTGGGTCTGAGGGTCAATCATCTTTTCTTTGCAGATGACAGCTTATTATTCGCAAGGGCGAACATAAGAGAGGGAGAAAAGTTGAAGAACATGCTAAAGCTTTATGAAGAAGGCTCAGGACAACAAATCAATTTTGACAAATTGATCCTTTTTTTAGACCTAACACTACAGCTGAACAAAAGGCTGGTATTCAAAGTCTGTTTGGAATTCAAGTAGCAAAGAATCTTGAGAAGTACTTGGGGTTGCCGACTATGGTGGAAAGGGGAAAAAAAGGCCTTCAAAGAAGTTGTCCAAAGGGTTCAAACAAGGATTCAAAGTTGGAGTAGGCGACTGCTTTCATTTGGTGCTAAAGAGGTATTTATCAAAGCAGTCTTGCAATCATTACCTACCTATGCTATTAACTGTTTTCTCTTGCCAAAAACTCTATGTGAAGAATTAACAGGGCTAATAAGGAGATATTGGTGGTTCGAGCAATAAAGATAGGAATGGCATTCATTGGATCAGCTGGGATAGGTTGTGCACGGCCAAACATATGGGCGGGCTAGGCTTTCGAGAACTCTAATCCTTTAATATGGCTTTGTTAGGAAAGCAAGGATGGAGGTTGATAAGTAATACCAATTCCTTGAGTTACAGGTTGTTGAGAGCAAAGTACTTTCCAAATGGAAATTTTCTAACTTCAAAATTTGGGAAATCAACCATCATACTTTGGCGAAGTATTTGGTTGTCAAAGTTAGTTCTTCTGCAGGGTATTAGATGGAGAGTTGGTGATGGGAAATCAATAAACATCTGGGGTGACAATTGGTTGCCAGTTAAAGGCTCGTTCAGCTTATCATACAATTCGGAGGGGCTGTCACATATGGAGAAAGTGGAGGAGCTGCTGAATGAGGATAGTATGAGCTGGAATGAAGGTTGAATTCGCTCAGAATTCTGCCCAGAGGTAGCAGACATTATTTGCAACATAACACTGTACAATAACAGACCTCTTGACAAGTTGGTTTGGCACCACACTAAAGATGGAGCATATTCAGTCAAGAGTGGTTACAAAACCATAGTGGAAGCTAAGATTGGAGCTGGCCCTCACAGCAATATTTGGAAGATATTATGGGACGCAAATGTGCCTTACAAGGTGAAGTTATTTGGGTGAAGGCTATGTCATGGGATCCTTCCAACAGTTGCCAAGATTGCAACCAAAATTGAAGGTATGAATATGAGTTGCTCAAGATGTGGTGAGGCAGTAGAATCGAAAATTCATGCTTTGATAGAATGTCCTATCTCCAAGGAGGTCTTGAACCTATGTAATGTTTCCAACACTCTAATACAAGGGCCAGTTGAGGGTGGTTGGAAATGGCATCACAAACTTTGAAGGCAGAGGAGTTCGACTCTTTCTTGATGATTTTGTAGGCTTTGTGGAATGCACGTAACTCCAAGGTCAAAAGTCAGGTAGCATGCAATAGTAGGATTTTGGTAAATCAAACCCGAATCTTGCTGAATACCAAAATGCACAGGTATCACACCCTATATCCAAGGTTCCAATTACCAGTTCTAATTGGAAGTCACCACCCATGAATTACTATAAGGTAAACTTTGATGGAGCCTTCATTGATCACATGAAAACAAGAGGCATTGGAGTTATTGTACGAGACTTTGAAGGCTTTGTTCTAGGAGGGGCAACAATCAAGATAAAGAGGGCAAATGAGGCTTGCATTTGTGAGGCACAAGCAGTTGTGAAGGCCTTGGAGGTAGCAAGTCACATAGGTTTCAATCGAATTGTTTTGGAAGGAGATGCTCTACTAATAATCAAGAAACTGCTGGGTATTGAGGAAGACCTGTCTAGTATAGGTCCTATTATTGCTGAAGGAAGAGAAAGAGTCAAAACTTTTCAAGAATGCCAGGTGGTACACACAATGAGACAGGGGAACCAAGTTGCACACACCATAGCTCGCTTTAGTTTAAATTCAATAGAAGATTTGTTTTGGATGGAGCATTATCCTGAATTCTTTAATTAGGAAATAATGTATGATGCTATCAATTTATAAATGCAATGCAAGATTCATGTTTCAAAAAGAAAAGTACGATTAAAATTAAAAAAGATGTTAAGGGAAACGCTTAGGAGGTAAAAACTTGGTTGAGAGACAAAAAGGTGAACATTAGTCGGTTAAAACAGATTTTATTTATCAAAATCGATTAAAATTCGGTTAATTTCATTCGATTTATTTAGTTTCAATATTAATCGAATAGAGAAAATGATTTATATTATTAGTTCGATCGTTTATCGATATTTAAAATTAATAATTGAATGCATCGAACTAACTGATCCTACTAATTTATTTTTAAATATTTTATATATACTATAAATACAACATAGTTTATATAATAATTTTAAATCATATATAATATATTAGTTGATCTATATAATATTTAAATATAAATATAGAATTGTTTTATATAATAATATGAATATTTTATTATTTTGAATTGTTAAAATTGATTAAACCGATCGAACATGTTGATATAAGTTGATTTCTATTACTTTCGGGTAATCATTTTAATTCGACCGGTTTGATCAATTATTTTTAAGTGAAATTGGTTGATTCAAAATTTTAAATTTTCAAAATCGAACCGGTCAAATGTTTAAAATCGAAGATGATCTAATCACTGTGAATATCATCGTGTTTGGTAGTAATTTGAGAATCCTATGTGATAATGATCTTAAAAAACTGAGAGTGATTAGATCACCCCATTCTGGGGTGATTTGAATCCCATACAAAATGGTGAGCAAATTTTATCACCAATAGTGAATGATATTCAAAGTTATTTTAAGATAAATTTACCCTCAAAGTGAAGCTCACCAAAATATGCTTCTCTACAAAATTTTAATTTTTGTAAATAAATCTCTACTTTTTAATCGTCTTATACAAGACAACTTATATAACCATTAGATATGAATATGTTAATCACTTTGAATTATAGTCATTAGTACTAGTTAATACCTTATAATTTTTTATAGAACAATAAATTCTTATTTTATAAATTGTTAATTCAATAAAAATTGAAATTATTGCTTTTATTAAATAATTTTATTATTAATAATAAAGTTATTTTGAGTGTTATATATATTTGATAATTTTTTTTATACAATACCAAACACAATAATTTAAGATCATTGGTGATCTATAATATTATACCAGACATAGTAATTTAAAATCATTAATGATCAAATAACTTTAATAATTTTATCAATATAATAATTATATCAATATAATAATCTTAAAAACGATACCAAATAGTACCTTAAATTAATTATAATGGTATTAATGTAATATAAACCTCATATAAACTAGACATTTAAATTCGTTAAACTCCAAGTTACCAAGTCTCAACCAATTAGATATTTTTTTGGGTAAACCCCACTTACATTTTATGCGCTTTGCATAATTTTCAATTTTTCATATTGCACCATTGTGTTTTTTTTTTTTTTTTTTTTTTTTTTTTTACGCAAATAGCCCCTATGTAAAGTTCTATTCCATAGGGATTACTTACATCGTTAATTTCATTTGATAAAATTATCAAAATATCCTCAATTTAAAATATATTTTATTTATTCATATTTAAAGATAATTTTATAATTTTATTAGAAAAAAATTGAAGGTATAACTCCCTGGACCAAACTTTATCACAAAAAGTTATTTGAAGAAAAAGCATGAGTACTTTGTAGAAAACGCACAAACCACAAATAGAGGTGTTCAAGATCTGGATCGGATTGTGGGTCGATTTTTTTTTTTGATTCCTTACTTAAATCTTGTTTGGGTCGAATCTAGATCGATCCGGAAACTCGTTTTATTATTTTGATACTTATCGGGTATAGAATAGATCTGCAAATCGGATTGACTCGATCTAAATTAAAAAAATTTATAACTAAACTCGATTTAATACAAATTATATTTATCAAATCGAACAAGTAGCTCGACCTTCGATCATGTCTAAACCATGTAAGTTAAATTTACTTTTTATTTTATTTAAGAAACAAGGGACATTATTCTTTGAGTGTGAAATCATATGCATCAACCAATAATTTTGAAAGCACAAAAATCAATAATTAAGTCAAATATAATGCATCATGCATTTTTTTTTTTTTTTTTTTACAATAAACCAATTAGACATTTAAACTAAATTCGTGGGGGAAAAAGATACTTAAAGCCTTAAGTGAATAGTAACCTCTTGACCTTATTTAATTGTAGGCCATATCAAGCAATTATTGGGATTATGGCTATTAACTAAAAATTAAACAATAATAAAGTTGTTAGGTAATAGTTAGGTAACTATTTAATAATAACACACAATGCACGGCAAATTTATGAAAGTAAAAGTCACCGCGACGCCATATGGCCGCCCCCTTTCGTCACTCTTTTTTTTTATTTTTTTTTTCCTTTTTTTTTTTTATTTATTTATTTATTTTTTTATTTTTATTTTTCCTTTTCTACCGACGCTCCTTTGGTCGACGCCAGCCACACATTCCTTCCACCTTCCTCCGTAAGTAACCATTTTTTTGTAATAATTTTTTTTTTTTTTTGTAATTTTCTGTCTTTTGTATTTTATAATTTTTTGTTTTGATTTTTTTTGTTATTGTATTTCTGTTTTTATTATTATTGTTTGTCTTGTAAAATTTTGTAAGGATTATTATTCTATATACTAACAGTAAAATTTTTTAACTCTACAAACTGGATTAAAAAACTGTCACATGTCTCATTTTTTTTTTTTTATAAATATAGCCTAAGAGCATGTGACAATTTTTTAACTCCGCTTGTGGAATTAAAAAACTCAACTACCAGTATACAAAATAATAAAATTTTTTAATTAAATGTAAATTATATTTTATTTATTAATATTTATATATTATACAATTTTTACAAAATATTTTTCGAAGTTTGCAATTTATTTGTAATCATACTTATTGAGGTTATTTTATTTAAGTTTTAATAATATTCGTGCATGTATTACTAAGATAATATATTTGTGTTTGTATTATTAAGATTATTTGAATGTATAAAATATAATATATATTTGTGTTAGTGTTAGTGTTATTGAGGATATTTGAATTTATAGAACATAATATATTTATGCTTTTGGTTTGTGTTTTTTGAATGTATATAATATAATTTATGGTGGGTTGTACTTGTGTAAAATATTAATGCTTGTGTTATTGATGAAATATATTGAGACTTGTGTAAAATATTTGTATTTGCGAGAATGGTTGCAATACAAGAGGTAAACTCTTTTCAACATATATGATTTATGTGAATTAAATATAAAATACGACGGTCGAATTAAATAAATATAAATTATAAAAAAAATTATAAAAATATATAAAAGTAATTTAACTTTACACGAATATAAGTAGATTCATCATCATAAATAAATAAATAAATATATATATATATGTTAAGGTTTTAACAAAATCTTGAATTCGTTTAAAAACTTGGAATTCGAATCTTTAAGCCGTGATTTCTCTCTACAAGCCAAATAAAAAAACAAAATATATCGTTTTAATCCTATCATAAAGGAGAACAAATGAGAACTTGAATTTAAAAAAAATAGAATTAAATTTTAAAAATAATGTAAATTGTGTAATAAATCATATGTTTATGTAACATTCATGATTATTTTTTAAATGAATTTGTTGGATACTTATTTAGTGGTGAATTTAAAATATCTATAGATATTTTTTAATTCGAAATTCATATTCTTATACCTTTCAAATATATAATCATATTAAATCTTAACTAATTTATAAATAATGTATGCTTTGCATTCTTACAATTTATATTGTAAATGAAATTCAAATCCAAATTTTCAAATTAATGTTTCTGAATATAACATTGTCAATTAATAAAAAAAGATGATTGAAAAATAAAATCCCAATGACCACAAAATTTTCCAAAACAATATTTTTATGCAATAGATTGATTGCTCTCATACTACTTGTAAATCAATTCTCAATTATCTGATCACATATGTGAAAAATAAAATACAAAATTAATAACAATAATACCACATGCCTGAAATTTATAAGCAGCTAAAATTTATTTAGATATAAATTAAAAAATAATAATTTATTTAAGTATAATAAAAGTACAAGTAAATATGGATATATAGTTTATGAGTTTTTTTTTTTTTTTTAATATTTTACTCATGTTTATTCAAACTGTATCGGTCTCCAAGCAATTTATTAGATTGTCAACCAAACTTAATGACCACCTATGAGTCAAATAAGCCTGTCTATTTTTCTTCCTGGCGACTCATTTCTGGCCAACTTTTTGAGAATTCTGTCATTTTGGAATTCCCAGCTTTGAATTTTGAAGGGTTTTTTTTTTCTTGGCCAGCAAATTGGAAACTCAAATTCCCTAAGAATGTAAAAAAGAAAGTATTTGGTTAACGAGGGTTAGAAGACACTTTTTAAAATTAGTATATATAATAATATTTTTATTCAATATATTAAAAATAATGAATAAAATTATCAACTTTTATATTTAATATAATGTTATTACTATAAATAATATATTAATTAACCTTAAAGAATATCCTAAGAACATTTGTTAGCAAAACCTCAACAAAAAATTTTTTTTTGGCTAACAAGTGTTCTTTAAAATTGATATATATAATAATATTTTCACTTAATACATTAAAAATGTTGAATAAAATTATCAATTATTATATTTAATATAATGTTATTATTATAAATAAAAAGTATATTAACTAACCTGAGTGATCTAAGGACTTTCATTAACAAAACCAAAAAAAAAAATCTGCTATATTTATCAAGAAATTAAGAAATCATTGTGTATATTCATTCAGCCATTGCTTTGATCCACTGATACATGCAATGTTGCTGATATAGGCAATTCCGACTCCACTGTGACTCGATTTCCTGACACATTCCTCAGAATATGGCTCGGAAATGATGAACCAGCTTGCAGTGTGTATTGCACATGTTTGATCAAGTTAGGAAACAATAGGGTCCGGGAGAAATCAACGGTCCAAGTTGTCCCATTCCTCCATACAGATCCTCTGGCAACCGTTGATTTAACCATCATCCCTAAGGCATTATTTCTATCAACAATAACTTGCTCGATTCTGTTGAACAGACATTTTGATTGATCCAGTTGAACAATTGGAACCCCAGTATTATCACCCGAAAACATATTGTCAACAATGTTTATTCCAAATGCTTCACCCTTTAAAGATTTGAGCAAGATGAAGGCATTTCCAAGGAAAAATGAGCCGGTTATATGGAGTTGAACGGGGTCCTCGGCTACAATTCCGGTGAAATCGAAGTACGAATTTGCGATTCGTGTTTGAGTAAAACCTGGAGCCTGGATATATATTCCTGTGCCACCCAATCGAGTGGCTTTGTTGTAACAATGAACTCCGGTGATCATATTGGCCTCTCCCTGAATCAGAATTCCGATGGCTGCTGAGAAGATAACGACATCGGTGACTGCGTTATCGTTGCTCTTGATCTTAATTCCGATGCCGGAAAAATCTTTTTCCCGATGATCACCTCCGACGTTGATGTGTTGGCCGATGAATGTATTTCTTATAAAATTTTCATGGCCGCCTTCTATTAAAATGCCATTGGTTATAAAGTGTGAGATGTAACAGTTGTCTACGATTGTTCTTAGAGAGTTAACTATGGCGATTCCACCGCCTCGGAAATTGGAGTTTATCATAAGGTCTTTAAGTGTAATATCTTCGTATGAAACTGAATTTGATGTTGGCAAAAGCTCTATCAAGTGTCGATCAGTTGGAAAATCAGGTGATGCAACGAGTGATCCGCACTCTATCTGTTAGATGAAAATATAAGATCAATTATCAGTAGTAACGGAGATTATTATGTCCGAATATGTGTCGAACACGAATATTAAAAAAAAAAAAAAATGAAAAATCGTATGGAGATTGGGAGTACCATAAAGTTACCGCCGCTAGTTTTGGGTAGGCGAAGTGGACGACTGATCTTGTATGTACCTCCATCAAGATGAAGCTGTGCACCTCCAAGGTTAGTCACACCCTGCATCAAGTGGCCTTCAACTGGAGATTGAAAAGCATCCGAAATAGCTTGCTCTAAGGCATCAATGCTGTCCAATTTTCCAGTAGGATCAGCACCATACTCAATTGCATGATGAACCCTTGAGCTTGTCAAACGTATCAAAACCTGGAATTATGAGCAAAGCAGGCATCATTTGACAATTCCTATATTCAAGAAGAATCATAAAAGTGAGGCCTTAGTGTTTGTGCATTTTTCATTTTTTTTTTTAATATTCATATCCGACGCATATTCGAACATGAATATAAGATATGATCTTTCAAGAATTTTTTAAATAAAAAAAATTGATCATAAGTGTGTCGGACATATACCCGTGTCCGACACTTACACCTGAATAAAAGTAACATAGGTTTGTGCGAATTACCGGAGCTGTGAAAAAACTGTTAGGTAGAGGAGGGATTCCATTGCTGGAAATAAACGACGCCATGATCGAATCCATATGCCTTATTTTATGATGTAAGTCACTTATTGCAGAATATGAGCTCTCCCCATAATCAAGAATTGAAATTATAGATACAATCGCCAATAAAAGCTTAGCTAATAACATGGTATTTTTGGACACCATAACTTGTTAGAAGAAGAGGAAGAGAGAGAGCTATCTCTCAAATCAAAACCCCAGTTGAGAGCCAGTGCAGATTTATAGCGATTTAGGAAACAATTTTGAAATTTCTTCAAGTTTGAAATCTAAATACAGAAAGGGAAAAGTAAAAGAAAGTGTTGACTAGGAACATCTTTTTATATTGGTAACGTCTTCAATTTTTTAGTCTAAAAATAATTTCAAATATAAGAATGGACTATTACTCATGAGTCATGACAAAGTGATGCATCAATTAGTAACCAGAAAGTTGTGGACTTTTAAGATTAATTAATGACGCTTGCAGCTGCGTACATTCGTCATAATTGATGACTGTGAGGTGTCGCCTTATCACTATGTCTACATTGAAATTACTAAATTAATGTTAAATTTGGCCAAAATCAAGTACAACGTGAATAAGATTGACTCTTTTCTATTTATTTATTTTTTTGTAAATTTTTTCCCCATGAAATTCATGTGTATGAGATTCATTTTGTTTTTAATATTAATTTTTTTTTTTGAAATTATTAATAAAAAAGAAAATAAAAAATTGAAAAATCGAAAAAAAAAAAGTTTGAATCTAATCCAAACTCCTCTTTGGATCAGATTTAAACTCTTAGAAGTTTGATAAGACATGATTTTCCTATCTTAATCAGATCAAAATTTCAGATTAAAACACATAAGGACTCTAAATTTTTCCTATATAAAGAACCTTGAGATTCAACACCAAAATATTAGTGAATCACACATTCTGAGAAAACAATAAGAAAGCATAAATTCGGAGAAGTCAGCAAGCAATCGGGGTGAGGAGGAGGAAAGTTTTTAAGAGCTTTTAGATTCGAATTTCTTTAGGTTTTGGGTTTTAGGAATTATTTTGAGAAATCCAACGGTGAATATTTAGGCAAGGGTGAGAGGAGTGTTCAACTGAAATTTGGTGACCATCCAACGGTGAACGGAGCCTGATCAGAGAATTTTAATTTCAAAATTTCGAGTTTTCAAACTCATATCTATGATTTTCGAGTTTGATTTGAGAAAAACTAAGTTGATTTTTGAGTAGAGGAAGGAAAAAGGAATTTTTGGTATTTTTTGGAAATTTTCTAAGTTCGGCGATCGGCGGCGGAGGCGACGGTCAACGAAGTGAACAACGATGGCAGCGATGAACAGTGATTGAAATCTGGGAATTTGTTCTTGGTGCTCTTGGTGTTCTTAAGGAGAGAGGTCAGAGAAAAGAAAGAACATTTTTTTTAAGAGGTGAGCAAATGAAGCAAAAAAAAAAAAAAAAAGAAAAAGGGTAAAAGTGGGGACCAGAAGCCTGGTCAGGTCAAGACCGGCGCGCTGACCTGCGCCTGGGCCTGACCCAGCTACTGGTTGGGTTTGTTTGTTATTTTATTCTAGTGTTGTTTTATTTCATATATTAATTAATTTATATATATATTTATTTCATCATTATTTATTTTATTTATTTGCATTACAATTATTATTTATTTAATTAATTTTTGACTAATTTTATTTTAGTTTTTATTATTGTAGGTATATTTTTAAGATTAATTTTTTAATTGATTTTATTATTTATGTAAATTATTGTATATTAATTTTTATTTTATTTTTTTTAATATTTATAGATTAATTACTTGTTTATTATTTTGTTTATTAATTTATATTTTAGATAATTAGGATCAAGTTAGATTAATTAATTAATTTTTAAATTGATGATTAATTAAATTTAAATAATAAATAGAGATCTTTTTCAATGATGAAATTCAAGGAGATCACGAATGATTGATTTCTAAGAAATTGCAAGATGAGGAAATTCTTTTAAAAATTCTCCAGAATGAATGGAAGGATTTTTAAGGGATTATTTTTGGTATAGAAAGGTCAAAATTTATTCTTTTTAAATAATTAATTATCAATGTTTTTAAGTCATAATTTTTCATAATAAATGCCTAATTAAAATCGAAGGATAAATTGAGATTTTTTTTCGAGGATAAAATTCGAGAGAGTCACGAATGGTTGGTGTTGTTAGATTTTACTATGCAAGTGCACGTATCGCAAACAAGTAATAAAGTGGAAGCAGAGTGTCGTATCCACGATGAATTGCTATTAAATTTGTTAAATACTAAAATTAAAACAGCTTAATCTTATCCAAATAATTAATTAAAATTTTGTGAATTGAAACTAAATTAAAGAAAAATAATAAAATAAAGAAAGAAAATAAATAAAAATTGGATTTAAATCAATGGAGAAAAGCTTAGGATTACAATTTCTCATAACACTTCCCTTGAACGTCTCCTACTCTCTTAACTTGATTAATGACTTTGAGTTGTTAACCTAGAGTTCTAATCTATTTATAAGGATCTTCTGATGGTCTTATAAAAATATTCTTCTTAACCAATTAACTATATTCCTATGATAATTGAATTAAAGAATAATTCATTAAGCTTAGACTCTAAAATTGATTACACATGACACGTAAGTGTATTCCTACCCTACTTTTAGATCAATTCATCCTAATAAATGAATATGAAACATGTGTTATGCAATCCATGTCTAACACTAAACTCCATTTTTCAAGTTGTATTTAGGTTAACAAATCAGTTTAATTGGTGATCAAGCAATTAAAAGCATTAAGTACAATAATGCATAAACAAATCAAATATCATTAAATCAAACTAAAGAGTAAAATAATCCAAACTATATGATGAGTTCCATTGCAATCCTAGAAAAGGAATTTAGTTCATGCTCAACATTAAAAACAATAAGCAAAGGAGTTTCACCAACATTAAATTACAAGAAAATAAGAGAAGATTAAGGAAAAAGAGAAAACTAAAGGTTGTCAGCTCTTCAATCTTCTAGTATCCAAAACTGTTCTTAGCTCCTTACAAGATGGTGGTGGCTGCTCTCCTCTTCAAAAAATTAAAGAAAAAACTAAGTAGGTCTCCCAAAAAATAAAGTCCTAAGGGTTCTTATTTATAGAGTTCTTAAAAGCCTGAAAATGGGAAACTTTGTGGCCAAGTAACTGCTTTCAGCTTAAACTTTTCTTATATGAGCTGAATCTCTCCTTCTAGCTTTAATACTTTACAAAACTACAAACGACATTAATTAATAACTAAAATAAAACATAAAATAAATAAATAAAACTAAATTAGAAATAAATAAAAATAACTAAAAATAATAAATTAATAGTTTAAACTATAAGGACTTAGCTATTTTAAAAGCACAAAATAGGATAAAATAACTCTATTTTATAGAGTTATCAGTTGACTTTTGAGAAATTTCTAGGTGAGAAAACTCTCTTAAAAAAACTCCAAAACGAATGGAAGAATATTTTAAAGGATATTTTTTCGATATTAAGATCAAAATTTATTTTTCAAACAAACATTAATAAATGTGGATTAATTTAGGAGGATTAAACTTAAGAAAAGTAACTTTGTCACGGAGCATCTTCAATTGAAAGATCGATTTCTTCTGAATACCCTCGAGGTGAGGAAACTTTTTTAGCAATTCCTCCAGATTGATGGAAGGGAGACCTAAAAAATGATTTCTGATATTTCTAACTTGAATAATTTAAAATAAAGATAAAATAAGATCACCTAGTTAAGACTTTTTAGTATCACAAGACTAGTTAGATACTATCTCTAGATAGGCGTTGTGGGAGTGCTAATCCTTCCCCACACGTAATCGTACTCTCGAACTCAATTTTGATAAGTAGATCAGAACCTATTTTTTTTAAGGTGGCTTAGTCAAGCTTAGGATTACTTTAAAGAGGATAAATTCGTATATGTGACTAATCACACATAGATAAGATGATTAGTGGCGACTCTATGTTTGTGTCTAGCATGCTGAATTCGTATTTGGCACGTTATGACATTCATAATCAATTAGAAAAATACACTCCCTACACAATGAGATTTACGATTGTTATTGTAGTCACTTAATTTTGTCTGAGATACTTTTCGAGCCAAATCTCAGAAGATTAATCTGTATGAGCCTTGATAATCAATTTAACCATTTATTCCACTAATCCGATTTCTTTAATTAAAATGAGTTTAAATCAAATTATACTACGGTTTCAATCAAATTTGATTGGATTAAATTAAACAGGCTTAATTTTGTAAAAGTTTAAAAAAAAAAAAATGAGTTGGACTTTACTGTTATTAAGACCCATTTGGACTTTTATTTTGGATTTGCATGGGTTAGTTTTAATTGGGAACAATATTAATTGGGCCAATTTGTTTAGGTTTGATTGTCAATTGGGATTAAAATGGGTTGGGCTCCAATATACAACTGGGCCAGTCTTTGTGGGCCTTGAGGTCCAAAATGCAATAATCAGCTTCTGGGTCTGCTGAGGCAGGCTGGCAGTATGCCAGCCACCCACCGCCTTGCATCGTACCTAGCCTGCACACTACACCCCCCAACTTGCCCTAGCTATCTCCCCTACTGGCATCAGCTACCTTGCACAACCCACACTTTCCTGCACCGACACACACACCACTTGCACTACTATCATCGCCCCTTACTTGCCTGCACTAGCACCATAGCTACCGCCCTAAATCCTCAGTATTATACCCAAAAGATAAAGAAAAAGGGGTATGAAGGATTTTTTGAAGAAAAAAACCCAGCAACAAAGACACCTAGCCTAACACGTGCCGACACACAACCCACAAACTGTTAGTATATGCCCTAGAGCCAATCAGATTGGACATGAGATATACTGTTGATAAAGCAGACCAATCACTATTAATTAGTGATACAAGGTTTCCTTCATGATTAGTGCAATAATAGAAGTTATTAAAGTACTAATTAGATGAAGTCCATGGAACATAATAGCCTTGCAAAGGAATTATAAAGAGTTATAATTGTGAGATCCTTATGCATCAAAGCCATGTTCCTAAATCTATTCCTTGTCATTGTATTGCCAAGACGGGACATTGGCAATACTCAAAGACTAGTATATGTTAAGCCTTCTTATTTGTGAAGTAAGTAACCGATCTCATAGGTTGAAGTATAAGGGATACTTGGGATAACATATAGGTGCTTGTATGTTAAACAAGTTCACTGAATATGGCCCGTTTGAGAACTCCATTTGGTATTGTCACTCTAGTGTTTATGGAAAATGTTCTCACGTGTCAGTCGTGTAAATAGTCCTCTGACTTGAAATACCAGGTCATCTTGTATGGGGAGTGCCATACTTTGATTTCATCTGAACGAGTTCCAATAAAGGGATGCTTATGGTAGGGTGATTTCATCTAAACAGATTTATTTCATAAAAGAGAATAAAATAACAATAAAATAGCAAAATCATCTCAATAAAGTATGAAAAAACCATGAAAGAACATAGCTACCTTGCTTTAGCTTTCCAAATCAAGAAGAAGCAAGCCAAAACCTTTCTTTTCCTTCTCCTTTTTTCTCCTTTCTTTTCCTTTCTTTTTTTCTCTCCTTTTTCCCTAGCTACTGCCCTCTTTTTAGCCTTCTCAACTTGTGAAAAAATTGAAATCAGCTTCCCTCCAATGGTGATGGCCGAATGGCCCTTAGTAGTGTAGAAGGTTCTAGGTTCTTTTACACCAATTATCATCCAATGGCCTTCAATCCAAGATGCTTTCTATGTAGAATTCTCACTCTTAGATTGGAATAATCAGCTCCTAAATATGATGTCATGAAGATGATGTCATAAATAGAATCATAAATATGAAATCATACCTCTCCATCCATTAGTCTATGTGTTGCAATTTCAAAGGCTTGATCAGGAAAAATAACTACCTTCCTCTTCACTCTTAGCCCTTTGATGTAAAATCTCAGCAACATCACTCTCCATTGTGGGCTTGGCTGATTGCTCTTTTAAAATCCAGCCCAATCTCCAATTTTTCAAAGGCCTTCTTTAGTTTCTTCGGTGGAATGACCTTTTTGACTCCTAAACCAAATTAAATAGCAAACAAACTCCAAATCCAAATTTTTCTTCACCAATCTCTTCCAAATAATTTAAAAGTGAGATCTAAAAATTTTTGGAGCTCATAGTGGGCCCAAAATTTGACATTTTGCAAACGAACTCTGAATCCAGATTTTCTTTCTCCATTCTCTTCCAAATAATTTAAGAATGTGATCCCCAAATTTTCAGAATTTTTGGAACTCATTTGGTATTTTTCAGGATTTATCTTCTTGAATTTCAGCATAGTGGGCCCGAGATTTGCCATTTTGCAAACGAGCTCCGAATCCAGATTTTTCTTTGTCAATCTTTTCCAAATGTTTTAAGAATGATATCTATAAATTTTTAGAATTTTTGGAGCTCATTTGGTATTTTTCCTGAATTTTCCAATTTTGCCCTTTTGCCTTCGAAGCCCGGTTTTGCTCAAAACAAGTCAAACTTTCAGATTTTCTTTTTTAGGACCTTTTTCATATATTGAATTGGAGTTGGTTCGAAAATGCGCAATTTTTACGATCAAATTTCTCTCGGATTTGATTTTCCCTTTTTCACTATCGGGAATTTCCTCATTTTTCTGTTTTTCCTCAAATCAGCTCTTTTCTCGGAATTTCTTCAAACTGAGCCTTGGGCTAACCTTTTTTACTCACTCCTCATCAATTAGGGGCTTTAGTCTTATCGAATCGGGCCATTTTTGCAATTTTCCCCAATTTCACCAAAATCCACCAAAAACCCTAATTCTCGGTTTTCTTTCGAATTGACTTTTCTTTCAGTTTTTCTTCCAAGTAGCTTCTCCATTACCCGTAGTCAGTGCTTATCTTTCATTTGGAACCTTCAATTTCGACCAATTTGATCATTTAAGCACTTTTCCCCAAATTTTTCGAACCAGGGTTTCCTTTCTACTGAATCTCCGTAATCCAACTTCCGAACTCCATATCTTTCAATGTAGACCTCGGATTATCAAAATTCTTTCACCATTTTTCAATTGAACTTTAAATATTGATTTTGAAAGTGGGTTGACTTTTTTTAGTAGTTGACTTTTTGAGGTTGACTTTTTTGAGATTGACTTTTTATGTCTTCTTTCTTAAACTAAGTTACGGAGTACCATCTGCAGGATGAGAAAAGCCTTTTTGCATTCTGAAGCATCACTTTAGGAAGAAAACATACTTGATTTAGTAGTCCGGACAAAATTAGGTGTCTACAGTATGGTCTAAATGTATGAACAAAATGGAAGCATATTAGACAAGTAAACATGATAAAAATGCATCATCATGGCCGAATAGTATTAATCATAAACATGGCATGACATTATCACAAACACATGGCATGGTGTATAGCTAAACTACCACAATCAAGCTAACCTACCACAATCAAGCTTACCTACCACAAGTAAGCTAACCTACCACAATAAATCACATGAACAAAATCAAACATAAAATCATTAAAAAAAATGGTTCATTCGGCCATGATGGAAAACGGAGGGAAACTTGCTTTTTTTATTTCTTTTTAAAAAACAAAGTAGAGACTCCTTAGAACTTTGTTAAAAAAAATGACAACTTTCTAGGGAATTCTAAGGGCCATTCGGCCACTACAAGGGGGAAGAGGATATTTTCATTTTCTCACTTCTTCTTGACTGATAACTCTCCATTTTTTAAAGCAAATAATAAGTTTTGAAAGGTAAAGAAAGTAAGAAGAGAAAAAAGCTTGCAAAATAGCTTTTGAAGTTACTCTTGCATTTTCTTTGCATTTCCATCCTTAATTTGTTGTTTTCCTTTGATATTTGGTGATTTTCTATTGATTTTGGTTTTGAAATAAGTGTTTTCAAGCTTTCTATTCAAGCTCCTCTCTTATGCTTTCTTGAAATTTTTTTGAAAGAAGCAATTTTTTTTACTTTGGTCTTGAGCTGGCCGAATGGTCATGTTTTTTTATATAATTGATGTTTGATCTTTGTTTCATGTTGGTTGTGATGGCTAGTATGTTTTGATGTTCTATATGTTTTTTAAAAATAACAAAGATATGGAGCTTGTTTTAATTTTTTTTTACTTACCTCTATTTTGATTTTTATCATTTTTTTTTCATATTTACTTTCCTTGTTTACCATTTTTAATTTTCTGTTTTCAAAATGTTTGTCCATGATTTGCATTTTACTATACTATGTGTTTGTGAAAATGTTTAGCTATGTTCATGCCTTTACATCATGTTTGCTTGGTTTAGCATGTTTCCATTTTAGTCTTGCATTTAGTATGTTATTTGTTTGTGTAAATGCCATGCTAAGATTTCATCATTTAGGCCATTCGGCTACCCCATGTTTACATGCTTTGTGTGTGCATTTTTATCTTGTTGGTTGACATGCTTGTATTTCCATGCTATGATTTTGTGTATTCTGATTTAGTATGCTATTCGTTTGTGTTATTGCCATGCATTTGTTATGTCTCATTTGCATTGCCATACATTTCATGCATGTTTAGGCCTAGGTTGCATTTATTGCCATGCAAGTTCATGTTAGGTCTAGGTCATATCCTTTATTCCATGCATTTTCTATGTCATTTAGGCCTTAAATCATGCATTTCATGCATTTACATGCCACTTGATTTTTGACTTAGGCCAATCAATGGCTCAAAGTCAAGCTCACATGAGCATACTTGTGGAAAATTAAGGAGTTGTCAAGTTGATTTTTCTACCTTTGTGATTTTTTTTACTTAGGCAAATCTTGTCCATTTTTTAAGAAATTTTAGCTACTATTTTTAGGTCCTTAGAAGAGTCTCCAATATTTTTACTTGGATTTTTGAATGATTTTATCAATGGCTTAAAAATTAGTTTTGGCAAAACAGTTTTTCACCCAGCGTTCTGACTTTCGTGATTTTTCTGGTGGGTTATCCTTAGTCAAAAAATTAAGCCAATTTTTTCCCATATAGTTTTACATGTTCTGAGTCTCCCATATTTTTTTTTTATATTTGTTTGAAATTTTAAAAATAGGTTGAAAAATCACGCTTTAAAACTGGACAGTAGAGTCAGATTTGAATTCAAGGGAAAAATATATTTTTTTTGTTTGGCTAAGGCATTTGGAGGGGGTTGATTAGGAACCTTAGCTACTTTTCTAGGTTGGTTTCTAAGCCATTTTAAACTTCAAAAATAATTTTATAAAGCTCGGGTCAAGGGTGGTCAAGTTCGGGTTTCCAAAGTTAGGAAATAGAGCTTTTTTCAAAGGGGGTTTCGGCCTTGGTCATTTTTTATCAAAGATTTTCAAAATTGTTTTTAAACTAATCACAAAGTAATTTTGATTTTAGAAAATTTAATTTGATGTCTTTTTCTAAGGTAGTCGGATATCTTTTTAGGTATACGGATTTTCTTATTTAAAGGAAAAAATACACTTTCATGCATTGCATTTTCCATGTTCATGCATATTATATGATATGTATTTTTGCTATGAATATTTCTATGGTAATGTTATTATTTATATATTTTTTTATGGTGTTATGTTGTTTGTTATATGATTGTGAATGTTCCATGTTACTCTATGTTTTTTATTTAATCATTTATTTTTGTCACATCATTTAGCATTTACTATGTTCATACATTATTATTTTTATTTTCATGTATATTTCATGATAATATTATTTTATGTTTCATATTCATTTCATTTAGAATATATCATGTCACTTAGGTTATATTCGTTTCATGTCATTTAGAATATATTATGTTACTTAGGTTATATTTATTTCATTTAGAATATATTATGTTACTTAGGTTATTCATTTCATTTAGAATATCTTATGTCACTTAGGTTATATTCATTTCATTTAGAATATGTTATGTCACTTAGGTTATATTCATTTCATTTAGAATATATTATGACACTTAGGTTACATCATTTCATTTATATTATTTCATGTCGTTTAGATTATACAATGTCACACACATTCATATTCATATATTTTTTAAATGTTTTGAAAAGATAATGGTTTCAAATAAAATAAAGTTATTCCCGAATTAAAATAATTCATGAATTCTCTTCCGGGTTGTCGGAGAGTAAATCATCAATTATCATTAATAACATAATATCTTTCTTAAAACGATAATGATTAGAAAAATTTTCTAAATAAATAAAAATTTCTATATTTTGCCGAATTTTCGGGGAATGTAGGAAAATTTTGAATTAATAAATTTTGAATCATTTTCAATTAAAAATGGAATTATTTTTCTTAAAATTGAGAATTAATTTGAAATACTAAATTTAAAGCCAACTTTTTACCGAGACTTGAGATAACACACGATTAATAAGGTACCGTTTTATACGGGCGTTGTGAGGGTGCTAATCCTTCCCCACACGTAACCAAGTCCCGAACCCGCTTCATTGATTTCTCTGGTTAAAACGCGGACTTGAAATTGATTTTAAAAATGTTTTAATTAATTTTAAAATATTTTACAAAATCGGTTTTAATAGGTGGCCGATCACACCTAGCCAAAAAAGATTGGTGGCGACTCCATGTCTTTTTCTGAAGTTGTTTTCAAACCCTCATTTTATTTCAAGAGAAATTAAGTCGACTTTCCTATGTTTTTCTAATGTCAACCTTAACGAGTAAAAAAATCTCGCGATGAGACTTGTTATTTTTTAGGTTGCGACAAACAATTTTATAATATTTTATTTTATTAATTAAGATATGCAATGTGATAATTATTTTTATAATTTTTTATATTAAATATAAATTATTTAATAAATATAAGATAGTTAACGTATATCATCATGTGCAACGCATGTTACACAATAACTAGTAATTATAAGCATAAAAACATTCATAAGTATTTAAACAAAAATACTTTTATAATGTAAACAATTGTTTTTCAAAGACAACTGGAAAGGAGAAAAGTTACAAATTTGTGAGCTTTACCGATTGGTCAAAACAGACACAGGAAGAATCGAAATGACGGAAGTTTCAAAGCTGAAAAAAAGGAATTATGGATTCCCCAAAGAAGGCAATGGTAATAATGAACGTTACCACTATTTTCATCCACGAGTCAATGAGTCAGTGCCATGCCCATGTTTTTCAACTAAAACCATCCGTTTCTAATTCTCCAACTTTAACCTATAAATTAAATTGGGTTCCAAAGGACCACCATTGTCAACAAATAACCCACCAACCTCAAAATCAATTCTTCAAGAGGTCAGATTTTCAAATTTCCCTTGTTTCCTTTTTTTTTTTACTTCATAATATCTATCCTTCTTTTGTAGTGTGATTTTTCTTCTACATCTCTTATTAATTTTGCTTTCTTTTCTTCTTTCTTTCTATCTCTTTTAATTGATTCTTTATGCTATGATAACTAAAATAATAATGGCTTTAACAATTGGTTGAGAGAAAACCTAGTTAGTTGATTGCAAAATTTTGCTTTCAATTACTAAAATAAAAACTCTAAAATAAGTTTTAAATAATACCGTGACGCGGTGTTACGGTTGTTATTTTGTGGTTTTGGTTCTTTTCGTCACCGATATTCACCGTAATTGAAGTGTGAATAATTGGCAGTCCATAGCAGTTAAAATCACGATTGTGAATTACATTTATATAGATTCAATTTACAATTTGTGAATAATTTTTTTCTTTTATAAATAAAAAATCATAGAGTATCATAAACAATTTTAAAATTCATTAAAAAGATTTTTTATGATTTTAATTATAATTGCTATATTTTGCAGTAAGTTGTGTAAAAAAAAAAATCACGACCGCAATAACTGTGATAACATCCGTTACATCCGCAATCAAAATAAATGCGACGTGATCGAAAACACATATGCAATTATAATTTAAATCTCTACTCTAAAATTAAATTAAATTTACATCCTTCCACTCAAATACTAAATTTTTTTGTTACAATCATGTTAAACTGACTAAAATCTTTTTTTGGTACATAACTGATCTCCAAAATCTTATATATATATATATATATATATTTGATCTCCAAAATCTTTGGCAAACCTAATTCTTCTGCTATATTGGTAGGCAAAGATCATTGAGTACCGCTAATTAATGGATGATTGAGTAGGATTTTTGCAGTTTTATAACATGTAAGTGCATGTAATAGAACTTAATAAATTTTGAGGTGATTAATTACAGGTAGACTTACTCATAGGTAGGGCTGTGTTCCAAAAAACATTTCTTGCCCAAGTCTATTTCGGGTCGACTTGTAAGCTCGTTTTACTGTTTATAAATTATTAAATATTAAAAATTATTTTATATTAATATTTTTACATTTTTTATAATTAAATTTAAATAATTTTTTTATTTAATAAATAGTAATTTGAGTCGTGCCGACCCAAATAATAAAAAATTTTACCCAGGTCAAGCCTAATTCGGACCGGACAGGTAGCCCAACCTTAGAGGTTTCCATGGGCCGGGCCGGGCCTATGTATGGTATCAATATTATATTTGCTTGCTTAAGTCCGGCTCAGCCCGGAATATGAGCCTCAAATTTTTTCTAAACCCGCTCATATTTATAAATGGATAGCACAAACCCGTTTAGGCCCGCCCATATTATTTTTTTCTATTTTTTTAAATATATATATTTTTATTATTTAATTTTTAGTAATTTTATATTTTTTTTATTAAGTTTTTAGACATAGACAATTTAACATATTTTTTAAAATTTACACTATAATATTTTATATATTTAATTTTTATATGACATAAATTACATAATATATTATTTAATTAGAAAACAGGCAGGGCCTAATCGGGCTCCGGCCTTGAATGTTGGAGCTAAGGCCCGGTCCATTTTTTAAACGAGCCTTATTTTTTTGTCCAAGCCCATTTTTCAAGCTTAATATTTTTATTAAAGTCCTCCCAAATATGAACGGGCCTTCGGGCTTGGACAGATAGTCCGGCCCTTGGACAAGTCTACCCAACCTTTGAACAGGTCTAATTACAAGTTGCTAAATTCTTCTCAAAAGATGAAGAGACAATATATGTGTGTATGTATAGGCTAACATGTATATACAATTTGTTATTTGAATATATTAACTTAGTGAGTCCTTAAGAACATTATGCTTTTGTTTGTACAATTTTCGTTTTTTTAACACATTTTGAAAATATTTTTAAATTGTGATTTACTCCACAAATTGGTGTGATCATTAATGTGTCCTGGCATGTATCGTCTATCTACTTAATTCATCTGAATAAAAAAAATGTTATGCGCATAAATTTTCTTGAACGTGCAATCTCCAAAAATTTATTTAATATGTATGCTATCTTAGTTAATACTCAGACGACATATTCTTTTATTTTTAGTTAATGGCTTTAAAATTTTCACAGGTTAAGAGCAAAATGATTTGTTACTGCCGCTTGTTTCTTTTCCTTGCCCTTTCAAGTTTTGTCGTTGAAAGTCGACAACTCAATGGGAATTCATACAAATTATCATCAAGCTTTTCAAATTTTCATCATGTGGAGAAAGAGCATTTTGACAGCAATGACAGCTTTGAAGGCAAAAGATGGGCAGTTTTAATTGCTGGCTCCCGTGGTTATCAAAATTATAGGCATCAGGTAACACTACTTCTAAGTTTATTTCAGATAGCTCTCTTTGATATCATGCACTCCTTTCAAGATTCCAACTTGAGATTTCTAAAAAAAGAAAATCAAGTTTTAATTGAGGATTTAAATTGCGGTTACTAATGCATTTTCGTTCGTGTCGCATTATCGCCGTTGCAGACATAATAAATGTTACCTCGATCAATTACGGTAAATATCAGTGATGAATATCGACGACAGAAAGCGTCAAAATCGTAAAATAACGATCATAACGTCCCGTTGCAACCGCTATTTAAATCCTTTATTCTAGACCTGCTCAAGGGTTGGTAGCCCACTCAGTTCGATAGGTCGGCCCGTATTGGATCGGGTCTAGGTAGAAATATTAGTTATTCAGGTCGGCCCGGCCCAAATCACTGTTTAATTAATAAAAAAAAATATTTAAATTTAAATATAAAATATTTATATAAAAATAGTTTTTTTATTATTATTTTAACAATAAACTGAGCCGATAAACCTGCCCGAACCTGTCCAAAACCGAACTTGAATAAAGAAAATGAAAATTTTCAGAACCGCGACTCGACCCTGCCCGAACCATGAATAGGTCTACCTGCCCGAACCATGAATAGGTCTACCTGATTCTAACTATTGGCATTAGAATGTATTTTTAATTAAGGACAAGATTATTATTCTTTATTAAGACATAATTAATATATAATAATAATGTAAAAAATCGTACGTGCAGGCTGACGTATGTCATGCATACCAAATATTAAGAAACGGGGGATTAGAAGACGAAAACATTATTGTTTTCATGTATGATGATATCGCATTCAACGTATACAATCCTAGACCTGGTATCATCATCAATAAACCTGATGGAGACGATGTTTATAAAGGAGTTCCCAAGGTATATATGTTTCCAAATTTGCTTTCATATTTATGTTTTTTTTTTTTTTTTTTTTAATAATTTGTACTTCGGCTTCTTTATTATAGGATTACACAGGGGAAGATGTGAATGTGAACAATTTTTTTGCTGTTATTCTTGGGAACAAAACTGCTCTTACGGGTGGAAGTGGAAAAGTTGTAGAGAGTCGTCCAAATGATCGTATTTTCATATATTATGCTGATCATGGCAGCCCTGGATTACTTGGTTAGTAACTCCAATCAAATACATACAATTAAACCTTAATTTTGGCTAATCTTCTCTTTTCAAGGGAAAAATATGGTTATCACTAAGCTAATTTTAATATTTAGTTTTATGCAAAATTGTTGGCAAAATATATAGGATTGCATATGAACTCAGGTATAGTCGAATTGATTCATGCAGCAACTTTTAAGAAATGACATCCAGTAAGTTTAGAGTTCAAATCCTATCATCTGCAACCCATTCCCATATTCTCAACTGCCATCCTTTATATATATAAAAGACTGCATATAATGTGACACTAATGTTTAACGTTTAGACCTGCTCATGGGCCGGACCGCGTTCAATTTTTTTTTCCTTACACAATTTCGTTTTAGCCCTGGCTCAGATCGGCCCGAAAATCCGTTTCATTGTTCAAAAAATATTTTTATATTAATATTTTTATATTTCATAATAAATTTAAATAAAATTTATTTTTTATTTAATGAATAATAATTTGAGTCGGACCAACCCGAATTACCAAAATTCTTACCCAGGCCCGATCCAATTTGGGCCAAGCCTATCGGGTCAAATGGGTAACCCGATTCATGAACAAATCTATTCACGTTGTCCTCATGGGATATATCTCATCAATTAAACTTAGGACTTCAACTTAAATGTTTCAAGTTAATTTGAATCTTGAAATAGGATGGATAAAGAGTTATGAGATGGTGATTAATGTTACTTTTTATTGTGTATAGCTCAAAACTCAACTGGTTTCCATATGTACCAAGAAATATATATAAAGCTAATGTTTTGATTGTGCTTTTAACTTTATGGCATTGGTTTTCACTTTCCATTTATATATATATATATATATATATATATATATATATATTTATAAACAAAATTTTATTAGTTGATATTTTTGACTCATTATTAATTGATATATTTCATTTCTAAATTTCTGTTTATTACTGCTATATATTACCAGGAATGCCTTCTGGTGAAGACCTTTCAGCCAAAGATCTGATAAATGTGTTGAAGAAAAAACATGCAGCTAAAAGTTACAAAAGCATGGTAACTTTATTAATTTTGACAATATATATATATATTTATATAACATAATATAGCATTTTTTTTATATTTTATTTATTTATGATGAATATATTTCAGGTTTTCTATGTTGAAGCATGTGAGTCTGGAAGTATGTTTGAAGGAATTCTTCCAAGCAATTTAAATATATATGCAATTACAGCAGCAAATCCAAGGGAGAATAGTTGGGGAACCTATTGTCCTGGAGATTTTCCAAGTCCCCCTTCAGAATTTGATACTTGTTTGGGAGATTTATTCAGTATTTCTTGGTTGGAGGACAGGTTCACAACACAATTTATATATATATATATATACTTTTTATTTATTTAATTAATAAATATATTTTAATTATTTATCATATATTTTAACTACTATTTTATAGTGATTGAATTTTTAATTTTCTATTTCTTTTTTCATTTAAAAAAAAACAGTGACATTCATGATTTGCGCAAGGAAACTCTGCAGCAGCAATATCAATTGGTAGGTGCTCAATATTTTAAACTTGGTATGAAGTATAATTAAAATTTAAATTAGTTAGTGACCTGTGAGTATATAAAGTTTGAACATTTTAAATTAGGCATAAATTTAGACTTGGTTTGATTTTTTAAATTCTTGAAAATAATGAAATATTCAAAAAATTTAAGATGAGAAATATAATTTATTTTTAAATTAATAATAAGTATATAAATCATGTTACTTATTTTTTTGATGCAAAAAAGACCGTAATCTAAGGATAAAAGAAGAATTGTATATGCTGAAATTTGAATCTCTTATTTTTTTTGAATACTACCTCTTATAGATTGTTGTATGAACGGTCCAACTTCACTAAACTCGGGTTCAATCGTGTTATTTATTTCAATCATATTTTTACTTTCCTTCAATATTTTCATACAAAACAAACAAAACCTTAGCAAAAGCAACAAAAATGTATTTACATTATAAAACCAATCTTATAATCGCTGTCTGTAATAAGATTAATAATTTTTTATATATAACCAAATAAATAATTAATTAACATTAATTTTGTGATTGCATTGTTTTCAGGTTAGAAGAAGGACAGCAGTTGATAATCTGGATGTTAGTTCTCATGTGATGCAATATGGAAGTATGACATTTGAAAAGGATTTTCTCTTCTCTTATTTGGGAACAAATCCAAAAAATGATAATTTTGCACCTTCTACTGCTGAGTTCATCAATTTACCAATTACCTCAATTGTTGTTAGCCAACATGATGCTAGCCTCCTTCATTTCTGGCATAAGGTTTGGTTTTCTTAACCCTTTAAGTTTTCACAAATTCCAAAATTTTGAAAAGCAAAAAAGAGTTAGATAATATAAACAAAGAAATTATCTGATTTATCGTTAGTTGAGTTTTTTTATTTCATAACTGGATTAGCAGAATAATACATATCGCTTAGTACATATTAAAAAATAATAAAAAAATAATAAAAAAGGAGTGGGACGAACCAGGACTTAGTCTAATTGGTTCATGCAACCACCCTTAAGAGATGACATCTAATAGATTTTGGGTTCGAATCTTAGCATTTACAATCTTTTTTTGTATTCTCAAACTGCAGCTTCCTTTGTACCAAAAAAAAAGTAGAACATGTGATAGATTTTTAATCTCGTTTGTGGAATTAAAATTTTCACTATGCGTATATCAAATATGAACTTATATATATATATATGTGTTTTTCTATTTTTTATTAAAAGAAAGAAGATTTTCAAACCCGGTTTTTTTAGAGATATATATAACTATTCTTTTTTCTTTTTCTTTTTTTAATTTTATTTAAATTGATATTTTGTAGTTTCATAAAGCTCCCGAAGGCTCTCCGAAAAAGGCTGGAGCTCACAAGGAATTGCTTGGTGAACTTTCCTATAGGAAGCACATTGATGAAAGTATAAATCAGATTATAACAGTTGTTTTGGGGAATGAAAAGGTTTCAGAGATGCTTAACTCTGGTCAATCTGCTGGAAAACCTCTTGTTGATGATTGGAATTGCTTCAAAATGCTTGTAAGTATATATAGTTAAACCACATTTTACTTATACAAATATGATGAATGTATATGAATCCACCTAGAAGTATTCATGGCCGGGTTGGGTTCGACATCAACATTATATATATTTGTTCAAGTTTGGTCCGGCCTGAAATATGGGCATCGAATTCTATTCAAACCCGCCCATATTGGTAAATAGGTAGTCAAAACCCGTTTAGGCCTGTCCATATTTATAAAAAAAAAAAATTAAACAAATATGTTATTTTTTATTTAATTTTTAATAATTTAATTTTTTTTCTTTTATTAAATTCTAAAACGTAAATAACTTAACGTACTTTTAAATGTTTACATTATAATATTATATATTTTTTTATATGATATAAATTACATAATATATATATATATAAATATAAAAATAATATATTATATTATATAAGTGAAAACCGGGCCGGATCAGGCCGGGTTCGAGTCTTGATTGTTGGAGCCAAGACACAGCTCATTTTTTAAACAGGTCTTTTTTTTTTGCCCAAACCCATATTTCGAGTCTAATATTTTTGTCCAAACCCTTTCAAATATCGGGTGGACGTTCGAACTTGAACAAATAACCCGACCTTTGAACAAATATGATTCCACCCAAGGCCTAACTAGTACCTAGAAACCATATATTAATAACTTTGCTAATTTTGCAGGTTAATACTTTTAAAAAATACTGTGGAAGCAAATCAAAAACAAGGTACGAAATGAAGTATAGTGGAGCCTTTGCTAATATGTGCAATGCTGGGGTTGATATGAACCAGGCTACTGCAACAATAACTGAAGCCTGCTCCACCAATTTTCCTACTTCATGAAACCTATATATCTTCAAAAATAAATTTTAATTAATAATAATAATATGAATTTACATTCAGCTCATGCATGGATCTTTGATGTACTTCAAAAGCTTTTAGTTTTACGTGATAAATGCATTAAATAAGTCGTTGTCTTATTGTGCTAGCTTGTTCATTTTATAAATTACTTTTGATAAATATGATCAAATTACTGATAATTAATTACAAAAACTTTATTAGACTTTATATTATATTATATTATACTTTTTATATAACTTTTTGGGGATTTCAAATTAATTTTAAGAGAAGTAACAATAAGGGTTTAATATTTTAATGATTTTTTATGGTTATAATTTTGGAATTTTTCAAGTATGCTAAATTATTTATCTTTTAGGTTTTAATTGTCAAAACAAAATTATACCAAAAATTGACAAATTATCAAGTTTTAAAATTAAATTCAGGTTGAAGAAATTTTTTTTTATTTAATCCTGGATCTTAATATTTTATCCAATTTGAATTTTCTAAATGAATATTTTGGTTAAAATTAAAATTAAAAAATGGAAAAGAAAAAAGAAAATATTTTAAAAAAAGAAAATGAGAGGTAACTTAGACTTTAACCCATCTTCCCTTCTTAGATTTTAATCTTAGCATTCTATTTAGTTAATCGAATGGACTAAATAAATGGGGATTAAAAATAGAACAATGAGGGGTAGACCTGTTCATGGGTCGGGACGGGCCATGGCCCGAAACTTTTTTTTTTTGCTTGTCCATGCCCATATTTTGGTGGGCTTAGGCTGGTCTGTGGATCCGAATTTATTGTTCATCCTTAATAATTTTTTTTAATATTTTTATAATTAAATTTAAATAAAAAATATTTTTTTATTCTATAAACAGTGATCCGGGCCTGTTGGGCAGACTATCCGGCTTTTGAGCAGGTCTAATGAGGGGGCATCAAAAGGAATAAATTGGAGCCCTTGGATCATTTGATCCAAGGGTCCATGGTTAAGCAGAGAAAAGAGATATAAGTAAACTAAAATTAGGTTAGTTAGCGGAGTTTTGGCTCATTTGGAGCGGAGTTAGCTTAGGAAGCACGGTGAAAAGAGAAGAGAAAGAAAAGAGAGAAAAAAGGAGAAAGGGAAATAAGTAGGGAGTTCTGTGGAGTTTTCCTATGGTATTATCCCATTTTTTCTTTCTTTCCATACTGTTATGTCTATTGATCGAGCTTTCTTTAAATCTTATTTGCTAATGTCTCGTGCTTTCATTGATACATTTTATGCAGATCGTTTTTAAAAACTAAAAAAGGCTATGAGTTTGATGATTCACAATCTTTCTGGTTGTGATGATGAGTATGACTTATTACTTTAGCCACTCTTGGACCAGCTCCCTTCCCTGTTATAAATTAAAATGATTTCAAAACTCTCTAATGGATTTTGGCTAGGATTAAGTTCATTAATCCTCAGCTTCAAATAAACAAATCATGAACAAAGATCCCTTCTTTCCAAAAGAAATTAGATTTTCAATGTTGTTTAACTTAGAGTTTTATTAAGATGTGAATACGATTGTGAAACTAGTTAGGTTATTTTGCTGGATTTCAATTCAAAAATGGGTTTTAAATGGTTTCGGAATGAGTTTTTTAAGTGTTTGTTTTATGGCATTTAAGGGGGTATCCGGATACCCTTTCTCATGATATCCAAATACCTTAGTTTGCTATATTTTTCGGTAGGACATTCGAATGCCTAATCTCAGGCATTTGGATGCCCTTTTATTTTTTTCACTTCAAACTTTTTTTCAGAAAGGGTATTCAGATGTCTATCGCCATGACATCCGAATACCCTATTTTTTATTTTTTTTTAATTTAACTAGGGTATTCCAATATCTTTTTTCATGGTATTTAGATAACCCTTTGGGTTTTCCCAAAAAGGGCCTTCGGATACGTTGTCATGATATTCGGATACCCGATACTTGTTTCATTTTGTTGATATTTTTCCTAAGGCATTCAAATACTCCATTATGCATATTCGAATACCCTAGACCAAAAGGAAAAAAAACATTGTTTATATTGGACCCAATTTATCTTATTTGCCTATTTATTTACTTATTAATCAATTTGTTCTGTTTATTTTGTCTTTATTTATTTGCAATTTACTTTGATGCATTTATATATTTTCCTTCTAATTTTCTTTATTTATTTACATTACTTGCAATTTACTTTAATGTATTTATTTAATTTGCAAGTAATTTTCTTTATTTTTTAAAATTACTTGCAATTTATTGTATCGCATTTATTTATTTTTCTTGCACTTTTATTTATTTATTTACATAACACATAAGTTACTTTACCGTATTTATTTATTTTCCTCGACTTTTTTATTTATTTACTTCACACACATTAATTTTTACTTTATCACATTCATTTACCTTTCTCTCACTTTTTTATTTATTTATTTTACACGTATTTATTTGTTTTAATGAATTTATTTACTTTATGTAATTAAGACAAAATAAAAATTAAAAATTTTATAAAAAATAAAAAGGGATGATATGACCTCATGGAAAATGATCTCGGGATCCTACCTAGATGTCAGAGGAATCTCAATGTTATGTTTTCATTGGAAATATGGTCCTCGATTTTAGGATTGATATGAGAAGTCCCAGAATAAAAGAACTTTTTCTTAATTCTCGTCTAGATGTTGGAGAAGTTAGCGAAGTATCTCGAAATTACAGATTCTTATCATCTTCTCGAGTTAATCAAATATTTTCTTGAAAAATCGATAAAATACATATTCTTTTACTTGTTTATTTTATTATTGATTACTCATTATTATTTTTCTCATTTTTTTGGTTAATTAATTTTAATATTTTTTCATTTTTTGAGTTTAAATAAAAGGTGATATCTCGAGTAAAGGTAAATTTTGGTGTTCTGCCTAAATGTTGGAGAGCTTTCAATAATTCTCATTTATGAGGGAATAACATCTCTATTTTAACGAGGAATATGGAAATTGCTAGATGAAATAAGTTTTTTTCTTAAATTACGCCTAAAAGTTAGGGAATTTAGAAAGAAAAAAAAATCGGCTTTGCAGATTTTCATTTTATTCTAAAATAAAAAGGTTTCTTGAAAAATACTTTTATAATTTCTTCAAAAAGTGTTAAAGGAAATCATTTGGTGAGCATCTGCATTAAATCATTGATCATTACATTTGCATCATTTCATGAGCATTTACATTATTCATTGATCTTTACATTTGCAACATGTAATGAGCATTTGCATCATCTACGGATCATTTGTATCATTTTAAAATAGACATGTGCATCATCGATTGAAATTGTGAACTTCAATGAAAAAAGAAAGAAATGAGAGAAAGATGAAAAAAATGATGGATCATTGCATTTGCATCTTTATAGTGAGCGTTTGCATGTGAATCATTGCTATGGAATCTGCATTTGCATCTTCATAAAAGACATTTGGATCCGTATCATCAGTGGATCCTTTTACATATTTATATTCATGCTATGGTGGTTGATCATTTGCATCCTCGCAGCTTACATATGCATCATTAAGGTTATTTGATGTACATCTTTGTAGGAGGCATTTGTATTATTTGTGATAGATATTTGCATTTGCATGGGGCATTTGCTTATATTATTTGATAGATATTTGCATTTGCATGGGGCATTTGCATTATTTGATAGATATTTGCATGAGGCATGAGGCATGAGGCATTTGCATTATTTAAGGTATGTAAATACATAGGGCATTTGCATCATTCGTGGTAGACATTTGCATCTGCATCTTTATAAAGGTAATTTTCATCATTTGTGATTTTTGCATTTTAGTAACAGGCATTTTGCGTTTACTTAAGCCTATGTTTGGATTGGGATAGGGGGAGGGAAAGAAGTAAAGCAAGGGAAAATGGAAAACTTTTTTCTTGTTTTCTTTTGTTTGGATTAAAAAAAATTAATAAAGGAAAGTGAGGGGAGTTGAGCACCCTTCACTTTCTCTCAAAATACTCATTTTTTCAAAACCCCAAATCGGTGGGAAAGAAAGGGAAAAGAAAGTAAAAAAAAGAAAATGTTTAAATATAAAATGTCCATATTACCCATTTTACATTTATCAAATTACAAACAATATTTTTAAACTTATATACTTCACGTAATTAACTTTAAAATTACAATAATTTTTTTTTATTATCTTTTTTTTTTTATATTACATTTATATATTTTTTTTAATGTAATGTTTATTTTACTTTTTATTATTTAATTTATAATATTTATATTGTTATTTTAATTAAAAAGAAAGGGCATAATTGAAAATGTATATTATAATTTATCTTTTCTTTTCCTTTTCACACTTTAACCAAACGATGGTAGCTAACATTCCTTTTGTTTCCTTTCCCTAACACATTTTAATATCCAAACAAGGGAAAGATGTATCCTTTCCTTTAAAAACCCCTTCATTTCCTTTCTTTTCCTTTCCTATACTAACATCTATCCAAACATAGCGTAAGGCATTTGCATTATTTAAGGTTATTTCTTTGTAAGGAGCATTTGCATAATTGGAGTAGTTATTGGCATTTTTTTCATGAGCATTTGGGTTTCAATCATTGGGGTAGTATTTGTATTTTGGAGAAAATATTTTCATTTGCGATGATGGAGTAGGCATTTACATTTGCATCATTTGTGAGCTTTTACATGTGAATATGTATTGGCAATATCGTTTGTTAAATCACTACATCGCATCAATGGCACTGTAAGCATCCTAAAAATTCTCTTGTAGGAATTAAGACATTAACAAAAGGAGGAAACTGGATCCGAAGGTATGAAAATTTCATTTCAGATATTGTTTCCCATTCATATTGTTCGACTCTAGTTTCACAAAAGTTATTTCATCTGGCTCTGGTTTCACCCAAGTCGTTTTGTTTGACTCTGGTTTTGACCAAGTCATTATGTTTGACTTTGGTTTCGCCCAAGTCATTTGTTCTGACTATGGTTCATTCCTAGTCCTGTTGTCCGACTGTGGTTTCACCCTAGTCATATTGTCTGACTATGGTTTCGCCATGGTCGCTTTGGTCCAATTATGGTTATGCCCTAGTCTTGTTGTTTGACTATGGTTACGCCCAAGTCGTTTGTTCTGACTATGGTTCCGCCCTAGTCTTGCTGTCTGACTATGGTTCTGCTAAAGGAAAATCTGGCCTCATGTTGAAACATAAAATATAAAATATACGCAGCGAAAAAATAAACAAAGAGGCAGTTCGATCCCTCAGGACCTTTAGATCGTGATTTACACAGGTTAGTGACAAATAAAAATTTAAATCAACCATTTGATTTAGAGATCATACCAACTTTAAATATCGTAATCTCAAGTGTGCCGTTCCCTGCACGAACTCAGCAACTGGATGATCACTGGATGATTTCTTCAAGGCCACAAGCAACAAAGGTGTCTTGCCTCCAACGATAATCCACACGATCAGATGTTAACACCTTAACAAGGCTCGGGGATTCTCCAATACTAGTTGGTTGATCGTCGATCAAAATCAAAAGGTTAATACAATTCTTTTGATTCTCTCAAGACCGAAAACTCAGCAAGAACTTTTCCTCTTGTTTGGTGATAAAGAAAACAACAAGAAAAATGGAATAGGAGGTGCGGCAATGGTCTTTTTTGCCTTGGCCGATTCCCTAGTTTTTCACTCAAGAATTTTTTTTTTCTCTTGTCAAACTCTTAGGTCTTTCAACCAAAATGAAATCCTCTAATAGAAACCCTTATGGCCGGCCACACTAATAGGATATGAAGGGAGTGTTTTTCTTTACCTAAAACTCCTAGCTAGATAAGAGCTTTTCCCATCTCCAGAGTTTAAGTTTTAGCCAACTTCTTGTTAATCAAAGCTTGGCCGAACCTATCCTTAAATGTGTCCCCTTTCGGCTGCCAAGGGATAGGGAAGGGATAGATGTTTGATTTAAACACAACAACCTAGTTGAGGTGAAACTCTTTCAACCTCAAGCATTCCAGTTCAACCAAAACTCTAACTCTTAAAGCCGTGGTCGAACCTATCTCGGATTATGTCTATGTTCATTGACCGGTTTCACAGGAATAAGAGTTTGATTCTCAATCAACCTCTTAGAGTCCTAATTGTACTCAACCAGCTTGGTTTAACAGAGTTTGATTCTCAATCAGACTCCTTGCTCAAGTGAAACTCTTTCACCTAGCAAGTGTTAGAGTTCTAGTCAAACACTAACTCTTAGTGCCGAGTTTGGACTTAGACATAATCGAAGCAATGTTTGGTTTAGTGAAATACGAGAAGTTAGAATTGGATTCATAATCAAACTCCTCAAAGATGAGAAACTTTTTCTAATTTCGGATTTCTCCAAATTTTCGGCCAAAACAGCTTATCTTAAGACATGTCTACATTTAGACATAATCTACTTAAGACAAGTTTCTCCATATTGTGTTGTTAAGATATCTTTATTTGGATTTCACAAATCCAAATTATGTCTTAACCTTCCTAAATTGAACTTATTCAATTAGGTCCTCCATATTAACCTTTTATTCAATTAAGTCCTACTTAATCAAATCCCAAGTTTAATCCAACATTATCATCCTATTGTGTGTGACCTATAGGTTCCCAACATGTTGGCAATGCGTATAAGTTAATCTCATTAATCTATACCCATAGATCAAGAGTAGGATCTAACAACCCATCATGACAACCCAAATGTAGAAAAGTCAAAGTGACCTCTTTGAAACCTTTTAGTAACCAGTCGATCAGTGTAATACGGTCCTTTCACCAAATATCCCAAAAAGTCCATAGGCATGGTGCAGTGTCTACTCATGTTCAATCTATATTGGTTCTTGTAGCTTATGGTTAACCTTATGAATATAGAGAAACGATTTCTCCTAAATCCATCATGCTTTGGCCAAAGACTTTATCAAGTTAACCGAAGCCAAGAACATATGAGATATATCTCCGATGTCACTTGGAGTGGTGAATCCTCGCTGGATCATACACCTATCTTCGCATGGTTCATGTCATACCCAAAATCACTCTACCATAAGCATCCCTTTTTGGGACCCGTTCAGATGAAATCAAAGCATGGCACTTCCCATAAAAGATGACTTGGTATTGCAAGTCAGAGGACTATTTACACGGCTGGCATGTGAGAACATTTCCGTAGACACTAGAGTGACAATATCAAATGAAGTTCTCACAGCGGGCCATGTTCAATGAACTTGATCAACAGATAAACACCTACATGTTATCCCAAGTATCTCTCATACTTCAACCCATAAGATCAGTTGCTTACTTCATAAGTAAGAAGGCTTAACATGTACTAGTCTTTGAGCATTGCCAATGCCCCATCTTGGCAATACGATAACTAGGAAACTTTTAGGAACATGGCTTTGATGTATAAGGATCTCACAATTATAACTCTTTATAATTCCTTTGCAAGGCCATGAGCTTTATCCGATTAGTACTTAATAACTCTTTATTATTGTACTAACATGAAGGAAAACCTTGTATCACTAACGAATAGTGATAGGTTTGCTTTATTAACTTTATATCCCATGTCCAATCTGATTAGCTCTAGGGCATATACTAACATCTGCCCTAGTCATGTTGTCCAACTATGGTTTCACCCTGGTCAATTTAGTCTGATTATGGTTACCCCTACTCTTATTGTCCAACTATGCTTCCCCTAGTCCTATTATCTGATTATGGTTTTTCCCTGGTCATGTTGTTCGACTATGGTTCCTTCCTGGTCATTTTGGTCCAACTATATTTACGCCCTAGTCTTGTTGTCCGACTATGGTTACACCATAGTCCTGTTGTCTGATTATGGTTTCGTCTTGATCATGTTGTCCGACTATAGTTCTGCCTAGGTCATTTTGGTTTGACTATGATTACGCCCTAGTCCTGTTGTCCAACTATGATTACGCCCTAGTCCTGTTGTCCAACTATGATTACGCCCTAGTCCTGTTGTCCAACTATGATTCTGCCTTAGTCCTATTGTCCGATTATGGTTCCACCCTAGTCCTACCGTCCGATTATAATTCCGCCCTTGAACATTTTATACTCTTACTTTTTATATTTAAAATTTATTATTATATTTTTTGACAAAAAAAAGTGTGATACATCAATATTATAAAAAAAATTTAATTTATAATATTAAATACATAAAATTTAAAATTTTCTTTTTAATATAATTAAAACTTAAAAAGAAATAAAAAAACTGTGGAGGCAATAATATTTAATATTTATGCAAATCGAACTGTCATTATTTAATAACATTAGAATATGCCCTTGCTATGCATTGGGAAACTGGATTAAAATTTTTAACATGATATTTATATTAATGTATGGAATATACAATGATCCAATTCTTAAGTCAATGAACTTAGAGTTGAAATTGAATCATTATGACAAATTATGCAAAATATGAGATGAATTGAGACTCAATACGAACACAATATGAGAAAAATAATTAAAACATGACACGACACGAAAAATAACATGAACACGACACGAATACACGAACGTGTCAAAGTCTACATAAAATAAATTATTACCGTGTCAAAGTTTATATAAATTTATAATATTTTGAATACGATAATGGCACGAAAAAATAACACGAATACAAACACGAACACACAAATTTTTTCTTCTTTTTTTCTTTTTCCTTTCTTCCCTCTTTCTTTTCTTCCCTCTTTCTTTTCTTTTCTTTCTCTTTCTCTTTCCTTTCTTTTCTTTTCTTTCTTTCTTTCTTTCTTTCTTTCCTTCTTCATAAAAAAAAAAAACTTGGCAATATCCTAATTAACCCCTCAAACACACTTAATATCCATGCTTATTTACCCCAAAACAAAGCACCCCAAAATTGAAATTGAGCAATCTCATTGCTTGAGGACAACTTTTAATTATAGTTATAGATTAAATTTAATAGTATTTAATATTTATGCAAATCGAATTGTCTTTATTTAATAACACTAGAATATGCCCTAGCTACGAATCGAGAAACTGGATTAAAGATTTTAACATGATATTTATATTAATGTATGGCATATACAATGATCCAATTATTAAGTCAATGAACTTGGAGTTAAAATTGATTCACTAAGATAAGTTATACAAAATATAGGATGAATTGAGACACAAACATAACATGAAAAAAATAATTAAAATATGACACAACACAAAAAATAACATTAATACGACATGAATACACGAACGTATCAAAATCTATATAAAACGAATTATTACCGTGTCAAAATTTATAATATTTTGAATACGATAATGACACGAAAAATAACACAAACAATAACACAAATACGATAAGAACACACAAATTTTTTTTTTCTCTTTTCTTTCTTTTTCTTTCTTCCCTCTTTTTTTTTTTTCTTCTTTTATTTTCCTTTCCTTTCCTTTCTTTTATTTATTTTTTTTTCTTTCCTTCTTCATCAAAATCAAGAAATTGTTTTTGGCAATATCCTAATTAACCCCTCAAACACACTTAATATCCATGCTTAATTATCCTCAAGCAAAGCATCCAAAAATTAAAATTGAGCAATCTCATTGCGTGAGAATAACTTTTAATTATAGTTATAGATTACATTAAAGTTATCATAAATAATTTATTAATGAAAGCCCCCGAACATAAATAGCCGCATAAGCCATTAATGAAAATTAATTAAGTGCGGCCACAAATCTAAAAGTGCTTATAAAAAGGAAAAAAAAAATAGCAAGAATTATAAAAGAATAAAAAGTGCTTTTTTATCAATTAGATATTCCCACACCAACATGTGGGAAAAAAATATTATGTGAAAAAATATTTTAAAAGGTTATATATAAGTAGTTTTTAGAAGGAAGTTGATAATTTTTTTTTTAAGAAATAAGTTGGTGCCCTTTTTTTTTAAGTATATTAAAAAATTGAAAAACATCAATACTCTTATTATATTATTAGATATTATGATTTTATTTGATATTTTTGTATTATTTTCAACTGAATTGATATCACTTAACTCATGACACCAATTTAGTCAAGAGCATTATTATTAGGGGGTGTTTGGTATGATGGAATGTACTCACATTCCATCATATTTAATTCGTTGGAAGCAGATTCTCATATTTGATATGGTATTTTCCTTGGAATGTAGCTTTTATATGGACATCACATTACCATGAATAATGGAAATGTCTTTCCTTTCAAAAAAGTTTGTAAAATTCCATGTTATGGGAAAGTTAAAATAAATTTTTGAGACAAAATTGTCCTTTTAATCTTATCAAAAGAATGATAAGTCATATTAATTAATAATTAATTAAAAGAAGTCTTGAATATCATAAAGAAGAATGGTCAACAAAATTAAATTTTAATTTTATTTATAAATTTAATTAAATAAACATTATTTTTTAAATATTTTATTTATAAATTTAATTACATAACCTTTATTTTTAATTTTTTTTTTTAAAACTTAATTACCTAAACTTTATTTTTAAAATTTTATTTTATTTTTAAAATTTTTTATTAATTGAATTTTGAAAACAAAAATTACTTTGTTCAAAATTTTTGAAAAGTCTTTTTTTTTTTTGTATTTTAATCACAAATAAATTTAAAATAAAAATATCTCATAAAAGAATTGATTAAAAAATCAAATTATTATCATATAAGTGTAAAAAAATGAATTAATATTTTTATTTAAATCATGTAAATATATATATGTATATATAAATAAAATTATAATATTATTTATAAAATTTAAAAGTTACTTGATAAAGATAATTTTAAAAATTATTATCACATTCTCAATAAAATATTTAATGAATCAAACATATCAATATGATTTTCTCAAAATTTTAATCATCACTTTTTTAAATATATTAAAAACTATAATATTATCTTACCAATAATTTAATTTTTAAAAATTACATTTTCATCTATCACGTTTCATTGAAAATTGAAATCATGAGATGTTTTTTAAGTTTTAATGCTTGCGTGACGTTCGCGCCACGGCGTTGGCTGTGCGTACAGAAATCTTGGCCGAACATAAATGTACAAATACGAAGATAACTAATATGCTTAAGTTCAGTTATAGTATGTTTATTAGATATTGATTATCAATTCAAGAAGAGATAATATATGAGAAGAGATTCACTTATAATAGTATAAAATTAAATTAATTTTACATATTTTCATAATTTTTTATACGGTTTATATTTGTTTAATCTGATCATCGTATTTAATGTTTTATTCACGTAAATCATGCACGTCGAGTTTCAAGTAAATTAAAAATATCTAACTATTTGTTAGATATAAAAAACTTTCAACCGTTAAATATATATTGAAAAAGATAATATTTTTTATCGATATAATAGTAACATCGGATCGATTCAAAACTTTATGTGCACGACAAATACAATTATATTGTTAAATCTAACGGTCGATTTGTTAAAATATAAACCGTATAAAAAGTTATGGAAGTATGTAAAACTAATTTAGTTTTACACTAATGTAATGGATCTCTCTTCATTTTGTGTATATATATATATATATATATATATATATATTTAAATTTCATCTTACCCTTAGTAGATCTAACAATCCGTGTATTTGTATCGTATTTATATTATTTTTTTCTTATCATAATCGTATTTAAGATATTATATATTATATATAAATTTTGACACATTAATAATTTATTTTATATAAATTTTAATACGTTCGTGTACTCGTGTCATATTCATATTATTTTTTCATATCGTTCGTATCGTGTAATCTTAATGCGCAAAATTTCTTATAATACTTAATTCATCTATAAATTTTGTTTGGTAAAATTTTAAGTTTCATTTTGATTAATATGTTTTTTTTTTTTTTTGGTTTTTTAAAAATTGCTATAAAATTAGAAAAAAGAAAACAAATATAATTGATTTAAATAACCAAATAATTGAAACATAACTAATTATCACATGATTAGCGCATATGAAAGTATAATTGTAATTTTATTATCTAAATAGTTACATATTTTATTATAATCTTTCAAAAGTATTATGTCCTTTTTTATATATAAAAACGTGTTTTTTTACTGAAAATAAAAAGTAAGTAAAAGAAAAGTTTCCATACAAAAATCAATAATCCATTTATATTCGAGTAAATAGCACTTGCGGTCCCTGAATTTTGTCAAATACCGTTTTAATCCTTAAATCTTCGAAACATAACTTGTTGGTCCTTGAACTTTGTCATGTGTAATTTTTTTTATCCTTCCGTTAGCATAATCGTCTATTTTGACGTTACATGAAGTCAACTGACATGTACGAAGTTGATGTGGATAATTTGATTTTCTTAAAAAAAAAAAAACAAAATTTTAATAATTTAAAGCAAGTTAAAAAACCAAGTCTAAAATATTTTTTTATTGTGAATATTGATAAAATTTATTAAATAATTTATTTGATTAATAAAATTTATTCAATTTATAAATAAATATTCTAATTCACAGACATCTGCATTCTTTATCTTTTTAAATTATCATTTTAAATATGTTTTATTATAAACATGAATAAGATTTATTCAGGTTATAAATAAAAATTTAAAGTTTATAAAACAACTTTCATTAAATGAATTTATTTGATGAATAAATTTATAAATAAGAAGTAGAATAATTCGATTGTAATATTTTTATTAAATAATAGTTATAATATAAATTATTAAATAAGAATTAGATCAATCTTATTATTAATTATAACATAAAATATTTAAAATAATAACTTAAAAATATAATGAACAAAAATATTCGTTTTGATCAATTCAAAAGTTTTCGAATATTTTTATTTTAATATATATTTATAAATATAAAAATTTATAGGATTATAGATATGAACTTAATTTATTAGTTTTAGTTATTTGTGTAAATTAAAAATATAATTTTAACTATCAACGGGATGATAAAACTAATCAAGTTGGAAAAAAAAAACAAAAAAACAAAGGAGCTCCTAATTGTTAGACTTAGCATTTCGTTTATTTTTGTATTTTTATTTGTTATAATTATGTTTAAAGTATTATATATTTATATAAATTTTGATACGTAAATGATTCGTGTCATATAAATTTTAATACGTTTATATATTTACTAGTAATTGGGCACACGCATATGCGTGTGATAATTTATTTTTTGATAAAATTATTTATTAAAGTTTATTTACCTATATAATGTTAAAAAAAAAAAATTATAAATAACAACAATATGAAATATGTGGTACCTACAAAAGTATAATAAACTTCAAATTAATTCAGTTGTCATTCAAAATCAAAGTCATATAATTTATCTTTACTCTAATTGCTTTCATGTTTGCATTGAAATTTTCCTGTTTGAGGAAATCAAAACAAATAATCATATGTGACTAAGTTAAAGAAAATAAAATTTTAAGATATATAAATCATTTGATTGATAAGGTAAATAAATTGTACAAACCTAGTCATAAATTTGCACAGTTCTTCATATGTTGTCTTTCTTATATCTTTATGTTGTTTAAAAAACTGCATAACTTTTTTTTCAAAAATATCAAAGTTGTAATTTCAATAAATACTCAATTTTGTATCTCCTAAATTTTTTCTCTTCTTACCTTCAACAACATATAGATTTCCTCCTAAGCATGAATTTTGCGCCTATAAAAACAAATAAAATATCAATTTAAAATACAATACTTGTAAATAAGAAGGAATTTTTATGAAAACTTAATTCCATTAGCTATACCTTGTATGTATAATGTGGGGATGAAACCATGGCCTTTTCTTGTAATTTCTTTGATAATTTTGACCCAACTGTAATTATAAATAAAATTAATTATTTTATTAAAAATACATTTTTTTCTATGGTTATAATTAAATGGATCAGCTTGTGTCATACCTCTGTAACATCATACTCAAACTTTAATACATTGTCATTCCATACATTGTCATTCCTTTTGAAACAATAAAGTTTTAATTAGCATAATATATATTTTTAAAACTAAAAAATAAAATAGATTTAATATAGATATTACCATTCTACCCTTTGTGCCAACATTTCTCTCTTAACCATATTACACAAATGAGTTTTATCAACCCACACTATTTTACTCCAACCAAAAATCATTATTTTAAATTGATTTAACTGCATGTGCATACATAAGTTGGGTTAGATTTGTTAAAGAACACAATTTTATTAAATTTTAAAATAAATTGTAACATAATAAAATTATTGTTGAGTTCATATTGAGTCATGTTCTTTTTCATTTGATTGGTGTAGCAAAATTTCATCTTTCCATAAATCAATTTGACATTGGCTTTGAAGTGAAACCTGTATAAACAAAAACTTCATATTAATAGTCTAATTTTGATCACTATTATTAAATTTAAATTCAATACGCGTATCCAATACCTTTTGTGTTTTTTCAATTTCATTGTTCGAGTGCTTTATTTCATGTATGATTTTCAATAACTCATCATACTTTGGCGGGATCTTCATCTCTACAAATTCAAGACATTGTATATTAGATTACTTATCAATAGATACGAAATGATAATGAAATTTATATAATAGATAAAAAAAATACATAATGATAATTAAATTGACATAGAAAATAAAAATGATTGAGGTATAGATATACCTAATTAACATTTATCAGCACATCTTTGTAAACAACATTTTTGGTACAAACAACATTTTCCTCATTCTTTATTCCTTTATCACCAAAATCTTGGTTTTTGACATAAACATTCCTCTTGACAATGCTACGTATAATTGCCCATGACTGAAAACATGATTTGGAAGGAAAATTCTAACATTTGGAATTGTTTGTCCTTGAGATTTATTTATCTTGAGAGCGAAACTCAAATGAATGGGGAATAGCCTTCTAGTCATCTGAAATGGAATATTCACATTTACAATTGACATCAAAGGTGTCGCAACCTAAAAAAAATAACGTAACGACGTCTCATCGCAAGACTTTATTATTCGTTAGGCGTGACATTAAAAAAACATCGAGGAAAAGTCGACTTAATTCCTCTAGAAAAATGAAGGTTTTGAAAATGACCTTAAAAAAGACATGGAGTCGCCACCAATCTTTTTTAGCTAGGTGTGATCGGCCACCTATTAAAACCGGTTTTATAAAATATTTTAAAAATTAATTAAAACATTTTAAAAACCAATTTCAAGTCTGCGTTTTAAACCAGAGAAATCAAAGAAGCGGGTTCGGGAGTCGGTTACGTGTGGGGAAGGATTAGCACCCCCACAACGCCCGTATAAATCGGTACCTTATTAATCGTGTGTTATCTCAAGTCTCGGTAAAAAATTGGTTTTAAATTTAGTATTTCAAGTTAATTCCCAATTTAAAGAAAAATAATTCAATTTTTATTTGAAAATGATCCGAAATTTATAAAATTCAAAATTTTCCTATATTCCCCAACAAACGTGGCAAAATATAGAAATTTTTATTAGTTTTGGAAAACTTTTCGAATCATTCTCTTTTTTTGAAAGAAAGATATTCCTTTATTAATGATAATTGGTGATATTCCCTCCAGCAAACCCGGTAGAGAACTAATGAATTATTTTAACTCGGGAATATCTTTATTTTTATTGAAAACCATTATTTTTTTGAAAACATTTAAAATAAATGAATATGTATATGCATGACATAAATAAAATGACATAGCAAAATCCAAATAATATAATGCAACCTAAATGTCATGACACATAGAAATTATTATGGCAAGAAATTTAAATGACATGGAATAAAATAATGCTATCATATAATATGCATAAAAATAAAAATGCAATGCATGAAATGTATTTTTTCCTTTAATTAAGGAAATCCTTATATCTAAAAAGATATCCGGCTACCTTAGGAAAATATGTCAAATTAAACATTCTAAAACCAAAATACTTTGTGATTGTTTGAAAACAATTTTGAAAAGCTTGAATTAACAATAAAAACTGGGCTAAATTCTTTTTAAATGGCTCTAATTTCCTAAGTTTAAAAAATCCGGACTTGACTACCCTTAACCCGGGACTTGAAAAACCATTTTTAGAGTTTAAAAGGGCTTAGAAATCATCCTAAGTCAGTAGCTAACCCTCCTAATCAGCCCACTCTAAGTAAATTAACCAAAACAGAAAATTGGTTTTTCTTTAAATTCAATTCTGACTCCACTGTCCAGTTTTAATACACGATTTTTTACCTTATTTTTAAAAATTCCAAAAATTCTAAAAAAAATACTGGAGACTCAGGACATATAAAACTATACGAGAAAAAATCGGCTTAATTTTTTTATCAAAGATGAATTCCCAGAAAAATCAGAGATGTACGAGTTTTTGGAGGAGAAAAAACTGCTTTGTTTTTCTTTAAATTCAATTCTGACTCCACTGTCCAGTTTTAATCCACGATTTTTTTATCCTATTTTCAAAAATTCCAAAAATTCTAAAAACAATACTGGAGACTCAGGACATGTAAAACTACACGAAAACAAATCGGCTTAATTTTCTGATCAAAGATGAATTCCCAGAAAAATCATAGATGTACGAGTTTTTGGAGGAGAAAAAAAACTGCTTTGTTTTTCTTTAAATTCAATTCTGACTCCACTGTCCAGTTTTAGTCCACGATTTTTTACCCAATTTTTAAAACTTCCAAAAATTCTAAAAAAAATACTGGAGACTCAGGACATGTAAAACTACATGAAAACAAATCGGCTTAATTTTCTGATCAAAGATGAATTCCCAGAAAAATCATAGATGTACGAGTTTTTGGAGGAGAAAAAAAACTGCTTTGCCAACACATTTTTGCTTTTGATAAAATCATTTAAAAACCAAAGTAAAAATATTTGAAACTCATAAAATGACTTGAAAGCAGTAGCTAGGACTCTTTGAAAGTTAGATAAAAATTGGCTAAATAAAAAAAATCACAAAGGTAGAGTAATCAATTTGACAAACTTAATTTTCCACAAGTGTGCTCAAGAGAGCATGATCTTGAACCATTAATTGGCTCAAGTCATTATTCAAGTGGCATGAACATGAAATGCATGAAACAATGCAGCAAACATAATGCATGAAATGCATGGATCTAAACCTAAATGTAAGGAAAATGCATGACACAAATAATATGGCCTAGACCTAACATGAACTTGCATGGCATTTAATGTAACCTAGACCTAAGACATGCATGGCATTTTCACAAACACAAGGCATGCTTAATTCAAAAATCCAACCAAATATGATGCAAATGCAAAAACCTAACAACTAGCATGACAAAAATACAACACACAATGCAAAACACATGGAGTAGCCAAATGGCCCCAAGCTTCAACAAGCATGGCATTTTCACAAACACTTGGTATGCTAGCATGAAAAACTAAGTCATAACACAAAAATCACACAAGCATTTTCACAAACACCTAATATACTAAATCTAAAACATGCTCAAATTTAAACAACATAAAAACAGAAAATTAAAAATGCAAAAACATGATATCTAAGACATAAATGGCAATAAACAAAGCAACCAAATTAAATATAACTTAAGAACATAAAATAACATAATATTTAAAACATCAAAAATAAAGAAAATAGCATAAACAATATGGTAAAATGAATCAAAAACAACAACTTAAAATAAATAATGTAGGCCATTTGGCCATGGTGAGTTTATTGTAAAAACAAAATGTAAAAAAAAAATATACTTAAGAAAGGAAATGAAGGAAGAACAAGAAACATTATTTTAAAATGAAAACTCACCAAGTAGAGATTAAAATAGCAAAAAATAAGAATAGAAAATGAAAGTGCAAGAGTTGGTGCTCAAGAGCAACCTCAAGAAGCTAATATTTCAAGCTTTTCTCTTCAAACTTTCCTTTTTTTTCTAAACTTTTCTTTTTTTGCTCTCAACCAAGAAGATAAAAAACTAAGAAAAACTAAGAGAAATCAACCAAAATGGAAAAGAAAAAACAAAATCTGTCTCCTCCCTTAGGGCTGGCAGAAAATGATGCTTATATGGACTCCAATATGTTGTCATTTTTGTGTAACCTAATTTCCATCAAATGGCCAATAATTCAAGATGAAAAGTCATGAAATTACCACCCTTAGATTAGCATCTCAGCCCTCTCAAATTACAGCTGTCCAAGAAAAATGTTGACATCTTTTTTCCAGCCCAACTCTGATTTTTTTGAAGGGCCCAAAAAGCCCTTTTCGGTTGCTTGGGTGAAATGACCATTTTGCCCTCCCGGATGCAAAATAAATATCAAACGGGCTCCAAATTCAATTTTTCGTTTTTTAATACTTCCAAAATAATAAAATATTGAGTTCTGGAAGTTTTCAAAATTATCCGAGTCCGTTTGCTATTTATTTGGATTTTTTCTTCCCAAAATGTCCTTTTATGCCCCTACTTTTTACCATTTTTTAAACGAGCTCTAAATCAAGATTTTTCTTCACCAATCTCTTCAAAATAATTAAAAAGTGTGACCTGGAAGTTTTCGTAATTTTTGGAGCTCATTTGGTATTTTTTCGGGATTTATCGGCTTGAATTACTGCATAGGAAGCCCGGGATTTGGCCATTTTGCAAACGAACTCGGAATCAAGATTTTATTTTACCAATCTCTTTCAAATGATTTAAGAATGAGATTGACAAATTTTCCATAATTTTCGGAGTCCATTTGCTATTTTTCCCAAAATTTTCCAATTTTGCCCTTTAACCTCTGAAACCCGGTTTTGCTCAAAACAAGACCGATTTTCAGATTTTCTTCAATCTGAGCCTTGGGCCATCCTTTTTAATCATTCCTCATCCATTGGGGGCTTTGTTCTTACCAAGTCGGGCCATTTCTGTGATTCTTTCCGATTTCACCGAAATCCACTAAAAACCCTAATTCTCGGTTTTCTCCCGGATTGACTTTTCTTTCGGTTTTTCTTGCAAGTGACTTCTCCATTACCCGTAGTCAGTGCTTATCTTTCATTTGGAACCTTCAATTTCGACCAGTTTGATCGTTTAAGCACTTTTCCCCAAATTTCTCGGATTAGGGTTTCTTTTCTACTCAATCTCCAAATCCCAACTTCCGAACTCCATATCTTTCAATGTAAACCTCGGATTATCAAAATTCTTTCTCCATTTTTCAATTGAACTTAAAATCTTGATTTTGAAAGTGGGTTGACTTTTTCAGTAGTTGACTTTCTGGGGTTGACTTTTTCGGGGTTGACTTTTTTCAAGTTTGACTTTTTATGCTCGCCCTCTTAAACTAAGTCTCGGAGTACCACCTGCAGGATGAAAACAGTCTTTTTATACTCGGAAACATCAATATGGGAAGAAAACATACTTGTTTAGTGGCCCGGACAAAATTAGGTGTCTACAGCTGCCCCTCTTTGGCTATTGCTGAGAATCAGGAATCAGGCAAAGATAAACCAACACTAATTTTGTACGGTCAGTGAAATCACATGGAAAGGAAAGGGGCTTTCTTTTTCATTTCTTCATTCATTTTAGCATTTTGCATTTTTTATTTTCTTTTTTTATTTTCTATTTTTTTCATTTTTTCTCATTTTTTCTCTTTCTTTTTTTTTTATTTTTTTTTTATTTTTTTTATTTTTTTTTGTTTTTGAAAACAGTAAATTGAAGATTTGTCCTTAAATTGAATTCCCTGACTAATCAAGGCTCGATTCGTCTTAAGGAAACGAATTCGATTTGCAAGAAAGGAAACGACCTCGACGATGTTCTCGGGGCCTTAACCTTTCTTGTTCTCAGCTGTGTTTAAAATTCTGGATATCTCCTCCAGAAGCTTCGGCTATCACCACCAAAGTCTTGCTCATTTTTTTAAAATGTAAAAATTCTGGGTATCACCTCCAGAAACTTCAGCTATCACCACCGAAGACTTTTTACCTTTTCAAAGGATTTTAAAACTCTGGATATCTCCACCAGAGGCTTCAGCTATCACCACCGAAGTCTTGCTCATTTTTAAAACTGTAAAATTCTGAGTATCATCTCCAGAAGCTTCAGCTATCACCACCGAAGACTCTCTACCTTTTCAAAGGACTTTAAAAAAAACTCTGGATATCTCCACCAGAGGCTTCAGCTATCACCACCGAAGACTTGTTCATAAATAAAAAAAGTACTTCGACGATGATTTCGGGGCTCGACTCGCCTTAAGGAAACGAAATCGATTATACCTGAAAGCTTTAAGAGATGATGCAAATGCTTCATGATGCAAATGCAAATGTCTTTTGTTGATGCAAACGCTTCTTGATGTAGATGCAAATGACTTAGATTGGTGCAAATGTCTTTGATGCAAATGTAAATGACTTGATTTGATGCAAACTTTCTTGATGCAGATTCAACTAACTTAGATTGATGCAAATGCTTCTTGATGTAGATGCACATGTTGAATAAAATTTTGGATAACTCCTCCAAAAGAAGATTCCTCATTTTTCAAAATTATAAAACCCTGGATATCTCCACCAGAGGCTTCAGCTATCACCACCGAAGACTTCTTCATTTTTAAAACTGTAAAATTTTGGATATCCCCACCAGAAGCTTTGGCTATCACCACCAAAGACTTGCTCAATATAAAATTCTAGATAACTCATCTAGAAGAAGATTTCTCATGTTTCAAAATTATAAAACCCTGGATATCTCCACCAGAGGCTTCAGCTATCACCACCGAAGACTTATTCACTTTTAAAACTGCAAAATTCTGGATATCACCACCAAAGACTTGGTCATTGTAAAATTCTGGGTAACTCCTTCAGAATAAAATTTCTCATTTTTCAAAATTATAAAACCCTGGATATCTCCACCAGAGGCTTCAGCTATCACCACCGAAGACTTGTTCACTTTTAAAACTGTAAAATTCTGGATATCCCCACCAGAAGCTTTGGCTATCACCACCAAAGACTTGCTCATTGTAAAATTCTGGGTAACTCCTTCAGAATAAAATTTCTCATTTTTCAAAATTATAAAACCCTGGATATCTCCACCAGAGGCTTCAGCTATCACCACTGAAGACTTGTTCACTTTTAAAACTGCAAAATTCTGGATATCACCACCAGAAGCTTTGGCTATCACCACCAAAGACTTGCTCATTGTAAAATTCTGGGTAACTCCTTCAGAATAAAATTTCTCATGTTTTCAAAATTATAAAACCCTGGATATCTCCACCAGAGGCTTCAGCTATCACCACCGAAGACTTGTTCACTTTTTAAAAACTGTAAAATTCTGGATATCCCCACCAGAAGCTTTGAGAAATGATGCAGATGCACATGTCTTTTAACAAGGTGCTCATGCTTCATGGTGCAAATGTAAAATATTTCTTAGTGCAAATGCAAATGGCCTGGATTGATGCCCATGTTTCATGATGCAGATGCCCCTACTAATTGTGTTCATGTAACTGGTTTATGATTGGTATAACTACAATTACCACACAATAATGAAAATGCAATGATTCTAGAAATGATGCAATTGCTTGAGATGACACAAATGCGAATTCCATGAAGAATGTAAATGTAAAGGTAAAATGCAGATGCTTATGGAATAATGCCAATGCAAATACCCATGAATGATGCAAATGCTTGCCGACACTGTGCAGATGCAAAAGCTCGATAAAGAGATGAGTGCTCATGAGTGATGCAAATGCCCCCGGTTGTTTTTCTAGACTTTGGCTTAGCCTTTCAAATTCATTTTTCCTCTTCAAATCAGAGTATATCTTCAATTCATTTCGGCTATTCTCTTTGCCCCAACAGTTTTCAAACTTTCATCAACAGAGATCTGAACTGGGTTCGATATCTTCTTCTCATATCTGGAAGTCAGGACCTATCCTGGCAGTTCTATACCTTTGAGTTAGAAAAATCCTTGTCACATGTCATCATCAAAAATGGGTATTTCAAATTTTTTTTTTTTGTTTTGAAAAACAATTTTGCTTATTTAAGGAAAACTTCTAAGCCAAAAATTTTAACTCCACAGTGTATGATGTACAAATCTTTTGATGACTGATGATCACTGTTAGAAAATTCCCTAAGTATCAATCTGGTTTTTTTTCAACTGGGATTGGCAAGGCTTGGTATAACAAGATTCTGGCTTTTTTAGGAAAACTTCATGACAAAAATGTATATCCCTTCTAGGCTCACAAATGGAACAGTTTTTATAAATCATGAATTCATTGAGAACCAAACAAATTCAACATTCCTTTAGTTTCCATATCAAGGCATTTTGACAAGCGTCAAGATTGGCCAGGATGTTTAAACTGGAAAGTTGATTTTGGAGGAAAAAAGTTTCAGTTTTTGAAGACAATCCTCTGAATGAGAACTGACAATTTGGGGGGTTCAGGAATTCCTAGATGTTCCTCGATGACCACTCTTTTAATAAGATCTTTTCTTTTGGGGTATCGGCACTATCATAGATGGCATCGAAAATTTCCAAATTTACTCTAGACCGCCCATTTTTGGGTTTTCGCCCTAGAGTCCCATTCTTTCCATTTTTTTTTCATTGTTTTACCATGCACTTGAGAATTCTAAGTTCTTCCTTAGTGAAATGATAATTCGATGAAATGGGATAAAATCTGAGGAAAAACCTTTCAAATTAAATATTCATGCTTGATCAAAATGGACTTTTAAAGCATATAATATAGGCCATAGCTCAGGGTTCAGAAAGAAAGGATAAATAGGCCCAAAATATGTGTTTGAGGGTAATCAGATCAAGGATCATTTCTTGAGGAGGATTCTCTTTGAAGCATTTGTCCCTTCTCGGACATTTCTTTCCTTTTGACTTTGCTCTTTTTCTTCCTTGCTTTTGGCTTTCCATTTGCCATGTCTTTCACACATTTTGTTTTCTTTTTTATTGTGTTTTTCTTTTGTTTTTCTTGGCTTTCATTTCATCATCTTTTTCTCTTCTTTTTTTTTGACAGAGTAAGCCCGTATTTATTCGGGGCTCCATTTGCTTTGTGTCTGTCCTTGAGCTAGGACTCATTTCACAATGATCTTTAAAAAGATCTTTCCTCGTATTTGCCCCCCAGTGTAGAGGGTGGCCCTTGATTAGGGTTCAAAGAAGAAAAAAAAAATTCTTTTGGCTCAAAAGGGGTGACTATGGATAAATCTTTTTGTGCGAAAGCGATATGAAAGATGGCCATTTCTCATGTCAAGCACGAATATTTACATTGAAAAGCAATCCCCAGGGGAAATAGATATTCAAAATTTCATTTTGCACTTTGGAATCATCCGAATTCTCATATGCATGATATCACAATTTTCCTCTCTTTTTTTCTTTTTGCTTTTTTCTTTTTTTTCTTTTTTTTCTTTTTGTTTTTTCGTCGCATGCCCCAATGATTCATGCGTTTAGTCCATCCTTATTCACCATGTATCCATCATTTCCACATATGATGCCCCAATTTGATTAATCAATGAGAATTTGTATCAACGAGGAACATGGCAAGTCTAGGTCTATTTTGAAAAGGCTGAGTTTCCAATCTGAGTTCTTTGAAGAGACAAGGAAAATATGACCCAAAAACGGGTTTTCTCTGGGAGAAGGGATAATCTAGTTTAATCATTGTGCTCCAGGATGTCAATCATGAAGTGATGTTTGGGCAATTAATGTTTTGGCACAATCTTGACACACATCAAATTACCAAAATCTGGATTCTTGATAGAATGTCTCATTTGTTTGATTTTCAAGGAATTTGAAAATTTTCAAAAAGTTCGTTCCTTTGTTCATAGCCTAGACTAAGATCTACGTCTTTGCTTATTCTGTGATGACAATGGTTTTATGAAGTCAAATCATTCATATTCCTTGAAGCATTAGGTCTTTCAAGTGGTCTCGGTTCAAAAGATTTAGGCTTAAGAAAGCCTAAAAGAGAGGGCTGAAGGTATTGGGTCATTTCTAACAATGATCATCAATCTTCTTGAGACTATCCATCACTAAAAATTCCTTAATGCTTGTTTTTGCAAATTCAAGTTATTGTTGAAACACAACAAACACAAAGCATTTAAAATACAAAATTCATTTAATTAACATGAGACAAGTGCTTTCCTCATCACAGTGTATAGAACTACATGTGTCAAAAACCTAATGTGATCATGCACAATGTTTCTTATGACACTTGACTTCCCCATCTTCAAAACTTATCGAACCAGCCTTGATGAGATCTCTGACCTTGTACTTCAAAGCGGGGCAGTTCTCTGTTGAGTGACCTTGATTGCCAGAATGGTACCCACAACACTCATTAGCATCATACCAGCTCGGATAAGGGGGTTTCAGAGGCGCTATTTGCATGGGTGTCACAAGGTGATTCTGGATGAGTTGAGGTAGTATCTCACTGTATGTCATAGGAATCGGGTCAACCGGATTTCTTTTTCGCTTTTTATGCCCCTTTCGATTATCCCCAAGGGTGTTCGATTGATAGACAGATGTAAATTCTGGTGTATTTGCAGTCATTGGTTGGTAGGGATAAAAACCATGAGAGACATTATTCAGGGTAGAGTAAAATGGCTGATATGAGGAGAATTGGGGAGGTGGGGCAAAGTCTTCCACGACTTGGGTATCTTCCTTTTTCTTTTCAGATGCCCCCTTGTTCTTGGTATTGGATGTTCTTTCTCCTTCAATTTTCCCATCCTTGATAGCATTCTCAATCATCTCCCCTGAAATTACCATGTCTGAAAAATTATTTGTGATGTTGCCAACAAGTATATCATAGTACGGGGCCTGCAGTGTATTCACAAAAAGGACAGTGGTTTCCTTCTGAGTTAAGGGCGGTTGTACTTGGACGGCCAGGCTCATCCACCGTTGCACATATTCTTTGAAGCTCTCAGTAGCTCTTTTCTTCATATTTTGCAAGGTGAGACGGTCAGGCACCGTGTCAGTCATATGCTTGTACTGGTTTAGAAAAACCCTAGCCAGGTCATTCCAAGAGTGAATCTGATCCTTGCTCAACTGACTATACCACCTAATTGCGGATCCGTTGAGGCTATCTTGAAAGCAGTGAATCAAAAGCTTATCATTATCTATATGACTTGTCATCTTCCGGCAGAACATAGTGATGTGGGCTGATGGATCAGTCGTCCCGTCATATTTCACAAAGTCAGGGATCTTGAACTTAGGAGGAATGACTAAATCGAAGACCAAGCATCGTTCTTTTTCCTCCACACTCCCTAATACGTCTGCATTTTCTACTGCCCGGAGCCTTTCATCTAACAACTGATATTTCCCTTGGGAATCTGCCAACTCAACCTCATTTACTACAACCCTTTTCAACTTTGCCTGTTCAGCTGGATCATCTGAGTTTAGGATATTGACGGGGTTAACAGTGTTCTGGGCATCACTTATTGCGACCTCATCTTGGCCCTTTTGTACCTCTAACCTTTCTCCGGCGACAAAGTTTTCGGTGTATCCTTTTCCCTTGATTACAGCAGACATTAGCTCCATCAGTTTAGTCATCTGATCCTTAGATTCTGCTTGAGATTTTGCTAGTTGTTCTCGCAATTCTCTCTGTTCCCTTTCCATTTTTTCCATTCGGGCAACTTGTTCATCCTCCATAGCACCAGCCTGTATTAAAAGTGTACTCAGTACTTCTTCTGATTTGAAATAGAAATTTTTTCAAAGACTCCTAAAGCCAAGCCAACTTCTATTTTATTTCCCCCAAATGTATGTCATGATGAATGAGCCATGAATGCAATTTGATGCATGTGAAGCCTAAACAATATGATGTATGGATATGTACAATGGAAACATGCTGACCATATATGTGATAAATGCAATCACAATGCCAACATGTTGCAAACAAAGAATAAACAAATCAACACATGGATATATGCAATGACTGATCATGTGCATTTTAGCATGTTTCCCAATGAATGATCATATATCCTATGAATGCAACACGGTGTCAATTATGATACATGCAAACAATGAATGATTGATATAGAGTATATACAAAGAAAATCATGCTAACCATGTGTGTCATGAATGCGACCTAATGCTAACATGATGTATGTAATAAGCAAATTAATGCATAGATATATACAGAAAAATCATGCTGATTATGAATACATGAATGCAACCTGACAAATAATTGATGGGATGCAAAATGCAAATGGGGAGATATCACGGAGGAAATAAGAATCGGAGGAACTTAATCATCAACCTCTCATAAATTTGAAACATAATCAATTCATTCCCACATCAACATTCACAATGGTATAAACCATATTTTACAAAATTTGAACAGTGGTTAAAACTGTCCTTACAAGCACTTTATTCTTCCTAACATCCTAAGGCTATAAGAGCCGGCTACTGAAAAAGTGAAATCCTATTACATCATATAAGACCGAAGTCTTTCCACCTCAATGATGTAAATCTCCCAATCCTAATGACGCTTTCCCAGTCCTCTATCAATCAGTGTCGTGGGATCCAACCACTTGGCATTTATAAGAGTTTGCACTTTCTTTTTGAATGCCATACAGTCTTCAATGTTATGGCCAACAATTCCACAATGATAATCACATTTTGCATTTGGATTATACCACCTTGGATATGGTGGTAACAGGGGTTTCAATGGGACACAGGCAACCATGTGATTTTGGATCAGTATAGGGAGGAGCTCTTGGTAGCTGATTGGAATGGGATCAAAAGGCATTTGGGTCTTATCCTGGGGTCGTTTCTTAGTTACACATGGCCTAGGAGTTGGGGCACTTGGTGGTGGCACTAAGGTCCGAACCAGAGTGTTTACATGGAGATGTGGCGGAACAGTATGGTGAGGGTATGGATTCGGATACGGGGCCTTTGGAGGTTGTACATAGCTCGAGGTTCCTATCCCAGATGCTGGATAAGGTGGTTGATGAGGGAAATAGTATGAACTGGTAGTTGTTGGTGATGGAGTGGAATTCAGGAATCCCGTAGTGGTCATCCCAATGGACGATTGGACCATGGTAGGGTGAGGATACTGGCTTGGACCTCGAACAGTTTGCAGGTATGGTACAGGATCCAAGGTTTCTATCTTTGGTATCAGGCTCTCAGGTTTAATCATTTTCACGATTTTGTCCATAATTTCATCAGGATTGCAACCTTTGTGGCATTGACAAGCGCAGGATCCAACAAGGATTATGTGTTCTGGGCCTAATGGTTTTGGTTGATCCGAAGATGATGCGAAGCCCTGAGAAAGTTCACCTTTACTGTTACCCATATCCTTAACCATTTTCAGCAATTTGGCAAGTTGTTCCTTCACCTTTCGGATTTCATGTCCATATTCCTCTTGATTGCATTCCAAAGCACCCAATCGTTCCTCCGATTCATTCCTCATATCTCGAATCCCTTTCATGCAAATGAAAATGTCATGAGATTAGGAATACAATTATGAATGTACATGCTCTATTCCTATGTGCATGAATAAACTGATGATTAATGCATGAACATATACAGAGAAATTATGATGACTATGTATGCTATGGATGCAATCTAATGCCAGGTATATACAGATAATGACTGTGCATGTCATAAACGTATCTTACAATGAATGACCATGCATGCTATGACTATAATATGATGTCAAAATGATACATGCAAAAATAAATGAATTAACACAAAGGTATATACAAAGAAATCAATGATTACACGAAATTGGTGGGACTATTCAAAAATCTCATTATGCAGGATTTGCCTCCATTTTTTTTTTGATTTTTTTTTTGATAAACCAATCACATCATTTTCAAAAGAATTTCAGGGTGGATCTTACTATGGTACAATATGCAAATGCTCATGTGACACTACCGGATTTATGAAATCATCAAATTCAATTACCAACTGTTTATTGCAAAGAATGAGATCAATAATACAACCAAAAATGTACATGCTTTATTTACACATGCATGAAATGTGCCACATGCAAAAATGCTTGAAAAAGGATTTTTTTTTTTTTTTTTTATAAAAAAAACAGCTAATGAACATCTGCCCCAACAATATCTGCTTATTTAGGCATCACGATGCCTTCGAGGCGGAGTATCACATTTATTACGGGCGATGTACGTACATCGTTGCCCGATCTACCACACTTATTCGGAGTGTAAAATAGGTAACAAAAAGTTTAGAAATGTCCCTCCATGTGTTCCTATTTTCGGTATATCTAACGGAAATTTGGGATGGCTTCGCCTAGGTTCAACTATATGAGGGTGAATCGGTTCTAAGGCCCCGAATTATTCCTCACTGTCGCCGGTGAAGGCTAGTAAGGCACCCCGATAAAAGCGGGTTCAATTCGTTAGAGTATATTTTCCTATGCCCGTACGGAGGATTATCACGAAGGCATTAGGTACTTTATACTCCGAAAGTGTTTCACTAGCCCATACGGAGGATCAATCACGAAGGCGTAGTTACTTTACTTCCACTTAAAAGGACGGAATCCGGGTAGAGGATTCATGTTATGCAAATGCACGTGTAGTGTGTGTGGAGGAATATCAAACCTTTCACTACCTATTCTACAAACCTTATTCTAAATGCCCTAGCAATTAAAACATTCAAGAATAGTGTAACGCATTAACCGACAAGCAATTATAATATACAACCTTAAATAACTCGAGAACAAAAATAAAATGCATGCACATGAGTATGAACATATTTAAAAACATTTTATTATTTTCAAAATTCTCCTTATTAAAAAAATGTGGGAATTAAAATTAAATACCAATTAAACCAACAAAACCGAGACTTTGATAACACACGACTAATTCTAGGCCTGACTCTCTAATATATCCCCAGTGGAGTCGCCAAGCTGTCGCAACCTAAAAAAAATAACGTAACGACGTCTCATCGCAAGACTTTATTATTCGTTAGGCGTGACATTAAAAAAACATCGAGGAAAAGTCGACTTAATTCCTCTAGAAAAATGAAGGTTTTGAAAATGACCTTAAAAAAGACATGGAGTCGCCACCAATCTTTTTTAGCTAGGTGTGATCGGCCACCTATTAAAACCGGTTTTATAAAATATTTTAAAAATTAATTAAAACATTTTAAAAACCAATTTCAAGTCTGCGTTTTAAACCAGAGAAATCAAAGAAGCGGGTTCGGGAGTCGGTTACGTGTGGGGAAGGATTAGCACCCCCACAACGCCCGTATAAATCGGTACCTTATTAATCGTGTGTTATCTCAAGTCTCGGTAAAAAATTGGTTTTAAATTTAGTATTTCAAGTTAATTCCCAATTTAAAGAAAAATAATTCAATTTTTATTTGAAAATGATCCGAAATTTATAAAATTCAAAATTTTCCTATATTCCCCAACAAACGTGGCAAAATATAGAAATTTTTATTAGTTTTGGAAAACTTTCCGAATCATTCTCTTTTTTTGAAAGAAAGATATTCCTTTATTAATGATAATTGGTGATATTCCCTCCAGCAAACCCGGTAGAGAACTAATGAATTATTTTAACTCGGGAATATCTTTATTTTTATTGAAAACCATTATTTTTTTGAAAACATTTAAAATAAATGAATATGTATATGCATGACATAAATAAAATGACATAGCAAAATCCAAATAATATAATGCAACCTAAATGTCATGACACATAGAAATTATTATGGCAAGAAATTTAAATGACATGGAATAAAATAATGCTATCATATAATATGCATAAAAATAAAAATGCAATGCATGAAATGTATTTTTTCCTTTAATTAAGGAAATCCGTATATCTAAAAAGATATCCGGCTACCTTAGGAAAATATGTCAAATTAAACATTCTAAAACCAAAATACTTTGTGATTGTTTGAAAACAATTTTGAAAAGCTTGAATTAACAATAAAAACTGGGCTAATTTTTTTTTAAATGGCTCTAATTTCCTAAGTTTAAAAAATCCGGACTTGACTACCCTTAACCCGGGACTTGAAAAACCATTTTTAGAGTTTAAAAGGGCTTAGAAATCATCCTAAGTCAGTAGCTAACCCTCCTAATCAGCCCACTCTAAGTAAATTAACCAAAACAGAAAATTGGTTTTTCTTTAAATTCAATTCTGACTCCACTGTCCAGTTTTAATACACGATTTTTTACCCTATTTTTAAAAATTCCAAAAATTCTAAAAAAAATACTGGAGACTCAGGACATATAAAACTATACGAGAAAAAATCGGCTTAATTTTTTTATCAAAGATGAATTCCCAGAAAAATCAGAGATGTACGAGTTTTTGGAGGAGAAAAAACTGCTTTGTTTTTCTTTAAATTCAATTCTGACTCCACTGTCCAGTTTTAATCCACGATTTTTTTATCCTATTTTCAAAAATTCCAAAAATTCTAAAAAAAATACTGGAGACTCAGGACATGTAAAACTACACGAAAACAAATCGGCTTAATTTTCTGATCAAAGATGAATTCCCAGAAAAATCATAGATGTACGAGTTTTTGGAGGAGAAAAAAAACTGCTTTGTTTTTCTTTAAATTCAATTCTGACTCCACTGTCCAGTTTTAATCCACGATTTTTTACCCAATTTCTAAAACTTCCAAAAATTCTAAAATAAATACTGGAGACTCAGGACATGTAAAACTACATGAAAACAAATCGGCTTAATTTTCTGATCAAAGATGAATTCCCAGAAAAATCATAGATGTACGAGTTTTTGGAGGAGAAAAAAAACTGCTTTGCCAACACATTTTTGCTTTTGATAAAATCATTTAAAAACCAAAGTAAAAATATTTGAAACTCATAAAATGACTTGAAAGCAGTAGCTAGGACTCTTTGAAAGTTAGATAAAAATTGGCTAAATAAAAAAAATCACAAAGGTAGAGTAATCAATTTGACAAACTTAATTTTCCACAAGTGTGCTCAAGAGAGCATGATCTTGAACCATTAATTGGCTCAAGTCATTATTCAAGTGGCATGAACATGAAATGCATGAAACAATGCAGCAAACATAATGCATGAAATGCATGGATCTAAACCTAAATGTAAGGAAAATGCATGACACAAATAATATGGCCTAGACCTAACATGAACTTGCATGGCATTTAATGTAACCTAGACCTAAGACATGCATGGCATTTTCACAAACACAAGGCATGCTTAATTCAAAAATCCAACCAAATATGATGCAAATGCAAAAACCTAACAACTAGCATGACAAAAATACAACACACAATGCAAAACACATGGAGTAGCCAAATGGCCCCAAGCTTCAACAAGCATGGCATTTTCACAAACACTTGGTATGCTAGCATGAAAAACTAAGTCATAACACAAAAATCACACAAGCATTTTCACAAACACCTAATATACTAAATCTAAAACATGCTCAAATTTAAACAACATAAAAACAGAAAATTAAAAATGCAAAAACATGATATCTAAGACATAAATGGCAATAAACAAAGCAACCAAATTAAATATAACTTAAGAACATGAAATAACATAATATTTAAAACATCAAAAATAAAGAAAATAGCATAAACAATATGGTAAAATGAATCAAAAACAACAACTTAAAATAAATAATGTAGGCCATTTGGCCATGGTGAGTTTATTGTAAAAACAAAATGTAAAAAAAAAATATACTTAAGAAAGGAAATGAAGGAAGAACAAGAAACATTATTTTAAAATGAAAACTCACCAAGTAGAGATTAAAATAGCAAAAAATAAGAATAGAAAATGAAAGTGCAAGAGTTGGTGCTCAAGAGCAACCTCAAGAAGCTAATATTTCAAGCTTTTCTCTTCAAACTTTCCTTTTTTTTTCTAAACTTTTCTTTTTTTGCTCTCAACCAAGAAGATAAAAAACTAAGAAAAACTAAGAGAAATCAACCAAAATGGAAAAGAAAAAACAAAATCTGCCTCCTCCCTTAGGGCTGGCAGAAAATGATGCTTATATGGACTCGAAGATGTTGTCATTTTGGTGTAACCTAATTTCCATCAAATGGCCAATAATTCAAGATGAAAAGTCATGAAATTACCACCCTTAGATTAGCATCTCAGCCCTCTCAAATTACAGTTGTCCAAGAAAAATGTTGACATCTTTTTTCCAGCCCAACTCTGATTTTTTTGAAGGGCCCAAAAAGCCCTTTTCGGTTGCTTGGGTGAAATGACCATTTTGCCCTCCCGGATGCAAAATAAATATCAAACGGGCTCCAAATTCAATTTTTCGTTTTTTAATACTTCCAAAATAATAAAATATTGAGTTCTGGAAGTTTTCAAAATTATCCGAGTCCGTTTGCTATTTATTTGGATTTTTTCTTCCCAAAATGTCCTTTTATGCCCCTACTTTTTACCATTTTTTAAACGAGCTCCAAATCAAGATTTTTCTTCACCAATCTCTTCAAAATAATTAAAAAGTGTGATCTGGAAGTTTTCGTAATTTTTGGAGCTCATTTGGTATTTTTTCGGGATTTATCGGCTTGAATTACTGCATAGGAAGCCCGGGATTTGGCCATTTTGCAAACGAACTCGGAATCAAGATTTTATTTTACCAATCTCTTTCAAATGATTTAAGAATGAGATTGACAAATTTTCCATAATTTTCGGAGTCCATTTGCTATTTTTCCCAAAATTTTCCAATTTTGCCCTTTAACCTCTGAAACCCGGTTTTGCTCAAAACAAGACCGATTTTCAGATTTTCTTCAATCTGAGCCTTGGGCCATCCTTTTTAATCATTCCTCATCCATTGGGGGCTTTGTTCTTACCAAGTCGGGCCATTTCTGTGATTCTTCCCGATTTCACCGAAATCCACTAAAAACCCTAATTCTCGGTTTTCTCCCGGATTGACTTTTCTTTCGGTTTTTCTTGCAAGTGACTTCTCCATTACCCGTAGTCAGTGCTTATCTTTCATTTGGAACCTTCAATTTCGACCAGTTTGATCGTTTAAGCACTTTTCCCCAAATTTCTCGGATTAGGGTTTCTTTTCTACTCAATCTCCAAATCCCAACTTCCGAACTCCATATCTTTCAATGTAAACCTCGGATTATCAAAATTCTTTCTCCATTTTTCAATTGAACTTAAAATCTTGATTTTGAAAGTGGGTTGACTTTTTCAGTAGTTGACTTTCTGGGGTTGACTTTTTCGGGGTTGACTTTTTCGGGGTTGACTTTTTTCAAGTTTGACTTTTTATGCTCGCCCTCTTAAACTAAGTCTCGGAGTACCATCTGCAGGATGAAAACAGTCTTTTTATACTCGGAAACATCAATATGGGAAGAAAACATACATGTTTAGTGGCCCGGACAAAATTAGGTGTCTACAAAAGGGATGCAATGTAAAAATACTCGAGTTCCTGCAAATTGTCGAGTCATGACTTGAGCATCTATCACATTGTCAAAAAAATTGCGACAAATTAATCTTGTTCCATTACATAACCCAACTTTTGGGTCTATATTCCTCAAAAGCATGATTGGAACACCTTTTTTCAAAGTTAATATATGCGGTGGCAATCCATTTGTTGAAAGAGAATTCAAAAACTCTTATTGGTAGAAGTTGTGTGGATCATCTTCAACTAAATCAAATGAATAATAAGTGTGCTCAATCCCAAGATATTTATTATTATAACGGTTTATTTTCACCGCTAGACGATTTTCAAAAACACAAATGGAATCTCCACAAATCTTTTTTATTTAGGTGTGATTAGCCACCTAGAAAGCTTATTATTTTAATAAAATTTTAAAAAGATAATTTTGGTCTACGAAAATCAAAAGTTCGGGTTCGAAAGTACAGTTACACGTGGGGAAGGTATTAGCACCTCCACGACGCCCGTTAATAAAACGGTATCAATTAATCATGTGTTATCTTAAATCTCGATTTAATGGACTTGACATTAGCATTTAAAATTAATTCTCTTTTTATTTTATTTTTGTTTTTAAAACATGTTTATTTTTTTTTTTAGAATTTTCATTATTTTTTTGAAAACAAAAGTGATCATAAATCTTTTATCGAGAACACTCATTAAATATTTTCAACGCTTTTGGTGGTATTTAACGAGATCCTCTCACCTCGGGATATCTTGGGACTCATCACTATGACGTCCTTCGAATTTCGTCGTCGGTAATTTACATCCATTTTTTTGATGCGTATGATGCAGATGTTTAAACATGGAATGCACGCAGTTAAGCATATAAGACATGCGATTAAATACATAATTACACGATTAATCATACGAAGCAAAAAACGAGCATGGAAAAATATCAAGCACGTAAACATTCATTCTTTACTCATTCATTTCTTTTATTTTTGATTATTTCCATTTTGAAATGAAAACGAAATTTTTTTATTGAGCACATCGTTAAATACTCTCACCACTCGTGGTGCTATTTAATGAAATTCTCTCATCTCGGGATATCTTAGGAATCATCACTTTGACATCCTTCGAATTCCGTCGTCGGTAAATCCGTATTCACCCCTTTCTTTCTTTTTTATTATTATTTTTTTTGTACGAGTATGCATGATGCAAAAAAAAAATAAACAGATGCGTATATTAGCGCTAATAAAAACATTCGTATATATAAAAAAAATAATTTCTTTGGCATTCCTATACTTTTGGCAAATATCTCGTTAACTAACTTTACTCGGAACATTCTTAACAAAAATTAATATTTTTTTTAAGAATAAATTTCTTTTTTTAGACATATTTTTTTTTTGAAATAAAAATTTTAGTTCAAGGCACTTAAAAATGGAATATTTTATATATATATATATATATATTTATTTATTTAACTTTCATAAAAACATTTTTTATTTTTTTGAAGAAAATTTTGGAAAATAAATTACTAATACTTTTAACTAAGAAACAATAAAAATAAATAAATGCTCACCAAATAAATAACACAAATATATAAAAGGGAATATACCCAAAACACTATTGGGCTTGACCCAATTCTGAAAACAACAAGGCTTCGGCTGCTGGGCCTGGGTCTGGACTGGTGGAGACGCGCAGGTTGGTGCAGTCGGGCGTGAGTCGGGTCTGATGGCAGGACCCAAATTCTTCTTTCCTTTTTTTTCTTTTTTTTTCTTCTTTTTGGCCTGAACCGGGTCAGGCGCGCGGACCCTCCCCCAGCCAAAACACTGCCGTTTTGGCAGCAGTATATAAACCCATTCCTTTTTGTTTTTTCCACTTTCAGACTTCCCCCCTCTCACCCCTTCCCCTATTTCCCTTCTCTAACCCTCCTCTCATTCTGTGGCCAGATCTGAGACCCGTTTTTCCAAAAATCCAACCGAAGAGCCTAGATCTAGGACCCAAAAACGGGAATAAAATGGCCTTTTTTGTTTTTTTTTTTTTTGTTTTCTTTTAGTTGTTTTTTTCCTATTTGTGGGTTCGTGATGAGGGGTTCGGCCTGGGGGTTTCAGGATTTTTTTGGTTGATGGGTCTTTTTTTTTGCTATGTTTTTTGTGTCTCTAGGGTTGCAACAGAGAAGGGGAAAGGGTTCTTATAAGGGGTGCCGTGGAGGGGTGGTTGAGTGGGGTCTTGGGTTAGCAAGTGGTGGCGTGGGGGCTTGGGTTTGGTTCCAAAGGAGATTGTGTGTGTAGGGTGGGGAGATGGTCAGCGGGTGGTGGTGTGCACAAGGGGTGACCTGGGGAAGTGGCCTGGCTGGTGCCAGGGGTAGGGGTTCGGTTGGTAGGGCTAGGTGGCTGGCTGCCAGTGGAGGGGTGGCGTGCAAGGAAAGGGGCTACTGGGGCAGCAAGAGGAGTGGTCTACAGTGGCTACTACAGGGGGTTAGGGCAGTATGGGCTAGGGTTTGCTAGGTGGCCAGGGGCTTGGTGCAGGCTGCAAGGCCTGTTGGGCCGGCTGTTGGGCTCGAATGCAGGCTGGCCTGTTGGGCCTTCTAAGGCAAGGCTGGCCTACCAAGGGATGGGATGGGCCTGCTGCTTGGCAGGCCCAACAGACTAGGTATTAAGGATCGGGCCTACTAGGCCAACAGGTCCAGTTGGCCTTGCTGCTTAGCCAGCAAGTTGGGCCTGCTAGGCCAGCGGGCCCAATTGGGCTGTTAGGCCACCAAAGCCCGATTGGCCCCTAGATCCAAGCCCAAAAATAAATAAATAATAATAATGTATATATAAAATTAATAAATAAATAATAAATAATAATAAATAAAGGAAAAGGAAAAGGAAAAGGAAAAATAAATTTTGGATTTAATCCGAGTATTACCTGGACAAAATTAGGGCATTATAGATTTCCCTCTTTGCACATTTTTGAATATTAGAAATAAAGCAAAGACGTAAGCAATAATTTTGTCCGAGATCGTGAATGCGCGTATTTCAAAAAGTCTCCTCTCGTTGAAGATTTCATCATTTGAAAAATAAATTGCCCCTCTCATCAAAGGGTCCATCATTTGGAAAATAAATTGCTCCTTTCATCAGATGCTCTATCACTTGAAAAATAAATTACTCCTCTCATCAGAGGCTCTATCACTTGGAAAAATAAATTGCTCCTCTCATCAGAGGCTCTATCACTTGGAAAATAAATTGCTCCTCTCATCAAAGGCTCTATCGCTTAAAAAATCCTCTCATCAGAGGCTCTATCACTTGGAAAATAAATTGCTCCTCTCATAAAAGGCTCTATCACTTTGAGAAATAAATTGCTCCTCTCATCAGAGGCTCTATCACTTGAAAAATAAATTGCTCTTCTCAGTAGAGGCTCTATCACTTGGAATATAAATTGCTCCTCTTATCAGAGGCTCTATCACTTGAGAAATAAATTGCTCCTTTCATCAGAGGCTCTATCGCTTGGAAAATAAATTGCTCTCTCATCAGAGGCTCTATGACTTGGAAAATAAATTGCTCATCTCATCAGAGGCTCTATCACTTGAAAAATAAATTGCTCCTTTCATCAGAGGCTCTATTACTTGGAAAATAAATTGATACATTTCCCCTGGTCATCATGGTGACTTTCACCTTCCTGCTACAGTCGAGTTCCATCTTTCTTTATCCATCTATCATTCATATATTTTTGCAACATGATAATTCCTAATTGTTTGCAATGTCATGACAATGCAATACATGCTTATGATAATGGAATGCATAACTTAAAGCTCGAATCATGACTCGATGCCCTTGTGTGTATTTTATCAACCAGTGATTCTTCCAAAGCTTGACCTGATAAAGCCTCTTATCCCGTTCTCTGTAAACTTATTTTCCTATTTTTTCCAGTTCCATCTCTTCTCCCTCTTCAAGTTGACTAGATGTCCACAACTTATTTCCTCATGATCCTTTCTTGGTCGAAGTCAATACTTTGCACACTCCCCTCAACATAATTTCATATATCGATTATCATTTCAGTCATTGCTTTCTTTACTTCCAAAACATATAAATAAATCGTGTCCCATACTGTCCCATTATCTCTTTCTCCCTTTTCGATTTTCCAACTCTCAAATTTCCCTAGAGTAATTATGAAAGTTCCATTTATGCATTTTTCATTTATTTATTATCATTCAAATTTCATGCCAGCATAATGCATTATCTAGAGAAAATTTTGAAGAAATAACGATAATTTAATGACAAAACTTTATGAATTGGGATATGTATTTTCATTTTAGCGAAAGAAAAAGAACACACTGGCATTAATCAAACAAAAAGGAAGATAGAATAGGGATAGATCCCCACATAATTAAGAAAATACTCAATCGAGCTAATCCAGACTTCTATTTCAAGAAAGAATATCCATCAATGTCTTTGACTCCCTCGAGAGCATCAAACCACGAATTACCCTTCCTATCTTGTGCAATTCAATCATGTCGCACTTCGCTGCCTGCTCAATCTTTCCATCCTGCTTTAATCCCTTGTTTCCTGAATCGCTTCACACGAGTTATTTCCGGTTGTCCCAACTCTTGTTTATCCTTTACCTAGGCTGCCCTTTAGGGTTTTTGACCGAGATCCATCCCTTGACTCGAACCGCCCTTTCGGGTTTTCAGTTTGAACCTCTCCTTTTTTTTCTTTCTTTTTTTGACTCAAACTGCCTTATCGAGTTTTCAGTTTGAATTGTTTCTCTCTCTCTCTCTCTCTTTTTTTTTTCTTTTCTTTCTATGCATAATATTTCTTAACTGCATCGGCATTGATTGGACTTGAAAAATCTGCGCCATCCATTTCTGCTAAAATCATTATCGCTCCTGAAAATACTCTTTTCACCACGTACGGACCTTTCCAGTTCGGTGCCCATTTTTTCTTGGATCTTGCTGATTAGGAAGGATCTTTTTCAAAACCAAATCACCTTCTCGGAACTCTCTTGGGTGGACTTTTTTATTGTGTGCCCTCATCATCTGCCTTTAGTATAACTGGCCATGACACAGTGTCGTCATCCTTTTTTCCTCGATCAAATTAAGTTGCTCATAGTAGGCTCGAACCCATTCTTCTTGTTCCAACTCGACTTCCATAAAAATTCTCAAAGAAGGGATCTCAACCTTAATTGGTAAGACAACTTCCATTTCGTACACTAGGGAATAAGGAGTGGCCCCCGTAGAAGTACGCACTGACGTTTTGTAAGCGTGCAAAGCAAATGAAAGTTTATCATGCCAATCTTTATAGTTATCGGTCATTTTGGCCACAATTTTCTTTATATTCTTGTTAGCAGCTTCCACTGCCCCGTTTATCTTGGGGCGGTAAGGCGCGAGTTGTGATATCTGACTTTGAACTGAATACAAATTTCTTTCATCATGGTATTGTTTAGATTGAGAGCATTATCAGTAATATTTTTCTTCGGGAGACCGTACCTGCAGATCACTTCGTTCTTTAAGAACCTACACATCACGGACTTGGTCACATTAGCGTAAGAAGTGGTTTCAACCCACTTCATGAAATAATCGATCACCACCAAAATGAAGCGATGCCCGTTTGAGGCCTTAGAGGTAATTGGCCCAATCACATCCATTCCCCACATAGAAAAAGGCCAAGGCGTTGTCATGACATGCAGAGCTGTCAGAGGAGCATGTACCTTATCCGCATATATCTGGCACTTATGGCATTTTTGGACATGCCTGATGCAATCCCTCTCCACGGTCATCCAATAATAACCTGCTCACAGAATCTACTTAGCGATCATATGGCCATTTGCATATGTTCCACAAACCTCTTCGTGAACCTCTTCGAGTATTCTTTTAGCTTCAGCCGCTTCTACACACCTTAGCAGTGTATGATCTCTACTCCTTTTATACATCACTTCTTTATCCAGGAAGAATCCCATCTCTATTCTTCTCAAGGTTCTTTTGTCATTTTTCGTGGCATGTTCCGGGTACTACTAATGTTTTATGTATTGTAGGATGTCATGGTACCATAGTCTCCCATCCAGCTTTTTCTCAACATGTATACAATGTTCGGGTGACTCTCGTATGCTCATCTTGATGGTCTGGACATCAGCGCTTGTATTTATCTTGAACATTGAGGCTAACTTAGCAAGGGCGTCGGCCATTTGATTTTTTTCTCAGGGTAAATAGTTGAATTCAATCTTTTCGAATTGTTGAATCAATTCAACTATGAACTTGTGGTAGAGGACCAACTTCGAGTCCCTTGTCTGCCATTCTCCTTTTAACTGACAAATGACTAGAGCCGAGTCCCCATATACCTCTAACTCACTTATCTTCTTCGCAATAGCCTCTTGAAGTCCCATGACACGGGCCTCATACTCTGCCACATTGTTGGTGCATTTGAAAGTCAATCTTGCGATGATTGGGTAGTAGGTCTCTTCTGACGATATCAAAACCGCTCCAACACCATGCCCTAGAGCATTCGATGCGCCATCGAAATACATCTTCCATACATCTTTCTCTGATTCATCGTCTTCATCTTCTTGAGAAATAGCCATTAAGTCCTCATCAAGAAAATTGAACTTTATCGGCTCATAATCTTTTGTGGCTCTATCCGTCAGGAATTCGGCCACTGCACTCCTTTTTATGGCCTTCTACGAGATATAGGTGATGTCATATTCAAAGAGCAGAACTTATCATCTTGCTAATCTTCCCAATAACGAGGTTTTCTCAAAGATGTACTTAATGGAGTCCAATTTAGCGACAAGCAATGTGGTATGGTATAACATATATTGTCGGAGTCTATGAGCAGCCCAGGCCAGTGCGCAACACATCTTTTCTACTGCCGAGTTCTTGGTCTTGTAATCTGTAAACTTTTTACTCAAGTAGTAAATGGAACGTTCTTTCTTCTTGCTGTCACAAAACACACCCCATGGACTTCTCATGCACTACCAAATACAAAATGAGCGGTCTTTCTAGTGTGGGCGGTACCAGTACCGGTGGATTGGTACAATACTCTTTCACCTTGTCGAATGTCGCTTGGCAATCCTCGTCCCATTCACCCGAATTGCGTTTTCTAAGGAGTCTGAAAATCGGATCACACCTAGCGTGAGCTGGGAAATAAAATAGGCAATGTAATTCAATCTTCCCAGGAATCCTCGCACTTCTTTCTGTGACCGAGGCGGGATAAATTTTGGATAGCACGTATCTTATCGAGGTCTACTTCAATTTCTTTCTCATTAACAATGAAGCCAGTAGTTTGAAGGATGTTACACCAAAAGTGCACTTGGCTGGATTGAGCTTAAGCTGGAACTTCCTTAATTGCCCGAACAACTTTCTTAGATTAATCACATGGTCTTCATCTTCATGCGACTTTGCAATCATATCATCAACATAAACCTCCACCTCTTTGTGCATTATGTCATGAAAAAGGGTCACCATTGCTCTTTGATAAGTCGCACATGCATTTTTTAACCCAAATGGCATAACTTCGTAACAAAATGTTTCCCATATCGTCACAAAAGTGCTTCTCCATATCTTCTGGTGCCATCTTGATTGGTTATAGCTTGAAAATTCATCCATAAATGAGAACAACGAGTGCTTAGCGGTATTATCAACCAAGGTATAAATATAGGGTAGCGGGAAGCTGTCTTTTGGACTAGCCCTATTTAGATCTCGATAATCGACACACATTCGTACTTTCCCATCTTTTTTCGGGACTGGGACTATATTAGCCATCCATTCAGGATACTTGGCGACTTCCAAAAATCCGGCATCGAACTGCTTTTTCAATTTCTCATTGACTTTTAGCAACATTTCAGGCTTCATTCATCTTAACTTTTGTTTCACAGGTTTGCATTCTAGCCTAAAAGGCAAACAATGTATCACAATATCCATATCGAGCCCCGACATGTCTCGATAGGACCATGCAAACACATCCGCATATTCGTGGAGCAGTTCTATCAATTATTGTTTCTTTGCCAATGGTAGTGAAGTGCCGATTTTTATTTTCTTCTTATTATCCTCATTTCCTAGATTAATAACTTCTGTTGTCTCCTGATGAGGCATAATTTGCTTTTCTTCTAATTCTATCAATCTCAACAAATCAGGTGGTAAGTTGTAGTTCTCTGCAGTCTCTTCATCGTCAATTTCACCAATATCAATACATTTTTCAAAATTGATTTCTGAATCATTGATGAGATCGTTTTGACATCCATTATTTGAAGACCTGGAAAGGCGTAAGCAAAATAATATAGATAGTTGTATAGGAAGACAAAATAGAAAGATGAACTATAAATGAAATGGCAAATGACTCGAGACATAATGCATTATAATTGTCAATTATTAGAATGATAACTTCATAAAAGGATCCCAAGCACAAAAGAAACTCTCATAACACTCTTGGGCAGAAGTGTTTGAGGACTTAGTTTGTTAACCCAAAAGAGACCTAAATACAGCGGGTAAATCTACAGCATGCAAATTCTTCCATTCAAATCCTAGGGGGCATGGGTAGATGGTCCTTTCTTCAGTTTTATTTTCCTCCTCGTCTTCTTGTTCCATCATCTAGATGCAGAAACCCGCAAACATTCCCTCCAAAGTCACGGTAGGTTTGGTCCCAACTGGTGAATCGAAAAAAATAAAACTCGTCGACCGAAATATCTCATAGAGATAAGGGATGTACATCTTTGGAGTTTCTATCTCATATCCCCTGAACCTTACGAGCCTCTATTATTCCCTTTCTCTTATCAGTCTCTCCCTGTCTTCCCTGGTCGGTTTGTATCCTAACCCAAACTTGTCTTCCTTTTCGATCATACTTATACATTTTTGAATTCCTTCTGGGGGCTCTATGTTCAGGTGTCGCTAGGTATGTTGGGATGTGGGTATCAGTTCGTGCAAATGTCCGAGTCTCCAGTGCCGCAAGACGGTCTGCAAGAAAGGCATTGCAGGTTATATCCTGTTAAATTTCATAATATTTTGAATGCTTGTAGATTTGAATACTTAGTGCAAAGATAACATACAGATAGCTATCCGAGCTGGCGGTTTTTCTGCCTTGGTGGTGGTGAGTATGGCTGTGATCAGGGATTTAAATAGCAGCCGCAACGCGACGCTACGGCCGCTATTTAGCGGTTCCAGCTTCCTCCGCCATCGATATTCGCGGTCGATATTTACCGTAATTGACCGCGATAAATACAACGCGATCGAAAACGCATCCGCGACCGCAATTTAAATCCCTGGCTGTGATTGGTATAGCCATCCTTTATGCAACATTTTATGTTTGGTTGCGGGTGGATTCACCTGGTTTAATGAAGGTTACAGATTGTATGTAATTAATTTCCTCATTCCTCAATTTATTTGTATCAATGCATTTTGTGCAGATGGATCTTCCTATTACATGGTTCCTACCTTTTCCTACATATTATGCTATATTTAGAACATGTTGAGATTTCTTGAATATTCGTCTTCTCTAGGTGGAATGTTGATAGAGTGTATAAGCATGATTCTCTTGGTTCTATCTTTTCCATATTGATGAAAATAGATAGTAGTTAGAGTTCTCTTGGCTATCTAAGATGGGTCATTGTCTTAGAAATCCATCAAGAGTGATAATTAGGTTTAGGCAGCTAAGAGTTGGTTAGTTATCTGTCAGTGACTTTTGATATGGACTTCTTTCTTGTAGTTGTTGACTGCCTACAATTTTCCTAATGGACGAAGAGAATAGTTTAGATGAACATTGTATGAATTACTAACAAAATACAAAACTATGGAGACAGGTAGCAGGATATTCCTTAGAATTAGAATAAAAAGTTTCTACAAGTAAGCAGTATTCTTGATAATATAACATTACTAAATTCATTGTTGTAGTGCATAAGAGTACTATATTCTTGCCAAAGTTAATGATTTGAATTACTTTTTTTTTTTTTGATTTTCCGATTTGAATTAAGTGACTGTGGAAACCTTGTGATTCAAGGTTTCTCTTGATTTAATTATACCAGATATTGTATATTTTGGAAAAATCTGTCTCACATGTTTGCTTTGAAATCTCTTGCTATATATTTTAATATCTTATGTATGATATTATCTGTGTGTTGATAACATGGTATTCTTAATTCTTGACATTGTTGCTAACATTTATTTCGATCATTGCTTTCTGTTTCTAAATTTCTGTATTTATTTCTTAAGACAGTTCTTATTGCTTGAGTTTGTCTCAAATGGTGAACTACTGTTTTGGTTTAGACAATTCAAGTGCCATCTCGGCTTGCAATGCTGAAGTGATCTGTGTATTTATATATGCTTGTATGGATTTGGGTAATTGGGTTGTATGCATGCATGGCTGAGATTTGAACTGTGGCTGTTTGATTCTATGTGCACCTCAAGCTAGCATTATCTTGTGTCTCAGAATCATCGGTACTGGTTATTCCTTTGTTGATTTTGTTTAATTTCTTTCAGTGCCTCTTCTTCTTGTGGGATATGGTTTTGGAGCTTCATTTGTTGCCCTATTTGCTCAGTTGGGTGGTGGGATATATACAAAAGCAGCTGATGTTGGGGCAGATCTTGTTGGAAAAGTAGAACAGGGGATACCTGAAGATGATCCTAGAAACCCGGCTGTAATTGCAGATTTGGTACTTAAATTTTCAACTTCATTGAGGTCCATACTTTGAGTCGATGCTTAATATTAAGATATAGCTAATAATTTGGAGTCCGAAGCAACATGGTTTTATTCCCCTCATTATATATTATTGGTTTAGTTTTGAGTTGAAAAATGAGTACGTGAAAGTGGAAGATCAATAAGGAAGGTGGTTGAACATTTTTACTGCAAAACAATATTGGAAGAACTGTGGTAAAATTTACTACAATAATGCTTCTGCTTTATCTTTATTTGACTTTTTACTTTTCACACATTTTATCTTGGCGGTTATGTTTGGTACTTGAATCTTTCTTCTTGCATTGAAGGTTGGAGACAATGTTGGTGATTGTGCTGCTCGAGGTGCAGATCTTTTTGAAAGCATCGCGGCAGAGATAATTAGTGCCATGATACTCGGTGGAACAATGGCTCAGCGTTGTAAAATTGAAGGCAAGTGCAAGTTCCCACTGATTTTTGATGTATTTGTGACATATATGTACCGCTAGTATGACACTGCAACACTAGAATTCAGATCTTTTTGTTCTTTTTTAATAATTTACCATGAAGATGAATCAAGAAGAAAGTTTAAACCTAACCAGACCGGTACAAGGAAATCGAAATCTGCACTTTGGTGAGATAGAATTTTTTTTTTCCTGATTTTTTGCTTTGTTAGTGTGGTTAGGTGAGGTTTAAACGAGCGTTTTGAAAGTGCATAACTAGTGTTATTTTATTTGCCTGTTACCTAATGGAGAAGAGGAACAAATTAAATATGCCTCTAACTAGAAGCAGTCAGGCATCTTATCTTTGTTGCTAACATTTTCTGACAGATACAGTTTCCAAACCAACCTTGTCAAAAAGCACGTATGCAGAAGTATGCATCCCTATGGTGTTAGAACTAGTTTGTTCATTCTGATAGTTAGTCCATCGGTTGTAGAAAATTTTCCTGTTCAGTAGAAATTTGATTCTTTGTTTCAGTTTATATTGCTTTGGCTTTGGCATATTTTTATGTTGAATTGGTTCTCTATTTTTTTGTGGCCTCATCTTTGATATTTATGCAGACCCATCTGGCTTCATCCTGTTTCCTCTTGTTGTCACTCATTTCACCTGGTGGTATCATCAATTGGAATACTTTCAATTAGGAGTACAAGTGACTCCAGTCTGAAAGCTCCAATAGAGGATCCGGTGACAATCCTTCAGAAAGGATACTCTGTTACAATAGTTTTGGCTTTTCTGACATTACTGGGGTAATATATCATCCATGACTGCAAAGTAATGCTGTAATTTTGCTGTTTTCTCTGATCAAGTTTTAGAATCTAGCAATTTTTATTCTTTTGTTCTGGTTGAAAGCTCATGCATGACTTGGTTCTTTTTTGAAATTATTGCAGTCTACACGGTGGTTGCTTTATGCTGAAGAAGCACCTTGATGGGATCCAAGATGGACCAAGTTTTCAAGAAGCAATACAAGAATTCCACTTGGCTCGAATCAAGGAAGCAATGCAAGGAAATGACTTGGGCAGAATCTACAAATCTTTTAAGCAAAGTCAAGACATTAAAGATGGGTTTGAATGAAGAGGAACCAGCTTTAGTCTATGTGATCCAAGTTTTACAAGTGGCGGCATAAGGCTTAATGAAGTGGATTTGTTCATTAAATGACATGGCAAGGGTGGGGACCAATTCATTAAACTATGTAGTGCCTATTAAACGAGTATTTGGACTTGTGTTAAGTTTTTATTTAGTTTAAGCTTTTGGGTGTGACTTGTGTAACATGTCTAATAAACTTGTGGGGACTAATCTCATTAAACTATTGAGCATCTTTTAAATTTAATTAGGATTGGGCTTGAGCATGTTCAGCCTATGGTTAAGCTTTCTTTTAATTATGTAAGTAGGTCTGGCTGAATCCTATTGTTATTAGGTTAGAAGTCCTTGGCTGCCAAGGAGTTTCATTTGTACTAGGAGTTCTTAGCCTAGTTGAATTAAGGATAGTAGGGAGACTATAAATACCCTTGTTTAGCCATCTACATCAGCAACTATTATTAATCTATTGAATTGATTTTATTCAAGTAAGTGTTTCACTCTTTTTAGTTCTTGACAGAACTTAGGAACTTATCAAAGAATTTTTTCTTTGTGGCGTTCAACCTATCAAACTTAGGTTCTTGAAACGAGAGTTCTTAGGGTCTAGTTTACATGTTTAATCTAGGTTCTTTGAAACAGGTTTTCTAAGGGTTTAAGTTTTCTTTGCCTGAATCTTGGCTTTCTTAGGGTTAGAATATTTCAATTTGTTAGTAGGTTCAAAGGGTTTAACCCCTAGGGTTCACATCAGTCTGTATCAGAGCTTAGGAACCAATCAGGTTTTATCTTCTTTACCATAGGGTATTGGAGTTTCTCTCAACTTTTTTGTTTTGGGGTTTCAAACATACTGGGCATAGGGGTAATAGATTTAGGCATTTTTTGTCAAATAGTTATAGTTTTTAGGGCAGTTTTCGTTTGGGGTTTCATTCTTTAAAGTTGATTTAGATACTATCATAACAAAATCAATAACAAGATTTTAGAGCTTCAGATATTCTTGTCTTGGGGTTATAGTTTTAGGCATTCTTTTGCCTTAGTGTTATAGTTTTTAGTTAGTCTAAGTTTGGGGTTTCAGTCTTGAAAAGTGATTTAAATCAAAATTTCTTTTCTTGAATTCTTGATCAATTAAAATTTCTTTTTGTTGATTCTTGATCCGAATCTTGAGAAAAAAAAATTCAAGAATTCAGAGGGCATTCGAACAATCCCAAAAAAGAAAAAAAAAAGTTCATTCGAGATTTCAAGAAAATCAAGAAGTCTCCTTCTTAAGAAAAGGGAAAAAATAATAAAAGAGTTCGAACAACAAGAAAAAGAAAGAAAGATTCGAAAGAGATCAAGGGAAATAGGTAAGATTTGAATTCTTAGTAATCTTGTTCTTGTTTTTTACTTGTTTTACCATCTCACTAATTTTTTCTTGTTTTTTGAGTCTTTTGCTATGTAGAATTAAACAAGTGGAGTTCTTGAAGAGTTCTTATAGTTTCTAAAGAACCTGAAAGAGAAAATAGAGTGGTAAAAGGCAAGAGTAAGTAAGTTTATTAAAGAAAAAGCCTAAAAGAGTGCAAATAAGAGTTGGAGTGATATCATAATTAAGTGTAAACCCTAAGAGAGTGTATGAGTTTATTTTTTTTATCACTAACAATTTGTTTTATAGCAACTTCAAAGATGTATCACAAGAGTGATTTAACACCTAAGAAGAAGGTGGATAGCTTATCCTCTATGTTGCATGCTATGCAACAAGAATCTGAACACTTAAAATTGGTGTTGGAGGAGATGAGAGATAGGATGGGTCAACAAGAGGTAGTGAATAGAAATCTACAAGATCCCATGGTAGGTGAGTCTCTTGTTGCAAGGTATTCTCTCAATACGCAATTTAATATAGATGATATGGAGCAGCGGAGAGAGAACATATTTCGTACTAGATGTTTTGTAAATGACAAGGTATGTAGTATGATTATTGATGGGAAAAGTTGCAATAATATAGCTAGTACCATCCTAGTTGAGAAGTTGAGCTTACCTTTACTAGAACATCCCAAACCTTATAAGTTGCAATGGTTGACTGAATGTGGGGAGGTAGAGGTTGATAAGCAGGTTTTGGTAGCTTTTACCATTGGGAGGTATAGTGATGAGGTGTTTTGTGATGTAGTACCTATGCATACTAGCCATATTTTGTTGGTGAGGTCGTGCAGTATAATAGAAGGGTAATTCATGATGAGTTTAGGAATAGGTATAGCTTTGTAAAGGATGGAAAAACAATCAAACTTGTTCCTTTAACTCCAAAACAGGTCTATGAGGACCAATTGAAATTGAAGCTGAAAAATGAGATTGAGCAAAAAAGAAAGAGTGAGGCCGAAACACAAGAAAGAAACATGATAGAAAAGAAAAGAGAAAGTGTGGCCGAAACACATGAGAAAAAAGTAGAAGTGGCTGAAAAAAAGAGAATGATGCCACAAGAGAGAAAAGAAAAGACAATGAAGAGTTTCTATGCAAAAGAGAGTGAGGTTTTTACTAATGATCAAACTAACAACCCTCTTCCTAGTTTGTCTTTTTCTTTATTGCAGGTGTTCAAGCATGTATTTCCAAAGGGGAAGCCGAATGGGTTGCCTTCAATACAAGGTATTGGGCATCCAATTTAGATTGAGCATTCACTTGATTTTGTACTACCTAACATTGATATAAGCAAGGTATGTACTTCCTATGCTACTTGTTACAAGCAAGGTAAGGGAAACATTGATTCTGATGTTTTACCAATGAGGTATGTATTTCATGCTTTTAAGAGTGCTCAAACACTTAGTTTCGAATACATGCAAGGTTTGTATGTCAATAATACTGATTTTTTCTTATTTATACATGGCATATGATAAATCTGATTTGGGTTTTAGGGAACTATGTGCAACTGCTACTATTAGAGAAAGGTTATGTTCTACACTTGTGTTAGCATTACCTAACTTTAATAAGACTTTTAAAATTGAATGTGATACGACAGGGATAAGGATGGTTTTGTTGCAAGATAGACGTTCCATAGCTTTCTTTAAAGAGAAGCTATCCAAATCCTTGAGAAATTAATGCTAATGCTTCTAAAGTGGATCTTCAAGGTGAGTCTAATATTTCTACTACTTTTATTGTTTTTGATCTTTCTCCTTATAATACAGACGATGATTCGAGGTCGAATCATTTCGAGGAAAAGGAGAATGATGGGATCCAAGATGGACCAAGTTTTCAAGAAGCAATACAAGGATTCCACTTGGGCCTAATCAAGGAAGCAATGCAAGAAAAGGACTTAGGCAGAATCTACAAGTCTTTTAAGCAAGGTCAAGACATTCAAGATGGCTTGAATGAAGAGGAACCAACTTTGGTCCATGTGATCCAAGTTTTACAAGTGACGGCATAAGGCTTAATGAAGTGGACTTGTTCATTAAATGACATGGCAAGGGTGGGGACCAATTCATTAAACTATGTGGTGCCTATTAAATGAGTATTTGAACTTGTGTTAACTTTTTATTTAGTTTAGGCTTTTGGGCCTGACTTGTGTAACATGTCCAATAAACTTGTGGGGACTACCCTCATTAAACTATTGGGCATCTTTTAAATTTAATTAGGATTGAGTTTGAGCATGTTCAGCACATAATTAAGCTTTCTTTTAATTATGTAAGTAGGTCTGGTTGAATCCTATTGTTATTAGATTAGAAGTCTTTGGCTGCTAAAAAGTTTCATTTGTACTAGGAGTTCTTAGTCTAGTTGAATTAGGGTTAGTAAGGAGGCTATAAATACCTTGTTTAGCCATCTACTTCAGCAACTATTATTAATCTATTGAATTGATTTTATTCAAGTGAGTGTTTCATTCTTTTTAGTTCTTGACAGAACCTAGGAACTTATCAAAGAATTTTTTTTGTGGCGTTCAACCTATCAAACTTAGCTTCTTGAAACGAGAGTTCTTAAGGTTTAGTTTACATGCTTAATCTAGTTCTTTGAAACAGGCTTTCTAAGGGTTTAAGTTTTTTTTTGCCTGAATATTGACTTGTTTTGGGTTAAGATATTTTAATTTGTCAGTATATTCAAAAAGTTTAACCTCTAAAGGTTAACATCACACCTTCTGCGTGGTTGAACTTTGCCTTGTGTGAATTGGTTGGTATCATTACAGCATATGTTTTTGTCTGGATAACCAAATATTACACTGACTACAAGCATGAGCCTGTACGTACATTAGCTCTTTCTAGCTCCACAGGACACGGGACTAACATTATTGCTGGAGTCAGTTTGGGCCTGGAATCGACAGCTCTTCCTGTTCTTGTCATAAGCATATCTATTATTTCTGCTTTTTGGCTGGGTCACACCTCAGGACTGGTGGATGATACAGGAAACCCAACTGGTGGGTTGTTTGGCACAGCTGTAGCAACAATGGGGATGCTCAGGACGGCTGCCTATATTCTAACCATGGATATGTTTGGCCCAATAGCTGATAATGCTGGTGGAATTGTAGAGATGAGTCAGCAGGTACTATATAGTTGATTCTCTAGAGTTTCCTGTTATCAATCTGCATAGTACACTTTATCCTTTTTGGATTATTTAAGTTAGCTATTGATTGCTTTTACAGCCAGAGAGTGTGCGAGAAATCACAGATATTCTTGATGCTGTCAGGAACACCACAAAAGCTACCACCAAAGGTTTTGCCATCGGATCTGCAGCACTTGCTTCTTTTCTTCTGTTTAGTGCATATATGGATGAGGTTGCATCTTTTGCACATGAATCTTTTAAACAGGTTTGTATTACTGACTTCTGCTTTAATGAAGGCTCTGTTTGGTTTACCACTTCCTGTACTTGGGTTTTACTTCTGAAAGCAAAAGGCAGAAGCAATGTTTGAATAGATTAGGAAAAGAAAACTGCATGGTTTTACTGATAGGTGCAATAATTATGTATGAATTGGTGTTTCTGAGAAATGAAAAAAACTGGTGAAAAGCATGTAGCAAAAGTGGCTAAAGTGGAGCCTGAAGTTAGTTATTCTGCAAAGTCTTTCATTCTTTTCCTAACATTCATAGTTTGAATCAACTTTCAGGTCGATATTGCCATTCCTGAGGTTTTCATTGGTGGATTATTGGGCTCCATGCTAATATACTTATTTAGTGCATGGGCCTGTGCTGCAGTTGGCCGAACTGCTCAGGAGGTTGTTAAGGAAGTAAGAAGACAATTTATTGAGAGGCCTGGTATCATGGTGGGTTTAAGTTTCTGACTGCCTTTTATCGTGTGCTTTAACCTTTTGCTTTTATTTGTATTGGAATTAAGAGCAGCGGAGAGAAATTGTAAAACATTTCTTGTCTGGATAAAAGAATCATGAGAGACGTGAAAAGAACAGAAAAGAAGGATGCAGTCGCAGTCTTTCTTCCATACTTTTGAAATTTTTATCCTCGTCAAATCTTTCCAAAAGGAGAAAGATATCGAGATCATTAAGCTCCAACACAAACAAAATGTAGAGTTATTGAATTTTCCTTTAAACCATGTTGCTTCTCTACTATCATTTCTGTCTTTTTCTCTTATGTGAATCCAGACACTGTTAGTTATGCTTTTTTTTTTTTTTTGTCACGTACTGGCCACAGGACTACAAGGAGAAACCAGATTATGGTCGCTGTGTTGCTATTGTGGCATCTACTTCTTTGAAGGAGATGATAAAACCCGATGCTTTGGCTATAGTATCACCGATAGTAGTTGGTGCGTCAATTGCTCTTTGCTGATTATTCTTTATTTTTTCAATCACGGGTTGGTTTGTTTATTTCTCTTATTAACCCATCTTTCATTTGCTTCTCATTTTTCTTGGGTTTTCCTTCTTTCCTAGTGTTCCTTCTTTATCCTGTTTGCTTCATTATTTAGATGTAGCAGTCTTGTCAGTATGCAGTAGTAGTGATAGTGGTAGTTGCCGTTCATTTTAATCCTATTTCTTTGATTTGTTTGTGTTAGTATTGTTTGTTTGATCTAATAGAAGCTGAATTTTTATTAAAAAACCTTGAAGCATTGAAATATTACTTTTTACTATTCTTGGGGAATCATATTCTTGCTCGAAGCAGAATTCTGTTAGCCACTGTTGTCTCTAGAACCATGTTAAGAATGTAGGAGATTATATTACCCAAAAGAAAAAAGAATTAAAGATATTAGATGATTAAAGTGATTCCTTGATTTTCTATTGCTTTAGTTTAGTTTTAGGCAGTGTTGTCTAGGCGTACCCCTACGCTTTATCACTAGATAATAAAAGCGTCTCAATCTCTTTTGAGCGAGGCGCATTTGATTAGGCACACGCCTGGTGCGTTTAGGCACGTTTTTTTGTAAGACGATAGGCGTAAAAAAAGCCAACCTGATTGAAGTTCTCTTTAATTTCTTTAATTTTAACTTTTTTCATTATATGTACTTTTACTAGTAAGAAAGAAGATAATATCAAACTCTCTACTTTTCAATATTTAAGTATTCAACAATAGACATGGGACCATAAGGAAATCATGCATATTGTTCAACAAAAAAAAGTGCATGTTTTGTAGATAAACTGGACCATTCTTTAGAGTTTATTATCATAATTATATATCTTAATCTTATTATATATATATATATAGACACACGTACAAAAACATATACATGTATATATATATATATTGCGTCTTATTTTACTCAGGCGAACACTTTTTTTGCGCCTTGTGCCTAAAACAATATAAGGGTTCTAACGTCTATAGTGCATCTTGCGCCCTTGACAACACTGGTTTTAGGTGATCTACGCATTCATTGGTGCTCCTTTAATGCTTCTTTTTAAAAAAAAAAAAAAAAAAAAAAAAAAAAAAAGAAAAATACCCTCTCAACTTGTATAATTTCTATGTAACCATTTGCAGGTTTTCTATTCCGTGTTTTGGGACACTATACTGGACATCCTCTACTTGGAGCAAAAGTTGTAGCTGCTCTGCTGATGTTTGCAACAGTTTCTGGTATTTTAATGGCTCTCTTTCTAAACACAGCGGGCGGTGCGTGGGATAATGCGAAGAAGTTTATTGAGACAGGAGCTCTTGGTGGCAAAGGCAGAGTTTCTCATAAAGCAGCAGTTACCGGAGATACGTAAGTTCTTTTTTCTTTCTTATATTCTTCTTCCTTTTCATAATGGTGGGCTGCTAGGCCTAGGAGTAGCTTATTTTTGGTTGATGCATCTGGATGTTGCCTGGGCTTTCTCTGGGTTTGTCAATCGTCATGGTGGGCGTAATTCTTAAGTTTGATGTTCATCTAAACAAGAAAAAGAAATTAAGATACTGGTATGAATATTAGGCAAAATTGTGCTATGGAGATCCTAGGATCCCTGGACAACCTGATTTCCTATATTACTCGAACTCAGATGTGAGTGTCGGATATGGGTATGTATTCGACACAGGTATGTTCAATTTATTCTAAGTTTTTTCATGTATTTAGAGTGACTTTGAGGGATTATATTCCCATACTCATGTCTGGATTTACGTAAGACACAGATACTTCAAGAAAAATGAAGAGTCGGAATAACATAACCTGACTGCCTCATAAGTTTTTTTGTCATTCTGCACAAACTTGCGCTATTTGCAATCGAGGGGCTTTAATCCGCTGTTTCTAGAATTCTATCTTTTGTCCTAATCTATGTTACACGAATTCGGGGGTGAGTGTAGGATACGGATATGTGTCCGATATGGGCATGCTCAATATTTTTTAAAGTTTTTTCATATATTTGAGGGATCATACTCCATACCCATATCTGAATATGAGTCGAACATAGGTGTCGGATACGGGTACTTTAGAGAAAATGAAGAGTCCGGATAACATAGGTCCTAAGGGGATGAAAGCTTCTCTCCACGTAGTGACTTGCCTGCTATCTGTACTGTAGTCTTAAAACCATGAATGAATCAATAGGAAACGCAAAAAAAAAAAAAAAAGAAGCATTTATCAGAAATCAGAACAATAAAAACATGATATGTAAACTTGGATTGCAGCGTGGGAGACCCATTCAAAGACACAGCCGGACCTTGCTCATAAAAATGCTTGCTACGATAACTCTTGTTATGGCGGCCGTGTTTCTTTGAAGAGTAGAGTTTGTTCATACCGAATCTAGTAGATAGACGTTATCGAATAGCACCGTTTAATGAGAGATATGAACAAAAAAGGCTTCAAGAAAACTAGTGTGGTGTTGGCTAGCATACAGCACCCATTACCTTTGAGTCCTTTAGGTATTTTGCACATATACAGACAGGTATTTTGATGTTTATCATGGGTGCATGATTAATAGCTTAAGTAAATCCCTTTTTCTTTTTTTTTTCTTTTTTTTCCCTCTTAATCTGAAATAAAGAGATGTTAATAGATTGCACATTTAGTATTTTTTTTAGTTAGTGTACTTTCAGCTGCCATATTGAGGTTTAAATGCAATTGATAACTCAGCCTAAGCTTCTTTTTATTTGTTTCTATTTCTATTTTAATGTTTTATGCAACAAATTTATGAATATAATGAATCATTAAGGGTGTGTTTGGTAAAGTGGAAGGATTGAAACAAGAGAGTGAAAAGTGGAAAAAAATTAATTTTAAGTGCGTTTGGTACGAAAGAAAAGTGAAAGAAAAGAAAATATGATTATTTTTCATTTTAATATGTAAAAACAAATCATTTCAAATTTAAATGATAAGAGAAAATGAAAAAGATGTGAGTTAAGTGTACTTATTTATAAGATTATCATTTTTTAAATTTAATTTTTTTTATCTTAATTTACATAGAGTATAATGATAAAATATTTTTATTTTTATTTCTCATTTTTTAACTCTATCAAACAATGAATGATTTTTTTTCTTTCACTTTTTCATTTTTTTCTTCCAAACACATCAAATGAAAGAAAATATATTTTTTTATTTTTCTCCAATTTTTAATTTTTCTATTTTTTTTTTACATCGTACCAAACAAAGCCTAAAGGATGTTAGTGTTACAATCAGGTTTTCTCGACTTCAAAGTCATGAAAGTGTTGGTATTATGATTATAAGATGATTTTATACAAATTAAAATCATATTTAAAGCTCAACCCGTTTTAATTTTTAATTAAGGTTTTAGGACTGCCAATAAACTCTTTTATCAATTTTTAAATTAATAAATTTATATGAAAAAGTAATAAGACATGTAACGATTTATATGATAATTAACATCATGGAGTTTAAAAACTTTACTGTTAGACAAATCAAATATGTTTCTTGTGGTTTAAAAACTTGCACTTATGACTTAATCTCTCTAAGTTTTTTCTTTCTTTTTTTTTTTTTTAATTTGAAGATAAAATTGTTTATTTTATTACTTTTTTTTCTTTTTCTTTTTCTTTTTTTCTTTTTCTTAAAATTTCAATCATTATAAAAATAGTTCAGAATTTATTTTTCTTAAATTTTCAATCATTATTATAAAAATAATTATCAGAATTGGATCGGACCGTCAGTCACACTGCTTGATTAGGTGATCCAGTGATGGAACCAGTCCATTTCTATTTTTGGATCCTTTTTTACATTTATTACATTTAACCTGTAGAAAACCGTTTTGATTCAACAGTTTAATAAGAAGTAATTATAATTTTAGTCCTAAACATACATATTTTTTTTATATCAGTTCTAAAATTTTTATTTATAAATATTTAATTTTAAAAGTTATCAATGTGTTAAAAAAGAGTTTTTTAGTCTCTCTTCAATAATTTAAGTCAAATCAACCCTAAAAGTTATTAAATTGATGGATTTTTTTTGTCATTTAACTAAAATAATTCATTCTATAAATTAAAAATTAATTATCTAGAATAATATTTTATTACTTATGACATAATTGATAATATATTTGAAATATTTACAATTTTTTTTTATATTTTTATTGATCTAACAATTGATTTAATTGATCCAACCGATGAACCAGTAATCTGATGATTCAAAACCTTGAACGGGTCATTATTTCGGTCTGATTTTGATAACTATTCTTTTGAGTGTCATATGTATCGTTTTTTCTTTAACAGTGTTATTTGAAAATTAACGGGAAAAATCACATAATGAGAAATTGATAGTGTTGAATTTATCTTCTACTACACTAAGGTTTCATTTGAATGGGCGGTGAGATTGAATTCGGTGAGATTAAAAATAGCGGTGGAGGTGAGATTGGATACTGGCGAGATTAAAATTAATAGTGGGATATGTGTTTAGATTAAAAAGCAGCGATGGCTATGAGATGAAAATAAAAATGACTATTAAGGATATTAATGTAAGAGTGTATTAATAAATTATTTATATATTTTTTAATAATATATAACATTTAAATTTATTTTATATATTTATTTAAATAACTAATTATGATATAATTTATTTGTTATATTAAATGATTAAATAATTTTAAAATCTTTAAATAAAAAATTAAAAATATAAATTAAAAAATAAAAATAAAGATGAGATAATTAAAAAAACAAATAATTTAAAAAAATTTTATAACTAAAAATAATAAAATGAAAAAAAAAAATTTGTTGAAAAAAAAAATTAAGAATCTTTTGGTAATTAAATACTCCACTAGAGGGTCCAGTTTCTAATTGGACCCTTTCCCCTTCAATGGGGCACTGGAGGGACAATGAGGCAACTGCACCCCACGGTGCAGTTGAAAAAAAATCTCCTCTTGAATCCCACTGCACCTCCGGTGCAGTGGGATCCAAAGGGACCCTAAGTCGACTGGAACGTGCCAACTAATTTTGAACCTAAATTAATAGTGTGGTCGTGGTGACCTTCATCATTCACCCTTTGAAGCGATGTAGTCGGTCGAAACTTGATCAAAACACACCTTAATAACATACAACTCTTGAAGGATTATCGAGTTAATGGATTCCTTTTAAAGTTGTAAAAAATTGCTTAAATCCTTAAACATTTTCTCGAAAATGCTAAAGAATAATCTAAATTCAAACAAAAACAATTCTAACAAAATTGAAAGCAAGTGAAGTAAAGAGAAATCTTATTAATGGAAAAGCTCGACTACAAGATTACATGAACTCGATTTCAAAATGTTAAGAAGCAAATGTTGATTGATCAAGTGCTAAATAACTTACAAAAATCACCAAATCAGCAGTCAAATCGATTGCTAAAAATAGAAGTTGCTAGCAAAGAACTTGCTCACGGAGAGCTTACACATACAAAAGAAATTTAAGAAAGCTCAAGAAACAAATAGATTGAGCTGCTGGAGCTGAAGTATGATGTGTTTTATGTGTAGTCAGTGTGTGTTATTGGGAAAATTCTAAGAAAAACTCTCTAAAATGAACTTTTCGTATGCTCCATTACATATGTAATTTGTCATATTTATATATAATTTGTGTATGTTTATATGTTAAAAAAATTACATAAATACATGACATAATTGTCATGTTTATATGTAATTTGTCATGTATATATGTAATTTGTCATGTTTATATGTAAAAAAAATTACATATAAACCTGACAACTTTATATAATTTGTCATGTAAATATGTAATTTTGTCATATTTATATGTAATGGAGCGTATTTTAAGCTCACCCTAAGGAGTTTACTCTAGAACTCCCGGTGTCCTTGATCATTTGGTGGCTTCCTTTATTTATAGCTGATCTCCAATAGACATGTGCATGAGTCAGGTCGCGGACCGAAATTTTTTTTACTTTCTTATCTAAGCCCGATTCGGGTCAACTCGAAAGCTCATTTTACTGTTCAATTTTTTTTATATATTTTATAATTAGATTTGAATAAAAATAATATGTTTTTATTTAATAAATAGTAATTCAAATCGGATCAGACCGGCTTGAATTATGAAAATTTTTACTCAAATCCAATCCAATTCAGACCGAACCTGTAGGACCGGACGAATAATTTGACCCTTGAATAGATCTTAATCTCCAACCGTTGCTTCATTCCTCCTAGCAACTAACTCCTTCAATTTTGGCTTAAGCAACAGTAAGCTAAAAGTCATTGCACAAAATCAGCGACTGATCTTTCTCTTTAGCATTTCCAAGAAAATGTTTAGTGATTTAGCAATCTTTTACGGCTTTCATAAATTCGATAATCCTTCAAAAATTATAAATCGTCTGATTAATTTTTACTAAAGTACCGATTATATTATTATTTGAAACTATACTTGTATTAATGGTTATATAAATTAAGAGATAATGTCATAAATAGCCTTTGAAGTTTATCAAATTTGTCAATGTGATATTTGTACTTTAAAAATGTCTATTTTGGTACTTAACATTTTCACTCTGTTTGCTATTATAATACCTGTTAGTAATACCGTTAAATATTGATGACGTGTCTTTTGTATTTAATAAAAAACTTGACACGTGGCACTATCTAATGATGTCATGTGTATTACCAAAAAATTTTATTATTTTAATTTAAAAATTAAAATTATATTTTTTTACACGTGGCACCATACAGTGATGCCACGTGTAATAATAAAAAATTTATTATTTTAATTTTAAAAAAATATTTTTTTTCTCTCCACCTTTTAATTTTATTAAATATTTTTAACAAAAATTAAAATAATAAAACATTTTTATTTTAATTTTTGTAACTTTTAATAATTTTTAAAAAAAATTAAAACAATAAAATAATTTAATTTTATATTTTGATTTTTGTAATTTTTAAAAATAAATTTTTTTAAATATTTTTTAAAAAATTTCAGATATTATAAATTTTTTAACAAGTAATTTTAAAATAATTTTATTTTAAAAATAATTTTAGTTAAATATTTTATTTTTTTATTTTTTAAAATAATTTTTTTAATTTTTAAATAATTTTTTTAAAAAATTTAATAAAAACATATTTAATTTTATAATTATAATTTTTTTTATATTTTTAATATAATTTTTTTTAAAAAAATAGATATTAATTTTAAAAAAATATAATTTTATATATTTTAATTTTTTTACATATTTTTTCCTTTTTTAAATATTTTTTAACAAAAATTCATATATTAATTTTTTAAAAATCAGGTACTACCATGTGTCATCACCTGATTGGTCAATGCCACATCATCATCTATATTTAACGGTGTTAGCTCAAGGTACCACATTGATACACGGTTTGATAGTACAGGTACCACATTGAACATTTTAAAAATACAAGTACCACATTGACAAATTTGATAAACTTTAATTCTATTCATGACATTATCCCATAAATTATCTGTGACTTCCATGAGAAAAATTCGGTTTAAGTACTCACATAGTCCATGTACTGTTGTGAAAAGAGTAATTTAGTCCCTATACTTTAAAAGTGGGTAGTTTAATCCCTGTACAATTGAAATTGGTGCAAATAAATAAAATTGATAACGGTGTCAATGAAAAACCGTTAAAATGCTGACGGGGACTCGTAAAATCTAACAGATTTAGATATATTCCAAGTCATTAATTCTGTTAGATTTTACGAGTCCACTTTAGCATTTTAACTGTTTTTCATTAACATCGTTATCAATTTTACTTATTTGCACCTATTTCAATTGTATATGAATTAAATTACTCACTTTTATAATACAGAAATTAAATTATTTTTGTCACTATAATATAGGAATCATGTGGATACTTAAACCGAAAAATTCTTCACGCTTATAGAAGTTTGAGTACCACCACCGCTATTACAAGTTGCCACATGGCTTCTTGAATATATATTATTGCATTTTTATCTATATTATTATTAAAATTTTTTATTAAATTTGATATTATGAGTCAATTAATATCAATTCAATCAAAGTAATTAAAAAAAAAAAAACACAAAATAAAATAATAACAAAAATATATAAATATGAGTATTTGTGTCTTTTTTTTTAATTACAAAACTACTTATTTCTACCATAAAAACTACCTCAATAACTCCTTTTTATTTATTAAAAACTCACCCACATTGTGGGTACACAAAAATCTAGTTATTATAAAAATTTTGATTGAATTTAATGTCACAAATCAAGTGACATCAACTCAATTAAAAAATACAAAAAATTAAATAAATAATAATATCAAATATATAATAGAGATATTCATGTCTTTTAATTTTGTACATATATATATTTAAAAAATCTAAATCTTTTTTTAAATAATTACCCACTTCTTAAAAGAATAAAAGTTACCCATAATAACTTTTTTCTTATATTTCAAAACACAATTTTTTTACACAATTGTTTTTCACCCGTAATGTGAATGTACAAATAATTAGATATTTTTAATTTACTCGAAATTCGACGTGCATAATCTACGTGAATAGAACATGAAATACGACGGCCGGATTAAACAAATATAAATCGTATAAAAAATTGCGAAAATGTGTATAACTAATTTAATTTTACACTAGTGTAAGTGGATCCCTCCTCTATGTATATATATATATATATATATATATATATATGTATGTGTGTGTGTGTTGTTTTTTTTAAGGTACATAGGAATTGTATCTATGGGAACTAATTGGATAGCCTTTTAGATTAGAAAAAAAAAATAAAAATTAAAAGCTCCTCCAGCATTTCAAATGTGGTTTGCATATTTAAAGTAATAAATAATTAAACGATATGGATACACGACAGATCTAATCGCTAGTAACTTATTTTTGGACATATGAGAGAGTTTGAAGGCGATGGGAGATTATCACTTCTAATTATTAATTAAGGAGGGATTATAACAATTCTAAGGCTTTGGTATAATAGGATAGAAAAGTAGGAAGATGAAAAAAGTTGAGTGGAAAAAAGTCATTTTTTATTAGTTGTTGATATAAGAGAAAAAGTGAGAAGAAAGAAAATAAATAAGATGATCGTTTTTTATTTATTTATAAAAATAAATTATTTTAAATTGATAAGATAAGTATATAAAAAATGAGAGAGGTGTGAGTAAGCCTTACATAGTTTATTATTATTTAGATTTTACCTATTCATCTTAATTTGTAAAAGGTAATAACGGTAATAATATAATTTTTTTTCCTTTCATTTTTTAATTTTACTAAACAATGGATGAAAAGAAAATTATATTTTTTTTCAATTTTTTCTTTTTTCCCACGAAGAATGCCAATAGAATGAAAAAATATGTTTTCGTTTTTCTATTTTTCTCCTCTTTTAATTTTTATTTTTCTATCCACTTCAAAAGGCAGAACCTAAAAGTTCCTTAGTAGGGAGGATAAAAAAAATGAAAAATTAAAAGAAAAGTTGAAAAACATATATATTTTTTTCTAATGATGTACTTGGCAACAATAAAGATGGAAAATGGGTAAAAAATGGTTTTCTTTCCTTTCACTGCCTGGTAGAATTAAAAAGAAAATAAAATAAGTAATTTACAACACGTCCCATACAAATATTCACCATTTTTTTTTTTTTACAATTTCCCTTTAAAACAAGTGCTTGAATAGGGGTAATTTGTGTAATACATGAAGGGTAATATGAAATAGTCACAAGTAATGCAAATAGGTCTCAGTTTCTTCTCTCCCCTCATGGGCCCAATTTGGACATATATTGAGTTTTGCGCAATTGGAAAGTACTATCTTTCATCTTCTTTTATATCAATTTTATGCACTAAAAAATCAAGAATTCATTTTCTTTTCGTTTTTTTGTTGTACCAAAAATACAGTCTAAGTGAACAAAACTCAAACCTTAGTTGTTGTAGTAAATGCTAGTAATTAATATACTATACTGTATATTTACATATAATATTTCAATGTTTTAATTTATTTATTAAAACAATTGGATTGCACAGTAGAATTGTCTATAAGTCGAGTTGAGTCAGAATAGACTCAAACAGTAAAAATTTGCTTGTTCAAACCCAAGCCAACTCTGTAAAAAAAATCTGTTTTACTATTTAAAATATATTAAAACATTAAAAAATTATTTTTTATATAAAAATTTATATATTTTTATAATTAAATTTAAATAAAAATAAATTTTATAATTTAAAAAATAATTCGGACCAAACTGAATGAATCCGGATTACAAAAAAAATTTATCCTAGACCCGTCACAATTTGGGTCTAATTAGGTCTACTGCGCAACATGTTAAAGTCCTCTTTGATTTAGGTTTCCTTTGAATCCCACTCTAATTGGGCGGGTTGGGGTCGAGCTCATTCGGGTTCGGTCCATTCGGGTTCGGGCTCAATTGGGTTCAGGTTCAATCGGGTTCGGGTGCATTCGGGTTCGGGTTTGTTTTACATCATTTTTATTTTATGTTAGATGTATTTATTTTTACATAATTTAAATATTTACTTTTAAAAATAATTTTATTATTATTTTTAAAAATAATCTTTTATTATAATATGATATTTTTATTATATTTATTTATTAAAATCAATATTTGTTAGCACCAAAAGAATATAAAATTAATTTTTTATATAAAATAAAATTTTAAAACAATTTATTATAAAAAATATGATATATTATAAATTAATCATATTAATATTTTAAATAATTGATTTGATGAACTCGAATTTCAACATGTAAATACATTATAATTTATATTCACTACAAAATAAGAGATTTTTAGGGACAAACCTGGCATTTTAACTTTGAGGTCTAAACGGGCTTGGACTATCCATTTACAAATATGGGCGGGTTTTGACAGAATTTGGGGCCTATATTTCGGATCGATCCGAGCTTGGACAAGTGAATATGGTGTTGATGACTTAATTTAATAATATGCCTAAGAAAACTATATATATATGTTGCGAAGAGCAACACATTTTTTTTTTTAAAAAGTAGTTTTTATCTATTTTTTAATATAAGAAATACTATTACACTAGAGATAAGTTAAAATGAATGAATTGCTATTAATTAATTTTAATATATAGAAAATACTATTATACTATTATAAGGGTGCTCTTAAAATAACATAAATAAAGGATAAGTAATATTTTATGAGAAAAAAAATTTACATTTCTAAAATTTTCATGAGTTTAAAATTTTTAGATAGTGGATTCATCAGGATATGGGACATTAAAGTTATAAGCACAAAATATAATTGTATTTTTGATAAAATTATTATTTTATCATATATATAATATAAATTAAATTAAATTTTAATTAAATTATTAAAAAAGATATTAGAATAAAATTGATAAATAAAGTTCTTGCTTTATAAAAAAATTATTTAATTACAATTTGATAATTTTTATTTTTAGTATTAAATTCGAGTTCCGGTATTTTCGGGTTTGGATAATTTCGGGTTCGAATCTTTTCGGATTCGAGCTCTTTCGGGCTCGGGCCATTTCGGGTTTGGGTTTTTTCGGGTTCAGGTTTTTGACTTTTTGGTCAAATCGACTTTGGACGAATTCGAGTTCGAATTTTTCTGGACGAGTTTTCGAATTCGAGTTCATTGTGCTACCACTAGCTAAAATCCCCCCCAAATTGCACGGGGGTGCAGGCAAGGTTCAGTGGTCAACAGGACCTTTCGTTAGGGATTAAAATCCCTTATTTAACCTCACTTGTTTTTCAACAAAATTTTTATTTAGTTTATTAATTAATTTTTTATTTAAACTTTTTTACTTTTTTTTTTGTTTTGCTAAGTTATTTTTCAAATTTTTATTTAAAGAATTTTAAATTATTTATTTATTCATATAATATAATAAATAGATTTATATAATTAGTTAATTAGTTAAAATATTAAAAAATATATATAAAATAATATTTTTTAAAATTTTAAAATTTAAATTTTGCAAAATCTAAAATTTCATTGTAACATTATATATTGGTGTCTTAACAATTGTCGATGAATAAAAAAACTGGACCAAAAATTAAATTAGTGAGACTTTTGATCACTGATTTAATTGATTCGACCGATTAAATCGAGCAATTCAATTTAAAAATAAATTAAATATTAAATATATGATTTTAATATTAAATATAATAAATTTTTTTTTTTTTTTTTTTGAAAAGCATGATTTATTGCAAAAAAGATGTCCTTATTACAAACCAGAGAAACAGCATGCTGCAAAACAAAACTAAGGACTATAAAACAACAAATCTGACACCCTATTGACACCAGATTTGGCTAGCTTATCAGCCTCACCATTAGCCTCCCTCAGAATATGAACAATTTCCCAGTTTTGAACCGCAGTTCGAACAAACTCTAGAGATCTTATAATTCTCAAAATCCGCCATGGGGCTCTACTCGGATTCCTAACCCAAGCAACAACCATCTGACAATCACATTCAATTATAAGTTTATGCGATAGCACCCAAGACGAAGCACCAAAAATGAGGAAGGCTTCTTTAACGGCCCTTAATTCAGCCTCAAATGCCTTAGCAGAACCAATAGATTTAGAAAAAATTGCTTTCACCATACCTTGATTGTCGCGCAAAATACCGCCAATCCCCGCAGGACCTGGGTTACCACGCGCCGAACCATCGACGTTGAACTTAAGACAGCCGGCAGGTGGCTTACTCCAAGTCACATCAACACCAACTTTCATTTCCCTCTTAAATCGACAAATAGCAGGTGACCACTTGGACTGCGAAAGCAGCCCTTCCTCACAAGGCCATTTAGTCTTGGACCATAAAGCGAGTCTAAGTCTAATAGAGTCCAGTAACTGCCAAACAGCAACATTTTTCCTGTTAAAAACAATATCATTCCTGTGCAACCAAATAGACCAAAGTGCAACAAAAAAACACATTCTCCACAATTTGCTGCAATGATTTGCTGGGAACGCATGCTGCCACGCAAGAAAAAAACCCACGGCACTCCTTGGCGTGGACCAAGATATACCCCAAGAAAGACAACAATGAGCCCATACAAACCATGATACTCTGCATGTAAAAAACAGATGCTCTGTAGTTTCAGGCATCAAATTGCATAGTGGACACAGAATCGGACCATTAACAATAAGACCTCTCTTGCTGAGTTCAACTTTGGTAGCAACGCTGCCTCTCAAAACTTGCCAGCAAAAGATTTCCACTTTCGGAGGTGCATAACCGGCCCATATAAATTTCCAATGATCCCATTTAAGTGAGGACTCACTCAACACAGAATGGCAGAAAGAATTAGACGAGTAAACGCCACTGTAGGTGTGCTTCCAAACAACTGAATCAAAGGAGTTTCTGAAGAGCACTTGATTTCCCAGCAGATCCAACAGGGATTCCCACTGCTGAAGCTCCCAATCGAACAATCTTCTTCGGAGGTTAACCTCCCAATGCCATTGATTATTAAGCCATTTGCCAAAATCCGCTACTTTCCCGCTTTTAGAAACAGCTACCGCAAAGACTCTTGGAAACTGCTCTTTAAGGATAACGCCTTCGATCCATTCATCCTGCCAAAAGTTAATGGAGCTGCCATCACCTGGAAGAAAACACAACCCAGTAGACAAAAAAGGATGAAAATGATTTGAAGGCATAAGGGGTCGAATAATGTTTCTCCAGGTTGGGGACATTTTTCGATACCAGCTGCATGAAAGAAGCAAATTTCCCACCGATGACTCATATTTCCCGGCTATGACTGATCTCCATAAAGAGAAACGCTCATTCCCAAATCTCCAGATCCATTTATTGAGCATCGCTCTGTTCTTAAGCCTTAAATCAACTAGACCGAGTCCTCCAAATTTCTTGGTATTACAGACAGACTTCCAATTAACCATATGCATCTTCTTCACCGACGAAGAACCACCCCAAAGGAATCTTCTGACCATTCTATCCAGCTCATCAGATACAGTACGAGGAATTTGAAGTAGAGACATATAATAAATGGGCAGAGAAGACAACACCGATTTAATAAGAGTCAATCTGCCCCCAATGGAGATTAAATTACCTTTCCAGCCGGCAAGCCTCTTGTTGAATTTCTCAATGATAGGACTCCACAGTGAGATAGAGTTCGCTCCGTGCCCCAGAGGGAGACCGAGATAAAGGGAGGGGAGACGACTGCTCAAACAACGGATATTCGAAGCCCACCGATCAGTGACACTTTGCTCCACCCCAACTCCAAAAAGACTGCTCTTTTTGAAATTAACTTTGAGGCCTGATAACAACTGAAAGCACTTTAGAATTCTTTTAACATTCCTAACCTGCTCCTCCAAAGGCTCACAGAAGATAATTGTGTCATCCGCAAACTGAAGATGAGATATTACCACAGACCCCTGATCAATAACCATACCCCTGAAAAGGCCAATGGAAGTAGCCTTATTAAGGAATAAGCTCAAAACATCAGCAACCAGATTAAACAGTAAGGGGGAGAGGGGACAGCCTTGTCTCAACCCTCTGCTCATCCTGAATTGTTCCGTAGGCACCCCATTAACTAGGACTGATAATGAAGCTGAAGATAAACACGACTGAATCCAAGACCTCCACTTATCCCCAAAGCCCATTCTACCCATAACAAAATCAAGAAAGGACCAATCCACACAATCATAGGCTTTTTCGGAATCTACCTTAAATATCATACCACCCTCTCCATTAGTCTTCATAGAATGGATAACCTCATTGGCAATTAAGGAGCAGTCCAGAATTTGACGCCCCGGGATGAACGCGAACTGGTTTTGCCCAACAATTTCCCCCACCGATTGCCTCAGGCGATTGGCAAGAACTTTGGCTAGAATTTTATAAACACTACCCACCAAGCTGATAGGACGGTAATCACTAATGGAGCACGGAGATTCACATTTAGGTATAAGAGAAATAAAAGACGCATTTAAACAGTTATCAATACAACCAGAGCTATGAAAATTATTCATGAACGACATAACCTCACCCTTCACCGTGACCCAGAAAGACTTAAAGAAATTCAGATTAAAACCATCCGGCCCCGGAGCTTTGTTGCCATCGCAGCCTTGGATGACACTCCAAACCTCTTCCTCCGAGAAAGGCCGCTCAAGATTAGACGAACTTTGCGCTGATAATGACTTAAAACTGCACTTAAGATCTTTGAGCCTGGCTACCTTTGTAGAGTTGAAACGATTTTTGAAATGCGACCCGATGGCCTTCTTGAGAGCCCTAGGTTCATCGAACACCTTCCCATCAATCAATAAATTCCCAATGTGGTTCTTACGACTCCTAGCTGTGGCGACAATATGGAAAAATTTAGTATTCCTATCACCCTCTTGTGCCCATTTTAATCTCGATTTCTGGAGCCAAGTTTGTTCTTCGATACGATACATTGACCATAAATCAGCCTTCTTATTCCATAACTCTTCTCGCAGCTGGTTTCCCACCTGCCCCTGTTGTACACTCTGTTTGAGGCCAGCAATCTCCTTTTCAAGTTCCACGATCTTGTAGAAATCGGCCTTATGGTGCCCAACAGACCAGTCTTTAATGGCTGGTTTGAGATTTTTCAACTTGAACCATAAACCCCACCCCGAAGGCCGCGAATATCCTGTAGAATTCCAAGCATTCTGGATAATAGAATGAAAGCTCCTATCTTCCAACCAGTTGTTGAAGAACCGGAAAGGTTTAGGCCCCCAATTGACGCTCTCTTCAACAATCAACACTGGATTATGATCGGAAAGAGAACGGGAAAGAGCCTTTTGTTTGATTGAAGGCCATAAAGCAACCAGACCAGGCGATAAAAGGAACCTATCCAATCTGCTGAAAGACGGAACGACCCTATTACTGGTCCAAGTGTATTTATCTCCTGACATCGGCAGATCCATGAGTTCAACTTGATTAATAAAGTTTGAAAATAGTAGCATAGGAGTAGTGCTGAACACTGATCCGATTTTCTCATCAGGGCTTCTAACCACATTGAAATCACCCCCTAGACACCAAAGACAGTCATAGCCCTGTAACACACCCACAAGCTCATCCCAAAAGGCAGCTCTTTCACCATCCTCATTTGGAGCATAGATATTCACGAACCCACATCTTATATTGTTCGCCTTTAACGAGCCAATCAGAAGAATGAAACGAGGTGAAATAATTTTCGACTCAATTAAGAAGAAGTCCTTCCGCCAGAAGATAATGAGACCCCCAGCGGAACCCACCGACGCCGAGAATTCCATCTCAACAGGGGAGCATCCCCAGACCTTTCTAATAAACTTTGAATCAATAGACTGAAGCTTTGATTCCTGAATAAAAACCATCTCTGGCCTCCAATTCAAAACCAAATTCCTCAAGGCCATAACCTTAATACTACCTCCCAGTCCCCTAACATTCCAAGAAATAATCTTCATTAATAAAAGAAACACACCTGATAACGAACCAAAAACGCAGTGGACTGTTACTCCTTTGCCTCACGATCTTCCTTTTCCAGTTGAGCAAAACCATCGATGATATCCTGCTTCTCCCCATGGAATTCGATCCCCAGCTCAGTACTGACTAGCCATGTCGCCTCAGCCTCCTTCAAGATATTCTTATTCCTTGATCTGATGTCACTATCCGAAACAGATAGTTCAAGGTGGTTTAGGTCCTCGCAACTAACATTATCGCAGATCACTCTCAGCTGTTTCCTAATTTGCCTCCTCTTCCTCACTGCAGAAATGGTGGACTTCCTCGGCACTGGAACCTTACTCTTCTTATAGTTCTTCTTCAATTTTTTGGAACCCTCCTTCTTCCTAAGTTTCCTACTCGATCTCAGTCGCTTCATAGGAGCAGAAACCATAGGGCACACAATGGAAGGGCTTAACTCTCGGACCAACAGAGTAGGGGAGGAGCTATTGACAGGGCCCAATAAATCCAACCCATTAGATTCCACAAGTTGAAAACCCACTCCCACTTCAGCAGATGACCCAACAGCCCCTTTATGGCCCCCATTCACGAGAGCCCCACCATCCCATTCCCAATCACGGAGAGAGTCGGCAACACGCGAACCACATACTGAGCCTTCGCTGATACCTTCATTAACTGGGGACACAGGGCAGACAGCATGCACCAACCCGCCCACCAAACTGCCAGATTGCACAGGAATCGAAAAAGCTTTGCTTACCTCATCAATGTTTTTGCGCCGTGCGGAGGGAGCCGTGCACTGAATCTCCATGCATCTGAGAATGCCCTCTGACACCGGAACTTTACCCCTGATCTCTTCGGTAACTACCTTGTTAGGAGATGAGCCTGGTGATTCATGCGGCAATGGAACAGAAAATGAGCCAACTCGAGCTCTCGTGTTAGCAACACCAGCAGGGACCTCAAGAACTGAAACTGAGATTTTAAAAGATTTATCCCTCACCGTGACTAACACAGAGGACGGAATACTCAGCTTGCTATCAACCAAGATTAACATGCACGCAACGTCGAATCTCCTCCTACTTGCTGTGTTATCATCAAGTCTGATGAAAGAACCCCATCTGTTACCCAAAGAACTGAAAAACCCTTCATGCCAAACCTGTAGCGGCACATCAAACAAGTTTACCCAGACAGCAATCTCTTTGTTGAGGACGACATCATTCCACGGTTCAATGGTCTCAAACCAGGGGGCCAAACATTCACTTCTATCGTTTAGGACAAGATCCATATGATCTACACTTTCGAAAATAACAAGAACCGAGACACCCCCCATCGGACATACCTGACAGTGGATACCTTCTAAAACCATGGCCTCTTGAACCGATTCGATATAAGCTTCCTTCATCAGTCTTCCTTTAGCACTCCTTGATAACCACTCCATTTCAGTCTTAGGAATTTGCAGATTGAAACTGCACTCCCTCTCGGACAAATTGACCCGATTCATATGAGGAGTCGGGTTGGGAAACCCAGGCGGTAGAAGGTCTTCCACTTCGATATAAACAGCCTCCTTATGGGGCAAACCCACAAGAACTTCTTTATACGATCTATTGACACCAGCATGAACGGAAACCTTACCCTTAGACCCAACGCCTTCCCCAAATCGGACAGATGGAAGTTCCGATTGAGATCTACTTCTGTTAATACCGGAATGATCATGGACCAAAACCTGAGGCCGTCCGCCTTCCACGCTTCTGACAGATGGGTTATCCGAATGGTATCTTCTGCTATCCGACCAGCTATGAGAGGCTTTATTCACTCTTATCATTCGACCATCGATCATCCTATTGTTTCCTTCTTTGATGGCCTCCTCCATCTCATGTTGTAGCTTGTATCTGACAAAGGCAAATGTATAAGGTCTCTTAGGTTGTTTCTTGGAAATGAAAACATCCACCACTTTCCCGAACAGCCCGAACAACTTCCATAGTGCTTGTCTAGAGACCCTGGGACTCAAGTTCCCAACAAAGACATTGTGTAAGCTATCCCTCCATAAACTCCCATGAAACTCTGCCCCGAAACGCCGATTATTCTCCCGGTGATAAAACGACGCGATCCGATGATGGGAAACCTGGGGGTTCCTCGACGTTCCAAAGGACTGGCGACCATTCATATTTCGACCATTCATATTTTGGCTCCGATTGGTAAATCGGGCGGAGGTTTGGTTCTTTGAGGCAGGCTGAGGTGAAAGTTTAGGGGATCGGATTATGAGTGAACTAGCAGATAGTAGAGCCCCTGATAGTTGTTGATGTTGGATCCGCCGCTACTGTTGAGAGCTGTGACGCCGTTGGAGGAGGTTGTTGCTGTGGTGATTTTAGGCTTGATCTGTTAGCTGTAGCAGCAGTTACTGTTTCACTGTTGGTAGCTATTAATGGAGCTGAAACTGGATCTCTTCTGGATCTGGATCTGAAACTTATACGAGGTGAAGAGTGGGGTGCTGTTCATGCCTCGAAATCCAGGGCCAATTGACAAGGTTTGCAAGACTTAGACCAAGCTCTCTTGTTAAACTGGAAAACTCTAGCAGCACAGGTGGCAGGCATGCAGATGCGGCGGCCTCGGCCTTCCACCTTGGTGTGCCTGTCCTTACTGCTCTTGTTGCTTACAGGAGGTTGGATCTGAGATGCAGCAGCTTTTAAGCAAGATCTGAGGTTGCTTTTAAGCAAGATCTTTTAAGCAAGATCTTGAAATCGCTGCTTTTAAGCAAGATCTGGATTCAGAATGGAAGAAGAGAAAGTAGCGCTGGTGCAGAGCTTGGTCGATGCGGTGAACCAATTAGCTTCAATCATCATCTAACAACTCAAATGTAGAATTCTCACCTTTGACCGAAAATAAATCTTCACACCTTTTTGTTAGTGAAAAGAAGTAGGGGTCTTCAACGCGGCATCAACAGGGATCTTAATATATACGGCGCTTGTCGATCTGCTTGCTGCTGATTTCATGAACCCAAAGTTGCAAAACAGCGCAACACTTCAAGCAGGAACCACAAACTACAAGATCGAGATGCTGAGATTTCCTTCTTGAGACAAGAGATCACCGGGAGTGGTGCACTGCTGTATGTTGGAATCAGAAACCAGGGCGTGTGGGCGTGAATGAGATGAAAGAAGAGAGAAACTAAGCGTGGGTGGCGCTGACATGCCCAGACCCAGATGCCACTTGGTTTAGTTTGAACCTTGACTCGGCTACAAACTCAAGGTTCCAATCAAATTAATTAACCGATTACCAACCAGATTTTGAGGTACCTGATCAGAGGATGTTGAGTTTAAGAAGAAAAAAAAACCACTTTGCTTAGCATAAACCTAGTACATTTCTTAAGACTAAGTCAAAAGGCAACACATACTAGGTATAATTCCTGTTGAGTTTACCTAAACCTAACTGTTGATAAACAGAAAAAGGCAAAAGATTAACACTAGCACCAAGATCAAGCAAAGCACGTTCTATTCTAGTGTTTCCAATGATGCATGAGATTGTTGGACATCCAGGATCTTTGAATTTTGGTGGAGTAAGGTGCTGAATGATTGAGCTCACACTTTTCGTCAGAAATGCTTTCTTTTGTACATTATGTTTCCTTTTAACTGTGCACATGTCCTTCAAAAATTTAGCATAAGATGGAACTTGTTTGATTGCATCCAATAAAGGAATGTTAATCTTAACTTGTTTGAAAAGTTCATAAATTTCTGCATTTTGATTCAAATTCTTTATTGTTTGCAACCTTTGAGGAAAAGGAGCAGGATGCATACCTTTTTCTTTGTCCAAATTTTAAAGAAGTTCAGACTTACCATCATCCTTACCATTACTTTTCGGAGGGGAAGGAGGATCTTGGTCTTTTGATGGAATGTTTTTGTCAATTGCCTTTCCACTTCGAAGAGTTGTGATAGAACTGGCATTTTTCTGTTGAGTTTCATTGGAGCAAGAAACAAGACATTGAGTAGAAGGGTTAGGCTGAGGTTGAGCAGGAAACTTACCTTTTTCTTGAGTGCGTAATGAAGCTGTCAATGTGGACAAGGTGTTTTTGATCTCATTGATGTCCTGTGAAGTCCGGTTATTCACATTTGCTTGTGTTTGCATGAATGCTTGCAATGTTTCTTCCAAGGTTTGTACACGTGAAGGTTGATAGGAAAAAGTGTTGCCCGGCTTTTGAGATTGTGGTACCTGAACATGATTATTATTCCGCCAACTGAAGTTGGGATGATTTCTCCATTCAGGGTTATACGTTTCAGAGTAAAGAGAAGGAAAAGGCTTTTTAAATGTGTTTATGGAATTTACTTGATCATGCAACGCTTCTTTAAGAATGGGAATGTTTGGACATTCAGAAGTGGGGTGTCCCATGATTTCACAAATTCCACAACTTTCTTCATTTTTAACCGTTTTGACTTCTTTTACTTCTCTAAGTTCCATGGCTTCAATCTTTCTAGCCAAATTAGCTACTTTAGCTTTTATCTCATCTTCTTGACTAAAATGACATTTACCTCTGTTAGAAACAAGATTAGATCTATTGGAACTTTCAGAGGAATTATCTGTGTGCCAGGCTTGAGAGTTATCTGCCAAATGGTCTAGGTAGTCAAAGGCTTCTTCAGGTTCTTTTTCTAGAAACTCACCGTTACACATTGTTTCAACAAATTGTTTAGTTTCGGGAGTTAAACTTTCATAAAAGAAACTAATAAGACGCCATTTTTCAAAACCATGATGTGGACAAGAACTTAACAAATCTTTAAAACGCTCCCAGCACTGAAAAAATGCTTCATTTTGATTTTGATTGAAATTTTGAATCTGTCTTTTCAAAGCAGTAGTTTTATGTGCTGGGAAAAATTTCTTTAGAAACTCAGTTTGTAATTCTTGCCATGTGCCAATTGACCTTGGTTTTAAATTATGAAGCCAAATTTTTGCTTTATCTTTTAAAGAAAAAGGAAATAATTTTAGCTTGACAATTTCATTTGTACATTGTTGGTCATTAAAGGTGACACATACATCTTCGAAGTCTTTTAGAAACGAGTAAGCACTTTCCGATTCTAACCCATGGAAATTTGGAAGCAAAGCTATCATACCTGGTTTAAAACGAAAGTTGTTTGCATTGAGAGGAAAAATAAAACAAGAGGGTGATGAGCTTCGAGTTGGTTGCAAGTAGTCACGCATGGTGCGTACTTGTCTGTTCTCATCTTCAGCATGAACACTTTCATTGTCAGCCATGGTAGGAGTTGTATTAGAAAGATTACCTGAAAAAGTTTCACAATAAAATCTAACTAAACGACGAGATCTAAAATCACGTCGCCAAACAAGCATAAAACAAATTTATTATACAGATTAGGCGGTATAACCAGCCAATACAAATAAAACAAAGTTAATATACAATATAAATATGAATATATAGAAAATTAGGCGGTATAACCAGCCAATAAAAATAAATATACTTATAAACTTATATAATTAGTATTGCTTCCCCGTAGATAGCCATTAAAATGTTACCCTATCAGTTACTGATCCATAGCCGTTGGAATCAGCTCATTTGCTGATGTGGATAAGAAGATATGGGCAAAATACGAAAACAGGTCAGCACAGACATCATTGCACATCAGCCAACTTGATGGTCGATTTCGTCAATATTAGAGGCCTGATCTGATCATATGATCTTCTAGAAAAAGGTTCCCGTATCAGTTACGGATCCATAGCCATTGGAATCAGCTTATTTGCTGATGTGGATAAGCATATATGGGCAAAATACGAAAACAGGTCAGCACAGACGTCATTGCACATCAGCCAAATTGATGGTGGATTTCGCTAGGGAAAACGACTCCGTTTCAAGAAGTGTAAAACATGAAAAAGATAGATATGCCTCTTAGCTTTGCACGGCTACAAATTTCAGCCTTATTGCTTCAGTGAAACTCCAGATATAGCTGATATGGCAAAAGGTGTCGGAACTGGAACTGAACTGGATTTGCCCTTAATTCTAGTAATCTGAAATCACTCAAAGAAACTTGTGAAAAACACCAAATTACATAAAAATATAAAAGATCATAAACACAATTAGACTAAACAATAATAACTCGTATTTGATACAAAACAATAATAAAACATAACTAAAAACTATATAATTATACGAGTTATCACACCCCCACACTTAGCTTTTTGCTAGTCCTCGAGCAAAATCAAATAAAAATAAAATAAGAAAATCTAATCTAATCCACTTTCGTAGGAAATCACGGTGGCACTTAGCATGTGACACAAGCCTTTAAACCCCTAGGTGTCCCTAGTGGACGAGTTTAGTCTCGTGAGGGTTTACTAGAACGATACCCACAAACATTGAAAAACTAAAATATAAATAAACTACATATACTAAAAATATTTACTCCTAATCCTTTCAATACAAATTAGAGACAATCTTTGAACAAGTCTTATAAACTAATCAATAGCTTAAAGAATTTCACAAAAAATCAAGCTTGAATGTAAATTGTTTGAGTTAAGCCAATATTAACATAACATATTTCAATCAAAATAGTGTATATTCAAACTTAATCTCAACTACTCACATGGGATACCCTCATGATTTTCACTCTTTAAAGTAGTGGTGAAGTGTTTACACTCAATCAATCTCATGAAAACAGTTCTACCATATTCTTGCTTGTCCACCTATTCTCCACTATTTAGATCATACAACTTCATGAATCAAGAGGTCTTTAATCAAGGTTGTAATGGGGCCAAGGGGTTTGTAATGTGGTTGAAGAACAAAAGGATAAAGATATCACAAAGGTTTCAAAGAGTTCATAAAGTTTAGAGACATAAAAAGATCATACAAATAAAACTTCTCAAAACTCTTATAAAGCACATAATAACATAGGCTAAATATTCATATTGAGCCTTTGCATCATTCTAACCAACTTTGTAACATCTTTTTCTTTACTTTAACTAGAAGTTCAAGAGAAGATTTTTTTTTTTTTTAATATGGGAATGTATTTGACAATGATCCCTTTCTTTTTCTCTTGACTTTTTTCTTTCTTTTCCCCCCACATTTATTTCTTGTTTCTAACCCAAATTTTCAATAAATCTTCCTTGTCTTTGCAACTTGTCTCAAAACATGCTAATTCATCTTTGGAACAAAGGTAAAGATATAAGTATATTTAGGTTAGGGACAAGTTATGGTTACCAAAGAGATAGCTTATTCAATGTAGGCTCAAATTGGTTCACTAAGGGTGTGTTCTCTTGGAACATTAATAATGGATGGCTGTTTGGCTCTGGTTATAATCCTAATGCCTCTATCATATTCATGTTGTCACATGTATCAATATAGTCTCAAACGGTTTAAAGCAAGTTCTAGAGAATCATGTAATCATAAGAGCACTCAAGAAAGAAATTAGATTGATTTGTATAATGCATCAATCATTATAGGCTCAAAAACTCACAAGGATGATTATACAAGTCAGATTAAGTCTAAACATGCTTCTTTCTCAATCAACATATCATATTAACATTGGCTCATAAAAAGGTTGACATCAAGCTCAATTCTCATGAAAATCTTCTCACTAATAAATCTGTTTTAGACTTATGCAATTCATATCTCATCATTGTATTAAAAAGGAACTAAAACTCAAAAAAAAAAAAAAATAATAATAAAGAAAAAAAAATAGTAGACAAAAATAAAACAAATCCTAAATCATTCCCCCCCACACTTAATTCTTACATTGTCCTCAATGTAAGTCTATTAACCCAAATGAAAGAATCATGTGTAAGAGAAAATAACTAATAACATAAGAATAGGAATAACTAGACTCAAAACAAAACAAACTCATGCAACCTAAATAATCCTAAAATACTAAACAAAAATTAACAAGTAAACGTAAAAAGATTAAAATCAAACTGACAAGGTATGTCTCAAGTCTCCCTTACTCAGACCTTGTTCAGAATGAATACTTCTAAATTGCTTAAAACACAACAAACTCTTTTTTTTTTTTTTTTTGAAAAGAAGAAATCAAACTGACAAGGTATGTCTCAAGTCTCCCTTACTCAGACCTTGTTCAGAATGAATACTTCTAAATTGCTTAAAACACAACAACCTTTTTTTTTTTTTTTTTTAAGAAGGTAAAATTTAGGAGATATTACCTGTAGAGGTTGCTAACCACTTATTATAACTGAGACACAACAAACAAAATGTTAGATAATGTCACAAAGACAAAGTGCAATCCACTCCTTGCTCGTCCATATCTCTTTTTCTTTTTCCGAGCGTTTGCGAAACAACCGTAGCAGATAAATACTCATAAGCTTGGAGCTTTTTGAGTAAATCTTCAATGGTTGTAGCAGAAATTATGGTTCTCCTTGCCTCTGAAAACACGAATCCATTATCCACAGCATTATCTAAATATGAAAGCAAATTACTAAAATAACCATTAATATTAAGCAAACCAATGGGTTTCTTATTTGTGACCAAAGATGACCAAGAAGCCACGCAAGCTATTTCTTCCAATGTACCCAGACCTCCTGGTAAAGCAATGAATGCATCGGCAGAATGGTACATGATTGTTATCCGTTCAGGGATACTCCAGACTTGTATTTCCTTACCCAAGGTAGGTCCACAAAAATCTGTGAATAGTTTTGGCACGATTCCTAGAACTGGACTTCCTCCGGCGTGTGCTGCTGTAGCGACTGCTCCCATTAAACCCGTACTACTGCCTCCATAAATCAACTGGATCTTTTGTTGGGCAAGTATTACTCCAACTCTTATGGCTTCATCAGCGAATATGTTATTTTTCCCTGGATAAGCACCTCCAAAAACACAAATTTTTTTAATGCGTTGGGACGAAGTACTTTCCATTTTTTTTTCTTTTTTTCGAGTGCCTGAAAGAGAATGAGTACATGGTGTAATATATAGAGGACTGAGTAGTGAATCAGACAAGAGTAATAATGTCGTCGAAAGTGTATCTGACCTGTCAGAAGAAAATGTTAACCTAACAAAAGATTTTTGCGTGATTTCAAGAAGAAAATCAAAAAGAGAAGAAAAATCAACCGTAAAAGTCAAGAGTAATAATGTCGCCGAAAGTGTATTTGACCTGTCAGAAGAAAATGTTAACCTAACAAAAGATTTTTGCGTGATTTCAGGAAGAAAATAAAAAAGAGAAGAAAAATCAACCGTAAAAGACAAATAAAAAAAATGAGAATAATTACACAAATCGAATAACACGTAAATTAAACCGAAATAAAGTTATTGCAAATCAAACCAAAAGCTGAGAAGTCATTTATTGTAGTTGTGATTGTGGCTCACATCTTCCTCTTGTTTTACGTCTAGAAACGGCTTAAACGCCTTCTATGAGTCGAGAATATGCTTCCCATCCAGTTTTCTTACAAGCTGGCAAACAGGGTCTTTTAACATCAGATTCCCAAGATGTTGCCATTCCCTTTGGAATTGCGGCCATAAATCAAGAATTTCTCTTTGTACGTCTCCACTAGGATGCGTCTCAAGAGAAAGTTGGATATTACCCAAATTCTCCTTACTCAGTCCATCCTTAATGAATTCAATTTTATCATCTCGATTAGAGGACGGAATCCCAATAGAACGACATTTACCGTTACACGTCCATCGTGCACATTTGTGGCAATTTGAACTCATGCGCTTTGCTCGTCGCTTCTTTGCAAAAGTGCTTCTACCTGTACCTGGTAAATGCAAAACAGGAAGATATTCATCTTCACGTACCTTGGCTTCAATTATCCAACGTATGTCTCCAGGAATCCCTTTGTGCATAAGCATTCTTAATCTTTCAAATCGAACTTGGTAAAGCTTCAGTAAAATATTTCGAGGAAAAGGAGGAAATCGTTTCTGCAATCTTGTGAGAATATCATCCATCCTGAAAAAAAATGAAAAAAAAAATGAAAGAGAAATTGAAAGAGAAATTTATATACAATATCAGTTTTGTGGGTAGCTGATGGAACCGATTTAAATAATCACGGAGTACCGTTATCCGCCATTTAACCGGGGTTAAAAAAAATTATATTTACATCTAGTGTTTTTCAAAACAAGGATCAGAAAGAAAAACAACATAAAAAGACTCAAAAACAAAACACTATAAATAAAATCCTAAATTCTTCCCCCCACACATAATTCTTACATTGTCATTAATGTAATGCTATTATCCCCTAATGCAAGAATTATATGTAAGAAAAAAGAACTATTAAACAAAAGAAACTTATGCAGCCTAAATGAACTTAAAAACAGTAAACACAATTAACAAAGAAACATAAGAAATAAAAATAAAAACAATAAAAATAATAAAAGAAAAAGGAAAAGAAAGAGAAAGCAAATCTGAATATGGAAGGTTGGCAATTTCATCTTTAATTGGGCTGCCTTCCCAATTAACACTTGAGTTAGTGTTTTGAATCTAACCAACACCCCTTCTTGGCTTTTTAGGCTTGTCAGGCTCATGCATGAAATTTCCCAAATTTATGCGTTTGAGAGGAAGCTTTCTTTGCACAACAGTGGATGCATTCTCCATTACAAGTATTATTCCATCATCCTTGGTGGTGCATATCTCATCGAGGAATGGTGCATCTTTTGGTACTTGTTGAATGACATCCACAAACAAACTGTTTAAGGTTTCCAGCGTGTCTTGTTCATGTTCATCCTCCTTGAACTTTGCGAATCTACTAGGAAAAGGTGGAGAAGAAACATTAGTAAAAATTGGAATCTCAAACGTTACCTCAGGTGCCGAAATACTCTTATTTGGATCATTGGCTTCATTATCCTCAAGAATAGAATTCATCTCTAATTTTGTCTCATCCTCATCTTGTTCCTCATTCCTCAAGGTCACAATAGTAGTATTCTCCTTTGGGTTAATCATTGTTTGGGCAGGGAGTTCTTCAGATCTTTGTGCTACCCATCCCACCATACTACTAGTCAATTGGATCATTTGCTTTTCCAAACTCTGGATGCTTGCCCTTGTTTCCTGTTGAAATTGCAATGTATCAGTAACAAGAGAATAGACAAGATCTTCTAAAGAAGTACCTGAGTTTTGAGTCATATGTGGTGGTTGAAAAAGATCTGGTTCTTGGGACCATGATTGATTGAAGCTAGATGGATGAGTGTAATTGGCATAAGGATCTACTTCTTGGTAATTTTTCGAGTAGCCATAATTAGTATGATCCCACCATCCCTCATGGTAAGTGTTTGAGTAATGATCATACTGTTGGTCTTGGAACACTTGATGGCCTTGACATCCTCCCATGGCCAATTGTTGAACTGGGAAGGTGAGATTGGCTTGTTGATTCTCCATGTTCATGTATGCCACCAACTCTTCAAGTGTTAGATTGCTCAATTCCATCGTTTTTTTTTTTTTTTTTTTTCAAAATTTGATCAGAAAAACCCGTATGTACAAGAAAATAAAACTCATTAGAACTGAAAATAAGAATAAACCAAGTAACAAATAAACTAAAGAAAACAATCCCCGGCAACGGCGCCAAAAATTTGATGCACCCAAAAGAGTGTATCTTATTTAACCTTGCACTAAAAAGATAAATTGTAAGTATAGTAGTTAGCAAGGGTCGAGTCCTCAGGGATTGAGTTTTAGTTTATAAGTTAATAGTTTAAAACTTAAATTCAAGAACAATAAAAGAAAAGAGGTTTTTGAAGCCAGATTTAAACTAAAGTAAATAATAAGAATAAGATGCAAGGCGGTATAACCAGCCAATAAAAATATATATACTAAATTAGGCGGTATAACCAGCCAATAAAAATATATATACTAAATTAGGCGGTATAACCAGCCAATAAAAATAAAACAAAGTTAATATACAAATTAGGCGGTATAACCAGCCAATAAAAATAAATATAAAAAATAAGCAAACTAAAAGTAAGAAAACAAATAAGTAAGAAGAATCAAATATGAAAAATATGGTTAAGGTTTCATTCTCCACCACTAGACATCATTAAGAATCAATTTCAGATCTATCAATATCAACCAACTATCAAAGTTAACAACCGTAGATAACAACAAGCTCTGTTACCCCAATCTTTCCTTAGTTTGTCGTTAAAATGTTACCCGAGAATTTTCTTTTGGCGCCGTTGCCGGGGAGGCAATACTAAGTATATAAGTTTATAAGTATATTTATTTTTATTGGCTGGTTATACCGCCTAATTTTCTATATATTTATATTTATATTGTATATTAACTTTGTTTTATTTTTATTGGCTGGTTATACCGCCTAATCTGTATATTAACTTTGTTTTATGCTTGTTTGGCGACGTGATTTTAGATCTCGTCGTTTAGTTAGATTTTATTGTGAAACTTTTTCAGGTAATCTTTCTAATACAACTCCTACCATGGCTGACAATGAAAGTGTTCATGCTGAAGATGAGAACAGACAAGTACGCACCATGCGTGACTACTTGCAACCAACTCGAAGCTCATCACCCTCTTGTTTTATTTTTCCTCTCAATGCAAACAACTTTCGTTTTAAACCAGGTATGATAGCTTTGCTTCCAAATTTCCATGGGTTAGAATCGGAAAGTGCTTACTCGTTTCTAAAAGACTTCGAAGATGTATGTGTCACCTTTAATGACCAACAATGTACAAATGAAATTGTCAAGCTAAAATTATTTCCTTTTCTTTAAAAGATAAAGCAAAAATTTGGCTTCATAATTTAAAACCAAGGTCAATTGGCACATGGCAAGAATTACAAACTGAGTTTCTAAAGAAAATTTTCCCAGCACATAAAACTACTGCTTTGAAAAGACAGATTCAAAATTTCAATCAAAATCAAAATGAAGCATTTTTTCAATGCTGGGAGCGTTTTAAAGATTTTTTAAGTTCTTGTCCACATCATGGTTTTGAAAAATGGCGTCTTATTAGTTTCTTTTATGAAAGTTTAACTCCCGAAACTAAACAATTTGTTGAAACAATGTGTAACGGTGAGTTTCTAGAAAAAGAACCTGAAGAAGCCTTTGACTACCTAGACCATTTGGCAGATAACTCTCAAGCCTGGCACACAGATAATTCCTCTGAAAGTTCTAATAGATCTAATCTTGTTTCTAACATAGGTAAATATCATTTTAGTCAAGAAGATGAGATAAAAGCTAAAGTAGCTAATTTGGCTAGAAAGATTGAAGCCATGGAACTTAGAGAAGTAAAAGAAGTCAAAACGGTTAAAAATGAAGAAAGTTGTGGAATTTGTGAAATCATGGGACACCCCACTTCTGAATGTCCAAACATTCTCATTCTTAAAGAAGCGTTGCATGATCAAGTAAATTCCATAAACACATTTAAAAAGCCTTTTCCTTCTCCTTACTCTAAAACGTATAACCCTGAATGGAGAAATCATCCCAACTTCAGTTGGTGGAATAATAATCATGTTCAGGTACCACAATCTCAAAAGCCGGGCAACACTTTTTCCTATCAACCTCAACGTGTACAAACCTTGGAAGAGACATTGCAAGCATTCATGCAAACACAAACAAATGTGAATAACCAAACTTCACAGGACATCAATGAGATCAAAAACACCTTGTCCACATTGACAGCTTCATTACGCACTAAAGAAAAAGGTAAGTTTCCTGCTCAACCTCAACCTAACCCTTCTACTCAATGTCTTGTTTCTTGCTCCAATGAAACTCAACAGGAAAATGCCAGTTCTATCACAACTCTTCGAAGTGGAAAGGAAATTGACAAAAACATTCCATCAAAAGACCAAGATCCTCCTTCCCCTCCGAAAAGTAATGGTAAGGATGATGGTAAGTCTGAACTTCTTGAAAATTTGGACAAAGAAAAAGGTATGCATCCTGCTCCTTTTCCTCAAAGGTTGCAAACAATAAAGAATTTGAATCAAAATGCAGAAATTTATGAACTTTTCAAACAAGTTAAGATTAACATTCCTTTATTGGATGCAATCAAACAAGTTCCATCTTATGCTAAATTTTTGAAGGACATGTGCACAGTTAAAAGGAAACATAATGTACAAAAGAAAGCATTTCTGACGGAAAGTGTGAGCTCAATCATTCAGCACCTTACTCCACCAAAATTCAAAGATCCTGGATGTCCAACAATCTCATGCATCATTGGAAACACTAGAATAGAACGTGCATTGCTTGATCTTGGTGCTAGTGTTAATCTTTTGCCTTTTTCTGTTTATCAACAGTTAGGTTTAGGTGAACTCAAGGAAACACCTGTTACACTTCAACTAGCTGATCGTTCTGTAAAAATTCCTCGAGGGATAGTTGAAGATGTTTTGGTTCAAATTGATAATTTTTACTTCCCTGTTGATTTTATTGTTTTGGACACACATCCTGTTTCAAATCCAAATGTTCAAATTCCTGTTATATTAGGCCGTCCATTTCTTGCAACTTCTAATGCTCTGATAAATTGCAGGAATGGTATGTTGAACATTTCTTTTGGAAATATGACTTTAGAATTAAATGTGTTCAACACTTGCAAGCAACCTGGTGATGATTCAGAAGTACATGAAGTGGATTTCATTGAAGAACTTGTTCATGAACATCTCACCACTACCACATTCCATGATCCTTTAGAAGCTTATTTAATTGAATGTGAGTTTGATAATGCTTCAGAAATTTCACACACTGATTCTTTGTTAAATTCTTTTCAGGTTAAGCATTGTTGGAAACAAAAGTTTGAGGAACTTCCATCACTCACAAATGTCACTGTACCATCAACTATTGAACCACCCAAGCTGGATTTAAAACCATTGCCATCCGAGCTAAAATATTCATTTTTGGGTGAGAATGAAACTTTTCCAGTCATAAATGAACTTGAGGAACTCAGAAATGATGCATATGAGAATTCTAAAATTCATAAAGAAATAACTAAAGCCTTTCATGACAAGTTAATTTCAAGAAAAACATTTGATGTTGGGCAAAAAGTTCTACTTTATAATTCTAGACTTCACATATTTCCTGGTAAGTTGAGATCAAGATGGACTGGCCCATTTGTGGTTAAGCATGTGTATCATTATGGAGCAGTTGACATTGAGAATCCTCAAAATGGTAACGTATTCAAGGTAAATGGACAAAGACTCAAACTCTTTTTGGAAAATCATGTTACTCAAGAAGAGGTTGTTTTTCTTTCTGATCCTTGTTTTGAAAATAACTAGATGTAAATATAATTTTTACTAATCTTCAAAAAAAAAATACATTTTTTTTAACCCCGGTTAAATGGCGGATAACGGTACTCCGTGATTATTTAAGTCGGTTCCATCAGCTACCTACAAAACTGATATTGTATATAAATTTCTCTTTCAATTTCTTTTTCATTTTTTTTCAAGATGGATGATATTCTCACAAGATTGCAGAAACGATTTCCTCCTTTTCCTCGAAATATTTTACTGAAGCTTTACCAAGTTCGATTTGAAAGATTAAGAATGCTTATGCACAAAGGGATTCCTGAAGACATACGTTGGATAATTGAAGCCAAGGTACGTGAAGATGAATATCTTCCTGTTTTGCATTTACCAGGTACAGGTAGAAGCACTTATGCAAAGAAGCGACGAGCAAAGCGCGTGAGTTCAAATTGCCACAAGTGTGCACGATGGACGTGTAACGGTAAATGTCGTTCTATTGGGATTCCGTCCTCTAATCGAGATGATAAAATTGAATTCATTAAGGATGGACTGAGTAAGGAGAATTTGGGTAATATCCAACTTTCTCTTGAGACGCATCCTAGTGGAGACGTACAAAGAGAAATTCTTGATTTATGGCCGCAATTCCAAAGGGAATGGCAACATCTTGGGATTCTGATGTTAAAAGACCCTGTTTGCCAGCTTGTAAGAAAACTGGATGGGAAGCATATCCTCGACTCATAGAAGGCGTTTAAGCCGTTTCTGGACGTAAAACCAGAGGAAGATGTGAGCCACAATCACAACTACAATAAATGACTTCTCAGCTTTTGGTTTGATTTGCAATAACTTCATTTCGGTTTAATTTACGATTTGTGTAATTATTCTCGTTTTTTTTTTTTTTTTTGCATTGGTCTTTTACGGTTGATTTTTCTTCTCTTTTTGATTTTCTTCCTGAAATCACGCAAAAATCTTTTGTTAGGTTAACATTTTCTTCTGACAGGTCAAATACACTTTCGGCGACATTATTACTCTTGTCTGATTCACTACTCAGTCCTCTATATATTACACCATGTATTCATTCTCTTTCAGGCACTCGAAGAAAAAATGGAAAGTACTTCGTCCCAGCGCATTGAAAAAATTTGTGTCTTTGGAGGTGCTTATCCAGGGAAAAATAAAATATTCGCTGATGAAGCCATAAGAGTTGGAGTAATACTTGCCCAACAAAAGATCCAGTTGATTTATGGAGGCGGTAGTACGGGTTTAATGGGAGCAGTCGCTACAGCAGCACACGCCGGAGGAAGTCCAGTTCTAGGAATCGTGCCAAAACTATTCACAGATTTTTGTGGACCTACCGTGGGTAAGGAAATACAAGTATGGAGTATCCCTGAACGGATGACAATCATGTACCATTCTGCCGATGCATTCATTGCTTTACCAGGAGGTCTAGGTACATTGGAAGAAATAGCTTGCGTGGCTTCTTGGTCATCTTTGGTCACAAATAAGAAACCCATTGGTTTGCTTAATATTAATGGTTATTTTAGTAATTTGCTTTCATATTTAGATAATGCTGTGGATAATGGATTCATGTTTTCAGAGGCAAGGAGAACCATAATTTCTGCTACAACCATTGAAGATTTACTCAAAAAGCTCCAAGCTTATGAGTATTTATCTGCTACGGTTGTTTCGCAAACGCTCGGAAAAAGAAAAATAGATATGGACGAGCAAGGAGTGGATTGCACTTTGTCTTTGTGACATTATCTAACATTTTGCTTGTTGTGTCTCAGTTATAATAAGTGGTTAGCAACCTCTGCAGGTAATATCTCCTAAATTCTACCTTTAAAATTTGACATTGGGGACAATGTCATATTTTAGTAGGGGGTAAGGGACATATTTTGCTATAAAAAAAAAATTGTTGTGTTTTAAGACATTTAGAAGTATTCATTCTGAACAAGGTCTGAGTAAGGGAGACTTGAGACATACCTTGTCAGTTTGATTTAATCTTCTTCTTCAAAAAAACAAAAAAAAAAGTTTAGACTTAGTGTGTTTTTTAGTTACTTTCAATACTATGATGAGATATGAATTGCATAGGTCTAAACTGGTTATTAGTGAGAAGATTTTCATGAGAATTAAGCTTGATACTAATTTTTATGAGCCAATGTTAATATGATATGTTGATTGAGAAAGAAGCATGTTTAGACTTAATCTGACTTGTATAATCATCCTTGTGAGTTTTTGAGCCTATAATGATTGATGCATTATACAAATCAATCTAATTTCTTTCGTGAGTGCTCTTATGATTACATGATTCTCTAGAACTTGCTTTAAACCGTTTGAGACTATATTGATACATGTGACAACATGAATATGATAGAGGCATTAGGATTATAACCAGAGCCAAACAGCCATCCCTTATTAATGTTCTAAGAGAACATCCCCACTAGTGAGCCAATTTGAGCCTACATTAAATATGCTGTTTTATTGGTAACCACAACTTACACCTAGCCTAAATATACTTATATCCTTACCCTTGTTCTAAAGATGGATTTTTATATTTTGAGACATATAAAAAAAAAAAAATTAAGGAATATTTTTAGTTGAAAATTTGGGTTAGAAACAAAATATAAGTGTGGGGGAAGAAAAGAAAAGAAAAAGTCAAGAGAAAAAGAAAGGGATCATTGTTAAATACATTCCCATATTCAAAAAAAAAAAAAAAATCTTCTCTTGAACTTCTAGAAAAAGATGTTACAAAGTTGGTTAGAATGATGCAAAGGCTCAACATGACTATTTAGCCTATGTTATTATGTGCTTTATAAGAGTTTTGAGAAGTTTTATTTGTATGATCTTTTTATGTCTCTAAAATCTATGAACTCTTTGGAACCTTTGTGATATCTTTATCCTTTTGTTCTTTAACCACATTATAACCCTTTGGCCCCATTACAACCTTGAATAAAGACCTCTTGATTTATGAAGTTGTATGATCTAAATAGTGGAGAACAGGTGGACAAGCAAGCATATGGTAGAAGTGTTTTCATGAGATTGATTGAGTGTAAACACTTTACCACTACTTTAAAGAGTGAAAATCAAGAGAGTATCCCATGTGAGAAGTTGAGATTAAGTTTGAATATGCACTATTTTGATTGAAATATGTTATGTTAATATTGGCTTAACTCATTTATTTACATGCAAGCAAGATTTTTTGTGAATTTCTTTAAGCTATTGATTAGTTTTTAAGACTTGTCCAATGATTATCTCTAATTTATATTGGAAGGATTAGTTATAATTATTATTTTTAGTTTTTCTTATGTCTTCAATGTTTGTGGGTATCGTTCTAGCAAACCCTCACGAGACTAAACTCGTCCACTAGGGACACCTAGGGGTTTAAAGGCTTGTGTCACATGCTAAGTGCCACCGTGATTTCCTACGAAAATGGATTAGATTAGATTTTCTTATTTTATTTTTATTGAGTCGTTGCTAGGGACTAGCAACAATCTAAGTGTGGGGGTGTGATAACTCGTATAATTATTTAGTTATGTTTTATTATTGTTTTGTGTCAAATACGAGTTATTATTGCTTAGTCTACTTGTGTTTATGATCTTTTATATTTTTATGTAATTTGGTGTTTTTCATGAGTTTCTTTGAGTGATTTCAGATTACTAGGTTAAATCAAGAATTAAGGGCAAATCCAATTCAGTTCCAGTTCCGACACCTTTTGCCATATCAGCTATATCTGGAGTTTCACCAAAGCATTAAGGCTGAAATTTTGACAGTGCAAAGTTAAGAGGCATATCTATCTTTTTCATGTTTTACACTTCTTGAAACGGAGTCGTTTTCCCTACCGAAATCAACCATCAAGTTGGCTGATGTGCAATGACGTCTGTTCTGCACCGTTTTGGTATTTTGACCATATCTTCCGATCCACATGAGAAAATGATCTGATTCCAACGGCTATGGATCAGTAACGGATAGGGGCATATTTTTCTAGAAGACCATTTGATCAGATCGAGCCTCCAACATTGAAAAAATCGACCATCAAGCTGGCTGATCAGAATTGTCATACAACATGACGAAAATTGTTAGAAAAATGCACCCACCTATTATACCTACCTTTGAAATTTATAAAGCTTGTCTCTTGTCATTTAGCTCTCCAAAATGTGTATAAATAGAGGGCCTTGGATGAGTATTGGGATACATTGATACATTGGTAGGATATTAGCCATTGTAATAAAATTCTCTAAGTTTTCTTCTTTTTTTCCTTTCTCTAGTTTTCTTTTTCTTTATTTACTTATGCTTCTTACATTTCTTTTCATTTTTAGTATGTGTTGCTAATCATATTGTTGAGGTGATGAGGTGAAGCTCTTGGTAAATGCTAAGGTTAGTCTCTTAAACATGAGCTAAAATGAATCATCATTTATAAACACTAGTATAGATAATATTTTCTTTTGGTTTAAAATCATACTTGCAAAGTAGAGATCTTGATTCATTATTGACAATGAAAATGGCACAGTAAATGCTTGGTTTCATAACCTTGATTTGTTGTAGACATATACCTTGGCATAAGGAATGCTTGGACTCTTTTTATGAGTTTTGAGGACACCAAATGAACATAATATCATATGCTATGGACGTTGGACAATTTGGACTGAATTGCTAAACCTTCCGATTGGAACCTCCCTTATGTGTGGATTTCAATTGTGTAATAAAACAAGATTAATCTTAGCATAACACCAAGAGTGGATTCTCTAACCTCAACATCCTTTCTTATTGTTTTTTATATCTTGTTTAATTGCTTTTATGTTATTTTGTTTATTTTGTTCTCTAATATCTTGTTTACTTTCTTTGTTATTGATTCCCTAATATCTTGTTTATTTTCTTTTTCATATATACTTATAAACTTATACTTACTAGTACGCTTCCCTGTGGTTCGACCTCGGACACCCGAGAATTTATTACTTGAACATAACCTGCACTTGGGTTTACAACTCTTAATTGAGTCTCCATCAAGTTTTTGGCATAAATATATGCATTTGGCTTAATGCTAACTTTTTTTTACTCATCGGATTGGATAGACCTTTGATTCTTGATTGAACCAATTCAATTCGATTTTTTCAACACTGAAAATTGTACCATGAGCAACTATATATTTTTTTCAAACCAAACCCAAAGTGATCTCAGAATGTGGTTATGATCATTCAAAAAATAAGAGAATTTTCAAATTTCCTTTTTAATAATAATAGATCAAGAATTAATGCTAGCTATCCAACCGGTAAATTACTAGTTTTCTCATTACACAATTAGAAGAAAAATTCTTCTTATTCCAACCATTTTCAACTGTAGTTGTTTTCCTCTACTAATTCCACTCGTCTCTCATTTGCCTTACACAAAACTAGAAAAGATAATTGAAAGGAAAAAAAAAAAAAGGGTTCTTTAATGAAGAAAAAAAAAAGGATAAAAATGTTCATCTACAAATTTGAGGATGATGAGAAGGTGTTAACTCACAATCTGGAGAGTAACAACCAATGATTTCTTTGTCAACATTGAAGCCAAACTCGTGCAAAAACAAAGCATATTCTTTTTTGTGTTGAACCATGTTCAAGATCTTCTCGAACAAGGAAACTTCACAAGGGATCTTTAAAACTCCTTCCTGCTGAAACCCAAACTCTTCTTCCGCTTTTCTTAGCAGAATCCCAAATGCTTGATGACCCAAGTAATCTGTTGGGATGATAAATCGCTTCAGCTCTTTTCCTACGCAAACAGCTAGGAACCCTTTCGGGATAGCATCACCTGACGAAGCTGCTGAAACGTCTGTAAAAGATAATGTTCTCTTAAGGAACTTGATACTTCTACTGCCGCCACCGCCTCCGCCGCTGGTGGTGGTGGTGGTCGGATGCGAGGAGGAGCTGCTGCTAATGCCACTATTGTTGGTGCTGTTCTTTGGTGCATTTGCTAACTTTTTCCACTTCTTGAGGATCTGTTGAAGCCTGACTATCTGCCTGATCTTGTTAGACTTTTTTGAATCCATTAAGTTATTAATTTGCTGTTCTAGGTCTAGGCCTAGCTTCTATTCAGTTTTTTCCTTTCTCTCCTTGAATGATTTACAATGAAAGGTGGAGTTTAGATATAAAGAAGCTGGAGAGGGAGGTGCTTGGCAACACTTCCAATTTTATAAATAATATTTTAATTCACATATAATTAATTGAATAAAAACAAATATATCGATTTACATAATTTATGGTAGGTTCATTTAACCGGTATCTATCATCATAAGGATTATTTAATTATCAATTTAGAATTTTTTTTTGCATACATTACTTTTACTAATTAAAAAAAAAAGTTAATTAATTATATATTTTTTATATATGTCACTTTAATTAATGCCTTAATATTTTCCTTTATAGTATATAAAATAATAAAAATATTAATCAATGTCTAAAAACATAAATTAAAATAATATTTATAAAAAAATTATAATTAATATATTATTTTTTGAATTTAATAAAAATAATATATTAAATATTAAAAAAATTTAAATAAAAAATAAATAATACTTAATTGATGTTTAAAAAACGGTCGACCCTAAAATAATTTGTATTCCAAGCTTTATACATGCATTGAAGTTAGGGTAGACGTGAGTTAATGGTGCAACTGCTGCCTGCTTCAAGAATCATCAACGGTCGCCTTTGGTTTGTTTAATCCCAAGAATAAGATGAGTAGTTTTCCAGATTTTTCAGCTCTGCGTTTATGCATCTCTCTTCCGAACTTTCCTCTCTTATGATGATTTTAAATAAAATAAGAGTTTATATTTGATGCATTTCTCATTGTATAGAATATATACACTCATAGTAAATAATATGTTGATATTTCATTACTAAGCAAACTTAAAAATTCATAGATTCTTATAAATAAATATTGTTAAACCCCAATTTGTTAACGGTTAATTCATATTTCTTAATTTGAATTTTAGCAATATTTATTTATAAAGGTCTGTGAACTTTTAAATTTGTTTAATAACTATGTGTCAACATATTATTCATCGTTAGTGTATAAACTCTATACATTGACAATACATCAAATAAAAACTCATAAAATAAATAAACTTAGAATGCCATATATTATATAGGATTTTGCTAACGAGTATCCTAAATGCGCTTTTTAAGATTACTAAATATAATAATATCTTCAATCAATACATTAAAAATGATGAATAAAGTTGTCAATTTTTACATTTAATATAATATTATTATTATAAATAGTATATTAACTAACTTTAAAAAGTGTCTTAAGGACAGTTATTAGCAAAACCCTAATATATATATATATCACCTAAAATTCATTTTTTAAATATAATTAATAATTAATAAATCATCAAATCATTAACTACAGTCTACACGATAAAAAGATAATCTTTTCTAGCTAATTCAACAACTCACTCCTTCGTCTCCAAAATCAAATACGAGACATTTAGGTATATTTGGATGATCCGTGAGAAGAGTTTCATCGCGCTAGTCGTACGTATTATGACTAGAAATTTAAGGTTTCATTCATAAAACGAGATGATGATGCAGTGGTAACCCCTTCCGACCACTCAAATACAACGTTATTCACTTACGTGCTCAAGCTTCATATTCGATCTTATTAAAATATATTTTTGTTGACAAAGTACTATAAAAAAAATACATTATTACTATATAGTATATCTGTCCAAAGTCGGGTTATTCGTCCAACTCGATTGGGTCGGATTTGAGTAAGAAATTTTATAATTCGGTTTGACTCGGTCTGAATTACTATTTATTAAATAAAAATATTTTTTATTTAAATTTAATTATAAAAAATATATATTAATATAAAAATAATATTTTAATATTTTAAAATTTTAAAATTTTTGAATAGTAAAACGGACTTTAAGACCAGCCTGAATCCGACTAAAAATGAACTTTTGTAAGAAAAAAAATATTTTTAGAGCCACGGTCCTATCCATGGACAAATTTACTATATAGTATTAATATATAAAAAAGTACATTATTACTATATAATATTGTAGATGAACTACATATATACAGAATAAATTCAAAACTCACAAACTTAATTAAACTTACATTTTGTCCCAAGTCAAATATATATTTCTGAGTCGTTTGAGAGTTCAATAATTTTTCTTCTTTTTTTTTCACTTCTCCTCCAAAAAGAAAGAAATTAAGAAAGGTATTGTAAAATTGTTCCCATTATCACATGCACAAGGGTGTAATTTATTGCAAATGGAATTCTGATCCAACTGCCCTCAAACAGTCAAAACCGTAAGGAAGGCATCTCCCCAAGCATTAAATTCTCAGTTTTGTCTTGGTATATGTATCTATGTGTCTATTTAATGTTATTAATTACTGATTTTCAGTTTATATATATATATATATATATATATATATCTTTATTGGGTTTTGGGTACATTTCTTAGAAGATGGTGGGAGATGGCACCGACCGAAGCAAGAAATTCCATGTGTGAGTACCACCCATTGGCTTCTGAGTTATGACAAGTTGACAACAATTGTTAATATGTTCATTTAATCGGTATTTATAGGTACTGATTAAATATATTTTTTTTTGGTATTTAATATATTATTTTTATTGAATTCAAGAAAAAATAATCCATTAATTATATATTTTTTATTTATATCATCTTAACTAATGTCACTAGACAATAATTAACATTTCTATAGTTAATTTATATGTAAAAGTACTATAGAGCATGAAAGGACTTTTTTCTAATAAAAGAAATTATTGATTTACTAAACTAACCGTGGAATGCTCAAGTATGATGGGTTGTACTTGACTTTCCTACGGATTTCATGAAATACTATCTATTTTTATAGTTAATGAAATTTTATATATGCAAAGTTATTATTTTAGGATTTAGCTTTTCAGTCTTGAATAGAGTTGACAAAATTATCAGAATTCAAGAAAGTCGGTTTGAATTCGACTCAATCTAATTTGATTAAAAATTGTTAGTTTTGTAAGTTCATTGAGTATAAAAAAGAAAGTCAGAACACGAAAAAAATATGGTTTCAAAACGTATTGCAAATGTCATTTTTTTTTTCAATTCCAATCATTTATGGTGTGCAATGGGATAAATCAAATAATTATAGGATACAATAAAACACTTGTTTGATTTCAATTTGCACGAATGAAACCCAACCATTAAATATTTTTTAATGAGCAGCAAAATTATTTTTCTTATATATTATTTACTGCAAGAATAATCTATAAAAGATTTGTACTATTTCAGAGAGATTGGGGATGTAATTTGAACTCTTGTTGTGTTCAATAGTTCTCAAGTTTGTTGGAATGAATTCTTACTTTTTCATTTATAAAGATTTTGATCAAGAGTTGTAACTCTTTAATATTGAATTGATTTATCAACCAATTTGTCTATTCATTAAATTCATATTTTTAAAACTCAAATGGAACCATTGACAAGTTTTTACGAGTGAAAGAATGTCTTCTGAAAGATTTAAACTTATTTGAAATGAAACTAATCATTACAAACTAAATGATGCCAAATTACATTAGTTGAAATTTTGTTTCAAGATCATTCAAGACTACAAGAGTAATCGATTGCACGACTTGGGCAATTGATTGCTCCTCAGTATAAAAATTTGGTAAGCTATTTTCTCATCATAAAATTTCATGGTAATGGATTACCCTTCGGGAGAAATCGTTTGCTCCATATGAAAAAACCTCTCATTCGATTAAACATGTTCATGGGCCGAGCTTAGATAGGCATTTTCATGATCCAGACCGATCCGGCCCGAATTACTGTTTATATATTACAATAATATTATTTTATTTAAATTTAATTATAAAAATATATAAATATTAATTTAAAAAAATTTATATATGATAAACAGTAAATTCGGGCCCGTCCAGAGCCAGATCTGAGCAAGAAAGTTGAAAAAATTCCGAGTCGCGGCCTGATCCGGCCCGACCCATAAACACCTCTACTCGATTCTTTTATGCTTTAATTAATTCTTTTTATCTTGGAATCTTTCCAAAACGATTGTATAGTTTCTTTGTGCTAGTTTCTCAACTAATTGATTAATACATCAAGTTTAATGAATTTTCTTTCTTTCTATCACTATATTTGAAAATACTCTAACATAAAAAGTCAACAACTCAAACTCGTCTAACTCGAACTTGAAATGATGTAAATTTGAATTAACTTCAATTCAAAATAATCAAAACCTGAATACTAAAAAACTAATCCAAAATGACTTTAGAATTAAATAATTTGATTTTAAAACTCAACAATTTATATCCTAAACAACCTGAATGTCAAATCTTAAATGATTCCAACCCAAAACGACTTAAATTTTCTTCGAAAAAAAATAACAAAGAATAATCCAACCCAAACCCAACTCGACCAGCTCATTTATCACCTCTTGTCTTAAACATGCATATAAGTAAACAAGTACTTTTTAATTTAATTATAAATTTTGACTTTGAATAAAGGAGGCAAATGGTAAAATGAATGAGGGAGATTTATCGTTCATTATGTGATTTCAACAACATATATATATATATATATATATTAAAAGTTTAGTTATGAAAAATTAAACAGAAAATGAAATATCTCATAACTAAATAAAAGGGTTAATTTGTTGGGGGAAAAATGGGTACTTTAACTCCCTTTCATTAGATTCTTGTTCAATATTATATCTTTCGATCGCCACTATTGTTCACATGTATAAACTCAACCTTGAAACACCATAAATATAAATGATTATTGCATGTGTATTGAAAAATAATTCTAGATGCAAAAATAACGGAGATAAGCCTAACCAAAACCACAAAGAATCTTGTTTATTTCCTCTTTCATTCTTCATAAATTTAAGTTTTAATTTTCTAATATAGGGCTCATGAATTTCCTCTCCAGGTTTCAAATAAAATAGTAGATCCGACAATTTATGTATTTGTGTAATATTCATGTTATTTTCACGTATTATAATCGTGTTTAAAATATTATAAATTTATATAAATTTTGACATATTAATAATTCGTGTTATATAAATTTTGACATATTTGTATATTCGTGTAATGTTCATGTTATTTTTTAGTATCGTAGCGTGTTTTATTTATTTATTTTATAACGTATTTGTGTCGTGTAATCGTATCATATTCAAAATTATCAAATCTAAAAAATAAAAAAGTGTAAGTAACAAATGCTATGCCCTTTTCTTGACATTGTGATCAATAATTATGAGAACGAATAAAAGATACATAAAACGTTGACGAAAAGTTAAAAGGAAGAAAAAGGAAAAAATAAAATAAAATAAAGAAAGATAACAAAATGGAGGAAGACGTAATAATTAATAAAACAAAATGTGGATCAGTTAGTACTTGCCCAATTTGTATTAAACAAAGTAAGATGTAATTGGGAGCTCATTGTTTGGTCAAAGGTCAAAGAAAATGGACATGTCGTACGCTTAGATTTAAATTAATGCTGTTTAAGTTTTAAGTCCATCAACATTAATTAAGGATTTAATTAATTAATTAATTAATACAGGTTTTGTTATTAGTTATTGTTAAAGGTGTTAAATTTTTTAAAATTTGAGGTAGTAAAGGTGTTAATTGTATATACTCTAGACATGCTCATAGATCGGATAATTCATCCGGTTTGATAGGTCCTATTATTATTTAAAGAACAAAAAATTATTTTTTATTTAAATTTAATTATAAAAATATAAAAATATTTTTTTTATTTTTTTATTAATTAATGAATAGTAAATTCGAGCCTGTGAGCCTAGTCTGGATAAAGAAGTTGAAAAAATTACGGGGCCGCGGCCCAGCCATACTCTCACTGGCTTTCACAAAGTTTAAGAAAAAAAAATTGAAAATTTTGAAAAATAATTTTTCATAAAATTAATATACAATGATTGTTAATGTTAAAAAGTAAAAAAAAAAATAATAGAAAAATAATTTTAGAATATAAAAGAAGTAAATGTTTTAGGTGTTAAAAAAAAGATATAATTTTAAGACCTAAAAAAAATGAACAAAAAATGGGAGGGAGGGACGGAGTTAACAAAGTATTTTATAGAGAAATGATTGTATAAAACGGTTATTTCAAGTTAGCATATATCTTTTTCATTCAAATCATTAATGAATTGATGAAATAAATATTTATCATTTAATTATTACATGTAATGTGTAATAAATAGTTGACTTTTAAAAAAAATCTAATTATGTGACATGATTTAAATAAAATAATATATGATAACGTAAAATAATCATTTCATACAATCATTTTTCGTATTTTATATCCTATAGGTTTTACAGCTAGTTCTCACATAATCAAAGAAAAAAAATGTCCATAACTTTGCTGGACTAAAAACAGTTGTGCATAAAAAAAAAATTCGAAGGGGATAAGGTAGTGTATGTATGAATCAAATCAAAGAAAGGATGGATTGAACTCACAAAGATTGTGTCTATTTTTGTGATGAAATATCCACTTTTATAATGAAATGTGAAATGAAATATGTGTACATATTCTGTATCATATCCTACCGATAAATATCTGACAAAGGTACTACAATCATTATTAAGGAGTTGGTAAAAGAAAGATTCTAATTATTATTGTTTTCAAAGGTGCTTTTTTGGGGTTGGTTTTAGGTTCCGTTTGGACAGACATTGAGATTAGTTTCAGTGAGATTGAAAGCAGCGATGACAGTAAAATTAGTTATTGTAGCGGTGAGATTAAAATTAGTGGTGAAATGAGAATAAAAATGATCATTACAAATATTAATGTAAGAGTGTATTTAAAAAAATATTTTAATAATATTTAAAATTATTTAAAAATATTATTTTATATATTTATTTAAATATTTAAATTAATTAATTATATAGTTATATAAATCTATTTATTATATTAAATAAATAATAAAAAAAACTAAAATAATAAAAATAAATATTTTAAACATTTTTATAAATAAAAAATTAATAAAAACTCTAAAAAAACAATTTGATCATTTTTGAATCAATTGGGAGTCCAATTTTGAACTGGATCCTTGCTACTCCAATTGAGATTTTTACCCCAAAAAATATGGTGCAATGAAATCCAAATTGACCCTTAGTTATCGTGGTTGTGGTGTATCTGTTTAGCTTTTACTTTACTTCTATGTGATTTTCACTTTCATTGTTTATATATGCAATAGACCTCCTTTGTTTTGTTTTTGCTAGTCTTGTTACTTGCTTTCCAAGTTCCAAGCTTTTGGCTTTTAATCCACTTATATTATTGGAAAATTAATTTAATTATACATGATTTCATATTATTTTATATGATTTATAGTTTGTTAATTAACCGTTGAATTTTATGTTTTATTCACGTAAATCATATATTTCAAATTTCAAGTTAATTAAAAATATTTAATTATTTGTTCGATAATAATAAAATTTCAACGTTAATATATATTGAAAATATATATTATTCTCAATTGAAATAATAGGTACATTGGATGAACTCGAAAATTTACACACATGACGGATATGAGTAAATTGTTAAATCTAACAGTCGATTTATTAAAATATTAATCGTACATGAAATTATAAAAATATGTAAAATACTATGTTTTACACTAATATAACTAGATACCTCTTATATATATATTGATTAATTTATTTATTAGAGTATAAAACAGAGACATGATAAAGCAGAAGGGGGAGAGAGTGATTAAAAGCATTTGAAAGCTATATATTCTCAGTTACAATAGTATTGAAGTAATTTTCAAATTCCATTAGCAGTGGTTTATACATGTCTATTTGATGATAAATATTGTATAATTTTTTTTTGCCAAGATGATAAATATTGTATTCAATGATTTTTTTTTTTTAAACATAAGTAAAATATTCAATAAGTTAACATAATTATTATAACTTAAATAAATACGTGTTAATTATATTTATATATATTACACGAACACTTCACTTTTATTTTAACGTTTTTATTTTTGACATTTTGTAGACATTTTATTGCTTATATGGATCTAACATGGATGAAAATATAATGATTTTGATGATATTGAGAGAGCATATGAATAATATTTCCATTCATAAATATTATATGGGCCAGAAGAGCTGCATCTGAATTTATATGAATTGCGTCAGCATGCAATTCTTTTCATTTTTCATTGTAGCCAAAGGTAAAGGCAGAGGCAGAGAGACCAAGAAACAAGTGAAATGAATGGAGTCGCTTAGCTTTATACAAGGTTCAAATTCATATATTTATATATATATATATATATATATATATCAGCAGCAGCCAGATGCAAAATAATGAGTTGAAATCACTACTCTGATCTGCACTTCAATCATTCACCTATATTATTCAGACTCGAGGATGAGTGTCAAATACGGATGTTTCTAGCACAGATATTTTTTATTTTTTTCTTTAAATTTTTCATATATTTGAAAGAGCATATCCCATATACTTATCCGAATATTTGTCGAACATAAATGTCGGATACAAATATTTCAAAAAAATGAATAAAATATTCATTCACTGCCACCTTCATAATCATCATTTTTTTTTCTGGGTAATTTTGTTGTCTCTGCACATATAATTTTACCCACCCATTGATCAGATTGTTTTTCACCTTTCTCCCAATCAACCAGAAAGCAAGTGAACCCACCATCGTGGATCATCATGATTTCTTTTTTTTTTTTCTTATTCATTTATTTATTTATTTATTCTTTAAGTACATTATATATATATATATATATCAGCAGACTGTTAACAACAACAAAAAATAAGGTAACGAGACTATTAAGCGGTTAGAATTTGAGAATTTAATATGGAAGTTTCATATCCGAATCTTAAAAAGGAATGGTGATTTATGAAAAGAAATATATGTCATTATATTGAGATATGGTATGCTAAGAGTGAATATTTATGTCAAAAAATGAATTTTAATTTTAGGAGGATTGACCTGTTTAATCCAATTCATATAACATATTTTTTTCACGAACTAGAGGAAATGCATATCAAGTATACTAATAAATAGGTATGAGAGGATTAGTGTCGAATCTCCAAAAGCAAATGATTGATTTACCAATTCAAATTAATTTACGACAACGACTGTTTTTTACCGAGTATATCATTTCTTTTTACGGAACTCAGAAAAACGATTATGGATGTTATCGTACGAACATAAGATATTGGATATCTTACGCATAGACTTGCTCATGGTCGGCCAGACCGGGTCGAGGTTCTGTTTTTTTCATATTTTTTGTCCAGATTCAATCTTAGGTCGGGTCGGGTCAATCCGGTAAGTTCAAATTTATTGTTTATCGGATTAAAATAATATTTTTTTTTATATTTTTATAATTAAAATTAAATAAAATAATATTATTATAATAAAAAAACATTGTTCCGAGTCGGGCCGGACTTGACTGGAACAAAAATATCTTGTCCAAATCTAATCCAATATGAACCGAATCTGTCGGACCGGACGATCTGCCTAGCCATGATCAAGTCTACTTACACATAAATTTGTTAAACACATAAATTTGTTAAAATAGTTCAACATATTATTGTACGTAAAATAGATTGTGACACCACCCAAGAAATTTTTGTGATTCCTCAAAAGGGATGCTTGAGGAAAGAAATTTTTTCGAGACTACAACTAAATGATAAGCTAAAGAGACACTTCAGCTGTTAGAATTTGAGAATTTAATATGGAAATTTCATGTGTGAATCTTGAAAATGGATTGTGATTTATGGGAAGAGATAGCCTATTTTGTTTATCTGGTTCAAACCCAATGGATGCTCACGTGTACCAAAGATACTTAAAGCCAAACCCAACTTTTTTCTATTATCATGAAATTATTGCCTCTTATGTTTTCTTTATTTGTTCTCCAAAAATTAAATCATGGTCATTGAAATTAAGTTTTTAATATTTTATCAATATATCACATGCGGTTATTAGTTATATTACATCTTAGAGTTAATAGCATCAATAGTTCCTAAACTATAAGGCATATTTATTTATAAAGAATAATAATAAAAAAAAAGGAAAATGAAAACATTAATAAATACAAAAGATAAATAATAATTTAAATTAATTTCTTAATAATTAAATAATTTATAAAATATAAATATTTATTTACATTAATTTTATAAAAAATATTTTTTTCTTTTTCTTCTTTCTTCCTTTTTTTCTTTTTATAAATAAATTAATTTTCTTAAAAATTAAATATTTATAAATTTAAAATATAAAATATTTATTTACATTCATTTATTAAAAATATATTTTTTACTTTTTTATTTTCCTTTTCTTTCTTTCTTTCTTTTTTCTTTCCTTTTTTTCCTCTTTTCTTATAAAATTAATGTAAATAAAATATTTTATATTTTAAAAATTAATTTAAATTATAGTATGAATTATTATTTATTTTTATTTATATTTTATTACAAACAAGAGAAAAAGGGAAAAGATAAGAAAGGAAAAAATAAAAAACTTTTAAATATAAAATAAATATTTTATATTTATAAATTATTTAATTTTTAGAAAGTTAATTTAATTTAAAATATAATATAATATACTTATATATATATATATTTTGAATTTGTTTATAAAGAAGAGAAAAAAGAAGAAAGGGAAGAAAAAAATATTTTTATAAAATTAATGTAAATAAATAGTTTTATATTTTTTTCAATTATTTGATTATTACAATATTAATTTAAATTATAATGTGAATTATTATTTAGTTTTTAATATTTATGTATAAAGAAGAGAAAAGCAACCAAAAAAAAAAGAAGAAACGAAAAAATTAAAAATATTTTTTATAAAATTAAAGTAAATAAATATTTCATACTTTTTAAAATATTATTTTAATTTATAATATGAATTATTTTTTCTTTGTATTTATTTATAAAAAAAATCAAAGAAAAAATAAAAAAGAAAAAAAATGAAGAGGTAAGTTTGAGCAATCAGCTGGTGACACGTGTCACTAGTTGATTGCTACAGTAAATATAACGGAAAAACTAACGGAAGGGACCAATTTATTATGATACTTGTAATCAAAAATCAATTTGATACGTTTTAAAATTTAAAGATAAATATAAAATATACTCTATAATTTGGAGACTATTAATACTATTAACTCTATATCTTATGTTAATTAGTAGAATAATGTTTAAGATTGAATGGGGTCCAGTCCCATTGATTACACATCCATTGGTCATCATCTTTGACAATGACTTATTGTGCATTTATTAAAAAATGCATTTGATTGAAATTGAATGACCAATGACCATTAATTTTCAAAGTCATTGAAAACAATCTCTCCAACCAGTGTAGAGCCGGGAAAAAAAAATCTCTTTCTTTCACTCAAGAATTTGGATGGTGTTATTGTTTGTATAAAGGTCATTGATGCAAACGTTTAAGGCATTGAGAAGTATTGAGTAGAAAAAGAGTAGAAGTAAGAATAAGAGATAGTTGGTACTCTATAGAGAGAGCAAAAGAGAAAAATATGTTACTCAGCAATTGGATTTTTTTGGGGTATTTTTTATCACAAAAAATCATAATACTATGAAGAGAGATTTGGGGGTATATTTTCAAAGACGTGTCTTTGTTATATTATTTCAATTGTTGTGAATCTTAAGCTTTGGCAAAAAGCTTAACTTATTGTAATATTATAATTTGCCTATTTTTCATAATGGATTCTACTCATATTTTATACCGTAGTTTTTCGCTCTATTATGAAAGATTTTTCAAGTAAATTTTGGTGTTTTTTTTCTGTCTATATAATTTTGTTACTTGACTTAGATTTTATTTTTTCAATATTATTATTATTGGCTAATTGAGTTGTCTAGATCTTGTGGGTATTATCACGTTGTTCAGCTAATATTTTAGTCCAAGGGCTTAGCAAATAATTCCTCCTATATATTTTGTATAGATGTGGCAATTGTATGAGTTCGGATCCATCTGCTTTTAGGTTTGAATTATTTTGAGTTACGTTTTATTTGGGTTAAGATTATTTCGGATTATAATTTCGTGTTCAGAATATTTCATATCGTTATGTATTCGGGACATTTCGAATTTAAATCATTTCGCTAAGGATCGTTCAAAGTTTGGTACATTTAGAATTTAGTCCGTTTCGAGTTCAGTCAAACTCGATTAACTACAATTCAGGTTTTTTGAGTTAAAATTTGAGATTTTTCAGGTTTCGAATTGGATTGATCTTGAGTTCAAATGTTGCGATTTCTAATTACTTCAGCTTAGATTACTTCAAGTTCGAAATTATTTCAAGTTTAGATCACATCTGGATCGGATCAGGTTCAGTCTCAAATCCGTTTGAGTAGTTTTTAGTGTTCGATCAGGTTTTGCTACCTCTAATCTTGTGTACACTATGAGGGATGTGGTGAGGCGAGGTAAAATAACATGAAAAACTACTCTTACTTGTATGGTTTCGATTTTTTTGTGATACTTCCGTTAATTTATTTTTTATAATTAAAATTGTCGCAACCTAAAAAATAACAAGTCTCATCGCAAGATTTTATTATTCGTTAAGTGTGACATTAAAAAAACCGAGGAAAAGTCGACTTAATTTCTCTTAAAAAATAAAAATTTTGAAAACAATCTTGAAAAAGACATAGAGTTGCCATCAATCTCTTTTAGCTAAGTGTGATCGGCCACATATTAAAACCGGCTTTTTAAAATATTTTAAAATTAATTAAAATATTTTTAAAACCAATTTCAAATCTGCGTTATAAACCAAAGAAAAATTGAAGAATTGGGTTCGGGACTCGATTATGTGCGGGGAAGGATTAGCACCCCCACAACGCCTTTATAAAACGGTACCTTATTAATCGTGTGTTATCTCAAGTCTCGGTAAAAAGTCGATTTTAAATTTGGTATTTTAAATTAATTCCCAATTTAAAGAAAAATAATTCTATTTTTTTAATTGAAAATAATCCAAAATTTATTAATTCAAAAAATTTTTTATATTTTCCGACAAACGTGGCAAAATATTAAAATTTTTATTACTTTGGAAAAATTTTCGAATCATTCTCGTTTTAAAGAGGATTTTCCGTTATTAATGATAATTGATGATATCCTCCCTAGAAAACCCTACAAAGAACTCATGAATTATTTTAACTCGGGAATATCTTTATTTTATTGAAAATCATCATTTTTTTCAAAACATTTTAAAAAAATATGAACATGGATATGTGTGACATAGTAAAGATGATAAAACAAAGTCTAGATAATATAATGCAACCTAAATGAGATGATATAATTTAAATGGCATAGCATATTCTAAATGAAATGAAATATCGTAAGTATCATGATATATTCTAAGTGAAATGAAATGTCCTAAGTGACAATATTTTATATGAAATGAAATGACCTAGGTAACATGATATATTATAAATGAAATGAAATATCCTAAGTTATATCATATATTCTATATGAAATGAAATGACCTAGGTAACATGATATATTCTAAATGGAATAAAATCATTTAAATGACATGGCAAATTTAAATGATATGGCATATTTTAAATGACATGGCATATTCTAAATAATATAATCTAAATGACATGGAATATAATATAAGTGACATGAAATGACGTGAAACATAAAATAATGCTATCATGAAATATGCATGAAAATAAAATAAAAATAATAATGCATGAATTAGTATATGCTAAATAATGTGACAAAAATAAATGACTAAATAAAAAGCATAAGATAACATGAAATATTCAAAACCATATAACAAACAACATGACACCATAAAATATAAATCAAAATAATAACAATACCATAGAAATTATCATAGCAAAAAATCATATATCATACAATATGCATGAATATGGAAAATGCAATGCATGACAGTGTATTTTTTCTTTCAATAAGAAAATTCGTATATCTAAAAAGATATCCGGCTACCTTAGGAAAATATATCAAATTAAATTTTCTAAAATCAAAATATTTTTTGATTTGTTTGAAAACAATTTTGAAAATCTTGGATAATAAAACCTCTTGGCCGAATCCCTTTTAAAAAGAGCTCTAATTTTCTCAGTTTAAAATCCCGGACTTGACCACCCTTAACCCGAGCTTTATAAAATCATTTTTAAAGATTAAAATAGTATAAAAACCAAGCTAGGACAGTAACTAAAGTTCCTAACCAACCCCTTCTAAATGTCTTAGCCAAATTCAACAATTGTTTTTCTTTTGAATTCAAATCTGCCTCTACTGTCCAGTTTTAAATTACGATTTTTTAACCTATTTTTAAAAATTCAAAAAAATTTAAACAAATACTGGAGACTCAGAACGTTTAAAACTACACGGAAAGAAATTGGCTTAATTTTCTGATTAAAGATAACTTTCCAGAAAAATCGAAAAAGTCAGAATACTGGGTGAAAACTGTTTTGTCAAAACACATTTTTTTCCTTTGATAAAATCATTTAAAAAAAACAAAGTAAAAATATTGGAGACTCTCTTTAGGACCTACAAACAGTAGCTAAAACTTCTAAAAACTTGAACAAAAATTGGCTAAGTAAAAAAAATCACAAAGGTAGAATAATCAATTTGACAACTCTTTAATTTTCCACAAGTATGCTCAAGTGAGCATGACTTTAAGCCATTGGTTGGCCTTAGTCATAAATCAAGTGGTATGACATGATATGCATGAACATACAGCAAATGAAATGTATGAAATGCATGATTTAAAACCTAAATGGTATGTAAAATGCATGGCATACATAATATGGCCTAGACCTAACAAACTTGCATGGCAATAAATGCAATCTTAACCTAAATATGCATGAGATGCATAATAATGCAAATGAGACTTAGACATAAAGTGACATGAAAATGCATGGTAATACAAAGTGACCTAAGACCTAAATAGCATAACAATGCATGGTAATACCAAAATGATTTAAGACCTTATATGCATGGGAATATGCATGGCAATACAAGGATGACCTAGACCTAATAAACTTGCATGGCAATAAATGCAATCTTAATCTAAATATGCATGAGATGCAAAATAATGCAAATGAGACTTAGACCTAAAGTGACATGAAAATGCATGGTAATACAAAGTGACCTAAGACCTAAATAGCATAACAATGCATGGCAATACCAATATGATTTAAGAACTTATATGCATGGGAATATGCATGGCAATACAATGATGGCCTAAACCTAAAATGTGATGAGAATGCATGAAAATATCATGAACATATAATAACCAAACAAACCTAATACTAATGCATGAACAAACAGCAAATAATACACAATCTCATGGCATAGTAATGCAAAGCATGGTACCTAAACAAAATGTAAATGCACACACAAGGCAAGGAGCACATGTAAAGGCCGAATGGCCATTAAACAACCTAATGCAATCTAAATCAAAATACACAATGTTATGGCATGAAATGCAAACCTATCAATTAAACAAATTGAAAATACACACACAAAGCAAAAGGAATCCTATTGGCCGAATGGTCATTAAATAACATGGTATAATCCTAGCTAGAAAATAACACAAACACATGGTAACAAACATGATAATAATGCAACTATGGTGGCCAACATATCTCATGAACATAGCAATGACAATATAACAAACACATGGCATGGTTTAAATATGTGAACATAAATGGAAGAATACTAAGCAAGTAAACACAAATAAAAAATGCAAACATGGTAATTTAAACACCTCATGGCCGAATGGTTTTATGAACCTAGCATGGTATTTCCACAAACACATGGCATGGTATATTGCTAAACTACCACAATCAAGCTAACCTACCACAAATCAAGCTAATCTAACACAAAGTAAGCTAACCTACCACAACAAATCTCATGAACAAGATCAAAAATAAAATCATCTCAACAAAATGATACCATTCTGCCCTTGTAAAAAAAAAAAGAGGAAAACTTGTTGTTTTTTTATATTTTCTTTAAAAAAACAAAATAGTAACTATTCATAAACAAGTTTATTTCATAAAAAAAATATCAATAAAAAAAACAAAATCATGTCAATAGAATATGAAAAAACCATGAAAGAACATAGCTACCTTGCTCTAGCTTTCCAAATCAAGAAGAAACAAGCCAAAACTTTTCTTTTCCTTTTCCTTTTCCTTCTCCTTCTCCTTTTTTCTCCTCTCTTTTTCCTTTCTTTTTTCTCTCCTTTTCTACTTAGCCACTGCCTCTTTTCCAGCCTTCAAAACCTTATGAAAAAATCTGTTCAGCCCTCCCCTAAAGCCTTGGCCGAATGGCCTCCCTTCTAGAAGAAAATTGGTTATTTTTTTCATCCAATGGCTATCACTTCAAGATGCCTTTTATGTAAAAATCCCACCATTAGATTGGAATAATCAGCCCCTAAATATATGATGTCATGAAGATGATGTCATAAATAGGATCATAAATATGACATCATCCATCTCCAACCATTAGTCCATGTGTTGCAAATTCAAAGGCTTGATCAAAAAAATAACTACTTTCTTATTCATTCTTGGCCTTTAGATGAAATGGCTCAGCAAAATCAATCTCCATCATGGGCTTGGCTAATTGCCCTCTTAAAATCCAACCCAATTCGATTACAAGAAAGGCCCTTTTCGATTTCTTTGATAAAATCACATTTTTGACCCCTGAACCTAAATAAATAGCAAAGGACTCCAAATTCAAATTTTTTTTTCAATACTTCTGAAATAATAAAAAATTGAATTCTGGTAGTTTTCAAAATTTTTCGAGCCCATTTGTTTTTTTTTGGATTTTTTCTTCCAAAATTACTTTTTTGTGCACCCGAACTTTCATCATTTTTAAACGAGCTCCGAATCCATATTTTTTTTCACCAATCTCTTCAAAATAATTTAAAAGTGTGATCTGAAAGTTTTCATAATTTTTGGAACTCATTTGCTATTTTTTCGGGATTTATCTGCTTGAATTTCTGCATAGTGGGCTCGGAGTTTGGCCATTTTGCAAACGAACTCCGAATCCTGATTTTTTTTCACCAATCTCTTCGAAATGATTTAAGAATGAGATCTGCAAGTTTTTAGAATTTTTGGAGCTCATTTGCTATTTTTTTGAAAATTTTTCAATTTTGCCCTTTTACCTTCGAAGCCCGATTTTGCTCAAAACAAGTCCGATTTTCAGATTTTCTTTTTCTGGGCCTTTGTCATATATTGAATTGGAGTTGGTCCGAAATGTCCAATTTTTACGATCAAATTCCCTTCCGATTTGATTTTTCCTTTTTTTTTACTTTGGGAAATTTTCTCGTTTTTTCGTTTTTCCTCCAATCGACTCTTTTCTCAAAATTTCTTCAAACTAAGCCTTGGGCTATCATTCTTTACTCACTTCTCATCAATTAGGGGCTTTAGTCTTATCGAATCGGGTCATTTCTGCAATTTTTTCCAATTTCACCAAAATCTACCAATAACTCTAAATCTTGATTTTCTTCCGAATTGACTTTTCCTTCAGCTTTCTTTCAAGTAGCCTCTCCATTACTCGTAGTCAGTGCTTATCTTTCATTTGGAACCTTCAATTTCGACCAATTTGATCGTTTAAGCACTTTTTCCCAAATTTTCCGAACTAGGGTTTTCTTTCTACTGAATCTCCGTAACCCAACTTTCGAACTCCATATCTTTCAATGTAGACATCGGATTATCAAAATTCTTTCACCATTTTTCGATTGAACTTCAAATCTTAATTTTGAAAGTGGCTTGATTTTTTTAGTTGTTGACTTTTTGAGATTGACTTTTTTCAAGTTTGACTTTTTATGCTTGCCTTCTTAGATTAAATCTCGGAGTACCACCTGCAGGATGAGAAAAGTCTTTTTGCATTCTGAAACATCAATTTAGAAAGAAACATACTTGATTTAGTGATCCGGATAAAATAGGTGTCTACAAAAATTGTTTGAGATTGAATTTTGATTAATGAAATTAAGAATGAAATATTTTATCAACAAATCACATTATCATTGACGTGACATTTTTGTTAATTATTTCTTATTTTTAGTAAAAAAAAGGTAAAAGTCATGTTTAGGTACAAAAGTAAATGCTAATAATTTTAAAAATTAATTATACCTAAAATATGATGGAGAGTGGAGACCTTTGGGAGATGTTCCAAGAAGGATGGCCGAACTCGCTGTTTCCAAGAGAAAAAAATTACATTAACTCACATGGCAGACAATATTTATGACGACAATTGCAATTACGTAAACTAGTTTGGCAGACCTGAAAATAATGTATGCCATGTGAATTTCTTTTTCTTTTTTTTTCATTTTCATATTTTTTTTTTTTAAGGCAGGTCACATGATTAACCATGTGAATATGAATTTACTTCAGCAGTAAGGTATATAAAGCCTCCTTTTTTATAACTAATAAATAGTACTAATAATGTTTTTCGAGGGTTAAAATTACTATTTTTTTGTGGGAATGCATCGAATATCGAAGCCGTGGTTAGCTTATCTTGTTGCTTTTGCCTACTCTCTCTTAAATATAGATCGGATTGATCAAGCCGAGTCAAGATTCGAAATTTTTCTTCTTCTCTTATTTAAGTTTAGTTTTAGATCAGCTCATATTATTATTTTAAATAATATTAAAAATTAAAAAATATATATTTTTATATTAATATTTATATAATTTTATAATTAAATTTAAATAAAAAATAATTTTTATTTCAGATCGGACCAAAAAAATTTCTATTCAGACCAGATCTAATACAAATCAAGCCTGTCCGATCTAGCGGATTACCCGACCATTGAGCAAATCTACTTTTAATTTGTGCTTATTTTTGTTTTTTGTTTTATTTATTTCTTTTATAAATCAACTCCTTCTTTTTGGTCCATGTAGATTTATTCGATCTATGGATGCATCTAAAAGTCATGTAATTTTACCCTCATTTTTCTTTTAATAACATGCATGGGCTGTGAATTTTATTTAATTTGTTTGGTAATTAAGTGAAATTATTTTTCTAATTATTGAGATTTAAAATAATCCATAAATTGGGCTAATGGATTTAGCCATTTGAGTCCAAGGAGAATTTAGCCCATTAGAGATAACTAGATTAAATAATCAATTAATTGATTAACTAAATTAGTAATATGGGCTTCCAAACAAAACTCAATCCCAAATAATGTTATAAGCCCGAGAGTTTAAGGTGAGTGGTGGACAATACTTACACTATGTAGGAGAAGAGGAAGGAAGGAAAGAGGATGCAACTAAAACTAGACCAGCTCACAGGTCGGATAGTCCATTCGGTCCGGTAGGTTCGATCTGTATTGGATCGGGTTTGGGTAGGTATTTTAGTGATCAGAGCCGATCCCGTCCGGATCACTGTTCACCTAATAAAAAATAATATTTTTTAAATTTAATTATAAAAAATATAAAAATATATATTTTTAATATATATGAACAGTAAATATGGGCCGACGGGCCAAGGGGTAAGAAAATCCAAAAAAATCTAGCCGTGGCCCGGCCCTTGAGCACCTCTAACTAAAACATACTTTCCTTTCATTCTTTCTTTCTTTTGGTCGGAGAAAAACAAGAAGAGAGAACAGAGAAGAAAAATGATTGGATCACGAACCTAGAGCTTAACCTAGTTGATTCATGCAGCAACTTATAGGAAGTGACATTTAGTAGGTTTGAAATTTAAATTTCAGCATCTGCAACCCCTTTTCTTATCCCCCAAACTATGCTTTCTTTGTACAAAAAAAAATGATTGGATCACCTTTCTTCTCAAATCTAATACTTCCAAATATGAGAGAAAAACATTCATCTAATTTGAATTAATAATTTTATTTACAATTTTACCCTTAACCTTTTTCATTATATTTTGCATCCTTCATACCAAACACAATGAGAAAAAAAAAAGTAATTTTCCTTCCTCTCCTTTTTTTTTTTTCCTTTCCTTTCCTTTTTCTCCATTTTCCTTTTTTCTTATCAAACATAATGCTAGAGTCCATAAATGAATGGACTAGACCTGCAAATGGGCCAGGTCGCGGCCCCAAAACTTTTCATTTTCCTTATCCACGTCCGACCTTAGACGGACTCGAGTCGGCCCGTCAGGCTGATTTACTGTTTAAATAATAATAAAAAAATTAAAAAATATTTTTATATTAGTTAAATAGTGATTCGGACCAAGTTGGATCGATCCGAATAAAAAAAACTCTAACCAGACCCAATACAATACGGGCCGAACGGACTATCTGACCTATGAGCAGGTCGAACATAGACTTAATTTGGAGTAAGCGAGCCCAACCTGAAAATAATTACTAGCTTAAGAACTATTGCTAGAGAAATTCTAAAAATGATGAGCAGATAGTAAAACAATTATACCATGTATTGAACGAATTTCATCATCGAGGAGATAAAAATCAGGAGCAGTTACATAAAGTGGAAAGTTGCACGAGAAACGGTTTTTCACCCTTGATCCATGGACATGAAGACAAGGAAAAAGTGTAGGGTAGTTAGAGCTAGAATCAACTACAATTTTTGTTTTCTTTATTTTTTTTTTTCTTGTAGTTATAAATATCTCATCTTATACTACACATATGCATCATGAAGGGTTCTTAGACTTCTCATAAAAATGGCTGAAAATTTTAGGCTAAATTGCATAATAAACCCTTATATTTAATTGATAGTTTTTTTTTTTTATCTTAAGTCTTATTCTTTCATTATAATCAACTGAATTTTTTTTAACATTTATTTAAAATCAATTGAGTTCCTAAAATAATTGCATTATAATTAATCAATCAACGTTTAGAGTGTAGGATCCATCAAAATATTATGTGGAGTCCATACTTATAAATGGTGAACCCCGACATAATTTTTGAATTTGATTGGGTAATTGCAGTGTAGACACCTAATTTGGTCGAACCTCCTAAAAGGTATGTTTTTCCTACAAAACTCGATTTTCTAAATTCATTCCAATTTCATGGTTTAGTGACTTAACATTTGGGTTCGTTGAAATAGGCGTGCCATTTTTGATACTTTGGATTAAAAAGTCAAAGTTGATCGAAAAAGTCAAAGTCGAAGTTGAAAAGTCAAGTTTGGAAAATCAAGATTAAAAAGAAAATTTAAGTGTTAAAGAAGTAATCTTGATTTTTTTAAAGTCAACTTTGAACATTGAAGTGATAAAACCAAAAGGAAGTGAAGTGAACAAAAATGGTGAAATATTCAAGGTGGGTTCGGCCAAGGCATTAAGGAGCAAGGGAGAAACCCATTATTTTTATCCAAATGGATGACAATTCTTAATGGAAATATGGAAGCTCATTTTTTTAAATGGGTGACAATTTTTGGTGAAAAGATGGCAAGCTCATTTTTGCTTAGGTAATGGCAATTTTGGTGAAAGCATGGAAGCCCATCTTCAATGACCAAGTGGTAGGTTTTTGGTGGTCCATTTCTCATGACCAAGAAAAAGGAAGATGGGTAGGATTAAGAGCCCAACTTGTGTAAAAAATATATAGAGAGCCCAACCTTAGGAGTCCATGTAGATTTTTTGTTGGGAGGCCCAAACTTAGGATCCATGAAGGAAAATGGGGGTGAGTTTAGAATTAAGTGAAAATTGTAGGAGCATGGTGTAAATAAGTGAGGTATTTTGGTAATTAAAAAGGATGAGTGAAAAATATCCTTGGAGGGGCTAAATGGCATGTTGGTAAATAAATGGATAGCAACAAAGGACATGAATCACCTTATTTAGTACATGAGTTGCCATTTTTGGCCAATGTGAGCCATTCTTGAAGGAAGAACATTGGCTAAAGCATGTGATGTTGCCAAATGGCCAAAAAAAGAAGACACTAGAACCTTCAAGAAGATTTTCGGCCAAGGGAGGATAAAGATGATCAAATGCCATAGATGTAAATAGGTGGATAGTTTTCAAGATCAAAGGACATGAGTCATCTTATTTACTACAAGAGTTGGCATTTCTGGCCAATGAAGAGCACTCTTGGAGACCAAGTAGGAATGCCATTGGCTAGTCAATGGATGGTGTTTTAATGAGTAAGGACTAAACCTCATCGGCTAGGCAACAATATGAAGCCAAGTGGCTAAAAAAAATGGTAGAGAGATAGAGATTGAAGGGGCCATTCGGCCAACATGTATTAGGCAAAGGGGGAGGATTTTTTTTTTCCAGCCATTCACACTTCATTTGAAGGCACAAGGCAATATCTAAAGATTCCCAAGGAGAAAAGGAAAGGAAAAGAGAAAAATGAGGAAAAATGATAAGGTTGAGAGGTCTTTGGTGAAGCTTACCTAGGTAGCTTCCTTTTCTTTTCTTGTTCTTAATTTGTTTTTCTATTCATTTCATGTTCTTTTCTTCTTCTTTTATGTATGATTTTCATTTCTTTTTCTTCAAAACAAAAGGTTTCAAAAAGGTTTTCAAATGAGCTTTTCTTTTCCTCTTCTCTTTTTCAAGAAAACAAAATTTTCATAAATTTTTTTCCTTTCTTTCAAGGGTGGCCGAAACTTGGGTTGTTCTTTGGTGATATTTCCTTTGTTGCTTCATGCTTCATCTTTGATATATAATGCTTGTTGGTCTATTGGATTATATGATGCCATTTTCTCCTTGTTTTCTTCTTGAAATGTTAAGGTTATGAGCTTGATGATCTTGGTTTCCACTAAGTGATGGTTAGGCCGGATTAACATCCAAGTGACCAACCTTGAGCCAACCTTTCTTCTTGTTGTTTCTCTATGTTTTTTGCTTATATATTGTCATCTTCATGTGCATACCTTGCTGAATATGAGTTGATTGTGGAGCATTCTCTTTGTTACATATTTATTTTCTCTTAGAAAAGAATGATTATGAACTTGATGATCTTGGTTTCTACCAAGTGATGGCTAAGCCAGATTTCCATCCAAGAGGCTATTCTTGAGCCAATCATTTTTGTTTGCTGTAAATTATGTTTTCATACCATTTTCAGCATGATTTTCGTTAAAATCAACCAATGGTCCATAGCCAAAATCTTGATTTCAAACTAGTTGGAAAAAACAATGTTTAAAGCTTGGAGTCCATGGTTAAATTTCAGATTTTTTTGAGCTTTTCGTAAGGGTTTAAAAAAAATAGTTTTGACAAAACTAGTTTTAGTTGGATATGCTGATTTTGGAACAACTTGAGTCTATGCATTTCTTGTCCAAATAAAAATCTTTTTCAACCTCATTTAATATACCCTTATATGAGTCCATGGTTAAAATTTCATATATTTTTTGAATTTTTTAAGGGTTTAAAAAATAGTTTAGTAAAATCGGATTTTTGAAGTTAAAACAAGCTTTAAAACTAGCAAAGGTTTCGATTTCTTACACAAAGAGGGAGGGGCTGGCCGAGACCCTTAGGTACTGTTTAGAGGTTGTTTTCATGATCTTTAAAAGTTTAAAAATAGTTTTTTAAGAAAAACGAGTCATGAGTAGATAAAACGAGCTTCAAAAACGAGCAAAAACTTGGATTTCCACACTAAGACCATTCGACCACTTTGGCCTTTCTTTCAAAAATTGCAACATTTTTTAACTTGTTTTGGCTTTCAAAATTGTTTCCTTTCAAGGCTCGTCTAGAGGAATTCAGATGTCAAACAATGGCATTCGGATGTCCCCTTAATCCGAGCAAAAATTCATGCCCGAATCTTTCGATTTTAAAATCCAATTTATGTTTCTTTCAAAGGTAGTCGGACATCTTTTTAGGTATTCGGATATCCTCCATTCAAGAGAAAAACACATTCCGATAATGGTCCCCTTTTCCATGCATTTCATATTAAAAAAAGGTTTTCTTTAGTTTAATATAAAAACGTGCTTTCTCGGCTTCATAAGCATTTGGCGAGAATTATTTCTTAATCTCCGCCAGGTTGCTGGGGAGGTTAGAAAATTATTCAACGCATGTGTTTATGAATCATAAAGTACGATTTTTGTTTTACTCGAAATTATATAAATGTTATATAAAAGAATTATTTTCCAAGCTTTGTCGGGTTTGCCGGGGAGTGCGGTAATATTTTTTTCGACATGTGACGTTGATGTAATTTCACAAAGAAAATCCATGAAAAAGAATTTAAAAAATAATGTTGTGTGCATCTTCCATGTTCATGCATATTCCATGATGATGTCATTTGAATAATTGATGTCCACATTGTTGTCTTGGTCATAATATTTTGAGTGATGTGTATATTCCATGATTATGTCTCAATAATTGATGTCCATATTGTTATTTTAATCATGCCATTTAATGATTGATATGCATATGATTTTCTTGTATGTCATGTCATAATAAATTGTATGCCATGTCATAATGAATTTTGCCATGTCATAATAAATTGTATGCCATGCCATAGTGAATTTTGCCATGTCATAATAAAATGTATGCCATATCATGATTTATTTTCCATGTCATAATAAAATGTTTGTCATGCCATGATAAATATACATGTTACTTGATTTATATTTATGTCTTAGTGATGATTTGTATATTCATGATCATCCAAATATTTGAAAATTTATGCTTTTTTTAATAAATAAGACAATATCCCTGAGTTAAAATACTTCATGAATCCTCCGTCGGGTTGCCGAGGAGTCTTCATCAATTATTATTAACAAAATAATACCCTTCTAAAAAGAGAATGGTGCGAAGAATTTCAAAACAATAAAAATTCTATGTTTTGTCGATTTGCCGGAAAATATAGAAAATTTTGTAATAATAACTTTCGAACTGTTCTCGAAATAATATGATCATTTTTAAAGAGAATTATCTTTAAATATCGAATATAAAATCGGCTTTCATCGAGACTTCATGATAACATGTGATTTATAAGGTACCGTTTTATACGGGCGTTGTGGGAGTGCTAATCCTTTCCCGTGATGTAACCTACTCTCGAACCCGCCATTATTTTTCTCTGATTTTTAACGCGGACTTCAAAATTGTTTTTTTTATGTTTTAATTAATTTTAAAACATTTTACACAAAAATTGATTTTAATAGGTGATGGATGACACCTATCCAAAAAAAATTCAGTGGCGACTCCAGTTTTTCCGAGATTATTTTCAAACCCTCATTTAATTTATAAGGAACTCAATTTTTTTTCCTCTTTCTCCTTTTTTAAACGTCACTTAACGGGTCTTGCGAAGTATTCATTGACATGCAGTATTGTAATAAAAGAAATTGCAAGTGAAATGCTCCCATAAGTTTTATCATGAGATACGGAAAAAAAAATGCCCACTGAGCATGGGCTTAGTAGCATCCAGTGTTTGAAAATGGTGCTTGTGAGTATATTTATCCATGGATCGGGGTATACAAATTCAAAGGTTCATTCGATAGTTAAGAAGATTTAATAAAAATATTAAATTTGAAAAATATATTTGAGCAAAAAAATGAGACATGTTTAGAAAACGGATCGGACCTTGGCTCTAACATTCAAGGCCCAAATTCAACCTAATTCGATCTTTTTCTTTAATTATATTATTATATTTATATTTATGTATTATATAATTTATATCATATAATGAATAAATATATATAATATTATAATGCAAACATTAAAAAATATGTTAAAGTTATTTATGTTTTATAAAACTTGATAAAAGATAAAACATAAAATTATTAAAAATTAAATAAAAAATAATATATATTTTTTAGAAAAAATAATATGAACGAATCTAGGTTATTCATTTATAAATCTGGACGGACCTAGATAAAATTTGAAATTTAAATTATCAGATCAGATCGAATTAAATTTAAATAAACAAATATAATATTAATATCATACCTAGATTCAGTCCGAAACCAATTCAGCTCGTATACCTTTATTTGTGAGATCTTTGTTTGAGTTCAAGATGTGTAGTCAATCCTCTACCAGGTAAGTTTGTAAGTTAGAGAGAGAATATGATAAGAGCAGATTAAGAATTTTTCTTTTTTTAAAAAAAAAAAAAAAAAAAAAAAAAAAAAAAAAAAACTTTTTTGGTGTTGTATAAATTTTTATGTATTCCGTACATATTTATTAATGCCACGTAATTAAATGTATTTTGTGGATATTAACCACAATACGATTATACAATACAAACACAATATGTAAAAATAATTAAAACACAACACAAAACATATAAAAATATATATATATAATATGAGTAATTAATGTATCAAAATTTATATAAATTTATATAATTATAGACACGTAAAAATACACGAACACGATAAAAATATACAAATTGTCAAATTTAGGTAACAGCTAAGCTAAAAGAATTAATGGTTTGGTGCTTAGGATGATTACCATCTTATTCTATGTTTGGTATGCACATAAAAGAATAGATTGGATTGTAAAGCAGATTATTTATCTTTCTTATATAGAATGATTCAATTCTGTCAAAAAGTATAGATTTTTAATCACGTCTAATTTTAATTTAAATATTTGATATGATAACAAATGTTTTGACCAATGAAAAACTATTATCCTAACATAATCTTGCACATTAATTTAAGTAATTAGATTTTTTTCTGTCTATTAACCAAAAAATTATTAACCTAATCACGTGCTAAAATCAAACTATCAAGTTAATATTTAAATTGAAAAAATAAAAGTTTCTATCCTGGCACCTTTCATCTTCTCTATAAAACATAGGTTTCAAACTATCAAGTTAATATTTAAATTGAAAAAATAAAAGTTTCTATCCTGCAGCCTTTCATCCTCTCTATAAAACATAGGTTTTGCAGTAAAACCTGCATGCATATTTCAAATTTCAATCAATTTCCAACCATTGACTGCCTATACACATTGACATGACAATATTAGACACGAGATGAAAAAAATAATTAAAACATAACACGATACGAAACAAAAACACAGACATGATATGAATACATGAACATATCGAAAATCTATATAACATAAATTATTAACACGTCAAAATTTATACAAATATAAAATACCTTAAACACGATTATGATACGAGAAAAATACACGAACACAATATGGATATACGAATTGCCAAATCTACTGCCAGCTTAAATTCTTAATTCTATACATAGATGTACATAAATACAGTTTAAAACACATACAGTAATACATATTCCCTATGTTTGAAGTATCTATCAAGCAAAGCCAGCAACAATACCAGGATGTTTTCCCTAAGAATGATAAGAGTTGAGTAAGCCTTGCCTTCCCACTTGCAGAGAGAACTACATCTATTAGGTTTTCGCAAGACGCGTCTTCTCGAATGATCGCTAACGTCCCGAGGCATCACTTTCTGCACGGAGCGATCAAGTATTAAGCATTCTGTTACTTCGGCTATTTTCAGTAAAATAGGGAAAAAAAAAGACCGAGTTTAATTTAGTTACCGAAAAATTACTTGTTCTTTTAGTCTTCTTTCATATTTCCATTAGAATTAGAAATAAATAACTATGTTGCTGCAACTCTTCATTTTTCTTGAACTCTTCATTTTTTTTTGAAGTACTTAGGTCTGACACACGTGTCCAACGCATATCTAGACATAAATATGAAAATATGATCCTCTAAAGATCTTCCAAATACATAAAAATCTAAGAAAAAAATTGAATATATCCGTATTGGACACATACCCACTTCCGACACTCACATCCGAGTCCGAGTAGCATAGATAAATATTACAGCAAAACTCTAAAGAACGACTATATACATCCAAAGACTTTAATACCTTAACTTATTTCTTATGTAATAGGCAACAACAGCAATATCCTTGTGACATAACCTCCAACAGGAGATCTTATTATTATATAAAGACTAGTAAACTATATTACTCGGACTCGGGTGTAAGTGTCGGATAAGGATATATGTCTTACACAGATATGTTTAATTTTTTTAAAAAAATTTCATGTATTTCGAAAATCTGTGAAAGGTCATATTCTCATATCCATGTCTGAATATATATCAGACACAAGTATTCCGAGAACAATGAAAAGTCGGAGCAATATAGTGCATGAACATGGGCACGCACGAGACAGGCACCGTTCTATTGTTTATATAAATATCTGACAAATGTCAGCACCAAGCTCGAATACAGAAATCTATTTGATGGAAGTTGAGTGGAATACAGGGAAGTGGATTGCAATAGCTAGTCTCACGTAAGGTTAGCTAATAGAGCTAGCAAATATTTCATTAGGTAACCAAATAAACAAGAGCACAAGCTACTTCTTATCTATGTTACTCGGACTCGGAGGTAAGTGTCGGATACAGGTATTTATCCGACACGGATATGCTTAATTTTTTCTAAGTTTTTTTATATATTTGGAGGATCGTACTCTCATACTCATATCCGAATGTGCCAGACACGAGTGTCGGAAACAAGTATTTAGGAAAAATGAAGAGTTGAAATAACATAGCTTCTTATCTTATTTTTCGGTTCCCAAATTAAGGTATTATGACAGGTAAGACATCAGGAAGTAGAGAAACTTATCATTGTTGATCTTAAAAATTCTATATGCATATGAATAGAAAATTCACGCACCTTCACCAAGCAGTTGTTCAAACCGAGCAGCTATGTGTTTCCCATAAGTATATTTCTTCAAAGCATCAAGATGAACTCTTACACGATCCACCAATAGTTCCCGTTGTCTATCATTGCTTACTTCGAGAACCTTTTGGACCACATAATTTGCAAATTGGTCCTTCATCATAGTCTAGTATAGAAAAGTCAAAACACTACACTGTGAGCAAAAGACAGGTTCAATGGATTTTTGGTTGGGCTTTCTACAAATACGGTAAATAAATGATGCTTCTCATTTAGCTTTCAACCAAAAATCAACTAGTTTTATAGCAACAAAAAGGGAAAGACAAATACATATGGGAAGGATGACGAGAAACAAATTCGAGTTTACCATATTTGTCGAAAGCCCAAATACCCGGCCAATACCAACAATTTATACAGCAAACAAAACTTCCACAAACATGCGAAAACTAAATGCAACTAAAAGAAACTGCTTTAGCCTGCTATTATTTTCATCCCTGCTTAATTTGGTTCAAATCTAAACCCAGCTATTTATTAAATGTTTCATAAGAATTTGGTTACATCTTCAAAATTATATAAAGGTGGAAGCAATAAGGTTCAAGCTGAACAAAGAAAATGGGTAAAGTTGGAAAAACTTGGAAAAATAATTGCTGTTCTAGTGGTTCAAGCTTTTAGGCCAAAAGCTTATAAAGAAAAAGCCGAATGAGAAAGAAAAAAAAAATTCTAGACCTTGCCGAACACTAAAGCTAACAGAAATAATGAGTTGCGATAAATGCTTTTTACTCGACTCACCAACAAAGTGTCGTTTTCATCAGATTGTCCAATTATCTCCTCAACCAAAAGCTCTCGTTCAGCGCTATCACCGTACTCCAAGCACTTCTCAACAACATTTGACGCATATTTATGTTGGCTCATTTGTACGATTTTCCCAGTCAACTTGCTAATAATGTGGCTTCTTTCATGTGGCTTTCCTCTCTCCAAAACATGCTGCAAGTAGTAAAATCCAACAAAACATGTTCAAATAAGTTGTTATTTGAAGACAATGCTTGATTTTGAGACAATGCTTGATTTTGAGAAAGAAAAAAAAAATACAATGTTTAAATAAATTATTTGATTAGCCATCAAAACAAATGACAATCAGAAATTAAAAGTGAACCTGTGTAACATAGTTTCCATACTGATCTTGAGAAAGGCCATAAGCAGCATCCAAAATTTCATCCACTATGCATTGACTTTGCAGTTCATTTGAACAATGCTCCAAAACTCTCTATCATGATCCGAAAGAATAGCAAATGATAAGAACATGGCATAACAGGTATATAAAACAAGAATTCTTCTTATGTTCAGCCAAAAGACTCTTAGAGACCAACAAAATGTAATATTACCTGAATGACACGGCAACCATAGGGATGAGTAGAAAGTTTGGCAACTTGGCCACGAAAAGCGGAAGTAATAAATCCAATTCTATTCATAGGGACACACTCTATACACTTTTGTATCACGTGATTCCCATTTTGATCATGCACACATTTCATAATATGACCGTCAAGCTCCTTAACAAGTCGTGTTTTTTGATCAAGTTCAATCACTTCTAAAGCCTGGAAAATAACATTCAATAAAGAATTCAGTCAAAAAATCTGCACTAAATTGTTGAACAAGCATGTCATCTCATCTATAACTGAAACCCATTTAAAAATATATATAAAAGTTTCATAAAAGAGATACAAACTAAAAAAGATGACAGCTACTATTTACCATTTTTATACACATCAAGAAATGCTCAACCATTTTATGACCCCAAGACTAAAGATTAGCTAGGATGCATCAAACAAGAAAGTAATAATAACCACAATCTACAAATACATGAACATACCTAGATACATACACACATATGTCGGAATGTATTTATGTGCATATCAACGAGAATTACCAGTTACTAATCCAAACATATAATACAAATATAGGGCTACTAAGCATCAGAATACATAACTGACCTATACAACAGATTTATGTGATCATATAATTCAATGAGTGGATGCACAGATATTCTTTGAGCAAAGAAGCTCAGGATCTCATTAGAGGGGACATGGTCATATCATTGTCTTTCTAAGAAAGTTAAGAGTTTATGGCCTTGCTGAGAGTCCTGCTGTTGTAAGGCTTTACTGTTCTCCACTTACATTGATATTTCAATAGCTTATAAAAGAACATACGGCTCAAAAGAGGGCATAGCCATCCTTCACTGTTGTTCAAAATTGCATTAAAAAAAATTAAAAATTGCATGTCTTAGCCTCATAAGAAACAGTATTAAAATCCATATTCATATAAGTACGAGCCAAGTAGATGAAATACCAGCCGTGTTACTAAACCACTCAACCAAAATGATAATCAATCTAGTCAATTTCATCAACTTGAACTACTTAATACATTTCAACCTGATTCAAAACTAGTCACTGTTTAGGTTCCAGTCATATTCACAAATAATTCAACTACAAGTAAAACATCAACCTGTTATCAGCCTATTCAACAGACATAAACTTAGTCAAGCTAAGCTTGCCAAGAATATTATTAAAGAAAACTCAAACTGCTAATTGAACAGATTGAGTCATGCTTGCAAGCTGTGTCAAAGATTTCAATTCTTGGAGTTAAGACAGTTTAAAAGCCTCTTTGCATGCTCCTGCAGTTCTGGTATAAAAAATTTATTAGCCTAGTAATGGGATAATACTATTTGATGATAATATTTCTTTTAAAGAATTTAATTTTTGGGTCAAATTTTTAAAATGATTAGGTGCGAGTCTCTTCCATTGTGAGCTATTATAGGACCACACTGAAATATTCAAGCTCTGCCACTGCAAACATCAAAGTTATCAGCAAGGTTAGGCTGCATAATCCTCATAAAAGGTTCCACATACCTTCTGTATCACACGACAACCATACATTTGCAGACTAAAGTTTAACATATTTCCAACAAGTTGATCGGCAAGTTCCTTTCGCTGCTCAGAACTTCCATGCTCAAAAAACTGCAACACAGCCACAAAATTCGGCAATCCAAAAATATGTTATTCAAATCATTTACAATTCCCATCAAAGTAAATTACTGAAAGCGTTCATAAAAACACATTTAAACCATACCTTTTGAATAACATAATTACCAAAAACATCCGTCATTAATCTTGAAGCATGTGGAAGGACTTCTTTGTAAACAGACTCCTTGTCCTCAACACTGCAATGTTCCAGCTTCTGCTGGATAAATCGACTCCCATGTTGATCAATACTGAAGTCAAACAGGTATTAAATTATTTCACCCACTGGAGATAATAATCACATTATATAGAGAGAATGAAAACAAACTTGATAGAGAACACTGCCTGAATTCAACTATACGCCCAGATATATCAGAGAGTTCAAATTTTCGGGCATTGCTGGATTTCAGTTCTTCGAGAAAAGAATGCCTTTTGGAGTCCTCAAAGCTGTTGACTCTCTGTCCTTGCCATCCAGAATATGGTCCTGCTTTTGGAGGAAACCTAGTTTCATTTCTGCGACTGAGAGGACTCATTCCACCTACCGGTGATGATGGCATCAGTGGATTAACATGCGGTGATGTTGGGTATTGGGCAATCACACCCATGCTTCGATGACCTCCATAATAGCTACCACCAATACTTCCAATTTTCCCTGGATTTGGAATGCTTAGTCCCCCATTAATTGGAGGCTGAAGGTTTGGATCACCAATATAAGCAGCAGCACTTGACTCTTTCTGCACAAAAGAATCAACTTGGCCTCCAGAAACACCATTTGATGCCAAATGACCATGGTGAACAGGAGCACCATATATGTTGCTAAAAGAATGTTGGAGGTATTGCATATGAAGCGGATCAACTAAGGAAGGTGGCAGCACTAATCCCTGCTGCCCATAAAAGTGGCCAAGATGCTGCAAATCACTTGTATGTGGAGTGCTTTCCCCAGTTGAAGCACCGTAAGTTCGATTATTGAAGCTTGAACCAGAAGCAGTAGAATCAAATGGCACAGGAACAGCACCATGAGAAGGGTATCCTCCCATAAATGGGGGAAGAAGTGCAGGATTCACAGCATAACCACCTACATTGTATTGTGGAGCATATAGACCAGATGGCTGAAAATTAGGGTAATGTGGATTTCCATAAGTCATATATGCTGCTGCTGTTGCATACATGGGAGGTGTGAGTCCAGAAGAATGCAGTAATGGTTGTGACCCCACAGAAGAGAACTTAGGATGGCTATACAGATGGCTCAATCCTTGAGAAATGGCCTGAGCTGCAAGTCCTTGGGCCTGATGTGGGGAACCTGGTTGAATGGACGAATATTCTTGAGGCATATTCCTTCCATGAGACCGTTGTTCGTCTTGTTTCTTTCTCATTCTGGATTCTACAGTGGAGATGACTGACTGTGAAACATCACCAGATACATCAGCATCCAGCCTAGCATCTTTCATTTTTGTATCTTCTTTTGAAGATGTTGGTAATCTCCCCATCTGTTCAGAACATGGCGAGCTTGGAATTGAGGTCTCTGAAGAATCATTGTGGGATATCAAACTAAAAGTATGAGCATCCAGGACACTTGTATCCATGCAAACATCAGCAGAACCTAAATTTGATTCTGGTACTTTTGAAGTGTTGATAGAAGAAAAATTTGACGAGATTGCATGAACATCACGATCTGTTGGTTCTTCAGTTGTTGTAATGCCTGATGAACGAGACTGACTATATACAGGTGAAGGGGTGCGGGGGAAGTCTTCCTACATATTTACCAAGAAAATGAAGCATAAATTCAATATAAGACAACACAAACAAAAATTCAAATGCAAAACATTGCACTGTTTGCACATCATCAACAAGAAAGCGACATGGCTGAATTTAAGTATAGAATTTTAACACCATTACCAATTGTCCTTAAATTGACTTCTAATAAAAGTACAAGGATTAAATTTATTAAAATTGGGGTAGAACGACAAAAACCATGGAATTGAGATAGTAGAGGACTAAATTCAGACTTCGACCTTCACCAAAACTTACAAGGGAGAAATGAGTGTAAGAAACACCTGAGAGGGAGAAAGAAACGGATAATGCTGCAAAGATATAATGCAGCATTCTACAAGATACCACATGCAGCATTATATAAGAAACACCTGAGAGTCATTTAAATATACATGAATCTGCAATCTCTACCTCTATGCAAACACACAAGTATGATGCTGCATGTGGTTTATTCGAAACAGTTGAGGGCGAGAAGGAAACGTGTGGGAATATTTTAAATCTACATCATTCTACAGTGTCTGTCCCTATCAAAACGCAGATGTAAAGTCACGTGCACAAAAGGCAAGCACAACAAAAGAGACATCATTTGTTTTCTGGATTATCTGGTCCCAATTATCTCCAACAAGAAGGTTATAAGACTAGTTTGATGCGAAAAAAGCAACTACAGCAGTCTTAGAAGTAGTAGGAGATACATCCACAGACAGTGCAGCAATATTCACAGTAGCTCCACACACAATTATCAAATGAGAGCCCAACATTTTAATTTTTAACATATTTCTTGAACAGAAAACAAAAAGATTAAACCTACATTTCTTGCTAGTTAAGTTCAATTTAGGTTCCAGTTTAATTCTGATACTTAATGCTAAACCTTCAATTTCAATTTCATTGAAATGTATACAGCATACCCATAGTTTTAGTTTTTTAATTGTTATGTATGCAAACTTGTCTCTATAACCCACAATGATTAGTTTTTACCAGTTCAAGTATTTATATGTTAGGAGTACTAGTAGCCCATTGATATCTAAATACTCTATTAGTAGAAGAATGAAAATAAGTATGTGATTAGATTCTGCTCGGCATGATTGTAAAAGACTATTAAAACACCTTCTTCTTGCAACCAAGTATGACTACATTCTACTTTCTGATCATGAGAAACCCTAGGTGCGATTTCCCAGGTAGCTCTATCTATTCATTCTTTTACCTGCTTAGTTTGCTGCATAGATCATATTACCGTCTTCAATCGGTTCTTTTATTGTCCTGCACCTAAATAACATAAAAAAACTATGCCGCATGTTAACCCCTAACATAAATCTTTAAACCTGAAACCCCAATATAATCTCAAGCTGCTGCTCAAAATTCAAGATACCACAATAGGAAGCATTCTATTCCATGAGACAATAGCTGTTACGCACCCTTTATCACAATAGTAAAAAGCGATTACTGAATAAACTAAAAAACAATATTCGATGGGAACTACTGGAATGTCTGGTCTAAATTATCTTCACTTCCAGTAAAACATTATTCAATGGGAGATTGTGCTTTAATTGGAGTAAACTAACATTTACAATACCTTTTCTCTCTTTAGCAGAAAATAATGAATGGCACTTACCCCTAACTGATACATTAAGCCTTAAACCTGACTGCATCATACCACTTGCTACCCACCCCAACCATTATTAAGAAGAAGAAGAAGAAAAACAGGAACCAAGCAGGATGGTTCTTCATCAAAGATGATGTGTCAAAAAATAAAACCACCACTTAAAGTTATATGCTTAAACTAGTAAATAACACGGTGCATACTGGAGAGTTAACTCACCAATATTTATATGGTCATGGCAGAGACTATAATATAAGAATAAACAAAAAAGATAAGAAAGGTCTACACCTGTATCAAATCAACCAAACTCTTGTGCCGACCTGTCAAAGATGCTAAGTCTTGTTCGAGCAAAGGCAAATTACTATCTTCTACCCACTTGTCTGAAGCTTGTCTAGGGGATCTATCATCCTCAGCTTCCTCCTTATGTGTAGTAAGTGAACTTCGGTAAAAAGGTAAGGACCCATTGCCGCTATCATCTATAGATGTTGCTCTCCAGTTATTACCGAAACCACCAATATGGCGTGCCAAGCGTCGATTTTCATGTGAGATGATAGGTGGTGGAAGCCTTGGATTTAAGTTGATGTTGGAGCAATAGTAAGCAAAATAGGCTGGATCTGAGCGCAGTTGTTCCTCAGACTCACAATTCTCGATGACACTGCTCAAACTTGCCAAGGTTGAAGTCAGACTAGTGTTCTTTTGAGCCAAAAGGTTGCCAAGAGCTGTAAATGAACCTTCCATACTTGGCGGAGCGCTACCACTTCGATTTGGCACTGTGTCTGTTTGATCTCCATGGATTCTTTGCCCTTTCAAAAGCATCCTCAACTCCTCTACTTCCATATCTTTCAATTGCGAACCAAATACTATAGCATCCTTTGAAGAGCGCCATTTTGTGGCTCCGCTACTTTCTATCATTCTCATTGGGCTCTCAGTTGCCATGTTCTATGAAGAAAGATCAGAAACTTCCTTTTCCTAAAAACAGTAATATTCACATTACTCTCTTGGAGTGTAGATGCAATGCCTTGTCCCTCAATTAAAAGTTGTTAATCATTCTGAAGTATGAACAGGCTGAAAAAGCTAGCATTTCCTGGTAAAGCATGAGATGTTGCTAGAATTACCAGCAAAGTGACAAAATAAGTAATCAAATTGGTCTCAATATGAACTTAAAGGTTCTGACAGGAATGTGAGATTCAAATAAGAAAATGATATATATTTCAAAGAAATCAAGAAAAGGATCATATCATATTTGATGCATAAATATCATAAATAACTAGCCCTTACTGTAACAGTTTGTACAATTAGATTTAATATAAATTAGGGCTCATATATAGATCATGAAAGCCCATCTCACCATGGTCATATCTATTCAGAAATATCAGATACATCTGCCACAACTGATTCAAAATGTTCAAAGTAGTTGCAAACCACAATTACTCATCTGGCCAATTTGGATCGGAATGTACATAAAATATGTTAGATGGGCTGCTTTCACCAAGCATTAGCACGTAACTGAAAGCATCATTTAACAGAAATGAAAAACAGTTATGTTTAATTAACAGGACAAGAAAAAAAAAAAAAAAAAAAGAATACGCCGCTTTCCTTCAGTTTCTATATAGGGTTATCTAATTTGTAAGCTCCATAATAACATTAGGCCATGCTGCATGAAATAATTTTCTTCAATATCATCCTACAATTTCTAGAAAAAAAAAAAAAAAAGAAAAGCAGGAGAGTAAAGTTGAATACCACTTTCTACAAAAATTCTCATAAAGTGAACACTTCCAGGCGAGAAAGAAAAGGAAAAAACCTTTTCACTCTGCTGAAGTTTTCTTGTTAACCGTTTTCATAAACTTTCAGACATCTAAATGGAGCCCTAGAGAAAACGATAGTTTCAGTGTTCGGACAAACATGAAAAGAACCTCTATAAATGATAAGCCATTTGACACATTAGGGGAAAAAAGCGCACGCAGTGCAGAAACTTTTTGCCAAACATACGAAATTGATATACAGATATAGAACAAGGAGGGCAAAAAAGATAGACTAGAGAGAAAGGGGAAGAAACGGAGGAAACTTGGAGAGGAATAGAAGAACTAGATGTAGAAAACCAGAGAGAATCAGTAGAAGGCAAAAATCTCAAACTCAGTATTCTAAACTCTCAACAATTCATCAATTAAAATCTACTAAAAACTGAAACAACATAGGCATTTAAAAGGAGGTAGTCTTTTTCCATCCCATAAATCCCACTCCTTCCCAAGATCCAAAGCCAAGATCTCAAAATTGGAGTCTCAAGTTCTAATTATTGGGTATCCTTTGGGGGCGTAAAGAATACCAAATACAAAACTATGCCATAATATTTGGAAAACAAACAAAACTAACTATACATTGCATTGTCTAAAAAATCTAAAAACCCTACATCTATAAAAAAAATTATAATTAAACCCATAAAATATAAGAAAATAAAATCAACCCAAAGTATTTAAGAAAATTATGAAATCAATTTTAATCAATTCAATGCTGCATATCTGTGATGTGAGAATTAAGCAATTTTTTTTCCTCATTCCTCTCAACAACTACCCAATCCAAAATACCAAACATTTGAGGACAATCTAATCCAAGTATCTTTCAAATAAACAGCTATACATTTCTATTTACTTGCAGGTCTTAAAAGGTCAGAGTCTGCAAATACGTTGACTATATAGCCAAAGTGTCATTGTTATAAGCTATGTTGCTCCGACTCTTTATTTTTCTTGAAGTACCCGTGTCCGACGCATATTCGAACATGGATATGGGGATATGACCCTCCAAGGACCCTCCAAATGCATGAAAAAACTTAGAAAAACGGAACATACCCGTGTCGGACACATACCTGTATCCGACACTTACACTCGAGTCCGAGTAACATAGGTTATAAGACAAAGTCCCACCAGAAGGACATTGGGCTTAACACAGCACATTAATAAGCTTATATTTCAAATAAGATACAAAAACAGATTCACTCTTCTATGTATAAGAGGAAATATGATTAGTTAATATAAAAGATAACAAATATCTTCCTTTGACATATAACATTCCTTGAATACCACAATAGTATCATGAAGAAATATAATATAGAAGTTAAGGTCTTCTATGGTATCAATAAACATGTGTTTATTATATGTGAGAAAGTATTTATGGACCATGACTTGAATATATGGTTCGTTTTAACACAAGCTACTAGACAGAAGAAATAAAAATTCTAAAAATGAGGTTTCCAAGATAGTGTCACTGGCAGAGCAAGCTAAGACATTTCAAAACGGAAAAAGCTGAAACTGAAAATAAAGGTTGAGATCAGTAACAAAACAAAGGCATGGATAGACGTCAAGAGAAAATATTTGAAAGTCAAAATTAAATTGTAAACAGATAAATGGGTCCTATGTTGCTCCGACTCTTCATTTTTCTTGAAGTACCCGTATCCGACACCCATGTCCGACACATTCGGACATGGGTACAAGGATATGACCCTCCAAATACATGAAAAAACTTAGAAAAACTTGAACATACCCGTGTCTGACACATACCCGTATCCAACCCTCACACCCGAATCTGAGTAACATAGAATGGGTCAATTAAGATATGACTCAAATGGTGGTTTATGTAATTAGAAAAGATAAAAACGTCAAAGAAAGATGTCGGATACATAATACTCTAAAACACTCAATTCACATATGCCAAAAGGTTGATTTTAGTAATACAGAGGTGAGACGCATCATAAGCAAAAGCAAAAAATGTCAACTTCGCCACAGAAAAGCGAAGGCAAGCATGGAACCATCAACCAGCTTGACTCTCATCCCTTAAGACAAATGAACTGGAAATTAGTTCATCACGGCACATAAACAGTAAATTATTGACCACATTATAATAATCTATATATGAATTCCTTCAACCAAACCAGCTGTTTGGCCCATATAGTTCAGACTTCTGTTCCAAAATTATTCCAAACTCCATACAGGCATACAGCTAACAGCTTTTGACCGGTATAAACATACAGTAGTGATCAATTTTCATTTCAGACGCTGAGAAAAACTAATAAAAACAGAAAATAAACCCAAGAAAAAGCAAGTCAACCTTTATCAATATTCTTAACAATATACCCCAAAGAAACCCCTACTTTATCAACCAAAAAAGTCACAGCTACACCCATTTACTTAAAGAAACATATCATCCAAAAGCCATATTCAACAGAATTAAACACAACCCACTAATCTTAAAGCAAGAAACTATCTTTACTCAAGAATCAACCCAATTCCAAGTACACCAAACAGCCAAAAACAATAACTAAATATGCCAAAAAGAAAAACAGAGCTTAGTGTTACCAAAGTTAAAAGACCAAACCTTGGTGTTTGAAACAAAGTCTTCACCAAATCGGTTGGAAACTCACTAGAATTCTGGAAATGCCAACTAAACCGAAAGCCTCAGACTTTAGCAAGAGAGAAAAGAGAGAAAGTTTGTTGCTTTGAGAAAGCAAAATGTTTACTTGCAGAAATTGCCTACGTTTTTATTTTTACCCAAAGGGTTTGAAGTTTTGGACTTTCATCCTTTTTTTTTTATATATAATAATTTGGTAAAGTATAGCGTGAAAAATAAAAAATGTAAAAACAATGAATAAAATGTATACTTTATTTAGATTTTAGAGATTCTTTGAAATGACGGAATTGCCATTCTGTACTTTTTTTGCTTTATAATGGGATGAATATTTGAGATATTGTTATGGGATAATGTCTTGAATAGCTTATAAAATTTATCAAATTTATTAATATAATAATATTTGTATTTTAAAAATATTTATTTTGGTATTTAAAGTTTTCACCTCGTGTGCTATTATAATATCTGTCAGTAACACAGTTGGTGACGTGATTTTTATATTCAATGAAAACTTGACACGTGACACTATATAATAATATCATGTGTATTAACAAAAAAATTTATTCTTTTAATTTAAAAATAAAAATCACTATGTAGAATATTTTAATTTTAAAAATAAAAAAATATTTTTTTCTTTTCTTTTTTTTCTTTCTTTCTCCACCTTTTAATTTTAATAAATATTTTTAACAAAAACTAAAATAATAAATATTTTAATTTCATATTTCAATTTTTGTAATTTTTTAATAAATATTTTTTAAAAATTAAAAAAAATTAAATAATTTACTTTTTATATTGATTTTTGTAACTTTTAAAAATAAATGTTTTTTAAAAATATTTTTCAAAAAATTTCATATATTATAAATTTTTTAACAAGTAATTTTAATTTTATATATTAAAAAAATTAGTTAAATATTTTAATTTTGTAAATTTTAAAAAAAAATTTAAAAAAAATTTCAAAAAAACATATATTAATTTTTTAAAATATAATTTTAGTTTTTTTAATATTTTTTAATATAATTTTTTTTTTGAAAAAGTTAGATATTAAAATTTTAAAATATTTTTTAAAAAAAATCCTTTTTTTACAAAAAATCAAATATTACTTTTTAAAAAATAGGTGCTGCCACGTGTCATCACCTAATTGGTCAATGCTACATCATTATCTATATTAACAGTGTTAGGTCAAGGTGTCACACTGATACACAATTTGATAGTATATGTACCACATTGAACATTTTTAAAGTACAGATACTGTAGACACCTAATTTTGTCCGGACCACTAAACAGGTATGTTTTCTTCCCATATTGATGTTTCCAAGTATAAAAAGACTGTTTTCATCCTGCAGGTGAGACTCTGAGACTTAGTTTAAAAGGGCGAGCACAAAAAGTCAAACTTGAAAAAAAGTCAACCCCAAAAAAGTCAACCTCGAAAAAGTCAACCCCGGAAAGTCAACTATTGAAAAAGTCAACCCACTTTCAAAATCAAGATTTTAAGTTCAATTGAAAAATGAAGAAAGAGTTTTGATAATCCGAGGTCTACATTGAAAGATATGGAGTTCGGAAGTTGGGATTTGGAGGTTCAGTAGAAAAGAAACCCTAATCCGAGAAATTTGGGGAAAAGTGCTTAAATGATCAAACTGGTCGAAATTGAAGGTTCCAAATTAAAGATACGCACTGACTACGGGTAATGGAGAAGTCACTTGCAAGAAAAACCGAAAGAAAAGTCAATCCGGGAGAAAACCGAGAATTAGGGTTTTTAGTGGATTTCGGTGAAATCGGGAAGAATCACAGAAATGGCCCGACTTGGTAAGACCAAAGCCCCCAATGGATGAGGAATGATTAAAAAGGATGGCCCAAGGCTCAGATTGAAGAAAATCTGAAAATCGGATTTGTTTTGAGCAAAACCGGGTTTCGGAGGTAAAAGGGCAAAAATGGAAAAAATTGGGAAAAATAGCAAATGGACTCCGAAAATTATGGAAAATTTGTCAATCTCATTCTTAAATCATTTGAAGGAGATTGGCGAAAGAAAATCTTGATTCCGAGTTCGTTTGCAAAATGGCCAAATCCCGGGCTTCTTATGCAGTAATTCAAAAAGAAAAATCCCGGAAAAATAGAAAATGGACTCCAAAAATTCTGAAATTTGGCAAATCTCATTTTTAAATTATTTGGAAGAGATTGGCGAAAGAAAATGTTGATTCCGAGTTCGTTTGCAAAATGGCCAAATCTCGGGCCTCCTATGCAGTAATTCAAGCCGATAAATCCCAAAAAAATACCAAATGAGCTCCAAAAATTATGAAAACTTCCAGATCACACTTTTTAATTATTTTGAAGAGATTGGTGAAGAAAAATCTTGATTTGGAGCTCGTTTAAAAAATGGTAAAAAACAGGGGCATAAAAGGACATTTTGGGAAGAAAAAATCCAAATAAATAGCAAACGGACTCGGATAATTTTGAAAACTTCCAGAACTCAAAATTTTATTATTTTGGAAGTATTAAAAAAAGAAAAATTGAATTTGGATCCCGTTTGGTATTTATTTTGCATCCAGGGGGGCAAAATGGTCGTTTCACCCAAGCAACCGAAAAGGGCTTCTTTGGGCCTTTCAAAAATCAGAGCTGGGCTGGAAAAGAGAAGTGCTGGCCTGCCCAAGCCCAAAGGAAGGAGGAAGCTTAAGATTTTTTCAATCAAGTGATTAAAAATCAAGAGTTAAGTTAGAGATTTTCATTTTTGAGCCTAAGTCTCAATCCCACATCCCTTTGTAATGTCAAGCCAAGGAGGTGCTCACCTTATAAATAAGGAGTCTTGGCCTTTGGTTGAGATCACCCACTACCCCTTGTGAGATAGTCTATACACTTGTATTAGGATTATTCGGGTGGTGAGTCATAGTGTTTTTGTTGAGAGGGTTTGTAGCTTAATCCGTTCAAAAGCTACTTTGAGGGTTTGTAGCTTAATCCGTTCAAAAGCTACTCTGAGGGTTTATAGCTTAATCCGTTCAAAAGCTACTTGGTGAGTTTTCATTTTAAAATAATGTTTCTTGTTCTTCCTTCATTTCCTTTCTTAAGTATATTTTTCTTACATTTTGTTTTTACAATAAACTCACCATGGCCAAATGGCCTACATTATTTATTTTAAGTTGTTATTTTTGATTCATTTTACCATATTGTTTATGCTATTTTCTTTATTTTTGATGTTTTAAATATTATGTTATTTCATGTTCTTAAGTTATATTTAATTTGGTTGCTTTGTTTGTTGCCATTTATGTCTTAGATATCATGTTTTTACATTTTTAATTTTCTGTTTTCATGTTGTTTAAATTTGAGCATGTTTTAGAGTTAGCATATTAAGTGTTTGTGAAAATGCTTGTGTGATTCTTTGCATGATTCTTGTTTTATATCTTAGTGAGCATGTTTTAGATTTGGTATATTAGGTGTTTGTGAAAATGCTTGTGTGATTTTTGTGTTATGACTTAGTTTTTCATACTAGCATATCAAGTGTTTGTGAAAATGCCATGCTTGTTGGAGCTTGGGGCCATTTGGCTACTCCATGTGTTTTGCATTGTGTGTTGTATTTTTGTCATGCTAGTTGTTAGGTTTTTGCATTTGCATGATATTTGGTTGGATTTTTGAATTAAGCATGCCTTGTGTTTGTGAAAATGCCATGCATGTCTTAGGTCTAGGTTACATTAAATGCCATGCAAGTTCATGTTAGGTCTAGGCCATATTATTTATGTCATGCATTTTCCTTACATTTAGGTTTAGATCCATGCATTTCATGCATTATGTTTGCTGCATTGTTTCATGCATTTCATGTTCATGCCACTTGAATAATGACTTGAGCCAATTAATGGTTCAAGGTCATGCTCTCTTGAGCACACTTGTGGAAAATTAAGTTTGTCAAATTGATTATTCTACCTTTGTGATTTTTTTTTTATTTAGCCAATTTTTATCTAACTTTCAAAAAGTCTTAGCTATTGTTTGCAAGTCATTCTATGAGTTTCAAATATTTTTATTTTGATTTTTAAATGATTTTATCAAAGACAAAAAATGTGTTGGCAAAGCAGTTTTTTTTTTCCACCCAAAAACTCGTACATCTCCGATTTTTCTGGGAATTCATCTTTGATCAGAAAATTAAGGCGATTTTTTCCCGTGTATTTTTACATGTCCTGAGTCTCCAATAATTTTTTCAGAATTTTTGGAATTTTTTAAAATAGGGTAAAAAATCGTGGATTAAAACTGGACAGTGGAGTCAGAATTGATTTTAAAGAAAAACAAAGCAGTTTTTTTCTCCTCCAAAAACTCGTACATCTCCGATTTTTCTGGGAATTCATCTTTGATCAGAAAATTAAGGCGATTTTTTCCCGTGTATTTTTACATGTCCTGAGTCTCCAATAATTTTTTCAGAATTTTTGGAATTTTTAAAAATAGGGTAAAAAATCGTGGATTAAAACTGGACAGTGGACTCAGAATTGATTTTAAAGAAAAACAAAACAGTTTTTTTCTCCTCCAAAAACTCGTACATCTCCGATTTTTCTGGGAATTCATCTTTGATCAGAAAATTAAGGCGATTTTTTCCCGTGTATTTTTACATGTCCTGAGTCTCCAATAATTTTTTCAGAATTTTTGGAATTTTTAAAAATAGGGTAAAAAAATCGTGGATTAAAACTGGACAGTGGAGTCAGAATTGAATTTAAAGAAAAACCAATTTTCTGATTTGGTTAATTTACTTAGAGTGGGCTGATTAGGAGGGTTAGCTACTGACTTAGGGTAATTTCTAAGCCTTTTTAAACTCTAAAAATGGTTTTTAAAGTCCCGGGTTAAGGGTAGTCAAGTCCGGATTTTTAAACTTAAGAAATTAGAGCCATTTAAAAAAAAAGGATTTAGCCCAGTTTTTATTTTTAATTCAAGCTTTTCAAAATTGTTTTCAAACAATCACAAAGTATTTTGGTTTTAGAATATTTAATTTGACATATTTTCCTAAGGTAGCCGGATACCTTTTTAGATATACGGATTTCCTTAATTAAAGGAAAAAATACATTTCATGCATTGCATTTTTATATTCATGCATTTTATATAATATGTGATTCTTGCCATAATAATTTCTATGTGTCATGACATTTAGGTTGCATTATATTATTTAGATTTTGCTATGTCATTTTATTTATGTCATACCTATACATATTCATTTCTTTTAAATGTTTTCAAAAAAGATAATGGTTTTCAATAAAAATAAAGATATTCTCGAGTTAAAATAATTAATGAGTTCTCTACCGGGTTTGCTGGAGGGAATTTCATCAATTATCATTAATAAAGGAATATCTTTCTTTCAAAAAAAAAAGAGAATGATTCGGAAAGTTTTCCAAAACTAATAAAAATTTCTATATTTTGCCACGTTTGTTGGGGAATATAGGAAAATTTTGAATTTATAAATTCCGGATCATTTTCAATAAAAAATGGAATTATTTTTCTTTAAATTGGGAATTAATTTGAAATACTAAATTTAAAATCAACTTTTACCGAGACTTGAGATAACACACGATTAATAAGGTACCGATTTATACGGGCGTTGTGGGGGTGCTAATCCTTCCCCGCACGTAACCGACTCCCGAACCCGCTTCTTTGATTTCTCTGGTTTAAAACGCAGACTTGAAATTGGTTTTTAAAACGTTTTAATTAATTTTTAAAATATTTTATAAAATCGGTTTTAATAGGTGGCCGATCACACCTAGCTAAAAAAGATTGGTGGCGACTCCATGTCTTTTTTAAGGTCATTTTCAAAACCTTCATTTCTAGAGAAATTAAGTCGACTTTTTCTCGGTTTTTTTTTTAAATGTCACGCTTAACGAATAATAAAAGTCTTGCGATGAGACTCGTCGTTATATTTTTTAGGTTGCGACAGCTTGGCGACTCCGCTGGGGACTATTAGAGAGTCAGGCCTAGAAATAGTCGTGTGTCATCAAAGTCTCAGTTTTGGTTGGTTTAATTGGTATTTAATTTTAATTCCCACATTTTTCTAATAAAGAGAATTTTGAAAATAATAAAATGTTTTTAAAAATGTTCATTCTCATGTGCATGCATTTGATTATTGTTCTCTAGTTATTTAGGTTGTACATTATAATTGCTTGTTGGTTAATGCGTTACACTATTCTTGAATGTTTTAATTGTTAGGACATTTAGAATAAGGTTTGTAGAATAGGTGGTGACAGGTTTGTTTTGTTTCTCCACACACACTACACGTGCATTTGCATAACATGAATCCTCTACCCGGGTTCCGTCCTTTTAAGTGGAAGTAAAGTAACTAAGCCTTCGTGATTGATCCTCCGTATGGGCTAGTGAAACACTTTCGGAGTATAAAGTACCTAATGCCTTCGTGATAATCCTCCGTACGGGCATAGGAAAATATACTCTAACGAATTGAACCCGCTTTTATCGGGGTGCCTTACTAGCCTTCACCGGCGACAGTGAGGAACAATTCGGGGCCTTAGAACCGATTCACCCTCATATAGTGAACCTAGGCGAAGCCATCCCGAATTTCCGTTAGATATACCGAAAATAGGAACATGATAACACGTATAATTATATAGTTTTTAGTTATGTTTTATTATTGTTTTGTGTCAAATACGAGTTATTATTGTTTAGTCTAATTGTGTTTATGATCTTTTATATTTTTATGTAATTTGGTGTTTTTCACAAGTTTCTTTGAGTGATTTCAGATTACTAGAATTAAGGGAAATCCAGTTCAGTTCCAGTTCCGACAGCTTTTGCCATATCAGCTATATCTCGAGTTTCACTGAAGCAATAAGGCTGAAATTTTAACTGTGCAAAGTTAAGAGGCATATCTATCTTTTTCATGTTTTACACTTCTTGAAACGGAGTCGTTTTGCCTAGCGAAATCAACCATCAAGTTGGCTGATGTGCAATGACGTCTGTCCTGAGCAGTTTTCGCATTTTTACCATATCGTCCGATACACATCAGCAAATGAGCTGATTCCAACGGCTATGGATCACTAACTGATAGGGGAACATTTGTCTAGAAGACCATGTGATCAGATAAAGCCTCCAATATTGAAGAAATCGACCATCAAGTTGGCTGATGTGCAATGACGTCTGTGCTGACCTGTTTTCGTATTTTGCCCATATCTTCTTCTCCACATCAGCAAATGAGCTGATTCCAACGGCTATGAATCAGTAACTCATAGGGGAACATTTTTCTAGAAGACCATGTGATCAGATCAGGCCTCCAAGATTGACAAAATCGACCATCAAGTTGGCTGATCAAAATTGTCATACAATATGACGAAAATTGTTAGAAAAATGCACCCACCTATTATACCTACCTTTGAAATTTGTAAAGCTTGTCTCATGTCATTTAGCCCTCCAAAATGTGTATAAATAGAGGGCCTTGGATGATTGTAGAGGATCATATTGTACATAGGTAGGATATTAGCCATTTTAATAAAATTCTCTAAGTTTTCTTCTTCTTTCTTTTCTCTAGTTTTCTTTTTCTTTAGAGAGAGCAAGAGGTTGGATAATTAATATTCTTCCTCTTCTTCTTTCTTTCTTTTATTTTCTTCTTAGATTTTCTTTAATTTTATGTTTATGTTTACAATGCCTATGCTAGGCTAAACTTCTATTTGGTTAAGGGTGATTTCAAAGCCCTAGACATGTTTTATAATTGATGTTCAGATTCTATCTATCATTAATTTTCTATCAAAGTTGCTTATGTTCTTCTACAAGAATTGTTCATGATGTTGTCTTGATTTGTTTAGGTGTACAACTAGATAGATCTTGATAATTATCTATTGCTAGTTTAGGAGTCTTGATCCGTGTAATTGTCTTGATTTCCTATTCATAAGTGGCAATTTGTGATTAATGATTATGGTCAAGTTTTCAATAATTGCAAAGTGGAACATAACCTAAGTTGAACAATCCGAGCTTATGTGTTTGTTGCTTAGATCAACCTATCTTTCTCATCATAAAGCTGCCATTAAATTGAATCTAGAGAGCTTATTCTAGGTTGTTTGATGGTTAGAGATTAAATAGAGAGCTTGTTCTATTTAACGACAAACTAAGGAAAGATTGGGATAACAGAGCTTGTTGTTATCTACGGTTGTTAACTTTGATAGTTGGTTGATATTGATAGATCTGAAATTGATTCTTAATGATGTCTAGTGGTGGAGAATGAAACCTTAACCATATTTTTCATATTTGATTCTTCTTACTTACTTGTTTTCTTACTTTTAGTTTGCTTATTTTTTATATTTATTTTTATTGGCTGGTTATACCGCCTAATTTGTATATTAACTTTGTTTTATTTTTATTGGCTGGTTATACCACCTAATTTAGTATATATATTTTTATTGGCTGGTTAGACCGCCTAATTTAGTATATATATTTTTATTGGCTGGTTATACCGCCTTGCATCTTATTCTTATTATTTACTTTAGTTTAAATCTGGCTTCAAAAGCCCCTTTTCTTTTATTGTTTTCTTTGAACGTAAGTTATAAACTATTAACTTATAAACTAAAACCCAATCCCTGAGGACTCGACCCTTGCTAACTACTATACTTACAATTTATCTTTTTAGTGCAAGGTTAAATAAGATACACTCTTTTGGGTGCATCAGAACACATGGAGGGACATTTCTAAACTTTTTGTTACCTGTTTTACACTCCGAATAAGTGTGGTAGATCGGGCAATGATGTACGTACATCGCCCGTAATAAATGTGATACTCCGCCTCGAAGGCATCGTGATGCCTAAATAAGCAGATATTGCTGGGGCAGATGTTCATTAGCTGTTTTTTTTATAAAAAAAAAAATCCTTTTTCAAGCATTTTTGCATGTGGCACATTTCATGCATGTGTAAATAAAGCATGTACATTTTTGGTTGTATTATTGATCTCATTCTTTGCAATAAACAGTTGGTAATTGAATTTGATGATTTCATAAAACCGGTAGTGTCACATGAACATTTGCATATTGTACCATAGTAAGATCCACCCTGAAATTCTTTTGAAAATGATGTGATTGGTTTATCAAAAAAAAAAAATCAAAAAAAATCAAAAAAAAAAATTGGAGGCAAATCCTGCATAATGAGATTTTTGAATAGTCTCACCAATTTCGTGTAATCATTGATTTCTTTGTATATACCTTTGTGTTAATTCATTTATTTTTGCATGTATCATTTTGACATCATATTATAGTCATAGCATGCATGGTCATTCATTGTAAGATACGTTTATGACATGCACAGTCATTATCTGTATATACCTGGCATTAGATTGCATCCATAGCATACATAGTCATCATAATTTCTCTGTATATGTTCATGCATTATTCATCAGTTTATTCATGCACATAGGAATAGAGCATGTACATTCATAATTGTATTCCTAATCTCATGACATTTTCATTTGCATGAAAGGGATTCGAGATATGAGGAATGAATCGGAGGAACGATTGGGTGCTTTGGAACGCAATCAAGAGGAATATGGACATGAAATCCGAAAGGTGAAGGAACAACTTGCCAAATTGCTGAAAATGGTTGAGGATATGGGTAACAGTAAAGGTGAACTTTCTCAGGGCTTCGCATCATCTTCGGATCAACCAAAACCATTAGGCCCAGAACACATAATCCTTGCTGGATCCTGCGCTTGTCAATGCCACAAAGGTTGCAATCCTGATGAAATTATGGACAAAATCGTGAAAATGATTAAACCTGAGAGCCTGATACCAAAGATAGAAACCTTGGATCCTGTACCATACCTGCAAACTGTTCGAGGTCCAAGCCAGTATCCCCACCCTACCATGGTCCAATCGTCCATTGGGATGACCACTACGGGATTCCTGAATCCCACTCCATCACCAACAACTACCAGTTCATACTATTTCCCTCATCAACCACCTTATCCAGCATCTGGGATAGGAACCTCGAGCTATGTACAACCTCCAAAGGCCCCGTATCCGAATCCATACCCTCACCATGCTGTTCCACCACATCTCCATGTAAACACTCCGGTTCGGACCTTAGTGCCACCACCAAGTGCCCCAACTCCTAGGCCATGTGTAACTAAGAAACGACCCCAGGATAAGACCCAAATGCCTTTTGATCCCATTCCAATCAGCTACCAAGAGCTCCTCCCTATACTGATCCAAAATCACATGGTTGCCTGTGTCCCATTGAAACCCCTGTTACCACCATATCCAAGGTGGTATAATCCAAATGCAAAATGTGATTATCATTGTGGAATTGTTGGCCATAACATTGAAGACTGCATGGCATTCAAAAAGAAAGTGCAAACTCTTATAAATGCCAAGTGGTTGGATCCCACGACACTGATTGATAGAGGACTGGGAAAGCGTCATTAGGATTGGGAGATTTACATCATTGAGGTGGAAAGACTTCGGTCTTATATGATGTAATAGGATTTCACTTTTTCAGTAGCCGGCTCTTATAGCCTTAGGATGTTAGGAAGAATAAAGTGCTTGTAAGGACAGTCTTAACCACTGTTCAAATTTTGTAAAACATGGTTTATACCATTGTGAATGTTGATGTGGGAATGAATTGATTATGTTTCAAATTAATGAGAGGTTGATGATTAAGTTCCTCCGATTCTTATTTCCTCCGTGATATCTCCCCCTTTGCATTTTGCATCCCATCAATTATTTGTCAGGTTGCATTCATGCATTCGTAATCAGCATGATTTTTCTCTATATATCTATGCATTAATTTGCTTATTACATACATCATGATTAGCATTAGGTTACATTCATGACACACATGGTTAGTATGATTTTCTTTGTATATACTCTGTATCAATCATTCATTGTTTGCATGTATCATAATTGACACCATGTTGCATTCATAGAACATATGAACATTCATTGGGAAATATGCTGAAATGCACATGATCAGTCATTGCATATATCCATGTGTTGATTTGTTTATTCTTTGTTTGCAACATGTTGGCATTGTGATTGCATTTATTACATATATGGTCAGCATGTTTCCATTATACATGTCCATACATCATATTGTTTAGGCTTCACATGCATCAAATTGCATTCATGGCTCATTCATCATGACATACATTTTGGGGAAAATAGAATAGAAGTTGGCTTGGCTTTAGGAGTCTTTGAAAGAATTTCCATTTCAAATCAGAAGAAGTACTGAGTACACTTTTAATACAGGCTGGTGCTATGGAGGATGAACATGTTGCCCGACTGGAAAAAATGGAAAGGGAACGAGAACAGCTAGCAAAGTCTCAAGCAGAATCTAAAGGTCAGATGACTAAATTGATGGAGCTGATGTCTGCCGTAATCAAAGGAAAAGGATACACCGAAAACGTTATCGCCAGAGAAGGGTTAGAGGCACAAAAGGGCCAGGATGAGGTCATAATAAGTGATGCCCAGTACACTGTTAACCTCGTCAATGTCCTAAACTCAGATGATCTAGCTGAACAGGCAAAGTTGAAAAGGGTTGCAGTAAATGAGGTTGAGTTGGCAGATTCCCAAGGGAAATATCAGTTGTTAGATGAAAGGCTCCGGGCAATAGAAAGAATAGATGTATTCGGGAGTGTGGAGGCGAAAGAACGATGTTTGGTCCTCGATTTAGTCATTCCTCCTAAGTTCAAGATCCCTGACTTTGTGAAATATGACGGGACGACCGATTCATCAGCCCACATCACTATGTTCTGCCGGAAGATGACAAGTCATATAGGTAATGATAAGCTTTTGATTCACTGTTTTCAGGATAGTCTCAGCGGGTCCGCAATTAGGTGGTATAGTCAGTTGAGCAAGGACCAGATACGCTCTTGGAATGATTTGGCTAGGGCTTTTCTAAACCAGTACAAGCATATGACCGACATGGCGCCTGACCGTCTCACATTGCAAAATATGAAGAAAAGAGCTACTGAGAGCTTCAAAGAATATGCGCAACGGTGGATGAGCCTGGTCGTCCAAGTACAACCGCCTTTAACTCAGAAGGAAACCACTGTCCTTTTTGTGAATACACTACAGGCCCCATACTACGATAGACTTGTCGGCAACACCATGAAGAATTTTCCGGACATGGTAATTTCAGGGGAGATGATTGAGAATGCTATCAAGGATGGGAAAATTGAAGGAGAAAGAACATCCAATACCAAGAACAGGGCATCTGAAAATAAAAAGGAAGATACCCAAGTCGTGGAAGACTTTGCCCCATCTCCCCAATTCTCCTCGTATCAGCCATTTAACTCTACCCTGAACAATGTCTCTCAAGGTTTTTATCCCTACCAACCAATGACTGCAACTACACCAGAATTTACATCTGTCTATCAATCGAACATCCTCGGGAATAATCGAAGGGGGCATAAAAAGCGAAAAATAAATCAGGTTGACCCGATTCCTGTGACATACAGTGAGCTACTACCTCAACTCATCCAGAATCACCTTGTGACACCCATGCAAATAGCGCCTCTGAAGCCCCCTTATCCGAGCTGGTATGATGCTAATGAGTGTTGTGGGTACCATTCTGGCAATCAAGGTCACTCAACAGAGAACTGCCCCGCTTTGAAGTACAAGGTCAGAGATCTCATCAAGGCTGGTTCGATAAGTTTTGAAGATGGGGAAGCCAAGTGTCATAAGAAACATTGTGCATGATCATATTAGGTTTTTGACACATGTAGTTCTATACACTGTGATGATGAAAGCACTTGTCTCATGTTAACATCTACATGAATTAAATAAATTTTGAATTTTAAATGCTTTGTGTTTGTTGTGTTTCAACAATAACTTGAATTTGCAAAAACAAGCATTAAGGAATTTTTAGTGATGGATAGTCTCAAGAAGATTGATGATCAGTGTTACAAATGACCCAATACCTTCTCCATTCTCTTTAGGTTTTCCTAAGCCTAAATCTCTTAAACCAAGAGCACTTGAAAGACCTAATGCTTCAAGGGATATGAATGATTTGACTTCATAGAAGTATTGTCATTACAGAATAAGCAAGGATGTAAATCCTAGTCTAGGCTATAAACAAAGGAATGAACTTTTTGAAATTTTTCGAATTCCTTGAAATTCAAGCAAATGAGACATTCTTTCAAGAGTCTAGATTTTGATAATTTGGTGTGTGTCAAGATTGTTCTAAAACCATTCATGACCTTTCCCAATAACCACAAAACACTAATTGCCCAAACATCATGATTGACATCCTGGGGAACAATGATTAAACTAGATTATCCTTTGTCCCAGAGAAAACTCATTTTTGGGTCATATTTTCCTTGTCTCTTCAAAGAACTCAGATTGGAAACTCAGCCTTTTCAAAATAGACCTAGACTTGCTATGTTCCTCGTTGATACAAATTCTCAAGGTTAATCAAATTGGGGCATCATATGTGGAAATGATGGATACATGGTGAATAAGGATGGATTAAACGCATGAATCGTTGGGGCATGCGATGAAAAATGAAAAATGAAAAATTTGTGATATCATGCATATGAGAATTCGGATGATTCCAAAGTGCAAAATGAAATTCTGAATATCTATTTCCCCTGGGGATTGCTTTTCAAAGTGAATATTCATGCTTGACATGAGGAATGGCCATCTTTCATATCCCTTCACACAAAAAAGAAATCATCCATAGTCACCCCTTTTGAGCCAAAAGAATTCTTTCTTGTTTGAACCTTGATCAAGGATCACCCTCTACACTAGGGGGCAAATGCAAGGAAAGATTTTTTTAAAGATCATTGAGAAATGTGTCCTAGCTCAAAGACAGATGAAAAGCAAATGGAGCCCCGAATAAAGACGGGCTCACTCCGTTGAAAAAGAAAGGGGGCAAAATGAAAAAAGAAAAAAAGGAAAAATGTGTGAAAGATATGGCAAATTGAAAGCCAAGAGCAAGGAAGAAAAAGAGCAAAGTCAAAAGGAAAGAAATGTCCAAGAATGAACAAATGCTTCAAAGAGAATCCTCCTCAAAAAAATAGATCCTTGATCTGATTACCCTCAAACACATATTTTGGGCCTATTTATCCTTTCTTTCTGAACCCTAAGCCATGGCCTACGTTACGTGCTTTAAAAGTCCATTTGATCAAGCATGAATATTTAATTTGAAAGGTTTTTCCTCAGATTTTATCCCATTTCATCGAATTATCATTTCACTAAGGAAGAATTTAGAATTCTCAAGTGTATGGTAAAAATGAAAAAAAAAATGGAAAGAATGGGACTCTAGGGCGAAAACCCAAAAACGGGCGGTCTAGAGTAAATTTGGAAATTTTCGATGCCATCTGTGCCGATACCCAAAAAAAAAAAAAAAGAAGGTCATCTTAAAAAAAGGTGGTCATCGAGGAACATCTAGGAATTCCTGAACCCCCCAAATTGTCAGCTCTCATTCGGAGGATTGTCTTCAAAAAACTAAAACTTTTTTCCTCCAAGATCAAACTTTCCGATTTAAACATCCCAGCCAATCTTGACGCTTGTCAAAAAGCTTTGATATGGAAACTAAAAGAATGTTGAATTTGCTTGGTTCTCAATGAATTCATGATTTATAAAACCTGTTCCATTTGTGAGCCTAGAAAGGACATACATTTTTGTTGTGAAGTTTTCCTAGAAAAGCCAGAATCTTGTTATACCAAGCCTTGCCAATCCCAGTTGAAAAAACCCAGATTAATACTTAGAGAATTTTCTAACAGTGATCATCAGTCATCAAAAGATTTGTACATCATACATTGTGGAGTTAAAATTTTTGGCTTAGAAGTTTTCCTTAAATAAGCAAAATTGTTTTTCAAAAAGGGAAAATAAAAATATTTTTGAAATACCCATTTTTGATGTTGACATGAGACAAGGATTTTTCTAACCCAAAGATATAGAACTGCCAGGATAGGTCCTGACTTCCAGATATGAGAAGAAGATATCGAACCCAATTCAGATCTCTGTTGATGAAAGTTTGAAAACTGTTGGGGCAAAGAGAATAGCCAAAATGAATTGAAGATATACTCTGATTTGAAGAGGAAAAATGAATTTGAAAGGCTAAGCCAAAGTCTAGAAAAACAACCGGGGGCATTTGCATCACTCATGAGCACTCATCTCTTTATCGAGCTTTTGCATCTGCACAGTGTCGGCAAGCATTTGCATCATTCATGGGTATTTGCATTGGCATTATTCCATAAGCATCTGCATTTTACCTTTACATTTACATTCTTCATGGAATTCGCATTTGTGTCATCTCAAGCAATTGCATCATTTCTAGAATCATTGCATTTTCATTATTGTGTGGTAATTGTAGTTACACCATTCATAAACCAGTTACATGAACACAATTAATAGGGGCATCTGCATCATGAAACATGGGCATCAATCCAGGCCATTTGCATTTGCACTAAGAAATATTTTATATTTGCACCATGAAGCATGAGCACCTTGTTAAAAGACATGTGCATCTGCATCATTTCTCAAAGCTTCTGGTGGGGATATCCAGAATTTTACAGTTTTTAAAAAGTGAACAAGTCTTCGGTGGTGATAGCTGAAGCCTCTGGTGGAGATATCCAGAGTTTTATAATTTTGAAAGATGAGAAATTTTCTTCTGGTGGGGATATCCAGAATTTTACAATGAGCAAGTCTTTGGTGGTGATAGCCAAAGCTTCTGGTGGGGATATCCAGAATTTTACAGTTTTAAAAGTGAACAAGTCTTCGGTGGTGATAGCTGAAGCCTCTAGTGGAGATATCCAGGGTTTTATAATTTTGAAAAATGAGAAATTTTATTCTGAAGGAGTTACCCAGAATTTTACAATGACCAATCTTTGGTGGTGATAGCCAAAGCTTCTGCTGGTGATATCCAGAATTTTGCAGTTTTAAAAGTGAATAAGTCTTCGGTGGTGATAGCTGAAGCCTCTGGTGGAGATATCCAGGGTTTTATAATTTTGAAAACATGAGAAATTTTATTCTGAAGGAGTTACCCAGAATTTTACAATGAGCAAGTATTTGGTGGTGATAGCCAAAGCTTCTGGTGGTGATATCCAGAATTTTGCAGTTTTAAAAGTGAACAAGTCTTCAGTGGTGATAGCTGAAGCCTTTGGTGGAGATATCCAGGGTTTTATAATTTTGAAAAATGAGAAATTTTATTCTGAAGGAGTTACCCAGAATTTTACAATGAGCAAGTCTTTGGTGGTGATAGCCAAAGCTTCTGGTGGGGATATCCAGAATTTTACAGTTTTAAAAGTGAACAAGTCTTCGGTGGTGATAGCTGAAGCCTCTGGTGGAGATATCCAGGGTTTTATAATTTTGAAAAATGAGAAATTTTATTCTGAAGGAGTTACCCAGAATTTTACAATGACCAAGTCTTTGGTGGTGATAGCCAAAGATTCTGGTGGTGATATCCAGAATTTTGCAGTTTTAAAAGTGAATAAGTCTTCGGTGGTGATAGCTGAAGCCTCTGGTGGAGATATCCAGGGTTTTATAATTTTGAAACATGAGAAATCTTCTTCTAGATGAGTTATCTAGAATTTTATATTGAGCAAGTCTTTGGTGGTGATAGCCAAAGCTTCTGGTGGGGATATCCAGAATTTTACAGTTTTAAAAATGAAGAAGTCTTCGGTGGTGATAGCTGAAGCCTCTGGTGGAGATATCCAGGGTTTTATAATTTTGAAAAATGAGAAATCTTCTTTTGAAGGAGTTATCCATAATTTTTTTCAACATGTGCATCTACATCAAGAAGCATTTGCATCAATCTAAGTTAGTTAAATCTGCATCAAGAAAGTTTGCATCAAATCAAGTCATTTACATTTGCATCAAAGACATTTGCACCAATCTAAGTCATTTGCATCTACATCAAGAAGCGTTTGCATCAACAAAAGACATTTGCATTTGCATCATGAAGCATTTGCATCATCTCTTAAAGCTTTCAGGTATAATCGATTTCGTTTCCTTAAGGCGAGTCGAGCCCCGAAATCATCGTCGAGGTACTTTTTTTTATTTATGAACAAGTCTTCGGTGGTGATAGCTGAAGCCTCTGGTGGAGATATCCAGAGTTTTTTTTAAAGTCCTTTGAAAAGGTAGAAAGTCTTCGGTGGTGATAGCTGAAGCTTCTGGAGATGATACCCAGAATTTTACAGTTTTAAAAATGAGCAAGACTTCGGTGGTGATAGCTGAAGCCTCTGGTGGAGATATCCAGAGTTTTAAAATCCTTTGAAAAGATAGAAAGTCTTCGGTGGTGATTGCTGAAGCTTCTGGAGGTGATACCCAGAATTTTTACATTTAAAAAAAAAAAAAAAAAATGATGAGCAAGACTTTGGTGGTGATAGCCGAAGCTTCTGGAGGAGATATCCAGAATTTTAAACACAGCTGAGAACAAGACAGGTTAAGGCCCCGAGACCATCGTCGAGGTCATTTCCTTTCTTGCAAATCGAATTCGTTTCCTTAAGACGAATCGAGCCTTGATTAGGTAGGGAATTCAATTTAAAGACAAATCTTCAATTTACTGTTTTTTTTTTTTTAAAAAAAAAAATTAAAAAAATTTAAATTAAAAAAATAAAAAAAATGATGAAAAAAATTGAAAAAAAGAAAAAAGGAAAAATGAAAAAAAAATGAAAAAAAATGAAAAAATAGAAAATGAAAAAAATGAAAAATGAAAAATGAAAAAGAAAAAGAAAACCCCTTTCCTTTCCTTCACATGTGATTTCACTGACCGTACAAAATTAGTGTTGGTTTATCTTTGCCTGATTCCTGATTCTCAGCAATAGCCAAAGAGGGGGCAGCTGTAGACACCTAATTTTGTCCGGACCACTAAACAGGTATGTTTTCTTCCCATATTGATGTTTCCAAGTATAAAAAGACTGTTTTCATCCTGCAGGTGAGACTCCGAGACTTAGTTTAAAAGGGCGAGCACAAAAAGTCAAACTTGAAAAAAAGTCAACCCCAAAAAAGTCAACCTCGAAAAAGTCAACCCCGGAAAGTCAACTATTGAAAAAGTCAACCCACTGTCAAAATCAAGATTTTAAGTTCAATTGAAAAATGAAGAAAGAGTTTTGATAATCCGAGGTCTACATTGAAAGATATGGAGTTCGGAAGTTGGGATTTGGAGGGTCAGTAGAAAAGAAACCCTAATCCGAGAAATTTGGGGAAAAGTGCTTAAATGATCAAACTGGTCGAAATTGAAGGTTCCAAATTAAAGATACGCACTGACTACGGGTAATGGAGAAGTCACTTGCAAGAAAAACCGAAAGAAAAGTCAATCCGGGAGAAAACCGAGAATTAGGGTTTTTAGTGGATTTCGGTGAAATCGGGAAGAATCACAGAAATGGCCCGACTTGGTAAGACCAAAGCCCCCAATGGATGAGGAATGATTAAAAAGGATGGCCCAAGGCTCAGATTGAAGAAAATCTGAAAATCGGATTTGTTTTGAGCAAAACCGGGTTTCGGAGGTAAAAGGGCAAAAATGGAAAAATTTGGGAAAAATAGCAAATGGACTCCGAAAATTATGGAAAATTTGTCAATCTCATTCTTAAATCATTTGAAGGAGATTGGCGAAAGAAAATCTTGATTCCGAGTTCGTTTGCAAAATGGCCAAATCCCGGGCTTCTTATGCAGTAATTCAAAAAGAAAAATCCCGGAAAAATAGAAAATGGACTCCAAAAATTCTGAAATTTGGCAAATCTCATTTTTAAATTATTTGGAAGAGATTGGCGAAAGAAAATGTTGATTCCGAGTTCGTTTGCAAAATGGCCAAATCTCGGGCCTCCTATGCAGTAATTCAAGCCGATAAATCCCAAAAAAATACCAAATGAGCTCCAAAAATTATGAAAACTTCCAGATCACACTTTTTAATTATTTTGAAGAGATTGGTGAAGAAAAATCTTGATTTGGAGCTCGTTTAAAAAATGGTAAAAAACAGGGGCATAAAAGGACATTTTGGGAAGAAAAAATCCAAATAAATAGCAAACGGACTCGGATAATTTTGAAAACTTCCAGAACTCAAAATTTTATTATTTTGGAAGTATTAAAAAAAGAAAAATTGAATTTGGATCCCGTTTGGTATTTATTTTGCATCCAGGGGGGCAAAATGGTCGTTTCACCCAAGCAACCGAAAAGGGCTTCTTTGGGCCTTTCAAAAATCAGAGCTGGGCTGGAAAAGAGAAGTGCTGGCCTGCCCAAGCCCAAAGGAAGGAGGAAGCTTAAGATTTTTTCAATCAAGTGATTAAAAATCAAGAGTTAAGTTAGAGATTTTCATTTTTGAGCCTAAGTCTCAATCCCACATCCCTTTGTAATGTCAAGCCAAGGAGGTGCTCACCTTATAAATAAAGAGTCTTGGCCTTTGGTTGAGATCACCCACTACCCCTTGTGAGATAGTCTATACACTTGTATTAGGATTATTCGGGTGGTGAGTCATAGTGTTTTTGTTGAGAGGGTTTGTAGCTTAATCCGTTCAAAAGCTACTTTGAGGGTTTGTAGCTTAATCCGTTCAAAAGCTACTCTGAGGGTTTATAGCTTAATCCGTTCAAAAGCTACTTGGTGAGTTTTCATTTTAAAATAATGTTTCTTGTTCTTCCTTCATTTCCTTTCTTAAGTATATTTTTCTTACATTTTGTTTTTACAATAAACTCACCATGGCCAAATGGCCTACATTATTTATTTTAAGTTGTTATTTTTGATTCATTTTACCATATTGTTTATGCTATTTTCTTTATTTTTGATGTTTTAAATATTATGTTATTTCATGTTCTTAAGTTATATTTAATTTGGTTGCTTTGTTTGTTGCCATTTATGTCTTAGATATCATGTTTTTACATTTTTAATTTTCTGTTTTCATGTTGTTTAAATTTGAGCATGTTTTAGAGTTAGCATATTAAGTGTTTGTGAAAATGCTTGTGTGATTCTTTGCATGATTCTTGTTTTATATCTTAGTGAGCATGTTTTAGATTTGGTATATTAGGTGTTTGTGAAAATGCTTGTGTGATTTTTGTGTTATGACTTAGTTTTTCATACTAGCATATCAAGTGTTTGTGAAAATGCCTTGCTTGTTGGAGCTTGGGGCCATTTGGCTACTCCATGTGTTTTGCATTGTGTGTTGTATTTTTGTCATGCTAGTTGTTAGGTTTTTGCATTTGCATGATATTTGGTTGGATTTTTGAATTAAGCATGCCTTGTGTTTGTGAAAATGCCATGCATGTCTTAGGTCTAGGTTACATTAAATGCCATGCAAGTTCATGTTAGGTCTAGGCCATATTATTTATGTCATGCATTTTCCTTATATTTAGGTTTAGATCCATGCATTTCATGCATTATGTTTGCTGCATTGTTTCATGCATTTCATGTTCATGCCACTTGAATAATGACTTGAGCCAATTAATGGTTCAAGGTCATGCTCTCTTGAGCACACTTGTGGAAAATTAAGTTTGTCAAATTGATTATTCTACCTTTGTGATTTTTTTTTTATTTAGCCAATTTTTATCTAACTTTCAAAAAGTCTTAGCTATTGTTTGCAAGTCATTCTATGAGTTTCAAATATTTTTATTTTGATTTTTAAATGATTTTATCAAAGACAAAAAATGTGTTGGCAAAGCAGTTTTTTTTTTCCACCCAAAAACTCGTACATCTCCGATTTTTCTGGGAATTCATCTTTGATCAGAAAATTAAGGCGATTTTTTCCCGTGTATTTTTACATGTCCTGAGTCTCCAATAATTTTTTCAGAATTTTTGGAATTTTTAAAAATAGGGTAAAAAATCGTGGATTAAAACTGGACAGTGGAGTCAGAATTGATTTTAAAGAAAAACAAAGCAGTTTTTTTCTCCTCCAAAAACTCGTACATCTCCGATTTTTCTGGGAATTCATCTTTGATCAGAAAATTAAGGCGATTTTTTCCCGTGTATTTTTACATGTCCTGAGTCTCCAATAATTTTTTCAGAATTTTTGGAATTTTTAAAAATAGGGTAAAAAATCGTGGATTAAAACTGGACAGTGGACTCAGAATTGATTTTAAAGAAAAACAAAACAGTTTTTTTCTCCTCCAAAAACTCGTACATCTCCGATTTTTCTGGGAATTCATCTTTGATCAGAAAATTAAGGCGATTTTTTCCCGTGTATTTTTACATGTCCTGAGTCTCCAATAATTTTTTCAGAATTTTTGGAATTTTTAAAAATAGGGTAAAAAAATCGTGGATTAAAACTGGACAGTGGAGTCAGAATTGAATTTAAAGAAAAACCAATTTTCTGATTTGGTTAATTTACTTAGAGTGGGCTGATTAGGAGGGTTAGCTACTGACTTAGGGTAATTTCTAAGCCTTTTTAAACTCTAAAAATGGTTTTTAAAGTCCCGGGTTAAGGGTAGTCAAGTCCGGATTTTTAAACTTAGAAAATTAGAGCCATTTAAAAAAAAGGATTTAGCCCAGTTTTTATTTTTAATTCAAGCTTTTCAAAATTGTTTTCAAACAATCACAAAGTATTTTGGTTTTAGAATATTTAATTTGACATATTTTCCTAAGGTAGCCGGATACCTTTTTAGATATACGGATTTCCTTAATTAAAGGAAAAAATACATTTCATGCATTGCATTTTTATATTCATGCATTTTATATAATATGTGATTCTTGCCATAATAATTTCTATGTGTCATGACATTTAGGTTGCATTATATTATTTAGATTTTGCTATGTCATTTTATTTATGTCATACCTATACATATTCATTTCTTTTAAATGTTTTCAAAAAAGATAATGGTTTTCAATAAAAATAAAGATATTCTCGAGTTAAAATAATTAATGAGTTCTCTACCGGGTTTGCTGGAGGGAATTTCATCAATTATCATTAATAAAGGAATATCTTTCTTTCAAAAAAAAAGAGAATGATTCGGAAAGTTTTCCAAAACTAATAAAAATTTCTATATTTTGCCACGTTTGTTGGGGAATATAGGAAAATTTTGAATTTATAAATTCCGGATCATTTTCAATAAAAAATGGAATTATTTTTCTTTAAATTGGGAATTAATTTGAAATACTAAATTTAAAATCAACTTTTACCGAGACTTCAGATAACACACGATTAATAAGGTACCGATTTATACGGGCGTTGTGGGGGTGCTAATCCTTCCCCGCACGTAACCGACTCCCGAACCCGCTTCTTTGATTTCTCTGGTTTAAAACGCAGACTTGAAATTGGTTTTTAAAACGTTTTAATTAATTTTTAAAATATTTTATAAAATCGGTTTTAATAGGTGGCCGATCACACCTAGCTAAAAAAGATTGGTGGCGACTCCATGTCTTTTTTAAGGTCATTTTCAAAACCTTCATTTCTAGAGAAATTAAGTCGACTTTTTCTCGGTTTTTTTTTTAAATGTCACGCTTAACGAATAATAAAAGTCTTGCGATGAGACTCGTGTATTAACAAAAAAATTTATTCTTTTAATTTAAAAATAAAAATCACTATGTAGAATATTTTAATTTTAAAAATAAAAAAATATTTTTTTCTTTTCTTTTTTTTCTTTCTTTCTCCACCTTTTAATTTTAATAAATATTTTTAACAAAAACTAAAATAATAAATATTTTAATTTCATATTTCAATTTTTGTAATTTTTTAATAAATATTTTTTAAAAATTAAAAAAATTAAATAATTTACTTTTTATATTGATTTTTGTAACTTTTAAAAATAAATTTTTTTTAAAAATTTTTTTCAAAAAATTTCATATATTATAAATTTTTTAACAAGTAATTTTAATTTTATATATTAAAAAAATTAGTTAAATATTTTAATTTTGTAAATTTTAAAATAATTTTTTAAAAAAATTTCAAAAAAAACATATATTAATTTTTTAAAATATAATTTTAGTTTTTTTAATATTTTTTAATATAATTTTTTTTTTGAAAAAGTTAGATATTAAAATTTTAAAATATTTTTTAAAAAAAATCCTTTTTTTACAAAAAATCAAATATTACTTTTTAAAAAATAGGTGCTGCCATGTGTCATCACCTAATTGGTCAATGCTACATCATTATCTATATTAACAGTGTTAGGTCAAGGTGTCACACTGATACACAATTTGATAGTATATGTACCACATTGAACATTTTTAAAGTACAGATACCATATTGACAAATTTGATAAACTTTAAAGATCATTCATGACATTATCCCTTCTAATAATTTGATCAAAAAGTCAATAATTTAAATTTGTTCAATTCAAATTTAAAATGATATAAATCCGAATTAATTCGAATTTAAAATGATATAAATTTAACAACTCAAAAAACTAACCTAAACTTACTTTAAATTATATTGAGTTGATTTTAAAATTTAATATTTTAAACTTGAAATGACTCGAATATAAAAGTTTTAAATTCAAAACGATCTAAATTCGAAATAATTTAAATTTTAAAACGATTCAAACTTAAAATAATTTAAATTTTCTTCATTTCGAATTGACTAAGGGTCCATTTGGATCCCACCACACCTCCGATGCAATGGGATCTAAATTTTTTTAGGGGGATTTCCCCCAACTGGGATGCACCCCCGGTGAGGGTTTCAACCTCACCAGTCCCTCCAATTGAACTGGAGGGGCAAGGTTCAATGCACAAAATTGGACCCCAAGTAGAGAGAAAAAACCTCCTTTTACCCCCTCCACTATTTTTAAAAAAAAAAATATTTTAAATTTGTTTTTAAATTTTTAAATTATTTATTTTTTAAATTTTAGATTTTAGATTATTTATTATTTATTTTTTTAATTTATTTTTTAACATGAACATATTTTTAATTATTATTTAACATAATTATAATTATAATATATATTTTATTATTTAATATAAATATAATTTTAATTATTTATTATATATATATATATACAAATTTTAATCTAATACTCTTAATAATCATTTTCTTTTTTCATTATAATTCACCACACCGCGAACACCACTAATTTTAATCTTATCACTACAATATCTAATTTTACCGATATCACTATTTTAATTTCATCAAAATCAATCACATCGTTCGTACAAATAGACCTTAAAAATCAAAATTATCCAATCCAAAGCCGACTCACCCATTTGCCACCGGCAATGGCTAATGATTAATGGTAGAGGTTGAAAATTTGGAGGCAAATTGTAGGCATTTTTGTCTTTGGGTGAGACTGTTATTAGTGAATGTGAAGCTTGAACACGTGTCATTGAGAATTTTCCAAGAAACTAGAAAGAACCATCGAATACGACAATACGTGGATGTCGCTTTGCTTTCATCAATGCTTTTGTTCTTAAGGCTGCGTTTGAATTTTAGCAAATTTTAGGGTTTTATTTTTTGCCATTTTCAGTATAATAGTTTTTGAATGCTAGAAATTATGGTATTCACGTACTTCATAAGTAAAGTTAATAAAATGATTTATATATTTTAAAATATATTAAAATAATATATATATAATAACTTCTTGACTCGTTTATGAAATTTAATAAAATTCACTATCAGTATATTAAAAATAAAATATTTTAATATAATAATTTTATGTAAAACTTGATTTTTCACCTCGTTTCCCATTAGGTAATATTTTTTTCTAATGTCATTATTAAAAATTTGATAATATTAAGTTATTAATAGAGTAATATTATGATAAAATATAAAGGATGAGATAAGGAAAAATAGAGAAGTAAGGAAAAACAAATTAGGGTCATGAACACATAACCTTTTTAAAATAACAAATAACAAACTGTTACAAATAATGTTGGAGCAAAAGTTTTCCATATTTTTCAGTTATAAATGTAAAGTTAATAGTTGCATGACATAAATTCAATATTTTCTCATGAGTGAAAATTCAAGAAGAAAAAAAAAAAAAAAAACAGCTTCTATATAAATGATAATGGTTAAATAATAAATAAAAAAACCCCAGAATTTAATCATTTTACTTAATTAAGTTTTTATATCTTTATTTAAATAAATTTGTAATATAAATCAATATTTATTTCAAACATTTGAGCAAAATGATATCGTTTAAAGACTTTTTAAATATTTTAACCAATGATAATCAACTAAAGATATCCTTACAAATAAAGGAGTTCTAGGAAACTTTATAGTAAGGCCAAAGTAAACACAATTGATAAGTTTTATACCTCAATTCTCACCAATTTTAGTTATTTTCTCAATTATATTCGAAACATTATCTATCGTTGAATATCATTTACGAAATGCAATGTTTTATGTTAAGAACGCTAATATTGCCTCATTTCTTTACTTGTTTAAGAATTAGGATACCCATCTAAACTCGAAAGTCCGTTTGATATTTGGGAGAACTTGAACAAAAATATTGGATTCGAAAAACGAACTTAGACAAAAAAATTGAAACTTTTTTAAAAAACGACTCGGATCTTGGGCATGACATTTTTTGTCCATGCTCCGCCCGACCCAACCAATTTTACTATTAGTAATATAAATTTTAAGAGAGAGTGCTCCTTTTTAAGATGAATTGATCTTCTTTTAAAGAGGGATCGATTTTTTTTTAAGAATGATCGATCCCTTTTTAATAAAGATCAATCCTTTTATATACAAATTTGGATGGACTTATGCAGACTTAGATAGTATTTTTATATGATCGAATTGAATCTAAATAAAAAAAAAATGTATCCATATTTTAGATCGAATCGGATCTGAACAATCATAACATTCGTGGCCCTGGCCCGACCTGAATGTGGCCCAGCCATAAGCCAGCTGAGTGCCTGATAAACCACCTTATTGTGGACCCCCAAGGTCCAAAAACTGTGCAGGTCGTTTTGTTGTTAAGGAAGCTTATTTTGTGATGGTTACATATAATAACAAAACAAATGGACAAATAAAAATTCCATACCTCTCCACATCATGAGAAGAAAACCCTGACCTTGAATTTTCTACAAGGATAAAAAAACATATTTAATCACCTATTGCGATGATATTGACTACTAAAATAGGATCACACCTTGCATATTTGGTAGCTAATCTTAAAGTGCAAACCAAGGTTGAAAAAATTGGATAGGATCGACCAATCAGATTAATTCAATTAAAAATTGATGATCTATCCGATCTGATATATATCAAAGAACCGAAGATTTAATGAATCGATAGAAAATCGGTTCAACCAATTTTTTTGTCATTATTACTATTTTTTATTAAAGGTTTTTTTGTAAGTGATGAGATTTAAACCTTTAACCTCTTAATCATATATTAAAAATCATATCATTAAGATAAATATATATTTTTATTAACTAATTACTGTATTTAATACTTATTTAATATCAAAATTACATATGTAGTATTTAATTTTTTTAATTGAATAATCCAATTCAACCAGTTGGACCGATTGAACCGATGATCCGGAGGTCACACCGGTTTGACTTTCGATCCGATTTTGTTCGTTAGTGCAAATCCATTGCAAGCGTGATTAAATATGTTGCCAATGTATTTATTGAAATCAAAATGTCAATTAACAAATTCCAACATTTTAAGAAATTAAAATGTAAAATTTTGTAAGTAACAAATCAAGCTAAGGACTAAAAAGTTGAACTCATACAAAGCACAAAATTCATACCCTTTCACCACTTTCATTGTTCAAAATCACTTTAAAATTTTGAAATTTAGAAAATAAACTATCCTATGAAGTCAAGAAGAAGTAACATTTGCATTTAGATTATCCATAACTCAAAATCCAAACTCTTTTAAAACATCCAAATACAAATAGGTTAGACACAATCAAAGCCTAAAATTCACAGCTTTCATTTCCTTAATTGCCACTAAAGAAGATAAATATAAATTGAAACTTAGGCAGCAAAATATCCCATGAAGCCAAGAACCTTAACAGCAAATCATCGAAAACAAACATTATAACGACAAAAGCAAAACTAATCATACATTTAAGATAGACATAAATACAAATTTGGCTTTCGAAGTATGCCATTTAAATAATTTTGGCCCTTATTCTTTTATTTGGATCACCTTAGCCCTCATACTATTATTTTCAGTCAATTTAGCTTAAATTTAATGAAAACATTAACTTTTTGGTCAATTTTTGATCAATTTTTTGTTTATTTATAGTTATTTTTTTTATCTATTTCTTATAAATTTAGCCTAAATTTAACGAATTTGTTAGTCTCATACTCGCACGTTATCAATTTTCGTTAAATTTATACGATATAGATAAAAATAATAGATTGAGGGCCAAATTGACTAAAAAAAAAAGAATAAGGGCCAAAATGATTTAAGCTGCATACTTTGAGGGCCAAATTTGTATTTATGCCTTTAAGATATACCCACTAATTAAAAACATTGAAAATTCTTGTGAACATTAAGATTGAATAATAGAAATGTATACACCCTAAGATCAATCGAATTGGCTATGTAATACATGTTATATTAAATATTATTATTATTAATTAAGACATTTTTTCTATACAAGTTTTGTATAAATATTTGATATTACTTACTTGTTTGATAAAGTTTATGTAATAAATATGCTTTGCAAGAGAATTACAATAAACTGTAATTATGAGATCATCATGGCATCAAAGTATTATTCTTAAATTGTTCCTAATTAATGTTTTGTCAAGATAGGACATTGAAAAAATTGTTGAAACCAGCACATAGTTATAAGCTTACTTATGAAGCAAGCAATAGATCTTACAGGTTGAAAATTGAATGAACTTGAGCTAACATAAGGGGTTTTTTTTACAAGAAAAAGTTCACTAAATATGATCCGATATGAGAATGCATTTGGTAGTCCACTTAGTGTCTATGGCAACATTCTCATGTGGTGGTTGTATAAGTGATCCTTTGACTTTGAGATTACTAATGATTTTATATGAGGATTGTTATACTTTGATTTTACCCTACTTATGAACCTAATCATGAATACTCCAGTCGGGTTCTTTTGGGTATAACTTAAGGCATATGAAGATACATAAGTAATTAAGATAGAATTCATCACTTTGAGTGATTGAGAGAATATCTCAACTAGTCTTAATAAAGATTAACTCGATAAATATCTGACCAGAGTGGAATGAAATTTTGGAATAGTTCTAAGTTTATTCAAAGAGTTAATTGTCTATCCCAATACTTAACATGGTTAAACTAATTGAGTAGACACTAATCCATGTTCAAGGTTAAACCGAGATATTAAGTGATGAAATGATAATAATTATATTGAGAAACCAAGCACAAATAGGTTGGTCAAACTTCATAGACCTTGCTTAACAATTTGGGTCATGACCCATTTTTAAATGACGACCATGATCTAGAAATATAAGATTGGTTAATTAGAAAATTAGTGATGAACTCAAATGGTTTGGTCAATCTAATCTGAATTTATTAAGTTTACAATATTTATATTTGTTGCCAACATGTTAAGGAACCCAATAGGTCACATACAAATAGAACGCGGCTTGTGAAAGATTAATTTGGGCTTAAATTGAATTGGACTTAATTTAAAGAAGTTTGAAACTTCATAAACTAAATTAAATTAATTCAAAGTCCAAGAGAAATAGCTAAAGCATAAGTCCTACTTGAAATATGAGATGGTCGACCACTTCCCTATATAAGCAAGGTGGGGTGGCCCTCTTTATACTTGATTCATTCATAGTCTTCAATCGTTTAAACCTTGTGAAAACAAAGAGAGGCAACCACATATACTACTAGCATAGTACTCGGCCAACTTGCATCCCATCCTTCAAGAGGGCTTTTTCACTTCTTGTTCGTGTGGACTCTCATTAGAGGCTGAAAACTTGGACAACTGATGGTTTGCTACAACCTAGATTGGTGTTCTTGGAGGACAAATCTTGCCGCACACCAAACCTTGAGGTAAGGTTCTTGTCGCAAGTCTCTTTTTTGTTGCATAACTTGATCAATGTTGATCCTATGGTTTGGGAATTGAGTTTAAAATTTTAAATTCTGTTTTGCATGATCAATTCCCAACAGTGATATTAAAGCCTCCATTGATTCAATTTATGTAAGTAGATTATTTAATTGTTGTTGATATCAAAAACTTTTTTTTTTTTTTTACAATTTGCCAATTGTGTTGCATGAGCTGAAAAATATTTTTTCAAGTTTTTTATTTTATTCTTTTATAATATAAAAATATAATATCATAGGATGGTTGATATTATATTTCATGAAATTTGGAATTGATTTATTTATCCTAATGAAGGTTGATTTACAATATGTATTGAAGCATGTGAACTCTGTAGTAGTGTTACAGGATGGTCCTTGATGATCTTTGCTTCATCTTTGAAGAAACCTTATTTTGAGCAAAAACACCTTCCAAATGAAAATTTGTGTCATCTGTATTAACAGAAATAGACCACCTTTAGAAGACCATGCAAGAAAACCTTCGGAAGTAAACTTCATTAAAAATTAATGATGTTTAAAGAAGAGTAATCCACTTGAATTGCATGGTTTTTGAGTAAATGATGATCAAAAACTGGTTGATGGGTGATTTTGATGCAATCGATTATATCTCCATCTGGGCTCTATTCAAGGCACACACAGGACGCAGTGGATTAACAAATGGGAATCATTATTAAAGTTTATGCCTAAATTTACACTCTCCTAGCAGTTAACAACCATTTAGTCCAACTAAGGGCAGGCACAACCTAGCAAGTGGCAATGAAAAGAAAGCAAATGATTAATTAATAGAAGAAATTGAATTTAATTATATTAAAAGGCGACTTAGAGTACATACACACACATATATATATATATATATATATGCATCAGAGTAATCGAAATTCTAACCTTGATAGATTTAACAGGAGGCTTGTTCAAGAGCTTCAACTAGGTTTGAAATTGCAGATTTTGGCTAGATAGGCTGCTGCTTCTGCTAGCAATAGTGGATGCCATCTTTATAGAGAAAACCACCAAGATGCACAACTTGACCAATAACCTCATCTTCCCTATGCTCAGTAAATATTGCATCCCATAGTCATTAGCAATCAAGTCCTGCTTACCCACAGCGTAGAAAAGCTGGCTAAGGCAAGAAGAAAAGGATGAAATAAAAGTTTTTGGATATTAAGGGTAACCTCATTTATGATTATTTATAAGTTGCATGAATGCTGAAATAATTTCTAAGATATTGTAAGATATTGAATTTAAAAAGATATAATCGATGATATGTGTTTTAAAATGATAAAATATTAAAGGAGTATAAAATTGATTTGTAAAGTTTAAAATCATATTTAAGATCTAAGATATTGCAGGATATTAAATTTAAAAAGATATAATTGATGATATGTGTTTTTAAATTTTAAAAAAGATAAAATATTAAAGGATTATAAGAAAATTAATTTGTAAAGATTAATTTTATATTTAAGATATTTGAATTTAGAAAAAGATATCTTAGATCTAAGATATCTTTGTTGATTTGGATTGTAATTATTTAAATTTCAATTTTTAAATTGGTATTTTCTTTTTAATTTTTAAAATTGTATAATTTTATATATTATCCTATGTGTCAAAATTATAGAGTATCCAAGTAGGCGTTCATGTCAGCAGAGTTTACACAATCAGCATGTACCTTGTTATATATATATTATATATATATATATATGATTAATTGGTAATTCTAAATGGTATATGTCGCAACCTAAAAAAATAACAAGTCTCATCGCAAGACTTTATTATTCGTTAAGCGTGACATTAAAAAAAATCGAGGAAAAGTCGACTTAATTTCTCTAGAAAAATGAAAGTTTTTAAAATGACCATGGAATCGCCACCAATCTTTTTTAGCTAGGTGTGATCGCCCACCTATTAAAATCGATTTTATAAAATATTTTAAAATTAATTAAAACAGTTTTAAAATCAATTTCAAGTCTGCGTTTTAAACCAGAGAAAACAAAGAAACGGGTTCGGAACTCGGTTACGTGTGGGGAAGGATTAGCTCCCCCACAACGCCCTATAAAACGGTACCTTATTAATCATGTGTTATCTCAAGTCTCGGTAAAAAAGTCGATTTTAAATTTAGTATTTCAAGTTAATTCCCAATTTAAAGAAAAATAATTCCATTTTTAATTGAAAACGATCTGGAATTTATAAATTCAAAATTTTCATATATTCCCCAACAAACATGGCAAAATATAGAAATTTTTATTAGTTTGGAAAACTTTCCGAATCATTCTTATTTTAAAGAAGATATTCCGTTATTAATGATAATTGATGATATCTTCCCCAGCAAACCCGGCAGAGAACTCATGAATTATTTTAACTTGGAAATATCTTTATTTTATTGAAAATCATTACTTTTTTGAAAACATTTTAAAAAATATGAATATGAATATGTATGACATAAATAAAATGACATAGCAAAATCTAAATAATATAATGCAACCTAAATGATATGATATAATTTAATGTCTTAGTATATTCTAAAAGAAATGAAATATCCTAAGTTATATGATATATTCTAAATGAAATGAAATGACCTAGGTAACATAATATATTCTATATGAAATGTAATATCCTAAGTCATATGATATATTCTAAATGAAATAAAATATCCTAAATGACATAATATATCCTAAATGAAATAAAATGACCTAGATAATATAATATATTCTACATGAAATGAAATGACCTAGGTAACATAATATATTCTATATGAAATGAAATAATTTAAATGACATGGAAAATATGAATGATATGACATATAATTTAAATGACATGAAATATAAAATAATGCTATCATAAAATATGCATGAAAATAATAATGCATGAACATAGTATATGCTAAATAATATGACAAAAATAACTAAATAAAAAGCATAGGATATCATGAAATATTCAAAACCATATAATAAACAATATAACATCAAAAAATATAAATCAAAATAATAACATTACCATAGAAATTATCATAGCAAAAATCATATATTATATAAAATGCATGAATATGAAAAATGCAATGCATGAAAATGTATTTTTTCCTTTAATTAAGGAAATCCGTATATCTAAAAAGATATCCGGCTACCTTAGGAAAATATATCAAATTAAATATTCTAAAATCAAAATACTTTGTAATTGTTTGAAAACAATTTTTTGAAAAGCTTAGATTAAAATTAATCTTTTGGCTAAACCCTTTTTAAATGGCTCTAATTTCCTAAGTTTAAAATCCCGGACTTGACCACCCTTAATCCGAGACTTAAAAAAAATTATTTTTAGAGTTTAAAAAGGCTTAGAAACTACCCTAAGTCAGTAGCTAAATTTCCTAATCAGCCCCCTCTAAGTAACTTAACCAAAATAGAAAAATGATTTTCCTTCAAATTCAATTCTGACTCCACTGTCCAGTTTTAAACCATGATTTTTTACCCTATTTTTAAAAATTCTAAAAAATCTAAAAAACATATTGGAGACTCAGGACATGTAAAACTACATGGGAAAAAATCGTCTTAATTTTCTGATTAAAGATGACTGCCCAGAAAAATCGGGAAAGTACGAGTACTGGGTGAAAAAACTGTTTTGCCAAAACACATTTTTTTGCTTTTAATAAAATCATTTAAATATCAAAGTAAAAATATTAGAGACTCTCTAAAAGACTTACAAACAGTAACTAACACTTTTGAAAAGCTAGGCAAAAATTGGCTAAGTAAAAAAAAAATCACAAAGGTAGAATAATCAATTTGACAACTCTTTAATTTTCCACAATTATGCTCAAGAGAGCATGACTTTGAACCATTGGTTGGCCTAAGTCATAAGTCAAGTGGCATGGACATGAAATGCATGAAAGATACAGCAAATATGATGCATGAAATGCATGATTTTAAACCTAAATGTCATGAAAAATGCATGGCATCAATAAAATGACCTAGACCTAAATGAACTTGCATAGCATTTAATGCAACCTAGGTCTAAAATGCATGAATATGCATGACAAAACAAACCAATCTACATCTAAAGTATGCATGGCAATAACACAAACACAAGGCATGCTTAAACAAAATACTCAACCAAATGTCATGAAAATGCAAACCTATCAACTAACATAACAAAAATGCACACACAAAGCAAATAAAGTAAAGTGTCCGAATGGCCTCATGTTCAAAAATGAGCATGATTTTCACAAACAGTTGATATACTAACATACTTAACTAAAGAATAACACCCAAATCATGCAAATATAAAGTAGAGGCATGAAAACCAACAAGCATTTTCACAAACACATGGATTTCAAAATATAAAACATAAACAAACTTAAACATTTTGAAAACAGAAAATAAAAAATGCAAGAACATGATAATAGACTCATAAATGGAAATAAGCAAGCAACCACATTAAAACAAACTTCAAGTCTATGTAGTAGAAGAAGATTTAAAGCATAAAAACTTATTTAATATAAAAAATAACATGAAATAACAAAGCAAACAGCAACTAAAAAAAAATGGGCTATTCGGCCCTATCAAAAAACAAAGGAAAAAAAATATTTCAAGAGCTTTTTATAAGAAAGGATCAAGAAAAAACTTAAAGAAGAACATTAAAAACACTTATTTAAAAAGAAAAATCAAAAGAAACTCACCAAAATAATAATCAAAACAGCAAATCAAGAATGGAAAATCAAAGAAAGTGCAAGAGTATGGTGCTAAAAGCAACCTCTAAAAGCTATCTTTCAAGCTTTTCTCTTCTAACTTTCTTTTCTTTTCTAAACTTTTCTTTTTGTTTCTCAACAATGGAGAGAAAATCAGCCAAAAGCAAGAGAGAATAGAGAGTGAGAGTCTTCTGAAAATGAAAGGAAAAAAATCCCCTTGTAGGGCCGAAACCCCCCTCTCTCTAGGCTAGGATGTCATTTTTCCATCAACTAATTTTCATCCAAGAGCTATTGATCCAAGATGTTTAAAACATGAAATTATCACCCTTAGATTAGGCCATCAGCTATCCAAAATTACAGCTGTTCAAGAATCTTAAGCCATTATGTTGACACTCTCCCTCTTCATGCATTGGTCCATGTGGCTTATTTGCAAAAGCTTGATCAAAAAATCACTAACTAACTCTTCATTGTTGGCCTTTTGATTAAAAAATCAGAAACTTCCTACCCATCTTTGAGCCTTGGCCGGCCAGCCCCTCTTCTTCCAGCCCATGTTTGATTTTTTTAAAAGGCAAGAAGAGCCATTTTCGATTTCTTGTGTAAAATGACCTTTTTGGCTCCTGAATGTAATAAATGGTAAACGGACTCCAAATTCAAATTTTATTTTTTAAATACTTTTAAAATAATAAAAAATTGAATTCTGAAAGTTTTTAAAATTTTTCGAGCCCATTTGCTATTTATTTGGATTTTTTTTTCAAAATTGCCCTTTTATGCCCCCAAATTTTACCATTTTTTAAACGAGCTCCAAATCAAGATTTTTCTTCACCAATCTCTTCCAAATAATTTAAAAGTGTGATCTGGAAGTTTTCATAATTTTTGGAACTCATTTGGTATTTTTTTGGGATTTATCTGCTTGAATTATTGCATAGGGGGCCCGGGATTTGGCCATTTTGCAAACGAACTCCAAATCACGATTTTATTTCGTAAATCTCTTCCAAATAATTTAAAAATGAGATTTTTAAATTTTCAAAATTTTTGGAGTTCATTTGCTATTTTTCCGGGATTTATCTTCTTCAATTTCTGCATAGGAGACCCGGGATTTAGTCATTTTGCAAATGAACTCCGAATCAATATTTTCTTTCGCCAATCTCTTTCAAATGATTTAATAATGAGATTTGCAATTTTTCAGAATTTTTGGAGTTCATTTGCTATTTTTCTCAAATTTTCCAATTTTGCCATTTTGCCTTCGAAACCCGGTTTTGCTCAAAACAAGTCTGATTTTTAGATTTTCTTCAAACTGAGCCTTGGGCTATCCTTTTTTAATCACTCCTCATCCATTAGGGGCTTTATTCCTACCGAGTCGGGCCATTTCTATAATTCTTCCCAATTTTAACGAAATCCACCAAAAACCCTAATTCTCGGTTTTCTTCCGGATTGACTTTTCTTTCAGTTTTTCTTTCAAGTGGCTTCTCCATTACCCGTAGTTAGTGCCTATCTTTCATTTGGAACCTTCAATTTCGACCAATTCGATCGTTTAAACACTTTTCCCCAAATTCCCCGGATTAGGGTTTTCTTTCTACTGAATCTCTATAACCCAACTTCCGAACTCCATATCTTTTGATGTAGACCTCGGATTATCAAAATTCTTTCACCATTTTTCAATTGAACTTCAAATCTTGATTTTGAAAATAGGTTGACTTTTTTAGTAGTTGACTTTTTGAAGTTGACTTTATGGGTTTGACTTTTTTCAAGTTTGACTTTTTATGCTCGACCTCTTAAACTAAGTCTCGGAGTACAACCTGCAGGATGAAAAAAGTATTTTTACATTCTGAAACATCAATTTAGGAAGAAAACATACCTGTTTTAGTGGTCTGGACAAAATTAGGTGTCTACAGTATAGAACATGTAAGCCCAGGTTATATTAAGAATTCATATTGAATTAATAATCCTAAATGGTTTAGGACTACTAATCATACAAACTACTAATCCTAAACATACTAGGAGATATAGTAAATTATGGACTCCAAAAGCTTGTTTGGATTTAAATAATGAGTTATTTTAACCAAACAAAGCATAACATCACAATGTTTGATTTAATATAAAGAATATATGATATTGATATTTTTCAAATGCATGAAAAGATCATGAACTTGAATTAAACAAAGTGTTACTTTCATATCATGATTATGAATGTATGATTGGATGGTTATGAACTTAATTCCTCTTATGTATGGATGGTTAATTTTGCTTTATGGTATTTTTGAAATAAGGCTTGCATGCCTTGCCTCATCTCTAGAATTATGGAATTGTAACATTCTTTTCTCATCTTACTCCCCTTGAATGTAATTCAATGTTTCTCTAAATGATGTAATAGTTACATAGGTTAGAATTAAGATAGAAAATTAGTTATAAGTCCAAGAATGGAAATTCAAGGCACCAAGGAGATTTGGCATGGTGGCTTTTGAAGACTAATCGATGCAATCCCTTAGTTTTTGATCATTTAGCTCCTTTATTGGCTCAAAGGAATCTAGTTTAGTAAAAGTCCATAATCATCCAAAGTAGTATGCTAGCAAGGTTTATATATATGTTTTATATATGATAAATGCTAAACATGATTATTTAGAAAGCATGATAGGATGTTTGATATATGATATATACTATGCATGCAATGAGACCAAAATATTTAAATAATTAAATTTCTCACAAAATATTATGTCACATGTTTTTAACATGGCAAAGTTGCTGTCACACCCCAAATTCAGGGCATGTGACCGGCTAGAGACAAGGTATGCCCCAGCCTCCGAAGCCTGACTATATTTATTAAACCAAATTAAAGAAAATTTTGGCATAATCTCGCCCTACATGGGCGTTTGCCGCTCAATCATCAACATTCACAATGTAATAATTCATCAACACATGACATCTCGGTTTGGACGCCTCCGATAGGGAGTAACCGAAATGCCCCGCAGCAGACTCAACCTTTATGACATCTTATTCACAAACACACATTTTTACTATATCATAATAAAATGAACATCACCATGTCATACCAGGCCTCTAAGATTGATATACATCATACATCACTTAATTACATCCGCTTATAAATATACAGAACATATTCAACATACACAAAATACAGAGGACCCATGATACCCTAGTGACTGCAAAATATACCCTACCATCGCCACTGCTTAACACATCTTGGGTCAATTCGCTCACCACAAGTATGTGAGCAGCTAGCTATCCGGAATATGAGAAGAGCTAGGTCTGTTAGAATCTGAAAAAAAATTGAAAATAAACAAAGTGAGTCGAAAAACTCAGTGAGCATAAGGTAACTAGGAAGAGTACTTGGAAATTTCATGTTTCCTTTCTTAACCATTAAAGCATAAACATGACATATCAAGTACGACTAATTAACCAAAAAGTAATATTTAAATATTGTTCCGGGACTTATAAAAATTATTTGTCCCATATGAAATCTTCTATACTGAGTGTTGAATATAAATAAGCCATTGGCTAGCCTAACTTGATAGCCAAAAATATTTAACAATCGATTTTACGTGTATACCTCCACAATTATTAATGAAGAATTTCTCATGTCTATATCATCAAAACATCCCGGACTTATACCAGTCCGTAATATTTGTCATCGTAGACTATCTTGTCCATATCATCCCGGACTCATCTTGCCCGTACAACAATAGCATCCCGGACATCACCCTGTCCGTACAATAATAGCATCCCGGACTTCACCTTGTCCGTACAATATTAGCATCCCGGACATCACCCTGTCCGTACAATAATAGTATCCCGGACTTCACCTTATCCGTACAATATTAGCATCCCGGACATCACCCTGTCCGTACAATAATAGCATCCCGGACTTCACCTTGTCCGTACAATATTAGCATCCCGGACATCACCCTGTCCGTATAATAATAGTACCCCATACATCACCCTGTCCGTATAATAATAGCATCCCGGACATCACACTGTCCGTATAATAATAGTATCCCAGACATCACCCTGTCCGTATAATAATAGCATCCCGGACATCACACTGTCCGTATAATAATAGTATCCCAGACATCACCCTGTCCGTATAATAATATTATCCCAGACATCACCCTGTCCGTATAATAATAGCATCCCGGACATCACACTGTCCGTATAATAATAGTATCCCAGACATCACCCTGTCCGTATAATAATATCAACATGATATATTAACTCTCTTATATCGTGGAGTAATATATATATATATATATATATATATATATACTGTACTAGGAAACAATCTCTACACTAATATATTTCTACTTATGTTTCTCAAAGCATTACAAATAGCTAACATTCATTATTATTCAACTCCACAACACTTACCTCATGTAACCATACTAATACCACACTTACGCCTTTGATCCGCGTAAGGTTTGAAACTCACCATTTTCGTGATTCAAGCAATCTTTCGTGTTTCAATATCCATATCAATCAACAATGCATATAAGGCAATAACTACCTCCTAGATTAACCTAAATACTCACAGTGTTATTTCGAGTATTAAAGCGGCACTTTCGTGACTTTGTCGCGATCCCAGGTGAACTCCACGATACGGGTACCTACGACATCGTCAGGATATTCTGTAAATATTTTACAACTACGGGACACTCAAATTCCCATTATTTATAATAGTTAGTTGCTATCCAAAAAATTTCAGCTTAAAAATTTTTACAAATAAATTCCTACACTTAGCTCGAGTCAAAATTCGGAACAACAATCAACTGAAAAGTTGCTCATACAATAACAATGAAGCTAACGGTGGCCTCAGACAACCAAGGAACGTGGCGACACCATCTCAAGGCAAGCTAGGGTTTCAACCAAACTCATTTTAGCCTCTAACTTTTGATTCAAAGCTATTCGATACTAATTTATGGATTAAGGAGGCAGAGGAACACCTCCTGTGGCGAAAAAAATGGTGGCAACATGGTGGTTCACCACCACCAATTTTTATTTTTATTTTTCGACATGGTTTCTCATAGTTAAAGGAAAAATTTTCAAAATATAACATCAAAATCAAGCTTAGAACATGAAGTTACCTTTGGGTTTGTGAAATCTTTGAAAATTTTGGTGATATGCCTAGTAAACGGAAGAGAGAGAAAGCTTGGAAGCAAGCTTCTATGGCTTCCTTTCTTTTTTTCACCCTTTTCTGGTTCCTCCCGTGAAAATTGGGGGAGGAGAAGTCTGATTTTCGGACTTAACAAGTGGGCTATGGTCAAATGACCATTTTGCCCCTATTTTGTCTTTTAGTGCCTTAATAGGCCAACATGAAATTTTAACGTTCGGAAGCCCGTTTTTCACTTTTCTTGACACGGATATGTTCCAAATATGATGATATACTGATCTACATGTTCGGATAATTTTTTTTTTGATATCCCGAAACCCAAATCCGGGCCTCGGAGCGCCAACGGGTCAATATTTTGACTTTTTCGGTTTTAGCTCCGATTTTTGTTCTGATTTCACCAGTAGCTTTCTAAAATCATTTTATGTCTATATTAATCTATTGATCCATTTAAAACCTTTTTCGGACCTTCCCGCGATTAGTTTTCGGTTTTCATTCATTTAGGTTACTTAAGGACTAATCCGATTTCAACTCCGTTTTTGACTTTTCTTGTCATATTCATAATCCTCATATGTTATAACATATGTCCATGTGTTCGATTAGTTTCAAAAAAATTCCGAACCATGTTTTTACGGCAATTTACGTCAAATTCACTAAATGACGAATTAGACGATTTTAGCTATCGGATTTTATTTTAATGTCCAATTTTTGATCTAGACATCATATTATGATCCTATAGGATCACTTAGTCCATTGGTACCATTTACGGACTAAAAACAAAATATTTGGTAAAATTACCAAAATACCCCTGTTCACATTTTATCGATTTTTCTGTCGATTCATGTTCTAACACTCCCAAATAATGTTATATCACATATCAACACGATGTGAAGTTAACTTATCACATTTCAAAGACTTTCTCCTATCCCGACTTTTAGTCAATTTGGGGTTAAATCACTTAATCACTCGATTAAACCCCCAACTCTACAATTTATCATACAACATGTGTACCACATGGTAGCCCATCCTTTCTGTAGGCATTTCAAAGTTTAACCTCGAGCCATCCGCATGTTATAATTGTCTCGAATTGATCTCGTACTTACGAGAGTCTTACAATTCTTCCCCCCTTAATAAAATTCGTCCTCGAATTTTGCATAAAGTCAACTTATATAAAAGTACAAGCACTATCTTTGGCTGTATCACATGAAAATCGTCTGACATGAATCTCCACATCATAAGTACATGAAACACAGAGTATACACCACTCATCTCAGGTGATAGGTCTCACTCAATATCTGAAATGGTCTGATATACCTTGGACTCAGCTTGACTCATCCGCCAAAGCTCATAACACTCTTGAAAGGTGAAACTTTCAAGAATACTTAGTCACATGCTATCGGCATACGACTTTTGCCTACTCTAGCAGTTACTAATATATCTTTGATTAACTACACCTTTTTCTAGGTGTATTGTACCATATCTGAACTGAACAACTGATATCCTCCTGTCTTAAATTAACTGACAGGATATTGGCACATCCGGCCATACAATGTCTCGGTCCTAGTTTTGCAATGATCAACAATAAATACACTCAGATCGTAATCCCAAATAATCAATAAGATAAGCCCGAAACTAGATCGAAATACTAGAAATGGTATCATTTGAATACTATACTGAAAACTGTTAATATATACAAATTCAATCAATGATAGGTATCGATCCCGATTCTCTTCCGAATCTAGTATATTAACACATAACATGTCCTCAAGGACTGTTCATCTGTCCGTAAATTAAATACGGTACTAAATCGCAACTGTATTTCAGAAGCTACCTGGAATGATCTCCAGAATTTAACTATAAACTTGATGTCTCAATCAAGTACAATAAACAACAAAAACTTCACGAATACCCAATCTGGTCTAAAAAGAGCCTAGCACACTGACTTATGTTATACGTAATTTAACCAGAATTAAGTGTGCTAATTTAGTTAGTCTATCAACAATCACTCAAATAAAATCACATTCCTTGCCTACCTTAGACAAGCCTATATCTAGGCCCCATAATGACTTTATCTCAATCCCATTATTATGTATTCAACTTTATAACCTATTGAATCTCATTATTGTATATTAAACTCTGTAGCATTACTGTTGGCTTCTGATGCTTAGCTTAAACCTATTAGCATAGTAAACATTTAATCACCACTCCGTAACAATGTGTTCCATACTCTATCACTATTATAACTATTTAAACTCACGATAAATCATAACTTTATCGAGATAAAACACATAAGAAAAAATTGGGTGCCACTTCGAGGATTTTACCTCGAGCACCTTTTATCTCGAGGACTATTAATCGATTATATAAATGGGGGGTTTCCTTTACTATTAACTATCAGTGATATTTTAAAACATTGCCATAATATTGGCTTTATCCAATGATAGAAAAATAAAATACTCATAGTCTTTTAATATTTCCAAAATCAATCCTGTTTCAATCAATTTTTTTTTTCTTTGATTACACTATACTTTCGCTGCATAGCTCTGACTTATTCTTTCAACTATACATGCTTAATAAATAACATTGTGTCTCGTATGTTCACTACATTCGTTCAATAAACCATTCATTTATACCATATAAATAGATGTAACTTCAGACCAACACTATCATCAAATTATACTCAAGTATCCCCTGCACCGAGTCCCGTATACTATATAATTTTAGACAAAGTCTATAGTATCTGTATAAATTTGCATACAGTTTGCGATATCAACACACGTCCCGGGCATAGCCCGTAATACCATTAAACATTTTGAATACAATTTAAATGTTAAATAACCAGTACTAGGGCAATATGTCTCAATCACGTACAATAACCAGAAAACTCTATATTTCACATAGTCGCGAGATTAATGTGATAATTCATGATTAAATCCATCACATCTCGTTCCACGTGCTAGCACATAACCCGGACAAAGTTCGTGTGGTGATGATCTGCCAGGCATAGCCCCTCATGTCATCTAAGATATATGATGATCTCCGCCTGTTAAGGCCCATCATTTTAAACTCAAGAACTAGTGCGAGAATAAAATCTCAAAACTCCCTGGTGCACAGGGAAAACTTAAACATCCCCATCCGTATATTTATCCGTATAGATTACTACTAGGCAACAACAACCATATAATCAATATAACCCACTTAGAAACTATACTAGGCTATCATGACTATACCATCAGTTTTATCTGCCTAGGCACGCTACTAGGCTAGCCACAATAAATATACATCAATCTTACGGTATTGGAATCCATGCCAAATCATATTCTTATCTTGGTTACTTAGGATCTTACAAGGCTATATATTTTCATTCAAGCATTAAACCAAAAACCTTGTAGACATAATAATCGCCTTCCTCCTAGGCATTTTCACAAGCACCTTGTGTGTGATTTATAATCCAACTTAAAATATATCCTTTAGCACTCAAATATTAGCCAGCCTACAAGTTCAGTTTAATATCCAACCACCACCATTTCACAACATCCTCAACATCAATAACAAATATCGAAACTAGGTTAAAATACTTCAAAGTTTCTTGAAATACAACTCAATACATAGTGCTCAAATTAAATAAAATCAGTTTGCCAAAATCTGACTAAAGTTATACCTGTCACCATGGCAGTAGATGCAAAATCACGGGCTTGTCCTTTATTGCCCATAGTATCTTCTCTGCCCACAGACTGTTGTTCCCTACCCTAGGAACCCTGACCCGTCTGTAATTCTACTAACCCCTGCTGATTGCCCTGGATATGCTGTAGCTGGATGTGGAGCTCGCACTGATGGGGATAAACCTGGACCTAATGGGCAATCTCTCCTGAAATGCCCTGGCCTGCCACATCTATAACATACACCAGTAGATCTCCTCCTCCAACTACTGACTTCTCTATCCCTCAACATCCATGATTCTAGGGTTGTTCTAACCCTTAGTCCATATGGCCTTGTTTGCCTAGATATTTGTCTTTCATATCTCGCTCTCTCCTGTGACCTATCCTCGAATCGCCTTAACCTCTCGTATTCATGAATTCCTAAATCCCTTTCATTTTCTGGTAAAAATTCTCGAAGAAGCTCAACACTAAATTCTGACCACTCGAGGGGAGGGTCATCAATCCACCTTCTGGCTACTAAAGATATATAACATGCATGTGCTCTACCATACAACTGAAATCTCTCTAATTGTATGGCTCTAGTCGGCGAGCACCCTAAGCCTACACACCGTTGGCCGTACTCTTTTAAAAACCTTCTAGGATCAAAATCGAATTCCACCCCTGCAAAACTAGGTGGTAATGTTCCTCCGAAGTAGGTAAGGTTATATGTTGATAGGGTGTATGTTATTCCAACAACAACTCATTACTAACAACACCTGGTTGAAGAAATTTGATCGAACAATCGTGGCTGTCATTGTTCTATCACCAGCCCTACCAGGGCCTGAATATATTAAAATGTTATGTTTACCATATCCAATAACTATTCATATGTGTCGTCATCTAATACTACTCCAGCAATCCTATCTATTTCCCTAGTAGCAGACCTACTACTATCCTCACTCTGGCCTCTAACCTCAAGGCCAATAAAAATATTATCCAGGACCTCAAGCTCTCGGTCCCCCAGTACGTCTCTATATCTATGAGATCGTGATCGTGACAACATCATATTTAGAAAATAAATATATTGTCAGTAATTCCACAATATTCCCGACACAATTCTATATATACTAGCTGGCTTATAAATTAACCGGTGTAACCGCATGTGACGATGGACATCTGTAGGGGCAGTACAGTACTTACAGATACCCTAAGATAACCTGTAAGCAATGCACTACTATCCTACCCTTTTTGCAGTCACTGACCTCTAGACCATGCTCTGATACCACCTTTGTCACACCCCAAATTCAGGGCATGTGACCGGCTAGAGACAAGGTATGCCCCAGCCTCCGAAGCCTGACTATATTTATTAAACCAAATTAAAGAAAATTTTGGCATAATCTCGCCCTACATGGGCGTTTGCCGCTCAATCATCAACATTCACAATGTAATAATTCATCAACACATGACATCTCGGTTTGGACGCCTCCGATAGGGAGTAACCGAAATGCCCCGCAGCAGACTCAACCTTTATGACATCTTATTCACAAACACACATTTTTACTATATCATAATAAAATGAACATCACCATGTCATACCAGGCCTCTAAGATTGATATACATCATACATCACTTAATTACATCCGCTTATAAATATACAGAACATATTCAACATACACAAAATACAGAGGACCCATGATACCCTAGTGACTGCAAAATATACCCTACCATCGCCACTGCTTAACACATCTTGGGTCAATTCGCTCACCACAAGTATGTGAGCAGCTAGCTATCCGGAATATGAGAAGAGCTAGGTCTGTTAGAATCTGAAAAAAAATTGAAAATAAACAAAGTGAGTCGAAAAACTCAGTGAGCATAAGGTAACTAGGAAGAGTACTTGGAAATTTCATGTTTCCTTTCTTAACCATTAAAGCATAAACATGACATATCAAGTACGACTAATTAACCAAAAAGTAATATTTAAATATTGTTCCGGGACTTATAAAAATTATTTGTCCCATATGAAATCTTCTATACTGAGTGTTGAATATAAATAAGCCATTGGCTAGCCTAACTTGATAGCCAAAAATATTTAACAATCGATTTTACGTGTATACCTCCACAATTATTAATGAAGAATTTCTCATGTCTATATCATCAAAACATCCCGGACTTATACCAGTCCGTAATATTTGTCATCGTAGACTATCTTGTCCATATCATCCCGGACTCATCTTGCCCGTACAACAATAGCATCCCGGACATCACCCTGTCCGTACAATAATAGCATCCCGGACTTCACCTTGTCCGTACAATATTAGCATCCCGGACATCACCCTGTCCGTACAATAATAGTATCCCGGACTTCACCTTATCCGTACAATATTAGCATCCCGGACATCACCCTGTCCGTACAATAATAGCATCCCGGACTTCACCTTGTCCGTACAATATTAGCATCCCGGACATCACCCTGTCCGTATAATAATAGTACCCCATACATCACCCTGTCCGTATAATAATAGCATCCCGGACATCACACTGTCCGTATAATAATAGTATCCCAGACATCACCCTGTCCGTATAATAATAGCATCCCGGACATCACACTGTCCGTATAATAATAGTATCCCAGACATCACCCTGTCCGTATAATAATATTATCCCAGACATCACCCTGTCCGTATAATAATAGCATCCCGGACATCACACTGTCCGTATAATAATAGTATCCCAGACATCACCCTGTCCGTATAATAATATCAACATGATATATTAACTCTCTTATATCGTGGAGTAATATATATATATATATATATATATATATATATATATACTGTACTAGGAAACAATCTCTACACTAATATATTTCTACTTATGTTTCTCAAAGCATTACAAATAGCTAACATTCATTATTATTCAACTCCACAACACTTACCTCATGTAACCATACTAATACCACACTTACGCCTTTGATCCGCGTAAGGTTTGAAACTCACCATTTTCGTGATTCAAGCAATCTTTCGTGTTTCAATATCCATATCAATCAACAATGCATATAAGGCAATAACTACCTCCTAGATTAACCTAAATACTCACAGTGTTATTTCGAGTATTAAAGCGGCACTTTCGTGACTTTGTCGCGATCCCAGGTGAACTCCACGATACGGGTACCTACGACATCGTCAGGATATTCTGTAAATATTTTACAACTACGGGACACTCAAATTCCCATTATTTATAATAGTTAGTTGCTATCAAAAAAATTTCAGCTTAAAAATTTTTACAAATAAATTCCTACACTTAGCTCGAGTCAAAATTCGGAACAACAATCAACTGAAAAGTTGCTCATACAATAACAATGAAGCTAACGGTGGCCTCAGACAACCAAGGAACGTGGCGACACCATCTCAAGGCAAGCTAGGGTTTCAACCAAACTCATTTTAGCCTCTAACTTTTGATTCAAAGCTATTCGATACTAATTTATGGATTAAGGAGGCAGAGGAACACCTCCTGTGGCGAAAAAAATGGTGGCAACATGGTGGTTCACCACCACCAATTTTTATTTTTATTTTTCGACATGGTTTCTCATAGTTAAAGGAAAAATTTTCAAAATATAACATCAAAATCAAGCTTAGAACATGAAGTTACCTTTGGGTTTGTGAAATCTTTGAAAATTTTGGTGATATGCCTAGTAAACGGAAGAGAGAGAAAGCTTGGAAGCAAGCTTCTATGGCTTCCTTTCTTTTTTTCACCCTTTTCTGGTTCCTCCCGTGAAAATTGGGGGAGGAGAAGTCTGATTTTCGGACTTAACAAGTGGGCTATGGTCAAATGACCATTTTGCCCCTATTTTGTCTTTTAGTGCCTTAATAGGCCAACATGAAATTTTAACGTTCGGAAGCCCGTTTTTCACTTTTCTTGACACGGATATGTTCCAAATATGATGATATACTGATCTACATGTTCGGATAATTTTTTTTTTGATATCCCGAAACCCAAATCCGGGCCTCGGAGCGCCAACGGGTCAATATTTTGACTTTTTCGGTTTTAGCTCCGATTTTTGTTCTGATTTCACCAGTAGCTTTCTAAAATCATTTTATGTCTATATTAATCTATTGATCCATTTAAAACCTTTTTCGGACCTTCCCGCGATTAGTTTTCGGTTTTCATTCATTTAGGTTACTTAAGGACTAATCCGATTTCAACTCCGTTTTTGACTTTTCTTGTCATATTCATAATCCTCATATGTTATAACATATGTCCATGTGTTCGATTAGTTTCAAAAAAATTCCGAACCATGTTTTTACGGCAATTTACGTCAAATTCACTAAATGACGAATTAGACGATTTTAGCTATCGGATTTTATTTTAATGTCCAATTTTTGATCTAGACATCATATTATGATCCTATAGGATCACTTAGTCCATTGGTACCATTTACGGACTAAAAACAAAATATTTGGTAAAATTACCAAAATACCCCTGTTCACATTTTATCGATTTTTCTGTCGATTCATGTTCTAACACTCCCAAATAATGTTATATCACATATCAACACGATGTGAAGTTAACTTATCACATTTCAAAGACTTTCTCCTATCCCGACTTTTAGTCAATTTGGGGTTAAATCACTTAATCACTCGATTAAACCCCCAACTCTACAATTTATCATACAACATGTGTACCACATGGTAGCCCATCCTTTCTGTAGGCATTTCAAAGTTTAACCTCGAGCCATCCGCATGTTATAATTGTCTCGAATTGATCTCGTACTTACGAGAGTCTTACAGTTGCCTTCCATATGACATAACAAAATGAGAGTTTCTACTTTTGAGACTTATTGGGATACACCCAATGTCTCATTATTCGAAATATGTTTATGTTATGACTAATAGGTCTTACTTAACTAACTTATGATTTGAATGAGCACACTTTAAATGGTTTTCAACCAACCTTCAAGCTCAATCGAAATCATCAAGCAAATCAAAAAATAAAGTATAACGAAAACAAACTTAAAAAAACAAAAGGTAGTTGAACCTGGTAAGATCAATTGACAACGTTTTTGGATTACAAAACAAAATTTTAAATCAACCATATGATTAAGAACCACATCAAGAACTTCAATGTTGCAATATAGAGTTTTGAATAGCCCAAGATTTTGAACACCAAGAAATAATGCCAAGAAGATAGACATCCAAGTGTTTGACCTCCAACAATATCCACACAATAACCTTTGCTAAAAAACCTCCTCAAGGTGGGATTGTTATCACTTGTGCTAGTAAGGTTTATTTCATAAACAAAAGAGGTTAAAATCAAATCTTTCTACTTGGACGAAACTCACAAGGAAAACTATTTTCCTTTTCTTTTGGATGTGTGGCAAAGAGAGAAGCAAGAGGGAAGGTGTGGATTAGGGTTAAAACTATATAAATAGGTGTGGTTTAAGCAAGGTTTTATATTCTTGCTTAAGTGGCAGCCCTAATTAGGTCTAAATGCAACTTTTGCATCCTTTTCAATTACGCCCTCAGTAGCTTCAATTAAGCTCTTTTTTATTTTAGCTTTAATCAACTAAGTCCTATTTAATTGAAATCTGAGATTTAATTTTGGCAATGTTACTTATTGTGTGTGACTTATTAGGCTTTCAATATATTGGCAATTAATACAAATTATAATCTAAGATTAACAAAGATCAACTAATTTATATTTAAGATCATGAGCAGCATTTAGCAAAGCATCATGGCCACCCAAATATCAGAGAGTCAAAGTAATCTTCACATAACATCAATGTTCAATTTATCAGTGTAATTTAATCCTACATATATCCCAAAAAGACCATGAGCATGATGCAGTGTCTACTTATGAAATATTTCCGTATTAGTTCTTGTAGCTCTGGATTAATCTTATGAATTCTAAAATGTTCTCAACATCCTAAATTCAACATGCTTTGGCCAAAAATTTTATCAATTAACCTAAGCCAAAAATAAATAAGATATGTCTCCTCAATATCACTTGGATTGGTGAATCTTTTGTAGACTACTCATTTACCTTCAAATGCTTTATGTCATACCAAAAAGCACCATACCTAGACATTCTTGATTAGGACATGCTCAGATGAAATTGAAGTATGGCAATTCATATACAAGATAACTGACATCATAGGTCAGATAACTAACATATACATTCCATGGACTTCATCCAATTAGTATGTAATAACTCTTTATTTGTTTACTAATGATAAAAGAAAATCTTTATCACTTCATATAAAAGTGATTAGTATGCATTATTGGTAGTATATCCTTGTCCAATCTAATTAGCTCTAGGACATACTCCAACAATCTCTCACTTGCACTAAGCCAATTGCTAACGTATCCAATGCCAAACACTTTCGATTAGCAATCTTGCTTCTATTAGGACACAACTTTAGTACATCTTTGTGACAATATGCTTGGTTATATTCTGTTGATAATCTCTATTGTCAAATTCACAATACTCATTCAGATAATAAGCCAGATTAATTTCCTCATGAATTTGTCGTTACTCTGACAACTATATGGTTCTTTTAATAACTTAGTGAGTTAATGATCTAAATATCTCTCCTTTTGCAGCCATAAACAAAAGGTTTGTATTTGACTTAGGGTATAAATCTTCAGTCCTTTCCAATTTAAAATGATTCCAAATGACTGATTTATTTACATCATGGCTTTATGTTAAACTCATTTAACATCTCATCCAATATTCGTTGTTAAATCTAATAGATTTTAGCATTGATATCAATTTATTTTCTTATTGGTGCTGTATCTTATATACATCTTGGTGACTAACTTATATTACTCCTATTAATCCTCAACTGTGCACAAAAGATATTTCATCATTTTGATAAATCCAACTTTTTGGATGCTATTATCAAAATTGGATATCTTATTTCATTGTCTAACAATGTTTTATTTAGTAGACTAATCTTTTATGAGTAATGCATCACAATGCATCCTACTAATCAATATATTTAGTAGACTTATCTCATATGAGTAATGCATCATAATGCATCCTACTAAATATTTGAATCTTTGTGCATTTGTGCATCTTATGCATCAATTTAGATTTCAATCTTTTAATTTATGACCTTTAACAGTTAAAGTGTCATAATGTTCTCATTGTTTCCTACATGTGTAGAATCATTTCAACTAAACTCATTTACTTTCTTTTAGGACGTGTATTCAAAACTATTTTGAATATACATACTTCTTATAAGTAATGTATTTGTAATCTTAAACCAACCATCTCATGTCTCATATAGATGCTTGTTTTATTGTTATTATTTTGAAATCCTTTTGAAGGTTTGTGCTTAGGGCTATTAGGTCATTGAAGTATGTTGGACTTACCTATGTCTTCGCATGGTAATGTCCACTTGATTCATCTCATATGAATTCTATTAGATAATCAATTAATTTAGTTCTAAGCAATCTTCATTTAGATCACATATCTTAATAATAACGCTCTTTAACTAAATTAGTTTCATAATCTCATTATGAATTGATTGAGTCAGGCTCATCTAATTGTTAAGTTTTGTATAACATTTCATTTGATTCATAATCAAAGAAATTACTAGTATCTATATATTGTAATCTTATACTTTTAACTTAAACAATTAATAATACAAAATTTGATTATTCTTCATGCAAGTTTCTAAATTAATTATAAGTTTAACAAGAGAAAGATATGGAACAAATTCTATAGACCGTCTAATTCCTTATTGGAGGAAAAGGTAAGCATCCAATGCTAGCAAATCAATCCAAGTTTAGTTTGAGCAAGTTGGATTTGGATATTCAAATTTGTTATTTGTATAAGTAATGCGGATTCGGATAATGAATTTGGATATTCAAATCTGTTATTGTATAAGTATGCATATTCGGATATTCGAATCTGTTTTTCATATAAGTAAAGTGGATTCAGATAATGGATATCCAAAGGTTCATATCTGAATCCACTACGAATAGTAAATCTAATATCCGAATCCGAAATTTAATCGAATCTACAGTATTCGCATCCGTAAAAATTGGATCAAATAATGTTAGATATTCATTTATTTTACTATCCATTGTCGTCCCTAGGTGTGGATCCATGCATAGAAACAGTCTATTACTACGTAGAAATTCTCGTTTGGAAAATCAAACAAGCGAAAGTTAGACTTTTTAAGTGTTAGGGTTGCGGCTTCGGTCTTAAATTTTTTTTATAGACATTTAAAAAAAAATCGAATAGGACTTTTTGATTGGTAGGGTCGTGGGCTTCGATATTAGAACTTGGTTTTTATAGATATTTTTTTAAAAATTTAATTCGAAAGATAGAAAAAAGGGGTAAACTAGACTTGTCAATTGGGCGAGTTGGGTTGGTTTCGGGTCGGGTCATTTTCGGGTTCGGGTTGTTTCTGGTTTGGGTCATTCCGGATTTAGGTCACTCGAATTTGACAATCGGGCTATTCGGGTTCAGGTCATTTCGGGTTTATGTCATTCGGGTTTGGTCGGGTTATTCGGGTTCAATTTTTTAATTTTAAAATCAAATCAGATCAAATTTAAATAAATTATTTTATCGAATCAGATTTAATTAAACTTTTATTGAAATATAGAAAATAAGTAATAAATAATATTTAAAAATAAATATAGACATTGTAACATTTAATTTAAAAATAAATATCTATCTAACTCGATTTTTTTGGATTCGAGCATAATCCAGTAATTTTTCAAATTCGAGTATTTGTTTTACTTAAACGAGAAATATTGTATACTTGAAATCGTATCTCAATCTATTTACATATTTGTAATTGTATTGTTATAACGCAGTGTACACATTATTATAACACAATACACATATCAATGATTTGTTTTATATACTTTTAGAAAATCACATTATAAGACTTAAGAGATTATACATTTAAAATAAAACAACACAGTTATCCTAAAAATAACATGTATAACTATAAAAAAAATTATATAATTTTATCTAAATTACATGATAAGATATTATTTTAACATAACGTACAAATCATTATGATAAAATACACGTATCATTATTGTAGACACCTAATTTTGTCCGAGCTCCCTAAACAAGGTGAGTTATTCTTTTCAACTTCCCGGAATGCAAAGAATCTTCCTTACAGATTGGTCTCCAAGACTTTGATTCGGAAGTCAAAACGAAAAGCCAACTCGGAAAAGGTCAACTCCAAAAAAGTTAACCCCAAAAAGTCAACCACTGAAAAAGTCAACTCTCAGTCAAAATCAAGATTCGAGGTTGAATTGAACAATGGTGAAAGAATTTTGATAATCAGAGATCGACAATTGAAGATAGAGAGGTTGGAAGACAAATTGCAAAATTCAATGTAAGAAAAATGGAAAGTTTTGCAAATTTTGGGAAAAGTGCGTAAACGATCAAATTGGACGAAATTAGAGGTCCCAAATGAAATAAGTCAATAAATATGGATATTGGAAGGTCCAGTTTTGAAGTGGAATTGAAGGAAGATGTGGTTTGAAAAGAAAAAAGAAAATAAAGATTTAATGAATAAATAGGAAATTCACAAATTTGGGAAAAACTACAAAGATGGTCCAATTTGGTGAAATTGAAGCCCCCAGTTGATGAATAATAAATAAATTAAAACTCAAGTCCCAATTTGAAGTGGACCCCAAGGAAGAGCCGATTGGACGAGAAACGAGAAAATTTTCTATTTTGAGAAAAAAGGAAAAAACTAAATCGGAGAGGAATTCGGATGTAAAAATTGGGCATTTTTGGTCTAACTCCAATTCAATATATGAAAAAGGCAGTGGAAAAAGAAAATTCATAAATTTGGCCCATTTCGAGTAAAATCGAGGTTTCAGCGGTTAAAAGATAATTTTGGAAAATCCGAGAAAAATAGAATCCGAGCTCAAAAAATTGCAAAACTTTCCAGAACTGAGTTTTAGAATGGAAAGAAGGAAATGAGAAGAAGAAAACCCAAAATTGGGGCTGAAACGCAAATATGTTAAATTCGGGGCACTAAATCGAAATTTTAGAGAAAAATCCGGAAAAAATAGAAAACGAGCTCAAAAATTTATGAAAACTTCCAAAACTAAGTTTTATATTTATGGAAGGGATTGGAGAAGAAAAATCTGGAATCGAAGCTCAAATGGAAATAGACAAAGTTTGGGGTGTATTAATCCGAAATTTTAGAGGAAAATCCGGGAAAAATGGAAAACGAGCTCGAAAAATTATGGAAACCTCCAGAACTGAGTTTTATATTGGATGGGATGGATAAAAAAAGAAAAATCCAAAATTGGGGTCCATTTGCTAATAAATTAAGTTTGGAGGCCAAAATACAATTTTACCGAAAAAATCGAAAAGAACCATTTTGCAAAAAAAAAAAAAGGAATGGCCTGGAAAATTCCACGCCATTTTGGGCCAGCCCATGGTGAAGGAGAGAGTGCGATCATCTTGAATCAAATGGCCAATATTGAATAGCAAGATGACATTTTTAATAAATGACAAGATTCTCCACTACTTGCCTACATGACATTTTTGGCCAATGGGATGCCTCCAAATTGTAAGGCCATGTGAAGAGAATGTGAAGGCTATGAAATGATGCCAAATAGGATTAAAAATGCCATCTAGGATGATATTTTAATAGTAAGCCATATGATCATGACAAGTGGCTTAAATATTTTGTAGAGATAGTAGACAAGAATAATCTAGGTGGCATTATTGACCAATGAGAGGCTATGAAACCCTTAATTTAAGGAAAGCATCATGCAAAAAGGGGACAAGAACCCTTAATTTAAGGAAAGCATCATGCAAGGAGAGGGCAAAAATTAGCCATGTGGCAAGGATGTTGGGAGAGCATGCAAAGCATGACAAAGGCTAAAAAAAGATGAGCACATCAACATATTAGATAAGGCATTCGGCCAAGCTAAGAAAGAGGAAGGATTCATTTTTTTTCAAAGGCAATTTTACTACACTCTTGGAGGAGAAAAGGAGAAAAAGAAAAAGAGAGAAAGAGGGAGAAAGAATGAGCAATTTTACTACTCTCTTCTTCTTCAATTATTTTCTTTGATTTCATGTTCTTTTTCTTCTCATTTTTCATGTGATTGTTAACTTTCTTTGTTGAATAAAAGGTTTTCAAAATAAATTTTAAAGTTTTTCTTTCCTTTATTCTTTACAAAATAACAAGGTTGCAAAATTTTCCTACACATTCTTCACCGTGGCCGAAACTTAAGGGCCTTATTGTGCTTGTTCTTGCTTGATTTTATTGCTTGCTTGTTGATTGTGGGTTTCACCATTGTGGTAGGATAGATTTTCTCCTTTGTTTTTTCTTTTAAAAAAAATCAAATAAAAGGTTTGAGAAGCTTGAGTATCTTGATTTTTATCAAGTGATTTTGGTTAGGTGGGACTATGTCCAAGTAGACCTGTCCATGGGCCAGGCCACGGCCCGATTTTTTTTTTAATTCTATGCCCAAGCCCATTTGAACCGGGCCCGGGCCGGCCTGTATAAGCCTATTTTACTATTCAAATATATTAAAATATTAAAAAAAAATATTTATTATTAATATTGATATATATTTTATAATTAAATTTAAATAAAAATAATATTTTAATACTTAAACAGTGATCCGAGCTGGGTCAGATCGACCCGGATCATAAAAAACCATGTCCAGGTCCGGCCCAATAGGGGCCGGGTCGGACGAGTTACCCGGCCCATGGACAGGTCTATGTCCAAGGAACCAATTATTGAGCCAACCTTTTTTTTTCTTGCTTGTTTTTTTTAACTCATGATTGATTCATTTTCATATGTTTGTTAGCTGTAAAATTATGCATTCATACCATCCTCAACTTGATTTTTGGCTAAGACCAACCAATGGTCTCTAGCCAAAGTCTTTGGTGCAAGCTAGTTGAAAGACTAATAGGTTGTAAAGTTGGCTATTCTGACTTTGAGCATTTTTTTTACTAAGTTATTTTTGTCAAAATAAAAATATTTTTTAACCATATTTAGCAGACCCTTAGAGGATGCCCTGATATTTTTTCCAATATTTTTAGAAGTTTTTTTATCAAGGTTGAAAAAATGGTTTTCGGTAAAACAGTTTTTAGTCTATTGTTCTGACTTTAAAGCAATTTCGGTCAAGGCATCCTTAGTCCAAAAATTAAGCTGATTTTTTTTCATAAATAATATCATGTTTCAAGTCTAAACTGATTTTTTCAGAATTTTTAAAATTTTTTATAAAGGGTAAAAAAATAGTTTTTGAAAACTGGTTTTGGGAGTCAGAAATAGGTTTTTCTAAACTAATAATTTTCTGATTTTATGTTTGTAAAAAGGAGGGGCTGATTTGAATCATTAGCTACTGTCTTAGGTTGATTCCCATGTCATCTCAATGATGAAAATTGATTTTACAAAAATCGAGTTATGGATAGTCAACCCGGGTTTTAAAAAAAATAGGAAAACTAGATTCTTTTAGAAGAGGTTTTCGGCTAAGGCTTCTTTTCCATCCAAAAATTCCAACCTTTTTTTTAAAAATCCAAGCCCAAAGTTATTCGATTTTGAAAATCCAATTTAAGTTTCTTCCAAAGATAGTCGGATATCTTTTTAGATATACGGATGTCCTTACTTCAAGGGAGAAATACATTTTCATGCATTGTATATTTAAAAATGTTTTTACTTAATTTGGCATAAAAACATGCTTCTCAGTTTCCTAAACATTTGGCGAGAATTAATTCCTAAATTTGTCGGGTTTGCCGGGGAGGTTAGAAAATTGTTCAATGCACGTGGTTATGAAATTGTAAGGCATGAATTTTGTTTTATTCGGAAATTTATAAATATCATATGAAAGAATTATTTTTCAAGCTTTGCCAGGTTTGCCGGGAGCATGGTAATACTTTCCGACATATGTCATTTATGTGATTCCTCACATGAAGGATCCATTTCAAAATAATGATGTGTGCATGTGATCATGATGTGATCATAAATATTTTATGATGATGCCATTTTGTGATTTTTGCCATGTCAAGCATGCCATGCCATGTCATTCATTCATATACTATGCCATTCATTCATATGCCATGTCCTTTAGAGTTTGCCATGTCAAGCATGTCATTTTATTCATTCATGTGCCATGTCATTAATTCATGTGCCATGTCATTCATCCCTTTGGTCATGTCATTTATATTTTGCCATGTCAAGCATGCCATATCATTAATTCTTTTGCCATGTCATAATAAAATGTTTATCATGCCATGATAAATATGCATTTTTGTTTAATTTTTATCTTAGTAATATTTTTGCATATTCATGATCATTTTTTATGATTTTAAAATGCATGAAAAATTATTAAAGATTTTTAATAAAGCAAAGTTATTCTGGAGCTAAAATAATTTATGAGTTCTCTGCTAGGTCTGTAGGAGAGAATATCATCAATTATCATTAACAACGGAATATCATTTTTTCTAAAAAAACGAGGATGATTCGGAGAATTTCAAAATAAGGAAAAATTTCATGCTTTGCCGAGCTTGTCAAGAATATGGAAAATTTTATGTTAATAAATTCCGGATCATTTTTGAATAAAAATGTATTTTAAGGGAATTATTTTTAAACACCAAATTTATAACCGATTTTTACCGAGACCCGAGATAATACACGATTAATAAGGTACCATTTTATACGGACGTTGTGGGGCTGCTAATCCTTCCCCACATGTAACCAACTCTCGAACCTGCACTTGTTTTCTCTAGTTCAAAGCGCATACTTTAAAATTGATTTTAAAAAATATTTTAATTAATTTTAAAATGTTTTATAAAAATCGATTTTATTAGGTGGCAGATCACATCTAGCCAAAAAAAAATTGGTGGCGACTCTATTTCTTTCACGAGGTTGTTTTCAAACCCTCAATTTTAATCTAAGAAAAATTAAATCGGCTTTTCCTCTATTCTTTCCCCAACGTCACACTTCTTAACGAAGTCGATTGTCCTCGCGACGAGGGCAAAATTTTCAGACTTTTTTAAGGTTGCGACAATTATTAACAACTAATTTTATATATATATATATATATTTTTAAATTACATGAGAATGAATTATACTTTTTAAAATAAAATTAATACTTTTATTTTAAATAATATGTATAACGATAAAGAATGTTATAAAATTATCATAAGTATATCATAATAATTAAAATATATAATTCATTTTAAATCTTATTAAAAGATAATCATAATTGATATAATATTTTATTATTTATTTAAGAGATTATTATATATTTAAAAGATTATTTTAGTCTTTAAACAATTATCGTAAAGTCTTGAACAATTAATTTAAGAACGTTATTATAGTAATAATATAACAAACTTATTTATAAAAAAATAGAACAAACTTACTATTTATCCAATTCAACAGTTTGATTTAAAATAAATATATTAAGATTAATTTACAATCAATTGATTAAAATATTAACTTTTAATATCCTAACACTATATATAATAACATCAAGCTTCTTTTTCATTTTCAAACTATATATAATAAAAGCTTCTTTTTCATTTTCAAATTTTTCGTATAGTCATTGCCTGCATATTGCATATTTATCATACTAAAAAAATGATAATTATAAGTTATAAAATTAAAATAAATTAATAATTTATGTTATAATTATTATTTTTATTAAATCAATGTTTTTAAAATAAAATTATACTCGATTTAAATTTGGATCATTTCGGGTTAATTGTTCGGGTCAAAAACATTTCAGATTTGGGTCAATTCGAGTTTGGATCAATTTTTATTCGGATCATTTCGAATTCAGATTGAGTTCGGATTCGGATTGTTGACTTTTTTATCAAACCAAATTAAATTAAATTTGAATTCAGATGAATTAATCGAATTTTTTAAATTAAGGTAAGAATTGATATGCCTAAACTAAATGGAAAAAGTGGGTAAATTTTGACGAAAATCCAACACTTAGCTATCGACTGTACGATGACGATGACGGTGATACGACGATTGATTGCGATGGCAATAGTGGTCCGACATTGGAATCTAGATTTGGAATCGTGGCCGGTTGGAAAGTTAAAGTTAAAAAGGGGAAAAAGGTTAGACAATGAAAGTGAAGAAGAAAATTATGCTTTTTTATACGTAATGTTTAGTTTTTAGGTATATTAGAGGTGTTCATTATCGGATCGGGGTACATCTGTTTACGAGTTGGATAATTCATTTGATTCAGTAGATTCGATCCATATTAGATTGAATTTGAATAAAGTATTTAGTAATTCGATTCGGTCCGGTACGACCCGAATTATTATTTATTAAATAAACAAATATTATTTTATTAAAATTTAATTATAAAATATATATAAATATTAATATAAAAATAATTTTTAATATTTTTAAATAGTGAAAAGAGCCTATACGGGCTGGTTAGGGCCTGACCCTAATGGGCTTGGACAAGAGAAAAAAATATTTTTCGAGCTGCGACCTAGCCCATTGACAGGTCTAGATCGGACCTATGTATAGTATCAATATCAAATATTTTTGTTAAACCCCGGTCCGGCTCGAAATATGGATCTCAAATTTTGTCGAAACCCGTCTATATCTGTAAATGGATAGCTCAAGCCCGTTTAAACCCGCCCATGTTAATTTTTTTTCTAAATTTTTTAAAAATATATTATTTTTATTTAATCTTTATTAATTTTATATATATATTTTTTATTAAATTTTTAAGCATGAACAACTTAACATATTTTTTAATGTTTACATTATAATATTATATATATTTAATTTTTATATGATATAAATAACATAATATATATAAAAATAAAAATAATATATTATTTAATTAAAAAACGAGCTCGATTCTGGCTTTGATATTGAATGTTGAAGTTAAGGCTCGACCTATTTTTAAACGGGTCTCTTTTTTTGCCGAAACTAATTTTTAAGGCCTAATATTTTTGTCAAAACCCTTTCAAATATAAACAAACTTTCGAATTTGGATAAATAATCTGATTTTTGAACATGTGTAAGTGTATAGATATGGTCATATGGAATTTGAGCTTATCGGCCTGTGACAAGATCAATAAATGTGTGTGATTACGTCATCCAATCATTTGTCCTTTAAATATTTGGTGACCAAAAAATCAAATCTTTATTACGTGAGTGATCAAATTATAATTTTTCATAATCAGATAGATCAAGATGAAAATTCGGATAAAATTTAATAAATAATCGTATAATTTACCCCATAAACATCGAACAACTTAATATAATAACTTTGATGCATTAATTTTTCTTTTTACATATCAATGAGATTTTTTTATGAAAAAGAAGGATCAATGAGATTTTTATGCAAAAGATTTGTTACTGTGAACTGCGAAAACATGAGTCATGTCTAAAATGCATCATACAAATGTGAATGTAAAGAAGAAAAAGAAAAAAATTATATCATCCGGAAAAAATTAAGCTAAAGTAAAATTTAAAGATACCGTGATTGCACTATAACAAAAACAAATACTTAAAAATTAATGCCCTTATCTTTATTAATTAAATCTATTCAAAGATTAATTATTTATCTGATTCGTATTTGATCAAGTTTGAGTAAAGATTTTCCAATTCGAATTGACCTGATTCAACCTGAATTACTATTAATTAATAAAAAATTTTATTTAAATTTAATTATAAAAATATAAAATATTAATATAATTTTTTTTAACAATAATTCTAACTTACAAACCGATCCAAATTGGATTCAGATCCAATTTTTTTTTTTTTTTTTTATAAAATTTAAATTACGATCCAACTTATAAATAATTTTACTTTTAATATTGATGATGATGCTCATTATTCACCAACAACTTTGACCAAATGAAACTTTGCTTCTTTTTAAACAAACCATAATAATATTGCCCACTTGTCTTCTTACTTGAAACTGACAAAAAAATATTCAGCAAGGACATGAATTAGCAGAAAGCAATGATACTTTTGACTAAATCATTATGAACATGGTAAAGCAAAACAAACCAATAATTCTAGGAGATAATATTATAAGTTTTTTCATGTTAGGTTAAACATGGCCACTTAAAAAAACTAAAGTTGGGTTCATTGAAACATAGAAACATTTATGTTTTATGTTACCTAAACTCGAAATTGAATATTGTATACAGATATATGTTCACGATGAAATGTTCAATTTTTTAAAAAAAAATTTACATACTTGAAAGATCATACTATCGTATCTATGTTCAAATATATATTGAACACGAATACTTTTTAAAAAAAAAATCCAAGTACCATAAAAGAAAATATAAGATATTAGCATTACTTCTCAGACAATAACCACAACATATATCTGAATTCTGAAACATCAAGAAGTTTGATGAGATACAAGATGTCCTAAATACAACAAGTTAACCACAATTCTTGATTAATGGACTATAGTTACTTGGGAAAATGCTGCAGACAGGCCCCTCTACTTTGCTTTCACATTTCTAATCTTAAATAAGAAATTTTGGGTTAGGATGATAACCACACATCAATGTCATTGAACAGATGGATAAATTTTAAGTAGTTTAATCAACAGACTGGTAAATGACAATCAATACCATCAGCCAAAAGCAAACTTATGTTACTCCGACTTTTCATTTTTTTTAAATATTTGTGTCCAACACCTATATCTAATGCATATTCGGACATAAGTATGAAAATATGACCTTCTAAAGACCTTCCAAATACATGAAAAAACTTGAAAAAAATTGAACATACCCATATCGAACACATATCCGTATCCGACACTTACACCCGAGTCCGAGTAACATAGAAGCAAACCAAATGCTATCAGTCAATCAATTAGAAAGCATGTCAATACCATCCCAGGAGAAAATCAGTAGCAACACTGAATTTTAAAAGAAAAAAGAGAGGGGTCTTTCTGCTGCTGCTAACTGTCCATTAAACCAGCTTTGTTAATCATTCCTTACAGCTATCAACAAGGAAAAAGGATGGGAGAAGGGTCTCTCTGCAATTTCCCATCACATAAATCTAGTTTTTTTATCTTTTCTTCACACCAAAACAACTGCTCTTTACTGATCCTTGTCATTCTAAGAACCCTGGATACAATTTTGATGTCAATGAGGCCAAACAACAATGGAACATCCTCGTGTGTTAGCGGCCAGGATTTCTTTTTCCACCCTTTTCTTTTTTTACGCAGTTCCTTCAGCTTCATCCCCTTCTGCAGATAGAAATGAAAACATTGTAGAACATCAAGCAATCATCAGAGGTTACAATGAGTAGATCCATATGGTCAGTCTTTTGAACAGTACAACCAAGGGCCATCCTCTCTACAGATAGAGATACGGGATCCCGAATCCCGATCTTCAAGATAATATGTAAAAGAAAACATTAACATCTCCAAAGAATGGCAAGTGCAATCTAAGAGTAAGCCACCAAGAGTCCAACAATAATATAGCAGATGAAACATTCGTAGAGCTATGTTACTCGGACTCGGGTGTGAGTGTCGGACACGGGTATGTGTCCGACACCGGTATGTTTGATTTATTTTAAGTTTTTTCCATGTATTTGGAGGGTCCTTGGGAGATCAAATCCCCATACCCATGTCCGAATATGCATAGTAGAGTGCTGTTCGTAGACCAAAAATGAGCTTAAATTTGAGACATTATTGTGTCCATTTGAAATCCAAATTTTATTGGTTTAAAAAACTTACTTTTATTTGAAACTTTTTGTCTTTGGAAACAGATGGTAGAAAATTAAGACATTCTAGTAGTCTAGCATAATTGGTTAACTTTTGTTTTGTTATAGGATGTTTTCATCACCTGAAATAATGTAGCAAGTAGGAGATAACCAGCCAAGCTAAACAATGTACTAAAATGTTCTAAGATAGCTTTATGATTTCTAATAAAATGGCATTTCATCCATGCTCATTAGAACATCAAAGCAAGCCAAGCAAATGAACTATTAATAATCAAGGGGCAGGAATCCAGTTGCAACTCTCATAGAGCAGAAAAGTCAATAAAACTAGTTCAAAGTGCTTTAATGTGGGCAATCATATGTAAAAGTAGTTAACCTATAAAGTTAAATGGATGGCGTAGCATGAAGTTACCTTCTCTAATAAAGATTGAACTTGATGAAGAGGGGTAGCCATCGGGTGCTGGTTTCCAAACAAGTTAAGAGCGCTACTATGTCTTTTCTTGTCCATTTTTACAAACAGCTGGAATGTCAGGATTAAGCTCTCAATAATCCTGATGATATCAGGGGCAAGGACCAAATAATCTGATTCCTCTTCCACCTTTACCTTCTGATCTGAACCTGAAAAGATTCGAGGAACATATTACCTTTTAAGTAAAAGCAAATAGAACCAATAACCTCAAGTACTTCCTTGTTCAGTTAAACAGAGAAAAAAAAAAAGATTCATTTACAGAACCTAGTTTCAATTTGTAAACTGAAAAGGAATTATTAGGCACAAAAAATTCTTAAGTCACGAAACCCAAGTTTCCTACTTTTGCTCCATCAATCCTCAAAAATTTACCTTGTATGTTTGGAATTTGAAGCAGCTTAGGCAAAATATTCCTAGCACGGGCATAGATTTCAGCTCTAAGACCTTCCTGAAAAGGTTCATTTTCAATGAACCTTTGTAATAAGACCTGGAACTGTTGAAGGTGCTGAGCACTGTGGTTGTAACAAGTGGGATTCTCAGGTTGGCACAAAACTATCTGGCTGAGTTGTGTGTATTGGCAATGAAGTGCCTCCCAAGTTAAGCAAATTTGAGCTACATATGCTGTCTCAAGATCTTGATATGGGTCATTCTTTGGCTGCTGCAGCTGCTCAGTTTCTTCATCAGGTTCTTCAATCTTCTTCAAGGAAAGGCAACTCAGGGGCGATGCAAGTTTCCTAGATGCAGATTTTGGTGATGGAGTTGAAGGATTTGTGGAGCCTGTAAGACAATTGATTATTTGCAATGAGAATTCAAGATTCAATATTAACAAGGAGACTACAATGCTAAAACTAAAAAAAGGTGAAAACATTTAAAAAAAAAAACGGACAACTCTACACCAAGCAACAACAAAAAAAAAAAAACTTTTAAGGCCTAATGATTCTACAGATAGTACTTAGTTCTATACTTTAGCACCTAAGAGCAGAATTGAGACACCAAGAAAGCTGTTAAGTCAGATTTGTTCAGCAGTGGGCTAGCCTGTACTTCAAGATCTCCTCTAATGTTTGAAACCTTTGTTTCTTGTTTCTGCCATCTTCAGCTGGTAACTTCTTAAGAAATGGAATTTCTTAAGAGTTGAAGTATAATATTCCAAAGCAATAGCTCACTTTTCCTTAATTTGAAATTATATTATAGCCATTGGCAGAAAATACCACTTTTTAGTGCATAATTGCAGTAAGCTTTCCTAGATAAGAACAGAAAAGTTTGACCCTGTCTAACCAAATTCTTTCTAAGCATTAAATTACAGCAATTAAAACTTGAATCAGACAGCACAAACATGGTTAAAAGAGATAATATCCTTAGATTGACAAAAGTAGACAAGTTAAAAGAGTAATCTTTCCATTATAAACACAAAATGATAAAGCTGTAAGAGTTTAAACTAAATTTATTTGGTTCCCATCAAGATGAACCAAGATATGTTACTCCGACTCTTCATTATCGCTGAAATACCCGTGTCCGACACATATTCGGACATGGGTATGGAGGTAAGATCCTCCAAATATATGGAAAAACTTAGAAAAAAAATTGAACATACCCATGTCGGACACATACCCGTATCCGACACTCACTCCCGAGTCCGAGTAACATAGACCAAGACCATGCTGAACAAGCATCAAACCTGCAGAAAACCTCAAACTAGGAGCACTACGATGGGAGCTTGACATAATAAGTAAAACAACAAGGTCTAGGAGGGAGAAATATTAAAAAAGACACTGCCAGCAAATAGTATTCATCATTCATTGCATCTACCAACAGGAAAATATCTCCAATTTACTAAAATTAATAAGCTAAAGCCTGAAGGCAAAGAAAAAAGAGGGAAAATGATAGAAAGCTATAAAAATGACTATGACTCCACTTAATCTTGCACCAACCCCTACTCCCAACACTTAAGTGAACCATAAAGAAGCAAACGTACTGAGTTCCAGGAAAACTCTTTTCGATCTAAAGGAAATAGAAATTGACAACTACGAATAAGGTCAAGAAGCCTGATTGTGATTCTAATCACATGGCATTGTACTCAATAATCAGATACTCAATCTAGTTGCATCCCTCACAAGCTCATTTAGTTCACTAATTCGAACAATATTTTTTTTTCTCAAATAACTTGAAGGAGACTCATATCACAAAAAGATGAGTGATGACATATATGAAACCTGAATGAAGCCCCATCCCGCAAAGACCTTATACATTTCGACCTACTTCTAGCCAAAAATTCAACTAATCAGGCAACAATATGTCTGCTTAAAATGTAGCTAACAAGATATCCCTGTTGAATTAAAAGCACTAAAAGCTCGCATAGCCACAGCTTCTTTACGGTGTAAAATTTGATTATGCAACAGAGATAATGGAAATGTTTACCAGCTTTCTTGACCTGATGTGCAATCATCCGATCATAGAACAGCATTCGTTCACAATACTTTTCATAAACAGTATCAAACCCACCCCACCATTGTCTGCCTTCTGCTTCCACATCCCTCCACTCACTAGAGCTGGTCTCACCAGCCTCCACTTCCTCATCCTCAGGGTACAGCTCTTCTTCTTCTTCCTCTTCAGGAATCAACACCATAAAACTGTTTCTTCTTAGTTCTTTCAATCTCCTCTTCACCTCATTAGTTATAAAATCATCATCATCATCCTCAACTTCAGCTGCAGGGTCAGTTTTGGATGATCTATTTAAATCAATGTCACCACCACCAGCACCATCAGTAGCACCATTTTCATTCTTTGGTTCTTCTGGTTTTGGCACATGCTTATCTTCCAAATCCTTTTCAGGTTCTGGTTTGTGGGCTTTCCTAAACTTCTTAACTTTCAAGAAATCCATCTCCTACACTTCTTTTGGCTGCTAAATAAGCTTTTTTTCCCTTTAATTTAATATCCAAGCTTTAGAAACTAGATTCTCTGGTATAAATTACACTTCTAGATCCCAGAATTATACCAAGATACTTAGAAAGTAACTTTTCAACTAAAGAACAATATTCTTATTCCAGCAAATGTACCTCCTTTTTTTTCATAAATTTTTGGTTGGACAAATGTCAGATCTTCATGCCAAAATGTCCTTTAGTAGCAACAGTTAAAATCCAGACCCTTTGAACATATTTTAAGCAAGCATCTGAAGCACTAGAAATCCTGAAGATCTCACCTTACACAAGAAAATCAACTGAAACAGCCCAAGTTTGCAAGAGCTGCTTTCAATGCAATTGATACATAAGCAGAAGCTCTAAAACAGAAGAAGAAAAAAAGTAGTCATTTCTCCCTCAAAACCTAAGAAAACAGCAGTTCAGCAGAAAGTGAACAAAACCCTGAACAGAGAGGCCACTGAAGTACATTTCTTTCAGAACCATTCACTTCAAAACTTCCATTAAACCCTTAAAACTTAAGAAGATTTGTGATTCCCTTACCATTTAAGCTTCCAAAAGCACATCACTAAGCAACCAAGCACAAAATACCAGCAAGAAAACCCAAGTATCTTCAAAGATGGCTTTTTTACTAAGACCCCAGCAAGATAATTTACAGTGATAAAAACCCCCCAAGGCCATAAAAAGGCAAAAACTGCCTCACAAGTTTTTTGCTGTTTTATTTTAGCATTTCACTCACTACTCAAAATAAAGAGCAGATTTTTGTAACCGACATTACACTTGTAGAAGAAAGTGTCAAAATGGAAAAATCCCACAAAGTCCCCCAACACAAGAAGCTTTAAAAAGCAAACTAAATCAACCAGAGTTTATCTTTTTTTCTAATTTTAACTTGTTTTTTACTACCCAAAAGCTCATTTCTATTAAAAAAAAAAAAGACCCACGAGAAATCTGTCAACAGTGAGACAAAATAATGTAAATGAATGAATAAACCCAAGGTTTCTTTAATATAAAAAAGGTAAGGGAACTCTGCCTTGTTCAAAGAACTGGAAAGAGAAAAGTCTGTACTACTGCTGAGGAGAGAACAGTGACTTTTTTGGGAATAGAAAAGTCTAATAAATGTTAAACAACCAAATAAATTGTTCTTTCATATTCAGTTTTTACCTTTAAAAAAAAATTTGTACTTGTGTTAATTAAAAATAATATTTTCTTTTATTAATTTAATTTAAAACAATTAGAATTCAGGTAATTCAAGTACATTGATATTAAATAAATTTGAATTTTATTATTTATAATTTTTTTTTAAAATTATGATTTTTTATATTATAAAAATTAAAACAACTAAAAACTAAATAATATGTAATAATATTATATATTTTACAAATATTATTAGATATTTTATTTATTATATTATTTTAAATATCATAATAAAGTACATAACAATTTTATAATTGACAATGTATGAGAAAAGAATTTAATGACAAGATAGATAAAAGAAAATGTTAATAGATGTTTTGTTGTAGTGGTTAAGAGGTTTTTTTATTTAAATATAGTCAAAAAAGAAAAAAAAATTGAAAATACCGTTGTTTTTAGATTATTTCTCAAAATACGCTGGTTTTAATACTAGCTGGGAAATCGCCACCCCCCATGGCGATTTTCCAGCATCAAAAAACTGATTTTGACTAAAAATACCAAGGGAAATCGCCATGGGGGTGGCGATTTCCCTTCATGTATAACTTTTTTTTAATTAATAAACAAATTTTAATTTTTTTTTTAATTTGTAAATTTTATTTTTTAAATTTAAAAATTATAAATTAAATTAAATTTCTTATTAAATTTAAATATGGAAAAAAAATTCTTATAAAAATTAAAAAAACAAAATAATATTTCTTCTTAAATTTGTATATCAAAAATTTTATTTGTAAGTTTTGTTTTAATTTTAAAAATTTGTAAGTTTTGTTTTTTAATTTTAAAATTTATAAATTAAATTAAAATAATTTAAAAAAAAAAGAAATTTCGTAAGGTATATTTTATTATTTAAAATTTTCTCTTTTATTTTTTTAAATTTTGTTAATTGATTTGTATTAGATAAAAACAAAAAACAAAAAAACTTGCATTACATTTTCCCTTATATGTACAATAATAATCCAAAGTACATGATAAGTTGACAAAAACATGTAATTCATTTATTGTTGATGCGAAGTCTCCCCCAATGTGCCAAATCGATGCGGACAATTTTGACGGTTATGACCTTCGTTTCTGCATAATCCACAACGTTTTGGTTGGCCTTTCTTCCTGAGGTCCATTTCATTACGAATACGACTTGATTTTGGCCGACCATGTGGATTTCTCCGCATTTCTTGACTGGGACACACTTCTGGACCATCATATTGAGGCCAGTAATCTTCATTTCCAACAGCTTCGAACTCATGTCTATAAACATTCAATATAGTTTCCAGTCTATAGACTTTGTCCACATATTGCATGCAATCTACATGGACATGTGCACAGGTAGCAACTACATGTGAACAAGAGAACCTTTGTGCTTGAAACTTTCCACAATCACACCACATGTCACTGAGGTTGACTTTGTACTTCATTGCAGAAACACCCTCTTGTGGAGCAACTAACTCTTCAACCAGAAAAGATTGATTTGCTCGCGTAAAATTACGAACAATGTGGGAGTTAGCTTTCCTGCGATTTTTCTTGCATAGCTTGTGTGACTGTTTCACAATATGTGTGCCCTCCCTCCATCATGGCAATTTGCTTGTTCCCCATCTTAACAAAAAGTGCAGCCAACCTATAATATGTTGATTGCACTAAAGCAGTAATGGGAAGATGACGCGTTCCCTTCAACACCGAATTGATAGATTCAGCTAGGTTGGTTGTCATATGGCCATAACGTCTTCCTTGATCATATGACTGCGCCCACTTCTCCTTGGGGATCCTATCAAGCCAATTAGCCGCCTCTGCATTTTCTCCACGAAGATTTTCATACATTAAATGAAAATTCGGTCGCCTCAACTCGTATCCTAATAAATTTTAAAACAAAAAACTTGTGAATTTCAATATTATTTTATATGCTAAACGAAATATAAGAGATAAAATAACTATGATTTGATTCCATACCCATGTTAACAATTTGTCGACGCAATTCCTTATTGTTAAACTTTTTCATAAAGTTCGCTGCAATGTGTCGAATGTAGTACACTGAATATGCATGTGGAGGATTCCATCCACCATCGCGTCTAATCGCAGCTTTGATGGCTTCATGTCGATCAGACATCAAGCAAATGCCAGGCTGTTTTGTCATGTGTCTGCGCAAGTTACTGAGAAAGAATGACCAAGCCTCTGTTGTCTCACCCTCCACAATGGCAAAGGCAATTGGCAGTATGTTTCGGTTGCCATCTTGTGCAATAGCTAACAATAATATGCCTTTGTATTTTCCATATAAGAAAGTACCTTCTATTTGCACAATAGGTTTACAATACGGATACCCTTCAATGCACGACTTAAATGTCCAAAATAGTCGATGGAATATTCTCTTACCCTGGACCAGTCGATCACCGTGATATGCAGGTACCGTTTGAAATTCCACAATTGTACCAGGCACGAAATGTTGCATTGCACCTAACCATTTAGGTAGCTCATTGTACGATCTTTCCCAATCGCCAAATACTCGAACAATTGCCTTTTGCTTTGCTTGCCATGTTTTCTTGTAGGAGGTGATGTATCCATATCGGATTCGCATCTCAGCGATCAAAACTGAAACGGAAATCTCCGGATTTGCTTGGACCAATGACAAAATGCATGAACAGATCATGTTACAATCTAACTTGCAATGATCTTGTGAAATCCTCCCCGATGTGCAAGTATGATGCCCTTCATATTTTCTAATCTCTCATAGCTGTTTCTTCTTCATAAAAGTTGCCCTTATTCTCCAATTACACCCATTCCCATACATTACGCACTTGGCATAATATTTCGTCGGCTCAGATTCAATTACTCTGTAATCTACAGAGTTTTTGATGTTATAGTGCTTGATAGCTGAAAGCACAGCCTCTTTCGTTGGGAATTGTAATCCAACACACAGATCAACTGTAGATGGATCAAATGTCAGAGGCATAGCTAATGTATGAGCATACTCTAGAAATTCCGGCACATGCATTGCCTCCATATCCAGTGTATGCATATGGGATGCAGCCTGATATGGGGGAATATCTCCATGAGTGTTGATATCTCCATGAGTGTTGATCTCAGCAGGGACGACGTCTGGGTCAGAATCAGTATTGTCATCACTTGCGAATTCATCATCCTCTTCCTGCTCACTAAATTCACCAACATCTTCACCATGGACTCCACGTGGACAAACAGGATCAACACCAGCTGGCTCATCTTCGAGGGTAGTAGGAATTAGGGTTTGTGAGACTAATGAAGTCTGAAAAGTTGTAGCTTGAGATAAGGGCACGACTTCTTCTGTGGGAACGTCGTATGTAGTGTGAACATAGAACGACCCAGAATCATAATCTTCTATGGGAAAGTTTTCTGTTGTGCGAACATTTGAAGGGCTGCAATCATCGTCAAAATCATCTATGTCAGCATATAACTCAAGGACACCAACATTTGCAAATGTCTCATGAGCATAAAACATGCATCTGACATCATCATCATCTTCAAGTGGAAATGTTCTATATCGGACACATCCTTCACCAATAGAAAGAGGATGCCTGTACTTAACCTCTGAAACTCTTTTTTCTAGTTCCAGCTTTAATTTTTGTATGAATTTGCAGCTTCAGTTCCTCTAATGTGACGTCGTCTTCAACACGAAAACTTTTTGGACGTTCACAATCAAAGATAGCACCTTCGTCAGTATTATGAATTTGGCCATTATAGTAGACCAATGCGATCACTCTATTGCTCATGTTGTGTAGTAATGAAACTAAGAAAGATGAGAATGTAGGTATTTTGACTCCGCAAAAGAAAGAAGAAATATAGAAGGATGAGAATGAGAATGAGGAGGTTTTAGCACTAAGGAAAAATCTGATTGAAAAACTGTTGTAGGGGGTATTGTAAACCTTCATAAGTATTATGAATTTATAATGGTTCATTATGTTGTACCAGATGACAAATCCCATCCTTTGTATAGGATGGAATCTGATTCTGATATTCTGCCTAGGACTATTTGACTGAAAAAGTTATAACTTATTCAATGCAAAATGTGATTGATAAATCCCATCATTTGTCTCATCCATTGCAGAAAGAATCAAATTCCAATATTTTCTACAGCATTTGATGGACTGAAATATAGCTGAAACCTGTCTAAAACTCTATATCATCAGTCTTATCCATTGCAGAAAGAATCAAGTTCCAATATTTTCTGCAGCATTTGATGGACTGGAAAATAGCTGAAACCTGTCTAAAAACCTATATCATCAGTCTTATCCATTGCAGAAAGAATCAAGTTCCAATATTTTCTGCAACATTTGATGGACTGAAATATAGCTGAAACCTGTCTAAAACCCTATATCATCAGTCTTATCCATTGCCAAAAAAGAATCAAGTTCCAATATTTTCTGCAGCATTTGATGGACTGAAATATAGCTGAAACCTGTTTAAAAACCTATATCATCAGTCTTATCCATTGCAGATAGAATCAAGTTCTAATATTTTCTGCAGCATTTGATGGACTGGAAATAGCTGAAACCTGTCTAAAAACCTATATCATCAGTCTTATCCATTGCAGAAAGAATCAAGTTCCAATATTTTCTGCAGCATTTGATGGACTGGAATATAGCTGAAACCTGTTTAAAAACCTATATCATCAGTCTTATCCATTGCAGAAAGAATCAAGTTCCAATATTTTCTGCAGCATTTGATGGACTGAAATATAGCTGAAACCTGTCTAAAAACCTATATCATCAGTCTTATCCATTGCAGAAAGAATCAAGTTCCAATATTTTCTGCAGCATTTGATGGACTGGAAAATAGCTGAAACCTGTCTAAAACCCTAAATCATCATTCTTATCCATTGCAGAAAGAATCAAGTTCCAATATTTTCTGCAGCACTTGATGGACTGAAATATAGCTGAATTTTTTTTTTTGCTTTCCAGAATTTCACTTGTTTGCTTATGAAAATGTAATGCAAGTTTTTTTGTTTGTTTTTTGTTTTTTGTTTTTATCTAATACAAATCAATTAACAAAATTTAAAAAAAATAAAAGAGAAAATTTTAAATAATAAAATATACCTTACGAAATTTCTTTTTTTTAAAATTATAAAAAAATTTATTTTAATTTAATTTATAAATTTTAAAATTAAAAAACAAAACTTACAAATTTTTAAAATTAAAACAAAACTTACAAATAAACTTTTTGATATACAAATTTAAGAAGAAATATTATATATTTTTTAATTTTTATAAGAAAAAAAATTTTCCATATTTAAATTTAATAAGAAATTTAATTTAATTTATAATTTTTAAATTTAAAAAATAAAATTTACAAATTAAAAAAAATTAAAATTTGTTTATTAATTAAAAAAAAATTATACATGAAGGGAAATCGCCACCCCCCATGGCGATTTCCCTTGGTATTTTTAGCTAAAATCAGTTTTTTGATGCTGGGAAATCGCCATGGGGGGTGGCGATTTCCCAGCTAGTATTAAAACCAGCGTATTTTAGGAAATAATCTAAAAGTAACGATATTTTCGAATTTTTTCTTTCTTTTTTGCTATATTTAAATAAAAAAACCTGGTTAAGATACTAAAATTTGAAAAGCTCAATATATGGGTAAAATTTTATTTTCTTTAATTTATCTTTTGAAAGAATTAATTAATTAAACAGATGGATTTTTTTTTTTTGCAAGTAATAACGTGAGTAGTTTTTTTAAGTGAATAATTAATTATTTTTTAAGTGAAAAAACACAAATATTTTAATTTTATAATTGTTAAAATAAATTTATTTAATTTATTTATTATTTATTTAATTATTTGGCATCATTTGTCTTATGACACCAATTTAGTTATGAGTTGTATAATAATATAAATTTATAGAAAAAAATATAATTAATGTATTATTTTTTCTTGAATTTAATAAAAATAATATATTAAATACAAAAAAAGTTAAAATATAAAATAATTTTTAACTAATATCTATAAAAATTCGTTAACGGGACGCATATAATAACCAAAAGATAGTATTCAAAATGATTTTATTAACAAATATCTTACATATATTTCTTAAATATCATTTTATACAAAAAAGCTAAGTAAATATATACTTTAATCATAAAATATTAATTAAAATTATACTTTTTTTCAACAAAAAAAATGAACAGTTAAGCATATAATTTAATCAGATAATTGTAAGATTAATTTAGTTTGTTTGATTATTATTCACAAGAATTTAAACAAAAAAAATGGGAAATGTTAATCAGTATCTAATGATATTGATTAAGACGATATATATATAAAATAAATAAATAATTTTTTTTGAATTTAATAAAAATAATATATTAAATGAAACAAAAATTAAAATGATAATTAAATAATTCTTAACAATGTCTATAGACACTAAGGGTGATAACGGTTCGGTTCAATTCGTTTTTGGAATAAAATTACCTCTAATGTGCAGTATTTTAGTTTCTAAAAATTGAATCAAAATCGAACCGACCCGAATCAAATTCCATCGATTCGATTGGAATCTGTTCGGTTCATCATTTTTTAAAAATTTTTAAAATTATCTTTTTCTATAATATTTTTAAATTTTTTTCACTAATTTAAAAATAAAATATTTATTTTGTATTATCAAAAATAAAAAATAAAAATCAAATCAAATAATTATGATTTTTTAATTTATAAATAAAAAATCAAATTGAATATAACTAATTATTATTCGAACTGAATTCGAACCGAATTCAATAAAAATTAAATCAAATTAAACATTAGATTCGAATCAATTTTTTAATTTTTTTTCTCAATCCTCGTAGACACAGATCTTAAATAAAATACTAATAATTAATATTTTAAGAATATAAATAGTTAAATTAGACATTTTTTATTAAATTGAGAATAATTGATTTGGTTTGGTAAAAAAATGAATTTAAAAATATGGTTAAATAAATAAAAGGAAGAAAGCACGAGACCCAAGGGAAACAGTAAGTATCGTAAAGAGAATATTGTCAGAACCGAGTAAGAAAAGCACTTACTCTCTCTGCAAACAAACCAATGCCCCGCCAAATATGGGGTTTTTTGATTTGCGCGCTTTTTTCTTTTTCTTTTCCCCATTTTGCCCTTCATTCTTTTTTTAATCTTTTTCTTGTCCTTTTCCTCTCTGCTGTCCGTCCGATTTGGATTGCATCGCATCCAGGGCCCAGTTTAATTCCATCACTTTTTATTTTTTTGGGTTAAAAACCAAATAATTCGGAGGGTTTTTTATTACAATATAGCAAAAAAAAAAAAAAAATCTTAAATTACCGTTGGTTTCTGATTAATTCTCAAAATACGGCTTTTTTTTTTCAAGCTAGGAAATCGCCATCCCCAGCGTTAAAATTTGAAAATTTGTAAAAAATACCAAGGAAAATCGCCACCCCCAATGGCGATTTCCCTTGGTATTTTTAGCCAATTTTGCTAAAAACATGAAGGGAAATCGTGATATATATTTTTTTCAATTCTTAGAAAAATTTAAAAAACATTACTCAATAGTGAATTTATTGTGAAATGGTATAATGAATAAAAGTTATTTGAAAAAAAAAATGAATAATTAGAAAACATGACTCAATAGCAAACTTTTATTCATTATATAATTTCACAATAAATTCACTATTGAGTCATGTTTTTTAAATTTTCCTAAGAATTGAAAAAAAATATATACGTGAAGGGAAATCGCCACCCCAATCGCCACCCCCCATGGCGATTTCCCTTCATCTGTTTAGCAAAGTTTGCTAAAAATACCAAGGAAAATCGCCATGGGGGTGGCGATTTCCCTTGGTATTTTTTATAAAGTTTCAAATTTTAACGCTGGGAAATCGCCATGGGGGATGGCGATTTCCCAGCTTGAAAAAAAAAGGCGTATTTTGGGAATTAATCCGAAACCAACGGTAATTTGGGAATTTTTTTTTTTTGGCTATATTGTAGTAAAAAACCCTAATTCGGATGCGTACTTTTTTTTTTTTCCTTTTCAAATTGTGCAATTCATCTCGTGAAATGTGGATTTAATATTTATTCTTTGCATACTAATTTTATCAAATTAAATATCTTTACTTTTCAAATTTTTAAATTAGATTTTATTAACAAATATCTTAAATAAAAAAATTCTATTACTATTAAATTCTATTTTTATTCTATTAAATTCATTTAATTAAGTAAACTATTTTATCATTTAAATTATTAAATTAGATTTTTATTTAATTTAAATATTTAAATAGTAAAAATATTAATTTAATTTAATTGTTTGTTTTTGTTGGACCGATCAATCAAATAAAACGAATCATTTCTTTCTATGAAAAAAATCAATCATCTAATGCATTGAAAATAATTAATAAAATAATTTTGCTAACGATTGTCAAAAGGCACTTTTTAAGGTTACTAAATATAGTAATATCTTTAATCGAAAATCGAATTGAATATAACTAATTATTACTCGAACTGAATTCGAACCGAATTCAATAAAAATTAAATTGAACCGAACATTACGATTCGAATCGATTTTTGATTTTTTAAATTTTTTTCTCAATCCTAATAGACACAGATCTTAAATAAAATACTAATAATTAATATTTTAAGAATATAAATAGTTAAATTAGACCATTTTTTATTAAATTAATAAAAGGATTTTGCTAACGAGTGCCCTTAGGGCACTCTTTAAGGTTACTTAATATACTATTTATAGTAATAATATTATATTAAATGCAAAAGTTAACAACTTTATTCATCATTTTCAATGCATTGATTAAAGATATTATTATATTTAGTAACCTTAAAGAGTGCCCTTAGAGCACTCATTACCAAAATCTTTAATACTATACTTTTACTATAAATAGTATATTAAGTAACTTTAAAGGTGCCCTTAGGACACCCTAGCAAAACCCTATTTAATAAAGTCAAATATGCTTTTTATAACGGTGACAACTAGAGTGCGAACTATTTAGGCGAGAACCCTATGTGAACTCTTAAGATCCAGCATTAAATGCTTCAAAAATTGTCAGTTTTAAAAAATTACATAAAAGAGCAATAAGAAAATAATTATATGTTGTTGTGGTCATATTATTTTTTTGTTATAAATAAAATAAAATGAGTAAATAAAGAGAGATCAAGACAAAAAAGATATGAACTTTCAAAGTCTAGTTCTTCAGGAACTAGCTATTTTACCGAGCCTTTTTCTATTATTTCTTCTTGGATGCAAACTTATCCTTATATAGGACTCCAAGAATCATTAGGGAGGGGAGAATATATTTCTCAATACAATGTACCATAATTATTAGGTACATAGTATTTAATCTAATTCATTCACCATATGCATTCATCCTAATCTAGTCATCCACCACATGCATTCATTATTCACATGCATGTATAACACTTCCCCTTGGATGACTATTCACTATGAATATGCCTTGTTACAACCTTGCTAAGAAAAACCCCGTGGGAGAAAAACTTAGCGAAGGACAAAGAGTACAATATTCATAGGAAACTTACTTTCCCTCAAAAATAAAACCAATGATTTAATATCCTTAAACCGACACATTCCAATGTTATGTACGTACTTTTTGAAAATTGAAGTTGGTAATGTCTTTGTGAGTAGATCTGCTGGGTTGTCACATGAGCGAATTTTGCAAATATCAACATCTCCTTTCTTCAAGAGTTCATGTGTGTAAAAGAACTTTGGTGAAATATGTTTAGTTCTATCAACTTTTATATAGCCACCTTGGATTTGTGTAATGCATGCTGCATTATTCTCATACAATATTGTTCGCTTGTCATTTTCCACAAAAAAATCCAAATGCTCTTCTAATATGTTGAATCATAGTTCTTAACCACACGTATTCATGACTTGCTTCATGAATAACCAATATTTCTGAATGTTTTGATGAGGTAGCAGTGTTTGTTTGTTTAACAGACCGCCATAATATAGCAGTATCACCACATGTAAAGACATAACTTATTTGTGACCGAGCTTTGTGAGGATCAGAAAGATATCTAGCATCAACATATTCCATTAATTCTGACTTTACCGCATTTGGGTAAAATAAATTCATATCATTCGTGTCACGGAGATAACAAAAAATATGTTTCACTCCATTCCAATGTCTTCATGTTGATGCAGAACTAAACCTTGCAAGTAAATTGATTGTAAAAGCTATGTCTGGTCTAGTGCAATTTGCCAGATATAAAAGTGCTCCAATTGCACTAAGATATGGTACTTCAGGATCAAGAATTTCTTCATCATCTTCTCGTGGACGAAAAAGATCTCTTTTTACATCAAGTAGGCGAACAACCATTGGAGAGCTTAATGGATAAGATTTATCCATATTAAATTGTTTCAAAATCTTTTCTATATAAGATGATTGATAAATAAGGATCCCACTTGTCAAATGTTCAACTTGAAATCCAAGAAATAATTTTGTCTTCCCAAGATTTTTCATTTCAAATTCCTTCTTTAGGTAGTCAACAGTCATAGAGATCTCTTCTGGAATCCCTACTATGTTTAAGTCATCAACATACATTGTGACTATAACAAATCCAGAATTTATTTTCTTGATGAAAACACAAGGACAAATGGCATTATTTCCATTTTTCAATAAATATTCACTTAGACGATTGTACCACATACGTCCAGATTGCTTTAATCCATATAAGGATCTTTGTAGTTTAACATAGTACATTTGTCGAGGTTTTGAATTATATGCTTCAGGCATCTTAAATCCTTCAAGGATGTATATGTCATTATCTAATGACCCATATAAGTAAGCTGTCACCACGTCCATTAGACATATGTTAAGTCCTTCAGAGACTATAAAAATCTAAAAGTAATTGCATCCATAACAGGGGAATTTGTCTCTTCATAATTTATACTAAGTTTTTGTGAAAAAACCTTATACTACAAGTCGTGCCTTGTATCTCACAATTTCATTTAACTTGTACAAAGACCCATTTATATCCAACGGGTTTGACATCTTCAAGTGGTTGGACTACTGGTCCAAATACTTTACGTTTGGCTAATGAGTCTAGCTCAACCTTTATTGCTTCTTTCCGTTTTGGCCAATCAATATTAGAAGCAATTGCATATGCAAACACATTATCAACAAAAATTTCATTTCTTCCTCATATATTTCCATATTTTAATGAGATCTCATTATTTACCGGTACAGGAACCATTTCTAGGGTTGTTTGTCTAGAAATATGAGGTTGTTGATCTATATTATTTTTGACCTCTTCTGGGGAGTCATTTTGAAATGTTTTCATTTCCTTTTTCTTTCGAGGAACTGAATCCTTTGCACCAAATGGTCTATCATGCTTCTGGCATACTTTAGATTCATTGGTTGTCATACCCACAGGATGTCCTACAGGGACAATTAACCGTATAGGAATATTTGCAACTGATACATGTGATTTAGAGACTTGTTTGATTGTCAGTAAAAATATCTGGTAACTGATTTGCAACATTCTGTAAATAAATTATTTTTTGAACTTCAAGTTCACATTGATTTGTGCGTATATCAAGAAAGGACAATGTTTGTATATTCCAACAGATTTCTTGTGCATTAGATCCTTTACATTTTTCCCCCTAATGATGGGAAAACTGATTCATGAAATTGACAATTTAAAAATCTTGCTCTAAAAAGATCATCTGTTAAAGGTTCAAGATATGAACTAAAGCTGCAGCATGTATTATAGCATGTCCCCAAACAGATACAGGAAGTTTTGATCTCATAAGTATAGGTATAGCAATCAATTGTAAATGTTTAATGAAAGATTCTGTTAAACCATTTTGAGCATGAACATGTGCAAGGTAATGTTCAACACTAATTCCAATAGACATGCAATAATCATAAAATGCTTTTGAAGTAAAGTCACCTGCATTATCTAAATGAACTGTCTTAATAGAATGGTTAAGAAAACTTGATCTTAACTTTATAATTTGAGCAAGAAATTTAGCAAAAGCAGTATTACGAGTTGAAAGCAAACAAACATGTGACCATCGTGTGGAAGCATCAATTAAAACCATGAAATACCGGAATGGTCCGCAAGATGGATGAATTGGACCACAAATATCTCCTTGTATTCTTTGTAGAAAAGTGGGAGACTCAGAAGATAATTTAGATGGAGAAAGTCTAACAATTAATTTACCTTGAGCACAAGAAGAACAAAAATAATCATCAGACAAAAAGATTTTTTGATCCTTTAATGGGTGTTCATGTGTATTTTCAATGATACGTCGCATCATGATTGAACCTGGATGGCCAAGACGATCATGCCAAAGTATAAAAATTTAGGATCTGAGCACTTCTGGTGCATAAAATTTGATTCAACCATCCTTATTTTTGTGAAATATAAGTCGGATGAGAAATTCAAAAGTTTCTCTAATATGAACTTCTGGTTCGAAACTGTAGAGCTAATATAAAGATATTTCATATCTTACTCAATTTTTGTTTCAACATGATACCCATTTCGATGTATATCTTTGAAACTTAGTAGATTTCTTCGAGATCTACTAGAATATAATGCATCATCAATATATAATTTTGTTTCATTTGGGAACATAATGTGGACTCTTCCGGAGCCATCAATTACATTTGTAGAACCAAATATTGTATTAACATTAATTTTAGTTAATGTTAATTGCAAGAAATATTTTCTATCACGAAGAATTATGTGAGTTGTACCATTATCTATTAAACATATGATAACCTTTAAAATAACATAAACATAAATATATCTTATTAGTAGATATTTTCATCCCCGGTTAAATGATCAATTTTGCTATTAGGGTCTTCGAAAAAAAAAAAAACAGAAACATCAAAATTAAATTTAAAGAAGATTTATTATTATAAGTAAGATCAACACGTTCATATAAATTTACTTCAGCATTTTTCTCTTTTTCCTTTAGTGATGCTTTGTAAAGATCAACTAGATGTTTTGGAGTGTGACATATTCGAGACTAATGACCTTTAGTTCCACACATATAGCAAATATTGTCATTGTTTTCCACTTTATTACTCTTTTCAGGAGTTTCTTCATTTTTGACCCACTTCTTTTGATTTCATTTAGCACATTTGATTTCAAGACTTGAATGATGATTATCACGGGTCCAATAATTTTTTCTACCGCGACCCCTTTTACCACCACGACCTTGAGAAAAAGTCACATTCACTTCAGGGAATGGTGTTGAGCCAATAGGACGAGATTGATGGTTTTTCATCAAAAGCTCATTGTTTTATTCAGTCACAAGTAGATAAGAAATTAGCTCATAATACTTTGTGAATCTATGCACTTGGTATTGCTGCTGTAGGAGCACATTCGAGACATGAAAAGTTGAATTTTTTTTTCCAACATATCTTCATCAGTAATATTCTCTCCACATAATTTCAATTGAGAGCTTTATCTTAAACAAGGCTAAATTATTCACTTACGATTTTGAAATCTTGTAGCCGTAAGTGTATCCACTCATATTGAGCTTTTGGAAGAATCAACGTTTTTGGTGTTTATATATTTCCTTTAAGTTATTCCAAAGGGCTAATGGGTCTTTAATAGTAAGGTACTCAATTTTCAATTCTTCGTGTAAATGGTATTGAAGGAAAACCATTCCTTTTGTGCGATCCATCAAGAATGCTATGTTTTCTTCTTCAATAGTATTCTCAAGATTCATAACTTCAAGATGAATCTCAGAATCATGAAAAATAATTTCTTCCAGAAATATCAAAAGCAACGAATTCAAAATTCGCGAGATTTGTCATTGTAAAGATACTTGATATAATAAATAAAAAATCCAAAGTCAGGTGGACATTAAGAATCTAGAAAAATACTCATCTCACACATATCATAAATATAGAACATATAAAGATATAAATTTTTGCAAATAAGAAGATATACTAGATTTCTAGATAACATATGTTAGAGAAAGCAAAATTCTTACCTTGATATGTTGAAAGGAAACTTGAGGGACTTTACTATCGTTAGAGACTTGATCGTGCTGATAACGTGTTATAAATAAAATAGGAGTAAATAAAGAGAGATCAAGACAAAAGAGATATGAACTTTCAAAGTCTAGTTCTTCAGGAACTAGCTATGTTACCGAGCCTTTTTTCTATTATTTCTTCTTGGATACAAACCTATACTTATATAGGACTCCAAGAATCATTAGGGAGGGGAAAATACATTTATCAATACAATATACCATAACTATTAGGTACATAATATTTAATCTAATTCATTCACCATATGCATTCATCCTAATCTAGTCATCCACCACATGCATTCATTATTCACATCCATGTGTAACATTTTTTTTATATATTGTTATATTATGAATTATCATAAAAAATATTTAAAAACAAATTGAAATATTAGAAAATTATTACATTTATGATTAGATTTGTCCAATAGTCAAGTTAGTTGTCAACAAAGGTGTCTATGGTCATACCAAACCAGGTTTAGTTCGGGATTAAGTATAATATCAACATCTCAAGCTCGGTTCGGACTAAAATATAAGTTTCATATTTGTAAATATGTAGCTTATGCCTGATCAAATCCACCCATATTATTTTTTTCTAAAACAATATAAAAAAATATTATTTTTTATTTAACCTTTAGTAGTACTTTAATCTTTTTATCTTTTATTAAGTTTTCAAATATGAATAACTTAACCTATTTTTTTTAATGTTTTACATTATAATATTATATATATTTATTCTTTATATAATATAAATTATATAATATATATATAAATATAAATATAAAATTATATATATTATATAATTGAAAATGGATTGAACCCGACTCGAGCCTTAAATGTTCGAGTCAAGGCTCGGCCTGTTTTTTAAATGGTATTAATAAAAATTATTACATTGATAAAATTATTTTAGTTAATTTTAATTTCAAAATATATTTCAAAATATTAATATATTAATATAAAAATATTACTATATTTTAAAATAAATAAAACTATTTTAATTTCTTAATAATAAATATTATTATTTTTAATATTTTTAATAGTAAATAATTCTATAATAATAAATATTTTTGAAATATTTTAATAGTTATGTTAAAATCTTTATTTTTTAAAAATAAAATTTAAAAAACTTTTCAGAAAAATATCAACATTATTTAATATTTATTTTTGGAATAAAAGTGTCCATGAGTCGAGTCGGATGGGATTTAGGTCGGACTTAGACATGGTATCAACACTTTACATGCTTGCTCAAGCTTGACCCAATACTACAATTCGGGCCTCAAAAATATGCCCAGACCGCCCAAATAATTTTTTTTTTCAAAAAATAAAATAAAACACATAATATTTTTATTAAAATTATTATAAAAATTTTAATATTATATTAAATATTTTTAGTACAAATATTACAGTAAATATTTTAATAATTTATAAAGATCAAATATAATATTATTTATAATAAAAATATTAATGATAAATTAAATAATTACATAATCTTTGTTTATTAATTATTATAAAAATGTTTTTTTTCATAAAAAAATGCTTATTTATTTTTCATAAATAAATTTTTTTACATAAGCAAACTCAAATTAGTTTTGTTATTTGCCTCATTTTGAAATTCTCATTTTTTTATGCAAACTTTCGTTTAGTTTTAGCGTGCATCAGTCATCGGAGTTCACGCCATTCATTCAACATCTACAATTGGAAAGAAGCGCACTGTTTGAGAACCATGATAACAACTTATTTTTATATGGGAATTACAAAAAAAGTAAAGAGTTAAAAAAAATTATGCTTGAACCAATAACAAAAGATATTTATTAAAAAAATAAAAAATTAAAGAAATAAAAAAATTTATTTTAATCTCCCTTTTAAATTAATTTTTTCATGATAGAATGAGTATAGATAAAAACAGTACAGGAAAAAAAATTATTTTCATGTAATTAGGTCAAATTCATTTTTAAGTTAAAAATTAATTTAATTATCCAATTAAATTTAGCAATAAGATTTCTACGACCACATATAGCTCAAAAGTTGTTGAATCTAGCAACAAGATTATCAGATGGACCTGTCAATCTTGACTCGAACCCGAAAAGCCCGACCAACCCAAAAGATCTGAACCACAAAAACTCAAGTGTCCAACCCAATTGATCTCAATCTGAAATAATTCGAACCCGAAATGACCTGACTGACCCGTCCTGAAATCAACCCGACCCGCCTAATTGACAAGTCTCGTGGTTTGAAGAAAAAACAAAAAAAAAATGATTTGAAGTAAAATGATAATAACAGTTACAAATGATAATGGATATTTTAATATCAAATACCCTCATACTATTCAACTCAACTTTTAAATAATAATATTTAATATTTTGTTATAAATTATTTATTATTAATATGATACTTACTAAACTAATTCATTAATTTTTGGCCAAAAAAATTAATTCAATAATGGTTCTAAATATGATATTAAGTTTAATAATTTTTAATGAGTTAACTTAATTTTTTAATTTAAGTTTCATTAGTAATATGTATAAAAATTGATTTTAAATTGATTTTTTATTTTTTATTTTGTTATTTGAGTTGGATAAAATAATAAAAAATTATTATTTATGATTTAATATGTTAAATTTAGTAATTGAATTTAGATATTAAATACTAATTATTGATCGAGTTTGAATAAAATATTGATCGAATTTGGGTATCTCAAATCGCTGTCATTTCTGATGATAATTTTTTTCTTTAGCAATTATCAAGTTTTTCTTTCATTTCTATTAAATAATTTTTTATTAATGCAAGCACTAAATATTTATTATGCTGCTTTACCTTATTTTGTAATTTTCATCATTGTCTAATTGGAACCAAGCAACCAAAAGCCAAGAAAAAAAAATGAAAAAAGTAAGCTATTTTTAAGTAAGAAAATCTGAGAATTTGTGTAAAGCAAAGGTTTGCATGGTTCTCACCAAATAAATTTACATTGTAGTAGTCACTTTTTTATCCTAGATAATATAATTTAATTATTTTTTATATCTTTAGAACTTTATTCGATCCAATATATTGTTTTTTAGGTACCTTGGGGTGAGAGCAAAGCTGAGTTTTGGCGGTTGTGAAAATAAATGAAAGGATTTCCTGTTATGCAAGACTGGTTTACTAAGCTAAATTTTTTTATTAAACAACCAAGCTAGAGCTTATAAAGCTAACAAAAAGTTAGCAAAGTACACTGCAAGTTCAAAAGTAAAAGGGATAAAGTAATAAATCTATCACTCTACTTATGTGAGCAGTCCAAATTTATCATTAAACTTTTAACTAATACAATTTTATAATTATACTTTTAATTTTGGAGCAAATTTATCACTATATTTCTAATGTTGGAATAAATATGATCAAAATGTAACAGTTGGGAAATATATCGGGAATATCTTGTTAGAAACTATTTTATAATTTTCTTTTAAAAAAATCTTGAAAATGTCATGATAAGAAGAAGAAGAAAAAAAAGACCAAAATAAAAAAATGTATGGTGTGACATTATATTTAGTAAAATTTACTATAAGGAAAGAAAAACTAAACTAAAAGGAAAATTTTATATATTATGTGGCATTATATTTAATAGAAATGTCATAATAAGATAATAAAAAAATCATAAACAAAGGAAAGGAAAGGAAAGGATGTCATATAGCAGAAAAAGGAAAATAACGTTTCAAGTTTGTAAGAACCCAAATTTCTTTCAATTTAATCCAATCCATAAAAAAAGATCACGCCTAAATACCTGAATCAAAAGGGAAAAGGGGTTGCACTTTTCACTACTCCAAAAGGAAAAAAATAAAATAAAAAACTGATCAGTGTTCCACTATTACAGTCTTGTTGTGGGACCCATCCTCAGGCGCAGCTTCAGCTTTGGCTCCCTCTTCCACAGCCGCAGCCTCCTTGACTTTCTCCACAGATTTATTCTTCTTCTTGATACAATTTTTGAAGTTAAAATTTACATTTCATTGCAATCTTAATGCTAAATGAGTAAAAAAATTTAATTTTTGTGGTTAAAGTCATGATTTGATAACACAAATAAAAAAGTCAAAAAAATAGAGATTTTGTGATTTGTAAGTTATCTTTTAGATAAAATGATTTTATTATTTTCACATCTTTAAACTTTTATTAGTTTAAATAGATTTTTTTTTATATTTCAATTTCTCACGATACTTTTTCATAACAATACCAAACATTTAAAAAAAATTAAATTACATATTTTTATCATATTTTTAAATATACTTTTTTCAACCCAAATTTTTTCGAATAACAATAGCCCTAAACAAAGTCTTAATGTGAAGATTCAAGTGTGTACAAGTTAAACATACTAATTGGTAGCTATGCATTGCGTCTCAATTTTGACAAAGGTTGGGCTTTGGGATCTCAAGGCAACAAAGTCAAACAAACAAAGAAAATCAACCGCTAATTATCTCTAAGCAAAAAATCAAAGTATATATGCTTACCAATACTGTCCAGGATGGCCAACAAGCTCCTAGCCGAGTGGTCAAAAGATTTGGGGGCATGATGTCTTGGGTTCAAACCCAAGCAACCCCTCCCCTTACCCAATTATAAAAAAAAAAAAAAATACTGTCCAGCCATCTTTTCAGCTTTTTTAATTGAAATGTTACTTTTCCCACGTTCCTCTGTTTGATTAAATTTTGAGAAATCATTAAAACTCTTCTTCATAATATTTGTAAAAAATGATTCACCCCTTTTTGCCATTTTTGGTTGATCATCTTCTCTGGTCGCATCCCATGAATCTTGAGAAATCCCAGTATTAGAGTACTCAGTGAATGACACCTCTATCTCAGTAGGTAATGATGCCTCTTTTAAAGAATTTTGTAGTGTGGTAGCTTTGTTTGACACAATTTTCTCTTGATCAGGGCGACTACTACAATTTCCCTTCCCAAAACGGTTGACTGCATGATTGCCTTGAAGAGCAATCAAAGTGCTCCTGAAGAGGTCTTCTTTTGTTACATATATCCTACCAACATGCAGGCATGAAAAAAATTACATATCCTAAAAAGTGAACAAAATAAAAAATTACAACAAGAAAATAAATAATTAAATAAAAAGTATAAAAACATCAAGCAAATGAATATGAAAAATTGAATAATAGTTACTTCTTTTGTTAGGGACTCAAATGTCGATTGCATTGACTAATAGTTACCCTTTTTGTGAGGCTAAAAGAAAGACAATTAGAGTTTTTGCAAAGAAAATGAGAGAGTAGCCGAAAGGAGAATAAAAGGAGAAAGAAGAAGAAAAATGTCCAAATACTAAGCTCAAAAAATCTTTTCGTTACTTTTAAAATTCATAAATATCTCATAATATTTTAAAAAATTCCCTCATATTCTTGTAATATTTAAAAAGATGAATTCCTTTAAGATTACTTTAAGATTATATTAATGAATAATTTAATTTTTAAATTTAATTTTGATTTTAAATGAATAATTTTATCTACTTAATTATTATTAATTTAAATTTATTGAAACAGATAATGTAGAATCATCACATGTAAATTTAAAATTTAAGATTTGTGATAAAAGAGAATCACCTAAAAAGATATAATCAACACTTTCTGTAGAAATAACAAACATTTGATAATGTTAGATTTTGTTTTTAAATTTTATTTTCTTGAATCTTGAAAGTTAATTATTTAAATGGATAATTTTAATTATTTAAATATTGGATAACAAATTTAATCTTGATTTTGAATTTTGATGTTTAATAAATTGATAAAATATAATTTTATTTATACTTATCCAACATTTCATTAGGAAGAGATATCTACGTAGACGTCCATGTCAGCAAAAACTTACCATGTCAGCATGTACCCTGTTATATTATATATATATATATATGTATATATATATGTTTTGTATTAATCATTTATATATTTATGTTCAATTTAAACTATAATTTTTTTTGTAACTTTCATCAATGTCTAATTGGAGCCAAGCAACCAAAAGCAAAGAAAAAGACAAATGAAAAAGGTAAACCATTTTTAAGTAAGAAAATCTAGGAATTTGTGTAAAGCAAAGGTTTGCATGAGTTCTCACCAAAAAAATTTGCAATGTAGTAGTCCCCTTTTTATCCTAGGTAATAATTTAATTATTTTTTCTGTCTTTAGAACTTTATTCGATCCAATATATTGCTTTTTTAGGTACTTTGGTTGCGACCAGTTAGAGCAAGGTAGAGATTTGACGGTTGTGAAAAGAAGTGAAAGGGTTTCTTGTTAAGTAGGATTGATGTATTGATGTGCAGGGCTGGCCTAAAACTAGCCTATTAAATCTTTTTGACCCAAAACAGGTTTTTGGGTATGGAAAATCAGGAATGAAATGATTGATGTGCACAAATATATACATTTCCAAATCATGCATTACAATCTATTGACTAGTGAGATTTGCATATAATGTAAGTTCCTACATAATTATATTTTTGATCAAATTCATATATTATCTTTAACCTAGGTAATAATTTAATTATTTCTTCAGTCTTTAGAACTTTATTCGATCCAATATATTGCTTTTTTAGGTACCTTGGTTGCGTTCGGTGAGAGCAAAGCAGAGTTTTGGCGGTTGTGAAAAGAGGTGAAAGGGCTTCGTGTTATGCAAGACTGATGTACTGATGTGCAGGGTTGGCCTAAAACCAGACTGTTAAATCTTTCTCTGACCCAAAGCAGGTTTTTGGATATGGGAAATCAGAAATGAAATTATTGATGTGCACAAATATGTACATTTCCAAATCATGCATTACAATCTATTGATTGGTGAGTTTTGCATATAATGTAAATCCCTACATAATTATATTTTTGATCAGATTCATACATTAACTTTATCTTAGGTAATATTTAATTATATTTTATGTCTTTAGAACTTTATTCTATCCAATATATTGCCTTTTTAGGTACCTTGATTGCGATTGGTGAGAGCAAAGCAGAGTTTTGGCGGTTGTGAAAAGAAATGAAAGAGTTTCTTGTTATGCTAGACTGATGTATTGATGTGCAGGGCTGGCCAAAAACCAGCCTGTTAAATCTTTCTCTGACCCAAAGTAGGTTTTTGGGTATGGAAAATCAGAAATGAAATGATTGATGTGCACAAATATGTATACTTCCAAATCATGCATTACAATCTATTGACTGGTGAGTTTTGCATATAATGTAAAAGCCTACATAATTATTTTTTTGATTAGATTCATACATTAACTTTATCCTAGGTAATAATTTAATTATTTTTTCTATTTTTAGACCTTTATTGGATCCAATATATTGCTTTTTTAGGTACCTTGGTTGCGATCGGTGAGAGCAAAGCAGAGTTTTGGTGGTTGTGAAAAGAAGTGAAAGGGTTTCCTGTTATGCAAGAAAGATGTATTGATGTGCAGGGCTGGCCTAAAACCAGCCTGTTCAATATTTCTCTGACCCGAAGCAGGTTTTTGGGTATGGGAAATCATAAAAGAAATGATTGATGTGCACAAATATATACATTTCCAAATCATGCATTACAATCTATTGACTGGTGAGTTTTGCATAAAATGTAAATGCCTACATAATTATATTTTTGATCAGATTCATACATTAAGTTTATCCTAGGTAATAATTTAATTATTTTTCTGTTTTTAGAACTTTATTCGATCCAATATATTGCTTTTTTAGGTACCTTGGTTACGATCGGTGAGAGGAAAGCAGAGTTTTGGCGGATGTGAAAAGAAGTGAAATGGTTTTCTGTTATGCAAGACTGATGTATTGATGTACAGGGCTGGCCTAAAACCAGCATGTTAAATCATTCTCTGGCCCAAAGCAGGTTTTTGGGTATGGGAAATCCGAAATGAAATGATTGATGTGCACAAAAATATACATTCCGAAATCATGCATTACAATCTATTGACTAGTGAGTTTTGCATATAATGTAAATGCCTACATAATTATATTATTGATAAAATTCGTACATTAACTTTATCCTAGGTAATAATTTAATTATTTTTTCTGTCTTTAGAACATTATTCAATCCAATATATTGCTTTCTAAGGTAACTTGGTTGCGATTGGAGAAAGCAAAGCAGGGTTTTGAGGGTTGTGAAAAGAAGTGAAAGGGTTTCCTGTTATGCAAGACTGATGTATTGATGTGCAGGGCTGGCCTAAAACTAGCTTGTTAAATCTTTCTCCGACCCAATACAGGTTTTAGGGTATGGGATATCAAAAATGAATTGATTGCTGTTCACAAATACGTACATTTCCAAATCATGCATTACAATCTATTGACTCGTGACTTTTGCATATAATGTAAGTGCCAACATAATTATATTTTTGATTAGATTCATAAATTAACTTTATCCTAGGTAATAATTTAATTATTTGTTTCTGTCTTTAGAATTTTATTCGATCCAATATATTGCTTTATTAGGTACCTTGGTTGCGGTGAGAGCAACGCAGAGTTTTGGCGGTTGTGAAAAGAAGAGAAAGGGTTTCCTGTTATGCAACACTGATATATTGATGTGCAAGGCTACCCTAAAACCAACCTTTTAAATCTTTCTCTGACCCAAAACAGGTTTTTGGGTATGGAAAATCAGAAATGAAATGATTGATGTGCACAAATATGTACATTTCCAAATCATGCATTACACTCTATTGACCGGTGAGTTTTGCATAAAATGTAAATGCCTACATAATTATATTTTTGATCAGATTCATACTTTAACTTTATCCTAGGTAATAATTTAATTATTTGATCTGTCTTTAGAACTTTATTCGATCCAATATACTGCTTTTTTAGGCACATTGGTTGCGATCGGTGAGAGCAAAATAGAGTTTTGGCGGTTGTGAAAAGAAGTGAAAGGGTTTCCTGATATGCAAGACTGATGTATTGATATGCAGGGCTGGCCTAAAACCAGCCTGTTAAATATTTCTTTGACCCGAAGCAGGTTTTTGTGTAACGGAAATCAGAAAAGAAATGATTAATGTGCACAAATATGTACATTTCCAAATCATGCATTACAATCTATTGACCGGTGAGTTTTGCATATAATGTAAATGCCTACATAATTATATTTTTGATCAAATTCATACATTAACTTTATCCTAGGTAATAATTTAATTATTTTTCTGTCGTAAGAACTTTATTCGATCCAATATACTGCTTTTTTAGGTAATATGGTTGCAATCGGTGAGAGCAAAGCAGAGTTTTGGCAGTTGTGAAAAGAAGTGAAAGTGTTTCCTGTTATGCAAGACTGATGTATTGTTGTGCAAGGCTGGCCTAAAACCAGCCTGTTAAATCTTTCTCAGACCCAAAGCAAGTTTTTCGGTACGAGAAATCTGAAATGAAAAGATTGATATGCTCAAATATGTACATTTCTAAATCATGCATTACAATCAATTGACTGGTGAGTTTTGCATATAATGTAAATGCCTACATAATTATATTTTTGATCAGATTCACACATTATCTTTATCCTAGGTAATAATTTAATTATTTTTTCTGTCTTTAGAACTTTATTTGATCCAATATATTGCTTTTTTAGGTACCTTGGTTGCAATCGGTGAGAGCAAAGCAGAGTTTTGGCGGTTGTGAAAAGTAGTGAAAGGGTTTCTTGTTATGCAAGACTGATGTATTGATGTGCAGGGTTGGCCTAAAACTAGAATGTTAAATCATTCTCTGGCCCAAAGCAGGTTTTTGGGTATCGAAAATCCGAAATGAAATGTTTGATGTGCACAAATATGTACATTTCCAAATCATGCATTACAATCTATTGACTGGTGAGTTTTTCATATAATGTAAGTACCTACAGAATTATATTTTTGATCAGATTCATACATTAACTTTATCCTAGGTAATATTTTAATTATTTTTTCTGTCGATAGAACTTTATTCGATCCAATATATTGGTTTTTTTTTGTACCTTGGTTGCGATCGGTGAGAGCAAAGAAGAGTTTTGACGGTTGTGAAAAGAAGTGAAAGGGTTTCTTGTTATGCAAGACTGATGTATTGATGTGCGGTGCTGACCTATAACCAGCTTGATAAATCTTTCTCTGACCCAATGCAGGTTTTGGGGTATGGGATATCATAAATGAAATGATTGATGTGAACAAATATGTAAATTTCCAAATCACTCATTACAATCTATTGACTGGTGAGTTTTGCATATAATGTAAGTGCCTACATAATTATATTTTTGATCTGATTCATACATTAACTTTATCCTAGGTAATAATTTAATTATTTTTTCTATCTTTATACTTTATTCGATCCAATATTTTGCTTCTTTAGGTACCTTGGTTGCGATCGGTGAGAGCAAAGTACAATTTTGGTGGTTGTGAACAGAAGTGAAAGGGTTTCCTGTTATGCAAGACTGATGTATTGATGTGCAAGGCTGGCCTAAAACCAACCTGTTAAATCTTTCTCTGAGCCAAAGCATGTTATTGGGTATGGGGAATCAGAAATGAAATGATTGATGTGCACAAATATGTACATTTCCAAATCATGCATTACAATCTATTGACTGGTGAGTTTTGCATATAATGTAAGTGCCTACATAATTATATTTGTGATCAGATTCATACATTTAATTATTTTTTCTGTCTTTAGAACTTTATTCGATCCAATATATTGCTTTTTTAGGTACCTTGGTTGCGATCGATGAGAGCAAAGCAGAGTTTTGGCGTTTGTGAAAAGAAGTGAAAGGGTTTCCTGTTATGCAAGACTGATGTATTGATGTGCAAGGTTGGCTAAAACCAGCTTGTTAAATATTTCTCTAACCCAAAGCAGGTTTTTGGGTATGGGAAATCAGAAATGAAATTACTGATGTGCAAAAATATGTACATTTCAAAATCATGCATCGCAATCTATTCACTGGTGAGTTTTGCATATAATGTAAATGCCTAAATAATTATTTTTTTGATCAGAGAGCAAAGCAGAGTTTTGGTTGTTGTTAAAAGAAGTGAAAGGTTTCCTGTTATGCAAGACTGATGTATTGGTTTGCAGGGCTAGCCTAAAACCAGCCTGTTAAATATTTGTCTGACCCGAAGCAGGTTTTTGGGTATGGGAAATCAGAAAAGAAATGATTGATGTGTACAAATATGTACATTTCCAAATCATGCATTACAATCTATTGACTGGTGAGTTTTGCATATAATGTAAATACCTACATAATTATATTTTTGATCAGATTCATACATTAACTTTATCCTAGGTAATAATTTAATTATTTTTTATGTTTTTAGAACAATATTCGATCCAATATATTGCTTTTTTTAGGTACCTTGGTTACGATCGGTGAGAGTAAACAGAGTTTTAGCGGGTGTGAAAAGAAGTGAAAGGGTTTCCTGTTATGCAAGACTGATGTATTGATGTGCAAGGCTGGCCTAAAAGCAGAATGTTAAATCATTCTCTGGCCCAAAGCAGGTTTTTGGGTATGAGAAATCCAAAATGAAATGATTGATATACACAAAAATGTACATTTCCAAATCATGCATTACAATCTATTGACAAGTGAGTTTTGCATATAATGTAAATGCCTACATAATTATATTATTGATCAGATTCATACATTAACTTTGTCCTAGGTTACAATTTAATTATGTTTTCTGTCTTTAGAACTTTATTCGATCCAATATATTGCTTTCTAAGGTACCGTGGTTGCGATCGTTGAGAGCAAAGCAGGGTTTTGACAGTTGTGAAAAGAAGTGAAAAGGTTTCCTGTTATGCAAGACTGATGTATTGATGTGCAGGGCTGGCCTAAAACTAGCCTGTTAAATCTTTCTCTGACCCAATGCAGGTTTTAGGGTATGGGATATCAGAAATGAATTGATTGATGTGCACAAATATGTACATTTCCAAATCATGCATTACAATCTATTGATTGGTGAGTTTTGCATATAATGTAAGTGGCAACATAATTATATTTTTGATTAGATTCATACATTAACTTTATCCTAGGTAATAATTTAATTATTTTTTCTGTCTTTAGAACTTTATTCGATCCAATATATTGCTTTATTAGGTACCTTGGTTGCGATCAGTGAGAGCAACACATAGTTTTGGCCGTTGTGAAAAGAAGTGAAAGGGTTTCTTGTTATGCAAGACTGATGTATTGATGTGCAAGGCTGGCCTAAAACCAACCTTTTAAATCTTTTTCTGACCCGAAACAGGTTTTTGGGTATGGAAAATCGGAAATGAAATGATTGATGTGCACAAATATGTACATTTCCAAATCATGCATTACACTCTATTGACTGGTGAGATTTGCATAAAATGTAAATGCCTACATAATTATATTTTTGATCAGATTCATACATTAATTTTATCGTAGGTAATAATTTAATTACTTTTTCTGTCTTTAGAACTTTATTCGATCCAATATATTATTTTTTTAGGTACCTTGGTTGCGATCGGTGAGAGCAAAGCTGAGTTTTGGCGTTTGTGAAAAGAAGTGAAAGGGTTTCCTGTTATGCAAGACTGATGTATTGATGTGCAGGGCTGGCCTAAAACCTGCCTGTTAAATCTTTCTCTGACCCAAAACAGGTTTTTGGGTATGGGAAATCAGAAATGAAATGATTGATGTGCACAAATATGTACATTTGCAAATCATGCATTACAATCTATTGACTGGTGAGTTTTGCATATAATTTAAGTGCCTACATAATTATAATTTTGATCAGATTCATATATTAACTTTATCCTAGGTAATAATTTAATTATTTTTTCTGTCTTTAAAACTTTATTCGATCCAATATATTGCTTTTTTAGTTACCTTGGTTGCGATTAGTGAGAGCAAAACAGAGTTTTGGCGGTTGTGAAAAGAAGTGAAAGGGTTTCCTGTTAAGCAAGATTGATGTATTGATGTGTAGGGCTTGCCTAAAACCTGCCTGTTAAATCTTTCTCTGTCCCAAAACAGGTTTCTGGGAATGAGAAATAAAAAATGAAATGATTGATGTGCACAAATATGTACATTTTCAAATCATGCATTACAATGTTGATTGGTGAGTTTTGCATATAATGTAAGTGCCTACATAATTATATTTTTGATCAAATTCATACATTAACTCTATCCTAGGTAATGATTTAATTATTTTTTCTGTCTTTAGAACTTTATTCGATGCAATATATTGCTTTTTTAGGTACCTTGGTTGCGATCGGTGAGAGCAAAACAGAGTTTTGGCAGTTGTGAAAAGATGTGAAAGGGTTTCCTATTATGCAAGACTGATGTCTGATGTGCAAGGCTGGCCTAAAACCAACCTGTTAAATCTTTCTCTGACCCAAAGCAAGTTTTTGGATATGGAAAATTCGAAATGAAATGATTGATTTGCACAAATATGTACATTTTCAATTCATGCATTATAATCTATTGACCGGTAAATTTTGCATATAATGTAAAAGCCTACATAATTATATTTTTATTAGATTCATGCATTAACTTTAATTGTTTACATTTGGGTTTTGGCAACCTGACTCCATTCTTTGACATATATTTAGTGGGTGATTTTATTCTTGTTACCATATGTTGAGCTTGTAAACTATTGTGCTTACAAAATGAAGGCCATAATTGAATGCTCTAGATTTTTAAGGTATATGGAGAAAATTATCACAATTATAAAACCCTAATACTTATTCTCCCTTTGAAAATTTATATAAAACACACAGATACACAACTATTACTCTATACAACTATTAAGGGGCAGATGTTAAATGAGATGGTTGGTGAATGGAACTCACCTATGTTGTTTGCAAATATTATGTGGCTTATATGGAAGTGGAGGAATAGGGGCATTTAAGCAAATAATAGACTTCCAGGGATGGCAAAATGGGAGATCACAGGAAAAGTCATCAAAGATGGCTCATCGTGTCCACAAGCAAAGACACAAAAAAAAAAAAAAAAAAGGATCCTAGATCAGAAATCCTTCTCCATTCGGTTTAAACCAAATTTGGTTTGGCTTTTGGCTTATACACAACGTGGATGGTAGCTTGAATACAAAACAGAATAAGGGAGAGATTGTATTGTAGGCTACACAGTACACAGATACGGATTACAATTTCAAAGCAGCAATTGCTTCAGGTTTAAAATCAACCCTTAGACTCAAAACTCTCCTAACCTCAGCAGGGGTGAGTCTCCAGGTCATAGGTCCAGAGTTCTCACCCCAGAAATCCAGAATCTCAGAAACCTTTTCCAAGTTGAGGATGGTTGCCATTTGAGTAAGTCGAGCAAATTTGTCTCTCACCGTCCTCTGTGTCATCCCGGATAAATGGCTTACCAAAGCTCTCGTATCTCTGTCGAGCTGAAGGCCGCCAAGCTGACTAAACCTTTTCTGCATCATAATCACTTCCAGCCTCTTCACGATGAAGTCGATCACCGAATGTACAAATGAATCATAGTTGTTAGTAGTCATTAAGGGTTGGAGCCAAGCCACATTGATTTCAACAGCATGAAGAAGCCTCTGTACCCATGGATCATTCACCTCATTATCTGCATATTCAGACTCTGATAGTTCATAGCTGATGGTTGCTACACTGTCTAATATTGGACGGATTCGAGGTGTCACAGTTGCCGCTAGTTGTTCCATACCAGCATTCCGGGCTTGCTTGAAAGTGTTGCTCAAGTCAACCAACTCGGACAAACAAGATTTCACCCTTTCCCTTTCAGCTGGTGCAGAAAACACCTGAAGAGAACGAAAACGGCATATACAATGCAGTACTTGGATAACAGGATAAGTATGAAAAACAGGTTTAAGGCACATAAGCACAAGCAACAGAAGCCAAGTCTAGTGTACTAGTAGCAGTAAATACTTTACACAAATTTACACACTACTAGGCATATGACAGAAGGAAAACAGGTATATAAAAATAATTTCTTTTTTTTCAAAAAAAAGGGAACAAAGGACGACTTTTAGCAGTGTAGTAGTATTTACTAAAAAGACGAAATACTTCGGGTAAAAGAGAGCCAAATTCTTTTAGCACAAACCCTCAATCAATCATGAGAAAGTACAACAGTAACCGCATAAGTCTTATCATATTATAAGAATCACTTTTGGTACAATACAATGTATAGAAGTTCTAGCTTAGCTAGTAATAGTGTGTAACCCTAGACAGCCTTGTGTATATGTATCATTTCTTTTACAATGAAAGTGTGATTGTTTTTTTTTTACAGAAATCAACTTGGTATCAGAGCCTCTCAATCTTGAGAATTCTATAAACCCTAGTGAGCACCAGCCAGCCGTCAACCATACCATAAAGTCTAGAAAACACCATTTCCCTCAGAACCAGTAAGCACCAATGGCAGAAAACATGTCAACAGTAGCCGACACCTATTTTAAATCCCAAAATACTGATTCCTCAAACCTGCAGATGACCATAGAGAAGCTGAACCCACATAACCATCTTAGTTGGGCTCATTCCATGAAGCTGATTGTGACAGGAAGAGAGAAAATGGGATTTTTAGATGGTACGTCCAAAAGGACAAGTGATGCAGTAGCTGTCGCCAAGTGGGATGCAGCCAACTCCACCGTTATGGCCTGGCTTATTGAATCTATGCAATTGGAGATTGGGAAGACATATCGTTTCTTTGAGACTGCCCATGAAGTGTGGGAAGCCGTCAAAAAGGCTTATTCAAAGGGAGGTAATGACGGTCTTATGTTTGAACACTGTAAGTTGATTTGGAACACTAAGCAAGGAGATCTAGATGTTACTTCTTATTTTAACAAATTAAGGAACTTGTGGTTAGAACTAGATCACTATCAATCAAATGCTGGAAATTCTAGAAAAGCATGCCCAGCATGGAAAGAGCAGTAAACAGGTTCGTATATTTGAATTTCTTGTAGGTCTCAACCTAGAATACAACCACATGTGTTCGTTTGTATTTGGAAGAAGTACTATGCCATCCTTGGATGAAGTGTTTGCTATGATTCGAGGAGAAGAAACTAGAAGAGTTGTAATGTTGGGAGATAAACAACAGGATACTGCCTTGGCAGCCAATAAGCGGTTCCAAAGATCAAATCAAGTTAAGAAAAAAACCAAGGATTTCAAAGATGATCTTTGGTGTGAGAAACGCAAAAAACGGAGACAAACCATAGACACCTGTTGGGAGATCCATGGACGGCTAGGAGAAAATAAGAAGAAACAATCTTTTGCTAATGCTGTGAGTGCTAGAATCGACGAGGAACAAATGGCTTTTACTGCAAAACAAATTGCTGAATTGAAGAAACTTCTTAAGGAGGAGAATACCGAGACCAATGCTGCAACTGTAGGTAATTCCATTAAATCCCCTGTTTTTCAAGTTCTAATCCTTGAAAATTAGATTCAAGTGCATCAGAACATATGACGGGTGAAAAGGAGTCTTTGACAAATATATCCCTTGTTCGGAGGATCATAAGGTAGAAATTGCATATAGAAGTGTAACAACAGTAATGGGAAAAGGCCCAATTAAATTGCAAAAGGACTTTCTCTACACTCAATTTTCCATGTTCCTAAGTTGTCTGTAAACCTTGTATCCATCAATAAACTAGCTAAGGAAACTAACAAATTGGTGGTTTTTTCTTCACATGATTGTTATTTGCAGGATCCAATCTCATTGAAGAAGAATGGGCTTGCTAAGGTGTCTCGAGGCCTTATCTCCTACAACCAAACCTCATCAATAATAGGACCTTCTTTGGCTACCAAGGTACTTGTCTTAATCCAAGAGAAGAGATATCGTTGTGGCATAGGCGCATGGGACATCCTTCATTTCAGCTTATGAGTCATGTTTCCTAGTCTCTTTAGAAAAGTGAGGCCCTCAAAGTTTAGCTACGAGATCTGTTAATTAGCTAAACATACTCGTGTACCTTACTTTTCTAGTGATAATAAAAGTCTTGAACCTTTATCAATCGTGCATTCAGATGTATGGGGTCCTTGTAGGGTCACTAGTACTTTTGGGTATCGATGGTTTGTTACATTCATAGATGAGTGCACAGGAAATATATGGGTATACCACTTAAAAGGAAAATCTGATGTGGAAAAAAATATTTGCCTTCTTTGTAAGAACAAGTGAAAATCTATTTAAAAAAAAAAATAAGAATTCTACAAAGCGACAAAAGTGGCTAGTGTGTAGGACATGAAATGAAAAAATTTATGGAGGAAAGAGGGATAACTCATCATATGCAGTGCACATACATCCCCTTAGAATGGGATAGCAGAGAAAAAATAGGCCTCTTCTAGAAATCACTCGGAGTCTTCTCTTTGCATGCAATGCTCCTAACAATTATTGGGGAGATGTTGTCTTAACAGCAACACATTTGATATCACACTTCTAGCAGGGTCTTAAAACTCCAAACTCCTCGCATGCTCCTAAGGAAAAAATTTCCTACTGTCAAATTCTTAGCAAATTTGCCTCTAAAAGTGTTTGGGTCTACTTGCTTTGTTCATAATCTAGCCCCCAATAGGAGTAAACTCGATCCTAGGTCAATTAGGTGCATGTTCGTTGGTTACTCTCCAACTCATAAAGGGTACAAATGTTACTCAGCAAAGAAAAGTCTACATGTGTCGGGATGTCACTTTTTTGGAACAAGTTCCCTTTTATCCACTGTAGGTCAACAGGGGGAAAATAATATACATACTGACCCACTCTGGATGACTCCCATGCCACATATGCTGCAATTAACCTGCCCCAACCACCACCAACATGTTCATCAGTTGAAAACCAAGAAAAATCACCAGAAAACCCACCTGACACTACCAGATAGCAAGTTCCCATCGAACATGCCCCGAAACAACAGTACAACAACAACAAGGCCCTTCTTCTACAGCAGAGAACACGGGTCCTGCAAGTAAGATTCTGTACGAGAAAAAACGTTGATTTATGGTTGCCTATAGCTTTTAGAAAGGGTACCAAGTCTTGCACGCAACACCCAGTATCAAGGTTTGTGTCATACCACAGATTATCACCTAAATTGAAGACTTTTTCAGCAAAGCTAGGAGAAGAGAGTATCCCAAAGAATATATATAAGGCACTGGCACACAAGCAGTGGAGACAGACAGTGAACAAAGAATTTAGAAGCATTATAGAAAATTCGAACATGGAAGATTGTTGACCTAACCAAGGGAAAGAGAACAATGGGCTGTAAGTGGATTTTTTTCAGTTAAATATAAAACCAATGGGTCAGTTGAAAGATTTAAGGCAAGACTAGTGGCAAAGGGGTTTACACAAACTCAAGGGATTGATTATTTTGAAACATTTGCACTTGTGACAAAAATTAATACTATCTGAATCTTGTTGTCAATTGCAATTAATAGAGATTGGCAGCTATATCAATATGATGTGAAGAATGCCTTCTTCCATGGAGACCTAGAAGAGGAAGTATACATAGAGATTCCTCACGGACTGAATATTGAGGGAAGCAAGAACAAGGTATGTTGGCTGAAAAAGGCATTACATGGGCTAAAGCAATCTCCAAGAGCATGGTTTGGGAGATTTGTAAGGTTTATGTTACACCAAGAATTCCACCAAAGTCAAGGAGATCACATGTTATTCATCAGGCATTGCAGAGGATGGAAAATGGTTATTCTGATTGTATATGTAGATGATATAGTGGTGACAGGAGACAACTTGCCGGGAATACAGGCACTAAAGGAAAAGATGGCACAGGAATTTCAAATGAAGGATTTAAGGATTCTAAAATATTTTTTGGGAATTGAGATCGCAAGATCAAAACAAGGAATTTTCATCTCCCAAAGGAAATGTGTGATGGACTTGCTAAAGGAGACTAGACTACTTGGGGGGAAACCTGTGTACACCCCAGTGGTGGCTAATGCAAAATTGGGATTATGCAAAGAGGAAGAAATGATTGACAGGGGGAGATATCAAAGGCTAGTTGGCAGACTAATTTACTTATCTCATACTTGGACAGACATCGCCTATGCAATAAGCCTAGTGAGCCAATTCATGCACTATCCTAGAAAGGAACATCTAGAAGCAATGTATTGAATTCTGAGATACTTGAAGTCGTGTCCAGATAAAGGTGTTCTATACTCGAAGGAGAATAACCTTGGAGTGGAGATATATACAGATTCAGAATGGGCTGGTTCAATTACTGATAGAAGATCAACCATAGGCTACTGTACATATCTTGGAGGTAATTTAATTTCCTAGAAGAGTAAAAAACGAAACGTAGTAGCAAGATCAAGTGCTGAAGCAGAGTTTCGAGATAGGTATCTGTGAACAATTATGGGTGAAAATTATCTTGAAGGATCTTAAGGTTAATTTTGAAGAGCCTATGAAGCTATATTGTGACAATAAGGCTGCCATATCAATAGCCCATAATCCAATCCAACATGATCGAACCAAACATGTGGAAGTACATAGACATTTCATCAAAGAAAAGGTGGAGTCCAAGGAAGTTTGCCTCAACTACGTGCCGACAAAGCACCAGATAGCAGATGTCAAGACTAAGGGACTTGATTGTGGGTCCTCTAAAAATTTGGTGAGCAAGTTGGGCATGCACAACATTTACTCGAACTTGAGGGCGGGAGTTGAAAGGAATGCAGCAGCTGTGATAGTTGAAATGTTTTAGGAGATTAAGTGATATGAATAGAAACTTCATCTGAGGGATTGAGTAATCATCTCAATCCTTAATTTTTAGGGATTTAAATTTTAAATGCTTTTAATGTTTACTAGAGGGTGTAACCGTAGACAGCCTTGTATACATGTATCACTTCTTTTACAATGAAAGTGTGACTGTTTTTTACAGAAATCAACTCTATCCTCAAATAGTGGTCAAAGCAGAAGACTGTCAGCTTCTTCCTCAATCAAGCATCATAACAAAGCAATGACCCATCTTTCCTCAATTTGTAAATTCGCCCTCCGTCCAACCCACCCAACGACAAAGAAAATAGGTTGGCAAGAGACCAAAAGCAACACCAGTAAGCTCTCGCGTGTTTATATAACAATTCTTCTGTTGAAATTTTGCGTATAAAGAGAGATTGTTCAGAATTTTTTGCTTCTTTCCTTGAAAATTGATTTGGTTTCTTTAGCTTGATGCTCAAAATTAATTGTTTACGGTGTTTGCTGAAAAATTGTAGATCCGAGGTTGCTTCTTTGTGGCTATTAGGCTGTTTTCTAAGACAACTTTCTTTAGAAACTGAAACAAGGGAAAACCCGCAACAGATATGGTAAAAGGCTGCTAAACCATTTTATTGTGGCTGTACATGCCACTAAGTATGTTATTCAAATTCACCAAGGAATAACGGCTAAAGCAGATGTGGAGGCTGCCACTACTGCAAAAATAGGCAAGATGGACGCTATTTAATATCGTGGTTAAAATAAAGACAGTAACTTTTGATGATTGAGATATTGAGAATTTCTTCAGACTACCAAACTTGAGAATTGCACTTTGCAGTTAACTGAGATATTTAAAGAATTTGTGTTACAAAGTTGAGTTATAAAATTTTAATCCTAATTAATTTTCTCCAAAAGTGTTTAGAAACCCTCTATATTTCACACCACTCAAATGGCAGGTACCATGCTTGAAAGCATGTGAGGTGTGCCAAGTCTCTAGTTAAATTCCTAAAAGCAACTGAACACTTCATGGGAAGAGGATCAGCAATATGAACCATAATTCGCTATAAACTGTTGTACCAGCTTATTTATGCAGAATTTCATCTGCCATTCATTCCAGACACATGGGAGGTCTATAATTTTGCTGGTATCAATGGGGTAGTTTTGCTCCAACATCATTTTAAAGGAATATTCAAAAGGTTGAACCTAGGGCTTGGTCCTAATGGTTGACCCACCCCCCTTAGGTGGTGGACTTCCTGAAGAGCTAGGGCTCTATGCAACGTATCCCCAAAACTCAGCCTAACATTTGCATAGCAAACTCCCTACGCAGTAAGTTCATGTTATGAAAACATTAGCTAGTTCATACAATCATAACATCAAAATCCCCCCATTTGTGGCTAAATGATGTAAAATTTTAATTCATTGTGCAAGGAGATAATTATCCTTTATGAATTTTATTTTAATTCATTTCCTCTTTTCCTCTCCCTGTCTGAGTCTCTAAGAACCTTGTCTCTAAATCTGAGCCTTCTTAAACTGTAATGCGTCTATGCATTATGGAGAACCATCATTGTTTCACAACTCCTAAAACTAGAAAGAAATAAGCCATTTACTTCAAATAAGTAAACAACAATCTTGGAAATTCCTAATATATTGCAGGTGATCAAAACATAAGCAATTTGATGCATGAGCAAATTAGAAGAACAGAAAGCAACTATACCACTGACCTCAGCACACTGCTCTTCAATTTCATGTTTTAGTTTCAGGACATACTCACTGCTCAGATCTACATTATTCAGGGCCGTAGCTATTTCCATCCCAGTCTTTTGAACGCCAACACCACCCAAGAACAACTTTGCCCCAAGATTCGGTTCTCTTAATTTCAGTTGCAAAGCTTCATAGTATTCATTATTCAGCAAACTACTAGCACCACTCAGTACTGCAACCACAGAGCTAATATTCGAAGTAGAAATAGCCCTTCGCAAGCAACTTTGTAAAACATAAAATACATCATCCACCATTGAAGTAGTAAGGCTATCAGGTACAAGCTCATCTATCCCTATGGCTTTCCTCACGTTTTCCACCATAAAGAACCCCTCTAAAATCACATAAAACCCAGTAACATCTTGAACAACTTTGCTAAAACTTCCTGTCCTAAAAGCTTTCGTAGCCCGTGGGACTAAATCTGGATCTACAGTTGTCATCCCCTTCATCCTTGAAACCATATATTCTGTGTAATCTTCACCAAGTTGCATCAAGGACAATATTTCTTCTAAATACAACTCAATCTCCCTTGGGTTGGGTCCTTCCGGTGCTCCAACAGTTAACAAATTCGTATTCTGAGAATTGATCTCAGAAGACAACTTAGCCAATTTCCTATATTCCATATATTTTTTCAAGATCAAAGAACCCCTTGAATCACATTCCTCTTGTAACTCAAAAATAGCATACACCACTCCATCTTCTCCACAAAGACTCCTTAAAATCTCATCATTTTCCTCAACAGCCAAAACTATATCTTTAAACAAATTAGTCAAACACCCAACAAAGTTGACCTGATTATTCTGATTCTGTCCATTACTTTGTTCCATAAACTCAACCAAATGCTCATACTCTAACCTAGATCTCATCCCAATCACTTTCTTCAAATACCCAACATAAATTTGCAACCCTTCTTCCTCAAGCCCCAAAGGCGAATAAAGCTTAATAAATCTCAAAATAGTAGGATGATCCCTTTGATCCACGGCTGCCATTAGTTTTTTCTTTACAATCCCTTCCAGCTGCTTCTTCGACGCTAACAACTGTTCCCTTTGGTCTGATCCGGAATCCTTAAACTTATTATCAATCTCCAAAAATGTACTCACGTATTTCGTGGCTGACTCGTAATCCTCAGCGTCGAGAGCGCTTTTCACGCCGTCGATGCAATTCCCTCTCTCTACAATGCCGTCGATGCGGAGGAGCGTGGAGTTGACGCGTGACTGAGCGAGGTCGAGTTCGCGGACCTTGCGGCTGACTTGGTCGGCGAGGTCACAGGTGGAGGTGATGTTGGAGAGCATGTGGTCAGATTCGGCCTTGACAATGTCGAGAACGTCGGCGGATCTCTGAAGGTTGTTGAGGTTCTTGTCGAGGTCGGTGCGCTGGGAGAGGAGGGTGTCGAGGTCGACATCGAGGGATCGTTGGTAAGCGATGCACTCGTGGAGGAGACGCGTCATGGCTCCGACGTCGGTAAGGGAGCGGACATGGTCGAGGGCCTCGGGAGTCCCAAATTTGATGGAGGATGTGGAGGTTTCGTCGTGCTGCTCCGTTCCTTCGGGGGTTTTGGGGACGGACCCGTACGGTGTCGACGACATTTTTCTCTTTTAAGAAAGAAAATTACAAGCAAACGGAGATTCAGATTCAGATTCAGATTTGGATTTGGATTTTAATTTTGATTTTAAGGTTTTAAAGAGTTTTCATGGCGAGAGAGAGCGACCGGAAGAGAAGGAGGGTTGTGCAGTGCAGTAAGGTCGTCATGGAAAATTAAAATTAAAAATATATATATTATCAATTTTCTCATAAAATTTTAAAATTTCACAATCTTGTTTTAAAAACTATTTAAATTTTCACACATATATATTATAATTTTACAAGTAAAAAATATTTTGAACAAAAAAGTTTTGTTTAAAAAAATTAAATGTAAAATAAAAAAGAATGAGTTGTTTTTTAAGTGAATAATTTTTTAAAAGAGTGGGTAAATTGTTTAGAAGTAAATAAGTAATTTTTATAAAAATAATATTATAAAAAAGTATTGAAAATATAAATACATGCATTTGATGGATGATTAGATACTAAAGATGTGATTAGTATGATTTTATTCTTAATTATTATGTACATATACATTATGGTGCATTGTATTGAGAAGTATATTTTCCTCTCTTTATTTACTTTTAGAGTCCTATATAAGGATTGGTTTGTATTAATATAGAAAAATAATTGGTGACATATCTAATTCCTAAAGAACTAGACTTTGAAAGTTCAATTTTTTTTTTTTGTCTTAATCTCTTATGTTTACTTTTTTAATTTTATTTATAATACGTTATCAGAACGATCAAGTCTCTAACGGTAGTAAAATTCCTCAAGTTTCCTTTCATTATATCAAAGTAATAATTTTGCTTTTTCTAACATGTGTTATCTAGATATCTTCTAATATATCTTCTTATTTGTAAAAAGTATATATCTTTATATATTCTATAATATGATATATGTGATATGAGTAATTTTTCATTATTATCTAGATTACTAATGTCTACCAGACTTGGATTTTTATTAATTCTTTTAAGTGTCTTTATAATGACAAATCTCACGAAATTTGAATCCGTTGCTCTTGATATTTTTGGAAAAAATTATTTGTCATGGGTACTTGATGCTAAGATCCATCTTGATACTATGAATCTTGAAAATACTATTAAAGAGGGAAACCAAGTATCCCTGCAGGATTGTACAAAAGTAATGATTTTCCTTTGACGCCATTTACACGAAGAATTGAAAACTGAGTATCTTACTATTAAAGATCTATTAGTCCTTTGGAATAACTTAAAGAACAGATATGAACACTAAAAAATGGATGTAAATCCGTCTTAGCTATCACTTGGTGGAAAACCAAAGTCATCAAGCTCATAATCATTTTCCCAACAAACAATATGCAATATGCAACATGCAATAGCATCTCTAACCTACCACAATAGCACAACCCACATCAAATAGCAAGAAGAAAATGAAGAAAAGTTTGTAAATTTTGTAGTTTTTTTAGCAAAACCTTTGTAGGTTTCAAAAAGAGAAGATGAAAAGAAGAGAAATTAAAAAAAAAAAAACATTGTTGTAAACCATAAGAAAAGAAAAAGAAATCAAGAAAAACACCAACTTTAAAAGAGAATGTGAATGAAAATAGCAAAAAAAATAAAATTACCTTAGTGAAGCCTTTGAAAAACTAAGAAAAATCCTTCATTCTTCCTTTTTTCTCTCTCTCTCTCTTTTTTTTTTTTTTTTTTTTTCTTTTCTCTTCAAGTGAGTAGTGAATAGTGTAATGAATGAATGTGTGTGTGTGTATAAAAATATCAAACCTTCCTCTCTAAACAAGCCTTGGCCAAAATTCCCTAGCCCATCTCCTCCCTTCATCTTTCTTTTAGGCACTTGGCTTCATCATGTTGCCTAGCCAATAAGGTTTAATCCTTACACATTAAAACGCCACCCATTGGCTAGCCAACGGCATTCCTTCTTGACACCAAAAATACTCTCTCATTGGCCAAAAATGCCACCTAATGTACCATTTTTTTAGCCATTTGGCAAATTTTACATAGCTATCACATGACTATCACATGGCTTCATATGTTCTTAATCAATGAGCTTTATCCTGAGCCATTTAGAGTGCTCCTCATTGGCCCAAAAATGTCAACTCATGTACTAGACAAGGTGACTCATGTCCTCTTTTTACTATCCATTTATTTACCAACATGGCATTTAGCTCTTCTAAGGACATTTTTGCTCATCATTTTTAATTACCAAAATGCCTTCCTTATTTGCCAAATAGTCCTTTCAATCTTTATTTAATTATAAAATACCCCCATCTTCCTATATGGATCCTAAGGTTGGATCTCTCTACAACAAAAAATCTAAAGGTTTTGTCTCTCTACAATAAAAAAATAAAAAAAACTAAATGGACTGGTTGGGCTCTTAAACTTATCCATCTTTCTTCTTATTGGTCATGATAAAAATGGACCACTAAAAACCTACCATTTGGTCATTGAAGATGGGCTCCCATGTTTCTACCAAAATGCCACCCATTTAGAAAAATGGACCTCTATATTTCCTACAAGAATTAACATTCTCGACCACCACTATGTTGCTGCATATCTTGCACTTTCTCAGTTGTTTTAGATGACCAATTCTTACCCGTTCTGAGCGTATAATATACCATTGGAAAGTTCTTCAAAAGTTAAGAAGGATGTTTCTTCAAATGAAGACCTTAAGATCATGTTTTCTCAGCAACAAGATTCAAAGGTCAAATCTGCCTTGCTTGCTTGGCACGAAGAGTTCGATCTTTTGACTCCGGCATCTTCTTTCATCATTGTTTAGGGGGCCCGGACAAACTTAGGTGTCTACAGAGTAAATACACTTACAGCTACAAGATTTCAAAATTGTAAGTGAATATAATTCAATTTTGTTTAAGATTAGCTCCCAATTGAAATTATGTTGAGAGAAATGAAGACTTGTTAGAAAAAACATATTCAACTTTTCATGCCTCAAATGTGCTCTTACAACAGCAATATCGAGAGCGTAGATTCATAAAATATTATGAGTTAATTTCTTGTTTACTTGTGGCTGAACAAAACAATGAGCTTTTGATGAAAAACATCAATCTCGTCCAACTGGCTCAACACCATTCCCTAAAGTGAATGTGGCATTTTCTCAAGGTCGTGAACGAGGTCGTGGTGGTAAAAGAGGTCACGGTAGAAAAAAACTATTGGACCCGTGATAATTCTCTTTCAAGTTCTGAAAGCAAAGGTGCTAAATGGAATAAAAAAAGTGCGTTAAAAATGAGAAAATTTTGAAAAAGAGTAATAAAGTGAAAAACAATGAAAATATTTACTAAGGTGTGGAATTAAAAGTCATTTGTTTCGAATATGTTGCACTCAAAAATATTTAGTTGATATTTACGAAGCATCAGTAAAAGAAAAAGGGAAAAATGATGAAGTAAATTTATCTGAACCTATTGGTCCTACTTATGGAAATAAATTTTCTTTAAATATTGATTTTGATGTTTCTAATTTTTTGAAGACCCTAATGGTGATGCACTCAAAATAGTATATATTATTTAATCCTTGCACTAAAAATATCAATTGTAAAATATAGCAATAAGCAAGGGTCGAGTCCACAGGGATTGGTGTTTAATTTAAGAATTATTAGTTTACACTTAAATTCAAATAAAACAAAATAAAAAGGGAGGTTTTTTAAACCCAGTTTAAACTAAAGCAAACAATCAAAAGAAGAAAGCGAGTAAATAAGAAGTAATCAAATATGAGAAAGCATGGTTAATGTTTCATTCTCCACCACTAGATATCATTGAGAATCAATAATCAGATCTATCAATATCAATTAACTATCAAAATTATCAACCGTAGATAACAACAAGCTTTATTAATCCAATCTTTCCTTAGTTTATCGTTAAATAGAATAAGCTCTCTATTTAATCTCTAATTATCAAACAACCTAAAATAAGCTCTCTAAATTCAATTTGATAACAACTTTATGATGAGAAAGATAGGTTGATCTAAGCAACAAACACGTAAGCTCGGATTGTTCAACTTATGTTATGTTTCACATTGTAATTCCCGAAAATCCAACATAATCATGAATTACAAATTGCCACTTATGAATAGGAAATCAAGACAATTACACGGATCAAGACTCCTAAATTAGCAATAGATAATTATCCAGATCTATCTAGTTCGTGACCTAAACAAAACAAGATAATATCATGAAATTTTTTTTATTTTTTTTATGGAAGAACATAATCAACTTTGATAGAAAACTAATGATAGATAAATCTAAAAATCAATTACAAAACTTGTCTAGGGACATAAACATGAATATTCAAAAGAAACTAAGAACAAAAATAAAATAAAACTAAGAGAAGAATAATAAGAAGAAGAAGATTGATAAATAATCAAAAGTATGTTGTAGTTGGTGGCTCAATAGATGGTATTTATAGAGCTTTAAAGTCTTGAAAACCCTTTCTTGCTCTTCAAGGAAGCTAGGAGTCAAAGGAGTGCAAAATAGGCAAGATTTTTTAGTTTTGCGATTTTTTTTTCCGGATTTACGAATTTGGGAGGCAGTAAGGTTGGTGCCATGGTGCAACTTTCTGGCGCCGCGGTGCCAAGTGGGCTGTCATGTTGAAATTTTGCTTGCTGACTTTGGTTTCGTGACTGATGCACTATCTCGCGCTTCGTCGGTCGATTTGGATGACCATCCGTTGTCTGATTTAGGCGTGTAAATTATCGTCGAAAAGGTATTCAAGTCAGCTTCAAAAGTCAAGAGGAAGTCTCTTCAAATAATGATTTTAATATAATGATTTCTTAGCAACAAGCTCCGGAAGTCAAATCTATATGATCATCAAGCACTAAGAATTTGATCTTTTTGACTCCCAAGTTTTTTTCCATCTTTTGATTGTGACTTTATAAGCTCTTTAACATTATAATTGACATGTTTTGACTTCTTCTCTTCCAAAATACCTATAATTCATAAAAATATAATAATTTGTCAAGGAACTTAAGAATTAAAGCACAAAATATAAGGAAATAATACATGAAAATGTATGCAATTACTCACTTATCAAATGGCAAAATTAATCATTCGATTGGGGATGAAAATATCTACTAATGAGATATATTTATGTTTATGTAAGTTTTACTTATAATATAAATAATGTCTTGCATACTTCATGTTTATTATCTCTTTCCAATTCTTAAAAATATATATATTTTTTTAATAGATAATGCAAAATAAACTTGATATCATGGATGATGACATATATGTAGTGGATAGTGGTACAACTCACATAATTCTTCGTGATATAAAATATTTCTTCCAATTAACATTTTCATAACAATCTCGCAACCGCTAAATGATGTTGTGGGGAAGAAAAAGATAAATGGTCCTCGTAAATAATATGAGTTTTGAAAAACCTCGAAAAATAGAATCATCACTAATCTTTTGTGGCTAGGTGTGATTGACCACCTATTAAAATGGTTTTATAAAGAAATTTAAAATTAATTAAAATCTTTTTTAAAACCAATTTTAAAGTCTGCGTTTTAAACAACAAAAAAAACAATGGCGGGTTCGAGAGTCGATTAGGTGTGGGAAAGGTATTAGCACCCCCACAACGCTCGTATAAACCGATACTTTATTAATCATGTGTTATCATTAAGTCTCGATGAAAGTTGATTTTAAATTCGGTATTTAAAAATAATTTTCAATTAAAAAACAATCATATTATTTCAAAATGGTTCGAAATTTATTATCACAAAATTTTCTATATTCCCTAGCAAATCTGGCAAAACATAGAAATTTTCTCCTTTTTAAAATCATCTATATCATTCCCCCTTTTGAAAAGGATATTCCGTTGTTAATGATAATTAATGAAATCCTTCCCGAAAAACCCAACAGAAAACTTATGAATTGTTTTAACTCGGGAAAATTACCTCATTATTATTAAAACACCAATTTTGATATGCATTTAAACTCATTTAAAGCAAATATGCAAAACATTATTATGATGTAAACATAAGAGAAATAATACGAACACTAATTCTCACATGGCATTAACAAGAAACTAATATAAGCAACAATTATTGAATAACATAAACAAGATCATAATATGAACAATAATTATTAAAAAAGGCATAATCAAGATCATAATATGAATATCAATCAAAATTTGAAAATCATTTTCATGTACTTTTTTATGGAATTAAATAAATGGCATGAGTCGAAAAATTTTACCGAACTCCCCGACAAACCCGGCAAAATATTGAAAATAATTCTTTCGCCTAACACTTACATAATTATGAGTAAAAAAAAAATCATACTTTACGATTACATGAACACTTGCGGTATAACATTTCCTAAACTTCCCGGCAAACCCGGTAAAGCCTAAGAAGCTATTCTTTCGCATAATCATATGTAACCGAGAAAGTACGTTTTTATGAAAAGTTTTAAAATATTTTTCTAGAAAACATGAAAAACATTAAAAAGGACCATTATCGAGAATGTGTTTCTCCCTTGAGGAGAAGGCATCCAATTACCTTTAAAGGTATTTGAATACCTTTGAAGAAACTTAGATTGGACTCGACGAAGAGTTTTGGCATGAGAATTTCTTAAACCAAAAGAGTACCGAAATACCATGGAGAAAAGGGTACTCGAATACCCTAAGATAACTTTAAGCAATTTTGACACGGGACAAGGGTATCCGAATACCATGGACAAGATATCCGAATACTTTAACTTTACCATTGACTCGAAGTTTGAAAACCAAGGGAAGTGAAGTTTGTAAAACGAAAAATTGTTTTGGACGTAAGAAACTACGAAATCGGTAAAGGTTAACATACCCTAAAATTTGACTCTTGCCTATGGGGGTTTGGAGGGTTTAGAAAAAGGTTACGGACACCTAAAAGAAATCATTTCTTTGCTGGAAAAAGGTTACGATGGCTGGAAAAAAAAAACAGTTTTGGATTCCGACCTCAAAACGACACATTTCAAAAGGCTAAAGGCTTAACCATGCTAAAAGGTGCCTAGGAGGGTTCGACCAAAGAATTCGGGACAATAAAATGAGTTAGTTCTTTTTTGGAAAAAGGCTTAAAGGGGTCGGATATATAAGTTTAAGGGCTAGAAAAAATAGTTTTGGATTTTGAAAACAAAACGACAAATTTCGCCATACAACTACACCAATCCTTGCTCGTTTAATGTACCCAATATTTTTATAATATAAAAATCATATTGACCATGTATTATTATATTCATCCAGATTTGAATGACATTGGAAAAAATTTTAAAAATCATTTTTGGAGTGACAACATGATTGGCTCAAAGGTTAGCCACATGGACTATTAGTCCGGCTTAACCAATCACCAAGAACCAAAATGGTTCTAAAATCCTCAAACTCATAACTATTTTTTTTTGTCAAGAGAAGATCATCAAACATAAAATAATATTCTACAATAAACCACAACCAACAATAATCAAGATGAGCACAAAAAACAAGTAGCAAAAACTTGAACAACTTTTATGAAAATAAATCATAAAATAACTAGAAAAAAACATAGTTTTTTAAAAGCATTTTTAGAAAATTTATTTTGAAAAGATTTAAAAGAGTAGTAATTTTTTTTAAAAAACACTTTTGAAGAAAACTTTTAAGCTTGAAAAAAATAAAAGAAAAGAAACCTGAGAAGATGAAAAGAAAGCTACCTCTACTTAGCTTTTCCAAGAACACAAAACCTCTCTTTTTTCCTTTCTTTTTTCCTTTTCCTTTTCTTTCCTCACTTTTTTTTTTCTCTTCTTCCTCCCTTGGAACCTCTCTTGGCTGAATGGTGCTGGAATTTCCAACCCCTCCTTCTTTTTTTTGGCCAAAATATCTCCTCCAATGTTCTAGTGTCTTCCATCTTTTTTAGTCACTTGTCACCCTCTTACTCACCCACCAATGAGCTTCCTACTTTAATAGATGACTCATGTACTAACTTGATGAGTCATGTACTGCCTCATGTGACTCATCTACTTATTTATAAAGTTTTCATTTGGCCTTCCAAGAGCATCCTCCATTATTCAACTTTATTACAAGTTTACCTTATACTTATTTCCTTGGCACGACTGACATGGATTTGTTTTACCCAAATGGAGTAAAATCAGAATTAATGGGATATGCTAATGCTGTATATCTTTCTGATCCTGACAAAGCTCAATCACAAACAGGTTATGTCTTCACATATGGTGATATTGCTAACTCATGGCAGCCTGTAAAACAAACAATCACCGCTACCTCATCAAACCATTCAAAAATATTGGCTATTCATGAAGCAAGTCGTGAGTTCGTGTGGTTAATAACTATAATTCAACATATTAGAAGAGCATGTGGATAGTTTGTGGAAAATGACAAGCCAACAATATTGCATGAGGATAATGCAGCCTGCATTACACAAATCAAAGGTGGCTACATAAAATATGATAGCACTAAGCATATTTCACTAAAGTTCTTTTACACATAATTATTATGAGATAATAACCTCCGCAATGATTAGTGAAAATAGTTCCACTCAGATTAAATACTTTCCGTTTGTAACTTGTGATGGTTGAGGATCGAAGTGCCTTACTAGTCCAACATAGACAATACTGAGGAGTAATTTGGGAACCTTTGTGTCAGACTTGAACCCAGCATATAGAGAAAACCTAAGACGTTAATCTTTAGTAGAGTCATACCCATTTTTTTTAGAAATTACCTAGATTTAGGACACGTGAAACAATACTTTCGTTACACCACCTTTTATAAGAAAAATAATAAAATAATCATACCCCGCATAATTATTATAGATTCAAAATAAAATAAAAAAATCCTTGAAAACTTGAAAAAATCGTTTTTTTGTTCCAATAAAAATATTCTAATTATTGCTAAATTTGAGTTAAATTACCCCGTGTTTATCTAAATTTTTGTGCATTTTTAAATAAAATAAAAAATTGTTTTTCAAAAAAAAAAGTTTCATAATTCTTTTCTCTATCTTAATTTTTTTTCCTTTTTTTAAAAAAAAAATATAAAAACTTTTTAAGTTTTTTTCCACCATTCGAGTTAGATTTTTAAAAATGTCCTCACCTATAAATTGTTTAGAAATTGATCATTCTCAACTTTCTTAGAATTTCATCATTGGAAATTTTTGATTTATTCCTTAATTTATTTTTCTAAATTTATAAGTTTCAAAATTTATCAATTAAAAATTATAAAATCCTAAAATTTAATATTATACAAAATAATAAAAAAATGAATAAGAAAATAAATAAATGAACAAACAAACAAATTAATTAAAATGAAATTAAGTTAAATTAGAAAAAAGGAAAAAGGTATAAACGGATTAGCTTAGTGTATAGATCCGATTTGACATACAACTCCTCGCTGACACGAAACGCACCATTTCAATTTAATTATAAAAGGCTAAAAAATCAATTTTCCCAATTCTGCCATTTTTCTTCTCTCTCTTCTTTCCTTTCCTTTGACTTCTCTATAACCTCTCTCTAAATTAGCCATCAAAAACATCAATTCAAACCGAAAAATCAACCTTCTTCTCAAATTTCGACGATAGAATATTCAAGAGTCACAAAAAATCAAACCAAAACACAGAAATTAATAACCTGAATTTCGATTATCAAAATGTTCATAAACTTCTCGAAAACTTGAAACTTTGAACTTTAGGTGACTGAAAATTCAGACTCAAAAAATCCAAAAAAAAAAAAAAGTTTTATAATTGATTTTCAGATTTATCTATCATTAGTTTTCTATCAAAGTTGATTATGTTCTTCCATAAAAATTGTTCATGATATTGTCTTGATTTGTTTTGGGTCACGAAGTAGATAGATCTTGATAATTGTCTATTGCTAGTTTAGGAGTCTTGATCCGTGTAATTGTCTTGATTTCCTATTCATAAGTGGTGATTTGTGATTAATGATTATGGTCAAGTTTTCGCTAATTGCAAAGTGGAACATAACATAGGTTAAACAATCCGAGTTTATGCGTTTGTTGCCTAGATCAACCTATCTTTCTTATCATAAAGCTGCCATTACATTAAATCTAGAGAGCTTATTCTAGGTTGTCTAGTGGTTAGAGATTAAATAGAGAGCTTGTTCTATTTAACGACGAACTAAGAAAAGATTGGGGTAACAGAGCTTGTTGTTATCTACGGTTGATAATTTTGATAGTTAATTGATGTTGATAGATCTGATTATTGATTCTTAATGATGTCTAGTGGTGGAGAATGAAAATTTAACCATACTTTTCTCATATTTGATTACTTCCTATTTACTTGTTTTCTTCTTTTGATTATTTGCTTTAGTTTAAACTGATTTTAAAAACCTCCATTTTATTTGATTTTCCTTGAATTTAAGTATAAACTAATAATTGTTAAACTAAACACCAATCCCTGTGGACTCGACCCTTGCTTATTGCTATACTTTACAATCGATATTTTTAGTGCAAGGATTAAATAAGATATACTCTTTTATTGGCCTACCTTATTCAAAGATTAAATAAGAACAGCCATGAAAGTGCTTGATAGTGGATTTTATTGGCCTACCTTATTCAAAGATGCATACCTCGTTTGCAAGTCATGTAATAGGTGCCAAAGAACAGGTAACATGGGTGCTAGAAATCAAATGCCTCAAACTCCCATATTAATTATTGAAATTTTTGATGTATGGGGCATGGATTTCATAGGACATTTTTCTTCTTCTTTTGGTAATCTTTATATATTACTTGCTGTTGATTATGTTTCAAAATGGTTGGAAGCAAAAGCCACTCGGACTAATGATTCTAAAGTTATTTCAGATTTTGTGAAGACTAACATTTTTGCAAGGTTTGGAACACCAAAGGCCATAATCAGCGATCGAGGTATTCACTTTTGTAATAGGTCCATGGAAGCACTTTTCAGACTGTATAATATCACATATAATGTTTCCACATCCTATCATCCTCAAACTAGTGGGCAAGCTGAAGTTTCAAATCGAGAGGTAAAATCCATCCTTAAAAAAACTGTCAATCCAAATCGGAAGGATTGGAGATTACGTCTAGATGATGCACATTGGGCTTATAAGACAGCATATAAGACAACCATTGGTATGTCTCCTTATCGACTTGTGTATGGTAAGCCTTGTCATCTTTCGGTTGAATTAGAACATAAAGCATATTGGGCTATCAAACAATGCAACATGGAGATGGATGAGGCAGGTAAGCAAAGAAAACTTATGTTACAAGAACTTGAGGAGATAAGGAATGATGCATATGAGAATTCTAGGATTTACAAGGAAAAGACTAAGGCATTCCATGACAAGATGATATCAAGAAAGGACTTTGTTGTTGGACAAAAAGTTTTTCTTTTTCATTCACGCCTTAAGTTATTTCCAGGTAAATTACATTCTCGTTGGGTTGGACCCTTTGTTATTACTAACGTGTTTACTCATGGTGCAGTTGAAATCAAAAGTTCAAAGATAGATAAAGCATTCAAGGTAAACGGTCATAGATTGAAGCCTTATTATGAGAACTTTCCAATGCAAGATATCGAGGAGTTGCCACTTTATGAGCCAAATTATGTTGAGTAGTGAAAGAATAGGTCTAAGTCAGGCTGAAGACAATAAACCAAATGCTTCTTGGGAGGCAACCCAAAAAGATAGAGAGCACATATTATAATCAGATTTGCTATTCCTTACTCTCCATCATTCTATCTTTTATTGTTTTTCGTTAGTTTGTTTTGATTAGTAATTCTTTTTTTTTACACATGATTCTTATATTTGGGGATAATAGAATTACATTGAGGACAATGTAAGAATTAAGTGTTGGGGGGAAGAATTTAGGATTTCATTTAGTTTTGTTTTGTTTTTAGTGTGTTCTAGTTACTTTCCATAATATGATGAGATATGAATTCAATAGGTCTGAAATTGATCATTAGTGGTAAGATTTTCATGAGAATTAAGCTTGATATCATTATTTTTCATGATCCAATGTTAATATGATATGTTGATTGGGAAAGAAGCATGTTTAGACTTGATATTGACTTGTATAATCATCCTTGTGAGTTTTGAGCCTATATGATTGATGCATTATACATATAAATCTAATTTCTTTCTTGAGAGCTCTTATGATTACATGATTCTCTAGAACTTGCTTTAAACCGTTTGAGACTATATTGATACATGTGATAACATGAATATGATAGAGGCATTAGGATTATGACAAAGGCCAAACAGCCATCCCTATTGATGTTCCAAGAGAACACCCACTAGTGAGCCAATTTGAGCCTACAGTGAATATGCTATTTTATTGGTAACCACATCTCTTACCTAGCCTAAATGTACTTATATCCTTACCCTTGTTCTAAAGATGAATTAGATTGTTTTGAGACATATTGCATAAAGTAAGGGAGATCGATTGACTATTTGGGTTAGCAACAAGAAATAAGCGTGGGGGAAAGAATGGCAAAAGTCAAGAGAAAAATAAAAGGGAATATTGAAGAAAAAAAATCATCTATAGAACGTTTGGTTAAAGAAAAGATGTTACAAAGTTGGTTAGAATGAAGCAAAGGCTCAACATGAATATTTAGCCTATGATATTATGTGCGTTATAAGAGTTTTGAGAAGTTTTATTTGTGTGATCTTATTATGAATCTAAACTCTATGAAATCTTTGGAACCTTTGTGATATCTTTATCCTTTTATTCTTTAACCACATTACAACCCCTTGGCCCCATTAAAACCTTGAATAAAGACCTCTTGATTCATGAAGTTGCATGATCTAAGTAGTGAAGAATAGGTGGACAAGCAAGCATATGGTATAATTGTTTTCATGAGATTGATTAAGTGTAAACACTATACCACTACTTTAAAGAGTGAAAATCATGAGAGTATCCCATGTGAGAATTTGAAATTAAGTTTGAACATGCACTATTTTGATTGAGATATGTTATGTTAATGTTAGCTTAACTCAAACATTTTTCTATCAAGCATGGTTCTTTGTGAAACTCTTTAAGTTAGTGATTAGTTATAAGACTGATTTAATGATTGTCTCTTATTTTTATTTAAAGTGGACTAGATTAGGATTTCTTATTTTGATTTTATTTGATTTTCCTCGAGGACTAGCAAAAGACTAAGTGTGGGGGAATTTGATAAGTGCTTAATTGCATACATTTTCATGTATTATTTCCTTATACTTTGTGCTTTAATTCTTAAGTTATTTGACAAATTATTATATTTTTATGAATTATAGGTATTTTGGATGATATGAAGTCAAAACATGTCAATTATGATGATAAAGAGCTTATAAAGTCACAATCATAAGATGGAAGAAGACTTGGGAGTCAAAAAGATCAAATTCCTAGTGCTAGATGATCAGGCAGATTTGACATCCGGAGCTTGTTGTAAGGAAATCATTATGTTAAAGACATTACTTGAAGAAACTTCCTCTTGACTTTTGAAGCTGACTTGAATACCTTTCCAACGATAGTTTACACGCCTAAATCGGACAACGGATGGTCATCCAAATCAGCCGACGAAGTGCAAGACAGTGCATCAGTCGCAAAAGCGAAGTCAGAAAGCAAAATCAAACAAGACAGCAAGTTGAGGCCGCAGTCCTGGGCCGCAACGCCGAGTTTCTGACTTAAAAATCCGTCCAAATTCGGGGGAAAATTTCCAAAACCACAAAAATACGCAAAAAGTCCAAACTTGCCATATTTTGACTCCTAACTTCCTTGAAGAGCAAGAAAAGGTTTCCAAGAGTTTAAAGCTCTATAAATATCATATTGAGCCACCAAAATCATGCTTTTGATTATTTATCAATCATCTTCTTCTTCTCCTTTAATCTCTCAAGTTTTATTTTATCTTTCTTCTTAGTTTCTTTTGAATATTCATGTTTATGTTGACAATGCCTATGCAAGGCTAAACTTTTATTTGGTTAAGGATGATTTCAAAGCCCTAGACAAGTTTTGTAATTGATTTTCAGATTTATCTATCATTAGTTTTCTATCAAAGTTGATTATGTTCTTCCATAAAAATTGTTCATGATATTATCTTGATTTGTTTAGCTTGCAAACTAGATAGATCTTGATAATTGTCTATTGCTAGTTTAGGAGTCTTGATCCATGTAATTGTCTTAATTTCCTATTCATAAGTGACGATTTGTGATTAATGATTATGGTCAAGTTTTCGCTAATTGCAAAGTGGAACATAACATAGGTTAAACAATCCGAGCTTATGTGTTTGTTGCCTAGATCAACCTATCTTTTTTATCATAAAGCTGCCATTACATTAAATCTAGAGAGCTTATTCTAGGTTGTCTAGTGGTTAGAGATTAAATAGAGAGCTTATTCTATTTAATGACGAACTAAGGAAAGATTGGGGTAACAGAGCTTGTTGTTATATACGGTTGATAATTTTGATAGTTAATTGATGTTGATAGATCTGATTATTGATTCTTAATGATGTCTAGTGGTGGAGAATGAAACTTTAACCATACTGTTCTCATAGTTGATTACTTCCTATTTACTTGTTTTCTTCTTTTGATTATTTGCTTTAGTTTAAACTGATTTTAAAAACCTCTCTTTTATTTTATTTTTCTTGAATTTAAGTATAAACTAATAATTCTTAAACTAAACATCAATCCCTGTGGACTCGACCCTTGCTTATTGCTATACTTTACAATTGATATTTTTAGTGCAATGATTAAATAAGATATACTCTTTTGAGTGCATGAATCATCCCTTACATGAATTACTTTAACATCTATTTATCCCACTCTTTATTTTACTTCATAAGTTGAAATTTGTTATTTCTTTCCTCCACTTTATTTATTTATTGTCTAACTATTTGTGAATGACCTTATGTTTCTATCCAATTATGAATTTATATGTTTTATTTTAACATTTAAACATTTTGATACTTTATGTTTCTATCCAATTATGACCTTAAGTTAATAAACTGTTCTATTCAAATGATTTCCAACTTTAAAATCCCAAATAATATATATATATAGTTTTCCACATTTTTTTCGTATACGATTGATATTTTAACAAACTGATCGCTAAATTTAGTAATATAATAGTACTCGTCGTGCATATAAAGTTTCAAATTGATCCGATATCTATATCATATGGATCGAGAATATTGTTATATATATATATTTAACAGTTGAATTTTTTTTATATCAATAAAATAGTTAAATATTTTCAATTTACTCGAAATTGATGTGCATGATCTACATGAATAGAGCATGAAATACAACGGTCGGATTAAACAAATATAAATTATATATATATATATGAGTGTTAAGGTTTTAAATTTCATGAGTGAATTTATGTAATTCAGGGCTTGTTCTCATTTCATAATTATGTTAATTTACCAATTTTTTCTTAGTTATTGTTTTATAGATATGTCAAGATATTTTTTTTTATATTTATTTTCTTGTTATTCCAGCAATTCCTTTCCAGTTAGACTTAGGTAAGTTTTCTTGTTGGATTATTCAACATCAATGTAAAGGATAGTTTTCCTTGGTTTGCCTGTTCATTAGCCAACCTGCATGAATTAATTTACTCTGCTTCAGTTACTGCTAAAAGGAACATCACCTAACTCAATTTGTTTGTTTACAATTTTGCCTTTATGCATAGTGTCCATAACTCTGTCTTATTCACATGAAATATTAGTCCAGATGCCAACACAATTTGCCTGAAAATTTGCACCTCAGCAAAATCCAGAGTTGTCCTAAATCATTGAGTAATCATGTTGAATGTATCCACGTAGATTTGTGGTCAAATTGTACTATTAATCTCTATACTATAATCAAAATATGGACTTAGTCTCTCTACTTTAATTTGAAAAATTTTGGTATCTCTATTTTTCGAGATTTTGAATTTCAGTCCAATTTTAAACGGTGTCAAATTTTCACCATTAAGTATGCTGACGTGGCATTGACCATGCTGACGTGACGAGCTTAGTCAATAATTTTTTTTGGCAACTGATGATGTGAATTTTTTTTTCACGTGGCTTACTAACTTGGATGATCAAATGATGTAATTAGTCCCTATACATATATCAAAATACGAATTTAGTCCCTCTACAATGATTTAAACAAATTTTGATACCTGTATTTTTCGAAATTTTAAATTTTGGTCCAATCTTTAAAATATTAAAAAATAATTAAAAATATTCACATTATTAAAATATTAAACTATATTATTTTTGTTAATATTAATATTTATTATTAAAATATAAAAATATTTATGTTTAGTTTAATAATATTAAAGATAGAAATATTTATAATTAAAATATTAAAATATTTTTTATTTTAAAATATAAAATATTTTAAATGTTTTTTGAATTAAATTTAAATAAAATTGTTTTTATTAATATATTAATTTATTGTGTCGAATCAAACATAAAAAGAGTAAAAATAAAAAGTATTCTCAAACAATCAGAGAGAATAAAAAGAGTGATGAGCTTCAAAGAGAAGCTTGTCATAAGTAGCCTGATCGAATAACACCATGTTTTTCACTAGCTTGTCATAAGTAGCCTGATCGAATAACACCATGTTTTTCACTATCTCTTTTTGATTTCTCTTTCTCCACCTCTGTTATTACAACAAAGAAAAAAAAAACAAAAATCCACTTCTTATCTAACTCTAAAAAGCAGAAAATAACTTCGATTAAAAATATAGTCAATGAAACATATAGTAAAGAAAATGGCCTTCTTTTTTTGCTTGCTACCTCTAGACTTTGGTGGCTTGGAGGAATGAAGAGGGGCTGTTTTTCTTTGAGGCCTGCAAAAGCAACCAAAAGAAACAAAATTAAGTTAGATACAATCTAAAGCAAAGTTGGTTTTAAGTTTTATTGGTATAAAAAAGACTGATAAATCTAGAGAGATGAATATACAATGATATTTGCTCGAAATGAAGAAAAAATGGGAAAGAAATGAGGTACAATTTTTGGGTGCCACAAGATAGAAAAAATAGGGAGGTGGGTTAGAGCTTTTTCTAACCCTAAAGTTTGGTTGTTGCTTCCCGAGACTTCCAAAGTCTCCTTACAATTTTTGTGTTAATTTTGTCTTTGAAATTATTATCTCTTTTAGTATTTGAGGTTTGATTAATTTTCTTTGTTTGTTGATATTGTTTGAGCATAACTTATAAGCCAAGTAAATGTTATTGTGTTAACTTTTAATAGTATAAATATTTTTAATATTTTACAAATAAATATTACTCTTTTTAATATTTATATTAATAAAATAATATTTTAATAATATTATTATTTAAACAATTATTATTTTTTCAAAAATTATTTTTCAGAACTGATTTTTGCAAAATAAATGAACCTTAAGATTGGACAAAAATTTGAAATCCCAAAAAATTCAGGTACCAAAATATTTTCAAATCATTGTAGAGGGGCTAAATTCATATTTTGATATAAGTACAAGGATTAATTATATCATTTGATCATCCAAGTTAGTAAGCCACATGAAGAAAAAAAGTCCACGTCATTAGTTGCAAAAAAAAATTGCTGACTAAGCTCGTCACGTCAGCATGATCAATGCATGTCAGCATATTTAACGGTGAAAATTTGACATCGTTTAAAATTGAACTGAAATTCAAAATCTCGAAAAATAGAGATACCAAAATTCTTTGAATTAAAGTAGAGGGACTAAATCCGAATTTTGACTATAGTATTGGGATTAATAGTACAATTTGACCTAGATTTGTCCATACGTCGAGCCGTGACCTGAATTTTTTTTCCTTTACCCAAGCCTCTTTCAGGGTCCAAAAACCCGTTTCACAATTTATAAATTATTAAAAATTCATTTTTATATTAATATTCATATATATTTTATAATTAAATTTAAATAAAAAATAATTTTTATTAATATATAGTAATTTGGAACAACCTGAACCAATTCAAATTAAGAAAATTCTTATCCAGACACGACCAATTCGAGCCGGGATCTGATTCGTCCGGCCTTTAAACAGATCTATATCCATGAAACAAATAAGATGATTTTACTCATTATAACAAACAGAAAAAAAAAATCCCTTTCCTTATCTCCAAACTAAGACTTTTTTTGTATATATATATATATATATATATATATATATAAAAAAAAAAAAAAGAACAACAACAACTGGCCGATATGTAACAAACTTCTTTCACAAGTCACATGTAGTATGTGTAACTGTAACATTCTAAGAATTACAACTGGAAATGAAAATTTACCTGAAAAAGAAAAACTAACAAACAAGGGAATTTACATAAGTTTGTGGTATTCAACATTTTATAGGAATTTGTTGATTCTAATATGCACTTCTTTATGGAACAGGATAAGGAGATTTTTACCCAATGATGCTACCAAGTAATAATGCAACAAGAGAAGAGGTAAACACTTGTGTTCATATGCACAAATTGGTTGCCTAATCCATGATAATATTCTTTGTTGTTGTGGATAATTAATCCACTTGGAAGACTAGTAACCTAACCATGCAGACGGTATTGGTTGAAACTTGTTCTTCGCCATTGCCAGTACATCGTAGTAATCTGCATGATTGAAGCAGTCACGGAAATCTGTGAAAAGCTTGTCGAACACCCTCCATTGGACTTTAATTGATCTAGAGTATGGGAATGGAAGAAAAACCTGCAGAAGATGAATGAGGCATCAGAAAAATTATAGCACACCTGCATGTCGTTTTTTAAAATATTGGGGAGCTAGTGAAATCTCAAACAGATTGTTACTGTCCCATACTGCAGACACCTATGTTACTCGGACTCAAGTGTGAGTGTCAGATACTGGTATGTATCCGACACGAGTATATTCAGTTTTTCCATGTATTTGGAGGGTTTTTGAAGGGTCATATCCCCATAGCCATGTCCGAATATGTTTCGGACACGAGTACTTCAAGAAAAATAAAGAGTCGGAGCAACATAGACAGACACTGTATCATCATCAAACTTCTCCTCCTCCCCCTCTTTTTCCAGTTCTTTCTTAGTGACATACAGAAAATACAGAAGTTATGAAGTAAAAATGCAAGTTTTGTGCCGTGAATAGGTCAGTCGGTCTTTCTTATTTGTTCAATATGCAACTTCTTGTTGCCACGTGTGCATGTGCAAGCACACACAGAATATGTTGCTTTGATTCTTCATTTTTCTTTAAGTACCTGTGTCCGACACCCGTGTCCGACGCATATTCGGACATGGGTATGAGGATATGACCCTCCAAGGACCCTCCAAATACATAGGAAAACTTAGAATAAATCAAACATACCCGTATCCAACACATACACTTGAGTCCGAGTAACATAGCGCACACACACACACACATCATATATACATATATATATACACAAAGGGGCACTGTAAGGCAACTTACATCCCCCTCCAGAGCAAGGTGCTTAAGTGAGAGAAATGTGTGCTGATTTTCCTCCAAACTGTCAAGAACTGCCAGCCAAATCTGTGAAGCAAGCTCATGGGCGACCTCTCTTGATTTACCACAAGCAATAAACTGATCTGCTAAAACAGAGGGAAAATGAGGAGGTAGTGATGGACTCATGTTTTTGTCATTCCAGAAAGAATAGATTGATACTAGCCACAATCATTAATATTGTGAAATAAGATTCAAAAGATCATAGCAGTCTAAAACACAAATTGCAGTTTCAAAGTTGGATTATCAGATAACAGAAACTTGAATGCTTTACCAGATTTTAGGCAGAAACATTTTTAATCTACCTCATCAAAACCTATGTTACTCGGACTCGGGTGTGAGTGTTGGACACGGGTATGTTAAATTTTTTCCAAGATTTTCATGTATTCGGAGGGTCCTTGGAGGATCATATCCCATATCCATATCCGGATATGCGTGTCTGTCAAACACGGGTACTTCAAGAAAAATGAAAAGTCGGAGCAACATAGATCAAAACTCATCGACATCACAGGAGAGAGACATTCAAGATGCATTTATCTTGAATACATGGTAGTAGTACAACATTTTGCTTACTATGAAAAGGAAGGGGATTAAGCATCGCAACGAAAGAAGCATCAAGAAATAAGGCATGCTAAATTATTATTATCATACAACCATTAGAAAAAACAAATTGTTTCTTAACAGTTAAAATGGTCCAAAAGATTCAAAAATATTGAGGCATTTATAGAAGGATAAATCATTCCATTAACAGAAAGCAGAAATTTAACACAGATGCACATGAATCATCAACTGAAAAGAAATCTATATCACTTCGACCTTTATATAAGGAATTAGACATCAATTTATTGAAACTTAAAAACTTGTAGGCACAAAAACCAGAAGAGGATAGAAGCCACACCAATTATGGTTCCATGAAGTATCCCAGAAGGAGGTGGCATAGTTGAAAGTTCAAGCTGCTCTTTCAAAAATAAATATGTATGGCCCACAATCTCATCTATCTCATCGTCTAGAGCAAAGCTGTGTTTACTGACATATAAAGCAGCGAATCTCCTGAACATTAGGCAATAATCAAGTCAAACTTAACAACTAGGGTGAGAAGGAAACATTTTTAAACAAATGTAAGAAACAGTAAATTATGAATGGTTAGACTACAAAACTGATCATTTGATGTTCAAAAGAAGATCATAGGAGCACAAGTATATTAACCTTGAATGTTTATAAAGAAATCATCCTCCTTTGTAGCCAAATTATTTATATGCATCTCCAAAAAATTTATGCTGAAGATAATCTTCTAGAAAGAAAATAAATATTTAAACCAATCACATAGTGCACTAGTTTCTATTCGAGGAAAAAAAATTAAAAGCAAAATCAGCTGATTCATATCATTTGCTCACAGCTTCTACCTTATACAGAAAAAAAGAATGAAGACAGTAGTTACTCAAAAGATCAATTACAACAACGATGTAGTCAGCTCAGTACGTATTTTCTTCAGGATCTCACTTCTACAAGTGATAGACTGCTCTTATCTTTCTGTATACCTTGTGAAATCATTTGCAAAACATAGGCTCAAGGAGAAGTGAGGCTGCCATGTTCCTGGGTTAAAGAAGGAACAATACTCCAGGTATTAAACTGCATCTTTTAATATAGCTCTAAATTGTTATGAACTCTATCACTTGAAGCGACTAGCAGAGGTTTATGAAAGACATCGAGGAATAGAAACTACATCTAAGTCACAGGTAGTTCTAAATCTTGAAGTTAAATCCCAGAAACAGTATGTTCCTGAGAAGGCAGTCAGTTGTCTACAGCAATTTGACAACCCACTAAGCTTTGTTAAGTATAAACCAGAAATTAGGAAAAATTAAGTTTCATTGAACAATCGCCTTATGTGTAGTACAGGAATGCAAGGACCGATTAAACTTAGTTCAGAAGGAAACGGGGGATAAGGGGAGGCAGGAAAATGAAGAGGGAAGAGAAAAGGGGAGAAGGAAAAAAATTAAGCACGAAAAACTGGCACTAATAGTCCATTCAACCTTTTGCTTAGTCCTCTAGGAATAGGTCCAGGCCACTTTTTAGCTTGGCTAGCCAAAGGAAATGTCCTCATTAAAGCAGCTTGCCAAAAGCATTCTCCATGAAATAAGTTGGCCCACTGTTTTTTGACACAAGATATTTGTGCCCACTCTGAAACTGGTACTCTGATGAAAATTTCAATTAGGAGATGATCAGGAAGACTTCCAAATGAATTATCAACCAATGTTAAAGTGTCATTATCCCTATTATCTGACATTACAATTCTGCAAAGCAAAAGCCAACTCCTGGAGATTAGTTTTCTGAAGAAAAAAAAAAGTAGGAACATGGACAGCAAATGAAATGGAATATTCTTCAACTCAAAATGTCCTAGATAAAATTTCTGCTGAATGTCAGAAGACTGAAAAACATTATTCTTAAGACAGGAGATTTAACATGATGGCAATATAAGATTTTGATACCAGAGAAAGTAGAGCCCCCATTTTAATTTTAATAAAACCATGATAAGATTTTCCAAACAGAACTTAAAAAAGAAAAAAAAGGTAATGAGACTAAAGATTAGAGAACAAGGATACTCAAAAATCCCTCCAAAACTAGTAAGAACAAGATTAGATTATGAGAGCTTTACACCCCCAGCCTAGTAAAAAAAAAAGAAGAAGATATTTAGGCTAAAGATTCATTCAAAGTGCTTATGGTAAACATATCTACTATAAGCAATCAAAAACTTGACTAAAATATTTTGCATCTTAACTGCAATTTAAAAAAAATACCATAGTTGCATCTATATATGGGGAAAAAATAAAAACACCCTCAAGCAACAGGGTAGGAAGCACAAAGATAAAAGTGTCACAGATTCTCAACCAACACTCAAAATAGGAGATCTGAACATAACCAAATCCATTTATACTAAAATAAGCTCCACTCATCAGAGTTTATTTGACCAAACTACTCAACAAGCATGCTGCCTAAGTCAAGTCTAGTAATTACATGCAAATCTGATGTGTCCATCTATTTCTCACAGCATTTGAAGAAATAATTGACATGAATATCAGAATTCAGTCTGTGATTGGTCTGATAATGAAGCAATGAAACAGAAACCATATTGGTGTCAATTTCATAAACATTCTATACAAGAAAACAACTAACATGGGAAAAGTAACTTAATTTCAACATATGAAATTCGGAGTAACTAAGAAGAAAGCAACATGGGATTAATGGGTATATATGAATAAAATGAACCAGAAATGAATCCATTTCATGAAGATAGAGATGAAACAACTAGATTAAAATATGACAAAGTTGTTTTATTTAATCTGAAAGCACTCTGGTTAGAACAATGACATACAAAATGAAACAGTATGAGGTTGAAAAAAAAAAAAAAAAACAGAATTCAAAACTCCCACTAATTTAGGGTAGAAAACAGCCTAGCAAGAGCATGATGACTGTAAGAAAAGATCAGATAATTTGCTTTTTTGGGTGAGAATTTGCAAACAAAGCAATCAAATTGAAGCTGTCTTTCTATCAAAAAAAGAAAAGAAATTCAAGTTGTCCTAAAAGGAGGAATGGTGGAAATTGAGATAAGGAAGAAAAAAACTTGATGACAAACAAAACCAAATCAATATACCCATATGAAACCCCTTCAACAACTAGAGACAATTTGTAGAGAAAATGAAGCCCAGGAAACCCCTTTAACAACTTGGCTGAATTATGATAAAAACCCACCTTTTGTTTGATCTTTTACCAATCCAAAACCAAATTTAGCCCCACAACCACATATTACACTTCAAGCTCTCCAACAAAAACATAAATTAAAGAAAATTAAAAACTATAATTACGTCATAAAATTTATAAATAATAAAAAAAAAAATATGAAATGGAAGTAGAGTGGGGCGTTCAGTACCATTCACTAAGAAGATTAAGGAACCAAACATAAAACATAGTGAATAAAAATTAGACAGAAGAATTGCGTTGCATGAGAAATGAAAATAAATAAAAAAATAAAAAACCTGGGTTTTTCTTGTTTCTCCTTTTTCTTGTAGTCTTCAGCTGAAAAAGGTCGAACTTTGAAGAGAGACAGAGTAGCTGAGCTGACTCAAATGGAAGAAAACGTATGACGTGATCGTTTGAGGCCTTTATTTTTGGTTGTCCCAATAGGGTAACAAGGGTATAAAAATAATTAGGGTAAAATACACAAACTCCCTGAAATTTAAACAAAAATACATTTACCTCATTCGAAAAATACCCATTTATTTTTTAAAGATTTGATGAAAAACACACAAGTCTTTTTTGAAATTTATTTACTAACTAAACTTTAAATAAAAAATAATTATATCCTTATTAATTATTAATCATATATTTTTTTATTCATTATTACTATTTTTTAATTACAAAATAATAAAAATTTAATTAATTTTAAAATTATTTTTAATTATTATAAAATTAAATTCTGATTAAATTATATTATAATTCAAGTAAATGTTAAATATTTTAAACTTCTCTTTAATTCAATAATATATGAAATTTGAGATGAATTCATTAAATTAATTTTATTTAAAATAAATTAATTATTATTATTTAAAAAAAGTATTAATGGTAAAGAAATTAATTAAAATAAAAAATAGAGGAATAAAGGAGAAGAAAAAATGAAAATATAACTATCATCCATGAGATTTTATTGAAAATAAATTACTTGTATTAGTTTGAAAATCATATTTTATCTCTCTAAAAAAATAACTAATGTTAGGATTTCATTAATCAAACCAATATTTATTCAAATTTTACTTTAAATATTAAAAATACACTCGTTTTATTTATTTTTTATTTTTTCTTTTAATTATTTTTTTATCACTAAATTTTTTAAAATAATTTTTATTTATATATTTTAAATAAAAATAATAAAATGAATTCATCTCAAAGTTAATATATAATTGAATTAAAGATAAGTTTAAAATATTTAAGATGTACTTGCATAAAATTTGATTAAAACAAAGAAATAAAGGAGAAAAAAATAAAATATAATTATCATCCATGATATTTTATTAAAAATAAACTTACATATATTAACTTGAAAAGTACATTTTATCTCTCTAAAAAAGTAACTAATATTAGGATTTCATTAATCAAATTTATATTTGTTTAAATTTTACTTTAAATATAAAGTACCCTCATTTTATTTATTTTCCTTATTTCCATTCTTTTTTTTTTAATCAAATTTTTTATCAATAAATTTTTTAAAAATAATTTTATTAATTTATTTCAAATAAAAAGGCATAATACATTCATCTCAAAGTTAATATATTGAATTAAATATAAGTTTAAAATATTTAACATGTACTTGCATTAGAATTTAATTAAAAATAATTTTACAACTAATTAAATATTTATTATTTTGTAATTAAAAAAAATCTTGGATAAAAATGAATGAAAATAAATAAATAAATAATTAATAGGGAAATATACACTTACCCCCTTGAGATTTGCTAAAAAATGCACTTACCCCTATAGTTTGAAAACTATCCACTTACCCCCCTAAAGTTTGATGAAAAACACACTAACCCCTAAGTAAATTTTAAATAAAAAGATAATTATACCTTTGTTAATTATTAATCATATATCTTTCTATTTATTTTATTCATTTTACTCATTTTTAATTACAAAATAATGAGAATTTAATTAATTTTAAAATTATCTTTAATTACTATAAAATTAAATTCTAATTAAATTATATTTTAATTCAAGTAAATGTCAAATATTTTAAACTTATCTTTATTTCAATTATATATTAAAGTTGAAGTGAATTCATTCAATTATTTTTATTTAAAATAAATAAATTATCATTGTTTAAAAAAATTTAATGGTAAAAAAATTGATTAAAATAAAAAGAGAAAAAATAAAGGAGAAGAAAAAAAATGAAAATATAACTATCAGTATCAACCATGAGATTTTATTAAAATTAAACTTACCTCTATTAGTTTGAAAATCACATTTTATCTCTCTAGAAAATAATTAATGTTAGGATTTCATTAATCAAAATAATATTTATTCAAAATTTACTTTAAATATAAACAATACCCTCATTTTATTTATTTTTCCTTATTTTTATTTTTATATTTTGTTTTAATTATTTTTTATCATTAAACTTTTTAAAATAATTTTTATTTATTTATTTTAAATAAAAATAATTTAATGAATTCATCTCAAAGTTAATATATAATTGAATTAAAGATAAGTTTAAAATATTTAAAATGTACTTGCATACAAATTGATTAAAAAAAGAAAAAAAAAAAGAGAAGAAAAAAATATATAATTATCATCCATGAGATTTTATTAAAAATAAACTTACATATATTAACTTGAAATATATATTTTATCTCTCTAAAAAAGTAACTAATGTTAGGATTTCATTAATCAAATTTATATTTATTTAAATTTGACTTTAAATATTAAGACCCTAATTTTATTTATTTTTCTTATTTTCGTGCCTTTTTTCATTTATTTTTTTGTTTTAATCAATTTCTTTATTACTAAACTTTTTTAAATGATTTTATTAATTTATTTCAAAAAACAAAAAAGTAATACATTCATCTCAGAATTAATATATTGAATTAAAGATAAGTTATTTTTTCTATTGAATTAAAGATAATTTGAAAATTAATAAAATTCTCATTATTTTATAATTAAAAATAAATAAAATAAAAAATATATGATTAATAATTAACAAAGGTATAATTGTCTTTTTATTTAAAATTTACTTAGAGTTTAGAGCTCAGGGGGGTTATTGTGTATTTCATCAAATCTCAAAGGGGTAAGTGGGTAGTTTTCAAACTATAAGGGGGTAAGTGTATTTTTTAGTAAACCTCAGGGGGATTAATGTACTTTTCCTTAAATAATAATTAATATAGGGTAAATTTATCAATTTATTTAAAACTCATTTAGTAAATACATCTAAGGAGGGTTTGTGTATTTTTCAACAAACCTTAGGGAGATAAGTTGGTATTTTTCAAACTATAGAGGATAATAATATTTTTTTCATTGAACCTCAGAGGGGGATTATTGTACTTTTCCCAAATAATTATAGAAAAAGAATTTAAAAAAAACTCGTTTGACAAGAAGTGACGTCGTTTAAGAGCTTAGGGTAGGTTAACGTTGTTTTCCTCGGCAGGCATCCAAATCGGTTAAAGTACTTAGACAATCCTTATATTATAGTTAAATGTATTTTGATCCTTATATTATAGAAGTGAGTAATTTAATCCTTATATGTTTGAAATTGATGCAAAGAAGTAAAATTGATAATGGTGTTAATGGGAAATCGTCTAAATGTTGACGTGGACATGTGAAACTGATAGAATAGATGACTTGAAAAGAAGAAAAAAAATGATAAGTGTCACATTTTTTTGCTCAGGTGGAATTTAGAAACTGAAGAATAGATGACTTCGAAAAAAATGATGACATGTTTTTATGGGTAAAGAACGGATTTGGATAAAAAAATATGTTTTTCTAAATTTTATCTGAGTAAAAAATTTGACACGTCATCATTTTTTTTCAAGTCATCTTTTCTGACAGTTTCACATGTCCATGTCAGCATTTAGACGGTTTCCCATTAACACCGTTACCAATTTTACTTCTTTGCACCAATTTCAAACGTACAAGTATTAAATTACTTACTTATATAGTAGAGAGACTAAAAAAGACTTTTAACTATAGTACAAGAACTGTGTAGATATTTTAAGCCATCCAAATCTTCTAGTTCCCTGCTCATCTCATACTACCAGAAGAAACCAATGATTAAAAAATCCGTTTAACCCAATGAGGATTTTGATTATGAATTCAATCAATTCAATTAATAGATTTAATTGATAAAAAATTAAATATTAAATATATAAATTTTTATCGATTCAACTAATTTTTTTATCAGTTCATTAAAAATAAGATGGATAAACTTATGAGTGTATCTCTATAAAATTAATTTTGATGAAGCTTTTGATGGAAGTCTCAAGAGAGGTGGCATTGGAATTATAGTACGTGACTTTGAGGGTTTTGTATTGGGAGTGCTGCAATTAAAATAAATAGGGTGATTGAAGCAAGTATAGCTGAGGCAATGGCTGTTGTTAAGGCTTTAGACTTTGCTGTTGAGATGGGTTACCGACGTTTTATCCTTGAGGGAGATGCAATACAGGTTGTTAATAGGCTTAGTCAGAATGAAGAAGATCTATCCAGTATGGGGCCAATCATTAATGAAGGCAAGAACATTATTAAAACTTTCGAGGAATATCGACTCCAACATACGATTAGACAAGAAAATGAGGCAGCGCATGTGTTAGCTCGATATAGTATTACATGTCCAGAGAATATGTATCGGATGGAAGAATACCCTATTTTTCTCTATCAATATTTAATATGAAATGGAATTGCTATTAAAAAAAAAAAAACAAATTCGACCAACCGAATTGCTCTGTTTTTTCAACCAAAAAAAAAAAAGAAAGAAAATAAAAAACATGCATATTGGCCATAAAAAAATAGCTATAGCCATTAACTTTCTTAACCAAACCCAACGTGGAGGCATCAAGTCTTTGTGCAATAGAGGTGAACTTCAACCAAATTCCCAATTGATTCAATTAGATTCTTCTTTCCACAAGCAAAATCGTGTAGTTTTGCATCAATTTTAAAGCCAAAAGCTACGCCCTTTTAGTTCACAGCCAATTATAACAAATGGGTATTTTTCATTTGTCCATTTAGCTACCAAATTAATCATTTTTATGCCAAATTTGGTGACATTACGGCTGCAAATAAAGTGTTTGATAAAATGGCTGAAAGAACTGTTGTGTCATGGACAGCTATGATTTCATGATACTCCCAGAATGGGTTTTGTGAGAATGCTTTGTTGGTGTTTTCGGGGATGCGAAAGCGGGTTTCAATGGTAATCAATTTACTTATGAGAGTGCATTGAAAGGTTTTAACGGTTTGAGGTGTTTGGAAAGAGGATTGCAAATTCAAGGGTGTGTTCAGAAAGGGAGGTTTGTTAGAAACTTGTTTGTGCAAAGAGGGTTACTTGATTTGCACGCAAAGTGTGGAAATATGGAGGATGCGAGTCGGCTGTTTTATGGAATGGGAGAAAGGGATTTGCTGATGATTGGTGGCTCTGCTGTTCGGGAGTTACTGATATGCATTTCAATTTTTCCGAGAAGGTTTACTTTCTTTCTTCGTCTTTATGGTAGCAAAATGTACCTTTTATTTGGTAATGTAATGTCAGTGTATAGATTTATACACTAATAATGACTCACATGATGTCACATGTTAAAATATATAGTTATTTGTATTTATTTTTAAAGATTTTTAAATTTTTATTTTTGTTTATTAATAAGGTGTCATCGTATAAATTTATACACTGACAGTGCATCAAATACAAACTCATTAATAATTACCATGTTTTGTTTTGCTTATTTGGATTTTTTTGTCATAATATTAACCTTGATGCGGAAGACGTTTAATGTTAAATAATTGGTTTAAAAGAAAAAGAGAGGGGAGGGGGGATAAAATGTATTTGAGAGATTAATAGGGGCTTAGGAACACTTGTTCATTAAATATATCAAACTTATAGAAAAATCTGAAAGTTCATATCCATATCTTAATAACTCCCAAGTCTTGTTCTCTCCATTTATCAATTTCCTTTACGACATAGTCTGATTTTGACATCTTCTTGTTGCATACTCTGTATCCACTTTCAATTACGATTAAACAAATCACTCCATTTCTGAAATACTCCGCTTCAATAGGAAAGATCCCTGATTGCTTCACCTTGGGCAGTGTTGTAAGAGTGTCCTTTGGAGGTGGTGGTCACATGAAGGTCAACCAAGTACATGGACTGATCATCCGACTAGGGTTTGAATCATCTAACATGTTGGCTAAGTCACTAGTTGATGCTTATTCTAAATTTAGAAGTCTACAATGTGCATCTAAGTTATATAGGAATATGCCAACAAAATACATTATATCCAGCATGGCCTTGATTACTAGCTTTGCACGTGAAGTCAAGAACAGTTGAGATGCCGTGCCTTGGATCTCTTTAAAGAAATAAACTCAATGCAAGTGGGAATGGATGATGTGATATTGTGTTCTATTCTTAACATATGTGCTAATGTCGTAGAACTGAGATTCGGAAGAGAGATCCCTGCTTTTTCTTTGAAAAATTTGAGAATAATGATGTGGCAATGGGCAATGCTCTAATTGACATGTATGCAAAATATGGGGAAATCAAAGATGCTAACAAGGTATCTAATGAAATGGATGAGATAAATGTGATTTCATGGACATTACTTATTACTGGATATGGTCATGAGGCAATTGCATTATATGAGAAAATGGAGCATGAAGGGATGAAGCCAAACGATATAACTTTTTTGCCCCTTCTCTTTGCTTGTAGCGATATTGGGTTGATTATATAAAGGATCAGAATAATTTAATGCAATGGTTAGCAAATATAAGATATTGCCCCGAGTTGAGCATCTTTCCTGCATGGTGGATCTCTTTGCACGTGGAGGCCAGTTAGAAGCTGCTTATAATCTAATACATGAGATGAATATTAAGCCTACCCCATCATTTTGGGGTGCCAGTCTTGGGCCTTGTATATAGGAGAAGTAGCAGCCACACACCTTTTAAATATGGATCCAGGTCTGACAGTTCGTGTATCCATATTGTGTTTATATATTTTTTTGTATCATAATCGTGTTTAACGTGTTTTATATTTATATAAATTTTAACGTGTTAATAATTTATGTTATATAGATTTTGACATATTCGTGTATTCGTATCGTGTCCGTGTTTCTTTTTCGTTTCGTGTTGTATTTTAATTATTTTTTTCGTGTCGTGTTCGTATCGTGTAATCGTGTCGTGTTCAATATTACCAGATCTAGATCTAGAGTAGTCAGTTAACTACATTGCCTTAGTTGCCATATATGCGGGAGCTAGTGCATGGGAAAATGCTTGGGAGAAACCTAAACTAATGGATGAAAGAAGTGCTGTAAAAGATCCACGATACAGCCTTCTGAGCTCTACAAAGAAGGAAATGGTGCTTTTGTGGCCTTATTGAAATGGTCAAGTTATCTTATCATTGTTGATATGAGAGATGCAGCTGTATTTACAAATTACAAGAACTTTTTTAAACACTTAAATTTGTGGTGGTGGTACAGAACAGTTGGAGTATTGGTTTTGTTTATTGTCATTCTACTCAAATGACATCAATTTGATCGACTAATGTCCTTCTAATGCTGCACAGCCTCTCAACATCATGGTATTTACTCTAAGTCTAACTGTAGCTTTATGCACAGCTACGAAGCACATACATTTTTGTCAAGGGAGTGGTCAAGTATCGGACAGACACAGCTCCGACACGACACGATGGAATACGTGTCGGACACGCGAGGAAACATAAAAAAAAATAAAAATAAAGTAAGACACGGTCAAAACATGGTCAAGACACGGTTAGACACATCCGGACACGCGATGAAGGTTTTTTTTTTTGTTGTTGCATTTTTCTCCCAAATATGGAATTAACAATGAGTAATTTGGTTCTAATAGGATTTTTAAAGTTCAAAATTTTAAATTCAAAAATAATTTTAAAAAATTAAAAAATTATTTGCATATTAATATTTAATTGAAAAGTAACAATTTTACATTTTTATTGTACTATTATATAAAAAATATTTTTTTATTGTCGTGTCTTAATTTTCTATAAATTTCCATGTTGCCGTGTCCGTACACGTATCCATATTGCGTGTCTATGTCCGTGCTTCCTAGATGCACAGGTATTTTCTTCTCCACACTGGTTTCAAACGAGCATTAGGTATAGTGTGCTAATATATGTGCATGTAGATATGTGTTTATTCAATTAGCTGTGTATTGATAACTGTTTGGCTGTATGAGCATATAATTGAGGATGATTTGTCTATGAAAATTATCTGTAGGTAAAGAGATTCTTTTAATCTTGAGGAAAATGAGAGCATAAGCCTTCAATTGGATGTACCGTCTTAAGTCGATGGTTTTAAGTGAACACATGGATAGATTGTTGTATCCTAGGAACACTAAGGTTAACTTTGTTTGTATGTGGGTCTAACAAGCCCATTCAATCAGGTAGGTAGGTTACTGATTTTAGCCTTTTAGTGTACATTAACTATGGTTCATAATGAAAGTCAAATTGTAGGTTTATTATTTTATTATTATTATTATTTTTTTTATATAAAAGAAGTTACAGTCTAAAAATAAAAAAAATGATTACAGATGCTGAGATTTAAACTCTAGACCTGCTGGATGCTACTTTTTAAAAGTGATTGCATGAATCAATTAAGTTAAACTCCGAGTACAAATTTATTATTTATTTCCTGACTGAAACTTGATGACATGAGAGATTCTATATGTGCATATTGTTTCCCTTTATTGTTTTTAACATGCTCTAATAACTCATGTTAGTAAAAGTGATGTCTTGTGTGTATACCCCCCTGAGATGTCAAATATGCATCAGTTTCTCGCTTTCATGTACGCTATAAAACTTCCCTTGCGGTTTAGTTGTTTTCTTGCCTTAAACTATGTGCTATGAAGTACGGACACTTCTATTAGGGGAGTGTCTAAGTGTTGGACACGTGTCCTACACGAACACAGTTAAATACGTATCGGACATGCGAAAATTCATTAAAAAAATAAAAATAAAATCGGACACGGTTAAAACATGATCAAGATACGATTAGACACATCCGAACATGCGATGAACAATTTTTTTTTTTTGGTTGCATTTTTCTCCCAATATAAAATCAAAAATGAGTAATTTGGTTCTAATGAGTTTTTTAATATTCAAGTTTTTAAATTCAAAAATAAATTTAAAAAATTAAAAAGCTATTTGCATTTGATTGAAAAGTATCAATTTTATATTTATATTTATATTATTAAATAAAAAAATATTTTTTATTGTCGTATCATGTTGTACCCATGTCATAATTTTTTAAAAATTTCCGTATTATCGTATCCATATCGTATCGTATCCGTATTACATATTTGTGTCCGTCCTTCCTAGACTATGTGCCACTTGTGTTAGTGGTCAAATGAGTGATCTTGGGACTGTAGACATGTTTCTATTTTGTATAATATTAACTAATTTTTATTACTCCTATGAACTTTTTTATGACCCTCCCTCTTACTCTAAATAATCATTCATGGCATTCAAGGTTGGGGATGTCATAGCATCTTCAACAATATGGTAAGAAGTGATAAAATTAAATCTTTGTAATCCATTTATCTATGCCAGGCAATTTATTATTGATAAACATTTTGTTTTGGCCATTTTTTATTGAATGATGTGAGAATCATTCTATAGATATTATAACTCATAATATTGCAATTGAACTATATAAATAAAAGGAATAGAAAAGAAGGCATTCATAACAGGGTGATAAGATATTCATATAATAACTAAATAAAGGTTTCGAACCCAAATTTGAGGAAAAAGATCCCATCAATCTCTTTGCATTAGAAGACAAAAACAACAGCGCCACAATTCTCTTGCTTGAAATCATTTTTGCTGTTACTTGACTTTATGTGGTTTCTTGACACCATGCTAGGTTGTTTGTAAATGATGTATATTAGATTTAGGGTCCATTTGTTTTGTAGAAATTTACATTTAAAAAATGTGAAATTTTTTTTAAAAAGTAAAATTTTTTTGATGTTTGGATGATTTAATAAAAATATTTTCCGTTGTTTAGTTATTTTTTGAAAAATCTACTTTTTTTCATTCAAATAATGATATTAAATAAATATTAATTATTAAAATATTAAAAATTATTTATTATTAAAATATTAATATTTCTAATAGTAATATTTTAATAATAATATTTAATATTGAAATATTATATTAATATCAAATATTTAAAATAATATTATTTATTATTAAAACATTAATTATAGTAATATTTTTATTAATATAATAAATATTAAAATATTATTTTTAATTTTTCAAATAGTAATATTGACATAAATATTAAATGACAATATATAAATCCGTCTAATATTCCTTGATTTTATATGCAATTCTGGAAGCATGATAATACAAGATAATTACTTGTTTATATGCAATAGCTTTGGTTTATCTTGATGTATAGAATAACAGCTGATATTTTTCTTGCCTCCACAAACAGGACATAAGTTGGAATTCCAAGCAAAGCATAAAATTATAGCCCAGAGTAAATATGGAAGTGGAACAGCCACGGATTGAGGCGTAAAACCGTTACAAAGCAACTAAGTTCTAGCATTATAACTTATTTTTAACCAGATTGTTTGAGAAGTTCAACTGGTAACCTTTGAACATCCATGTTTTCCTCCATTGGTGATGCTTGCAGTATCAAAGTATCAATCAGGAATTTAAATTGCGACTGCGGATACGTTTTTTGTCTTGTTGCGTTTATCGCGATTGTGGACGTAATGAATGCTACCGCGATCAATTACAATAAATATCGACTGTGAATATCGATGGTGAAAGGAGTCAAAACCACAAAACAACGACCGTAACATCGGATTGCATGGTAAGTTGGTTATGAAAGATGATCACATCTTACAGAAAGCAATGTACTTTTTTTTAGCTTTCTGCTGTCTTTCTTTGTTGTAAGGTTATACGAGGAAATAAAGAAGTTGTTCTTTTAAAGATATTTCATTGTTCTTTTTATGTGGACAGATGTGACTGAGGAGAAATGGGATTGATTTAGTTTGCAAGAGAAGAGGTTTTCATTAGGTGGAAAAGGATCGATCACTGTGCTTGATTTTCCAAATAAACCTTACTAGTCAATTACAAGCAATCCTCATTCGATGGCATAAGGAAATTAAATTAAAAATGGTTCATAATTATTTAAGTAGAAAGTATGTGATAGATTTATTATCTGTGATAAATATAAATGTTATGCATGCAAATGATGAGACCTAGTAAGATAAAAATGAACAACAAAAAGTCTCTCATTTTCAATATTGAGTCACATGTTTCGCATGACAAAGTTGCCTTTTACCATCATAACAAGATAACCAAATTTTTTTTTTATTGGAGGCTTGTTGAGTTACTCAAGGTCAAGCTTTAACACGAATATGTTTGAGCTATGGAAGTGAGTCTTACTCAACTAGTGTTGTTTGGTTCGAATGTGTTACACTTGACCACATGGCATTAGAGGTAGAGTTAGGCGAAACACATATGATGTGTTTAGACAATGCATTGTCACATAACTGATTTAGGAGTTGCATAGAGATGCAATTGATAAACTATGTTATCTACCCAACTAGACTTGTTGTGACTTGTTAAGTCACTCAAGGTTACAACAAGTTGAAAAGGGTCTCAACCCACTAAAAATACCTTGAAAGATTTTCCTATAACAGTGAGGATTATTATAATGGGAGAATCAATGAGAGATTTAATAACTCATCTTGAATACATGAAAGGCTAATTTATACTTTTTTCATACTTAGGTTGTTAAATGAATAATATGATAATCACAATATGAGGCATACTTGATGCCATAAGCTCAAAATGTTTGGACTAATATAATTGAGAAATATTCTCAATAAAAGGAAGGTTGCAATTTTGATAAGTCGGGAGAAAATTATATAAGTTTTAGACTTGACTGTGTTTATGATTGAGCTGAATTTTTCTACTATCAACTCCAATTCTTAAATAATTGATTTAGAATGTGGTTCACATTTATGTACTGAAATAAATTTGTTAAAAGATAGTAGAAGATTAAGTAAAGGCGAAATAGTCTTAAGAGTTGGGAATGGTGCAAAGGTTGCAGCATTGATCATAGGAACTTATAGTCTGCCTTTAATTACCTTTATGGCCTATTTCTAGAACTAAAAAAATGTTATAATGTTTCATTGCTGACTAAAAACATCATTTCGATCTCATACCTAGCCGTTAATTAACTCCCAATTAGAAGTGTTTATGAGTCGAGATAGGTCAGATTCGAATAGTAAAAAATTTGCTTGTTCAGAATCAATCTAAACCCATTTAATTGTTTGAAATATATTAAAATATTAAATAATTATTTTTATATTAATATTTATATGCTTTTATTATTAAGTTTAAATAATTTTTTTTTTATGAATTAAATACTAATCTAGACTGAACCAAAGTGAACCAGCTCGGATTTCAAAAATCTTATCCCAAACTCAATTCAATTTGAGCTGAATCTATAGAAATGGACAAATAACCCAACCGGTGTACAAGTCTATTGTCAACCAGTGTTATCTTAGTTGTATTAATTCTTTAATCCACTTCCTGCTCTACTCCAAGGAGCTAGACAGGAAGTAGCAATCAGAACAACAGTTGCGTCTTTTTATTAATTATATAATAATAATTAAGATTAAAAAATCAAATCAAATCGATTAAACCGATCAATTTGATTAAAATATTTTTAAATATAAAAAAATAATTTTAATGTTAAATAAGTAATAAATGTAATAAATAATTAATAAAAATATATATTTGACTTAGTGAATTATTTTTAATATAAAATTAAAAAATTAAGGATTCAAATCTTATCACTTACAAAAAAAAAAATTAATTTTAAAAAAAAATGATTTTCCACTGATTCAAAGAAAATCCGATTTTATATATAATACCAAACCGAACAAACCTCTGATTTTCGATTCAACCGATCCAACCAACCGATTCAATTCGATTTTTTCATCACTGATAAGAATTAGGCGTATAAATTTTATAAAAAAAAATAATGCAAAAAACGTGATGTTGGTTACTTGGTTATTTTTCATTTCAAATCTTTTTTTTTTCTTTCTATTACGTATATTTGGACATTTGGTTCAAAAATTACTCGATCTAGTTTAATTTCCTGTTTTGCAAATTAAAAGCATAAATAAGAAAACAAACCAATTCGAAATAATCATTACTTCAATTTCTTTTAGTGCTTTATTTTAAAGTACAAAAATGTTGATTTTCCCTATTTAAATTCCAAACAAGAAAGGCTCAAAACAATCATAAAATTAGAAAGATTGTTTTAACAATGTAAGAATTAAATAATTGAATTGAGTTTAACAATAAAATTTTGGATTTTAAACTATTCAGTTTTTCTCTGATTTTCTAAAGAATGATCGACTTGTGCTAGTGAAGACTATGAGAACATTTTGACATTTTAAAGGGGAAAAATTAAAAAAAAAAAAAAAAAAAAACCCGACTCACATAAGTTTAATCCTTGTTTTACGATTCTAGCCAACAAATCAACAAAAAAGACAAAGTCCAAAACAAAGATTAAAGTCCACTATAACTAAACCTGGATAATCCGTGAATTCTTATCGTATTTGTATTATTTTTTTCATATTGCATTTAAAATATTATAAATTTATATAACACGTTAATAATTCATTTTTTATAGATTTTGACGTGTTCACGTATCAGTATCAGGTTCGTGTTATTTTTTCATATCATGTCGTGTTCTAATTATTTTTTCATATCGTATAATTATATCGTATCCAAAATTACCAAGTCTAACTATAACCAAATGAAACCACACACTAAAAAACACCTTAAAAAGTATGAGCCCTTGATTGATGTTCTAAATCAATAGACATCACTCAGATCCTATGCAACCATGGATTGAAAATAAATGTTGAAAATCCTCATGAACAGGACTCAATAAGATCAACCATGTAACCAAGGCATACCCACTTATGAGATTGTTTCTCATTGAAATGCCTTGTTTCTAAATTCCACCTTCAGCGAGCTTCATACTGAACAACTGCAGTAAACAAAAGGTTTTAACATTAAATTGTGAGAATAATCAAAGAAATAGCTACTGCATTTTTATTTGAGATGTCCAAGGAAAAATGTTTCATGTTAAACAGTTAGACAGCATGCATTCTTTAACTAGAACTAGAACAAAGTTCATTGATTTAAAACATCACACTGAGGGCCTGATACTACACATTACACAACCAAGGATCACATCTCAAATAGATTTAAATCAATTGATGGAACCGTAGATAAAAGAAAGGGATGTTGTATATAAATCACTCACATATTCTTCAGAATTATATGTATCCGCAGGATTAATTTGGAAAACCAGTAAGGATATGCAAGAACAAACAATTTTTATTGGAAACATTCCTTTAATAAACTCCCTCGGAACTTTTATAGTAAATGGAATATATAGAATACTGATCAATCAAATACTGCAAAGCCCCGGTATCAATTATCGATCAGAATTGGATCATAACGGAATTTCGGTCTATTCTGGTACCATAATATCAGATTGGGGAGGGGAGGTTAGAATTAGAGATCGATTGAAAAGCAACTTTCACAAGAAAGTTGATGCATACCCTAAACACCCTACACCTTTCTGCACCCCCACCCACACACACACACAAACCCTAAACTGGAATTTGGTTCAATGTGCATCAAAAGTTTTATTTTTGGTGCATTCAACCCACAACGGGATAAGAAAATCAAGGTTTTTGGAACAGCTGTAATGCTGTCTGGTATTGTAAATTTGTAACAGTAATAAGGGCAATTTATTAAATTTTAATGGAAATTAATGTAGGTTGATGAAGTTTGATATTGTTCGGGTTGAATATATGATAACTGTACCAGAACACAAAGAATAAAAGGAAAGAAGATAAATGAACAAAGCTTCATCCCGGATTGTTGGAATCTATGTTGCTCCAACTCTTTATTTTTCTTTAAGTACCCGTGTCCGACGCATATTCGGATATAAGTACGAGGATATGACCCTCCAAGGACCCTCCAAATTCATGAAAAAACTTAGAAAAAATTGAACATATCCGTGTCGGATACATTCCCGTATCCGACGCTCACACCTGAATCCGAGTAACATAGGTTGAAATCTTCTCATTTAGAATTTGGGTTGTTTCACCAAATCTCAAAATTCAAAAGAAAGCATAATTGCTGAAATGTTCATGAACTATGTCATCTTAACTTCCAGCAAATTTGAAAATCAAACACACTTAAACTAAAAGCAAAGGCCTAATAACCTTAAAAGATCCAAAATAATGGTCATAGACCACTGGTAATCACAGACTCATCAAAATTGGAATTTAGCATAATAAACCAAAAAGAAAACCAATAAAGTCTTTATGCATGAAATCATATATTTCAGTTCTTAAAGAAGCCGGCATCAAATAAAGACCATGATCCAACAGTCTTCAACATGACATCTTGATTTTTCTCTATTTGTTGGTTGTTTGCAGAAGTAGATTTACTCCTTTTAGATAAAGTAATATAAGGCTTTAATATAAAATTGCCCCCTTTACTATACTTCTTTTCACATTTTGGTACCTAAAAATTTTTTTGCCCTGTTTTGGTACCTATAGTATAATTTTTGGTCTTAATCAGGTCCAAATCAGGTACCTATTCGGGGTAAAAAATTATACTATAGATACCAAAATAGGACCAAAAATTCTTTAGATATCAAAGTGGGAAAAGAGGTATAGTACAGGAGGCAATTTCATATTAAAGCCGTAATATAACAATGTGCTAAAAAAAGTAATATAACAATATGAATAAGAAACCATATTTTTAAGTTTCAGAAGAAACCCACACCAAATAAAGACCATGATTCCAATAGTCTTCAACATGCCATCTTAATTTTTGGCGTAAGTATTAGAAAAGCCCCTGAACTAAAATTGAATAATCATCTAAGACCATGATTCCAATAGTCTTCAACATGCCACCTTAATTTTTGGCGTAAGTATAAAAAAGCCCCTGAACTAAAATTGAATAATCATCTAAACCCCTATCATTTTATTGCAATCAATTGAGCCCTCAAATATTTATTTTTATTCATTTGAGGCCTTAAACATCTATTTTCATTAATTTAAGCACTCAAACATTTATTTTCACCCAATTGAGGCCTCTATTGGACGATTTGATTATGACGTTTAACCAATATTTGTCCAATCAATGGTTCAATTGGGTGAAAATAAATGTTTGAGGGCTTAATCGATTGCACTAAAACAACTGGATGATTATTTAGTTTTAATTCAGAGGCTTTTTTTATATTTGAGCCTAACTTTTTCTCTATTTGTTACTTGTTTGCAATGGTAGATTTACCCCTTGAAGACAAAGTAATATAACAATATTGAATATGCACGTAATTGCTGATTTTCAGGAGAGGGGACATTTGATTAATATGAGTGGTTCAAATTATTAATCCCAAACCAGAAAAATTTGCTTAAAATTACAAAAAAAAAAAAAAAAAGGCACAAATCCAGTATCAGGTAGCAATAACCACAGAGAAAATAAATCCTTAAAAAAAAAAAAAAAAAACATGTATGACCAACTTCCCAAGCACGGCATCAAAACAAAGAAACAATTTTTGAGACTTCCATGTCCAAACTGCATTGCTGGAAACGAAACTACCAACAAGTTGTCCTTTTTCTTTTATAACAACAAGAATAAGAAAAGCCAACAAAGCATAAGCTTCTCAAAGATACATCCACTGCTCAGACCGACAATGCGCATAAAGGAGAAAACAACCCCCCAAATTGAAAACCCACTTAACCCGAAAACAGTAAAACATGCTGTTCCACACAGTCAGAGACAGAAGAACTCTAGTCTAAGCAACATTTATCGAACAATTCACCAGCACAAAGAAGAAAACGTAACTTAAATAGAGTGACCATTGATATTTAAACCAAATTAGGTAACCGAAGTAAGTTGATTTTCGGGTTTTTTTTTTCTAACAATCTTGTTTATTTTTACAAATAAGCAATTTGCATTCAAGATTTCAACCCTGTCAAATATCAGAATACTAATCTTCATCTCACATTTTTTCCTAAGTTAAATTAGGTACCACCTTGAGTTCCCTACTGTTCTATTCTATTTCCTGATCCTGAAAAAAAAAATTGCTTGTTTATGTCTCAACATTTCTCGAACACATTCTTCATCGCCCCACAAAAATAAACACAATAAATACCAGAAAAACAAAGTAAAATTAAGGAAAAAGTAGTGAGACAGAAGGTGTACTTCTTCGGGTTCGCTTCTTGTAAAGAATGCGGTAACCACACTCCCGGCATTGTATCACATCTCCATGCTTCAACGTGTTTTCTTGCCCACAGTCTTTAAAAACCCCAAAAAAAGGTCAAAATCAAAGTCAAAGATATGGTAAAATTTAGGGTTTAGTGATGGAAAAAGGATATAGTACCTCCACAGATATAGGTAACAGGTTCAGGCTGCGGATCCATTCATGCTCACTCCAAGCTTTTCAGACTAACCTGCTCAGAGTTAACAGATTCTTATATAAATCAAACTAACTCAAAACCCAAACAAATTGTGCAGAGAAATAACCGAAAACTGAATTAACTAAAAAGAAGAAGAATTCCCATATAAAAAAAAAAAAAAAAAAAAAAAAAGAATTTATTTTAGTTCAGTATTTCTCTATCAAGGACGAAAGAAAGAGGGAGAGTAGAAGAAGACAAGGGGAGAGACGTGAGGCTAACCAGAAGGTAACGGACGCTGCATTAATGGGTTTGGAAGCGAAGCGGAAGCAACTCAAGGAGAGACCGAAAGGAAATCGCTGAAAACTTTGTTTAATTAATATATAATAATAATATTGTATTAATAATTTAATTTGTTTTTAATTTAAATATAAAAAACCCCTTAACTAAAATTAAATAATCATCCAAACCCTTGTTGTTTTAGTACAATTAATTAAATTTTCAAACATTTATTTTCATCAAATTGAGCCATTGATTAAACAAAAATTGGTTAAAGGGAATCATCAATTTTCATCCAATAAAGAGCTCAATTGGGTTGAAAATAAATATTTGAAGATTTAAATTGATGAAAATAAATGTTTAAGGCCTCAAATGGATACAAATAAATATTTGAGTGCTCAATTGATTGTAATAACATGATAAGAGATTAGATTATTCTTTAATTTTAGTTCAAGGGTTTTTTTATACTTAAACCTATATTCAATAAAAATATTATTATATATTTTAATTTTAAATAATATACTCATTATTAAAATTGATTATCTATTTTATTAAAAAATTTCTGATTGAATTAATATTGCGAGTTAAGTGACACAAATTCAATTAAAATTTGACCAAAAAATCAAATAAAATTATTTTAATAAATATAAATATTTTAGTATTTATATTTTTTTCACTTAAAACATAATTAATTAGTCTATAATCTATAATATATAAAAGTACAAATATGAAGAATCTTTTGAACTGACGAAAATAGTTATTTTTTAAATTATATTTCTAAATTGCCATTATATATCTTTTTTTTATTAATAAAATTTATCGAAGTTTAATTTTATTAAAATACTTTCGTTAAATAGATTAATTTGATAATAAATAAATAAAAAAGTATTATAAATTTATATATTTTAGAAGTTGTAATTTTAACTAACCTCAAAAAAATAAATCAATTTATTTGATATAAATAAATAAATAATTAAAATTTACATTGAATTTTTTTATCTTCGTAATTAATTTTACATTAATATTAAAAATAATAAACTTTATAATAATTTGATATAATTTTCACATAAAACAAACTTTATATATTAATGCAAATTTTAGTTAATATACATTTTATTAGTTTTATTTATTTTAAAATATATAATTATATATTTAAAAATAAATAAATCAACGAGTATTCACATGCAAACGCATGTGATAACAAATACTAGTATATATAAAAGCACGAATGTGGAGAATTTTTTGAACTGACGAAAATATCCATTGTTGTTCATTATATTACTAATTTACCATTTTAAATATTTTTTATTATTAATAAGATTTATCTAATTTATAAGGAAGAAATTTAGAAGTATTAAAATACTTTTATTAAATGTATTAATTTGATAATAAATAAAAAATAAAATTTATATGAAACTGTTTTATCTTAAAAGTTTAAAATTTTCACTAACCTTGAAAAGTAAATCAATTTATTTAATATGAATAAAAAATAATTAAAATTTACATTAAAATTTTATATTCATAATTAATTTTGCATTGATATTAAAAATAATAAACTTTATAATAATTTGCATATGAAACAAATTTTACCAAATTTTAGTTGATATACATTTTATTATTATTTTTTTAAAATATACAATTATATATTTAAAATAGATAAAATAATGAACATTGACATACAAATGCATGTAATAACAAAATACTAGTTACTTTTAAAATATCTACTCATTTTTTATTGGTATCTACTGAATTGATGTTATTACACTAATTAAATTAAAAAATTAATCAAAAATCAAATAAAAATATTTTAATAAAAATATAAAATATTTATATTTTTCATTTTAGAAATAATTATTTATTCACTTAAAAAAAAACTAGTCACGTTTTATTCGGAAAAAAAAATTACCCAAATTTTAGTAGTTTATTTACACGATAAATAACCTGAGTTTCGATAATATATTAATTAGTTAAGTTTAAGTTTATTGGCCCATTTATTAGCATTTGCTTTTATTTTAATTGCTTTAGGCCCAAATTTAAAGGCATTTACGAACACACGTTTTTAATTTTGCCTACGCAAAGCAAAGAGGTTTTTTTTTTTTTTTTTTACTAGAGGGAGCGCATTCATAGATCAACTTAAGAGTTAAAGATATTAACCCGGATCAGCCCGACGATCGGACCGGGTGATTCGACTTTAATTAGAGTCGATTTTTTAATTAAATTATTTTTATAATTAAATTAAAAAAATTTCGATTGATCTGTCGGGTTTATAAAAAATTTGATGATTTGGTGGGTTTGTTATAGACCCGGATCAATTAAAAATAAAATTTTTAAATCATACATAATTTAATTTTTGCATACTAACTAGTAAACTTTATCATTTTCACACAAAAAAAATATTTATATATATATATATTTCTGAAAAAAAAAAAAAAAAAAAACATTACGAAAAGCAAATGTAGAAAAAATCTTTGTAAACTTAGGTTTTTTGCTAATTTTTTAAATGATAATAAATATTTCTAATTCTTATATCATATTTTTTAAATTATACAATTAATAAGAATATTAATATAATTTATAATTTTATTTATAATATTTTTAAATCATTATTGATCCGGATGATCTAACAATTGAATCAATTGACTCGAAATCCAAAGCCTTAAACAGATCAATGTTCGATCCAATTCTGAAAACTATGCTTAAGAGCTCTATTTCGTCTCATTTATATCACAATAAAAAATTCAAAGGATGCTGTGCACATATATTTTTTTATGTTAAAATAAGGATATATTTTGTTACTAAGTTTTTTTTTTTTTTAAATGTCTTAAATGTTCGCACGTTGTGATTTTAATTAATAATCTTGAAGTCATGCAATGTGATTGCAGAATTTGAAAATTTTGGATTTTAATTGTGTGGCAACTGATTGTTGATTGGGTTTGCAGGATATGTAGGTTTTTTAGTTGTATTTGGGGTAATTAAGTTTTTATATTGCTTTTAGTTGGGATTTAATTGAGACTTTGGGTCATTGTAATTGTGATTAGAGGTGATAAAATAAATTCGAAAATTCGTTAAAAAATATTTGAATTTAAACTCGTCCAAATCCGATTTGATTAAAAAAATCAAAGACTTAAATTTGAAATGATCTAAATCCAAGATCAACTCGATCATAAACCTGTAATAACTTGAATTTATTACTAAAAACTAGGTAGATACCCGCATGATGTCGCGAGTGAAAAATTGTAATCCTTTGATCATTGATATGAACATTGGTTCTTCTAAGCTTTATTAATAACGTTATTGTATTTAACAAAATTTTATAACTACTAGATAAAGCCTAAAATTTTTAATGAATCGAGGATTTAAAGGCAACTCTTCATGAACAAAAAAGAGTTAAACTATGAAAAGCTCAAATGTTTAGACACAGTGAAACTTTGTCAAAACTTATACTAAAAACTTAAAATAAAATAATAGTAAAAATAAATTTTATTAAATTTGATTCGATTAAAACTTGAAAACTCACTAGTTAAAACAATAGCTTTAGCATCGTTTCTCCCTACCATCTCATCAAAATTCACTTTCAATCCCACAATTATTGCAAGAATAAAAAATCAAATCATTATATCATAAGTGTAGAACAAAAAAAATAAAACTACAGCAAAAGCAATAATCATCTATAACATTCAAAACTATAGTAAGAATATAAGTTCAAAGAGTAAAAGAAAGATAAAAGGTGAAGGTAAAACAACATTTTTTGTTTTATCATAATTTCTTTTTAATCACAGCTTTGAAAGATTTTGTAATATTCAAGTTCAGAAATAATGTGTTGGCATCAAAACTTAAGCATATTATCACACTCACTTCTCAAATGCTAAAAATTCAACGCAATGAATGATAATAAAAATGGACAATAGATATATTGATAGTTTTTTTACAATCATTGTTCATTTAGAAACAAATAGGGAAAAAGTGCAGATCATTTTCATATTAAACAATTTATTGGAATCACCATTTATCATGCATCATACTCTTTTCGTTTGGTTCTCAGCACACACCACTCACTTGAAACAATGAAATTGATATGGCATTGGTCAATGCAATTAACAATGTTATTAGCAAATCAAGAAAAATAAAGAGTATTTTGGTAACAAGTGCCCTAAGGGCACTCGTTAGCAAAACCCTATGCAGAAAGATTTTGCTAACAAGTGCCCTTAGGGCACTTGTTAAGGTTACTATATATAGTAATATTTCCATCCAATGCATCGAAAATGATGAATAAAGTTGTCAATTTTTGCATTTAATACAATATTATTACTATAAATAGTATATTAACTAACCTTAACAAGTGCCCTAAGGGCACTCGTTAGCAAAACCCTATGCAGAATGCATAAACAGAGCAATTATAGCAGCAAGGTGATTTCAATTGGTTGCATTTTCGACAACATCGATTTGTTTGATTTGATGGGTTTGACTGCAAATCATTTAACTCTAAACCATTCAATGGGTAAGCCTCCATCCTTTCATCTTTTCCTCATTCATAATTGGCCTCCAATTAACTGGCACACTACTTGGATGAGTCAAAACATAAACAAAATAACTCCATAACAACATCGCATAAAAAATTTCACATTTAGAGTCAGTTACCATTATACATTACATTCTTTTGCAATGTAATTACATTAATCACAATACCATAACCCAATTTATTATTTTAGTATTGAAAGTTTGAAGCTAAATATAAAAAATATCCAAGATGGAGTCTTGTGTTTTAACATCCTTATATTTTCATCCCAACACATAGATGAAAATTTGCCAATTATACTAAATTCTTCTCTAATAATAAGAAAAAGCAACCAAGTGAACACATATACTAAGTTTAATACCTATTAAAGCCCTTGCAAATTCTACATTGGAGATCAAGCCTAGAAAAATATCATAATGGTCGAAATCTAATAATTAAATATGAAGATCTCTTTTTCAAAATGCAAAGATAAAATAGCATCAATATTTAAGAAAAATGCATAAACTTGGCTATACGCAACTAAAAGGTTTTTTGTACCTGATATTAGAGATGGAGAAATATGTGTGATAAGAAATTGAGAATCTAAAAGGCTTGCAATTGATATTCTTGATGCATGATATCAAGCTTAGATTCTTATCTGTTGTCAAAGACATTCAAAGACGAAACTCGAAACTAAAAGAAGAAATTATTTCAACTTAGATCGCATTTTTTTTAATAAAAAATTCAAGTTAATTAAACTTAATTTTTTGTCCTTTCAAAATTAAGATCAATTCAAAGCTAATAATCTCTCCAAATTTTTTATATGACAAAACTTAAGACAAATTTGCATGTGAAAACTCCCCCTAAATCATTTAAAGATTTTCAACAAAAGCTCCCACTTAATAAAGGCATTATTTCAACTTTGCTAGGGCATTTTCAATTTACCATATCCATGAACATTTATGCACAATATGCAATACAATTCATATTCATAAGATAAAAATATTTAAACACAAAAGCAAATTTGTTCATTTAATAATTCTCTCACTTTTTGTTATATCAAAAGGAAGATCAATTTAAAGCTAAGGACAATAAGCAAAAGTAATACAATATCAAGCATAAACAATTAAGTCCAATCAAGAGTTCAAGGAAATCATATATTCATTTTAAGTCATTTAAGCACTAAGTCTTAAAATTGTGATCTGTATGAGTAATGAGAATAAAAAAACTTTATGTATAGTACTATAAATCAAGTAATATCATTTAGGTGCATACTCAAAAGAATAATTATACATATGGAAAGTTCAATTAACAAATTCTCAAGTAAAAATAGAAAACTCCCATAGTCATATACAATACATGAAAGATATGGCGTTGAAGCTAAAAAATAACATGGTATGTCATTCAAAGTTAAGAAGTTTAGAATGTTAGTATTTGTCCTAGAGCCAATCAGATTGGATAAAAAATATACAATTAATAATGCAAACCTATTACTATTCTTTAGTGATATAAGATTTTCCTTCATGTTAGTACAATGATAAATAGTTATTATATACTAATTGGATGAAACCCATGAAACATAAAGGTTTTGCAAAGGAATTATAAAAAGTTATAATTGTGAGATTTTTATGCATCAAAGTGATATTCCTAAAATTGTTCTTGGTCATCGTATTGCCAAGACAGGGCATTGGCAACGCTCAAAAACTAGTACATGTTAAGCCTTCTTACTTATGCAATCGATCTCATGAGTTGAAATATAAGAGATACATAGGATAACATGTAAGTACTTATATGTTGAACAAGTTCACTGAACCACCACAAGACACCTCATTAATGAGTAAAACAAAAAATTATAAAGGGCTTATAAATAAATATTAATGAGGTGCCTTGTTTCTTTCTATATTGATTTCTTATTTATTTATTTATAATCCCTTTATTATTTTTTGTTTTATTCATTAATGAAGCGTCTTGTTGTGGTTTACTAACGGTATATAAAACTTATACACTGTCAGTGCATAAAATATAAACTCTAAATTTAAAACGTGTTGTTGTGTGTAATTTAAACAGATCAGTTTAAAACATGTCATGTCGTGTGTAACACGTATAATAAATGTGTCGTGTTCGTATTTTAAATTTTGACATGTTTAATTATTTATGTTGTAATCATATTTTAATTATTCATGTCATATCTAAAATAAAATACAATAAAAAACACGACATGACGAGACGAATTGTCAGATAAAAAGAGTAGTAAAGGAAAAAAAAAACCAGAAATGGGGTTTGGCTCGACCTTTAGGAAACTACCTCCCCACATTCAACTGTTAACGTCTCATTGTCCGTATCCACATAAATACAAATTTATAGATATTATCCACTTCTTTATTATCTAACCACATGCACACCCACGTTATTACGTATGTATATCTTGTCAGGGTGCTAAATGAACGGGTGGAGTTGAGTTTGGATGAAATTATTTTAGATGAATTTTTTTGAATCGAGAAAAAAATTGGATAATTTTGAATTTGAATTATTTTGGATTTGAATCAAGTTGGGTTTGAGTCAAAGAAAATTCAGATAATTTTAAATTTGGACCATTTCAAATTCGAGTCAAGTTGGGTTCGAGTCAATGAAAATTTTGTTAATTTCTAGTTTGGATTATTTCGGATTATGTCAATTTGGGTTCAGAACAATTGGGCTTATTTTATATTTTGTAATTTATTATGAGAAAAGATTAAGGGAGAGATTTCAATTGAATTACTTTTTTATTCAAAAAAATAGATTCAAACTTTAATCTTTCAATAGGAAAATTATGTGTATTAATCACTGAATCAAATATTTGAATGCTTCATTTGAATTAACTTAAATATTTGAGTAAGGGTTAAATTGAGATTTAAAAATTTCTTCAACAAATTGTTAAAATTATTAACTTAAATCTCAAAAGATTTGATGATATTTTTTTGGAGATATTTTTGAATTCGTTAAAAATACTAAAAATAGTAAATATTCTAGTATATTAATCGCAAAAAATAAAATTTGTTTTTTAAGAATTGAAAGTGCTATAAATCTGCAATAGTAGATCATTATAACAAATATGCAATGTCAATAAGAGTTTCACTAGAAATTATTACTATATATGCAAAATTACAAATGCAATGCTATTAATGTTCACTAAACAAAAGGTTTAACCTTTAATAATAGCAGAACAAATTTTTTCGTTCAAATCACTTCAAATGAACATTGCATTCTAAATTAGTAGACATTAAAATTTATTTCAAATATGTATATATATATATATATTAGCATCTATCTATATATAAAAGAATGAATTCCAAAAGTGCTAAAAGTAATTAACCTAAATACCCCTTATATCAATTTTGATTTGAATCAATTTATTATATATACTTATATTTATTATTTTTAATTACATTAATATTTTAGAAATATGCTCAGTTTAATTTTGGATCATTTCAGATAAGTATTTCGTGTTATTCAGATTTGAGTCATTCCGAGATCAGGACAATTCGAGTTCAAGTCAATTTAAATTTGGATCAATCTGGATTCGGGATGACGAGTTTGATTTGTTGAATTTTTTTCTCAAATCAAATTGGTCATATTTGGATCTACGAGTCTAGCGAATATTTCAGATTGAGTTAGCTTTTGCTAACTCTAACATTTTGCAATTATTTTCAAAGATTAATTAATAATTTTAATATGAGAAATTGTTAAATAATAATAATAATAAATTATTATATACATCGATGATAAAAAATTTAAATTCCACAATTTCACAAGTAAATTAAATTATTTTTACCAAAAATTAGATCATTGATACGTGTCTCATTAAAATAAATTTATGAAAACTAATTACTTAATTATTAAATAAAAATATGACAGTCATCCAATTTCATTTGTGAAATTCAAGACAGCAGTCTGCTAGACTTGGGTTTCAAGGGTGCTTGGTACACTTGGACGAATAATAGAAGAGCATGTGATCTTGTTAGCCTTGACTGGATAGAGCACTGGCAACAAAGAGCTGGACAGACTTGTTCCTAGGGTATAGTGTGGAACATTTAGTATGTTCTCGATCCGATCATAGTTTGATTATGCTCAACACAATTGGAAGCAAAACGCCGAACACAATGAGGGGTAGGAGAAAGGGTTTTAAGTTTGAGGAGTTGTGGACTAAGGAACCAGACTGTGAGAAGGTTGTGTTACACACGTGGGAGAGCACCAAAGATGCGGAGATTTGAGAAGGTGGGTACTAATTTAAATAAGTGGCATCGAGAACACATAGGACAATTGGGTAACAAGATTCAAGCGCTACAAGGTCATCTTAATCACCTTCAAATAGTGACTCCAACTGATAACATCCTTGATCAAAGAGATAGCTATTAAGAAGGAACTGGATGGTCAAGGGGGAGGTATATTGACAGCAAAGATCTCGCATTACTTGGTTAAGAGAAAGAGATAGGAACATGACATACTTTCATGCCCAAGCTAGTAAAAGAAGGCGGAGAAATGCTATCCTGGGGTTGGAGGATGATGAGGGGGTATGGAAGGAAAGTGAGGAGGATTTACAAAGTATCGCCCTTAATTACTTCAAGTCACTTTTTGAATCCCATGGATCACATAACAACGAGCACATTCTTGAGGCTGTGGATCTTAAAGTCACAAGCGATATGAACCAACTTCTTTGTGCAATGTTCAAAGCCAAGGAAGTCTTAACTGCCATTAAATAGATGCACGCGACTAAAGCTCCTAGTCCCTACAGTATGCCTGCTCTTTTTTACCATAAATATTGGCATATTATTGGAAATGATATAACCTCTTTTTGCTTAAAGATATTAAATGGTGAGTTACCTTTGCATGATCTCAACTTTACCCATATTGCTCTTATTCCTAAAGTCACCAATCCTAAACATATGTCACAGTTTCGACCCATTAGCCTTTGCAATGTGTTATACAAGATTGTAGCAAAAGTGCTAGTAAATAGATTGAAGCATGTCTTACCTCATTGCATTAGTGACTATCAGAGTGCCTTTGTCCTGGGGAGGCTAATTACTGATAATGTGGTGGTTGTCTATGAATTACTGCATAATCTTAAACTCCGTAACTCAAGAGGAAATAGTTCCTTTGCGCTAAAACTCGACATGAGTAAGGCTTATGACAGGGTAGAATGGCCTTTCCTCGAGGCCTTAATGAACAAAATGGGATTCGGGCCTAAATGGGTCTCAACTATCATGAACTGTGTTACAACTGTGTCTTACTCTGTTGTTATAAATAGACAAGCTTTTGATGTTTTCAGGCCAAGGCGCAGACTCAGACAAGGAGACCCGCTATCACGCTATTTGTTTTTATTATGTACAGAAGGCTTATTGGCTATGATATCCAAGGCCCAAAGAAACGGAGAGTTGCAGGGGGTACGAGCGAGCAGATTTGATCCACGGGTTAATTATCTTCTCTTCGCGGATGACAGCTTATTGTTTGCAAGGGCAAACAAAAGCGAAGGAGAAAAGTGAAGAGCTTGCTAATGAACTACGAAGAAAGCTCGGGAAAACAAATCAATTTTGCCAAGTCACTGTTATTTTTTAGCCCTAATATGCCAACAATACAAAGGAGTGAGTTGCAGAGTTTGTTCAACATACGAGTAGCTTCTAACCCAGAGAAATACCTGGGCATGCCCACAATGGTTAGCCAAGGAAAAATGAAAGCTTTTCGCGAGATTACAAACAGGGTGCAGACCAAAGTTCAATGTTGGAGCAAGAAATACTGTCCTTAGGCAGAAAGGAAATTTTCATCAAGGCAGTGCTGCAATCATTGCCAGGGTATGTCATGAATTGTTTTCTTCTTCCGAAATCATTATGTGAAGATATCATAAGCATCATCAGGCGCTATTGATGGTCGTACAAGGCTAAAGGAAGAGGCATACACTGGTTGAATTGGGAAAACATGTGCATTCCTAAGGGGATGAGCGGTCTTGGCTTCAGGGATCTCTATTTATTCAACATTGCATTACTGGGTAACAAGGGTGGCGTTTGATCCAAAACACGGATTCCTTGTGTTTCAGGGTTCTCAAAGCTAAATACTTCTCTCTGGGGGATTTCCTTGACACTGAATTAGGCTCACAACCATCCTACATATGGAGAAGCATCTAGACATCCAAAGCTCTTCTAAAAAAAAGGGTCAGGTGGCGAGTAGGAGTCAATCAAAATCGGGGAAGACAACTGGATACCTGTGAGCGGATCTTTCAGGACAAATCTGAGTGCTCCAAAACCGTCGAGGGACACTAGGGTTGATTCTCTTATTGAGTAGGGAACTCATCTATAGAAGGAGGACATAGTCAGGAACGTTTTTAGCCGAGATGAAGCAGAGGCCATTCTCAACATCCCACTTGCAAAACATAGTCCACTAGACAGGCTAGTGTGGCATTATAATCAGGATGGGAAATACTAAGTATGCAGTGCCTACAAATTGCAATTGGAACTTTGGTTCGGTATAGGTCCCCAGTGAATAATTTGGAAAGCGTTGTGGACCACAAACATCCCCGAGAAGGTTTGAATGTTTGGGTGGAGGCTATGCCATGGTATTATCCCAATAGCTGCCAAAATTGCGTCATATATGAACCAAACAGACGCTAGTTGTAAGAGATGCGGTTGCAACATGGAAACAGACCTTCATGCTCTAAAGAACTGTGTGATTTCGAAAAAGGCACTGGAGCTATGTAATTTTAAAACAAAAATTATGCAAGAACCTATTAATAAAAGTGTGGACTGGCTAGAGCTAGCGGCACAGGAATTAGGAAGAGATGAATTTGACAGTTTTATAATGATCCTATGGGCTCTGTGCAATGCGCGAAATGATGAAATTAAACAACAATAGACACAAGATGAGCATAAGATAATCGAAGCAACAAAAAGACAACTTACGAAATTTCAAAGGGCTCATGAATCCAACCTACAACCAGCTACACCACCACTCCGAGTATATTGGAGGCCACCATCGCAAGATTGCTTCAAAGTTAACTTCGATGGAGCGTTTGATGTCAATCTCAAAAGAAGAGGTGTAGGTATTGTGGTAAGAGACTGTGAAGGCTTTGTGTTGGGAGGTGCTGCCATCAAAATCGACAGAGTTGCTGAGGCATGCATAAGTGAGGCAACGACAGCCACAAAAGCCTTGGAGCTAGCAGCACAATTGGGGTTTAGGAAAATAGTTCTCGAAGGGGATTCAACTCAAGTCATCAACAGACTATTAAGGGAGGAGGATGACCTATCGGGCATAGGAACAATATTGGATGAGGGTAAGGAAAGAATCAAAGAGCTTGAGGTATGTCAGTTCCAACACATTAGGAGGCGAGGAAATAAGGTAGCACATTTACTAGCTTGATATAGCCTGGACAACCTAGAGGATATATATTGGATGGAAGATTACTCTGATTTCATTCATCAAGCAATTATGTATGACGCTATTAATATTTAGAATGAAATGAAATGAGTATTTACCTAAAAAAAAAATAATACTAATAACAAAGTTAAATATATGATTTATTATTTGTAAAGTTCACAAAGACATAAAAGAATGGTATGCATTAGATTGATTTTTATTGTATTTTAATACTTTATTTTATATGATAATATTTAGAAAAAGTAAGAAAAACACATAAACTAAAAGAAAAATATATAAATAACTCATACCTATAATTCTAAAGTAATATTTCTACTTTAAACTCAAAAAACAATGAAATAAAAGTCAAGTTGAGACTTTAACTGTTATCTCAAAAGTTTTTGTGTATGGTGATTAAGTGCATTTATTAATTTTTCAAAAAGGTTTAGGGATTTTTTTTAAAGTTTTTAATCTATTTGTAACTTTTAACTTCTATCTAATTAATTTATCTGAGGAAGATATTATGTGCCTAAACCCTCTCGAATTCGCAATTTCTAAAATTATGTTAACAGCATGCATGTCATCTGAGTTAGTACTTAGTTGGTAGGTTTAGGCACCTTTCCTCATACTAAAACAATACTGTCAATGCTGGATGGATACAAAGAATATAAAAAAAAAAAATTGGAAAAAGAGACAAGAAATAAAAAAACAAATTTAAATAAAAAATATTTTTATTAATTAAATAATAATTCGAATTGGATCGATCAATTATAATTTAAAATTCTTATCATACGTCTGATCTAATTCGGACTAAACTTGTGGACGAACAAATAACTTATTTCTTAAACAAATTTAGTGTTGACTATTCAGCAAATCATTAAAAGTATAAATCGAATCTAGTTCGGTTCATGAAACCTTTAATCAAAAGTTGTTAAAAAGCAATAAAAAGAAAAAGCATAAATTATATTTGATAAAATAAATTAATGTTATATAGCAACAGCCATTCAAAGATAATTATTCTACTGTGACATAAAAAAAACATATTATTTTATACTATTAAAATAAAATAATTTAATTTAATTTCTAAAAAAACATTTAATTGTGTTTTTTTGTTCAATTTTCAAAAACAAAAGATAAATGGTTGTCATTAATAAAAAAATTTATTTAAATTTAATTATAAATATTAATTTTTTTAATATTTTAATATTATTTTAAAAAATGATATAAATTTTTAAGTTGATCTATACTTGATTTAAAAATAAAAATTTCGGATTACGATTCGATCTGACTTGTCCCCTTAAACAGAACTAGATCCAATATGAACAGGCCATACCATTTATGGAAATAGAAATGTAAGCAACTGATATTCATACTCCAACATGAAAATCTGACAATTTATGCATTTAAGTTTGTATTTTTTTTATTATAATTGTATTTAAAATATTATATATTTATATAAATTTTAATATATATTAATAATTTATATTATATATATTTTTATATTTTTATGTATTTTTTTATCTTATCTTATTTTATGTCGTGTTATTTTTTTTTCGTTCTTATTAATATTGTATAGATCTTGTTTGACATTGATTTTGGCACAACTTTTGAGGTTAGTTGCTTTTCACGGCAAACGCAATATTATACAGATAAAAAAAATTAACTTTTGCTGTTAAAACCATAGTTTGAAAAATCAAATCAAAAAACCAAAAAATATAGCTTTTGAATTTTAAAATATGGCTTTTGGATAAAATAATTTTATTATTCTCAAATCTTTAAATTTTTATTATTTTAAACATATTTTTTTTTTTACATTTCATTTTCTTACAACACCTTTTCTACTAAATACTTAAAAAAAATTTAAATCACAATTTTTTATCACATTTTTTAAACACATTTTTTTAATTTTTTAACTCAAGATTTTTTTCAACTGCACTTATAACTGTGTCGGGTTGAAGATTACCGGTATAACGTCACACTGATAAAAATATAACAAATCTCATGATACATGTTCTCTCTCTCTCTCTCTCTCTCTCTCTCTCTCTCTCGCCTGCCTTCTTTCTCTCTGAATAGTTTCTTTGCATCACTGCATTTTTTTTCTCGATTGAAACCATAGGGTTTTGATCGATACTTTATTTATTTTTCTCTACTAAATTGGAATCATTTTGATCTTTTGATCAGATCGTGAAATTCCCAACTTAAACTCCTTCACTCAGTCAAAATTTGATTGGATTTTTTTCATTTTTGTCTAATTTCATTTGAGAAAGAAGGAAAAAATGCCGGCAGTTTACGGAGGCCGATTGACGACATTTGAAGATTCAGAGAAAGAGAGCGAATACGGTTATGTTCGTAAGGTGAATTCCCCTCATTGTATCATTTCTTACCTCTACAATCTCAATTTGATTTGTTTTTAACGTTGGATTGAGATTAACTGGAAACGTCTTGAGATTTTTATTGGATGATCTGCATTTTTAGAGTTCAACTTAGTGTAATTACTTTGATTTAGACGTTTTTATGTGTTTTATGATTTCTTGATCTGTGTTTTTTGTTTGACGTAGAGGTTGGAGTGAACTGATTGAGTGTTTTTTTTTATTCCTGATTTGCGTTTTCTTTTGTTAATACTAATTGTAGTAAATTTTTTTTAATATATTTTTCAGAGGATTTTATTTCCTTTTTTTTAATGCATGATCAGTGAATTTTGGATTGATCTGGAATTCAATTTACATGAGTGTTTAATGATGTTTTTATTTTTATTCAAATTGCTAGTTAGCCTAATAATTTATGTTGGGCTTTGCTTTCTTTTTTTTTTTTCCTATATTTTTTTGGTCGTTATCTCATTCTTTCACTGCTTTGCAATCTATTAGTACTTAAAATCTTAATTTTCATTACTATCCATTCATTTTCATTTTGGTTTCCTGTGTAATTTTTTTTGTTTGTTTTGGTTAGAGAATTGGTAATGCTGAAACTGGTGGCTTTCTTTTGGTTGTTAATGACTGTTTGTTTTGTCAAACTATTGTTGATTCTGTTAAACCAGTGGTAGTATATGTTGTCATTTGTTTTGGTTGAATTGCTTTCATTGCTCATACGAGCTATAATGATGTACTTGATTTGGATGCTAAGCCTGACTGAGAATCAACTTTTCTGTCACAATTTATCACTCAGAGTTTGATTGAAGAAACTTGTTATCATGAATTCCATGACAATACAAAATGAGAAAGTGATTTCTTTTTTCTTTTCTATTTGTCATGTGGATATATAAGTAATTGCATAGTAGAAGAAATTGCTAGATATTTATCTTTTCTTTTTCCAGAACCAAAAAATGGAAAAAACATTATGATGCATGATTGTAATGTTCATTTTTCTATTCAGTCAACTTGAATTGCTTTTTCTGATTGACTAACAACCTACTGAATTAGCTAGGTTAATGCGTTCTATCTTCTTTTCTCTTGTTTCTCCACTTCAACTATCACATTGCAGGTGTCAGGACCAGTTGTTGTTGCAGATGGAATGGCTGGTGCTGCCATGTATGAATTAGTCCGTGTTGGACATGATAATCTGATCGGTGAAATTATTCGGCTGGAAGGAGACTCTGCTACAATCCAAGGTGTTTTATTAATGCTAACATTATTTTTTCAGTCAAGTTTCCCTTTTGTTTATGTTTCTTTTTTTTTTTTTTGTGTGTGTGTGTGTGTGTGAAGAAAGCATGTAAAAAAAAAAAGAAGAATTACCTGTGGCTATGGTGAGGATCCTTAGCAGAAATGAGTTTCAAAATTGATTAGAAACTTTCACTATGATTTTACTTCAGTTTATGAAGAAACGGCTGGCTTGATGGTGAATGATCCAGTCCTGCGGACACGCAAGGTGTATTTTTATTTTATTTTACAACTGCACTAAAACTTACACTTAAATTTCTTGACAGTTAGTTGATTATATTTTCTAGCTTATAATCATATGTTGATATTGCAGCCTCTGTCAGTTGAGTTGGGACCAGGAATATTGGGAAATATTTTTGATGGCATTCAGGTTCAGCCATATTTTAATGCAATTTAAATTCCTGTATTCTTATAGCTCTTTCCACGGTTTATTTTGTTATGGAAACCAATTTACCAGATATGCCGTTAATAGTATAATTATATACTCAGCATTAATTGATATATGCTCTTCTCTTTGTTTCAATGTTATATCAATATAGAGGCCTTTGAAAACTATTGCTAAAAGATCGGGTGATGTGTATATTCCTCGTGGAGTCTCTGTCCCCGCACTTGACAAAGACATTCTTTGGGATTTTCAGCCTAAGAAAATAGGTACGCAGCTATTAAGATGCAACTTAAATATGTATTGGCTTCTGAAGTTGATGTTCAATGCCATGCTTATTTCCTGCAGGTGAGGGGGACCTTCTAACCGGTGGAGACCTATATGCTGTAAGTTTAATTGTCTTGTGCTGTGTTTTACAGTAGTAGTTCCTTAAGTAAGCAGAAGCAGTAGGTGCTGTCAGGGTGCTAGGTATCTGAATAACCTTAGGTGTGAGATGCAAATGTTGCTTACTTGAATAAGGCATTAATCCCAGTTTTAGAGACTAGTAATGGCTAATTGCAATTTGCTTTGGTTTTGGTCTACAGAAGTCAGCATATGGCCATTTTGTCCTTCAATAAATTTGGTAGAGACAAATGAAAAGGAGGCCATCATTTTATAGTTTTTTTTTGAAGGCTAGGGAGTCTAAAACCTGAATAATTAGCAATAACAACAAAAATATATGATTTCAGTGCGTTGCATCTTTTAAGGGAAAAAAGGCATACACCAGTTCCTTTAGAGAAATAGGATGAAACTTAGATCACTTAATGTTATTGCTTTTAACTTTTAACTCTTCTAAGGTCTTTAAATTGGTACATTGAAATTCAAATGCAGACTGTCTTTGAAAACAGTTTGATGCAACATCATGTTGCCCTTCCTCCTGATGCAATGGGAAAAATCACTTACATTGCTCCCCCTGGTCAATATTCATTGAAGGTTTGGCTGTTTAACTTTTCTATCATGCCATTTTATATGCTTTAATGCGGTACGATACTTTTTTTTCTTTCTTTCTATAGTTGACCCTTTTACGTCATGGCAGGATACTGTGCTGGAGCTTGAGTTTCAAGGTGTCAAAAAGCATTTCACCATGCTTCAGGTTTTGATTTTTTTTTTCTTCATGTCATTACATTTTCCATGATTATAGGTGACAATAGGTGGGTTGGGTTAGGGTTCAATTTGTTGATTTTTTCCGACTCAAATTTTTGGGTTACATGTGGCGTTTCATCATCCCTTGTACCAAAAATTGGTACTTGACCAGGTTGAGTTGTGTTATTCGGCTTTGGACTGTTGACTTTTTGGGCAGGTCACTTAAGTTGGGCCAATATTTTGCCAGCTGTACTGTTTAACTGCTATTCACTTGTTTTTAACAATTGCAAATTTTTAATTTGAAATGTGTTACACCCGTTTGCAGACATGGCCTGTACGTACACCAAGACCTGTTGCAACAAAGCTTGCTGCAGATACCCCTCTGCTTACTGGGCAGGTAAGTCTTATTGTGGGTTGTTTTCATGGACTCTTCTTTCAAAGGATGTGATTTGCTGATGCCTTTGTTTTCGATCAGCGTGTTCTTGATGCCCTATTCCCCTCGGTTCTTGGTGGAACTTGTGCTATTCCTGGTGCATTTGGCTGTGGTAAAACTGTGATTAGTCAAGCTCTTTCCAAGGTAATATATATATATATATATATATATATATATATCTATTGAGCTTTAACTTCTTTCAATGATAGATATTCATTGTGTTTATTTTTCTGGTCATGTGCAGTACTCTAATTCTGATGCTGTTGTCTATGTTGGTTGCGGGGAGCGAGGAAACGAAATGGCTGAGGTGTTTTTTCGTCTTTTATTTTGGAACGTCAATCTGTCTTGGAGATTTTAGTATCCTGATTCTATATATATTTATTTCAGGTTCTTATGGATTTCCCTCAATTGACAATGACATTGCCTGATGGTCGTGAAGAATCTGTCATGAAGCGCACAACACTTGTGGCTAACACTTCTAACATGCCTGTGGCTGCCCGTGAAGCCTCGATTTATACGGGTAAACCTATGAACTGTTAGTCATAGTAATTGCGTATTAAAAATTGTGTGAAGATTAACCTTTGGGACTGAGCATCCAATTGTTGTGTTTGGCTAAATTCCATTCCCATAATTATGATAACGAGTTTTGGGGATCTTGTTATTTTTGTTGCTTCTTTTGTATTCTGAAAAAGATATGGGCTGCCAGTAACATTTTTTTTCTCCTTTCGTGGATTTGCAGGGATCACTATAGCTGAATACTTTAGAGATATGGGCTACAATGTTAGTATGATGGCAGATTCAACATCTCGTTGGGCAGAAGCATTGCGTGAAATTTCTGGGCGGCTGGTAAAACTCTTCGCCAAAACTTCACTAATGATACAACCTGTCTTCTCTTTGACTTCTCATTTTTCTAATGCTTATAGTTCAGGAATATTGACCTGGTCCATTGAGAATGCTTCCAATTTAGTCTTTTTTCCTATCTGATCTCAACACATGGTTTAGTAGTAAATTAATGATGTTTTAGTGTAATTTGGGTAGAAGAATAGCTATTTTTTCCCTAGTTGTTCTATCTTGGTCCTCCAGCTTATAAATACTCTCAAATAAGATTTGGGGGAAAAGTAGCTTTCTTTTTTTGTGATAATTTTTCATTGGCATCTATTTCAATGAGCCAGTTCTGTTTTGTATGTTAATCTATGAGAAAGAAAGTCTTCTGAGGGGTTTTGTCTTCTGTTAGCCAGTGTTTGTTCTATTTATTAGACCAAAAAGAAAAAGAATAGGGGGTTGGTCACTAAAAGACCAACATTAAAACTTGATTGGGCGTCTGGTTTGAGTTGTGTAAGCATAGTTCGAAAGTGCTCCTTGTAAGTCAACAGTAGTTCATTCTACACTCATTTCGTCATTCTTCTCAAAGCATGTCTGCAGATGATAGAAACCACAAGTTTTCTGCTGGTCCTTTTGCCTTATTGACAGCCTCGGGATTTTCCTCTTGACATTTCTTAGCTGATGGTTAATGATGTTCCTCTATATTTGAGTGTTTTTTTTTTTTTTTTTTGGTGGTAAATTTATCTACTTGAAACTATTGAAATAGCACAAACTTTCATAAACTTTAATATTTTGGTGCCATTACTTTTTATAATTTAGCAGTTTATTCAATTATTATTATTCACGTATTTTAGTAGGTAAATGCTTTTTACATTCTAATTTCACTTCATTAATGAAAATATTTTGTGTTGTTTCTCTGCCTGGTATACTTCTGGTATTCACTCTATTGGCTTCACAGCTTTCTTTCTATTAAGCTCATATTGGCATCTGCTTTAATTTCTCTTGCAGGCAGAAATGCCTGCTGATAGTGGATATCCTGCTTATTTGGCAGCAAGATTAGCCTCTTTCTATGAACGTGCTGGTAAAGTTAAATGCCTTGGTGGGCCAGAACGTACAGGTAGTGTCACAATTGTTGGTGCTGTTTCTCCTCCTGGAGGAGATTTCTCCGACCCTGTGACATCTGCAACCCTCAGTATTGTCCAGGTATAAATCAAGGTTTTATATATTCTCTAGGTTCCCACCCTTTCCCCAGTGCACCAGGGAAGAGGAGGGGAGAGAAAGGAAAAGAACCAAAAATGATAACGGATGCAGTTCTGTATTATATTTTTCCTTATAAAGGTGCCAGCTGTGTTACTGCTGCTGCCTTTTAGCCGTGTATGACTGTTATACCTACTACAGGAAAAAAAAACTTAGTATCTCCGTGTTCCTTGTTGGTTTGAATTTTAGGTTTTCTGGGGTCTTGACAAGAAACTTGCTCAGAGGAAGCATTTCCCTTCTGTCAACTGGCTTATTTCATACTCAAAGTACTCGGGGGTATGTTAATAATCTGATCCCTCTTAGTTTCTAATTATCCCAAAATATATTTTTTCCTTTATTCTTTTCCCGAGCTGGCCTTTTCCCAAGTGATACAAGTCTTCCATATTAATTGGTTGTTTCTCTTGTGTTCCCTAGGCATTGGAGTCTTTCTATGAGAAATTTGATCCAGATTTTATTAGCATTAGGACAAAGGCCCGAGAGGTGCTTCAGAGGGAAGATGATCTGAATGAAATTGTCCAGGTATGTTTCCTTATCTTGCTATGGTTTTTTGATGAATTAGAATCTAGCTATTTTACTGTTTAAAAGACATAAGAGAACATATAAGCTGTGAATTTTATAGGTCATTTTTTATCAAGCACTGAATCATTAGACACAACATAATGTTGCTTTCTCCCTCTTGTCCCTCCTTTTGCTTTTGCTTACATTTTCCCTTTGTATTATTGTTGTTAGTTTATGTAGCCTGCTACCTATGTAGCTCCGACTCTTCATTTTTATGAAGTATCCGTGTCCGACGCATATTCAGGCATGGTATGGGAATATGACCCTCCAAATACAAGGAAAAACTTAGAAAAACTGAACATACCCGTGTCGGACACATACCATTATCCGACACTCACACCCTAGTCCGAGTAACATAGCCTGCTACTGCAAATTTTTAGCATCATCTTTTACCTTGTCTCATTCATTTCTCACTGGAATGTGTATTGTTACAGCTTGTAGGAAAGGATGCTCTAGCTGAAACAGATAAGATCACACTAGAAACTGCTAAACTTTTAAGAGAAGATTATCTTGCTCAGAATGCATTTACTCCGTAAGCTTCAGCTCTTACTATTTGATATCAGAAAATTCTCTTAGTAGCTATCATTGTTTCGATGTCTTTGTCTTCATATGCAAATCTTTCTATGTGCATGTTTTTGGGTTTGTTGTGACAGATACGACAAGTTCTGCCCATTCTACAAGTCTGTCTGGATGATGCGCAACATTATTCATTTCAATACTTTGGCCAACCAGGTAATGCGTCGCTATCTGCTACTCTTTCAACTGCTGATTAATGCTACCATGTTTTCCTATAATTCTATTATGGCCAGTCTTAGCTATTTGGAAAAGCTAGGGGAAAGAGAATGGCAACTATTATAAGTGTGTTATTACTATTCTATTTTGCTTAAAGAGAAGTTGTGGATAACATTTAGTATTTTAAATTCTAAACATCTATGGGGCTAAAGATTCAGGCCTTGGCGTAATGCTTCATTTTATGCTGAGAATAGAAGTACAATCTATACTGCTCCACTCTTTATTTTTCTTGTAATACCTGTGTCCGACGTATATCCGGACATGAGTATGGGTATACGTTATATGACCCTCAAAGGACCCTCCAAATATATGAAAAAACTTAGAAAAACTGAACATACCCGTATCTGACACTCACATTTGAGTCGGAGTAACATAGAGTACAATAGTAGGTTCTAGAAAAAGAGATATATATAGACCTTGCCTCCAGCTTTTTGCCCCTTTTTTTTCCTGGGATTCTAGAAAAGTAGGTCAAGCAAATGTTTTCTTTGACGGATATATGTCAAGCATGTGCCATCATGCCTCTAGCTTTGTATATTTCAACCAGTTTGGTGTCTAAACAACTTCAGTGCTGTACTCTGTACTCTTTATTTTATTTTTTGAGGTATGCTGTACTTTGTGTCTGATTATTTTTATGTCTACGAATTGGAGGGTGTCGGTCTAACGAGTACTGCAATTTCTGTGTGCAGGCGGTGGAGAAAGCGGCTGGGATGGATGGTCAGAAGATAACATACAGTCTTATCAAGCATCGTCTGGGAGATCTCTTTTATCGATTAGTGTAAGTTGGAGCTTTCTTCAGGAAAAAGTTCACCAAGAAAAAAAATAAAAATAAAATGGAAATGACTAAAAAATTTACTCTTTTTTAGGATGCTGTGCTTTTTGGCCAAAAAAAGGGGGGTTGCTGTGTGTTTAATTTGGCAATTTCTTGATATCTATCACAGGTCACAAAAATTCGAAGACCCAGCAGAAGGAGAAGAAGTTCTTGTGGCAAAATTCAAAAAGCTTAATGAGGACCTGACATCTGGTTTCCGTGCATTGGAGGATGAGACTAGGTGAACGGAAGTTTAAAGATTCGACTTTTTCCCGGTCCTAGTCCAGATTTCCATTGTCCGGGTAAAATCGCTAGGTCTCTCTCTCTCTCTCTCTCTGTTTCAGTGTATGAAAATTCTATCTTGGTAGATAGATGCATGTTGTGCCGGCGTTTTAGATCTTTGTTGGCCTGAATTCTAACCATAGCTTTGAATTAATCATGAATTAATATGGTGTTGCCCTTTCCTTCGTTTTTGAGAGCAGGAGTAGGAAACCGTTTTTTATTTATGTATTTATGCAATAAGATGTGTATTTTCCATTCATTTTTGGCTGGGAAAAAATATACTAATCTATAATAAGTAAATCTGGCGATCTGTGTATTCGTGTCGTGTTCTTATATTTTCACGTATTATAATCGTGTTTAAAGTATTATATATTTATATAAATTTTGATATATTTGTATATTTATGTTATTTTTTCATATGCTATTTTAATTATTTTTTTCATGTCATGTAATTATATGGTGTTCAAAGTTATCATATCTAATAATAAGTTGTGTATTCAGGATCAATGTATCATGCGCTTATTGCCTTTTTAGCATAAACATTGTTTCAAAATGCGGGCTTTTCATTTTGCAATTTTACATGCTAAGTTCATTTGAACGATGTTATGTGCCATTTTTCTTTTTTTAGGTTCTTTTTAGGCTTTAGGTTGGTTTTATTCACATCTTTGAAAATTAGAAGCTTTTATGTTTTTGGTAAAAAAGTAGTAAAAGGACATAAGATTTTGTTTTGAAATTAGACTAGTAACTCTTTTTTGTTCTTTTAAAAAAAAATTCAGCCCAATATCCTGACTCGACTTGATTGAATTTTGGCTGAAATCACGTGTGAAGTCGGATTGAGTTATATGTTTGATTTAATAGATTTGATCCGAATTATGAGAGGTTTGAAATAAAATTTTTATAATTTAGATTGGTAAATTGTTATTTAATTAATAAAATTATTTTTTATTTAAATTTAATTAAAAAAATTTATCAATATTTAATATAAAAATATTTTTTTAATATTTTAAATAGTATAACGACTTTTAAACCTAATCAAATTTGGGCAAATAAATTTTTTTACTATTAAGATTTGACTTCATCCGATTTATAGATATCTCTAGTATAAAGTTAATGACCTGCATTTTACGACCCAAAATCCAAATTAATTATAAATTTGATCTACTTAATTGCTACATCTATTAAATCTTTTCCATAGTTTAAAATTTTTATTTTTATTGTTTGCTCGAATATGTATCTTAATAATAGTTTAAATTTATCATTCTACTTACATGGTTCAAATTTATGATTAATTTTTCAATTAGTGTAATTTTATAATTATCATACTTTTAATTTTAAATAAAATATTTTAATTTTGGAGTGAATTTAATAAAAATAAAACATTTGAAGAATATTTCGTAAAATGTATAGTTATGAAACAAGTATTATACTATTTTATGAATCTTCATCTGTTCTTGAAACAACAATCCCAAAAGTGTCCTTCGAGTAGGCATGTAATTAAGTTCAAAAATTATGAATGCTAAGTTTATTTCCAGGCAGAGAATCTCCACTGTGATTTCATTATTTTATTAATCTTATACTAAAAATTTACAATACCCCTTCATTCATCTTGATTGTCACCTAATGCTGAATAAATTAGATGTCCTTTATTCTTGTATTAAATTTTCTTTTGCTTCGTACTTTAAAACTATAAAATTAAATACAATTGGGACTAACCAATTAAGAAAAAATTTTATTTTAAAAAGATTATTTAATTATTTAAAAATAAATAAATTATTCATTTATCGATAAATTAATATTTATCAATTTATAAATAATTTTATGTTTTCAATCTTTATACATGCATATAATTATTTTTTTTACTAAGATACATGAATGACTTATAAATAAAAAACACTAGATAGAGTCAACAATTAATATTTACATAGAAAACTACTTGCTACAATAGGAAAAGAATGTACCGAATGTGGTGTGCTAAAACATTAATGATGAGATTCAATTTGGTTTAGGTACAAAGAAAAAATAAATTTTAGATGCATATTTTGAGAAAGAGCTTAAATGAGAAGGTAAAAGTTGTTAAATGAAAATTTTCTTATAGTATTATATGAACTTTTATGTATTTTTTTATTCTTTTTAGAAATTATTAATTTATATATTTGTTGGGCCTTAAAAAATTATACAAAAAATTATTATCTTATGCATTTAACGAAGTTATTAGCTTGATATACTGGCCCAAGTCTGAACTATGAGATTTTATTAATCAATCGAGATTATTAATTTATCTAACATTCATTTATTGAAGTTTTACTGTATTTGGTTCACTAATCTTTTCATGTAGGAATTTGAGTAAGCCTTGAAAGACCACCTCTTCATTGGAGTTCTTCTTCATCAACTCCCAGCTGCAAGATTGGCATTAATCTCCTCCACGAGCCTTTCAATCTGTTTGGGAAAGACCATGACCGCTAGGAGTATTTTCACGAATGAATGTAGGACAGATATTTGAATGCTCGCTTGGGTTAGCAAAGAATCTACTAGATAGACATTATCCAATAGCACCCTTTGATGAGAGATATGAACAAAAGGCTTCAAGAAAACTAGTGTTTTCCGAATTATATGCAGCCGGTAGTTAAAGGCAAGTTTATAGACATTAAGTGAACTACCAAATGTCATTCTCATATCGAGTCATGTTCAGTGAATTTGTTCTTGTAATAAACACTCACATGTTAGCTCAAAATTATCCAAACTTCAACTTATGAGATCGATTACTTTTTTCAAAAGAAAGAGCATAACCATGTGTTGGTCTCAACAACTTTTAGCAATGCCCTTTCTTGATAAAATGTTGACTAAGTATATTTAAAGAATATAGTTTTAATGCAATGATGATCTCATAATTATAATTCCTTGTAATTCCCTTTCAAAGCTTTTATATTTCAAGAACTTTATCATTTAAGCATTAACAAAAATATTATTAAAAGCTTATAAATAAATCACGAGCTTTATTTGATTTAAAATCCGTCGTAATATAGCATTGTATTTTGAGCCTTTAGGGAATACACTAACAGTTTGGACATCAGTCAAATCCAAGTCATAGATATCAAATTTTAGGTGATTAGTCATTGCAACTATCAAGCTTGATAAGGTGATTTTAAGCTTGTACTAGTAAGGTTGTTTTCTCAAAACAAGAAGCAAATGTCACTCTTTCTTGCCTTGGCCAAATTTTCAAAGAGGAACTCTTCGTCTATCTCTTTCTTTTGTGTGGCTAGGCTTAGGAAAGAAGAAGAAACTATTAGGGTTATCACATACATAGTATATGGCATAAGCAAATGTTTTATAACATTGCTGATGTTTTCAACCCTACATACAATATTTGCATCTTTTTCAATTAAGCCTTTAATGACTTAAAAGTTGTTTGTTCTTAATTAAGAATCCAATTTTAATTCGACAATGTTACTTATTGTGTGCGAGCCATTAAACTTCCAACATGCTAGCAATGAATATTAATTATAATCCAAATTTTTATAAGGATATTTAAATTATATTAATAGATTATGAGTGGCATATAATAATGCATCATGACCTTCCAAATGCCAACGAGTCAAGGTAGTCTCCACATAAACTTCCATTGTTCAGTTTATTGGTATAATCAGTCCTTTGACCATATATCTCAGAAAGATCATGAGCATGATGTAGAATCTACTCATGACATCTTTCCATATTAGCTCTTGTAGCTCTTGGTTAACTTTGTGAATTCTAGAATGCTTTAAACATCCTAAATTCAACATGTTTTGGCCAAAAACTTTTTCAAGTTAACCCAAGTCAAGAACAAATGAAATGTCTCATTATTATTACTTGGAGTGGTGAATTCTCTCTGGACTACTCACTTATCTTCTCATGTTTCATCTCATACCTAAAAGCACCTTACCTATACATCCTTAATTAGGGCCCATTCACATGCAATCAAAGTATGACAATTTACATACAAGATAACCTGATACCACAAGTTAGAGGACTACTTACACGACTGACACATGAGAACATTTCCATAGACACTTGAGTGAGCTACCAACTGGAGTTCTCATAGCGAGCCATGTTCAGTGAACTTATTCTCATAAGAATAGGGATGACAATTTAAAATGCGGATTCGGATATTCGCGGATATTCGATCCATTTTTTGCGGATTCGGATATTATAATTACTATCCGCAGCGAATTCAGAGTGGATGCTGATATGAAACTTCGGATATCCATTATCCGAATCTGCATTACTTCTGCTGATTCGGATAGCGAATTCAGATATCTGAATCCAAATTTGAATCCGCTTATTTGTAAAACACATAACTTTTGTTTGATTTTATATTTTTATTTAAAAAAATTGATTTATTGAATTCGGATATCCTTGCGGATAATGTTATTTAATTCGAATTCAGATAGTAATATGCGGATTAAATGTAGATAATTTGCGAATTCTGATTTTAAAACAGTTTTGCAGATTCAGATTCGGATAATACAAAAAATGCAGATATCCGACCCGCTGCCATTGCTACACCCATATGTTATTTCCAAGTATTTTATACTTCAACATACGAGACCAATTGCATACTTCATAAATATTGACGCTTAACATGTGCTAGTCTTTGCAGCAACATTGACGTCCAATCTCAGTGTGCATTGACCAGGAACTAGATTTAGGAATAATATCTTGATGCGTAAGGATCTCATAATTATAACTCTTTATAATTCATTTCTAGGGCATATTCATTCCATGTATTTCATCCAATTAACATTCAATATCTCTTTATTTCTTTGCTAATGATGAAGGAAAACCTTTACCACTTATTTTATAAGTGATTATTATGCATTATTGGTAGTATATCTTTTGTCCAATCCGATTTACTCTAGGGCATACCCAACAATATTCCACTTGCACTAAGCTAATCGCTCATATATCTAATATCAAACTCTTTCGATTAGCAATTGTATCCCAACAAGAACATAGTTTCAATACAGCTTTGTGAGAATATGATTGGTTATGTTCTTTTGATAATCTATATTATCAAAGTCACAATACTCATTCGGATCACAATGAGAGCTGATTCATTTCCTCATGGCTCATGTTGTTACTTAACAACTATAGGGATCTTTTATTAGCTCAGTGAGCTAATGATCCAAATATATCTCATTTTGTAGCCTAAAACAAAAAGTTTGTATTCAACTTAGGGTATAAACTATAAACTATAAACCTTTCAGTCTTCTTCAATTTAGAACATTTCTAAATAACTGATTCATTCACATCATGGCTTTAAATCACTTGTTGGATTCTCTCTGTGTTAAACTCATTTAACATCTACTCCAATATTTATTACTATATCTGATAGATCTTAGCATTAGTGTCAACTCATTTTCTTACTGGTGATGTATTTCATATACATTTTGGTAGGTAACTTATATTACTCACATTAACCTCAGGTGTGACAAAAGATATCAAATCTTTTTGATAAATTTCAACTCTTTGAATGTTATATCAAAACCGGATATCTGATTCCATTGCCAAACAATATTTTATTTAGTAGACTCATCTCTTATGAGTAATACATCATATTAAGTCTTTGAATTTTTTTGCATTTATCTTATGCATCAATTTGGATTCCAACTTTTATATATGACATTTAACATTTAAAATGTCATAAAACTCTCACTGTTTTCTACATGTGTAAAAACCTTTCAAGTAAACTTATTTACTTTCGTTTGGGACATGTATTCAAAAACTATTTTTTTAATATATATATATATATACTTTTAATAAGTCATGTATCTTTATAATCTTCAAATCAATCATCTCATATCTCATATGGATTCTTGTTTTACTATTACAACTTGAAATCCTTTATAGGTTAGGATTTTGGCCTATTTGACTATAGGGGCATATTGGACCTTTTCATGTCATCACATAGTAATGTACATCTAATTCATCTCATATGAATTCTATTAGATATTCACTTAATTTAGTTCTAAGCAATCTTCATTTAGATAACATATAGGAATGTTCTCGAACTAAATTGATTTCATAATCTCATTATGAATTCATTAAGCCAAGGCTCATCAATTTGTTAAGTTTTATATAAGATTTTCTTTGATTCATAATCAAAGATACTACTAGTATCTATACATTGTAACCTCATACTTTTAACTTAAACAATTAGTAATACATATTTGATTATCATTCATACAAGTTTCTAAATTAATTATGAAAATAACAAGACCAAAATTATGGAACAAATTTCATAGATTATATGATTTGTGATAAAATGAATTAAATAGCTAGGCATCCAATGGTGGCAATATGTATGTCTAAACATAACAAATATGATCGTCTATAAGGCATGATCCAAAATATCCTCAAAAAGATTGGTGATCATACCATCAAAACATCCAATGTTTCCAAATCATAATCGAAAGTAAAGTTTGTTTCTCAAACATCTTATTTCTAGGCCAACAAGCTTGATCCATCATCAACAAAGGTTGCTACCTTCTCGGTCTTTCTTCATCCTTCATTGTCCTTGGTTCCTACAATATGTCACATATATGAGAACCAATTTTATAAGGTATCATATACCAAAATAATTAAGATGAATTTACTCATAGTATACCTAAACTAGAAAATTCTTTAAGTTTCTTGCTCTTCACGAAATCAATGTACTCCTTATAGCTGCGCCTCCAATTTTTGACACAATTACAAAAATAAACAAGTAAAGGCAGCGAAAATTTAATACAAAGAAATAGCCAGAATCCTCATGATCTTTAAATCGTGATTTACATGTGGTTACATCGGCAATAAAAATTTTCACACATGTGACTTGCGGATCATACCTACTCAAGGATCTCGTAATCTTGAGTTTGCCGTTCCATGCACGAACGTTACAACGGAATGGTCATTGCACGATCTCTCCAAGGCCACGAGCAACACAAGTGTCTTGCATCCAACAGTGATCCACACGAACGGATGTTGGAACCTTATCAAGGCTCGTGGATTCACCAATGCTAGTTGGTTGATCACTCGATCAAAATCAAAAGGCTAACTCTTTGTTTTTTCTCAAGCCCGAAACACACCAAGAACAAGAAGTTTTTCGGGTACAAAAGGAAAATCAAGAGGAAGAACAATGAGGAGGTACGACTACAATGGGAGTTCTTGGCCGAATTCTTTCTCTCTTGTATTTCACTCTTTTGAGAACTTTTCTCTATCTTTTCTTTTCTAAAAATTAGAATAGAATTATAAGTGAATCACTTCACCCAAACCCATATGGCCGGCCACTATATTAGAATAGGAAAATAGATTTAATTTCCTTTAAAACTCCTAGCTAGATACGAACTCTTCCCATCTCAATAGTTTAACTCTTACCCAAACTTTTAACTATTAAAAGCTTGGATGAACTTAGTCAATATGGCGTATTCATTTGGTTGCCAAGGGATGAGGACGATAGGAGTTTGATTCTTAATCAAAGTCCTAGTTGATGAGAAAATCTTTCACCTTCAAGCATCCCAGTTCAACCAAAACTCTAACTCTTAAAGATGTGGTCGAACCTATACCGGATTATGACTATGTTCATTGGTCGGTTTCACAATGATAAGAGTTTGATTCTCAACCAACCTCTTAGAATCCTAGTAGGATTCAACCAGCTCATTTTACAGAGTTTGATTCATAATCAAACTCCTTACTCAAGTGAAACTCTTTCACCTAGCAAGTGTTAGAGTCCTAGTCAAACACTAACTCTTAATTCCGAGTTCGGACTTAGACATAATTGAGACAATGTTCAGTTTAGTGAAATACGAGAAGATAAAATTTGATTCGTAATCAAACTCTTCGAAAAAGAGAAACTTTTTTTTTTCATTTTGGACAATTGCAAAATTTTAGCTAGGACAACTTATCCTAAGACATGTCTACATTTAGACATTGTCTTCGTAAGACAAGCTTATCCACAATTTAATATTAAGACATCCTTATTTGGATTTTTCAAATCCAAATTATGTCTTAATCTTTCCATAATTGAACTTATTCAATTAGGTCCTCCAAATTTAACCTTTTATTTAATTAAGTCCTACTTAATCAAATCCCAAGTTTAATCCAACAATTCATCCTTTGTGTGTGACCCATTAGGTTCCCAACATGTTGGCAATGAGCATAAGTTAATTTTATTAACCTATACTCATAAATTAAGAGTGGGGTCTAGCAACCCCTCATGACCACCCAAAAGTTGAAAAGCCAACGTGGTCTCTTTGAAACCTTTCAGTAACCAGCCTATCAGTGTAATTCGGTCTTTTCACCAAATATCCCGGAAAAATCATGAACATGGTGCATGTCTACTCATATAATCAATCCATTTTAGTTCTTGCAGCAATTGGTTAACTTTGTGAACTTAGAGAAACTTTTCTCCTAAATTCATCTTACTTTGGTCAGAGATTTCATCAAGTTAACCAAAGTCAAGAACAGATGAGATATATCTCCCAATGTCAATTGGAGTGGTGAATCCTCTCTAGATAACTCATCCACCTTCGTATGCTTCATGTCATACCCAAAATTACCTTACCATAAGCATCCCTTCTTGGGACTCGTTCTTGATGAAATCAAAGCATTACACTCCCCATACAAGATGACCTAATATCACAAGTCAGAGGACTATTTACACGTTTGGCACGTGAGAACATTTCCATAGATACTAGAGTGACAATACCAAATGGAGTTCTCACAGCTGACCAAGTTTAGTGAACTTGTTCAACAAACAAGCACCTCCATGTTATCCCAAGTATCCCTCATACTTTAACCCATAAGGTCGGTTGCTTACTTCACAAGTAAGAAGGCTTAACATATACTAGTTTTTAAGCATTTCCAATGCCCCATCTTGACAATACGATGACCAGAAACAGTTTTAGGAATATAGCTTTGATGCATAAGGATCTCACAATTATAACTCTTTATAATTCCTTTGCAAGACCTTTACGTTCCATTAATGCTTAATAACTCTTTGTTGTCGTGCTAAAATGAAGAAAAATCTTGTATCACTAGAGAATAGTGATAGGTTTGCATTATTAATTGTATATCCCTTATCCAATCTGATTGGCTCTAGGACATATACTAACATCTTTTTGGCAGTGAAGAAAGAACTAAGTCATACTTAGATTATTATCCATAACCCAACCAAGTTGACCAAGCCTATTAATGCACCCTATCATCTTAAGCACATGAGGTCACATTAGGCTACCTTCAAACATCTTTGCACGAAACAATTCCTTTGAAATGTCGAACCTCTCAGTGTGACTTTCCTTCTTGCGAAAATTCTCAAAGTTTAATGATGATCTCTTCTGTATTCATTGTCTCATGCTACTTTTGGAGATCTAGAGCCATACTAGCCAACATCACGCATGTGGCTTGGTCAAGATTATCTTTATAAACCTGATAGGCTTCCCGATCTACTACACTAGCATTAACAACTCGTTCATTAGGAATTGGATCATCTAGGAAATATGCTTTATTTTCTTTCTTTAAAACAATTTTTAAGTTGCATGACCAATCGATAAAATTGGGGCCAGTAAGCTTATTTGCATCAAGAATGCTACGAAGTGACATGCTGTTTGCTATGACGATTTATATCCTATATAAACCAATATATATATATATATATATATATATATATATAAGTTATTATGCGAATTTTTAATCATTGTGAAAACGTTTTAAAATCTTAAATGATTATTCTTACTATTTTATCAAAATAATAGTCTTTCCTTACTATTTGGATAAATTTAATTTTTAAACTTCTTAGTGAGCTAAAACTCTGTCATCCAACTATAACCTGAGTGACTTAACAAGCCATGATGGAATTAATTAGGCAGGTAATATAGCTTCTCAATTTCATCTTTATGCGACTCCTAGATTAGTTAGGTGATCTTTGTCTAAATACATCATATGCATTTCGCCTAACCATTACCTCTAATGTCCTTATAGGCCTAGTTTAGCAATGCTGTTGTGGTTTGAAAAAGCTCGGTTTGAAAAAAAGTGTGTTTGAAAAGTGTTGTGAAAAAGTGTGGTTTGAGATTTTTGAGTGTTTAGTATTGCTGTGAGAAGATAAAATGTCTAAAAAAGACATCATATTAAAAAGTAATGAATAAGTTATTTTTAATACTAATTGAGTAAATTAATAGTATTAAGATTTATAAAAATAAAATTTTGAAATTTAATTTTGAAAATTTATATAAAAAATATATTTTAATTTAAAAAAAAATTTCTTTCATCCTATAAATAATTATTATATTCTTTTTATAATTTCAAATTATATAAATATATTATAAGTTGATAACATTTTATATTTAAGATAAAATCTAAAAAATAACAATTATGTACGCATCATATAATATACAAAAAATATATATAAATATGTAATATATAAATTATTTAATGGATATGAAAGTCATTATACCTACAAAATATAAAAGTTCAATCGCAAACACACCTTCAAAGTGTGTTTGAAGTTGGTTCAAAATTTTCAGCCAAAAAAAGACTTTTCCTATAAACTTTAAGTTGTTTAGAATTGCGGTGACAACCAAAAAGAGCTTTTGAGCAACCAACTGCAATTTTAAACGAAGCCATAGTCAAGTGTGACACATCCGAACTATAATACATTAGTTAAGTAAGATCCATTACTCATAATGAAAACATACTCGTGTAATAGTTTGGCCAGAGTGACTCAACAAGTCTCTAATTAAAAGGGTTCTGATTTTTGGTTATAAGAGTGGTAGACAACTATATCAAATTATTGATATCTTGACTTAATATTTGGATGAGGGATTTTTTGTTTAATTAATTAGATCTCATTCCTTTGTTATTAGACATGCATTAGCATTTATTTCATTCAAATATAGCATATAAGAAAAATAAATCTATTACATTCCAACTATTAGGAAGATTATGAACTTTATCTAAATCTAGTTTCCTTGAGCCACTAATGGAACGAATTAGTCAAATTCCTAGGAATTGGATACAAAGTCTTCATAAGGCTTCTCAACATTCTTGGTGCCTTGTCATCTTCCATATTGAAATTACAGTAATTCTATTTTAAACCTAATTCTATAAAATATATAACAATTACATATCTTTATGAGAGATCTCGAGTTACATTCGATGAGAGTTAGGTGAAAAGAGAATTTAAAAACCGAAAATGAATAAATAAGATATTGTTAGCAGACCCTATTTATAAAAAATGCCAAAAAAATAATTTAACCATCTATTACCTAATCACACTGAGGACTAAATCCATAACCATCCTCATCATTTTCACAATAATTATGAACATATAAAGTAAATGCTCATACAAGATACTGATTGGTGATCGAGTATGTTATTTGAAGTAATCCCATGTAACTTATTACTAGAATAACTTCAAATTATTTAATACGAATTGTTTTAACTTAAGTGTTTTTGGAAACTCATTTTCCAAAATTACTTCAGTAATCAAGACCTTTTTCAAAACTCCTAATCTCATTAGAAAAAAGTTTAATTAAAGTCTTTTTCCATTAAAATAATTTCCAAATTAATTTCGACAATTACTAATCATTTTTTAATATAGCAACTACAAACTACAAATTAGATGCATAATCGAATCTTACTAAGTGCAGGTTGTAATAATGTTTGAATATAGCAACTACAAATTAGATGCATAATCTGCCATATACCATCAACGACCTCCATAAAACAAAGTTGTTCTCTGTTGTTGACAGCAACTTAACACAGAAGTTCGAAAGGAAAACACTAAGGGAATACCTTAATGTTGAATGATCATTCAACCAGGGCCAACTTTAGGAATGTCATAATGCTCACTCATGTTTGCCAGATATTGGTTAAAGTCCTGAATTCTATTATGGTGAGATTTATTAGCATCCTTAGCCAAGCTATGGACATCAAGTTGCTCTCTCTGCTCAATGTATCGTCTCTCGACTGGTGTGAGATGATCGTCATAATGAGAAGCCTTCCTCTCCCCACTTGATTTGTCAGCATCACTGATATCTTCTTCACTGGGATCAAAAGATACTTCTGCGCTTCCACCTACATCAAATACTGGTTAAAATTATGCGGTCTAGAAACAATTACAATGCACTAAACTTAATAATGGGAACCAATGTTACTGAGACTCTTCATTTTTTTTAACTCTTGTCTGACACCTGTGTTCAACACATATTTAGTTATGGATATGGGATATAATCTTCCAAATATACGAAAAAACTTCAAAAAAATTAAATATACTCGTATCGGATACATACCATATCCGACATACAACGAGTCAGGTTGAGTCAAATAAACTAACCGTGTATAAACAACAGAATGACTTGTAGTAATTTTTTTTTTTTTTTTCTGTAAAAATGCTAATCCAACCTAAATCATGTCAAGCAAAAGGACAACAGAATATTCAAGCAGCCATACAGATTTGGATGTCTCAGTTAATATAATGCTTAAAAGCCATTTATCTAGAAAAGAAACCAAGAAAACGTATAGCCAATCACTCCATCGCCATTTATGGTAGTAGAAGTAGCAGCCGAGAACTAAGCAGCTCATACATAAACATTTTTCTGAAGAGGCTCTTTCTTTACTTAAAAGCTACGTTACTCGGATCAAGATATGAGTGTCGGATACGGGTACGTGTCAAATACGGATATGTTTAATTTTTTTTCAAAATTTTCATATTTTTTGATGTCCTTGGAGGATCATATCCACTACCCATGTTCGGATATGCTTCCAATATAGATGTCAAATACGGATACTTAAAAAATATGAAAAGCCGGATCAACATAGCCTAAAAAGCACTATCACCATTGCAATAACCAGAATGTAATATAAATTTAAGTAAACAAAAGAAAAAGTTGTTATACTAACAATCAACACAGTATATAATTACATTTGAAAAAAACTAGTTTTCCACTTTTTTTTTGGTTCTAAATAACTAATAATCAATAAAAACAAGGTAAATAATTAACATGGAAAAACTGAAAAAATGAGGGTTTCTTTCCAAGAAAAGAAAAGAAAACCGACCAGAAGCAGCAGAGAGGTCGAGGTCATTTTGGGTAACTTGATCTTGATGCTGCTTCTTATGTTTCTTTTTCTTCTTGATTTCACCAGCCTTAACATCTAAGGCTTTTCCCTTCAGCTTCAGCTTCCCACCGACTACATTTTCGTAAGCTGACATTTTCCCCCCTGAAAGATTCAAAATTAAAAACAATTCAATTTTTTACGAAACCCTAAAGTTAGAGGAAATCAAAATCATCTTACCTTAGAGAGTTATGAATTCTGATTTTAAAGAAGCAAATTTTCGGATGATTGATTTGAAAGTGAATTTGAAGATTTCATCTATACTACATTAAAAAATGAATGGTTTATATATTTTTTACATAACTTTTAAAATCAATCATAAAATGGGTGTGACATTATCTAATAAATAAAAAAATATATTTAATCTGATTTTTCAAGATTTTGATTTTTTTATTGTGTTAAAATTTGGAGATTTGATTTTGAAAAGATTGATATGCGAATGGGATTTTAGTTGTTGAGCTGATTAAGAGCCCAATTTGACACTACTTTTTTGTTTCTTTTACCAAAAGCTGGTCAAGAAATAGTATTTAAGTTTTGATAGTAAAATATTTATTTACTATTTTTTTTTAAAAATATTTATAATTTATAATATATTATATATACACAAATGTGAATTTTTTTTTGAATTGATAAATAATTATTGTTATTTATTATATTTTTAAATTATCATTATAAATATTTTTTATTATTAATAAAATTTATTTAATTTATAAGTAAGAAATTTAATTTTATTAAAAAAAATTCATTAAATAAATTAATCTGATAATAAAAAAATTAAAAATTTATATGATATTAATTTATTTTTAATTTTTTAATTTTTCATTAACCTTAAAAAGTAAAGCAATTTATTTAATACTAGTAATTGTTTATACGCGTATGCATGTGATAAATTAATTTTTTTTATCAAATTACTTATTAAAATTTATTTATTTATATCATATTAAATAAAAAATTAAAATTAAAATTATAAATAGCAACAATATGAAATATGCATTACCTAAAAATATATAATAAATTACAAATTGATTCAATTGTGTCATTTAAAATCAAAGTCACAAAATTCATCTTTACTTCAATTGTTTTCCTGCTGGGAAAAAAAAAAAATCATATCTGGCATGATAACTTCTTTGCTTTGATTTATTCTTTAAAAAGATTTCACAGAAAACGAAATAATCATATTGTCCCATTTAAATAAAATAAATTAAGTTATCAGTATCTTCTAAGGTTTTATATGATTGTAATAAAATATAATAAAAGAAAACTAACCAGTAATATTTCTTTCAAGAGCTCTCCAATGTCCTTCAGTCATGTTGTTAGCAATATCAAGAATCGGTTTAAGTATTCACGTAGTCCTTATACTATAGTAAAAAAAGTAAACTAATCTTTGTATTGTAAAAGTAAATAATTTAGTTTCTGTACAATTAAAATAAGTGTAAATATGTAAAATTGATAACAATTTTAATAAAAAACCGTTAAAATACTGACGTAAACTCATAAAATCTAACAGATTTAGATATATTTCAATTCATATTTTATTCCAAATCATTAATTCTATTAGATTTTACGAGCCAACATCAGTATTTTAACTGGTTTTTATTAACATTGTTATTAATTTTACTTATTTGCACCTATTTTAATTATACAGGAACTAAATTATTCACTTTTACAGTACACAGACTAAATTATTCTTTTTACTATACTACGAAAACTATATGGATATTTAAACTTAAAAGAATCCAACACCCGAAAGCAAATGCCATGGTAGCTCTTAACCGAACAACCATTCGATATCTGCATACTGATCGATGATCAAAACGGCAACTATAATCGAGTTTGCACCAGCCACAATGTAATGTATAAAAACGAAATTCCAACTGAAAAACTGCACTAAACGAAAATCAGAAAAACTGCTCCCGTTCAATGAGTTTTCCATCATTGGGAAAAAACCATATCTAAAGCCAAAAAAAAAATAAGCATACTATAGTAAGTCCAACGTAAAATCAAACAAAAATGGGGTTTCCTCATCTGTACACAATGAAAGCAATTGCAATAATAGGAACTCAATGTTAGCACGCCAAAAGAATAAAATCAAACAGATAAAATAATGTACAGTGCTAACCCCAACATTCTCCAATTAATAAATTTGAAATTTTGCTACTGCAACTTGTTGAAGAACATATGTTTAACCACAAATTAAAGACAAAATTAGCATTAAATGTAATCTCCATAAAAAAAAATAAAGCTTGGGTGAGTCAGATAAAGCTTTCTAGGCTGCATGTGCATCAAGATTACAGCCTTTTTTCAAAAAAAAAAACTGCTCAGAGCCTAGTGCATGCATCATCATTCATTCTCCCTAAAACTACTATTAAGTAATATATATATATATATATATATATATATATATATATATATATATCGAGTCAAATACAAAAATGGGCATTTCGTAAAAAGTGACAAAAAGAAATTAGAAGCCCTAAGATCTCATAGCTTTTGAACAAATCATCCGCGGTTTTTGGTGCTAATGGCAGTATTTTTAAACTGTAGTCAGTATAGAACAAAACCAACAACTCAAAGATTTTCATGGTAGACTACTGCTAATCACTTAATTGCAATGAAAATCATATGCCAAGGAAACAAAGGTTGAAACAGCATAGCATGCTAAAAACAAAGATTGAGAATCATGCAAAAAGCCCTCAGATCTCATAGCTATGATTGGTCATTCGCAGTTTTAACAAACTGATTTCCATTAAGAGCCTTCACTAAATCAGCTGCCGTGTCCATATGAAGAAAGAGAGAGATCGAGAGAAAGAAAGAAAGAAAGAAAGAGAAAGAGCGGTTCTTCATATAAACCAAAATAAGAAAAAGAAAAAGAAAAGAAAGATACTGTTGATGCCATAGCTGATAGCAAATGCCCAAAATGAAAATCAGAAATCACTGCTCCATCTCAATGAGTTCTCAATCATTGGGCCAACAAAGAAAAAGGGTATGCTGCAAAATGAATTTGCGAAAAGAAGAAGAAAAAGTTACAGTTTGCAAACATCAATAGTTGATATGTAAAATAGACAGGATCTTCTTCTATATAGCAATAAAAAATGGCATTACAGTTTGTTGAAAAGTTGTGCCTTCTTGAGCTTCAAATTTTGCAAGTTCTGCTGCAATATAGTGAAATGGTGGCTGAAATCAAGATCACCTACCAGACATTGGAGACTTTAAAAAAAGCTTTGACTGTAATTGGAGAACAATAATGAATCAATTTTTTTTTTGGAGAAGATGAGTGAGTAATTGTGTGATAATGGGTGGTTTATTTTTATGACGTAAGTGATTTGGTAAGTGTATGTAGTTTTGTTTCAATTATTATTATTATTTTTTTTTAAAAGATAGTAAATTAGTTTTATATAATGCAGTTTCATATTTCTTAATTATTTTAGGTTAGTTTTTTGGATATTTCTTCAATTGAATTGGTGTCTTGTTAACTCGTGACACCAACTCAGGAATTTCTTTTAAGAATAGTGTAAATAAATTTTATATTAAATTTTTTATCTTCATAATTAATTTTACATTAATATTAAAAATAATAAATTTTATAATAATTTTATATGATTTGTACATAAAGTAAATTTTAATTATTATACACTTTATTAGTTTTATTTATTTTTAAATATACAATTATACATTCAAAAATATATAAATCAATGCAAACGCATATGATAACTGTAAACACCCGATTTTTGACCTGATCCTCAAATTCGGTTCTCGGGCATTGAGATTGATGGTCCCTATTTTTACTTTTATTTTTTTGTCTATTTTTTGTTTTTATTGTAATTATTTATTTATTTTACCTTATTTTAATTTTCCTTTTATCCCTTAACTTCCAATCCCATCAATCCTACATTCTCGGTTTCAATTCCGAATTCAATTTAAGCCGAATCCTTGTGAAATCCTAAAATCAAGCAATAGATCAAATCTACTCAATTTCAAATCGTTCTTCATCCTTAGTTCAAAATGTCTCTTCCATCCTCGGCAAGCTATCACGTCCGAATCTGAAAAAGGAGAAAACAAACAAATCAAATCATTTTCAGAATTAATTCAAAAAACACAAATCTCAGAAGATCAAAAATTTAAATGAAAAGTAAGGATCAAATCTCTTTTTGAAAAGAAATAGAGGTTTTCCTAATCGAATGCACACTATAAATAAGAGCAAATCACAATCGAACAGGGAGGAGAACGACCAGAATCATACACAGAAGCCAGACAACACAATAAACAACCAAAAAATCATAAGAAAATTTTGAAAAAAAGTTTTTGTCTCGGATTTTGAGGATTTTGGGGTTTGGGTTAGTGGATCGAGAATCCAAACGATGAAGGTTTGGGAAAGGGGAGAGGAAAGCTCGGTTAAGTTTTGGTGACCATCCGACGGTTGCCGGAGGAGATCGAAAGGTTAGAAGCTGCGGTTTTCAAACTTAGATTTAAGGATTTTGGGGCCGATTTTGGGGCCAATTTTGGGTTATCCAATATGATTTCGGATTTTAGGAGCTTGGATAGAAGATTTAGATAGTTTTTCGAGAATTTCTGGGCTTCGACATCGGCGACGACCGGCAAAGAAGGCAGCGATTCAAGGTGGAGGGCCTCCGGAATCTGGGATACTGAAGAACAGGATGGCTGAGGGAGAGAAGAGAGAGATCTGAAGTTTTTTTTTTTTTTCCTAAGGAGGTATGAAATGAATTTTAAAAAAATTCTGGTATTTATAATAAGTCGGGGACCAGGTCAGGCATGACCTGACCCGTATGTATTAATTTTTTTTTGTTTTCCTTTTGTTTTAATTTTTTGTTTTAATTTTAATTATTTTAGGATATTATGATTGACTAATTTATTTTATTTCTTTGGTATGTAGGAATTTTTCATGAATTTCTCTTTTTTTGTTAATTGATTAATTAGGTGGTTATTCTGCATTTGTTTTTGTTAGATGAAAAAAAAAGAGGACAATTAAGCATTGAAAATCAGAAATAAATCAAGATCATCTGATGATGGAATTTTGAGGGGTCACAAACGGTTGACTTCTTAAGAATTTTTTAGGTGAGAAAAATCTTCCTAAATTCCACTAGCATGATGGAGAATTTAGGTGGAAATTTCAACATCATGGAGCGAAATTTATTTCTTGACATTAATTCGTAGAAGTTCAAATTTATTAGAGATTTTAATGTAGAATTTAAATAGTTTACTTTTTTTTTTTCATAAAATTTTAAAATAAATTTGATGACGGAGTCTCTTCAGGAGATCAAATGGTTTCTCTTGAATACTCTTCAGGTGAGGAGATTTTTCTCAGAATTCCACCAGCATGATGGAGAATTCCTTGGAAAATTTTTCCAATATTTAAATATTAAACTAACAAATAAAAGACCATTAATTTTAGGACCTGCAGGATAGCATTAGGCTAATTAGGTATTATCCCTGGATAGACGTTGTGGGGGTGTTAATCATTCCCTATACGTAACCGTACTCCCGAACCTAGTTCTGGTAAAGTAGACTAGAACCTATCCTTTTTAAAAGCCTTCATCAAGTTTAGGATTTTATTAAAATGGATAGATTCTTATAGGTGACTAATCACACCTAGTAAATAAAAAAGATTAGTGGCGACTCCTCATTTGCATCTAGCTTGCCAAATTCGCATTTGGTACGTGATGACAGTTTGGCGACTCTACTAGGGACTTTAGAGAGTCGAGCCATAATTAGCCTGGTGATACTTTAGATCCTAATAATTGGTCTTTGAATGGTTATTTTTTTTATTTATCTTTCTTTTGATAAGTTGTCATTTTAGAAACAATTGTTTCAATTGTTTGCACATGAAGAATTAAAGGTTATTCGTTCCTTCTCACACACTATACGTGCATGTGCAACATAAGTCCTATAGTCGGACTCGACATTTTAGGAGAGGGTCAAGTAACTACGCTCTCGTGAGGTGATGACCTCCGCATGGGCTAGCAAAACACTCTCAGGGTGTAAAGTATAAAAGCTTTCGTGAGGTGATAACCTCCACAGTAGCTAGGGAAATACTCCCACCCAAATTGAACCTTTTTCTTTTGAAGCCAGTAACGGGTGAGGATCGGGGTGCCTTACTAATACACACAGATGATAGTGAGGAGCAATTCAGGGACCTTTTTAGATTAGTTGAATATCCTGAACCCAGCATATAGGTAACATCTAAGAAACCAACCTTATGATAGAGCCTTGTCCACCATTTTTGTAGAAAGTAACCCGAAATAGGACACATGAAGGAAGGTCCTTGTCCTTTTGTGAACATCAATTTTGTTTTTACTTTGTTTGTATTTGTTTGTATTTTTATTTCTTTATTCTCTCATGCATTCGCATCATTAAACACTCTCTTGTAAATTCATAATTCGTGCATACATGTGCATTTCATGAAAACATGAGGTCTATGTTTTAAAAATTGTGGTAACAAAGGTTAGAGGATAGCTCAAACAATCAAAGATTCTGGGCTTCCCTACTACACTCGCTTACAAGCTAAAGAAATGGCTGAAGGACAAAACAACAAGATCGAGATGATGGAAAAAGCGCAAGAAGAAATGAAAGAGCATTTAGCTCAGTTGATGGAAATGATGAGGGGGTTGAGTAAAGAAAAGGGGGAGGCAAATGAAGCAACCATGCAAGAGAAAGGTCAAAGTGTTAAAGATCCTGCGTACCCACCTGGTTTTGTTCCACAACCACAATATGGGTCGATCACTGGAGCACATTCTAGGACATACCCAGGAATGCCATCAGCGACAATAGTACCTCCTCAATTCCCAGGGTTCACTGCTCTTGTACTAGGATCAAAACCATCAGACCCGATCTATGTTCCAAATTTGGATGACCCGAATGAGTGGAAGAAGCTGAAACTTGATGTAAGAGAAGATTCTGAGTCTCAAAAGATGAACCTCCTAGAAGAAAGGCTCCGGGCCATTGAAGGAATGGACTTTCTTGGGTCTATAGATGCTGCTGGACTTTGCTTGGTACCTGATGTCGTTATCCCGCCGAAGTTTAAGACCCCGTATTTTGAAAACTACAGCGGCACAACTTGTCCCGTGACACATGTCATGATGTGCTGTAGGAAGATGGCTGCTCATTAACAAAATGACAAGTTATTGATTCATGTCTTCTAGGACAGTCTCATAGGATCGACAGCAAAATGGTATATCCAGCTTGATAGGAACCGTATCCATTCTTGGAAAGAATTGGCAAGGGCATTCATAGCCCAATACAAGCACATTGTTGATATGGCCCCAGATCGTTTGTCTTTATAGAGCATGGAAAAGAAAGTGACTGAGAACTTTAAAGAATATGTTCAAAGGTGGAGGGATGTTGCTGCACAGGTCCAACCACCTCTCACGGAGAAGAAGACCACTATGCTATTTGTAAGTACTCTCCAGGCACCTTATTACGACATAATGATCGGGAATGCTACGAAGAACTTCGCTCGCATGGTAATCTCTAGAGAAATTATCGAGAGCATCATAAAGAATGGCAAACTTGAAGGGGGCGAGTCACTTGGGGCAAAGAGAAATTGGGCATCTAAGAAGAATGAAGATGTCTAAATTGTGACTTTTGGAGGGCAACATATAGGAGGTTTTCCCCCATACCATTCATATCCAATGTACAAACATTATTACCCCATCGTAAATAATGTTGCACCGAACCATTATCCACAACCAACTTTTCAACCAAACTTTTACCCACAAACACCTACTCCTATGCCTGACCTAGCATCCATATCTTCAGTTAGACCTGCTACTCAGCCAAATAATACAGTGAGTAATCCGAGAAGACAACAAAATAGTCGGGACAAAACTTCTATTGAGCCAATCCCAATGTCTTACACAGAGTTACTCCCTAACTCATCCAAGAGCATCTAGTTGCACCAATCCATTTGGAACCGCTAAAGCCTCCTTACCCTAAGGGGCATGATGCCAATGCTACATGTGGTTATCTTGTTAGCTCAGGCTATTCCACAGAAGAATGCGGAGCTTTGAAGCGAAAGGTGCAAAATTTAGTCAAAACGGGACTACTGAATTTTGAAGGGAAGACATAGCCAAGTGTTGATGGAAACTCTTCGCCAGACCATACATGGGCATAAGGGAAAGAAGGCTGCTATGAAAAAGGGATTGTGAGAAAAAAATGGAAGTTGAATGCTATCCTTGAACTTTTTCTTCTAAAATAATGTAGCCAAATCCCTAAATGCTTGTGCCCGAAAGCATGAGAGAAGTCTTTTTATGTTTGGGCTTCATTTATTTTTATCGTTCTAATGGATTGACAAGTTTGATGTATTTTTCATTTCCTCTATTCTTTCTTCTTTTGTTTATCCTTTCAATTTCACCCATTTCAATTTTTTCAAATGATGAATATGAAGACAATCATGACAATAATCTGCGATTCAATTTTGAAAATTATATCCATATTGATGAATTTGAGCATAGATGACCATACTCTGTCATTTGACTTGTTGAGATTATTGTGGTAGAAAGAAGAAAGTTGATATATGATTTTGGCTTGATTGGAAGAAAATTATTAGAATTGTTGTGGAATCCCTTTGCAAGTCTGTTGATTCCTTATGATGAATTTCTACAAGCTTGTCCTTTTTGAATAAATGATTTCAATGAGAATGTTCACGTTTGAGATGATAGATGACCATCATCTTTTTTTTTTTTATTTTTTTTATCTTTCACTTAAATAAAAACATCTATTTGCTATCTATTTTGAGCCTTTTGGAATTCTTTCAACAGAAACCCAACCAAGGATCACCCTTTACCCTGGGGGGCAAAGTTTAGAAAGAAATCTGTTTGCAAAAAAAAGAAGCAAAGTTGTATGAGATTTTCTAGGCAAAGAAAGTTCTCTTTTTGTGAAAGAAAAATGACAAGTGAATGTTGAGCAAAAAAGTGAATGAAAAAATTAGTGATGATAAAAAAAGGTGTTGGAAACAATGATGAAAAATGAAAGAAAAATAGCAAATGTAAAGGTTGATGCTTCAAGGAAATAATCCTTGGTTTGCAACCCTTAAACACATGTTTGAGCCTATTTTATCTTTTCTTTCATGACCCCAAACCCAAGCCTACATTACAAATCTTGTAAAAGTCCATTTTGATCAAATGTAAATGTTCGAATTGAGAATCATATATTGGATTAGGACATGATTGTGGTATCATTAAGAGACAATGAAGCTTAGATGCTTGAAGATGGCTCCAAAGAAGAAAGAAAAGTCTTATAACACTTTGATATGCTCAGTTGCCTCCAGGATGATTAATGTGAATACATGAAGAGAAAAGTTTGCTCTTGATATTTTATGAGAGTTAGTTTTGCAGAAGCTTCTCTTGAATCACATGACTCTTGGAGATGATGGACGACCAAGTTATGGAGTCTTGTGAAGTGAAAAGCTTTTTCGACTGAAGCTTTATTTTGAAAAAGATGAATGAAAATGATTTGCCAAACATTGTGGAGAATTGCTTCTTTTGAAAAGAAAAAAAAAAAGAACAAAAAAGAGAAAGAAAAGAAAAATGAGGATTCAAATTGAAAACCCAAAAAGGACAGTTTGAGTCATGGAGGGATATCTAAGTTGTAAACCCAAAAAGGCGGTTTAGGTACAAGAAAAATTAGTATTGTTTGAAGATTTCACTAGGGCAAGAATTGCTCTAATAGCTCAGAAAGATCGATATATCGATTAGATTGATTTTCGAAAATGAATCATAGATTAATTTGCTCAAGATTGTCAAAATATTCATTATTTGGAATATTGACATTCCCATCCAAATGTCCTCGTGATAATTCCTTGATTTGCCCATTGTGCTTTGACATGATTTGTCCTTTTTCTTTCAATGATAAATACTCATTTTTCCAGTTTACTTTGCTTCTTACCACTCTTTGTCGCCAACATTGTATCCCTTAATGAATATGAGGAAATGTGCGATGCATTGCATTTGTTATGAGATTGGAATAATGATTAATAAATTAAAATGATAAACATAAAAGATCTCTGCATTATTTTGAGAAGAAACTTAAGGATAATGTCCTGGTGGCAAAAATAAATGCTGATAAGGTTTTTGGGTTTCATTTCCATGATAAGGAGAATGATTTTCAAAGATGGGATGTGTTGTTTCAGTGAATGGTCGAATGAGCACCTCCTGTGGTATTATCATTGAATGTGTTTGAACATGATAAGAACTAGGAAGCGTTTGAAATATAGACATTTAGGGCTCTAAGCTGAAAAAAGATACACTTTGAAAACGGGCAAATGCTATAATTGAGATTGAGTATAACTGGTGAAAGACAAGTTCAGTGGGTGAAACTTGTTGCACAATTCTAAAGTTACATGCTTGGAAGATGATAAGAAGATGAAAAAAATGAGCTTGAGAATCCTTGTTACCACGATTGGGGGTACATGATTTTTTTTTGGAGCATTTATATTTCATGCATTGTATTGCATTCATGACATTCACCTTATGCATTGTATTACAGGGCATTCATGACATTTACTCTATGCATTGTATTACATGGCATTCATGACATCTATATTTCATGCATTGCATTAATGTCAATTATTACATGCATATAAGAAAGATTTTAGTTTGAATTTTTGAAATTTGAAACCAATTTTTGAACCTCGATTGTGAAGAGGATTCTTTTCAAGGTACAATTTTGAACTTCATTTGAGAAAAATTGTTCAAGATAAGATTTTTAAATATCGTTTGGAAAATTTTGACAAGATATATTTTTCTAAGATTAGATGAGATTTTAACCTCTCTTGAGGAAGTATCTTTAAGTTGAATGAGATGTTAAAACCTCTCTTGATGAGTATTTTTAAAGTAGATAAGTTTTCAAAACCTCTCACGAGGACATTTTCAAAGCCTCTCATGAGGACATTTTCAAAACCTCTCACGAGGATGTTCGTCTTTAAAGCCTCTCACGAGGATGTTTCAAAGCCTCTCACGAGGATGTTCATTTTCAAAACCTCCCACGATGATATTATGAAAGCCTCTCTCGAGGATGATCGTCTTCAAAACCTCTCACGAGGATGTTTCAAAGCCTCTCACGAGGATGTTCGTTTTCAAAACCTCTCACGAGGATATTTTTAAAGCCTCTCTTGAGGATGATGGTCTTCAAACATCTCACGAGGATGTTCGTCTTTAAAGCCTCTCACAAGGATGTTTATTTTCAAAACCTCTCACGAGGATATTTTTAAAGTCTCTCTCGAGGATATTCGTCTTCAAACCTCTCACGAGGATGTTTCAAAGCCTCACATGAGGATGTTTGTCTTTAAAGCCTCTCAAGAGAATATTTTTAAAGTCTCTCTAGAGGATTTCGTCTTCAAAACCTCTCACGAGGATGTTCGTCTTTAGAGCCTTCACGAGGATGTTCATTTTCAAAATCTCCCACGAGAATGTTCTTAAAGCCTCTCTTGAGAATATTTTGTTAAGCCGCTTTCGAGGAATGTTTTCAAATTTTAAAACCTCTCATAAGCACATTTTGTTAAACCTGGCTTGAAGATATTTTTTAAGCCTCTCTCGAGGGTAAGATATTTAAAAATATATGTCTTGTTGGAGGAGTGTTTTCACGTTGGGAAAAATTTTAAATTCTTGCCTCGTTGGGAAATGCATTTTTCTGTTGCGTTAGATAGGCTTAAGGTTTACACCTCGTTGGGAAGAGCGTTGTCCTTTATGGTGGGAATCTTCAAGGCTTGCGCCTTGTTAGGAGGAGTATTTTCTAAAAGACGGTGGTTGCGATAATATCTGAGAAATAGGATGCCTACGTCTTTACACACTCCCTATTTCTCAACAAGTACGCAAAGAGGGACAACTGTAGACACTCGATTTTTGACCCGATCCTCTAATTCGGTTCTCGGACATTGAGATTGATGATCCTTATTTTTACTTTTATTTTTTTGTTCAATTTTTTGTTTTTATTTTATTTATTTTTTACCTTATTTTATTTTTCCTCTTATCCCTTAACTTTCGATCCCATTAATCCTACATTCTCGATTTCAATTCTGAATTCAATTTAAGCCGAATCCTAGTGAACTCCTGAAATCAAGCAACAGATAAAATCTAATAAATTTCAAATTGTTCTTCATCCTTAGTTCAAAACGTCTCTTCAATCCTCGGCAAGCCATCACGTCCGAATCTGAAAAAGGAGAAAACAAATAAATCAAATCATTTTCAGACTTAATTCAAAAAACACAAATCTCGGAAGATCAAAATTTTAAATGAAAAGTTAAGGATAGAATCTCTTTTTGAAAAGAAATGGAGGTTTTCCTAATCGAATGCACACTATAAATAAGAGAAAATCACAATCGAATAGGGGGAAGAACGATTGAAATGATACACAGAAGCCAGACAACACACTAAACAGCAAAAAATTCAAAAGAAAATTTTAAAGAAAGAGTTTTTGTCTCAGATTTTGAGGATTTTGGGTTTTGAGTTAGTGGATCGAGAATCCAAACGGTGAAAGTCTGGTAAAGGAGGAGAGGAAAGCTCGGTTAAGTTTTGGTGACCATCCGACGATTGTTGAAGGAGATTGGAAGGTTAGAAGCTGCAGTTTTCAAATTTAGATCGAGGGGTTTTGGGCCCGATTTTGGGTGATCCAATATGATTTCGGAGTTTAAGAGCTTGGATAGAAGATTTCGATAGTTTTTCGAGAATTTATGGGCTTCGGCATCGATGGCGACCGGCGGAGAAGGCAGCGGTTCCCGATGGAGGGCCTCTAGAATCTGGGATACTGAAGAACACGATGGTTGAGGGAGAGAAGAGGGAGATCGAAAGTTTTTTTTTTTTTTCTAAGGAGGTATGAAATGAATTTTTTTTTAAAAAAAGAAATTATGGTATTTATAGTAAGCTAGGGGCTGGGTCAGGCATAACCCGCTCGTTGACTTGACCCATATGTATTAATTTTTTTTTCCTTTTGTTTTTTGTAAATATTTTAGGATATTATGATTGACTAATTTATTTTATTTCTTTGGTATGTAGGAAATTTTTATGAATTTCTCTTTTTTAATTAATTGATTAATTAGGTGGCTATTTAGCATTTGTTTTTTGTTAGATGAAAAAAAAATAGAATTAAGCATTAAAAATTAGAAATAAATCAAGATCATCTGATGATGGAATTTTGAGGGGTCGTAAACGGTTGACTTCTTAAGAATTTTTTAGTTGAGAAAAATTTTCCTAAATTCCACCAGCATGATGGAGAATTTTGGAGGAAATTTCAACATCATGGATAGAAAATTTATTTCTTCACATTAATTCGTAGAAGTTCAAATTTATTAGAGATTTTAATGTAGAATTTAAATTATTTACTTTCTTTTCCATAAAATTTTAAAATAAATCCAATGACGAAGTCTCTTCAGGAGAACAAACGGTTTCTCTTAAATACTCTTGAGGTGAGAAGAATTCCTCGAGCATGATGGAGAATTCCTTGAAAAATTCTTCCAACTTTTAAATATTAAAGTAACAAATAAAAGACCATTAATTTTAGGACTTGTAGGATAACATTAGGCTAATTAGGTACTATCCTTGGATAGGCGTTGTAGGAGTACTAATCTTTCCCCACATGTAACTGTACTCCCGAACCTAGTTCTGGTAAAGTAGACTAGAATCTATCATTTTTAAGAGCCTTCGTCAAGTTTAGGATTTCATTAAACTAGATAGATTTTTATAGGTGACTAATCATACCTATTAAATAGAAAAGATTAGTGGCGACTCTTCATTTGCGTCTAGCATGCCGAATTCGCATTGGTACGTGATGACAATGACAAATATTGGTCATTTAAAATGTGTAAAAAAATTTCTAAAAATTACCAGTAACAAAGTTTTTAAACTCTACAAATAAATTAATAAGATTATCACAAATCTCATTAGTTTATATTTAACATTAATATAATAACTAAATCAGTTTTTTATTTTACTTGTCTCCACCTTCCAAATATATAAAATAATAAATTAAAGTGAGGAAAAAGCATACAAATACAATTAAACTAAATTTTTATTTTGAGCAGCACAACAATAAGAAAAGATAAAATCTTTCTAATCTCTCATCCACCTTACTCAAACCTTAAACTGGAATTTTTTTTTCTTCAGAAACTTATAAATAGTTAGTTTCTATGTTGCTCCGACTCTTCATTTTTTTAAAAGTATCCCTGTTTGACACTCGTGTCCAACACATATCCGGACATGGGTATAGGGATATGACCTTCCAAAGATCCTCAAAATACATGAAAAACTTAATAAAAAAAATTGAACATACCCGTGTCGGACACATATCTGTATCCGACACTCACACACTAATCCGAGTAACATAGGCTAGCTTAAAAATGAGATTAAAAAGGTTTATATGTGCATTAAACATAGAAGAATATATTAGTTCATTCCTTTTTCCCATGACTTTTGAGGTATTCTAGGATTTATTGTAGCAGCATTTACCATATCTCTGCTAGTTTCCAGTGCTGAAGCAAACAGCATCTTCACTATCTTATGGGCCATGGAGGAGAAACCTAGCCGGATGGACAACTTAAACATGATGCGAGCAAAGCGTCTAGTCCTACATATCACAAAACTTATAAGAACCCAAAGGTGTCGAGAAAATGTTGGCATTTGTAAGGGAGATAATTTTACATAGCATTTTCAAGTTCAACCACATTGTATACAAATGCCAGAGTAAATTCAACGCAAGTCGTAGGCAGCTTCATTCATGAAACATCTCTTAGTAAATTCCAGGAATGATTTTGTAGGGAACCTTCTTACAATATAGTTTCCGGTACTTATCATATCTGAAAAGTAGTAGGATATTGTCAAAACCTTATTCAACTTCAATTTAAGACAATTGATTACAATTAAGCATCTTTGATTTTCCCTCTTCCTCTCCTATATACGCCTGTATAAAAAGTACATGATAAATAGGATAATCCCAGCTAGCTTTATTCATTAAGTCTCGGTTTAGACTCTAAAGGGATGGCATGAGTTTTGAGTTCAAATCTATGTTACTCTGAATTTTCATTTTTCCTGAAGTATCCGTGTCCGACAAATATTCGGACATGAGTATGGGGTATGATTTTCCAAATATATGAAAAAACTTAGAAAAAATTGAGTATACCCATATCGAATAAATACCCGTATTCGATACTCATCTCCGAATCCGAGTAACATAGGTTCAAATTCACCCTTAATCTCCTAAGGAGACAGTAGACACATCAAAAAAGGACAAAAAAGAGACTATTATAATGTAATTACTCGGGGTAAGAAGGTGAATGAAGGCAGAAAGCTTTGCTCCATGGCCTGCATACACATACACACACTGAACCCCTAATACTAGCTCAAACATTTCACCTCTTACTACTTTCAAAGCCAATTGGGAAGACCCCCTGCATTCAAACCCATTTTACAAGACCCAAAACCAGTTAGCTAAAATTGATATAGTTGAATGGTTCCGAAGCCACATTATCCGCCTATGTTACTGAGACTCGAGTGTGAGTGTCGGATATGGGTATGTGTCCGACATGAATATATTCAATTTTTTTTTAAAAGTTTTTTCATGTATTTGGAGAGTCTTTGGACGGTCATATCTCTATACCCATGTCCGGATATACGTCGGACATGAATACTTCAAAAAACAAAAAGTCAGAGCAACATAATTGTTTGCTAGTTTGGTTTCAGGAATTATGACTAACCTGGATAATAATTCCAGAAGGTAAAAGTGAATGATTCTCATTAAATCCAAAACCTAAAACCAATTGAACCACAATTCAATCCAGATTTGACTTATGTGGGATAGAGTCACTAGATAATCTTAGACAAGAGAAGAGATGAGTTCTTGGGGAAAGAAGTAATAAAACATTGAAAAGATATTTGTTCAAAGTGATAAAAGTCAAGGTAAAACACAGTTAATATTACTTACTTGGATCGACACCTGTCATCATCACTTTTGGTTCGGTCAAATAAGAGGATTGTGAGATACACCACATAAAAGTATGGCAGAAACTGATGAAGTACCAAAAGCAAAAAAAAAAAAAAAAAATTGCAGATATGGTTACAAGTAGCTCCAAGTAGTAAATCTATAACAATTAGGAACAAGCTTACATGGTTGAACAGAGCAGGAATAGTCCAAAAAAATGCAGCTAATATTTCTGGCACATAATGAAAATGGCGAGACAAACCCCACCTGCAAAAACCACGATATACAATGTTACTGTTGTTATTGTAAGAAAGATAAATGTTTGGTGTTTGAACTTTAGAAATTTATTAACTATCAATGAATATATATAGTGTACAAGAGTTAAGAAATAAAGACTAGTTTATCTCACCTATACAAGAGATAAGAGATTATTTTATCTCATCTATACAAGAGATAAGATATTAGCTTATCACATCTATAAGAGATAAAAAACTAATTACAAAGATTAACTTTATCTAATCTATACAACGTGATAAAAAATTATCTACTTGATCTTCTCTTTATCTTTATCTTTTACAAGCCCCGTAAGATGGGGGAGCCATCAGCGACACCAATCTGGGATCTCAAGAACAAGAACCTTTGTCGAGTAAGAGGCTTTGTTAATCCATCAGCTAGATGATCATGGGTAGGAATATATGAGACTTTCAATGAACCAGAATGAACATGTTTCTTACAAAATGGTAGTCTAATTCCAAATGTTTCATTCTAGAATGGAAAACCAGATTAGCACTAAGATAAGTTGCACCAATATTGTCACAATGAAGAATTGGAGGAAAAGACTGTGAGATGTGTAGTTCAGATAAAAGATTTTTTTATCCAAACTAACTCTGCAGTTGTATTAGCAATTGCCCTGTATTCAGCTTCAGTTGAAGATCTGGCAACTGTTCTTTGTCTGGTGGATTTCCATGATATAGGATTGCCTTCTAGGTGAATAATATAGGCTATGGTGGAGCTTCGATCATCCAAGTTTCTTGCCCAATCGGCATCAATAAAGACAGATAAGTGAAGCTGAGTTGATTTTTTGAGAAATAAACCATGATGAATAGTCCCCTTCAAATATCTGAGAATTCTTTTCAAACTAGACCAATGTGTAAGACTAGGAGCATGCATGAATTGGGATAGTTTATTTATAGCATGAGCTATATTTGGTCTAGTGAGAGATACGTACTGTAAGGAGCCAATTAATTGCCTGAATGTGGTTGCATTAGCAGGACCTGAACCATCTTTCAACTGTAATTTTACACCAGGTGCCATTGGAGTGCCAACTTTCTTTGCAGCAGTCATCTCAAACTTGTCCAAGATGTCTCTAATGTATTTATGCTGGGAAAGAAACAATCCTTGTGAAGTAGAGATTACCTCAACACCTAAAAAGAAATTCAAAGAACCAAGATCTTTCAAAGAGAATCTATGAGCTAATTGCTGCAAAAAGGATTGAACATCATCATTACTATTGCCTGTGACTAAAGATCATCCACACAAACCAAGAAATAGATCAGGATAGAATCTTTAGCATAGATGAATAAAGAAGCATCTGAAATTGACTTCTAAAAACCATATTGTAGCAGAAAATTACTCAACTCTTGATACCATGCTCGAGGCACTTGTTTTAGGCCATAGATGTCCTTATGCAGTTTGAAAACATGCATAGATTGATCTTTCTGAATGAAACCAGATGGCTGAGCCATATAAACCTCATCAGATAAAGAGCCTTGTAAGAATGCATTATTAACATCTAACTGTTTGATCGACCAGCCATAAGTTAAGGCAATGCACAAAACAATTCTAATTGTAGTTGGCTTAATTACTGGACTAAAGGTGTCAGTAAAATCAAGGCCCGGTCTTAGGTGAAATCCCTTTGCAACCAATCTAGCTTTGTACCTTTCTATAGAGCCATTAGGTTTTCTTTTAATACGAAACACCCATTTACAACCAACTATATTTTGAGTAGGTGATGATGGAACAAGTGTCCTAGTTCTGTTATTAACTAGGGCATTAAATTCAGCTGTCATGGCTTGTCTCCAGTTTTCATCTTTCATGGCCTGACTAACACATGTAGGTTCAATGGATGAGGATAAGGAATGTTTAGACACTGTGAGAGCTTGCTTGGGCTTGAAAACGTTATTATGAAATCTGGTAATCATAGAGTGAGTTAAGGTGGCTGGAATGACTGATTAGAAGTGTGTTTTGGTGAATGAATAGGAGAAGTATTGGAAAAAAGGATAGAGATGTTACCTGATGAGAAATATACGATTGTAGGAGTTGAGTGATCAGTCTGAGTGGAAGGAGAATTTGTGCATTCCACGTTCTCTAAGCCCGTAGGTACAACAGATGTAGGAAAAACAAGTGGTTGAAGTGCACCAACACATATTTTATCAGAAGTCCATTGATTAAGAGACTAGTTAGAAACTCGAGTGGATGTGGTAGATATAGAATTAAATGAAAAAATGGATTCATGAAATATGACATGTTTAGAAACAAAAAAATTTTGGGTTATTGAATCAAAACACTTAAAAGCACTCTGGTTGGAAGAATATCCCATGAATACACAAGGCCTGGATTTTTGTTGAAGTTTATGGTTATTATATGGCTGAAGCTAAGGATAACACAGATAGCCAAAGATTTTCAATTTATTGTAATTTGGTGGATACTGGAATAAAAGTTCAAAAGGTGATTTAAAGTTAAGAATTGGTGTGGATAGACGATTAATCAAGTAAACTGCTACCTGAAATGCATGAGACCAAAATTTCAGTGGAATGGATGCATGATGTAATAATGTTAAACCTGTCTCAATAACATGCATGTGCCTTCTTTCAGCTATGCCATTGTGTTGAAGAGTGTGAGGTGGAGTTGTTAAGTGAGATATGCCATGTGCAGCCAAAAATTGAGATAATTTTTTATATTCTCCACCATTATCAGAATAAATGGAAGTAATAGCAGTACCAAATTGTTTTTCAACCAGTGCTTTAAAATAGGGAAACAAATGATAAACATTAGATTTTTTCTTGAGTGGAAACAACCAAATATATTTTGTGAAATGATCAATGTAAATGACATAATACTAAAACCCGTCAACTGAAGTAATGTGAGCAGGATCCCAAACATCAGTATATAATTCAAGAGGTTTTGAACTTGTTAAAATAGAGTGATAAAATGGTAACTTATGACTTTTATTGCAATAAAAAGAGTCACCAACAAATAATTTATTGGAATGATTAAAAGACAAACCAAAGGACTTAAGCATAAAATTGAGAATTTTCGAAGATGGGTGATCTAATTTGTTGTGCCAAGTATCCACAGAAGCTTTAACAGTAACTAAGGCAATTGGAGAGCTTAGTGAAGATGGCAAGTGGGATGGAAGCGCATAGATATCATCCTGACTCAGACCTTTCACCAGTGGTGCCCTTGTGCTTAAATCCTTCACTAGAAAATGAAAAGGAAAGAATCCAATAGAAACATTGTTAGTTTTGCATAATTTGGATGAAATCAAATTATTTTTCATAGAAGGTACATGCAAAACATCTGAGAAGTGAAAGGATTTTTGTGTTGTAGGAATAGTGAATGAACCAATGTGTTTAATAGTCAAAACTGCACATCTCCAACAATTATTTCATCATGGCCTCCATAATCTGTGTAGAGGGACAGATTATTCAAATCAAAAGTGATGTGATGAGATGCTCTGGTATTCATGATCCAATTTTGATTCCCTTTTGAATGAGATGAAGTAGCAACATTTACAACTTTTTTCCCAAGACAATGACTTATTGGTCCAGCAAGTTTTTGCATTGTATCCTGGTTTATCACAAAGTCGATAAACTGGTTTGCTTGAGGTGAGAGTAGAGGGAACAAACTTTCTTCTTTGAAAATTGAAGTTGCTGCGATTATTATAATGATGAAAGTTACCTCTAGAATTACCTCCTCTAGGATTATATGTGCCTTTGGTTTTCCTGACATAATATTCTCAAAATCTGTGAGCTTGTCATGAAGCTCTTCAATGATAATGATAGTCTCTCGAGCTCTGATGGCTGTGGAAATTTTCTTAAACTCTGACCCCAATCCATTCAAAATAAAAATGCCTAAATCATTTTTCGCCACTGGAGCTTGAGCTAGGGCTAATTCATCAGCAATTCCCTCCATATAGTGCATATAATCTGTAACAGATTTTCCATCCTGTGTGGAAACAGTGAGCTTCTTTTTTAGGGACATAACTCTTGATTAAGTTTTGCTGGCAAACATCTTAGATAGCTTCTTCCATGCATCTTGAGAAGTTTTGGCAGTAGCAATAAGTGGACAATTGGTTTAGAGCAGGAAGCAACAATGGAATTCAAAAGAAATTGGTCTTGACAAAACTAAAAATTATAGGCAGGGTTTAATGTGGGTGTGTCATTGATCGTAGGTTCAGGACATGGAGTAGCACCAGTGATGTAACCGGTAAGATCATAACCGGCAATAAAAGAGTTAAACTGAAGCTGCCTAAAAGGAAAGTTGATGGAGGTTAATTTTAAAGGTAGTTAGGCTGCAACATTAATAGGAATAGGGGTGACTGTGGTAGTAGAAGAAGTAATTTGAGAGATGTTGTTTGTAGAGGAACTGGTGGTTGTTGCCATTGAAAAAAAAAAGGATCAAATGCTTGTTAAGTGTGTAGGCTCTGATACCATGTAAGAAAGATAAATGTTTGGTGTTTTAACTTTAGAAATTTATTAACCATCAATGAATATATATAGTGTACAAGAGATAAGAGATAAAGACTAGTTTATCTCATCTATACAAGAAATAAGAGATTATCTTATCTCATCTATAAAAGAGATAAGATATTAGCTTATCACATCTATAAGAGATAAAAAACTAATTACAAAGATTAACTTTATCTAATCTATACAAAGTGATAAAAAATTATCTACTTGATCTTTATCTTTTACAATTATGAGGCCAAAGCCCCAGCTCAAACTAGGGGTATAATTGGAGCCGAGCCGAGATCCAGCTATAAGAAACTCTAGCTCGACTCGAAATTCAAGGCTCGAAACTCGGTCTGAGCTCGATTGAGTTTTACTTTTAAAGCTCGAGCTCGATTCGAGATAAAAATTGAGCTGCTCGAGCTCGTTCGATTATACTCGTTTACCTTGTAAAAAATGAGCTCGATTCCCATTCTTGACTTCAAACTCGATTATTTGTGCTCGAGTTCAAGTTCGAATTGAGATTTTTCAATACTAATTAAAATAAAAATATATATTAAAAATAAAAAAGCTCAATTAGGATCGCGAGCTATTCGAGTCAAGTATTAGGATACTCGAATTTGACTCGCTCGATAGTTCAAGCTCTACTCGAGAATGATAGAGCTGAATTTGAATTTTTTTTCAAGCCGAACTCGAGTAGCTTGCGAGCACACGTATATCATTTACACCTCTAGCTAAAACCTGTTTTCTAGTAAATAAAATTAGGCAAACATCATTTCCTATGAAAGGTCGCTCAGCTCAATTAAGCTTGTACATGATGCTTATTTAGCCAGTAAATATTCACAACAAAAGGGATACTTAAAGTGTACACCATAAAAGGCAAGTCCTAGCAGGGAAAGCAAGTACTTCTATATTCCGGTTTGCACAAAGTTCATATTTATAGTAGGAAAACTCACCATCCTGATGTTAAAAGAAGTCTGGTTTTGATTTAGCCAAATGTTGTTGTGTAGCCAGTGTTGTCAAGGCGTGCGTCTAGGTGCGCCTATGCCTATTGCCTTACAAAAACGCCCGCCTAATTAATGTTCTCTTTAATTTCTTTAATTTAATTTTTTTTTTCATTAGATGTACCTTTACCAGTAAGAAAGGGATAGTATCAAACTCTCTACTTCTTAATATTTGAGTATCCAACAATAGACATGGGATTATAAGAAAATCATGCATATTGGCCAACAAAAAAAAGTACATGAATTATTCAATTTTTTTTTCATGTTTTGTACATAAACTGCACCACTCTTTAGAGTTTATGATCATAATTATATATCTTAAGCTTATTATATATATACATAGACACACATACAAAACACGCACATGTACATATTGTGTCTTACTTCACTCAAGCGAGTGCTTTTTTTGCTCCTTGCTTCTGAGACAATATAAGGATTCTAGCGCTTAAAGTGCGTCTTGCGCCCTTGACAACACTTTGTGTAGCTGGCCTCAATTTGTAGAAAAGACCAGACAGTATCAGACCTGCTTTTGAACACCTATATCCAAATTTATGAATAAGAATGAAAAAGCCATGCGACAAGCACCTTTGATGGAGGTTTCCCCCAGACTATGCATTTGCCATTTGATCTGCGAAATTCTTGTCTTTGCCTATCACAATCATAGTTGATATATATGCAAAGAATGCCAGCCACAAGGATATAAAGTGCAAGCTGGCAAAATAAAAAACAGATTTTAGAATTAAGAAAAAAGATAACTCACTAACCAAAACTTTTCTTTGTCCATATTTTCCCTTTTGGACTTCGATTAACTCTATGGAGTTATAAAACTCATATGGACCTTAGAAAACTGGAACACCCAAAAGTTTCAACTATTTGACTTAAGTTGCCAAATTCACCAATTAATTCATCCAACATTCAACTGAATAAACAAACTGCTTGTTCATTTTGAAACTGAATTATTCAATAGGATATCCTTTCAATGAACAAGTTTTTTTTTTTTTTAAACAGATGAAATTATATTTACTGAATTTCTCGCATAACTCATAATATTAACTTCTTTAAAAGTTGAAAAATGAGCTTTTAGGAGATAGAAGCTGAAAATTAGGTAATAACTTAGTGTTTTGTGTTTTGTAGGTGCAAAGTAAGAAGGAACTCCGAGGTGCGAGAAGAGAGGAGAGAAAGCAGTCCAGGTAGCAGCCCCAGCACTTTAGGCAAACCAACAGGGTTGGCGCTGCAGCTCTAGCCCCTCACCCAGCATCAGTACTCCACTCACTAGCAAGCCCAGCGTCGTGACGCCAAAAAGCTGATGCCACAGTGCCATCCCAACCTTGTGCGTGAAGAAATTCTTCTTAGGCTTTTTGGAGCTATATTAATAGGATCTTTTAAAGTTAAAAAAAGGGACTTTTTAAGACCTTTGGAACTTAGTTTTTTCTACAGCAACCACAAAATATACAATAAGTTAAGAGAGATTTTGGAGGATTGAAGATTGAAGACCCGACAATCTCTAGTTTTTCTTTTCATTCCCTATTCTTCTTAATTTTTCTTGTAATGTTTATAATGGTAAAATTTCTTTGATTTGTGTTTTCGATAATTAGTATGAACTAAGTTACTTTCTCTAGGATTGCGATGGAACTCAACATGTAATTTGGATTCTTTTTCTTCTCTCTTTCTTAATTTTAATGGCATTTGAGTTGTTTATTCAATCTCGTGCTTAATGCTTTGCTTGATCACCAATTAGATTGATTTGGTAAACCTAAATAAACTTGGAAAATGGATTTGTGTTTAGACATAAATTGAATAACATATGTTGATATTCATTTATCTAATTGAATGAATTGATTCGCATGTGAGATAAGAATATACTTACATGTCTTAGAGTCTAAACTTAATGAGTCTCTCTTTAATTTAATTCTCATAAGAATATAGTATAGTGAATTGGTTGAGGGGATATTTTTATAAGAATATTGGAAGAGACTTATAAATACATTAGAACTCTAGGTTAACAACTTGTTATCATTAGTCAAGTTAAGAGAGGGTAGAAGAGATTCAAATGAAATATTGAGTGAAATTGTAATCCTAAGCTTTTCCTTATTGATTAACAAAGTTTCAATTGTTATATTTGTTTGTTAGTTTCTTTTATTTTGTTTTTAGTTTACAATTTCTAGTTGTTGAGAATAGCATGGCAGTCCACAACAAGCACTCGAGAAGAAAGGAAAGAGAGAACACAATATTTAACGTGGTTCAGCCCTTCTTAGCCTACGTCCACTAATCTTTGAAGGAGATAAGATACTCCACTAAAAAAATATTTCAACTTGTAACTTTTGCACAGATAAAACTACAAACCCTCTCACAACTATTGTAACTTTTGTATAAATAATGTTACAAATATATATATATATATATATATATATATATATATAAATGAGGTTGTCATAGACCGGATCAAGACTATCTATTTTGACATTCACGTTTGTAACTAAAAACAAAATAAAATTGTTGAAAAATAAAATGTTTAAAACAATTTTCAAATATATATTTTAATTACATTTTTATATTTACCTCTGTTAAACACCTTAATTTTTAATCAGGGCATTATGAAATTTAATCTAACAAAATTAATGAGAATGATTAGTACTTTTGCTATAGTACTTAATGCAAATTTTTGTATTTATAACAGGTGAAGACACATGGTTCTCTGAATTTGGATTTTTTAAAACCAAATTAAATATATAGCAGATTTTGGATCAAACTCATCTTTGCACCAAATTTGCTGGAACTTTGAAGTCCCATCATCATTTTTCTCTTTTTTAGATTCTCATAATAGAGAAACATATAACTTGTTTTTCTCTTCTGATTTGGAACAATTACCATTGAATCAAATATTATATAAATGACTTGCTGATTTCATCTATTTTGAAAATTTGTACGCTTTTTTTTTTTTTTTTTGATGAGTAAAATTTACTCGTGATAGAGGAGGAAAAGAAACTGGGGGCTGTTATATACACGAAATAAAGGACTATCTGAAAAAGAAAAAATATATAAATAGGCATTATCAGTATGTATTCGATTATGATATACTTAATTTATTTTTAAGTTTTTTTAATATATTTTAATGATTATATTCTTATACATATTTTTAAATATGTGTAAGATACAGATATGAAATACGAGTATTTAAAAAAAATGAAGAGTTTGAATAATATAAGTTTGACATGAATAATTAAAAAAATGAAGAGTTCGGATTAGATTTAGATAGGTTAGATGCACGATGGGCAAATAATGCTACCCTTACCGGTATTACAACACACAGCACACAACACAACAAAACACAAGGCAAGGCAAGGGCATGCTCATCTATGACTCATTGTTGAAGTCCATCGTGCATGCTCTATTTCTATGAGCTTTTCTCAAACTAATTAAAAGATTAAAGTTGGATCACTATTATGATAAAAACTCGATATAAATGGGGCGGGCAGGATTACAATAAGACACGTTCAAGAATCGGATTACTCATTCGGTTTAATAGGTACGACTCATTCGGATTAAATTTTTTATCTACATAATTAATTTTGCATTAATATTAAAAATAATAAATTTTATAAGAATTTTATATAATTTACACATAAAACAAATTTTACATGTTAATGTAAATTTTAATTATTATTCACTTTATTAGTTTTATTTATTTTTAAATATATAATTATATATTCAAAAATATATAAATCAACGAACGTTCACATGCGAATAGGGATAACAACGGATCGGATATCTGTAATTTTTTAAATATTCGAATTCGAATCCGCTTAATTTATTTGAATTCTGATTTCGTTTATTATTCGCTTAATTTATCCGCATTTGATTTTTTTTATTATCTGCTTACTATCCGAATATTATTATCCAAATCCGTATCCGATTTAAAGAGCAATATCCATTGGATATCCGAATCCATTAAATATTCAAATTTTTTAAATCATTTTTAAAAATATATGTAGATATAAAATTAAACAATAATTAAATATGTAAATGGATATCGAATTCGGATATCCAAATCCGGTATCCGTATAAATAAAGCGGATTCGGATAACGAATTTGAATATCCGACACTATCCGAACCAAAATCAAAGCAAATTCGGATAATGGATATCCAAAGGTTCATATCTAAACCCGCTATGGATAGTAAAATAATATCCGGATTCACAAATTATCCGAATCGGCAATAACTAAATCCACAAAAAATGAACCTGATAGAGTCAAATATCCAACTTTTTACTATCTATTGTCATTCCTACGTGCGAACGCATATGATAATAAATATTGATCATTTAAAATATGTAAAAAAAATTCTAAAAATTACTCGTAACAATTTTTTTAAACTCTACAAATAAATTAATAAGATTATCACAAGTCTCTTTAGTTTATATTTAACATTAATATAATAACTAAATCAACTTTTAATTTCACTTGTAAAATTATATATAAAAAAAATCCACCTTCCATATATATAAAATAATACCCCAAAGTGAGGAAAAAAAAACATCCAAATGCAATTAAACTAAATTTTCATTTGAGCAGCAAAACAGTAAAAGAAGATGAAATCTTTCTCATCTCTCATCCACCTTACACAAACCTTGAACTAGAATTTTTTTTTTTTCCAGAAACATTTAAATAGCTAATTTCTACGTTATTCCGATTTTTTTTTTTTTTTTTTGAAGTACTCATGTTCAATACTCGTGTCCGACACATATCCGGATATGTGTATGAGGATATGATCTTTCAAATACATGAAAAACTTTAAAAAAAAAATTGAACATACCTATATCATACACATATCCATATCTGACACTCACACCCGAATTCAAATAACATAGGCTAGCTTAACAATGAGATTAAAAAGGTTTATATGTGCATTAAATTAAACATAGAAGAATATATTAGTTCATTCCTTTTTCCCATGACATTTGAGGTATTCTAGGATTCATTGCAGCAGCATTTACCATATCTCTGCTAGTTTCCAGTGCTGAAGCAAACAGAATCTTCACTAGCTTATGGCGGACAGCTTAAACATGATGCAAGCAAAGCGTCTAGTCCTACATATCGCAAAACTTACAAGAACCCAGAGGTGTCTAGAAAGTGTTGGCATTTGTAAGGGAGATAATTTTACATAGCATTTTCAAGTACAACCACAATATTGTATACAAATGCCGAGTAAATTCAACGCGAGTCGCAGCTTCATTCATGAAACATCTCTTAGTAAATTCCAGGAAAGATCTTGTAGGGAACCTTCTTACAGTATAGTTTCCAGTACTTACCATATTGTCACAATTATTCAACTTCAATTTAAGACAATTGATTACAATAAAGCATCTTTGATTTTCCCTTTTCCTCTCCTATATACGCGTGTATGTTTGTGCATGTGTATCTTTTCAATGATTATGTATGTATATGCATGCTCGTGTAGGTATAAAAAGAACATGATAAATAGGATAATCCCTGCTAGCTTTATTCATTAAGGCTCCGTTTGGATGCAAACGGAGTCTCGGTGCGGCTCAATTAAGACATTTTTTGGCCCCAAACGGGTCGCGCTTGCCATTTGGATTACAAGGCCAGCACGGTCTCATCGTGCTAGCCCTGATTTTCCTAATGGAGCATTGATGAGACCGTGCTGGCCCTGATTTTCCTAATGGAGCATTGATGCTCCAGTGGGAAATAATGCCCTCCCGTGGAAGGACATTTTTCAAATATAACCTTGTTTTTTTTTTAATGTTTAAATGAATAGTGTAGGATGTCTTTGGCATTTTTTTATGATTTTTATTTAAAAATGTAAAATGTTTTTTAATTTAATATAATTAATAAATTATTTTATTATTATATAATTAATATGAATTAATTAAAAATGATTAATTACATAAATAATACTAAAATATTATTTGATATATTACTATCATTTTTATTAATTTTTAATATTTATCAATAAAACTATTATTTGATATAAATATAATTTTAATAATTTATTAATTTTATAAATATCAAACAATTTAAATTTTTTATTATATACACATTTTTATCTAATATCCTTAATGGTCATTTTTTTGTTTTCATTATAATTCACCTCACCGTCACTGCTGTTTTTAATCTCACCGGAGCCAATTTCACCATCTATCTAAATGGAACCTAAGTCTCGGTTTAGACTCTAAAGGGATGGCATGCTATGTTGTTCCGACTTTTTATTTTTTTTAAAGTATCCGTATCCGACGCATATCCGGATATGGGTATAAGGATATGACCCTCCAAGAACTCTCTAAATACATGGAAAAAACTTATGAACATACCCATGTTGAATATATATCCATATCCGACACTTACACCCGAATTTGAGTAACATAGATGGCATGAGTTTTGAGTTCAAATTCCCTCTTAATCTCCCAAGGAGACAGTAGACACATCAAAGAAAGACAAGAAAGAGAGTATTATAATGCAATTACTCGGGGTAAGAAGGTGAATGAAGGCAGAAGGCTAGGCCTGCATACACATACACACACACACAGAACACCTAATACTAGCTCAAACATTTCACCTCTTACTAATTTCAAAGCCAATTGAGAAGACCCCCTGCATTCAAACCCATTTTACAAGACCCAAAACCAGTTAGCTAAAATTGATATGGTTGAATGGTTCCGATGCCACATTGTCCGCTAGTTTGGTTTTAGGAATTATGGCTAATCTGGATAATAATTTCAGTCTTGTTACTCTGATTTTTCATTTTTCTTAAAATACTCGTGTTTTACATCCGTGTCCGACACCTATGTTACTTGGACTCGGGTGTGAGTGTCGGACACGGGTATGTTTGATTTATTTTAAGTTTTTTCATGTATTTGGAGGGTCCTTGGGGGATCATATCCCCATACCTATGTCCGAATATGCGTTGGATATGGGTGTCGGACACAGATACTTCAAGTAAAATAAAAAGTTGGAGTAACATAGTCCGACGTATATCCAGACATGGGTATGGAGATATGACCCTCAAAAGAACCTCAAAATACATGAAAAAGCTTTTAAAAAATTAAATATACATGTATCGAACATATATTCGTATCCGACATTTATACCCAAATCTAAGTAATATAGCCGATAGATAAAAGTGAATGATTCTCATTAAAAAGGGTCATGCTTTATATTAAGCATCCAAAACTTAAAACCAATTCAACCACAACTCACTCCAGATTTGACTTATAGGGGATGAAGTCACTTGATAATCTAGACAAGAGAAGAGATAAGTTCTTGGGAAAAGAAGTAATAAAAACACTGAAAAGATATTTGTTCAAAGTGATAAAAGTCCAGGTAAAACATAGTTTATAGTACTTACTTGGATCAACATCTGTCAGCATCCTTTTTGGCTCGGTCGAATAAGAGGATGGTAGGATACACCACATAGAAGTATGACATAAACTAAAGAAGTACCAAAAGCAAAAAAAATGCAGATATGGTTACAAGTAGCTCCAAGTAGTATGCCTATAAGCTATAACATTAGGAACAAGCTTACATGGTTGAACAGAGCAGGAACAGTCCAGAAAAATGCAGCTAATATTTCTGGCACATAATGGAAATGGCGAGACAAGCCCTACCCCCCTACCTGCAAAAACCACAATATACAGTAATGTTACTGTTGTTATGAGGCCAAAGCTCCCGCTCAAACTAGAGGTGTAATTGAAACGAACCGAGTTCAAGCTGTAAGAAATTCGAATTCGATTCGAAATTTGAGGATCGAAGCTCGGCTCAAGCAAGTTTTACTTTTAAAGTTCGAGCTCGATTCGAGATAAAAATCGAACTGCTCGAACTCGTTCGATTAGGATCGTTTACCTAGTAAAAAATGAGCTCGATTCTCATGCTCGATTTCAAATTCGATTATTTGTGTTCGAGTTCGAATTGAAATTTTTCAATACTAATTAAAAATAAAAAAGCTCGATTAGAATCGCGAGCTACTCGAGTCAAGTATTAGGATACTCGAATTCGGCTCGTTCGATAGTTCAAGCTCGACTCGAGAATGACAGAGCTGAATTCGAATTTTTTTCGAGCCGAACTCAAATAGTTTACGAGCACATGTGTCTCATTTATACCGCTAGCTAAACCCTGTTTTCTAATAAATAAAATTAGGCAAACATCATTTCCTAAGAAAGGCCGCTCAGCTCAATTAAGCTTGTACATGATGCTTATTTAGCCAGTAAATCTTCACAACAGAAGGGATACTGAAAATGTACACCTTAAAAGGCAAGTCCTAGCGGGAAAGCAAGTACTTCTATATTCTGGTTTGCACAAATTTCATATTCATAGTAGGAAAACTCACCATCCTGATGTTAAAAGAAGTCTGGTTTTGGTTTCGCCGGATGTTGTCGTGTAGCCAGTGTTGTCAAGGCGTGCGTCTAGGTACGCTTACGCCTTAGTGTTAGATGGCAAAAACGTCTCAAATCTTTTCAGGCGAGGCGCATTTGATCAGGCGCACATCTAGTGCATCTAGGCGCGCTTTTTTGTAAAGCAATAGGCGTAAAAAGTCCGCTTGATTAAAGTTCCTTTTAATTTTTTCATTAGATATAACTTTACTAGTAAGAAAATAGATTCTATTTCTTAATATTTGAGTATTCAATAATAGACATGGAATCACAAGGAAATCGTGCATATTGGTCAACAGAAAAAATTGCATGAATTATCCAAAAAAAAATTGCATGTTTTGTACATAAACTGGATCACTCTTTAAAGTTTATTATCATAATTATATATCTTAAGCTTATATATATATATATATATATATATATATATATATACAGACACGTACAAAACACACACACATATACATATTGCGTCTTACTTCACTCAGGCGAGAGTTTTTTTTTTTTTGCGCCTTGCGTCTGAAGCAATATAACGACTTTAGCGCTTAAAGTGCGTCTTGCGTCCTTGACAACATTGTGTGTAGCTGGCCTCAATCTGTAGAAAAGACCAGACAGGGTCAGACTTGCTTTCAAACACCTATGTCCAAATTTTTGAACAAGAAAATTAAGATAAAAAGCCATGCGACAAGCACCTTTGATGGAGGTTTCCTCAAGACTATGCATTTGCCATTTGTTCTGCGAAATTCTTGTCTTTGCCTAGCACAATCATAGTTGATATATATGCAAAGAATGCCAGCCACAAGGATATAAAGTGCAAGCTGGCAAAATAAAAAAGCAGATTTTAGAATTAAGAAAAAAGATAACTCACTAACCAAAACTTTTCTTTGTCCATATTTTCCCTTTTGGACTTCGATTAACTCTATGAAATTTTGAAACTCATCTGGACCTTAGACAACTGGAACTCCCAAAAGTTTCAACTATTTGACTTAAGTTGCCAAATTCACCAATTAATTCATCCAACATTCAACTGAATAAACAAATTGCTTGCTGCATTTTGAAACTGAATTATTCAATAGGATATCCTTTCATTGAACAAGTTTTCTTTTTTTTTTGAACAGATCAAAATACATTTACTGAATTTCTTCCATAACTCATAATATTAACTTCTGTAAAAGCTGAAAATGAGCTTTTAGGAGATAGAAGCTGAAAATTAGTAACTTAGTGTTTTGTGTTTTGTAGGTGTAAAGTAAGAAGGAACCTCGAGGTGCGAGAAGACAGAAGAGGGAGCAGTCCAGGCAGCAGCCCCAGCACTTTAGGCAAACCAGAAGGGTTGGCGCTGCAGCGGCAGCCCTTCACCCAGCATCAGTAACTCACCAGCAAGCCAGTGCCACGACGTCGAAAAGCTGATGTCATAGCACCATCCCAACCTTTACTTGTGCGTGAAGAAATTCTTTTTAGGTTTTTGGAACTATATAAATAAGATCTTTTAAAGTTAAAAAAAAACTTTTTAAACCTTTGGAACTTAATTCTTTTTAGAGAAGAGCAGCCACAAAGTATACAAGAAGCTAAGAGAGATTTTGGAGGATTGAAAACCTGACAATCTCTAGTTTTTCTTTTCGTTCCCTTATTCTTCTTAACTTTTCTTGTAATGTTTATATGGTAAAACTTCTTTGATTTGTGTTTTCAATAGTTAGCATGAACTAAGTTACTTTCTCTAGGATTGTAATGGAACTCAACATGTAATTTGGATTTTTTTTTTCTTTTCTCTTTCTTAATTTTAATGGTATTTGAGTTGTTTATTCAATAATGTACTTAATGCTTTGTTTGATCACCAAGTAGATTGATCTGGTAAACCTAAATAAACTTAGAAAAAGGAATTTTGTGTTTAGATATAGATTGAATAATATATGTTGATATTCATTTATCTAATTGAATGAATTGATTTGCATGTGAGATAAGAATATATTTACATGTCATGTGTAACCAATTTAAAGTCTAAACTTAATAAATCTCTCTTTAATTTAATTCTCATCAAAATATAGTGAATTGGTTGAGGAGATATTTTTATAAGAATATCGGAAGATACTTATAAATACATTAGAACTCTAGGTTAACAACTCGTTATCATTAGTCAAGTTAAGAGAGGGTAGAAGAGATTCAAATGAAGTGTTGAGTGAAATTGTAATCCTAGGCTTTTTTTTTATTGATTAACAAAGTTCAATTGTCATATTTGTTTGTTAGTTTCTTTTATTTTGTTTTTAATTTACAATTTCTAATTGTTGGAAATAGAGTGACAGCCCACAACAAGCACTTGAGAAGAAAGAAAAAAGATAACACAATATTTAACGTAGTTCAACCCTTCTTGGCCTACGTCCACTAATCTCTAAAAGAGATAAGATACTCCATTAAGAAAATATTTCAACTTGTACTTTTTGCACGGATAAAACTACAAATCCTCTTCACAACTATTGTAACTTTTGTATAAATAAAGTTATATATATATATATATATATATATATATATATATATATATATATATATGAGGTTGTCATAGACCGGATCAAGACTATCTATTTTGACATTCACGTTTTTACACTACTAAAATCAAAATAAAATTGTTGAAAAATAAAATGTTTAAAACAATTTTTAAATATATATTTTAATTACTTTTTTTATATTTATCTCTGTTAAACACCTTAATTTGTATTTAGGGCATTATGAAATTTAATCTAACAAAATTAATGAGAATGATTAGTACTTTTGCTACTGTACTTAATGCAAATTTTTGTATTTATAACAGGTGAAGGCACATGGTTCTCTGAATTTGGATTTCTTAAAACCAAATTAAATATATAGCAGATTTTGGATCAAACTCATCTTAGCACCAAATTTGCTGGAACTTTGAAGTCCCATCATCATTTTTCTCTTTTTTAGATTCTCATAATAGAGAAACATATAACTTGTTTTTCTCTGCTGATTTGGAACAATTACCATTGAATCAAATATATATAAATGACTTGCTGATTTCATCTATTTTGAAAATTTGTACGTTTTTTTTTTTTCTTTTTTTGATGAGTAAAATTTACTCGTGATAGAGGAGGAAAAGAAACTGGGGGCTGTTATATACACGAAATAAAGGACTATCTGAAAAAGAAAAAATATATAAATAGGCATTATGAGTATATATTCGATTCAGATATACTTAATTTATTTTTAAGTTTTTTTAATATATTTTAATGTTTATATTCTTAATATTTTTAAATATGTGTAGGATACAGATATCAAATACGAGTATTTAAAAAAAATAAAGAGTCTGAATAATATAAATTTGACATGAATAATTAAAAAAATAAAGAGTTCGGATTAGACTTAGATAGGTTAGATGCACGATGGGCAAATAATGCTACCCTTACCGGTATTACAACACACAGCACACAACACAACAAAACAGAAGGCAAGGCAAGGCAAGGGCATGCTCATCTATGACTCATTGTTGAAGTCCATCGTGCATGCTCTATTTCTATGAGCTTTTCTCAAACTAATTAAAAGATTAAAGTTGGATCACTATTATGATAAAAACTCAATATAAATGGGGCGGGCAGGATTACAATTAGACATGTTCAAGAGTCGGATTATTTATTCGGTTTAATAGGTCCGACTCTATATTGTTCAAGTTTGGAGAGAGGTTTTTTCAATTCGAGTCGACCCTAATTATTGTTTATGAATAAAAAAATATTTTCTCATAAAAAATATAAATATAAATATAATATAAAAATATTTATATTAATATTTTATGAATAATAAATCGGACTTTCGGACCGACCGAAACCCGACCCAAGTAAGAAAAATAAAAAAATTCTGGGTCGTTACCCGATCCGATCCATGGACAGGTCTAACTATAATCTATGAGAGTTTTTTTTTTTTTTTTTTCCCTTTGGCATATGAAAATTTTTAAGGGTAGATTTGATAATTAGGGAGGATGGGGAGGGAGAGATGTGTGCAGCTAACTGTTGAGCCATGACCGTTAGGTTTACACTACTCGTAGTCCTGGTACCTACAATTCAAATGAGAACTCCTAAGCAATTGGCAAAGGTCTTTGTTTTGACAGAGAGCTTGCCTTCCCTTCCCCTTCCCCATGACCACACACAACTACCGATCTACCATTATCAATTCAGTAGAGAAAGGGAACTCAGATTTCGGTGATTTTTATTTTTGATGGAAGAATTGAAGAATGGTAATGTATCTGCGTCATCATCTCCCCCAACACCACCATCACCTCTCCCCATTAGTGTAGGACCTGGCAACCAAAAATACTTGTTTTCGCCTTCCCCAACTCCTTCACCGCCCTTCTCGCCGCCTTCTTCTGGCCATGCTTCACCTGAAAACCTCCCTCTTTTGCACCATAACCCGACGTCGACACCAGCTCGAGTAACATCAGCTTTTTCACTAGACCGTAAAGATCCGGATGAATTGGAAGATCATAAAAGTTCATGCCTTAAGGACTTGTAAGTTACCATTTTAATTTCTCCTTAAACTTTTCACTGCCTTAATCTTTTATATTGGCATTATATTTATAGGGAATACGACATTTAGCTTATACCTCAACAGGAACTCCATTAATCTACGAAAGGCAACATTCTAAAATGATAGGTATTATAGAAGGTGAATCTTCCAATTTGGGACGCTAAAATCCATCCTCCAAACAACTTAATTTTGATCCTGCTTAGACTATTGCAACATGGATTTAAATTGAGGTCGCAAACGCGTTTTCGATCGCGTCGCGTTTATGATGGGTGTCGACGTAATGAATTCTGTTGTGATCTTTTCGGTCATTGTGATCTTGATTTTTTTTTTTTTTTCATTTTGCACAATTTATGTAAAATATAATAATTATAATTATAAAATTTCTTTTTTAATAATTTTTAAAATAGTTTGATACATTTTTTATCTTTTATTTATAAAAATAAAAAAATTATTTATAAGTTATAAATTGAATCTATATATCTGTAATTCATGGTCATGAGTTTAACCGTTATGGATCGTTAATCATTTATCCCAATTGCGATGAATATTGACGATTGAAAGAGCCAAAATCGTAAAATAATGACCGCTATTTAAATATCTGATTGCAACCTTAGATTTTTGCTCCATCCTGCATTCGGAAATCCAACACCCAACAACCAGTCAATACACTACAACCGCAAAGCTGATAATCTTAATGTAAAAAAAGGTGCCTTCAGTTTAGCCTGTGACTGTCTGGTAGTATGGTTGTGTAAAAACGGGTATTCGAATAACAATAACCATTACATGACACAAATCCACACATCTTAACTTTATTACTTTCCTGTTTTTGTTTACTTTGATCTTAAATTTTACTCCTATGTATATCTTCATCACAATAACAATGATGAACAAAAATAAATAAGTAGTTGTTCTTAGAATTTTTCATTCTTTTGGTACCATTTCTGGTTTCAAACTCCAAGTCATAGCTCGTATTTCATGAAATACAGGTTGGAATGGTTGGTGCAAAAATGCTGCAGTTGCGGCTCCTGACTGTTCATGCGCTATCTATCAATGGATACATACAGAAATTCCAAGTCAAATCCGCAATTTGCCACACAGTTACTACAGAACTAACCCTCCCACAACCCTTTTCTCTCTTTTCTTTTTTTTGGTTTGTCTTTATTCTCCAACTTTCTTGTAACAGGTTCCCTTGACAGAAAATTTTCAGAAAAGACATGAATAAAACATTCATAACATGATTCTTCAAACATTCAGTACTTTTTCCCCTAATGCATTTTTTTTGAGAACCCTGTCGAATAGAATGACTGGATGATGCTAACTATTATTTCTTGAAATGCATGCTCAAATCAGCATAGAAATGCTTTATTCTGAATCTTGGCTATAGCGAACTGAAACAAACTCGTTCAGGTACAAGCAAGCACAAACATATAGGCAAAGTCACACTTGATTTGCTAGAAAATAGTGTATAAAGCTATAAAGCAGGGCTAAGACGAGTACACATTCATTAAGAAGTGAGAGAGAGAGAGAGAGTGAGTACCAGTATGGACATAGTATTTTACGTTGTGTAATGGTCGTGGCGTAACGGAAATTGAAACCTTCACATCGTATTTTACCTGTTACGTAATATCCGCGATACTATCAAATTTCTTGAAACACTATCAAATTCACGTATGCAACAACTGCGACATCTACAACCACAATACCGCAACTGTATCCATGACGAAATCTGCAACTGCAATTTAGAACTATGAGTATGGAAAGAAAGTACACCTTAGCTCCCCCACCTATATGGAGGTCCTCAGGTGTGTATCCACCTTCCCCCAACTAAAAAGAAATAGAAAACGAAATTAAATTAGATTAGATTAGATTCAATTAAATTAAATTAAAAAAAAAAAAAAAGAAACAGACATGACATTTATAAGAACTAGCCATCCTGAAGGGCTTGGAAGAAAAGTTCTTGTACAAAAACTCACCACATTTACGAATGGGGCTAAATCTAATTTCTAAAGCAAAGAAATATGGAAGATATACAATTTTCCTATATAGCAGCAACGATGAGAAAAGCTTAATGAGGCATATTATCCACAAAAATATCATTAAACAAGCCTACAGTTGATATCACTGCTGGTTTTGCAATCTTTGCTGTGCGAAATTGGGGTGACTTTGTGGGTTATTTTGAAGAGCTACCATATTAGATTATAAATTCTGGACAGTGGGCATGTTACCAAAATTTTAAAGAAAAATAAAAAATTCTTTAAACAAGTAGTTTTCAAAATTTAAGTTTAAGGGTATATTAAGAAATTTGTCATATTATCATGATTATTCTCATAAATATTACCGTCGAAACAAACACTCCTAATAATATATTGACTGAATTAAAAATGAAATAATTTATTCCTCTAAATGTTTGGATATATTTGATTCCCTAAGTGGGATACCCAAGAATACTATTAATGCGGTAATATTTTTATGAATTTTGCTAACGAGTACTCTAAGGGCACTATTTAAGGTTATTAAATATATTAATATCTTCAATCAATGCATTAAAAATGATGAATAAAATTGTCAACTTTTGTATTTAATACAATGTTATTACTATAAATAACATATTAATTAATTTTAAAAAGTGTACTAAAGACACTGGTTAACAAAACTCTATTTTTATTACAGGCTTTCTAACTAACAGGTGTCCTTGGGAGTTATTTGGATTTTTCATTTTTAATATGATATTTAACTATAGGACTTTTCTTATTAAGTACATGTCATTGGAAGTTATTTGGGTATGTGAACATTTAAGTGGGAAATTTGCTCATTTTCTTCAAAAACTTTGGAAGTAATGGATATGGAATAAACTCATTTGCAGAGAGAGAAATATGAGGAAGGTTTGATTATCCATTATATTGAATTTAACTACAAGGTTTTTCTTATTGACCGGTGTCCTTGGGTGTTATTTGGGTGTGAAAATTTAAGTGGGTATTTTGATCATCGGAAGTAACAAGATGGGATAAACTGATTTATAGAGAGAAGAAAGACGAGGATTTGTTTTGTTTTTTCCATACTTCCTCCTCGCCCAAATTCTTTCTCTATCTCTCTTTCTATCTGATTTGTTAGTCTATGTCTTATGACCAATCGAATTGCCTATAGAATAATTGTTCTATAGACATTCTTTATCTTCAAGTTTGTTTATACTATTAATATTACTTACTACATAAGATAAAGTTATTTATATATTAAGCCCTCCTTGTCGACGAGAAATTCATATCTCTCGGGACCTTGTTGAGTCCTATTTGAACTATGGAATTTTTGTGTATTTTGAGCTTTTGGTTGCGCATCAGATGCATTAACCATAAGTGCTAGGTTCCATCATATTGTCAATTGTGATTCTTGAACTTCTTCAAGTTCTATTTTACTCTTACTGTCTTTTTTTAGTATAAATTTATCTTTTAGAAAAACATGTTTGGATACATACACTTTTTACTCTTCGGTATGATAAAAGTAATATCCAATTGTTTATTTTGGATATCTCTCAAATTTACACTTAATTGATCTAGCATTTATCTTATAGAGTTGTGTATGCTTCAAATAAGCATCACATCTCATAATCCTTTAGTTTCATATCTCATATGGTGTCTGGTCAGTGAATTTGGTTGGAACCTTGTTTGAAAGGCAAACGGTTGTTTTAACTGCAAAATCCCAAAAGGAGATATAGGAAGATTTGAATTGCTCATCATGAATTAAACCATGACTAATAGAGTTTGATTTCTCCTTTCAAAAACCACATTATGTTATGGTGTTCCTGAAGGAGTCCATTGCGATAGAATCTCATTCTCTTTTAGATAACCTAAAAACTCATGACTCAAGTATTCTCCACCACGATCAGATCTTAGTGTTAAGATACTTTTTCCAGTTTGTTTCTCAACTTCTTTGCTAAAATCTTTGAACTTTCAAAGGTTTCAGAGTTGTGCTTCATTAAATACGCATAATCGTACCTTGAATGATCATTATGAATGTAATGAAGTAGAAGATCTCCCTTAGCAGTTATGTTCATTGAATCAGATACATTCGAATGTACAAGTCCAAGTAACATATTAGCTCTTTCACCTTTTCCAGTAAAAGGTGATTTGATCATTTTACCAAGTAAATATGATTCACAAGTTTCATAAGATTCATAATCAAAAGGATCAAAATATCCTTGTTTATGTAACTTAATGATTCTAATTTCATTGATATGATCAAGTCTACGATGCCATATGAAAGACTGATTACGTTTATCTTAGTCTTCTTGACATTTATATTGAGAATATCTTTGTTTAATTCAAGAACATTATAAACCATTGTCAAACATTCCCATGCTACAAAAGAGAACATTTAAATAAAAAGAACAACTATTGTCTTTAATATTAAATGAAAAACCATCATTCATACTTAAATAAGAAACTGAAATGATATTTTTAGTAATGACTGAACATAATTGTAGACGCCTAATTTTATCAGGGTCTTTATCAAAACAATTTCTAGCTCGCCCGAGCATAGTTTTTAGATAAATTTTGATGGTCACAATTTTACATTTTTAAGGTATCTCAAATTATATATCTTTTTTTTTTTAACTTTAATGGTTAAATTAAAAAATTGAACCCTAAAATAATTGATTTTAAATTTTGATTTAAGCTCGGGTCAAGAGAAAATTATGATCCTGAGTTTTATATGATTATCCCTATATTTTTTAAAACATATTGTTGCTAGTCCCTAGCAACGACTCAATAAAAATAAAATAAGAAAATCTAATCGAATCCACTTTCGTAGGAAATCACGGTGGCACTTAGCATGTGACACAAGCCTTTAAACCCCTAGGTGTCCCTAGTGGACGAGTTTAGTCTCGTGAGGGTTTACTAGAACGATACCCACAAACATTGAAAAAATGAAAGAGAAATTGAAAGAAAAATTTATATACAATATCAGTTTTGTGGGTAGCTGATGGAACCGATTTAAATAATCACGGAGTACCGTTATCCGCCATTTAACCGGGGTTAAAAAAAATTATATTTACATCTAGTGTTTTTCAAAACAAGGATCAGAAAGAAAAACAACATAAAAAGACTCAAAAACAAAACACTCTAAATAAAATCCTAAATTCTTCCCCCCACACATAATTCTTACATTGTCATTAATGTAATGCTATTATCCCCCAATGCAAGAATTATATGTAAGAGAAAAGAACTATTAAACAAAAGAAACTTATGCATCCTAAATGAACTTAAAAACAGTAAACACAATTAACAAAGAAACATAAGAAATAAAAATAAAAACAATAAAAATAATAAAAGAAAAAGGAAAAGAAAGAGAAAGCAAATCTGAATATGGAAGGTTGGCAATTTCATCTTTAATTGGGCTGCCTTCCCAATTAACACTTGAGTTAGTGTTTTGAATCTAACCAACACCCCTTCTTGGCTTTTTAGGCTTGTCAGGCTCATGCATGAAATTTCCCAATCAGATTCTACCTATGTACAATATACCGCCTAATCAGATTCTATCTATTAAAGTTTTTCTTATCAACTTTAAGAAGTGTAAAACATGAAAAAGATAGATATGCCTATTAGCTTTGCATGGCTACAAATTTCAGCCTTATTGCTTCAGTGAAACTCGAGATATAGCTGATATGGCAAAAGGTGTCGGAACTGAAACTGAACTGGATTTGCCCTTAATTCTAGTAATCTGAAATCACTCAAAGAAACTTGTGAAAAACACCAAAATACATAAAAATATAAAAGATCATAAACACAATTAGACTAAACAATAATAACTCGTATTTGACACAAAACATTAATAAAACATAACTAAAAACTATATAATTATACGAGTTATAACACCCCCACACTTAGATTGTTGCTAGTCCCTAGCAACGACTCAATAAAAATAAAATAAGAAAATCTAATCTAATCCATTTTCGTAGGAAATCACGGTGGCACTTAGCATGTGACACAAGCCTTTAAACCCCTAGGTGTCCCTAGTGGACGAGTTTAGTCTCGTGAGGGTTTACTAGAACGATACCCACAAACATTGAAAAACTAAAATATAAATAAACTGCATATACTAAAAATATTTACTCCTAATCCTTTCAATACAAATTAGATACAATATTTGAACAAGTCTTATAAACTAATCAATAGCTTAAAGAATTTCACAAAAAATCATGCTTGAATGTAAATTGTTTGAGTTAAGCCAATATTAGCATAACATATCTCAATCAAAATATTGCATGTTCAAATTTAATCTCAACTTCTCACATGGGATACCGTCATGATTTTCACTCTTTAAAGTAGTGGTGAAGTGTTTACACTCAATCAATCTCATGAAAACAGTTCTACCATATTCTTGCTTGTCCACCTATTCTCCACTATTTAGATCATACAACTTCATGAATCAAGAGGTCTTTAATCAAGGTTGTAATGGGGCCAAGGGGTTTGTAATGTGGTTGAAGAACAAAAGGATAAAGATATCACAAAGGTTCCAAAGAGTTCATAAAGTTTAGAGACATAAAAAGATCATACAAAGAAACTTCTCAAAACTCTTTACAAGTACATAGTCACCTAGGCCGGATATTTATGTTGGGCCTTTTCTTCATTCTGAACAACTTTGTAACATCTTTTTCTTTTTCCCAAAATTCAAGAGATGATTCATATATATATATATATTTTTTTTTGAATGTATTTGCCAGTATTCCATTTTTTTTTTTTTTTGACTTTTCTTTTCTTTCCCCCCCACACTTATTTCTTGTTTGTAACCCAAATTTTTAACTAAAAATATCCCTTGTCTTTGCAACTTGTCTCAAAACATGCTAATTCATCTTTGGAACAAAGGTAAAGATATAAGTATATTTAGGTTAGGGACAAGTTATGGTTACCAAAGAGATAGCTTATTCAATGTAGGCTCAAATTGGTTCACTAAGGGTGTGTTCTCTTGGAACATCAATAAGGGATGGCTGTTTGGCTCTGGCTAAAAATCCTAATGCCTCTATCATATTCATGTTGTCACATGTATCAATATAGTCTCAAACGGTTTAAAGCAAGTTCTAGAGAATCCTGTAATCATAAGAGCACTCAAGAAAGAAATTAGATTGATTTGTATAATGCATCAATCATTATAGGCTCAAAAACTCACAAGGATGATTATACAAGTCAGATTAAGTCTAAACATGCTTCTTTCTCAATCAACATATCATATTAACATTGGCTCATAAAAAAAAATGATATCAAGCTCAATTCTCATGAAAATCTTCTCACTAATAACTCTGTTTTAGACTTATGCAATTCATATCTCATCATTGTATTAAAAAGGAACTAAAACACACTAAAAATTATAATAAAGACTCATAAAAAAAAATAGTAGACAAAAATAAAAGAAATCCTAAATCATTCCCCCCACACTTAATTCTTACATTGTCCTCAATGTAAGTCTATTAACCCAAATGAAAGAATCATGTGTAAGAGAAAAGAACTAATAACATAAGAATAGGAACAGCTAAGACTCAAAACAAAACAAACTCATGCAACCTAAATAATCTTAAAATACTAAACAAAAATTAACAAGTAAACATAAAAAGATTAAAATCAAACTGACAAGGTGTGTCTCAAGTCTCCCTTACTCAGACCTTGTTCAGAATGAATACTTCTAAATTGCTTAAAACACAACAAACTTTTTTTTTTTTCTTTTTTTTTTTTTTTTTATCTTTTTCTTCTTTTTTTTTGTTTTTTTTTGTTTTTTTTTTTTTTTTGAAGAAGAAAACTTAGAGAATTTTATTAAAATGGCTAATATCCTACCTATGTACAATATGATCCCTTACAATCATCCAAGGCCCTCTATTTATACACATTTTGGAGGGCTAAATGACAAGAGACAAGCTTTACAAATTTCAAAGGTAGGTATATGACGATTTTGATCAGCCAACTTGATGGTCGATTTCGTCAATATTGGAGGCCTGATCTGATCACATGGTCTTCTAGAAAAAGGTTCCCCTATCAGTTACGGAACCATAGCCGTTGGATTGTTCGGATTGTTCAACTTAGGTTATGTTCCACTTTGCAATTATTGAAAACTTGACCATAATCATTAATCACAAATTGCCACTTATGAATAGGAAATCAAGACAATTACACGGATCAAGACTCCTAGACTAGCAATAGATAATTATCAAGATCTATCTAGTTGTACACCTAAATAAATCAAGACAACATCATGAACAATTCTTGTAGAAGAACATAAGCAACTTTGATAGAAAATTAATGATAGATAGAATCTGAAAATCAATCACAAAACATGTCTAGGGCTTTGAAATCACCCTTAACCAAATAGAAGTTTAGCCTAGCATAGGCATTATAAACATAAACATAAAATTAAAGAAAATCTAAGAAGAAAATAAAAGAAAGAAAGAAAGAAGAAGAGGAAGAATATTAATTATCCAACCTCTTGCTCTCTCTAAAGAAAAAGAAAACTAGAGAAAAGAAAGAAAACTAGAGAAAAGAAAGAAGAAGAAAACTTAGAGAATTTTATTAAAATGGCTAATATCCTACCTATGTACATTATGATCCCTTACAATCATCCAAGGCCCTCTATTTATACACATTTTGGAGGGCTAAATGACAAGAGACAAGCTTTACAAATTTCAAAGGTAGGTATATGACGATTTTGATCAGCCAACTTGATGGTCGATTTGGTCAATATTGGAGGCTCAAATCAGCATAGAAATGCTTTATTCTGAATCTTGGCTATAGCGAACTGAAACAAACTCGTTCAGGTACAAGCAAGCACAAACATATAGGCAAAGTCACACTTGATTTGCTAGAAAATAGTGTATAAAGCTATAAAGCAGGGCTAAGACGAGTACACATTCATTAAGAAGTGAGAGAGAGAGAGAGAGTGAGTACCAGTATGGACATAGTATTTTACGTTGTGTAATGGTCGTGGCGTAACGGAAATTGAAACCTTCACATCGTATTTTACCTGTTACGTAATATCCGCGATACTATCAAATTTCTTGAAACACTATCAAATTCACGTATGCAACAACTGCGACATCTACAACCACAATACCGCAACTGTATCCATGACGAAATCTGCAACTGCAATTTAGAACTATGAGTATGGAAAGAAAGTACACCTTAGCTCCCCCACCTATATGGAGGTCCTCAGGTGTGTATCCACCTTCCCCCAACTAAAAAGAAATAGAAAACGAAATTAAATTAGATTAGATTAGATTCTATCTATCATTAATTTTCTATCAAAGTTGCTTATGTTCTTCTACAAGAATTGTTCATGATGTTGTCTTGATTTGTTTAGGTGTACAACTAGATAAATCTTGATAATTATCTATTGCTAGTTTAGGAGTCTTGATCCGTGTAATTGTCTTGATTTCCTATTCATAAGTGGCAATTTGTGATTAATGATTATGGTCAAGTTTTCAATAATTGCAAAGTGGAACATAACCTAAGTTGAACAATCCGAGCTTATGTGTTTGTTGCTTAGATCAACCTATCTTTCTCATCATAAAGCTGCCATTAAATTGAATCTAGAGAGCTTATTCTAGGTTGTTTGATGGTTAGAGATTAAATAGAGAGCTTGTTCTATTTAACGACAAACTAAGGAAAGATTGGGATAACAGAGCTTGTTGTTATCTACGGTTGTTAACTTTGATAGTTGGTTGATATTGATAGATCTGAAATTGATTCTTAAAGATGTCTAGTGGTGGAGAATGAAACCTTAACCATATTTTTCATTTTTGATTCTTCTTACTTGTTTTCTTACTTTTCTAGTTTGCTTATTTTTAAAAGTATATTTATTTTTATTGGCTGGTTATACCGCCTAATTTGTATATTAATTTTGTTTTATTTTTATTGGCTGGTTATACCGCCTTGCATCTTATTCTTATTATTTACTTTAGTTTAAATCTGGCTTCAAAAACCCCTTTTCTTTTATTGTTCTTGAATTTAAGTTTTAAACTATCAACTTATAAACTAAAATCCAATCCCTGAGGACTCGACCCTTGCTAACTACTATACTTACAATTGATCTTTTTAGTGCAAGGTTAAATAAGATACACTCTTTTGGGTGCATCAAGTTTTTTGATTTCAAAGCCCTAGACATGTTTTGTGATTGATTTTCAGATTCTATCTATCATTAATTTTCTATCAAAGTTGCTTATGTTCTTCTACAAGAATTGTTCATGATGTTGTCTTGATTTGTTTAGGTGTACAACTAGATAAATCTTGATAATTATCTATTGCTAGTTTAGGAGTCTTGATCCGTGTAATTGTCTTGATTTCCTATTCATAAGTGGCAATTTGTGATTAATGATTATGGTCAAGTTTTCAATAATTGCAAAGTGGAACATAACCTAAGTTGAACAATCCGAGCTTATGTGTTAGTAACAAGAGAATCGACAAGATCTTCTAAAGAAGTACCTGAGTTTTGGGCAATCTTATCAACTTGACCATAAGTGGCAATCTGATTATGGGTAAACATGTCTAGGGCTTTGAAATCACCCTTAAACATGTCTAGGGCTTTGAAATCCCCGGCAACGGCGCCAAAAATTTGATGCACTCAAAAGAGTGTATCTTATTTAACCTTGCACTAAAAAGATAAATTGTAAGTATAGTAGTTAGCAAGGGTCGAGTCCTCAGGGATTGGGTTTTAGTTTATAAGTTAATAGTTTAAAACTTAAATTCAAGAACAATAAAAGAAAAGGGGTTTTTGAAGCCAGATTTAAACTAAAGTAAATAATAAGAATAAGATGCAAGGCGGTATAACCAGCCAATAAAAATATATATACTAAATTAGGCGGTATAACCAGCCAATAAAAATAAAACAAAGTTAATATACAAATAAGGCGGTATAACCAGCCAATAAAAATATATATACTAAATTAGGCGGTATAACCAGCCAATAAAAATAAAACAAAGTTAATATACAAATTAGGCGGTATAACCAGCCAATAAAAATAAATATACTTTTAAAAATAAGCAAACTAGAAAATTAAGAAAACAAGTAAGTAAGAAGAATCAAATATGAAAAATATGGTTAAGGTTTCATTCTCCACCACTAGACATCATTAAGAATCAATTTCAGATCTATCAATATCAACCAACTATCAAAGTTAACAACCGTAGATAACAACAAGCTCTGTTATCCCAATCTTTCCTTAGTTTGTCGTTAAATAGAACAAGCTCTCTATTTAATCTCTAACCATTAAACAACCAAGAATAAGCTCTCTAAATTCAATTTAATGGCAGCTTTATGATGAGAAAGATAGGTTGATCTAAGCAACAAACACATAAGCTCGGATTGTTCAACTTAGGTTATGTTCCACTTTGCAATTATTGAAAACTTGACCATAATCATTAATCACAAATTGCCACTTATGAATAGGAAATCAAGACAATTACACGGATCAAGACTCCTAGACTAGCAATAGATAATTATCAAGATCTATCTAGTTGTACACCTAAATAAATCAAGACAACATCATGAACAATTCTTGTAGAAGAACATAAGCAACTTTGATAGAAAATTAATGATAGATAGAATCTGAAAATCAATCACAAAACATGTCTAGGGCTTTGAAATCACCCTTAACCAAATAGAAGTTTAGCCTAGCATAGGCATTATAAACATAAACATAAAATTAAAGAAAATCTAAGAAGAAAATAAAAGAAAGAAAGAAAGAAGAAGAGGAAGAATATTAATTATCCAACCTCTTGCTCTCTCTAAAGAAAAAGAAAACTAGAGAAAAGAAAGAAAACTAGAGAAAAGAAAGAAGAAGAAAACTTAGAGAATTTTATTAAAATGGCTAATATCCTACCTATGTACATTATGATCCCTTACAATCATCCAAGGCCCTCTATTTATACACATTTTGGAGGGCTAAATGACAAGAGACAAGCTTTACAAATTTCAAAGGTAGGTATATGACGATTTTGATCAGCCAACTTGATGGTCGATTTCGTCAATATTGGAGGCCTGATCTGATCACATGGTCTTCTAGAAAAAGGTTCCCCTATCAGTTACGGAACCATAGCCGTTGGAATCAGCTCATTTGCTGATGTGGTTAAGCAGATATGGGAAAACTACGAAAACATGTCAGCACAGACGTCATTGCACATCAGCCACCTTGATGGTCGATTTCTTCAATATTGGAGGCCTGATCTGATCACATGGTCTTCTAGACAAAGGTTCCCCTATCAGTTACGGAACCATAGCCGTTGGAATCAGCTCATTTTCTGGTGTGGATAAGAAGATATGAGCATAATACGAAAACATGTCAGCACAGACGTCATTGCACATCAGCCAACTTGATGGTCGATTTCGCTAGGGAAAACGACTCCGTTTTAAGAAGTGTAAAACATGAAAAAGATAGATATGCCTCTTAGCTTTGCATGGCTACAAATTTCAGCCTTATTGCTTCAGTGAAACTCGAGATATAGCTGATATGGCAAAAGGTGTCGGAACTGAAACTGAACTGGATTTGCCCTTAATTCTAGTAATCTGAAATCACTCAAAGAAACTTGTGAAAAACACCAAAATACATAAAAATATAAAAGATCATAAACACAATTAGACTAAACAATAATAACTCGTATTTGACACAAAACATTAATAAAACATAACTAAAAACTATATAATTATACGAGTTATCACACCCCCACACTTAGATTGTTGCTAGTCCCTAGCAACGACTCAATAAAAATAAAATAAGAAAATCTAATCTAATCCATTTTCGTAGGAAATCACGGTGGCACTTAGCATGTGACACAAGCCTTTAAACCCCTAGGTGTCCCTAGTGGACGAGTTTAGTCTCGTGAGGGTTTACTAGAACGATACCCACAAACATTGAAAAACTAAAATATAAATAAACTGCATATACTAAAAATATTTACTCCTAATCCTTTCAATACAAATTAGATACAATATTTGAACAAGTCTTATAAACTAATCAATAGCTTAAAGAATTTCACAAAAAATCATGCTTGAATGTAAATTGTTTGAGTTAAGCCAATATTAGCATAACATATCTCAATCAAAATATTGCATGTTCAAATTTAATCTCAACTTCTCACATGGGATACCCTCATGATTTTCACTCTTTAAAGTAGTGGTGAAGTGTTTACACTCAATCAATCTCATGAAAACAGTTCTACCATATTCTTGCTTGTCCACCTATTCTCCACTATTTAGATCATACAACTTCATGAATCAAAAGGTCTTTAATCAAGGTTGTAATGGGGCCAAGGGGTTTGTAATGTGGTTGAAGAACAAAAGGATAAAGATATCACAAAGGTTCCAAAGAGTTCATAAAGTTTAGAGACATAAAAAGATCATACAAAGAAACTTCTCAAAACTCTTTACAAGTACATAGTCACCTAGGCCGGATATTTATGTTGGGCCTTTTCTTCATTCTAAACGACTTTGTAACATCTTTTTCTTTTTCCACAAATTCAAGAGATGATTCATATATATATATTTTTTTTACATAGGAATGTATTTGCCAGTATTTCATTTCTTTTTCTCTTGACTTTTCTTTTCTTTCCCCCCCCACACTTATTTCTTGTTTCTAACCCAAATTTTTAACTAAAAATATCCCTTGTCTTTGCAACTTGTTTCAAAACATGCTAATTCATCTTTGGAACAAAGGTAAAGATATAAGTATATTTAGGTTAGGGACAAGTTATGGTTACCAAAGAGATAGCTTATTCAATGTAGGCTCAAATTGGTTCACTAAGGGTGTGTTCTCTTGGAACATCAATAAGGGATGGCTGTTTGGCTCTGGCTAAAAATCCTAATGCCTCTATCATATTCATGTTGTCACATGTATCAATATAGTCTCAAACGGTTTAAAGCAAGTTCTAGAGAATCCTGTAATCATAAGAGCACTCAAGAAAGAAATTAGATTGATTTGTATAATGCATCAATCATTATAGGCTCAAAAACTCACAAGGATGATTATACAAGTCAGATTAAGTCTAAACATGCTTCTTTCTCAATCAACATATTATATTAACATTGGCTCATAAAAAGGTTGACATCAAGCTCAATTCTCATGAAAATCTTCTCACTAATAACCAGTTTAGACCTATGCGATTCATATCTCATCATTGTATTAAAAAGGAACTAAAACACACTAAAAATAATAATAATAATAAAGACTCATAAAAAAAAAAAATAGTAGACAAAAATAAAAGAAATCCTAAATCATTCCCCCCACACTTAATTCTTACATTGTCCTCAATGTAAGTCTATTAACACAAATGAAAGAATCATGTGTAAGAGAAAAGAACTAATAACATAAGAATAGGAACAACTAAGACTCAAAACAAAACAAACTCATGCAACCTAAATAATCCTAAAATACTAAACAAAAATTAACAAGTAAACATAAAAAGATTAAAATCAAACTGACAAGGTATGTCTCAAGTCTCCCTTACTCAGACCTTGTTCAGAATGAATACTTCTAAATTGCTTAAAACACAACAAACTCTTTTTTTTTTTTTTTTTTTTTTTTTTGAAAAGAAGAAATCAAACTGACAAGGTATGTCTCAAGTCTCCCTTACTCAGACCTTGTTCAGAATGAATACTTCTTAAATTTTTTTTTTTTTTTTATTTTTAAATTAGCAAAATATGTCCCTTACCCCCTACTAAAATATGACATTGTCCCCAATGTCAAATTTTAAAGGTAGAATTTAGGAGATATTACCTGCAGAGGTTGCTAACCACTTATTATAACTGAGACACAACAAGCAAAATGTTAGATAATGTCACAAAGACAAAGTGCAATCCACTCCTTGCTCGTCCATATCTCTTTTTCTTTTTCCGAGCGTTTGCGAAACAACCGTAGCAGATAAACACTCATAAGCTTGGAGCTTTTTAAGTAAATCTTCAATGGTTGTAGCAGAAATTATGGTTCTCCTTGCCTCTGAAAACATGAATCCATTATCCACAGCATTATCTAAATATAAAAGCAAATTACTAAAATAACCATTAATATTAAGCAAACCAATGGGTTTCTTATTTGTGACCAAAGATGACCAAGAAGCCACGCAAGCTATTTCTTCCAATGTACCCAGACCTCCTGGTAAAGCAATGAATGCATCGGCAGAATGGTACATGATTGTTATCCGTTCAGGGACACTCCAGACTTGTATTTCCTTACCCACGGTAGGTCCACAAAAACTTGTGAATAGTTTTGGCACGATTCCTAGAACTGGACTTCCTCCGGCGTGTGCTGCTGTAGCGACTGCTCCCATTAAACCCGTACTACCGCCTCCATAAATCAAGTGGATCTTTTGTTGGGCAAGTATTACTCCAACTCTTATGGCTTCATCAGCGAATATGTTATTTTTCCCTGGATAAGCTCCTCCAAAGACACAAATTTTTTTAATGCGCTGGGATGAAGTACTTTCCATTTTTTTTTTTTCGAGTGCCTGAAAGAGAATGAGTACATGGTGTAATATATAGAGGACTGAGTAGTGAATCAGACAAGAGTAATAATGTCGCCGAAAGTGTATCTGACCTGTCAGAAGAAAATGTTAACCTAACAAAAGATTTTTGCGTGATTTCAGGAAGAAAATCAAAAAGAGAAGAAAAAATCAACCGTAAAAGACAAAAAAATAAAAACGAGAATAATTACACAAATCGAACAACACGTAAATTAAAACAAAATAAAGTTATTGCAAATCAAACCAAAAGCTGAGAAGTCATTTATTGTAGTTGTGATTGTGGCCCACATCTTCCTCTGGTTTTACGTCCAGAAACGGCTTAAACGCCTTCTATGAGTCGAGGATATGCTTCCCATCCAGTTTTCTTACAAGCTGGCAAACAGGGTCTTTTAACATCAGATTCCCAAGATGTTGCCATTCCCTTTGGAATTGCGGCCATAAATCAAGAATTTCTCTTTGTACGTCTCCACTAGGATGCGTCTCAAGAGAAAGTTGGATATTACCCAAATTCTCCTTACTCAGTCCATCCTTAATGAATTCAATTTTATCATCTCGATTAGAGGACGGAATCCCAATAGAACGACATTTACCATTACACGTCCATCGTGCACATTTGTGGCAATTTGAACTCATGCGCTTTGCTCGTCGCTTCTTTGCAAAAGTGCTTCTACCTGTACCTGGTAAATGCAAAACAGGAAGATATTCATCTTCACGTACCTTGGCTTCAATTATCCAACGTATGTCGTCAGGAATCCCTTTGTGCATAAGCATTCTTAATCTTTCAAGTCGAACTTGGTAAAGCTTCAGTAAAATATTTCGAGGAAAAGGAGGAAATCGTTTCTGCAATCTTGTGAGAATATCATCCATCCTGAAAAAAAATGAAAAAAATGAAAGAGAAATTGGAAGAGAAATTTATATACAATATCAGTTTTGTGGGTAGCTGATGGAACCGATTTAAATAATCACGGAGTACCGTTATCCGCCATTTAACCGGGGTTAAAAAAATAAATTAAAAATTATATTTACATCTTTGTAAGAGAAAAGAACTATTAAACAAAAGAAAAGAAAAACAATAAAAGATAGAATGATGGAGAGTAAGGAATATGCAAATCTGATATAATAGATGTTCTCCATCCTTTTGGGTTGCCTCCCAAGAAGCGCTTGGTTTATTGTCCTCAGCCTAACTTAGACCCATGCCATTATTATTCAACATACTTTGGCTCAAAAAGTGGAAACTCCTCCACATCTTGTATTGGAAAGTTCTCATAGTAAGGCTTCAATCTATGACCATTCACTTTGAATGCCTTATCTGTTTTTGGGCTTTGGATTTCAACTGCACCATGAGCAAATACATTAGTAATAACAAAAGGTCCAACCCAACGAGAACGTAACTTACCTGGATATAACTTAAGGCGTGAATGGAAGAGAAGAACTTTTTGTCCAACAACAAATTCTTTTCTTGATATCATCTTGTCATGGAATGCCTTAGTCTTTTCCTTGTAAATCCTAGAATTCTGATAGGCATCATTCCTTATCTCCTCTAATTCTTGTAGGTCAAGTTTTCTTTTCTTTCCTATCTCATCCATCTCCATGTTGCATTGTTTGATAGCCCAATATGATTTATGTTCCAATTCAACCGGAAGATGACAAGGCTTACCATAAACAAGTCGATAAGGAGACATACCAATGGGTGTCTTATATGCTGTCCTATAAGCCCAAAGTGCATCATCAAGTCGTGAACTCCAATCCTTCCTATTTGGATTAACTGTCTTTTCAAGGATGGACTTAACTTCTCGGTTTGACACTTCAGCTTGCCCACTAGTTTGAGGATGATATGAGGTGGAGACCTTGTGTGTGATGTTATACTTCCTCAAAAGTGCTTCCATAGTCCTATTGCAAAAGTGAGTACCTCTATCGCTGATTATGGCCTTTGGCGTTCCAAACCTAGCAAAGATGTTAGTCTTGACAAAATCTGAAACAACTTTAGAGTCATTAGTCCTAGTGGATTTTGCTTCCACCCACTTTGAAACATAATCAACGGCAAGTAAAATATAAAGATTACCAAAAGAAGGAGGAAAAGGTCCCATGAAATCCATGCCCCATACATCAAAAATTTCAACAATAAGTATTGGAGTTTGAGGCATTTGATTTCTAGCACCTAAGTTACCAGTTCTTTGGCAACGATCACATGACTTGCAAAAGAGGTATGCATCTTTGAATATGGTAGGCCAATAAAATCCAGAATCAAGAACTTTCATGGCTATTCTTTTGGATCCAAAATGTCCTCCACATGCATAAGAGTGACAAAAGGTGAGAATAGATTGAAATTCAGTTTCGAGTACACACCTTCTTATAATCTGATCGGAGCAATGCTTCCAAAGGTAAGGATCATCCCATATGTAGTATTTGGCATCACTCTTGATCTTATTTCTTTGAGCTTGTGTCAACTCTTGTGGCAACTTCTTGGTAACTAAGTAATTAACAATATCAGCATACCAAGGAGTTGTTGTTCTTATAAACCCAATGGAGAATACTACTATTGTGACCTTGAGGAATGAGGAACAAGATGAGGATGAGACAGAATTAGAGATGGATTCTATTCTTGAGGATAATGAAGCCACAAATACAAATAAGAGTATTTCGGCACCTGAGGTAACGTTTGAGATTCCAATTTTTACTAATGTTTCTTCTCCACCTTTTCCTAGTAGATTCGCAAAGTTCAAGGAGGATGAACATGAACAAGACACGCTGGAAACCTTAAACAGTTTGTTTGTGGATGTCATTCAACAAGTACCAAAAGATGCACCATTCCTCGATGAGATATGCACCACCAAGGATGATGGAATAATACTTGTAATGGAGAATGCATCCACTGTTATGCAAAGAAAGCTTCCTCTCAAACGCATAAATTTGGGAAATTTAGAGAGAGCAAGAGGTTGGATAATTAATATTCTTCCTCTTCTTCTTTCTTTCTTTTATTTTCTTCTTAGATTTTCTTTAATTTTATGTTTATGTTTATAATGCCTATGCTAGGCTAAACTTCTATTTGGTTAAGGGTGATTTCAAAGCCCTAGACATGTTTTGTGATTGATTTTCAGATTCTATCTATCATTAATTTTCTATCAAAGTTGCTTATTAGATTCAATTTAATGGCAGCTTTATGATGAGAAAGATAGGTTGATCTAAGCAACAAACACATAAGCTCGGATTGTTCAACTTAGGTTATGTTCCACTTTGCAATTATTGAAAACTTGACCATAATCATTAATCACAAATTGCCACTTATGAATAGGAAATCAAGACAATTACACGGATCAAGACTCCTAAACTAGCAATAGATAATTATCAAGATCTATCTAGTTGTACACCTAAACAAATCAAGACAACATCATGAACAATTCTTGTAGAAGAACATAAGCAACTTTGATAGAAAATTAATGATAGATAGAATCTGAAAATCAATCACAAAACATGTCTAGGGCTTTGAAATCACCCTTAACCAAATAGAAGTTTAGCCTAGCATAGGCATTGTAAACATAAACATAAAATTAAAGAAAATCTAAGAAGAAAATAAAAGAAAGAAAGAAGAAGAGGGAGAATATTAATTATCCAACCTCTTGCTCTCTCTAAAGAAAAAGAAAACTAGAGAAAAGAAAGAAAACTAAAGAAAAGAAAGAAGAAGAAAACTTAGAGAATTTTATTAAAATGGCTAAAATCAACCGTAAAAGACAAATAAAAAAAAAGAATAATTACACAAATCGAACAACACGTAAATTAAACCAAAATGAAGTTATTGCAAATCAAACCAAAAGCTGAGAAGTCATTTATTGTAGTTGTGATTGTGGCTCACATCTTCCTCTGGTTTTACGTCCAGAAACGGCTTAAACGCCTTCTATGAGTCGAGGATATGCTTCCCATCCAGTTTTCTTACAAGCTGGCAAACAGGGTCTTTTAACATCAGATTCCCAAGATGTTGCCATTCCTTTTGGAATTGCGGCCATAAATCAAGAATTTCTCTTTGTACGTCTCCACTAGGATGCGTCTCAAGAGAAAGTTGGATATTACCCAAATTCTCCTTACTCAGTCCATCCTTAATGAATTCAATTTTATCATCTCGATTAGAGGACGGAATCCCAATAGAACGACATTTACCGTTACACGTCCATCGTGCACATTTGTGGCAATTTGAACTCATGCGCTTTGCTCGTCGCTTCTTTGCAAAAGTGCTTCTACCTGTACCTGGTAAATGCAAAACAGGAAGATATTCATCTTCACGTACCTTGGCTTCAATTATCCAACGTATGTCGTCAGGAATCCCTTTGTGCATAAGCATTCTTAATCTTTCAAATCGAACTTGGTAAAGCTTCAGTAAAATATTTCGAGGAAAAGGAGGAAATCGTTTCTGCAATCTTGTGAGAATATCATCCATCCTGAAGAAAAAAAATGAAAGAGAAATTGAAAGAGAAATTTATATACAATATCAGTTTTGTGGGTAGCTGATGGAACCGATTTAAATAATCACGGAGTACCGTTATCCGCCATTTAACCGGGGTAAAAAAAATAAAAATTATATTTACATCTAGTTATTTTCAAAACAAGGATCAGAAAGAAAAAAACAACATAAAAAGACACAAAAACAAAACACTCTAAATAAAATCCTAAATTCTTCCCCCAAACATAATTTCTACATTGTCATTAATGTAATGCTATTATCCCCCAATGCAAGAATTATATGTAAGAGAAAAGAACTATTAAACAAAAGAAACTTATGCAGCCTAAATGAACTTAAAAACAGTAAACACAATTAACAAAGAAACATAAGAAATAAAAATAAAAACAATAAAAATAATAAAAGAAAAAGGAAAAGAAAGAGAAAGCAAATCTGAATATGGAAGGTTGGCAATTTCATCTTTAAGTGGGCTGCCTTCCCAATTAACACTTGAGTTAGTATTTTGAATCTAACCAACACCCCTTCTTGGCTTTTTAGGCTTGTCAGGCTCATACATGAAATTTCCCAAATATATGCGTTTGAGAGGAAGCTTTCTTTGCACAACAGTGGATGCATTCTCCATTACAAGTATTATTCCATCATCCTTGGTGGTGCATATCTCATCGAGGAATGGTGCATCTTTTGGTACTTGTTGAATGACATCCACAAACAAACTGTTTAAGGTTTCCAGCGTGTCTTGTTCATGTTCATCCTCCTTAAACTTTGCGAATCTACTAGGAAAAGGTGGAGAAGAAACATTAGTAAAAATTGGAATCTCAAACGTTACCTCAGGTGCCGAAATACTCTTATTTGGATCATTGGCTTCATTATCCTCAAGAATAGAAATCTCTAAGTTTTAATAACCATCAAGTTGGCTGATGTGCAATGACGAAATCGACCATCAAGTTGGCTGATGTGCAATGACGTCTGTGCTGACATGTTTTCGTATTTTGCCCATATCCAAAGATGCATACCTCTTTTGCCCATATCCAAAGATGCATACCATATTCAAAGATGCATACCTAGGTGTACAACTAGGTAGATCTTGATAATTATCTATTGCTAGTTTAGGAGTCTTGATCCGTGTAATTGTCTTGATTTCCTATTCATAAGTGGCAATTTGTGATTAATGATTATGGTCAAGTTTTCAATAATTGCAAAGTGGAACATAACCTAAGTTGAACAATCCGAGCTTATGTGTTTGTTGCTTAGATCAACCTATCTTTCTCATCATAAAGTTGCCATTAAATTGAATTTAGAGAGCTTATTCTAGGTTGTTTAATGGTTAGAGATTAAATAGAGAGCTTGTTCTATTTAACGACAAACTAAGGAAAGATTGGGGTAACAGAGCTTGTTGTTATCTACGGTTGTTAACTTTGATAGTTGGTTGATATTGATAGATCTGAAATTGATTCTTAATGATGTCTAGTGGTGGAGAATGAAACCTTAACCATATTTTTCATATTTGATTCTTCTTACTTGTTTTCTTACTTTTAGTTTGCTTATTTTTTATATTTATTTTTATTGGCTGGTTATACCGCCTAATTTGTATATTAACTTTGTTTTATTTTTATTGGCTGGTTATACCGCCTAATTTAGTATATATATTTTTATTGGCTGGTTATACCGCCTAATTTAGTATATATATCTTTATTGGCTGGTTATACCGCCTTGCATCTTATTCTTATTATTTACTTTAGTTTAAATCTGGCTTCAAAAACCCCTTTTCTTTTCTTGTTTTCTTTGAACGTAAGTTATAAAATATTAACTTATAAACTAAAACCCAATCCTTGAGGACTCGACCCTTGCTAACTACTATACTTACAATTGATCTTTTTAGTGCAAGGTTAAATAAGATACACTCTTTTGGGTGCATCAAACTTTTGGCGCCGTTATTACTCTTGTCTGATTCACTACTCAGTCCTCTATATATTACACCATGTACTCATTCTCTTTCAGGCACTCGGAAAAAAAAAATGGAAAGTACTTCGTCCCAGCGCATTAAAAAAATTTGTGTCTTTGGAGGTGCTTATCCAGGGAAAAATAACATATTTGCTGATGAAGCCATAAGAGTTGGAGTAATACTTGCCCAACAAAAGATCCACTTGATTTATGGAGGCGGTAGTACGGGTTTAATGGGAGCAGTCGCTACAGCAGCACACGCCGGAGGAAGTCCAGTTCTAGGAGTCGTGCCAAAACTATTCACAGATTTTTGTGGACCAACCGTGGGTAAGGAAATACAAGTCTGGAGTATCCCTGAACGGATAACAATCATGTACCATTCTGCCGATGCATTTATTGCTCTACCAGGAGGTCTGGGTACATTGGAAGAAATAGCTTGCGTGGCTTCTTGGTCATCTTTGGTCACAAATAAGAAACCCATTGGTTTGCTTAATATTAATGGTTATTTTAGTAATTTGCTTTCATATTTAGATAATGCTGTGGAAAATGGATTCATGTTTTCAGAGGCAAGGAGAACCATAATTTCTGCTACAACCATTGAAGATTTACTCAAAAAGCTTCAAGCTTATGAGTGTTTATCTGCTACGGTTGTTTCGCAAACGCTCGGAAAAAGAAAAAGAGATATGGACGAGCAAGGAGTGGATTGCACTTTGTCTTTGTAACATTATCTAACATTTTGTTTGTTGTGTCTCAGTTATAATAAGTGGTTAGCAACCTCTACAGGTAATATCTCCTAAATTTTACGTTCTTAAAAAAAAAAAAAAAAAAAAAAAAAAAAAAAAAAAAAAAAAAAACAAAGTTTGTTGTGTTTTAAGCAATTTAGAAGTATTCATTCTGAACAAGGTCTGAGTAAGGGAGACTTGAGACATACCTTGTCAGTTTGATTTTAATCTTTTTATGTTTACTTGTTAATTTTTGTTTAGTATTTTAGGATTATTTAGGTTGCATGAGTTTCTTTTGTTTTGAGTCTAGTTATTCCTATTCTTATGTTATTAGTTCTTTTCTCTTACACATGATTCTTTCATTTGGGTTAATAGACTTACATTGAGGACAATGTAAGAATTAAGTGTGGGGGGAATGATTTAGGATTTCTTTTATTTTTATCTACTATTTTTTTTTATGAGTCTTTATTATTATTATTATTATTTTAGTGTGTTTTAGTTCCTATTTAATACAATGATGAGATATGAATTGCATAGGTCTAAACTGGTTATTAGTGAGAAGATTTTCATGATAATTGAGCTTGATATCAACCTTTTTATGAGCCAATGTTAATATGATATGTTGAGAAAGAAGCATGTTTAGACTTAATCTGACTTGTATAATCATCCTTGTGAGTTTTTGAGCCTATATGATTGATGCATTATACAAATCAATCTAATTTCTTTCTTGAGTGCTCTTATGATTACATAATTCTCTAGAACTTGCTTTAGACCTTGTTGAGACTATATTGATGCATGTGACAACATGAATATGATAGAGGCATTAGGATTATAACCAGAGCCAAACAGCCATCCATTATTAATGTTCCAAGAGAACACACCCTTAGTGAACCAATTTGAGCCTACATTAAATATGATGTTTTATTGGTAACCACAACTTACACCTAGCCTAAATATACTTATATCCTTACCCTTGTTCTAAAGATGGATTATATATTTTGAGACATATTGCAAAAAAAAACAAGGGATATTTTTAGTTAAAAATTTGGGTTAGAAACAAGAAATAAGTGTGGGGGGAAAAGAAAAGAAAAGTCAAGAGAAAAAGAAATGGAATACTGGCAAACACATTCCTATGTAAAAAAAAAAAAATATATGAATCATCTCTTGAATTTGTGGAAAAAGAAAAAGATGTTACAAAGATGTTTAGAATGAAGAAAAGGCCCAACATGAATATCCGGCCTAGGTGACTCTGTACTTGTAAAAAGTTTTGAGAAGTTTCTTTGTATGATCTTTTTATGTCTCTAAACTTTATGAACTCTTTGGAACCTTTGTGATATCTTTATCCTTTTGTTCTTCAACCACATTACAAACCCCTTGGCCCCATTACAACCTTGATTAAAGACCTCTTGATTCATGAAGTTGTATGGTCTAAATAGTGGAGAATAGGTGGACAAGCAAGAATATGGTAGAACTGTTTTCATGAGATTGATTGAGTGTAAACACTTCACCACTACTTTAAAGAGTGAAAATCATGAGGGTATCCCATGTGAGAAGTTGAGATTAAATTTGAACATGCACTATTTTGATTGAGATATGTTATGTTAATATTGGCTTAACTCAAACAATTTACATTCAAGCATGATTTTTTGTGAAATTCTTTAAGCTATTGATTAGTTTATAAGACTTGTTCAAAGATTGTCTCTAATTTGTATTGAAAGGATTAGGAATAAATATTTTTAGTATATGTAGTTTATTTATATTTTAGTTTTTCAATGTTTGTGGGTATCGTTCTAGTAAACCCTCACGAGACTAAACTCGTCCACTAGGGACACCTAGGGGTTTAAAGGCTTGTGTCACATGCTAAGTGCCACCGTGATTTCCTACGAAAGTGGATTAGATTAGATTTTCTTATTTTATTTTTATTTGATTTTGCTCGAGGACTAGCAAAAAGCTAAGTGTGGGGGTGTGATAACTCGTATAATTATATAGTTTTTAGTTATGTTTTATTATTGTTTTGTGTCAAATACGAGTTATTATTGTTTAGTCTAATTGTGTTTATGATCTTTTATATTTTTATGTAATTTGGTGTTTTTCACAAGTTTCTTTGAGTGATTTCAGATTACTAGAATTAAGGGCAAATCCAGTTCAGTTCCAGTTACGACACATTTTGCCATATCAGCTATATCTGGAGTTTTACTTAAGCAATAAGGCTGAAATTTGTAGCCGTGCAAAGCTAAGAGGCATATCTATCTTTTTCATGTTTTATACTTCTTGAAACGGAGTCGTTTTCCCTAGCGAAATCGACCATCAAGTTGGCTGATGTGCAATGACGTCTGTGCTGACCTGTTTTCGTATTTTGCCCATATCTGCTTATCCACATCAGCAAATGAGCTGATTCCAATGGCTATGGATCCGTAACTGATACGGGAACCTTTGCCTAGAAGACCATATGATCAGATCAGGCCTCTAATATTGACGAAATCGACCATCAAGTTGGCTGATGTGCAATGACGTCTGTGCTGACATGTTTTCGTATTTTGCCCATATCTGCTTATCCACATCAGCAAATGAGCTGATTCCAACGGCTATGGATCCTTAACTGATAGGGGAACCTTTTTCTAGAAGACCATGTGATCAGATCAGGCCTCCAACATTGACGAAATCGACAATCAAGTTGGCTGATCAAAATTGTCATACAATATGACGAAAATTGTTAGAAAAATTCACCCACCTATTATACCTACCTTTGAAATTTGTAAAGCTTGTCTCTTGTCATTTAGCCTTCCAAAATGTGTATAAATAGAGGGCCTTGGATGATTGTAGAGGATCAGATTGTACATAGGTAGGATATTAGCCATTTTAATAAAATTCTCTAAGTTTTCTTCTTCTTTCTTTTCTCTAGTTTTCTTTCTTTTCTCTAGTTTTCTTTTTCTTTAGAGAGAGCAAGAGGTTGGATAATTAATATTCTTCCTCTTCTTCTTTCTTTCTTTTATTTTCTTCTTAGATTTTCTTTAATTTTATGTTTATGTTTATAATGCCTATGCTAGGCTAAACTTCTATTTGGTTAAGGGTGATTTCAAAGCCCTAGACATGTTTTGTGATTGATTTTCAGATTCTATCTATCATTAATTTTCTATCAAAGTTGCTTATGTTCTTCTACAAGAATTGTTCATGATGTTGTCTAGATTTATTTAGGTGTACAACTAGATAGATCTTGATAATTATCTATTGCTAGTTTAGGAGTCTTGATCCGTGTAATTGTCTTGATTTCCTATTCATAAGTGGCAATTTGTGATTAATGATTATGGTCAAGTTTTCAATAATTGCAAAGTGGAACATAACCTAAGTTGAACAATCCGAGCTTATGTGTTTGTTGCTTAGATCAACCTATCTTTCTCATCATAAAGCTGCCATTAAATTGAATTTAGAGAGCTTATTCTAGGTTGTTTAATGGTTAGAGATTAAATAGAGAGCTTGTTCTATTTAACGACAAACTAAGGAAAGATTGGGGTAACAGAGCTTGTTGTTATCTACGGTTGTTAACTTTGATAGTTGGTTGATATTGATAGATCTGAAATTGATTCTTAATGATGTCTAGTGGTGGAGAATGAAACCTTAACCATATTTTTCATATTTGATTCTTCTTACTTACTTGTTTTCTTACTTTTAGTTTGCTTATTTTTTATATTTATTTTTATTGGCTGGTTATACCGCCTAATTTGTATATTAACTTTGTTTTATTTTTATTGGCTGGTTATACCGCCTAATTTAGTATATATATTTTTATTGGCTGGTTATACCGCCTAATTTAGTATATATATCTTTATTGGCTGGTTATACCGCCTTGCATCTTATTCTTATTATTTACTTTAGTTTAAATCTGGCTTCAAAAACCCCTTTTCTTTTCTTGTTTTCTTTGAACGTAAGTTATAAAATATTAACTTATAAACTAAAACCCAATCCCTGAGGACTCGACCCTTGCTAACTACTATACTTACAATTGATCTTTTTAGTGCAAGGTTAAATATTAAAGTTGTTCGATCACGCAAATAGATAGAATCTGATTATGGTCAAGTTTTCAATAATTGCAAAGTGGAACATAACCTAAGTTGAACAATCCGAAAAATTTGATGCACCCAAAAGAGTGTATCTTATTTAACCTTGCACTAAAAAGATAAATTGTAAGTATAGTAGTTAGCAAGGGTCGAGTCCTCAGGGATTGGGTTTTAGTTTATAAGTTAATAGTTTAAAACTTAAATTCAAGAACAATAAAAGAAAAGGGGATTTTGAAGCCAGATTTAAACTAAAGTAAATAATAAGAATAAGATGCAAGGCGGTATAACCAGCCAATAAAAATATATATACTAAATTAGGCGGTATAACCAGCCAATAAAAATATATATACTAAATTAGGCGGTATAACCAGCCAATAAAAATAAAACAAAGTTAATATACAAATTAGGCGGTATAACCAGCCAATAAAAATAAATATAAAAAATAAGCAAACTAAAAGTAAGAAAACAAATAAGTAAGAAGAATCAAATATGAAAAATATGGTTAAGGTTTCATTCTCCACCACTAGACATCATTAAGAATCAATTTCAGATCTATCAATATCAACCAACTATCAAAGTTAACAACCGTAGATAACAACAAGCTCTGTTACCCCAATCTTTCCTTAGTTTGTCGTTAAATAGAACAAGCTCTCTATTTAATCTCTAACCATTAAACAACCTAGAATAAGCTCTCTAAATTCAATTTAATGGCAGCTTTATGATGAGAAAGATAGGTTGATCTAAGCAACAAACACATAAGCTCGGATTGTTCAACTTAGGTTATGTTCCACTTTGCAATTATTGAAAACTTGACCATAATCATTAATCACAAATTGCCACTTATGAATAGGAAATGAAGACAATTACACGGATCAAGACTCCTAAACTAGCAATAGATAATTATCAAGATCTATCTAGTTGTACACCTAAATAAATCTAGACAACATCATGAACAATTCTTGTAGAAGAACATAAGCAACTTTGATAGAAAATTAATGATAGATAGAATCTGAAAATCAATCACAAAACATGTCTAGGGCTTTGAAATCACCCTTAACCAAATAGAAGTTTAGCCTAGCATAGGCATTATAAACATAAACATAAAATTAAAGAAAATCGAAGAAGAAAATAAAAGAAAGAAAGAAGAAGAGGAAGAATATTAATTATCCAACCTCTTGCTCTCTCTAAAGAAAAAGAAAACTAGAGAAAAGAAAGAAAACTAGAGAAAAGAAAGAAGAAGAAAACTTAGAGAATTTTATTAAAATGGCTAATATCCTACCTATGTACAATATGATCCCTTACAATCATCCAAGGCCCTCTATTTATACACATTTTGGAGGGCTAAATGACAAGAGACAAGCTTTACAAATTTCAAAGGTAGGTATATGACGATTTTGATCAGCCAACTTGATGGTCGATTTCGTCAATATTGGAGGCCTGATCTGATCACATGGTCTTCTAGAAAAAGGTTCCCCTATCCGTTAAGGAACCATAGCCGTTGGAATCAGCTCATTTGCTGATGTGGTTAAGCAGATATGGGCAAAATACGAAAACATGTCAGCACAGACGTCATTGCACATCAGCCACCTTGATGGTCGATTTCTTCAATATTGGAGGCCTGATCTGATCACATGGTCTTCTAGACAAAGGTTCCCCTATCAGTTACGGAACCATAGCCGTTAGAATCAGCTCATTTGCTGATGTGGTTAAGCAGATATGGGCAAAATACGAAAACATGTCAGCACAGACGTCATTGCACATCAGCCACCTTGATGGTCGATTTCTTCAATATTGGAGGCCTGATCGATCACATGGTCTTCTAGACAAAGGTTCCCCTATCAGTTACGGAACCATAGCCGTTGGAATCAGCTCATTTGCTGATGTGGATAAGAATATATGGGCATAATACGAAAATAGGTCAGCACAGACGTCATTGCACATCAGCCAACTTGATGGTCGATTTCGCTAGGGAAAACGACTCCGTTTCAAGAAGTATAAAACATGAAAAAGATAGATAGGCCTCTTAGCTTTGCACGGCTACAAATTTCAGCCTTATTGCTTCAGTGAAACTCCAGATATAGCTGATATGGCAAAATGTGTCTGAACTGGAACTGAACTGGATTTGCCCTTAATTCTAGTAATCTGAAATCACTCAAAGAAACTTGTGAAAAACACCAAATTACATAAAAATATAAAAGATCATAAACACAATTAGACTAAACAATAATAACTCGTATTTGACACAAAACAATAATAAAACATAACTAAAAACTATATAATTATATGAGTTATCACACCCCCACACTTAGATTGTTGCTAGTCCCTAGCAACGACTCAATAAAAATAAAATAAGAAAATCTAATCGAATCCACTTTCGTAGGAAATCACGGTGGCACTTAGCATGTGACACAAGCCTTTAAACCCCTAGGTGTCCCTAGTGGACGAGTTTAGTCTCGTGAGGGTTTACTAGAACGATACCCACAAACATTGAAAAATTAAAATATAAATAAACTACATATAAATAAACTACATATACTAAAAATATTTACTCCTAATCCTTTCAATACAAATTAGAGACAATATTTGAACAAGTCTTATAAACTAATCAATAGCTTAAAAAATTTCACAAAAAATCATGCTTGAATGTAAATTGTTTGAGTTAAGCCAATATTAGCATAACATATCTCAATCAAAATAGTGCATGTTCAAATTTAATCTCAACTTCTCACATGGGATACTCTCTTGATTTTCACTCTTTAAAGTAGTGGTAAAGTGTTTACACTCAATCAATCTCATGAAAACACTTCTACCATATGCTTGCTTGTCCACCTATTCTCCACTAAAAGATCATGCAACTTCATAAATCAAGAGGTCTTTAATCAAGGTTGTAATGGGGCCAAGGGGTTTGTAATGTGGTTGAAGAACAAAAGGATAAAGATATCACAAAGGTTCCAAAGAGTTCATAAAGTTTAGAGACATAAAAAGATTATACAAAGAAACTTCTCAAAACTCTTTACAAGTACATAGTCACCTAGGCCGAATATTCATGTTGGTCCTTTTCTTCATTCTAAACAAATTTGTAATATCTTTTTCTTTTTCCACAAATTCAAGAGATGATTCATATTTTTTTACATAGGAATGTATTTGCCAGTATTCCATTTCTTTTTCTCTTGATTTTTCTTTTCTTTTCCCCCCACACTTATTTCTTGTTTCTAACCCAAATTTTCAATAGATCTTCCTTGTCTTTGCAACTTGTCTCAAAACATGCTAATTCATCTTTGGAACAAAGGTAAAGATATAAGTATATTTAGGTTAGGGACAAGTTATGGTTACCAAAGAGATAGCTTATTCAATGTAGGCTCAAATTGGTTCACTAAGGGTGTGTTCTCTTGGAACATTAATAATGGATGGCTGTTTGGCTCTGGTTATAATCCTAATGCCTCTATCATATTCATGTTGTCACATGTATCAATATAGTCTCAAACGGTTTAAAGCAAGTTCTAGAGAATCATGTAATCATAAGAGCACTCAAGAAAGAAATTAGATTGATTTGTATAATGCATCAATCATTTTAGGCTCAAAAACTCACAATGATGATTATACAAGTCAGTTTTAAGTCTAAACATGCTTCTTTCTCAATCAACATATCATATTAACATTGGTTCATAAAAATTAGTATCAAGCTTAATTCTCATGAAAATCTTCTTACTAGTAACCAGTTTAGACCTATGCAATTCATATCTCATCATTGTATTAAAAAGGAACTAAAACACACTAAAAATAATAATAATAAAGACTCATAAAAAAAAAAAAAAAGTAGTAGACAAAAATAAAAGAAATCCTAAATCATTCCCCCCACACTTAATTCTTACATTGTCCTCAATGTAAGTCTATTAACACAAATGAAAGAATCATGTGTAAGAGAAAAGAACTAATAACATAAGAATAGGAACAACTAAGACTCAAAACAAAACAAACTCATGCAACCTAAATAATCCTAAAATACTAAACAAAAATTAACAAGTAAACATAAAAAGATTAAAATCAAACTGACAAGGTATGTCTCAAGTCTCCCTTACTCAGACCTTGTTCAGAATGAATACTTCTAAATTGCTTAAAACACAACAAACTCTTTTTTTTTTTTTTTTTTTTGAAAAGAAGAAATCAAACTGACAAGGTATGTCTCAAGTCTCCCTTACTCAGACCTTGTTCAAAATGAATACTTCTTAAATTTTTTTTTATTTTTTTTTTAAATTAGCAAAATATGTCCCTTACCCCCTACTAAAATATGACATTGTCCCCAATGTCAAATTTTAAAGGTAGAATTTAGGAGATATTACCTGCAGAGGTTGCTAACCACTTATTATAACTGAGACACAACAAGCAAAATGTTAGATAATGTCACAAAGACAAAGTGCAATCCACTCCTTGCTCGTCCATATCTCTTTTTCTTTTTCCGAGCTTTTGCGAAACAACCGTAGCAGATAAACACTCATAAGCTTGGAGCTTTTTAAGTAAATCTTCAATGGTTGTAGCAGAAATTATGGTTCTCCTTGCCTCTGAAAACATGAATCCATTATCCACAGCATTATCTAAATATAAAAGCAAATTACTAAAATAACCATTAATATTAAGCAAACCAATGGGTTTCTTATTTGTGACCAAAGATGACCAAGAAGCCACGCAAGCTATTTCTTCCAATGTACCCAGACCTCCTGGTAAAGCAATGAATGCATCGGCAGAATGGTACATGATTGTTATCCGTTCAGGGACACTCCAGACTTGTATTTCCTTACCCACGGTAGGTCCACAAAAACTTGTGAATAGTTTTGGCACGATTCCTAGAACTGGACTTCCTCCGGCGTGTGCTGCTGTAGCGACTGCTCCCATTAAACCCGTACTACCACCTCCATAAATCAACTGGATCTTTTGTTGGGCAAGTATTACTCCAACTCTTATGGCTTCATCAGCGAATATGTTATTTTTCCCTGGATAAGCTCCTCCAAAGACACAAATTTTTTTAATGCGCTGGGATGAAGTACTTTCCATTTTTTTTTTTTCGAGTGCCTGAAAGAGAATGAGTACATGGTGTAATATATAGAGGACTGAGTAGTGAATCAGACAAGAGTAATAATGTCGCCGAAAGTGTATCTGACCTGTCAGAAGAAAATGTTAACCTAACAAAAGATTTTTGCGTGATTTCAGGAAGAAAATCAAAAAGAGAAGAAAAAATCAACCGTAAAAGACAAAAAAAAACGAGAATAATTACACAAATCGAACAACACGTAAATTAAAACAAAATAAAGTTATTGCAAATCAAACCAAAAGCTGATAAGTCATTTATTGTAGTTGTGATTGTGGCTCACATCTTCCTCTGGTTTTACGTCCAGAAACGGCTTAAACGCCTTCTATGAGTCGAGGATATGCTTCCCATCCAGTTTTCTTACAAGCTGGCAAACAGGGTCTTTTAACATCAGATTCCCAAGATGTTGCCATTCCCTTTGGAATTGCGGCCATAAATCAAGAATTTCTCTTTGTACGTCTCCACTAGGATGCGTCTCAAGAGAAAGTTGGATATTACCCAAATTCTCCTTACTCAGTCCATCCTTAATGAATTCAATTTTATCATCTCGATTAGAGGACGGAATCCCAATAGAACGACATTTACCGTTACACGTCCATCGTGCACATTTGTGGCAATTTGAACTCATGCGCTTTGCTCGTCGCTTCTTTGCAAAAGTGCTTCTACCTGTACCTGATAAATGCAAAACAGGAAGATATTCATCTTCACGTACCTTGGCTTCAATTATCCAACGTATGTCGTCAGGAATCCCTTTGTGCATAAGCATTCTTAATCTTTCAAGTCGAACTTGGTAAAGCTTCAGTAAAATATTTCGAGGAAAATGAGGAAATCCTTTCTGCAATCTTGTGAGAATATCATCCATCCTGAAAAAAAATGAAAAAAAAAAATGAAAGAGAAATTGAAAGAAAAATTTATATACAATATCAGTTTTGTGGGTAGCTGATGGGTGGCCATGGGAGGATGTCAAGGCCATCAAGTGTTCCAAGACCAACAGTATGATCATTACTCAAACACTTACCATGAGGGATGGTGGGATCATACTAATTATGGCTACTCGAAAAATTACCAAGAAGTAGATCCTTATGCCAATTACACTCATCCATCTAGCTTCAATCAATCATGGTCCCAAGAACCAGATCTTTTTCAACCACCACATATGACTCAAAACTCAGGTACTTCTTTAGAAGATCTTGTCTATTCTCTTGTTACTGATACATTGCAATTTCAACAGGAAACAAGGGCAAGCATCCAGAGTTTGGAAAAGCAAATGATCCAATTGACTAGTAGTATGGTGGGATGGGTAGCACAAAGATCTGAAGAACTCCCTGCCCAAACAATGATTAACCCAAAGGAGAATACTACTATTGTGACCTTGAGGAATGAGGAACAAGATGAGGATGAGACAAAATTAGAGATGAATTCTATTCTTGAGGATAATGAAGCCAATGATCCAAATAAGAGTATTTCGGCACCTGAGGTAACGTTTGAGATTTCAATTTTTACTAATGTTTCTTCTCCACCTTTTCCTAGTAGATTCACAAAGTTCAAAGAGGATGAACATGAACAAGACACGCTGGAAACCTTAAACAGTTTGTTTGTGGATGTCATTCAACAAGTACCAAAAGATGCACCATTCCTCGATGAGATATGCACCACCAAGGATGATGGAATAATACTTGTAATGGAGAATGCATCCACTGTTGTGCAAAGAAAGCTTCCTCTCAAATGCATGAAATTTCCCAAATTTATGCGTTTGAGAGGAAGCTTTCTTTGCACAACAGTGGATGCATTCTCCATTACAAGTATTATTCCATCATCCTTGGTGGTGCATATCTCATCGAGGAATGGTGCATCTTTTGGTACTTGTTGAATGACATCCACAAACAAACTGTTTAAGGTTTCCAGCGTGTCTTGTTCATGTTCATCCTCTTTGAACTTTGTGAATCTACTAGGAAAAGGTGGAGAAGAAACATTAGTAAAAATTGGAATCTCAAACGTTACCTCAGGTGCCGAAATACTCTTATTTGGATCATTGGCTTCATTATCCTCAAGAATAGAATTCATCTCTAATTTTGTCTCATCCTCATCTTGTTCCTCATTCCTCAAGGTCACAATAGTAGTATTCTCCTTTGGGTTAATCATTGTTTGGGCAGGGAGTTCTTCAGATCTTTGTGCTACCCATCCCACCATACTACTAGTCAATTGGATCATTTGCTTTTCCAAACTCTGGATGCTTGCCCTTGTTTCCTGTTGAAATTGCAATGTATCAGTAACAAGAGAATAGACAAGATCTTCTAAAGAAGTACCTGAGTTTTGAGTCATATGTGGTGGTTGAAAAAGATCTGGTTCTTGGGACCATGATTGATTGAAGCTAGATGGATGAGTGTAATTGGCATAAGGATCTACTTCTTGGTAATTTTTCGAGTAGCCATAATTAGTATGATCCCACCATCCCTCATGGTAAGTGTTTGAGTAATGATCATACTGTTGGTCTTGGAACACTTGATGGCCTTGACATCCTCCCATGGCCAATTGTTGAACTGGGAAGGTGAGATTGGCTTGTTGATTCTCCATGTTCATGTATGCCACCAACTCTTCAAGTGTTAGATTGCTCAATTCCATCGTTTTTTTTTTATTTTTTTATTTTTTTTTTCAAAATTTGATCAGAAAAACCCGTATGTACAAGAAAATAAAACTCATTAGAACTGAAAATAAGAATAAACCAAATAACAAATAAACTAAAGAAAACAATCCCCGGCAACGGCGCCAAAAATTTGATGCACCCAAAAGAGTGTATCTTATTTAACCTTGCACTAAAAAGATAAATTGTAAGTATAGTAGTTAGCAAGGGTCGAGTCCTCAGGGATTGGGTTTTAGTTTATAAGTTAATAGTTTAAAACTTAAATTCAAGAACAATAAAAGAAAAGGGGATTTTGAAGCCAGATTTAAACTAAAGTAAATAATAAGAATAAGATGCAAGGCGGTATAACCAGCCAATAAAAATATATATACTAAATTAGGCGGTATAACCAGCCAATAAAAATATATATACTAAATTAGGCGGTATAACCAGCCAATAAAAATAAAACAAAGTTAATATACAAATTAGGCGGTATAACCAGCCAATAAAAATAAATATAAAAAATAAGCAAACTAAAAGTAAGAAAACAAATAAGTAAGAAGAATCAAATATGAAAAATATGGTTAAGGTTTCATTCTCCACCACTAGACATCATTAAGAATCAATTTCAGATCTATCAATATCAACCAACTATCAAAGTTAACAACCGTAGATAACAACAAGCTCTGTTACCCCAATCTTTCCTTAGTTTGTCGTTAAATAGAACAAGCTCTCTATTTAATCTCTAACCATTAAACAACCTAGAATAAGCTCTCTAAATTCAATTTAATGGCAGCTTTATGATGAGAAAGATAGGTTGATCTAAGCAACAAACACATAAGCTCGGATTGTTCAACTTAGGTTATGTTCCACTTTGCAATTATTGAAAACTTGACCATAATCATTAATCACAAATTGCCACTTATGAATAGGAAATGAAGACAATTACACGGATCAAGACTCCTAAACTAGCAATAGATAATTATCAAGATCTATCTAGTTGTACACCTAAATAAATCTAGACAACATCATGAACAATTCTTGTAGAAGAACATAAGCAACTTTGATAGAAAATTAATGATAGATAGAATCTGAAAATCAATCACAAAACATGTCTAGGGCTTTGAAATCACCCTTAACCAAATAGAAGTTTAGCCTAGCATAGGCATTATAAACATAAACATAAAATTAAAGAAAATCTAAGAAGAAAATAAAAGAAAGAAAGAAGAAGAGGAAGAATATTAATTATCCAACCTCTTGCTCTCTCTAAAGAAAAAGAAAACTAGAGAAAAGAAAGAAAACTAGAGAAAAGAAAGAAGAAGAAAACTTAGAGAATTTTATTAAAATGGCTAATATCCTACCTATGTACAATATGATCCCTTACAATCATCCAAGGCCCTCTATTTATACACATTTTGGAGGGCTAAATGACAAGAGACAAGCTTTACAAATTTCAAAGGTAGGTATATGACGATTTTGATCAGCCAACTTGATGGTCGATTTCGTCAATATTGGAGGCCTGATCTGATCACATGGTCTTCTAGAAAAAGGTTCCCCTATCCGTTAAGGAACCATAGCCGTTGGAATCAGCTCATTTGCTGATGTGGTTAAGCAGATATGGGCAAAATACGAAAACATGTCAGCACAGACGTCATTGCACATCAGCCACCTTGATGGTCAATTTCTTCAATATTGGAGGCCTGATCTGATCACATGGTCTTCTAGACAAAGGTTCCCCTATCAGTTACGGAACCATAGCCGTTAGAATCAGCTCATTTGCTGATGTGGTTAAGCAGATATGGGCAAAATACGAAAACATGTCAGCACAGACGTCATTGCACATCAGCCACCTTGATGGTCGATTTCTTCAATATTGGAGGCCTGATCGATCACATGGTCTTCTAGACAAAGGTTCCCCTATCAGTTACGGAACCATAGCCGTTGGAATCAGCTCATTTGCTGATGTGGATAAGAATATATGGGCATAATACGAAAACAGGTCAGCACAGACGTCATTGCACATCAGCCAACTTGATGGTCGATTTCGCTAGGGAAAACGACTCCGTTTCAAGAAGTATAAAACATGAAAAAGATAGATATGCCTCTTAGCTTTGCACGGCTACAAATTTCAGCCTTATTGCTTCAGTGAAACTCCAGATATAGCTGATATGGCAAAATGTGTCGGAACTGGAACTGAACTGGATTTGCCCTTAATTCTAGTAATCTGAAATCACTCAAAGAAACTTGTGAAAAACACCAAATTACATAAAAATATAAAAGATCATAAACACAATTAGACTAAACAATAATAACTCGTATTTGACACAAAACAATAATAAAACATAACTAAAAACTATATAATTATACGAGTTATCACATATATATTGTTTTTAATTAAAAAAGAAAAAGAGAAAAAAGAGGGATATTGACTATGTTAGCATTCATTACGTCCCCAACTGCGATAAACATGATGCGGCCAAAAACGCTTCCGCAACGCTATTTAAATCCCTGCCCTAACTAAAAAGAAATAGAAATTTAAATTTAAATTAAATTAAAAAAAAGCAACAGGCATGACATTTATAAGAACCAGCCATCTTGAAGGGCTTGGAAGAAAAGTTTGTTAGATTTGGCCTCATGCTCAAATAAGAAACGATTTAATGAAAAACATGAATGCATCGGAATTTGAAAACATAAATTAAACAAAGAAGTAGCCAAATCTTCAAGGATCATGCTTGTAGAATTTTAATGTGATCTAGCAATTATAAAGCGTACATATGATGAAGAATCATATCTTAACTCAAAGATTTAGTAATCTTGAGTTTCCAAACAGTCCATGCAATCTTGAACACCAAGAATGAATTCCAAGACTTTAAGCCACCTAAGTGTTTGGCCTCTAACGGTAATCCACACAAGATGAACAGAAGAACCTTCTTTAAGGTAGGAATGGAGTCCTGCCGAAATCCATGCTAGTGGTTTAGGTTTCATAAATCTCTCCCCATCAAGAACAATCATGGCCGAATGCTTTATAAGCATCAAGAAGGAAGAAAACATTTTTCTACCTTCCAAAGGGTTTGGTGCGTCAACCATAGAGAAGATCTTGATCTTCTTTCTTTTCACTCTAAGCCTTTGCTCTCTTGAGAGAAACTTTTTCTCTCTAGGAATCCACTAAGAGTCAAGGAGAAAGAAAGAGAAGAAGACACCAAAACATATATGCACATCCAATGTGCGGCCAGACCTAGGAAATATGGTGGCTATGTTTCTTCATATAGGGGCGGAAAGGCTCTAGGGTTATGGACTTATGGTTATAACATAACTCTTATTTTATTTTCTCTTTAGTCCCTCCACTTAATTAAACTATTCAATTAAGCCCTTATTGATTAAATTATCAATTTAATCAATTAGGTTCATTCAATTTTAATCTCTTAATTCACCTTAATGTGTGTAACCCTTTAGACTTTCAATATGTTTTCGATGAATATAAATTAATCCAATTGATTTACATTCATAGATCATGAGTGGACTCTAGCAAGCTATCATGACCACCCAAATATTGAAGAGTCAAGTTAGTCTCGACATAACCTTTTAGTGTCCAGTCCATCAGTGTAATTCGGTCATTTCACCAAATATCCCGGAAAAACCATGAGCATGGTGCAATGTCTACTCATGTGATCAATCCATGTTAGTTTTTGCAGCTTATGGTTAACCACATGAATTTAGAGAAATGATTTCTCTTAAATTCATCTTGATCTGGCTAGAGACTTCATCAAGTTAACCGAAGCCAAGAACAAATGAGATATATCTCCCAATGTCACTTGGAGTGGTGAATCCTCTCTGGATCACTCATCCATCTTCATATGCTTCATGTAATACCCAAAATCACCCTACCATAGGTATCCCTTATTGGGACCCGTTCGTGATGAAATCAAAGCATGACATTCCCCATACAAGATGACCTGGTATCATAAGTCAGAAGACTATTTACACGACTGAAACGTGAGAACATTTTCCATAGACACAGAGTGATAAAACCAAATAGAGTTATCACAGCGGGCCATATTCAGTGAACTTGTTCTCTAACAAGCACCTACATTTTATCCCAAGTATACCATAGACTTCAACCCATGAGATCGATTGCTTACTTCACAAGTAAGAAGGCCAGTAAGAAAGCTTAACATGTACTAGTCTTTGAGCATTGCCAATGCACTGTCTAGGCAATATAATGACCAATAACAGTTTTGGGAACATGGCTTTGATGCATAAGGATCTCACAATTATAACTCTGTATAATTCCTTTACAAGGCCTTTATTTTTCATGGGCTTCATCCAATTAGTACTTTAATAACTATTAATATCGTACTAACATGAAAGAAAACCTTGTATCACTAAGGAATAGTGATAGGTTTGCATTATTAACTGTATATCCTTTGTCCAATCTGATTGGCTCAAGGGCATATACTAACAATCTCCCACTTGCACTTGAGACAATCATATTGCTTAAGCACCACATGAGAATATGCTTAGTCATATTCATTTGATAATCTCTATTATCATAGTCACAATACTTATCCGGATCATAATGAAAGCTGATTCCTTTCTTCATGGCTCATGTTGTTACTTTAACAACTAGGAATCTTTTAATTAGCCCATTGAGCTATAGATCCAAATATTCCTTTTGGGCCTTAAACAAAAGATTTGTATTCTGATTTAGAATATAAATAATTCAGTCCTCTCTAATTTGGAATGTTTCCAAATGACTGATTTATTTACATCATGGCCTTAAGTCACTTGTTGGATTCTCTCTATGTTAAATTCATTTAACATTTAATCCAATTATTTGTTGCTAAATCTGTTAGATCTTAGCATTACTGTTGATTTACCTTTTAATCATCAATGTATCTGATATACATTGTTTAATGAGTAATTTTTGCTACTCCTACTGACCCTTAGGTGTGCACATAAGATATCTCATCTTTTTGATAAATTCAACTTTTGAATGTTACAATCAAAACTGGATATCTCAATCCTTTGTCTAACAATGCTCTTTTAAGTAGACTTATCTCTTATGAGTAATGCATCACAATGCATCCTACTTAATCATTATGTTTAGTAGACTCATCTCGTATGAGTAATGCATCCTACTAAGCCTTTATGCATCCTATGCTTAATTTCAGATTTCAACCTATGACCTATTACTTTTAAAGTGTCATAGAACTCTCACTGTTTCCTATATGTGTAGAAACATTCAAAGTAAACTCATTTACTTCCTTTGGAATGTGAGTTCAAAACTCTTTTGAATGCACATTTGTAATCTTAAAACTAAACATCTCATATCCCATATGAATGTTTGTTTTACCATTACAACTTAAAATCCTTTATAGGTTAGTGTTTCGACAATCTCAGCTATTTGGAGCATCATGGACTTTTCTATGTCATTACATAATGATGTCCATCCAATTCATCTTATATGAATTCTATTAGATAATCAATCAATTTAGTTTCAAGCAATTCTCCATTTAGATCATATCTTAATAAGAATGCTCTTTAACTAAATTAGTTTCATAATCTGATTATGAAATTCCTTGAGGCAAAGCTCATTTAATTGTCAAGTTTTGTATAAGATTTTCTTTGATTCATAATCAAAGAAACTACTAGTATCTATTAGCCTTATATTTTTTACTTAAACAACCTTTGATTATCTTTATGCACGTTTCTAGCTTATGAGCGTAACAAGACCATGATATGGAACAAATTCCATAAGACTTTTCGATTTATTCTTAGATGAATATCTAAGCATCTAATGCTAGCAAAACCAAATATCAATTATAATGTTTCTAAAACATTCATCATGATTAGGTTGGCAAGCTTGATCAAGTATCAACTTAGGTTGTCACATCCTTGGTCTTATCCTTTCACTTATCCTTGTCATCAGTTCCATCTATATGTCATACATATCTTTGAACCAACTTTATAGGTATCATATACCTAAAGGTAGTGAAAATAAACTCATAATACCCGTGAAGTGAAACTTCTCAAGTTTCTTTGCCTTCATGGATCGAATATTCTTCTTGCATTTAAGTCTCTAATGCCTTGCATTGCCACAATAATGATATGTCTTTTTATCAATATCAATTTTTCTTTCTTCAATGATATTTATTATTAACAAACATTTGCATTAAATATTTAAAAATAATATTTCAATTGGTAATTTTAAACCAAATAGGAAGAAAGGTAATTTTATCTTAACATTTTTTTTAACTTTCCAACTACATGGGAAAGTCACTTTCCCAACTCTCCTCATGGGAATTACAATCTAATGTTTGTGGGAAAGTAATTTTCAAAGGAAAGTTACATTCTCATGAAAATGAGTATTTTTCAATATATTAAATATGAAAATCAGATTCTCACCAATTAAATTCTAAGGAAAGTGAGTACTTTCCGTCATACGAAATGTTTTCTTATAGTGGCTGAAGAAAAATCCTAATCAAAGTAGAAAATCTGACAATCCACTTTCTCAGCAGATTTGGATGACCAAATCTTATGTTTTTTGGGCAAGTTATATACGGTTGGAAAGCTCTAAGAATCAGCTTCAAAAGTCAATAAGGAAGTTTCCTTGAATAAAGACTTTAAAATCATGTTTTTCTAGCAACAAACTCCATTGGTCAAATCTGTCTCTTTCTTGAATTGCAAGAATCAAGCTTTGTACCCAAGAATTTGATCCTTTTTATTCCAATATCTTCTTTCATCTTGTAATTGTGATTTTATAAACTCATTAACATCCTAATTGATACATTTTTGTTTCATTCTCTGAAATAAATCTGAAATTAAAAAGCATAAAATAAGTAACAAAAATAAAAACATAACAAAAATTAAGAATAAAAAAATAAAAAATGTGTAATTTATGAACCTATCATCCGACCAGACCAATTGACATTTTCAAAGCTTTACTCAAAATTCGACTAATACCATAATAGGTTTGGTTACTAATCAAATAATATTAAATATGAGGAGAGATTCACTTATATTAGTGTAAAACTAAATTAGTTTTACACACTGCCCTAATTTTTTATACGATTTATATTTTAACAAACCGACTATTGGATTTAACAATATAATTGTACTCGTCATGCACGTAAAGTTTCGAATCGATCCGATATCTCTATCATATCGATCGAGAATACTGTCTTTTTCAATATATATTCAATAGTTGAAAGTTTTTTACATCGAACAAATAGTTAGACATTTTTAATTTACTCGAAACTTAATGTGCATGATCTACGTGAATAGAACATGAAATATAACAGTCGGATTAAATAAATATAAATTTTATAAAAAAATTATGAAACTATATAAAATTAATTTAATTTTACACTATTATAAGTGGATCCCTTCTCTAAAAATATTTGGACAGATCTACATCCAGCCATAGAATTGGGCTTAACCCAATCCAAATGTGACTACAGTCCAAGCCCAGTCTCTCTCTACCTTTCGTTTCTTCCACCTCCTTCTATACTCTTTATAAATAGCTCAAGTAATTGCCGTCTCTTTCCAATTATACATCAATCGACGCCCCCCACTAAAATTCCCTTTGCCTTTTCATGGCTCGTTCCCTTTCCCAAACCATAATCAAGGTCAGCTCAATCACCAAACCGCGCCCTTCCTCCTCTCGTCTCCTTTCCCTCCGAACCCAATCCAACCAACCCAACCATTCCGACCTCTCCGATCCTTCCTCCGACTCCGATCCGCTCCTCCGAAAACTCGAAGACGCCATCCACCGGATCATCGTACGCCGTTCAGCTCCGGATTGGCTTCCTTTCCTCCCCGGATCTTCTTACTGGGTCCCGCCGTTCACGGCTCAATCTGACGGCCTTGCCCAGCTCGTTGAGAAATTGGCTAATCCATTGACCCCGAAGGAGTCCATGTCCACCTCCACCACCGTCCGAGGTTGGCCCTCCTCCGACTATTTCATCAAAGGTAATTTTAATTACCAATTGCTTCGTAATTTAATTCATTTCTCTCTTTCAGTTTTGTGGCAGATTCGCTTTTTAATTTTGGGCAAAAAATCACCCCGACATTAGAACTGAAATTTAAGGACCCAATGCGCTTTATTTGTTACTGCTTCACTGCCCAATTCAACTTGGCATGTGCTTGAGACTAGGTAAGATTTCGCCATTGTTTTAAACATAATACGGCATTGTGGTTGCGATTGAAAGTTAGTGATTGAAAAGTTGAAATTAATGGTAGGTAAGAACATGCTTATGTGCTTGAGAGAAAATACAATCGTCATTTTTTACGGTAAACTTTACCTTTTGAGCCTTGTGTTTGTGTTCAAATGCAATGCCAAATTAAGAAGTTCACAGGAAGCAACAGCTAACTTTTTCTTTCCTTTTTTTTTTTACTTCTGCATTGCTGTGTGTTTCTCTATTTTTTTCCCAAAAAAGTTTGCAAATGGTAAGGTTTCACATGGAAGTTTGAAGGCTAATTGGCTTTTGGGATGTTTATTTAGTTGGTGTTTGTTCTTGTTACACTTATATCACACATAATAATCGACAAAAGTTTAAGATTAAGTTGTATGGTTGCTTTGCCTGTGACAACTAGGGAAGACAATTTAAAATGATGATTCGGATATCCGCGGATATTCGATTTGTTTTTTGAGGATTCAAATTTGCGGATTCGGATAAAAGTCGGATTCGGATATTATAATTACTATCCGCAGCGGATTCGGAGCGGATGTGGATATGAAACTTCGGATATCCATTATCCGAATCCGTTTATTTGTAAAACACATAAATTTTGTTTGATTTTATATTTTTATTTTAAAAAGTTTAATTTATTAATTCGCGTTTTAGCGGACTTGGATATCCGGCGGATAATGTTATTTAATTCAGATTCGGATAGTAATATGCGGATTAAATGCGGATAATTTGCGGATTCGGATTTTAAAACAGTTTTGCTGATTCAGATAGTACAAAAAATGCAGATATTCGACCTCCTGCCATCTCTAGTGACAACCATTAGAATGGGATGGGGACAAAGATCTCTCCTCAGAAAGAATTGTATGAAACGGTTACTCTACATCAGCATATATCCCTTCCATTCAAATCATGTTATGTAATCAGCCTTTTAGAAAAAGTCAATTATTTATTACATATTCTATGTAATAATTAAATGATATATATTTATTTCAGCAATTCATTAATGATTCTTGTAATAAATAGTTGATTTTTTCTAAAAAGCTGATTACGTAGCATGTAAAGATATATGCTGTGTAAAGATATATGTTGAGGTGGAGTAACTGTTTCATACAATCCTTTCTCTATTATACCTGGAACTTGTTTCCTAAAACTTTAATGGCAGAATATAATGTTCTTTTTTTTTTGTACAATTGAGGTCGTAGTCTGGGGATAGGGGAAGAGATTGCAGATGTTGGGATTCGAATCCCAAATCTGTTGGATGCCACCTCTTAAAGGTTACTGCATGAACCAACTGAGCTAATTGTTCGAATATAATGTTCTTTACAACATTGCAGGTGGATCCCCGCTTCCAGTGGAGGTAGACATGACTTCAAATACTTCATCTAAATCTGAGGATGAGGAAGGATGAAGCCATGCAGCAATATGGGGTGAGTTATAATTTGCTTCTCGCTTAAATTTTTTGCATATCTACTAGAAGAGTGTAGTTTTACGTATATTGCTCCGATTTTTCATTTTTCCTAAAGAATCCGTGTCCAACACCCGTATCCGACACATGACATGAGTATGTGAGTATGATTCTCCAAATATATAGAAAAACTTAAAAAAAAAATTTGATATGATTCTCCAAATATATAGAAAAACTTAAAAAAAATTGAGTATACCCGTATCGGACACATATCCGTATCCGATACTCACCCTCAAGTTCGAGTAACATGTTTTTACTGCTTTTATGAAGTTGTTTATCGATTACCAATCATTGCTAATGACATTTGCAGGCTTCGTCTAGAATTGTGAAGTTGTAGAAGGGGGAGTAAGAAGTAGATTCGTTGACAAGGTGATCTTTCAGTCAGATTGGAGGAGCTGTAGAGATGCAATGTAGCCTAGTGGAGCAGAAATAAATTGTTTTTAAATTTTTCACAGCTGAAATGATTCCGTGTTTTATGTACTTTAAAATGAGGGACTCGTTCTTCTCAGTTAGATTATTTGTGCACCATCTCATATTAAATCAAGTGTTCTGTAAATCATCTGGTTTAGCTTTGTTATATTTCATCGTTTCCTTGTGTAAATATTCAAATCTTGTGAATATGGGTTGTAAAATTCTCCTCTTAGTTTCACTTTTCCTGCTTCAATTGCTTTGCTTTCAACTTTATGATGTATCAATTAGCTCAGTAAATCAGTAGATATCATTTTTATCCATTTCAAGTATATATCATTTTTTATCCATTTCAAGATTCGAGTATGAGACTTTCAAGATAGAATTCTGAGCTTTTTGATGAAAGTATTATTGGTTTATATTCTCAACACAATCTAAATGAATGAGAGTTTAGTGTTTACCCTTCCCCGAGGGAAAAACAAATTAGCAGCACTGCTCCAGCCACTAGGACTTGAAAAGAGTAAAAGTGTTGAACTTTTCTACCGACTTTCACTCTCTACAAAACCTTCTAGCAGCTGCATCGTCCACATTATCACAATCATTTATCAAATTTCTTCCATATTTTAGAAAGTACATTTGGAGTCCCCCCCCCCCCCCCTTTTTTTTTCTAATCTTTGTATTTATACCATAATTTTTTATTCGTTGGATGATTAATACATGGCATTTGATAGTAATCTTAAGGGCCCGATATGTAAAATCAATTTTGAGAATCAAGAAAAGTGGAAAATATGTGATTTGGTCATAGAAAAAAATGGTGTACATACCAAAATATCAATTGTGAATCTAGAAAATCTGGGTTAGTTTTTGATTATTTGGAGTAAGTGGGTTATTTGGGCCAAATTCAAGCATGTGGTTCCTACAAATGACGTGGTTACCGTTGGAACACCAAGTCAATGCCATGGGATTCTAAAAATCAACTACCAAACTTGAGAAGTTGTTGCATTTTAGAAGGAGTTACTTTCTTGCTCCAAAATTTTAGGACAGTGACCGACAGAAACGTGGCAGATTAGACGGTAGACATAAATGCAAAGACACTGCCATTCATTTTACACATACAACACATCTCAAATTAGCTCCAGCAACTCTTTATCCAAGTCTCTTGACTTATATCTTTATTCTAGAGCTTTCATAACTACTTTCTTCCTAAGCTCTCCTTGAACACTCCTTTGTAACAATTTTTGTTTTTAGCATGAAAATTTTGTATTATTTATTGATGTATTTGTTGAAGGAAAGTCCGGCCTTATACTCAAACAAGTTTAAGCAAAATAACATAAAATAATAGAAAACGCAGCGGAAAAAATTTAACAATCAAATAGTTAGATCTCTCGAGATCTTTAGATCATGATTTACATGTGGTAATATCATACAAAAAGTTAATCAACCATGTGATTCGAATCATACCTATTCAAGATCTCGTAATCTTAAGTGTGTTGTTCCCTCCACGGACACTGCAACAGAATGGTCACTGCACAATCTCTCTGTCGATACGTGATCCTATCGTGTAGAAGGAACCCGTTCAAGTGAGGGGGGGAAACAAGCAAAGGAAAAGACGACTTAATTCTTCTTGAAATAAAAGTCGAGGGTATGAAAACAACCTCGGAAAAAGAAATGGAGTTGCCACCAATCTTTTTGTTGGCTAGGTGTGATCGGCCACCTATTAAAATCGATTTTTATAAAAATATTTAAAATTAATTAAAATATTTTTTTAATCAATTTTGAAGTCTGCGCTTTGAACCAGAGAAAACAAGTGCGGGTTCGGGAGTTGGTTACGTGCGGAGAAGGATTAGCACCCCCGCGACGCCCGTATAAAACGGTACCTTATTAGTCATGTGATATCTCGAGTCTCAGTAAAAAGTCGGTTTTGAATTTGGTGTTTGAAAATAATTCCCTTAAAAATTCGTATTTTATTTTGAAAATGATCCGGAATTTACTAGCATAAAATTTTTCATATTTTTCGACAGACTCGGCAAAATATGGAATTTTTCCTTGATTTTGAAATTCTCCAAATCATCCTTAGTTTAAAAAAATATTCTGTTGTTAATGATAATTGATGATATCCTCTCCGACAGACCCGACAGAGAACTCATGAATTATTTTAACTCGGGAATGATCTTGATTTATAAAAATATTATTTGTTTCTCACATGTTTCAAAAATCATTGAAAATGACCATGAATATGCCAAAACGTTACCAAGACAAAAATGAAATAAACATGCTTATTTATCATGGCATGGCAAACATTTCATTATAGCATGGAATGACATGGCATGTTTGACATGGCAAAAATCTAAATGACATGGCATAAGGAAATGAACGTCGTGTGAGTGGAATCGGCATGGCATATGAATGAATATCATGTGAATGAAATCGACATGGCATAAGAATGAAATGTCATGTGAATAAAATCGACATGGCATAAAAAGAATGTCATGTGAATGACATGCAAAATGACATGGCATATAAATGAAATGGCTTAAGAATGAATGTCATGTGAATAAAATCGACATGACATATGAATGACATGGCATAAAAATGAATGTCATGTGAATGAAATCGACATGGCATACAAAATGACATGGCATATGAATGACATGGCATAAAATGAATGTCATGTGAATGACATGCAAAATGACATGGCATATAAATGACGTGGCTTAAGAATGAATGTCATGTGAATGACATGCAAAATGACATGGCATATAAATGACATGGCTTAAGAATGAATGTCATGTGAATGGAATCGACATGGCATATGAATGAATATCATGTTAATGAAATAGACATGGCATATGAATGAATATCATGTGAATGAAATCGACATGGCATAAGAATGAAATGTCAAGTGAATGAAATCGACATGGCATACAAAATGGCATGGCATGTGAATGACATGGCATACAAAATGACATGGCATGTGAATGAAATCGACATGGCGTACAAAATGACATGGCATGGCATAAGAATGAATGTCATGTGAATGAAATCAACGTGGCGTACAAAATGACATGGCATATGAATGGCATGGCATAAGAATGAATGTCATGTGAATGAAATACAAAATGACATGGCATATAAATGACATGGCTTAAGAATGAATGTCATGGGAATGAAATCGACATAGCAAACAAAGTGACATGGCATATGAATGACATGTCATAGAAATGAATGCCATAGCATGATAATAAATTTATTTGGAAATGACTCGAAATTTATTAATCCTAAAATCTTTTCATGTTCCCCGGCAAATCCGGCAAAACATAGAAAATTTTATTTATTTCGGAATTCTCCGAATCATCTTTATTTAGAAAAGGATATTTCTTTGTTAATAATAATTAATGATATTCTCTCCGGTAGACTCAACAGAGAAAATCATGAATTATTTAAACTCGGGAATATCGCCTTATTTATTAAAATGTCATGAATATACAACCTGACATTAAGGCATGCATGATTACCAAAACATGATAAGCATTTTATTATGATATGGAAGGTGAGATGATAATGACATCGCAAATGACATGCTATGGAATTGAATGTTATGGCATGAAAATAAAATGACATGAATGAAATGTCATGGTGGCCGAATGGCATAACATGCTTAATCATGGTTTAAAATGAGCTCAAACACTAAATGACATGGCCAATGACATGCTATATGAATGTTATGGCATAAATGACATAGTGTTGGTGTAAAGCCCTACAAACCAATCTAGTTAGGCTTGTAAAACACTATTTATATATTCATGTATTGCACATTATAGTTTATTAATTATAATTGAGGTATTTCTTTATCCATAAGTATTGTTATAATTGTTATAAATGACTTGTGAAGATAAAGCCCATGAGACACAATGGCATTGCAAAGGAATTGTAAGGTGTTACAATTATGAGGATCCTTATGCATCAATGCCGTGTTTCTAAAATTATTCTTGGTCATCATATTGTCAAGACAGGGCATTGACAATGCTCAAAGACTGGCATATGTTAAGCCTTCATGCACTTGATGCATGCAACTGATCTCATAGGTTGAAAGTATAGAGATACTTGGGGATAACATATGGGTGCTTGTTAGTTGAACAAGTTCACTGAACATGCCCCTCTATGAGAGTTCCATTTGGTATTTCACTCAAGTGTCTATGGTAAATACTCTCATGTGCCAATAGTGTAAATAATCCTTTGACTTGTGACACCAGGTCATCTTGTATGTGAATTGTCATACTTAGATTTCATCACGAACGGGTCCCAATCACGAGGATGCTTAAAGTAGGGTGTTATTGGGTATGACATGAAGCATACGAAGATGAATGAGTGGTCCAGAGAGGATTCATCACCCCAAGTGATTAAGGGGACATATCTCACATGTATCTGGCTTATATTAACTTATGGAAGTCCTTGGCCAAGGCAATACTTAAGGAGTTAATATAAAGCTGTAGATCTAATATGGAATGGGTTAAGAGTAGACACTGAACCATGCTCTTTCCTATCCCAGGATATTTGATGAAGGGACAGATATATTGTACACGAAAGGCTAGTCGAAGCTTGATGACTCTCTTGGCATTTGGGTGGTCATGATGCATTGCTAGATGCCGCTCATGATCTATAAATATAAAAGAAAAAATTCTTAATTGAATTAATTATATTTATTGCCAACAGGTTAATGGCCTAATGGGTCACACACAATAGGTGATTAATGAAATTAAAATGAGATAGGGGCAGATTAAATATTCATTAAGTGTTGTGGGCTTATTGTGAATATTTAATAAAATTTATAAGGGATTTAGTGCAGTTAGTCCAATAGTTGGCATACACTAAACCTACTTATAAATAGCCTAATGTTGTTGCCGCCTTTCTCCCGAAGAGAATTAGAATTGGCGCCTCACTCCCTTAGAAGTGAGAATCGGCTGAACACCTTGAGAGAAGAGAGAATACGATTCTTTTGTTTTCTTGAGGCTAATTAAGATAAAGGAGGAAGGTTTCTCACAACCTAGACTACTAGCATCGTCTTGGCAAAATATGATCTCAACTTTGTGAAGGCTTTCAGATCACCTGTGTGGATTACTGTTAGAGGTCGGATAATTGGACGACTTTGGTTTTTGGTAAGCGAGCATTGTGTACAAGAACAAAAACATCAAGAATTTGTGATGTGGTTTCGACAATCTCCATTACAGAGGTATGAGATTTTGATTGTTATCTGTTCTTGACAACTTGATCGTTTTTGAATTCATAGGCAGATCCATGGAGGGATTCGGTATTCTCTATGATTTATTTAATTCTGCTGCGTTGTATGTTTAACTATTGATTAAATTATACATTAACTCTGTTTGAGCATGAGCTGAATCCCAACACTGGTATCAGAGCCTCACTTATGTTATTCCTATACGATCTATGCTTTGACTGTTACCTTTAACAAAATTATTTTGTTCTTTGAGTTATTTTGATCCAATTGTCACTAACCGAATTTGTGAGAATTTGCACTTGTAGTGTTTCGGTGAAGGCAGTAGTTAATCATGGTGAATTCTTGTTGATTAATTGATTTAAAATTGTTTTAAACTGATTAATCTAATTGGCGAAAGTTTGGCAGCGATTGAAAACTGTTAAGTCTGCTTTGCGTAAATTTGGTGTTTTTAGTGAGAAAAACTTGTAGATTTTCTTGGATAACTTTTAATGCATGTTTTAATGATTTTTAGGATTTAAAATTGCTTAGAATTGTTCTTGGCAAGCCTGAAAAATCATAAAACTGATTTAGTATTGAAAAGTTGGAACCTGTGAAAAGCGGATATATAGCCTTAGGGAGGTAGGGGTCAACGGCTACTTACATTATACATGGGATGCGCCTCCCTTGCTAGGGTTTTTTTTGTTCTATCAGATTCTCACAGCTTATGAATTTTAGCAATATTAAGCTACTAATGTTGTAGTATCCTAGTTGAGATACAATACTAAAATTAGTAATTATGGTAATATTGTTAATTAATTAAATCACCAAAATAAGAATTTACATGAATATTCAATTAAATTATTTGATTGGATAATAATTTAATTAAAGGAAATAATCTTAATTGGATTAGGATTTATTCTAATGAGATTAGAATAAATGTTTATTATTTTCTTTGAATTACATTATGGATCAATATAATCAATGATGGTAATTAGAGATTAGAGCATGATTTATATGTTCATAAATTGTTTGTGAATATATGGGATGATTATGGACTTAGACCCAATATGATTGTGGATGGTTGAATTTAATTTTATGGTTTTTATTAAATTAAATAGGGACTGCGTGCCCTGCCTTATCTCTCATTTTATGGAGTTGTAAAAATTATTTCCTCATCTAACTCCCCTCAAATGTAACTTGAGGTTTCTTTATTACAAATGTAATTAGTTATATCAAAGTGTAAAATTAGGATTATTTAGGAATAATTTTTGTAACTTGAAGATGAAGAAAGGCGCCATGAAGAAAAAGAGATTACAAGCAAGCTTTGAAGACTATGTATGTAATCACCTAGGAATTTGACCAACTAATTTCCTTTGATGGCTCAAGGAAATTAGATTAGAAAAGTCCATAATCATCCAAGTAGAAAGCATGTTATAGATTTATTTTATGCGATATTATAAATGCTATGAATGTTTATTATGATGAGACTTATAAAGAACAAGGAAATCCCTCATTACAATATTGAGTCACATGTTTCGCATGATAAAGTTGCCTTCCATCATTATAACAAGATAATCAGATTTCTTCCAGTAGGAGGCTTGTTGAGTCACTCAAGGTCAAACTACTGTACGAATATGTTTGAGTTATGAAGTTGGGTATTACTCAACTAATGCTATGTTGTCCGGATGCTTTCAAACTTGACCGCATAGTGTTAGAGGCAAAGTTAGGCGATGTACATATGATGTGCTTAGACGAAGAGTTGTCACCTAACTGATCTGGGAGTTGCATAGAGATGCAATTGATAAGCTATGTTATCTACCCAACTAGACTTGTTGTAATTTGTTGAGTCACTCAAGGTTGCAACATGTTGAAAGGGATCCCAGCCCACTAGAAATACCTTGATGAGATTTTCGAATAATAGTGAGGGCTATTCTTTTGAAATATTAGTGGGAGAACCAATAAGAGATCTAATACCTCATCTTGAATTGGTATAAATGCATGAATATAACTGATATATACTTTTTCCATATTAGGTTGTTGAAAATGGTTAAAACTTTAACTCTACTGCGCGGCATTATGAATGCCATTAGTCCAAATTGTTTGGATTGGTACAAAATATTGAGAAGCGTTCTCAATGAATTGATTTAAGACCTCATCTTGAATTGGTATAAATGCATGAATATAACTGATATATACTTTTTTCATATTAGGTTGTTGAAAATGGTTAATAATTTAACTCTACTGCGTGGCATTATGAATGCCATTAGTCCAAATTGTTTGGATTGGTACAAAATATTGAGAAGCGTTCTCAATGAAAGGAAGGTTGCTCACTTGACAAGTTAAGAAGAACTTATAGAAGTTTTTGGGTTGACTGTGTTTGTGATTTAACTAAATCTTTCTACTGTTAAATCCAATTCCTGGATTATTGATTCAGGATACGGTTCACATCTATGTAATGACATAGCGATGTTGAAAGGAAGTAGAAAGTTGAGCAAATGTGAAGTAGTTCTTAGAGTAGGCAATGGTGCAAAAGTTGCAGCATTGGCCGTTGGAACATGTACTTTATCTTTGCCGTCTGGCATGAAATTGGAGCTGAAAGATTGTTACTTTGTTCCAGTATTGTCTAGAAACATCATTTCGGTTTCATACCTCACTGTTAATGATGGTTTCGAGATAAGAATGAAGGGCAACAGTTGCTCCATCATTCTTAAAGACATTTACTATGGATCGGCAATATTACATAATGGATTATATGTTTTGGATCCAGAGATGCCTATGTTCAATATAAATGTCAAGAAAGGATGATTCAAGTAAGACTTACATCTGACACTGTAGACTTGGTCATATCAATGAGACAAGGATTTCCAAATTACATAAATATGGTTATTTGGAACCCTTTGATTATGAATCATATGGGACTTGTGAATGTTGTCTCCTTGGTAAGATGACCAAGACTCCCTTTACTGGAAAGGGTGAAAGAGCTGGTGTTTTATTGGGCTTAATACATTCAGATGTATGTAGGCCACTAAACACAACTGCTAGAGGTAATTTCTCATACTTCATAACCTTTATCGATGATCATTCTAGATATTGTTATGTGTATCATATGAGATACAAGTTTGAAGCTTTTGAAAAGTTCAAAGAGTTCAGAGCTAAAGTAGAGAAACAGATTGGGAAAAATATTCTAGAGGTTTGACTAACCTATTCATGCTCTTTTTCTCGATAAAATTATTATCCTTTCATCACTTAATATCTCGGTTTAACATTGAGCATGAATTAGTGTCTACTCAAATTGTTTAACCATATTAAGTATTGGGTATAAGACATTAATTCCTTGAATAAGTTTTAAAACCATTCCAAAACTTCATTTCACCTTGGCCCTGGATTTCTTATGTTAATTTTTTTAAAGACTAGGAGATATTCCCTTGATTACTCAAGGTGATGAATCCTTTATTGATTACTACAAACATTTTCAAATGTCTCATAATATACCCAACATTGTTTGACTGGGGCATCCATGGTTTGGACCATAAGTAAGACAATATCAACGTATAATATTCCTCATATAAGATCATATTATACCTAACATTATTCAAGTATTACGTGGGGAGTTTTCCAAATCGAACTAGTTTTCCTAAACGAGTCTCGAGGAAAAAATTTCAAAATTGAAGAATATTTGGATGAAAAATTTTCAAAATGAGGGATTCCTTAAAATTTTCAAAGATGGAAATCTCAAGTGGGGAATTTTTCAAAATGAAAAAAATATTACATGGGTAGTTTTCCAAATCAAATTCGTTTTTTTTAAAGGGTCGCATTGGTATGAAGTCAAGGTATTTTTTTAAAAAAAATAAATAAAGTCGAGCCTTGATATCAAAGTCAATGTATTTTGTTTGTTTTACAAAACGAACTCATTTTTTTTCAACTGGGTCGAGACTTGATATGATGTCAAGGTATTTTGTTTTTAAATTGAATTCGTTTTTCAAATGGATTGATCCTTACTATGAAGTCAAGGTATTATATTTTCAAAATCAAAGTCGGTTTTTCAAATTGTCGAGCCTCGGTATTGAAGTCAATGTATTTTCTTTTTAAAATTGAACTCGTTTTTCAAATGGAGTCAAGATATTTTGTTTTTTAAATCGAACAATTTTTCAAATTGGTTGAGCCTTGGTATTGAAATTAAGGTATTTTCTTTTTTAAATCGAACTTGTTTTTCAAGTGAGTCAAGCCTTGGTATAAAGTCAAGGTATTTGATTTATTTTTCAAATCGAACTGGGTTTTTCAAATTGGTTGATAAGTTCATAAATTACACTATTTATGCCTTTTCTATTCTTAGGGTCTGTTTGTTTCGCAGAAATTGGCTTCCAAAATGAAGCAAAAACGTAAGTAACCAAAATAAAGATAGAAATTGGCCTTTTGTTTTTGTTATGTTTTCTATCTTTATTTTGATTACTTATGTTATGTTTTTCAATTTTAGATTTATTTAAGAGAATGAAGCAAAAACGTGTCAATGAGGATGTTAAAGAGCTTATAAAATCACAATCACAAGATAGAAAAAGATATTGGAGTCAAAAAGATCAAACTCTTTGGTATAAAGCTTGATTCTTGCAATTCAACAAATAGATAGATTTGACCTCTCGAGCCTGTTGCTAGAAAAACATGATTTTGAAATCTTTATTCAAGGAAACGTTTTTCTTCAATTTTGAAGCTGATTCTTAGAGCTTTCCAACCCTATATTACTTGCCCAAAAAGCATAAAAGTTGGTCATCCAAATCTGCTGAGAAAGTGGATTGCCGGATTTCCTACTTTGACCAGGATTCTCCTATTTTGACTAGAATTCTTCTTCAGCCACTATGAATAGAGACTAAACCTTTGCATTCAAGGGTGAACAAGAGGAGGCTAAGAAGAGTAACAACGAGGAGAGCAAAAAAAAGGAGACTAAGAGGAAGAGAAGGAGATGGCAAACAGCCACCATAACAGAGTTTCTTCTTTCTTTTCTTTTATCTTCGTTCTTGCTTAATTTTTCTTTATAAATATGTTGTCGAACACATAAAAAAAATTTGTAACTAAATTATTTTTGAGGTTAAGGGTGATTTCAAAACCCTAGACATGATTGTTAGTTAATAAATTTCAAGAATGTCTTTCAACTCTTTTTTGAATTTGTTATATTTTACTGATTGCATGTCATGAATTTTTATCTTATTTATTTAGGTGCGCAACTATATGAATATTATAGTGATTTGATTGCTAGTTTAGTTGTGATTCGTAATTGTCAAGATTTTTGAACATAAGTAGCAAATTGTCATCAATGGTTATGGGATATTTTCGTTTGATACAATGTAGAGTATGGCTCAAGTTAAATAAATCGAGCTTATGTGTTTATTGCTAGATATAATCTATCTATCTGGATTGAATGCTTTCATTGAATTAAATTTAGAGAGTTTGTTCTAAGTTGTTCAGTGGAAAGAGATTGGACAAAAGCGCTTGTTTTTTTTCTCAACGATAAAGTAAAGAAAGATCGAGACAATCGAGCTTGTGATTTTCTTAGGATTATTAATTTTCAAATGACAGAGTGAATGATAATTATGATTATTGGCTATATTTCATGTTTAGAGGTGGTGAATGATTTATTAACCATACTTTTCATTATTATTGTTACTTGTTATATCTAAAATTTTGTTTCTTTAAATTTTAATTTTACTATTACGTTTTCTTTTATTTACACCTTAATACAATTCAACCCCCCTATCAAAATTTAGTGTGTGTCTTTTGTGAAGTTTTTTTAATGTGTTTGGTCATATTAGATTACAGTTTTGCATCAATAACTTATACATTAAGAACAATCTCTGTGGATGCGACCCCTGCTTACTACTATACTAAATAAAGACCATAATTAAGTGTAAAGAGTTAAGTGATACATTATTTAGTGTATCAATTTTTTACGCCTTTGCCGAGGATTGTTCTCTCTAATTTATTTGTTACTTGATTTTTTTTTCCTGTTTTTAGCCTTACTGATAATTATTTTTGCTTTTAGTTTATCATGTTTTCTTTGATTGAATGTCCGAGCCTACCAAAGAAAAGGTAGATCAACAAAAGCTTAAAAGAATCTTGGAATTCACATCGTCTTATCATAAATCAAACTAGGAGTTAGCACATACAGTTCAATCCGAGCAAGGAGAGATGGCACGGAAGAATCAAACACTTAAGGAGTTGGCGGCACTAATTTTGGACCAACGACCTCTTTGCATTGAATATCCTGAACTTGAGGTTGCTTTTGAGCTCAAATAGGGAATGTTACATCTTTTACCAACTTTCCATGGTTTTACGGGTGAACATCCAAACAAGCACCTCAAGGAGTTTCATGTAGTGTGCTCAAGCATGAAACCAACTGGCATTTCTGAAGAGCAAGTTAAGATAAGAGTTTTTCCATTCTCCTTAGTGGACAGTGTAAAGGAATGGCTTTATTATCTACCATCTGGCACCATTACCACATGGAATGAGATGGAGAAACTCTTTCTTGAGAAGTATTTCACTACATCTAAAGCCCCAAGAGTTAGGAAAGAAATATATGCCATTCAATAGCAAAATAGGGAGAGTTTGTATGAGTATTGGGAGCGAATTAAGAAGCTATGATCATCTTGCTCTCATCACCAAATCAGTGAGTAGCTCTTAGTTCAATATTTTTATGAAGGATTTATGCCAATGGAAAAGAGCATGATAGATGGCGCAAGTGAAGGAACATTAGTGAACAATACACCTATGGAAGCGAAGACCTTGATAGCTAATATGACGGGTAATTCACAACAGTTTAGCAATCGATCAGATTTGTTACCAAGGAAGGTAAATAAGGTTAGTGTTACATCCAACATTAGAAACAAGTAGCCAACCTCCCCTCCCTAGTTCAATAAATGGCCATAGGTACTGTTTAGCGATGAAGGAAGTGTGGAGTGTGCTTTATGGTGGATTATCCAACCAATGTGTGCCCATCTTTACAAGAAGATAATTTAGAAGAAGCAATGCTTTATGAGGGTTCCAATGACAACAAGGGTTACAAAGACAAAAGTATGATACTTTCTTGAACACTTACAATGTTGGATGACGAGACCATCCTAATCTTAGCTATTCAGGAAATCATCAACAAGCTGCTTCTAATGCTAATTACAATTTTCCACCTGACTTCAATCAACTAAAGCCGCAACAGCAACATCAATTTCAGCCACAACCCATGACTCATGGACAAGGTACATCTCTTGAGGATATATTTAAATCTTTGGCTACTAACTCTTTGCAATTTCAATAAGAAGCAAGAGCAACTATTATGAACTTGAAAATACAATTGAGCCAATTGGCTAGTCGTATCGGTCGATTGGAAGCACAAATATTAAGTAAACTTCCTTCCCAAACTGTGATTAAACCAAAAGGGAATGCTTGTGCCATGACCTTGCAGAGTGGGAAACAACTTGAGGAAGCACCAAAAAGAGCAAAACCCAAGGATGAGACAAAACAGAAGAGGGATTCAACTCTTGAGGATAATGGAGCCACAATTCCTACTGAGAGTACTTCGGCAACTAAGGTAGGCAAAACTATCAGAATATTGTAAAAAAAAAATCAAATTACCCATAATACAAAATTAAGTACCGAAATGCGCTAAAAAAAATGCAATGGGAAGTCGCCATATGATATGGCGACTTCCCTTCTAATTTTTTTAAAAAAATTATTTTTTATAGGTCAGAAGTCGCCATCATATGGCGACTTCTGACCTGTTTTTTGTAAAAAAAAATTTAAAACCTTAGTTCGGAAGTCGCCATATGATATGGCGGCTTCCGAACTGTATTTGTTTAAAATTTTAAATGTTGTAACGGTAAAAAAAAAATTAAAATTAAATTTAACCGTTGTAAACACAATGGATAAAAAAAATTAATTTGGCAACGGTCAATTGACTGTTGCCCACCCCCACCTATAAATACCCCCATTCCCTTCATATTTTTTCACACAAAATTTCATTTACTACTCTCTCTCTCTAAAATTTTCATTTACTACTCTCTCTCTCTCTCTCTAAAATTTTCTTTTAGTGTACAAATTCAAATGGCTTCATTGTTATTGAGGTTGCAAGATAAGCACATATCCACGGTTATATATCAAGAGGTTAGTATTTTTTTTATCATATTTTTTTAATTTTTTTTAATTTATCATTATTAATTTATTATTAATTTTGTTCTTAATTTTTATAAAATTATAAAATTATTATTATAAATAATAATTTTATAATTAATTATATTTCAACGAGATTGCATTATTAATTTTTTTATAATTTTATAATTATTTTATTTAATTAATTATGAACATGACCATATTCGCGTCTTACGATCGAAGAATTTTTTTTTTCGAAGATCCGCATCCATCTATTATCGACCACTTAAAAAGTGCCAGATTTTATTATGCAAGTCAAATTCGACAATCTATGCTTCTGCCAGACTTAATTAGCGCGTTGGTTGAACGATGGAGACCGGAGACACACACTTTTCATTTGTCGTGTGGTGAATGCACAATCACTTTAGAAGATGTTGCGCTCCAACTTGGACTACCAGTAGATGGCATGCCAGTTACAGGCGCAAGTCTTCTAGATTGCAATGAAGAGTGCCAAAATTTATTGGGCATTGTACCTCCAGAAGAGTGTCTGAAGGGCTCAATGGTGACAAAAACGTGGCTGCAGTCATTGCAAAATCTATTCGAACACGCAAGCGAATAAGAGGTAAAATATGCTGTTAGAGCATATATTTTACGTTTAATTGAAGGAATGCTAATGCCGGACAAATCGAGCAGTCGGGTACATTTAATGTATCTTCCATTGCTTCGTGATTTAGAGCACGTAGCAAATTATAGTTAGGGTTCTGCGTGTTTGGCGGTTTTGTATAGAGAACTATGCCGGACTATAGTTCTCGACTGCCATGACATAGGTGGATGTTTACTGCTTCTGCAGTCATGGGTTTGGCATCGACTGCCATTTCTTACTCCGCGCGGGAATTTTTCGCCCGTATACCCCCTTGTAAGCAGGTAATACTCTTGACTATTTTTATTAATTTTGTACGAACTTGTATTTTTATTAAGTCTATCAAGATTTTATATGCTTTTTAGTAGGTGGAATCATCCTAAAGATTGTAGCGATATTCCGCTCGACCTTCGAACTATAAGATCACGACTAGATCGAGAAGCATATCAAAAGGTAAATGTTTCGATTGTTACATTCAAGTATTTTTGTATTTAATCCATATGAAACTAATAATTTGTAATAATTATTCGCAGTTTCTGTGGATGTTGTATTCTTCAAATCAAATTACGGCATGTCTTCCATCGAATACAACTAATAATTGCAATATATGGATAGCAAACACAACATTGATATGCTTTGCATATCTAGAGTGGCACGCTACTGACAGGGTGTTGCGACAATTGGGATGCAACAACCAATTCCACAACCACCGGTGGACCTTGATAAGGTTCATAAGATTGATATGCGTGGGTGCCACGAAGTATTTTGGCCTACGAAGCATCGACAATGGATCCATTTGTGGAATGAACGTTCTGAACAAATTTCGACAGGTATACCCATTGTTCGTAATAATTTCAACCCATTTGCTGATTACATAAGATGGTTTAAAAATGAAGGTCGGCTTTTTGTTTGTCCACCGTCGAAGTTTGAGGATGTTAGAAGTATGCCATTTCCCGGACAAACTTCAAATCTAGTCCGTCCTACACACGAAATAAAAGTTCCTACACCTAGCCGACAACGTCGAGGGACACGTCAACCAGCCTCATCACATGCGTTGGAGTTCACTGCACCGAGGATGTCATTTAGTCATCCTAAACCTCAACTAGAACATGGGTAGCATCCAATCATCATCATTCCGTTAGTCACCCCGGATTTGATGTTGAAAATGTTTACCGACTAGAACCGCCAACGACGAGGTTAGATGGCCAGCTCCTCACCCCAAGTCCAAGTTCAGCATATCTAACTTCAATGTATCAATTTGGAACCCCTACGTCAGCATTTGGTACTACATCACTTGTGGGTCCATCTAGTAGTCAGGTTCCCTTTATGGGTGCTGGCTCCTCGAGCAGTAGTTTCCATTTTTTGATGCAGAACATGTGGGTCCCTTTAGTAGAGCGTTCCCATTAACTAATGTGGGTGAGCATGCGGATCACATAGAACCAGAACCAGTGGCGGTAGGTCGAGATCGACAACCAATACGTCCCACTGACGAGGTTGAACTACGGGTGCAACCAGCACGCAATAGGAGAGCTCGACATTGTTGCTCAACACCATGCGATACGGGAGCTCCTTCGTAAATAATTACAATAAACGTACTTTTTGTATAATAATCATGTATTTTTTAGAAGATTTTTTTAATAATGTACGTTTTGCATAATAATCATGTACTTTTTGTATTTTTCTTTCATTAAATTTAAAAATTAACTGTTATTTTAAAATTTAAATAAACGTAAATAATTAGAATAAACGTACTTTTTGTATAATAATCATGTATTTTTTAGAAGATTTTTTTAATAATGTACGTTTTGCATAATAATCATGTACTTTTTGTATTTTTCTTTCATTAAATTTAAAAATTAACTGTTATTTTAAAATTTTAAATGATTATTTATTAATTTTGTTATTTAAATTTTATTATTAGTTTTGTTATTTAATTTTGTTATTTATTATTTAAAATTTTAATTTTGTAAAATTAAATTTCAAAGTTTTTTTTTTACCGTTTTAAAACAGTAACATACTTGAATGTATAATTAATTAATTATATAAAAAATATATTTAGAATTAATTAAATAATGTAAAATTAAATAATTAATTATATATCAAAAAATATTCTTTTAAAATAATTTTAAAAAAATTACTTTTTTTACAAAAATACTTTAATAATGTTAATTTTTAAAATTAAATAAATATACTTTAATTACAAAATTTAAAATTTAAAAATTAAAAAAAAAATGGTGTTGGGAAGTCGCCATATCATATGGCAACTTCCAAGTTTAATTTTTTTAATTTTACAAAATTTATAGCTCGAAAGTCGCCATATGATATGGCGACTTCCGAGCAGGATTTTTTTTTAAAAAAATAAAATTTTCAGTTGGGAAGTCGCCATATCATATGGCGACTTCCCAACTGATTTTAAAATGAGCGTATTTTGGTACATAATTTAGAAACATTGATAATTTGGTAAAAAAAATTTAGCAATATCTAAATAAAAAAACCACTAAGGTAACTTCTAAGGTTCCTATTTCTACTAATGTTTCTTCTCAACTTTTTCCTAGCGGATTTGTAAAGTCTTAGAAGGAGGAACACGAAAAAGAGATACTGGAAACCATCCACAAATTATAAGTAAACATACTGCTCTTGGATGCCATTAAACAAGTACCACGCTATGCAAAATTCCTTAAAGAGTTATGTACCACCAAGTGCAAATTAAAGGGTTATAAGATAATAAGTGTGGGAGAGAATGTATCTACTGTTTTGCAAAGAAAGCTTTCACCAAAATGTAAAGATCTGGGAAGTTTCACCATACCATGCACAATAAGAAACACCATGTTTGAAAAGCCATGTTAGATTTAAGAGCATCCATTAAGGTTATGCCTTATTCTGTTTATGCTTTTTAAAATTTTGGTTTACTTAAGGAAACCGGTGTTGTTATTCAACTTGTTGATCGATCTAACGCTTATCTGAAGGGTAGTTTGGAGGATGTTTTAGTACAAGTGAATGAGTTAGTTGTCCTCGCTGATTTTTATGTTCTTGAGATGGAGGTGGTGACTCATCATCTATGCCAACATCATTACTCTTGGGGAGCCCATTCATGAAAATTGAACGAACCAAAATAGATGTTTATAATGGAATCCTAACCATGGAGTTTGATGGCGAGATTATACGTTTCAATATTTTTGAAGCAATAAGGTATCCAAGTGATTTTCATTTTTGTTTTTCAGTTGACATACTTGACTCATTAGCGCAACAACTTTTTTTGAGTTAACTAGCCAAGATGCATCAAAAAATATAATGAGAAAGAGCTTTGAGCTAGAAGATCCTAAAATGTCAAGAAGGGGTACAGGTTAGGTTGAAGACACTAAGTCAAGTGCTAATTGAGAGGCAACACAATGGATGAAAGCTTTTCCAGCATGCCATAATCAGATTTTCTTTATTTTCCTTTTCCTTTTATTATGTTTGTTTGTTTAGTTTTAGGTTTATTTAGGTTGCTTTAGTTTGTTTTGTTTCGAGTCTTTAGTTAATATTTTAATTTATTTATGTGTTTTAGTTCCTTTCAATGCAATGATGAGACATGAACAGTATAGGTCTAAAACTGGTTTATTAGAGATAAGAATTTCCATGAGAATTAAGCCTAAAATATCATTCTTCATGAGCCAATGTTAATATGATGTGTTAATTAAGAAATAAGTATGTTTAGACTTGAAATCGACTTGTATAAACATCTTTGTGAGTTTTGAGCTTATATGATTGATACATTATCCATATCAATCCAATTTCTTTTCTAATGTGCTCTCATAATCACATGTTTCTCTAAAACTTTCTTTAAACCGTTTGAGACTATATTGATGCATGTGATGATATGGATATGATAAAGGCATTAGGATTGATACCACCAAAGCCAAATTGCCTACACCCTAATGTAGAAAGCCCTTTGAGCCTAAATAGGCCTTTTTATTCATGAAACCCATCCTTCAACTCGGAAAAACAAAAATCTACCCTAATTCTAAGGGATTAATAGAGCATCTTATGAGATCTTATGTGTCGATAGAATTCATGCATGTTGAGTTTGACGATTAAAAGAATCAATTTTGGGGAGTTCTTGTTGTTTATGGGATGTTATTTAGTGGATAAGAATAGTATGTCAAACGTGTGTGTATTGTCATGCATTTCGTTTTAAAAGAAAAGAAAAAAAAGGATGTACATGGTGCATTAAAACTCAACTTATGAAGTCTTTGGAGTACTAAATATTGAGAATGAAAATATGAGCCAACAAGATGTCATATGCTCGTGCTCTACTAGTTCTTTAGGATTATTTTTTGATTTCCTTACCATCTTTTCTTTCTAGTTTTACCTTATAGCCCTATTACAACCTTGAATAAAGACCTTTTGACCTATGGAGTTGTATGTTCTTAATAGTGTAGAATGGGTGGACAAGCAAGCATATGGTAGGACTATTTTCATGAGATTGATTGAGTGTAAACACTTTACCACCACTATATAGAGTGAAAATCATGAGAGTATTCCAAGTGAGAAGTTGAGATTGAGTTTGAATGTGCATTACTTTGATTGAGATATGTTGTGTTAATGTTGCGTAACTCAAACCATATACATTCAGGTATGATTCTTTGTAAAATTCTTTAGCTATTGACTAGTTCATAAGATTTGTCCAGTGATTTTCTCTAATTTCTATTGGAAGGATTAGGAGCAATTATTTTTAGTATAGTTTTAGTTTTTCTTATGTTTTCAATGTTTGTGGGTATCACCCGAGTAAACCCTCACGAGACTAAACTCGTCCACTAGGGACACCTAGGGGTTTAAAGGCTTCTGTCACATGGTAAGTGCCACCATGATTTCCTAAGAAAATGGATTAGATTAGTTTTTATTACGTTGTTCTTATTTTGTTTTGCCCGAGGACTAGAAAAAGCTACGTGTTCAGTTATTTGTAGGTTCATAAATTACACAATTTAGGTCTTTTCTATTATTAGTTTTTGTTATGTTTTCTATCTTTATTTTAGTTACTTATGTTATGCTTTTCAATTTCAGATTTATTTTAGAGAATGAAGCAAAAACGTGTCAATGAGGATGTTAAAGAGCTTATAAAATAACAATCACAATATGGAAGAAGATATTGGAGTAAAAAAGATCAAATTCTTTGAGTATAAAGCTTGATGCAATTCAAGAAACAAACAGATTTGACCTCTAGAGCTTGTTGCAAGAAAAACGTGACTTTGAAGTATTTATTCAAGGAAACTTCCTTCTTGACTTTTGAAGCTGATTCGTAGAGCTTTCCAACCATATATTACTTGCCTAAAAAGCAAAAGATTTGGTCATCCATATCTACTGAGAAATTGGACTGCCAGATTTTCTACTTTGACTAGGATTCTACTTTGACTAGGATTATTCTTTAGCCACTATAAATAGAGACTAAACCTTGGCATTCAAGGATGAACAATAGGAGGCTAAGAAGGTTACAAGGAGGAGAATAAAAAAGACTAAGAGGAAGAGAAGGAGATTACAAGCAGCCACCATAACAAAGTTTATTCTTTCTTTCTTTTCTTATCTTCTTTCTTGCTTAATTTTTCTTTATGAATCTGTTATTGAACACATAAAGAATGTGTAACTAAATTCTTTTTGTGGTTAAGGGTGATTTCAAAGCCTTAGACATGATTGTTAATTAATAAATTTAAGAATGTCTTTCAACTCTCTTTTGAATTTGTTATATTCTACTGATTGCATGTCATGAATTGCTATCTTGTTTATTTATGTGTGCAACTAGATGAATATTATAGTGATTTGATTGCTAGTTTATTGTTTTGATCCGTAATTGTCAAGATTTCTAAAAATAAGTAGCAAATTATCATCAATGATTACGGGATATTTTCATTTGATACAATATAGAGTATGACTCAAGTTAAATAAACTGAGCTTATGTGTTTATTGCTTGATATAATTTATCTTTCTAGATTGAATGCTTCTATTGAATTAAATTTAGAGAGCTTGTTCTAGGTTGTTCAATGGAAAGAGATTGGATAAAAGCACTTGTTCTTTTTCTCAACGATAAAGTAAGAAAAGATCAAGACAATCGAACTTGTGATTGTCTTAGGATTATTATTTTCCAAAGAGAGAGTGAAAGATAATTATGATTATTGGCTAGATTTCATGTTTTGAGGTGCCGAATGATTCCTTAACCATATTTTTCATCATTATTGTTACTTGGTATATCTAAAATTTTGTTTCTTTAAATCTTAGTTTTACTATTATGTTTTCTTTTATTTACATCTTAATACAACTCAAACCCCCCATCAAAGTTTAGTGTAGGTCTTTTGTAAAATCTTTTTAATGTGTTTGGTCATATTAGATTAGAATTTTGCATCAATAACTTATAAATTAAGAACAATCTTTGTGGATACGACCATTGCTTACGACTATACTCAATAATGACCATAATTAAGTATAAGGATTTGAGTGATACATTATTTAGTGTATCATTGGTCGAGCCTTGGTATAAAGTTAAGATATTTTATTTTTTAAATGGAACTCGTTTCTTCAAATGATTCGAGCCTTGGTATTGAAATCAAAGTATTTTCTTTTTCAAAAATAAAACTCGTTTTTTTTCAATTGGATCGAGCCTTAGTGTTGGAGCCAAGGTATTTTCTTTTTTAAAAATCAAACTCGTTTTTTAAATGGGTCAAGCCTTGGTATCAAAGTCAAGGTATTTTCTTTTCAAAAAATCAAAATCATTTTTTTAAATGGGTCAAGCCTTGGTATCAAAGTCAAGATATTTTATTTTTCAAAATCGAACTCGTTTTTTAAATGAATCGAGCCTTGGTATCGAACTCAAGTGTTTTATTTTTCAAATCAAACTTTTTTTGGGTCAATGGGTCGAGCCTTGGTATTAAGGTTAATGTATTTATTTTAAAATCTCAAATTCATTTTCTAAATGGGTCGGACCTTCGTATTGAAGTCAAGGTATTTGTTTTAAATTGAATTTATTTTTTAAAATGAATCGAGCCTTGGCATTGCGGTTGAAGATTTCTTCCTTTCAAAAATTGAATTCATTGTTTTAGCGTTAAATGTCCTTTAAAAAATGTTTTATAAAAATTTCCCTCAAAATCATGGAACCACTAAGGAGAAACCTTTTTTAAGATTAAACACCAGATTCAGACAAAACTGTTGTCTGTTATCTATACCCTATTCCAAATGCCCATTAACGTACAAAGAGGGGCAGAAGTAAATACCAATTTTGTCTGGGTAATTTTTAAGCAAATTTTAGCTAAATACTCTATTCAAACCTGGGACCATTTTCAGTAAGATTTTAGGGTCCGAATTTTTACAAAAGTAAATTAAATTATAAATCTTTTTAAACTTTAATTGACAATTTAAAATTGGGCGCTAAAATTTTAATTTTTGGAAGTCAAGCCAAACCTGGGTCAAGAAGGAGGCCAAGACCTTCAAAATCCAAGATTTATAAAATTCCTATCCCTACTTTAAAAAAAAAGATTTAAAAGGAAAAATGAAAAATTGGAAAATGTGAGGAGAAGGGATGAGATGCCCAAAGTTAGAAGGGCCTCCCTACTTGGGCCAGGTCAAAACAAGGCCCATTTGGTCAACTAAAAAACCTTGACTTTGATGGAAGATGGGAGCCCTTGAATTAGTTTTGAACCCAGGGCTGATAATAGGGCAAATGGCCTTTAAATAATGATATGCTACCAAATAAAGGTTACTTTTTTTTGAAGGGACAGAAGAGGGAGAAGAAAAAAAGAAAAAACTAAAGAAAAAAGAAAGAAAAATAGAGGAAGAAAGGGGAAAAGAAAAGGAGGAAATCCAGAGGAATTGTTGATTTTGGAGCTTGAATCAAAGGTTGTCTATCGTGTTTTCTTTTATCTAGTTTTCTTGATTAATATTCAATTTTTAATGTTATTTTTATCTTTTATTGAGGAATTTTGTTGGTAGTTGAATTTTTTAGTATAACATCAATTCTAAAGCAAATAGGCTTAATGTTTTAATCATCAGTGACCAATCAATGGTCATTTTAATGATAATAGTTTTTCTGGTATTAAGTATCCAGTAAATAATTTCAAAAATCCAACAAAAGAGGGTGAGGTTTTTTGTGAAACAAACTCGAGTCATTTTGGTTAAGATCAAACCATTTCATATTTGACCATATCAAAACATCTTTATCTTAGAAAAATAGAAGTAAAAGCAATGAAGGAAAATGGGGGTTAGCTCCTATAAGCAAATGAGAGTTTGCAAGCACTAGGATTCGAGTCTCACCAGCGGTCCCACTTGGTGGGTGATTTGTAAGTACCACTGTTAGTCCTCTCTGAGGCCTGTGGCATGCCCTGATCCTGGACTGAGGTAGTCTCAACTCACCAAAACTATCTTGTGCCAAAAAAAAAAAAAAGAGTTTGCAATCAATGCTTTCTCCCTATTAAAACAGTGAAGCAAGAATTAAAAAACAAAAAATTTCAAAAATAAAAATAAGAGGCTCCCTTTTGGGTCAATGATATTTAGGATTTTCTATTCCTAAACTTGTCATTGACTTTGTTTAAAGGAATAATATCATTTTCTATCATTTTTAGAAGTTTTTAGAAGTGTTGTTTTAATGTGCAGTAGAGGGCATTTAGATGCCTTGGTTGTGGCATTTAGATGCCTTGATTGTGGCATTCGGATGCCCAATATTTTAGTGGATCCTACCTAAATTTTGTACTAAGGCATTCGAATGGCTTGAATCGGGAATCCGGATGCCCCATTGATTTTTGTCAAAAACAGCTTTTCTAGAAAAGGCATTTGGATGCCCTTCCAATGGCATTTGAATGCCTAACCCCCATTTACTTATGTTTGCAATTTTCTCTAAGGCATTCAGATGTCCCTTTATGAGAATTCGAATGCCCGCCTGATTAGCTGAGAAGAACATTCCCAGAAAAAATATTCGAATGCCTTTCTTAGGACATTCGAATGCCCTACCTAGACCTATTTATCTTTTAATTCATTTATTTCCAATCCTTATTTATTTTATGCTTATATTTATTTATTTAATTATTTACTTTATTTTGTTCTTTATTTATTTACACTTATTTATTTACTTTACGCAAATTTTTATTCCTTTATTATTCGTTGTATATTTTTTTACCTTATTTACATTTTCACATCATGTTATTCGTTTATTTAGTTACTTATCTTTTGTTTATTTATATATTCATATTCTTTATTTTAATTTTACAATCCGTGATTAATTGTGGACAATTTGGAACAAGATTTTTTAGAAGAAAAAGAGTAATGTGCCTTAGTAAAAGTGATTTTGAGATCCCTGCCAAGTTGGTAAAGGGAACTTCTACGATCCTTTTACAAAGGGGTATTATTCATGTTTTAAGGAACATCTTGGAAATTTTCAAGCGAAAGAACTATTTCTTAAATTCTGCAATATTGTTGGAGAATTTAAGAAATTTTCTAACGCAAGAGATTCTCACGTTA